>CAMAPE010000005.1:39663333-42397500 GCA_945859875.1 Cuscuta europaea | reverse complement strand
TTTATCAACGATATATGAATGTTCTATCTGAATATATTAATTATTGTTAGTTTTACTATCATAGTTGTGTTCATGATCGAACTGTGATAATACAAGCTTTACGACATGGGGTTATGATGAAACATACTAGCATCGAACTGATTTGCACGGTGAACACCACAAAGAAGCAGAGGAAAAGCACAACGCACACCGGTGAGGAAATTGAGGAGTAATATTGGCTGGATTTTCTACGTTTCTGGATTTCGCCCTTCTATGGTTTCTCCTTCTCTGATCTTCTGCGCTTCTTCCCAAGGTTCTGCGTTGCTTTTTGTTCGCGCTTCTAGGTTTTTGAAGCCTTCGTGTAGCAACCTTCTGAATTTTCCGTGTTTGGTTTATCTCACTTAACGATCGTTACGTAAAGTAAGGGTATTTAAGATATTTGTGTTATTTTTTATAATTTTTATTATTTAATTTAGTGGTTGTATTTAGTAATTTAAGGGCTGTGAATAGAAATTCCAAAGAACAAATTGGGCTTACAAGATACAGAGTATTCATTTTTGGGGCCTAGGGCCCTTCGCCCCCGGGCCTCTAGGACCACCTCTGCCGGTGAACTGTAAATGAATTTTGTAAACTGAACTAAATCATAATTATTATTTTTTATGACAACTAAATCATACTCCGTAATTATATTAACTTAACATAGAAAACAATTACTTTCAAAGCATTGGAAAATTTATTCCTAACGATTCGTAGCTTTATCTAAGATGGTATTTTGGGTGGTGAATTGTCGTTTTTCAGATGTTAATTCCCCGCCATCATCGGTCGGGTATTCTTGTGTGCTAGTAATGAATTTGTAACGGCTTCTTCATCAATCAGGAATCTGGATTTCTTCTGATCAGTATTGAGGCTGATCGCCCTCCTCCTGAACCACCGTCGATCCAGGAAGGTGGATTGCATGGATTGCTTTCTTTTCCAGGGACTGGTGAAACGAAATAAATTTTTCACTTGGCTCCTTATCGGTAACTGGCAAAACCGGAAAAATTCAACAGTTCCTTTTCGGTGGTTGGTCAAACCGGATTCATTTTGAGTAGAATGAGCGGTCATGTTGTGGTACTAGTCTACATCGTTGCAAGTTAGCGAACAAGAGCGCCTTTATAGGAATCTGGATTTCTTCTGATCAATATTGAGGTTGATCGCCCTCCTCCTGAACCACCGTCGATCCAGGAAGGTGGATTGCATGGATTGCTTTCTTTCCGATGACTGGTGAAACGAAACAAATTTTGCACTTGGCTTCTTACCGGTGGCTGGCAAAACCGAAAAAATTCAACATTTCCTTTTCGGTGGTTGGTCAAACCGGATCCATTTTTTGAGTAGAATGAACAGACATGTTGCGGTACTAGTCTACATCGTTGCAAGTTAGCGAACAAGAGCGCCTTTATAGGTCTTTTTGTTCTTTGTCCTTTCCTAATGTAGCTTTGAACACTCTGATTGTAATGTTTTGGCTTTTGATTGTTATGTTTCTCGATATCTTTATCAATAATAATTAAGTTATTTGTTTTCAAAAAACAATAACATTGTGATTAATGCTTAATGAGGAATAAATAAAATTTCGTATTTTAATTAGTTTGATTTATGCAATTCAATACAATTTGAAACATTGAAGCCGAAATCTAACGAAAAGTTAATGTTGGATCCCATTCTTACTTTCAATTTCATTTTTGAAACGATTTTAAAATTATTGGGGTGTTTTAGAATTTGGACCTTTTCGAATTGAGAAAATTAATTCTAATATGACTAAAAGATTATCTTTTTCCCAATCTATGACTTAGTCACTCTTTTTCCTAATTTGTTGAGAGAGTGATATGCTACCCACGTTCCATATGCATTAGGTAAAAAAAATATTTTGCTTGCTTTTCAGTTATTGTACTCACGGTTACTAACTTTTGGTCATATTTTGATCAATTAAGTTTTTAAATCATACAATGGGAAATCCACTCTCTTTTAGTAATAGTGGGGTAAATTTCCCTTTCGAATTCTCAGGCAAGACTACGAGAGTAAGATAGTTTTTAATAGGATTGAAATTTTCTAATTTGATCGGTTTCTAAAAACATGCTAAGTTCTCCCCAAGGGGCTTAATTATAAGGTATATCCGGGTGTACCTATTCACCCAGTATTTTTGCGATTTTTAATAAGTTTCAGCCTAATTATTACTCCCTCTGTGCCAAAAAGGTTCGCCAAATTGACTTTTCTTGGTCAATAACAATCAACTTTGACTAATGATATCTTTTAATACGAAATTATTTTGAATGGGAAAATTATATCAAAATGTTTCTTATTCAAAATACTTTCATAAAAGTATAAAGTTTATAAATTGTATACAAATTTAATAATTAAAACCATCATCTAAAGTTAGCATTCATTGACCAGGAAAAGTCAATTTGGCGAACATTTTCGAGACGGAGGTAGTATATATCTATTTGAACTCCCTGCGCACCTGACATTGGTTGGGTTTACGTCGCAGCAAATCTTGAAAGTTTGAGCACAAAGATTGATTCTTTGGAAAATCGGGGGAATCCAAAATCTCTTGGGTTGAGTTGTTTAGTGCAGTTTGATAATCTTCTCCGATTAAGCAGTCATATTTCTGATTGAATTGTCTTCACTTTCATTTGTCCTCCTTTACTTGAATAATTATCAAATTCTTCTCAAAATTGATTCAATTTGAACTCTGAAAACATTAAAGGTGATGATAATCCGGTTGAATTATCTTCATCACTTTATTTAACTAGTAATGCTCTAATAGTTTCATTAAAATAATCTTCTAAATGGTAATACTCATCAATTGTTCGTAAAAATTGTGAAGTAATTTTTTTATTTTTAGAGCAAATTTTATGCTCAATTGTATAGTTTCAATGTTCAATGAAAATATTTTCATGCTCAACGAGTAAAACTTACGATTTTCATATGAATGCATATTTCAAAAGTTTAATATTAAATTAGATTCAAAAAAATAGATTCGTATATTGGAATACATAGAAGTTGATTATAAATATAATTTAAGAAATTTTTATAAAAGAAAGAATAAGAAAAAGAAAGTGAATCAGAAGTTATGAAGAAGAAATCACGATGCTCAATATTGGACTCCTATTACTCAACAGATTAGGTCTGATGCTCATTAAAAGTTTGTTAATGCTCATTTAACGGAAACTGTGATTTTCATCTCAATATAAAGCGTTTGATGTTCAATGAAAATGTCTTGATGCAACTAACAAAACCCTACGGTTTTCATATCAATATGTATTTTGTAAGTTATGTATGCTCATTCGGTATTGGTGTTATGCTGAATTTTAGAATGTCATATCAATGCATAATTCAAAAGAACCATATTACATTAGATTAGCATGTTTAAATTAATATGAGTTGATTATAGATAAAATAAGAAGAATACAGTGAATTAGAAAATATGAAGCAAAGACCACATTGCTCATCGTGTGGCTCATTAACATTACATTAATGCTCATTCAACAAATTCCGTGATTTTCATCTCAACGGAGGATATTTGATGCTCAATGAAAATGTCATTTTGTTCAACGAGCAAATCTTACGATTTTTATATCTATACGCGCTTCGTAAGTTATGTATGCTCGTTTGGTGCTAATGTTATGCTCATTTTAAAAAGTCATATCAATGCATATTTCAAAAGTATCATATCAAATTAGATTCACATATTGAAATACATAGGAGTGTATTATATATATAATTTAATACTTCGTAAGTTTTTATAAAAGAAAAAAAAGAAGAAAAAAAAAACAAATTAGAAGATATGAAGCAGAGATTTTGATGTTCATTGTTAGCCTCATAATACTCAATAGAATAAGTGAGATGTTCACTAAAAGTTTATTAATGCTCTTTTCGCGAAAGCCGTATTTTTTCGTTTAAATTACAAAAATGTGACTAGAAAAAATTGGTTCTATTAGTTTATGAGCAGACAGGCATGACAATGGGTCGGGGCGGGTACTGCAAGACCCAGGCCCGGCCCGTGACTTGACGGGGCGGGTCCGCCCCACCCCGTGACCTGCACGGGTCCAAACTTGTTGATCCATGACCCGCCCCATGCGGGCGGGTCCGCTCCGCCCTGCCCCACCGTAACCTAATTAGCTAGTATGTATTTTTATTTGTGAGAAGTTGTTACCAATTGAATCTACATAAAGTTTATCTTTAAATAATTATTAAAAATTAATATTTTAAATCAAATTCACGATACGCTACAAATTTCAAAAGTTAAGAAAAAATCACTTAAACTTGAATAGTTAATCTATTTAATTATATTAATACTTGAATATATGTATTAAAATGCTATATATAAAGAAGACATTGATAACCCATCGTTCATCTCAATCTAATATATATATATATATATATATATATATATATATATATATATATATATATATATTATAAAATATAAGATCAAAGAATTTATGATTTATTGTATACACACATGTATGTTGAAGTATATTTGTAGCATAATTTAAGAAAAAATATGTATATACTTATATATTGAACGAGACAGGTCGGGGCGGCACAGGTCATTACTAATACCCGGACAGGGGCGGATCTAGCATTGGCTTTCAATTGGGGCCAAATTTAATTCAATAACACATATTGCAAAAAAATGTCAAAATATAGTATTCCTTTAAATAATTACTTATGTTCTTAAATAAATGAAACATGTTGAATTTTACACTAATCATATATTCTATTTTGATTACACTTTATTTTTTAATGAATTAATAACTTTTTTTAAAATATTGTTAAACTTGTCTAATTGTAAATTTTCAAAACCTTATTTTTTTATTTTTTTTACTAATAGAGAATAATATACAGAGTATATTACTGGTCAAAGTTGTGCATCAACAAATGTGACAAGTGGACTGTTGCATTTATTTAAGAACAGATGTAGTGTATATTTAATAAAACTTATTTTCATGTGTAAAATAACATATTTTACAACATAAATGTCAAAGACCAAAATAAATATTGTGAGAATGAGTTTTTTTGTCAAAATCAATTACAGAAACACCTCAAGCCCATAAGTGTTGAAATTTGGGTTAAAGATATTTGGAAAAAGAGAATTGAAATTTTTAAACACATGCTCTCCATTGCAAAATTGTAGAACTTAGAAAAAGTTGTTCTCATTAGGAATCGAACCCAGGACATTCAGGCTACAACCATTTTAGTTTTTTTTATCTTTTGATTGTTATTATTATTATACCATTTTTACACAACACTAAATATATTAAATACATAAATATATATATACTAATAATTTTTTTTTTTGAGCATGAGCCTAGACCCTCTCTGGCCCATAGCTAGATCCGCCTCTTTACCCGGATCTGCCACGTCGTATAGGCGGGACGAGGCAGGTAAGACCCGCCCCAAATGTCTCGGGTGAGGACGGGTCATTGCGGGTAGGTTTTTTTTTTACATCCCTATGAGCGGTATCTTAGTTGGGCTGGACACACTTACAACCTCGAGGTAGGATGTAGGACTCCCCAAGCCAGGTGCCACGCACAGATTACTTGATTTAGTCGCCCTGATTTCTTTGACTTTAATCTGATGGGAAGATGCTCTGCTTTGGAGTCGACAAGTTCTCCCGCCACAAAAAGCTTCTCCCCCGACTGTTCTCTTCTATCCGCAACTTCCTCTCAGCCGCGGCAACCGCTGATTCTCCCTCCGCTTCCTCCAAACTGCATTCTAAATACACCTTCACTCCCCCACCCTCTCTTAAACCCACAAGAAGCCCTAATCTATCAGACCCGAAACCCCAAAAGCCACCTAAACCCCGCTACCGCCCACCCTCCTCCCTCGACCGTGACGGCCCTCCGACCTCCGTGAACAACCTGCCGTTCGACTTCCGTTTCAGCTACTCCGAGAGCAGCCCTATTGTGCGGCCTATTGGGCTTCGTGAGCCCAAATACTCCCCTTTCGGTCCAGGCCGATTAGACAGGGTATGGACCGGCGTCTGCGCCCCTGTGGTTGACCCGAAGCAGGGATCTCCGGAAGATGAGAGAAAGCTGGAGGAGAAGAGGAGGAGGATGTGGGAGAAAATACAAGGTGAGCCATTGAGCAGCGCAGAGAGGAAAGCTCTTGCCGAGAGATGTCAGAGGCACAAAACTAAGCGGCAAATCAATTTGGGTATTCCAATTACTCTCTCCTCTGCCTTAAAATGTAGTCTTTTAGCTTCAAGTTTCAGTTTATATGGGTGTTTTCTGTCTGCAATTTATATCCAACTACTTGTAATGCACAACACATAGTGATAAATATGTTGAGAATGCAGAAATGATATATTGATAAAAGGCTAAAGGGTCAAATAGGTACATAGAACTAACTTAAATAGGTTCTGTCCAGACGTCGCCAATTGGGGCGGTTCCCGATGGAATTTTTTATGGAAATTTTTGAGTCTAATTTACCCATATCAAATTTCAGCTAAAAATTAAATCGGGAAGTCAGTCAAATGATTTACCGAAATGTACTGCGTTGTTCAATTGCGCAGTTATCTTCAAAAAATGATTTGACTGCCTTCCCGGTTGAATTTTTAGCTGAAACTTGGTATGGGTAAACTAGACTTAATGATGCAGATGCTCAAAAAATTTCATCAAAAAATTACACCGGGAACCGCCCTAATTTGCGACGGCCAAGCAGAACCTCTTATATAAGGGGCTAATTGAACACTTTAAGTTAGTTCATGTACCTATTTGACCCTTTAGCCTTGATAAAACAGATAGTTTACTGGAACTGGCCAAGCTTGGGTGTGGTACCATGTTTGTGAAAAAAAGTTAGGAATGTTTACAACCTAGAATGATAGGGTTAGTGAATTAGATTCAAAAAGATGGGGAATTGGAAATGGTATAAGATTTGAGCACAGTTAAACATTTGGTTCTAACAATAAGTCATGGTTAGATATTTGTTTGAAACTAAATTTGTTTTTATATATTTGTATTTTATATAGACTTCAGGGTGTAAATATATATGTTAAAAATCATTTTTTTTACTAAAATTTGATTTTCTTTCCTAAATTCCGCAGTAAAAAGTATCCATAAAAAATCATAACACAGCCTCAATGTTTGATTGATTGGGGATTTTGGAGTAGATGGGAGGACTATTTTGGTTCTACTAAAGTACTAATACATCTCTCTTAAATGTAAGAATACTTCGAAAAATGCTTAAGTATGATTTTAGTCCCTATAAATATAAGAGTTAATTACCTAAATAGGACTAAAAACAATGGAGAAATGCACAAATAGGACGTCCATGTTTCATAGGACTAAAAATGTATCCATTTGACAAAATTACCCTTGATGAATTCTTAAGTCTATTTATAATTAAAAATTAAAAAGTAAAAATAAAAAATAAAAAGCTTTCCAATAACCATAGTTTCCTCCACCACCTTTGCCACTCCTGTCTAAAACTTTATCCTAAACTATTAACTTCAGTTTTCTTAATTTTTAAAGAATATTTGTGGAGTTAAAACAAAGTGAAATTGATCATTCATGTTTTAAAAATTGGTCTCAATGGCTTTTTGGGGGGAATTGTGAATTTTTTGGAAGACATGACAAAGAAAGATAAAAGATCTTGTTTCGTTGTCAAACATAGATTGCTAGGATCTGTGAGGGTCTAAAAAAATCTGCGTAAACTATAGGGGTGAAAAACAAAAGCAAAAATTACATGCTCCTACAACAAAAGCACCATATTTGTGGGACTAAACACATATTTAATACATTAAAAATAAATATCACCCCTCCCCTCCATATTCCGAACCAAAAAAGCCCTCAATTGTAAAGAAATTGTCAGGAAATTTCCTTATCCCATCTTGTTTACCCAAATTCCCTGGAAAGGGGTGAAGTCCTGTCCCTTCTGATTTGGGGTTATCTACTATCGACGTTCAAATCACTCCAACGGAAGCCTTAGTTACACAAATACCGCAAGTGCATAATGGCATTGTCAAAGGCTTGGGTGAACTGTGCAGTTAGGAAGCTTAACTCTTTAGATGGAGTGTACATACATGAATGAGTTGCCCAAGAAGTTAACTTTACTTTTTGCCTGGATTTGCTAGGTAGAGATGGACTAACACACAATATGCTGAGTGTTATTCATAATCACTGGAAACATGTAGAGGCTGTCAGGATAAAGTGTATGGGGGTTCCCACTGTTAATATGAAGAACTTGTGCTCTCACTTGGAGGTATCTCCTTTCTTTCATATATTTCCTCACTTCATTATTCTATAAACTTATTCTCCAATTGTAAATTAAATAGTTTTCTAATTGGATTCCCTTGACATGCATGAAAATTGTAGCTTCTACTTCGTATTTATTTTTCCAAAAAGTTTCCACACACGGCTGATCAGCGATTGAACAGCGGACCGGAACAGAGTCTCGAAAGTGTTAACTGCATACCTGGCCTTTTTTTTGGATTCAAGACCGGATCAGAACTGATTTTTATATTTGTATTGCTATTATAAAATAATACCTTGTTATGTCTTAATATTTAACAACGACTTGACTACTTGAGTAAATCTGTCAATGAAGTGGGAAAAAAGTTAAGGTCTGAAGGATGCATACACCAAATACGGAGTATATGTTAGACAAAAATATAAAAGTTAGCAATTAATTTTTAATTTCCAGCCCAACCGGTCTGAAATGGTTTATTCCGGTTTGGACCAGACTACTTCCGAACCCATTTCTTGAAAAATTGTGGACCTACCATCATAGCTGTATGCCTGTATAACATTAGTCTTGTTCCGGTTCGGTATGGTTCTTGTTTGGTCTGATTTGGTCCATTATGACCCGAGTTTTGCACCACTAACAGTGGTAACAGATACTACTTGCAAGAAGGTTTTGACAGTGTAATTTGTGTGGCATATGTCATTATTTATCACTGAATGTTTTTTACGTGATGTATCCCAGGAAAAAACGTTTGGTAAGATTATCCACAGACATGGCGGTTTTATTGTGCTCTACAGAGGGAGGAATTATGACCGGAATAAGAGGCCAGAGATTCCATTAATGTTGTGGAAACCTCATGAACCTGTCTATCCAAGGCTTATAAAAACTACAATTGATGGCTTGAGTATTGAAGAAACCAAGGAAATGAGGAGAAGAGGATTAGCAATCCCTGTTCTGACCAAACTCGGTAAAATTTTATAATTGCTTATTCCCATTAGGTGTTTTAAGATCTTAGTGTTTATTGTATCTAACAACGTGTAGGGTTCAATCCACAGCTAAAAATGGCTATTATGCTAGCCTTGTACCCATGGTTCGAGATTCTTTTTTGACGGATGAGTTGGTGAGAATAGATTGTGGAGGGCTCCCGAGGAGTGATTACAAGAAAATCGGCTGCAAATTAAGGGTAACATTTGATTTAACTATTAGAGCTCGTTTGGCTACCTTAGAAAGTTTTACTTTGTCTGGAAAACAAAAAAGTTGAGCTTGACTACCTCCTTCATCATTTTAATTCATTTTCATTTACCCCAGTGCCGCAAAGGCTCCCACCTACGGTGGGGTAAAGGGGGGTCGGATGTACGCAGTCTTACCCCTGTACTAAAGCACAGAGAGACTGTTTCCGGATGACCCATAGTGAAAATCCCGTCCAAAATTGCATTGACCGAGTGTTGCTTCATAACAAAGAAGCGCAGACAGTTTAGTGAGTCATTTTGCTTTATTCCATCATAATCTCAAGCCAAAAAATAATGAATCTTTGGCTCCATTGCAAATGATGGAAAAGACTACCTCCTTCACCAATCAATCAATTTCTGTCTTTCCACAGAAAGTGTTCTTATTTTTATTCCAAACTAGGGAATCCAATTGTAGAGGTTTTTGTGATTGTGTGCGGAGGGGGGTGGCAAGACTTAACTTGAGAAGCTTGTGTGCACAGTTAAATGTGATATGCCTGGGATAGTCTTTTTTAGGTGAGAATTTTTCTTGTCAGTATGGAACTATATGTCGACTGTAGCATAGCATGGACAATATAGTTATATTTGTTAATTTGTTTCACTTCTTGGTCTGTTCGGTAGCCTTATCCAACATATTATTTTCCTTATTTGGCTGAGATAGATGTTACCAAATGTTTTCCCTTCAAGTTTCATCAAATTTAACTGTTTAACCAAAATAACTCTTATCAACTGGCCCTACTGCTCTCTTGAATAAATTGGAAGCATGTGATTCTGAACTCTGATACAATTGGGTCAATATGGATGCAGGATCTGGTCCCTTGTATCCTGGTAACGTTTGATAAGGAGCAGATTGTGGTTTGGAGGGGCAAAGACTATAAACCTAATAAAGAGGATGGATTTTTACTCCCGGATAGGGAACCATTTGATGAAGATGCAAAGGATGGTTTGTTTAGCTATCAAGAAGAAGAAGAAGAATGCAGTGTGAGGTTCTTGGATGGGGAGCTTCTTCTGAAAGGCGAATTGTCTCCACCTCACCATACTCGAACAGCATGACTTGTTCTGCTGTATAAAGCTACAGGCCTGTTTGGGATGCCTTATGCCTTAAGAAGTGGTTCTCATTTAAGCATTTTTTTTCCATTTTTTTTAAATCCGGTGCTCGTTAAATAAACACAAAAAGTGTTTTTCGTTTTGAATGAAAAACACATTTTCATATCCTAGTTAAATGATTCTTTTTTAAGGAAAAGTAATTTCTATCCTAAGAGACCGCTTATGATATGAAAACAAGTCATCCCTAACACTCTATAGTGCTTAGCAAGGAAGTCTCAAGATGCCACGAAGGAGGTGGGGGTAGGAGGAGATGTTTGGAAAATTACCAACGGCTTTCAGGTATATTTCTCACACCGTTGATTGTACTTTGGCTATTTTCAACTGAGATAATATTCATTGCAAAATTTTGAAACTATTGATTTTAATTATCTAGAAGTCTTTTTGGACTAAACGAAAACAACTCCAGAGTGATACTTAAGTCCTTTTTTTAGTGTTAAAAGTCCTTAACGAGTCTATACAAAATATGCATCCTTTAGTTAAATCAATCTTTAACCTATCTTTGCTTGGGCATTTCTCTGACATTCCATATTATTGGTCTCTCACCAGGCACACCTGTATAACTTCATTTGAGTTCAGTAATTTGTTTAATGGTACTGATTCTCTCCTTGATATCAGCCACATTCTCCCGCCACAAAAAGCTCATCATCCTCTCTGTTGCTGCCGCTATTTATTTTTCCACTTCATGAAAACTGCTTCCATATACTACTCCACTACCTTACTTAAACCCAGAAGAAATCTTGATCCTCCAGGCTCAGAACCCCAAAAGCAATCAAAAGCCTGTTACCACTCACTCCCCCTCTTGACCGTGATTGTCACCTGACCTTCGTGACAAACCTGCCAATAGATTCTGGTCCAGATACTCTCTAAGAGCAGTCCCACTGTGTGGCCGTTAGGCTTTGTGAGCCCAACCCCCCTTTATGGGCCTCTGCACCCTTGTGGTTAAAATGAAATATGGACTGCCTGAAGGTGAAAGAAAGTTTGAGTAGAAGAGGAAGGGGGATATGAAAGATGATACCAGCTGAGCCATTGAACCATGCAGACATGCACAGAGGGTGTTCTAATTTGTCTGAAAAGTTATTGTAGTGTTGCAAAATGTAGTCTTTTTGTTTCATGCTCCAGTTAATACATAATAGGGCTACTTTGTATCTGCCACTCTTACATCTCTCTACAGGCAATGGTTTATGACAAATATGCTGATAATTAAGATTAGATTGCAGAAATGGGAAATTCATACATTGTTAGTATACCCGGCTGACCTCGTGTAGGTGTGATACCATGCTAGGATACATTTGGACCTAGATCCTGGGAAATGCTAGAGAAAGTTCGATTGGTGCAAAATAGTTGGGAAACTGAGCATGGGAGATGATTTGGGGGAAAATAAATAAAACATGGTTCTAACATAAGAAATCTATTTTAGATCTTTGTTAGAACTTAGAACTAGTTTTATTTCCATATACTATTGAAAAAATAGACCATTTTCTGTGAATCCTGTTATTTGCAGCTTTTGATGGTTCGCTTAATATATTATTGAGTGGGTATTTCTTGATCCTCATGTTAATGGCAAAATCTCTTCCAGGAAGGTTTATGACTTTTATGACTTTTATAACTTTTCCAAGGATGTGTTTCATTTGGAGAAGTTGAGTAGTACGGAGTACTTTTTAATGGCGTTGGCTATGCTTTCTGAAAAGGCTACGTTTTATATCGATGATTCCCTAATGTTATATTCATTCATCTTTTACCGTTTGGAAACTTGAAAATAGGAAAAAGTTGGATTAATCTTTGCTCTTTAAAGCTAATGAAAATTAATAAGAGTAACAATAAAAATGATATTAGGAATAAGGGAAAAATAATTAAAACACCTCAAACTTTAAATGAGTGTGGGATGAACACCCCAAACTTGCATATGTAATTTAAATGTCTCAAATTTTATATAAAAAGTTATTTTAGCATCATAGAAATGTATTATTTCTTTCAAAAATGTAAATTTATGGTGTTAATTGTATAATTTGAATTACTTTAGAAATTAATGAAGACACAATTAACATTCTAAACATCTATTGCGAAATAAATAATGTAAACACCAATTTATATAATTGCAACACTTTTAATTTGCTATTTTAAATTATGCAATTAACCTCATAAATTTACATTTTTGAAAGAAGTAATACATGACAAAGGTGTGAAAATAATTTTTTATATAAAATCTAGGGTATTTAAATTACATATGCAAGTTTGGGGTATTTTTTTTATTTTTCCCTAAGAATAAATACTCCAGCCTTCCCGAAAGTATAAGTTTTATTTTTTTGGCAAGGGAAAAAGTTAATACTCCCTCCACCCCAATACCCCACTAAGAATGGGACGATTCAATTTAAGATGCATAATCGACGATAAAGTAAACAGATCTCTGTCTGCACTCAAATTTTATTTAGAAAAAGAATTAAATATTCAGAAACTACATTAAAAGTTTACCAAGTAGCAAAAATCAGAATCAAATTTTATAAAAAATTGATATATAAAGTAAGATATTAAGAGTGATTTGTGTTGATCAAATGAATAGGAATTGGAACAATCTTAACAGGACGGAGAGAGTAATATATAAACCGATTTTTTCCAACTGGTTCCGGCTTTGAACTAGTTAAATCGATTGAGTTTCGAATGGACCCGTGCACACTCCCACCTAGGGGTGGACTGGATTGGGCCGTCTCGAGACCCGGCCAAGCCCGACACTATTGGGACCCGACCCGGTGGACCGAGCCCGAGACCGGGGCTGAGGCCCGAACCGCTAATTTGATTGGGCGGGCTCTGGGACATGAAAAATGTGAACCGACTCAGCCGGGTCAGGATTGGATCCAAAAACGGTCAACATTTCACATTTGCAAACACACGTCTTTGATCATAATTATATCTTAATTCTATTAGTAAAAAAATATTAAAATCAGATTTTGAATATTTGTAATGAGATGAATTGAACAATATTTAAAAAAATAATAATTTTCATAAAATAATAGCGTAAAATGTAGTCAAAGTAAAACATGTGAATAGTGTAAAATTCAACATGTTGGATTAAAAACGGAACAGAGGAAAGGATCAACCTTCCTAAAGGCATTCTTTCTCCAAGCAACTAGCACTCTGTAAAACGGACTGGTAATGGGCTGGGCATCGAGTCATGGGACTCATCAGTCCCAAACAAGTTGGGCAAAAGCCCATTCGCCGGTCCAATAAGTTTGAGTTGTCCATCAAGTTACATTGGTTTCCTTAAGTGATTATTATTTCAAAGTTGGTTATGAACCAGAACTGGCCCGATCCGGTCCACCCTAGTTACAACTGCTCCAGTCAAATCCAGGCTCTTCTTGAAAACAAGTTCAAGAAAGCTGCCCAGATTTTCTATTTTACCTTAAATAAGGAGCAAGACTGAACCATAAGCAAGTAATTGGGAGAATGTAATTCCTCTGGGTTTTTCACAGATCACAATACAAAGGAAATGTTTAATTGCACTTAGGACACAGACTTCTCTATTGCCCATTAAATTAAACAACTAAAGAGTCGATGATGATCAAATACTTAAAATAAGATGCAAGGGCCAGATCTACTTGAAGCAGAGCTTAGCCCATGGCATACTTCTGAGTCCAGCTCCTTGCTGTAGTCTCATATTTGTTCCTGTCTATCTTGTACATCTGTGCAATTTCTGGTACCAAGGGATCATCAGGGTTTGGGTCCGTCAAGAGAGAGCAGATCGAAAGCAGGACCTACAATTTCAAAATCGTTTTTTCACTGAATGAAATCTAAACGACAGCATATACTAATAAGATTTCAAATTTCATCTAAAATATCTACTCTTTAGGACATAAAGAACCCAAAGCTAGTATTCTTGGATGTGAAATGGCTTAATATAACCACAATACGGTTATATTATTTAGCATTGCAAGATTGACTTACTAGAGCAAACCAATATTGTAAGTAGTGATCACTATGTAGGCTTTTATATATAGATGGAAGCTGTTTTGGGCCTTCTCATCCAATATTGTGTATCAATGTTCAATTTAGCATAAATGTGTGTGATGTTTGTACATGCAGAAATTCACACACAAAGTGCGCGTGGTATTAGAAATGAACCTTGGAAATTGTGAGAGCAGGGCTCCACTGCTCCTTCAAGATGTCAAGGCATATACTCCCGTTGCTGTTAATGTTTGGGTGGAAAACTTTTGTCTTGAAAGCCACCTGCAAGTTTAATAATTTGAATCTAAAGATTAATATGTTTAGAGTTCTTGATCTCTATATATAATATATATATAGATAAAGTAAAATCAATATGAACATATATGGAAATAAATGAGCAAGTTCCATAAATAGGACTAAAAGTCTAAAACATAAGTCATCTCTTCCAATAGGCCCACCATTGCTTTTTTCTCATAACATGACTTGTATTGGCATTTACTCCTAAATGAAGATGTTTATTAGAACAAGAATACACATTAGTCCTGTTATCAGGATAAGACAAGAATAGTCTTATTTACGTACTTCACTCATTTTTAATCAATATGCAGCAATTCCTTAAAATAAATTTGAGTTTGAACCAATTTTTTATTCACCTATATTTTTCTTGCTAGTTTATTTCACAGTCTTTATCTCAAAACTACCTATCACATGTTGACATGTTCATTAGTAAAAGTCACAATGATCTTTATATCATGAGCAGCCTTGATTATGGGTTTATCATATCTATTTAAGTATTGTTTGTTCTTAAAAATCATTTGAAAAAACTTAATTGACTATCCTGCAGAGATTCCAGTTCAAAATTTTGAATTACAGGCACTTAAGTGTGTGCACCTAAGGAATAACAAGAGATGGAAACACACCTTTGGTGGCTTGAAGGGGTAATCTGGTGGGAAATGGATTGTAACCAAGAAAACTCCACCAGTGTAAGGACTATCTGGAGGACCCATTATAGTTGCTTGCCAATGAAACATGTCCTCAGCAACAGGGCCTATAATAAATGCAATGTTAAACTAGGATGTAAGTTGTTAAAATATATGTAACATGTTAACATATGGTAATAGAAACCCTTAAAGTTTAGTCCACTACACTTGGGGCCTGTTATTTTCTTATGTAAGTACTAAGTCGCGTATTAGTCTTAGGAAGACAGGATTGACGAAGTTGTAATTCAAAAGGCCATATCAACAAAATTACAAATTTGCAATCCGGGTAGTTTTAATGCAAAAACACTAACAAAGTGCTTTTAAGACATAAGCAGGAATTTTACTAGACAATCAAAACATAGTTCAAACTTTAGACCAAACTGACTTGATTTAAAATTTACTCAGAAGATATCCTTGTGAAGTTGTACGGAGTAAGCAGGAAATATGGAGCACATGATCACTCACTAACTTAATTACAACAAACAGTGATTGTGATCATATTTTAAAATTGATTCGATCCAGATATGTCTAAATCAATGCAGCTTACAGTGCCCATAGGGTATAATGTTTATGCAGGCAGCAAAGGCTCCCGCTTCTACTTAAAGTAAATCAAATCAAAACTGCTATAACGATCAAAATCACGAGCAATTTTTTTTAATGTAAATATATAAGCAGCACGGAACTTCGCTGCAATTGCATAACTTCAAACACAGATGAATGATTTGTTAATCAATAAAATAATAAAGCCAGAAAACGGAGAAGAAAATTGAGAGGGGCAGCGTTTTGTAGCATCTAAACAAAAGCAGTGTAATAAATGGGGGTTTCAGATTTTACCAGCACTGCAAGAAGTAGGAGGATCCTTCTGAAGATCCTTTAGCTCCTTCAGGATCCGCTTCGAAGCCATGCCTTCCAATCCAGTCAATTCCAACTTAGATCGAGTTCTAACCTTTCAAGATTACTTTGTTACTTTTTGCCCACTTTACAAAGAAAAAAGACGACGTTCATGAAATAACATGTTTCGATTCGGAATAGCAAAAACAAAATCGGAAATTGAACCTGATGTGATGAATCTAGAGAATCCGATTCGGATCCTCAGCGGGTGGCGCTTGAAGCTCTGTAAATTCAGCAACGCAAGCTGGGTTTTTTATTTTCACACGGAATTGATCAAGTACAACGTTAGAAGAAGCCAACAGATATATAGAGCTTGATCGACGAAGGTGCTCCGGACAAGACTCTTCAGAAAAAGAAATTCAAAAAGTAAGCAGACTGTTTTGCCATTTTATCCCTCTGAATGTGTGAAATTAGAGTTTTATCCACTTAATAGGCTTAATTACCATTTGGTTCGTGATTTGTAACCAAAACGTATTTTATAGGAGTATAGGACCCAAATTATGTGCATTTTATATTAATTCATATATTTTTGGAAGAACTATAAAATAAGCCCTTGAACTTTCATAAAAAGTGCAAATAAGGCTTTTTATAGAAGACTCTTTCCGGCCCTCACCATTTGAGGCGATTTCCGGTAGAATTTTTTAATATTTTTTTTTGAGAATCTTCTTCATTAAGTCTAGTTTACGCATAACAAATTTCAATTAAAAATTCAATTGGGAAGGTAGTCAAATGAATTTTTGAAGATAACTGCGCAGTCAGGCAGCGCAGTATATTTCAGAAAATCGTTTGACTGCCTTCTCGATTGAATTTTTAGCTGAAATTTGGTATGAGTAAACTAAACTTAATGAAGAAGATGCTCAAAAACTTTCATCAAAAATTCCATCGGAAACCGCCCTAAATGGTGACAGCAGGACAAAGCCTTATGTAAAAGGGCTTATTTGCACTTTTTATTAAAGTTCGAGACTTATTTGATAGTTCTCTCTATATTTTTATATTATACGTTTATTTTAAAAGGGAAAAATAATAAAAATAACCCAAAATTTGAACGGTGTGAGGTAATCAACCCAAACTTGCATATGTTATTTAAACATTCCAAACTTTATATAAAAAGTTAATTTCACTCCGTTTAATGTATTATTTTTTTCAAAAATGTAAATATATGGTATTAATTGCATAATTTAAAATATTTTAGAATTCATGAAGACACGCCAATTAATAATTTAAACTTTAATTGCAAAATAAATCATGTGACCTCCCATCTATATAATTGCAACACTTGTAATTTGCTATTTTAAATTATGCATTTAACCCCATAAATTTAAATTTTTGAAAGAAATAATACATGACAGTAGTGCGAAAATAACATTTCGTATAAAGTTTGGGGTATTAAAATTACATATGCAAGTTTGGGGTGTTTACCTCACACCCCTTCAAAGTTTGGGATATTTTTATTATTTTTCGCATTTTAAAAATATGTGCATTTATATTAAACCATATACGTTTTAAATAATTATATGGAGTAATATATTTTATGTTATAATTATTGAAATATAAAATTTTATTGTTTTTAAGTTATTTCTATTGTTTAGATTGATAGTAAAAAGTAAAAAGATAGTTAAATGATAATGATTCAATGCTTTTTTAGCAGAAAAATCATTCCATTGAGAATGATCTCTTAAAAGTTAATTCAAATGGAATGAAATTTTTATTCTAATCTCAACGTGAACAATTTATTATAGTCATTGACGAATACATATTCACACTGATAAAAATTAGTTAACAACATATTAGATTGAACATGAAAAGTTATCATCGAGCCAATAAATCTATATAAAAATGGATTTAAGAATATGCAATAAACCTATAAAAAGTGTATCTAGCCATTGAAAGACTTCAAAAAACAATGATGGTATAGCCGTATAGGCGTGAGCTGTGTCTTATTTGTGTCAACAATCATAGCGATGATCCGGACTACTCCTAAACCACCGCCAGAGGATGAACGAGGTGCTAGGGTTCAAGCAGGACCGGCCCTGGGCCTGTCTGCCCAGCCCAACCGCACAAGGCCCGGTATTTTGGAGGGCCTAAAAAAAATTAGTATTACCCCAGCCCATAAGTTTTTAGCCCAAATCAATTCCCCCAGGCCTCAAATCGGCAAATCCCCCCTTCTCCGCTCGGCTGCTCGCTGCTCTTCACGACAAAGCGACACCGCCAGACCGCCTCTCCACAGGACCACAACCGACGAGGCGACGACTCCAGCCTCTAACGCACACTGCCGGCGCCTCTCCACAACCGACGAGGCGACGACTCCCCTGCCGGCCCTGCGCAATCCGACACGTGGCCCTCTCCTGCTCTCCATGACTCGACTTCAGCCTGAACGCACACCTCACTCCGCAGCAGCCCGCAGCCGACCACCTCCCCCGCCCTCCGGTCTCCCTCAGACGCCCTCCTTCCGGTCAGTTGCTAATTTGCTAATTCTTTTATTCATTTAGTTGCTAATTTGCTAATTCTTGTGAACTTTTGATTTATTGAATATTTGAATTGATGAATTGTTTGTTGAAATCTTGTAATTTGTTTATTTTCAGATTTAATGTTTGTTGAATTGTTGTGTTGTTGTTATTTGTTGATTTTTTGCATTTAAAGTAAATCATTATTTGAATTGATAATAAATGTGTAATTTTGTAAATGTGTTTAGCAATTAAAATTGATAACTTAAGGTTGATAAATTGGTAACTTGAGGTTGATAAATTATAATTATACACTAGTATAGTCATTCATGCTTTCACCCTAATTTTAAACTTAATATTAATTTAAAATTTATAAACATGTACGGGATTATAGGAGAATTTCAATAATTGGTAATAATTATGTTTCCATATAAATACCAATCCGGTCATGAAAAGCGTCAAAGGAAAAGAAGACTTGAGAAGTTAACTCAATCTAAAAAATGAGCTCTTGATAAGTTTATTATTAAAGAAGTTAGAGATGTTCAAGAGGGTGAACAACAAGAAGTGAATGTTGAAAATAATGTTGAAATACTTGATCAATGTGTTAACGAAATGGCTGAGAATTCTGATAAAGAGGACCACAGAATTGATGTTTTAGATGATAGGCCAAATAATTCTGCTTTATTTGACATATATGATCCAAGAAACTGGGATGTTCTAGATTCAAAGTTGACAGACACTTTGGTAGAGAATGGTCCTAAAAAAGATTTAAATTTTGTGGAAGGGCCTAAAGATAAATTCTCTAGAAGATTCTCATCAGCTTTTTACACTAGAAGTTTGCCTAATGGAGAGAAATGTGATAGAGATTGACTTGTTTATTCAAAGGAACTTGATAGGGTATTTTGCTTCTGTTGTAAGAATTTTAGAAAAGGTGTAGGCAAAGGTTCTTTAGCTAACACGGGTTTTGATGATTGGGGACATCTTAGTGCTAGACTGAGAGAACATGAAACAGGTGTGGAGCATATGGGTAACATGAGGAGTTGGGTAGAGTTGAGGCTTCGATTACAAAAAAAATGAGACAATTGATAAAGTAGCTCATGATCAACTTTTGAAAGAAAAAGAGTTTTGGAGGCAATTGTTGTTTAGGGTGATTGCAACTGTGAAATATCTTGCTAAGCATAATTTGGCCTTTCGTGGAACGAATGAGCGGCTCCATCAGAATCACAATGGGAATTTTTTAGGATTAATTGAGATGCTGGGTGAATTTGATCCTGTTATTCAAGAGCTTATTCGTCGCGTCGACAATAAGGATACTCATCATCATTATCTTAGTCATAAGATTCAAAATGAATTGATAGAGATGCTTGCTTCAGGAGTAAAATCTAAGATCATTAAAACAATCAAAGAATCTAAATATTTTTCTGTCATACTTGATTGTACTCCTGATTCGAGTCACCAAGAACAAATGACTTTGATATTAAGATGTGTTGATATCTCCTCTTATCCGATTAAAATAGAAGAATTTTTCTTGGAATTCTTGGTTGTGAATGACACGACAGGACTTGGCCTTTTTGAAGTGTTGCAAAGTGTGTTAAAGTCTCTTGATCTTGATATTGATAATGTTAGAGGACAAGGATATGATAATGGATCAAACATGAGAGGTACGCATCAAGGTGTGCAAAAAAGACTCTTGGATGTAAATCCTAGGGCATTCTATACTCCTTGCGGTAGTCATAGCCTTAATTTGACCTTGTGTGACATTGCTAATTGTTCTCGAAAAGCAAGAGATTTTTTTGGAGTAGTGCAACGAATCTACACACTCTTTGCTAATTCTACAAAAAGATGGCAAATTTTAAAAAACAATGTCCAAGGATTGACTCTAAAATCTTTATCAACCACTCGGTGGGAAAGTCGTGTGGAAAATGTCAAAGCAATAAGATTTCAAATCAGTGACATTCGAGAAGCATTGCTAGAATTGGCCGAGACAGACAATGATTCTAAAATACAAAGTGAAGCTAGATCCTTAGCTACAAATGATCTTTGTAATTTTGAATTTTTGCTTGCTACAGTTATTTGGTATGAAATATTATATGCTGTTAATTTGGTGAGCAAAAATCTACAAGGAAAAGATATACTTCTTGATGTTGCTATTGTTGAAGTCAAAGGGCTAATTTCTTTTTTTGAGAAGTATAGAGAAACTGGTTTTTCTAGTGCTATGCATGTGGCTAAAGAAATAGCCAGTGAATTGGAAGTTGAACCAGTGTTTCCTCAGAAGCGTGTAATTCGCAGAAAAAAACAATTTGATGAGAGTGTTGGTGAATCTTCTGTATCATCCACATCAACACCAGAAGAGCTGTTCAGAGTGGAATACTTTGTCTACATAGTTGATCAATCTATTGGCTCATTGACACGGAGGTTTGAGCAATACAAAGTATATGAAAATATGTTTGGGTTTTTGTTCAATTCTGAGAAGTTACAATCTCTTACGGATTTAGATTTGGAGTCATCTTGCACTCATTTACAAACAGTACTGCAGAGGGATGGGCAATGCAGCGATGTTGATGGCCACGATTTGTATATTGAGCTGAAGTTGCTTAGAGAGATTTTGCCAAAGGAAAAGATAGGGGCAACAAGAATTTTGAATTCTTTAAAAGAAATGAATTGTTTTCCAAATGCCTTTATTGCGTACAGAGTTTTGCTAACCATTCTGATTACAGTGGCCTCGGCAGAACGAAGTTTTTCCAAGTTGAAGTTGTTGAAGTCCTACTTGCGGTCAACTATGTCACAAGAGAGACTCAATGGATTGGGTTGATATCCATAGAATCTAAAACACTCGAAGAGATTGACATTGCAAGTTTGGTAGATGACTTTGCATCTAAGTATGCTCGAAGAATGTCTCTTTTTAAATAAACTGTAAGTTATTAATGACTTTTTTCATTTTAATTATTACGTTTATTAGTAACTTGTATTGTAAGACAATTTGCTTGCGTTTAAACTTGAAAAAAGGCCCAAATTTTATTGTTTCACAAGGCCTCCGTTTTCTCGGGACCGACCCTGGGTTCAAGATACTTGTTTTGTTTATTTAGTTTTTTTCTTGTTTCGTCCTTCTCTTATTAGTCTATGTAGGTTTGTCAGTTTATTTGGGAATTTAGTCTCCTATTATGTTATTAGGTATGTTTGGATTTATGGGAACAGAGATGACTGTGTCAAGCCTGCTGCATGGTTAGCGATTCGTGTTGTTCTTTTAGGGGTGATCGTCTTTAAGTCTGATCATAGGGTTTACAGTCGTAGTTGTTGGCGTTTAGTTGATGTCAGATTTGTTTTTCCTTTGATTGATGTCATGATCATGAAACTTATGATATAAATAGATGTGTCTAACCAGACTAAAAAACAATGAAGATAGAAGCGACGATTTATTTGGTGGGCTGATATGTGTTATTATGGGTATGTTTGGCACAACTATCTGAAGATATACTTTTGTAAGCTTTTTAATAACTATTAGTTTTTAGTGACTGAAAAGATTTTAAGAGAAAAATGTGGTAGTTGTTTGGTAAAAAGCTGACCGTTTGATTTAGTTTTGTTTGGTATACAAAAGCTGACCGATTAATACTAAAAGTCACAGACTTTTCTCAGATGCTACTCCCTGTAGCATCTAAAAAAGATCTTTTATTTTTTGAAAAGCTTTTAAAATTTGTCATGTAAAACATATAACTAGAAGCTTTTAGAGACTTTAAATAGTACAAAAGCTAGAAGGCAGATGCTTATGCCCGCCAAACAAGCACTATGTACTACCTCCGGATGCACTTTGCCAAGTGCAAAGTAGGTGAGAAATAAGTAGTAAAAATTGTGTGGTTGAAATTTGTGTAGAGGAGAGAGAAATGTGCACAGCCACAAATTAGTTGCTTTAATACTCCCTCCGTCCCTATATAAAAGTATCCATTCATTTTCCACACATTTTAAGAAAGTGGGTTTGGTTGGTACTGTTTGGCACTGTTTGGACGCTGTTTGGCACTGTTTTGCACTGTTTTGCACTGTTTTGTATGCCAAAAAAGGAAAGGAAACTTTTATTTAGGGACGCTCCGAAAAGGAAACAAATGCTTTTATTTAGGGACGGAGGGAGTATGAAAGTTGCAAAGTTTTTCGGGACAACCTAAAAGGGAAAATTGGCAAAGTCTAATGGGGCGGAGGGAGCATGACATATTATTATGTATATTAGTTATCGTGTAATAGTTGTAAATACTCTTATACACTTCAAATTTCAATCTATACTATGGTCAAATACGAGTGTGTCACATGTTTTATATATGCTAGACGAAGTACTTGTGTGATGCACGATGTACATCTTTCCAGAGTAGAGTAACAATTTGTTCATAATTATTTTTTATTGTGATGAAACATAATGTATAGTTTTGCTATACACATAAAGAAACCATATTTCATCTCAAAATTGTGAGTAAAATACAAATAAATGATAAAGCGTAACAATAAGCCTTATGTGACCATGAAATAATTTTTGGTAAAGTTGAAGTGTCTTTTTCATTGACCTTCACAAAGCTCTTTATATTTATTTATATATTTATACTTCTTCCGCTATTTAATAATTGCAACACTTTGAATTTTACACTATTCACACACAATACTCTTACCCAAATTTTCTATTAATATATAATCAAATTGTTAAGTATTAAATATCACTACATCCGTCCCAAAAAACTTTGACATTTCATAAAATTTAGACTGCGATTTTAATTAGTATGATATTATGAAAGTTTAAATTTCATACTTTTATAAAAGTACTTTTAATAAAGAATATTTTATATCATTTTATATTATAAATAATTCCTAATAAAAAGATGTAATTGAAATTTTTTAAAAATGAGTTTTTTTTTGGGACAGAGGTAGTATTAATTTTCTCTTAATGTGAACTTCCAAAATATCATTTTTTTAATGTTTAACACGTAAATAAATATAGTTAGAGTCAATGTTGCCTATTGACAAGCATGAAAGTCAAATTGTTGCAACAAAAAAAACGAATGTAGTACTAAACATATCAATCATAAATGTTGATTGTGTGAAAAGTATCATAAATTTTGAAAAACTTTTTTATAAGTCACATTATTAGAGGTGTTAATGACACACCCTTCGTCAGAACATATATGAACCCCCAACTCACACATTGAGATGACTCTTAACATTGCAAAAGATGACTTTTAACATCAGAATATAAAACCTATCATGCATAAAAATAGATCTTGGTAGATATAAGCCCACAATCTATTGTACAACTCTGATTATCACCATTACAAATTATTGTACACTTCTGATTATCAACTTGGATTTCTACTATCTAATGAGATCAATGATAAACTTGCATTAGGGGAAAAAACTTGGGCCAATATTTTTGTCATATATCACCTTCACTTCAACCATTCGAGTAATTAGAGGAGTCATATTTTTTTTAAAGAGGTGTCATATTAGCATAAATTGAAACTCCAATTTTTAATCTCAATGTTTTTTGTCAGTATAAAGTTGTTAATTACGCACTTTATTAAATTGAACATTCATACGTTTAATCAAACTGAACATTTGAACAAATTTATTAAACCGGGCATAGTGATTTTAAAAGACTAAAGTTAATCAACCATTAGAAAATAAAATCTAGATTAAGTTCGAATTATTTTAATTGTTAAGGTGTTGTTGAGGTTTATTCTCTTCAACCCGTAGGCCCAACACACAACATAAGGGTTTCAAGTGGGTAGTTTAGGAGAATAAGGTCAAACAAGTAAGATGAGTCTTAATAAGAAGTTTCAATATAATTCTGTGGTTACAAGGCGTGAGGCCGTTCGTCCCACTGCTAGGCGTGAGACCGTTCGTACAGAGCTATTCTACAAAGTGAGGACGTTCGTCCCTCGCTATGCTACGAGCTGCTACAATGCTATAATACTAGAGTGCTAAGTTGCCTCCCTTACAATGAAATAAATACTACTATTTATACCGTAAATGGGTAGTTAGATGCATTGAACCCAGCTGTGGATGACTTGACCCCAAACACCAAATCATCTGCATTAAATGCGTGACCACCAGGATGATAGTCCCTTATTCTTTAATAAACAAACAACCATGGCAGATAAAGAAGAAGCAGATAGAAAGATATGAGATGAACAACGAATCTGGTATACCATGAACGGGCCGTTGCTCTCCCTCGAGAAGGAGAGCAGCGTAAAACCTAATCTCTATCTCGCATCTATTCTCTCAAAGCCTTAGGTTTTCCATAAGTTAGTTTCCTTTTATAGGAGAAGTTGGCTAACTTATGGATTACAAACAAGCTAATGGGCTGGTATACATTTGTGGCCCATATTACACATTTAATTAATAACTACACAAATACAAAGATATTCCCAACATTTAATTAGATTGGACACCATAAAATATTCCCACCAATCTCTCCCTTGGTGTTCAATCGTGTTCAATCAGCATTGCAGCGCAGATAGCTTTGTCTTTGTGATTGTTCAACAATGTAGAGAAAAGCATAAATAAAATATGTTGAGTTTCTCCTCTTCTTCAGTGTAGTTGAGTTTCCTTTGACTTGCTTGTAAACCTTGCCCTCCAGCTTCAGTGAAGTTCGAAGGTGCCTCTAGAATGAATGTTCTGATGATTTCCAGGCGCACATGAGATTCATCTTCAGAATTTGATTATCTGACCTTTGTCCCCTCCACAATGTAGTTTTTTTGACTATTTGAAATGAATGCTTTTGAGGAGAACTTGTCGGTGGCACAATGGAAAATGATGGTTGACTTTTGAGCATAGCTGACCATTTGATTTGAAGCCGGTTTGGTAATTGAGGTGTAGAGATAGAATAGGATTTGTTGGAGGAGAGAAGTGTCCCAGAATGATTTGTTGAAAATTAACAGCATGTGGACCCCTCATGACGATCCGATAAATCAGGGCGTCGTGCCTTTATTCTTTTATTCTGAATGACAAAACAGAAAAACAAAAAAAAAAAACAAAAAAAGTAAACACCGGAGACACCATGGTGTTCCGTTATCACCACATCAATGTAAACACTGATGTGTGGCCTGTATAAAATGATAGTAACGTTAAAGCTCTAACAGGACTTCCAACCAATCATTATGAAGCATCTAAAGTAGATGTCACTCTGGTTGTTATGGCATGATCATAAAGATCAACATTAAAAAACTTGCAGCCCCCCGAGGTCATGTAGACACTCGTTATCATCACTATAAAGATAAACTCTAAAGCAATGGCCTGAAAATGTTGGTGATTCTTATGTTGCAACAACAGGACTTCCTTCCGATCATTGGTCTACATATGTAATAGATGAGCCCTATGGAAGTTCCCGTGGGTCATGAAGACCTGCAACTGACTCTAAAACTGCGTATGTGTCCTAGAAAATTTCAAAACATTTGGGAGTGAGTAACTAGACACGACGTGATCAATGAAAGTTTAGTGGCATGGGGCTAAGGCCACTGTAGTCAGTATCACTTGCCTCTGAAGGAGACAGTAATGAGAGATGAGGTTCCTCGTGAAATGTGATTAAACACTTGTCTGTTGGGAGACAAATGAGTGGTCTTGGGTAGGGTTAAGCATGCACTGTTGGACAAGATGCAGTGACTTCTACCTGAGATCTTATTAAATCAGTCCTGAACCTATGGGGATAGTCTAGAGTATTTGTGTGGCTAGGAGTAACTGTTCAATTGATAGCCGACAGTTGAGGTAGCAGACTTATCATTGATTATTGTTTTCTTTCTCACTTGAGCCTTCTGCTTCCTAACGCTCATAATGTTCACTCACTCACTCGCTCACTCATTTACTCTCGGCTTTGTCCCTTGGGTAGACTTAGTTGGATTTACCAAGCCATAGGGACATGTTCTCTCATTACTTTTTGTTTCTTGATTTTCTCTCTGTACTCTCCCTCAACTGGATCACTCGGTATGCTTTGTCATTGTTTTGCACCGGGGAGGAGAACATTGAAAACTCCCCCTAAAATGTTACATCCTTTGAGAGATTCTTTGCTTTGTCGGTGTAAGGCACCAGGAGGAGAAAACTGAAACTCCCCCTCAGAATGTGCAAGGATTGATTGCTCACAGCTTGAGATACTCGCCATGTGTGTGGATCAATCTAAACAGGTATCACACATGACGGTTTCCCTAAGCTCATCATTTAGAATTTCAGCATACTGATGATCACACAATGTTGATGAGTTAGGGGAGGCTTCAGTAGTTGATTATTGATTGTTGTAGAACGACCGTTGACGCGAGGTTGATTGAATTATCTACGATTTTTGGACCTCTACAGTGTAGTTTAGAAAAGCTTTGACCTTAGGTTTGACTTTGGAAGAATTTGAACAGATTTGCCTAAGTTTTGACCTTGACATCGGTGAATGACAATGTTTGTCGGAAAGCCATCGGTGAATCTGAACATGTGCTCTAATATTCTTACAGATTCTAATTATATAATTATTAGCTTGAGATTCGAGTTCCTATTAAACATTAGTAAAAGTTTTTAAAGAAGTACATATTGAGAAGATTAATTCAAGGATAGTGTCCACAAATAACAAAGTGTGCGCAACATGATGCTTTAATCTAAATTTAAGAGAATCTCTCTAATTAAAAGTTTTAGAGCAACACTATCGGATTTGTGTTAAACTCTAAAGTTAAATTTTCCTTTAAGCGTTTCCATCTCTAACGCTTATGATAACATCATTATTACTCAATATGATATAAACAATCATGGCCTAGGTACAAAATATGAAATCTAAAATTCTCTTGACATAAATGCTATTTACATAAACCCAACATAGAAGTCAATCTCTTTCATGCCAAATACATTATGAAGACACGCTTCTCAAATATTATAAGAATGTTCAAAAATATCTAGACACAATGGTTGACATTGTGAATTTTATTGAGCTCAATTTCTTTTTAATGGGCATTCAAACATAATTCCTTTGACTTTGTGTGTGAGTTTTATTTTTGTGCCATACACCAGAATTCTCTAGAACTTTCGATTTCAACATTCCCTTTGTCCCATAACGTATCTTTTTTTGACATTAACAAACTTAATTGTCATTAATGAGATCAAAGGTCAAAACGTCAAAAATACAATTCAGTGGAAAAGATAACCAAATATGGCTAACAGGCATAGAACCTGTCACTCTAGCTATTTTGTGAGCAACTGAGTTCGCTGAACGCTTTATAAAAGAAAATGATATATTAGTAAATGCCAAGCTCAACACTCTAATGTCCTCTACCAGTAGACCCTTGGACGACCAACTCGATCCATTCCTGATTTCCGAGATAGCCAACATCGAATCTAATTCTACCTCAACAAAATTTCATTTATGATCTTCAACCAGCTTAAAGCTTCACAAATGCCTAGTAATTCCGCTTGTAAAGGATTATAACAGCCACTCCTAGGTGTAGCCCCCACCTTGCCCACCAAAAAGTCTCTCATCATTGCGTACCACCCATCCCAAACCACAACCTTGGTCGCCAAAAGAAGCTTCAGTATTCACCTTCAGCCAGCCCGTAGCAGGTCTGCACCACCTCGACCTACCCCCTTCCAACCTCATCCCAGCCGTACTGCCTTTCAGTTGTGCATGTCTCCAGCTCTCTACAAAAGATTTGGCTTTGTGCATGAACTGCCTGGGAGCTAGAAACTCTCCCTGCCATACCCTTCCGTTCCTCTCAGTCCACAGACCCCAACATCCCTAGGCCGCAGCCACCAACTCCTCTTTCTTTGCTTTAAAAACTTCCTGAAGCCATTCTAAGAAAAAGCCAACAACATATCTTTTAGTTAGTCGATTTCAAACTACTCATTGAAGCAATGAACTTCTTTAGAAGGCAAAAAACCCTCTTTGAGTAGATTGGATAAGATCCAAAAAATGTAAAATTTATAAAACAATATCAGAAAAAATGCTTAAATGCATAGATGCACCACTAACAATTTGTCAAACATGTCTAGCATAAAACAAAAAATAATAATATGAGCACATAAGTAGTTTGATGAGTGAGTCAGTTATTAAAACCTAATATGTTATGCATCTTCCATCATGTTAAACTATACACTATCATTGCTACCATATCAAACATGTGCACATGAAGAAGAAGAAGAAGAATATGTGAAAATGATGAAGAAATGGTAACTTAGAGCCCGTTTGGTAATAGCCAAATCGCCTGTATTGGCTTACTCTGCTGAAATTTATGAAGTTCTGGTTGATGTGGTTGTATCGGCTGATTCTGCTGATTTGTGAAAAATAATAATTTAAAATACATTTTATTAATAAATAAAGAAAAAATTATATGAAAAATAGCTAAAATGATCCTCTACAGTAACTTCAGCCAATACAGCCAAAAAAGTAACTCCAACCTTACTTTTTCTTATTATTACACAATTCAGCCCGTAAAGCTAAAAGTTACGTGTTTGATAAAAAAAGTTGGCTTATAAGCCTGAAAAGCCAAGAATCATGGCTACCAAACGGGCACTTTAAGTGTCTGCTTGAAAGAGGAAACGCTTCACCCATCATCAAAACTCAAAGTCCCCCTAGTAAAGAAATACCATCATAAGTAATCAAGTTTAAAAAATAAGAGATGATAAAAAAAGACCATAAGAAAGGTTTTAAAAAAATATACAAAATTTAAACCTAGCTACATCAAAAGAAAATCATAAATCAATTACAATCCTTTAAGTACAGATCAATATATCTCTTCTTAAATATTTCGTATACATCCACACACTGAATGAATACCGTACTGAATCTATATTCACAGAAAATCGAGAAACATAGAATGAACGACTGGAGAGTACCTCTGCTACTTGGGCACCCAAGAATCTGTGCTTGCAAAGCTGGCTTGATGTGGTTGAAAACTACACAGGGACAGAAATAAACATGGGTTTAGATAGAAATAAACATGGTCGAGAAAAGAGTATTAATTATCTAAGCAAAATCATCTTATATTTAAGCAGTATAACTGTTTTATCATGTTTTTCCTATCAATGTCATAACAAATCATATTAGATTATCTCTGCTGGAACGAATGCTCAATAGACTCGCTATTTATTATACTGAAAAGTGCGCCACCAAATGCTTTTCTTTCAGACCTTCCTATCACAAATTACAACATATTCAATTATCTATAAACTTATAGCATAGTATATAAATAAAAGATGGACTGCCCTAAACCATCAACTTTAGGAGATAAATTCACGACAATATGTGTCCTGGCGCACCTACCAAATGCTTACAGAAAGGATTTTAAAAGAAATTTTATCATGCTTCAAGACCCAAATCTAATACCTTTCAGAAAATGCACTTTAGAATGAGAATAGCTACTATGAATTGGGAAAGGGATAGACAATTTTTTCCCTGCACTTCCTCAAAGTTAAACCAATGCAATCGCAATGAAAGGAAAAGTGAAATGTAATTATAATTCAGACTATTAGCATGAATAAGAAGAGCTATAGACATATTGGAATATTATCATGCTTCAAGACCCAAAACTAATACCTTTTCTCATGTAAGCATTTCAGCGAACACCTTATATGCACCTAAAACTCATGTAAAATCTGAAAAATAAATTCATCAATAACGGGAAGAACATGGAATAAGGAGAAGAGGCAGCGTGCGTATTACCGCCTGCACAAAGTAAAACGAGTCAGGCCGACAAGGACACAACGATAAAAGAAAGAAGGGGGGAGAAAGCGACAACGTATGGAAAGACAACTCACCTGGACAAGATTGTCCATCCCACCGTCATAGATCCGGACGTTACCCAACCCGTTGAGGTACGCCCGGTCAGCGTCAGGAACGGTCTGGGAGATCACCTCGTGGACGCCAACGATCTCGTTGAATACCCCGCCCTTCATGGGATACTCAACTTCAACTTTGTAGGTCCCCCGGACCAACTCTTTGCCAGAGCGCTTCCGGCGGGAGCCTTGGGCCTCAGGGGGAGGCTGAGAAATAGCAACAGACGAAGGGGCGGAAATGAGGTCCACAATGGCGTCAGCACGAGGATCAGATGAGGGAGAAGCCCTCTTGGACTTCTTGGAAGGCTATAAACCGGCCTCCGTAAACTTTTTCTGGCCATCGTCCACCGGCCGTTTCTTCTTCGGCTGGGTGGGTGGCTTCTTCGGCGGGTCGGAGTTCGGCTGTGCTCCACTCGCCGCGGCTAGCTTTGCAGCATCCTTGGCGGCCTGTTCCGCGCCCACTTTCGCCGCAACCCTATTCATAACGGATCTGCGGTCCATGACAAAGTTTGCATAGCAAAGGAAACAAACAACGTTAGCAAAGCAAGGAAACAAAACGGGAACAAGGACGCTGAGGAGGGCATTACCATTGGCTTCGGCGGGCACGCCCAAATCCGGGCCATCGGCCTCCTCGAACGTCGTCGCCATCCTCGGCCAAATGTCTTCACCGTCCTCTGCATCCCCATACACGAAGTACCTCACGAAGCTGGTATTAGGTACATCATTATCACGACATAATTTGGCGACAGAAATTAAGTTGGTATGAGTAGAAGGGACGAAAAGGGTATTAGGTAGAGAAAGAGAGTGAAGGGTCATATGCCCAACTTGTGCTATCGCAAGACCTTTACCATTACCAATAACGAGAGAATCAGTGCCAGTATAATCAGATGCCAAGGTAAGGTTATTCAGGTTGTTGGTGACATGATTGGTTGCTCCAGAATCAAGTAACCATCCATTATGATTAGTAACAGCCGTATTGACCTGAGGAGGATAAGCCTGTTGTTCAAACCGATGCCAACAATTGAGAGCGGAGTGGTTTGGTTTCCCACAAATTTGGCACATAATATTTGCTCCGAAATTGGGATTACTATTCCCGGAGATGTTGCGGGTTGTCATATTGTTGGTGGTACCCCGAAAAGTATTCTGGCCACGTCGGTTTGAATTTTGAGAAAAATTGGGCCGCTGGTTTCTGGGCTGACACCCGGTAGAACCCCGGGCTGAGTTGTTTGTGCGGCTGGACTGATAATGAGATGGGCCAGGGCCCAATAAAGAAGGCTGATAATGAGATGGGCTAGGCTGCCCTGGAGTTCTGCGGGAAGTAAGTGTATTCGCCTCCCCCATCGCTACTGTTGGGCCGCGGGTATGCGGTGCCAGCAACAGCCAGCCTGCCGGTGCAATCGGACCGCGTGGCGCTTCGCTTGTGCTATAAAGGGGGGAGGAGCGTGCTTCACTATCAGCGATTGCTTTTAGTGTAGCGGTAAGCGCAACGATCCACAAGTGGTATCAGAGCCAAGGTCACGGGTTCGACCCCCGGCAACAGCATGCTGCGTAGTTGTAGGCTGGCAGGTGCTGGGGGGGAGATTGTTGGGCCGCGAGTATGCGGTGCCAGCAACAGCCAGCCTGCCGGTGCAATCGGACCGCGTGGCGCTTCGCTTGTGCTATAAAGGGGGGAGGAACGTGCTTCACTATCAGCGATTTCTTTTAGTGTAGCGGTAAGCGCAACGATCCACGGCTACGTTATTCGCCGTCACCACGCCAACACTTGTATCCAGAGCCTCCTTCCGCCACAGAGTCGCTTCGAACCCGGTGAGCAAGGCGTAGATGTTGCCGAAACTGTTATCTCCACACGTGCGAATGGAGTTTGTGAAGGATTCAAACTCAGGTCGGAGGCCCTCCATGGCTTGAAGAACGAAGTCATCGTCGTCAACAGGGCGGCCAGCTTTAGCTAATTCATCGGTGAGGGTACGGAGATGATGAAGATACTCACCCACTGCCTTAGATCCCTGTCGAGTGTGGCGGAAAACATCCTTCATATTCCGGATTTGAGCTGCTGAACGGGTGCCGTAAAGCTGCTCTAGGGTCTTCCACACCGCAGTAGAGGTACGTGCGGATCCAACCAATGGTTTGCACGCCGAGCTCAGGGAGGAGACAAGGGCATGTCGGAGGAGGCGGTCTTGACGATTCCACCGGAGATGGCCTGCAGCTTCACTGGCAGGTGGCGGAACAGCATCATCACTGATGTATTGGTCGAGATGAGAGCCAACCAAGAGGTCAAGCACTTGGTCACGCCATATGAGGTAATTCGTTCCTTCAAGTTTTTCTGGGAAGTGGTTGGGGTTGAGGATGATTAACCCATCTGGAGTGAGGGGGTTGATGACTGCAGTAGAGGAATTTGTAGAAGAAATGGTAGGCTGCCCGTTTGGGGTATTTCTGAGATCCCCTTGCTGAGGGGGGTCGTCTGCCTCCATAGGGAGAGGGAGATGGCTGGTTAGAGCTCGTGTGGCTCTGATACCATAATAGAGAGAAGAGAACAAGTGTTTTGAATGTATTTCTGTGTATGTAAAACTGATTTACAAGGCTGCTATTTATACATCTCTTAATCATGTATATAAGGTAAATAATAATACTATAGTAAATGCCAAAGATATGTAACTGCTGACTACAATATTGTGTGTTAAAGAATCCTGAAACAGAATTATTTCTTTCCTTCAATAAGGGCGACCATTTTATACTCGGTGATATACTCTTTCACGCTCCTTGGTCCGTCCTTGATATACTCTGTCACGCCCCGGACCGCATCCGAGGCACGTAGACAACCGCCGTACAACCCGATAAGAACAACAACAGTTCATCCCTATTGAGTTGTACAAGGCGTCCGATTGATTCTATTGCCAAACCGATTAGTAAACACATACAATCAACATCAATATCATAATCAAGCAAATGCGGAAATAATAATATGTTTGATACTTAGCCACACGTGGCAAACACGGGCACGCAGGCCCCCAACTGTTTTAATGAAAACATTGTTTAAAAATCCATGAGTTGTTTATAGATTTCAAAATACGAATGGAAGCACGAACCACGTCTTCCTCCTCGAAGGGTCACCCTAGGCAAAGGTGCAGGTAGTAGGACTCTAGCCTCAACCTGAAAAATGTGAGGGCCCCCGGAGAGGTCAGTACTCCATAGAAGTACTAGTGACAAGCAGGCTATATGAAGAATAACTAATGTTTCAGACACGAGACCCAAAAATAGGGTGATACATATATATATGTTACTCATTCATCCGATGATACATACTGTATATATATATATATATATATATATATATATATATATATATATATATATATGTAAAATACTTGACCCGTAGGTCATTTCATTCAAAGAGTCTTTTAGAGATAAAGTTCTTACCTGTCCTTTCTCACCCTTTTCCCGAATGCCTAGCTCACCAGCTACTTTCTACATTCATAATATCCTACCGAGTTTTGGGAGCATTTAGCATCCCGGGGATACTCAACCCCAACCGAGTTTCAGGATCATTTAATGTCCCGGGGATACTCAACCCCAACCGAGTTTCAGGATCATTTGCAGTCCCGGGGATACTCAACCCCAACCGAGTTTCAGGATCATTTATAGTCCCGGGGATGCTCAACCCCAACCGAGTTTCAGGATCATTTAATGTCCCAGGGATGCTGAACCCCAACCGAGTTTCAGGATCATTTATAGTCTCGGGGATGCTCAACCCCAACCGAGTTTCAGGATCATTTAATGTCCCGGGGATACTCAACCCCAAACTAAATCCTTACCAAACCCCAACCTGGATATGGCTAACCTTTCGTTCCTTCAACTATGAACAATACCTAGCCCTATAGTCATATAACCATCCTTAGGAACCAACGTGGGCGGGTCCCACCTGAACGGCCCACATCAACCCGCTCAAAACTGCCCGTTTTGAGCATAAACCAATACTCGATTGAGTATCTACCCATACTCGGTCGAGTACAGGAGGCGGTAGCCCCCAAAGCTAATTTTCAATGTATACTCGATCGAGTATCTACCCATACTCGATCGGGTATAGGAGACAGTAGCCCCCTTGGTAATTCTTCAGCAAATACCCGGTCGGGTATGTGTCAATACCCGGTCGGGTATGGCAGTTGACTTGGCGGTCAACGCCCCTTTAGACCACCCAAACGGAGTCCGATTAACTTGAAATTTTATACACATATACTTCTTGATGTCCTTGATCCAAAAATACCATTTTGGATCCCTGTATCATCACACAAAATATGTTATCACATTTTTAATCACCAAACCTACATAACATGCTTTTCAACTATGTTTTATGCAAAATCATGGCATAAGCAAATACTTGATTATCTTTAATCATTCCACAAAACATATCCTTGATTACTTTAGGTAATCTCATGCCTCACGCAAAAGTTATAAAGCATAAAGCCGTCTTCTCACCTTAATGAAGCTTATGAAGTTCTAGCCTTCCCGATTTAGCTCCGGCGAAACTCCGGCGAACTTCGACGAACTCCGACGACAACTCCGGCGACCCTTTCAACTCCGTGAAAGTTCCTTGAATACCTTAGACAAGTTACTAACAATGTTTTATCATCATAACACCCATAGTAATACAAATAACCTCCAAAAGGTTATTTTCCGACGAACCGGTCACTTTGGCTTCTAAGTCCATTCTTGGGCTTAGAACTACCTTCCAACCCCTCTTTCTACACATCCCAACGTGTAGAAAAATACTAGGGGGTGAAATATGATTGAATAATCATATAAGAGGATTGAAGAACAAGAAATAGGATTAATGGAGTCATTACCTTGTTAAACACAAGTTTTTCCCACCTAAACTTCTCTTTTCTCTTCTCTTTTCCCTTTCTTCTTCCTCCCTTAACTTGGTGCGTGTATGATGGATGAAAATGGTTTATTTGCAGAGCTCCTCTCACTTGGTTGATGCCTGATACGAAATGGGGTGAGTTGGTATGATTGAGAATGCCTTCTTGGCATTTCTCACAATCATGGCATGTGGGAGGCCCTACTCCATTTAATGCCTTTCCCTTCAACCCCTTCTCTTTCCCCTCCCCCTTCTCTTTGTGAGGCTCCCCTTGACATCTGCAGCACCAAATTCGTGGGGTGGCCCCCACTCATGTGGGAGGTCATCCCTTTATGTTCCCAAGTGTAGAACCGGTCCCAAAAGTTGTATTTTCCGGACTGTTTTAATTATATTTTATTTTACCGGGTCAAATAAAATATAACACTTGTTCCCAATCCTTATTGGACCTTAGAATGAATATGCATCCCTCAACTTTAACTTAGACGTCTCCGAAATCCCTTTTTGGGCTGTTATCTTATAAATTTCCGATATCGATAATTTGGCCCCGTTTGACCAACCGGTCAACTATATGCCATTGCCATGGCCCAATTAGGATATCCACCACCATATCCATATTATCTAGTCCACGATTAATATAATATGTGGTCCCGATAATATCGGGCGGCCCCACATCCGGTGTGGGCCCCACGTGAATTTTACTATTCACGTAATAGAAATGAAAAATTACAATCACGTAAAAATGATTTTATACATTCCTCAAGGTTCAATACATAATTTGGTACAATATAAATACTCGGGGGCGGTGTTACATACTCCACCTGAGCATCCAGGAGCGCACTCCTCGGCACATCATGGAGATTGAACCTCCAGGTATGGCCGACAGAAGGAAATTCGGTCCCTCCTTCACCTAGCGACACATAAACAAACTTGCTCTTTGATTAAAGGTCGGTAAAAGACCTCCTGTTCTTTACTTGCTGGAGGGTGGCATAGCTTGCACAGTTAGCGGAGGCTTCATCGTCATACGGGTAGTACTCGTCATCCAATGGTTTAACCATAACAACTACCTAAGGCCTAAGGGGGATTCTATGGGATCTAAGTGTGGCTCCTTGACTAACACTAGATCAAAGCCTAAGGAAGCAAAGTATACAAGAAAATGGAGAAAGGTTGATGAACTGACCTTTGAAGTTTTGAAGAAACTAAAGAACACTCGAGCATGCCTTTCTCTCTCTAGAAAATTGGGCAGCACTTCGTTAGCTCAGGATGCAAATGGGGGGGGGGGGTATTTATAGACCTCCCCCCAACGGTCACTACACGTGGCACCCCCTCAATGGACACATGAACGGCCACCACCCCAGGGCCCAATAAGGTGCCACCGGTTCAAAAGATGGGCCAGGCCAACTTCCAGCACTATCAGCCCACGTCCAACGTACCAACAAGTAGCACCTATAACAGCCAAAGCGTTCAGCGGCCACACTAAGGGAAGATATGGCCCTCCACGTCCACAGATCACGCCTACATCGGCCCTAATAACCAACAATTACTTCAACGGCTTGCCCCATTTCAGAACGCCACCTCGGCATCAAAGGCCCCCAAGGTGTGACCGTATCGGCCTGACATGTTACCCACATCGAGGCTCTTTCAACGGCCACAAAAACAAAGTGGAAAAGAACCTAACAGCCATCGGCCCCGTATAAAACCTACTGATGATAACCTCTTGAAAGCGACCTGCGTCCAAGGGTTCTCCCACAGGGTTACCTTGGTCAGGAATCGCCAAGGGGTTGGATTCAGGGGGAATACGAGGATCCCGCTTCGGCCTGGGTTTTCACCTTACTACTTCACCCTTCACTAACGCTTCGACCTGAAGTAGTGGGGGACTGGGGGACTACACCGGACTCCAAACGCAAGAATAAAATTGAAAATCCAAAAACGCACAAGTACGCAACTACAACAACACCGTATAACCTATGCACCATAACGTTAAGGACCTGGTGGTGCACCCTCGACCGCAACAAAGTAAGCAAACAAGGAAGCAAAGCTCACCTCCCTGAACGTGACACGTGTCGTCCCTCGACGTGTGCCGCTCAACGGCCTTAGGATCACGTACTCCGCTCTCGGCCAAGATAAGAAGACAAGGACACACAACGTCCTCTAGCCCAGTGCCATCATCGTCCACAAAACCAAGTACACACAACGTCCTCTGGCCCAGTGCCATTATCATCCTCAAAGCCATGGACGCCAAACTACGAATATTATCGCTTCGGCCTGGAGCACTAAAATCAACCATGGGGCCTCCTCAGCCAAAAACACAAAAGGCAACCACCAACGGCCAAAGAGAAGAAGCATCACCCTCATCAGCTACTCAAATCAAAGACGCATATCGGCCACTGAGACAGGACACTCATCGTCCTCAAACAAACAAATGCACACCATCAGAGGAACAGTAGCCTCCTTCGTCCACAACGAAGGGCATACAACGACCAAACACAATGAATAACCACAGCGCCCCCGCGTCGGCCAAAAACGTCAAGATTGCAGGAATCTATTCTCCCTCACTTCGTCTACATCTCAGCTCAGAGAGTGGGGCACTCCTGATGGAGTATATGAGTCTAGACCCCAGGACCCATATACTCAGAAGAATAAGAGGCACAACTGTCACTCAGTGGGATCTCTGTCGGCCAGATGGCCCTCCATTGACTAGAAAGACATCAACTCGGAACATGATCCAGAAATCAGGAGAACCAGGTGTCTCCGTCGGCCGGGTCTCCGTCGGCCATGGTTCCGTCGGCCAGACCCCCGTCGGCCACAAAGAGCTCACAAAACCGGATTTCACACTCAGTCATTTCTACATACTTTGTACTCGGCCCAGTAGTGGCCCCATTGTAAATGAGCCTCCCAAGTCCAAGACTTGGGAGCCCAGCCCATATTTCCTCTATAAATACTCCCCTTGGGAGTAGTTGTAGGGGTTGAGAAATCATTTATTACAACATATATTGCACTTCTCTTTCTAGCTCTCACTTCTCTCTAGAATATATACTCTATCACACATATTGAAGTTCATATGAGTTGATTATAGATAATACTTAATAAGTTCTTAAAAAGGAAAAATAAGAAAAAGAAAGTGAATTCGAATATATAAAGCATATCACGATACTCATTGTTATGCTTCCAATGCTCGACAAACTATGTCTGATGCTCACTAAGGGGGTGTTTGGAACTAATTCTGCTTTTGCTTCTTTTTTAAAGCAGATGCAGAATCAGAATCAGTTTTCAGAAGCTGGTCACCCCCAGCTTCTAAAAAAACTGTTTCTAGGAGTAAATTAGAGCACCAGAATCACTTCTGCACTTTCACTCAAACACTTCAACTTCTGCTTGTGAAGGAGCAGAAGCAGTTTTAAGAATCAGATCCAAACACCCCCTAGCACGATCCTACTCAATAGAGGAGGTTTGATGCTCAAATAACAAAACTTACGATTTTCATATCAATGCTCATTTGTACGTTACGTGTGCTCATTTGGTACTGATGTACTCTTTTTTAAAATGTCATAACAATGCATATTTTAAAAGTATCATATTACATTAGGTTCGCATATTGAAATTCATAGGAATTGATATCACAATATTCATTATTCGACTCCTAATGCTCAGTAAAATACGTATGATGCTCATTAAAAGTTCATTAAAAGCGTATTAATACTCATGTGACAAAATCATGATTTTCACTGAAATTGCGAAAATGCTCATCAATAGTACACTAATGCTCATTTAGCAGAAATCACGTTTTTCACATTAATTAGAAAAATGCCACCGAATTGTTTTGCTATTTTTTCCTTGGGCTTGTTACTTATGGAGTTATTATGAGCCTGAATCGCTATTAATTTGTTCTTTGTTGGGCCGGCTGTATAGTGCTCACCGTACAACCGGATGTATGATATACGAATTCCGAAACAATAGATTGTCAGCAGCCATCTCGTCACAAGCCAATCCCGGCCACCACCAGCGAGCATGAGCACCGAAAAACCTCCGACCACGACGGCAACCCCCAACAACACCCCGAAAAAGCACCGAGTTATTTTTTCCTTGGGCCTGTTATTTATGGAGTTATTATGGGCCTGAATCGCTGACTACAATGTTTTCTTGGATAATTTAAATTTAAGACTAATGTGTTCTATCTAGGACTTTATGATATTAGAATTATAACTAAACATTTACCATTTTGACTAGGTGATTATTATATATTTACGTTTCCTTCTAAATGAAATTTCTTTACGGAAGGATGTTTTAATACTATTCCCTGATGTTTTCAATTATAAAAGATACAAGTAATTGTATTTGTTTGTGTGTTCTAGAAACAAGTTAATCGAGTTTCAAATTGGTTACGATGATTTCCTACACGAAAGATGCAACCTCGAAGTGATTTTTTCAATATCCGACCCTACACGATCCGTTCATGTATGATTTAACAACTTATTTTGGGTATCCAGTGTTGTTGGTTGACAACCAAAACAAATTGGGTAGGAATACAGCAACCCGACCCCAACTAGCCGATTACTCCCGCACTGAACCCATATTTCCAGATTTTACGTTATTGTTAGGCAGTGGAGGAGCTAGGGGGGGGGGGGGAGGGGGGGGCAAGAGGGGGCAAGCGCCCCCGCTCCGACTAATTTTTTTTACTAGTATTACTTATAATATGTTTCTTGCCCCGGCTTCTTTTTTAATTTTAAAAACAATAAGTACAACTTAAGGTTATTTTAAGATGAAGTGTTAAAATAAATAAAAAGGTATTTTCAGAAAAAGTAAAAAAAATGAAATATAGAATAAAAGGGGATTAATGTATGTAATACATTTGGCATCCCAATTTGCCAATAATCCGGAGTAGCTCAGTGGAGACAAGTAACACGCTCCCTTCGTATCACCTGTGTTCGAATCCCCCTCAGGACAGATTAAGTTAAACTTGTTTTGCTTTTCTTCCGCCCCAATTCTTCCAATTTTATTTTCTTCAGCCTACAACTCGTCCCACACCGGATGAAATAGAGGATTCACTCCTCATTTGAGCCTATATAATCGCTCCTTCATAGTTGATAAAGATTAAGTTGCTAGTAAAGCTTGAGTGCAAGTATTAGCTACAATATAAACAAATATTGAATACCCATTCGGTTTTTGTGAAAAACCCGAATAACCGGACCGAAAATTCGGTGTCCGAAAAATTGGGTCCCAACTTAGATCGGTTCGGTTTCGGGTTATAGAATATACGAAACCGAAAGATCGGTTCGGTTCGGATATTTCCTATTTCGGTTCGGTTCCCGAACCGAATCCAGCCCTAGTTCTCACTTCTCCCCATTTGTTCTCAGATTCTGCAATTTTCAAGTAAGTTTCTCATCTGCCAATTTATGCCCATATTAATTATTTGCTCTCATCCCTAACGAAAAGTCAGAAATTATTTGTGTGAATCCTCAAATCTCAGTTCTAGATGCAATTTAATGCTATTTGTATAAGGAACATTTTTAATTCATACTTATTTTTGTTATATTTAGGAGTATGAGTTTGGATAAATTTGTAATTAAGACTAAGAGGTCTTTGATTGGAGGTGTTAGTTCTTCAATTGTTCCTAATCAGTCTATCTCTAGTGTTGAAAATGCCACTGCGTCAAATGAAAATATTGCTAGAGATGAGATGAATGAGAGGGACAAGAGAGCTCGAACAGAAAGTACACATGAATGAGATATTATTAGTGATCCATTTTTACGAAAACCAATTAATGAATATGCGCCGGGGATTAGGGATGATGTGATGAGAGCATATGTTGTTAAAGGTGCTTGTCAACCAGCATCTCATAAAATTTAAATTATTTATTAGTTGTTATTATTATTATCATTATTATTATTACTATTACTACTACTTTTTATTATTACCTTATTGTAGGTTATAGACCAGGTCAATCTAGAAATGGAGAATCGCTTTAGTGAGTCAAATACATATTTACTCGCTTGTTTAGCTTGCCTTGATCCTAAAGATAATTTTTCCAATTTCTGTGAGTCAAAGCTACTCAGTCTTGCGGAGTTATATTCATCTGATTTTCAGCTGTTGAGCAAATGGAGCTTAAAGAACAACTCCAAGTTTGGATATATGAGATGAGAGGAAATGAAGCATTTTCCACTTTACAAAGTATGGGTGAAGTGTCTAAGAAGATGGTTGAGCTTACAATTCACAAATCTTTTCACTTGGTCTATCGTCTTATTGAATTGGCTCTAGTGTTACCAGTTGCAACAACCACAGTTGAAAGAGCTTTCTCATCGATGAATATTATCAAGACAGATCTTCGCAATAAGATGAGAGATGACTATCTTACGGATTGTTTAGTATGCTACATCGAAAGAGACATTTTTCAAGCAATTGATAATGAAGCTATTATGCAGCATTTTCAAAATATGAAAACTCGTAGGATTGATTTGCCTATGTTACAGAAGTAAATCAAGTAGTATGTAATGAACTATAATTTTTTGTTAAATTATTACGCTATTGTTGTTCTTATTATATTTTGTACAAGAACTTTAAAATTTTTAGTCTTTGGTTTGCCCCTCCTTGGACAAACCTCTGCCTCCCCCACTGCCGTTAGGTACGTCACTGGAATGTCGATGAGCGGATCGAATCGGGGGCTCCGAGTAGAACTAGATGAAGCCGGCGAGCGTCGATATGACGACGAAGAAACCGCCACGAGGAAGAACATAGAAGAGGAAGGAACGCGAGACTCCACTCCTCGCGTTGATTGCCCCGGCGACCATCTCGGCGTGCGTTCTCGTCCTTACCTCATGAAAATTCTCGATAAGCAAGGTGCTTTTCTCAGAGCTTCCAATTGAATTTGTTTAAACATGGCCTACTGAAATTGGGTTCTGAAAAAGAAATTGAAACGCACGCTATTTATTACTCCGTAAAATGCTTGATTTTTAAGATTTGTCATGGCAGGATGGTTGAACGGTTGAAGCACGATGGTTCGGATTAATTGTGGTGTGAAGTTTTTAATTGATTCATGGATGAGAATTAAGCAATTCCTTTTTACTTCTACTTAAATTGCTGGAATGCTGGATATATGTTCATCTTTGTGAGAAATGAACGATCTCTATCTCAGTAGCTGCATGAAAAATGAATAATTACATCTTATGATTTCAAATTAATGTTTCAAGAGTTCAGAAAGTTGTGTGAAGATTTGTGTTTTATGCATTCAATCTGCAAATAAATAATAACTTACTCTGATAGTCTGATATGTAAAGGCTATGATATCATTTGCAGGGGACAAAAACATTGTTTTTGTAGATAAGGTTTTAAAGTTTACGAGTTCAGGGAAGATGAAGCAAAGAATTCTTATAATCACCGATTGTGCAATATACCTGGTAGACCCAGAAAGTGATGTTCTTAAGAGGCGGGTAGCCCTGGCAGCCGTAGACAAGCTCTGCTTGAGCAAACTAAGTGATCATTTCATTGCAATCATTATCCCAACTGAGTATGATATACTCCTCGCAAGCACTAGGAAGACTGAAATTCTATCATGCATAGTTGACACTACCAAGAGCGTATCTAACTATGATCTTGAAGTGTTTCACTCAAACAGGTAATTTATAAATAAATAGATATTCTGGTGCCTTTGTCGTGGTGATTATAAGGGCTAAATTTGTTTCCCTCATTTCATTTGTTTAGGACTAGTTTTTTTTGTATTGTTTATTGTTTTTAGGTTCGAGTATAATGCAACTGCTGAGAAAGTTAAAGGAGTCACATTTGAGGAAATTGAAGGTCAGTGATATCTTTTATCAAGCAAACATGGTGACAACAATTATCTGTGCTTCGCGTTTCATTATATTGATAATGAAGCATTTGATTTGTTTTTGGAGCAGGTTGTGTCAAAACAAGAATAGTGCAGAATGGTACAATGCATAAAACATGAGTTTGCAAGTACATATGGGAAATGCTTTTACGATGCCTTGTGGAAATTCATTCCCTGCCTTGTTTATGGTACTAATATACTTCATGGCTTCAAGATTCTTTCATATTGTTGATAATGCTTATTTATGGCTCACAAATAACCATATTATTGACACTTTTTTGTCATTTGACCACTAAATATGCAGATGCTTATGTTTTTTTTTAACTTTTAAGTATTCTTTTGAAGCTTTCTGATTTGAATATAACCATACATATTCATGTATGGGCATCATGGAGACATTGGCCATATAATATACTCCCTCCGTCCCATACAGAAGTTCCCGTTTCGATTTAAGATGTTTGACTGCCGATAAAGCAACTTAATCCCTATTCACACTTAGATTATTTTAATTTACATATTCAAAAACTACATTAAAAGTTTTACAAAGCTTGTGTTACGGATGCATTCTGGGGCAAACAATACAGCAGGCGACAGGGCCAAGAACGAGCCCAGAACGTTGCAGATTCATACTCGGACCGTGGGCCCAACTATATCGAGAAACAAAGTGGCTGAAAGAAAACTATTAATTAGTTATTACTATTATTCCTATTTCAGTTTTAGGCAACTTCCTATTTATACTATTATTCCTATTTCAGTTTTAGGCAACTGACTAATTGTTCTAGTATTCCTATTTTAGTTTTAGGCAACTGCCTAATTATTAATTGCCTTAGGACTCTTGTATCAGCCTCTATATAAGGGTCATCATTATTATCAATAAAGGAACTTTTGGAAGAATTAATTTTGTGTCTTGACTAGGTCGGACATCAATTTAATTCCTGCTTAAGATTTCAATTCTTCAGAAGTCATAGATTCTTTCCCAGTCAATTACCTTCCCTCTGAATTACAGAAACACTCTCGTCCCTGGACGAGATCATTAACGCAGGTTCTTAACAATTTGGTATCGGATTCTTGGAGGATGGGCAACGATGCAGCAGGAGCCGAGGCATTGAAACACATGATTGAGGGCATGGACCAACGCCAGCTGACTGTGGAACACCAGCTGGCCGACCTGCAGGAGTGTGTCGCTAAATTGGCAGAATTACCAGCAGCGATGGCCCCCGCCTTGTCCGCCTCTGTCCAGAAACTGATCGCAGATTCCTCCTCAGTATCTCCCCGCTTTGCTCGACAACACGAACGAGACTACCGACGGCAGGATCATGATGACTTGGTGTTCCACATTTTTCCAAGCTTGATTTTCCACAATATGACGGTAAGAGCGACCCTTTGTCATGGCTTAAACGTTGTGAAAGTTTCTTTGTTCACCAGCGTACACCGGCGCAAGCTCGTGTGGGTCTCGCAACGTTTCACATGACTGGGACAGCCCAGCTCTGGGCTGATCAGCTTGATCCCAGTGCTACTGACATCACCTGGACCGAGTTCTATACTAAGTGTACTAAACGCTTTGGACCGCCCTGTGGTGCCAATCCTGAAGGGGACCTTGCCAAACTCACCCAAACACATGATGTCGAAACTTATATTGAGTTGTTTCAACAGTTGCTTGCCCGCACAGTTGGCATCTCTGTGCGCATGCAAGTTAAAATCTTCACAGCGGGATTACGTGAATCGTTGCGCAGACTTGCGCTTGGAGGTTGAGTACCAGAATCCAGTTGATCTTGATTCGGCAATGATGTTGGCCCGTACTGTGAACCGCAAGTATGAACACCCGGAGACCAAATCTCGTTCCACTCTTTTGGTTCCATCTGCACAGTACACGCGGCCACCGACATCGAATATGCCTGATCCATCCTTAAATCGACGGCAATCCACACCGGGGTTTAAAAAGATCTCCCGTGCTGAGGCTGCCATACGCCGGGAAAAAGGTTTGTGTTATAACTGTGACGATCCGTGGATTCCAGGTCACCGTTGTTAACGACTTTTTTTTATTGAGATTCTGGATGAGGAATCCTTAGAGGAGCCAGATGAATATACAACCAGTGCTGAGCCATCCCTGTCTATCTTGGCTATGACCGGGTTCGGATCTTCATCCACCATGCAACTTTCAGCACGTCTCTATGACCGTTCCATCATTATCTTGGTAGATTCGGGCAGCACTCATAACTTCCTGCACCAACGGTTACTTCCAACCACGGCGGTCCTATCTCAGGTTGGCAGTGCACTCCATGTACTTGTCGCTAATGGTGACCGTGTTTCCATAATGGGTTCCTGCTCCAATCTCCCTTTTGAAGTCGATGGCAGACAATTCTCAGCAGATGTTTATGTCCTTCCACTGGCCGGGTTCGATATGATCCTTGGTGTTCAATGGCTCCGTGGTTTAGGTTCCATCGTGTGGGACTTTGAGCAGCTCTCCATGCGTTTCCAGTGGCAGGGCCATCGAGTAGAATGGTGTGGACGTAGGTCACTCCATTCATGCCCACATGGCTGTTACCTCGCAGATGGAGACCCCGTCTCTGGATACAATGCTGAACAGTTTCTGTGACCTCTTTCAAGAACCCACCAGTCTCCCGCCTCATCGAACTCATGATCACCGTATTACTTTATTGCCGGGCTCAGGTCCCGTGGTGGTTCGACCATACCGATATCCTTATTTCCAGAAGGATGAAATTGAAAAACAATGTTCTGAGATGTTACAACAGGGGATAATCCAGCATAGTCGCTCTCCATTCTCATCCCCAGTTTTATTAGTCAAGAAGCCAGACGACACATGGCGTTTTTGTGTGGACTGTAGGGAACTGAATGCCAAGACCGTTAAAGATAAATTCCCTATTCTCGTGATTGATGAACTGTTAGATGAACTCCATGGCGCCAAATTCTTCACCAAGCTGGACCTCCGCTCTGGTTATCACCAAATCCGCATGGATCCTAATGATGTCGAAAAAACAGCATTCCGAACCCACCATGGTCACTTTGAGTTCCTTGTGATGCCTTTTGGGTTATCTAACGCTCCATCTACGTTCCAGAGCCTTATGAACGACATCTTTGGGCCTTACTTGCGCAAATTCGTATCAGTTTTCTTTGATGACATCTTGATCTATAGTAAGTCATGGGTTGAACATGTCCATCACGTTCACCTTGTTTTTGAGATTTTATGCACTCACGGATTGTTTCTCAAACATTCCAAGTGTAGTTTTGGATCCTCGCAAGTTAACAACTTGGGACATGTGATTCATGGTCAAGGAGTTGAGGTTGATAAATCCAAGATTCGTGTGGTTCTTGACTGGCCTACCCCAAGCACCGTAACTGCCTTGCGTGGTTTTTTGGGTGTTGCGGGCTATTACCGCAAATTCATACAAGGATACGGAGAAATTGCAAGACCACTCACCCAACTTCTCCAGAAAAATGCCTTTGTTTGGTCCCCAGCAGCAGCCACCGCCTTCACTGACCTCAAGCAGCGTTTGTCTTCAGCCCCAGTATTGCAACTTCCAGATTTCACAAGAGAATTTGTTGTAGAGTGTGATGCCTCTAGTAGTGGATTTGGGGCCGTCTTGCAGCAAGAGGGTCATCCCATTGCATATTTTAGTCGGCAGATTGCTGCCCGCCATTCGAAACTTGCGGCTTATCAGCGGGAACTAATCGGTCTGGCGAAGGCAATCACCCATTGGCGGCCCTATCTTTGGGGCAGAGAGTTTCTAATTAAGACTGATCATTCGAGTCTTAAATATCTGTTTGAACAACGCCTCACTACATCACCACAACAACACTGGCTAAGCAAGCTTATGGGCTTCACTTTCCGGATCGAGTACAAACCAGGACGCTTAAATGTGGTTGCAGATGCACTGTCTCGCCGAGATGAACCTATAACGTTAGCAGCCGTCTCCATTCCATATACAACTATCATGGAGGACATACGCCTTGAGCATGCCACGTCACTTGAAATCAAGGCTTTATGTGAACAATTGACGGCTGGGGTCCTCGACGATGACTGGGCATATCGTGATGGCTTTCTCTACTTCCGCCATAAGATTTTTCTCCATTCTACCTCATCCCTCATTACCACGTTGATTATGGTGTTTCATGAGATGACCCATGAAGGTGTGGAAAAGACACTACAACGGTTGCGCCGAGAATTCTATTGGCCCAAAATGAAGCTAACGGTGAGTCAGTTTGTCAAGGATTGCCTCACATGCCAACGCCATAAATGGTTAACATTACAACCATCAGGGTTGCTTCAGCCGTTACCCATTCCACAACAAGTTTGGGTCGACATTTCCATGGACTTCATTGAGGGACTGCCAAAAGTTCGGGGCAAAACAGTCATTTTTGTGGTTGTGGATCGTCTCACAAAAGCTGCCCACTTTATACCACTGGCTCATCCATACACGGCTGTTTCAGTGGCCAGTGTCTTCTTTTCTGAAATTTTTCGGCTGCATGGACTCCCTGAATCTATTGTTTCTGACCGTGACAAAGTTTTCGTTAGTCAATTTTGGCGAGAACTTTTCCGTTTGAGTGGCACTAAACTGACTTTTTCTTCAACTTATCATCCCCAGACGGATGGCCAAACGGAGGTAGTTAATCGCACATTGGAAACTTTTCTACGCTGTCTCACAAGTGACTGCCCCAGGGAGTGGGTTCGCTGGTTACCTTGGGCAGAATTCTGCTATAACACTTCCTTTCACTGCAATTTAGGAGATACTCCATTTCGTCTCGTCTATGGGAGAGATCCACCGAAGTTAATCTCTTATACTCCAGGAACAGCAAAATTGGAGGGAGTGGAACAAGAGTTAATCAACCGTGATGCTTTTTTATCTTCAACTCGACGTCATTTGACCATTGCCCAAGCTCGTATGAAATCTCAATATGACAAAAATCATAGGGAGGTTACCTTTGAACCCAATGATTGGTTTTGGCTGCGGGTTCATCCTTACCGACAACTCTCCATGTGTTCTCGTCACCATAAACTACTTCCCAAATTCTATGGTCCATTCCAAGTGGCTGCTCGCATCGGCAAGGCCGCTTATCAGCTTTCTTTACCTGAGGCAAGTTAAAATTCATAACGTCTTTCATGTTTCCCTCTTAAAGAAGCATCACGGTCCTTCCCCCGAGCAAATGGGACCTCTGCCTCCTTTACTAGAACAACCAACAACCTTGCAACCACTAGCCATACTTCGCAGACACCTTAATAGGGATGTGCCAGAGGTACTTGTTCACTGGATGGAACAGTTGGCCGAGGAAGCCACCTGGGAGACCTTGGAGTCCTTTACTGCTGCATTTCCAAGGTTTGAGCTTGCGGACAAGCTCGAAGTCAATGAGGGGGGTATTGTTACGGATGCATTCTGGGGCAAACAATACAGCAGGCGACAGGGCCAAGAACGAGCCCAGAACGTTGCAGATTCATACTCGGACCGTGGGCCCAACTATATCGAGAAACAAAGTGGTTGAAAGAAAACTATTAATGAGTTATTACTATTATTCCTATTTCAGTTTTAGGCAACTTCCTATTTATACTATTATTCCTATTTCAGTTTTAGGCAACTGACTAATTGTTCTAGTATTCCTATTTTAGTTTTAGGCAACTGCCTGATTATTAATTGCCTTAGGACTCTTGTATCAGCCTCTATATAAGGGTCATCATTATTATCAATAAAGGAACTTTTGGAAGAATTAATTTTGTGTGTCTTGACTAGTTCAGACATCAATTTAATTCCTGCTTAAGATTTCAATTCTTTAGAAGTCATAGATTCCTTCCCAGTCAATTACCTTCCCTCTGAATTACAGAAACACTCTCGTCCCTGGATGAGATCATTAACGCAGGTTCTTAACAGCTTGATCAAGAAAATTTTAGTTTGATAAAGTTTGATATATAAAGCAAAGGATTAAGAGTGATTTAAGTTGACCATGTGAATAGTGAATGGAACTTCATTTTGGGATGGAGGTAGTATATTTTATCTGTCCCCAAAAAATTTGTCCACGTTAATCTGCCCTGAGATTTAAAAAAGTGAAAAGTGTATTGATGAGTTTTATTTAAAAGAGAGAATTATTAAGATAGTAGGAAAATCAATTTATGGACAAATGGAGTATTTGGATTCGAACAAATAGTTAAGTTTGTTGTTTAATATAGGGTTGGATTCGGTTCGGGTTCCGAACTGATCCAATGAATCTTGGGACCGAACCAAAATATCAGTTATCCTAATTATCAAACCCGAAACCGAACCTTTCATAGAATGGGTACTGATATTTCAGGACCAATTTTTCGGGTCACAAACCGATTATTTCATTAAAAAATACTTCGTATAAATTTGAGCTAGTATTCAATGCATTAAGCCCATTATATTTGGCTAGATTCAATGTAGGGCTGGATTCGGTTCGGTTCCCGAACCGAAATGGGAAATATCCGAACCGAACCGATCTTTCGGTTTCTTATATTTCATAAACCGAAACCGAACCAAACTTTGTTGGGACCCAATATTTCGGAAACCGAATTTTCGGTCCGGTTTTCGGTTTTTGTGAAAAAATCACATGGATATTCAATCTTTGTATATTCAATAGCTAGTATTCATCCTCAGGCTTTACTAGCAACTTGATCGTTTGTATCTACGATGGGGCGAATATATAGGCTCATACGAGGACTAAATCCTCTATTCCATCCGGTGTGGGATGAGTTATGTACATTGAAGAAAAACTAAATGGAAGAGTTGGGGCGGAAAGAAAGCAAAAATCAAGGGAACTAGTCGATGGAGGGATTCGAACCTGGGTGAAATGGAAGAGTTGGCGCGTCACTAGTTCCCGCTGAGCTACTTCGGATTCTTGCTACTTAGGGACGCTACATGTATTTAATACATTAAAGTGATACAGATTAAATAAAATCATTAAAACTATTACTAGTATTAAATAAAAAAATCGGTTCGGTTCGGTTTGAACCGATTTTCAATCTCAAAGAACCGGTTCCGAACCAATTTTTATTCGGGTCCCAACTTTCGGGTCCCATTAAAGTCGGTTCGGTTTCGAATCGGTTTTTTTATCGCTTGGTTCGGTTTTTTTTCGGTTCGGTTTTCGGTTTTTCGGTTGAAAATGTCAGCCCTAATTCAATGGACTTGAATCACAGCGGACTCCCTTACTGTAAGCCACCAGGTGCTGATAGATTCTCCAGCCATGGGAGTCCTATCAGGTAGCACACTGCTGTGGGCAGTTTGTGCTCCACATTTCATAATTGGATTCAAACAGATCTGTACTTGGTGATGAGGCTAACAGCTGCAGGAAGCCATAGTGGACCAGTATAGGAACATGCCAATGAATCAGAACTGGGAGCTACTAGTGACATGTGGAAGGTGGGGTCAAATAGGAGTGCTATTGTGGAGATGCTCTCACAAAGACGCTTATTCAAGTCAGGGCCCGTAGGAGAGCAATCTTTGACTTACCAGTCAGCTCAGTAATATCATAGATAGCAAAGACATGCTGATCTCGAGGTTGAGAGCGATGCTTTAAGACTGAGAGTGATTTCAAGTACTCGTGAAAGCATGGCATTTGTTTTTGCCAAGCTAAGCCTCGCCAAGTTTGACATTTCTGTTCATCGTACTGAACTTGAAAAATGCACAAGCCTTTTAATTTCATATGAGATAGATCATGGTATTTCCATTATTTGCAATGGAGCAAAAGATTCATTATTTTTCGGCTTGAGAATATGGTGGAATAAAGTAAAATGTCTCACTAAACTGTAGCAGTAGTCAGTCCATGTATTTTTCGACGTGATTTAATTTTTACTATGGGTCATTCAAAAACAGTCTCTTTGTGCTTTAGTACAGGGGTAAGAATGCGTACATCCGACCCCCCTTACCCCGACATAGGTGAGAGCCTTTGCGGCACTGGGGTGATGATGATGCTGCTGCTGCTGATGATGAGATAGATCATGGTGGTAGCTGATGTAGACGTTCCCAAAATTTTGTTTCTCTAGTTCGACTCAGGTGGATGGTAAGGCAGCAGTAACAAATTGATCTTCAGGAACATCACTTTTTCTTGCCACAAGTGATATATGTTCTGTAGAGTAAATCATCTGGGATGATAAAGGGAAGGCAGCAGTAACAAATTGATCTTCAGGAACATCACTTTTTCTTGCCACAAGTGATATATGTTCTGTAGAGTAAATCATCTGGGATGATAAAGGGAAAGCTTTGTGACTTTATCTTGAGATGTGATTGTTGGTGGACATGAGACCAAGCAAAGCAAATGCATCCTAATTATGATGAGGGCATGATCCTAGTTAAGTTCTATGATGAAGGTAGAGGGGTCCAAAATATTGACAGATCACCCTGTGATTGAGGACACAGTAGGAGAATAAGTGTGGAGGTGGATGTAGTTTTGGATCTTTTAGAGGACAGTGATGGTAAGGCGATCTTCTAGAATCTAGGGGATGGGGGGGGGGGGGGGGGGGGTGATGAGATTTTGTCCGATGTGAGTGAGGACAGATGATCCAATCCATCTGTTCTATAAAAAGAATAAGTCTAGGAGAAAGATAGATGATCTAAATCCATCCGTTTTAGCCAAATAATTCAAACGCTAATTAACTCATGCTTTTAACATTTTTTTTTTAAATGTTCATAAAAAACTTTAAATGTTCTGGGGCGAGTGATTCACTTAAAAAAAATACTAAGCTTTAATAGTTTAATTACCTATCTTAATTTCACTTGCATTTTGAGATTTATTAAGCTTTAAACTATAATGTATAGTGACTAGTTTAATTTCTTGTGACTTTGTGGTGCTACCTTTTTTGTTTAGGGATGAAGATGTCTATGGGTGGGGGTAGGGGGTCAACCGGGTCCTTACCTACCCCAATTTGAAAAGTCCTTGTATTTTAGTGTAAAAGTTTACGTGTAAAATTTATCTATAAAAAATCTATCTATAAAAAATCTTTGTATTTGCCCATCTTAACCTTCGATCCCGGCTATGCCCTTGAAGATGTGTAATTTTCTACATTTCAAAATTTGGTGTTATATTATTTGTGTGGTGTGTTATGTACAACCTTCGTCCCTTAAAACTTGGTCAAGTTTGACCGGCACAAAGATTAATAAACTAAAAAATGTGTGGTTGAAGTTTGTGCAAATGACGAAGGGAGTAGTATTTAATTTTTAGATTTGTGGTTAGATATCTTGCTAACTAATTCAAAGCTTTATTATACGGAGTATATTTATATTGTGAATTTTACCATGTTATGGTGACATTGATGTGAAAAGGTTATTACTACCTCCGTCCCGGTGGACTTTGTCAAGTGCAAAGTAGGTGATAAATAAGAAAAGTAAAAACTGTGTGGTTGAGATTTGTGCAGAAGAGAACTGACAAGTGACAAATTTTTTTGGAACAACTAAAAAGGAAAAGTTTGCAAAGTTCAACGGGGACGGAGGGAGTATTACTTATTAGACACTCCATACTTTGTAGTGGGATGGTATTTTTTACAAAATATAAACATCGAGAACTCGAATTGAATCTACCCGTTAAATGGGACTGACGATTATTGAAAATTTATCAATCACACCCCTAATACTATGTTTATATTTTTAAAACGGTACACGGACGAGTCCATAACTGACAAGTAGAGTATGGAAACACAACCGCTAGATTAATTAATTTATTAATTAAAAAAAACTAATTACGAGAACAAATTAATGACTTACAATACGTACCCATAGTTAACATCGTTTAATTAAATAATTAATCTATATTTCCTCAAAAAAAAAAATCTATAAGAGTCAATACTCAATAGCATATATGCTCACGTACATCGGTAAATAGTAAGTGTGTGTGTGTGTATATATATATATATAAGAGATCAAATACAAATCATGATTAAAATACTAACCTACAAATTCAATAATATGCATCACTTTAAACTTCAATATGCAGTAAAAATAATGTAAAGATGCAGGGGTGTGATCACATACAAACTAGTCCTCTCATTCAAATCATCTTTACATTATTTATATTGCGCATTGAAGTTCAAAGTGTTTCATATTATTCAAGCCATAAAATAGCGGTTTCATATTTACATTATTTGTATTGCATATTGAAATTCAAAGAGTGCATCTTTACATTATATGTACTGTATATTGAAGTTCAAAGTGTTGCATGGTTTGTAGGTTAGTAAGTTGAGCATGATTTGTATGTGATCTCACCCCTATATATATATATATATATATATATATATATATATATATATATATATATATATATATATATATATATATAAAAATATATATATATATATATATAGGGAGCGGTTACGGTAAGAATGAACTCGCAGGAGAGAAATAAGAACGAATTTGGACCGTTGGATTGTATTATGTGGAACGGAAATGTGCATTTGATTAAACTGAAATGTGTATTACATGATACTGAAATGTGCAGAATAAAAATTTAAACCCAATTGTGCATTAGGTGAAACTGAAATGTACAAAAATAAAATCAAATCGTACCTTTTATTACGCACATTTTAATTTTACCTAGTGCACATTTCAATTTCACCTAATGCACAATTTAATCATACGCTTTGTGTTGCACATTTCAATTCCACCTAATGCACATTACAGTTTCATCTAATGCACATTGAATTTTACTTAAAACAAATCTAACGGTCCAGATTCATTCTCATTTCTCTCCTAAGATCATGTTCTTATTTGAACCAAAACCTATATATATATATATATATATATATATATATATATATATATATATATATATATATATATATATATATATATATATAGTACGGAGTATAATATACAGATTACGCAAACTTTCCAAATTAAATACAGAGTATTACTTTGATATACATATAATTAATTGAACTACCTATTTAGGAGGGGATAAGACAAAGATAGATTAATGTAGGATACTGAAGGCGTACCTCATTTAAAAGTAGTTTAATTTGGGAAATAAAATAAATTAGAGCAATTGAGGTAGGCCATGTGGAGGTATCTAAAAGATGATAATGCACAATTTTTGTTAGTAACCTCTGCATCCCATGAAATCGCATAAATTATCTTTTCAACCTAAACTGTTAATAAGTACTTGTACATAACTACATTGTCTACCTGATTTTAAGAGAAAATTGCTCCTATACAACTAAAATCATATGTACTTTGTATTTCTTAGTAGAATGACTGAATGACATACTGCATGTATGCATATTATGCATCATTTTATATTTTCATTTCGTTCCACATGTGTCTGGTCATATTTTGAGAATTAACATCTATTCAAAATCTTATGTGCCTAGCGGGTTTCGAACTCGAGACCTCCCACTAGACACTTCTCCGTAAATAAACCTGCTTCATTTGATAAATTTGTTACATGTACCATGTCATGTTCTTCAGTTCTTGTCCACGATCTTTATTTTTTTTATTATATACAAGTAACTCTTAATAATTTTCTTTTCATTTATGTTCCCTTTTTTCCTTCGTGGTTTATATATTAGAGTTGCAGTTTTATCATTGTTTTAATTTTGGATCTAAAAAATACGATTTGATTCTCATGAGATAAAGGCTTTGAAGATATATATACTGCTAATTAATCCATGCACGTTACAGAGGACATAAAATCAAGAACAAAAATATAACGACCATATATAGCATGCACGTAGTACTCGTACTATATTTAAGTGCAAAGATCTTCTGATCTCAATAATGTATTAGTATTAAATTTTATAGTGAAGATTAATTACCATAACAACTCCTTAGTCATTATTATGCATGCGAGGGATTCCATTATATATTAACAAATTCCCTAAACTTCTTCATACCATTTTCCATTTCCCATAATCTAAAATTAAAAGAAAAGTTTGTGAAAGTTTAAAAGTTAGAAAGATAGAGAGATCTTTACACGACCAAAATTCAAAACCATGAGAGCCTCTTCCGAGCAAAACATAGCTAGCCGCCATGACCACCCCCTACGAGTGTTGATGTTTCCATGGCTTGGCTATGGCCATATCTCCCCATTCTTGGAATTGGCTAAGAAGCTTAGCTTTAGAGGCTTTAAGGTTTTCATATGTTCCACCCCTGCAACCCTAGAACCCGTTAAGAAGAAACTTTTCAACGAAAATGACAACGACAATGACGATGACTACGTTTTCGTCTCATACGATGTGAGTTTCTTGGACCTTACGCTTCCTTCTTCCCCCGACCTTCCTCCCCAATACCACACCACAAATGGCCTCCCTCCTCACCTCATGCCCCTTCTCAAGGAGGCATTTGACGCTTCCCGCCCCGCCTTCGCTCAACTACTCCGTGACATCGAACCCGACCTCCTCATCTACGACTTCCTCCAGCCGTGGGCACCGCTAGAGGCGGCGGGACTCAACATCCCCGCCGTGGAGTTCATCAGCAGTAGCTCCTCCATGACTTCCTACATGGTCCAACAGTTCAAACAGCCAGGTGTTGAGTATCCCTTCCCTTTGATCCGTTATCGAGACTATGAACTCGCTCTGATAGCCAAAGAAAATGCCTCGACCCCACCCGAAAGGCGGGAGAGGGACAAAAGGCGCGTGAGAGAGTGCTTCGCACGCTCTTGCGGTCTTGTTCTGATCAAGACCTTCGATGAGATCGAAGGGAAGTATAGTGATTTCATCACTACTTTGACCGGGAAGAAAATCGTCCCGGTCGGACCCTTGGTCCAAGAACCTAGTAGAGAAGATGGGAAATCCGAAGTGATTCAATGGCTGAACGGAAAGGAAGAAAAGTCAACTGTATTTGTTTCTTTCGGAAGTGAGTACTTCTTGACCATAGAAGATTTGACCGAGATTGCCCATGGGTTGGACCTTGTCAGTACCTACGTTAACTTCGTGTGGGTTTTAAGGTTTGTCTTTTTCTAATGAATTTTACGTATTATTAAATTAAATTCAAATGATAAAAGCATGACTTATTTTAAAAAAAATCAAAAAGGTGACATATTTAGTGACTAGTTTTCAATGACTCATTCTAAAATGTATTGTAATGACTAGTCTAATTAATGGTACACAATGACTAGTAATATTTATGTCCAAAAACTATATTTTTGTCCCGAGAAACTCTATAAGTAATATTTATGTCATTTTTCTAAAGGTTTCCTAAGGGAGAAGACCATGGCGATCTCAAAGAAGTCTTACCCGAGGGGTTTTTCGAGAGGGTTGGGGAGAGGGGTTTGGTGGTCAAGGGGTGGGCCCCACAGGCAAAGATCTTGGAGCATCCGAGCGTCGGAGGGTTCGTCAGCCACTGCGGTTGGAGCTCCGTCATGGAGGGCATGAAATACGGCGTGCCGATAATCGCCATGCCCATGCATATTGACCAGCCGGTGAACGCCAAGCTGGCAGCGGAGGTGGGGGTGGCGGCCGAAGTTATTCGGGACGGTGAGGGGAAGCATCACCGGGAGAAAATAGCAGCCGTGATTAAAGCGGTCTTAAGGGAGGAGGGCGGCAAAGCCGTGAGGGCAAAGGCGGCGGCAATGCGTGAAATGCTGGCGGAGAAAGGGGATGAGGAGATCGATAGGGTGGCTGAAGAGTTGAAGAATCTTTGTGCCAAGGAAGAACATGATTTTACTCCCTTCTTCTAGTTGACTTTTTCTTCTTTTCTTGATTTAGTAAGTTCGAAATATATTTATATAATATAGAGCATATATACTTCGTACTAAAATTATTTAAAATGTTAAGTACGGAGTATTTGGTTGCTACAAGTACATTTTAATTTAGCCGCTCACTGCTGCGTTTGCCTTTTTTAAAAGCACGCAGACAATGTGTAGTAGGCAACGTTTAATTTTCCACATCGTTTCTTCGGAATTTGTTTTAGAAATGATATGATTTAGATGAACGTTTATATTGTAATTTAATTTCTCGCACTTTTATAACCTTTATTTTGAATTACATTATGCAAAGAATTGGATAAAAAGGAAATTAAATAAATTTTCTTTAAAATAGATAGATTATATGGTACTCATAAAGTATCATACCTTTGTCCACATGAACCAATGAAAATGTTGTAGTTGAATTATTTAAAGGTGACAACTCTCATACCATTTAAAAAATGGGGTACCGTACCCACCACTCACTTGATTGGTTCAAATCATTACACCATTTTTAATTTAGATTTAAATAATTCAACTACGTCGTTCTGATTGGTCCATGTGGACAACGGTATGGTACCTTAATGGTACCATAGAATCTACTTTATTTAAATCTAAATTAAAAATGATATAGTGATGTAGACCAATCAAGTCAATGATAGGTACGGTATGCCATTTTTTAAATATAATTGATGGAGTATATGGGTCTGAGCCCCCGGACCCACATACTCGGAAGAACAGAAAGCACAAGACACAGAGTGGCGCCCTCGTCGGCCAAGGGATCCCCGTCGGCCGAAAAGGTGCCAACTCAGATTATGGTCCTGAAGCCAAGGAACCCGGGTGCCCTCGTCGACCGCGCCCTAGTCAGCCGTGCCCTTGTCGGCCACGCCCCTCGTCGGCCACGAAGACTCCACAGAACCGGATTCTACACTTACTCATTTGTACAGCCCATTAGTGGCTTTGTATTCGGCCCAGTAGCGGTCCAGTTGTAAATGGGCCTCCCAGGCCCAAGCCTTGGGAGCCCAGCCCGTATTTTTTTGTAAATATAAAATGTTTAGTGGCAGAATTTAGCGACAGAAATTCCTTCACAAAACATAGTGGCCGATATATCCGCCACTGAATTCTGTCTATAATTTGTGACCGAAATAATATTCCGCCACTAAACATAATAGTGTCCAGATTTTAGTGACAGACACTCCGCCACAAATATTCGTCAGTAAGCCATTTTGTGGCGGAATTAGTGACGGATTTTCCGTCACTAAATTCCTTGAATTCTTGTAGTGTACTCCCCTTGGGAGTAGTTGTGGGGGTTCAGAATTCATTAATACCAAGCAAATATACTACTTCTCTCTCTAGCTCTCACCTCTCTCTAGATATATACTCTATCAATAATGATATTCATCATATTTAAGTTTTCATGGCCCAACAAATGTATCCCAAGTTCAAATGTAAACTAGCCAAAAGAAATGCCAAATAAATGTATACCAAGTTCATCCAAAAAAAGCAAAAACAATGAAAAAGTATAACATCACAACAATGGGCAATGGCTTCCTTTTACTGTGACGTGCATTAATTAATTTTAGGGCATCGTTTTGTCGAAGCAAATCCATCTTCACGACATTATCATTTAGAGATCTCAAAAATTAGTTCAAGGTTAAATTATTTTTTGGAGATCGCTTAATATATGGTATTAAGTTCATATATGTATACTACATTATACGTAGTATATCGTTAACAATTTAAGATTTGAGTTGACTATATGTCTATATTCAATACTACGTATAATATAATTATTGTAATTATATACGGAGTAATATGGGGTGACATATAGTTGTGACTTGTGAATTTGTGATGATTCGAAAATAATTGATCAGCCGTTTTTTTGGTACATCTTAATTACTACAGAGTACAAATCAGGGTCAGGGTTCAATAGTTTATCCAGAACAGGGCCTCCGGATTTATGGGGCCCTAAATTTTTTAAAAATGTATTAGTATTATATAGTAATATTATATATTAATACTAATCAGTAAAATAAAGTTAGCTAGTAGAGAAGAAAAATATATATCCATCATTTTTTCTTTAGTCCTTTTACTATGTTCATTTTCTTTTAATGAGTATGTATTTGATTTGAATATAAGTATTTGATTTATATAAATGTGAGGTCCTGATTATTCATTTTGAACCGGAGCCTCCAAATTAATACTATGTGATGACCAAACCGACTAACTCTGTATAACGATGTATTCATTCATTTTTTAATATTAATTCATCATATATACCTACGAATTAATACTTTTTATTTTTCTTAATGCTTAAACATACTCTTAATAGTTACGGTAGGTGTGTTGTGTGTATTATCGTTTCGGGGAATTTGACAGGGTATCTCATATTTTGGGCGATATCACAACATCTTCAATGATTCCTTCTAAAGACTTTCTTGCAATTTTTAAAAATATTAAAGCTAGTTACCTACTATTGAAATGCATCTGTCCTAGCTTGAGCAAACAAATTAGCAAATACAAGCTACTTGTTGTAAAGGAGAGAAGTTTGAATTAAATGATATAATTACCGATTATATTTATATACTTCCTCCGTCTCTTTTTAGTTGCAACAGTCAACATTTCACGTTTGCCAACACACTACTTTGACCGTCATTATATTTAATTCTGTATTAGTAAAAATAAAATAAAAATCAGATTATAAAACTTAGTAATGAGACGAATTTAACAATATTTTTCAAAAAAAATAATTCACATAGATTAATAAATAAAATGCAGTCAAAATAAAGTACATGAATAGTGTATATATTCCAATGTTGCAATTAATGTGATACGGAGGATAGTAGTACATTGCGTAATTGATATAGTACTACGTATATACCTCCTTTCCGCTAAAAAATTCCCATTGTAAAATGGCGCAAGTTATTAGTAAATAGATTCATTCAAAATGTGTATTTTCAAAATTGGTTGATTTGTGGGCTCTATTCAAGAGGCAAGCATTGTAGCTAAACATTGGACTATCACGTTGTTGGAAAAAGAATTAGCCATAAAAAACGGATGTGGCAAACAAAATTATAATGTGTATAGCTAGCCATTTTAGATGCTATTAGACCACACATTCCATTTTCAAAATAATTAATATTTGCCCACATTAGCCCAAAAATTGTGTGAAGAGTGAGCTACAACGTCAAATGATTTTATAGTGAAATGAGATGCATACATTAATAATTTTGAAAAGATGGTGCAAAATTAAGTATCACTCAAAAAATTGGATGCAAAATCAAATTCCACCTATCGTTTAATATTACAAAATTATAAAATATCCAAGAAAGTTGATTTAAAGAAAAGATATAATTAAATGGGGAGGGGTTCTTATGAGAACCTTTTTAAAATGAAAACTCATTTTAAAACAAGAACTTCTAATCTCTATCATTTATTTTTATAATCATTGGCTAATAATGACGAGGTGGCATTTTTGTAATTATTTAGGATTATTTGCAAAAAGCCTCATTTGAATTTAGTGTAAATATAAATATGATCATGTGTGAATCCTGGACTAATGATTGTAATGAATGAAAACTTGAGATTAAAAGTTTTGGAGTTCTCAATTTAGGACTTGCGTAATTATTATGTTTGATGATGCATATGAAGCATTAATGATGTTTTTAATTGAACATAAATTTTCTGATATGATTTGATCTAATCTATTTAATTCTTGTTTTGGTCTGAATTAGTCTAGTTTTAGTCTAGTCCGGTCCACTTTGTTTGAGTCTGGTATGATCTAGCATAATAAATGTATATTATATGTATAGAATTCTGATTTGGTCTCATAACGTCTAGTCTGGGATTTAAACAAATCCAAATAAAAAAATCGTAATACATCACTTTGTTTTTAAGAAACATTATTTTAATGTATTCAATTGACCCCATTTAAGTTTAACTAAATTGCAATTAAATTCAACTAAACTTTATTACTACCTCCGTCCCGGTAGACTTTGTCAAGTGCAAAGTAAGTGAGAAATAATAATAATAATAACTGTGTGGTTGTGATTTGTACAGAGAAAAGAGAAATATGCAGAACCACAAATTAATTGTTTTAATAGGAAAGTGACAAAATTTTTTAGGACAATCAAAAAGGGAAAGTTGACACAGTCCAATGAGACAAAGGAAGTAATATTGTATTACCCCGTATTATTGTTTAGAATACAATAATACAAAATAAATCGGGGTTAAGTTTTAGCATTATTTCAGTTTTTGTTAAATGTAATGAACAAAATTTCATCTATCAATCACTTCATTATATCGTACGACGTATTATACTGACTAATCATGATATATGAGGTACGTATGACATAAAAGGGACGAAGAAAATAAAGGAAAGAAATAAGGTCAACAGAATTAGGGGTTAACACCATCTTAATCACAAAAGTAAATATTTCTACATTTTAAGAATATCATATAGTACATCCGTTCTTTTTTAATTGCAACATTGGACTTTTTACTTTATTCACATATTCTACTTTGACTATATTTTATTAATTAATGTATTATAAATTAAATTTTTAAAACATATTGTTAAATTCTTCTCATTCTAAATTTTCAAAATATGAATTTTTTAAATTTTTTACTAATAAGGAAAGAAAGATATTAATGATCAAACTTGTGTGTTGGCAAACGTGAAATGTTGACTGTTGCAATTAAAAGGGAACGGAGGAAGTAGATAACAAATATTTTTTCATTCATCTACTAAATGAAAATTCAGAGTTACCAAACACAATTTTATTTTATTGTCAAATGACCCAATTGAATATTTTAATTTATTTTCAAACCACTGCAAGTCTGTAAATAACATATAATGTGTTGAATCCCCCGCTACACGGATATATTATTTCATGTCTAAATGTTTAAAATCTGTTTGGTAACACATATATATATATTATTGATAAAATTCTTATTGAATCGATTGAATCTGCTAAATTATAAAAAAAAAAAAATATTTTTTAATAATAAAATTAAGGAAAAGTTATATGAAAAAATAACTCAAATGATTCTCATTAATAATTTCAGTTAATTCAAATAGAAAAGTAACTTTTATTTACTTATTTTGGTTAAGACATTTTTTTTATCCTGGAAGGCAAACCACCAAAATCAGTGGGGCATATGCCGGGAGTCATATGCCGGGATTTTATTAAAGAAATAAATGAATTACAAAAGGAAGGGGACTAAGCCAAAACTTCCTTACAAAAATCATTAAAAACAAACAAGCTCTTAATAAGAGAATCTAAAATGAGGAAGACCAAAAAGATCTAAATAGAAAGCATTCTTGGCATGTGCTGGAAGAGAACGGGCCTGAGTAAAAATTAACTAGCCCAAAGATTAGCAAAATGATGCGCGACCCAGTTGGTCTCACGCAAAGTGCTCGAAAAGGAAACCCCCTTTCCTTCCGACATGAGTGAAACATCCCTAACTTGACAAGATAAGTTGAAAATTCAAGTTAATGAAACGGGCTATAAACATAACTAGAGCTATAAATGAAGGATTACGAACTAAGTTAAGTACTACATAGTATTATTAAAGATGGTTTGCTAAAAATATAGGCTAAAGGGTCAAATAGGTCCATGTACATATACGAATTGCTCATGAGACTGATAAGTTAAAAATACAAGTTACCAAACGGGCTATAAACATAACTAGAGCTATAAATGAAGGATTACGAACCAAGTTAAGTACTACATAGTATTATTAAAGATGGTTTGCTAAAAATATAGGCTAAAGGGTCAAATAGGCCCCTCTACATATACGAATTGCTCAATTCGCACACCGAACCAAAAAAAGCTCCGATCCAGTCCACCAACCAACTTAATTTGTTCAATCCCTACATTTACCCGGTTACCTCCCGTTTTCTCCCCTTAAAAGTACAGTCATCAACTTTTTCATCTCATAAAATGCTGACTCATTAGTTCATCCCATTAAAGACTTGTTTTGGTGGGGTGGGGGTGGGGTGGGAGGGATTTACGCTTCAAGTTCTTGGATTTGTTGAGGAGTGTGTCGGTGGTATCTTTTCCAGTTTTCCTTCTCGGAGGTTTGTCGTCGGCGACATCTTGATCATCTCCGGAAGCACCTTCCAAGTTGTCACTACCAGATTTGCTCTCGTGCTCTTCTTCTCTGCCTCTCTTCCCAAGACTGTTATGACCGCCGCTGCCATTGTTGCTCTCTTCAATTCTCGTCACCTCTCTTTGACCCTCCATTTCCATTTGCTTCCAAAACCCAAAAAACACCATTATTTGATCAGTATAAACACGGAAAACACAATCTACGATTCCTTTTCATCTCCATTTTTAATTAGTAAGAGATATAAAGAGAGGGGCAAAAGATGTACAAGACCAAGAGAGAGGCCCGGGGTGTTGAACACGGACTTAGCAAGAGAATGAGGAACAAGGCAAGAATGTGAGACTGGACCACCGTCCAAAGAACCGCCTCCATCTCCTCCGCCGAATCCATCAGAAAAGCTACTATCAAGAAACCCTCCGAAATTCATCGAAAACTGGAGAAAACGGGAGGTAATGAGTGAGATGAATTAATGAGTCAACATTTTATGAGATGAAAAACTTGTTGACTGGGCTTTTAAGGGGAGAAAACAGGAGGTAACCGGGTAAATGTAGGGATTGAACAAATTAAGCTGGTTGGTGGAACGGATCGGAGCTTTTTTTGGTTCGGGTGCGAATTGAGCAATTCATATACGTACAAGGGCCTATTTGACCCTTTAGCCAAAAATATATAGTTGTTTGAAATTCATTTTGAACCTAGCCAGGTCAGGTTTAAACTTTTATGTGCTTATGTCTATAGACTATAGGTTCAAGTGTTCAACATTTGAAATCGAGTCCATTTAACTTTATTTTCACATCATTGTAACAAGTAAACCATGACTCACAGTTTATAATGCAAGATACAAAACTATTATCACTTATCAGAACTGTTCATGTACACCCTTATATGAACTACAACAGAATTTGTGCATGACCACACTTTGATCGAGTTGTTCATGGGCCTAAATCAAACGAGCTTCTCATTGTCCAACACTCCAACCCTTGTTCACTTAACAGTCGAGCTCTAAAACAAGTCACATACAAACGCTAAACGAGTCTAAACACTAGTAGTCCACCATTCGTTTATGCCCCCTAGGTACTTTTGGTAGGTTGGTTGGTAGTTGGTACTACCCACCATTGATTTATCAGGGCATGCATGGGAGTAAAAAAGTTTTTTCACTACATGTTGGAGGTAAACATCTCTGTTGCAATATATGTGCCTAGAGAGGTACTGTTGTTTTTCTCTTCCTTTTGTATTAAGCCTAGACAGAAGGTGTTCCTTATGGGCCGCCAAGGATGGCATTTTCGATGTCTTCCCTACTGAGTGCATAGCTGAATCTTCTCTCCACATCTTTCTCCAGCCCTCCTGGTCCACTCTTAAGGTACCTTTCATAAAGGAACTAAAAATATGAGATTCTTTATTTCTTTTTAAACCATGGTCTCCCCCCACCCGTGTCACTCCAACCAATGGTACTTTATAGAAAACCCAATCGGTACTAGTATATTACAATAGACTAACCTTATGTATAGGTCTGTAATATCAAGAGATAACTGAGCGTGCCAATCGGGATTTTCCACAAACCAAACAGCTCTGTCTTCTTTGCTCTGGTAAAACCCTAAACTCCCGAGCCAGGCCTCTATGCAGGGCAAGCTATGAGCATAGAGAGCCTTCTGCTTCTCCGGCAGCTTCTGCAGCCACCCTTCCTCCTTTCCAGAGATCTCTGCTTCTTCAGACGAAGATTTGGAACATGACAGTGGTTTCCTCAGTAAGGAAGATGAAGTCCGAGGATGTGGTGAGAATTTAGTGAAAATTAAAGGGCCTTCTAAAGAATATTGGTAAAACGAAGATGGTGATGAAAAGGTTAAAGATACTGCTTTCTTGTTGTTTTTGCTGACAACCCTAATCAACAAGCAAAAATGGGTAAAAAAAATTATGTCAACAAAAAATATTGTCACTAAAATTTTGAAAAGATAGGATAAACAATAGAATATATATAGGGAGTGGTTCCAGTGAGAAAGGATTCTCAGAAGAGAAATGAGAATGAATCTGAACCGTTGGATTGTATTATGTAAAACTGAATTGTGCATTTTGTGAAATTGAAATGTACATTTGGTGAAATTGAAATGTGCAGAATCATATGTAAAACTCAAATGTGCATTACGTTAAATTGAAATGTGCATAATAAAAAGCATAAAAATGTCACCACATTGTAGCTTTTATTATGCACATTTAAGTTTCACCTAATGCACAATTAACTTTCACATAAACCACTGTGTTGTACCTTTTCTGCTGCACATTTTGTTTCACCTAATGCACATTTCACTTTCATCCAATGCACATTGAATTTCACAAAATACAATCCAACGGTCCAGATTCATTCTCATGTCTCTCCTAAGATCATTTTCTCACTTGAAGTTCAAAGTGGTGCATATTATTTGTATTGCATATTGAAGTTCAAAGTGTGCATCTTTACATTATTTGTACTACATATTGAAGTTCAAAGTGTTGCATATTATTGAGTTTGTAGGTTAGTATTTTAAGCATGGTTTGTATTTGATCTCTTATATATATATAGTCATTCTCCTGTCCAGCAAGTTTTGGTCTGAACGCCGTCCAAACACCACCGTTCGGGGTGGTTCCTGGTGGAATGTTTCAATAAAATTTTTATGATATGTTCTTCATCAAGTCTAGTTTATCCACAAAAAAATTTAGCTCAAAATTCAACAGGGAAGGTCGTCAAATAATTTTTGGAAGTTAACTGCGCAAAATTATACATAGAAAAACGCAGTCAACTTATATTTTTGTTAACAACCAATATGGTAATGTTTTCCTCAGATCTGTTGATGCATCAGATTGAGTTAAAGATGCAACATATATTTTTGAATTGCTCGACGGAGTAGTTGAGGAAATAGGAGAAAGTCTGGTAGTGCAAATCGTGACAGATAATGCAAGTGCATACAAAGCTGCTGGGAGACTTTTAATGGAGAAGAGGAAGCACTTGTATTGGACGCCATGTGTCGCCCATTGTATTGACCTCATGCTTGAGAAGATTGGAGAGCTGCCATAGAATAAAAATGTCTTGATCAAAGCTAAGAAGGTCACTAATTTTATCTATAATCGTGGATGGGTTTTGCAGCTTATGAGGAAGTTTATCGGGAAACACCTAGTTCGTCCAGGCCCCACGAGGTTTGCTACTGCTTTCTTGACTTTAGATTGTATGGCCACCGCAAAAGATCTCCTGCAAAGAATGTTTGTTTCTAAACAGTAGACTTCAAGTCGTTATGCAAAATTAGTTGAGGGGAAGGAGGTTAAAAAGATTGTGATGGATGACAAAACGTTTTGGCCTGGGGTTGCTTACTCAATAAAAACATCAAGGCCATTAGTTGAAGTGTTGAGGATTGTTGATGGTGATGAGCCTTCAATGGGATTCATCTACGGTGCTATGGATTCTGCAAAAGAAAAAATTGCAGAAAATTTTGGAAATCAATATTCCACTTATAGTGAGATTTGGAAGATAGTTGATGAGAAGTGGGAGCACCAACTGCATCGGGACTTGCATGCTGCAGCGTATTATTTGAATCCCAGATTCAAATGGGAGGATGACTTCTCTACTCATGTGGAGGTTAAGAAAGGTTTGTATGCTTGTGTGGAGAGGCTTATTTCTGATAGTAGTGATTTTAACCAAGCTGATGCACAAATGGATGAGTATCGATACAAGCGTGGACTTTTCGGAATGAGGGCGGCTCAAAATTCATATAAAACACGTCCCCCGGGTAAACATTAAACTACATCTTTAATATCTTTAATGTTTATACATAGTGTACTTGCGTATTGTTGTAAAACAGAATTTTTTTAATTCTTTAACATTTTTTAGTGGAATGGTGGGATCAATTTGGAGATCATATTCCAGAACTACGGGCTTTTGCGGTCAAAATTCTTGGCTTGACGTGTTCTTCCGCTTGTGAACGAAATTGGAGCACATTCAATCAAGTCCATACGAAGAGAAGGAATCGTCTTTCAGCCATTAAGTTGAATAGTTTGGTATTTATAATGTTCAACAAGAAGTTGAAGTTTAGGAAGAGCAGATTACAAAAGAAAGAGGATAATTTGATCTTCGATAATGTATCATCTGATGATGAGTGGATTGCTGAACCGAATGCAGATGATGGAGAAAGTGTGGATGCACGTGATGAACTTGCATTAGTTGTTGATGAAATGGACAACGAATTCAGAGGTTCATAACTTAATATTTTATTTTTTTGTCCCTTCAATATAATTATTTACAGTTTTACACTTAACTTCCATTCCGTTTCATTCTATTTTTGTGACTTTATGTGTGTAGGGGTGGACCTTACAGTTGGAACTGAAGAAGATAATGAGGCCCGTGAAAATGAAGGAGATGACAATGAGAATGACAATACTAATTTGGAAACTCATGAAGAGGACGATAGGCTTAGTTTTGAAGATTAATAGTTGCAATTTGTCAATTTGCAAACTTAAACTCCTAAACTTTTATTTTCTTGTCTTAGAATTTTAATGTTTTATGTTCTTTTGAGTTTTGACTTTGGTATTTCAGTTTTATATTATTTGGACTTGAATATTTTGTAGTTATGATATTATTACTTGTGATTTTGTTTAGCTATGTTATTGTTATGAATTATCTATACTTTCTAATATGTCATAGGCTTGTAGATACACTTAAGCAATTAAATTTTGGGGCTTACGCCTCGTTACGCCTCGAGGCTTAAGCCTCGGAAGGCTACCCCCGAACACCTCGAGGCCCGATTTCGCCTTTCAAAACCTTGATAATGTGATCTGCTATTTGTGAAATGTGTGACTAAACTGTAGTGTAAATCCCCCCCCCCCCCCCAGAAAAAATTCAAGATATGTCACTGCTTAGGAGAGTTATTATAAACAAACCTGCACTCCATCAATCCCCTCAATGGATAAATACTGGAGCAGTCTAATCTAAGGTGACTCAATGGCAGATAAGCAACCGAGCAACCATACGTATCCTGCATAAAAATTAGTACATATTGACATGTGTTTCAATATGAGCATACTCAATTTCACACACATTTGAATATGTGATTGCAACAAATATTACTAGCACTCTTGGAAAAGACTATAATTGAAAAAAATCCTTAGATGGTTGGATGACACACAAAAGATTTCATTTAAAACCCAACTACCTCGGACCATTAGACCAAAGAAAAAAACACCTGATAAATGAAATTGAACAAAAAGTACAAAAAAAGAAACAAGAACACTAAGGTTTGCCTAGTTAAACAATTCAGTTTACGTATCTCCATTCTCCACAAGACAGTCAACAATCTCCAAATTATCCACTATCAACAGTGTGATGAATCATTCCATATAACTTGTGTCTAATATCACAAATAAAAGATATTCCTTTTAATTTAACAAAAAAAAAACAGACCAAGTGTTTTGTCTTAATTTCAAGGGATGGAACTTTACTCCAAACCCAAACCTTAAGAACAAATAGAGAAATAAAGTCAACTCTCTCAAATTTTTCTCTCAAAAATGTTTTGTCTAAATTTTGGGAGCTAGAACTCAACACAAATGCTTCCATTTATAAAATGAAAAAGGTATTTGCTAAAATAATTGCACCATGAAAGAGCAAGAGAGTTTCTTCAATATGAATGATTCTTGGTTTGTTTTCAAACAACTTACCTTTATCATTCTTTTAAGTCACATATTAAGACTAAAGTAAGATCTTTTGAAAGCCCTAATACTTCAAAAAGGCTAAACAGGAAATATCTTATTCTCGTCATTACATGTCTTACCTACTCGGAACCAGTAAACTTTCATAGAAAACAACTTTCATTGATTATAACTGCTGAGATAATAAGGTCAGAGCTAGTACCTGTAACAGAGAAGGGCTCAATTGGGTTTGTTTCCTGGTTTCTTCCAAAGCAAAGTGAGCAAATCTTTTGTAAGTAGCAGCAGAGGTTCCTTCAGCCATTGATGGTCGCCTCATTTTACCGGTAATATTACTGCTGCAAGATTTTCTGCCAGATGGTTTGGTCGAAAAATAGGCACACGTGTTTCTAGGTTGCAAAGGAGCTGATGCTACAATACTCAGTGACGCGAAATGGTTCACACAATATCCCATAGAGGAAGCTAACTTCACCTGGGGTAAGAAAAAGGGTACATTGTTTGGAATTGGTACGGTATTTTCCAGGTTCAAGGGTAGACGTGACAAAAGCATGGTAAAAATTATTGATCAAGACAGAAGCAATTCCATTAATTTGATAAAATGTTTTGAATATAAGAACGTCAAATTCAAAATAAAATATCTAAGGCAACTTGGGAAAAAGTAGCACTAGGAACTTTCATATATTGAAACCGTTGTAACTTGTAAGATAGCCTTCGGTACATGGAAAACATTTTCTCTTGCTACTTTTTCTGTTAGCTGGATCAACTTCAAGATTTTTCACATTAATTTCAGCATGAGGATGCATGCGAAAACCTTCAGTAAAACTTTGATTAGATGAACTTTGAAGCACATTTTCTTTTGTTTGATTATATGATTGATGAATTTTTGTGAGTAACAAGAAGAGATATTTCAAAAATTCGTATCAACAAAATAATGAAAATAATAAAAAAAATAAGGAAAAGTGATCCGCATATGATTCACTAAGGAACGAATTAATATTCACAAACTCAACATCATAAATAAAACTCACAAAGTAAAAGATATTAACAAGCATACTTTTAATTCACAAATAGGCGAATAGCTCTTTTGAACTTGTAAACTTTCTATTCTGAATATTACTGGCCGTGGGGGAGACGGGGGAAGGGGGGGCCTTGGCCCTCAAGGAAAAAATGTTTAAATATCTGCACAAATACTATGCATCAAGAACAAATCTTAAAATGTCGAGCTTTGGCCCCAATATAATTTTTGCAAGCTCCAGGCCCCCTTAAAATACATTTCTCACTCCGAATTGCTGAGTAGGTAACAAAAAAAATCACTGTGTGCCAGACTTGAGGTATAGCTTTTAAAGTTTAGTTTTTTGTCGGTCGATATGAATTGTTCGATAAATCAATTCAAGATAAGGGTTATTAATTTTTAATTAACCATTTATTTTCGTTTAAATAGAAAACACCCGGTGAGTTCATAGCAGACAAACCAAATAAGTCGTCATTTGAATTTAGTAATTTCAGTTCAGCTTTGAGTTGAACCTGTACTGCTTCAAGATACTCTGGACGAAGCGCCTAAGTTTGATGATTGAAAAGCCGTCCTTCCCGAATCCGAAAACATGAAACGCTGGATTGCCGGCGTCGCCAGGTGGCCGCTGCCTGGAAACACGGAACTGCCGTTAGTCGCCTGCCTCACTGCCGCCGCTTGATCGTTCGCTGGTAGGCTCTTCTGTTCAAAAGTAATACGGACTTACGGAGTAATTCAAGAGCACTCACAAAAGTCGTTCCTCGAGTTCATTCGTTGAAGCTTCTTTTTATGACTGGACCCAGTTGCCTTAGGGATGAAAAATACACAAATGCTTGGCCTACACCATTTGGTGAACACGATTTTCACAAAATGGTGTACACCGATCACTTTTCTCGGAACAATAGTTTGAGATATCACACAAGCTAACATGACCTGATTGTGGCGGATTATTCTGTTCACTGGTTGGATTTGGTCAATCCGTTTAATAGTGGGCTAAACAATCTGGTCCGCGTGTAAAAGTAAATCAGTCCGGTGCGGTCCTATCCGATGTCAATGTAAGTACTACTACTACTACTACTAATAATAATAATAATAATAATAATAATAATAATAATAATTACCCTCAAATATATTACGGAGTATATTGGTAAGTACTAATACAGGAAATGTAAGAAACCAAAATATCAAACATTCAATATTTGTTAAATTTAATTACAAAATATTAAATACTAGTGATATCAGAATTCAGAAACTATAAGGTGGTATATAACAAAAGAACTCCAAATCATGACTACTAATTGCTTAAAACTATATTCAACTTTAGATATAATATACTTCGTATGTTCGAACAATTTATTTGAAAAGATATTATAGAAATAATAATTATTTTGTAATGGTTGTAAAATGACAAGTATATAATTGTAAAGATAATAAATTTGATGGTAAAAGAACAATATTGAAGATACTGGACGTCAAAACTATTAGTGTGAGCCAACTCACTTAACTTGCAATCCACTTGGGTTGACCCGCGAAATCTGTGAATTGATCGGGTCTGAAAATGGCAACCATAATCCATCAATAAATGGATTGAAATGGGTCAAGCTGCAGATTTCAACCCATTTTAATGGCTCCAAATCTTCAATAATATAGGTGAGCAAAAATGGATAAAGGGAGTAACAGTAATTTCCCAAATTCTCTTAAATTGGGGGACAAAGATTTTTTTAAAGAACCATACATGACTCATTTTATGAAGTTATATGGCTTATATGTCATCACTTTCAACATACATTTTTTTAATGTTTAATGGAGATACCACTAAAAAATGTATGGTGATCATGATGCCCACATAGGCCGTATGACTTCATAGAGACGGAGTCATATACTCCCTCCGATTCCAAAAGATCTTGACACTTTGACTTCATAATTTTTAAGGAAATAAATACGGATTGGCATTGTTTGGCAATGTTTGGCACTATTTTGTGTAGATTTATTTACCAAATAAGGCAAATAAGGAAGTGTAAAGATCTTTCTGGTACTGCTAATTGCTAAAAATGGAAAGTGTAAAGATCTTTCAGAACCGGAGAGAGTATGCCTCTTTAAAACCTCTCGATAGAGAATTCCTAACTTCCTCACCCTAAGAATGACCACTAGGTCCTAACATTGAGATCTTGTATATTTTTAGCCATACTCTCAATTGTCATTTCTCTATTACACTTTTAGTTAACGTGTCAATTACTTCATCTGTCCTAAAATAAACATTACACTTTTCTTTTCGATCTGTCCCTAAAAAATCTTATTTTCTTATTTAGTAAATAAAACAGTGCAAAACAGTGTCAAACAATGTTCAAATAGTGACAAACAATGACACTTTTGTAAAATGTGTGTAGGTCAAATAGGACCAACATTAGCTTTCATGTAATTTTCACTTTCATCATTCGCTGGTTTACACTTATAAAATTATAAATGTATTTCTCATGAAATGTTTCAGTGCATATTAACAATGTAAATAGCATTTAAAATAGTTTTAATCATTTCTTCAGTTTGTGTGAGCCAAAACTAGCGTTATATTTCCCTTGCTAAGGTCAATTTATAAATCGAATATGTTATTAATGCTTCATTTTCATGTCAAATTATACATTCATATAATAAGAAAACATAAACCTCTTCATAGACTATGTAGTACAATTTTTGTCGTATTAAGATTACAAGTTTACAACAACGTCTATGCTAGTTGATTACAATCATTGTGGGATAATAGTTTCCATCTGGAAATGCTTAAATAAATTGAACAGTTATCTCTTAAAGAGAAAAAAGAGCACAGGGGGGAGAGAGAAAAATATGGAAGCAGCCCAGCACACTTTCTACTTTAATATTGTATTACCAATGAATTCCCCTCTTGCATCCCACGGGCGGCTTTCGAATGATTTCCCAATCATACTACGCTTCTGATTTACAGTCCCGTCATCGCATTTGTACTCTGGGAAGTAATCGATGAACGTTTTGCTACTCAGTTCATCAACTCCATTAAAAAGAAAACTCCTAACTATTTCCTGTATATACACAATAGTCAAAACGTAGACTAAATACCACCAATTTAATTGTTGCCAAGGGAAGTAAGATACAGTACTTAATGATTGATCTTTAGCCATCAGATTATAATGATACCTTTGCAAGTGTCTCCCCAGTTAATCTTCTCAGAACTTGATGGCCAGGATCCTGAAATGTTCTCATTTTGATCACAAACTTTCATAGATGAAAATACATAGAGCTGTTCAAGGTTATAGTATAATTAAAAGTATGCACCAAGACTATTGTCTTTCATCCATAATGTAGCTTTGTCAATTTTTTTGAAATAAATATTAGAACTTGAGGAATAACCCCTAGTTTTTGGTTTTGGTTTTATATTTAGTCCATGTCAGACACTATTCAATATCCCTTCATGGTCAGACATGTACGGACTTACCCAGTCACACACCTTGTGTGTACTGTCGTTCTTTTTTTCATACAGCATACACCCCTCAATCCCTCATGACCAAACACCTTCATCAAGGTCTATGTATTTTTTTAAAATGTTGGGTTGTTAGTTTATAATTAGTCAATGTAAGGAAATACATTCTTCAAAATATCCAAATTGTCCCTCAAACGGACTGTAAACCTGCCTTTTCTGCCCTCCATGTGAGATACCGATGTTGTGCTTCAAGATTAACTATAACCTGAGAAACGTCAGTGTCCATTGATGCCTGGTCCATTAGCTGAAGCCATGACTATAAGACCGACGATGAAAGAAGTTAAAAAAGTCAAAACCAGGTCTAAGATTTAACCCATAGATTTACAGTTTTACACCCTAAATGAAAATGCTAAAAACCTATATATGTGCAATCCAGCATACTATGCCTGGAGTGATATGTACCTTGAGATAGTCCATGAAAGCAGAATATAAAAGATTCTGTCTCTGCTGGCTTGGAGGAAACTTGCTCCATATTACAATGGGTGAGAAAAATTTTAAAGATTCAGAAGTAATCTTTCCTCCCCATGGTAAAAGCTGCATGAAATCTGTGTTAAATGCCAGGCCATGACACTTTAGATGGTAGGAAAATAAATTATACCCAGACCATTTTCAAGCATGACCAGATTCCAGAAGTTTTGCTAACCTCAGCATACTCATGTCCGAGAGGAATTAAGTGCGTATAATATTTTCTCTTGTAATCCTGTTGACTGATTACATCGTGTAATGGATTGAGGTCCCTGAAAACGTTGAGAGCATAGTGAGCAAAACAAAATGTAGTATTATAAGATTGTGCCAACAAAAAAAATATAAAAATGCTTTTTGTAGAACCACTCAGTACAACACAGACAGCCTTCACGCAGACGAGATTTTTTTACTCACAGATAATTTAAAACAAAATACAATAAAAAGCACCACCTTGACACGGACAATACTTTTTTTTTCACATGCATGAAATCACACAATAAGATTTTCTCTGTGAAGGCTACACAAGTGTTGTACAAAAAATGGACGTACATTTTAAAAAAAAATAATAGTATCTGCACAACTTCTTTAAAAGAGGAAATGAAGTTGCTTTTACCAGCAAATGCAACTATCAAAGAAGGCATTTTAAAAAGAAATTCATTTTTGTTTACAAAAATAAAAAGGGGAGATTCTCTTTCCATTTCCATTGCACACGCACAGTCTGAGGGGAGGTGCATGGGGGACTAAACAGGCAGGCCCCAAGGGTAATGCAGTTGTGCTCATCAAGAGTTGAAATAGGGAGATGCAGCTTACAATAAAATGATATTATTGACTGATGTGGTAAAAAAGTTGGCACAAAAAATTGGAAGATCAATCTCTGCTCGGGGAAAAATAGCAAAATCCAAGACCTAGATAAGATGATCGTTTAGTCAGGCCATAAACTCAACCAAAACAATATCATCAAGTAACTAAATGAAGGGGAAATTCTATATAAACAAGAACCTTATAGAAGTGTGAAGTGTCTACTAAAGATCAAGACGCTAATTAACATAGCCTGTAAACGAACCTGCACTCCGTCACTACCTTCAATGGATAGACTTCGGAGTAGTCTAATCTTAGGTGACACAAAAGAGTGCATCTGGAGCTCCGCTTTGCCATCAATTGAAGACAAGTAACCAAACTTCTCCTGAATATAAATTAGTACATCATACTTGTTCTGGCACGGTGTTGCTATTAAAATGTACTTAACATAGATTCAGTACTCAATCAACAATTATCTTTCATACCAACTCTAGTTAACATATTAATCATTTTATTGTACACATAAGCAAACTTGACTTCCAACTAATCCAGGCCTACTCCACTAAGGCACAAACACATAAAACAAAGAAAAAGCAGAAAAAAGGTGTCAAAATTGTTATGGATATATATTAGTTTAAATAAGGAAAATTCCTGGTTAGTTGAATGAGTCGCATACTTTCTCAATTCTCATTAAAAATCCAAATACCGCAATCTTAGTATTCAATTTTTTCGTATAATATAAGATCATACAAAGACCACCAGACAACTGAAATCGAACAACAACAACAACAACAACATTCAAGCCTTAATCCCAAAAGAATTTGGGGTCGGCTAACATGAATCGATATATGATATCAATGCCAAACAGAGAGACAGACGGGGGAAGTAAGATAAAGCGGATAAAATAAAGATAAATAAATATAAGATAACAATAACATAAGAAAATAAGAAAGACAAAAGAGCATAAAAAAGCTAGGATATAAAAATAACATAAGAATATAAAAGGATAAAGAAGATTAACGATAAAAGAAAAGAGAGGAAATGTAGAAAAGACACGAATCGTCCACAAGACGAAGGTTTACACGATTTGACAATTCACCTCAATTCACCTTTCTTCAAAGACACTCACCCATTGCCACTATCAAGTGAGTAATGAATTATAACTCGTGTATAATATAACAAATAAGATAAACTCACTCAATTCAACAAATTAAAGAGACCCAAATGTTTGGAGGCATTAAACTTTAGGTAAAATTACTTTTAACCCCTTGAGGTTATGTCATAATTACTAATGCAACCCTGTATTTTAAAAAATCAATTCATTACCCTCTCGGTTTTGATTATTCTCATTGTTTGCCCCCTCATGTTAATATTTATCAAATTAAATTTCATATAACTCTCAAATTCAATGAAGGTTGTCGATAATACCTACTCTTAGAAGTAAAACAGTCCATCATCATATTTATAAGTCATAGGTGTTGATCGTCCTCTTTTCTTCTTAGCTACTTGTGGAACAAATATTAATGAGTAGTTGAGGCAGAAGAAAAAAATCTCATCATGAATACAAAGTCTTATATGTAACCCATCTGGCTCAGTATAGCAATTATCAAAGAAAAAATACTGAACAACAAATATGGTTATAATCATTATAATGTATTATCTTGACTTCTAAAAGCATATACTTCCTCCGTTCTTTAATTCTTGCAACATTGTGACTTTTTCACTATTCGCATACCTTACTTTGACCACGATTTTCTACTAGTATACATAATAAAATTATTTCGTATAAAATGTTATTGAATTCATATCAATGTGAATTTCCAAAATATCAACTTTTTATAATGATTACTAATACATAATTAAATATTATTACAGTCAAAGTTGTGCGTTGGCAAACGTGAAAGTCAAAGTGTTGCAAGAATTAAAGAACGGGGATAGTATTTTACAAAACATTCATTAGATTTAACAATTTATATGAAATTAAATGTGATTAATGTTGTTTGAAGGTGTAAACAGCGAGAATAACCAAAACCTGGGGGTAAATAATTTATTTTTGAAAATGCAAGGTTGAATTGGTGATTTTGACCTAACCTGAAGGGTGTAATAGTAATTTTCCCTAAACTTTAATATGAGGTTCAAACCAAAACCCTAAGAGCAAATAGAGATAGAGACTTAACTCTCACAACTCTTTCTAAAGAAATGTCTAATTTGTGAGATGCAAGACCTCAACATAAATAACTGCCTTAATTTATAGAAAATGAAAGTGATCATTTCATTTTCATTTACCCTAGTGCCGCAAAGGCTCCCACCTACGGTGGGGTAAGGGGGGGTCGGACGTACGCAGTCTTACCCTTGTACTAAAGCACAGAGAGACTGTTTCCGGATGACCCATAGTGAAAATCTCGTCCAAAATTGCATGGACCGACTGCTGCTTCATAACAAAGAAGCGCAGACAGCTTAGTGAGCCATTTTGCTTTATTTCATCATGTTGGAAATAGCATTTAAAGCATATGCCTTTTTATATTCCAGACTTTCGAGCAGGCAGCAGCTTAACTTTTCATTTTCCTTTATGAATTTCAGTTTTCTTTTGTCCTTTAATGTATCATTTACTTCCCTATATATATATGGGAGTCATAATGTATGATCTAATATGAGTAATACAAAAAGCTTCTCTTCCTAAATCAACATGGTATCAGAGACCTGGGTGTGGTCTGAAATTCCTTCTGCACGTGGAGGGAACTTTGAGCATATTTTCTGGTGAATCAATCTTCAAGGTGTTCGTCCCTCTCCATCGAATTCCGGCGGTGAATAATTTCAGTAATTTTAATTTTTTCATCATGGTCGTAACAAGCAATAGTGAAGAAACTCTTGTTCCCGTTTACGTCCCAAATCTTCACGGAAGAGGAGGAGGCCGTGGCAGAGGTATGCAACGTTTTTGTGATTATTGCAACAAGCCAGGACACACACGTGATCAATGTTGGAACCTACATGGGAAACCAGGCGGTCAATGTAGCTGAAGCCAATAAGGAAGCTAAATGTTCCCATGTTCTCTCACAGTCTGAGTATGAAGAATTCCAGCAGTTAAAGGCTGCTCGAACCTCAATTACACCTGACAAAACTCATGTTTCCTTGGCCTCTCAGTCCAATCCTGCTTGGATTTTTGACTCAGGTGCTACCGATCACATTTCTGGTAATCCTTCACTTTTTACATGCTTGACATTTTCCAATTCTCTTCCATCTGTTACCTTTGGTGATGGGTCAATAGGTAAAGCTATAGGAATTGGAAATGCCTCTCCACTCCCTTCTCTCTCATTATCCTTTGTATTGTATATTCTTAATTGCCCCTTAAACTTGATCTCTGTCCATAAACTCACTTCACATCTTAATTGTGAAATTATATTTTCCAATAAATCTGTGACTGTGCAGGACCGACAATTGAGGAAGACGATTGGCATAGGATATGAATCACAAGGGTTATATCATCTAGCCAACACTAATATTGTTTGCACTACCACCACTACCACACCATTGCTTCTTCATAGTCGATTTGGTCATCCTAGCCTAAATAAGCTTCGTCAACTTGTTCCTACAATGTCTAATGTTTCATCAATCGAGTGTGAGTCATGTCAGTTAGGAAAGCAATCTAAAGCTTCCTACAAAAATAGGATAAATAAACAAGCAGTTGCTCCCTTTTCTCTAATTCATACTGATGTATGGGGACCGAGTCGAGTGAAGTCTATCTTTGGATTTCGGTACTTTGTTACAATTATTGATGACTTTTCTCGTTGTACTTGGATCTATTTAATGAAAGATCGGTCTGAACTTTTCAGTATATCTCAAAAATTTGTCAATGAAATAAAAACTCAGTTTGGGGTGGTGATAAAAATCATTCGTAGTGACAATGCCAAGGAGTATTTTTCCGAATCCTTCTCTAAATTTCTGGATAGTCATGGGGCCTTCGTGAATCTTCCTGTCTGGACACTCCTCAACAAAATGGAGTGGCTGAACGGAAGAATCTACAACTTGTGGAAACTGCCCGAACCATGTTTATTCATTACAAGGTACTTAAATACCTTTGGGGGAAGCCATTCTTCACTCTTGTTATCTCATAAACCGCATGCCTTCTGATATACTACAAGGAAAGACTCCTTACAATGCTTTGTTCCCTGATGAACCTTTGCACAAATTACCTTTAAAGGTGTTTGGGTGCACTTGCTTTGTTCGTGATATCACTCCGGGAAGGGATAAACTCTCTCCTAAAGCTATCAAGTATGTGTTCTTGGGATACTCTCGTCTTCAAAAGGGCTTTCGATGTTACTGTCCTACGTCAAAGCGTGTGTATACATCTTTTGATGTCACTTTCTTTGAGTCTACCTCCATATTTCTCTCATTCTTCTTCCCTTGACAAATCGAACTTTACTGATGAGTCTACAGAAATTGTCCCTATGCAGCCTTTCAAAGAACATGAACCCGTTCTGCCTGTCCCATACTTTCCTGAACCTGAACCTGCATCCCTAGCCATCCCTGAAAAAGGAGCTCACAGTGACATTCCAGAGAACCATATTATTGAGTTCCTTTATACCTATCACCGTCGACATCGTTTGCGTAAGCCTTACCATCATCCAACAGAAAAACAAGATAGTAATCCAAGTGATTTATGTGCTGAGCCATCGTCACCTCAAGAGTCAGCCCAAGAGATAACTAATGATCTTCCTATTGCCAGCAGAATTGGTAAAAGATTCACTCGAAATCCTTATCCTATCTATAACTTCCTCTCATACAATCATTTGTCACCATCATATTGTGCCTTTATTACACGTCTATCTTCTGTTTCTGTTCCTAAAAGTGTCAAGGAAGCATTGAGTCATTCAGGTTGGAAAAAGGCCATGCTTGATGAAATGGAAGCCCTTCACTCGTCAGGGACATGGGAACTTGTGCCTCTACCACCAAATAAACATGTGGTCGGCTGCAGATGGTTATACACAGTCAAGGTTGGTCCTACTGGCATGATAGACCGGCTAAAAGCCAGGCTTGTAGCCAAAGGATACACACAAGTGTTTGGAATGGACTATACTGATACATTCTCCCCTGTTGCAAAAATAGCATCAATTCGCACTTTACTGGCTATTTCAGCAATATGACAGTGGCCGTTACGTCAATTGGATATAAAAAATGCATTCCTGCGTGGAAATCTAAAGGAGGAGGTTTATATGGAACAACCTCCGGGATTCATTACTTCTGGGGGAGCTGATCTAGTTTGCCGCCTCAAACGCTCATTGTATGGGTTGAAGCAGTCCCCACGTGCTTGGTTTGGACGGTTCAGTGAAGTGGTACAAAAATTTAACATGATTCAAAGTAAAGTTGACCATTCTGTATTTTACAAAAATCCAAAAAGGTCTTAATATCTATCTTGTGGTTCACGTGGATGATATTGTGATCATGGGTGATGACGTAGAGGGAATAAAACTTCTTAAGAAGCATTTATTTCAGCATTTTGAAATAAAAGATCTCGGCAAATTGAGATACTTTATTGGTATTGAAGTTACACAGTCAAAACAAGGTGTGTACATATCACAAAGAAAGTATGCTTTAGATATTCTTGAAGAAGCTGGTATGACAAACTGTAAGCCAATTGATACGCCGATGGATCCTAATGACAAGCTTCTACCGGGACAGGGGGAGCCTTTATCAAATCATGGTAGATATAGAAGACTTGTTGGAAAACTTCTTTACCTCATTATTACACGTCCTGACATCTCATTTGTTGTAAGTGTTGCAAGTCAGTTTTTACAATCACCGTGTGAGAGCCACTGGAATGTTGTTACTCGCATCTTAAGATACATTAAACAAGCACCAGGTACAAGGTTGTTATACCAGAATCACGGACACACAGAAATTGTGGGCTATACTGACGCAAATTGGGCTGGCTGCCCATGGGATCGAAGATCTAACACAGGTTATTGTATACTTTTGGGTGGAAACTTGATCTCTTGGAAGAGTAAGAAACAAGATGTGGTGGCACGATCAAGTGCAGAAGCCGAATATCGTGCGATGGCTCTTGGATCATGTGAGCTAATTTGAGTTAAGAATCTTCTTTCCGAACTCAATTTCTTCAAATTCAGACCCATGAGGTTGATATGTGATAACCAAGCAGCCCTACACATTGCAACGAATCCAGTTTTTCATGAAAGAACCAAACATATAGAAGTGGACTCTCATTTCGTTAGAGACAAGATCAAATCTTGAGACATCATCACCACTTTTGTGAATTCAAAGGATCAATTGGCAGAGGTGCTCACCAAGTCTCTTAGAAGACCAAGAATAGATTGTATATGTAGCAAGCTTGGAGCCCATGATATATATGCTCCAGCTTGAGGGGGTGTTGGAAATAGCATTTAAAGCATATGCCTTTTTATATTCCAGACTTTCCAGCAGCTTAACTTTTCATTTTCCTTTATGACTTTCAGTTTTCTTTTGTCCTTTAATGTATCATTTACTTCCCTATATATATGGGAGTCATAATGTATGATCTAATATGAGTAATACAAAAAGCTTCTCTTCCTAAATCAACACATCATAATCTCAAGCCAAAAAATAATGAATCTTTGGCTCCATTGCAAATGATGGAAAGTGATATTGGACAAAATTCATTGCTCCACCAAAGAGCAATCAACTTGGATGATTCTCAATTTGCTTCCAGAGCAATTGCTTTGCCATTCTTTAAGTCACAAACTCTGACCAATATAAGATCATTTGAAAGCCCTAATACTTTAAAAAGTTTGAACAGGAAAAGAGCATTTTCTCATAATTACATATTTTACCTACCCGAAATCAGTAAACTTTCATAGCAAACTGCATTGATGGTAGGAGCTGAAATAGTAAGAAAGGGACGTACCTGTAATGGAGAAGGGCTCAATTGCGTGTGTTTCTTAGTTTCTTCCACAGCAAAGTGAGCAAATTTTCGGTAAGTGAAAGAAGATGTTGCATCATCCATTGATGGCCGCCTCATATTACTGGTAACAGTACTGCTACAGCCTTTTCTGCCAGATGGTTTGGTCAACAAACATGTAGATGTGTTTCTAGGTTGCAAAGGAGCTGATGCTATAATACTCAGAGAGACAAAATGGTTCGCACAATATCCCATTGAAGAAGCTAACCTCACCTCAGGTTAATGAAAAAAGGAAAGGTACATTAGTTGAAATTTTTACAGTATATCCAGGTTCGCCACTTGCATAACCTATGACATATCCAGAACTTGTGATGCGGAGGGGGATTAGATATAACCAAAGCATGAAAAAAAAACTATTTATCAAAACTTTGAATATAAAATACATTAAAATCAAAATAAAGCATCTAAGGCAACTTACTAAAAAGTATTCCAATATGTTCTCATATAAACAAGTTACAACATTTTCTTGTGATACTTTTTCTTTTAGCTAGATCAAGATTTTTCAATTAACTTTAATATGTGGGCTCATTCTAGAAACTTAAGGCCAACTTTGGTTGAATGAGTCCTCAAACCTAAAATTTCTTGTAAATGAATTATAATTTTCCGTAACTCAACAAGAAAGGATACCTCATAACTCATAAGTTCATGTCAACTGAGTAATAAAAAAACAACAGAAACTTATGCACACAGAAAATCACAAGGGAGTTAATTAGAGTTGACAAATTCAATATAACAATATAATCAGAAACTCAGTAAGGGATATCTAATAAGTATAGTATGTATTCACTAAATACTGAGTTGGGTATAAACCTTGTATTTTGAACATTACTGAGCAGGTAGCAAATAAATCCAGTGTCCAAGGTTTTGGGCTTACCTTTAAAAAGCTTGATTTTTTCATTGATTTATGCAGTATATACGGGTTATTAATTCTGCTTAACCTTTTATTTTCGTTTCAATAGAAAACACTGGAGGACTTCATAGCAGTAGCATTGACAAAACAGATAATAAGTCATAATTTTAATCTAGTCATTACAATTTCAATGCAGTTCTGCGTTAAATTTGTACGGCTGTACTGCTTCAAGCTATTCTAGACGAAACGCGGGAGTACGCAAAGATGAAACGCCGGCCAACTGGAGCCTGGAATTCTGGAAAGATGAAACGCTGTGCTGTCACTTGTCGGCGTCGTCTGGTGGGCGCCGCCTGGACGTGCGGCCGGAGCCAGAATTGCCGCCTGCTAGATCGTTTGGTGGGCTCTGCTTTTCCAATACTAATTCAAGAAAACTCACAGTAGAACATAAGAGTAGACTTGGAAAAGAGAAAGCAGTCGTAAATGGGTTAATTATGGGTATAAACACTTTTACAAAAAATCTTACAATATTATGGGGTATGTTTCACCATATTATTTAATACATCACATCACATTTACAACATTTTTAGATCAATGGTAATTAGAATAGTCATATCATTTGTTTGTAAGTTTTTTTGTAAGTGTGTTTGTACTTCTAGCATTTTTCCACTGGGTTTCATTGTTCATTAACTCAATTCACTGATGCCTTGGTACCAAAAAAGTAATTTTGTGGGTGTTTGGATTTGATTCTTAAAATTTCTTCTGCTCCTTCAGAGAGCAGAAGAAGAAATTGGAGTGTTTGGGTAAAAGTGCAGAAGTGATTTTGTTGCTCTAATTTACTCCTAATGTCTCTGATTGTTTGTAGAGACCAATATGTTTGTTTTTTCTGAAATATGAGTAATACGTAGTACTACATATAATGTAATTTACCATTTTAGGACTTGTTTGGTAAGAGCTTCATTAATTAGTTGGAATTAGGGATGGACTAAACCGGGCCGGCCCGACCCGGAACCGGCCCGGCCTGTTACTGTTTGGGCCCGTACCGGACCGGGACCGGTTGGCCGGTTCCGGGCTTTTAGCCCGTTTGGGCGGGTCGGGCGGGTCGGGCTCGGGCCCAACTTTTGGTGAACCGGCTCAGGCGGTTCGAGTCGGACCCGGTTCAATTTTTTTTTTGTTTTTTCAATTTTTTTTGCTTTTCTAGGTTAGGGTTGGGTGTTTTGGGGGGGTTTGGGGGTGGGGGTGAAGAGGGGGGTCGGGTGTTAATTAGAAACAAAAAAAATGAACTTGACCCGGGCCTGGCCCGGCCTGGCCCGGTTAGGCCCGGACCCGTTATCAACCCGAGCCGGTTCCGGGCCCAACATTTTGCAAAAAAAGCCCGCCCGGTCCCGGCCCGGAACCGGAACCGGACCGACCCGGGTCCATCCCTAGTTGGAATGGGTGAAAAGCCTAAAAAAACTGAATTTGATAAAGTAAAAGTGTTTAGTACTCCGTAATATATTAGTTGAAATGGTTGGTTGAGTGTAAAATTACTATTAAGTGTATTGACTTATTTGTGTTAAATATATGTGTGTGAATATTACTAATAAACTACTTTTGCTTGATTAGGTAATTATAAGTCTGCTTAAATAATTGATTACTTTGTAAATTGCATTCTTACTCTTACGTCGAATTTTATATTGTACGGTTGTATTATTCATGTAATAGATTGTGTGTTTATATATTTACTTCTCTAATATAAATTATATCTCGTGGAACGCGTGAGGGGTAAAATATGTGTTTTTTGTGTGATAGAAAAAGCAAAAAGAAATTTCCAGTTTTTAACTTTTAAGTGTTTAATTTAAGCAAAAGTTATCATTTGAAAACACTCATTTCAACTTTTTAAGCCAAAAGTTTAAAATCACTTTTTTTAATTGTTCCCAAACATACCTTAGTATGATGGCTTAAGTGATGGATTAGAAATAATATGACCTATTTTAACATTTTCCCTTTTAATGTAGATGATTACGGTATATAGAATGACACTTTTTTAATCTATGTTGAAGTTTATTCCTTCAACCCAAATGTCCAACACGTTCCCTTAGATTTCGAGTGATATATGAAGTGGATTAGGTGGATAATATAGTGCAAGCAAACAAGGAAAGAACAAGTCAGAATAGTAGTACGTGTGTCATATCTTATTCAGTATAAATAAGGGTCCTTATGCACCACACTTTACTACGAGCCCCAAGGTCGTTCGTCTATCTTAGTAAGATGAGCTAGAGATAATTGCTATTGTTAGAAGGTATTAATTGTCAACTCTTTACAATGAAATAAATGATACTATTTATACTACCAAAGGGTATGTAGTGTTGGTGATGTGGAGAATTGTGGATGGCTAGCTTTCCAACCACCAAATCCATTGCATTAAATGTGTATCCCATCAATATCTTGGTTTCCCGCCAAATGCCCTGGACGAAAGTCCACCGGACATTAGGTCCTGGCTATGGGATGGGCACAAGGGAGAGGCTCCGCTCGGCTCGTGCGGGCTATTCTGCCGAAGGCCATGGATCATCATCTGGCTCATGTTGGGCCAAGGTTATCTGGGCCGATCATCCACGAGGACTCTACGAGCGTCCGATAGATTGAGCCCCACTTGGTTCTTAACGGTTTCTTTGGTAAGGGTAATGGGTCGATCCGCTATCGAGCCTATTAACCCAACAATCTATTTGCAATATTTTCATTTGTTTTGGTGGAACCAATAAAAAAAGTATCTCAATTGTCATTTGAATTAGCAAAAAGCAATACTTTTTCATGCAGGTCGCGGTTCCCTACTCCTTACTAGCAAAAAAACAGCTTTAAAAATTATTTGAGTATGAAATATGGAGTTTTATTTATACTCTTCTTTTCAAGCCTTCTTAACATAGCCTAAAAATTTTAATGTGTTATATTTAAGAGATATTCAAGAGGAGACTATAATATAAGCATCAGCTTAATTATACAAAGATTCTAATGTGTTACAAATACTGTAATATAAGCATCAGCATCAGCTTAATCAACATAGTCTAAAGTCTTTATATTCTTTTGAAGTGTAATATAAACACTTCATACTCACAAATGTTGAGTCTTGTGATATAAGCATCAGCTAACCAATACAACACATCACAAATTCATAATGTTATTCATCCTAACATTCAAGGCTACCACTGCATATGACTGGAAAGATATGGCTCTTATATAAGGTTTCAGACGAAAATATGACTCTAGAGATGGCAAGCAAGATCATGTATGTTGCCCCCCCCCCCCCCTATAGACTCGGCTTGTTGTCGAGATCATCAAAATAACGATGCTTCACATACCACAACTTTCTTTGCTGAAATTTTTCTCGACTGTTCACAGTGCATCATGCATCTCCTGCATCACAAAATACAGTATGCGCATTCTCATTCTCTTTAGTGCATACTCCTTTCTTTTCCAATTTATATTGTGAAAATGTTTTACATATCTGACCAAGTCATCTTTCTCTAGAATAACATGTCATTAACCGATTATATGCTAATGTAAGATTTGATGGATAGTGTACTCGGGGGTAGCTTATCCGAGGGGTTATTACGGGAATAACTTAGAGAGAAGTCGGAGCAATAAGTAAGAGAGAGAAAATGTATTCGAATATGTGAACTTGTGATGATTTACAATGGGGAATTGGCTGCTATTTATAGCAGCCATAAATGCGATGAGAGTACACGTGTCAACAATCTAGCGGCCGAGGGGTCACCTCAATCGGGATGGCATCGACATACGCATGTGCACCGCATTAAATGCGCTGGGTGGATGTGACGCCACATTAAATGCGGTTGTTGCCTGTCTCCAAAGGGAATCTCCGATGTTTCTCTGGGTAACCGAAGGCTCCCATGTAGCTGGGGGCTCCACGTACCCGAAGGCTCCTGATTTCCGCCATTTTCTCCTGGTGGGCTTGTATGCCTAGAATCAGCTGTCCTGTGAGATTTAGGAGCCCTCAGCCATGGGGCCGAAGGCACACATATGTGTACCGCGGGCTGTTTTTGGGCCTCGTGTGCTTCTCTGGGCCCGTTGGGCATGTGTTAGAGTAGTAGGAGTCTGTGGGGCGGGGGTCCCTGATCCATATACTCCATCAGGAGTCCCTCACTCCTTTTGTCGAAAAGTATTTGAGGAAAAAGGAGTAATTTGTGTTTGTCCTCTGGTGCTGTCGTTTGCTTCATTGTAGTTTGTAAAGCAATGAGGGGTTTGTTTTGCGTGATTTGCCGAGGGCAGTCCCTCAGTCCCCCCATATTTTGGGGATGAAGGATCATGTTGATAAGCTTTTAACATTTTGTGATTTCCCCGAAGGGGTTCTCTAGTCCCCCACTCCTTGAGGCACATGTATTGTGGTGAGAAAGGAGCAGAGCAGTGCTTGTTTTTAGTATAGAGGTCGAGGGCTGGCGCTTTTGCTTCATTTTGGGGAGACGCCTCATTAAAAACCTCATTAGGAAAAACCCTGTGGGAAAAAAATCCTAATGAGGGAAAAAGAGTGCACTGGGTGCCCCATAATGAAGTAAAAAGGTGAACCCTTCGGTCTGAAATGAAGGACAATGATGAGGCCGAGGTCCATTCGCAACTTGTGGAGAGTAACCCAAAACCCGAGGGTTGTCTTCATATGAGGGCGGTGCTTGTCGAGGGGGTACCCCCAAGTCCACAGATATCGAGGGGTCATTCCTGATCTTCCTGATCGGGGCTAATCCTTGGTGAGGGGGTTTAATTGAATGTGTTGTCCCGAGGGCTTGCTTATTGTTCTCCTGGAGGGTGTATGCTGGGGGCATCATGAGATGTCAAAAACTAGTTGTTGGGACTTGACCGTTGAGATATAACTGTTGTAATATGACCGTTATAGGTGTTGTCCACGTGACATGCTCCCGCTGGCTGGATTCGGGCGGGCGTCACCGGTTGGTTGAGGCGGCGGTCCGTAATAATGGATTTTTGAACTGGAGGACCAGTTCACGGCACAAGCCCGTAAAGGGGGGGCTATAAATACCCCAGAGCCCCAGCCATTCTCCTTGCGTGATTCATTGAAGCGAAGCTCTACCCAAATATTTCTAGAGAGAGAAACAAGTACCTTGGATCAAAACCCCACATTCGAGGCCAGTTCTTCTCCCGTTCTTCATTTCCTTAACATTTTTTGCTTGCTCCCCTTGAGGTCTAGTGTTAGAGCCCTTAGGATTTTTCTGATAGTATGTCTTCCGGGAGCGATTCACAAGACATATCGGGAGAGCCCTCGGTGCACCCTGAGAGCATTTCAGACATGGAGTCCTCCAGCGAGCAGCTTTCGACTAATAACGATTCACTCGTAGCCGAGAAGGTGCAAGACAAACTTCAGGTCGAACTAGAGGTCGAAGACTTCGAGCAGGTGAACCAGGATGAGGAGCTGGCCCTCGCTGTCCAAGTCACTGAGGAAAAGGAGGAGAAAGAGAGGATGAAAGTCACCGTTGTTGTTCCGCCTCCCCGAAATGATGTCGAGTCTGGAAGCTCCCGGTCCCTCAACCCTGAACCGCTACGGGTTGCTCTGGGGAAAAAGAAGTTGGGGGTAGCCCCCCAAAAGAAAGAAGCTGTCGTGGATGCTGGGCAGCCGATAGGTATCCCCGAAGGGCACTCCTACTTAAATACCGTCGCGCTTGATCTGAGGACAAAGGCGACGAGCGCTAACTACCAGGCGGTTCAATTCCTCGTGGGACCCTCGGCACAAGTGGTGGAACCTGGCCCTGAGGATTTACTGTCCAACCCCCCACCCCCCCCCCCCCCCGAGGGTTGTTTCTCAATCCACATTCTTTCCGTGAAGCTTGGCCTTCGGTTCCCGCTCCACCCATTCCTATTAGAGTACCTTAGGTTTATGGGGCTAGCCCCCTGTCAGTTGACCCCCAACAGCCACTCCTACATACCCGGGTTCCTGTCGTTGTGCCGAAGCCAGGGGGTGGATCCTTCCTTGGATCAATTCTTCCTGTCCTTTAATCTGTGCCGAGAGGGGGGGGGGGGGCACCAACAGTGAGGGCTTCACCAACCTTCAGCAGTCGCTGGCGTGGAGGCTTTTCTCGGATGTGCCCTCATCTCACAAAGGGTGGAAGGACCGGTTTTGCTATGTCAGGATGCCGGAGAACATTTTCCCGAGGCCCTTACGCAATCACTTCCGGAGGCATCTGAAGGAGGGGAACGCCGCTCTCGATAAAGCCGAGAAGAAGCTCACGACCAAGCCCGAGGGATCCGATAAGGTTATAACCATCAAGAGTGCCACCCTCTCGGATGAACTTTATCTATTGGGCTTTCGGCGGTTCCGACTGATGGGCGAGAAGGAAGAAAAGTATCCGGAGATTGACTGGGCGTACCAAGGTGCTGAAGGTTCTTGCCGAGGGCCATTCATTTTTGTACTTAGAAATTTTTCATGTTTTGTTGTAGTATTTACTCACGTATCTTTCTCTTCCTTCGCACGTCCAGCCATGGATGTTACCAACTTTGTCGCTCTGAAGAAAAAGTTGGATAAGGAGCCCAAGAAGAAGAAAGAAGAGCTCTCTGAACAGAGTCTATTGGCCGAATTCTTCCCGAGGGCCGAACCCATCAAAAATCAGGAGGTCCAAGATCCTCCAGGGGCAATCGATGTTGATGCTGGTGATGAGACTGAAGGCTCCCAGGCCTTGGAGCTAAAAAGAAAGAGGGTCGGGAAGGGCGTCGCGCCCCCGGAGAAGAGGAAAAAGGGGGCCACTGAGAAAAGGAAGGACGCCCCCTCGTGATTGTGGAGGACCACTCCCCCTCCAAGCTTCCGACCAACACTACCCCTCGTCCATCTCCTGCTGGTGAGGAGCACCCCCGCCCATCGAGATTGTCCATTTCTCCATCAAGGCAGGGGCTGCCGTTATGCATGGCACCCTACACCCCGTCGGGTTTATGAGGGGGTGATGACCTCAAAGGACAGGTCCGCGCTGGCCAACATGGGGGATGACATCCTGGACTACAAAGTTGCCAGCTACAGCACCATGGTGAGTTATCCTTAAATTTCATAAGTACCATGATAGGGCCCTCGGTTATGTGTGTAGATGCTTAATTCCTTCGATCTTTGTTTGTTTGCAGACTGCCTTGGCTGCCTCCAAGCAAGCCCGAAGGGTGGAGCAGCTGAGGATCGCGAAGGTGGCCCTCCAGAAGAAGGTTGATGAGAATGCCACCCTAAGGAGGAAGCTCGAGGAAGCTGAGAAGGCCTTCCGGCTCGAGAAGGAGGCATTCCAAAAAATCCTTGATAACTCCAAGGTGGTGGCCAGGGCTGAGGGCAAGGTTGATGCTGAGAAGGTTGCAGTCGAGGCCGTCAAGGTAGTCGTCGAGAGGGCTGAGGAGGCCAAGAAGGAGACAGTCCTCCAAGCTGAGAAAGATGTCATCTCTGCCTTTGTCGTCGGGGGTGGAAAGCTGATGATCAGAAGCAATGACTGGCTTCGGCGGTGGAGGCCACTGTTGATGACTGGGTTGGTGATCCCGGTGTTGAATGGCTGGCCCGGAAGGGAAAATATTATTATGACAGCGGTGAGTTTTTCACTCAAAAACTCATCTACCGAAGGCTAGCCAGGCATCTCAAGATTGACCTGACGCAGTTCGACCCGACGGCATATGTCCTTCCTCCCCTGCAGCCGGATGTTAGAGTTCCCCTCCCTACGGACGAAGAGAGACCGGGTCTGGAGGACTCAGAGCTAATGGGGGAGGTGCCGGGTGTAGATGAAGAGGTCGGGGGGGACGTCTCCTCGAAGCCTGCCGAAGGGAGTGCTACTGAAGCTGTCCATTCTTGATGTATTTGTAATTTTCTCAAACAATGTTTTGTAATAACATTTTTAACTTCCGGCTTCGGCCTTTATGTAACAAACAATTTTACTCTTCTTTTTGTGAATGGATGAATGGGTGCCTTCGGATTTCTTTGTCTCCTTTGATGAATGAATGTTTTGTTGATGCCTTCGTTTTCCTTTCATGTTTCCTTTTTATGAATGTATGTCTGCACCATGAATGGGCCGATGACCAAGCATTTAGGGCTTAGAAAAATTTTCTAAGTGATGTTTACCACTAGGCCCTCGATTGAAATTTCCTTCTAGTTGTATGAAATAACTAGCCTTCGTCATCTATCCCTAGGGGGTTGGCGTTTAAGGACTTAGCCATATTTTGGGTAATGCTATGAACATGCCCTGAGCTGATATTACCCCTTAGCATGTGATGCCCTCGATTTGTATTAGTCTTGGGCAAAGTTTCCCTTAGCAGAGTATGATGGTGCTGGGGGCACCTAATTCATGGACTTAGAAAAATTTCCATTGAGTTTGCAACTAACAGCCCTCCGTAGAAGTGTGGAGTTAGTGAACCTCCGTCTTGTTTATAGAATAGGAGCCTCCGGTGTTGATTGTGGTGCCGAAGGCTATAGGAGTGTGGACTTAGGAACTTTGAGTTCATGTTTGTGAGCAGACGCCTTCGTTAATGTATAGTTGGTGCCCGTCGATCCTTTGTTGAGCATATGAGCCTTCGGCTTTTATGGATTCCAAAGTGTGGACTTAGGAATTCTGTAGCCCTCGATCCATGTTGCCTCCATAAGGGCAGATGCCTTCGGTCCATGCCAACATGGGGGGTGCTGCATAGTGGAGGCCTTCGAAGTTGACCTCAGAAATTTGGAATCCAAGCCCCATACTTAGAGTCGTTGCCCTCGGCGTTTGTTGAAATGCCGGAAGCTGTGGTATGTTGGACTTTAACCAAATTCAACCCCACTGTAGGACTGGAACCTTTGATATTGAACGATGCCGGAGGCTGCCAGAGTGTGGACTTGGTGAATTTCTCATACTATTTTTTGAGCAGTAACTGGATTTGAAGGCCATCTTCTTGTTGGCCGCCGAAGGTTGTTCCACTGTAAAATCTGTACTCATTAATTGCTCGTTGAGTCTACTCCCCTTCACCCCATTTTTTTTTGGTGTAGTGAAGGGAGGGATTCAAGAAACTTGGTTTCTTGGTAAGGCTTGGCCTATTGGGAGGCAAACAGTATACACCGTTGGCTCCCCCTCGGGATTAACCTTCCAAGTTCTGAGGGGTTCGAGGGTCGTTTCCTTTGCCTGAGACATAGTTTGTTGCCTGCCTCCCCTTGGGGGATGGCACGGAAATCGCCTCAGTTTGAAAGTCGTTCCCTCAGCCCGAGAAATAGTCTCTTGCCTGCCATTCCCTTAGGGTAATGGCGCGGGAAGCGTTTCATTTTTGAAAGTCGAATCCTGGGCATATTAGTTGTCTGCCGTTGCCTTGGGGTAATGGCTCGAAAAGCGTTTCAGGGAAGGGTTTTATTTGCATATTAGTTGCAAATGTCCGGGGCACTTGGTACCTCCGACACCGATAGGTGGCGCCTTCGTTATAGTCGCATCCTCAAGGGGAACGTCTTCGTCCTTAGCATAACGCTGAAGGTGTTTATCAAAACACTTGGTGCTATGATTTATGCCCCTGGTACTTGGTACCGAGGGCTCATCTTCAAATTTGTTGTTGGTTCGAGGATCCCCCTAGCACTTGGTGCTGAGGGGTCCTCTTTTGCAAAATCAGGTCGGGGCGCTTCTTTATCGCGAGACAAGGCCGTATGTCGGGGGCTTGTATGAAGGCTTGGACGCTCATGTGTGCCTTGTACTTGGTATTTGGTGTCTTCAATATGTATTTATTCGTGAAAGTAGGGGGCCTTGGGCCGTTGGATAAATACATTCGTAAGTTATGAGGGCTTGACCGCTCATATGTTACTGATAGAATTTGACCAGGTGATGTACATTCCAATGCCTAGGGACCTCGGTCCCATTGGGGCGTCTTAGCTTATACGTTTCGGGTTTGATGATGGTCGTCACAATGTAGGGGCCTTCAAATTTTGGTGCCATTTTTCCGCCTTCGGTTGGTTGACTGGCTTCCCTTCTTCGGAGGACGTAGTCCCCCACCTGAAATTCCCGGGAACGAACCTTGGCGTCGATGTAGCCCTTCACTTGCCTTCGGTAGTTCTCTGCCCTTAGGAAGGCTTGCTCTCGGCGGTCCGAGATCAGGTGGAGGTCGAGGGCCATGTTGGCGTCGTTGACCTCAGGCTCATATTGATTTACCCTTCGGGTTGGCAGAGTTACCTCCGTGGGGGCTTTGGCCTCGAACCCATAGCATAGGGAGAAAGGTGTTTCGCCAGTTGCTCGCCTAGGGGTGGTGCGGTAGGCCCATAGGATGTTGTGAAGTTCTTCTACCCAGCCTCCCCTTCGGCTTCAAGTTTCTTTTTTAGGCCCTCCATCAAAGTTCGGTTGGCATTCTCCACCTGACCGTTGCGTTGGGGGTAGGCAACTGATGAGAAGGTGTGTTTGATGTCCCACGCCTCTAGGAGGGCGCAGAAGCGGACTGCCTCAAACTGAGTCCCGTTATCTGAGATGATTTGTTAGGGGACGCCGAACCTTGTGAGTATGTTCTTGAGGACAAAATGGCGGCACCTGGCCTCGGTAATGCTGGCGATGGGCTCAGCCTCCACCCATTTGGTGAAGTAGTCAATGGCGACAACGATGTACCTGTTGTTGGAGGTACCCCTCGGCAGTGGGCCTACTGAGTCAATACCCCATCTGGAGAAGGGTATTGTTGTAGTGATGGGGGCATAGTTGACCGCTGGCCTGCCGGGAGCCTTCTGAAAGTGTTGACAGGTGGCACACCTTCGGGCGAGATCTGCACAATCTCGGGCCATTGTGGGCCAGAAGTAGCCTTGGACTATGAGCCTTTGGGACATGGAGAAGGGTCCCTGGTGAGCTGAGCAAATGTCACTGTGCACTTCCTCCATTGCAACTTCGGCTTCATCTTGATGGAGGCAACGAAGTAGTGTACCGTTGTAAGGCCGTTTGTAGAGCTTTCCATCCTCGATGGTGTAGCTGGGAGCCCTTAGTTTTGCTAATTTCGCATGGGCCTCAATCCTCGGGCAGTTGCCCTATGGTGATGAAGTTGACAATATCTGAGATCCAATCCCCAGGCCTTTGTTGTATGCTCATGACGGGGCTGACGTGTATGCTTGAGAGACTGAGTTCCTCTATCCTCGCAATCTTTGAGAGGTGCTCCGGGGACTCAGCCGAGAGCTTCGATAAAATGTCAGCCTTAGAGTTTTGAGCCCTCGGTATTTGAGTGAGAGAATGTGCCTCAAATACCTTAAGCAACTCCTTTGCTGCTTCTTTGTATTGCTTCATCCTTACTTCCTTGCCCTCATACTCCCCCGAAATCTGGCCGACGACTAGCTTGGAGTCGCACTTTTACGTGGATCTGTCTCGCCTTCATGGTAGCTGCCATCCGAAGGCCACAAAGGAGGGTCTCATACTCCGCTTCGTTGTTGGAAACTTTGAAGGAGAAGCGGATGGCGTAGTAGGCGCGGAAGCCTTCGGGTGTGATGAGGACGACGCCTCCCCCGCATGCTTTGGCGGCCGAGGAGCCGTCTGTGTATAGGGTCCACCATTCGTCCATAGGTGCTGGGGGCTCCTCATCCATCGCAGACCTTGCCGTGCATTCCGTTACGAAGTCTGCCAGGGCTTGGCCCTTGATGGCAGGCCTCGGGCGGATGTCAATGCTGTATTGGCTAAGGAAGATAGCTCATTTCACCATTCAGGAGGAGCTTGTGGGGCTCATCATCAAAGCGTTGAGGGGTTGGTGCGTGAGGACTTGGACCGGATGTGCCTGGAAATAATGGCCCAGCTTTTTGACAGTCCAAACAATGACTAACACCGTCTTTTCCACATGAGAATACCTGAGTTCCGCCTCCCTGAGAGTCTTGCTAACATAGAAGATGGTATGTTGCATTGGATGCCATCTTCCTCCCAAATGAGGATTGAGCTGATGACAGCAGGACTGACGCCAAGATAGAGATATAGGGTTTCAGCTTGGAGAGCACAGGGGGTGAAGACAGATAGAGTTTCAGTTCATCAAAGGCCACATGGCACTCAGTAGTCCATTGGAAGTCGGCGGTCTTCCGCATGATTTGGAAGAAGGGAAGGGATTTCTCCGCTGATTTGGATAGGAAGCGGATGAGGGCTGTTAGGCGGCCCGTTAGCCTTTGTACTTCCTTCACGTTGCATGGGGGGCTCCATGTTGATGATGGCCTGGATCTTTTCTGGGTTGGCCTCAATGCCCCCTCGGCTCACCATGTAGACTAAGAACTCCCCCCTGCACGCCGAAGGTGCACTTCTTCGGGTTCAACCGGAGGTTGAATTTTTGCATGATGGCGAATATTTCTCGGAGGTCCTCGACGTGTGTGGTTGATCGTTTGTTTTTGACGATCATGTCGTCAACATATGCCTCCATGGTGCACCCTAGGATGACTTGGAATAGGAATACTCTGGCCACCATACGGGTGTACGTGGCGCCTGAATTCTTCAGGCCGAAGGCCATAACCAGATAGCAGAAGATGCTTTCGGGTGTCATGAAGGCTGTCTTTTCCGCATCTTCCTCATGCATGTAGATCTGGTGATACCCGTGGAAGGCATCGAGGAACGACATGATTTCACCGGCCCCCATGCAAAAACAATGGAGTAGGCGCAGAGGGCTTCGACGATGCCGGTCTTCAGATCTTCAGGGAGCTTGGCCCCAATCTTCACGACTCTCTCCAGCTTGTCCGGATCGAGCGCAAAGTCTACTACCTCCTCGGCTGGTTCTGCCCTCGGTCTCTTCTCCTCTTCTTCTACTCTTCCGGTGATGGTGTCTACACGAAATTCGGTCTTACTAACCTTCTTTGTTGTTTGGAGGTAGCAGGTGCGTGCGAGTTTTTGGTTCCCTCCTGAGTATCTGATGCCCCCTTCAGCTGGGAACTTAAGGCATAGGTGCCTCATGGAGATGATTGCCTCTAGGTCCTCGAGGGCAGGCCAGCCGAGGATAATGTTGTGAGCGCAGTCGATGTTGACGACAATGAACTCCACTTCGAGCTTGGCTCTATGGAGCCCGTCGCCGAAGAGTACCAGGAGGGTTATCACCCCTTCAGAATCTATGGTATCTCCGGTGAAGCCGGACAGAGGGGTTCGGATGGTCCGGAGGGACTCGCTCTCCAGAAGAAGCTCCTTGAATGTGCTAAGGTACATTACGTTGACGGAGCTGCCCGTGTCAATGTAAGTTATGTGGATGATTGTATTATTGATCTCGCTCTGGATCACCAGTGCGTCCCTGTGAGGAGAGGACACCGGGGGGGAGATCAGCGTTGGTGAACATAATGGGCTCCTCCCTCAGTCGCTTTACAGGGAGCATATGAATGACTTCCCCCACGTAAAGGCTTGCGCCCATGTTTTCCTTTGGCTCGTGGAGTTACCCCCGGTGTTGCCTCCGTTGATCATATGGATGTGGCGTTTGTACTGGTGGTGGGGATCCTCCTCCTCACTGAGGTTCCCAATCTCACGCTTCTTCCCCTGCGGAATTCCCAAAAGGATGGTGTTTGGGTTAACTCACTTAATGGCCTTCAGCGGGGGCCCTTGGTGATGAGGGATCACCTGAGGAGGAGGGTCCTGATGAACTAAGATAGATGGCCTGCCTGTATCAACCTTTCGATGGCTACCTTCAGCTGATGGCAGTCGTCGGTTCTATGCCCTGGTGGCGATGAAAACGACAGTAAGGTTCATTTGGGTTGATGGCATATACCTCCGGGGGGTGCGAGAGTCCCGCTCCACGAGTCCCCTCTCCTCGGCGAAGTCGAGGATGACGCTTATGGGATGCGTCAGGGGTGCCCGAGGGTGATCCAAGAGAACAGGCTGTGCCCAAGCCTTTGTGTTGTCCTTGTAACCTCCCCCGGATTTGGCTTGGCCATGCCGGGGGTGATCACCCGAGGGGGCCGAACCTTTGGACTGATGGAACGGAGCCCCCGGCCCTCGGTGATTCTTATCGTCTGCCCTAGGGCGTTGCCGTTCGGGGTTTTGGTGGCATTTCTCCACCTCATCGGCCTTCGTGTATCGGTCTCCCCGTTGGAGGGCCCTTTTATAGTCGCGAGGGGGTTCAATGATGAGGCTCCTTGAAAAGTTCCCGGTGCGGAGGACCGTCTGTAGGAGAGCCAGAAGGGTTCCGTCATTGGCACCGTCAACCTTATCTGTCTCCGGCCTCCAGCGTTCCAAGAAGTCCCGAAGGGTTTCCTCCTTCCGTTGTCTCACCGTTAGTAAGTGGGAGAAATGTTTCCTAGACCAGCGTCTTCCTGCAAATTGTGTTAAAAAGTGTTGAGCGAGTTCCTGTCATGAGTCGATACTCCCCTCATGCAATCGGTTGAACCATTCGTATGTTGGTCCTTCTAAGGTAGAAAGGAACCAACGACACAAATATTCATCTGATGCCCCCGCCATCATCATGTTGTTATGGTACATGCTGTAGTGCTCCTGGGGTCAGTCTTTCCTTCGTAGGGCTTGATAGGTTGCCCTCGATATTTTCCCTGAGTCTGGGCCGCCAATACCCTTGGGGTAAATGGCGTCCTTGTCCGGAGTTGGATGGTGGGTTCCTCGGAGCCCTCGACAAATCTTCTTTGCATCTCCTCCATCTTGGACAGCATGGTGGCGTATTTGGGGTCCGCCTATGAGGCGGAAACGGTCGTGTGCGCTTGGCGGGCCTCCATTTCATCAAGGCAGCGTTGGAGGGTCTCAATGATGTCATCCCTGGGGTCCTTCGGCATTGGCTCCACCCCCAGAGATTGCACGCGGGTTGAGTGAGCCTGGTTGATTTGGTGTCTGGCGTCATCAGCATATAGTGGTGCCTTTCCTTTAACATGAGGGGGACGCCTCTCGTCTGCCCTCGATACAGACCCCCCGCTTTCTTGAGGTCTTTGGGATGCCTTACCACCGAGACGGTCTTGGACCCCTCGGCGATCCTGCACCCCTCCGAGCCTCTCGAGGGTGGAGGTCCGAGGCCTCTCCTTGTTCGCATCGCACTGGTCCCGGGATTGGGCTTCCTGCGATGCGGTATCTTGGGCCATGACCCCTTCGGCTAGAGTTCATGAAGGGGGACAGAGGTGGGGGAGGAACGACGTTCTCCCCGACCAGTGGCTGAAATGGCACCAGAGTGCCGAAGGCACCTGGATTTTGGGCAAGTGTCTAGATGAAGGCAGAAAATGCCCAATTGTACGTCAATAGTGAGTACCGGAGGGCTCACTTGATTTTCGCTCTGATACCTCCTTCGTGTTTCGATGCCAAGGCGGGCATCAGGAGCATTCTGCTGGAGCTGAAGGCGCAGGTCAAAAGCAGCCTGTTCCAGCCCAGCAATGACTCCGCTCTCGGGAGCCTTGTTGGAGGCTCCGGGGGCGTCGACTTCGCTGAGGGTCAGGTTATTGTCCTCAAGGGTCTTGGACTGGACACGAGTGGTTCTTCCCATTTTGGTAGATGTTTTGAGTTCGGTGAAGGGGAGGGTTTCTTACTTGATTGTTCAACCTCTCAACGAGAGAACCAAATGATGGATAGTGTACCCGGGGGTAGCTTATCCGAGGGGTTATTACGGGAATAACTTAGAGAGAAGTCAGAGCAATAAGTAAGAGAGAGAAAGTGTATTCGAATATGTGAACTTGTGATGATTTACAATGGGGAATGGGCTGTTATTTATAGCAACCATAAATGCGATGAGGGTACACGTGTCAACAATCTAGAGGTCCAGGGGTCAGCTCAATCGGGATGGCACCGACATACGCATGTGCACCACATTAAATGCGGTGGGTGGATGTGACGCCGCATTAAATGCGGCTGTTGCCTGTCTCCAAAGGGAATCTCCGATGTTTCTCTGGGTAGCCGAAAGCTCCCGTGTAGTCGGGGGCTCCGCGTACCCGAAGGCTCCTGATTTCCGCCATTTTCTCCCAGTGTGCTTGTATGCCTAAAATCAGTTGTCCTGTGAGATTTAGGAGCCCTCGGCCATGGGCCGAAGGCACACATATGTGTACCGCGGGCTGTTTTTTGGGCCTCATGTGCTTCTCTGGGTCTATTGGGCCTGTGTTAGAGTAGTAGGAGTCTGTGGGCCGGGAGTCCCTGGTCCATATACTCCATCAAGATTATTTTCAACAACTAGCTATGTGGGGATTGTATTAGGAATTAGTGGCAAAATTTTAAAAGTCCATGGATTTAAAAAGTTTAGGTGTATCCAATGTGAACTTTTAAAAATCTACAAAAGTCTAGGTGTATTCGATGTAGACTTTTAAAAGTCTATAAAAGACTAAGCGTACTAAAACTTCTGTTCATTCTTATTGTCTTCTAACATCATGAATTTTCACGGACTTGTAACTCATTCTTAGTTCAATATTTCTTTGCAATTGTCTCTTCTCCTCACCAAAGATTTCCATGGACTTTTCGGTTTTCTTCTACTCGTCACAAGTACGCATAGATCTGATTGCAGATTTGGCTAATTACATACCCGGGACCACAACCCCGGTCAACAAGTCTTGGACTAGTACCGGCTGGGTCGGGAGGTGGGTATCAGGATGGTCTCAATATGCAAGATTTGAACATTGAATTTTGATTTATTTATCATTTTACGATAAATAAAGTTGAGCAATGAGAATCTACTTTAATACTGATACCTGAGATAAACTCAACAAAATTAAAACATGATGTTTTATAGACCGTCTTATGAAGAAAATGTAGCGACGAGATCGGTTTAGATCTTGAAAGAAAATTAGGAATCATTTGAAAAATCGTTAATCCCATATCGATTTAGTTCTAGAAGTTTTTAGAAGAAACTATATAAGAACCGGCAGTATTACATCGGTGCAATTCTAGTACGTTGTCAGTTAACCATTAAGAAATTTTTTTTAACTATTATTGTGTTTCATCGTTAAACCGCTAACGCATAAAGATAATTTTAAATTGATAAACATTTAACCGCAAATAAGTATACAAAATTTAACAAGCTAAAAATGAAACTAAAGCAATTATTAAGAAGAAAAGTTCGATTGCACCCATGTTTGTACCACATGCAGCAATGCGTGTAACACTTGTGTACGTAATGATTAATGTTCTCACCCATTGAGTTGTCTAATATAATAATTGATCATAACGAGACCGAGGTTGTTGAAAATTCTAGGAACTCCGACTTTTCTTTTTAATAAATACAAATTTGGATTCTTAGGCTTCAATTTTTTCTTGTAGAATTTTGTGTTGCTATATGAATTACATTTGTTTCATTCTTTTATTTAATTATTTCTTATCACATTATACATAGGACAATACTCACGGTAAGACTAAAAACATCATTTTTCGAAAAGTATGATCATATGTTTGATTTTCCTTAAATAGCGCTAAATATTACATTTCTACCCCTAATCTAATTAATTAGTACCATGTATAATTAATTGCCACTAGTTTCCTTGCATAATCAAAGTCATTTTATTGGTGGCGGATCAGTCCGATGACGATGACGGCGAACTCCGGTGACAGAGGCGGACATGCAGATCGGTAGCAGCGATGTAGGTGAAAATTCCGATGACCTAACAATGACGATCCGGATTTAAAAGTCTATGAACTTTTTGAAAGTCTATAAAATTATGCATGGATTTAAAAGTCAATGGAATTTATTCATAAAAAAGACTATGAATTTAAAAGTCAATTGACTTTCTTAAAAGTCTATGAACTAAAAAAAGTCCACCACAACCATAGTAGATGAGAATGAGATTATTAGTTTCCAAATTCCATTTTATCTAATAACTTCTTTGTTTCAATGCAACTCTCCCTCTCAGTAAGGTTTTGAACTTATGTCGAGTTTGTGCAGCTCAACCTCGGCATTCGGTAGATTGCAAGAGACTATGGCGACAGGAGAATTCCAAGCATAGATCAACGGCGAACAGAAGGACGAGGACGGGGAGACCTCTTCGAGCATAGGCAACGTTCATGTGGAGAGATTGATTGACCAATGCGATGGTATGGGCTTGGGTCCTACGCCGGATGAACTGTTGCTAGACGACGATGAAGAACCAGAGGTTGATCTCAATGCGGCGGACATGGAGGTGAACACATTCTCAGTTGTCAGCACGACTCTCGCGAGCAAAGTGGTGAAGTTCCATATTTTCAAAGATTTGATGACGGTTCTGTGGCGTCCGGGCAAAGGAGTGTTGATTTAGGAGACCAGAGAGAGGAGGTATTTGTTTAAATTTTATAACATAGTTGATATGACTCGTGTGTTGGAAAATGGACCCTGGTTGTTTGATCAAAACCTGCTGATGTTAAAGACCATAAAACCGGTGGATATTCCTTTGAAGGTCCCTCTACATTCAGCTGATTTTTGGGATACAGGTGCACAACATTCCATATGTTTTTCGAATCTGGGCACCGCTCGTAGATTTGGGAACCACATGGGGAAGTTTATTACCTGAGATGATAACCAAATCGATGAGAAATGGGAGGCTTATATGAGGGTTAGGGTGAATTTGGGTGTGAGAAACCCCTTGAAAGTTGGAATTACCTTGAACAAGAGTGAAGTTGAAGGTTATTGGGTTGATTTCAAGTATGAAAGACTTCTCAGTTTTTGTTTTACTTGTGGAATAATATGACATGCTGAGAGGGCTTGCCCTTTATATTGTATGCAAAACTATTGTTAAATCTATTTAAAACTATTTAAAAACATTGTTAAATCTTTTGGTCTGTGGTTGCAGGCGGGAGGGGGGAGGCCTCACCCATCTTTGGGTAATAAATGGTTTGTGAGTGAAGGAGGTACAGGGAGAGGCATAACCAAGCCGGAAAGGAGCTACGAGGAGAAGCTTGAACAGGTTCAGAGCTTTACGAAAGATGAAATCCAAGGAGGAATGGGGCCACCTAATAAGGATGGAGCGGGACAGAGTAGTAGTGGACCAAGAGAGCATAAGAGAAGGCGTACCTAGGAGGCACATGAGCAGGAGAACTCAGGGGATGATGTCATGGCTCTTGACGGGACAAAAAATAGGGAAGAGGCGGGCTGGAACAGCCACACTCGCCAAAATCCATGAAGATCCAATTTCAAACTCTTATTTTCTTCCTCTCCTTATCAGTCGAGTATAGTATCTTCTATTTGCTTTCGGACTTCTTGGCTGAAGAGCAAAGATATCTATTTGATAGTAAAGTTGTATCTTCATGTGATCTCATCTTAGAATAGCGAGTTCAGTCACACCTATGGATGGGCTGAGGTCAAATTCGAGATTTTCCTTGGTAGGTATCGGGGAATGGAATAACAGTTCTCTTTGCAGCCGAAGAAGTTTTCAATTTTAAACTTATTTTCTTTCATGTTGTTTTTTGTTTCGGACATCGTGTGTTTCTGGTTGCTTTAGTTTTTATTCATGCCAAAACTTTAGAACATACAACAGATGATGAGGAGTCTAGTTTACCGGTGTTTGGCTCGGGTAAACCTAATTCAAGATAAGCGAATTTGGCTGCTTATGTGGGGTGACAAGTTTCAAGTCTGATTAAAAGGAAGACGATAGACAACATGTTATATCCTAAGTTCTGTTACCCTTATCTTAATATAAGCCACTTTCAAATAGGAACCGTGTTTTTTTCCACACCTAGCACGATTGCCGCGGAACGATGACACAGCTTACTCACGGAGACTTCAAAGAGTTTTTCTCAAGCGCGGGAAATAAGTTTGGCGCCATAAAAACCCTACTGCTAAAATCAAGTGAGATCCGAGAATTCTCACTCAGCCAAACTTCACTCTCATCAATCTAAAGGCAGCCGCTAAAACAATTAATCTCTTTGATCACTAAGAATCCTAATTCGGACGACCTTGAAATCCAGGATACAGACGAAGTTTGGCATTGAAATGGAAGGATTATCTGCTATCTGCGCCGGTCTTGGAGCAATTGAGGAAGACGAAAATGACAATCGTATCGGCTATGCAACAGGAGAGCACTGCTCAGGTGACCGAAATTACGCCCCTCTTATCTAATTGAATATGCATCTTTCTTCAGTTGATTCTCTGCGAGCCAACTCTGTTTGTCTTGTTGTGATGTCATATTTGTGCTTGTCTATATATTTTACTTCGACCATTGTCCATTAGAACAGATCCCTTCCCATTATTCTTAGTTTGATCTTTTGTTAAAATGGATGGTAGTAATATAGTTTTTGTTTCTGAAGGATTCTGTTTTCTTTATTTTTTGCAGATAATTTGAAGGATTTGCTAAGGTTTCTGAGGAGAGATGACCCACAAACAAGAGAAGTGTTCAAGCAAGTGTGTAAATGGAACATTGTGGGGAAAGATTTGCTCCCCATCATTGAGTATTGCCTTGAAGATCGAAATTTGGTTTTAAGTGCGGGTAATTAAAGCTTTAATCACTAGCTTTGCTTTGTGTTTTTTCCCTTCTTTTTACACTTGAAAGTTGAATATCTTTTGTTCCCTCACCATTGCAGTAAAGGTCTTGGTATTTCTAACCATGCCAATTGAGCCATCATCAATGGACATACCCCAGCAGATGGAAGACCTTTGGGGGATAAAGTCTTCCATTACTCTCAGTGATGTTGTGCCAGTTATCATGTCTCTCTTGGAAAGCCCTTTAGAAAATCTTGAACGGTTAGCAGAAAATATCCTCCAATGGCTCATATTTTACTTCTCTGTATGTGTGTGAACTGCTATTATTTACAGACATCAAGAAGTGAGCCGTTTTTTTCTGACATTGCGGAAATAAAAACCATTCTTAATCTATACTATTGTATGCTTTGTGAATATTTAAGTTATGAGTGGTTTCCTTCTCATTGTTTGAGTTACTTAACATAGAATCCCCTCTTGCTTCGAGCCATAAAGTGCATGAATGGATGTAATCCTTGCATTCTCTAAAGCTCGCCTTCTAAATTTATTCATATTCTCATTATAAGCTAACTTCCAATTTTCTTTTCATCCTTTTTATCTTATTAACCAGTGAGTCCTTCACTGAAGATGACTGGAAACTTGTTCAACTGGTGGTTACATTGTTTCGCAACATTTTGGCTATTCAAGATATATCACCACATCAAAAAGCTGGGGCATCTGCCTCACAATTTCTGTTCCTAAGAGACAAATTTCTGGAACTTTTATTTCGAGAAAATGTGATGGATGTGATCTTAGTCTTGTCACAGCACATGGGTGGGACATGTAGATATCTCCATCATGATAAACTTCTCTTGCTGGAGATATTTTATTTCATATTTATGGGCCAAGAACCAGAGTTGATTATAAAAGCTTATTCAAAGTCTTCACAGGTTGGTATCATTTTGATCACCATAGCACCAGAGCCCTAAGCAACAAGGTGTTAAATATGGAGAAAGTGTGGAGTTTTGCTGTTCAAGCTCTGATTATAATATAAATGTTACTATTATAAATAATCTATCAAATAATGTCTCTGGCTGTTCAAGCTCTGTTTATCTCTCATGATGAGTTTTTCTTATTAGGTGGATGAAGTTGTTGAAAGTTCTGTTAACAGCCTCAGAGAGATAATGGCAGAGGAACATGAAAAAAGAAGGCTTCTCCGTCAACGAAATTTAGTTTGCTATTCTCAGTTCAGTGGAACATTCACACGGCTTACTGCGGTATACTAGTTTGTGTTATATTTATATATAACACACATTTATGTATATGTATATATAAATGTATTCATGTCAGCACCAAACACTTTACAGGATGGCTCAAAAACATTATTGAAAGGGAATCCTTCGGTTTCTCATGAAGCCCGACTTAAAGCTCATAAAAATAACCGAGGTCCAATTAAAAGAACAGCGTGGGACCATGTAAGATTACCATCAACCACGAATAAGATCTTGGAGTTGCTGTATGATTTTATTAACCAGTTTTTAGAGGGGGGATATAATGGTAAGCCATCTAGACCAAATTATAATGTTTTTTCGTCCCTTTAGCTGTTACTTCCTATGGTACTGATGAAAAAATTGCAAATTCAGTTTTGATGCACTCTGTGAGGGAAGATATTGAGAAAGAACACCACTCAATCCAGAACAGTGATGTTCTTATATTCATTCAAGTTGCACAATTTGTTATTTCTTTTCAGTACCACAAATTCTTGAACAAGGTGATAAATCTACTTAGGTTCTTTATCTTTTTTCCTAGGATAGATCTTTTGTAATCATTCACTTAGTTATATAATTTGTTTCTGCTTGTCAGCAGCATAATACTGGAGCTCATACTGAATCACCAGTCAATTGTGATTCTGATGATACTTTGCTTCGGGGATCTATATGTGGTCCAATTGCTGAATCACTAAATGAGTCAATGTTCCAGCTGGTTACTCATAAATGGCGATATGCATTTCACACTCTGAAGGAAACAAATGACTATAAATTTCTTTCTACAGCCGGATCCTTCATGAAAACTATGGTGAGTAAACTTTCATTTATTTGATTAGCAGCCTTTTTAATGTAGAAGGATCACTTTTAGCTCCAACATGTAATTCCTATGTGGCTGTGTGTGAACTGAGTCTAAGCGTCTGCTGTCTAACTGCTGATACAATAGCTATTTAATTCCTTGTAGATTGGATTTTTCTAGTTTTTCAAGTTGATTGGTGTTATCTGACTCCAAACTCTTTTGGGACTAGGGCTTGGATGTTGTTGTTTTCAAATTGGTTAGTCTTGGATTCATGCATAATTAATTGTAGCTGCATAAGTACTCTTCAATTTTTCCAGCATGTTATTGCCTCCATTTAATCAGCATACATCTTCCAATATTTTCTCTAAGCACTCCATATCTGTTTTTTTGAACAGCTTCTTATGTTGGATTTGGTCCTGAAGCAGTCTCCCGAAGATTCCAAGGAAAACCAAACTACTCGCATCCTTCTGTACAAGTTATTCTATGACCAAACTGAAGAAGGAATGACTCAGTTTATCTTGAACCAGATCAAATCATTTGATAATAACAAGCAAAAAAAAAGGTTTGTTTTTTTGTTATGGGAGCTGAAGGGAAAAAATATTCAATTGTGCCTTATCTTCCCAATCACATTTTTTACAGTTGTTTTGTTTAAAATAAGTAAAAAGATGTATTCATAAGGCCAAGAGTTAAGGTGCTTGAGAATATAATGTCGTTTCAATACATTCAGATTAAGAATAAATCTGAGCATCTACCTAGAAAGATGCTCTAGAAAGACAGTATCGTATCTGTTACACTCTATAAACATGTGTAGGATAGTAGACTAAAGAGTTTTGGATTGGTATATGCCTTTTGTTTATTAATGAACTTTGTTCATGGCAGTTACCTTGCTGATTTGTTAGAAACTATGAGTATTGTTCTGCAGCTAATGGAGAGGCTTCAAGCATGTGGCATGTTAAGGGTATGTTCCAAATTTCATTTGTAATTACTTGTTGTCCTATGTCTTAACTTATTACTCTGATTTGTTTTCCTTACATTGATTATTATTAGCGAATGCCTTGGCAAGATAAGAATTTTCAAGTATGGGGACACTCTTGCTCATTATGTTGATGGAATACAATGCTTATATACTTGAGCTCTTTACTTAGTAAATCACCCCCTTAATCAACTTTAATTTGCCATATTAGAATAGTAGCAAGGTAGAAGATGGAAATGAAATCATCTTATTGAGAAGTAATCTGTTACAGAGTATTTATACATGTAGTAGTCTCAACAGATTAACAACTTTCATCCAAAAAAAAAACAGATTAACAACTAACAGTACAGAGGCCTAACAGACTATTAACAACCGTACAATTACTGAGAAGCACTCATATAGTAATCTATAGATAATACATTTCAAAGATACAATTATGGAAAGTGTTGCCATGTATCATGTTCTAAGCAACTCATTCATCATAATATTCTAAATCATCCTTTTAATTTAGAATCATGTCTATTAATTCTTCTTTTACGTCAATTAAAATTGCTAAATTTTAGAGCACTTAAAAGCCTTCAGACAATGAAATTCCTAAACTTTAGAAGTCCATGTTATATTACAATATCACTGCACTCCAATCTGTGAATGACCTGCACGTTAAAAACATAACTAAAGTACTAGACTTTTATTCTAATTGGCTAGAATAAATCAATTGGACTCAAAACAGCTTCATAAATACATACTCTGCATATCTAAGAACATACATACTCCGAATGATGGCTTAAAAAACTATAAAAAATGTTTTAAATAGATTTTAAGAATAGACTAAAGATAAATCATATAAAAAATCTAAAATAACCTTCTACAATAACTTTAATTAATTCAGCCAGAAAAGTAAATCTAACTTCACTTATTTGACTATTACACAATTCAGTAATTCAGTTTGAAGAATCAAAAGTTACGTGTTATAAAAAATTTGGCTGATAAGATTGATAAGCAGCTGATAAAATTGGCGGATCTCTTAACTTTTCTAGAATTGCACTAAAATAGAATTGCACTCAAATTATCTTCAGGAGTAACTTGAGCCAAATCAGTGAGAAAAATAAGTTCAACTTTACTTATTTTGATTATGACACAATTCATCGTGAAGAATAAAAATTTACGTGCTTATTAAAAAGTTGATTGATAAGACTAATAAGTTGAAAATAGAGATTATTAAATGGGCTCTTATTTTTTTCTAGAATTACATTCAAGTAAAATTTATACGTCTATGAGTGTATCTGATAGTTTTAAAAAATGATTAAAAGCATACTCTCTTTGGAATGTAATCATGTAAAATATTCTGAAAGTTTACATTTGACATATTCTCTTTAGCACTTTCAATTTTGAAAAACTCTCATTTGGAAAATTTGGAATACATTAGGAATATTATTAAGTAACTATTCAAAAAGAGGGGCACATAAATGAAGAAATAAAAACATTGTATTTGAGGTTTGTGCAAATCAACGTGCCTTAAGTTTTGTGCCTCAAACATCCCTAGCGACGATCAAAGCAAAAAGACAAAAGGTCAAATAGATCATTTTACTAAATCGAATTCATCACTTGAGTCCGTATATTAAAAAAAGTGTCATATAAATATGTTTACTTTAAATGTACCGCCAATTAAGTCATTTTAACTTGTTATAACCGGTTATTTAAAAAAACTGATTAATCTTATAAAAACTCATATAAATTTAAAAAATAATTTAATAATGTAAGATTAGTATAAGTTCAAAAATAAATAAATATTTTTAAATTAAAAATAATAAAAAATGAGTATTATGTAATAATTAGAATGAGTAAAGTTGAACTCATTAGCTACTGTTTGGTGTGTGTTCTCTTTGAATAATTATAAAAGTTGGTTGATAAGATTGATAAGCAGCTGGAAATAGAAGTTATCAAACTGATCTCTAAATTTTTTCTAGAATTGCACTCAAATTATCTTCTGGAGTAACTTAAGCCAAATCAGTTAGAAAAGTGAGTTCAACTTTACTTATTTTGATTATGACACAATTCAGCGCAAAGAATAAAAATTTACGTGCTTATTAAAAGTTGGTTGATAAGACTAATAAGTTGAAAATAGAGATCATTAAATAGGCTCTTCTTTTTTTCTAGAATTGCATTCAAATAAAATTCATACGTGTATGATTGTATCTGATAGTTTTTAAAAATGATTAAAAGCATACTCTCTTTCAAATGTAAAATATTCTGAAAGTTTATAATAAAACTTAAAATATAAAAGTGTATTTTATCCCGTGCACGGCACAGGTAAAAATACTAGTATATACTATCCCTAACATTTCCCCCTCAAACTGAGGGTGATTGCTTTGGAAAGTCAATCACACTGAGTTTGGTTCTAAAATCAAGAAATGTGGAAGCAGACAGAGGCTTAGTTAACACATCTGCAACTTGTTGAGAGGCTGGAATGTGAACAACTTCAAGCTGCTTAAGTGTAACCTTTTCTCTTACAAAGAAGAGATCAATTCTAATGTGCTTAATACGAGAATGTAGGACAGGATTATGGGCTAGCTGGACTGTGCTAAGGTTGTCACAGTAGATTTTGGGAGTGATAAAGGGGTTTGAAGTTCTTTGAGTACAAATTGAACCCATAATATCTCAGATGTAGTATCTGCAACTCTGCAAGGCTTATGTATTCAGCTTCTGCTGAAGATCTGGCAACTCTCAGTTGTTTCGTAGACCACCAAGAGATAATGTTGGGGCCTAAAAAGATGCATGATCCAGATGTGGATTTTCTGTCTGTGGGATCAGATGCCCAGTCAGCATCACAGAAAGCTAGGTAGAGGCATGGTGGATAAAGGAAGAGGTTTAATGATCAGGCCATGGGAAATGGTGCCAGATAGATATCTTAATACGTGTTTAACAGCTTTCCAATGCTCTTGTAAAGGTGCATCAATAAACTGACACACTTTATTCACAGAGTAGCTGAGTTCAGGCCTGGTTAAGGTGGCATATTGTAGGATTCCAACAACAGATCTGTAATAGGAAGGGTCAGGAAGATGATCATTTCCTTCAGTGGTGAGTTTAGTGTTTACAGCTACTCACCATAGGTGTTTTCACCCCTTTGGAATCTGCAAGGTAGAAGATGGAAATGAAATCATCTTATTGAGAAGTAATCTGTTACAGAGTATTTAATCATGCAAGGATCATGTCATCTCAACAGATTAACGACTAACAGTACAGAAGCCTAACAGACTATTAACAACCGTACAATTACTGATAAGCACTCGTATGGTAATATATACTATTCCTAACATGCCATAACTCTGCTTGGGTGACAAGTATCTACTCTGTAAAACAAGGGGGAGATGGGGTGGTGGTAGGCTCCTACTTTTTTATTCATTGAAGTAACTACTCTGACAAGACATTAGTATGGAGAAACCTGCTAGACTTTAGCTGGATGGTAATCCCTAGGATCTATGTTTCATCACTTTTCATCTTCCTATGTTATTCAATCTGAGACATATTTCTGCTATGCTAGTTCTTTCTGTTTCAATAAATTAAATTTAAGAGGTAAATACTTTTTGTAATGAAGGTTTCAAAGAAGCTAAGGAAGAGGCAAAAGAAAAAAGCAACAATGGATGGCAAGAAAGTAAATGATGGCAACACATTTCCAGATGCAACTACAGTTCAAAATGATCAAGAAGTATCTGAGTTATCTGACTGCAAAAGGAGAACATCTTTGGATCATGTCATGCAAGGAGATAATGCCATTCCATCTGAGGTTGATGAACCTACTGTATTGGGTGCGGACAAAAGAAAGATTGATGAAACAGTTGCAGATTCTAATGCCGTTCAGAATGATATTGATGGCTTGAGCAATGAGAGACCAGTGAATATTGATACTTTGAATGTTGATGATGAATCATCAGAACAAAAGAATACAAATGAAACTTTCAGTGATTTTAATAACGGAACAAATGATTGTTCTGGTGAGGAGGAGGGTGATGATGATGATGGGATGAGAGGGGAAGTTGACCTGAAAGTGTCTGCTTTAGTTTCTGCAATAGCAAGCAATTCTGTTGTGCACAATTTCTGTTGGCTGTTGAAGTTCTATAAGACAAACTCTGCTATTACAAATAATTCTATCATTCACATGCTGCAGAGGATCTGTAATGATTTGGAACTTTCTCCTATGCTGTATCAGGTATCTAAACAGTTTCATGCCTTGAGTTGTTATTATTACCCTCTGTGTCTCACAAAAAGAGTCCCATTGGAACGAATGAAGCTAACATTCAATATACTTAATGTAATTTATTTAAATGATTCAACCATTTCAAGTGAGTTTAAAATGTATATTTTATCTCTCTTGCAATGGCGGCAATATTCTATTTTGTTTCTTTTGTTGGAGGGATAGCAATCAATGAATGTATCTCTCACATTCTCACATTCATCCTTCTGGTTGAGCTTGCAGTTATCTCTCCTCACAATATTCTATGATATTCTAGAGGAGCAGAAGCTAAAGCCTTGCAAAGAGTATGAGAGTATTGTCCTTTTCCTTACAACTCTGGTCAGAAGAATGCTGAGGAAAATGAAGAGTTATCCCCTTCTTTTCATAGAAGTTCTCTTTTGGAAAACACGCAAAGAATGCTGCTATATCAATTGTGAATCTATGCTTAATGATCTCTCCAGTCTGAGGAAAAGCAGCAAAGGTTGGAGTTCTTTTGGTGAAAGCGATCTTCCTTCATCTGACCGGCAAGGATGGCCACACAGAAGTATAGCTGATGCACTTGGTGATGACGAAGCTGACTTTGTATTCTCACATGAAGATTCTGTAAGGTAACATGTTTGGTAATGTTGATATTCTGGCCTTCTGGGAACACACTTTGTGGTTAGAAACATCCCCACTTAAATTTTTCCAAGGTTATTGCTAATTATACTAATGGTTTATGGGCCTGTTAGCCAAGTGATATTAAGATATTTGGCTGAAAGTTGTGAATCTGCTGAATTTGAAATAATCTATATTTTGAGCTTAAGTGTATAATTAATTACTGCTTTAATATATTATAATCACAATCAATTTTTGTTTGCTGAAAAGTGGTTTGAAAATAAATGATTTCTTCTGGATGCAAAAAAATTAGCCTTTTAAAGGTAAAATAGGTATGAGAACAGCTGAATGAAAATAAGAGCCATAAAAGTCTGAAGTTTTTTTTTACCTCTAAAACACTACAAATTTCTAACTTCTCTAGAACAGCTAAAATTTGAAAGGAAAAAGATTTTTGTCCCCCCCAACTGTTAGTCATATCCCCAATAATGATGCTTTTTAATGAACTGCTGAAGTATTACAAAAGAAGCTGAAATGTATGGACAAAAAATGCTCTTAGAGCTGATAAGCGAAATAAGCCGAAGTTTACTACCAACTGGTGCCTTAATATCTGTTCTTACATTCTGCATCTCTACTGTGCTGCCATATTCAGAGATAAGACATGGGGCACTGAAGGAAGCAGAAATCAAGATTTTAATGAAGAGGATGGACATAATTTCCAATACGTCTCAGATGTTGAAATTTGTGCAGATGAAAACTTTGGCAAGTAAGTCTTCAAGAAGAAGTGTTCTGTTGATATTCAGTATTCACCATCTGTTTTCTTGGTTGTGGACACTACTTATTTCTCCTTCTCATGTAGAGAGGATCACTGTGTTGACAAAGAGATTGGGAGGGTACCAAAAAGAAGAAAACTATCAGTCCTTGGCTATGAATTGAAAGAAAAAGTCAAGGAACTTTATGAGAAGTAAGTATTACCCATTGCAATATATTGCTGAAAATTTTCATAATTCACTTGTCATAAGCATACTGAGATGTTAATTAGGTTATATCATTTGAAATATTATTGATTGCATCGTGTGAAATACGTCGCATTGTAATTAGGACCAATGCCACAAACTCAAATGTTACCTCTAATGGTCTGTTGGTCTGTTTGGAACCTGGAAAATGCTAGGTACAGAAAATTGGGAGGAAACTGTAGCGGAATTCGGAATTGTTGAAATGTGAAGGAAAATCATACCCATTTTATTTAAAAATGCAGGCATATGTATACATTCTTAAAACATTATTCATATTTCATTTTCCTTGTATTTTCTGAGGTAAAACCAAACACAATGGAATAGATTCCCTTACTTCATTTCCCTTACTTTTTCATGTATCCTACATCCACTAAACGTATTCATAGCCATTTACTAGTTTATGTTTGGGTGAACCTGGCATGTGCAGGTATAAAGATCAACAGCATTGTGACCGCCTCATTGCTGAAGCCCTCGATCCAAATGGGAAGGTTTTACCACTTCAGGTATCCAGAGCACTTAAACATCTTGGATTAAAGATTCCACGAAGGAAGAGAATACCAAGTAGTGCAAGTGCTCCCAATCAATTTGGGGATTTAGCAAGCATGTCAGATGGGAACATTGGGGAGAAAGAATCTTCAGTAAGAAGGTCTATGTAAGTTTCTTCAGTAATTATGTTTGTTAAACACTTAAACGTATATGTTACCATGTATTTGATTGAATTCCTTATCTCTAACAAAAAAATCTCCAGACACAATAGAAAGAGGGTGCAAGCATTTAGTGAAGAACAGGAGCAGAAAATCAAAGCTTTGTTTGAGCAGTGAGTTTTCATATGTTTATTACTTACTCCCTCCCAAAAGAGATTTTCTTGTCCTCCCAACGAAAGATTCCCGTTTAAAAAGTCAAATTTCATTCTAAAGTAAAGTTACTACAAAGAGAAGCTGCAATGGGTTTAGTCAATTGCCTTAAAAAGGTTGTACTCAATATTTTTTTTTGGACCAAAGGAGTACAATAATCAGTTACTTTTTTCTTTCCGTTTGAAACATTATAATAATTCCAAAATGTCGTGGGGTGCTCATATAGTTTTGTTGTGGTGAAGGTATAAAGATCAAAAGAGGTGCAGTCAGATGATAGCTGATGCATTGGGCTCTGAAGGAACTTTCTCAGCAGCAAAGATTTCGCGTAAACTTAAACAACTAGGTCTGTTTGTTCCTAAAAAGAGGAAGTCTAGTTCCAACTTACATTTGAGGGATGAAGCTATTACTGACAAATCAGATGATGAAACTTTACTGTCAATGAAAACAAGGTACCACATACTCTCTTTGTATGAGTGTGCATGTACAGTTTTTTTTTTTAATTCAGCCACGAAAAAGTATGTAAAGATCTTAATCTGTCAATGATGTTATAGGAGCAAGAAACAGCTCAAGGGAGATGCTCATGAAGAAAGACAATATGAACCTGATGATGATGAAGAACTTCTGTGTAAAGTTGTAAAGTATGCTCCATTTCACTTCTTTCTAGCCTTGTCAGGGTTCCTTGTGTATACACACACACTCGCACACTATTCACGGAGTCAACTTAACTCTCTTTGAATATCTGATTGACTGATTTATATAGTAATCTTTACTCATATTTAATCTAGTTTTTTTTGCGATTCTGTACAACTTATGACATTGTTTCTGAATGTGTAGATTTTAATTATTAATATTATTATGTACTATGTATTTTATTATGAAAGAGTTAATTTTACCTTTATCAACCGTCGTAAACAGAACCATGAACCTCTAAATGGGACGGATGGAGTATTAGTTGATGTATTTTTTATATATCTATCTATTTTATATTTATTTTTCTATTATAATAACATTATTATTATTATTATTAATAACAATGTTATTAATATAATAACAGTATTATTATTTGTTGTGTAAGGTTCCATTTGGAACCCGGAAAATGTTAGGGATATAAAGAGGAAATTTGGGAGGAAACGAAGTTTGGTGGATAACAGAAAGTTACTTCAAACTTAATAACTTTCTATTACGGAGTATATGAAGACAATAACTTTTTAAATGGGCGTGAAAATATATAGAATTTATACAGATTTGTTTCTCATTTGTATCTTGCAAGGTAAAAGAACACATTTTTCATTTTTCTTGCTGTCCCCCCCCCCCCCCCCCCCCCCCTTTTTGTGAATTCCAAACATAGCCTGACTAAGGCCTCTGTCAGCAGGAAAATGAGGAAGAAAAGTGCAGATAACTACACAAAAAATTCTACGGGAGAAGACTTCGCAAATATTGCTAATGATAAATCAAGCAGGTAATTTTCAGGAGTTGGTTACAACTGCCACTGACAATAATATTCCAATAGTAATTAAATATACATATACATATGTTATATATGGAGTATATATATATATTGTAGGGTAGAATATGAAGAAAACATCAAGACTGGAGTCGATGGATCAAGCAGTGAGAATGAATCACAGCTTTTGGAGGTTATCCACGAGAGGTTGGATGATGACGTTGAGGGTGATGATGTTCCCACTGCATCATCAAACAAGAACGCTGAAGGATCAAGAAAAAGACGATTCAGGATGGCAATGATCGATTTGGACGAGGAAGAATGATGAAATTCAAGGATGTTTTTGTGTCCACCCTGCAAGTATCATTTCATGTCTTGCAAATTTTCATGTTCCTGGAACATTTATTAGAAGTCCATGAAAGCGTCTTCTTTATCTGGGTATGAAGTTCTAAGTAGATTCTTTATAGCTGTAATATAATGTTTATTAATTTAAAATTTATTAATTTAATAACATTGTAATTATTAAATGGCCTTGAGCTGCTGTTTGCCTTTAAGTTTTCTATTACAACTGAATTCAGAATCAAAGAGAAATGAGACGGGCAAATCTGTGTTGAAGTCTATTCAGGATCTAGCCTTGCCGCCCCTAGCTCACTGGAATGCTATCTTTTAGTTTTCAAACATATACGCACTATTCAAGCAACCTTCCTATCTCCAGTTTCTACTTATTAAGCTCGCTGTCACAAATCACAACACACAATTCAACATTAGCTGTTCCAGACTTGCTCAACATTACCAAAGTACCAACACAAAAGGGCAAAAGGCTATTAAGCAGTTAATTTGGTGAGACGATGCCCACATACTGGCATACCTCATGCACCATCATAATTGTTAACTCGGATAATAATTTGATGTAGGGGTGGACTCGGGCCGGGCCAACCGGCCCGGAACCGGACCGGCCCGCCACTGTGCGGGCCCGGACCGGCCCGGGAACCGGTTCGTTGGGCGGTTCGGGCCACCCGGCCCGGTGGATTCTCGGTTCGGGCTCGGGCCCTTCAAAAGGTGAACTGGCCCGGCCGGTTCGGGCCCGGGCCGGGCCAATTTTAATTTTTTTTTTGAATTTTTTTTTAGTTTTTGGGTTGGGCTGGTTATTTTGGGCCATTTGAGGTGGTTAGGGTTGGTTTGGGGGTGAGGGGGAGGGGTGGGGGTTAACTAGGAAAAGCCCCCCAAAAAAAAAAAAAATACCCGAGGCCCGGCCCGGCCTGGCCCGGCCCGGACCCGGGGTTTACCCGGGCCGGTTCCGGGCCTCCCCTTCTTGAACCGAGGCCTGGCCGGGCCCAGGCCCGAACCGGCCCGAGTCCACTCCTACTCGGGCCGGGCCAACCGGCCCGGAACCGGACCGGCCCGCCACTGTGCGGGCCCGGACCGGCCCGGGAACCGGTTCGTTGGGCGGTTCGGGCCACCCGGCCCGGTGGATTCTCGGTTCGGGCTCGGGCCCTTCAAAAGGTGAACCGGCCCGGCCGGTTCGGGCCCGGGCCGGGCCAATTTTAATTTTTTTTTGAATTTTTTTTTAGTTTTTGGGTTGGGCTGGTTATTTTGGGCCATTTGAGGTGGTTAGGGTTGGTTTGGGGGTGAGGGGGAGGGGTGGGGGTTAACTAGGAAAAGCCCCCAAAAAAAAAAAATACCCGAGGCCCGGCCCGGCCCGGCCCGGCCCGGACCCGGGGTTTACCCGGGCCGGTTCCGGGCCTCCCCTTCTTGAACCGAGGCCCGGCCGGGCCCAGGCCCGAACCGGGCCCGAACCGGCCCGAGTCCACTCCTAATTTGATGGAATGATTGTTGATATTACAAAAAAATGAAGTCATGCTTTACTTGGTGCATGGGTAAAAAGTGCATTTGTAAGAAAAAGAACCAAACTTTTAGGTACAACATAGTCTGCTGGCATATCCTAGACCCAAAAGCTAGGCTCATTTGTGGCCTATTACTATAGGGTGAGAAGTACTAATTTATGAGCCTACAAATAGAGAAATTATGAATTTTGGGGTCTCTCTTTCTTCATGTTCTTGAGCCCCAAAATGATGTTGAATTCTTGGGCAGTTGGGCTGTGAACATTTTACGCTTAATTAGGCATGAATCCAACACAAAGTACTTTTTATCGTGACCTATAAACTAAATGGAAGCACCAAGAATTAGGGATGGATTCGGGCCGGGTCGGGCCGCCGGTTCAAGAAAAGTGGGCCCGGGACCGGCCCGAGGGTTGGACGGGTCCGGTTCGGGCCGGGCCACCCGCCCGGGTCACGGGTCGGGTCCGGTTCGGGCCGTGCCGGTTAATTTTTTTTTTATAATTTATATTTTATAGTTTATAGTTTTATACGAGTATTAAAAACAAACTTCAATTGCATTTATTTGAAATGAAATAGGAACTACATTTGAAAATTAAAACAAACTTTAAGAGATAAACTCATAAACATTTTGAAAATTGTAATCAATCGGAACTTCCCGCACCTCCCGATCCTTTGGCTTTGTCACATGACTTCATATGCTTGATTGCCATCCCGAATCCGCCTGAAGCCCCGATGATACATTTTTTTTCGCACCATTTGCAAATTGCGTACCACATCCCGGTCTTCGGGTCCTTCTGCTTATCAAAATTATACCGTATAATGGCATTTTGATTTTCCATCTTAACTTCTTGGAGAAGAGAATTAGAGAGTAGATGTATAATATATTGGAGAATAAGAGAATTAGAGAGTTAAGAATAGGATTTAGGAAGAATTGGAGAAGAGATATGAAAAAATGTTTAAGATTAGGAGTATTTATAGGTTTTTTTACCCCCCACCCCCACCCCCCCCTACCAGCCAACCCCCCCGGACCCCCCCTTTACCCCACCCAACGGCTATATAGCCGTTTGGGTTGTCCCCAGCCCCACCCCCAACGGCTAGTAGGAGCCCAAACCAATTTATTTTTTTTTTTTAAAAATAGAACCGGACCCGGACCCGGGCCCGACCCGGCCGGGCCGGGTCACAATAATGCAGAACCGAGCCCGCCCCGTCCCTTCCCACCGGTCCGGGCCCATACCCGGTCCCAAACCGCCCGACCGGGCCGGTCCCGGGCCCACACAGTACCGGGCCGGCCCGAGTCACGGGCCGGGTGGCCCGAACCGAATCCATCCCTACCAAGAATACATTCTTCTTTAAGAAATCTTACATGAAGCCCTTTCTAAACAACAAAAGCCATCTCATGTCGAGGTTTGACATTGACTTGAATACCGTTGCATCATTCTTGAAGGAGCCTATATATATGGAATTCGTAATCTTTGACAATGCAAAGGCAGAACCTTGTTCCTTTGTTTGCTCTAGGTCGCTTAATATTTTGTTGGAGGTTAGTTGAAGAGTTAAAATACAGGAACCTTGCTCATCATAGAAAGGTTAGATACTTTAATGTCCATTAGGACCATTATAAAATTTTACCCTTATGTCTGACCAATGATCCTTATGTGTGTAGCATCAAAAGCATTCTTTTTATTTGTATCTAACTTGTATTACAAAATTAAATGCTACACTCAATATCATAGTCGATGTGGATCCTCCACTAGATAAATACATGATTAACTAAGAATGTATATACATAGATTATGGAGATATTAATTACAAAAGAATATAACAAACATATAAATTGATTCATTCCTATCATAAAGAACTAACTTTCGGAGTAATTCATATTCATGGAGCCACACCTACAACACTATTTGGATTAGTAACACCACCAACATCAATATCTTTGACAAGTGCAGAATCTGCAAATTTAAGGTAATGATCAATGATTTCTTGATGATATGATGAGCTGCCACCTCTCCTAAGATACCATTTGATGCTATTATGGCTTTTAGACCTTCTTTGATCACTTATAGCAATGGCGTTGTCATTCGGAAACAAGTCTCGAAGTACAAAGGCGTGAATGATGGTTGTCACAAACAATGTGGTCACTGTGAGTGTTGATATCCCACATAGTGCAACTGTAATACACTTTGATACCGTGCTCGTCACTGCAGAAGAATATCTAATTGTGGCAACTGCAGCTCCTGTCATGGGGAATGTGTATGCCCACCACGCGATTGAGAATTTGAACCCTCGGAAAAAGTTAATGCGAACTGCCTGCATGTGACAAGGGGAAGAGATTAAAAAACATACTCTGTATGATTACTCTATTTAGGACAAATTATAAATACAAAGCAGAAGATATACTAACCAGTGACATGTAAAGGAATAAGGCAATGAAGTAAGCAATCTTGGATCCAAAGCCAAAGGAGCCTTGAATCTTAGCCCATGCCATGGAGGCTATACTAGGTGCAGCAACAAATAAGAAGAAAACCGGGTGAAGCTCCTTTGGTAGCGTGGCGTTTGTTGGCAGTCTCTGGTAGAGTGTGACAAACAATATAGTGTAATGTGCCAATCCCACCGCGAAGAAGAAAAGCGGGCCTTCTTTTAATCCCATTGTTGCACCAAGCAACGCCCCAACAAAATTCCCTACAACCGCGAGATGGTTTGACGGATTGGCTACCTTTGACAACCTCCGTTGTCCTCCAGACATCCACTGTCCATAGATTTTTAGTTCCAAGCAAAATATGGGAGTCATAAGGATGTACCATAAATATTCATGCAAGGTCTCAGTCACACATGGTGGGACTCCAAGAGCTAAGAATAGCAGGGCGATCCATGGTGCAAAGAAGAAGTTTACACGGATCGGATGATAGTATTCGCGTCGAACCGCTTCAAAGTACAAAATAACTTTCAGGACGTATATTGAAGCGACAAGCGCCACCAGAACTACAGATATACACCACAAGACAAGATTCACATTTTGGCTTATGTGAAGGAATTGTGTGGAAGCTGCTGTGGAAATGGCTTTCCACATGACTGCTTGGCTACCAACTCCAAGACAGATCCCGAATGACGAGATGGGGAAACGAAGAAGGAATGGCCACTGCTCATCTTCTGGAAGAACACTTTTTTCAGAATCCTACAAACAATAATATAAATATAAGTTATATGACTCAAATAAACATAATGGATAAAAATGTGACTTTTATATCGCAATAACTAGAGCAAACAGTAGTGGATATAATGATATTTTTGCAACTACAATAGTGACTTTGTGGTCATTTCTTTGTCCACCAATTTTATTATTAGTAAATGTGATATGTAAAACCTCTACAAAAAGTGTTTTTTTGTTGGTGCTTTCTAATATATTATAGTACTATATATATAACATACTTTAATAAAACACATAATTACTTCAATATCATTATCATTATCCCCAGTGCCGCAAAGGCTCCCACCTACGATGGGGTATGAAAACAGTGAGCCTTTGGCTCTATTGCAAATGATGGAGAAATTACTTCAATATATACGGAGTATATGCTTAATTAATAATCCATACCTTTAAGGTGTCCAGCTCTGCACCTTCCAATGCATCAAAGTATCGGTCCACATCTATGGTTTCTGCCTGCTCAGGACTATGTTGAGCCTCCAAGTCGTCTGGACGTATTTCGGATTGATTTCCGCTTAGATGTGTCAATTTCCTCTCCAGCCGTCCAGACCATGTTTTGAAAGTGTCAAACCTTTTATCTTTCAGTTTAATGTTGTTGGGATTACCATTTGATGGGGAACATCCTGGGATTGGCTGTTGAGACATCAAATTTGGCTGCTGTTCTTCCTGTGCTGCTACACTTTCAGGAACTTGAACCTCATTTTCAAATTTGGCTACCTCATTTTCAAATTTGGCTGCTGTTTCAGCTACCTAGTAATAAACAATGGCATATTTTAGAAGGAATATGACATTTGTACAATTGTACTACATGTGCACACATTTTATACACATCTGGTTAAGTCACAACCAACTTGACCCTCGTGTCTATATGAATCCGCCACTCACGATGACAAACTCGGAATTTGGATTATCATCGAAAGTGGCGGAGCCATGGTACAAAACCGGTACAAAGAATGTTTTTGATTTTTTTACACGAAATTTAATTTTTTACACTAAAAATACAAGCATTTTTTAAATTTGGGGTGGACCGAGACCTAGGTTGTCCCCCTAGCTACGCCCCTGATCATCGATCAACCGAGTGAGCTATAAAGATTGAATCCGGTTGATTAGTTAATCTTACTCAAAATCATATGAACTCATATGAATGTCTTCTTACAATCTTACGTATCACCTTCACGGCTTCAACGTTTTGAAATGGACAAGATAATGATAATAAAAGAGTAACTATATATCTAAAATAAAACAGAAATGGAGAAAATCTATCTATCAAAGATTGTATATATTGTCAAGGGATGATGAAGAAAATAGCTTACTTGTGTTGATTTATAGTCACCATCTTCTTTCATGCTATCAAACCCTTTCACTTCATTTGCACTTATATAATTTATGAGCACTGGAAGCTGTTCATGATAGTTGTTGCTTGCCATGAAAAAACTCTAATTTCTTTGAGTTGTATCAGAAAATGAAATAAGCTAATGACTTATATATATATAGAGTATAATATAAGATTCAATGCTTTATTTTAACCTCCAAGAGTAGTCTCTGGTTTCCAAGAGAATGCAATTCAAAATGGAGTTGGAAGGATGTTTTAAATAGAGTTTGAGGATGTTTTAATTTTTTTCCTGCAAGTGGTAACTAAGTTGTATTGCACTACATCAACAGTAAGCTAATTAAGGTACATTCGTTTGAAAGTGACATCTTAAACTAAATTAATAAATTACTACGTATTAATGATCATGCATGACAAATCAACGACAAAAAATTCTTTTACAGACCATTAATTAATTTAATATAATAATAATAATAAACTAATAATAATTAAAGTTAGGTGATCCGTTTGGACTAACAAATTAAAAACACGTGTTCGGCACTCGAGTGCCGTAGGAAAATACTCCGTATTAAGTGTGGCCTAATAGCACATGCAAAAAGACTTGATATGGCTACTTCTTTGTTTAAAAGATTTAAAACTTCGAAAGTATAGTCACATATATTACTCCTTTGGTTCTGTAACTGAAAAACTATAATACGAATAATATAGTATCTATGCTAGATTAACTTTTTCAAAAATATACTCCGTCCGTCCCACTTCAAGGTTCTCACGCGATTTACGATGTTTGATCGATCATAAAGTTAATTGCTCCTTGTCATTAATAGAATTATTTTTAGTAAATAAAATTTATATATTCAGAAACTACATCAAAACCGTTACAAAATCTGCAAAAAATAATTTAAATTTCATAAACTTTTTATATATAAAGCAAAAGATTAAGAACAATGCACGTTGACCAGAAAATAATGGACGACAACCTTTAAATGGGACAAAGGAAGTACAAACAGCTATAATAAGAAGTTATGTTTAAATAGTACGTGTGGCAAAAAAATCACTAAAATGAGTATACATACCTACACAATCAATATAACTGGATAGAATATAATTACACACGATCATGATCACTAAAGAGTAAATATACTAATCTACTATTATACGGAGTAGTTACTTAAATTTTACATGTTTCTATATACTACCTATGTTTTGATCATAAATTACACACGATCGTGATCTATAATACTCCTCCGTCCCACTAGATTTTGCCAACTTTCCCTTTTTGTTTGTCCCAAAAAATTTTGTCACTTTATTTTTAAAGCAATATTTTTGTGACTCTGTTAATTTCTCTCTGCTCTGCACAAACCTCAACCACACAAATTTTACTATTCTAATTTCCTACCTAACATCAACTTGACAAAGTTGAGTGGGACGGAGATAATAAAATTTTACGGAATATATTATTTATTTCATTTCATTTTTGGTGACTTTCATTATATACTCCCTCCGTCCCAATAAAAACTTCAGTTTTGACCGGGCACACATATTAAGATAGTGGGAATTATGTGGTGGAGAGTTATGCAGAGGAGAGAGAAACGTGTAAGAATGATTGTGAACCACAAATTCTTTGCCAAAAAGGGAAAAAAAAGATAAATTTGGGACGGACGAAAAAGGAAAGCATGAAGATAATTCCGGGATAGAGGAAGTATAATATTTCATTTTTCTTTCCTGTTTTTCTATTTTCCATCTTCCGATTTCTATAATTTATGTACGTGTAGTACCGTAGTACGATTTTTCTATCTACCCACAATTCGTCAACTGATGATTGCCGACGATGATAGAAGCTGCAAGTACCAACTTCCTAATCCCTCCTATTCTCAAACAACTTCCCACTTTTGTTTTTGAGAAATCTAGAAATTAACTTCACACTTCTTTTATTTCCTTATTTGGCAAATTATCTACATCAAAACAGTGTCAAACAGTGCCAAACAATGTCCAAACAGTGCACTCCACAGTAAAATGAAATTTATTTTCTTAATATGTGTGAAGTCAAACTATGAAGCTCTTTGAGAACCGGAGGGAGTATAACTTCCCATTTAAAAGTAGTTGAGATTAAGAATAGTGAAAGGAGATATAAATTATTGAGGCTATGATGGGAAGATAATGAAATAGTGTGTTGGAATGAAGGATAAACCCAAAAAAGTAGTTGGAATAGTGTAGTATTATTTTTAAAATTATTGAGGGTATGATAGGAATATTTAGAAATGATAAGATATGAATGTTACAACGAAAGTGAGAAGATATGAATGTTATGGAGGAAGTATATTTTAGTTTGCTTTTAGAGTTTTGGATCGATAATTACGGCTGTACTACGTACTATCATTGTCTTTTTAGTTGCAACATGGAGATATTTACGTTATTCAAACATTCTACTTTTACTATATTTTATTTTTATTAATCGAGAATTAAATATAATAACAGTTGACCGTTGGAAAGTGTGAAAACGAGAATGTTAGACAAAAAGAGAACGAAAGAAGTGTATGATAATATAATATTTGAAAAAAATCAAATTCAAAATTTGCATAAATTTTATTTAATCAGATCTAATATTTTTTAGTACAGTTGTACAATATACTTTTGACACGATCATTAGTACAATGTGTACTAAATTTTTAAGACGATCTTATATGGAATAGCAATACACACATGCTTTAATTTGATCCCATTTTAAATATACTGAACAACATCAATATATAAAATATAATTGGTTACAGAAACTGAAATAAAGCGTACAAGGCGTACCGTTATTTTGCTGACTGAGTCACCGTGATTAACCTCTCCACCATCCTGTCGAGTCGGGGTGGGAGCTCCTGGGATGAGAGATTCCACATTTTTTTTAAATAAAATATAAAAGCTGAATTAGAATATTCTTAACAGGGGGCTGTGTGTGGAGCCGGGGTTAAGGACCCACCGTTAATTGGAAGAAGTTTGACTAAATGCTGTTTATACTTTGTACAACTATTAAGCACTGGAATAAACAGTATTGGAGTGGATGGTGACCAAAAAGAAATTCTATATTTATCTAAACCATCGAGTAAAAGTAAAACAGCATTAGTTACCTCCACCGTGCAATTATGACATTTTTGTACATAACCCATCTGCTAATACTAAGCTCGAATCAATATATTCGATAAACCATATTCAGGTGCAATGTACTAAGGACATATTAAGAATATGTACTTATGCGTTTTGTACTTTAATTATGAGGTAAAAGTCAGATTGATCCTCGAAGTTGCATAAAAGGGTCAAATAAGTCCTTATATAGGAGATTCTGTCTGGCTGTCGCCATTCGGGGAGGTTCTCGGTGGCATTTTTTGATGAATTTTTTGAGCATCTTATTCATTAAGTTTAGTTTACTCATACCAAATTTCAGATAAAATTTCAATCCGGAAGACATTCAAATGAAGTTTTGAAGATAACTGCGCGGTTAAAAGCGCAGTTACCTTCAAGAATTCATTTGAATGTCTTCCTGATTGAATTTGTAGCTGCAATTTGGTATGAGTAAACTAGACTTAATGAATATGATGTTCAAAAAATTTAATCAAAAAATTCCACCGGGAACCACCCCGAATGGCGACGGGCCGAACAATAAAGACTTAATTATTTGACTTTTTAATGCAATTTTGAGGACCAATCTGACCCTAACCTCCTTTAATTATTGAGTGAAATCGATCCAAATAATCCAACTTGGCAACATGAGTTTGACGAATGATCGACTAGAGTGTCATGTTTATGATTTTCATCTAAATTAAGTGGATAAGTACGATCGATTGTTTTCTTTTTTTTATAATCAAGTGTTCAGATCACAATCCAACTAATCTTAAATAGTTTGGCAATACCTTATTCACATAGAGTCGACGCAGTATGTGGATGAATTAGTTACAAAACTTTTTAAAATAGAAGTTGCCATGTCTGGTGATTTTAATTTGAAATTCAATTCAAACCTTCACGGTAGCTCAGTTGATTTAGTGGTTGGAAAGTTGAAACATTGATCAATGATCGAAACCCACGACGATCGTGTAAATGTTACAGCTATTGTGTACTTGACTGTACATTTGGTGCGCATCAGCATAAGGTCCATCACAATTGAACTGTTGAGTAACTGTGACTTAAATCCTTCCAAATGCCTTGTCGGGTTGGAGTGAGGGAGCTCTTAGGGATGAAGGATCCAACCTTTTGGAACATTAATTTGAAATTCAATATCTTCAAATAAGATTAGTTGTACTTAACTATTAATTTACTTAATTCGATCAATAGCTAAGATAATAAAATGCACCACTAGATTTGGTTCCATTCATGTTCTTAGTCTCTGCAAATATAGTGCATTTTGTTTTAATCCCTGCAAAATTATTTTTTTTTTTGTTTTTCATCCCCCGATTTATGTTGGTTTTGCTTTTATTATGTCATTCAAAAAGTATTTAATTTTAATTTTTAGAAGCTTTTTACCATATATTTCAAAAATGTGAATGCTTAGTTTTACATTGTTTTAACTCTCATATTAGCCTTAAAAAAATTATGAAAGAACAAAATTAAATATTTCTAGTGGATTTATGTAATTGACAATAACTTTTTTTGTAAGTGGTTCCAAAATTAGAGATGGACTAAAAATAAAAAGTGCATATTACATGAATGGAAAACAAAAAGAATATTTTACAAGGACTAAAAACAAATTATGCCACATTTGCAAGGATTTAAAACGTACTACCTCCGTCTCTTAAAACTTTACCAAAGTTGACCGGCACGGAGAATAATAAAGTAAAAACTGTGTGATTGAGGTTTGTGCAGAGGAGAGAGAAATAACAGAAATCACAAAATAATTGATTAAAAGGGAAAGTAACAAAGGTTTTTGGAACGTCCTAAAAAAGAAAGATCGCAAGGTTTTAAGAGACGTACGGAAGATTTAAGTCTTCTTAAAATGTCCTTTCCGAAGGTGAATTTGTGCGATAAAAAACCATTAGCCAATCAGTCAATCACCATGTTGTCATCATAATCGCGATGAGTATTTGTGTCTAGAGTCTTAATTGCGCGATTACCGAGGTAACGACTAACGAGTAAAAAAAGTACTCCGTATTCTAATAATTGTGGACATATATTCTTAAGTTTTTTTTGGCAAAACATATATTCTAAAGTTAATTCCTTGTTTTCAAACATGCCATAAGAGACGACAACTAGCACATAGCTTGGGCCCATGTATACAAAGTTAAGAAATAAATAAATTTATCAGTTCCAAAAGAACATTCATACTTTCATAGATATACTCCCTACTTCGTGATCGAATTGTACGTAAAGGCTATTTTAACTTTCGAGGCTTAAACTATTTTTAAATTAGATACAAATTTTCTGATTTGATTTGGTTTGTTTTGTTTAAGTGTGGTATGATTTGGTACAGGGTCGGCTAGAGCAAATATGAGGTCCTAAATGGTCATAAAGACATTTTATGTTAAAAAAATCAGCATAATAAAAAAATAGAATATCCGTTAAATAGATGTAAATTACTTATGAAAAGATTCATATATTACTTTTAACGTAATGAGAATATTCTTCTTATTTTGCGAAAGATTAAAAAATGATAAAAAATACATCCTCACGCTCCTTCTCTAACACGATATTTGAACTCTCGTTCTCAATAATATTTGAGGGAGAAGGTTTTGTGGTTACGAACGGATAACCTCCACAGAGCCAGTAGCAATCTTAAAATTAAACCATTTCTTAATTTGTTCTTTGTCTTTGTACATCTCGAATCATGTTTTCGTTTTCCCGTCACCATAAATTCTACTAAATAAGTTATTCATAAATTAAAACTGAATCCACTATTTTTAATTGCGTACGTATTAGAGATTATATATCTTCAATATATCTATCAATCAAATCAGAACTTACAATTTCATTGCAAAGACCATTGGGATCACATTCATACGATAACGAGAATTAGGAAGATCTTGCATCAACATTACATTTACATCAACGTAATCCCTGAGAATACCAATATGGTTGCTAGATATATTGGCTTCGGAAGGGACGTGAAATCTTCCCATTTCTTGAGAACTCTTAAGTTTGATGCAATCTAATCTAATAAATTCTCTTTTTATTTTAAAAATAATAATATACCCTAAATCCCCAAGCCCTTAATGCCCAAACCAACTCAACCAACTAACATTTTTAAAAAGTAGAAGATTTACTCAGTAAACAATAAAATACTGTGTAACAAACAAGTAAACTGAAGATCCTTCAAATCAACTAAATCAATTACTGAATTATTAATTAATAAAGTTAATAAAAGACCTAAAGACTAAAGTCAGGAGTGCAGACCGTAGATCTAAAGACCTTTACTCTGTTAGGCCGATTGGGGATTGCAAAATGGGCCAAGCCGGCAAGGGGTAAAGCTGTGAAGGGGAAAGGGATTGCCGCTGTGTGTTTATCGGTCTTTTGAAAAAGGTAGTCGTATGCTTCCGCCTCTGACCTTTGAGCTTCCGCCTTCGTCTTAGTCGAGCAAGGCCTTCTGCAGATTTGTTATAGTAATAGGTTTATTTTAAAAATCGGAGGCCCCTAAATTTTGGAGACCCTAGACACTCGTCTAGGCTTCCTGCCCCCATAGCCGGCTCTGATTTGGTAAATGTCTGACGTGTGTATTTAGAAATGTTCAAGTTTGGTCTAGTGTAGTCTGGTCTAATCTAACCTAGTCTGTTATAGTCTGGTCTTAAATGAAATTAAGTGCCCGTTTGATAATACTGAAATTGGCTGAATCGGCTGATTCTACTAAAATTTATGAAGTTTTGGCTGAAGTGGCTGATTCTGCTGATTCGTGAAAAAATTATATTTAAAATATATTTTATTAATAAAATAAAGAAAAAATATATGAAATAATAGCTAAAATGATTTTTTATAGTAACTTCAGCCAATACAGCTAGAAAAGTAACTCAAACCTTCCTTCTTATTATTACACAATTCAGCGCGCGAAATCAAAAGTTACGTGTTTGGTTAAAAAATTGCATAATATGCTTGATAAGCCGAAAAATAGGGTTACCAAACGGGCTCTAAATTTAGTTCCTCTTTAGTTATAAGTTGTAATTAACTGTAGTGTTCAATATAGTAATAGTTATTACTTTTTTAGTATTTAAAAACATTATTAAAAATAAATAATGGGACAAAATGCTAATATATGAGCCCGTTTGGTAACACTAAAATTGGTTGAATTGGTCGATTCTTTGAAATTTATGAAGCTCTGGCTGAAGTAGATGTATTGGCTGATTCTGCTGATTCATGAAAAAATTATATTTTAAATATTTGTTATTAATAAATTAAATAAAAAATTATATGAAAAATAACTAAAATGATTCTCTACAGTAATTTCAGCCAATACATCCAGAAAAGTAATTTGAACCTTACTTTTTCTGCTTATTACAAACTTTAGCGCGCGAAATCAAAAGTTACGTGTTTGTTAAAAAACTCGGCTGATAAGTCTGATAAGACGAAAAAATGGCTCACCAACCAGGGTCATAAAAGGGTTTAACGGATTTCACCCATATCTGCCTGTACGATGTTCCACCTACGTTGACAACTACCGCTTAGCCGCTTAGGTAAGGTTTAGTGCAGCGATATGAACCATAGAGTTCCAGTTCAAATTCTCCAAAAACTCTTACTGTCTATAGGTTGCAATTTGATATTCCAAGTTTGCGTGACACAAAAATAACCTATGATCACATGTTTATATTCCGAATTTGATATCTGTTATTCCCCATCTATCTCCCGATTTTAGGTTCCCATAACATTTCCATACGCAAAATCTAAAACCCGATCACATGTACGTAGTATATATTTAGGTACAATATTTGGATGTATATATAACTTTAAATAGGTGTAGTCAAATTAATATAACTTTAATATTCTTGGTACGAGAGGCGACACAGTTATCAAGAAAATAGAATTCTTGTTGTTAATATTGAATTGATAAAGAAAATAATTACATATTTGTGACTAGAATAAATAGTGTTTAAAAAAATGTACGGAGTAACTAGTAACTAAGTGTAATGAAATCCAAGAAGCTTATTTTTAATTTTTGAACTTAAGTTACCATGACATTACATTACAATAACTATTAATCATATTTGTGTAAATAAATTGTTATTTTATTAATATTTTTGAAAAAAATATCCTTGATAAAGTAAGTACTTTCTTCATCCCGAAAAGGTTCGCCAAATCGATTTTTCTTGGTCAATGACAATCAACTTTGGCTAATGATATCTTTTAATACAAAATTATTTTGAATATGAAAATTATTTCAAAATAATCCTTATTCAAAATATTTTCATAAAAATGTAAAATTTATAAATTTTATACAAATATAATAATTAAATCACTGTTTAAAGTTCGCCATCATTCATAAAAATGATTATGTAAAATGCCATTCTTAAGAAACACTAATATTTGGTCACAACAAATTATTTTAGAGAAGATCGAATATAAGAATTCAGAGTAGGCAAGATTGCCAAAAAATATTGAAACTCAATAAGATCGGTTTAAACAGTTCCAAAATGATTTAGATGGCACTGGGAAGGAATCTAGGACAAATCAGAGATCTAGAATTCGACCAAATGAGAGGACAAATAATTACAGTACCAGTTAATGGAATAATAAAGGCCTGCAAACCCGGAAATAGATCTCCAAAAGGTCGTTCAGAAAAAAACAGCCCGACCCGAAACAGTAACTAGCCCCCACCGAAATGAGTAAAAACCGGGTGGGGTACACCGTTTTTACTCCAACTGTAAAAAAACGGGGGAGGCCCCTTTTTTTAACTCCAACTGTAAAGATGGTATGAGACTGAGCTAGGCAATAAGGGGAGGGGGCCTACCACTTTAAACTAGGGGTTAGTAGGAGAAGATGAACTTTTTTATTGGACTCAATATGAATTGATCTAATTTAGTACGGAGTATAATAAATAAATTAATTAGATCCATAAATAAATTTCCACTCTCTGTGTACTTTAATCTAGTCTCAAGTTGAAAACAGTTCAAGTAAAAACATTTTTAATAATATTTAATGTGAAAAATTCACTTGATAAGTGTTAGTTTTCCATTGCTTTTGTCCATTTTAGTGAAATTGTTAACAAATGAGCAATTCACGTATAATTTTTAAAATTTGGGATTATATATGTAAATAAATATGTCTAGTTTTTTATTTTTTTAATATACAGAGTTACAGAGTTAGAAAATGGACTCATTAGAATATTACAAGGAAAACGAAGATAAAAACTAATTTAAAAATTAACAAAAATTGGGAATAGACAAATAAAAAAGTACTCCATCCGTCTCATTATTAGAAGGTTTCACTTACTTTTTTGTACGTCCCATATAAATGTTCTCATTTTCATTTTAGAAAATAATTAACAATCTTAAGTGACAAGTTAGTCATTAAATATTAAAAATAATACATTTATAAAATCACAGTTATCAATACTAACTACATTATAATATATATAATATACCTATTAAAATTATTTCTTAAAATATACTCAAAATACTTTATTTAATTATTGTCTAAATAATCGTGCCGTTTTGCTATGAGAATCTTCCAACTGAGGTTGTATTTGCTGAATACAAACAAATCATACGTAGTACGGAGTATAATACTAATATATGAGTACTACTGTATTTCAGAACCTACTTGATGATGAACGCATTAGAATATTAAAATCAGGTTTATTTTGGCAATTATTTCATATTTAAAATGTACCATACTTATGGGGTGTCGTAGAATAAGGTTTATTTGGAAAAAGAGCAAATTTTAAGTAATAAAATGAAATGATGAGTGAATAATATATGGATTAAAATGATACAGTAACGGACCCGATTTGGATAATTTCATTTTCTGAAACCATCCTTGTTTTCTACTACAATTAGGCCCGTCAATGGATCGGGTCTAGACCCGGACCCGATTGCTTTTAACGGGTATGAGTCTATATTTTATTCCGTTTACCCGGATCCGGATCCTGACCCATTAGTATTTTTAATGAACGGGTCAGTATGGTACATATGATTCCGACCCGTTAAGGACCCTAACTCGTTTAAAATTTTATTAGTACACACACTAATACATAAAATGGTTACTCATAATACTTCAAATAAAAAATACTCCCTCTGTCCCACAATGAACTTCACAGTTTAACCTACACACATATTAAGGAAATAAACTTACCATGGGGTAAATTTTACTGTTTTGACACTGTTTTGACACTGTTTGACACTGTTTTGCACTGTTTCGACACTGTTTTGCATTATTTGACACTGTTTTGATGTAGATTAACTTGTCATTTAAGGAAATGAGAACTTGTTTCTGGGACATCCAAAAAAGGAAAGTGAAAAGTTCATTGCGGGACGGAGGGAGTACAAACCGATACACACAAAACATACACACATAATAATACATAAAGTTATTAGTTGTAATTCTTCAATTAAAATTATACACACTAATACGTACTTACTGTATAAGTGATATTGATCGAGATATTAAGATATCCTAAAACTAATACTCATTTTCGTCATTTATACGTAATCATAAAGTTTGTAATCATATAGGTAAAGCCCAATATTTTTTATTAAATATTAATATTATTATATCACTCTCATATATAATACTCCGTATGCTTTTATACTCTCACTAGTGCAAGAGACCTTTTTGTGACCTAATTTCAAGTTTATTCTACGAGCTTTCTATGCGAGAGAAAGCGAAACACACTGGAGTTATACGTCTCTACAAGAACCGATATTTTATTAGATAAAAGTGCTTATTTTCTATGAGAAATCTTGATGTGTTTTGAAAGTGAAGATATATTTTGTTTTTAAGTTTGTGCACATTGCTTTACATTTTATATACAGGTCATGTTATTTTTCACAAAGTTTATAATGTTGTGCATATCATTATTATTGGCGCATCTACCCAACCCAGTTCTGAGACCCGTTGGGTTTGGATTTGGGTCCAAATTTTCAGACCCGCCAAGTAAACGGGTCGGGTCTGGATCCATTACTAACTTAGCGGGTCTGTCGGTCTGGGTCTGGAACACTACGTTCCGACCCGAACCCATTGACAGGCCTAACTACAATAAAACTACAATTTCATTTTTCAATTTTCCAAAGATCAAATTTGTTCATTTTCCAAGGCATTGTGCAAGTGCAAATGGTGGGAATCAAGATTACCTAAATACTGAAAAACAAGCACTTTGGGGTTTTGTGGGATGACGAATAAACCACAACATGATGTGTTTGTTGCCAAGGTGAATGAATGTGGTTTCCTACACATAATTCCTTTCATACCATTTTTAGCGACCGACGAATAATTTAAGCTTGTAGAAGTGAAATTCATCCACCATGGCACGTTTTTTTATTCAATTTAGAGTTAGTTAATTAATGAATTAAGTTTGCGTTGATGCAATAAACTACACTAAATAACATCAGAATTGACCAAATTCGGAGAATGAACTAATATTAATAAAGTTGTTATTGATATTTGAGACTCAAAATCTAAATTCTTCAACAGAAAAAACTAAGAGCCCGTAGTTACATATTTTTTCGGCTTATCAGACTTATCAGTCAACTTTTTTTACCAAATACGTAATTTTTGATTTCGCGCACTGAATTGTGTAATAAGCAGAAAAAGTAAGGTTGAAATTACTTTTCTGGTTGTATTGGCTGAAGTTAATGTTGAGGATCATTTTAGTTATTTTTTTCATATAATTTTTTATTTTATTTATTAATAACAAATATTTCAATTTATTTTTCATGAATCAATTAGCTAATACAACCACTTCAATCAGAACTTCATAAATTTCAGCAGAATCAACCAATTCAATCAATTTTGGATTTTTGGTGTTACTAAACGGGCTCTAAATTCCACTGATCAATCACTAATGCAAAAAATTGCAAAAAACTAGAAATTGACGTAAAGATATCTTATATTTCTTGCTTGGACACTTGCGGTCACTAGCGAATTAAGATCATTAGCAATGTGATATTAAAAGTGAAATGGAGTAGCTTAGGCGAAAACTTTACAAAAAATCATATTATGTCCATGAATATTATTTAATCATATATTTTCTAAATGAAATATTCCCTCCGGTTCCGAAACAAATTAAATGTTTTACTTCACACGACAGTACAAATTCAGGAAATAAATTTGACTTTACTGTAGAGTACACTGTTGTGACACTATTTGACACTATTTGACACTGTTTTGCACTGTTTGTCATTGTTTTGCACTGTTTTGATGTAAATAATTTGCCAAATAAGAAAGGGAGAAGAAGTGTGAAGTTTATTTTGGACATACCCAAAAAGGAAAGTGTGAATTTGATTTAGGACCGGAGGGAGCAAGTAAAAAATGGGAAAAATTAAAATTGTCATCTTCAATAAAAATAAATAAATAAGGTTATCAAACATGCTCTCAAAGACGACAGGTCGGCTCTCAAAGATAAGCGAATTTTCCTTTCAATTACAAGATTGATATCTACACACACATATAATATCTTTTTTGTTCTTCCTATTCAATTACTACCTCCGTTCCCATTTTAATTTCCAAATGGATTTGACACAAAGTTTAAGATAGTGGATATTATGTGGTGGAGAATTGTGCAGAGGAGAGAGAAATGTGTAAGAAATGTTGTGAACCACAAATTCTTTACCAAAAAGAGAAAGTGGAAGTTTTAATTGGAACGGACGAAAAAGGAAAGTTGGAAGTTTATTTAGGAAGGGATGGAGTAACATATTTGGTGTAAAATAATTCAGTCGACATCACTGTCGTTTTCCTCGATGTTTACAACTTTACACGTAGAAAACGAGAAGTTTATAGATAAAAACTCAGCAAAATCAGACAAAAAAAAACACATTTGAATACTCCTTATAATTTATAGATAGTAACTGATTAAGTTAATAAACATGTTGTTAACTTGATGGAACCAATGGTAGACTTTTAAGTCTGTACCTTCATATTTGAGGTTTCCAGAATGTTATGTTATGATTCATTTGCTTTTATTTTAGGTGTGCCTTTTTTAGAATCAATGATTTGATTTCATCATGTATGTAGAAGATTAAGTGATGCACTTGTTAGACGAATTGAGAGGTGAAGAGAAGGGCAGGGAGGAGAGGGAGATAACTTTAGAGGAATTAGAATATAACTTTAGAGAGAACAAACTGGAGGACAAATATTTTTGTGAAAAACTCCTCTTTTTCTTCTTTCCTTTAACCCTTTTTACTTTATGTATATTCTTTTTATGCCTTTTACATTTATCTTTTATCTTTATCTTATCCTTTTTATCTAACCTTATCTTTTTATCTGTACTTTCTTTTTGACTCTGATATCATTTATCGATTCATGTTAGCCGACTCCGAAATCTCTTGAGACTAAAGTTTGTTTATTGTTGTAATAATTTCATTTCGTCAAGAAAATGACCCTATAGTTCAATTGTTAATATTTTATAAATTTTATTAATGACACTTTCTCAAATCAATGATTCAAATTCCTCCACTATGTGATGCTCACTACCATTGACGGTACATTGGTACTCCTCCAATTCTGAACACATTTTTCTCAACAGATTTATAGCACCACTCTTTGAGTCTTTGATTGCCCCCGCCTGCAAAACCACCACACCACCACAGGATGAACGGCTGGCTCTGAGTTGGAAGTTTAAAAAGCCACAGTTTCAAAGGCACTACTTGAAAGTGGAGGGTTGTACTACGTTTTCATAAGACTAATGAGTATAAGATTAGAACAAAAGTTTTTGGTGATCAAGCAGGCATAACAGATAGGCATGTCTTACAAAACCAGAAGAGGAAGGGTATTGCATGACTGGACATTGACTCATTGCTATTTTATTTCTTTACGATTTGCAATTTTTGTTAATCATCAGCAGTCTTGTTTGTTTTGGTATTCTACATTACGCTTAGTTTATTCATTTCGAATGTGGTAGGACGGGATCAATCTAATGCAGGTGATCTGGATCATACTACCTGTTAAAGACAATCCACTTGTACAAACATGTTCAATGTATGATCCAGAACCATGTCCTGTATATAACTTCTGGGATATGAAGTGGTGATCTGGAGCATACCTGTCCAATATGACTTATATTTGGCTTCTCTTGGAAAGGAGTATCAATAGGATCTGGAACCATGTTCATGAGGAAATCTTAGTCACGAGTACCTATAATATTTCATGGGCTTTGGAACTGTTATACTTGTACATCATTTGTCACAAAAACAAATCCAATAAATGGAAGAACAATTTCCACAAAACATGTTATAGTTAATTAAAAGCACAATACTCGAACAGAGAGTCAAGCATCTATGTAACTATGCCAATTTTTTTCCCTTCAGGGGGCCTTTGGGAATTTTGCTGAGAACCTTGGCATCAAATACGACATATTGCTTTTTTATTTCAACACCAGCCTTCTCAGCAAAGGCGTCAATCTGATCCTCATACTTCTCGTACAGCACAGGTACAGTGTGGAGCAACACAAAACCTGTTTGTGGCAAGGTAATAAAGAATAATAATAAAATTTTGTAAGAATATTTTGTACAGTCACCTATATGCATCAAAGTGAAAGTACTGACTGATGTAAAACAAGGTAAGGAAGTTGCATTGGCTCCCCAAGATTGAGAGAATCCACAGGCCAACAATAACCTGCTCATAAATAAAATACCAAAAACCATATCATTATCAATTATCAAGGATCTCATCGGAAGAAGGTGATTATTATCAGGAGAAATTATGAAGGAAAATTGATAAGAAATTCTGAAAAAAAAAAAAGATGCAGGTGAAATTGGGGAAGAATTGGTGCAATTAAAAAATGATTTATCGATGTTCGATCCAATTCATTTTTTCTATTTACAAAATTTACTGCATAAAGGCTATGAAATCAAAAAATATGTACATGTTTTGATCAAATGTCATATTCCTATGCATTTCCAATTGTAAAACCACACATTAATGTATCCATTTCCTTGGAATATTTTTTTGATTTCCCAACTACTTCTGCGTTGCAAAAATGCAGACAGATCCTAAGAGAACCCAAAACTTGACAATATTTGTTATACTACAAATTAAATATAGAAAGAACTTACACCAAGAAACTTTTTCAAGTCTTTTCCTGATGCAATATCTCGAAGGTTGTCCAAAGCTCCATTAATTTCAGTTCTTAGTGCAGATGCTACAGAAACAACAATATCCTCAGGAATAATGACTTCTGGGATATGAAGTGGTGACCTGGTACATGCAAACAAGGTTAATTTCCGAGGGTAGCATTAGGATTATGATTTACGATGAGAGAGGTGAAATAAGTTTTACTATTTCTTCCTTATTCATCAATGTCACATCACAAAAAAGCTAAAAAGTTAAATCATGTACTTCTTTCTAATTTTTCATTTTCACGTTTCAAGTTTCAACTTCTTCCCAAGCAGCTAATGTGAGAGTGAATAAATAAAATAAACATCACCCCTCCAAGCAAAAACTAAACATGTAGCTAAACAAAAGAGCATAGCAGTCCAAGGTGACTGGCATTATGAAGAGGGAAAAGAGCTCACTTCTTTAAGAAGGTTGATGCATTTGACAGCAAGAAAGAGATCGCTAGAGCAAGAATCAGTACATGGCATACTAGTGTAAGCAAGTGGTACTCCAGCAATTCAAAGAACACCCAAATCGCAGTAGCAAAGCCAAGCACACCTGCAGTGACTTTCTTGTCCCTCCAGAGGAAAATATCAGCAGCTGCAGTAGAGTAAACAATGAGAACAACTAGAAATAAAGAACCATACAGAAGACAAATTCCGTGAATTATGTCTTATTTTTTTTTTGAAAGGCAGCCCATAATGAAGTCCCAACTAGAAAACAAGAGAGAAAAACAGCACACCGGTCTCCTTCCACAAATCAAACAAGTCTCACAATATCAGAAGTTATAAAAAACAAAAATGCTTGGTGTACACCTACACCATTCACACACTTCGTTTGTCTACACAGACAAAGTTGTCTGTATACAGACAATTCTATAAATTTAGTCTGACAAAGTGTGTGAATGGTGTACAAAAAACAGTGTACACCAAGCATTTTTGTATAAAAAATGCTTACACGAAGAACATAACCAAGCTGGTCTATTAGCATATCTCAATTTTTGCCAAACCAAGGTCTATTATTGATAATTCCAAAGACTGGTATACAAAAATGACAATAAAATACTCCGTATTATTTAAGGCTCATAGAAAGCCATCGAAAACATCGTAAATATAAAATACAATTACCAAATAATTTTTCCTAGCTAATGGAAGAAATGACACATGTGTTGTAGATATTCATATTAACAGTTTCAAAAAAAGCACTACTACATACTAATACAGGAATGAGAAAACTATTGATACTAATTTCTTGTTTATTGATGATTAAACCCATCACACCCATCCTCAAATCACCATATCTACTAACCGAAGTATTGAACATTTGGAACAGAAGACATTCTCCAATGAACTTACGTTTTCCACCGCCTAGCACATTGTGAACTGGCTTCTCACGGCCGAAAAGACGATAGATCTTGGCCTTGACGGCGTCGACTTTGGACTTCTTGTCCTTCTCGTTATCTGAATCCGATGAAGAATCGTTAACGAGTGGACTTTGAACGATCTTATCCAAAACAGATTCGTGCTCGCCGGCGTGATCCATCGGAGAGAAAAAAATTGGTCTTGGTTTTGGACTGGTTTTGATGCCCTCTCTCGTTGGTGGGTGACTTGTCCGAGTGAGGAAGACTGAGGGGGTTAAGGGGTGACTCCAACCTAACCTGAGGCTCGGAGTAACCGAGCCCAAAAAGAGGTTAGGAAAGTTACTGTCGGTGCACGGCGAACGTCGCGTTTTAACGGCGACAATTGTGGGAACGTGATCTTCGGGATTCCAAAATGGGCCAAAGATTATAGGCTGACCTGCCACAGGCCCACAACGCTATCTCGGACTATGATATCTCATTTACCCAAAAAGATTTATTGTTTTTTGACTTGATTTTCTTTTATTTATAATAATCTCAAATATCAAAATCATATTGTATGTTACGATTCACTAGATTTTTTTTATATAAATTCATAAAATTTAATCAACAAAAAAGACTTACTAACCGTCATTTTTAAAATTCTCAAATTGCAAATCAATTTAGGCTGAAGAAGTAAGTTAAAATGATGTACAAATATCATAGTGCTTCTAATTTCTAAATATGACCACGTATATATAATGGCTAAACATAATTTAGCCATTATATATAAGTGCATATTAAATATTTCAAAACTGATAGTCTGCAATATTTCTTAGCTTTTGTTAGACTATGTGTAAGTGTGTAACCCAACATCGTCTATAAAAATAAATATTCTTCACGTCAATATTCACGTCAATATGAAAGTTATGTTTACTCTTAGTGAACTATTCACAACTTAGTATAGTCAATAAACACTAATATTCACTATGTCAATACATGAATAATTTTTTTTAATATCACTTAAATGAAACATATTTACAAATATGACTACTAGTTACCGTCAATCTCAAAATCTTTTGCGATTAAAGGTTGAATATTGTTGTTGTATGACTAATGGTTATTATAGTATAATCTCGTGGTCACTTAAGTCTAAAGATCAAACATAAGTTACTATGACTAATGTTGAGTTTAATCAAACATAAAATAGTAAATATAGATATAATTTGGTATAACACTCGACCTTTACGTGGAAACCTGAAAGGGAGAAAACTACAGGACTTTTTAGGCTAATGTCCAAGCCCTCTATTTCTCATTAATACTCTCCTCACCATTTACATAGTACAAATATCTTGGGACTCCATTAATGGAGCTTGAACAACTAATCTACAAAAATAAGGAAGGAGAAGTAGCCTCTTGGAGAAGGCCTTTCCTTCTCCTATTTATAGAAGGGGAGGGGGTACAAGGTTATTCTCATGGGCCAATAGGCCTAAATGGGCCTAATATGGGCCGGTTGGGCCGAAATGGGTCAGGTAGGCCTAAATGGGCTTCGACGACTGGGCTCCATGCTGGGGTGATGCCTTGGGCCTTTGAACAGTAGTAGGCCGGGATAATATATCCCAACATAAGTCACCCAGTTTCTTGAGTAGCGAGCGTGTGAATCTACTCGAGAAAGTATACTCTTGCTCACGTTCTTCCTTTCCTTCCCTGAATCGATGTCGTCGAATAGTCTCAGACGCAAGACATGCATAAGTGATAGGTAAGGTGCAGTCACCTAGTGGTTTGTCGGGCATTCTCAGTACGTACTTCGCCCCGTAATGGGTACAGTTGTCGAGCGGGCACTCACTGCCGCACGGGACCATGAATGGTCTCTAAATTAAGATATGTCATCGGGTAATGCCTTCGCGAGACGCTTCAGTCAACTAATTTGAGCCGATCGGGGGTGGACCCATGCGCTAACTCAAACCATTCATTTAATTAAAGTGTTGGTGGACTTGTTAATAAAGCGTCCTTAGACATTATTTTATTCAGGATCTTTTAATCCTTAACAAATAATGACGATGTGTAATTAATAGTAGTGATACTATATCAAGTCATTAATATTTTCATGAATGAGCATTTGGTGCCGAGTGGGACCGCATGTGCCCTCGGAATTAAAATGAATCGTTGGGGTAATACCCCCGGAAGACACATCGATCACTTAATTATAGTCAATCGAGGGTGGACCGACGGCCCACAAAAACCAATCATTTAATTTGAAATGATGATGAGGTTATCACTAAAGCTTCGCTCGACACCATTTGACTCGGGATATTTTAATCCCTAAATAAAAACCGGTGATATACAAATGTAATAACAATAACACTATTTAAAATTAAATATGGGAGTGGAAGAACGGTGGTACTTAGCTATATGGCGGAACATTAACTGTCTTGCAGACATACTGGCCTGTTAAGGAGGATCCGTTTGAGTGTGGCTCAGCCCACTGCCCCAGGTTGAAGTTTAGAATATTTGGCCGGTCGAGACTTCAAGAAGTCGTTCGAGCTTCCCCTTTTTCCAGTCTTGGCGAACCATGGGCACTTAACGACACTTCCCCGGATTCACGCGAACTGTGGGGGTGCTGACCGGGAAATTACTGAGCGGCGGAAATCCAAGTGACAAGGTGCCGAATGGCCTTTGCGCCCGAATCGACTCGGAGGGTGAACGGTCTGCAAATCCACCAGATGGCTGAGACCGAGCTATGAGATTGTCTGGTCGGACCTGCCTTTTTTTCCAGAACGGGTATGGCGGTTAGGCAAAACCTCGGTCGGTGCCCCAGAGCGTCGGACATGGCTGAGCGATGTACGACAGTAGGGTGGGGATTCAACACATCATCCCTGCTGCCTTCGTTGGCTTCCCCTCGATGGAGTCCCTCTGTTTTATGATTAATTAGATCAGTTGGTGTTGCCCGTATGCGAAGTATATGGAATGTGCCTTTAATTGCCCCTCAGTGGAGTCCCTTCTAATTTGACCGTTCGGGAAAACTCCCATCCGAGGTTGCTAGTGGTCCTTTTTTGCATTGGTGTTGTTTCTATTGAGCGATCGGGGCCACACTTTGGAGGTTTGGAGGTGATTGGCTTCTGTAAGGATGATCAGCTTTGAACGAGCAGCAAGGGACTAGTTCCTTTATCCCGAACGGGACCTCTGAGCGGCATCTCTGATTAGATAGCCGGTGACGACAGTCAAAATTTCTTAAGCACCATGCAGAATATGTATGATAGCGTCTGGGTGGCCCCCTGGATTCCCTTCAGGTACAGTTGTTAGCTTTGGTGTTCGGGAGTCTCCGCTCGGGAAATGGCTTTTTTTGTTTTTGTTTTTGTTTTGGATAATCGTGAGTCTGTCAAATCGTCAATCATGTTGTCAGGCTCCCCACGTGAGAGTAGGCTTCCACTCCTCTACATATTACCTGGGGGCACGCGGGTCCCACTCACCACTTAGAGTCTTTGGATCTCCTGTTGCTCTCCCCTGTGGTAAGCTCTGGCGATTCTTCCTCGGTAGCGGCTACCTTGGTGAAGCTACCTTGAGCATCCTGGCTCGCGCGGGTTGTCTGGCTGGAGCACGACCTGCTTTCTGCCTAGAATCAGGAACTCTTTGGTTTCTTGTCCCTCTGTTAAAGCCTGGAAGGTTGTTGCTTGGTCTCTTCGGATTGTTTTTTCGCTTTTCTGTTGTTGAAATTCATTGTCTTCTTCATATAAACATTGTAAAAATTTGGACTAAGGACCAAGCTGTTAGACTGGATCTGGACTCCTTCCATTCTTATTCTTTTTTCTAAATTTTTCCTGAATCATTTTTTCATCCATTTCTTCCTGAGATCAGTAGCTTTGTAGAATCAAGAACATGTAGATCTTTTTGAACTTTTTCCACAGACGGCGCCAATGTTGAGTTTAATCCAACATAAAATAGTAAATATAGATATAATTTAGTATAACACTCGATCTTTACGTGGAAACCCGAAAGGAAGAAAACCACGGGACTTTTTAGGCTAATGTTCAAGCGCTCTCTTTCTCATTAATTCTCTCCTCACCATTTACATAGTACAAATATCTTGGGACTCCATTAATGGAGCTTGAACAACTTATCTACAAAAATAAGGAAGGAGAAGTAGCCTCCTGGAGAAGGCCTTTCCTTCTCCTATTTATAGAAGGAGGGGGGGGGGGGCAAGGTTATTCTCATGGGCCAACAGGCCTAGATGGGCCTAATATGGGCCGGTTGGGCTGAAATGGGTCGGGTAGGCCTGAATGGGCCTCGCCGACTGGGCTCCATGTCGGGATGATGCCTTGGGCCTTTGAACAGTAGTAGGCCGGGATAATATATCCCAACAACTAAGTTATTACAATAATCACTACATTTAAAATTGTTGTAGTAATTTAGTCAACACCTGTATACCGAATAAGTGGACCGAGAACCATATAAAAATCCAAAACATGAGATGTTTGTGTTTGTTTGTTGAAATATGGTGTCCATCGGAAAAGTATCAAAAGATTGGAGCCATTGAAAGGGTTGTTAGGATTGAAACTTCTATTCAATAACAAGAACAGAATGCATGAGGAGTCAAACTCCATCAACAACAAAAACCCAACCATCACTCTACACACTTTTCTTCCTTTTTTATTTGATGAAGTGAACAACAACAAACTTCCTATTTATAGGCCTAGTTGGGCCAAGAGATAGTGCTTCATAAATCCATACCTATTTGTTGGAACGAAACTCTTTAGAAGGTGAAGTCCTACAAATCTTCTCATTCAGCTTCTTCCATATTTTTCTCATTCTGATGATACTTGTACATAGCTTATGCTTCTCGTGTGATGTAACCTTGGTTAACATTTCTGCAACATTCTTGTTTATGTGAATCTTTGAGAGTTTTAGTTCATGTTCCTCGGCTGGTTCTCAAAAGTGATATCATATCAAACATCGATATGTTTTGTGTGAATGATACATTGAGTTATTGTTGAGATCTTCAACAATCCGACTATCACAATGAATGATGTACTCCTCTTGAGGACAATCCAACTCTTGGAGAAGAATTTTAGCCACTTAAGCTCTTTTCCAGCTACACGTGCGACATTGTATATTTGTATTCAACTTCTAATGTGAACAATGCTACACATTTATGCAATTTGGATTCCCATGAGATGTCCCCAGCTAGTGTAAATATATAACTTGAAGTAGATTTCCCACTATCAAACAACATGAGCAGTATCAGGTCATGTACAATACTTGAGAAGGGTGGCGTAAAGTCGAAAATTGCACCAAAGTTTCTAAGTTATTAATAGTACTTCGTATATCATTTGTGTGTGTGTGTGTGCTCAACAAAAAAATTATTTCAACTATTTATATTTTATATAGCATTTCTAATCCAGGAGAATGTTTTTGTGGTAAGAATTATTAGGTGAAAATAACATAATTTGCTAACTTTTCTGAATAAACACTAGTGCTAAATCTTATTTCATCCAAATAGTTAAGAATAATAAGCCAATTAATATCGATTATATAAAACACATATGAAGATAATTTCTTGTATGTTCATAACATTTTATTTTCAAATATTGAATTATTGAATCCTATATGCATAAAGGGAGAGTCTAAGTTACAAAATTACAAAATTACCTAAATCCTTCCCATATTTGCATTATTAAATTCTTTTTTAAGTTACAAAATTATTTGATCTCTTATAAATACTTTCACGTACTCTCACTCTCTAAGTAATTCTGTTCATGACTTTTTCTTTCATCATTCTAGTATGTTATTTTTTTTCTTGTCTCCCATCATCTCTGTAAAACATGTTTCTAACAATCAAATGAACAATAGAACAGAATAGAGAAGAAAAGACGTTCTGATTCAATACTGAAATGATGATGAAAATCGGATACATCATATGAACGGCCATCACTTCTCTCTCTCATTCTACAATGTGTGTGAATGTTTACATTGTTCTAAGGATGCCTAGGGTTTTGAATCTCAAACTTCAAACTTTATAGTTTTGTAGGTTGAGCCCGTTTACAATAGGCGTGCATAAAGATAAATGAGCCCCTAACATTGAATTGGTCCGGTCTAATTAACTAATCTAATAACAACACAAATACACACATATTAAACATGATTGGACAACATAAAATATTCTTTAACAAGCTCACCTTTCAAACAAATTAGAGGAACATTTCAAGTTATAAAATAAAATACTCTAGATTAAGATTGTCTAAAAATGCTATTAATTTGCAAATGATATCAGCATTGCAAGTTAAATGTTGTTCACATATATTTTGATTTTAAGTTACTATCTCCTAAAATATAATACAGAGTACCATTTTAAAACTTCTGATTTCTTTTCTTTGAAGAGAACTTCTCATTTATTTAGAAAGTTAAATGTCAACATATGAACTTTTAGAATTGTTTTTTTTTATAAGATATGAGTAGGCTAAATGTGGTCATTCACATATAGCATTATTTTAATTTACTTTTCTAAGTGTTAATTTACATCTTCTCCTTAGTTTCGTTTGATTTTTTCAGATTCAATCTATTTTAAACTCAAAAGCACAAGTTGTAAACCGAACCACCGAGGTTTGAGTTAGTTTTAATCATTTTTTGTTTTATTAATTTCATTTGGCTTTGGTCGGTTCAGTTTCAGTCGGTTTGTCAATTAGAAACTGTAAGAAACTGTAACTCATCTATTCAAATAATATTTTATCCTCATATTACGTTAATTTCTACTTGTTGTCATGTGTAATCATTATTATGTACACTTTTAGAATTATTTATTATGATTGAGAAAATCAAGTACCGTGCAAGCACGGGTGCAATGACTAGTAAGTAATAAAAATCTCTATCTACCAATGAATTATAAAAATGTCTGAAACCATTACTCACATATATAATGTCAAAAGGCTTAAATATAAATGTGTAACATTTTAACCCATAATCATAATAATTCAATTGTTAAATACTTGTAGTACATTTCTTTATACCATCTTTATGTTTTGAAATAGTCTTCTATTTTCGTACTCTATTTTGTGTTTTTCTCTATTGTATTTTGATAAAAGGTATATAATATAATTCATCTTAATTCAATTCGTAAGCATGTTAAGTTTTGGGCAAAAAATAGCCGATAATTTATAATAAGTGTCGTATTTATACAATTTTTTGGATAAAGGGTAATTATATATATATATCATCCAAAAGAGTTTATGTACAAGTAAAGCAAACAAATAGGAGAGCAAAAATGGGGCTATCCCAACACGGGATATACCAAGACCTATGTGCTATACAATAAATCCCAGAACACAAGAATAGAGGGGCGGTTAGCCACCTCTCACAATCATGCCCAAAATACAAAAAAAAAGAGGGGCAATACGTCACCTCATGCCATCAAAAGTCAAAAAACAATAAGTTCATGGGGGTAGATACTATAAAGGATCTTATACACCATGTATTGGATCCTAGCAAAAACATCCTCCTCATGAGCTTTGGCATCGTCAAATCTGGTCGCATTTCGAACTCTCCATATCCAGTAGATGGTATAGATGAATGCAATTCAGGCCGCTTTTGCCTTGATTCCCACACCTTCATGGTCTCTCTTGATCCACTTCACCGAGCTATCCAACATAGTCATCAATCTAGGCATTCCAATCCATGTTCTCACTTTGTTCCAAATTGTACCTGTGAATTGACAACCAAAAAATAGGTGTGGTACCGTCTCCGATTCACCCTTGCAAAATGGACATATGTCAATCAATTCAAGCCTACTAAGGTTATCATAAGTCGCAAGGCGATTGAGGAAAGCAAACCAAGCAATGAATGAAAACTTAGGTGGAATGTAGGCTTTCGAAATGAAGGGCATCCACACTTGTTTAATGCCCTTTATTCTAATCAAGCCATACACTTTAGAGGAGTACAATTTGCCACAATTAGAAAGCTTGGAAAGGCCTTCAATTGTGCCACAATTAGAAAGTTTGGAGAGGCCTTCAATTGTGCTCCCAATTGGCGTATTTATACAAAATTTGAGTTCAGGGGAGCCTATAAGTTTGCTTTCCCCCATCTATAAGTGTACGTAGATTTAAAAAGGTCGAAATGGATGCTATTTGTTTTCCATGAAGCTATTTGGTAAAAGTTAATTTTCTGTTTCTCTTTGTAAACATAAATGCACCACATATATTTTTCTTTGGATTTGATGTGATCTCCCAAGACATGTAGAATAATTTGCTTCCTTTTTATGTTTCCATTTTTTTAAACCCGGTAGGCAAACCACCAAAATCAGTGGGGCAAATGCCAGAGAACATTTTCCGTGTTTTATTAAAATGAAAGAAATGAGTACAAAAGAGAGAGGGGGGGGGGGGGGGGGGGGCAAACCTAACCTCTCTTGAAGAGGCAAACCTCTACAAGAAAAAACAAAAGTAAAAAGAAAACCAAAAGATCATTGAGGGTAAACCCAATGGAATAAAACAAATAATTAATTACACAAAACCTCTAAAGGAAGGTAAATTAAAAAAATCCAAAGGCACAACAACCTTAATCGGACCGGGCAATAGATCGAGTAATATCATTCCAAACCGCTAATTGGGCCGGAGAGACAACATCAAGCAGATGAGCAGGCCCATTCCCTTCTCTCAGTACATGTCTGAACCAGATACCTTTCCTAAATGCAATCTGTCTGAACTCAATGAGCTCCTCCTTCCATCTCCCATTTTTCTTACCTGAAACATAATCAATAATAATATCTGCGTCGGTTTCAACTTGGAAGTTCTGAAAACCTTCCTGAATCACCCAATCTGTCGCACGCTTCAAAGCCCTAAGCTCCACCTCCAGGCTAGAAGAGACATCCAACGGAAAAGACTTAGCATAAATCATCTGCCCCAGCTCGTCTCTCAAAATCACCCCTCCAGAGGCCTTTCCGGGTATAAAAGCAGCGTCTATGTTAATTTTGAGCCTTTTTTTAGGTTTCTTCCAACGTACAGGCTTGAGAATCTTCTGGGATAGCCGGTAGTTTGTAGGAATAAGACCTTCTTCAAATAAGACATTGTGAACTGATTTAAGTTTCATCCTGTTCAAACTTCATACCCAATTCTGGGTATAAAGTTTAATTTGCTAGATTATATTATTAGTAGGGGGTGCTCTTGTAAGAGATCCCCAAACGAGTTCACAGTAAACTTTCCATAAGTGCCAGCTTATTATCCCCAGAAGATTGTGTCTAAAAATATCTAACAAGGATTTACTTCCAGCTTCTAGCCACCACATAAAGAATAAATTTCTGACATAATGAACTTGAAAGGGGATATTCATAATCTGGCCAAAATATTTCCAAATTGCTTGGGAATAAGAGCAGCTCATAAAAACATGGTTAGTAGTATCTTCATAACCTCTACATAGGGGACACATTGTAAGGAATAATTGTATTTAGATTTTGATGATGCTGAGCTAATTAGGATTTTAGAGTACCCCTTTTAGAAATCTTGTATTAGAATTTTCTTTGTATAAGTAATAGCATAGTCGAATGGCCAAAAACCCTCTTGGAACTCTTGATCAGAGTTGCTACCAGAGCTGCTCATTAGAGTTGCTACCAGAGCTGCCCTTCAGAGTTGCTACTAGAGTTGCTACCAGAGCTGGTCATTAGAGATGCTACCAGAGCTGGGCACCAAAGTTGCCATAAGAACCGGCCATCAGAGTTGCTATTAAAGAACCTCATCAGACTTGCTGACACTTAGAATAATTTGAAGGCACCTCAAATAGTCGTTAAACTAACGGGAAATTCTCTAACGGCTAGGAGCCACTCAACGGAACATGCTACTGTTCACGCATTTAATGCTCAGTTAATGAGCTTCACACGTTGAGATATTTAAAGTTGGTGATTGACCAGGATAAGATTTTCACGCCCCAAAATAGTAAGTCGGCTACTTTACTGGGTCCTACCGTTCAAGTCTACAGTACGCGCATTTAATGCAATTGTCTCCCTCCTGCAACGGGAAGACAGCCCTAGTATATATGATACAACACGAAGAACAACCGGATAATTTTTGCTCTCTCTACAACATTCAAACAAGCTTTCTTGAGATATCAACTTCATCTTCCTCAACAAGAAAAACCCAACGTTGGAAAGATATCATTTTCACATCCTTCTTCTAACAAGAGCAAAGTTCATTCCATTCTTCAACACTTCAAGCACTTCATCTACATATATTCTGTGATGAAGCAAGTTGGAGAAACCTCTGTTTTTACAGAACCATCTTCTTATCAAAGAAGGACGTCCAAAGTAACTGGAGTAGTGAAGTGGGATACTTCAAGGAGACTCAGTGAAAAGGACCAGTCATCAGGAAGCTAGGAAGACCATCCCGGGTGACAACTAGGCTTGAAGAAGACAAGGAGAGCTTCTTAAGTGCTAGGACTAAGGCGTTGTAAACTGTTGTTTTTGCAAGCTTAGTGGAACAGTGGATTAGAGGAACATGTTGTTCCTTGAACCACTAAAAAAACCCGGGTGTCATTTACTTTATGCATTTGCTTTCCTGCACTCCCAAAGACGTGGACTCTGTGTTCAACAGATCTTGTCCTAAGAGTTATCAGGAAGGCATTTGCCTTAGTGTGTTTCTGAAGGCTACCCGACCAGAACTACTACCAAAATATCCGCTGCCAAGTCCAGTTCTGCTCCCAGAACTCGATCCTCTCTGTTAAGTCTGTTTAGACTCAGACAAAAAGTTTGAAACCTGAACAGTCTATTCAGCCCCCTCTAGACTGTTCCTTGTGTAAACGGGACCAACACACACAGAAGGTGGACAACTTTCTGAAATCTGGCGAGCTTGTCAGAAATAGGAAGTATCCCTTTAAAGAGATTCCATTGAAATAAACTAACCTTTAATTGTTGTATAGGATGCCATATATGTTTATGTGAAAAAGCTGACCCCAAACTTTGTCTAATGGAATTATAAGCAGATTTGAGTGAGAAGTGGCCATCTTTTGATTGTTTCCAGGTAAGCTGATGGGATGTGATGGATCGTCGGACCAGGGGTGGCCGGAATCCACCGAGAATAACAGAAGAAAGGGAGAGAGTGAACTGGTTTGCAAGTCTTACAATATAGAATTCAGAGTGCGATCAATTCTGCATCCCCCTCCACAAGTTGGAAGGTGATATTTACACTAAGGAGAAAAGGAAAATACTTGGTGTCCAAGTAAAAAGATGCTAGTCTAATAGGGGGGCACGTGTAAAGTTACTCTAACAAACTAACGACCTAATTTGATGGGGAGCAGCCACGTGTAAAGCTGATTGGAGAGAGAGAGAGTCTTCAACAACTGGCTAATTGGAGTGTGCTCCTAACAGAATTGCTGCCATAAATCTCGTGTGGTTAAGCGTGGGTAATTGAGAATATTCCCTGGTGACGTGGCGGTCTCTCCTTGAGGGGTAGATCCTTGCGGATTTTGTCTAAGTCCATGATACTTTATCCAGACCTCGGGGTTTGCTGAGGTTGATACCTGGAAGCTCGGAAGTTCGGGCTCGTGATGGGAGGACTCGCCTCCCAGGTGTTTGACTGCCTGATGCTTGACTGTCGTTGACCAACTATTTGACTGTTGTTGACTTCCGGGGCCAGACCTGGTCCTGACCTCGGATGCATCAAGGTCGGGCTCATAAGATGCCGAGTTCGGTTGATCCCTGAGCCTGATGTCTTCCCGACCTCGGGGTCGGGGTCGGGCTCTGCAAGCCTTGTCATTCGTCGAGTTCGATTGATTCCTGAGCTTGGTGTTTTCCCGACCTCGGCAGTCGGGGTCAGTCTTGGAGTGTGGACTTTAATATTTTGCGTACTTCAGAATGCGTCCGTGATATTTTATACCGGCGATTATGATACCCCTGGGGTATACGGGAATATACTCCATCAGGATGAGTGTTCAACCAAAGGTGTTACAGCCGCATGAATGGAGCACAATCTCCTCCAGATTGGTGAGTTAGTAATTCTAGGCTTCATGTCATCACCTCTTGGGTATTTGGAATGTATAAATTTAGACCATAAACAGGAGGAAGCTTTCCATTTTCACCAAAGCTTTAAGGAAAAAGCTTTCTCAATGTCACTTAAGGAACGAATGTCCAATCCCCCTTCCTTTTTAGGATAGCAAAGATTAGACCATTTTATCCAGTGATATTTTGGTCTATTATTAGAAGTACCCCAATAAAAGTTGGTTAGTTTCTTATTTAATATGGTCTTAACCTTTTGTGGCAGGCAATCAACCGCTAAGAGATGCATGGGAATAGAGCCAAGAACGTGTTTTATCATGATAAGTCTCCCTCCTTGTGTTAAATTTTTTTTGTTTCCAAGTAGATAATTTGGAATCAAATTGTTTAATGATATGGCCACAAAATTGAGATCTGTTGATACCCTTATGTAGATTTGCTCCCAAGTACTTCAGAGGTAAAGAACTTTTCTGCATTCCCAACAAATCTTTTATAATCTGGCTTCTGACATTAGCTTGCTTACCACAAACAAAAGAGCTAGCTTTTCTCAAAGTTCACAGCCTGTCCAGAAGACTCTTGATATACGGTATGAAATCTTTTGAGTATAGATCTAGATCTACCATTAATAAAGATGAGTAAATCATCGGCAAAAGCCAAATGGAAAACAGGAAGACCAAATTTACCCAACCAGTAGGGTTGAATGAAGCCATTAGAAACCTGTCATTTAAGTCCTCTTGAAAAGGCCTCAGAGGCTAGAATAAAGAGGAAGGGAAAGTGTATCTCCTTGTTTAACCCCTCTCATGGGTTTGAAGAAGCCTTGAGGGCTCCCATTAATAAGAATAGAGAGAAAAGTGGACTGAAGATTAAGCACAAGCTGAATAAAATGCCTAGCAAACCCAATGTTAAAATGCACTTCAATGTTATTTTGAGCGAATATTTTTTTACATATTTTATTTAAAAACTTATGTTTTGATTATTTCTACCTATTTTCTATGTTGAATGCATTTAAGTGTTAATTGAATTCATTTAATTATTAATGCATTTAAACACATTCAATGCATTTATTCCTAAAAATTGACTGATTAAATGATTTTAGCAGTTTTAAAATACATTTAATTTTATTAATAATTAAAAAATGAATGTGTATTTTAGTTGTAAAATACATTTTTTGGGGTCAAATTTTCCTCCATGGAAATTCAAAGTAATTCCTTTACTACATTTTTAAGTGTTAATTGAATGCATTTAATTATTAATGCATGTAAAAACATTCAATGCATTTATTCTTCACTTCATGCATTTCTGAAAATATCGTTTCTTGTTAAGAGTTTTTAAAGATCGTTTTACATCTCTCATTTGTTACATTGTGGCAACATCCATCATACATAACTGACATATATTCATTAATGACAAATTAATTAACATATTTGCTTATGTGATGTTAATTTATTTGTTTAATATTATTATTTCTGAAAAATTGACTAATTAAATGATTTTAGTAGTTTTAAAATACATTTAATTTTTTATAATTAAAAATGGATGTGTATTTTAGTACCCTAATACATTTTTTTTGTTTAGGTCAAATTTTCCTCCATGGAAATTCATAGTAATTCCTTTGCTACATTTTTTATAAGACCGGTAGAAGGCAAGGTATGAATTTCCTCTCTTGTCCTATGAGTAGAGAACATTTCTTCATAGTTCAACTTCATCGGTAAAGAATTATTTTCTTCACACATTTGTTTATATAGTGGTGTAATCGTTTTATTTTGTTTTGATTTGTATCACAAAAAATCGTGATGTTATCTTTAGCGTAATTAAAATTAATTCATTTAAAAACATTTTAAGCATTAATACCTCACTACATGAATTCTGTTACATTGTGTGCTCTTAAGATTTTTTAAAGATTGTTTTACATCTCTTATTTGTTAAAGATTCTTGTCATACAGTTTTTTCAAACATCTCCTATTATACTTGAGCATAATAGATTGATATTTGTTCATTTTAAACCTCACAGATTGATATTTCAAAAATTTCATAATAGATTTTTTAAAGATTGTTTTCATTTTGTTCTACAAAATATTATTTGATTCAATTCTGCAAATTGATATATTGAAGCTATGAGGTTACTGATATGTTTTATTATCCTTAAATTTGCAGGACCATTATTGTTAAATGTAGAATAATTTTTAGAAAAAATTGTATTAGGTATAGTTTTGGAGCCTTAGAAGGTTGTCATTGATGTAATGTTGATAAGGGTCTTTAATATTAATTTAGTTTAAAGTAGGAATTGCAGGTATGCACCACAACCTAAAAGCATCAGGTATGAACTCCTTAAACCCCTCCGTCATTACTTTGTTATTTAAATTCATTACTATTTATATATGCATCCGTGAATATAAATGTTTAACAAAACAACTTTGTTCATTTTTGAAGTAGAAAGGAAAACTCCTTCTGTTGTTGTTGTTGTCCTTTTGTAATACAAATGAATCGTATATACCTAAAGGGAGAATCCATCTCCCTAAAACTTCCCGCTTCTCTCTCCTAATTATAAACCATACAATAATAATTACAATTAATAGTATTAAGTTTCTTTTCAGTTTATAATTACAAACCATATAATGATAATTATAATCCTATATACCTAAAGGGAGAATCGTCTCCCTAAAACTTCCCGCTTCTCTCTCCTAATTATAAACCATATAATAATAATTACAATTAATAGTATTAAGTTTCTTTTCAGTTTATAATTACAAACCATATAATGATAATTATAATTAATGGTATTAAGCCTCTAATAATAATAATAATAATTAATGATATTAATTTTCTTTTCAGTTTAATTGTATGCAATTTCTCTTCCAATTTAATCATATTCCTTATATTCAATTATATATACACATTTAGTTGGTTTTCCACTCATGTTATTTTTTTTCTCAATCCTTTTAATTTACCGTTCTACTTTCCCTCATTTTATTCTTCCTACTTGTGAAAATGGTTCATTAATAGACCCCCCTGGAGTAAAAAAAATGTACTACCTCCGTTCCACTAACACCGGGACATGAAGATGTGGTGCAGTTATTGAAAAAAAGAGTTTTTGTGATTGATACTTAATTGATAAAGTTAAAATGATTTAGAATCATACAAACTTTTCCAAAATTGTAATGGAAAATTTTAGTGGGACAGATAAAAAGGAAAGACTAAACAATCTTAGCAAGATGGAATGAGAAACTCATATCGAACTAATTTATCGTACAAGTGTATTATCTTGTGTAAATAATGATTCTAAATTAATATTTGGAACAATTATATAAATATTAAATTAAAAATTAATAAATTACACCCGGTGGAACGCACGGGTGAAAAACTAGTACTCTTCTCATTCAAGAATAAACATAGTTACAGAATTCACTTTTCCTAATCTTCTACAATACACTCCGTAGTTAGAAATTCCTTCACTTCATTTAGGTGTGTGCTCACGCCTAGAACATCATCAACCTGCAAATCATTTATAAGTGTGTCAGTGATACTATAAAATGATTTCATAATACTTACTTAGGATTTATGTGTATATACTTCCCTCTTTGAGCAACAATTTCTTTTCTTTTTGGAAAACCTGCAATAGCTCAAGAAGTATATATCTATACAACATATGTTTGTCACACATAGTGTTTCTACATAGTGTTTCTACATAGCATAATCAGATCAACACACCACAAAATTATTTGAAGTTTGTCACATAGTGTTTCTACACTTCCAAAAAGTCTACCACTTGATACAGTTTTCCATAAAAAACGAACAACACCACATTAGATGTTACCACAAATAACACAAAAAGTTATCTTCACTTCTCTGCAACCCCATTCCTAAAGTGGTTCCTGTTTGATTTTGATCTTCAGCTTTTTTCCATTCTCATTGCTTGAAAACTCATCATTGAGATTTCTTTTGATCTCCTCATTCAATTCAACAACAACCTCCCTTTGTGTAGAAGTCGTGGGCGTATCTAGGAGCTCAATTGGGGTAGTAACCTAGTATGAATAAAAAGAAAATCAATTTTCAGAATTTCGAAACTCAAAATATTGTAAGCATGTTAGGTTGATGAGCGTTTAACCTCCTTCTCAGCAGAAATCCGTTTCCCCTTGCCCTTAGTCATAGTAGACTTCTCTCTTATAGAGTTGTCATTTTCTTCCAAATTTTCACATGAACCAATATGAAACGGAGAGTCACTTTTAGGCATCATCTTTAGATCGAAACTGCAAATGAACATACAAAGAGTTTTTGCAAATACCTTTTCCGGAGTACTCTCATTGCTTTCATTTATTCCCAATTGCTCCGACTTTCCTTCGTACATTGCCAGCACAATAGGATCTCGAATCATACTAACAACTCCTAGACAAATCCCACCTTTGTAGGCATTCTCTTCACCTCTCTTCTTTAGTTGTATTTTAAATATTCCCTTTTGTCAATCAAACTCTCAATATCTTCTGGAAAACGTGTTGGATCCCCCATTTTCTGTATTTTTTGCCAAGATACTTAATGAAATAAAATATGAGTGGGCAAATTTTAACTAACATACGTTGTCCCTCAAATTATAGATTTTACCTTCTTGACTTCGGCCATTATGGTTGCAGAAGTTTTGCCCAGAATCTCTATGCACTCCCTATCCCATAAAACAAAATTTCCATGCCCGATGTTGTCCATGATACACACGCTGACCTTATACCTTAATTGTTTTGAGAGTTACAATGCATTAGTTTATTTGAAATTCATATAGAAAAAATGAATTTAGTGTAAACCAATACATCAACCCCTATAACGATATATCTTTTGGTCAAATTAGTTGATATTAAGTACCGGTAGACTCCATCTGCTAGTGTCACGATGCAAGTCGAACACCTAAACCTTTCCTCCTCCGGTACCAATTTTTTGTGACATTTGCATGTTGGGCAGCTTAGGTAGCACCACTCCCGAGTATTTTCTAAAGAAACTATCTCACCAAGCACCCAGTAAGTCTCCCCCTGTGTAAAAACCGAGATTAATTTAAGAGGATTAATAGTACTACTCATACCAACAAGATGCATCTTCTTTTAAGGGAGTTCATCGCCTAAGAACACCAAAGTTAAGCGTGCTTGCACGGGAGTAGTCTTGGGATGGGTGACCCCTTGGGAAGTTTCTCAGGGTGCGCACGAGTGAGGACAAAGTGCGCGGAAAAGGCTAGTGGTAGTTTGTGAGGACAGTACTAGAGGTAAGAAGTAACTATCTCGAGGCCTACAGGGCCGGGGTGTTACATATGGTATCAGAGCAACCCTGCGACAGTGTGATGATCCATTGGATATCGGGTGGGCACTTAGCAGGGGAAAAGATTCTGAGATATGATTGAGATTGGTTTATGGGCGCAACGAGGACGTTGCATTCCTAAGTGGGGGTGATTGTAATACCCGAGATTAATTTAAGAGGATTAATAGTACTACTCATACCAACAAGATGCATCTAAGTTTCTCAGGGCGCGCACGAGTGAGGACAAAGTGCGCGGAAAAGGCTAGTGGCGGTTTGTGAGGACAGTACTAGAGGTCAGAAGTAACTACCTCGGGGCCTACGGAGCCGGGGTGTTACATAAATATTGGCCGAATTAATAAAGTGACTTGATTAATAAAAGTGATTAGTCAAATAACTCGAACAATTAATTAAACTAATAAATTCGAAATAATAAAATAAAAGGGGAAAATTGGATAAATTATTGAAATAGAATAAGTGACTAATTATATCATCTTAATTAAGAAGGTGAATATTTAGAGACCGGAATTGAAGAGAAGAATTAGGAGCGTCAGGACCTACGTTAAGTTTCTCTGCCAATCCAAAATTTGTTTCCTCGTATTATATGCTTATTATGCATTATTATGTGATGAAGTGTGAATTTTGAATTATGTGTATGTGATATTTGAGGAATACAAAATAAGAGTACTTTTTGGAGTATAAAATATTTTTAAATACCTTTGAGACTATTTAGAGAGATTGAGAAATATTTTTGGAAGTATATCTTGATTCAAGATAAAATTAAGGATTTTATAAGAGGTGAGCACCCGGGAGAAATCCGTGGTGTCGATTTTTCCACATCTGGATAAATGTGGAGGGTGGTTAGAGCTATATACCGCGGGTTTAGTTTAGGTTGATTATTGGTGGCGGGAGAAATCCTGGTAAATATTGGTGGCGGGAGATTCCCGGTATTTCTTTTGAGAACTTTAAAAGTTCTTTGGTGGTCGCGGTAGTAGTTTCTAATCACCCGGGTATCTAACCCATTGTGAGGTAGGGGGACGTTGTCCGAACTACTTGGACTTCTTACTACTCGGAGAGCTTGGAATCCCTTTTAGGGGGTGTGCGCACTTAAGGGTGAAGTTCAGTTTCCAATTGGTGGTCGGTGGGAGCCGGAATTCCGGGATGAGTCGTACACAACAACGATTCATTGGACTCGAGGAATCTTGAGTTTCGCCCATCTTAAAAGAATCTAAGAATGACTTTGGTTTTGGAATGGTGGTATTTTTAGCTACAAAAGTTATATTTTGAAGAGTGATACTTTTATTTGAGATGTTAATTGTTTGGAGCATATAAGTATTATTTTTAACTATACATGTATTTGAGATTGTAAAGTTGATAAATGATGTTTTTGATTAGAAAAGAATTTCGGTGGTGTGAGTATTTTTATATAGTATTATATGAAAAATTATTTTCGCCAAACATGATTATTTTACGGGGTTGGGTGGGCCTTACTTAGCTCTAAAGCTAATTTTTGTTTCCTTTTCTTTGTTTTGTTTTCTGCACTTTATTTGTGCAGGTAATGATGAATATGAAGCTCATGATGTTTGACGAGCCTTGAGAGCGCTTTAGAAGATTTAAGTGTAGAATTTCACTTAGTTTAAATTATGTTATTAAATTTTGAATTTAAGTTTTTAATTTGATTGAACTCATGGTGGATAGCCTTAACATCCAACCATGTCGAGGGCTGGGTGTGGCGGTAACACACCCTTTTTCCATTACTGTTATTTCCGCTGCAAAACTCTATCTATTTTTAAGGAATAAATCAAGATTTGTTATCAATATATTATTATTTCAAGTATTATTTTGGGCGGGAAAATGGGGGTGTTACAAATTGGTATCAGAGCAACCCTGCGACAGTGTGATGATCAATTGGATATCGGGCGGGCACTTAGCAGGGGAAAAGATTCTGGGATATGATTGAGATTGGTTTATGGGCGCAACGAGGACGTTGCGTTCCTAAGTGGGGGTGATTGTAATACCCGAGATTAATTTAAGAGGATTAATAGTACTACTCATACCAACAAGATGCATCTCCTTTTAAGGGAGCTCACCGCCTAAGAACTCCAAAGTTAAGCGTGCTTGCACGGGAGTAGTCTTGAGATGGGTGACCCCCCGGGAAGTTTCTCAGGGCGCGCACGAGTGAGGACAAAGTGCGCGGAAAAGGCTAGTGGCAGTTTGTGAGGACATTACTAGAGGTCAGAAGTAACTATCTCAGAGCCTATGGGGCCGGGATGTTACATATGGTATCAGAGCAACCCTGCGACAGTGTGATGAACAGGGTGTTACACCCTGTTCATTCAAAAAGATTTTGACACAACGATTATTACCAATTAGGGATGCTGCTTACAACAATAGCTTAGGATTTATAATTACCAAATCTGGAAACTATGCTTTGTTCATTATGCAACGTAATTTGTTGTCGTTGTAAAACCTTTTATTATTATTAGATAATTATTAGATGAAAAACAAAAATTTAATCGTACTCGCTTTGAAACTCTAGAAATTCAGTTGTGTTTCCGTTGATGATGAATTTGGACACATTAAAGGACGAAGCCACACTCAGAGTACCTGTGTATAAATAACATCGTTAAGCTACTTGTATTGTCTAAATAGAAAAATTAGACGTTTGAATACCTTGATATCTCTTTGGTCTACACAGTTGAAATATCACAAAAATAGGCACTCCAACGTTCTCATTAACATAATCCTGATACTGGTTTATGTATTTGTTCCATAGGATACACCCCAGTTTGTTACCCCCGTCGTGTTAAGAAGTTTTTAGCCATTATCATGAAAAATTATTCTTGTACCAAAACTATTTTGAATGAAAAAAAATCACTCTGGATCTACCAGAGTTAGTTCCATTAGCCTTTTTGTTTTCCCATTGATGATATGGGTTTGAACGATGCTTTTGTTGATAACCTTCCCAATGATATCTGAAACAGTCGTATAAACTGTTGTTAGCACAATTGCTTAAACTACTTAGTTAGGTATATAATCTGATTTTACTCATCGATGAGAGTTTTGTCGTTGATAACCCTTTGGGCGTGCAACATATCAAAAGGTTGAAAATCGTAGACCATCATAGGCAGTTATGTCTTTGTGTATTTCCTGAATTGGGTTTTGGAGATGAACTGAATCATGTAGGGATGATTTGTGGTCTTTACCGTTTGGTAATTGTATAGAACTAAAAAGTTCCATATAGCATAGATCTTGTGCTCTTTTATCATAGTCTTGTACATAGCAATTTGTGGTCTCTTGATTGTTGCATTAATCCGATCACCCTATTTCACACATTCAAACGTTAACAACGAATGTTTTATTATTATGAAACAAATCATTTATTAGAGGAATAAATTCTACCTCGACGTCATGCAAAACCATCTCGAGTGTCTCTAAGATTTGAAGTACACCTTACTTCCCTTTTAAATCATCACAAAAGCATATTTTTAAAAAGGTGATGAGAGGTACCAAAATTAAATATATCATAGTATAACTCATTAAATATTTTTGTGGCTCAAGATTCATAAGTACAAATTCTGATATTTTTTAATTCATAAAAGCATTACTCAGCCGAACTGACAGCATTGGATACTGGGCCAGGTTTAAAGCTACCACTGAGCTGTTGGAGACCCATTTTTGCACCCATGGATAAGTCAATCCGACCCGTTATTGTACAGTGTTTGGACGAGAACACTATACAATTTTTCTCTTGATTTTGTATTATAGAAAGATGTAGAGGATTATTGAAGAATTTAAATAAGTAGTAGTAATTATGTTTTCAAAGAAATATTCATGTGGACATGAGAAACGTTCAAAGAAAAGAAGATTTGATAACTTAGGATTCGAATTAGAAAAAAACAAAATAAAAAGAGTAAAAAAGGGTTGGCACTTGGCAGCCTGTACTTCCCAACACGGAATGTCAGTCTGTTCTTTCCTTCCACCTTCTCCCTCCCTCTTTGATCCAACCCTAAACCATCTCCAATTTACCACCCCAATTCAAAAACCCAGTTTCATCCTGCATCCTGATTTTTATTTTTTTCCTTGAGCACTTTTCAGAGTGGTAATGGCGAGTCACTTGGAAAAGCGCATTTTTTATGCCTGTTAAGGTGTTTCCCCAATTACATTCGCTCTGCCGGTGAGGTTCTTTCTCCGGCAGTTGGTCTATAACCGTCCGTAAACAAGAAGGTAAAGAGGTAGCGATCATGGGGGACTCGAAATTGCAAATGAGCACTCAAATGGAGCAGATCCATGGGGAAATTTGGGACAACTTCCGAGCGCTAGAGTGAGTCTCCTATTCCCTGTCTAATTTGCTTGCTTGCATATGCTTCCTGAGTGGCAACTTTATTTGCATATTTATTCAAAAGATATTCTTTGCTTGTAAATGTTAGATCCTAAGCTATCAAGTTACTATGGAAGTGGATTGTCCTTCAGGTCAAGCTAAGGTTTTTATATGCCTTTAATTTAATTTGGGTTCAAGCAGAAAGCCCCTGAATATGTAATGTCAATTATTGGCTGAATTTCGAAACAAATCAGGGAGAGTGAATGCCAAGCATAATAGTTTCTTTGGTATGGTCTTTAAAAATGGTTGTAAACCTAAGTAGCAGATGCTTATTCTTAGGATATGAAACTCTCTTTCCTTTTAAATGCTTTTTTGTTAAAGCATGTCCATGCATATTCACACACATGCTACCTTCAGATAAACTTTAGAGATTGCAACTACATTGTCTTATTCTGCCTAGTGGTAATCTCTATAAATATATTTATTTTATACAGTGCCAGACAAAATCGAAATAACTTTTATTTAGGTGTGCTGTTATGAATTATTGTTAATTGTATTGGGAATTAGCCATCTGCTAGTAAGTGTTACCCCGTAATTGTTTGTAGTCATCTGTTAGTTGCTTGTATAGTTTTATTACACTGTATTCTCATCTTAATCATGAAAATCCATGAAGGTTAAATCCAATCAATTATAAAGGGGGGCTGATCGTAAAAATATGCTTAGCTTATCTTCTCCACCCCATCAACTTAGAAAAAAAATGTCTATTTTGAGCACTTGATTCTTTACTATTTTTATCTCATATACAGAGGTATTGGGGTGGGGTCTGCAAGAAGCTGTCTTCAATATTATGTTAAAAACTTTTGTCTTTCCATAGTACCAAGATAATAGGTCGATTCAAATCCAACAAGTGGTGAATTAAAAGATCCTGACATGAGATGAAATGGAAAATCTCATTCTGAGAAGTGATAGGGTCCTTAAGACCAACATCTACGATACGTCTAAGAGGACAACTCTGGCCTGGAGGCCAACCCCCTGTCCTCCGCTCAAAGGAAACATAAAAGTAGTCGGTTCTGCTAAGGATCAAAACAAACGTTGCAGCACTGCTGGCATTAAATATTGACAGAAACACATTGCTTTTCATGTTGTTGTTTTTTCAAAGTACAATATTAGTGTTTGCAGTTCAGTTGAGAAACGATATAACTCCGACAGGAGGTGTGAGGGGTATTGTCTCTGAGCACCCTGGAGTTGCAACATTACAACATTTATTGCAGAATGCAGATTGAGCCTTTGTTATACTCCTAAACGATAAAAATACTTCCTGCTGTTTATATTCTTCAATCTTCATCATATATCTGGCTATCTGCACATGGTTCTTATAATACGTAGTATAATGGAAATAACAGTATGATACAATATACCTTCCCATGTTTTGCTTCCCTCAAGGCTTCAAAAATCTATCTTCTTTTTCATAACCGCCAAATTGCCTCTTCTTAAAGGAAAAACATATGATACTACACAGAGGACTAGAGATACGGAATTCATTAGTAATCACTTAACAGTTACGTATAGGGAAAATGAAAGTCAGAGTGCTGTTCTTTTTACTTTTCATTTAATCTGATTATTGGACCAGCATCAATATTCTGTTCTTTATACTGAGTTGAAGTGCTTCTTTGTCAATGACATTTGCATGCATATCTTTCTACATATTTGTCTTTTCCGGTAATCCGGTTTGCCCCAACTCCTAAACAAATTCCGCACATTCTTGACACGTCACAGAAATGGCTTTCAAAAGTTGGATAAGATCAAAGACTCTAACAGACAGAGTAAACAACTTGAAGATCTTACTGATAAGATGAAGGAGTGTAAAAGGTACATTGTTTATCTGGCTGTTGTTTTAACTTGGGCATGAAAATGCTGAAGTATTGGTGGTCTGTAAAAGTATTTGGTTAGGGTTATGTATTTTCGTATTTTATGGTATATACCAAAAATTGGCCAATGTGATAATTTTACTTTTCACTTCTTTTAGGTTAATCAAAGAGTTTGATCGTGAAATAAAAGATGAGGAGAGTAAAAATCCACCTGAGGTCAACAAGCAACTTAATGATGAAAAGCAATCAATGGTACATACACTTCATGAAATTTCTGTTGGGTCTAAGCTGGTTTGAAGATGCTGATTATTTTATTGAACTATATATTAACTGTCAAATTGTTCTTATGATGCAAAACTACTGATCTTTTTATTGTTTATTTAAATAGTGGATGAGTGGATCAAACTGGCCATCTCCATTGATCCGTAATCTAATCTTGATTATGTTCATTGAAAATTAAATATATTTGAATGGTTAGAGTCAATTATGTGACACCTTATGATTATGGGGTTATTGAGAAATATCTGTAACCGGAACAAACAGGGTTACTTGATCCACATAGCTGTCCTGCCTCATTGGAAAAGGCTTAGTTTTGTTTGGTTTGATTTTATTCATGTATTCGATTCACTCACTTGTAACTTGAGTTCTTGCATCCATAAGTTGCATACTAAAATAAGGTTCATTTTTCCTTTTCTATCTGTCCTAAAATAAAGTGAGTGAATCTTTTTAAGAGAAGAATTACGTGCTTCATATTACTTCTCTATCCTCTAAATAAATCTCAAATACACAATTTCACTGTTCTGATTTATTAATAAGCGTGTCAAGTCAAACTAGGAACTTTACTTTTAGATGGAGGTTTTCTTTTCTGCCATTCTGTAATATCAGTTTTGGTCCTATTGCATACATTCTGCTCAAGTGTCCCATGCTTGCTATGATGCATCTTGTTTATTTATATTCCTAATGTTTTCATACTTGCAGATTAAAAAGCTTAATTCATATGTTGCCCTGAGGAAAAAGTAAGTCAATGCATTTGGTTAGTTTGTCTTTCTAGAAATAATTTTTCAGAAGCAACCTTTACCATATGCACATAATACAAATGCAAAATTCTGGTATAGAACCATCATAGTCTAAACCTGATATTTTATTTTGGCATCTGCCTGGCTGAGTTTGGTTGTGTTTTTCGTGATGTCTTATTCCCTTCTCTTGGCCATTCTTTTTCTCTGATCTTTCTATATTTTCTAAATTCAGGTATATGAGTACTTCTGGCAACAAAAAGCTTGAACTCTTTGATGGGGGAGTAGGTGCTAGTGAACCTACTACAGACGAGAATGTAAAAGTTGCATCAGGTGAATGGATGAAACTCTTACTCTGTCTAGTTAGTTCCTTAAGTAATTGTAGATATAACTATCACCTTAACATGTCCTCCAGAAATGTCAAATCAGGAGCTAATCAATGTTGGAATGCAGAGAATGGATGAAACTGACCAGGCCATTGAACGCTCAAAACAGGCGTGTACTTGAGTACTTGACTTTTATATCACAGTTATCTTCTTCTTTTTAACTAAACTCTGTGGCAATGTATGTAGGTTGTTCACCAAACAATTGAAATAGGAACGCAAACTGCTACTACCTTGAAGGGCCAAGTTAGTATCTCATTTCTATCTCTTTTTTAATAGAACTGTAAAACTGTTTAAGCTCCTAAATCTAAGCATTCATTTTGCTTCAAATCATTAGACTGAACAAATGGGACGCATTGTTAATGAGCTCGACACAATTCAATTCTCCATTAAAAAGGCATCTCAGCTTGTAAAAGAGATTGGCAGGCAGGTCTGTAAATGAAATCCTTACAAGTGTGGCCTAACTAATCACTTCCCTCATAGTCTCTTTTATTTGTTAACCAGATGCAATTATTTTTCAGGTGGCTACTGATAAATGCATCATGCTGTTCCTTTTCCTCATTGTCTGTGGTGTAGTTGCAATAATCATTGTGAAGGTAATCACTACACTCTCTCTCTCCCTCCTGAAAACTCCTTCGTTTACTGCTATAGTAAATGTTGTAGGCTTGTAGCTAAGCAGGCCATTTCATATTGGGATTCTTTGAGTGTGATTGAAGCATGTTTCACTGATTTAAGTTTTATAGGGATCAGTTTTCAGTTCCTGAGATTAGGGAATTCCTGGGAATTAGGTGTGATGTCCAATTTGTATTTAAAAAAACTCTGGGAATCCACTGATTCCTAGGAATCCCCAATCACTGGATTTTAAGGCCTCGCTGATACCTTGGGGTTTATTCCCGTCAATTTAAACTTAACTTTACCTGATTCTTAACCATTAAATCTCAACAGTTCACTTCCGACTACCGAATAAATCCAACTGAGGCTGAAGTGCATGTCATTGTACTACACTACTACACTACTACACTACACTACTAATATAATCTTTTTGTATTAAAAACCTCATTTAAGATGTATTTAAGAAGGGTACATTCAGTTTTTTATGTGCATAGATTTCAGAGACATATATAAGAATAAGAACAGAACAACAGGTGTAGTAGTATATTTAATCTGCATGTAAAGTTGTCTTTACCATGATTGAAGACTTGAAGTGAAGTGGAAGCTAAATACGTTTTGCTAACTTGTCAGATTGTGAATCCCAACAACAAGGACATAAGGGACATTCCTGGGCTGGCTCCACCAGCTCCTGCGAGGAGATTGTTGCTGTAAAGTTTCCCTGGGAAACAGAGATGGGCAATTTATGTAACTCTATAGAAGACAACTTGTGTAGCTGTTTGTTGGTTTATTTATTTGTATTGATCCTTAAATACTTGAGTGCGCATGTTGCGTTTGTGTAAATCTCACGTCACGATTGTCATTAAGGGCTTGATATATTCGGAGGGTAGAGGGAAATGGAGTGATTTATTTTTTAAATTATTTCTATATACAGATATGTATGATTAAATTATTTCTATATGTATAGTTAGAATTAACATCAAGATAAGAAGAAATACTCCCTCTCCCTTAAAATTGTTTTGTTTCCATTTCGGATTGTTCCAAAACAATTGTCTAATTTCTTTGCTTGGGGAAGATGTGATGTTCATATCGTTTCACTTTTTCTATTCAAATTTAAATTGTACACCTTATATGTTTTGAATCAATTTATTAATAAGAGCGTCAAGTGTAAACTCAAACAAGACGATTAATGTAAAAAAGTATGTTGAGTATTGTACAAAAATACATTAAGGATGTTTTACTTTTATTGTTTTCAGTCCTAGATTTAAAAGTTCACAAGGACTAGTTTGCTCCTTGATGGAAACACTAGAGTTATTCTTGCACCTTGCAAAATTTAGAGGCATATTTGTACCTAAACATTAAGAGTGTATTTGCATCTTTTCTCTTCTATGTAAAAGTATTATACATTATGCAACATTTATCTCTCTAACCCATATCTAACTATGTCTTGTATGAGTATTATAAATTTATACGTCAATAAGTTAGGCGTAGAGAATAGAGATCATTTCCTAATGAAAACTTTTCATATTAAACACTTCAAAGTTCAAACTTCTACTATTTAAAAAAATACTTCGTATCATTTTTTTCAAAACTTTGTTTTTACTATAACACAACTCTTTTAGTTTATCACACAGCTGTTTCTACTTTCTACACATGAATCTTTTTTGTTATTAATTTTAAGAAAATTTTCAAGGATAAAAGTATTTTGAAACTACATTTCAAGTCCATCCATCATTTGGATGATTAAATAGGAATTGAAGAATTACATTGTAGCAGTAAACACTTCAAGGAGTAAAGTTCTGTACCGCAAGCTAGCATTTTTTAAAGATCCTGTAGTTAGGAACTAGTCTAGAACCAAAACCATTCCATGTCCGTTAAAATAAGAAAGTTCTGTTTACTACTCCTTTACTATTATTATTGTATCAGAGTTTGGAGGTGTGAGAAGCTGAAAGTTTATACTTAGTATAAATTTCTGTAAGCAAATTTAAGCTAAATCTGCATTAATTATTATAACTAGTTTTGCTAGGAAGCGTGTGATTAATTAGGGTTAATTATCCCCTTGGCTTCTATTAACAATTACATGAGTATTTATACAAGTATCTAACAAACAAAGGAGACCTCGGCCCAAATATATGCAAAAAATAAAGCTATACAAAAATAATATAGCCCATATGTGTCTAACACCCCCCTCAAGTTGGAGCATGCAGATACAAAATGCCCAACTTGCCAAGTAAATACAAAAATTGCCGTTTGCCTAGGGCCTTGGTGAAGATGTCGGTGAACTGTTCAGTAGTGGAGACATGTTGAGAAACAATAATCCCGGCTTGAAGAGCATCACGAACATAATGGCGATCAACCTCAATGTGTTTCGTGCGCTTCCGAAAACAGAATTATGGGTAATATGAAGAGTAGAGTACTATCACAAAACAATGACATGGGCCGCGAATGATCAAAGCCCAATGTGAGAAGAAGACCCTTAAGCCACTTTAATTCCGCAGTCACAACAGCCATAGAGCGATACTCATCTTTAGTAGAGGATCAAGAGACTACTTTGTTTCTTTGTCTTCTAAGATACAGGTGAACCACCAAGAAATATCATCCATCCGGTGAGAGAAGGACGAGTAAGTGGACAGCTGACCCAGTCAGAATCACACCACCCGATCAGAGTTAAGTCACACATGGTGTGGAGAAGAATACCCTGGCATGGAGTTCCTTTAAAAAACGAACCACGCGTAGAGCTGCCGCCCAATGCTCTTGATGAGGAGACTGAATAAAGTGAGACAAAATATGAACAACATAAGCCAAATCAGGTTGGGTGAATGAGAGATGAATAAGCCATCCAACAAGTCAATGATAGGATTCAGGATCAGATAAATGAGCCCCCATAGCAAGTGCCAAAACATGATTTTGTTCCATAGGAAAAATAGAAGGTTTGACACCAAGAAGACCTGCCTCAGAAATAATATCCAACATATATTTGCATTGACACAAAAATAAGCCTTCCGCCCCATGTGCCACTTCTATGCCCAAAAAATATTTGAGGACATCAAGATCTTTCATGTGAAAGCTAGAGTGTAAATAGGATTTGAACTTGGATAAGGTTGTAGAATCATTTCCAACGACAATCAAGCCATCCACATACACAAGAACATGTAAATGAACAGACCCCTGGCGAAAAGTAAATAAGGAATAATCAGAATAGGACCGAGGAAAACCATATTTCTTCAAGTAAGCCGCCAACTTGGAGAACTAGCAGTGAGGAACTTGACGTAAACGATACAAAGATTTTTTCAAACGACAAACGAGCCCAGGCTGAGAGGAATAAAAACAAGGAGGAGGCTTCATGTAAACTTCCTAAGGGAAGCCGCTGCATAATCCAAGTATTATTATTTTCAAGGGCCTGAATCTCACTCTGCATAGCTTTACGCCATCCCAAGTCGGCCATGGCATCTTTAAAAGAGCGGGATTCTTGACCATTGTCAAAGGCCCAAAGGGGCAGAACCCGTCTCGTCAATGGCTGCATCACTCAAGGGGCAGTTGACTCATGAACAGTGACTGCGGAAGAACCATAAGCTTGGGACGCCGTGTCATGTGTGGCAGAGTCTACACGAACATAATCCATATAAATAACCAGATTTGTATCCCTGGCTAAAAGCATATCTTCAGTAATATCGGAGGACGGAGCTAGTGAGACCGAAGAGAGAAATGGAAATTCATCTTCATGAAATTCCACATCACGAGATACAAAAATATCTCTCATGTGCCAATCGTACAATTTCCAACCCTTCTTCCCGTGAGGATACCCAACAAACACACACTTCTGACTACCAGAAGAAAATTTATCGCCTTTAGCTTGATAATTATGTACAAAGCAAAGACACCCAAAAATGCGCAAATGAGAGAACGTCAGAACCACGCCGATAAGTACTTCGTAAGGGGTCTTACCGCCTAAAAGGCCTGACGGCGTCCAATGAGTAAGGTCGACTGCCGTAAGGACACACTCACCCCATAAACGCACGGGAGTGTGAGCTTGAAACATCAAAGTCCATGCTACATTTAAGATATGTCAGTGTTTGCGCTCCACTCGCCCATTTTGTTGGGGGTGTATGGACGCATGAGATCTGGAACAAAATCCCATGAATGTTAAAATGAGGCAACATACAATTGAATTCTGTCCCATTATTACTACACACTATTTTTACCGCCACATCATATTGTTTTTCAACCATAGCGAGAAAGGAAAAAAAGTACTTGTGCACTTCCTTTTTGTCCCGAAGCAAATAAACCCAAACAACCCGTGAGTAACCATCAACAAGTGTAAGAAAGTAAACATCATCACAAGTAGATGGGGTTTTATAAGGTCCTTATAAATCACAATGAATCAATTCAAGAATTCGACTAGCTTTATTATGACTAAGAGGAAAAGAGTCACAGACTTGTTTGACTTGTGGACAAACTTCACAAGTTTTATTCAATTTCTTTTGAGTAGAACTAGTAATAAAATGAGGCAACAATTTAAGAACCCGATCTGAAGGGTGACCCAATCGACGATGCCATAACTCAAACTCCATCAAAGCCCCTTTGAACTGCGTGCAGAGTAGGTATCCTTTTGAAGTAAAACAGTCCATCTCCCTTCTCATCGATTTCAATCAGGCTCCTTGAGTGTAGGTCAGGTATAACACAAAGAGTATTAGTAAATGTGACAAGACATTTTGATTGATCAGTCAACTGGGAAACAGATATAAGATGACAATTCAATCCTCACACATATAAAACACGTTCAAGGGTGAGTCCCTTGGAGAGTGGCACACGACCCTCTAATATGGCAACAACCTGTCTACCGTCCGACAAACCAACCGGACAAGCATCAACCCGTGTGGGATTACTAAGACATATGGGGTCACCCGTGACATGATGCGATGCTGCCGTATCAATAATCCAATCAAGAAAGGACAAATTCTTACCCAACATACGGTCACATGAATGAGTATCAGCATTAATCAAATTTAAAAGAGCCTGAATTTTCTCCTTACTCAAAGTGGCCTCATGTCGTTTCTGCTTATAATGAGTACATACGGGTCTAGGGCGGTCTGTCCTATCATCATGCCCCTTTGCAGTTTGATCTGCCTTAAGAGCAAAGGCCTACATTTGTGCCGCTGATAAGGTCTTACCACGAGCAATCGCTCTTGACTTTTCTTCTTGCAAAAATGCTTGATGAGCACGGTTGAGATCAGGAAAAGGTGTATGTGACAAGAGGTTAGACCTCATTGTCCCAAAAATTTCATCATCTATTCCGATAAGGAATTGGTGCAACTTTTCTTCCCCGCGGTCGGCATCGAATTTCTCAACCACACCGCAAGTACACAACCCCCATGAGCATGCATGTAAGGGTTTCAGCCCATATAACTCTCATCATAAAGAGCCATTAATGTTGTGTAGTAGGCATCCAGGGTCATGGATTTTCTCTGTTTACACTCGATGATCGAAGCACGCAATTGCTGTAGCCGAGGGCCATTGGGAATGCTATATATTACAATATCTCTTATTTATGTTAGGGAAATATTCTATCATTTATTATTTAGTTAATAGAGATTGTTTTCTTCTAGGAGTATTCCTTGTAATCAGTTGACTCTTCCTATATTAAGGGGATGCCGCATGAACTTTTGGGCTAAGCAATACAATACATTAAAATTATTCTAATTATTCTTTGGCTAAACATTCTGTCATGGTATCAGATCCCTAAAACGCACACACACTGCTATGGCAATCGGTGAAGAAGACTCTGCTGGACGGGTGCCGGAAAAAATGTATTATTCTTTGCCCTATTTTTTGGGGCTGCAGGATCGTCCCGGTGACTCTATCACACCGGTACGGCTCAGCGGGGATAATTATGATGATTGGGCAAACATAATGCGTTTGGCGTTGCGAGCAAGACGAAAATATGTATTTGTTGATGGCACCATCACCAAGCCTAAACCCCCATGTACGGAGGACGATTGGCTCACGATTCATTCTATGTTGGTGTCTTGGATCCTTAACACGATTTCTCCGGATGTGAAAACCACATTGTCCAAATACGAGGATGCTCAGACCTTATGGGATGATCTGCGTGAACGCTTCTCAGCCGTGGATGGACCAAAAATCCACCAAGTTAAATCGGATTTAGCGAGATGTACGCAGGCTAAAGGGATGTTAATTGGCACCTATTATGCCAAATTAAAAATCTTATGGGATGAACTGAACAACCATGAACCAATAATTGAATGTAAATGTGGCCGCTGCACTTATGATATAGGGAAGCAGCATGAAAAACGTAGGGCGGCAGAACGTTTTCATCAGTTTCTTATGGGACTAAATGAATTTTTTGGTCCCGTTAGGTCACAACTTTTGATGGAGGTGCCTCTTCCGTCCCTGAACCGGTCGTACCAACAGACTGTGCAGGAAGAACGTGTGAGAGGTATGACTATTAGGTCTGACCCACAGGAGGTTCTCAGATTTGCCGTCAGCACAGCGGGACGCACATATGGACGTGGAAATAAAATTGATAAGGCTGATCTAGTTTGCTCTTACTGCAAATATACTGGCCATGACGTGAACAACTGCTTTGAACTAAAGGGATACCCGGATTGGTGGGGTGATCGACCAAGGTCCGATAGCAAGGGAGTTGGACGTGGCAAGGGACCGGTGAAGGGGACTGGATGCGGCAAGCTGTTGGCAAAAGCTCATGCAGCAGTAATGGAGCCCAATTTACCACAAGAATTAGCTGATGGGAATCAATCGTCAGGTACGCCATTGCCCGGGTTTACCCCAGAGCAATGGCAAGCTTTGATATCCGCTTTTGGTAATCCGCAGTCGGGTCGCATGGTAAGTAATTCTTGCACCGGAACTTGGATACTTGACACTGGAGCTACAAATCATATTTGTATTTATTTAAATCTTCTCTCTCAACCACTAGGCTGTATTATCTTAGGGAGTCAACCACTGCACATGCTTTAACAATTGATGGCACCAAGCAATCAGCTCTTGATCTATGTCACAAACGGCTGGGGCATCCTTCTAGAAATGTGATGCATTGGTTGTAGACCTGCACAATTCCGGGTTGGCCCGCCCGGCCCGCCCATATAAATGGGCGGGTTTGGACACATGCTTTAGCCCACCGGCCCGGCCCTGGCCCGACCCGTTTAAAATATGGGCGGGCTTGGGTTGTAATATAGGCCCGGTCAGGCCTAAAAGCCCGGTCCGTAAACATATTATATATATTATTCTTTATATAATTATACATTATATGACTATACGTATAAAACTTAAAATACTTGGAAGTATAATTTCATTACCATGTCATTATTCACAAGTGTCATTATTTTCCATTTTTTTTAACTTGTAAGGTTCCGCAAGTATGTTCAAGATCGGTGATGGACGTTCGAATGATAGCGAGGATGAAGAAGATGAAATGCTACTCTAGTGTAAGACAATGCTTCTCTTTCACAGACGGTAAGATTCAGAAATCACAATATAGTAGTTTTCATTATCTCAATGTTTTTACTTTGTTTATAAATAATATTTGGTTTTCATTATTTGATATTTATTGGCACTTGGCAGAGCAGTCTGGGAAATCAATTACTTTCTGGTGAAATGAAGGAGTGTCGAGAAGTTCTTGGAATCTTGGGATACCAATTACTTTTTGTGTTCTACTATTTAAATTTGAACTATAATGATATAGATTTGTTAAGTCTTTTTGGAGATACTCTTGACTATTTCCGCTGCACATTGTGAATCTGTGATTGTGCATTTAATTATGGAATATGGATGCTTATTTGGAATTTGGATGCTTTTTGTTTTCCAGAATCGTTTTGTGTATTGCATTTAAACGTATTCTTGTGTTCAAAATGTGTTGTGAGTACATTAATTATTTAATTGCATTTAAAATGTTGTATTGTTATTTTATAAATGTTTTCATTTTTTTAACAGAGTTGACAAAAGGATATTTTCCAGGCCCAAAAGCCCGGTGGGCAGCCCGACCCGCTCTCATGGGCGGGCTTGGACATATGAGGAGGCCCGTTTTACCAGGCCGGGCCGAGCCCGCCCACTACAAGTGGGCAGTTTTTTTAGAATAAACCCAACCCGAGCCCGGCCCGAGCCCGTGTTTGTGCAGATCTAGTTGGATGGCACCAGTGAGTGATTTACGGGGTTCTTTTTCTTCTGCTTGTGAAATTTGTTTTAAGGCCAAGCAACACCGGGATTCTTTTCCGACTAGTAATAATAAAACTCATGATATTTTTTGAGCTAATTCATTGTGATTTATGGGGACCGTATACTACCTCTTCTTCTTGTGGTGCCAAACTATTTTTGACTATTGTTGATGATTGTTCCCGTGCTGTATGGATTTATTTATTGATGGACAAGATTGAAGTCTTTAAAATGTTTATGTCTTTTATCACCATGGTTGAAAGACAATTTTCCAAACAGGTACGCGTTGTGCGTTGTGATAATGGCACATAATTTAATTGTTTGAAAAGTTTTTTTCAAACTAGTGGGATTATTTTCCAAACCTCTTGTGTTGGCACACCACAGCAGAATGGGAGGGTTGAGCGAAAACATCAATATATCCTCAATGTGGCTAGGGTATTGAGATTTCAGGCTAATTTGCCTATTTCTTTTTGAGGAGAATGTTAGTTGTGACAATTTTTCTGCACCACATCGTATATTTCTTGCAGTTGTTTCTTCTAACACAAAGCCTCAATCATTCTGTGAGGCTGTTCAGCATTCTGAATGGCGTGATGCCATGCATACGGAAATCCAAGCTCTTAAAAAAATTCCACATGGAATCTCACACATCTTCCCCCGGAAAGCGGGCTTTGGGTTGTCGTTGGGTTTATAAAATTAAATACCATGCTGATGGACGTGTGAAGCGTTATAAGGCGGGCCTGGTTGTCTTTGGCAACCACCAAGTTGCTGGGCTTGACTATATTGAGACTTTTGCTCCTGCTGCCAAAATGGTGACGGTACGTGCTTTCTTAGTTGTTGCTGCTTCTAAGAACTGGGAACTACATCAGATGGACGTTCATAATGCTTTTCTTCATGGCGACTTGCATGAAGAAGTCTACATGACTTTACCTCCAGGTTAGTCTACTTCTGATTCTACCTTGGTTTGTCGTCTGAAAAATCCTTGTATGGCCTTAAACAGGCACCAAGGTGTTGGTTTGCCAAACTAGTCAGTGCTTTAAAGGGGTACAACTTTACTCAGTCATTTGCGGATTATTCTTTGTTTACACGCACTCGTGGGGCTATTCAGCTCAATGTCTTGGTTTACGTGGATGATCTTATTATTTCTGGCAATGATTTTGTTGCCATTAATTCTTTTAAAGTCTATCTCAGTGATTGCTTTCATATGAAAGATCTGGGCAGGTTAAAATATTTTCTTGGCATTGAGGTTGCTCGGAGCCCTTCCGGGTTGTTTCTTACTCAGCGCAAATATGCATTAGATATTATTACTAAGACAGGACTGTTGGGTGCTAAGCCTGCAGCATTTCCTATTGAACCCAATCACAATTTGGCCCATGCCTTGGGTCCCCCTCTCACGGATCTTGAGCCCTATCGTCGTCTAGTGGGACGCCTTGTCTATCTGGCCGTTACCCGCCCGGATTTGGCATATGCAGTTCACATTTTGTCTCAATTTCTTCATAATCCTGGTCAAGATCATTGGCATGCCGCATTTCGAGTTGTCCGATATCTTAAAGGCTCTCCGGGTCAAGGGATTTTGCTTCGGGCCGATAGTGATCTTACTCTTACTAGGTGGTGTGATTCCGACTGGGCTGCATGTCCCCTTACTCGGAAGTCCCTATCTAGTTGGCTAGTTTTTCTTGGGCATTCCCCGGTTTCTTGGAAAACTAAAAAGCAGACTACTGTGGCTCGTTCTTCGGCTGAGGCAGAATACCGGTCTATGGTTGTCGCAACTTGTGAACTGAAATGGCTCAAAGCTCTTCTTCTTACTTTGGGTATTCATCATCCACAAGCTATTCCTCTATTTTGTGACAGTGAGTCCGCCTTACACATTGCACGGAACCCGCTCTTCCATGAGCGCACCAAGCACATTGAGGTGGATTGTCATTTCATTCGTAATCCTATTCAGGATAATCTGATTGCTCCCAACTACGAACCGACTACTATTCAACCGGCGGATATCTTTACCAAGGCTCTGGGCAAAACCCAATTTCATTTTCTTCTCCGCAAGTTGGGTATTCTGGACCCGCGTGCTCCAACTTGAGGGGGGTATTACAGATATCTCTTATTTATGCTAGGGAAATATTCTATCATTTATTATTTAGTTAATAGAGATTGTTTCCTTCTAGGAGTATTTCTTGTAATCAGTCGGCTTTTCCTATATTAACGGGATGCCGCATGAACTTTTGGGCTAAGCAATACAATACATTAAAATTATTCTAATTATTCTTTGGCTAAACATCCAGGTAAATCTACAACGCCCGTGCTTCTTCTTGAAAGGGTATGGAGGCTGCCACCGTCGGTTCCATACTCCTCAACAACCATGAGACCATTGATGAGCACTTTGTCGTAGTGTGTCAAAATAATATTCAATACTAACACTTATACGTAGCATAATGAAGTAGAGTTCATATCCACATGGAAAGGAATAAATCTCTTTTTAAATGAAACTAGTAATTAGGGGGGGGTTGGTGTTGAATGATTTAATTTAATTAAAAACTAAGATGAACAACTTATATATGATTTAATTCAAAGATAAAAAGAACTTGGTTTTGTCACGCCCCAGACCACATCTAGGCGCGTGTACAACCGCCGTATGACCAAGTGACGTCACTCGCAAGTCAACGTGTCTTAATCATACAAGGCGTTCATGAACATAATATATCCATACTCAGTAGTAAACATACACAACAACATCACAGTTTAGATTAATTGAATAGCGGAAATATTCAACAATTAATCGTGGGCCACACATGGCCAAAACGTAGGCTCGCAGGCCAAAACAATGTATTAATACAAAAGTATCCATGAGCATAGTTTATTTTTTTGAAATAGTAGAGGGAGCACGAACCATGTCTTCCTCTTGATTCTCTTCACCCGTGCAAAGGTGTAGATGACAAGCCTTAACTTCAACCTGAAATGGTGGCCCCCCCGAAGGGGTCAGTACAAGTACCAAGCGAGTAGCAGGCTAAATATAGAATAACTAGCGTTTCAAGTATAAGACCCAAACATAGGGTGATACTTATGTAAATAGTCTTTTCCCCCAAGTTAAAAAATACTTAGTAGTACATATACACTTGGAAAATACCCGATCCGTAGATCACCGTTTTATTTGGGAAAATATTAATAGGCAATATCCTTGACTAAAAACCCCAACCCACCCATATGCCTATGAGTGTATAGGACTCCTCCTTGTCCATACTTCAATATCATAATTTATGAGTTTTGAGGATCAAAATCCTTGGGTACTCCACCAAATTTGTATTTGAGTGTTACGGACTTTTAGTCCTAGGGTCCTCCACCAATTTATTATCCGAGTGTTAAGGACTTTAAGTCCTAGGGTCCTCCACCAAAATATGAGTGTTAAGGACTTTTAAGTCCTAGGGTCCTCCACCAAAATATGAGTGTTAAGGACTTTTAAGTCCTAGGGTCCTCCACCAAAATATGAGTGTTAAGGACTTTTAAGTCCTAGGGTCCTCCACCAAAATATGAGTGTTAAGGACTTTTAAGTCCTAGGGTCCTCCACCAAAATATGAGTGTTAAGGACTTTTAAGTCCTAGGGTCCTCCACCAAAATATGAGTGTTAAGGACTTTAAGTCCTAGGGTCCTCCACCAATTTATAATCCTATGATCAACCTCCTATCAACCTAGATAGGATCTATATCATATTTATTCATTCATAGCTAAATCAATACATAAAGCTTATGTATCACAATCAATGCAAAGTCGTGCGTTTATATAAATTCATAATTAACTAATACCATCCGGTATCAATTAATCCATTATCCATCAGTCAACGTTTTCGTTGACCGCCATTGAATAATGTTGTTTAATACAAATTTCAATAAATTCTCATCAGTATTGGGTTGTATTGTTAATTAGATTTTATATTTTATATATGTGTGTGTCACGGAGTATTGGATATCGGTGTTCAAATATGCAAGTGTACATATTGTGTTGCACCGCTTTGGATGGAAGAACGGGTTGTTAATTCTACTAAGAAGAGTCCAATGTATTCTCTTTGTTGCAATCATAGTAAAGTCAACATTGCACCCATGAAACAACCACCGGCTTAGTTGTGTGATTTCATTCACGACACATGTCAAAAGAGTAAACTTTTCATCGAAAATATTACGTCTTATAACAGTATGTTTGATTTCCCTTCCATGAGAGGGCGATAGAGAATAATTTGAATACGAGAAGATGTCCTCCTATTTTAAGCTCCATGGTCAAAATTATCACCTTATCGAAACCTTACTGCCTACAGAGAATTCAAAGTCGTAATTTGCCCAATTGTATATCTTTTATGCTTAAAATGAGATAGATAATATAGAATTTCATCTGTGAGGTATATTGTTTATGGTTTACATTACGAGAACATTTGGGTTATAATGACTAAGCGCGATGACCATATCTTGGAAGCCAAAGTTATCACTGGCAGAACACGTTCTCAATCCATGATTATCACTTATTCCTTCAGATTGTGAGACTTCCATTCAAATTTCAGAGAAGACAACTTTCGATAATGATTGCTTATGCAATGACAATTAATAAAAGTTAAGGTCATTCTCTCTCTCATATGGGATTGTTGTTGAAGAAGCAAGTTTTCTCTCATGGTCAACTTTATGTTGTGGTTTTCAAATTGACCAATAGAAAAGGGCTGAAATTTTTTCGGTAAATGGTGATGAACAAAGCACAACATAAACTACAAATATTGTCTACAAAGAAATTTTTCAAAATTTGTAGAGCCGGTGTTTGTTATTCAACTTATTTAATCGATGCAACAATATGCTTTTTGAGAATGTTTATTTAATTATATGTATTTAAGCTTTTTGCCGTGCATCGCAAGGGTGAGCTACTAGTTTTAATTAGTGGGAAGTTGACGTAAGTCTAGGAGAAGAGGGTTTAAGATTACATTAATAACCTTGTAACTAAATTTAATACGGTTGTGGGCTTAAGGATTTTAATTGGCAGCTTCTCAACCCATGAGTACTATCATGGAAGCCATAGGGATAGCCATCCATCTAATGCAAATGGACAATGCTGATTAGTTTGTAGGTAGCACCGGAATAGGGGTTTCTCAAGTGTGACCAACCTCGTAGTGGATTTGGATCTCCATGTTCAGGCTTTTATGGCTTTCTCATTAATCCTTTGTCTGGACTGGGCTGGAATTAAGTATTCGTTTGTGTATCTCGGCTATGGGCCAGGCTCAGCAGCATCAACTAGCTTGACCGATACAAGGGCTATGGTGATGCCCAAAGTAGACATTCAAGTATAAGTCGATTATGCTAAAGATAATTTTCAATAATAACACATGAGAAACCTCAAACCTCATAAATACATGCACTGCATATATACTTTAATTTGGGGAGCATATTTTGACAAATAAGATTCCTTGCGAAAATGACTTTAGACCTCTTCCATTTGAGTGCTTCCGGGTTGAATTTTGAGATGAAATTTTGTGAGCATGTTCTCTATGAAGTGTTAATTATATTTACCAAATTCCAGATTAAAATTCAATCAGAGAGTCAGTCAAATAAAATTTTGAAAACTGTTCAATTTTATATATAAAAAAATGCAATTTTTTCAATAATTTATTTAGGTTACTTTCCGATAGAATTTTAATCATAAAATTTTTTGGACATAATCTATACTCATGGAAAAGATGTTCACAAAATTTCATTTTAAAATTTGACTTTTAAGTATCTCAAATGAAAGAGGCCTAAAATTGTAACTTTTAGACTTATCTTACATGAATATATATTTTGCTTACCTAGAACCCGTTTGGTAGCACGAAAATCAGTTGTTTTGGCTGATTCTGCTGAAATTTATGAAGTTCTGGCTGAAGTGGCTGTATTGGCTGATTCTGATGATTTAAGAAAAACATATTTTTAAAATATATTTTATTAATAAAATAAAGAAAAAATTATATGTAAAAATAGCTAAAATGGTCATCTACCCAAAACAGCCAGAAAAGTAACTCCAACCTTACTTTTTTTTGCTTATTGCACAATTCGGCGCGCGAAAGCAAAAATTACGCGTTTGATGAAAAAGTTGGCTGATAAGCCTGATAAGCCGAGAAACAGTGTTACCAAACGGCCTCCTAGTATATTAGTATATATGTGCGGAATTACTTTAGGCCTGGTTCTATCTAATTCCTTCAAAACATTGATGTAAGGCTGTAAAACAAAAAAGACATTTCAATGATATAAAGAGAAAAAAGTGCATTTAAAAAATCTTCAAAGCGGTATTTGCAAACTCTTCCCTGTCTTCTTCAATTCCTCTTTTACATGGGGAATGGCTTTACTTCTTTTTCTCTTTTGCACTTCACGTTGTGTGGCTTTATATTAATTTTTTGGTATACAATTTATCCAGCCTGCTTTAGCTTTCGTCCTGCTCACATAAAGCATTAAAGAAAAAGAGTATCTTCCTCTCCCATGCAGCTCTCACCACTCCCTTTAGAATAAAAAATGGACTGCTCCTCTGGTCACAAGTCAAACCCTTTAAAAGTGACGACCTTTCATTGTCCTTCTCAAACGTTAGTGATGTTAAAATACTGAGCTTTTCGTCTTTATATTAATTCTCGGGTTTAATGCATTAAAACCCTCGTGAAATATGAATTCGTCGCATTAGTCCTCCGTGGTTTAAAAAATGTGTCAAACTCGTTTGTGTTATAGTTACTCGTGCACAAAACTCCTATGAATAATTTTAATTGCCAAATAAATGAAAAATGATTAGATTTCTTGTACTTGATCCCTCCGTCCCGCTAACAATGAGACAAGAGGGAGTGACACACAAGTCAATAAAAAGTAGTTTATGTGGTTGATATTGAATTGATAAAGTAAGCATAAAGTAAAAATGATTAAGAGGCACACACACTTTGCCAAATTTGGTATAGGACAATCTTAGTGGGACGGACCGATAAGGTAAAACGGGAATATCATAGCGGGACGGACGTAGTAGTAATTTAGAAATTTTGACAAAGTTACATCATATTATTAAGAAAAGTGATTTCAAAATTGTAAAATTTATTTTTGGAAGGGGTTTGAAGATTTTTTTAAATTACATGAGACTAATGCGTCAAATTTATATTTCACGAGAACTTGATGCGATAAACCCATTCATTCTCCCGACTCCCTGTATTAGAATCGACAGATTCTTGTACAACTAGTACGTGATGTTAACCGTTAACTAGCTTAAGCGCCATACAGATAAATGATATGTACAACTTTAACAATATCAAAGGCTAAACTTATACCAAGTATATATCCCGTTTGGTAACCCGATTTTCATCTTAGAAGCCAGATTTTAAATTGCGGCAGCGGTAGCGGTTCAGCCATTGTGGTAGCAGCTAATGCGGCTGTTGCGATGCACATTAATTGCAGCTGTTGCGGCGTGAAATATTTTCAAGTTCGCACATGATAGAAATACCATGATTTTTGTATTCTTTAACAAATCTTCTTTAACTATATGTAACTTAAATTTGTTTATTTGAACTCATGGTACATACCACACCTTTTAATCTGTTTACAGATAATCTAAGAAACCCAAGACATAGTCAACGATCGAAAGCAATGAAGTATGCAGCGGAGCGATTAGGACAATGGTGATGCAGTGCCGCTGCAACCGGTTGCGGCGTGATGCAGGCTGATGTGGCGTCGTAGGGGATTCGTTGCGGTTCCGTCGCGGTTACCACATCAGCCGTAGCAATCCGCTATTGGAAACCTGCTTAGAAGTCTTAGGCCAATTTTTTTGTATCAATTACTTCGTACTATATATCTTCATTCCAGTTCTTGAATTGTGAAAACCTACCTCCGTCTCATTTTATGTGTCCTACTTTGATTTGGCATACTCCTTTCGTATCACAATAAGTGTCTTACTTTCCCTTTTTTGCCGTATCAAAATAATTGTCGCACTTCTATTTTAGGAAATAAATTCACCCAAAAGCAGCTTCAATACACTTTAACAAAATAAACATTATTGCTACAGTACCAAAAATCTCCTACTTTTTCAAAAAGTGTATAGTATATCTACAAATTATCTTAAACTACGTGAAAAGCCTACTGAGATATTTATTGTGATACGAAGGGAGTAATTATTAAAAAAGTGGTTGAGAAACTAAAAGTTGTAATTTAGATTTAAGTATAATAAAGTGAAATATTGTAAATCACATATTTATTTTCGAAAAAGAAAATGTGGCACTTCTTTTGAGATGACACGAAAATGAAAATAAAACATGTAAAATGGGCCGAGAGATGAATAATAACAAAAAGTAATGGTGATTGAATAAGAATATTCTAGCTGTTTTTAGGTTTTTATAATTCAACTAATTGAGCTATTTTAGCTTTAGTTCTCATTTCATTAAAATGAAATGAGAATGGGAATCTTACAACAGTTTAATAAACTTGAAAACAAAAACTAGAGGGGGCAAAGTAATAAACACTTTAAACTGATGAAGTGGGAGCGCCACAAGGGAAAAAATATGAGAAAGGCAAGGCGCTGTGGCCTCTCTCCAAGAACAAAGATCTCTTCCCCATTATCCCTCTTTTCAAAGTGTTTTCTTTTCTTGGCTTTTCTTTTGCTTTTTTGGCCCCTTTTTTTTTATTGGAAGTTTCTTTTTGCCCCTACCACTCCCATTCCCTTTACCCCATTGGCCGTCCTTCGCTTCTTTTCGTTAGATTTTCAAGGCTTCGGTTTCTGTCCTCTCAATTTTTGTGAACACAATCATATTCCTTTTTAATTTTATACAAGAAAATATAAATGTACACAGTAAATTGTATACCAAAGTCACGGTATGATAATTTGGTCAATGTACTCACTCATAGTCAGAGTATACACATGTATTGCTGGGGAGCTCCCGGCATTGTCCAAAAACTGAATATAGTAAAACAATTCATTTTTAATATATTAAAAATGAGAGAAAATGAATTAGACAAACCCACCATTGTGGAGAAATGGACAAGTAAATGAATAAATTTCATTGGAAATTGAAAATGAGGTGCTGTAAAGAGATTATTATGAGTGGCAAAGAAAGACAAGACTGAGTTTCAAAACAAAAACAAAAAGTACTAATGTAGGTGCTCTCTCAATCTCTTATAGTCTTATGCCAAAATTCCAAAAAGGCAATCTCGTTTGGGTACGACAAATCTAAATGCTACTCCATATTTCCTTTAAGATTTTATTTAAGTGGGTTGAAGAAAAAGGGTAATGTGACAAGAGTAGTTATATTGACCTAATTGGTATGGGGATGGAAATCAGTGCCATTGATAGAGGAATGAGAATATATTGACGCTTAATTTCTACCCAAATTTGAGTATTTCAACATCTTTAGGAGTCTCTTCAAAAAAAAACATCTTTAGAAGTAGTTATCATTGGTCTTTCATTAACTTTTCATCACTTTCACTCTGTTCTTTCTTTTAACAAAAATTCTAATTGGACTCGAGATTTTACACTTTGTTTTGTACAACTTTTGTATATACACGCTCTAGTTGTCTATGCACACAGATTGATCATTTAGAAAAAATTAAAAATTGTTTGTTTTTGTTTGTATACACAAACGAGTTGTTGTACACATTTTGAATACAACAAGAATTACTCTTATTTTAATCTCATGAAGTATAATAAATTAATTAATAAATAATAATTTGCTCCAGCCCGCGGGTCGACCCGTAACCCGTACGGGCTGGCCCGCTAAAACCCGCAACCCGTTAGGGTCAGCCAGCAAAATCCGCGAAATAAATGGGTACACGTGACGTGTACAATTAGACGTGTACATGAAAAATGAAAAAAAAATTGTGCACAGACAAGCTGATGTGTACACGTGACGTGTACAATTAGACGTGTACATGAAGCATTTTTGTAATGCTTATTAGACCACTCGTACCTCATCACCATTATCATCATAGGTGGTATGGGGAAGGGGAAGGGGAAGAAGAAGGTAAAGGAGAACGATTAGGAGACAGAGAAAATTATATGACTATACCGGAAAAATTGCAGAAGAGGTGTGCGGTTGAGCAATGAGCAGGTAGTTGCAATCAACAGCAGCAGGTAGTTGCAATCAACAGCGGAGCGGCTGCGGTCCATGACAGAGTCGCAAGCGAAAGGGAAACAACCAATGGCAATCAATGGTTGAGGGGTTGGGAAAGACTCGATGAGTTTGAGAATTAAGAGTAAAAATGTATATAGTAATAGAGAGTTCTCTATAGGAAATATAAAACATAAAATCCTATTTAGCAATAATAAATATTAGGTCAATTTCTTATTTTCTTATTGTATTTTCTCATATTTTATGAAAATTTTCTTAAGATATTGCGTAATGGACTAAAATTTATAAATGAAATTATGAATTAAGTTACTACAAGTAACTTAATTGAGGGATCTAAATCATCTCATTGCTGAGTTATTTGAGTTGACAGCTTCCCAGTAAACCGCTAGTGGTTTTACTTAGAGAGAAGGGAGAGCCAAAATATAGAGAGAGAAAGATCTTCTAATAAATGATCTTCGAATCCCTTACAACTACCCCCAAGGGGGTATTTATAGAGGAAATATGGGTTAGCTAGGCTCCAAGGTCTTGACGCAAGATTACAATAATGGGCCGCTAATGGCCTGTTTATGTGTGTTTTAATCCGCTAAAGGCATATTTGCGATCTCTGCGAGTGATGGGTCTGAGGTGCATGGGTGCACCTCGATCTCGCTGGTTAAGATCCCCAGGCGATCCCCGGTCGCCTGGGACCGAGGTGTGTTCCTTCGAAGTGCGTGTGTCGAGGTGATGGTACGGACAGGAAGCCCGACTCTTTATTATGGACTGGGTCCTTTAGTTGGGCCTTCTGGTGTGGGTGTAGATTTGGGCCATCTCATATGTCCTAGAGTATGTGGCCCGTCGACCGGAGCCCATATACTCTATCATGAGTGTTTGACTATTCTTGAATATGGGTTAGGCAATTGTTTTTGTGCGCTTGAGTATATTAAACTTTTATTATGGCACTATAAAGTAAACTTGAATGTGTCATACCATAACGGGTCTACGTCTCTGGCAAAAATTTCCACTTTTCGTTGTAATAGTTCAAGCACCACCACCCGACCACGTTAAACAATAGAGAGGTTTTGAGATACCAATCACATTGCCATCTCTACGCTTGCAATGAGAAGAAAGGGGTATGAGAGAGAAGAGGCTCGAAAGTCACACAGATGGACAAAGGGGGTGATCGAAAGTCGATGACTTGAAACGGCAACCCTCTCTCTCCTCTCTGAGACTCTCTCTCTCTCTAGAGTAACACTCAGACAAAAGCCTCCAGACGATACACATGATGTCGGGTATGGTGAACTAGTGCAACCCTAAAAGAATAATCCAGAACTAGTGCAAATAACAAGCGGGTGGGCTAAGCAGATTGGTCTAACACAGAGAAGGGTTGCCTTAGTCTAAGTGAGACAATACCTCCACATTCTCTGCCTTATTGGACCTATGTCTCAAACACATTAAAATGAGGCTTTAGGTTCATTCAAATCTAGGGTCTTAAACACATTGAAATCAAAATCACATATATCAGACATAGTAAAACCAAAGTTAGACATGCTATCAACTTATTATATTCTTAACGACTCTCTTACTTCTATCACTAGCAAGTTGGTAGTCATGAAAATTAATATCACCATTCTCAGCAGAGTTATCAATAATTATTAAGTACATCGCTTTCAACTAAAACAAGTTGTTCATCATGCTCAAACTCATGTCCAAACTCCATCTTACTAGAGGTAGTCTCACCAAAAAGATCAACTCATTCACATGATCAGGCAAACACAAGATGTAATACTTGAAATTAATTTGAAAATTTTCAAATTATGAATGAGTTGCATGTTGATCTTTTTAAATACTCATACCAATAAGGTGCTTCTCATTTTAAGGTAGCTCATCTCCTAAGAACTCTGAGTTAAGCGTGCTTGCACGAGATTAGTCTTGGGATGGGTGATCTCCTGACAAGTTTCTCAGAGCGCGCACAAGTTATGATAAGTTACGCGGTAGAAGCTTGTGTTGGTTTGTGAGGACAGTATTAGCGGTCTCAAGAGTATGTTGGAGTAACAACCTCGATCCTGCAGGGTTGCGGTGTTACCAGGGCCGGCCCAGACATATAGAAGGCCCAGTGCAAAATTGAAAATGAGGCCCTAAGTTTTTTTTTATCATTATATAATCATTATTATATTATTACTTTCACCGTTTTTAAATAATAGTGTCCTTAGGTTTTTTGTGGGTTTTAAGATGAAAATAGTAGGCCCTAAAGGTAAATGAAAAGTAGAAAAGAGAATAAATTAAGAAAAGTAAAGTAATGACAAAGTATGAAAAAGAAAGTAGTTACAAGCTCGTTCCAACTTCCAAACTGTACAAGGGTTTTGTGCTAATTAATGTAATTAGGCCTTGTGAAATAAAGAAATCACACAATTGTAATTAACAAATATACTTTAATTACATAAAAATATTACTATTTAATGTTTGTATTTAAAAAAAATAATAAGATAGGAATTTTTAATCAAATAAATAAAGATTTATTATATTATATAGACTATATTTAAATTTTTGGGCCTTCTGAAATTGAGAGGCCTTGTGCGGTTGCACTTCTTGCACGCCCTCATCTACGGCCCTGGGTGTTACACAAGAGTACTCTCATGCTTATCAGAAGTGTCAACTTGAGCGGTAGGCATGGTAAGGAACTGAGGCTCCACCTCAAAACGTGTCTCCTCATAGTGAGACACAAAAACAACACGAATATTTTTAGATAAACAAGGAAAATCAGATTCATTAAAGACAACATCTCTGCTTATTATAACCTTAAAATAATCCACATTTCTATCTCACAGCCTATAACCCTTTACCCCATCGAGATAAGTTAAGAAAACACATGTCTTGGCCTTAGGGTCCGATTTATCAACTTTTTGATGCATATAGGTTGCACACTGAAACACTCCAAGATTAGATAGGTCAAGGGGCATTTCTGTGAAAACCAGTTTATGACATTTTCCTCCTGGAGAAACAGAGGGTGACCCGTTGACCAAATAGGCAGTAGATTAATTGTTTCACCCCAAAATTTCTTGGACAAACCAGAGGCAACTAACATGTTCCTAATTTATTATAACATTTTTATTTTACTACCACTTCAGTATTACTAATTTTGAGTTATTAAAAAAAATGAATTTGTGCGGTTGATATTAAATAAATAAAGTAAGAATAATTTAAAATCAAACAAACTTTTTCAATTTTTTTATAGGAGGCAATTATAATGAAATGAACTGAAATGGAAAAATAGACAATCTTAACAGATTAGAGACTATGCGGCATGTCATTATTTGTCATATTAATCCGAGCGGTAATAAAACTATGTAAGAACTAACTAGTAAGAATCAAATATAGAGTGCATCATTTGGACAATCTCATTGTAAGTACGATTATGATTTCTGTGATTTAATTAACTAACTAGTATTTTTACCCGTGTCGTGCACGGGGTAAAAGATATTACGTAGTATTATTTTTAGTTTTATTATAGAAACGTATAAAAAAATATATTTGAAGATGCGAGTCTCGCTTCATATATAGTAGTATCTAATGAACAACCAGATAGATATATTGATATTGAAATTTGATCTCTATTTGGTTCATTGTTACAAAAAACTCAACTCTTTTAATTTTGAATATGAAAGTTATATTAAAATGTTCCTTAATAAAAATATTTTTATAAAAGCATAAAATGTAATTATAAAATATATACAAATATAGTCGTTAAAATTATTATCCAAAGTTAATATGACAAACCTTTTTGGAATAGAGGTAATGCTATACATATGTTCGTGAATTTAATTGATTATAACGGTAGTGATTATACATTTTTCTAGGGCAAATCTTATTTTGAACGATCCAAACACACTATTGCTCTATGTATAACATTTTGATGGAAACATTCAAAATTTCTTTGTTAATTTTATGCTGCATCTAAATGAAATCAGTTTTTTGATCATCTTTATCTAAATATAAATTGATTTCAGCTATCATTTTATTGTACGGACAAAATTACACATATAATCAACTATTGAACAAAATTTAATTTTATCTGTCTCATACACAATCTAATTAAATTGCACGGTATGGTAATTAGTCAATTTCTAACCGGATAATTTTCATTTTATCCCGCACACGGCACATGTAAAGGCTCCAATTGCATTACAATGTCAGTAAGGGAAAACTGAAAATGATATTACCAATTATTGTTGGTCCGCTAACAATAATGCATGAGTAATTTAGAATGATTGAATTTAGTACTTTTTTAAAATTTAAAAAAAGAATTATTATTTTTTATTTTTTTCACTTTCTTAATTTTAAAAATTTAGGTTTTCATTTTTCAAATTTGAATTGTACTTAATTTACACTTTGATTTTCCCTTTAAAGATTTTACATTGATCTTTTTACTCTTTTTATTTCTATATTTTATATTCTTTATATATATATTTATAATATTTTACATATAATAACATTTTATTTTTGCAATTTTTTTAAAAAATCACACTCTCTACTTATATATTCTCTAATTCCATGAACTTTCTAAAAAGTAGTTATAGTTAAAAAAAAAACTCTAATCATTTGATTTACTGGGTCTAATAAAAGTCGAAAGATGATAGTTAGGATTATTATAATCAGATATTTATTTGTTGATTGATTGAGCATGTAGCCTGTCACGTGAGATCATTATTGACAAGAAGTCCTTAAAGTTGGATTCTTTTGAAATAATCGACAAATATTATTATTATCATCAATTTTTCGTATCAATATTGTATAAAGCAAATGAAATCTCAAAAGAGGAAACATTATTGAAGAATAGAGGAAATCTAGAAAAACAGTTAAAAGTAGTTATTAATTCTTGGTCCAAAAGGTGGAATCTCCCACCCTAGAAGCCCCTCATACCCCGACCCGACATGATTTTTGGGAGGATGTTAATCACGGTGACTCAGTCGGCCCAATGATAATAGGCCTTTTTCCCGTGCGTATAAGGTAGTTGTTAATTTAATATGCCGGGAGGAGTGAAAGCTACGAGGAAATTTATAGTGATATATATAGCTTATCATGACAAAGTAGGAATTTGATAATCGGTAGAGTGGTTCAGTATCATAAAGAAATTTTCAAGACACTCCGCTGGTTATTAGCTCAAGAGTTGATAGATGTAAAGACTTTATGTTTGAACATAATTCAATCACAAAATAAATACAAATAAACATGACGTTTACATACATAGGATCATATATGGATTCTATATACTCACAATTGTAATTGTTTATTCGAATTAAGAAATTATTATGGGGAATTTTGAGTTTGCACACCATTTATTTTGGTGATATTGGATTTTGCACCCTATTTTCAAAACTTTTAGAGTTTGCACTCTATCTACAACATTTTGTGAAGAAAAATTCTTGAGTGCATTCGAGGAGAAAGATAATTAACTGAAACCACAAATTCTTTACTTAAAAGCGAAAGTGGCAAAGGTAGTGGAACGTCCAAAAACGGAAAGTTGACAAACTTTTAAGAGACGGAAGGAGTATTATGCAGTATGATAGTATAATCTACCAAAGAGTTCAATAGCATTAGGAGATATATACCTATGGAGTAGGGGTGGGCATAACAGTTCGGTTTGATCGAACCGAACCATACCAAACTGAATTAAATCGAACCGAAACCGAACCATTTGTAATTTGGTTTGAGTTTGGTAGTATTCCTCCCAACCCGTATTAAACCGAATCAAACCAAACCGAAATCATAAAACCGAATAAAACCGAACTAATCTAAAAATGAAATAATTTCTTATTTTTTTAAAATAACAAATCAAAAGCAACTTACACCAAACTAAACCAAACCAAAATATAAGATTTCTCTCATTAATTTGATTGATGTTAATCTTTTTGAACTTTAATTCTTTTTGTAGCAAGTAGATAGTATTTAACTATAATTTATTATCTACTATTACTATATATTTGGTTCATTACTTACAAACACCAGTTTTGTTTTTGTTTCGGCTTTATATATAATTTGATTCACTCATGTTGTCGGTGTTGCTTACAAATGTGGCATGCTTGTATATTTTTGTTTCATATGTGTTTTGTTACTATTTGAAAATTTATATTTAACATTATATTTGGTTCATTACTATCGCTTCTTGGTTCATTATTTTGAGTTAATTTTTTTTTTCAGTCCAAACCTTAATACTTTGGTAAATCGAACTCCAAATCGAACCGAAACCAAACCGAAACTCAATCGGTTTGTATTTGGTACATTTTCTATCAAACCGATTAAACCGAAACCGAAGAAAACCGAACCGAAAACCGAAATGTCCACCCCTACTATGGAGTATTTGATTTGAAATTGTGGTTGAATAGAATTTTTGAGAAGATGACATGTGGCAAAAGTTTTCTAAATTGTATCCTTGAAATTTATTTCCTTCATCCCGTAATTAACTTTTTATTTCGATTTCACACGTATTAAGGAAATAAATTTATTGAGGGTAAATTTTACTGTATTAACACTATTTCAAAATTGTTTCGACAATGTTTGACACTGTTTTGAACTTTTGATATAGATAATTTGCCAAATAAAAAATAAGAAAAAGTGAGAAGTTAATTTCAGAACGGTTCAAAAAGAAAAGTGAGAAGTTAATTTAGAAACTAAAGATATTACTTATAGATTAGTAGATTACCCCATAATTTATTGGTTCTGGCTTTTACCTTTATTGACCTCTCACCCTTTTTCTTTTTCTGTCTCTATAAAATAACGACGAATATCACGCATCACGCTCACAGTCATTTACTGATACACACACTATTACCATTACCGCTCCTCAACTCTCTGTTCTAATTGCCGGTGTTTCATCCATCCATGGAAGCTATTAACATCCTTAAGTTTTGGCGAAATAGTAATGCCGGTGCTGAACTCGTCTCCGACGAAACCGATTCTCTCAACTATTCAACCAAATATGCAGACAACGGTCACATTCCGGCATCCGAAACCGACGAAGACTCGGACGACGAGTCTTTTTTCGACTTAGTGTTGGACGGAGCCGATCACTTCGGTAGAGAGAAGAAGTCTAAGGTCGTGAATGCGAGATGCAAATCCAAAAGAGGTTTCAATTTTCCGGAGTCTCCCAAAGACGTGCTTCAGATGAAACGGGGCGCTTCTCCGATTTCACTGCTGAGATCCGCCCCTAAGTTTCGAATTTTCTTCCTAGGGTTTAAGAAGTCGAAGCTGGAAGACGACTATTCCGCTGCTACTCGGATTCCGAAGCATCAAACTCAGACGCCGTCGCGGTTCGAACAGAGCAAGCGGTTTTCTGTGAACTGCAAGGTTGCCGATTCCGAAATCGTCGGCGCCTCCTTACCTTGCCGAGGGAGCAGCTTGAGAAGTAAGCTTCAAATGGAGAAGAATGACGATTCGTCCGTCGATGAGCCGTCTAAACGGTTCGCGAAAAAGGCGGTCCCGAAGTATTTGAAACTGATTAAGCCGCTGTACGGGAAATCTTCCAAGTACAACGAAAAGAGTAGCCTCAATCTCGTCTCTGATAAGATCTCAGTCACATCCGGTTTGTCTCCGGCAAAGGAGACAATTGTGCCGGCGAGACGGTTATCGGAGGAGAGACAGGGGAGTAGTAGGCCGGCCAGTTTTAGCGCAGTCCGGAAACACCTGGTTAAGAGCCGATCGGCGTCCGCCGCGGCATCACCGTCGGTTAGGAGAAGAGACGATTCATTGCTGGAGCAGCACAACGGAATTCAAAGTGCAATTCTCCATTGCAAGGCATCGGCCAGAGGTAATAAAATTGTCCATTAATTTATCGATGATAGTTTATTGATGGAATCTGTCTAGGAATCGAACATCTCATTATCAATCCCGAAATATAACTAAATGAACAATTTTCTTCCTTGCTTCATCAGGATATGGCAGTTCACTATTATCACGATCCATAAGCGAACCGCACCACCAGAAATACGCAGAATTGCAGAGAAGATCCTACGAGGACACAAAGAGATGCAGCATCTGACCGCTAATCCTGCAATTAACGATGTCATTTTGTTAATTAACTCATTAGTGTAGCTTCATCTCTGTAATTTTTTTATTTTTTGAAAGAAATTAAAGTTGGTGGGAAAATAGAGTAGGGTTGCAGGGTCGGGGCGGTCATCTCTAAGTTAAAGCTGCGAGGATGACGTATGTAGACGAAAATTCAGAGATATGATTAAACAATGGAAAAGAAAAGGGGTTGTACTAGTACTTATTATGGCTAGACTAGTGCAGTTGATTATGCTGAAGGAGACTGGTAGGAGAATTCATTCAAAAGGTTATAATGACGAGCCACCGGTCACCACCATACCTTATTTCTACTATGCATTTATTATTACTGCACTTGTAGATGCTACACACAGTAGCAGGTGATTCCTTCAATGTGCACTCATCATCACTCATCATTCCTTTGTTATTTAAACTTGGAAGCCTATTCCCTAATTTCTCTTTAGGAGTATGCATTAACTGCATTAAGACTCAAGAGTTAAGAGTTTGATAACAGGGTAATTGTTTATTGAACAATTATCCTTGGTAATAAGGTATTGTTTCTCTTTAGGGTAGTTGTTTAGTATATTTTTAACTTATAGTCTCTAATTTTTTATTGAACATTTAACTATTGAATAGGGTAATTGTTTGAAATGGTTATATATTCCCTTTTAAAAGGACTCTTAAATTGACTTTTTTGATCAATGATAATCAATTATGATCAATGATGTTTTCTTATATGAAATTATTTTAAATGAAATATATCAAAATTTTTCTTATTTAAAATATTTTCAAAAAGTATAAAATTTACTCCTTCCTTCTTTAAAACTTGAGTATTAATGTATTTCCCTTTTAAATGAAATTATTATATATTCCCTTTTAAAAGGACTCTTAAAGTGATTTTTTTGATCAATGATAATCAATTATGATCAATGATGTTTTCTTATATAAAATAGGACTAGTTACTCTCATGTTTAGAAAATATTGTCATGTTTTTATTTTAATACAGTTTTAAAATTATACTCAAGTTTCAAACATGACAGTATTTTCTAAACATGACAGTAATTAGTCCTATTTTGATAATAAAAACATGGTAGTCCTATTTTGTAATTTTCAAACTGTTTTAGTTCTATTTTGGGTAATATCTCATAAAATAAAGAAAAAATTATATGTAAAATAGCTAAAATGGTCATCTACAACAACTTCAACCAACACAATCATAAAAGTAACTACAAGCTTACTTTTTCTTATCATTACACAATTCAGCGCGCGAAAGCAAAAATTACATGTTAGATGAAAAAGTTGGCTGATAAGACTGGTAAGCCGAAAACCAGTATTACCAAATGGCCTCTAAAACTTTGTCAAGTTTGAAATGCACGAGGATTAATAAAGTAAAAATTGTGTATGTGGTTGAAGTTTGTGCAGAGGTGAAAAAATTAACAGGAACCGCAAATTATTTATATAAAAGTGAAAATAGAAAAGTTAGTTGGACAACAAAGAAAGAAAAAATGACAAAACTTAAAAAGACAGAGGGAGTACAAATATAGTTCTTCCGTCCCGTAAAACTTGGAATTTTTACGAAATCTTTAGTTTGATGTGATGTTTACACCATTTTGATGAAATGTTTTTTTGAACATCTTTTTCATTAAATCTAGTTTACTCATATCAAATTTCAGCTAAAAATCAATCGAGAAGGCAGTTAAATGATTTTCTGAAATATACTGCACTGCCTAACTGCGCAGTTATTTTCAAAAAATCATTTGACTGCCTTCCCGATTGAAGTTTTATCTAAAATTTGGTATGAGTGAACTAGACTTAATGAAGAAGATGCTCAAAAAATTTCATCAAAAAATTCCACCGGAAATCGCTCCGAATGGCAACGACCGGACAGAGCCTCTTATAAAAGAGCTTATTTGCACTTTTAATAGTTCAATAACAAATAGTCAAATAAAGTTAAGCATAAATCTAATTACAGAACTCATATCCATAGATAATACATCTATGTTTAGTCATGAACAAAGTTCCACATAATTTTCAATTTCAAATTACACGAATAACCACAATAGAGTACATAAGGTCAAAATGTTAAACTAGAGATACTAAAAAAAATATGATGCTATTTTTTTTTTTGTTAAACTAGAGATACTAATAAAAATGTGATGCTGTTAGGATATACTCCGTAGTTTTTAGGATCGCCTTTTAAGAGCATCAACATTCATGCTACTTAAATTCAGTGGCGGAACCAGGACTCGTGACTCGCAGGGGCACAATAACAAAGAAATGATATACTAGTCTAGAAAAAAATCATATGCATCACGAGTATAGCAATAAACAAAACTATAAAATTTAAATAAAACCACTGTTTTTGGAATGATCTGTTGCACCCATTAAATCACTTTGTGGAAATTTAAAGTCACGCGGTTGGCAAGGACCTTTTCTCAAATAACGTCTCCTCAACTCATCTCTAATATTAACATCATAAGTCTCAATCGGCATAACTTTTCTGTCCAGCACTTTTCTGTCCGAACACCGTCCGAACACCGGTGTTTGGGGCGGTTCACGGCGGAATATTTTGATGAAAATTTTTGAGCATGTTCCTCATCAAGTCTAGTTTATCTATACCAAACGTAAGCTCAAAATTCGCTCGGGAAGACAGTCAAATAATTCGTTGAAGTTAACTGCGCCAAATTATACATAGAAAAATGCAGTTAAGTTCAACGAATTATTTGACTGCCTTCCCGGTCGAATTTTGACCTGAAATTTGGTATGGATAAATTAGACTTGATGAGAAACATGCTCACAAAATTTCATCAAACAATTCCACCCGGAACCGTCCCAAACGGCGGTGTTCGGACGGTGTTCGGACCGGGAGGTGGTGGACCTGAGAATTTTCCAATATATATATATATATATATATATATATATATATAAATAAAAATCACCGCAGGGGCACGGGCACCCCCTAGCCCTAGAGTGGGTCCGCCCCTGCTTAAATTAATGGATTTTTAATAACACGTAGATTGACACGTTCATTTTTCCAAAATAATCTAACACTTTCTAAATTACATCATTCGTCATCTCAAAATAATTAGATCTTTTGTGGCCCCCACATTCACCAATTAATACTAGCTGCACAATAATCTTGAGATAATCTGTATTCATATTTCAATCTAGGATTATTTTGTCAAATAATCTCACCAAATAATCTTCATTACTCAACCATGATCCCAAAAATAATCTGTCACATCACCAACTTAATCCTTAAATAATCCAATGGATGGAGATGCCCTAACAAAATCTTGTTGAGGTGCACTAGAGTAATGTTTTAGTCCATTTCATCGGATTATTTAGATTGCACTACTATCAAAATGCTCATGATATTTTCATAATGTAGTAACATTTCAACATTCAAGCATTTCAATAACAATTTCACCGACATAATATTGATTTGGGATGATTGTTCCTAAATTGTTTTTAGAATCAAATCAAACCAGATTAAAGCAGACTAGAATAATTATAAATACATATAATCAAAAAAAATCCGGATCAATCCAGACCAGCTCAGATTCAAGACCAAAACCAAAAAAAATCACTTCAAATTTCATGAACGGGGTCAAATTATTTGGGGACACGCCGTATGAGGAAAGAAGTGACTTTATTACTCCGCAGTAGTGTTTGAACCATTTTAAACTAGAAATGGGATGGTATAGCAATGAAATTGAGTTTTCCTTATCGGTCACGTCTTTCTGTTGCAGCTTCAGTGAAGTAAGGCGTAGGCTGCAGTAAGGTCGTCAGTCAAAGCGGGTAACTTTTTTCCTGAGACGATGATGACTATCCAGTTTCGTTCCTTCGTTTTTTTTTGTTCAGCCTTTTGAGGATCGGAGCAATCAATATAATAAACCAAATCAAATTCATCCCATCAAACACCCCACCGCCAGGTTTTCTATGATCGCTATACCACGCCGACACTGCTCTCCTTTTACAGCATTTTTCAGTGGAAGAGAAGAAAAAGTAAGAAAAACTAGAGCTATATAAAAACTGCATGTGATTCTATGTGTATAAAAATCTACAATTATATGTTGATTTTTGCACTTTGTTTACACAAAAAACAACACAAAAAGTAAATCTTCAATTTTTTTTGATGGATGAAAGATGAAATCGACAAAGTTTAATAGAAGGTAGCCGGTAGAACACAAGGTGTAAAATATAGAGTAGTTTGGTTTTCACGTAGATTTTCATTTTTATATCCCCTGTTCGAATATAATCTTCCAATTTGGCTTCTATGATAAAGAGTTAACACTCGTATGTAAGAAAGAAATGTGTAAGAAATTATGTGAACTATAAAGTCATTCAAAAAAACTACGTAGAAGTTAATTCTGAGACGGGGGTTATCCCTTTTTAAAAAATACTCCGTGGAAGGAGTTCTAACATGCAGATCAAGCACCCCTATCTCTTTGTTCTTGTTCATTTTTCCTTACACACACCACTTGATCGATACTCGTATTAATTCAAATATGCATTCTATTTCTATCTTTATAATGTGCCACCTCACTATAATAATAAAGACCTAAATTGTGTTATAATTAAAATAAGTACAATTTTATTCAATTTCAAAAGTAATCTCAACTTTACTTATTTTGATTATTATATGATCCAACGCGAAAAATAAAAAGTTACATATTTGGTGAAAAGTAAACTAAGAATCCTCTTGGTCACTCAGTTTTTTGATGTATCAGCCTTATCAACTAATTTTTCACTAAACACAAAATTTTTTATTTTGTGCATTGATTTTGCGCATTGAATTAAGTAAGATTATATTTATTCTTCCAACTAGATTAGCTAAAGTTGCATATAATGTTTGGTGAACCTTATAATGTTTTGTTAGTAAATTACATTTTGAATACTAACTAAAGTTCTGGAGGATAGTTTTAGCTAATTTTTTCATATATTGTTTTCTTCATTGTATTAGTGAAATACATTTGAATATAATTTTAAAAAAATCAGTGAAATTAGCTAATTTAACCAATTTTAAGTGAGGAAACCGGCCTCACATCTTTAGAACTATCTATGATTCACCTCGCCACTACTATCTAATTTCACGACTGAGCGTTGAATTTTCTGCTCAAGTTCCAAAGTCACAGCTAATCAAGAGGACTCATCGACGGACAAGGAACAAGTTCTTGTGCCAATAAGGTTCAACGCATCGAGAAAATATTATACTCCATCCATCCCATTAGAAGGTTCCGTCCATTATTTTAATGGTCAATTTAAATCATTTTTAATCTTTTGCTCCCTCCGTTCATCATTGTTTGTCCTAGTTTGACTTCACAAGTTTTAAGGAAATGAATTTGACTTTACACTGTAGCAACATTGTTTTGATACTGTAGCGATATTGTTTGACATTATTTTGCACTGTTTGACACTGTTTGATATAATTTTGTTTACGAAATAAGGAAGTTAAAAAGTAGGACAAACATTTTGGGAAATGAATTTGACTTTACACTGTAGCGACATTGTTTTGACACTGTAGCGATATTATTTGACATTATTTTGCACTGTTTGACACTGTTTGATATAGTTTTGTTTACGAAATAAGGAAGTTAAAAAGTAGGACAAACATTTTGGGATATCCATTTTGGGAATGTAAGACAAACATTTAGGGAGGGAGGTAGTACTTTATAAATCAAATTTTTACCAACTATACATTTTTTATCAGGCTTTGTAGCGGTTTTGATGTAGTTTCTAAATATGTTAATTTTATTTACTAAAAATAATCAAATTGTGAACAGAGATTAAATTGTTTTATCGTCAATCAAACATCGTAAACCGTTCACGAGAACCTTCTAGCGGAACGAGAGTAAAAGATTGTCAACGCATTTTCCAAAAATTGGAAACATGTTAGAAAAGTTTTTTCGCATTAAAAGGGGAATCATACTTCATCATACACAACAGAGTTAATTTTGCAAATAGTTACAAAGGTGATACATATTCGAAATTCATATTTTTATATGTTCTTCTTTTAATATTTTCTTTTCATATTTGAATCAATTTTGTGCTCTAATGTGTTGGAATTTATTGAGAAATATGGCTCAAGTGTTCAACATGATCCTTAATACTATTATTTTAATTAGTTACTGTGAGTTTTAATTATAATAATATTCTAAGGATACTGAATTGAAGTATAATTATTAGATTATTAGACATGTAAATTACTTACTATGTTGGCTAAGTAATTATTGATGTCTTAATAATAATAATAATAATTTTATATCGTGAGTTGATGGTGATGCATGTACGTGTTTCATTTTATGTTCCATTTTGTCAAAAGACACGCCATTTTGGAGTAGCTACGTGCATGGTCAATTCATAATCAAATTTAATTTTGATTTCAAAATTGGTGAAGGATAATGCCGCCAATTGTAGAACCATCATGACTTTTCATAAAAATTGCAATGCTTCATATGAAAATGATGATATGAGACTTGTATATAGTTGTCTATAAATACACGTTGAACTTGTGAAGTCAAAAAAGACTTCATAATAATTTCTCTTGTTATATTTATCCTATTATCAGCGGTAATAGTGATCAATATTTAGACTACTTTATATACATATCACTTGTTTAGTGTTATTTTGTTAGTAACTACAATGCATTGTGCACTTTCTTTTTATTCCAAAAGTTCTATCTTGTAACCCAGTTACTGTGATAAGGGTAGATAATAAACTTTTAGGAAAGCGTATATTTTACGTCACTAGAAATGATATCCGGTCCTGCCATATTTCACACCCTTATAATATACGTAATATTATTTATACCCTCCGGTTCTAACAAATCTAAAAGTTTACTAATCCGCAAATATGGCCGCTACTCAACGCGATATCATCAACACCAATTTTCAAAAATTGGAAAAGTTTGAAGGTGTGGAGTTTCGAAGGTGGCAGAAAAAGATGCATTTTTTGCTCACCACTTTGAAAGTGGTCTACTTGTTAAGCACTCCGAGGCTGCCAGAGGAAGAAGAAAATGAATCTTTGAAAACAAGCCGTCGTCGCATAAAGTGGGACAATGATGATTATATATGCCGTGGACACATTTTGAACGGTATGTGCGATTCTCTTTTTGATGTATATCAAAATGTTGAGTATGCTAAAACGTTGTGGGAATCTCTAGAATCTAAATATATGACTGAGGATGCTTCAAATAAGAAATTTCTCATTAGTAACTTTAATAGTTACAAAATGGTGGATTCTCGTCCGGTCATGAAACAATTTCATGAGATTCAACGTTTATATAATCAACTTTTGATTCATAACATGCATGTTAATGAAACCTTTGCGGTCGGTTCTATAATCGACAAATTACCACCTTCATGGAAGGAAGTGAAAAATGGTCTCAAACGCAAAAAGGAAGATTTGTCAATAGAGCAACTTGGTCGCCGACTTCAAATTGAAGAAGGCATTAAGTTGCGTGAAGGTGACAATGGTAAAAAGAACGACCTTCCAATTTTCTCTATAAATGTTATGGAGGAGGGACAGTCAAGTGGGACTAAGAAAAATAAAAAACGTCTCGGGAAATTCACCAAAGGTTCCAACTTTCAAAAGAGGCCGAAAGATAAGAAAGTAGGCTCAAATATTTGAAAAAAGATCTTAAACAATGGAACTCTATTGTTTTTGGAAACATCTTTGAAAATGTTAAAGGCTGTGAATTAAGGGCAGATGAAGCTGAGAAAGTTTTTGAAGAACAGGCTGATGAACTTAGTAGAGCTAATTGGCACAAAGCATAAGCAGAATTGATTCTTGCTTACAAACAGGAAAAGCAATTTTGGAAGCAAAAAGCAAGAATTAAATGGCTTAAAGATGGAGACAGCAATACCAAAACTTTTCATAGTTTTGTTAAGGGAAGACACAAGAGGCAAAATATAACAAACATTCAAAAGGATGATGGTACCTGGATCACAGATACTGACTAAATAGGTATGGAAACTGCCCAATACTTTCAGCATCTTTTTACTGAACATGAGACTTCTTCAGCTGAAGACCATCTTGATGACATTCTTAGACTCATCCCTCAGTTGATCACTGTTGAATATTTAGTTTTGTTGATGACTAACCATGCAGGAACGAAAGAAGGAACTGTTGATGACTAACCATACAGGAACGAAAGATGAAACTATCCTATGATATAAGTGCACATTGGTTCTATTGATAACTAACCCTGCAGGTAGACCAGCGGATAGAACTTATCTCCGTTCTATCAGGAACGAAAATTAGAACTATACTTAGTTCTGTTTTGTGTGAATGATTGACGTACATAACAAATAAATGAATTCATATGTTAGTGCATGATAATGCCATATCTACGTACCTAGATATGTTATGCATGAAAGTGGCACAATTTAAATATCTTTACATAAATGATTATGCCTTTATACTTTATAAAAGGTAATCATGAAAGGGGCACAATTGAAATATCTTTTTATGAATGATTGGACACCACTTAAGTAAGTTAACCTTAATTATAGAAAGTAATAGTGGCTTGCTAAATTAAGGTCGTTGCATGATTTGAGTAATGTACTATGGAAAGCTTCCTTACATGATTCAAATAAATTCAAATAAGCTAAATAGTATTTGCTGCCATGTTACGTATCTCTTACTATGGAAAGTAATCTTGTTATCTTTATATTGATGGTCCTCTTTCAAAATACATTAAAAGGAATATTTTTGGTAGCATATGATTTGATTGCATCTCCTACTATACGAATTTATCTACATCCATGATTGAATATTTTAAATACTTTTGAATAGAATATTGCTTACCTATTGTGAACCGTTGCTTCTTGCTATAATAGGTAGATATATTCTTTCCTTGCTATATTACCTTGAGACCGTTGCATGCATTAGATATTTTCTCAATTGACATATTCTACAATATCTTGTGTCTATCAATATAATTGACATATGCCGTTAGCTCAAAGTATGAGACATATTATTCAAGGAAGGTAATTCAAAATATCAAGGAAAGTCCAAATATTCAACCAAGGGAAGGAGAGGCTACGGATGCTATATATATTGGACTGAAGACCAGACTAAAGTGGGGTGCTTAACCGAGCTTCTATTGAGAAATATACACGAGAATATTTACCAAGTCCAAGGCACCTGAACCTGCTCACGGAGTTCCAGACAAAGTTTCTTTTTCCTCTCTTCATATTGTAATTGGGGTATTGAGGATTGGCTAAGTGTAGCATCCTCGGGTTGGTTAGTGTGTTGTGAGAACTTTGTTGTAAAGTTGAGAGGCTCTCTACCCGCAAGGTAGAGATGCATAACTCTTCCTAGAGAGGATAGAGTTGGGGTGGCTCAAGGGTAGACTAGGAGAGTTTCCCTTGTAATCATTCAAAGGCTTTTTAGTGAAGTTGTTCAAATTCCTCCGAGGGAGGTCGAGGTTTTTTAATCCCTTTGAGCCAAGGGATTTCTCCTCGTTAAATCCTTGTGCACTTTACTATTTCGTAATTCCCTGGACCCCACACTAGAACTGTGCGAGAAACTGCCACGGTTCCACTCACACACAATTCACCCCCCCCCCCTCTTGTGTTGCTAACCGTTTCATCAATCACTCTAGAAGATGACAACATGTTAACCCAAATTCCAAAAGAAGGAGGCTGTCTGGGCCCTTAATAAAAACAGTGCAGCAGGTCCAGATGGATTTAATGAAAAATTCTTTAGATCTTGTTGGGAGATTGTTAAAGATGACGTTGTTTCAACAGTTCAAAATTTTTTCTTATGCAATCCCATCCCCCAAGCTATGGGCAGTACATCCATTGTCCTAATTCTTCAGAATGATAGGCCTAAAAATTTCACTGAATTTAGGCCTATTTGTCTGTCTAATTTCATCAGCAAGGTTTGCACTAGAGTTCTAACTTCAAGGTTAAGCTTAGTGCTACCTAAAATCATATCTATTGAGCAGGCAGGTTTCCTTCAAAATAGAGAGATTAGTGGTCATATTCTTCTTGCCCGGGAACTGATGCATTCTTTGGATAAAAACGTAAGGGGAGGGAACATTGCCATTAAATTAGATATGGCAAAAGCTTTTGATAGAGTATCCTGATCATTTTTGAAAAACACTTTCCAGATTTGGGTTTTCAAATCATTTTATCAACATAATTATGAACAACTTACAGGCTACAAGTATGTCAGTCATGGTGAATGGTTTTTCTCATGGTTTTTTCAAGCCATCTAGGGGAGTTAAGCAGGGTGATCCTTTATCCCCTTATCTTTTTATCTTGACCTTAGAGGCCTTCTCTAGGGGTTTAAACTAGTTAGTTAAAGACAGAATAATTTCACCATACTTGGTTAGCAGAGGAGCTCCTGTTGTTTCTCACCTTGGATATGCTGATGATTTACTGTTATTCATGAATGGCGATGCTAGATCTTTGCTGAATTTCTCTAATTTCCTGGCATCATATCAACAAGCTTCAGGTCAGGCAGTAAACTACAATAAAAGCCAAATTATAATTGGGAAGAAATTTCCTGAAAATAGAATAGAGCATCTGGAAGAACTTCTAAACATGAAATGCTCCAAGCTTCCAATCAAGTATATAGGAGTTTATCTTCACCAAGGTATAAATAGGCTCAGATATTGTAAAGATTTACTCTCAGCTATTGATCAGAAATTTAGCCCCTGGAGGAAAAAGCTTTTATCTCAAAGTGGCAGGCTGATTCTTATAAAACATGTGTTGACATCAATTCCTATTCATATTCTTGCTGTTTCCAAACTACCTAATTCAGTGATTAGAATTGTGGAAGCTAAGTTGTCATCTTTTTTCTGGGATTACTCTGCTAATTCTAAAAGGTTGCATTGGAAGAGCTGGAAGAATGTTTGTTTTCCATTTGAGGAAGGGGGTTTGGGAGTGAGATCCTTAAATGACATTCAAACTGCCTTCTCTCTCAAAATTTGGTGGACCTGGTTTAACAATTCTACTCTGTGGGCAAATTTCATGCATGCTAGATACCCTAGAGATGATAACATGACTCCTAAGTTACCTGATTCTGCAATTTGGAAAAGGATATGTCATATCCATGCTAGAGGAATGTCTCTTGTTGATCACCAGAATGGGCTTGCAATTTGGACTCCATCCCATGATGGAAATTTCTCTCTCTCTTCTCCATATCAAGAAGTAAGAGAAACAAGATCAGTAACTTTCTCTAATTCTCATATTTGGCATCTTAAACAGTTCTACGCGGTTAAGCTTTTTATGTGGAAGCCTTTTCATAATGTGTTGCCCATTCCTGAGAATCTGCAAAGGTTTAATGTTTGCATTTTCCCATCTCAGTGTCCTTTTTGTAAACAAGAGTCCATCACTGCTTCTCATATTTTTTATAATTGCCCTCAAATCTGACCTATATGGTCAACTTCATGGGGACTTTCGGTATTCCAATTCCAAATTGGGAGGTCACTCATAGGCAGATTTGCTTTTCATGGTGGCTTGAAGCTGGTAATAAAACTGCTCTTGATGTTCTTAAGCATTGTACACTAGGGATAATCACGTGGCATATCTGGAAAAATTATGCCTCTAGAATTTGGAATCATAATGCCATGGATTTAAATTTGGAGTCTCTACAACGGTCTGTTAAGACCTATATCTATCAATGGACTGCTGGAGTTGATTTTCCTAAAAATCAGACTATCCCAGAATTCCTTTTTGAGGATGGGTTGGTTCCAATTAATAAACAAAGAAGGCCTAGAATTATTAAAGTTAATTGGAAGAGGCCAAATCTTACCTTGAAGCTGAACATTGATGCGGCTTTTAATCCAACCAGAGCTGCTGGAGGTGCAATTCTGCGAGATGGATCTCGTGCCTTCGTCTTAGTAAGTTGTTTTCTCCTTAACGCTCGTACTATCTTGGAAGCTGAGCTCATGGCCATTTTTGTTGCTGTGCATTGGATTGTTGAAGCCGGTTACACTTCTGTGGAGGTTGAATCGGATTCCCAGACTGCTATTTCCCTTCTTCGCAGATATCCAGATGGGGCGAGTTATGTTCATCTTACCCGACCACTCTCTCAATTGGCCATTCGTAACTCGATTTCGTTTCATCATTGCTTCAGGCAAGCCAACGAAGTGGCGCATCAGCTTGCCCAGCTGAACACCGGAAGAACATCGGTCTTCTATCAATCTTGGGAGTTGCCTAATCGGATTCGCGGACTTATTCAGTTAGATAAGAATGGATTTTCACACTTTAGAGTTTCCTAACTGGGTTTTTAATGCATCTATTTTTTTCTTCACATATACTTTTAATTGGGTAAGGTTTAGTCCTGTCAATTTTCATTTTATTTTATCCTCTTTTTAAATCATCATTCCTTACAATTGTAAATGTACATAATTTCAAATGGTATACCCTAAAACTAAAGAAGTAAAAGGAGAAGTCAAACGATGGCCTAAATAATTAAAAGAAAGTGCTAATACACAAATACTACAAGGCAGACAAAAAGACCAAAAGATCAAGAACGTTGCATTCATCTCCTTAACTCTAATTCTTGTTCCCCTGACTTGCACATAAAAAACTAGAGTTTAATAGTCCACATATTAAAGTGAACATGTACAGAAGAAATGGTCTACCAAAGGGAGAATTACAAAATGCTTAAACTTTTATTCTTGTTAAGTTATATTATGCAAGCAGAAATATGTTTTCTTCAATTTTCACTATGTTCATGATCTAGTTGAAGACCTTTCTTTTAGTAGCACGATATTAAAATATACAAATGTAGAGCAGGTTTATGTGGACTCGTGAATCAATGTCAAATATCTAAAGCCATTAGATCTGACCACATTTTATGCTTGATAATGAATATTGAAAATTTAATTTGTTACTAAATGAAGATTAAAATATGCTCAATATATCAGTAAAAACACGTAATTGCGAATAAATAGGAGGAGTGTAGTAAATACCTGCTATTTTCATTGGTTCTCATCTATTACCTGCAATACCTACAATTTTCATTGGCATACCTGGAATTTAAAGGAGGTAAAGATAGATGAGTCAATTACACAGAGAGTTTAGGATTTCAAATACACATTAATGTTAAGCTTATATCTCAATGTATCAAGTGAAAATATAGGTCATGTATGGTGTTGGTATTGGCCCAACTCTCCTTAAGCCCATTTACTTTAGCCTTCTACCCGGCCCATTGATACTATATGCAAATCCTTGGCCTATTTATTCCCTTTCTCTTCTACGGATTCGCATGACGCGCAACAATCTATTTCCCCTTTGAACCAGTTGGCTGAAACCCTCTTCTTCCCCATTTTCGCACCTTGACTGGGTTGGCCAAAAATAGGTGGATTTGGCCGGAAAGCTTCGCTGGCTGTTGCCCACTCCTCCCCTTGTGACTATAGTGGTATTATTTCATCCTTTGTGGATTTAAATGTGTGAGACCTGAGCTGGATAATCATCTTACATATGGATTTGTTGAGCCCCGGCTAAACAAAGTATATGTGTTATGGAAGTAACACCAACTAATTAGCATTTTCCAATAAAAAATACTCTGCACACAAACAATCTGCACAATAGTTTTAGCAAGTCTTAACTTGGCTCCTTTGACTTTTCAAAGGAATGTATTTTAATTTTGGTTATTAACTAATTTAGTATATGAGTCCAAATATATAAAATAAAAATGAAATCATTACATATATAGGTAGTGTACAATCAAAATAAGTGAGTGTGAAGCTAGTAAAATTGGCTCAATTTTTTTAAAGCCAATTATTTTAACCTTTTTATCTAACTTTTTCTTTATACTGCTACATGAGATGAGAGGGAATAGTGCGGTTATTATGGATAGTTAGATTGTGTTATTTGCATTAAATTGATAAAGTGTAAGTAAATTAAGAATGGATTGTAATTGTCTAAATATTACCAATATGGTATGAGACAAAGTTAATGCAACAGACGGAAAATGGTGAATGGGACAAAAGGGATATTAATAAAAATATATTCTAAATATCATTTCTTTATAGCTCAATAGATTCAATTAATTGAGTTGTTTCAGTCAAAATTTCATCAATTTAGTATATTCAACCGATTAAGTCAATTTCAATGTTATCAAAGGGGTCTAGCTAGGCATAGTGAAGAGTAATTCTTTTCTAATTGCTAATAGTACCCCGTCCCACTAACATTATAACATGAAGAAGTGACACGGTTATTAAGAAAAGTGATTTTATGTGATTGGTATTGAATTGATAAAGTAAGAATAAAGGAAGAATGATTTAGAACTACACAAACAGTACCAATGTTCTAAAAGGAGCTAGGCGCTAGTCGGGCGCCAACCCCGCGCCTAGCGCCTAGGCGGCTAGGCGGGTGCCTAGACGGGGACTAGTCGGAGACATAGAAATTGTAGTTTTATCAATATTTTTGCATGAATATGATTAGTAATGATGCGTTTGTGTGTGTATAGCAAATATATATGATGGACAGTGTACCCGGGGGGTAGCTTATCCGGGGGGTTATTGCGGGGAATAACAAGAGAGAAGTCAGAGCAAGTAAGTATAGAGAGAGAAAGTGTATTCAGAAAGTATGCAGCGTTTATGACTTGTGACTTGGTTACAAACGGGGAAATGTGGTGCTATTTATAGTAGCAATAAATGCCGGACAGGGACACGTGTCAAGCGTCCATTGGCCGAGAGGTCACCTCATCTGGTTGGCGCTGGCAACCGCATGTGGCCGCATTTAATGCGGCTGTTGGATGGGACGTTGTACAGGGCACGACGATCTGTACGCATGTGGCGCGGATATCATGTCGGGCAGGGTGCCCTCGGCTGTAGAGGACTAGCCGAGGGCTCCGAGTACTGGGGACCCCTTTGGTGCCGAGGGCTACTGATTTCTGCCGTTTTTCCCAGTAACTTCGTTTTGCTGTCCTGGCCCTCCTGTGAGAGTTAGAGCCTTCGGCCAGGGGGCCGAAGGCACCCCTGGCGCGCATTGTGGGCTGCTTGGTACTCTGGGCACCGTGATTTGGGCCTGTTGGGCCTTCTGGGCCTGTTGGGCCTTCACTGGAGTAGTAGGAGTCTGTGGGCCGGGGGTTCCCGGGCCATGTACTCCATCAATATACACATTAACATGCATGAAGCATAGAGTTGTCACATTTAATAATATATCATACCAACTCACTTACTCACTTGTAGCTTTCTTAATATGTTTTATTAAAGTTAAAACGTGTATATCTCCTTAGATACTAAAATAAGAAAAGCTAAAAAATGTTCGATGAATCTAGACACCTAGGTAGCCGATAAATCGATCTGGGCAGGCAAATAGGCGCCCTACGCGGCCGGCTAATTTATCTAGGCGTCAAATCAATTAGTCAGAGCGCCTAGACTAAAATCGGGGCGCCCGGCCACCGCCTAGCGCCTAGGCGGGGACTAGTCGGGCGCATATAACGATTTTTAGAACAACGAACAGTACCAAATTTGGAATGAGACAATCTTAATGAGACGGATGGAAAAGGAAAGATGAGACAATCTTAGCAGGATAAATGAAATACTTATATGTATAATCGTTATTTAATCACTATGCCGCTTTTTATGGTTTACTTGTATTTCTAATTGTTTTATTTAAAATTTTATATTCCATCTAATTTACAAAACTAGTTTAATAAATAAATGTAAAATATACTACTACTTCATTGACCTTTCAAAGGAGCAACAAACGGTTGTCAAATCTTTATCTTTAACTAGGTTCACCGTTAAATAAAGAGGGAAAAAGGACAAATAAGCACACCTACTAACCAAAAAGGTCAAATAAACTCTTATATAGGAGGTTATGTCTGGCTGTCGTCATTTTGGTGATTCCCGGTGGAAATTTTTGATGCAATTTTTTGAGCATATTATTCATTAAGTCTAGTTTACTCGTACCAAATTTCAGCTAAACCTGCCATCGAAAAGGCATTCAAATGAATTCTTGAAGATAACTGCGCTTTTAACTGCATAGTTATCTTCAAGAATTTATTTGAATGTCTTCTTAATTGAATTGTTAGCTGAAATTTGGTATGAGTAAACTAGACTTAATGTATAAGATTCTCAAAAAAATCATCAAAAAGTTATTGGGAATTACCCTAAATGTCGATGGTCGGACAGAGCCTCCTATGTAAGGGCTTATTTGACCTTTTTTTTTGTTAGTACGTGAGCTTATTTGCTCCTTTTTCCAATAAAGGAGGTGATTTTTAAAGATTTTTACCCAAAAGAAGAGTTTAAGGGCATACATTCCCTTTGGTAACAACTTTAGGGGTCTCTTTGCCCCTTTTCCCTATATTTAGACCTATAAATATTAACAATTGCATATGGAAAATTTCATACTAACAGGAACGAAAAACGCATTCTAGCCTAGAAATTTTAACAGTTGAATATATATGCCAACAAAGACTTTAGGTTTGAATATTTCTTTGTTACCATTTTCAAAGAAGACTTGAGGCATATTATGGCTCATCTCCGTGAAGCGCAATTTTGGTTTTGAATGCTTTCTTCAACTTTTATTTCTGTTTTCAACTTTTCATACATATGACAAATTAAATAATTTATACGGAGTACAATATTCTTGCTAAAGGGGTTGTTTTATTAACGTATGGTCTAGAAAGAATGTAGGTAACTGGCTAAGTGGTTTAATTTAGTTAGTTTATCTTTGGTCTCAATTGTACAATTATTAAGGTGACAGACATTCAATTGAAAATGGATTGAAAAGTTAAACAAGTACGGAGTATAAAAAATTCAAGCTCATCATTTATGTTAGAAATGGTTTTAGAAAAGGGATACAAGCCAAAATGGACACTAAAGTTATTTAAGTTTATTTAGGAAGTTCACACTAAAGTTTCAGGTCGATCAAACAGACACAAAATACACCCTTTTACGACACATTGTACACTCATTAGTTGAGCCACTAACTTCGTAAATAACATGTCCATTTTTATCTTTAGAGCATCTCCAAAAAAATGTGCAAGTGCACATGTGACATAGAAAGATGATCACATAAAGATTGATAAATAAATTATGTCTCTCCTTATTTGAATGATTTTATTTAATTTTGGTAAAAAAAATTAACAATGTCAACTATCTACATCTAAACGGTTTTCTTGACATTGTAGAGAAAAACTTACCAAAATTGTATGAAATCATTTAAATAAGGAGATAGATAATTCATTTACTAATATTTATGTGGTTATCTCGCATGCCACATGTGCACCGTGAACATTGTAGCATTGGAGATGCTCTTATCCCTTTTAGAAAATCAACTATGTCATGTATGACATACTATCAGTATAACATACTCCTTCCGTCCCAAAATATACTTCCCGATTTCAATTGGCATACTTATTAAGAAAGTGGAATAAAGTTGAAATGTATGGTTGTAATTGTGTAAGAAAAATGTAAAATGAATATGAGTCACATAAATTCTCCAATAAAAGAAAGTGAGAAGTATTTTTTGAAACGATCTAAAAAGGAAAGTAGAAAGTATTTTTTGGGACGAAGAGAGTATTTACTACGGAGTAGATTGTAAGGAAAAGTAGTCACGTTGTCGTTGAAGGTAATTTGACATGGAACGTGTGGCAAGTTGAAATATGAGTTTTGTTTGGAATAAGCTAAACTAGAATCAATTTTTCAAATATTGATCTCTCCTAGATTCTAAAAAATTATTCTAAAAGCAATTTGGGATACTACTAAGAGCTCGTTTGGTGACTCTATTTTTTGGTTTATCAAGCTTATCGGCCAACTTTTGAACCAAACATGTAACTTTTGATTTCACGTGTTGAATTGTGTAATAATAAGAAGAAAAAGTAAGGTGCACTTTATTGACTGAAATTACTATAGATCATCATTTTAGCTATTTGTCATATACTTTTTTCTTTTTTTTGTTAATAAAATATACTTGTATTTTAAATATAATTTTTTTCATAAATCAGCAGAATCAACCACTTCAACCAGAACTTCATAAATTTCAACAGAATCAACCATTTCAGCCGATTTCAATGTTATCAAATGGGCTCTAAGAAGTACTTTACACTTTCACCTAAACACTCAAATTTTTGTTTCAACCCACTAAAGAAAAAATCAAAGTAATTATAAGAATTGTATCCAAAAACCCCTATATTACTTTCAATAAATTTGTTGTTAAGGTATCATTGACACATAAAACTGATAAAAGGATCAAACATTCGGGCTACAAGAAGTTTTTTTGCCGATTAAACATTCAAACATAACAACTGAAATACGAGGATAGATAGGTCGGCCGGTTGGGCTTTGTTTGAATCGGATTTAAACAAATTCATACGTATTATTTAGGGAGAACTATTAAATAAGCCTCGAATATATATCAAAGTTTTAGTGTTTTACTCATATTCCAAATCATTTCTGTTATTAAAAATCGGAAAGGGGGCAATAAAACGAGTTGACTCAAAAATTTTAAATCATAAAAATAAAATACAAATTACACTTGTACTCCCAAAACAAATTCACCCTCACTATTCATTGGTCAACTTAAATCACTCTTAATCTTTTACTTTATATATCAAATTTTTATCAAATTTAAATTTTCTGGATCAGACTTTGTAGCGGTTTTTTAGTTTCTGAATATGTAAATTTTATTTACTAAAAATAATCCGAGCGTGAACAAGGATCGAGTTGTTTTATCGTCAATCAAGCATCGTAAACTGTGAATGAATTTGTTTTGGGACCGGAGGGAGTATAACTTAAAAACGGGAGCCTTAAAATCCAAACTAACAAACAACTAACTCAATGAAACTTTTTATTTTTGATTAGTTGACATGTAATATAAATCAGAAAGCATATACTCTCTCCGGTTCGCAAAGAGGTTCACGATTTGACTTCACACAGATTAAGAAAATAAATTTGACTTTACTGTAGAGTGCGTTGTTTGGCACTGTTTGGACATTGTTTGGTTGTTTGACATTGTTTCACACTGTTTTGCACTGTTTTGGTGTAGATAATTTGCCAAATAAGGAAATAAGAAGAAGTGTGAAGTTAATTTCGGGACTTCCCGAAAAGGAAAGTGGGAAGTTGTTTGAGAATCGGAGGGAGTACCAAATACTGAAAACAATATAATAATTACATGATTACATCAAACAACCAAAGTCAATCTGAAAAGTTAAAATAACAAGTATTTCTTACTTCTTTGCCTGTAGGGCAACGTTCGATTTAGGATCCGATTTGAACCAAAAATTGAACTGATACTTAGATATTTGAAATGTTGAACTCAAACAGAACCGATAAATGATCGAGTCTCGACGTTTTGTGTAACCAATTTTTTTGTTCCATTTTATTAAGAATTTACTCCGTATTATTCACAAGCAAAATGGGAAAAAAAATCTATATATACTTCAGAAAGACAAATGTATGACCATTTTTCATCTTTCCAAATAGTGCGACAGCAGCTTTGTCTCTCTCAAGGTGGGGAGGAGCTTTGATGTCCCTGTCAGCTTCGTCGGATTAAGGGTTTTTGTTTATCTTCTTGTGGGCTCGTAGTGAATGGTAAAAGTATAAAGATTGTTCTTGAAATAGGAAGGTGAATTTAGTATTCACCCATATTACAGCAGCTCGACCTCCTCTGAAACTACCTTCATGTCAAGAATTTATTCAGTATTATTTTGTCTTTACTAGTACTTGCTTTTATTTTAGTTCGAGTACATATGATTGAGATACATGGATAATTTGGAGACCTTTGATAAACAATGTTTCATTTCCTATAATTTCATGCTTAAAATTGTTAGTTATGTGGCGACAGCAGCTTTGTCTCTCTCAACGTGGGGAGGAGCTTTGATGTCTCTGTCAGCTTCGTAGCGAGTCGAGTTACTTTATATATGATTTGATTGACCATGTATATTCCTAAGCATATGATGGAATATGTAATGTCTATATATTAGTCCTATATTGCATAGTCTCTATATTAAGACAAACCGTTTATCTTAAAAAATCTAACCTAGCTAGCTGTATTGGACGAAGCGGCCGTTGAAAAATGGGCTGAGCTTCTAATTGGATAAAAAAACAAATTGAAAAAGCATTGAGATATGATTTAAATAGGCGACCAACACCTATATAGATTATAGTAACCTACTTATAGGATCATAATGATATTGTAAAATTATTATACATTTGTGATTTATGAATATATTGGTTGAATATTATTGGTTCATAAAAATTCCTTTCAAATTGAATTGATTTTTAACATTAAAAAAATCGTTTTTTATAAAAAAATCAAGAATCATTGTTACGTCGATTATATTTGTTATTTGGCCCCAAATTTCCATTCTTGTTGATGTTGGCTTGATTTTCAATTACTTTGTTGAGGTTGATTTTTTATTTTCACTTCAAAAGAATTGTTTGTCAAAGACCCACTTTACGTCTTTACCTCGTCATGGGACAAAGTGACCAACACGTTCATATTTTTAGATTCAGATAGACATGAGAGTATTCTTTTTTAGCACTAATTTAAATGTTTAAAGGCAATAAGCTTAATTTTCCAAGAAAACACTGTGATTAAATTTCGCCGCGACCGATTTGACCGGGCCCATCACAAGCAAACTAGCGAAGCATGTTTACTAACGGAGATGATGAGTTTCTCAGCCCATTGGCAATTGCCGTTCAAATATTGGAGAATTAAAGCTCAACAAAGTTATGGATCCCAATTCCCAAGTAACAGCTTATAAACTTGGAAAATCCTGTTACAATTGATTTCCGTCTAAAAACATACTCCCTCTCTCCCTATATAAAAGTATCAATTTGTTTTCCACACATTTTAAGAAAGTGAGATTGATTGATACTGTTTGGACACTGTTTGATCCTGTTTAACACTGTTTTGCACCGTTTTGTACTGTTTTGTTTGCCAAAAAAGAAAGGGAACTTTTATTTAGGGACGGCCCGAAAAGGAAATAAATGCTTTTATTTAGGGACTGAGGGAGTATATCAGATGGCACTATGGTGGAGGAGAGGCGGGGGAGAGAAATGTGGGGAGAGATATGAGAAGAGACGTGGGGAAGCGGTGAAAAAGTAAAAATTTGACGCTCAAAAAGGGTGTACATTAATGTGTAACTCAACGTGTATACTAAGATTGTTTCATTTTTCTTTTTCAACGGTCTCAATAAGATTGTCTCATATCACATTTGGTAAAATTTATATTGTTCTAAATCATTCTTACTCTATTTTCACTTTATCAATTTAATATAAACCATCTAAACTCACTTTTCTTAATAACCATGTAACCTTCTATTGTCCAATGGTAGTGAAATGGATGTAGTATTAGGAATCTTCGATAGATATTTGGAGACCCAATGCAACAAGGATGATTATTGGAGCGAGAAGATTTTGTTTAAAGTAAGCAATTGCTCATTTTTCATACATTCATAAGTTTTTCATTAAACCATCTTGGCCAAAAGTTACAAGTAGCACTTTTAAATAGATTGTTTTTCTTAAATTGAAAACTTTAAAACTAAAAGATTAAAGTATTTCTCTATTATATACAATTTCAATTGTCTCATTTTAAAATCAATTTTTTCTATGTTGTTTAAAATATAGAGAATCTCGAGGGAAAAATCATTCGGATTATATACAACCAAAATATACAAAAATAATTATATTCTTTTCCAGGAGGGCTTGAGTTCTAAACATTTCTGATTACAAGGTTATAAGCCCCAAGTTATTAAATGGCAGATACCAGTCAAGAAATGGAAAATTAATGTGGATGTTGGATACTTAGTTGGCAAGGCACGAGGAGGAGCAGTTCTGCACGACAGAAGAAGAGGCTTTGTAATGGCGATTTGCTTCACGGTGTGTGACACATCCCCCTTGGAGACTGAATTAAAGGCCATCCTTACCGCTACTCGTTGGGCGATGGAGGATGGTTTTGTTGACTTTCAGGTAGAATCAGATTCAACGTTGGCTAAGGAGTATATTGCGGGCAAGAAGAAGAGCATATGGGCGAATGATATTCAGGAAGTCACAGATCTGGCTTTTAGGAAAGGGGTGGAATTCGGACAGATGAAACAGGAATGCAACTGGGCGGCGCATCATGTGGCCCAATTCCAGACGGACGGGTTAAAAAAATTTCTGGGCGAGATCAGCTACCTACTCCTGCAAAAAGAGCTTTTTGGATGGATTTTTTTGGTATTCCCTCTATTAGATTGTAATTTGATTTTATCAAGTAACGTTTCGTCCCCTTGATTTTGTAATCTCTTCTACTTTTAATAATATCGGGTAAATGTCTCCCGGCATTTGCTCCACTGATTTTAGTGGTTTACCTTCCGGGGTAAAAAAAATTATATAACACCTCCGTTCTCCTAATATTGAGACAAAAAGTAGTGGTGTAGTCATTAAAAAAAGTAATTTGTGAGCATGGTATTAAATTGATATATTGTAAACTTAATGGGATTGGACAGGCGAAAAGGTAAAATGAGAAAAAGATGGAATGACATAGGGATTAGTTTAAAGAAAGCTGAAATGAGTATTTTCAAATAACAATTTTTGTTTAAATTAAACTTTGTAAAAACTAAAAGCTGGAAATACATGGACGGACACTTTGAATTGTTTTTCAGCTTTTCTATTATACATTTTTTTACCAAACACTGTCAACTTTTACTTTTTCAAAAGAATTTTTTTCTCAAACACTACCAACTTTTACTATTTAGTAATTTCTCTAGAATCACGCTAAATTATCACTTATTTTTAAATACTATTGTTTCATCGCAAGGATCAAGTGCTTTTTCCCAATGTAAAATTAACGTTTTTTGTAAATACTACCTCCATTCCATTCAAAAGTTCCAAACCACTATTCATATGGTCAAATTATGCTGTGGAGGATGATATGAAAAAACCATTATTGAAAAAGTTGAGCAAAATGCACCGAGATTGGAGAAATCGATTGCGATCAGGTTTCATAAATAAGACTCGTCAAGTGGGAAAGGATTGTGGGGAAGCTTTTGAGAAGTATAAAGACCAACTTACCAAAGAAGAGTGGGATAATTTCGTGGCAAAGACTATGACTCCTGAGTTTGTGGTATGTCATAGAATTAAAAAATTTCAATATTTTAATTAAGTAGTTGTTTAATATTTATGAAACATTGAATAGGCTTTGAGCGAGAAGAATAAACAAGCTGCACTTCAGAATATCTATCCTCATCATATGGGTCGTTCAGGATATGTTCTTTCCATACCGAAATGCAAAGAGCAAGGATTATTAGATCAGTTTCTTACCGGTTCAGAAGTAGATTCAACGAACTCTAGCACAACCACTTCTGGTGATATTCCAAGACATGTCACTTGGTTTTGTGCAAGGTCTGGATTAACAGCGGATGGTCACATCGTATTTCCTGGTATTACTGAGGGCATGCGTGAGAAAAAAGAGAAGTTGGTAAGTTATAGTTAGTATATGTATGATCATATTATTAAATCATGTTTATTTTTTAACATTAAATTCTATTGCTTCTGTACTAGGATAAACTTCAAGAAGATGTAGCAGCAGGAACGTGGAAGCCAAGTGGTCGACATGATATATTGACGGAGGTTGTTGGGAAGCCTGATTACCCTGGACGTGCACGTGGCGTCGGTGGTGGTGTGGGTTATACACATGTCTTTGATCGAGAATCGAGAAGCACACATCGAGATAAGGTTGGTAATTTGAGTGATGTTGACCTAAAGCAGTTGCAAGAGCGTTTGATGAAAGACATGCAACATTACTTTGTTCCAAGAAGTGAAGTGCCTATCGGGGATTCAATGCCTGCTTCCGAGGCGGCCCACGTGGATACTATGAACTCTGCTGCACCCCATCTTAAAAAACATTCATTGTAAGTACTATTTTATTAATTATTTATGTAGAAAATGTTTTATTTTTCATTTGTATGTGTACATACATACATGCAGGATGGTGCATCTTGTAGGCTTGCTATTGAGTCACACACTCATCCTGGTGATAAGAGTTTGGACTTTGTGGCCATGGCTGTAGCCTACAACACGCCTGTTGGGTCGTTAATCCATAATGTACCGATGCGTGAAAACACAATCAAAGTGAACATATGTATGGCATATCGAGAGTTTGAAGACTGTCCATTGCTTTATCCTAATGAAGCCGCTGATATGAATGTTGTAGCAGACGCTGTAGGTTCATATGTTCAATGGCCATCTCATTTGGTTTTTTTTAGGGAGACGTAATGAAGTTATTGTTTCATATTTTTTACTTTTGTTGCTTATTTCGATATGAAATTCTTTCATACATTTTTATGTAATAATTATTTTAGGAACCACCGTCTAAGTCAAAAAAGAAGGATGGAGCTAAGAAAAAAGTACCCTTTATCGTGAGAGATTCACCAAAAGTAACGGTTGAACCCAGCTCACATTCATTGGTCAGTGAAACTGTTCTTCATTCACTTACAGATGATCTTTTAAGATTGCATGAAAATCTTGAGTGGTATGAGCCCGATCTTTGTAAGTTTTCTATTCCTCTTCATGCGGAATTGTTCTGTTATATTGATGATCACCAATTTGGGACCGTTGTTGACCGTAAAGACTTGAGTCAATTTCTTGAGAGTGATTCTGTTGATCTTTCAATTATTCAGACCTTTATGCTGTAAGTATTATAATAAGTTTACAAGCACTCTTGAATATTTGTTAGACTTAATTACTATTGACTAATTATTAATATTATAATTTCACATGCATGTAGTTGTGTAAATGCAAAACTGATTGAGTTTGGTCGTGAAGATGTGGGTCTTTTGTGTCCTTGGATTTGTTCTTTTAAGTATTATAAATTGGATAAAAGGGCACACTGACTTACATGAAGCATGCGCTGACTGAAATGTTTGAAAAGAATATCATTCTCTTGGCATATAATGAAGGGTATGATTCATATATTACATTCACTTTTACATATTATATTTATTGATCGTGACATATGAAATATTAACCCATTTTCTATTCTCTTTGGAAATATAGGTATCATTGGGTTTTGTTTGTAATTTGTCCAAAGGTTGATAAGGGCTATATTTTCAATTCATTGCCAAGTTATTTCAATATTGCTATTCAAAAATATCTTACGATGTATGTATTTTTAATGATTTAGTTGTGATATTTAATATTTATATTTAACATTCATACTAGTATGTCAACATTGAACATATATATATATATATATATATATATATATATATATATATATGTATATACACATTGAGCTTAATTATCATTATAGGATGTATAGAGTTGCGTCTACACAAAAGGGTCGTGGCAAGCCGATCAAATGGCATAATATGAAGGTACTTTCATCATATATCTTCTCTTATTTACATAAGTTATGCTTTAATGTAAAAAAAATCATATTATAAAATAATAATGTATATTTGTCATCTAATATATAGTGTGCAAGACAAACGGGCAACACAGAATGTGGATATTATGTGATGAAGTTTATTTGGGAAATAATAACTTCTGTTGGAAGTTCAGATATTGCACATGTATTTAAATTATATATACTTCAATAGGTGGATTTCATTAAATCATTTAACTTATATACGATAGTATAATTTAGTTTGTCATTACTTATTTTATCTATATTTTTATGATTACTTTCAGGTTTGGAATGCAAGAACTGAGCCATATACAACGGAGAAGTTTGATGACATTAGAAAAGTATGGGCTAGGTTTTTTGTAGATGAAGTATTATGACATTAGAACTGAGCCAAACTTGAATGTAGTTTTATTATATTGTGATACAAATTTGTACCTTTTGAATTGTATTTGTGCGAAACGATTTTATCGTTATTCTGGTTTTATGAATGAATGAATGTGTTTTTTTTGGTTGACAATGGATCTGTAAATAAAACAGGTTATATAGTATTTTAAAAATATATATATAAAATAATAATAAAATTTGGAGGCGCTTTTTATGATAAAAGCGCCTCTAAAACAGAATACGGAGCCAAGTTTGGAGGCGTTTTTAAGGTTAGAAGCGCCTCTAATTCATTTTACGTAGCACATTTTGGAGGCGCTTTTTTCGTCAGAAGCGCCTCTAAATAAAAAAACCCATCAGAAGCGCCTCTGTTTCACTCACGCGTGCGGCGCTTTTTCTTTAAGAAGCGCAGCAAAATTCCGATTTTTTTTTTTAAATATTAGAGGCGCTTCCAGTCTAAAAAGCGCCTCCAATTGAGATTTGCGGCACATGTTTTAGAGGCGCTTCAAAGCGCCGCACGTGAGTCATTTGAAGCGCCTCTGACTGACGATTTTGCACTAGTGAATTTAAATTGTTTTTCAGATTTTCTCGTATACATTTTTTTACCAAACACTGTCCATTTTTACTTTTTCAAAAGAACTTTTTTTCTCAAGCACCACCAACTTTTACTATTTAGTAATTTCTCTAGAATCACGCTAAATTATCACTTATTTTTAAGTACTAGTGTTTCATCGCGCAAGGCGCGAGAGCTTTTGCCAAGTACTAATGTAAAAATAATGTTTTTTGTAAATACTACCTCCTTTCCATTCAAAAGTTCCAAACCACTATTCACATGGTCAACTTAAATCATTCTTAATATTTTGCTTTATATATCAATTGTTTATCAAATTAATATTTTCTTGATCAGACTTTGTAAATTTTTAATGTAGTTTCCGAATATGTAAATTTTATTTACTAAAAATAATCAGAGTGTGAACAGATATCAAGTTGCTTTATTGTCAGTCAAACATCGTAAACCGAATCGGGAACCTCTCTATGGGACGGAGGGAGTAATATGTGAGATTTTTGTGAGATTTTTAAAATAATGTACGAAATTGTCCTACTTTTTTGTAAAAGATTAATTAAATCAATTATATTTTTAGTCCACCAACTGTTATATGGATGATGTGTCCATATTTTTAAAACCGTGGGATTCTATGAGTTTATTATATCTTTCCATTTAAACATATGAAATAGTTGTAAAGGCAGTATATTTTTATTATGAATTGTGACAATAGTGTTTTTAGACATCATATCTTATATTATGTAAGGATTGAGCTGGTAGATGCATAGGTGATCAATTTTGAAGATTAAAAAAACTTTTCCAACTACAAGTATTCTACAAAGTTAAGAGATAATTTTTTAGTCTACTTCAGATTGATCTCTCTATAATTGGGTTGGACACATACCTTACCAGTAAATGAAGTCAACATGAATGATACTTTATCGTACATATCCATAAGAGTACAATGAGGTATACACCCTAGTAAATAATTACAATAAAAGTTACTATCTATATAAGGAGCGGTTCCAGTGAAAAGGGACATTGTTAGGAGAGAAATGATAATGAATCTGAACCGTTAGATTGTATTATGTGAAATTGAATTGTGCATTTGATGAAACCGAAATGTGCACTAGGTGAAATTGGAATGTGTAGAATAAAAGGTAAAACTCAAATTTGCATCAGGTGAAATTGAAATGTGCAGAATAAAAGGTACAAAAATGTCACCACATCACACCTTTTATTCTTCACATTTGAGTTTCACCACATTAACATTTTAGTTTTACATAGTGCACAGTTCAGTTTCACATAATGTCATTGTTTTGTACCATTTGTGATGCACTTTTCAATTTCACTTAATACACATTTCAGTTTCACCTAATGCACATTCAATTTCACATAATACAATCTAACGGTTCAGATTTATTGTCATTCCTCTCCTAAGACCATTTTCTCATTAGAATCTAATTATATATACATAGGGAAAACAATCAAATCAGCCCTCGAACTTTCATAAAAAGTGCAAATAAGCCCTTTTACAGAAGGCTTTGTGCGACGGTCGCCATTTGGGGTGGTTTTTGGTTTAATGTTTTGATGAATTCTTTTGAGCATTTTCTTCACTAAGTCTAGTTTACCCATACCAAATTTCAGCTAAAAATTCAATCTAGAAGGCAGTCAAATTATTTTCTAAAATATACTGCGCTGTCTAACCGCGCAGTTATCTTCAAAAATACATTTGACTTCCTTCCCGGTTGAATTTTTAGTTGAAATTTGGTATGAGTAAACTATATTTAATGAAGAAGATGCTCAAAAAATTTCATCAAAAAATTCCACCGTAAATCTCCCCAAATGGCGACAGCCGGGCAAAGCCTCATGTAAAAGGGCTTATTTGCACTTTTTATGAAAGTTTAAGGGCTTATTTGATAGTTCTCACATATACATATAATACTATAATATAAAATATTTAATTAAGTAAATTATCATCAAAATTGACCCAAGTGATCTTCATCTTCCTATTTATTTCCTTCAAGTCTCGAACCCAAAAGGAGATATAAGAAAATTCATTCGCATAAATCATGATTGAAGATTTTATTGTGCCAGAAATAGGTTATTGAGTAAAATATACTCCATGAGCTAAAGTTTGGTTTGTTTTATAAAGGTTAATTATCAAAATAGGACTAAAAATCACTCACTTTGCACAAATAAGACTAAAAAATAAACTATGTTTTCATAGGACTAATTATGTGTGTCTTGGACAAATATACCCTCATAGCTATTGAAATGTTTTAATTCATAATAAAATAATGATAAATAATCAAAATTCCTAAAAAAATAAAAACTTAATAAAATTATTTAGATAATAATTTATTTATTTATTTATTTAGTTTTCAAAAAAATAAAATAAAAATTATTTTTAAAAAAAATAAAAACTCAAAAAATAAAATAAAATTCACCGCCGTGTCTTCCGCCTCTGCACCACCACCTTTAGTCACCAGGGGAAAAAATGCCAAGTTCATTATGAATGCCATATTTATGGCAGAAAACAATGAAAATGTTGGCATTCTCAAAGAGAAATGTCATGTTTTTGGCATTTTCAGAAAAAAATGGCAGATTTTAGGGAAAATGACATTTTTTCACCGGCAGGAGATGGTGGTGCAGGGAGGTAGTACAGGCGGTGGGAAAGTCATCCATATTTTTTTTATTTTTTTATGGAGTTTTACTATTTTTTATTAATTTTCTAAAAAAATTAAAAATTAAAAAAAAAATTATTTTATAAATTTTTTATAAGTTTTTTTATTATTTTTCTACGAATTTTTGAATTTTTTTTCGAATTTATAATGAATTAAATATTTAATTAACTCATATTTAAAGGAAGAGTAAGAATGAAATGAAAAAATAGGTATGTTTCCAATAGGACTAATATGGTCATTTTTTGAAAAGAAAAACATAGTAAGTCCTATTTTGAGTTTTTGTCATAATTTTAGTCCTATTTGGAGTAATTTCTACTCATATTATATATATAAATCCATGAGCTAGTCTTAAAACTGCTACGATGGTAGAGAGCAACATGTTATGGGGGAGTTTAGGAAAATTGACCAACGGAATATAAACATTAGGAGAGAATGGTAAGGTTTCATTTTTTAAAAGCAATGCATAACTTGTCATGCACAAAATGTATTGACATAAGTTAAGGGTACTAACTCGCATTCTATATTATAATTTTGTTAGATAAGGCATCGCTAACCCGGTTAAGGTGATAGGAGAAGTTGCTACTCCATATTTGATATGAAGTACAGAGTGTTTTTAGATTTTTGAGATGACTAGATGTTAATTGTGTATTAATCATTGAATTGCTTTTTCGGAAATCTAATATAATCTACGGAGTATCATTTTTGTGGTAATTCATTATTTACTTGTAATATTCAAGTAAAAACTTTCATTATTTAGTCATTATTAATCATTTATAAACTCTTGTAAAAATGCACTCTATTTTTTCCGAAATTAAAAACGAGAAACTATTACAATAAGTCGAATGTAACAGTTTTTTGGATCAATGGTCACGAATTCTTCTGTTACAAAAGACCCAAAAGTGTAGTAGTGGCTCTTGCATTTTAAAAGTTACGATAACAGTTTTTTGGATCAATGGTCACGAATTCTTCTGTTACAAAAGACCCAAAAATGTAGTAGTGGCTCTTGCATTTTAAAATTTACGATTAAGTGTTTTGTAAATCTAAGACATATTGTCAGGTGCGTAGCTCACCTGGTAGGAAGACAATGTTATAAGTGAGATATCCTGATTTTTAACTCTAAGTAAAAACTTGGGTTGGAACTCTAATCTCTTTTACTGTGATCATAGCTCAATTTGTATTCTCCGATTTCTCCCGAAAACTTTCTAGCGGGTTTTTGGGTGACAATGTCATTCGGGATGAGGTATGGTCCTTTTTTCTTTGTAAATCTAAGGCATATTACATTAGAAGACCCTTGCAAAACAAATTGAAGGTGGAAAAAAGTGTGACAAATTAAACATTATTGGCCTCTTATAAATGTACTAAACATACGGAGTATTAGAACTACAAGCGGACTATATAGAGGCCGTGACTATAAGCATACTCCACATACTGTATGATCTAATGTGTGATGTCTAAATCTCTATCATTAATATTGGTAGAAGAGAATGTCTGAAGCAGACCATCCAGCTGTGCGGGGCATGGTTGTACAAAATTTGTAAAAGAGGCCAACTTTGATGCCAGTTTCTCATTTTTCATTGATTTATTTACTTCCAACTTTGGTTTATTAGGTGCATATTTTTGTAATGTTATTTTTTGGTACTCGAATAATACAATCAGACTAGGCTTGTCAATGGGTCTAGTCTAGACACAGACCCGATCCGAATCGTACACTATATTTGACGGTATGGATCTAAATTTAGAACTGTTTCCTGTATCTGGATCCGAACCCGGTCCATGAGAGAGAAAAATGGGTCGGATATGGATGTTTAAGTTCCAGCCGGTTTTGGACCCGACCCGTGACGATATAATTATAGTTATAATTATATTTACACACACACAATATACATAAGAATATTTAAACACAAACTAAGGAAATAATCAAATATAAAAATGTCTTAATAATTGTAGGCTTAGTCAGTGGTTAGCCCCTATAACGAGGTTTTCCTGAATGAGTTTGATGCTCTAGGTCCTCTTGATATCAAGTCCTTTCTTGTTTCAGAGTTTTATTTTTTATTATTAGTAAATGTACATGAAGTAAAACTAGAAACTTAATTTAGATATAAAAGCGCTAAATCGTACTAATTTTCCAAAAAAAAAAATGCATATTCCTTTTACTCCATGGTAAGGACCAAGGAGTCCGTGATTGCGCATGTGAAGAGTTCACATGTCGTCCTATCCAATAATCTCTGCATGCCTTTATTCACGTCAGAGTAGCTCCTAGATCGACTAACCACTTTCTAATAATTCATCCAATCCACAATCATTCATGGCTGAATCCTCCTCTTCATCTCCACCGTCACCGCCGCCGCCGATCAAAACCTACACACTCACCGCCTGCTCCATATCCTACTCAAAACCTACCACCATTTCTTCCACCTTCCATCTTCTCTTCAAGCCAGCCTCCTCTCCCACTAATTACATCCTCAGAGATGTTTCTCTCATGGCTCACCCTTCCCAGGTCCTTGCCATCGTCGGCCCCAGCGGCGCCGGAAAGTCAACCTTACTTGACATCTTGGCAGCCCGGACGTCCCCTACTTCCGGCACCCTCCTCCTCAACTCCGCCCCCCTCAACCCGTCCTCCTTCCGCAAGCTCTCCGCCTACGTTCCCCAGCACGACGCCTCCCTCCCGCTCTTAACCGTCTCCGAGACTTTCGCCTTCTCCGCCAACCTCCTCCACCCGAAAGCGCCCAACATTTCGGCCATCGTCTCTGCCCTGTTGTCCGACCTCAGCCTGGCCCATCTAGAACACACCAGGCTCGGGTACGGACTCTCAGGCGGAGAGCGACGGCGCGTGTCCATCGGACTGAGCCTCTTGCACGACCCTGCGGTTCTGCTCTTGGACGAGCCAACCTCGGGGTTGGACAGTAAGTCTGCTTACAACGTAATGCAGACGCTCAGGTCGATAGCGGACACGCGTCACCGCACGGTCATCGTCTCCATCCACCAACCGAGCTTCAAAATCCTCTTCACCATAGACAAAATCCTCTTGCTTTCAAAGGGCGCCGTCGTCCACCATGGTACCCTTTCCTCTCTTGAAGCTTTCTTACTCTCTAATGGCCTCACCGTTCCACCCCAGCTAAACTCCTTAGAGTATGCCATGGAAGCACTCAACAAACTCTATGTAAGCAACCAAACACCTCTTGCAATTCCCACAACCAAACCGTCTTTGGGATTGTCGTCCGAGATAGTTATGAATGTAAGCTACAGGAGTACTAGGTTTCACGAAATTAGGGTTCTTTATAAGAGGTTTTGGATGATAATATTCAGAACAAGACAGCTTCTATTGGCCAACACATTACAAGCTTTAGGAGTGGGTCTGGTTTTGGGGACTGTTTACATAAACATAGGGTTTGGAAAGTCCGGCATTCAGAAAAGGTTGGGGCTTTTTGCGTTCACGCTTACATTCTTGCTTTCATCTACTACAGAAACGCTTCCGATCTTCATCAACGAACGGCCGATAGTACTCCGGGAGACCTCTAGTGGGGTCTACCGTCTATCCTCGTACATCATCGCCAACACGTTGGTTTTCTTGCCCTACCTCCTCGCCGTCGCCGTCCTCTACGCCGTGTCGGTCTACTTCCTCGTAGGGCTTTGCGCCACGTGGCAGGCGTTCGGGTTCTTCGTCCTCGTGATCTGGGTGATAGTTCTGATGGCCAACTCGTTCGTGCTCTTCCTCAGCTCCGTGGCGCCGAATTTCATCGCCGGGACGTCGCTGGTGACAGCGCTGCTGGCCGGATTCTTCCTGTTCTCCGGCTACTTCATATCCAAAGACAGGCTGCCGAAGTTCTGGAAGATGATGCATTATTTCTCAATGTACAAATATGCCCTCGACGCGCTGTTGATTAACGAGTACTCGTGCCTGGCGTCGAGGTGTTTGATCTGGTACGATGAGGAGCACAGGGCGTGCATGTTCAGCGGCGGAGATGCGCTAAAGAGTAGAGGGCTCCATGAAAGGCAACGGTGGACTAACATTTACGTGCTGATTGGCTTCTTTGTGTTGTACCGGCTGCTTTGCCTGTTGGTTTTGATCAGAAGGGTTTCAAGCTCCAAGAAGTAATTTTAATTTTTTTTTATATTCAAATGTATTTATTGTTAAATTGGTATTATTCTTTACTTATTTTGTTTAGGGATTTATAAGTCCATATCTCAATAATGTAATAATCCCAAAGCTAAATGAATAATTCCTCATACCAAATTTTGGACTTGTTTCGTTTAATTTGGAGAGCATTTGGGACAAAATAATGGGAAAATGTAGATTAACCGAAAGTATATTGATATAGCAATAAATATTTATAAAGAAAAAAGAAAACATTTCTTTATTCTTAAAAAAACAGAAAATTTCTTTATTGTAAGTTTAAAAAAATAGAAAATTCAAATAAAGGCCTAATTATGTTTTATTTCTCAAATAGAACTTATTGGTCTTATAAAAAAGAACAAGTTAGATTAAAACTTCCCAAAATTGAAATGAATGAATCCTATTTTCGAAATAACATAATGATAGTTCTATTTATGAACTTTTTAATTAAGATATCTTTTCGAAATTTGAGAACTGGCTACTAGGTACTTCGTATTAGTCTATTTTTAGTTACCCCATCCTAATATTGCAGTACGTACTTGAAATACAATTTTTTTTTGAAACTGTTTAGATACATTTACGGAGTATTATTTTAGCTCGATTCAGTCCCCAAAATTAAACAAATTTTGGGGTATGTCATCATGTAGTCATGTACTATCATATTATATATGTATAAACTAGTTCTAAACAAATTTAAGACCCGGTTTGGCAATTGTTATGTACGAAGTATAAAAGAAATTGTCCTAAATAGAACTAAATGATCGAGTTCGTGTATTCAAAAAAATAGAACTAACAAGTTTTTACTCTCTAAATAGTTGATGTCATGTTTTAGCAATATCAATCTTTAAATATCACAGTACTTTGAAATTTTCAAGCTCATATTTCGGAAATTTTCTAAATCACACAGTTTATCTTTAATACTCCTGTTTCACTTGAATTTTGCGAAGTTGTAAGGAATGGAAGGGGCCGGTGTTTTATCCATTCACATCTTTGATTACACGTCAAAATGTGAAACATTTCTGTCCACTTAAATTAACAGCTATGTTTACACATCAAATTTAAATAAAATAGACTGGCTCTTTCACTTTCATGATATCTTTTTGAAATTAAACTTGATACTTTACTTTTAATTTTAATCTTAAATTTGCATGTCTCAATCGGTCCAATTTGGATCCAGATTCCAGATAGAACCCAAATTACACATAATCCGAACCAGCTTTGCAATAGAGGTCTTTATAAGCTAAGGAATGGTTTGTTGAAGATTGGGCGATTAATGTGTGGGTAGAAAACATGCATTATTTTATCCAACACATTATAAGGAACGGAATGATAGATTATTTGGTCCAAAAGGTGGAATCTCCCACACCTCAGGAGCCCCCCATACCCCGACCCGACAGGTTTTTTGGGAGGATGTTAATCACGGTGATTCAGTCGGTCCAATGATGGTAGGTCTTTTTCCTGTGCGCACCAGAGGTCCAGCCTTATTTCAGGTTCAGTGACCTCCACACGGTCGCTGCGGGTTTCGAACCTTGGTCATTTGGTCCAAATTTCCCACCACTGAACCAACTGAGCTATCCGTGCGGTTGGAATGATAGATTATTGAGAGTGCATGAATTGCTTTATAAAATGAGGGTAGGGTAGGGGCTGCATGTGTCTGCGTTCTTTTGTTTGCTTCCTTTTTACACAGTTGCTATTTGGCTCTCAGACTCACGGGCTGAAGTTAGGATTGTTTCTTCCCCGTACACGTGAACCCTTAAAAAAAGTTCTTAGGAGATGTTATTTTTACTGCAAACATTCATATTAATTCATTCTCAATTCACACACAAATCTGAGCCGTTGGATTTAACTATAGAAAAAATTATACAAATATTACTACTTTAAATCCCACTAAAAAAATATGACTTTTTTCCCTAACTTACTCCAATGATGCCATATGTAGTGTTCCATATATATTAATAGTCACTTTTTTGTAACCCATATACTGTTGGTAATATTTATGTAAAAATTTCTTAACTAAATTGTTGTAAAAGAGTATCATATTGCATTGAAATATGCAAACATGTCAACTGACATTTTTGTAAATACTTCAAAAAAATATGTAGACACATCAGCCCAGATCCCCTGGTCCCAGACAATACAAGCTTAGAATAAAGATAAAGTACACGGGGTTCTATTTTTATGAAAATAGATCAAAGATTTCATGAGTGCAAGGGTGAAAAATTTTCACTAGTGTAGCATGGAGAATTTTTTTCCGCTAGTGTAGCGTGGTGATTTTTAATGTCAACAAAAAATTATATTTTGGAATCACATGATCTAAAAACTACTCCCGTATTTAACTAGTGTGTCTGGTAGTTAATATCATTTGATCTTTTACAAAATCGAGTACTAATTATTATCTAATAAAGATAACTAAACATTACAAAACTAGGAATTTTTATATGATAAATATCCCAATGATCAGAGTTGTTCTATTATATTGTTTATTTGCTTAAGTATGTAAATTATTTTAAACATTTCTTCTTTTAAATCTCCAATTAAGTTTTACATTATGTAAGACTATGTATTAATTTTGAAAACTAAAAGTTAAGGGGGGCGAACACATATATATCTAATTAAAATATAAATTTTTTTATGAAAATATTGTAAATGTAGATCGATTACAACGCATCCTATCGAGCCTCACTCTCTAACTTCTAAGGGAAATTATCCTAAATAGGAGTAAATGTGGTTTGGAATTCTAAAATAGGACTACTATATTATGTTTATCTTCCTGAAATATGAGTTGTTACTGTCATCTATGAAAATACTATCATGATTGAAAAATGCTGCCATTAATTGTGATAAATAATGTCATTTTAAATGCACTGTACTTCAACTATTTGGCAGTCATGCCTATAAGATGACGGTAAATACTGTCACGTTAGTCTTATTTAGGGAATAAAAACATAGTAGTCATATTTTGGAATTTCAATCTGCATTTATTCCTGTTTTGAGAAATCTCCCAACTTCTAATCTAAGTTGAGAATTTACGTAGAGATAGAGATGTGGAGAGAGACTAAGTTTAAGAATGCAAGTTTGTCAACCCTGTATATCCAAATAAATGTAAGTATCTATACTACTATGAGGTAGATATTGAGGTGACATGGCGAGCCCTGATTATCTAACCCCAAGCATAAAATCTCCCATATTCGGTGTATTAAATGCGTTTCCTGCCAATTCTTGATTTCTCTCCAAATTCTTGGTAGAAAAGATCTTCTTATGACAAAGCTACAAGCTAGAAAATCGTGAGTGTCATCCCATCCCATCCGGGAAGGGATTGGGTGGGACGCCTCGATTGGGCCGAATTGCATACCGAGCGTGAGTCTCGAACCAGTTACACTACCTGGGCTACCAGTGGTATTTGTGCTAACCCGTTGTTGAACCCAATGCCCCAAAACAAGGACCACAAGAGGACACGGGTTCAAGTAGGGGTGGATCTGACCTAGCGGTCGGACCCTGTCTGGAACCGGATCCGGCACTGTGTCGGACCGATCTGTTATTCAGTCACAATTCAGGACCTGTAGTCAACATAGCATTAGGGGTATTCGGTCTCAGGTTACAAAATTTGGGACTTAATCGGCCGGTCCAAATCGGTAGTCCCAACTCGGTCATTTCCTTTTAAAAAATTAGGAGGGCGTGGGGTGGGCATAAAACCGTTGCCAAATGGTTATATAGCTGTTAGGGAGTGGGTTTGAGGGAGGGGGGTGGGGTGGGAGGGGGTCTACAATTTCTATAAAAACCTCAAATTACAATTTTTTTTTTCTCACGTTTATTCCATTCCAGTCTCAAATTCTCAATTCTCATTCTTCACTCTACTACTCTTAATCTCATTTTATGTCTTCATACTCATAATTACATATATTTATATCTACTACTCTATTATTTAATTTTATAACTTCATACCCAATTACCCATAACTATATGTATGTATATCTATTACTATTAGTTTAGTTATATAATACTTCCTCCATCCCAAATTGTGTTGCAAAATTGACTTTTTGGGTCAAACATACTCAATTGATTCACTTAATTAGGATGTCAGATTTTAATTAAATTTGAATTTTATAACCTTATATAGATTTTAATGTAGTTTCTGAATATGTAATTTTAATTATTAAAATTGAATTAATTATCAATAATGAGAATTTAACTTTAACATTGATTGACTAAAAAATGTTGACTTTGCAAAATAATTTGGAGCGAAAGTAATATATGTTATTGACATTTTATAATATATTATGTATACTAATTAAACTATTCATATAGTTGAACTACTCATCTCTAATTAAATTTGAATATTTACTATATATATTCAAGTATTAAATATAATTATAATACTCATCTCATAGTAGTACAGTTATATATTATATACAATTAATATTATATATATATGTATATATATATATATATATATATATATATAGAGAGAGAGAGAGAGGGTACTCTTCCGGTTAGGAATTCCTGATCGGAACCGCCGTACAGACGATGGCTTTTGGGGTCCTTCCCGGTAGAATTTTTTGATGAATTTTTTACGGCATGTTCTTCATCAAGTCTAGTTCATCCACACAACAATTCAGCTAAAAGTTCAACCGGAAAGGCCGTCAAATGATTTTTGGAAGATAACTGCGCTAAAATATACATATAAAATACAGTTAACTTCCAAAAATTATTTGACGACCTTCCCGATTGAATTTTAGCTGAATTTTTTGTGGATAAACTAGACTTGATGAACAACATGCCACAAACATTTCATCGAAAAAGTCGATCGGGAAGGCGGTCAAACGCTGCCGTCCGGACGGTGGTTCCTGTCCGGAATTCCGGACATGAACTTTCTTATATATATATATATATATATATATATATATATATATATATATATATATATATATATATATATATATAATAAGGATCAAATGAGAAGAGTGCTTATCGTAAGAAGTGAGAATGCATCTGGTGCGTTCAAATTAAGAATTGTGCATTAGATTAGCAAAAACGTGCACGGGAAAGTGCAAAAAATATTAAAAAAAATGATGCTAGACGCGGTGGCATTTCCGTAATTAATCAGAACTTTTCTGCCATCATAAAAAGTGCATCAGATTAGCAAAAAAATGCATCAGAATTAGGTAAATGTGTAACTTCTCACTTCTCACGTTAAGATGTCTTCTCATTAGAACCCAACCCTATATATATATATATATATATATATATATATATATATATATATATATATATATATATATATATAAAGTATTCTCATCACATTATTAATATATAGTCATATTAGCCACATTTTCATAGTAGTTACATTATTATATTAACATAAGTCACATTTTAATTGTTACATTTTAATAGTAGTCACATTTTAATATTTATTAGATTTTAATATTAGTCACATTTTAATATTTATTAGATCTTAATATTAGTCACATTTTAATAATTATTACATTTTAATAGTAGTCACATTTTAATATTTATTAGATTTTAATATTAGTCACATTTTAATAATTATTACATTTTAATATTAGTCACATTATCGCATTAGTTACATTTTAATATTGGTCACATTATCATATTAGTTACTTTTTATTAGTTACATTTGAACATGTCCGGAGATAGAAAACCTATTGATTTAGGTAATATAATCTCCAACGCCGCCGTGAAAAAAAGATATTTTTCCATCTCATCCTTTTTTGTGGCTGACGGGCACTTTGTCACGGTACGTCAAAATAAATTTAATACTACCACCTATACGTAGTATAGGTGAAGTAGAGTTCGTATCCACAGGGAAAGGAATAATTCTCTTTTTATGAAACTAGTAAATAAAAGTGGGGGTTTTGGTGTTGAATGATTTAATTTATTTAAAAACTAAGATGAAAAACCTATATGTGTTTTAATTCAAAGATAAAAGAACTTGGCATTGCTACTTTCCACTTGTTGATATATTTTAGTCGATCATTGTTATATCTATAACTTATTCCCTCTCGAATACTCAATCAAGGAGTATATCCAATTCATCGATGGTAGTTATTAACAATGACCGTTCATTAATAACCCTTACTATTAGTCAAGTATAGAACACCGTCATATACCGATTTGATAGTAGTATTTAATCTCTTAACTCCTTGATGAAATCAATTGAGATTGATAACCTCAACACAACGGTTTCGGTTTAACCAACAAAATTAATCCCTCTTAAATTTATCAACTACGACCGTGCATTAATAAACCGAAGTTACTTACTTGTGAAACCATCAACGATTAACCATCGGTTCGTCGATCGTTTCTAGTAATAATTAATATATGAAACAAAACTAGTTGATCCTTTAAGTAATGTTCAAAATATTAATATGAAATATGAATAGGTATTAATTAATATTTAAGGAAGAATATTATTAAAGGAGATGAATCCTACTATAATTAATATCAAGATGTTAACTAAATTGTCATCTTAGCAACACTCCCCAACATTAATATAGAGGAAGAAAATACTACTCTAACTAATGTCAAGATGTTAACTAATTGTCATCTTAGCAACACTCTTCAACATTAATATAGAGATAGTATTAAGGAAAGAACTAATAATTAATATTCAAGGGAAGAGGTTAAGAAAATAACTCACAACTTTAATAATCAACAAGCTTCAAGAGCAACACCAAGAATGGGAAGTTTAGCTCCTCATTTGGAGACTAAACATAGCTAGAAAAATATAAAGAAATGCTATTCTAAACTGAGCTTAAAAGTATGGAAGAAGGGATGATTTTTTTGTGAAGAAAAAGTGTGCTATTTATAGGTGTTTTTCAACACCTTGGGCCGGGTACCCGACCGGGTCAAATGCCCACCCGACCGGGTCCGGTCAAAATCAGATATCCTCCACGTTCTGGTGATCTTCGGTACATTAAAATATCTCGGGTCAAGTAAGACCCGACCGGGTGAAATACTTCACCCGACCGGGTGATGTAATTTCCTGAGCAGATTCGCATTTCAAGTCTCACCCGACCGGGTGCAATGCCTCACCTGACCGGGTGATTGTCCTGGGCAGCCAATAATTATTTTTCTTCACTTCAAAGTCTTCCTTTCCAACACCATAAATCCTAACTCTACTTTACAATTTACAAATGAGAACTAAAATACCATTAAAACTAAAATCACACAATTGTTTACAAACTAAATAAAATGGTAAACAATCCACACAAATCAAACATAAAAAGATGCATTTATGCACTACTAATTAGTGCATATCAGTGGCTCCGTCAAAAACGCCACATTGAGGCAATATCTTCATCACAAAGCTATGATGATTGGGACTTGGGAGGCTAATTATGATATATGACCCGAGAGGTGTCATGCTCGATGAACAAATGATGTCACTCTTGTCACAACAATAAAAGTGATCTTTAAATAAAAAGAATTATTCCCAAAATTGACAAAGAGTTGGATTACGACAACACCGAGGAGGAGGACAGCAAGGATATTGGATCTCGGCTTACTACTGTTCCTGAAGTCGATAAACTACTCATACAGAGCCCGATTAATGATGCCATTTTTGTCCAATTTAGGCTATTGGGGTAAGGTTGTACTCCCTCCCCCTCTTCCTAAATACAAAAAAGTTAGGTGTACCCCATTTTGTGTACCTCATTCGCACAGTCTATCTATGCAGACAAAGTTATCTGTATACAGACAACTCTGTTCAGAATTACAAAGTTGTATGTATACAAACAACTTTGTTTACGTTGACTGACAATGTGTGAAAATGGGTAATGGGGTACCCCTAGCATTTCTCTTCCTAAATAGGAGGTTTCCCTCCATATGCATGAATCCCCTTTCTCTCTTTAGCTCTTGTCTTCTTCTGTTACCTTAGCAAACTTGAAGCTCCATTAATGGCTTCAAATCTCAATACTTGTACAATGTAAATATGGTGAGGAAAATATTAATTAAAGGGCTTTTTCCTTAAATATTACTTACATCCGTCCCGGTGGACTTTGCCAAGTGCAAAGTAGGTGAGAAATAAGAATAGTAAAAACTGTGTGATTGAGATTTATGCAGATGAGAGAAAAATGTGCAGAACCACAAATTAATTGCTTTAATAGGAAATGGCAAAGTTTTTTGGGACAACAAAAAAAGGACAGTTAACAAAGTCCAATGGGACGGAGGGAGTATCAAATTGAAGCTAATTTCCAAAAATGTGGCCACTTTTTTAAAAAGACAAAAATGTGATTAAGAAGGTCACATATATGGAAATACATGATATCACTGCCATTTTTTGTGTCATTACCAGATTGTTATGTCACTGTCACATTTTTATGTCACTTTTTCCGTATCTCACTACCACCAATGTCTGTGTCACTGCCGCCACCATCATATATCGATGTCACTGACGTCAACCCCAGTATCATTGCCGCCAATGCCCATGTCACTGCCGCCGCCACCGATGTCACTGGCGCTGTGAAACATGTCACTATGATCACCGGAAAATTTCCCGATGACTTTTTCTGATAAAACGTAAATTTCAACCAAATCTGCAGTTATCCCACTGCCAATACTGCATCCCGTACACCCCTACCCCCTACTGCTCCAACCCACCCCTAGTCCCAGCCCCAGCCCCATGTCATTGCCCCAGTCACATCTCCCCAGCTCCCTGCCCCATCTCCCTGTCCCCAATCCCATCTCCCTAACTCTCTAGCTAGGTGCCTAACTCCAGCCCTTGCAACACCAAACCCTTCACCATCACTGCACCACCTTCGAAGCATCATCGAGGATCTGGACGATGCCAAAATGAGAGAAGAAAACAAAGCAGCTAGGGGCGAAGCCAATTCAAGTGCCAGGGCGACGACGATGGAGAAGTCCACGATGAAAGTGGCAGCAGCAGCGAAGGTGACAGAAACAACTAGGGAAGTGGAGGATGTGACGGCCATGGGAGTAGAAGCGGCGATTATCTGCTGCTCAAGGGAGGAGGTCGGTGGTTCTACGTCTGTTCGGAGGAGGGTGACGTAGGTGGAGGACGTCTGGTGCCGCGACAGAAAGAAGGCTCAAAATTGTGGCTGAATCAGAATGTGGATGATTTCAATTCCGTTTGGGCTGGGCAGCTAGGCTTTTTTTGTAGAGATGGTCACATTTTTGTCCCAAGTGTAAAATGATCATATTTTTGTCCATTCAAAGTCCCTAAGTGATACTTTTGTCATTCTTTCTTAATTAAAAGGGGTTGACTTGGGCACTGGCCCGAAAAGTCCCGTGATTTTATTTATTTTAAAATCAAGTTCTCATAAAATTTATTTATACGTCTACATTAAATTTGTGTTGAAACATGTAGTGCTTTTAGATATATTTATTATCAATTCTATAACAACCTCAACAAGACAACAACAAACAACCAGAGTGCGCTGACTATATTTCACAATTCCCATGAACTTTTAGAAATGAAAAAATCTACTATTGATATACATGAAAGTCAAAAATGGACTCTTGATGGAATGCACATCATCTTGATGTCTCCCTGAAATGGGGTCTTCAATGGATGCAGCTTGATCTCATAAAGTTTTGGCCATAGTTTACCAGTCACTGTATGTAGAGTTTCCTTACATTATTAGTGGAATGTATACAATGTCACATGTTCGAATCATTGGCATACTCCACCATTGGAACTTTTTTGTATCCTACTTAACAATATCTCATCTATATATTGCATTCAGCCAGGAAACTTGGATAATTTGATAATGCGTAGAAAATAGAAACAATCGAACAAATATAATTTGTGAAGTTATCATTGATGTGGGTCTAGGCCACCACGGGTGTAGCTAGAGGGCCAAATTAGTCGCTGTCCTACCCAAATTTGACACTAAAACCTTCATGGAAAATTTTACCATACAAATTAAGAGAAATGCCAAGGAATGCTCCTTTAGGTATGGGTGGATGCAGTCCGGTACCAGACTGGCCGGCCCTTGGAGAAAAAATATGGAGCCCAATGGGACTTATATTTCTGGATCCGGATTTTTGTTGATATACTACGTATATTTTAAACTCTTCATCGCCCACCCCTCCCCTCCTTTTTTGAGCTTTAAATGTACTCCACCCCTTTTAAAATGCTTCTCAACGATTCAAATGCAAAAAAAAAAAAAATATTAAATGGGACCGGAACCGGGACCGGACCGATCGATCCTGGTCCCAAAAATTGAAGCCCAATATCTCTTTCCTATCGGTCCAGTCTTGGTCTCGGTGCAGAAACTTATTTTCCAGTCTCAGTCCAGTCCCAGGACGAGGACCGTATCCACCCTTACCTTTAGGGGCTCTTGAAGACAAAAATAATTCATGTGTTGGGATGTAAAACAAATGCATGGAGACATGTCAAAAATGTAGTTTCAAAATATTCTCAATTCAGAACTTTCTTATTGTAGTTCCTCAGCCGATGACCTAAGAGCATCTCCAACGGTTAGCTAAATGAGCTTGACTAGCCACATGGGCATTTGAAGCAAAATTAAAATGTATTACAATGGTTAGCTATAACTACTTGTTCTTCATTTATTATTAATAATGTGATATTAATAAATCTCTTTGCTCAAGCTAGTAGCTCATTTTGGCTAATTAGTTTTCTAAAGCAAAAGGAAAAACAATGCTCCAATGGTAAGCTTTTAGCTTTAAAATTGCAAGCAAGCCCTCCAAATGAAACGGTGGAGAACTGGAGATGCTCTAGGGACATGGTTAACAAGACTCATCCTAAATTCAAATTTTGGGTCTAAAAAGGTTGAAACGTCTAAAAAATCGAAGACATGAAAATAAGCAAATAGCAAAACTGAATGTACATATTTCATAATAATACAGAGTATATATAATTGCTAGTTCATGTAAAATGCACCCATTTTAATAAACCATTCACCAAATATGCATTTTAAGAAGTAAACATAATTCCATTCGCTCCTTTATTTATAAAAAACAAACCTGTGTGTTTTCTATTTATGGAAATATCCTCACTTTATGAAAACTGTCCAGATGACTCTTGTTTCATATACACTATGCATCTCCCTAGACTTTCCAATTGTCATGCACCAAAGATATGGGTCGAGCATACTACAACTGTACTGTTTTTATGTGAGCAACAGAAAATGGAGCTTACCAAAAATTCGTCTTCTATCTGCATCCCACGCTATGCCATTCAATACATCAATATTCTACAAGGTGGTCGATAAAAAATGGATTCAATTTCTAAGATGTCAAACAATATCACTAAGTACAAGGAGGGCTGATGAAGAAATGCTTACTGTGTGCCCACTTGCTAATAATCCTTCTCTGTGAAACAATTTAAGCAAAGCTCAGTTCATTTTATACTAAGCTTACAAGAGATTGAGGACCAATAGCATTAAATGACACGAAGTTATGAAAAAAGAATACAAAATAACAAATGAACCTTAAATTGGGAAGGAGAATCCATCCCAGCACCATGCCATCTTTTGGGGAGATTCTAGCAATACAATCAGTCTGTATAGGAAAGTTGAACATTGCAAGTGATTAAACAAATGGGTGGATAAAAGGAGTCTAGTGCGGCAGTGCCAGACACTTGGTGCACTATGGTACCACACATCACACGGGGCACTACATGCGTGGAGCAAATCAGAACTCAAAAAATCCCTGCCACACACAATGACATATGTGTTGTATGGTACCATAAATAACATTATTAAGGGATGGCAGCCAGCATGCGGTAAAGTGAAAAAAACAATTAAAATACTCCTTTTGTCCCCAATTTTTTTATAAATTTAAATTTCCAAATGCTGTTAAAGGACTACATTTAAGGGCAGATGGAAAAGAAAAGTGTGAACATTATATAGGAAGGAAGCGGGTAATAGGAATTATCAGAGACAGAAGGTTTGTAGTTTTGTACCATCCACACATTAGCCCAAACTTCACCATTTACATACTCAAGCTCATTGATGTATGGCACTTTGTGTCCTTGATATTCAACTGTATGTTTTCTTATCACTGCGTTTTTTTCCAGAAAACAAAATTCAGTCAAAGGGCAAGACAATAACAACCAGGTTGGCAGGTTTAATCCCAAAACCACAGATTTTCCCTTGTTAGTTTGTTTCAAGGTGATCCGAAGCTCTTCTAGGTTTAATTATGATTTCACCTATGTTTTCAGAGAACATGAGTTTACTTCAAAGAACCTTTGAAAGCCTCCAACGACTCAGTTTTGGAGAACCTCCATATCAGAGGATTCCAGAGGTCAAGCTCTCATTATATATGATTTTAACAAGTTCTCCTAGGCTAACATATATCCAATGATCCAAATTCCAAAACAAACTTTCATTGCATTAACCTTTGTTAATCTTATAATTATCCAAACAATATATATATAGAGGGGTTTTGGTTCACGTGAGAAATGAGAATGAATCTCAACGGTTGGATTTACGATGTTGCACTAGAACAAGATTTGTGTTGCACTAAGATTGAAATTGTTTGATGTTGCACTAAAACAGTTTCATATTGCACTATGATTCAAAGATGTTGCACTAAATCAGTTTCATGTTGAACCAGAGAAGTGTAGCACGGATTTCTCAAAAGTATTTACGAAAAAGCCACCACACATAGTTGCATATTTCGGTGAAACATAAACCTATTTTACTGCAATATAGTCAAATCCAACAACCAGGGTTTCAAATGACAGACACAACAACTGATGCGGCCGCAATATTGCAGTCACGAAGAAAACCTGCAACGGCGCCGCATCACGCCGCTACCAGCCGCAATGGCACTGCATTGGCCCTCATCATGCTGCTACTGGCATCAACGGACACATTCCAAGTTAGTGCGAATTTGAAAATATTTCACGCTGCAATGGCCACACTATGCATCGCAGCGGCCTCATTTCTCACCTAAAAGCTTTTTATTTGAACATCACCCTATAGGCCTATAGATAGATAGCTGTGTTAACTTAGGTTTCACCCAATCTTTAATAAACATAAGTTCACCAAATTTACTTAAAATCATTTTATCCAAACAGACCATTAGGGACTTTCAAACAATGGAAGTTTGGAACCTTTCATAGTATGCGGATCAATTTGATACAATGCTGAAGTTCCATCACTCCCATATAAAACTTCTCCATCAGTAGCCAATCCCCAACCATCTTGCATTTCATGAGTAAACCCCACAGACTGCAGAGAATAAATGTCTCCAAATGCTTCACATTATGTATAAAAATCACTTACGAAAATAGAATGAGCTTACGAGGTGTTTGATAAGGAAAATATCCCAATGGAAGAAATATAACTCCTTTCCCCTATATTACAATGGCAGAAACATTCAAATAGGTTGGACTTTGGAGGGCACTCCACCTAAGAATTGAAATTCTAAAGTAATTGTTTTCCCTGGTTTTGAGGAAGTCTCTATTCCTATGCATCCTCTGTAATTTGTTTTCCTTACCTCTTGGGAATAAAAATTGATTTGCTAGGATTAAAGTGTACCTTCTCTTATTTGTATTATGCTTTCCAAATTATATACGGACAAATTAGTCTTTGTACACATAATTGTCTTATTATATTAAAGTAAACCAAATGATAGAATACATTTTTCTTGTAATGTTATTCCTTGTATGTTCTCCTTAAATTTTATTCCTCCTATATTCGTTTCCGTGTATCAAACGAGCCACTGATGTTCTAAAGCTTGTGAGACAAGCATATAAAGTGAGCAAAAAATGAACATACTTTGCTTATATTATGTCGGTCATATATATAACCAGTATTGTGCAGCCAAGTTACTTGAAACAACCTACAAAAAATAAAAGAAATCACAGTATCGAAATTGCACCAAGCCACCAACATTTTATTTTAACAGTATGCGGAGTTTAAAGATATACTGAGTATGACAATATGGAAGAGGTTCACAGTTCAATTCCAAATAAGAAAGAAATCAATGCTCCGCCACTCAATTTTAAAACTGAAGAATATATTTATCCAAGTGTAACCGACCACTTTCTAGGCTTCAGACATCGCAGGCCAGATGAGCCTGGGCCTCAGCTCGGTACCTCTGAGAAGACGGAACTCGGTGTTCGACTGGATTGCTTCAACGGTCAACATGGAGTCATTAATACGCAAAGGGGCTAATACTTATAGTCGTGTTTAATTCATAATATTACGTAAAAATTAGCCCATTAAATTGTAATAATCAGAATACTTATATCTAAATATTTTCTGTATTTTTTCTTACCCCCTCACCTATAGGATGGACGTCCCCCTCCACTTGAAGGCAAGCTTCTCCACAACAGAACTCTCTGATTACTCCCTTGTGCAATGGAATATATAATAAAAAGAAATTATTTTTCAAAATCTTATTCTTCTTGATTGTTCATATACTATTACAATTATCCTACGGGCTTTATGTTGGGTCATCCCTTAAAATTCAACAAAAACCTCAATAGCTAAGAGGCACAAACTATTTAATTCAAAAGTAAATAATAGTGAATGTGGATAAGTAGTCTTTATATTGATTGATTACCACACATGTAGATGGAAACTTGAAACCACTGATAATCCATGTGGGTCAACAAGTTAACTGCTATGAAATATTATACTCTGTATCTCAAATTTAAAAGGTCTATATTAATAAAAAGGTGCTTCTTTTTTCTTGCCAGACCTGTCATCAAGTAGTGTTAAGCCCTCCCCAAAATCAGAATGCTGCATTTCACGTATAGCTTCTACCTGTGACCAAACACTGTTTGAGATACAAAGTAGCTAACAGATTACTACATCTATAGGGTCCGTTTTGGAACTCACAAAGTTCTAGGGGAAGATAATTGAGGGAGGAAAATATGAGGGAAATTGGGAATGCAATGAAATATAGCAGATAATGGTTCAAACTCAATAAATTGTTTTTTTACTTTGTCAAACTCAATTGATATGATTCTACTATATAAAGTCTACAGCAACAACCACATCCAAGCCTTAGTCCCAAAAGATTTTGGGGGTCGGCTAACATGAATCTACTATATAAAGTCTATGTAATATAGATATATGTAACACTTGATTTTTTTTAAATGAATTGTGATTTCTATTTAAAACCATAAATAAAAAAATATTTTCCTTGGGATATTTTTTCCTTTCTCTACCATGTCTCAAACTCCCAATCATAGTTTTAATACTCCCTCCATTCCGCAAAATTCTTCCCGGTTTGACTTGGATCGGAGTTTAAGAAAGTGAGAATAAAGTGAAAATGTATAGTTGTAGACTTGTAGTTGAGTAAGAAAAAGGTAAATGAATGGTAGGCACACAAAACTTTCCAAAAAGGGAAATGGGAAGAATTTTTTGGGACGCAGGGAGTAATTTACTATTTTATCCTCTAATACAATAACTCGTTTACGATAACTAGCACTAACGTGAAAAACTGAAGTCACCAGGATAATAGGGTAGTTTCAGTTCACTGGAAATCACTAATGAAGCATTTGCATAATATACCTCACCGGTCGAAAGAGAAACTCTCCTAAGTGATGACTGCAGTTAAGAATAACAGAAATGTCAGTTTATGGAACTCAAGCATCATGTTCCAAAACTCCATGGTTTGGAGTCGAAAGGCAAATTCAAACTCACATGTCCATTAAGTCCAGTTGATTCAAATAAGGTATCGTTTTCAGCATATACAAGGCCCTGACACAGAATTAACATCACATTAGATGCAAAAAGACGATTTTAAGACATGTAATGTCCTTATAAACATAAAGGCAATGAAATTACATGACCCATAATATTCTCATGAGAACACGGAGATACTGGGAATTACAAAATACGTAGTAACAATCATGGATTATAATAGGCACAAAAAATCATTACAAAAGTTATTGATTGTGTTATCTTTTCTATTGAGCTCAGTTAAATGCTTATTGATGATCATGTTCCATGGAAGTTGATTTTGCAATATCAATCTTGCAATGACACATGACTTCAGACTCACTTTGGTATTGATGAGGAGGAGGAAGTGGAACGATATCATTTTTGGTGAAATAAAAAAGTTGCTGCAGCTTGTAAGCCTAAAATTATAAAACAACTAAAAATGGCAACATTCAAAAGATGTGGCGACCACAACACCCAGATTTTGACATATTAGTAGCTTCGGAGTATTTACTCTTAAGCACACAAAACTAAAGAGGGGCTCTTTAGCAGCTATTCATTATTGGCTGAATTTTCGCAGCTAAAATTATCACTCCGTAGCTCTTTTGCAGCACGTCTCAACACATCTTATTCACAATTACTTTCCAAGAGATTGTTACCACTGATTCCAACATGTATTACATTTATGCGATGAGAAAACACATGCACGAATAGTTTAAAAAATAAAAAATTGAAATGAGCCTGAAATCCAACCTGAGTAAATGCGTTGGGATCATGAGGGAACTCGTTGATTACTTCGCCAGTGTACAACTGATTGGGAGATGAAAGATCAGACGGTCCAAACACACGCTCTTTGCTGGTCGAAGTGCTTAAGAGAGCTATCAAACATATTGCGAGAATTACCATAACAGTTAGGGAAGTTTTCCTGTAATTGAGATGAAAAATTGAGGCGGAAGAAGTCATCATCGATGCTTGTTGAGTCTTCGGCGGTGATTTCTTGAGAGACTTTTTTCTCCCCATCGCGCTGGCCGGAATTAGCCGGAGAAGTACATCTTGTTTGGCGCCAATGAGTTGTCCGCTGCTGCGGAGACTGGAGAGTGACGGTGGTCAGTGGGTTATTGACAATTGAAGTTAAGGGTTTGGATATGAAAAAATGATAGAAGTACAAACACACTTGCGAAAAAAACTTACAAACAAGTAATGTGGTATTCTAATTACCATTGATGTAAAAGTGCTGTAAATGTGATGTGATGCGTTAAATAATGTAATGTTGTAACATATTCCTTTTGTAAGATTTTTTGTAAAAGTATTTGTACCTCTAGCATAACTCTTGGATATCCGTCCAATCAGGCCTTGATCCCTTGAGGAAGCCGAATTGTCATTGGGTCAACGGTTGAAGATAAAATTCACAGGGGACCAAAGCCAATCAACTACGGAGTAATATACTCCCTGCTATTTAGCTATCTAATTCTTTTATAAGCATGAATATATGAATATGGTTAGGGATATAAAGGTCATTGAAAAAATGTCTGTGTTTATTTGTGCATTCGCTGATTGTACTCCATGCATATTTACTCCAAGCTTATACCGGTTATATAGCAAATCTGGGGCCACGGAGGTCAGCTTTGCCTTTAAACCCGACTATGTCTTTTATCTTTTGTCGTTACTTTCGCGCTGATCTACTCTCCCTATTCTTCTTTTTCATTCATAGAGCCATGCGTCCAACAATGGATGTCAAAACGCTCATTTGGGTACTCAATAGTCATCGACCACCCGCCTATAAATATTTGACACCTGATACTGAATCGATTTTGGATTTATTCACATCATTTTGTAAGTTCTCTATTCTCTTCTAATCATTATATGTGCCGTTGATATTCAACTACAGTTCATTACTAAATTACCATCATTTATTCCTCTTATCATCATGTTGCTTCTTCTGTTTTTGCTGACATCCTCCCGCTTATATTATTTGTTCATCTCTTTGTATCTCTTTATTTTATTTTGATCACTATGTTTGCTCAAAGTTGATATGAAATTTTCTCATAAATTGCTTGTCATTTACTTATAGTTGAAGGCAATTTTTGTTTCATTTTTCCTCTCCGTAGCTTGTGATTTGCTTACTATATCCTTGTTGAAATGTCCACATGGATTACATATAAAGATTTTCCACTCCCTAAGACCATTTGTAGTGGTAAGGTATTAGGAGTCTAAAGTGTTAAAATGGAAATTTTACTCTTAATTTCTTACATTGGAGAGCATCTAGGAGGCTATAAAATAGAGATGGGGAGTGAGGAATCCAATTCTAGCCGGGCGGATGGACTCTCTCGGGGGCTACTTTGCCAAAAAGAAAGGGTCATTGAACTAAGGTAGTAAGTGGGTCCCAGAAAATAAAACTCCATCTTTCTTAAAATTGTTATAACTTGTTTTTTTATAAATCAATTTTTAGAAAATATATATCAAAATTCATAACTTTTTATACGCTTTCATTCGACACCAATATGTAATATAAAAAATGAAAAAAATATGGAGTTTTAATTGTTGAAGTTTTATTGAGCCCAAAAAAACACGAAACACAAATTTTTAATTCATGTAATGTTTACAAATAACTGAATATTCTATAATCGAAATTTACTTGAACTAAGTTCATTTTTGTTAACCGAAAAACATTAAAAAAATTGATGAAATTTATTTATTTTTACATCGATATGTGTATTTTTTATTTCATAATTATTTAGGGAAAATATTAAACGGAAAACATTACTTATAATAAATTAATTAATGTTTTACTAAATTGATATGTAAAAAAATATGGTGAGTGTATTTTATTGACAGTGCACGGATGCAGAGAAAAACAATATTGACGGAGTCTAAACATTGTTTTCATATGGAGGGGTCCAAATTTAACAATTTCGACTCCTCACCACTACAAATGGTCTAACCGTCATATTAAGAAATACTCCCTCCGTCCCTTAAAACTTTGTCATCTTTCTTTTTTGGGACGTCCCAAAAAACTTTGCCATTTTCCCTTTTAATCAATTATTTTGTGGTTTCTGTTATTTCTCTCTCTTCTGCACAAACCTCAACCACATAATTTTTACTTTATTATTCTCTGTGCCGGTCAACTTTGGCAAAGTTTTAAGGGACGGAGGTAGTAGTTTGTAACAGTTCTTGTCACACCCCCACACCGCGTCTATGTCACGTAGTCAACCGTCGTACAATCCAATAAGAATAATTGCAGTTCATCCTTACCGAATTACATAAGATGTCGATAGAAACATATGCCAAATTAGTCAACAAACATACATAACAACATTAACATACAATTAAACACATAGTGGAATACAAGTGTATAATAAGAACCTACACACAAGGGCAAAACAAGAGCTCGCGTGCTCCATTAATTTATAAGTCAAAATAGTTCTGATGGATTATCGGACCGGGGGTGGTCGGAATCCAACTAAAAGGAGAGGGTGAACTGATCGGAAAGTACAGGTATGCAATCCGGTAGAATAACAGTAAGTGTATAGAGAAGACGATTGATCGATCCCTTCCACAGGTCGGAAGGTGATATTTATACTAAGAGGTAAAAGGCAATACTTGGTGCCCAAGTAAAAAGACATAGACCAAATGGGAAGGGGACACATGTAAAGCTATTCTAACAAACTACCAGACTGATTCGATGGGGAGCAGTCACATGTAAAGGTGATTGGAGAGATAGTCTTGGACAGCTGGCTGATTGGAATAATCTCCAACAGACTGCTACCAGAATATCCGTGTGGTTACGCGTCTGCATCCTGGCATATTTTATCCGCGGCAGGTGATGACATGGCAGTACTTCCTTGTGGTGCTGGTCCTTGCGGATTTTGTCTAAGTCCATGATGCTTCACTCAGACCTTTGGGATCACTGAGGTCGATATCTGGGAGCTCGGGCTCGTGACGAGAGGACTCACCCCTTTGCTCCCGCTTTCGAGGTAGTTGGATGTCTGACGTTTGCTTTTCGTTGACCATGTGTTTGACTTCCGGGGTCAGACCTGATGCCGATCTCGGGTGACTCGAGGTCGGGCTCATAACTTGTTGAGTTCGGTTGATTCTTGAGCCTGGTGTTTTCCCGACCTCGGGGGTCGAGGTCGGGGTCGGGCAGCTCCTTGGTCCTTAGTTATTTCGTTGCCCGACACTTGTTCCTGATCCTGGTCGGTCGGGGTCGGCATATTTGTGGACTTGGTCTTTCACTCACTTCGGAACGAGTCCGTGATGCTTTATACTGGTGATTATGATACCCCTGGTGTATACGGGAATATACTCCATCAAGTTCCATAAGCATTATTTAATTATTTAGAAATAGAACCAGAGGAAGCACGAACCATGTCTTCTCTCCATCGATCTCCCAAACAATGGGTGCAGGAAGTAAGCTCTAACTTCAACCTGAAATGGTGATCCGCCGAGGGGTCAGTACTACGGAAAAGTACTTGCGAGAGCAAATTATATGTAATACTCCCTCCGTTCCGTTGGAATGTCCCCGCTTTCCATTTTGGATGTCCCGTTGGAAAGTTCTCATTTCCCTAAATGGAAAGTTATCCTACATCAAAACAGGGTCAAACAGTGCAAAACAGTGTCAAACGGTGTCGAAATAATGCCAAACAGTGTCGAAACAGTGTCAAAACAGTAAAATTTGCCCCCCTGGTAAGTTTATTTCCTTAATACTCCCTCCGTCCCTTAAAACTTTGCCATTTTTCCTTTTTTGGACATCCCAAAAAACTTTATCACTTTCCCTTTTAATCAATTATTTTGTGGTTTCTGTTATTTCTCTCTCCTCTACACAAACCTCAACCACACAGTTTTTACTTTATTATTCTCCGTGCCGGTCAACTTTGCCAAAGTTTTAAGGGACGGAGGTAGTATGTGTGTAGGTCAAACCGGGAACATTCCAACGGGACGGAGGGAGTACGTAGTATAACTAATGTTTCTTACGTGAGACCCTCAACATAGGGTGATAGTATATTTATGGGCATAACTCTTAGCTACCCTTTTTTAAAACTTATTGTATACATATATACATATGATTAAAATATCCGGCCCGTGAGCACATTTTTCTTTCAAATCATTTAGGCATAACAGTCTCATTAAATTCACTCTTCTCATGTCTTACCCTTGGGTGGAGTCACCTGCAGGGTAACACACCCGATATCAAAAGATAAATACATGTGGGTGGCCCTTCGGGCTCCCATATCACGGACATGGTTTAAATCAATTCCTAGTCCAAGGAAAATATTCTATCGGGAACTCATCCCTGATCAAGCATGTTCAATCATTTGAAATCATTACCCTAAAGCTAAGTTCACCTACCTCGAAGACTACCCGTCCTTATCATCATAGTGTACATTATAGGGGCTAACCCCAGCTTGAGGGGTACGCATACACCCTCATCCTATGTGTAATTTGGTGGAACAGGCAAATTACATAATTATCTTACACCATCATCCTATGTGTAAATATAAAAAATCAGAAAAGCATTGTAAACAAAATAATATAATAAAGTTAGAAAAATGAACAATTTCTAATTTGAAATACAAAATAGAGTATTACTCCCTCCGTCCCATTTAAACGTTCCCGCATGGTTTACGACGTTTGACTGACCATAAAGTTAACTGATCTCTATCATTAGTAGAACTATTTTTAGTAAATAAAATTTACATTTTCAGAAACTACATTAAAACCGCTACAAAGCCTGATCAAGAAAATTTAAATTTGATAAAAGTTGGATATATAAAGTAAAAGATTAAGAACAATGCACGTTGACCGGAGAATAGTGGATGGGAACCTTTAAATGGGACGGAGAGAGTACATAATATTTAAGCATGATGATCCAACTACAAATTAACATTATTTGCTGTAAAATGATGCTTCGTAATAATTAGTACCACACAAAACTTGACCAAAATTGACTTGTATTTGAAATAAGAAAGTAAAAATAATATTCTTGACATCTATGCGGAGTAGAGAAAAAATAATTTTAACCATATACTCCCTTCATCCCTTAAAACTTGACCAAGTTAGACTGGTACGCGGATTAATAAAGTAAAAAATGTGTAATTGATGTTTGTGAAGAGGGGAGAGAATTTGACAAAATTGACAAAAGGAAAATAAACGATTTTTTTTGAGAGAGAATTTGACAAAATTGATTTTGACCTGGTAATAGTACCTTAAGAAGGAAATATTGAAGAAATTCTTAAGGCACAAACATCAAGTAGGAGACGTAATTATCATGACAAAATTCTTAAGCTTCTGAAGGCACAACTGGATAATTACCTTCAACTCCCTCCATCCTTAAGAATTTCTTCAATTACGTCCTCCTACTTGATGTTTTTGCCACGTAGCCGCCTGACATGATGCACACCTGGCGGCCCACATCATTTTTCCTTTTCTTTTCTTTTTCCTTTTCGTTTTCCTTTTTCTCTCTTTCTCTTTTCATCTCCTTTCATCCATGTCCAAAATCGTTTATGTTCCTTATTCATCCGCATGTGACCATCCATGGGAGAATTGAAGCATGGGTTTGTCAAGATTCAGTGGGATAGCTGGAGTTCCACCAAGAGTAGGCTGAGTAGCACTAGAGTTTAATTCGATTCGAGGCTCGATTGTGAACGAATCCCATGTTCCTCTTCTTCCGCTTCCAAATCGGTGACAAATCAAGGCCCTAAATCTCGACGTTCGGAGAAGTCAACGAGATTAATTCTTCGTCGGTCGTTAACGATAGAGAATAAATTAAAAGTTGAATACATAGAACGACGGCACTATGAAGGTTAATAGGTGACTTGCGTATATGCCGGTGGCTCTGACGACGAGACCTCTGCCTATGTCCGCAGGACCACAGGCCATCGCGACGTTTTCCACCGAAGATGACCAGCCGAAGGTTATGGATTCTGTCACATGGTCGCCGAGGAGAAACTGGTGACTCTCACCGGAAACGCGCAGCAACAAAGCAACTGGTCCGCGCAGGGAAGAAAGGGGAACGGGGAAGAGGGAAAAAAGAAGAAGAAGAAAGATAAAAGTAAAGGAAAAAGAAAAACCTAACGGGGGTGCTGTCAGGCCACGTGTGCGTCATGCCATGCCACGTGTACGCTGTGTTAGACCATGTGTGCGCCAGATCAGCAGGTAATCTGCGACGTGTTACATGCTTAAAAAACGATTTTGATGAAATATACGTAGGAATACGTAATTGAAGAAGCTTTAAGTACGAGGGTATAATTGACTTTCCATACAGAGTAGGAGGGCAAATTTGACACTTTTCTCTTTTATGTTTTGTTCTGATTATACTCTGTATAACATATCAATTATTACTCACTCTATCCCGTTAAGATTGTTTCGTTTTTCCTTTTCGCTCCATTGTACTAAAATTATCTCATATCAAATTTTATAAAATTGTGTGTTCTAAATAATTCTTATTTTATTTATTAATTTCATCTCAACCACATTAACTCATTTTCCACTTTTGTTAATAACAACAGAACCTCTTCATATCCCAACATTAGCAAGAGGTATGTAGTTTTTATTAATTATTTATTTCACATGTAAAAAAAACTGGCCTGAGAAAAAACTGGCCTGAGAGGACCCGCTCTGGCCCGAAACATTTGGGCGCGGGTTTGGCAGGCCTCGTCATGCAAATGGGGCGGATCCGCCCTGTCCACACAATAAGGAGGGAGGGTCTGTCCCGCCCTGCTCACACAACGGGGCGGGTCCCGTGTATTAGTATTGACCCGTGTCGCCCCGACCCGCTTAATATAAAGTATGCATACTTTAAAAAAATACTACAAATATACATATATACATGTTTGTGTATATAATAATTCATAAATTTTTTATCATATAATATATTAATATTAATATTTGAATGAGATTAACGACGAATTGTCTATGTATTTTATTTTATACGGAGTATATATCATTTTATTTATTCAATTATTAATATAAATAGATTATTCAAGTCAAAGTACTTTTTTCTTAATTTTTGAAACATTTAGCATGTTACGACTTTGAATTAATATATTACGGAGTAATTTTCTTATAATTATTTATAGATAAACTTTGTGTAGATTGAAGTAATAACGAGTAACGACTTCACACAAATAAAAAAGAATACTAGCTAAATAGGTTACGGTCGAGGTTGGACGGGCCGAGTCATGCCTCAGCAAATTTGGGTCGATGCAGATGGCTAGACAAACGGGTCCACCTTGAAAAGTCATGGGAAGTCCGAGTCTTGAAATAGATGCCCCGCCCCCCATTGCTATTCCTAAGGTGACCTCATAGAGGATACGCCCAGACTCCCCGGAATTGGGAAGGTCCCAATGGCGACCACCGTCTTCATCTCCACTGCCACACTCCGCCGCCTTGTCACGCACGACTCCCTTATCCGCCATCTCCAGCCCACCCTTCCCGCCGATATCAGATCCCCACCCCGCACCTCTCACGACACGAGCTCTTCATCCTCCCTCCTCCTCATGCCCTCCTGGTCCCACTCCCCCTCCCTCCCCTACGTCGGCGTTAAGCTAGTCACCTACCATCCCAACAACTCCGCCCTTAGCTTACCAGGAATCCACGCCACTTACGCGCTCTTCAGCTCCCTCACCGGCCAAACCCTAGCCACCATGGATGCCACCGAGCTAACCCTCTACCGCACTTCCTGTATCTCCGCTCTGGCTTCAAAATACTTATCCAGGGAAAATTCCGAGACGCTCGCGATGATCGGCGCTGGCGCTCTAGCCCCGCATCTGATCAGGGCACATTTGACCGTACGGCCGGGATTGAAGAGGGTGATAATCTGGAACAGAACCTCTGAAAGGGCGGAATCTCTTGTTGAGAAATTGAGAAGCGAAATCGGATTCGAAGGGGTGATTCTCGAGAGCCGTGGATGTTTGGAGGAGGTGGTGGAGTTGGGGGATATAGTGAGCTGCGCAACAAACTCAGAGACGCCATTGGTGAAGGGGAAGGAGCTGAAGGCGGGGTCGCATTTAGACATGGTGGGGTCCTTCAAGCCGTCAATGAAGGAGTGCGATGATGAGGCCATTCGGAGGGGAAGAGTGTTCATTGATAACGAGGCGGCGGTGGAAGAGTCCGGGGAGATCGTCGGGGCGTTGGAGAGGGGTGTAATAACCAGGGAGGGCATACTTGGGAATTTGGTGGAGCTGATCAAGGGGGAAAAGAGTGGGAGAAGGGATGAGGATGAAATTACTGTGTTCAAATCTGTTGGTTCTGGTGCTGTTGATCTTCTTTCTGCTCAGTATGTCTATGAGACTTTCATCAGTAGCCATATTCAGTAATATTTGTTGCAAACATGTTGTTTGTGTGGTGTTTGGAACTGATTCTGTTTCTGCTTCAGAAACTGGTACTCCCAACTTCTAAAAGAACTGATTCTAGGAGTAAATTAGAGCACCATAATCACTTCTGCATTTTCACCCAAACACTCTAACTTCTGTTTCTGCTCCCTGAAGGAGCAAAAGCAGTTTTAAGAATCAGATTCAAACACTCCCAAACACTCCCTGAATCTACTATGGGAAACTTCCTGTTATGGGAAACTTCCTGTTGTTTAATAGGGAGTCCTGCCCTCCCTCTCTAAACTCCTTTTTTGGTAGAAGGTAAGTACATCAAACTTGAGTAAAAATAAACTTTTGTATAGTACCTTCATAAGCAACTGGATAAGCTAAGATTTCAAATACCAAGTATACTAATAGGATAAATTCTGAAAAGCAGCTAATAAATGAGTAGTTTGATCAGAAAGATTACTCCCCGATCTGAAAATGATCTCAGTTCTAACTTTTCCTATTGAATATGCTGTACAACACACAGCCATTAAGACAACTTTGTTTCTTAATCTTGTTAGTTGTTACCCTATATTACTTCATACACAATTAGTTTTAATTCGCTTATACGATAGTATAATTTTTCAATTATATATCCCCGATTCACTCCCAACTCCTTTTCACTAAATAACTCTCACTCAAGAACTCAACTCTTATCCTGTGACAATTATGCCACCTATAGACTACGCCTTCCTTTCTATAGGTCAAGTTACCCCTACCCAGGAGTCACTTCACTCCCTTTCAGTAGTTGAAGAAGTAAGTCTTTATATTTCATTTTCAGAGTTCAAAGAAGCCGGAGTAGTCTATTTAAACAACAATTCATTTATAGTAGTCAATTACTGCCGTAAATGAAATAGCTGATTATTAGAATCTTCCGCTAAAGTCTGAGCAGCAGTGTTAGGGATGGACTAAACCGGGCCGGCCTGGCCCGAAACCGGCCTGGCCCGCTACTGTGCAGGACCGGACCGGGATCGGTTGGCCGGTTCCGGGCTTTTAGCCCGTTTGGGTGGGTCGGGCGGGTCGGGCTCGGGCCCAGTTTTGGGCAAACCGGGCCGGGCCCGGGTCAATTTTTTTTTGTTTTTTCAAATTTTTTTCTTTTCCTAGGGTAGGGCTGGGTGTTTTGGGGAGGTTTGGGGGTGGGGGTGAGGGGGGGGGGGGTCGGGGGATAAGAAGAAAGCAAAAAAAAAATTGACATTGAACCGAGCTCGGCCCGGTTAGGCCCGGACCCGGTATCCACCCGGGCCAGTTCCGGGCCCAAGGATTTGCAAAAAAAGCCCGCTCGGGCCTGGCCTGGAACCGGAACCGAACCGGCCCGGGTCCATCCCTAATGGCCTGTTTGGATTGAGTGTTAAGGAGTGTTAGTAATGGAAGTGTTAGTAAGTGTTGATACTAACACTTGTTTGGGAGAAAAATTAAGAGGTGTTAAGAAGTGTTAGTAAAGGTTAGGAAGTGTTAATAATAACCTTCCAACACCTCAATTGTCCACTTTTTTAACACCCTGATTTGGAGTGTTTTGAGGTGTTGGACAATTATTACCCTTCTCATTTACCCTAAAAACATAAAATGTTTTGACATCTCACTTCGAATCTCTTTGCCGCATGTCTGATGGTCTGCCTTTTTCATCTCCTCCTTACTCGTTTTTTCTGGCTCAAGGTAAAATTATTAAGACTTCCATTATTAACACTTCATTCATTTGACTCTCCCAAACAAGGTAAAATTATGTCTAACATTTATACTCCCTTCCCTTTTAGGCCCTTACTAACACTTACTAACACTTTCATTACTAACACTTCCAAACACTCCATCCAAACAGGCCTTAAGCAGTGTAAGGATCAGATCCCAAAGAGCGTAATTCTTTATTTTTTTTTATCAAAGATTGTGTATCTATCTAGTCAAGTTTTGTCTAATATCATACTTGGTTGTAATTGAGTCAGTCAATTTCACATTTAGTTGTACTTGGCTGAATTTAACTAATGAACAGATGCAAGCGTTTAGAAAGCAACACAAAATTAGATTAATATCAATTATAACTAAATGTGAAATTGACGACTCAATTACAACCAAATATATATAATAAAAATCTAATCGAAACAATACACACAACTCATTATTGTATAAATTTAAATATCGTTGTGATCACTAATGTTACTATTAGAGTACAAGTATGAAAATCTCATTTTCCCTACTATCTTAGTTTTAGACTTTTAGTTATATATTCTCAAATTCTCATTATTTCGTTAATGAGTATGTGGTTTATGGCTTTTAGACTCTTAGTTTTAGACTTTTAGTTCTCGACAAGTAGAATTGACATAATATACGGAGTATGTGGTTTACTTCAGCATTTAACAAAAGTGATACGAAGCATAAGGTGAAGGCATGAGTAGCAAAGTCGTTAATAAGCCATCATATAAGACAAAACAGGAGTGATAATATTTGTCCTGAGCAAAATAGGATTGTAAGTGTACCACAAAAGATATCATTCCATGATAAACCCAATCACAAATACAGAGCACTTAAATATAAGTACAAGCTTTCTCATAATATTACCTTCGCCCTTCTAATATTGCTAAAAAACGAGGTGATGTGATTATTAAGAGAAGTAAATTTGTGTAATTCGTATTAAATTGATAGAGTGAATAAAATAATAATGATTTTGGACCTTGCAAACATTGTCAAATTTGATATGAGACATTTTTAGTTAAATGGATCAAATAGGAAAGATTGCACAATTTTAATTTTTAGCTAGACGAAGGGAGCTTAATAAGTTTTTGGTGAAATTCCAAAGAAAACCATTAGAATGAAAAAAACTAATCGAACATATAAATAAAACTCTTAGTTTCTGAATATACTAGACATTTTTTGGCTGATTTGATTGATATTTGGCTTTTTGAGCAGATCAATCAGCTAATTAGGGTGTTTGGTTAATGGCTTTTTTATTTGGCTTTTCACTCCAAACAGCTAAAAATAAAAACGCCGGCGGATCTAGCGTTTAGGTGTTCGGCCGATTGATTATCTACAAGATTTTCCCATTCTACCCGTAGACCCTTCTCTTCCACTCATCACTTATCTTTTTCCTTAATATCTTCTGGACAAAAGAAACAAACAGCGCATCAACGTATCCGATTTTGCTAGTTTAAGGTGGTCTTCTTCCTCTAATGATTTTTTTTTGCAGTGCACCCATTCAAAGCAATTTCGTATTTTTCTGTGTATAGCCAACGCCAAATTCAAACTGATGAAGAGATGTTTTGTTTGGATAATATGATGAATTCAATCTGAGGTGATTAGCCATGGGATTCTGAGATGTAATTTTGAAACCTTGAAGGGTCTGAGGTGTATTTTTTAAACCATGAAACCATAGTCTTCATATTTCATTGATGGTCATACCGTCATACTAATTAAATTCAATAATACTAGAAAACAATGTTTAAAACAATTGTTGCTCGGAATAATTTTATTATTAAACAAAAATCATGTAAGTAATTCTACTAATAACATTAATAAAATATACTCCGTATGTAGTACTACATAAAAGTAGGTAAATAAAAATTAATCAAATGTATGTAAAATTATTTAACAAGTTATCAGCTAATTATAAACAGTCATGTAACCAAACATTTTTCTATAAACCGCCAATACTACATGCTAATCAAAACAGCCAACATAATATGTCAATAGCTAACAGCCGACACAATCAATCAACAGCTAACAGCCAATAGCTGATTGTCAAACACCTCCTATGTATACGCGTTTTAATTGACTGTTTTGAACATAAAAAACTGTTTTAATTAAGTATCAAAACATATTTTTGAACATATGTATACGCGTAGTCTTTCTTAGTTTCTATAATAGAATTAGGGGTGGACTCGGGCCGGGTGGCCCGACTCGGAACCGGCCCGGGACCGGTACTGTTCCGACCCGGCCTGGCCCGATGGCCCGGTCAGTGACCGGTCCGGGGAGGCCCGGCCCGTGGGTTTTCCGGTCCGGGCTCGGGTCACCCAAAACAAGGCCCGACCCCGGTTCGGGCCAAAACCAATTTTTTTTTTCAATTTTTTTAAATTTTCAGGTTGGGCTGGGTATTTTAGGCCATTTGGGGTGATTTGGGGGTTGGAGGTGGGAGGGGGTTAATTAGGAAGAGGAAAACAAAAAAAATTTAATGGGCCCAGGCCGGGCCGGCCCGGACCCGGTGGTTACCCGGGCCGGTCCCGGGTCCACCATTTCTAAACCGCCGGCCCAGACCCGAGTCCACCCCTAGATAGAATTAGACTAGAGAAAAACTCTGATAAAATCCGCACTTACGAAAAGCTCTACTAAATTAAAAAAGAAAAAATTTAAATATAAAATTTTCCAAGTAATGATTGAGTCATACTCACCATGATAGTAACAACCATTACTAGGTGCAATGTTATATAGTGCAACAGTATCCAACAACTGCAATTGTCATATTTTTGAGTTTCTAAATTTGGTCCTGTGAAAGTGTGAAGCTAATAACTTTCTACGAAAAGCTTACCAAATGCAGTTTTCTCAATATACTATATTTGATATGTATTTGTGTTAATAAAACCAAATATATTTTTTATGAATATCGATAATCTTATAGGTAATTTTTAGCTTGGTGTGATGCCAGCCATTTGGTTGAGTTTCACCTACTATCTATTTGTACTGGATCGTTAATACCCTACCAAAACAGATTCTCATTCATTTAACCTAGCAGAAACTCTGAAGTCTGAACACAATTGATTTGGCATCTTCAAGTCTTCAACTTAAAAAGGCAACTGAACCTCATTAGTTGGTGATGTTATGACCACAAGAAACATTCTTCCATGTCTAGGATTTTCTACACCAAAATATATAATACAAATAGAAGGCACTTGTTAAACAACGAAAACCGGCCTTTCCCAAGCAAAAAATGTGGGACCTACGACAAAATATACTGCCCAATTAATCGACGTAGAATTGGGCTAGTCACCTAAACTATGGGCCATTGAGTTATTTCTTTTTCCTTTTCCTGAACAATCCTATGCAAAAACTAGGCCATGAAGAACACAAAAGTGGCCTAATGTTGCATTATTAAAGACTTGCTATTATTATTGATTTATTGCTACCATTATCCCCCGTAGTGGTTCCCTGCGGTGCATCCATTTGATCAGAGCAACCGACGTCCTTTTCTTCATCGGCTGTCTCGAATTTTTCATTAACAATATCAACAGGACGCCTCACACTAGAGCCCCTTCTCATGCCGCTGCCGCCCATCACAGAAACTCTCTTCGCTTGTCTAAAATAGCCATTTGACTTGAACTGGCGATCCCAAGTAGATCCATAACCATCGAATCGTTCACTCCTGCTCATCTCTCTGACTGGTGATCTACCATGTTTACCAACAAATTGTTGGTCGTCTGTCCACTTATATTTCCGGTTGGGGGAGAAGTGTCGTCTAGGTGGGGATGCAAACCTTTCTCCTCCATACTCACCTCCTCTTACATAAGACTTCTTAAAAGAAGGAATCACCCTCATTTTCTTCGGATCGGGTGATCTGCCAGACATGCAGCGCTTCATGCTTGGAGGATTCCAATCTCTTTGTTGTCGATAACGCCAGGCTTGAGGAGAAGAGGATCTTGACCGTGACCTAGATTTCCTTGAATAACATTGCCTCATTCCAACAGAGAGCACACCATTGTCACTGGGTAATGGGAAATTACCTGCATGCCCCTTGAAGTCTCCTCTACTACTCTTTTGAGAACAATAATAACTGTCAGATCCACTACGAACAGGTCCCATTCTCCTAGGACCTCTATAACAGTCATCCCCGTCAACAACTAACCTCTGTCTAAACCCTGGAGGTCTTCTCTCTGTACACTTTGAGGAATAAAATCTCTGATCACGGGAATCCATACGGCTTAGCCGCTCAGTTACATCAGCAGCAAAGGTTCTTCGACGAGGGTACCCCCGGTCCTCGGGGGCATGATGATAACTAGACAGAAACCGGTTTCTTGAGTCCCAGGTGTTGCCCACCAAATGACCATCACCTGGACTCCTATCTCGTTGATGGAATCCAGATCTGTATTTGCGCACACACTTCTCAGAGGTAAATTCTCTTTCATGTCTATGGGGCCTGGAAAAGACATCATAATATATTTGTCAAATGAACTTTTTCTGGTTGGTCATTCTAAACTATCTGCAAAAAGAATTTGTTAAAAAATATATGCTATCTCTTGAAGGTTAAAAATGAATTACCAACCAAATACTGCCTAAAGTATTTGGTACAACTTTTTATCTTAGTGAAGTTCATAGTTCATAGTTTATAAATCATCAACTCTTGATATATTTTTAAACTCCTGCTCACCTTATTAAATTTTACACATTTTATAAACATTAACTTCTTTTGTTCAAATCTATGTTACAAGAATTGGACAAGAAAGGGCGGGTCGACCCGGAACCCAGCACCTAGACCAGTCTGGTTGTCTGTTAACCTGCAAATACCCAGTACCCGTTATGACCTGGGACGGATCCGTAACCCTTCAAACCCGGGAAAATATGGAAAACCAACTGAAAATGAAATTAGGTGACAGCAGGGAGTCAAACTCACGTCACTAGCTTGCGGGAAGGAATGATTTGTAATCCAATGGACAGCAATGGCTGGTTGTGATATGTTGGTCTTTAAGCGGAGTTGTAATGTTACAATACCAGGTTAAGTTTTTTATGAAAGCATACCATGTTAAGTTAAAAAATACTACCTCCGTCCCTTAAAACTTTGCCAAAGTTGACCGGTACGGAGAATAATAAAGTAAAAACTGTGTGGTTGAGGTTTGTGAAGAGGAGAGAGAAATAACAGAAACCACAAAATAATTGATTAAAAGGGAAAGTGGCAAAGTTTTTTGGGACGTCCCAAAAAGGAAAGATGACAAAGTTTTAAGGGACGGAGGGAGTACTATTTTAAGCATTATTCCTCTGTCCCTTAAAACTTTGCCATCTTTTCCTTTTAATCAATCATTTTGCGGTTCCTATCATTTCTCTCCCTTTACAAACATCAACCACACAATTTTTACTTAATTATTCCCCGTGGTGGTCAAACTTGGCAAAGTTTTGAGGGACAGAGAGAGTAGCTAATACAAAGTACATAATTAGTATAAAAGATACTAGTATTATTGTAGTACCCATTTGTGTATACAAAATTTCAATATTGTAAAAAATAATTACCTTTCATTTTAATTTTATATATTATTATATTTATAATTGACAGGGTTTCCCTGGCGTTGACCAGGTTGACTCGTCTGGTCCAGGTTGACCCATGACCCGGTCATTTGTCCGGGTCGCTCACCAGTCCGGTTCTTGTAACATTGGTTCAAATAGGACTCTTTTTTCTGAAACTGATAATTATTTGTTCTCTTAATATGCATGAAAAAAAAATTAATTGTGACCTATATTTTGGGAGTGAGGGAGTTCAAGACTTCAAGTTATAAGTACCTCCTGTGATCCAACAGTATAGAGTCCTTCCTGTCTTTCGAATCCAAATACATTGGCCCTTCAGTGCGTGGATGCAACTTTTCTCTGTCTGTTCTAAAACCAATGTCTTCATTATATGACCACCTGAGTCCAAGTGAATGACTTTTTCTCGCATAATTACCTTCCGTCTTTGAATCAAACCTCCTGGTTTGCACTTTCAAGTTCTCCACTGACCTACTGAAATCTGATTCAACAACTCCTCCACTCAATGAAGAGAGTCTCTTCTCAGAACAACCTTGTGAACCCTCCTCAGACCCGCCACCTTCAAGCACTTCTGAGCCATGGTGATCATACATACCATTTCCATCTGAGTCATAGTCAACAGCAAATGCATCCTCACCATAAATCCCATTGCCCTCCCAACGACATAAACCCGATCCTCTCAACTCCCCATCCTCAAAGGGAGAATCATAACCCGCACGAAAACTGTTCATTTCCTTACCACCAAGCATTTTACCACGATCTGCGTGTGAAATATCTGACTTGTGACAGTTTTCAATAAACAATGATCCTATCATCATTGACTGACCGATATCCTTATTATTGACTGATGACAGATCTTCACACTTTGTTGAGGGAAGAGAAACATCAGCTACAACAGTTGGCACTGCTTGTGAAGTTAAGGTTCTTGATGCACAAACTGATTTATTTGAAAGATGATCGCGGAGATATGTACTATCCTTGTCAGAAGCTTCCGACGGCTCAATGTTTTTTTTGAGATTAAAATCAGAAATCTCAGGAACGATTTTTCCTTCACCAAAGTCATTGATCTCAAGTTGGTTTCCTTTTTCTTTGGTATTTTTGGTGATGAATTGGTCATCCAGAGGTTGCCCCCAAGAATCCATTGGAGCGTTGAGGTCCCAATACAGCCTGTCAACCTTTGGAGATACATGTATAATGTGTTCCTTAGGCTGATTGTCGTCTTCGTCCAAACCATGAGGAATAGCCAAAGGAGTTTTAAGAGAATCTGGGCGTTCACTTTCAGGAGTCTTGTCTTTTCCCAACTGGTCTTTAGGTTCCTTCCCAGTACCAAAATCACCATCCATAACATTACTGCATGCAGCAGCTGCAAGTAGAGCAATTCCTGAAAAGTCATCTGAGTTGTAATAGCTTATCCCTTCAGCAATCTCTGTTAACATGTCATCATCCGAAATGCCATCTCTAATGCCATTACAGAACTTCAGTGCTGCCAACTGATGGATAGGATAAGAAGTCGAACTCAAGTTGCCTGATGGCTGATGATTCCGGTTAGAAATCAGTTTGATCTCTTCAGATTGGGTAGGAGTGGCCAGCAAATGTCTCCTCTTCTTTAGGGGAATTTGTCCTACTTTGTCAGGGGTATCTGCCTCACTGGAAATATGAAATAACTGGAAAAATAACAGTTAGAAGTTGGACAAATAAGATTCAGGTGGTCTTTTTTTTGGTACAATGTGGAAATAGATTTTGAAAGGCCACCTTATCAGAATCAGAACTTGAAAAATCCCCCACTCTCCGGGGACTCTGACTATTAAGTTTTCCACCCCAGTTGGAACTTCTGCCAATAGGTTTACTAGAGCGTCTTCCTTTTGTGACTTTCATCCAATTCAACTCAGGACTACTGATAGTAGAATTAGACGCTTCAAGACTAACTGCACGAAGCATGTTTGATTATGTAACTCCTACCCCATCAACTGTGAATCTACAAGATGATCAAAGAAAACAAATAAGAGTCATAGATAACAGAACAGTATAAACTTCGGACACCTTCACAATAGAAATAAAATGTGAAAATTTCCATATACAACTGAACAGTCCTAAAAAATTAAATAAAAAGAAACAAAAAGAACATTGCATAAATAGAACTTGATGTTATGAATAATCAAAACAAAAAAAAAACTTCTGCAAAAAAGAACACCACACATAATACCATTTCACTAAAGCAGATAATACCCTTGGTGAATTGTTTACAAAATAAAAGTGGAAAGCTTTTTTATGGGGATGCACAACAAAGGCATTGAGATGCATAAAAAGAACAACTCCTGCGATTTTGAATTGAGATCATTCTACTTTCATTTCATTAACCATCCCAGAGCAGAAATGTTGTTAAAATGGAATAACCTGGAAAGAACAAAGATAAATGGGTGACATGTAATAACTCACCATTTGTATGGAGCAGAAAGGAGGAACCTTTAGCTTAAACACCCAACAAAGCTTCTGAAAACTGAACAAAGTAAACAGCAGAAAACATTAAAGTTCATGCTATTTCATGCCTTCGCAGTAGCAAATTACCTCAAAAGAAGAAGACATGATCAAGTTTGACAGACAGAAGTAACCAAGATTATCAAGTTTGAGAACCCAAAAAATATAAATTCACAATGAAGGTTTGATGGTAGCTGATTTTTACAGATCTTGAATCAGGACTATGTTCCTACAGTACCATCAAAATTAATTTTGAAATCACGTCACGGGAAGTCTATGTTATAAACTAGAACAATATCAGCATCCCAATGTACATAATGTAGATCTTTCCAGCCCTCATATGCACTCACCAACCACCAGCACATTGCACTTTAAAATTTAAAAAGTAACGACCGCGTTAACTCTATAGCACTTTGAAAAAATGCAATTTGCCCAGGGCAAGATTGTAGACTATCCGGCATAACTTTAACCCTCCACAATTGTTCATTGAGAAACTGGCCGATGAAATCGTAGCATACAGCGAGTGAGAGATAGCCTACAGATTACTATTCAGCGTCAATTAGAATTAATATTACGCAATCTGAAGGTGCGTCCGAAGATGACAAATGTCTAAATACGCATCCACCTGGGCCGATTTCCCACGTTAGGTCTAGTTTTGCCTAGATCAAGGCATCATCACTAATTATCAACTCTCACTGCGGTGAGGACACTTTGGTGATTGAAACAGAACCGCGAATGACAAAATCTTTACAGATGTAGAAATGCCAACAAAATTCTAGTGACCTCATAGCTTCGCACCCGATGGTAAACCATCAAAAAAAAGTTTCTTAAGCCACCGCCTTATGATCAGGTGATTCAGGTTTCCCAGAAAAAAGAGGCAAAGCCTTGTGAAATCGTAGATCTGGTCGTTGTTGGAGTTCAATTCGGCGTAATACTCTTCTTAGACGAAGCTTGCAACGAAACTGTTCTCTTCTCCGATGACAAGAGGAAAGAACGTACAGAATAAGAAAATATTAGGGCTTTCAATACCTGTTCTTCTGAGAAACAACAAGAACTCTCAACCGATCTACAAATCAAAGATTTGTCGGTCTATAGTATTCGACTTGAATATGAATCTTTTCTTCGTTATGGAAGTGCCAAAGCGTATTGAAGAGATGAGAGAACGAGAACACTAGGCCGCGTCAACTCGGTCGACAAAATAAGATCGTCGGATCTTCGCCGCTGACGACGGACAATCCACGGTTGTCCTCCCGGGATTCGCTTCTGATGTATGTGTACTGATCTATTTCTGGGCGTGAGAAGTGATTACACGCAGACGAGTGAATCACCACTTATTTAAGGGTCTTTTTTACTTCATTGTCCTCCATCTTCTCCCAGATTAACCTGCCATACCATTGCATGCCCTAGTAGGCTACAAATGGATCAAACGGATAATGACAATTTTAGTCTCTCGGTTAGCCCATATGAACTGGGTTAGCCCATCTAAAATTGGTTGGGCCACAATTCCATTATGCACTTTCTATATAAGCATCCTCATTTTCACTCAAGCTATATCTCTTTCCATTTCTCTTCTCTCTTTGATTTCTTCCAACCCATCCACATGCAACTCATGTTCAGGGACGGCCCCGAGAGGGGCAACGGGGGCGATGGCCGCAGGCCAAATGTTTTTTTTTTTTTTGCTTTTCGGCCCAGTATTTTAATAGCGAGTATGATGATTTAGGATGTTTTTACTTGGATTGTAATTCGCTGATCTGGTCTGTTCTGTTTAAGTCTAGTCTGGCCTAGTCTGAACCGGTTTGATCTGGTCTGGTAAACGTCCGGTCTCTGTGTATTTCATAACCACGAAAGTCAAGTCTGGTATGGTCTGTTTAAATCTGGTCTGTTCTGGTTAAGTCTAGTATGGTCTGATCTGATCTGTTTAAGTCTGGTGTTGTCTAGTCTGGGACAAATTACAGTCCAAATAAAAACATCCTTATTGGGCTAATATATTTCCTAAATAGCTAATCTAATCTAATTTCGTCCTTTCGAAAGAATTTTAACCATTAAAAAAGTAGGGTTGTAAATGAATAAAATAATGTATGCTCGATTCGCGATTCGAATTCGTATAAGGCTATTCGAATTCGAAAAATTCAAATACAAATACAAATAAGAATACTAACTTTGATTCGAATTGTTATCAAATACAAAGTGTATTCAATTCGAACATTACGTTAATCAAATATATTCAATAAAATATAGTGATAATATTAATAATTATATTAATAATAATAGTGATAATATTATAATAATTTTTAAAAGATAGTTATATCCGCAAAGTGTAGTCCAAGTATACATTTACGTATATAAATTTCAAGCCTATTTGTAATAAATCTCAAGTATCGTACAGAGTAAGGGTTGTAAATGAAGCAAATGATTTAATCTGATTCGTGGTTTGGATTTAAAAATTACGATTCAAACTTGAAAATATATATAATATGTATAAATACAAATCAGTTTATTGGTTCAAATATCTTTCAAATACGAATACAAATAATTATGTATTCAATTCAAAAAATAATCAAATATATTTGTTTATACATATACAAAATCAACTGTCTAATATCAGTAATATGCATGTATGTGCATCAACTATCCATTATATGTGAATGTGTATAGTTTAAATTATACTCCGTATATCTAATGCTTTTTTTATTAGCAACAATGCTAAATATCTAACATAAAAATTAGAGTCGGTTAACTCTGATATATACAATTATCAACTTATTTCAAACATTATAAGTATAATTTTTAATATGTGTGTGTTAGTGTTTATTTCAAAATATTTGAAATAGATGTATATTTAAAATCATAAAATTGATTCACTTTATTATATTGTGCACAATCTAAAAATGCATTGATCCATTAATTTTTAAGAAACGTGTATGTCACAAATCAAATTCTTAAAACACATATTAAGTCATAGCATGCATTTATAACATAAAAATATAGGAAAAGTTATTTTAAAGTGATATTTGACTAATATTTCACTTATGCTCAAATCGATTCGATATTCGTATATGATTCGTTAACTATTCGTATTGTTAAACAAATATAAATCGCGATTAATATTCGTTTCATATTCGAATTCGAAAAAATTAAACAAATACAAAATCGCATTGTTCGACTCGATTCGATTCGTTTACAACCCTATTAAAAAGTAAGAGTATTGACTCTTCTGACTTCGGTCAAGGCTGAAACGCTAACGTCCTAACCGCTTGTATCTAGGAGACTCAATAGTTTGGAATCGAACCGGAATCGAAATTGAATCTCTGGTTCACGGTTTCAAAAATTATGGAATCCAAACCGCTCAATACCGGTTCTAAAATCGGCGATTCCGGTTCTAATTCGGTTCGATTGGGATTCGACTTTCCAGATCCAACTTTAATTCTTTATTTTTTAAAAAATTAAAGTTTAGTTTCTTTTTTTAAATAACTTAAAGAGTCAATTCCCTAACCAGGACTAAAAAGTGGCGAAATTGCACAAATAGGACTACATTTTTTAAATTACCTCAACAGGACTATTTATGTGTGTTTGGACAAATATACCCTTGTAGCTTTTCAAATGTTTTAATTAATAATAAAATCATAAAAAATAATAAAAATAGTAAAATTTTATTTTAAAAAAATTAAAAAATTATAAAAATAAATTAAAAACGTAAAAAAACACCACCAACTCATATCACCGGAGCAAATCTACCAACATTTTTAGTAATGCCATAATGATGGCAGATTCAATGAAAATTTTGGTATAATGAAGAGTAAAAATGCGATCTTCTTGGCATTTTGAGAAACAAAAGGCATTTTTTTTACAAAGAGTGGCAGAATTTTTACCAACCGATGGTGGTGGTGCTGGGAGGCGGTGGGAAAGATACCCATTTTTTTTGGGTTTTTTTATTTTTTTTATTATTATTTTTAAAAAACAAAATTCAAAAAAAAATTATTAATTTTTTATATTTTTTTTAAGATTTTTTATTATTTTTTTACGATTTTTATTATTTTTTTATGATTTTATTATGAATTAAAATATTTCATAATGAATTAATACTCTTAGGGGTATTTTGGGTAGAAAATCAATGTTTAGTTATATTTGGAAAATTTAAAAAGTAGTAGTCTTATTTGTGCTTTATAGGACAATAACTACAAGTTAAATTAACAAAAGGGTTCCTAAAAACTATTACAAGATCAAATATTTATCATTGTTGTAACTAAGCAGTTCATAGCTAAGTAGTTATAAATTAGGTTGTAAAAACTACAATATAGTATTTTAAAATAATTTAGTTATTAATAAATTGTGAATACTTTATAACTATTCAAAACTAGGTCAGAACAATCATCATTATACTCGTATGTGTTATTATATAGCCCCTCCGTCACTTAATTAACTTTACATTCAACATTTCACGGTTTTCAATGTTGACGTTTGACCATTGATATGTAAAAGTATACACTTATAAAACTTATAATAAATTAACATTTCAATAATATATATATATATTAAAATGAAGCATTAAAAATTATTTTGATATTCTAAAATAACACGATTTTTGAGTGATTAACGGTCAAAGTTTACAAAATTTGAATCAAAAAGTCAAAGTGCAAACTTAAATACGGGACGGAGGGAGTATAGAATTGGTTCAACTAAAAAGTACTCCAAAGATGAAAATTGGAAAGTACTCTGATCTTAACAATTAATATGAGGAATAGAAAGATCAAATCACTTTTAAAGTGAAATATGGTGATAAAATTATACGTAGTATAAGAAAGGATTTTTACAAGATAAAATGATAAAAGTGCATCATTAATCATACCAAAATATGTATTACAAATTGCTTATTGATCACTTAGTAGCCGTTTGATAATTTTTTATTTATTGGACTGAAATAATTCGAATTAGAAACATCATATACACTCCCTATAACCCGTCCCCGTCCATATTCGAAAGGATAAAACGCTTAACATGGCTAGGAAGATAAGCAGTTGAAACTTGAAAGAAAGTGCACGCAACAAGATATGGATAGTCCATGAGCAGTGGCGGAACTAGGACTCGTGACTCGCAGGGGCACAATAACAAAGAAATGATATACTAGTCTAGAAAAAAATCATATGTATCACGAGTATAGCAATAAACAAAACTATAAAATTTAAATAAAACCACTGTTTTTGGAATGATCTGTTGCACCCATTAAAATCACTTTATGGAAATTTAAAGTCATGCGGTTAAGGACCTTTTCTCAAATAACATCTCCTCAACTCATCTCTAATATTAACATCATAAGTCTCAATCGGCATAACTTTTCTGTCCAGCACTTTTCTGTCCGAATGCCGTCCGAACACCAGTGTTTGGGGCGGTTCCCGACGGAATATTTTGATGAAAATTTTTGAGCACGTTCCTCATCAAGTCTAGTCTATCCATACCAAACTTCAGCTCAAAATTCGATCGGGAAGGCAGTCAAATAATTCGTTGAAGTTAACTGCGCCAAATTATACATAGAAAAACGCAGTTAACTTCAACGAATTATTTGACTGCCTTCCCGGTCGAATTTTGACCTGAAATTTGGTATGGATAAACTAGACTTGATGAGAAACATGCTCACAAAATTTCATTAAAAAATTCCACCCGGAACCGCCCCAAATGGTGGTGTTTGGACGGTGTTCGGACCGGGAGGTGCTGGACCTGAAAATTTTCCAATATATATATATATATATATATATATATATATATAAATCACCGCAGGGGTACGGGCACCCCCTAGCCCTAGGGTGGGTCCGCCCCTGTCCATGAGGAACAAAAAAGGGATTGATTTGATTTCCTTCTTAAATTAATTAGAGAGTACTACGCCATTTCGTTACTTCAAAACCTTCTTGAGCAGCCCTTACATTCTTGGATCATTCTTTTTTTTAGAGATCGACATGCTTATAATTTTTTTAAAGTATCTTAAGTATAAAAAGTATCCTTTTTATCGAGCGTCAAACGGTGTCGTTTAATGTCTCGTTTACAAACTCCACGAGGGATGGGGGGAGGGCAGTAGCTCCAATTCTTCCATTCATCCTGCAAAGAACTAGTACGAGCCTACTTGCCATCTCTTACGGGCTAGCCCAGAGGAACTACTGGGCTGGGCTGCATGCGTGGATCGGAGTTCCGCCAGAGGCGCATACATTTTTTGGCTGGAATTCTGAGTGATGTTATCACTTATCATGAATTGAAAACATTTTCTCCGATTATATTTTTTTGTTACCCAAGGGTCGGAGGAGGGGCCTCGAGGTAAACTGGGATCAAACTTACTTCATTGATCGAGCATTGAATTCAGGATCTCTCGTAAGGAAGAATGAGTAGGCTACCAGTTCAGCTCGACAACGTCCTCTGATCTTTCTCCAATTAATTACTACGTATATCAATATGATTTCCAATCTATTGTTCTGCAAACGCCTACCACATTCCCGCAAGTATGATCTAATTTTGGGATCTTATAATTAAGTGTCATTATAGTACTCAATCCGTTTACTCTTTCTTTACAAACAGTAACGTTTTTTAGTTAAATCAAACTTAGTTGGCTTTTCACTTGAGTTAATACAAGTCCTTGGTCATTATTCATTTTCATGCTTTTCTATTTTTAACTAAAATGTGAAAACAAGTACTTTTTGGTACTGTCAATGTTTTATAGAAATTATACTTGCCAATTAAAGGCATGATGTGCATTATAAAATACGTACACGATATGTTGGCATTCGCTTCATGTTAAAAAGAAAAAATTGCTTAAAATGGAGATTATAAAATTTGGATAGGACCTCGTCAAATAGTAGGGTCAAGACTTCACTCTCTATGTGCTAACTTGTGATTAAAATTCTATTTACATCCTCACATCTAACTGTTCAGTGTTGTTGTGGGCCCTGAGGGATGGGGTGTCATTTTTTTCAAATGATACATGGTCTGCTTTTTGGGTAAGAGAGATATAAGAATATTCAGCATATCATGAGGGTTGTACTTCAGGACCAACTCAATTTGTTGAAGCTTGTAATAAAAAACTTTCATTACTAAGAGCGTGTACAAGTGTACACCATGACCGGTTGTGATCTGGTATTTACACTCAAAATTTCCAATAAAGAACTAAGAGCACAAAATGGAGTGTTTAAAATGTCTAATTCTCAAATGAACATCTATTCCACTAAACATGAAAAGAAACTTCGAAAAGATGTGATTTTTTGAATAAATGAGTTATGGTACCTGCTCCTTTCTCTTGTTTACAATGGTAATACTTTGATACATTACAATCATAAAGAAGTAAAATATCCTCACAATAATTAGGGAGAAAATATAATATGACAAGAATTTGAATGCACTCAACTACTCAAGGATTATATAATTTCTCAAAATGACTGGAGTGGGGAACTCAGATCTTATTAATTAGTTGAGTCCCGCTTTGTGCACACGCCTGGTTACACGTCAGTCAAATTGTCTGTGTATAGACAATTTGACTGACGTTTTATGAAGAAAATCGGTTTCCACACAGACAAAAAAAGTTCTCTGTATCACAAACATTTTAGACGAGAATTTTCAAAAAAATGTCTGTGATACAGACAATTTTAAACGAGAATTTTAAAATGTTTGTGATACAGACAAAATTTTATTTTTATCTATGTGAAAATCAGTTTTCTTCATAAAATGCAGATCAAATTATCTGTGCACAAACAATTTGACCGGTGTGTAACCCCATGTGTAAAAAGTGACGGTATACAAAGGGAATTTTGTGTGTCTAGACCTTTGAGGTTAATATATTGTCTCAAACTCTCGTCAAAGGACACGTATTATTCTGTGTCTAGACCTTTGAGGTTAATATATTGTCTCAAACTCTCGTCTTGTCTTGTACAATCTAATTCTAATTATGAACAAAGCTTAACTTATCAAGTAAACTAGTATATTATACCTAAACATATGTTTCATTCGTACCTTAAAATTTTGTCAACTTTTTTTATTATCCTCACTAACTTTGTCACTTTTTCTTTTTAACTAACTAATTTGTAGTTTCAGTTAATCCTCGTGTCGGTCAAATTTGATCAGAATTTCATGTTTGGGTTAATAGATTGTGGATTACTTTATCAGTTTATTGTTGCAATGATTTTTTCAACCATTCGCTATTACGATCAATTCTAAAAATGTCTCGCGCTTTGTAATGTTTGAGGCATCAACTAGATATGTCCAAAATCATATGTAACATACTCCTTATGTTCTTTATTAAAAAAATTCTACTTATACACATTTTTATACACATTTTAAACCCACCGTATGTGAAAAGACTTATTTGTCTTGTTTGTCTGCGAACGAGATTCACATACAAAAAAACATAAGTATAATAATGAATATAAAAGTGTGTCAATTAGCAAACTTGTCTTATTAAAGATCCCTCCGCCCTATGGAGCACGCCTGTGTTTCAGTGTTTGTGTTGATTCAAATAAAATATTACGGAGTATTTCAATCCATAATGAGTTCTAGGCCTCAAAATAATCGATCAAGTAGATTAAAAAAATGCACTAAAAGTGCAATGTATAAATCAAATTTTCTACCACCCTAAAATAATGCATCACTTTTAACTTCAAAGCGCATGCACCATGTGCTCATTTTGTAAAGAGGAACCGGTTCGATAACATTGAGATGTGCTAAATGTAATAAATTTATTACGGAGTAAAATTTATGAAGTTTTGACTGATTATACTACTTTATAAATAAATCATATAAAAAATGCAAAATATTCTATTAATTAAATATAGAAAAATTTTGAAAAATAACTTCAAGCTTACTTATTTTAATTATTACACAACTCGGCGCGCGAAATCAAAGGTACATGTTTGATGAAAAAGTTGACTGATAAAGCAGATAAGCCAAAACATAGGATCACTAAACAGGTTCTAAGTGAAATTCACCCCAAAACATGTGTTATATGTGTGTCTACGAAAGAGAGGTAAATAAAAAAAGAATAATTCGCATGAAAAATAAGAACAAATGGGACGCATTGAAGATGAATGTGAAATTCAATGACATTTTGGTAAGTAAGGGGGTGTTTAGATCTGATTCTTAAAACTGCTTCTGCTCCTTCAGGGAGCGGAAGCAGAAGTTGGAGTGTTTGCGTGAAAATGCAGAAGTGATTCTGGTGCTTTAATTTAATCCTAGAATCAGTTTTTTTTAGAAGCTGGGGGGTACCAGCTTCTAAAAACTGATTCTGATTCTGCTTCTGCTTTAAAAAAGAATCAGAAGAAGAATCAGTTCCAAACGTCCCCTAAGTCGAGGTTTTTTCTTCACTCGGTGATAGTCCAAAAAAGCCTTCGGGTTTTTTGGGGTAGAGGCCGAGGAACATTCTACCGATTTATTTTCAAGAAAGAAAAAGTACAATTAATAAATTGGTTTTTTCTTCTATCACAAAAAACTTACATGACGTAAGCCCAATAGTGAATCGGGCTGATGAAAAAAGAACTTCTTAAATTGGATCAAAACATAAGCACAAGGCACAAATAGAAGCACCATTGTTTTCTAATCAAAACAGGACTCATTCACTCTTAATTGAGGAAGTTTTATACTTTCAACACAATCAAATAAGTCTTATTTTGAAGATAAAATATAATTACTCTTATTTATAAACTTTGTGCATGTTTTAATCACATTTTTAAATATAATTTCCTTAAAAAATGTTTGTACACATCTTATTATTATGTGTGTATTTGGACCTCGATACCAAACTTGGTTAATATGAACCGAACCTTATTGAATACCTCTCAATACACCTAATTTTGCCAACTTTGTATTCCTATTTACATTTGATCTCATTTTTTAATGACCAAAAATCTCAAACACAATAAGATGATGCAGCAATTTCATGATTATCATAAAGAATCAAAGAAAACGAAAAGAAATTACAACTGGCTTTTTTATGTGATTAATAAATGTGGTGCTGGGGGCAACACACAAGAAGGCATAGGCATAGGCATAGGCATGTCAATCATATAAATTCCACTCCCAACTTTAGTCGTCTTCGTATTTATGGTGGAACCCAATATTAGATCCGCTCTACCTTTCCTCTGCATTTACCCTTTTCACCTCAACGTCTTGCCCTTTTGCCAACCCCAAATTTATTGAGTGACTATATGCTGCAAATTTGCATTTATTCCCAAAGAAATTTATGTACAGCCTGTCGGAATCCATTCTTTTGAAATATCTACAGTTCTACACTATATAACATAACATAGGAACAGCGTACATAGAATATGCATTCATAAGTGGGAAGTGTACCAAAATGTGGTGCTATTGTTAATTAGAGAGTCCCTATGATAAAACTGAAATCAACATTGAAATAAATGAAGTTTTGGCTAAAGTGGTTGTATATATATATTCTGCTGATTTATGAAGGAAAAAAGTTAAAATATATTTTATTAATAAAATAAAGAAAATATGACATAAAAAATAGCTAAAATGTTCATCTACATTAACTTTAGCCAATACAGTCAGGAAAATAACTTCAACCTTACTTTTTCTTATTATTACACAATTCAATGCGCGAAGTCAAAAGTTACGTGTTTGATTAAAAAATTTGTTGACAAGTCTGAAAAGGCGAAAAACAGAGTTACCAAACGGACTCACAATCTAGTGTCTTTCTTGTTGTTTATGCTGTTTTATTGTATGTATTTTTGTTCCAGACAATTTTTTAGCCCACATTCAAACTACATTTCATTTTTTGATGCGTTTTATTGGCCATTGTTTTACAGAAATACAAAAGTACAGTGTTCATGTGATCATTTTTTTTAAATGATAAGTTATTTTAATTCATATATAGTTGTTTAATGTTTATAAATGATTATGAATAGTTGATAAATAATCACTTAACTGATAAATAATACAGTTAATTTGTTCATTTTGTTATGTAAATTATCAATTATAATAGAATTTATAAATTAAAGGAATTTTATCAATTCAGGACCCGAAAGATAGATGAATTATCAATCCGGGACCTGAAAGATGAAATGTATCGGTATAGGATCCGAATGATGGAAAACTATCAATTTAGGACTTGAATGATTGGAAGTTATCAATTTAGGACCTAAGTTGTCCGAAACTTTATTAATTTTTTTCTTAAAATTTTTAAATATTACTCCGTATTTCATTTTATGAAACTAATAAACTTTTTTGAAGAAAAGTTTATCACAAATTAGCAATGGAATTAATAAAAAATTAAATAAATCAAAACCTATGAAAGATTAGATCCTAGATGGATAGTTTTTCATCATTCAGGTCTTATGTCGATAGATTTCATCTTTCAGGTCCCGAATTGATAATTCATCTATCTTTCGGGTCCTGAATTGATAAAATTCCTAAATTTAACTAATTTCAAGGTTTAATAAAAATGGTTGAATTTGGATGGGAGAATAAATGAAGAAGAGAAGTTTTTCAATGTTGAAGATTCTAAAAATTATCTGCGATCAACAATGTCTCGATCAAGAAAGACTTAATGGATTAACTATATTAAGTATTAAGCATAATGTGTTGGAAAAGCTTGAATATGAAGCTATAGTTGATGATTGTGCTTCACAATGTTCAACAATGAATGTATTTAAGTAGTTTTTATTTGGTTATTTTGAAAACGTGATTCGACTATGTTTAAATTAACGAATTCAATTATTTTCATAATTATATAGGTTTTCAAATATTATTATTTTACATGTTAATTAAGGCACCCAGAGTTTTGAATTTATTTTAAAAGTAGGCCCATTTTAAATTATTCATAGTTCGTTATATAGAAAATGTGAGGAAAAGACGTTTGCATGAATGAGAAAAAAAATAACGATTTTAGTTTAAACTCACAATTTTTGTTTCATAATTTCAAAGTGGACATTTAAATGTTGATATTTAAAAGCATTTACTTAATTACTTATAAAGTACATACTACTTATATAAAAGTTAAAGTTTTCAATATACATAATAAAATAAAGTACTCAAAAATAGGGGTGAGCATTCGGTCGGTCGGTCAAATAACCGATCGATAACCGAATAACCGACCAAAGTTTTTTCCTCTCATAATCGACCGAAAACCGACCGACAACATTACAAAAACCGACCGAAAAATGTCATTCGGTTTCGGTCAGTAACCGAATAACCGAACATAACCGACCAAAACATATATTTTCAAAAATATAAAAGTTGTAGATGGCACATTAATAAATAAAATAATAAATACCAAAATGGATTCAACATATTTAAATGTAAATAATTGTTCTTAGCACAATACGATTACAAAAACTAAAAAATCCCACGTTGTGAAACTACTTCATTGTTCCACAATTGTCTTTTTCAATATGAAAACAAAATAAAAAGAATATGTAGCAAATAAATAAGCTAATATCTTATTAATCTTTACACCCCAAATGAGCAAACCCATCTAAAAGTTTTTGAATATTTTAAATCACACTAAAGAAAAAATTAAAAATCAAAAGATCTGTCATGTTGAGTAAGATAATAAAGGATCTAGAAAACAATAAAAGAAAAAATGTGTGCAATTTCGCAACGATTAAATAAGGATTTCGGTTGATTCCTCTAGAACTAATGAAGGTGTACGTGGAGGTTTGAAATTTTGAATAGGGTGTTCCATGAATTGATTATAAGAATACAAGTTAAAGAGATGAGGAAGTGGATAATTGAAGAACGGGCTCTATAGCATTCCACTAATGAGTTTTGTAGGTGGAGTTCAATAGACGTGGGCTCGACTTCATATTTCATTACTATGGAGCTCTTTTTTTAATCATTATTATGGAGTTATGAATTTATTATGGATATATTTACTTAAATATATACAAAAAAATAAAAAAAAATAAAAAAATGGACGGTTATTGGTGACCGACCGATAACCGACAAATAAAACCGAATAAAAACCGAATAACCGAATAACCGATTATTTTTAATTTATGATAACCGAAAACCGATCGAAAACCGATTTTTTCGGTCGGTTCGGTCATCGGTCAGGTCCGTTGAATCGGTTATTTGTTCACCCCAACTCAAAAAAGTGTATGTAAAGCAAAACACTTTTTTAATACTCCGTATTTAGTAGTCAAATTAACCAAGTTAGACTCAAAAAGTCAAACAGGAATTTAAAAGTAACATGGAGACAGTAAATTTTCAGAGTATAGATTTCCACACGTCGTGTTTCAAATGTTCCATGTCATCAAACGTAAATGAGAATCGGTGTTCCGATAAAAAAAATAATTCTTGGTGTACACCTACTTATACACATCAGTACCCCGTGTATGTGAGAGTCTTTTTTTGTCTGTGAATCTCAGTTCACAGACAAAAACTGGCTTGTTTTGTCAGTGAAAAATTCTACAGACAAAACAAGTCTATTTTTATCTGTGGACTGGAATTCACAGACAAAAAACAACTCTCCCATACATGAGGGTGTATTGATGTGTATAAGAAGGTGTACAAAAGGAGTACTCAGTATTTATATACTCCGTAAATTAGTAGAGAAGTATCATTAAATTCAATTTGTAGGCAAGCTAAAACTTTACACGGTCTAAATTAAGAAATGAAAAACTTACAACTAATCCTAAAATACAATGAGGGTTTCTTCGGGGATCATTTTCTATACCTCGATTAAAAAAAAGTTTGGAGAAATTATTTCTCCTTCCATCCCGCTAACGATGTGACAAGAGAGACTGACACGCAAATCAATAAAAAATTGTTTATGTGGTTGATATTGAATTGATAAAGTAAGAATAAAATAAAAACAGTTTAGAGTCACACAAACTTTGCCAAATTTGGTATGAGATAATCTTAGTGGAATTGACCGATAAGGTAAAACGGGATAATCATAGCGGGACAGATGTAGTAGTATTGTAAAACTAAGAGCCCATTTGGAGATCCAGCTTTTCGGATTTCTAATTTATTAGTCAACTTTTTCATAAAATATATAACTTTTGATTTAGCGCGTTGATTTGTACATATTACTCCGTAGAAGAAAAAGTAAGTTTGAAGTTATTTTCTGGTTGTATTAGTTGATGTTACTGTTGATGATCGTTTCAGCAAAATTAACCGATATAGCCGATTTGAGTATTGCCAGACAAGCTCTTATTAAGTTAACAGGGTGAAAACATAAGGGCCAAGAACTGATTAAAACTAGACAATTTCAAAAAACACGGGAGCAAAAAAAGTCTCTACTAAATTGCACCCAACAGATTCCCAAATATTGATGGAATTTTTTCCCTTCTCACTTTTTTCTAAAAAAAAGAAGGGGTGCCCTTTTTAACATTTTCAAATCACATTTTGATGGATGCACCTAAAGCTCAGAAATACAGTATGATAAAGGGAGAGTCAAATGGGACCACAAAACAATATTACTCACAAAGTTAATGAAAGCTAGTAGGTAAGTGTTTGGGAGAGCTGACAAAACATCCTCTATCATTGACAAAACGTCAACCAGGAAACATTTACCATGTGTGGTGGAGAGATGGAAGCCTGGAGGCCCGAACTTTTCATATACTCCATATTCATTTCATCCTTTTGGTGATCCCCACTCCCACTACATATACCGAGAATGTAGTTTGAAAAATGTTTGGTATATACATTTTTGTTTTCACTTTTTATATAATCGTGTGTCTCACGCACATACAGATATTATTAGACATGATTTCTAAGTTGAATTGGCTAAACTTTTATTTGAAAAGGACAATTATGTTTCAAAATTTTTGATTATGTTTTTTCTTTATTTATTAATCAAGTGCTCCTTGTATTTTAACTACCCCGGTCAAGAATCCAACATCACGCACCGTCGGGCTAGCTAGCCCAATTAGAACGCCCGCCTTCTATCTCAACACAGCTCTCACAGCCGGACATGTAGTGTGCGCTATCAACAACGCCAGCGGTGGAGCTGGAACCCTCGGGCATTCTCACAACTCAAACCCTCAGATGGTCCCAAGGCCCGACATACTGCGCAACCTTCCAGATATACAAGCCCTCAACAACGGGATCCCCTTCTCAAGTTCAGCCCCAAAATGGCAAGCGACATCCTCATCCTCCGTATACAAAAGTGGACATAACCACGTAAGAACTCAACAAACAGTCACGGTACACATGCTCCGTGGCTAGTACCCTCGGGACCACATCAACTTCTCCATCCCAAACCACCTTTCATCAGCAGGCCAGGGACTATCCCTCAGGTTTTTTACCATCAAATGTAACAGTAAAAATGCACAAGCTTCAATCAATGGAGCTCTCAAAGAACTACTCTTCTTCGCCTCGACTACGTCTCGAGAAAGTTAGACAAAGAAAGATTAAAAATGACAGAGTAATGACATGTAGGAAAATTCTGATCGGATCCTTTTTCACAAGTTGGAGGGTGATCTTTTGTTGTGAATATTCTTAGCATTGGAGGACTAGCAACTAGGACTAAAATTTACATGAAAAAAAATAAAAATGGTTATCAATTTTGTTATCAAAGGTGATTGTTTTTGTTTTACAAAAAGATGATGGTTTTTTATCTTTGTTCATTTTTTCTCTTATTAGGGCAGAGTAAATCAAACATTTGACCTGATATTCTAGCAATTTTATTCTTAACCATCCAAAAATTGGCTCAAGTACTATGGTATTTACTATGCACACTCTTTATATCAAATACGTAGTACTACGTAATAAATACAAAATAGTTATATCGTTCGTTCTTCCAAATAGATGTGCGCTCTAAAAACCCTAGAAGTCACAAATCTTGAGCATCACAGATTTAAGGAGTGTTTGCACAAACTTAAAAAATACCACTTCATCACTTTTATCTTAAAATAAGTTGAAAAGAGTGCTTCTAGGTATTTATATGTAAATTATGTAAATAAGTCCAACTTTTAGGATTGTTCTAATCCCAAAAAAATTGTTTAAACCAAAATTACCCCGTCCCACAAAACCTGCTGTCCCCCTCCCTTCTACGCAAGGTCCGACGGCGAAGCTACGAGCAATTAACGGCCAGAATTTAAAACCAGCAACAGGACGGCGAAGCTAGTAGCAGGGAGATCCTTTCACATCTGATTTCCAAATTTGTGAACAACAAAAGCTTCGTCTCCACATTTGACATCTCCTTCGTCTTCTTACACTTATCTCACTGCGTAGAGACATTGACTTTTTTGTAGTCTTACAAGGCCAAAGGGTGTATTTGTAACTTTTCAAAATACTACGTATTACGTGTATCTCAAATCACTTTTTTATCAAACACTCAAATTTTTACATTTTAAAAAAAATCACTTATATTTTCAAACAGTATTGATGGAGTTATGGGACTAGGCTCAGAGCCTAATCAGCCCAAGCCTCAAACTCGAACCTTTGGATCCAAGTCCTCAACCTGGAACCTACCTGCCAGCTCAGTAGAGAGCCTGTCAATCCGACCGACCACCCAGCCCGGAAGAGTAACGGTCAAGCAAATAATGCGCTATTAATTATGTATTTAATTCTGTATTAATGTTGTAATAAATTAGTCATTATTATCGGTAGCGGTTACGATTTGTATACGCCTATAAAAGGCAGGTTGTAATTCACATTAGGGGAATCAATTTGTATATGCTATTTCTGGCAACTCAACACTTTTAGCTTTCTTTCTTATTTGCATTATTTTCCTGATTTCCTGCTTGAGTGTCGTACGTAGTTTTCCTAAAAGCCTACGAGCGTCCATTTTTGAACCAACAAGTATCTACTTTTATTCTGGTACTGCGACCAGTAGATCTGTCAATGGGTCGGGTCCAGGCCGGAACGTAGTGTTCCAGACCCGGACCCACTAAGTTAATAAAGGACCAAGACCCGACCCGTATACCTGACGGGTCTAAAAGTTTGGACCTAGACCCAGACCCAATGGGTATCGGAACAGGGTCGGGTAGACCCGACAAAATTACAAAGTTTGTGAAAATAACAAGACATGAAATCTAAAGCAAAATGTGGAAACTTAAGAGAAATATATTTTCACTTTTCAAAACATTCAAGGTTTCTCAAAGAAAATTAGTAATTTTATCCAATAAAGTACCGGTTCTTGGAGAGGTGTATAACTCCACACTATGTGTCTCTTTCTCTTGCAGAGAAAATTCGTAGAATAGACTAGAAATTAAGTCACAAAAATGTCTCTTGGACCATTAAGAGTCCAAAAGCATATTATATATCATATATGATAATGATATAATAATATTAATAATAATAATTGGGTTTTGCCTACCGAGCCCAATACAGACTTTATCAATATGCATAAACGGTCAAAATGGGTACTAGTTTTAGGGTATCTAACTATCTCGATCAATATCACTTATACAATGGGTATGTATTAGTTTGTATTTTTTTAATTGAAAAATTACAAGTAATACGTTTATGTATTAGTATGTATATGTGTGTGTGTGCGTGTGTGTGTGTGGTGTTTATTAGTTTATATTTTTTATTTGAAGTATTATAACTAATCACTCTATGTATAATACTTCATAAAGTGTGTGTACATATATACTAATAAGAAATTTAAAACGGGTTCAGGTTCTTAACGTGTCGGAATCATATGTACCATACCCGACCCGTTTATTAAAAACACTAACGGATCCGGATCCGGGTAAACGAAATAAAATACAGACCCATATCCATTAACAACAACCGGGTTCGGGTCGGGTTCAGGTCTACACCCGACCCATCGACTGGCCTAGCGACCAGGATAAGCAGGCAATTGGGGGGGGGGGGGGGGGGGGGTCTTGTGGTCGTTCTCTCTCCGACTAGCTTAAGGTGACATTGCTCTCCAAGATTTTTGGTAGGAGTATGACCCAACTTGTCTGCTCTTTATTTATAGTTGTGTTTGTTCTGTTCTATTGCGGTTCTTTCCTGGACCATGGTACTTTGGTGTCCCGACCAGTTTCGCTTGGTCAGAGATTTCTGTCTGTCCTCTTTTGGCCTGCATAGAGATTGGAAGATGCATAGCGGGTGTTTTAGTCTCTACATGTTTCTACATCTTTCCAGAACGAAGTAAGAAGAAAAATCTAATGTTGCTCATATTGTACCAACGCGTCCATCTCCGGAACCACATCCGTGCCAAGAAGTGTTTTGTGGGAATAAACTATTCTAGTATTATTCCTGGAACTTACGATTGGGTGTGTTATAATTGTTTCAATGTTTTTTTTTTAAATAATAATATAAAAATCGCTATTTTATTTTCTAAAATATACAAAAAACCTTTTCTCCCTTTTCGTATCTCCCTTTTCGTACCAGACGATCAAACGTATTATTTCATTATTATTTCATTATTTGTACGTCCATGTTGACATTTATATCTGTCGTGGCCCGATCGTATTATACTAAGACTTAGAAACCAATATCTGTGTGCCACACAGCCATCCCGGTAAAAGTCATTCCTAGAACGAAATGTATTTCAAATTTCAAATAACCAACAATTTTGGTTTGTCTAAAAAAACTAACAATTTTGGGCAATCATACTAGTTTACATCTAATTACAAATGTCTTAATAAGTATTAAAAGTATATGAAACAAATGATGTTTTTAATTAGACTAAAATTTGCGGGTGTTATCTAGTCTTAAATGTTTGAATCTACTAATTTAGCAAGATTAGTCAAATGTCACTTTATGCGTATTTAGAGTTATTTCAAAATTTGTATGATGTGATCTAATCTGATCAATTGATCTTATCGGATGCTCCGCCTGTTTATGTCAAGTCTAATCTGCTCTAAGAATGAAATTTGTCCAATTAAAAACAGCCTAAGAAGCACACTCCCATAAAGCGTCAGTTTGAATCAAATAATGTCTACATATATACTTTGTACTGTGGTAAAATATTATTAGAAAAATGGTTTACTAATTTCATAAATTGGCATGCCCCTTTGGAAAAACATCCTAACAACAAGGACCCACAATAACCGTTTTTGGTGGGACCAAATCTAAATATGTTATAATTTGAAGTGATTGTTGTTTATATCCGCTTTTGCGGTGTTGTAGTAAAACAGAGTCTAACTTTTCGGTTTCCCACCAAGTATCATATCTCTGAGAAATGTGTTTTAAACTATGCCAATTTGCAACAAATAAAATTACAACTAGGAGCATGGTTCAATTTAAAGATTAATAATTAAAGATCAAACGTTCTAAAGATTGATGTAAATAACGGCAATGAATTGAGTTATCAGAAATGGAAATATTCTTGGACCTAATGATTAGGAATATTGAAAATTAAAATTGGACTAATAATTTCTATCCTCATAGACAATAATATATACTATTTTCATTAATTTATCCTATTTATAGGTTTCATTAATGTGTTCTATTACATTATTTCTCATAGACAATAATTGGCTTGAATTAAATTCTAATCTCATAGACAAGATAGAAATAATTCTCCAATGTCTTAATTACTAAAAATAGCCAAATTCATTAACTAACTAAAACTCATTTTTTTTTATTTTAATTGAAAATCAAATAACTAATTTATAATCAAATAACCTTGTAATGATGTAGTCAAGTCTAACAGTACTACGTTCAACAAAAAGTGAATTTATAAAAGTACAACTGAAAGATCCGGCTTCACCAGCCACCAGAAAGAGATTAATTTTAATTTGACCAGCACCAAACAAAGGAAACTCAATTGAGCATAAATTGTCCGGGTCATCAGTTTGACTCGTCACCAAAAAGGAGATTCAATTGAGTGTTGTCTATTTCTTTGAGTGAGGCGGTGGTTCAGGAGGAGGGCGAATAATTGAGGCATAAAAAACTAGGTTCAACAAGTCTTGCCACCCATGCACAACGAAAATTCATCACCTGATGAGTTAAACCAATGAGGAATACACAACCTCTGGACAGTGCTAGGACAGGAACATATTTCATGCTCACTTGAAGCGGACAAAAATCTCGACTAAAGAAGAAGTTGAACCAAAACCATAATTCAGCAGGGTAGAAATCAAATAGCACCGGAAACATAGTAGAACCCCTTACATTATTCCCCAAGAAAAGATGTTAAAGATGTTAATGGTGATTGTCAATCATCACTCTACGACTGCCGATTGGAGAGAAGTCGGGTTACCTCCTAGGGTTTAGAGTCGGCCGACTCTCAAACATATTAAACTCATTATTTAAGCAATGTGAATTTATTTCTCATAGACAAGATGTAAATCTTTTTTCTTTAAAAGATCCTATTTCTAGGTCATATTAATGTGCTTGAATATTACTAGCTCAAATTATTTTTTAACTTCATAGACAAATTAGAAATAATTTTTCAAAAATCTAATTAATGAGCTTCATGAAAATTAAATTTATTCAGATAAATAACTGTCTTGAGGCTGGTAAACAACTATATAACTAATTGGAATGAGTTCGATATCAACAACTATTTTATTCAAATTTATGAAGAAAATGCAAAATATTGAATAAATATTTTGGAAATTTTTGAAGAACGAATCGAGAAAACAAGTTACAGATTCAGATTCTAAAGATTGAAAGGATGAAAATTCATATAAAGAACACACAATTTGAAGCTAAATGAAAAAGATATAGAAGATTGAAGTTTCTCACTCACCTAAGTTTGAAGAGCTACGGAAATAGCTGAAGAAATGGAGTTGTTCGAACTCATTTAGGGTTTAGAATGATGTGTTTGAGATGAGCAAAAAAACCCGGTATATATAGGACGAGATTTTCCACAGGAAGCCAAAAGGGCAGGCGCCCTCCGCCATCCGTCGAACGTGGCTCGTGTCGCATCAGCCGCAAGCGGTCGCGGGTGGCGGACCCCTGTCATTCCTATTTGGCTGCCTTCTATCAAATCCCACCAACCGGTTGTTGCGTCTGTCGCCTTGTGTCGTAGGCGATCACGAAGGATAGCCGCCCTCCGTTCAGTGTCGACAACCTTCGATCTTCTTGCGGTTCTAGTCAAAGTCAAAGCTTGATTTTTCAAAGAAAAAATTCCGCTTTTGGTCCCATGACTATTATACCACTTCCACATTTAGTCCTTTACTTTCAGATTGTCCACATTTAGTCCGTGACCATTATCACCTCACCACCCCTCGTCCTTCTGGTCAAAATTCCGGCAAATTTAGTCCACTTATCAGCCTCAGAATCAATCTTTGCATTAAATTTTATATAAGATTGAGTTTTTCATATTAGTCTTTGCATTAAATTTGGTTTTTCATACCAAAAATTTGTATTAAATTTGCCGGAATTTTGGCCGGAAGGACGAGGGGTGGTGAGGGGATAATGGTCACGGATTAAATGTGGACAATCTCAAAGTAAGGGACTAAATGTGGAAGTGGTATAATAGTCACGGGACCAAAAGTGTAATTTTTTCATTTTTCAAATAGAAATTGCCCAATATAGGAGTAAACAAAAACATAATTGCACAAATAGGAGTAAAACTTAAAACTTCCTTCAAAAGGAGTAAACATTAATTTTGTACCCTTAATATCCCTAACCTAGTTAATTCTAAAATACGACTTATTTAATCTTAACCTAGTTAATTTATGACTTATTCGATAATAATAATTTATTTATTTATTTATTTTTCAAAAAATAAAAATATATATTTTTTTTAAAAAAAATAAAAAACTCAAAAAAATAAAATAAAATTCACCGCCTCCTCTGCCGCCTCTGCACCACAAACTCCAGTCACCAGAGGAAAAAATGCCAAGTTCATTACGAATGTCATATTTATGGCAGAAAATAATGAAAATGTTGGCATTCGCAAAGAGAAATATGCCATGTTTTTGGCATTTTCAGAAACAAAATGGCAGTTTTTAGGAAAAATGGAATTTTTTTCACCGCCCGGAGGTGGTGGTGCAGGAAGGTTGTACAGGCATTGGGAAAGACATCCATATATTTTTTAGTTTTTTTTATGGAGTTTTACTATTTTTTTTAATTTTTTAAAAAACTAAAAATTTTAAAAAAAACTTTTTTAAATTTTTTAATTATTTTTCTACGAATTTTTTATTTTTTCTGAATTTATTATGAATTAAAAATTTAATTAAAAGTTGTTGGGGCTTAGGGCTTGTGTAGGGGTATACTTGTCCAAACACTAAAGTTACTCATATTCAAAACATGATACCCCTATTTTTGCATTTTGCCTATGTTTTGCTCCTATTTGGGGAATTCTCTCTTTTTCAAATATACAACAGGTGGTCATCCAGGCGGTTATATTTGGGCGCCTTCTGAACCACCTTTTGGTCAATTTCTCTAGCTTGTGCTGTATTTTCTGCTTTTCAAATTGCTCTTGTGGACCACTTTGATATGGATTTTCGCTTCCTTTGTCTGATATGAATTCATTTGTTACACTAAAGGCTGTATTTTCGCTTCCTTTGTCTGATATGAATTCATTTGTTACACAAATTGACACGAAATTTCCACAAATATATTATGAATGTGATTTTCACAAAACTTGAACCAAAAACTCTAAAACATACCTTGTTTTCTATTTTTATCTAAAAATCGTTCAAATATGGTAAGAAAAATGAGGACAAAATGGGCTTGTCACTTGTCATTTATTATATTGGTAAGATTATCACATGATCAGTTCTAACGACGGGAAATACACAAATTCTGAATGTGTGTGATAATCTTTATAGGACACACCGAAAAAGAAAGATGATACGATCATAGCAAGTAGAGGGGGTAGTATTGTTTTAAAAATACTACCTACTAGTTTAAAATGTCACAAATAGGAATTTTTAATTGTCATTGGACAAAAATAACCTCATAGGGTTGGAAGACTTCTGCCCCCATGTCATCGGACTATCGCCTGATTGCCTACTATCGGTCGCCATATTTTCCGCTGGTCATCGGACCACCATTGCCGTCACCACCGAACTGTCCCATCACCAACGAACTCATCTTGCTTATGCAAGGAAACTATGCGACAATTAATTAAGTGTTGTCTATGAGTATAAAAGTAATGTGTTGTCTTATTTAGAGAAAACCAAATCTATGATTTTATTTTTGAAAGAATGTTATATTTTGGTGTTCATTCCACCAATATCATCTATTGCTTAATATCTCTAAGTCCCATTAAGATTTTTTCATCTTTCTTTTTTTATAAGTCTCATTAACATTGTCTCATACTCGAAAGCTGGCAATATTATGTATTTATCTATTACATAAACTATATAAACTCTTTTTTTAATAATGATTTCTCTCTTCATGTTACTTAGGGAATCGGAGGTAATAAGAATTGCAATGTATAAGCCATATAAAAAAGAGATGATTACCCTATGTATGAGTAAAACTCATCGACATTCTCAATCTATGATCAAGTTAGTTTTTCCCCATTATATTATAATATGTAAATTCATAAAAATTAATAAATTAATTAATAATTAATATGGATTAATATAGTCTTAGCTTGTTATTATTATTATTATTATTATAAAACTATAATGAGAGAAAAACAAACGATGGCGAGAGGGCGCAACTAGATTCATCAGCGGCGGCAATTGACCGAGGGCTTCAATCTGCAGGGATGGACGAAGATGGCTATGCGAGAATCCAGCAGGCCGCAGGCCAACATCGGTCGACAATTGTTAATCGCAACAAGAGACTGACTATTCGTGGATCCCCATCGCAAGAGTACTATGGAAGAATCGCGACGGCGCTGCGTTCACCATGGAGGATTCTCATTGCGCACCTTCCCTGTAATTACCTTTCTCAAACAAATACCAAGAAGGGAGAACAACCCTATTTCAGTGGAGGAAGCAACTTGGAGTTATGGCCAGATGGGCGATTCTCCAAAACGTAGGCATCCAAAATGCTATTGAATAATTTTTATTTATTGCAGTAACTTTTATTTGATTATGGCACAAGGTTCACATCAATTCATATTCGCAGACTTATCCAAGTACCTGCCACTCCATTCTAATTCTTCTTTCTCTATTTTTTAAATTAGGTTGAATAAATATGAACCTGACAGTTAGCATGCTCAGTGAACCTGACAATAAATATGGTTGAATATGGGGACTGAATATGATAATATATAATGTTGTACATGTGCATTGAATGAATGTATTGACGAAGTGTGTTGTGCAGTGAATTGAACACAATAGATCGTATCATAACTCTGGCGAAGAGTGCAGTGATAATGACGGAATGTAGAACAGTAACATCGACATTAAATGCAATATATTTAATTAGACGTAAAAATACTAAAATTAGTAAATCTAAATATTTAAAAATTAAAAGAACTATCAATAAATTCCTAAAGAGGATGAGAAGAGAACTAATGTTGGTGGAAGTGCGGTGATATGTTATCGAGTGTGCAATAATGTCGTGCAGTAAATGTAGCATAAAGTGCAATATTTTTAATCGGACGAAAATAGTGTAAAATGTACATTTTTGAAGCACGCTCTAGTCAAATATCGGGAAAGTTCCCTGTAAAAATTTGCATTAACTAAGTTCAAGAATATAGACTTCGAAGTTCCGAAAGCAACTAGACCTACCTTAAACCTAAATAAATCAAACAGCAACCATACAACATCAAAACAACCAAATTGGAGGACCCCACTTTGCCAAACACACCATCGGTATGAATGCATTAACAATACATATCGTGTGAAATTTGAGACGCTCCACTAGAGTATATTCTTAATTCGTTAGGCTGGGCCAAATTCGTTTAATTAAATTAAATTCCTTAATAGCAACTAATAATAGGAACTTAAAGATAAAATTAAACTTCGTACAACGAGAAAAAGAGAGAGAAAATCATAAAAAGAAAATTACTAGGACACTCAGTATATATATATTTATTAAATTAATTAAGGCTAATAATACAACAACTATTTGTTTGGGCGCTGAACAATAAAAGTATGGGTTAACGCCAAGCAGATGCGACGGCGAGTATCCGTCCCATCCATCCAAAGCCGATTCCTCCGCCGGCTTGCTCACTTATGGTGAATCCCGGGTTGCCACGTGCCCCAGAGTTGAGCTTCGACCGGAGCGAGTTACCGACGTGTTGACTCATCGGCACCGAGCTGAACCCGGCCATGCCCAAGCGGGCCCCCCACTTTCCCAACACTTCGCATCTTTCGACCCGGTCCCTCCCCTCGCAAGCCACCGAGTTCGCCATTTTGCGACCCAGTCCCTCCTCGATTCTAACTCGGTCGATGCTGTCCCTCGGAACCGTCGCGTCCAGCGAGTCAAACAGTGCCGCGTAGTACCCACACGCCTCGTTCACGCGCGCCGCGAATGGAGCCGTGTTCCCGTTCAGCTCCTGCTCCACAACCGAAACCACGTCTGGGGATAACGCCTTCACGCGCCTGAGGAGCGTGTCTCTCAGATTCTCCGTCGTCACGCTCTCGTCGGGGAGTTTGTACAGTTTGAAGGCGAAGTTCACGACCAAAGCCTCGTCGGCTTCGACGCCGAGCCGTTCCCGGCTCAGCTCGTTGATTGAGCAGGAAACAATGTTGACGGTCAAACTCACGCCGAGGGAGTGAGCCTTGTTCTGGAGCCGCTCATCGAAATCCCTGAATTTTTTGTCGAAACGGCCGGCCGTGTCCGTGACCGTCGTGATCTTTAATGCCGGCGGGAGCTCTGTTTTCCTGGCGGCGAGGGCATAGAGCAAATGCAAGTACTGCCCGCCTTCGCCGATATCAAAATCAACGACGTGGATCTTACAGAGTCTCTTCTCCGGAACAGCTTCCAGGATGGCGAGGTTTGCAGCCATGAAACCCAGCTTGAAGCAGGGCGAAAATTCGTAGAGTTTTTGAGTGGAGAAATCCTGCTCATTGCTAATCAAGTCCATTACAGGGGGCGGAAAATCCACCGGGTTCACGCGCGATCGCAGGGCGGAAGCCATGTAAGCCGTCAGTCTCTGTTCGGCGGTGCCCTTCACGTTCGCAACCAGAGCAAGGCGCGTGAGAATCTCTGATGCAACCTCTAATTTTCCTTCGGATACCGCCGTTGCCGCCTCCGATATGGCCACCTTTGGGCAAGTCAGCGCCGGCGACTCCATAGATGAAGCACACGACGACGTCGAAGACGAGGTAGCCGGCGAAATCGGCTGTTTGTTATTCATATTCGGGCACTCAGTCTGCCCATGGGCCTGGGTCGGACGAATCAGACTCTGTATAGTCTCCGACCACTCACTATTTGTCACGGCGGAGACGACTGTATTGGCTTCCTCCTCATCGTTATCATCCAAAAGCTGTTTCTCCAGCTCGTGTAACTGATTCATCATCTTCTTCTCCGTCTCCAACCCACCAACCGTTACAGAACCTAAAGCGCCTCTGTTTTGGACGCAAGAATTTTGAAAAGACACCCCGCTAGCAAAATTCGGGTTAATCGCATCAGAATGTAACATACCGTTAAAATTCACGTTTCCGATAGGCAGGGATGAAGGCTGCGGCCGGAATTGTTGAAGAACCGGGACGCCGTACCTGGTGTTCATCACCGGATAATTCGAATTTGAAGAGAGAGAAGAAAAATCTACCGGAGACAGAGGAGATATCGGAGATGAGTGCTGATAATTTCTAGGTTTCACGTTGCGGAGATAGAGCCCTAACGCCCCTTGCCGTTGCTGGAGAAATTGCAGCTGCTGAGACTCCGCGAAAGATCTCTTGGCGATCAAATCGGACCGCCGTTGAGCGATCTGATAAATCGGGTCGGATACAATACCAGAAATCTGAGAGCCGTAGGGAAGGTGAACGCCGCTCTGCATAAGGCTGACGTTGTGATGGTTGATTGGAACAGATCTTCCGTTCAAGATTCCGTCGGAGCCGCCGTAGAGCTCCTGAACGCTGCCGGGAAATCCAGACGACATTTTGTCTCCGGCGAATAAGCTTCCAAAATTTGGAACCACTAGAGGAGGCGTGAATTTTTTATAAAATTCTGCATTCCCCAAAAAGGAAGATTTTTTATCAGGATGGAAGAGAGGGTGGGACAGAGAAATTTGTAGATAGAGAAAGAAAAGGGAGCTTCGTTTTAGGCTATTCCATCCACTCTTGTCATAATTATAACTGCTGGTTCTTGAGAGAGTGGTAACCTTGCAACTTCACCTAATAATAACATTAAATAATCATTACACTAATTAGTAATAATAACTAATAATACTATATAATACTCCCTCCGGTTCTACATAAACTTCACATTTTCATTTTAGAATAGATCCAAAATAAAATTCATACGTCTTCTCACATTCTTATTTGGCAAATTATCTACATCAAAACAGTGCTAAACAATGTCAAATAGTGTCAAACAGTGTCAAAACAACGTACTCTACAGTAAAGTCAAATTTATTTCCTTAATTTGTGTGAAGTCAAAGTGTTAATTTTATTTAGGACCGGAGAGAGTAATAAATGTAGTATACTTCGTATTAATTATATTTAAATAATAATAATAATAATAACCCCTTGGTGATTCTATTTTCACCTTATCAAATTTATCCGTCATTGTTTTTTATCAAAGACGTAATTTTTGATTTTACACATTAAAATGTAAAATACTCCGTAATAAAAAGACATAAAGTTGAAATTACTCTGATAGTGTGAGAGCTATATTGATCGGAGTTAATGTGAAAAAATTAACAAATTTTCATATAATTTTTTTATTTTATTAATAAAATATATTTTAAATATATCTTTTTCATAAATTAGTAGAATTAACCAATCTAACTGCATCAATCAGAACTTAATAAATTTCATCAGAATCAACTAATACAATTGATTTGGTTATTACCAAATGAACTCTAAATAGACAAAAAAATGAAACAGGGTAGGGGTGGGATCGGTCCGGTCCGGGTCGGGTTTTTGCTAAACCCGGAAAATACCGTAAGGTATCGGGTTATGAAAATTAGGGACTGAAACAAAGCCCACTATATTAGGTTGAGTCGGGTTTTTTGTAGTCCGGGTTCGGTCCGGGTTCGGGTTGGGCCGGTTAAAGCCCGAATGTGAAATCACTCATTCATCTTTTATATTTTAACAAATAAAATTACCAAAAAAAGTACATACCACAAATAAAATTAATAAAAAACACAAATATTAGTCTCCAAAATCACTAAGAATTCAAATCCAAATAAGACAATTATCATAATATTTTGTTTAAGATGCATAAAAATAAATAATATAGGTGTTCTAAAAATGTTATGAAATAAAATTTATGGATAAAAATGAGACTAAAGTTACTATAAATATGTTTTCATGGTCATTACGGTAAATGAATTGAACATATTAGTAGTCACTAAAAGTTATTAAGTCATTTTTTCGTCCATGATTATAATCATATATTAGAAATTATTTATAAATTATACTACGTATTGGTGTATTATTTTGATTTTACATTAAAGCTAATTGTTTCGGGTTTTTATCGGTCCGGGTCGAGTTATAGATTTTAGGGCCGTTAATGAGCCCGACATTTCAGGTTCCGTCCGAGTTTTTTTTATTCGGGCTGGTTAAAGAGAAAAAACCGGAACAATATCATAATTTGAGCCGGACCTGGGCCGGTTTCCGGGTTTCGATTCGGTTTTTCTCACCCCTAAAACAATGTGTGAGTTAATATAAGTATGTCACTTTATTGGTTTATGAGTTTGGTTTTATCAAACATTTAATTTTTTCTAAATTTTAATATTAAACGTATTACGTAGTATAATTTTATTTTATTGAAAATTTAATAACTTCAATCTATTCAGCAATTATAGTTTTAGTCATAATTTCAGTAATTTTAATAGGTCAAATCTTTGTAAGGGTTCCTTTTAACTTTTAAAATTCAATTTCAAACAACAAATGAGTGTTGACTCATTTGCCCAAAATCCTTTATTTAGATACTGAGTATATGTTTAAGATTTTGTAAGAGTTTTAAAATTAATAAAGATATCACGTATTGAATTTGGATTTGGATGTATATTTTATTCCTTTTTGGAAACTCTGGATAACTTTCAACTACATCCAAACAGACATGATCGTATTTACCACTCCATTTGAAAAAAAAGAGTAAGCATTTAATAAATTCAACTCAATCAATGATAGATAGGACGGAATATTATATTGATAATTAATAAATTGCTTAAGATAAAACTAGAACGTAAACATAAATTAGAAAATGAAATAAATACTACGTATATTTTATTTTCAAAATTTGATCTATATATAGTAAACCATTTGAAATTTTTTGAATTGTTGTTCGCTAATTATGTTAGCATTAGGACCCTGTGAATTGGAGTTTAATGCATCAAACCCACTCGTGAAATATAAATTTGGCGCATTAGCATCATATGGTTTGAAAAATGTGTCAAACCCCTCATGTTATAATTAATCACACACAAAATTTTCTCCAAGAACAAATTTACACTTTTAATCACTTTTCTTAATAATATTGTTGAATATGCATGTAACTTTGTCAAAAGTTCTAAATTACACAAAAAACTAATCATTTTTCATTTTTTTGGAAATTAAATTGTTCTTTGGGTGGGTGGGGGGGGGGGGGGTTGCACCTGATTAATTATAACACAAGAAGGTTTGATGCATTTTTTAAATCACAAGGAACCAGTGGCAGGGCCACAAATCTTGGTTAAAGGGGCCGGTCCTTAAAAGTTTTACATTGCAGGGGCCAAATTTTAAAATATCAACATATTTTTTATACTCCGCCATAAAATTCATCCCAATTTCCTTTTTGGGTCGTCTCAAAAAATTCTTCCCACTTACCATTTCTGGACAATTTGTGTGGTTCACATTCATTTCACATTTTTTTACACAACCACAACCATACATTTTCACTTTATTCCACTTTCTTAATCTTCGTACCAAGTCAAAGTGGGAAGAATTTTACTTAAGAGTTTTTTTCTTGCAGGGGTCGAAGCCTCCTCCAGCCCCTACCTGTTTCCCCTGCAAGGAACTAATGTGTAAAAATTATATTTCATGAGGGGGTTTAATACATTAAACCCGCCCAATTAATAATACAAAAAAGTTTTGTTGGGTGAGGACTGTGTTTCTGAAAAAAGATGTTTACTGATTTATTTGATTGAAGGAGAAAAAAATTGTGTCATGTAGCTGGCATATAACCGTAAGTGTTTTTGTATTTTAAATAAACTTTCTCACGTCCAACGGTCCAAGAGCACATGATTAGGAGTAGAAGTGTAATTTTCAACTCTACTTTTAAATAATAGGTTGAAAAAAAAGATGCTTTGAAACTGTTTTTGCCTGGCCTCCAAATCAGGTTTACAAACTTGGTTTTGCTGCCAACACATACCGTGTACTACTTCTATTGTTGATTATATCTTCAAGAAAAAGATTAGTTTAGGTGCTTTTTCATTATACTCCGTATTATTTTAAGAACTTGTAAAATTGCATTTACACTACGTTTGTGGAGGAATGGTAACGGGCGGATCACGCACGGTTTTACATGTCCCGTTGGGTAATCTCCTCGCCTCGTAACCGCCAGGTCTGGTTCTGGAAGGGGGGCAGGGGCACATGCCCTGGGCCCAGGTTTAGTATGGGGCCCATGATTTTATGTTATACTCCCTCTGTCCCTTATAACTTTGCCAACTTTCCGTTTTTGGTTGTCCCAAAAACTTTGCCACTTTCCATTTTAGTTAATCAATTTGTGGCTCTCGTTATTTCTCTCTCCTCTGCACAAATATCTACCACACAGTTTTTACTTTATTATTCTACGTGCCGGTCAAACTTGGCAAACCTTTAAGGGACGGAGGGAGTATTATATATATATATATATATATATATATATATATATATATATATATATATATATATATATATATATATATATATATATATGTGTGTGTGTGTGTGTGTGTGTGTGTGTGTGTGTGTGTGTGTTACTACCTTCGTCCCATTAGAAGGTTCCCGTCCACTATTTGCATGGTCAACTTAAATCATTTTTAATCGTTTATTTTATAAATCAAATTTTTATCAAACTTACATTTTTTATCAGCCTTTGTAGTGGTTTTAATGTAGTTTCTGAATATATTAATTTTATTTACTAAAACTAATCAGAGTGTGAACAAGGATTGAGTTGCTTTATCGTCAGTCAAGCATCGTAAACCGTTCACGGGAACCTTCTAGCGGGACGGAGGGAGTATTATTTATAGGGAGAACTATCAAATAAGCCATCGAACTTTCATAAAAAGTTCAAATAAGCCCTTTTATATGAGGCTCTATCTGGCCATTGCCACTTTGGATTGTTTCCGGTGGAATTTTTTTGATGAAATTTTTTGAGTATTTTCTTCATTAAGTTTAGTTTTTTCATACCAAATTTCAGGTAAAAATTCAACCGGAAAGGTAGTCAAATGAATTTTGAAGATAACTGCGCAGTTATACAGCGCAATATATTTCATAAAATCATTTGGCTGCCTTCTCGATTGAATTTTTAGCTGAAATGTAGTATGAGTAACTAGACTTAATGAAGATGATACTCAAAAAATTACACCGTAAACCGCCCCAAATAGCGACAGTCGGACAAAGCCTCCTCTAAAAGGACTTATTTGCACTTTTTATGAAAGTTCGAGTACTTATTTGATAGTTCTCCCTTATTTTTATAATAATAATGAGGATGCATCTCTTCGGTATATGAGGATGCATCTCTTTGATGCATAATATTAATGAGGATGCATCTCTTCATATGGGGCCCAGGTTTAATATTAATATACTCCCTCCGGTTCCTATTAAAGTTCTCACTTTTCTTTTTGGGATGTCCCTTATTTAAGTTCACACTTCCATTGTAGGAAACAAAACAGTGCCAAACAGTGTTCAAACATTGCCAAACAGTGCCAAACAGTACCAAACAGTGTCCAAACAGTGCCAAACAGTGCACTCTACAGTAAAGTCAAATTTATTTTCTTAATCTGTGTGAAGTCAAACTGAGAACTTTAATAGGAACCGGAGGAAGTACGAAGTATAGGTTAATGAATCATCACAAACTCATCGCTAATTTGGCCGACAAAGAGAGGGTAAACCCCCCTGCATCTCTTCGATTTTAACACCATCCGTCACTGCTCATTCGCTCTGTCGCTTGCATCTCTTCCAGTCCTTCTCGTTTATATATGTCGGATTGTCTGGTAATTCCCAAATCCAGCAATTCTCTCTTAGATTATCTCCTTGTTTGAGTTGTTTCTCTTCTTTGCCGCCTGACCCGCTTGTGAGACTGGTTCTTCTATTTTCATCGACCTCATCTTCATCTGAAATCTTTGGAGTTTGGAGCAGGGGCGGATCCAGGAATGAAGAGTGGGGTGGGCTTAGCAGGAAAAAAATTGTTATTGCAAATAAAATGTTTAGCTTAGGCTGCCTAGGGACGTAATCGAATTGAGTTTTTTTCGAACTACGCGAATTCGAGCGTGATTTCGAATTTAATTTAGCGATCTGAGCTTAAGAAGCTTTTTTTAACTCGAACACGAGCTAGATTTTGAGTTCGAATAGTTGTTCAAGCTGAGTTCGAGCATAGTGGTATTCGGTTTGATCCGGACTCGAGTCTATCAATAACTCGTAAATTATAGGAATAAATTTTATTTATCTTAAAATTTAAACATTTTCATTACAATTTTTTTAAATATATTTGAACACTAAAAAATAGAGTTCATATATCTATTTTATTCAAGCCGAGTTTGAGCATAAATTAAATTAATAATCAAATAGAATTACATAACTATTAAATAAAACTAATGCACATGACTATGGACTTTAAACAAAGTTTGGGCAGCCTTTTGCTTTAAATAAGTCGAGTTCTCGGGATCATTTGTTCCCATGACTATGGGCTTTAAACAAAGTTTGGGCAGCCTTTTGCTTTTAGAGCTTCTTAGAACACTTCCTTGTAGACTTGGGGTGGGCTGAGTTTTAATTTTTGGGTGGGCTGAAAATTAAATCTCTTTCTATACCAACAAAAAAAATTGGGTTGGGCTGGGCTAGAGCCCACCGTAGGCCCTACATAGATCCGTCCATGGTTTGGAGACAGAAGGGTCCTTTAACAACTACAGATAGATGATTGTGGATTTCAGGAGATGATTTACTTTAATTCTTAAATTTAAGGGAAAACTGTCAATTGCGCCCTCCTACTATGCGCGATCCGTCAATGGAGTCCCCGTACTTTGGAAACCCTCAATTGAACCCGCCAACAATGAAAATCTCGTCAATTAGGTCTACATAATCGGATGCTTCCCGGTTAGCCCGTTGCTCGCTCACGTGGACATCGCTGTAGCCCTAATTCCTTTGCTGACATGGATTTAAAATTTCCACATCACTTAATGACTATATCCTTTCCCAAATAACACCGCTGTAGCCCTAATTCCTTCCATTGCGCCTGTCGTTCTTCTTCTCCATTTCCTGAGCTCGTGTCTATCAATGGCGTCATCGTCTGCATCAAGTGGTACCAAAGAACGTAAAAGCACAACTAATTACGAGTCTGCAGTGTATTGTTGGTGTGGATTGAAAGCCCCGTTGTGCGTCGGAAGGGAGAGTGGGAGACAATTCTATGGATGTCAAAAATGGCTATTAAGTCTTCATATGAAATGTGCATTTCTAATTTCGTAGGTTTTGTGGATGTTTGATATGGATGTATGCAAAATATACAGGGTTATTAGTTATGGATGTCTTCGTAAGTCTTCATTGTAGTTATCTTTTGAAGTTATTAGTTATTGTGATTGGTTTTCAAAATATACAGGGTGATGGATGCGGCTACTTCTTATGGAAGGAAGACCTAGGAAGAGAAGACATAATCAGGCCTGGTCACAAGAAAGATAAGCTGGATGAAGTTAAGATCATTGTTGAAGGTCTTGTCCAATGCATTAGCCATGTCCAAGAAGATGTAAAGTGTGTGAAAACCTTTCTTGAAAATGACGTGAAGCACAGAAATAAGGCCAAGAAGTTCATTGTCATAGGGCTTGTTGTGGCCGTGTGCTTTGTATCAAAATTGTATGCAGGATAGGAATGCTTCAGTGTAATTGAATGCCTATGATGTAATATGTTCTCAGTTTGAAGTATTTAAGTAGTGTGTTGGTTTAAGTTGTGAACACCTTGTGTGGTCCTTATGGTTTGAAGTTCGTTTAAGTTGTGAACACCAGTGTAATCTGAGCATCTTTTGCACTTTATATTAGTCATTGAGGGTTGGAAACTGCTGATTTTGGTACCACATGTTTTGGTTCAGATATGTCATTTAATACCCATGTGGCCTGTAAATTAACACAAACATGAATGTCATTCCAGTAAATAATACATGTGGCTACAATGATTGTAGATCACATGGTGCTGACAGAGTAAGCCATAAAGGTTGTTGTCCAAAAGCCATTATGCAGACTACCTATTCAATACAACATTCAGTTTCAACATTATGTCCAACATTCAGGTTGTTGTCATGAACCAAAACAGGTCATCTGACCACACATATGGGCAAGGACATACACTTAAACCCCATGCATAAAACCAAGGGACCCTAAAACCAACATACACTTAAATCCATACTTCAAACCAACATAAGTTTTACACATTCATAAATTCAAGCAAAATAAGAAGTTCCATTGTTCCACCCTTCTTCCCTCATCCAAGCAAAATAAGAAGTTCCATAAATTCAAGCATACACAATCTTCAACCCCAACATCATCTTCATCTTCACACAACACCCTTCTTCCTTCATCCAAGCAGAGTCTCTCCAGGCTGGCCAGGCTGCAGTTAACAAAGCAGTTGAATTCAGAAAGGTGGATTAGTTAACAAAGCATTATGCTGACATATGCAAATACAATACATTTGTGGAGTTCACTTACTTCCAATATGGTTTCACCTGTAGCTTCATCAAAATAAACTCCAAAGTCAGATTGCTCTCTGCTTCTACTGTTCCCCTTCTTACCCCTGCCTCCTCTAGGCCTTCTTCCTGTTGCACCTGCACCCACAATACCAGCACCTGCAGGAGTTGATGTGCTAGGAGTTGCTTCCATACCTGTCCCATCTGTTGTTGTGCAAGATTTCTTATTGTGTCCTTCTCCTTTGCATTTTGAACATGTCATGATGCGTCCTATTCTTGGTAGTTGTGATCCAGTAGGTGGACGTGGCTCTGTTTCTTCCCTTACTCGTTTTTTCTTAGGTCTGCCACTCATTTTCTTGGGCAAAGGAGGTAATATCTCTTCAAATTCAGTTCTTGGCCATAACAGCTCCCCATTTATTGGATGCAATGTGTACGAGTACGTTTTCTTGTATACATCCTTACTGTAGCACCAATCTACATATGACTCAGCTTCCTCCCCTTTGTCATAGATTGCACATATTGCATGAGCACAAGGGATGCCACACAGATCCCACCTTCTACATGAACATGATTTTTTCTGGAGACTGACTTTGAACTGAGCTCTTCCTTTCTTTATTTCATAACCGTCATCACCATTGAAGTCCACATTCCAGCCTTCACTTGCCACAATGTTAGCATTCAGCTTCTTCATGATTATTGGTCCAAAGGGTCCTGCATCATAAATAATTTAAAGCACATGTGAATACATAGGTTATCATATGTCATATTCAATTCCACCAAGTATTCTGCCTATCCTTTACCTGGCCACTTGAGAACATATTTCCTTTTCTTGGCTATTCTTTTGGTTGCCACTCTTATGTCCTCAAGCATTGGGATGAGAGGTTTGGATCTACATTTTAAGAGTGTGCTATTAAAGGCCTCTGAGAGATTGTTCTCAACTGTGTCACATTTCACTGCATCCCTAAAGAAAGCTTTGCACCACAACTTGAATGGATATTTGCGTAAGTCTTTACCAGCTTGAACATTAACCTTATCCAACCCTGCTAAGTTTGCTTCCAATTGACGTTCACATGTAGACTTTGCACACAGCCAAAATAGTTTTTTCAGATTCATGCCTCGATGAGTTTTGCTCCAATTTGCGTGAATATGCCTTGCACAGTTCCTGTGCTCAGCGTTTGGAAAAACTCTGCTCAATGCATTGGCTAGGCCCTAAACAATGACAATTAATAACAACAAACACAAGAGTTAATTGCATATTTTACTTGTAAATACAAAGAAAGAACAAAAATATATGATCTCACCTTCTGTTGATCACTGATGAAGGTCCACTGATCTGGGGCAGTAACATCCAAGTCCTTATACAACAAATCCAAAAACCAAGTCCACGAAGAGGTGTTCTCAATCTCAACCACGACCCAAGCTATTGGATACATTTGGTTATTTGCGTCTCTACCTACAACACTCAATATCTCTCCCTTCAATTGTCCTTTCAAAAAGCATCCATCCACACCAATTACCTTCCTACACCCTTCTAGAAAACCTTTCTTCACAGGCCCAAAGCAAACATATATGCGCTGGAAAACACTAGGTGCATCAGGAACCACTCTTACAGTTGATATGATAATAGTGCTGTTTGGAATGGATTGAAGGCATTCCTCTGCATAGTTCCTATTTTTTTTGAACTGCTCCTTAAAAGCAGTTTCATTTTTCTCTTCAATACATTTCAAAGCTCTTGAGGCCATGCTTTCAGACACATTTAGTTTATACTCAGCCTTGATCAGCCTTTTTAATTCCATAGCACCTATAAAGGGATTCTCAGCAACTTTGTCTGAATACATGTCAGCCACCCATTTTGTGCAAACAATTCTAAGCCTATACCTCAAGTTACAATTATGACCCTCCTTGAAAACTTTAACTTGAAAACACTGCAGTCTTTCCACCCATGAACCAGTTAAAGAAAATGAGCACTTTTTCCCACATTTTACTCTCACTCTCACTCTCAGTCATGTAGCTATTGAGATTAGATGAGTCATACTCTGTGGAAACCTCCTCATTTTCACTGTCTTCAGCTCTGGTTCCCCCCATTTGTGTAGCAGTGTGATCAGATGCACCCTCATTATCAAATAATCCTTCATTTTCTGTCTCTTCATTTTCACTATCATATGTCTCAGATGCGTCTTCCATCAATGAGTCATCTGTGTCACCTTCTTCTGGCTTCCATGAATAATCTGTCTCTTCACCCTCATTGTTTGTAGTTCCATCATACTCCCCACCTATTTCTTCCGCTTCATCTAACCCATGCTCCACAAATATGTCACACTTACCACAACTAGTAGCCAGACGTATCAAATCTAGGGTTGACTTATCATCAAACAGCTCTCTTAAAGATTTCTTACATTGGCTAGGTTTTTTGTAATACAAAGCCTTAATGTTACCATACCTTCCCGTTTTAAGCACTTCATTAAATGAGGATAGCAAATCAAATCTGGGTCTATGCGTAGCACATCAACTTCACCACCAACGTACATTGATTCAGGAACACACTTAAAATTGCCTCCATGGTGAATTATAAGTTCCACCTTGTCGGACATGCTGCACATTTGAAAAGATTCAAATCAGACCAAGGGCTGATGGAACCAGTAAGAAACAGTACAAGTGAAATCATAACAAAGTTAACCTGGACTATCTGTTATTCAACTCGACGAAGAAAAATGGATGAACAGCCTTGAAGAGCGCTTAGATGGTTTGCTTCTGATACACATGCGAATTCGAATTAAGGAAGGAATTAGGGATAACCGGGAAAGGATAGAGTCATTAAGTGATGTGGAAATTTTAAATCCATGTCAGCAATGGAACCCTCAATGTGCGATGTCCACGTGAGCGAGCAACGGGCTAACCGGGAAGCATCCGGTTATGTAGACCTAATTGACGGGATTTTCATTGTTGGCGGGTTCAATTGAGGGTTTCCAAAGTACGGGGACTCCATTGACGGATCGCGCATAGTAGGAGGGCGCAATTGACAGTTTTCCCTAAATTTAACTTTACTCTTGAATCTTGATTCATCATTTATTAAAGATTTGTTTTTAGAACGAGCGTTGGAATTGTTGGCAAATGTGTTGATTTTGACTTTTGAGTTGTATCTAGTTATACTTCTATATTTTTGTGAGCAGCTTCGCTTGCAAATTTGCAATTTGTCGAGATTCAAAGCTAGTGTTTGATGTTTCTAAATTTTTAACAAGAACTTTTTTCTTGTATTACAGATTCTTGACTTGTTGTCTTGTTGAATACAAATTAAAACTTCCTGATTTGCACGCTGCTTAGGGATGGACTAAACCGGGCCGGACCGACCCGGAACCGGCCCGGCCCGTTATTGTTTGGGCCCGTACCGAACCGGGACCGGTTGGCCGGTTCCGGGCTTTTAGCCCGTTTGGGCGGGTCGGGCGGGCCGGGCTCGTGCCCAACTTTTGGTCAACCGGCCCGGGCGGTTCGGGCCGAGCCCGGTTCAATTTTTTTTTGTTTTTTCAAATTTTTTTGCTTTTCTAGGTTAGCGTTGGGTGTTTTGGGGGGGGTTTGGGGGGTGGGGGTGAGGGGGGGGGGGTCGGGTGTTAATTAGAAACCAAAAAACAAAAAAATGAACTTGACCCGGGCCTGGCCCGGCCTGGCCCGGACCCGGTATCAATCTGGGCCCAACATTTTGCAAAAAAAACTAGCCCGGCCCCGGCTCGGAACCGGAACCGGACCGGCCCGGGTCCATCCCTAACGCTGCCTAGCTTAAAATTGAGTTGAGGTTTTTATAATGGAATTTAGTTTTGTACTTTATAATTTGAGGGCCCATTTTTGTAATTTGTCCCGGGTCCTCAAAATCTCAGGACCGGACCTGGTATTTGTCCCATTACCCAACAGATAAATTTTACTCAAATCATAACTGCCCCAACGGGTAACGGGTATAACCACAGGTAATCACGGATAGCCGCTTTATTAAATGTGTCATTGATATTTTAATATAAAAATAATATTTTAAAAGGAGAAACATGGCATTGCCTATATGACTAGATGACATTTAAAAGTTTCATATATCTACAAGATACAAAAGAAGGCAACCTAAATTATTTTGAACCTAAAAATACTTAATCGGAAAAATAATTAATCACGAAAAAATCTGAAAATAATCAAACAAGACTATTAAAATCTATTATATATAAACTTTCATTCATATTCTATATTTTGTACATCTATTATCTATATATACAATAAAACGAGAAAAATATTATCTTTTAGTAGTTGTGGGACAAATAATAGATAAAAAAGTAATAAAAATATGTTTAAAAATAAACGGGGCGGGTAATGGGGCGGACATGTATAAAAAACCACAACAGCCCCGTTACCCGTAAAAATAAAACAGGTATCCCCGCCCCGTACCCGTGACCCGGTCAATGTGATTTTCCCCATTTTGACCTGGGCGATTCGGTGCGGGCTTCCATCAGATCGGTCACAACTGCCATCTCTACGTGTATGTAATATTGTATATATCTTCCTTATAATCAGGGGCGGAGCCAGGGGAGGGCCAACCCTGGCCCTGGCCCAGCCTAAATTTAAAAAATGTTCATATTTTTAGTGTAAAAAATTCTGTGTAATTTTTTCCCCAAATATATTCTTTGTACCGACCCAATCCGGCTCAATGCTCTGGCTCCGCCCCTGCTTGGCTGCTTATAATAGTATATTACTCCGTAACAATCAATATGATGGACTTATTTTAATAATATGACATAATCCCGAGAATCTTTTATATGAAAAAAATATACTCCCTTCGTTCATATTTAATCTTTTCACTCCAAAATGCACGCATATTAAGAAAATGAAACTGTTTGACATTGTTTGAACACTGTTTGGCATTACTTGAAATTGTTTTGCACTGTTTTGTTTATCAAATAAGAAAGTATGACTTTTTAAGGGACGCCCAGAAAATAATTAATAGTGAGAAGATTAAATGGGATAGGGGAAGCAGTACGTGATATTTGTTATAAAAATAAATTCAAAGGCACTTAGACCCATTCCTAACTCATTTTCAAAACTAATACTCCGTACGTAAAACTTATTAGCTAACTTTTTATAAAATACTACCTAAGTTTCAATTTTTTTTATCATTTTCAAAACTTTGATCAACTATATACTTTAACTTGAAATTATTTATAATATAAAAATTATATAAAAATGTTCTATGTTCAAATTACTTTTATAAAAGTATAAAATTTATAATTTCCATAATATTATACTAATCAAAATCATGATTCAAATTTAATGAATTGACACAGTTTTTTGAGAAGGAAGAGGCAGTGCCAAATAAGAACTTTTAATTATATTCCTTGATTTATGTAATGTTCAAATTACTTACGACTGGAATTGCATTTTCAGATAAAATTACTGGATATATCTAGAATTAATGGCCTGAATATTACTATTAGAGTTTTAGTAGACAAAAATATGACTGATTTCTAAAATGACAAAAAAGTGATCTAATTTAAAAAAAAACCCTAGGCTAACATGCGCCTCTCCGTGCGCTTCTCTCCTTCATGTTTCACCTGCGCCTCATCTCTCAGCACACCGCCAACCTGCCCGCCGCTGCTATCTTCATCGCAACCAAGCTGCTGTTAGATCCGGCTGTTAGGTTTCAAATCGAGGACGGCGGCACAACCTAGCTAGTGTTAGATCCGACTGTTAGGGTTCAAATCAAGGGGACTGGGGGAGCAGGGGAGGGGGATCGAGGTGTAGGGGGCTGGGGAGGTTGATTGTGGTGGGGGTAGGGGGGGTAGGGGAGGGGGTTGGGGGCTGGGGTGGGGACTCAGGGAGCAGATGAGGGGGCAGGGGGAGCAGGTGAGGGGGCTGGGGGAGAGGGGTGGAGGTGTAGGGGGTTGGGGAGATTGATGGAGGTGCAGGAGAGGGGACTGGGGAGCTGGGGGTGCAGGGGAGGGTCTAAGGGGTGCAGGGGGTGTAGAGGAGGGGTTGGGTGAAGGGGAGGGGCTGGAGCTGTGTTAGGGGCCATAGGCGGTTGCACATGGCGGTGTCGGTGTCGAGGCGGTAGATGAGTGATGGTTCCGGCGAAAAATTTGATAGAGAAAATTCGTCGGAAGATTTTTCCGACGACACGGAGACACATTTTCCGGTACAGTGACATCTGAAAGTGACATAAAACGGATAGTGACATTTCAAAAGTGACATAAAAATCTGGTAGTGACATACAAATCTGACAGTGACATAAAAAATGGCAGTTACATCAAGTTTTTCCAAATATGTATCCTTTTTGGTCACTTTTTTGTCCTTTTGTAAAAATGGTCACATTTTTGAAAATTAGCTTCAAATTAGTAATATTCAAGGAAAAACTCATATATTTATTTTAAATTGTTTGTATTTTGTCCCATAATGTGAGATATTCATCCAATTGGATACTTCCAATCATAATCTCATACAATGTACAATCTTACTCTATACTTTTGTTATAAAAACGGAAAAAGTATGTGCTTTATATAGTTTGAAATATATTTATTTCTTCTATTTATTTTATTCTTATTTTTCGAACATGATGTTTCTATTATTTATGTTATATTTGATCCCCCGATGCTCCCTAATGCAGCTGATGTTGCCCTGTATGTTGCAATTTCATTGTGGTTACCTTGCAAAGTTTTCTAGTCAATCAAACATTAGTGGAAAATTGTTAAACAGAGACGTTTCATTAATGTATGGCGCTGCCGACCCCTTGCCGGTACTCCGTCCAGCCGCAACGCTATCTTCTGGATTCCACCGCCTAAGATAACTTCTCTATTACTTTTATTTTACATTATCAGCCACCTCATGAGTGCATCTACTTCCCCAACCCATGCATTGCTCTGCCGCTGGTTTATGTTCTTGATTCGTATCATTATCTCCTGCTCTATTTTAGAATTTCTCTGACGATAAATTTCTGTGTTGTGTTTTGTTAGCTTTGTTGCATCCCTATTTGTAAGAAAGTTAATAATAGTTAATGAAATCAGTTTATGTGTAGGTTATTCTTATTTTTCTGCAACTTGAATAAGTGAGTAAATACAATTATCCGTTTGTGTTTTAAACCGCCATGTGCAAGCACCCTACAATTATGAAAAATTGAGCCGGAAATTCTATATATATAACACATCTTATTATGTATTCATTCATTACATTCTTATTAATAAGTAGTGATGAATTTCCAAGAACATGGAAAGTAGTATTCTTTTCTATTTTCGATGTGGCTGAAGTATTTATATTTGGATTTCTTAAACTAGTTATCGTGAGCGTATAAGGTACGTAACATTTTCCTGTTATCTATAAATTAATATATCATGCATGTGTTGAATTATGATTATTATGAATGAGCTTATACTCATAGTATATAATTTGAAGGTTTACTAGTTAAATGTACTTGCTTATTCAATAAATAAATAATTTCTTATTTTTTTTAATATTCAGGCACAATGAATAGAGAAAATAAAAATTGGAAGTATAATCAATATGGTTGCAATGGTAGAGGATTGACACAAGAGTTTAAGAATGAAGCTACTGAATTTGTTAAGTTTGCACAACAACAAACACGGTACATGAATAGAAATAAGATAAGATGTCTGTGTAAGATGTGTAAAAACAACAATTTTTTGCTTGGTGAGGACGTATGTTGGGATTTATATACTAATGGTTTTATCGAAAACTATTACAATTGGACTTCTCAAAGAGAACCGATCGAGGCATGTTGTTTGCCGCAAGCCGTAAGAACATCTAACTATGTTCCAAACAAGATGGCTGGTTGGAGAAATTATGAAGATATGCAATGGGGTCAAAAAATGGTTTATGATTTGGGGACTTCTGCATTTCACTATTTATACCCATCCGAATAATGATTTCACTGCACACACTAATGCGGATGAGGGGCCAAGTTCATATTTTTATGATGTTGATGCGTTATGCACTAGATATCAAGATGTTCTTAAAAGTGCGGATCAACCATTATATTCTGATTGCGATGGTCATTCGCAGTTATCAGCGGTTTCTGAATTTTTGAATATAAAGTATGAATATAATTTGTCTGAGAATTGCATGTCCAGGATACTTGACTCTGTTGGTAGCATGTTACCACATGAAAAAATTTGTCTCTTAATTGGGTCTCCCCATGATTAAAATTCATGCATTCCCCGAAAGATGCATGTTATTTTGAAAAAATGACGAGGGATTGACCCGGTATGATGATTTGGAATAGTTTTCATGTGTAGCAACTCTATTGTCCTTAACTCTATAGTTTCGATCATTACCAACAATTTCCATGGGGCGTGGCACTCATATAAGCATGCAGATGCAGATCAACAAGAACGCTGGTGGCGGTTGTTTGAGGTACCTTTTTAAATATACCATTTCAAGAAAACAGTCTTAAATATTTTAAAACACTCTTTAATTTTGTAAGGACATTAATTAAATATGCTTATTCACTGTAGAGAGTGTGAATGGGATCCATGCTACAATAACAGAATAAAGAAAATGTTTCGTTCTATAACATCTGAATGGTTAAGCAAGAATTTTGGCCGGACAAGATAGTAGAACAACAAGCCAGAGTGGATATGTGACAGTGACTGGATGTTGTTGAAAGAGTATTGGGGGTCTGATTCATTCAAGAAGAAGAGTGTTGTCGGGAAGAAAAACCGCAACTCCCAGAAGGCGAAGGAGTCACAGTATCATGGCGGGCGGATTGCGGTTAGTAGACATGTTGAAAAAATGGTAAGTTCCCACTTCACTTGTGTAGTTGAATTATTCAGTACTATTTAGAATTATTAGCATTAAATATTGATATATTTATTATTTGTGTGTTCATAGATCAAAGATTTGAATCGGGCTCGTCTGAAGATTGAAGTGTACGAGAAGGTGTATGTTCCAAAGGAAGGTGATCCTCCACAACGTGTTGTTGAGACTCGAGTATGCTATATTAATGGTCTTATGATCTTATCTATTCTGAATATATATTAAACTTCTGTTTTTTTTCTGGATATCAAAGTTGTGGTTATATTTTAACATTCTATATCATCTGCAGCAAAAGTACAATGAGTTGAAGGTGCAGGCTGAAATTGAAGGGAAATCGTATGACGTTGATGATTCTGAGCTTTTCTACAAGGTGATTCCCACTTATAGAGGACGGCGGTACGGGACTGGGTCTGAAGCAAAGTCTCTCTCCGGAAGCTTTGAATGTTCAAGCCGACACTCAGGGCCCACCAAACAGGAGATTGATGCCCTTATCCAAACGCAAGTGTAAGCCCGATTCGCGCAGCAGGAGCAACTTTGGCGAACGCAGATGGAGAACATGTCCATCGCGTTTATGTCGGTTTTGCGATAAGTCCAAACCTCTAACGTAACCCGTCTGTCACGATGCCTAATCTCTCGGCTTTCTGTACCCCGACCCCTGTTGCAATGAACTACCCGCATGATAGCCCTGAAGTTCGAATGGATGAACTATTCCCCGACATTAATCCAAATACCGTTGTTGGCCTGGTGTAATGTCGGTTTGTTGAATATAATCTGTTGGACATCTTTTAATTTCATGTTATTGACATCTTTTACTTATGTTTTTCTGGACAAGTTTTACGATCATGTAAATTTAGAATGTTGAAACATTCATTTTATTTTTATATTGCACAATTTATGTTTTATTGTTCAGTTTGCAATATATATGTGTGCTTTATTACTGTTTGGAATGAATGTTTATTGGTCTATAAAATTTATTGTTTGTTTGAAATAAAAAAACGTATACCGTATATATGTACGTACACCGTACATATATATGGTATACATTTTTTTGAATCTAATGACATTTGGCTCGGAAATAATCGTCCCAAAATTAGACATTGGCGATGAAAATATGTGACGTGGATTCCGTACAAAAAACGTGCCTAAATCAATGAAGCACCCAAATTCCCAGCCAACGTCTGAGACAGAAGTATTAAATCGAGCCAACACGTTTGGCACGAGTTAGGTGGCACAGAAATCATAATCGTGCCAAAACCAAGCCAAGATCGTTCGTCTGAGAAAATTGTGAAGAGATCTCTGTTTGTATCCGTGCTTATAGTGAGTTTTTTGTTTGTGATAGTTATTTGCTCACATAGTTTATTATCAGGATTTCTTACAAGAAAAAATCGGTTGTTGAATAGGCACTCGTAAGATAGATTGTGTTTGCTATGTCTTTGATAGATTGTGTTTGCTATGTCTCTGAGTCAGGTCATGTGAGAAATGATTGAATTTAATATTATTTTTAAAATTTGGGAAAATAATCAATATTACACATCAACTTTGTTCATTTTATGCTTTGATTGTGCTGATTTTCGAGATGTCCTAATTTTTTACTCGCAACAAATTATGATTATCATAATATATCAAACCGAAGGTATTTCAAAGTTCTATAATCTCTCTCACTTTCGGGAGTGGGGGGGGGGGGGGGGGGGGGGGGGGGGGTCGACTGACCACCATGACCCCTGCGCTGCCCCTGGCTGTGGTGATAACTGATAAGTGAGAGCAAATGTAGTATTTTATTTATTAATGTGTTATTACATACAGAGTATTTCGTATTATTTAATTGATGAGTTAATGTTATTAAACAATTTAGGAGATAGTAAAATAGGAATAAAAATACTATTTAGAAAACAAAATTACATGCTTCTATTTTCATTTTTTATATTAACCTGGTATTTAATATTTCTAGTAATTTAAGATATTAACGACTCCGAAGTATTACAGTTCTTAATCTTTTTTTATCACAGGTTCTTAATCTTAAAATATGAATGGGAATGATCTGTTACGTTGGCTTCAACTTTTATGCTCTTAAGTTATTATTATTCCGTATATACAAACACAAGATAATTCATATTTCGTTTATTTTTATATTGTAGATAGGATGACCAATACATTTCAACAACAACATAATGTGAAAATGTGTATGGGATGGAGAGTCTCTTGACCTGTTTAGTAAATAGTAAAATTGATCGAATCAGTAGAATATGCTGAAATTTCAGTTGTAGAGGTTAAGTTGATTGAATCTTTTAAAATATTTAAAACACACTACATATGTTATTAGAAATAATGAAAAATACATGAAATAGTCTACTACAATATATCACTCAGAAAATAACTTTAATTTAAAGTATACGTGTGATAGAGAATTTGCCATTCATTAAAATATTCACTTCCCTTGTATCTTCATAACTTAAGCTCACATGATTTTCACTTTTTTATTTTAGGTGCAAAGCCAAAACCTGAGTTTGTTAGAAAGCAAGTGTAAAAAGGCTTGTGAATGGAATTGATATAGAAGTCATCCATTACTACAGTAACTTCAATTCGGGTACCATAAGAATGTAACTACCGCTTTCAGGTTTGGTCTATGGTGAGTCGGGTTTGGTATTCGGTTTCTGTACGTGTTGTTTTAAATTTCAAAAAAACTGATACGAGAAACTCAGTTGGTTGATTTGTGAGAAAATTGAAAATATGATCAAAGATCAATTTTGCAGCGGCAATGTGGAGTTAATTCCCTAAATAGGTTTAAAACAATAGACAACTGCACAAATAGGACTTCAATGTTTCATATGACAAAAAATGTACCCGGTTGACAAAATTACCCTTAGTGAATTTTGAATTCGAATTAAAAATAACAAAAAATAAAAAATCCTAGAACTCTAGCGCCGCATGAAGAAAAACTGTCATCGCCCCTTCTGGCGTTGTCGCCCTTTCTGCCACCGCCACTCATTCTGCCTCCGCCGCCCTTTCCGATGCCGCCAGTCCAACCACCACCATCTCTTCAAGTTTTGTAGATGCAAATATGTCATCTTGTTGCCTAAAAAATCAAGTTAGACACAGTATAAAAATGAAACAATGAAGCCATTTTAATAAAAATAAACATTATATTGGCAAATTCTTTCAATTGACTTGGCACTTTATTGAATAAAATAAGATTTTTTCTAGCATCATCTAAAGATCCTATATGGAGGCACACATTTTTGAATAAAATAGGAAGCCACAAATTCCTGCCATAACTTGATTTCAGGCATAAAATCAAGTAACTTTTTCTGCCACAAATTTGGCAAAATATGAAGCCAACATCCAAAAATTCGTGAAAACCAAATGCGAAGCTTGACACCAAAACAAAAAAACAATTTACAAAAAAAATCCATAATGTGATTGTCAGTATACACATTTCTCCCATAAACTTGGCAAAATGTGAGGCCATCATCCAATTTTTTGAATTTTTTTAACTAAGAAATCAAAAATCAAAAATCAACGTCAAAATCCAGAAAAACAGAGATATGTGAAAAAAATGGAAAAAGAAGAAAAAAGAGAAGATGAAAGAGAAGGAGGGGGAGGAGGATGAGGAGACATACGTGGATCGGAATCGACTACCATGGTGGAAGAGAAGGCAGTAAGAGTTAGGGGCAGCGAAGAGAGGCGAAGGAAGAGTCGGTCGAGAGAGCTTCAACCATGGGAGAGTAGCAAGAGAACCTAGTGCATGTGAGAACTACATCGTGAGAATCGATTGTGAGATCGTGAGAGGAGTTGTGATTAATTCCTAGGCTTTTCATTTAATTATATAGGAGAGTATAATGGTAATTCGAAATCCTATTTAGGGAATAAAAAAGATGTGATTCTATTTTTGCATTTAAGTTTATTTTTAGTCCCATATAAGACAATTACTAAAGTTATAACTCATGCGTGATGTGTTGGACCTCTGTTACGCACGAGTACAATATCTATTATCATTAAGCCGACTGAATCATTGACTTAAAATCTCTCAAAAGTTTTGTCACATCAAGGCGTGGGGCCTTTGGGATCGGGATTCAACCTCTAGAAAGAATTGAATTTGAAAAAAAAAAGATTAGTTTTGGAACAACAGCGTAACTGCTAGGCTGCTACTACCTGAGTATTTACCGTAGGATTTTTATAGGTGTCCCTATTTTGTTTCTCAAACTTTTCCCACCACAGGATCTACTGCTGGATACTCAAGGACACGCACGGTTTTTTTGATAATCTAAGTGTCGGGGCTTACGCTCCCATAATTATGGAATCTAAGAACTACCCTTCAAAGCCCATAGACAATTAAATCCGGATCTGATCACAGTCAACTTCATCAGTACTGGTTCCAAAGGACGAATCCAGCATGACTTACATCACCGACTGCTCCTCCCACCACACGAACCCGCTATCTTTATCACCATCATCTCCTTTCTCAGCCGTTGAGCAACTTCGTGAAGGTAGGAAGGATCATTGAGAGCAAGACCTCCCTCATCTCCCCTTGGTGGGAATTAAATCTAAGACCTCCCACAAAGAAGAAACTTGAAGGTGGATGATTATCCATTGGATTATACCCACCAACCCCACATACTGCCTTTTCGAATCGCTGGTCGAAGGCCGGGGCTTCGTCGATGCGCAGGTTCACGCGCCTTACAACTCACGCGGATTTTCAACCGTAGGCAATTAGTGAATTACGGGCTATGATTTTTTGCTAATAATAACGGGCTATGATTAAAAAAGGACCATTGCAAAAAGTTTTTTAATGTGTTCTCACTTTTTACTTTTTAGATTTTCGCTTTCAATGAGATGAAAGTGTTAGTATATTAGAATAGAAGTTTGGGATTATTAGAAATCAAATTAAGCTCAATTTTAAAAAGGTGACAACTCCGGTAGCCATTTAACAAATGGGGTACCGTATCTACCACTCTATTAGATTACACTCACCAACTCCACGTACTGCCTTTTCGAATCGCTGGTCGAAGGTCGGGGCTTCGTCGATGCGCAGGTTCACGCGCCTTACAACTCACACGGATTTTCAACCGTAGGCAATTAGTGAATTACGGACTATGATTTTTTGCTAATAATTACGGGCTATATTAAAAAAGGACCATTGCAAAAAGTTTTTTAATGTGTTCTCACTTTTTACTTTTTAGATTTTCGCTTTCAATGAGATGAAGGCGTTAGTATATTAGAATAGGAGTTTGGGATTATTAGAAATCAAATTAAGCTCAATTTTAAAAAAGGTGACAACTTCGGTACCCATTTAAAAAATGGGGGTACCGTATCTACCACTCACTTGATTGATTCAAATCATTAGATCATTTTTAATTTAGATTTAAATAATTCAATTAAATCATTCTTATTGATCCTATGGATAAAAGTATGGTACCTTAAGGGTACCATAGAATCTACCTTTAAAAAATTGGAATTAATGTTTCTATAAAATTTAAGGAGATTTCTCTAAATAAGATTAAATAAAAGGATAATTGTAACAATATATGTTTAATATTTAAAATTTTAAAATAGGACTAAGTCTTCCTATTCTATCTTTTCCATTGTCCTTCCTAATAGGATCTTTGAAATAATCATTATAAAACATAAAAAATAAAATAACAAAATTAAAAATCATAAAAATTAAATAAAAATATATACAGACATCAACCACCACCTCAACCACCTTTCAACACCGCCACTTCCGATCGCCAAAAAAGATTGCCAACTTAGAAAAAAATTGTCATCGTTATGGCAATTTTTAAAATAAAGCTATATATTTTCAAAGAGTAAAAATGTAATCGTTATACGTAGTAATATTTTCAGAGAAATGTGGCATTTTTTTCCGGCGATCGATGGTGGTGGTGTTGGGAGGTGGAGGATGCAGAGGTAATAGCCTAAATATGTTTTTAGGTATTTTATTTTATCTTTTTTAGATTTTAAAGTTTTTAATTTTTTTTACTTTTTTTTTATTTTTTCCAGTTTTTTTAACAATTTGTAAATATTTTTACGATTTTTTATGTTTTTATTATAATTAAGACAATGATTTTTTATTACCTAATAAATCTATTAGAATATATAGGTTGAGGTAGAATAGGAGGAAGAGATAGACTACGTATATTACTTCTATTTGGGAAATAAAAGAAGTATAGTCTTAATGTGGAATTTTGGACTAATTTTAATTTCATTTAGGCCTAATAGCCGTAAAATTTATAAAAGTATTTGATAAAAATACTGGGGTTGGAGTATACAACCGTTGCTATCACCGGAAATCCTTTGTCTTTTGTCACTGCCACAAGCCCACAACCAACAAGTTGCCTTGATTATGTTGTTGTGAAGTATACAACATTTAAAATTATCTAATTGTGCTAAAGGTAGTAATGTAATTTATAGTCATATTTAAGGAAAAGAACATATTGAGTCCTATCTCCAAGTGTTTAGTCAAATTTTGTGCAATTTTCTCTAGGAGTTTATGTTGAATTTAAGTGTATGCTCGATAGATATAAGTCCCCTATTATCTGACTTATACAATTTAAAAATCTCCAAAAGTTCCTAATTATATGTTTGCTACGATAATTTTTAAGAGCTTTCCTAATATCAAAACTTCTGAAAAACGTTTGTAACTTTTAACATTAATTAGTCACAATAATTTGTTATATCAAATAGAACTAAATCAAACAATCATTTTTTTATTAAATAACTATTTTTTTCTTTTAAGATTTAGTCAATAGAAACTTAGAAAAATATTTTTTCAACTAATTATGCCAAAGTTCTTCTAGATAATTGCTTTAAATTTAATTTTTCTAAAATTATATTCTTTTCAACATTAGGAACTTACTGCATGTTTGATAGGTACGAGTCTCTGCCTTCTACGGAGTAACATTTATACTATTTAATTTAAAGTTTTTAATAGCTTTTAGTTATATATTTGGCAGAGCAATTTTCAAGATTTTTTTTTCAAAATAAAGATTTTTTAGAAGTTGCACCAAATAACTTCCGAAAAAAGTTTGTAGCTTTTTAACATTTATTAGTCACAATAATTTGTTATACCAAACTGAACTAAATAAAACAATATTTTTCTAAAAATAATTATAGTTTTTCTTTAAGATCTTAATTACTAAAAACTCACAAACATATTTTTTCAGCTAATTTTGCAAAGGATACCCCGAATAATCACATATTCAAAAAAACTTAAATAATCGCTTTAAGAAAATATTTGCAAAATCATTCATCTGTTTAACATTTGGAACTTAGGCTTTTAATCAATTTCCATATCATCTGTAAAGTAAATACCTAATAATTTATTTAAAGTGGATTGAAACACAAACACTATCTAAATATCACTTCGTATTGTTGAGTTTCGGGTACGAGTGCCTATACTGTGCGACGGGTGCACGGTGAACACCATGCACCCATTGGATATTATTTTCTCTTTTTTTTAAAATGGTAATAACTTTTTTATTTTTGATCCGATTTTTATAAAATTTATATAAACATTTTTTATTTTTCATGATCTCTCAAATGAGACCAATATTGCCTATGTAATTTTTACATATTAACATTTGCGTGTAAAATATGTAACTTTACGTGTTAAAATATGTAACTCACGTTCAGTCAGACCAAATGCAACTCGTGTGTATAAATATGTATCTCTACGTGTAACAATATGTAACTTTACGTAAAACAATATTTAAGTCGCGTTCAGACAGGACAAATGCAACTCGTGTATAAATATGTAACTCGCGTGTATAAATATATAACTTTACGTGTACAAATATGTAACTTTACGTGTAAATATATGTAAGTCGCGTTCAGGCATGTCAAATGCAACTCGTGTGTATATATATGTAACTCGCTTATAAAAAGATGTAACTTGCTTATAAAAAGATGTAACTCGCTCATAAAAAGATGTAACTCAATGTATTATCAAATGTAACTGAGACCACTGATCCACTCCCAGACAGATTCGATCTTCTATTTCACAAACCTATCATCTCCCAAACAGATTCAATTTTCCTTATAATCCAATACTCATTAATATAATAGTTCGATAATTTCTTAAAATTACATAAGCAATATTGGTCTCATTTGAAAGATCATGAAAAATAAAAAATGTTGATATAAATTATATAAAAATCGGATCAAAAATAAAAAAGTTATTATCATTTTTTAACAACAAAAGCAAAAAAAAAACAGGCATGCTTTTTCGTTTTGCAGCCGGGCGCACCATCCTCATGGTGCGCCAGTTGCACGGTATAATTTGCCTTCAGGTACAAAAATGCAGCGGGAAAAAATTCTCTTCTCAAAAGTAATCAATCAGATCTGAGGTTCTTAGTATATACAAGCGAAATTACGAAAGTATGAGAGATTTACATTGCAAACACGAAGCAAGGATGTCAAACAGTCTGAGAAAATGATCCTGAACTCTACTGGTATCCACATGCACGTGGACTATATCGCTCACAGGGGACACGCTACCATTCTCTTCTCTCTCTTTCTAGATTTATTAGCTGTGAATTTAACACTTAAACTCGTGGCTATCATTAGCCTTATTTAATTATAATAGAGAGAGCGAGAAGGAGTATTTTTATATCTATTTTATTAGCTATATAACCCGAGTTTCATAGGTAATAAAACTCTTATGGAGGTCCTACCTCAATACTATTCAAAACCCTATTTTGAATTAGACTAATTGGATAATTTAATACTATAAACAAACATTAATTATCTATATCACTTAGGTGTGTGACCTTATAACTTTATATATCGTTGCCAGAGGACTAGAAAATTATTTCGAGTCTCACAAGTCATAAGCGGTCTCTAGCAAGACATTATAACTACCCAATATATATAAATGTCAATTAAATCTGACATAACCTTTTAATGATTAAGTTGTCTAATAATTTTCTTTTGTCAAACAATATCTTAATCGCGACAATATTAGTTCGTGTCATCCTTGTTATTCTCAATAAATATTTCTTCATTGTCAAGTAAGATTAATCTTGAACAAATGTCACTTCATTTGAACATGGTGATGATGATTAATCTCATTTGTCAAGGGACCCAATAGATATCTTTCTCTCGCCATAAGAGAGTGACAAAAACTATCTTGATAATTCAAGTATTATTACATGGTTCATAATATGTACAATCACAATCCTTATAATTATTCATTTAAAGATAACAGTTAATGGTGTTAATACATATTAATTCTCATGTAAGTAACAATGACTATCTCAAGTATAAGAATATAGCACCTCATCATTATTGAGGACAACAGAGATGATATATAACATAGTAGTGTCCTCAAGTTAGGTCTGTCCAATGAACTTGTTCACCAACAAGCATCTAGTTATCAACTTAATATCTTTATACCCATGACTAGTGGAATATAGTCACCAGTTAGTTTACATATTGGTGTATTAATTATTAATGTCCCAAATTAATAATATTAGACCAGAGACAGTTAGAATATTATGTTTATTAGAAAGTGTAGCATTCCACATTAAGTCTCGTACTTAATCATCTACTAAACATAATATTTAAAGACTAAATGTTAATAAAGAAAACTCACAATAATTAACATAAAATGAGTTTGTGACTTTATTAATAATGAACATTAAATATTCATTAATAAATCATAAACTATGATTATCCTAGAGCACAGGGACGGAGCCAGAATGTGAACAAGAGGGGGCCGGGGTGAAATTAAAAAATTAAATAATAACAGATAAAATACACATGCAATAAACATTAAATAATGTACTACATAGTATCCGCCGTAGCGATTATACTTGCTGGCAAAGTTGAAAAAATGTACTAATATACGTGATATTTATTACAACCTCCAAAAAATACATGAGTAAACGTCATGCAAATTAAAATTTAGAAATTATCCTTGCATGTCATGAAAACTAGTGCCATATTGGTTTAATACGCGGACTCTAATATAAGTTTGTATAGTTATATATTTAAATGTTAAAATGCTCCAGACTTGAGCTCACTGCTACTTTCGTCCATGCCCTCTGTTATTCTAGGCCAGCTACGCAGATGGGCAGACCGGCAGCAATTCACAAGTATTCATACTTATTTTTTTGGGAAAACTGTCAAACAGGTCCTCGAACTTTCATAAAAAAGTCAATTAAGTTCTTCTATAGGAGACTCTGTCCGGCCGTCGCGATTTGGGGTGGTCCCCGGTTGATTTTTTTGATGATTTTTTTTGAGCATCTTATTCATCAAGTCTAGTTTACTCATTCCAAATTTCAGCTAAAAATTCAATTGGGAACGTATTCAAATTAATTCGAGAATGCAAAAATGCGCAGTTATCTTCACGAATTTATTTGAATGTGTTTCTGATTGAATTTTTATCTGATATTTGGTATGAGTAAACTAGACCTGATGAATAAGATGCTCAAAAAATTTCATCAAAAAATTCCACCGGGAACCGCCCCAAATCGCGATGGCCGGACAGAACCTCCTATAGAATGACTTAATTGACCTTTTTATGAAAGTTCGAGGACCTATTTGACAGTTTTCCCTATTTTTTTATTAATTCTAGGGCTGGACTTTAAATTTCAATGATTTCAATAGCGTTTCAGGCCCAACCGTGAACCGCTCAGATGCCTTACATCACACAATCATACGGAGCAGCAGTCAAAAATAAAATGTTTGGTGGGAGGGAAAAGAATAACTAATACTACTAGTAAAAAAATAAAAAGTTGGGAGGGGTCATGGCCCCCCTGGGGTTACCTATAGATCCGTCCTTGCTAGGGCATATTGTCAACAGTCTCCAACTTGCACTAGGATCAATCGTGAACAAAACGAATGCCTAATGCATTAGTATGACGTTCACGATTTGCTTGTGATAGAGTAGCTTGGTGAGCGGATCAACCACATTTGCATCTGTCGGTACTTTGCATATCTTGACGTCGCCTCTATTGACTATCTCTCGAATGAGGTGATAACATTTGAGTATATGCTTTGATTTCTGATGTGATCTCGGTTCCTTTGCTTGTGCAATATAATGGCTACATTGTTATCACAATACAAGTCCATTGATCCAACAATACTAGGAAAAACACTCAATTCAACGATGAATTTCCTTATCCATATTGCTTCTTTTGCTGCTTGTGAAGCAGTGATGTACTCAGCTTCTGTTGTAGAATCTGTCACTGTGTCTTGTTTAGAACTCTTCTAGCTCACTGCTCTTGCATTGAGCCAAAACATAAATCCTGGTTGCGATCTAAAATCATCCTTATCGGATTGGAACACAACATCGGTGTAACCATTTACATTGAGCTGATCTGTAACACCCCACATCGTAGGACCCGAGGTAATTACTCCTAGACACTCTCCAGACCTCTAGTACTGTCCTCACAAACCACCACGAGCCTTTACCACGCACTTTGTCCTCACTCGTACGCGTCCTGAGAAACTTCACAGGGGGTCCCATCCCAACACTACTCCCGTGCAAGCACGCTTAACTTTGAAGTTCTCAGGTGATGAGCTCCCTTAAAAAGAGATGCACCTCTGTTGGTATGAGTAGTACTATTGATTCGTTTAAATTAAATCTCAAGTGTTACAATCACCCTCACTTAGGAACGCAACGTCCTCATTGCGCCCATAAATCAATCTAAATCAAATCCTAGAATCCTATTACATTTAATGTAATAGAAGAAGTAAAAAGCAATTTAGAACCCTCTTCCACTTACTTGTGGACATTTAAAAATTCTTAAAATTTGTTTCACGGTGCTTAATATAAGCACATAACTCCACCGACACAATTCAAAACACTCTAAAAGACTAAATTTAGTTTTTTAAATATAAATATGACAGATATTTTTTACATGTTGTCAAGTAACTCGTGGTGTGATGACATCCTACCAAAGAAGAGATCGTAAGTTTTTCACACTACCTGCTTTAGTAATTGCTTTAAATTAAATACTTTGGTAAGTCAAATGACTCGTTGCTGAATCAACAGAGCAAGTGAGTTTAAAGTTTAATTTCTTACCCAAACTTCGTAAGAATCCCATAAGGCCTAAACTCATCTCCATTTTAACCCTTAAACATCAATTGTTCTATTTAATTAAGTAGTTAACATGCACCCATAATTGGCGTTGAAAAGTTTAAGATTAATTTGGTTACAACAAATATAACTTCTAAATTTATACGAGTAATTTATTTAGCCATTTAAGCTAACTCATAGTCTAACACAAAATAAATGGAGTGTACCGTGAACGCGTTTGTGTTAAGCTATTTAATTCCCTCATGAATTTAAGGGTGGACAGTCCGAAGTGCGTGCCATTGGCCTGGGTGGTTGGAAGATAGATACACGCAAGTGATAACTCACAAAAATTAAGAGAGTGATTTTGTTCATTTGCTAGGCAAGAGCCTAACTCCATCTCCATATTGTTTCATGTTCACCAAAAATGTTTCGCTAAAGCTGATCCACACTTTGTGACGGCCAATTGGGAAGAAGGAGAGAGGCTAGCCTCTCCCATGGTCCAAGCCAACTGCTTCCATTTAAATGAAGGTGTACACAATATGTACATAAATTGTAAATTGTCCGTTTACATAAGCATTTTGACATAAAACTTAACCTTTTTTGAAATGTATTGACTGTATACACAGATAACTAGGAGTGTGTACAATCTGTATACTAATTTTGTGTACAATAAGAATTTTTCTTAAAGGAAAAAGATCCTCGTATGGATCCTCACACCTCCAATCTTTGAGCTTTTTTATCACACGGTAAAACTCAGCGCCATATTATGTCTGTCTTTAGAGTTTGTAACCCGGTTTTTCGACTTATCACACATCTCAGCCAACTTTTTCACCAAACTTCTAACTTTCGGTTTGGCGCGCTCAATTGTGCAATAATAAGAAAAGGTAAGGTTGGAATTACTTTTTTGACTGTATTGGCTGAAGTTGTTGTAGAGGAACATTTTAGTTATTTTTACATATAGTTTTTTCTTTATTTTATTAGCAAAATATATTTTCATGGATCAACAGAATCAATCTATTCAACCAGAATTTCGTAACTTTCAGCAGAAACAGTCAATTCAGCCGATTTTGATTTTACCAAACAGATTATTAACAATTTTCTTTGGACACACAGAAAAAATGATTAAGTACAAACAAAAATGTACACATTGGTTTTCGTGCTGTGTTACATAAATGGAAGAGTTTTGTTGCACTAAAGCCAACGTCTGTGTTCATACATTTAGGTGTCTGTACACATACAATTTGTACATTTTTGTTTATGCTTAATACTATTGTTTGTACACACAAACACTGCAAAAACCAGTGCGTATACGCAGAAAAAAAATGACAAATGTTCATCTCTAATCTTTCTGCGAATTTCCGGCGACTCAAACTTTTTTTCTGTTCGATCCTAAAAGGTGATGAGATGATGAATATGGTATATGGTGAATATGAGATAGATATGAATATAGTGTGGTAGATAGAAGCAGATGTAGATGGAGTGATGAAGATGAATTATGATGAATATGGTGAAGATAAAGATTATGAAGTGGATGTAAAGGTATGGAAATGGAACAAAAAAGAAAGAAGAGAGAGTGGTTGAAGAAGACTCGTATGTATGGAAAGAACTTAAGAAAGAAAAGAGAAGGATAAGAGAGAGGGAATGATGTAGAATGTAAAGTTAGGCAAATTATACCGTGGGATCGGCCCACCTTTCGCATGGTGTGACGATCTCACTTTTGACAAGTTACGTTGCTTTCTTTTTTTGTTGGAGTTTCTTCCTTCCCTTTTTTGCTATTCTTTATTTATTTTTCTTTTCTTCAATTCTTCTCCATTTTCATCAAATTAAAATGTTAAAAATTTAATTGCAGTTTTAATTTTTCTTATCTTCAATTTAAATTATAATTGAATCTATTTTTTTATTCTTTATCAGTACATAACAAAAAGTTTAATAATCTAAATAAGATAAGTATATTGCATTTCATATTCATACTCTATTTTTTGTAATATCTTTTTATATTCATACATTTTTTGTAATATAATTTTATATGCATACACTCAATATTTTTATTGAGTTTGTTTATTTTGATTCTAGCTTGGTTTACATTTGATAATATACGAAGTTACATCATCTAGCTTAAACTCGAGTTACATGTTATGATGCGTGAGTTGCATCTTGTTATGCGTGAGGTACATCTTCTTATGCGCGAGTTACATACTTTTATGCGCGACTTACATCTAATTATGTGTGAGTTACATCTAATTGATTGTGATATTTTGCTTATCTTTATCTTGAAATATTTATATTCTAACTGAATTAATTTTTTTCTTTACCAATTTAATACAAAATTTTATTTATCCACATAAAATAAGTATATTGTATGTCATATTCATACACTATTTCTTACTTTGTATACTTTTTTAATATTTATTATACACTTTTTTTGTAAAATATTTTTTATATTCATATACTTTTTTCTATAATATATTTCTTATCTTTTTTATATGTTTTTTGTGTTTTATAGACATTAAGATTGTTTATTTTGTTCTAAATTTGAAAAAACATGAGAATAATACATTTTTCGTATGTGTGAGTTATATTTATAGACAATTTCTATAATTACAATTGATATTATATGGAGTTACATCTTCTTATGCACGATTTGCATCTTCTTGTGCGTGAATTACATCTTTTTATACGCGAGTTACATTTGAGTTTTCCTTAACAAGTTACATTTTGCATACACTAAAGTTAGATTTTCAATCAACGCGAGTTACATTTTCTGTAATACGAATTACATCACAACATAAAGTCTACTATTGAAACAAAAGAATCATTGTTATGCAAAAAAAAATCCAAAAAAATACTCCCTCCGTTCCTATTAAAACTTCCAACTTTCCTTTTTCGTCTGTTCCAATTAAAACTTCTATTTTCTCTTTTTAGTAAAGAATTTGTGGTTCACAACATTTCTTACACATTTCTCTCTCCTCTGCACAACTCTCCACCACATAATACCAACTATCTTAAATTGTGTGCCAAACCTATTTGGAACATAAAATAGGAACGGAGGGAGTATGTGTTTTGGCAAAAAAAAATTTAAAAACAATTTTATGGACTTAATATTAAAAACAAAATATATTCACCATTTATATTAACCCTTGCTATTAAATAAAAAAAATCACTTTTTTTACATAAACAAAGTGAGTATTTGGCCAAAAAAACGATTTTTTGGCAAAAAAGCATATTTATGTCCTTAATATTAAAAACAAAATATATAAACTATTTAAATAAAGTAATTGAACAATTAGACTCCTTATTTTCATTAAAATCAATGTTTTATTTCTTATAATTCATATTAGACAAGTTACATTTCAACTTGCTTGTTGTTACATTTCTTATTAGCATGACTGCATGAGTTACATTTTGTTACACGCGAGTTACACCTATTCAGCTACTGAGACAATGAAAAAACAAAAATGAAGTTACTGTTCACGTGCGTGAACAGTAACACGCTTTTTTCTGTGGTAGCAGCATGCTAACCGTGGGCTGCTCCCACGGTATACCAACTGGTGTGGGCAATTTATATCCTGGGATCGGTGCACCATGAGGATGGTGCGCCCGATCCCAAAATGACACAACATCCATTATTTTTTATTTTTTTTATTGTTAAAAATTGTAATAACTTTTTATTTGATATCCGATTTTTATAAATTTTATATCAAATTTTTTTATTTTTCATGATCTATCAAATGAGACCAATATTGCTTATGTAATTTTAACAAATTATTTTGAAGTTACATTTGATAATATATCATGAAGTTACATCTTCTTCTGCGCGAGTTATATCTTATTGTACGCAAGTTACATCTTAATATACGCGAGTTACATCTTAATGTATGTGAGTTACATCATGAAATAAACCCCTGCTACATCTTTCATTTTTATCATTTGAAAAATAGTGTATGAATATGAAATACAATATACTTATTTTATGTGGATTAATAAAATTTTGTATTAAATTGGCAAAGAAAAAAATTAATTCAGTTATATTTGAATTAGTTCAAGATAAAGATAAGTAAAAAATCACAAATAATTAGGTATAACTCACACATAATTACATGTAACTCGCGCATAAAAGTATGTAACTCGTTTATAACAAGATGTAACTTACACATAACGAGATGTAACTCACACATAATTACATGTAACTCGTGCATAAAAGTATGTAACTCATGTATAGCAAGATTTAACTCACACATAACAAGATGTAACTCACACATAATAACTTGTAATTAGAGTATAAGATGATGTAACTTCGTATATTATCAAATGTAACTCCAAGCTAGAAGCAAAATAAACAAACTCAATATCTTAAAAACCTCTAAAAACATATAAAAGTGATAAAAAATATATTATAGAAAAAGTGTATGCATATAAAAATATATTACAAAAAAATATATGAATGTAAAAAATTAAAATTACATAGGCAATATTGGTCTCATTTGAAAGATCATGAAAAATAAAAAAATTTGATATAAATTTTAGAAAAATCGAATAAAAAATAAAAGAATTATTAACAATTTTAAGAAAAGGAGAAATAACAAATAACAAAGGGTGCATGGTGTTGACCATGCACCGGTTCCACAGTATAAGCACCGATGAGTGTGGGTTTTCTTTAGGGATGACAATTTAACCCGATCCGATGGGTACCCGCACTGAACCAAACCGGTCAAAATGGGGAAAACCGCTTTGACGGGGTAACGGGTACGGGGCGGAGAATACCCGATTTATCTAAACGGGTAATGAGGCGGTTATGAGTTTATACCTACCCGCCCCGTTACCCACCCCGTTTAATTTGGACACGGTTACTTGCACCATTACTCGACCCACATAATTAACTTATATATTTTAATAGTTTATATATTTATTATTTAATATATTAAGTATATATGAATAGTAGTACATTAGTATATGACACTTATTACCTCTAGTTTTTTGAAAAATATTCAACTAATCGACTATCCTTTGCAATTCTGAGGAGTTGGTGCTCAAAGTTCACTATTTTAGATTTTTAATTTTCAATATCATTCATCATCCTTCCTTTGTTAACTTCTACGAGATTTATTTTCTTCACATATTGATTATTTAATTTTCGTGATTTTCTGTACACAATTTTCACATTGTGACTCTCTTAAAATTTTCACCCAATAACTTTCATAAAGCTCACATATGAGTTTAAAGTTCAAATACTGGGAAACATTAGTCTAGATTGCTTTAATTTATGTAATTGCTAATAACTTTGTAGAGATGTATTCAGAGGAGGAGCTAGGGGGGGGGGGGGGGGGGGCAAGGGGGGGGGCAAGCGCCCCCGCTCCGACTATTTTTTTTTACTAGTATTACTTATAATATGTTTCTTGCCCCGGCTTCTTTTTTGATTTTAAAAACAATAAGTACAACTTAAGGTTATTTTAAGATGAAGTGTTAAAATAAATAAAAAAGTATTTTCAGAAAAAGTAAAAAAAAATGAAATATAGAATAAAAGGGGATTAATGAGTCAATTAGACAAATGAGCATCAAGTCTAAGGCTAAGTAAAAAAAACGGGCATAAGTAGAAAAATGAAAAAAAAAACAATTCTAAAGCCCAAGCCACCTAGACAATCCTAAAGCCTAAGCCCAAAAATGAAAAAAATAACAATTCAAAACGTAATCACTAAAGTCTAAAGCCATTAAGTGGGTTAAAATTTCAAAGCTTCATTAACAAAAGACCTAGGCAGTCGGCAGTCCCTTCCCACTCCGCCAAAAAAAATGAATCGAGCAGTTGAGAACGCAGGTAGGCAGCGAACGTGAGAACTGAGAAGCAGCATCGCCCGCTCCCTCTCCGGCTTTACTCCCTAACAGAAATCTACCTTCCTTCTCCAGTTAGTTCTCACTTCTCCCCATTTGTTCTCAGATTCTGCAATTTTCAAGTAAGTTTCTCATCTGCCAATTTATGCCCATATTAATTATTTGCTCTCATCCCTAACGAAAAGTCAGAAATTATTTGTGTGAATCCTCAAATCTCAGTTCTAGATGCAATTTAATGCTATTTGTATAAGGAACATTTTTAATTCATACTTATTTTTGTTATATTTAGGAGTATGAGTTTGGATAAATTTGTAATTAAGACTAAGAGGTCTTTGATGTGAGTGATTTCTTTGAATATTTGTCCATGATTACTAACATGGTTGGATCCTCTTGTAAAAGAAAAGATGAATTTCGCCAAAAACAACATGAAAACATGGTAGCCATGTTAGAAAAAGGTGAAATTACGACCGGGAGAGGATTGAATCAAGAAAGTACTTTAGCACGACCGGGAGCTACTCGATGGGGTTCACATTTTACAACCATTATTCGTATTCTATCTTTGTGGTCTCCAACAATCCAAGTGCTTGACAATATATTTGATGATGGAATTGATTCGAAATCAAGAGGCAAAGCTAGTAGTTTGGTTGAAAAAATGGAGAGCTATCAATTTGTTTTTATAGCCCACTTGATGAAGAAGGTATTGGGATTGACGAATATGTTGTCACATTTCTTGCAACAAAAAGATCAGAACATTCTTGAGGCTGTGAGCTTGATTAAAAGCACTAAAGAGAAGTTCCAAGATTTGAGAGGAAGTGGATGGGAAGAGCTATTAGAAGATGTCAGTAAATTTTGTGTGAAGAATAAAATTGACATTCTAAACATGGAAGATACAACTCATCGTTCTAGACGCGTTCGCCATCCGGTAACAAATTATCATCACTTTCGAGCTGATATTTTTTATCAGGTATTTTTTTATTAAAATTTAAATTATTTATTAGTTGTTATTATTATTATTATCATTATTATTATTACTATTACTACTACTTTTTATTATTACCTTATTGTAGGTTATAGACCAGGTCAATCTGGAAATGGAGAATCGCTTTAGTGAGTCAAATACAGATTTACTCGCTTGTTTAGCTTGCCTTGATCCTAAAGATAATTTTTCCAATTTATGTGAGTCAAAGCTACTCAGTCTTGCGGAGTTATATTCATCTGATTTTTCAGCTGTTGAGCAAATGGAGCTTAAAGAACAACTCCAAGTTTGGATATATGAGATGAGAGGAAATGAAGCATTTTCCACTTTACAAAGTATTGGTGAAGTGTCTAAGAAGATGGTTGAGCTTACAATTCACAAATCTTTTCACTTGGTCTATCGTCTTATTGAGTTGGCTCTAGTGTTACCAGTTGCAACAGCCACAGTTGAAAGAGCTTTCTCAGCGATGAATATTATCAAGACAGATCTTTGCAATAAGATGGGAGATGACTATCTTACGGATTGCTTAGTATGCTACATCGAAAGAGACATTTTTCAAGCAATTGATAATGAAGCTATTATGCACCATTTTCAAATTATGAAAACTCGTAGGATTGATTTGTCTAGGTTGCAGAAGTAAATCAAGTAGTATGTAATGAACTATAATTTTTTGTTAAATTATTACGCTATTGTTGTTCTTATTATATTTTGGACACGAATTTTAAAATTTTTAGTCTTTGGTTTGCCCCTCCTTGGATAAACCTCTGGCTCCGCCACTGGGTGTATTGGATGAGTAGATTAATTTTGATTGACTGTTCTAATTTATATCAAGATTTAAATTTAAATTATGAGTTTTCTAAAACAGTAACTACAAGAATACATAAATCATAGTACTAGAAGTACATTTTTTAGAAATAATACTAAATCTATAATCAAAATAAAAGTTGTGGACAAAAATGCGATTCTAGTAACTTTAGTGTTTACAATTTTATTCAAATATTATATCGTAGTGATTATAAAATTTACTCATGATAACTTATAATCACATTTATGTTCATATATTTTGTATTAGTGATATTTAGTAAAAAACCCGGAAGACCGCAGCCAAAGATTCATTGATCCTTTTCTCTTCACTCCAATAGTGTCCAATCCCATCTGTACGGAGAGAGTTGGCAAGTGGATTGAGAACAAATCAATACTTCCTTCCAGCTCGTGTGACCGTGAAAAACAATTTGCAGGCTGTGAATTGCCCCCCAGTTTTTCACGTAAACGATTTGGTCAATTTCAGTTTTACTAATTCATACCTTTAAGTATTTAACATTAAAAAAGAGGATGACACCCCATCCCTCAAGACCCTCCAACCCCGACCGGACGGTACATTGGGAGGATGTAAATTTGACTATAATCTCAATTTGATCGATAGAGAGTGGGGTTTTATTTCTGATACTTGCAGAGACGATATGCATTTTTAGCATAGCTATTTAACACTCAAAAGAGGACATTTGGTCCTGGATCGAACGCTCAGGACCAAGCTATGACATGTATGATTCTAATTTTTCAACTCTTAATACTCCGTATATTCCTTCAAAAAAATAATACTCCGTATACCATTTCAGAGGGTATATCAATTCATTTATTAATATTTTTAGATTTTGTAAATGTAAACACTTCAACCATTTCAATATATAACGATACATAACTGGTTCTGAGTTTTTATTAATTATTTTCTCCCAAATTTCGATCAATTTTATCTTTCTTTCTAAATTTTATTATTATAAGCCCTATTTATTTTCCTCCACGTACTTCTCATATCACTGCTCCACGAACTTCTTACATTCTTCAAGTTAGAGTGTTTCTTAAAGAATTAAAAATGAAAAATACACGACAAATACTTTTCAAAAAATGCAATTTGCACTTCAAAACACATGAAAATATGGACTATATCTATTGTTATTATTATTATTGGTAAAAGTTGTTTGAGAAATCATTGGGAAGCTAATTTAAAGGATCATAATCGGACCAGAATAGTAGAGTATGGATAGGTTATTAGTGGGTGACGGGTGAAGTGTTAGGAATCTGGAATGATGCAACAAACCGGGCAATAAAACAGACAGAGTTGTTAAATAATCATTTTTATGGGTACAGCGCAATGGTAAGGCTGCGTTTGGTAATTGGTATGTATGGGCAGCTGGGGAGACTTGGAGATAAAATGATGGGCACACGTTTTAAATCCATAAACAAACAATCGGGAGCTACTTTTGAATTTTTTTATTTTTATTTTATATGGTCAAATGCATCTTCTACCTACTTATGTTTGGAGTACTATTGGGTCCCTAACTTGAAAGGGCTCAATCACAATATGTGATCTTAAGAAGATAACGCAATTAAATTTTACTCGTCTTCTTTATCAATCTTGCTACTATATGGTCTTGATGGAATGATGGTAATTGGTAAGGCTCTCTGAGGTAAGAAAATTGAGTTTAAATTAGGGCTTTGAATTTCGCATGGAATGATCTAATAAATTATTGTTCTGTGTATATTATTTACAATTATGGAAATCTAATTTATTTTGGTCTGATCGATCTAGATTCTGGTGTGATAGACATTTGTGTTAAGTGTTATGTGTATTTTACAAATGTTGAAGCTGATATGATCTGATCTAGCCTGATTCGATCTAACTAAGTTCGATCCGATCAGTTCTGAAACTTAAACGAATCCGATTAGATATGACGTTATAAGAGATTAAAATTTGTGCATAACTTAGTGAAATAAAAATTGCACGTCACTGAAGAGAATCCATTGAGTAACACTGAAATTAGTAAAATTTACTAAAATTGATAAAATTATGTGTTTGAAAATGTTGAATTGGTGCATTAAGAACATACTCCTTCCGTCCCGCAATGAACTTCCCACTTTCCTTTTTTGGATGTCCCAGAAACAAGTTCTCAATTCCTTAAATGGCAAGTTAATCTAGATCAAAACAATGTCAAACAGTGCAAAACAATGTCAAACAGTATTGGAACAGCACAAAACAGTGCTAAACAGTGTCGAAACAGTGTCAAAACGGTAAAATTTACCCCATGGTAAGTTTATTTCCTTAATATGTGTGTAGGTCAAACTGTGAAGTTCATTGTGGGGCGGATAGAGTACTATATTTCAAATATATATATATATATATATATATATATATATATATATAATTATTTGAAAAATTAGCTAAAATAGTCTTTTGCAACAAATTGAGTTTGCAATAAATTATTCTTTTGCAACAATTAGTTTTAACTATTATACAATTAAATTTACACATTTTATTAAAAAAAAATACGACTACTAGCCTACAAGGTGAAAACATGAAAGGCCCTTAATTTAGTGGTTCGATAATTAAAAAAGAGAGCAAAAATACTTTAATAATGGACCTTCTTCTCATTTCGATCATGTGGAAATTTGGAATACGGCAAGATGGTTTTGGTTTCTTCCGTGTCTTCTTTCATTGTCAAATCCACTTCACCAAAAGATAAAAAGGCCATTTCGGGTAAGTTTGGGTAATAGCGGATTGACTTCGATCTGCCGTTATTTACGTATGAAAACACTGCATTTTGTGGTGGTTTGCACAAATCCGCCAAAAACCAAATAACCCTTTCGTAATAATTTTCGTTCCATTGATCGATTCTGGTGAAATTCATGAAATTCTGGCTGATGTGACTGAATTATGAAAAATAATATTTAAAATATAGTTTAATAATTAAATAAAGAAAAATATATATGAAAAAATTTCTAAGATGACTCTCTACAATAATTTCAGCCAATACAGTCGAAAAATAATTTTAACCTTACTTTTCCTTGTTAGTTATTACTCCCTCCGTTTCCAAAAGAAAGTCACGGTTTGACTACACGATTATGAAAGAAATAAATTGACTTTATTGTAGAAAACATTGTTTATACACTGTTTGACACTGTTTGGACACTGTTTGACATTGTTTCGCACTGTTTGCACTGTTTGGATGTAGATTTCTTTGCCAAATAAGGAAATAAGAGAAGTGTGACTTTATTTTTGAAACATCTCAAAAAGGAAAGTATGAGTTTCTTTTAGAAACGGAGAGATTATTACATAATTCAACGTGTGAAATAAAAAGTTACGTGTTTGATGAAAAAGTTGGCTTATGAGTCAAATATAGGATCACCAAATGAGTTCAAAGGCAGAAAACTGAATTAGTGAAATAAGTATGTCGATATAATCATTAGCGGCGGAAACTAGGGGGGGGGGGGGGCGAGTCGGTGCCGACGCTCCCCCTTCTCCGGCGGCAGTTTTGTATATATATGTGTGTGTGTGTATCTCAGTCCCGGTTCAGAAAGTATTTATATATTAAAGCACAGTCGCTATTTGTATGAATAAGTTGTGATAGTTCAAATGGTGGGACAGAGATTGAGAGAGCTCTGCCTTCCAAAATGGCCCAGGTTCAATTCTCAGGAGTGGCAATAATTTTTTGCTATCTCATTTGCCTTGCACCTTTCCTTTTACGTATGAGTGGTATAACTACTTTATGGACGTTGTCATTTAATTTACGGACGTTGTCATTTAATTTAATGTCAATAATAATTGTAAAACTACTTTATGCTTATTTGATCATCTAAAACTACTTTAAGTTAATATATCTTGTGCATTTTTAAGCATTTTTATTTCAAATTAAACACTCTACATATACATATATATGGAGTATAAGTTTTGGATCAAATAAAAAGAGTTCTTATCATAAAAATTGATCGAAAACAAAGATTGTGCATCTCACTTGAGATCCGATGACTCAAAATTAGCCAACAATGCGCTATATTTTATCAAAAACTCGGTGACAATTTGATAAATAAATCAAAATTTTCTCTCATTGAGAAAAAGTGTAAAATAAATATCTACTAGTGTACCAAAATGAGTAAAAAGTGTACCCGTTCTCATTTTTCATGGGAATAACTCTTTTTATTAGAACCTCACTCTATATGTATATAATAATTAATTTTCACTCGTTTTTATTTTATCTTAATTAAAAATTGTTTTTCAAAAAAAATATAAGAGCACCCCCTCAAATTATTGTCTGGTTCCGTCACTGATAATCATATAATCATGCCGATAAAAAAAAGTGATTTAGTGATTTATAATCAAAAGGAATATTCATATACGGAGTACTACGTACAAGTAGTTAAAACAAAAGTGGTTTTTGGTAGGGGTGGGCATAAAACCCGAACCGAACCGGTACCGAACCGTCCCGTAATTGTACCGATCCGAACCGAATACCGGGTATTTAAACGGTTCTATAGATTTTTATCCCGTACCGAAACCGTACCCTTTGAAATGGGTACGGGACCGGTCCTAGATTTTGAGAACCAAAAAATACCGGACCGAACCTTTCAAAAATAATGCATTTGATTTTTTTTATATTTTTTCTATACCACTATATATTTTTATAGACCAACAAGTTTATACCCCAAGTGTGCATTCATGTGTCCCTAAGATATCTAAATGTGTGTGTTTATATATATTGTTATTTTTTCTTTTTAGATAATATATGTTATATTTTGGTATGTATTGAAAGAATATTAAAATTTTAGAAATCATTAATGACTATTCAATTCTAGCAATGTTGTATCATGTTAGTGCATTTTTTACAACTCAATTAATATGATTTAAATCTTAGCTCTCAAGGTTCAATTATAAATTAAAATAGAACTACGGAGTAATATTTAACCTAGAACAAAGAATTGAAATAATTGAAATACACATACCTAATATTCCTAATAATAAGTCAAGTTGTCAACCATTTAAATATTCATCAAAACATCATTTAAGTTGTGTCCTACGCGACTTCAAAGTAGAAAATTCATCAATAATAGAATCTACATCTATTTATTGGTAAAATCTCGTTCAATGTAGATCATCAATGAAACTTCAAGAAAATCAACTCCCATTTTGTTACGCAGTGCTGTCTTCACATGCTTCATTGCTGAAAATGCTCTTTCCGTAGTAGCGGTAGAAACAGGTAGAGTCAAAACAAGACGAATTAATCTACATAGAACTACTAAGCTTTAATAACTAATTCATTTTCTATTATTCAATTCTATCTTTAATCATATATATTTATTATAATGAATTAAACATTATTTATTTATGTACTGAAAAATTCAATTAATAATCAAAATGATTCCCTAACCCTAAAATCTTAAAATGCTAAAAATAATAATATATTAATATTATACACAAATAATACGTTATAACCGTATAACACATTGACACATTCATGAAATTACAATCTAACACCAAATCAATTAAAACAATAAATTAAAAATCTAAAAAAGAAATTGAATTTTGAGTTTACCTTGACTCTTGGAGCCAGGAGGGAGGCAATCAGGCAGACGCGCAGACGCACAGTCGCCGCGTAGAGGCGGAATGCCGGAATTGGTTGACAACATCGGCGGCGCGGCTAGAGACTGGAGTCGTTCACTAGTCACTTCTTCGTCGCAGATTCAAGTTCCGTATGCAGTTCGCTCCAGTGCTCCCTCATTGTTCTTTCTTCTTCATCGCTAGACACTATTGCTCTTACGCGAAGCTCCAATCGCTTAAGGCTTTAGCGCAAGTCAGAACTCAGAAGGTCGAGAAGCTGTGCAGTGGGCTGGGCTGGGAAATAATTTTGGGATGGGCTGAGAATTTAACATATACCTGTACTAACTAAAAAAATTATTTTGGGCTGGGCTGAAGCCCACCCCTGTCCTAACTACCATCCGCCCATGATTTTAGGCTTTTTGAATTGACGTGGTTTACATGGTCAAACCGTCGTTCTTAATGTTTCATACGAGTACTTTCATAGCCTTTGATTCGGCTTTTTAATGTGAAACGGCTAAGACGCCGTTTGGCAACCCTCATTTTCGCTTATCAGTCTTATCAGCCAATTTTTTCACCAAACACGTAAATTTTTCTTTCGCACGCTGAATTGTGAAATAAGCCGAAAAAGTAAGGTTGGAGTTACTTTTCTGGCTGTATTGGCTGAAGTTACCGTGGATGACCATTTTAGCTATTTTTACATATAATTTTTTCTTTATTTTATTAATAAAATATATGTTAAAAATATTTTTTTCTTGTATCAACAGAATCAGCCAATGCAGTCACTTCAGCCAGAATTTCATAAATTTCAGCAGAATCAGCCAGGACAACCGTTTTTTGTGCTGTCAAATGGGCTCTAAATATGATTCGGGTAATTTTAAATAGAGCCACATAATTGCTATTCACAATCCTAATAAAAATAATTAATAATTAAATATAAATAGAATGTCTATTATATCCCGACCCGTTTAATTGTTGTTGACGGATCGGCACTGCTCATCAACCCATCATCTTCTTCCCCCATACCACGCACTCTCTTTGTCAACCCTTCATATTACCACAACCAGGGTCGGCCCAGGGGGAGGAGACTCAGTCCAATACTCCAATTGCACAGGGTCTCAAAAAATAAAGGGCCAAAACAAATAGTAATAGTATTAGGAGTGGTCAATAGCCCAAGTCCAAAATAGAAACCCAATAGTCTGTAAAGGTTAGCGCAATAGCGTATTAAATATGAGTAACTTATACCTTTAATAACGAACCTAATAGCAAAGAGGTACGTAGCACAGTGGTTGTAGCATTGCACGTGTGTTTGGGGGTATTGAAATGGTTAGGGGTTAGAGTATTTGCTAAAACTTTGTTTAGTGTGTTTTAGTTATGCCTTTTTAAAGTTCTAAACACATTTTGTTTTTGTTACAACGAAAAAAAAAGGAAAAAAACATATTAAAATCTAATACTCTCTAACCCATTAGCATCCTCCCAAAGAGTTTGTTTGATCCAACTTGGAGCTGATTGAAGAACTGAAAGACCCTTCGAAGCTTGATGTGCAGCATTCGCAAGCCTATCCGCACATTTATTTCCTTCACAGTAGATATGTTTAATGTGAACGAATCGGCCATCCTCGAGCAGTCTTCGACAATCTTGAACTAGGACTCTGATATTAGTTGTCCACGAGTCGTGTCTCCTCTTGAGAGCATTTATCATACTTTCTGAATCCACTTCCACGATGACCCTCTACCATCATCACTCACTACATCCTCTGGCAGTCTCTCTTCCAATTTAGTAACATTCCACTGCTTTGAAGGAGTGATAAAATCCCCCACTTTGACTAAGCTCGCTGAAGCTGGAAGAGGAAAGCCCAAGTCTTCATATAGAGGTTTGTCTCGCACCCAATGGTCAAAACAAAAGGAAATATCTTTCCCAGTTTCTACCTGCCAACATAACCCTCATTGAATGATACTTTTGCACGTAATAATATCCCTCCAGACATGAGAAGAACCGACCTTCCTCTCAGCCTCCCAGAAAGAAGCATTTTTAGGTATTTGGACTTCATTACTTTGACCCATAATTTTGGTGTATCCATTAAGAACTCCCACCCAATTTTTGCTAAAAAAGCACTATTAATATCCTGAGCCTTTCGGATGCCTAAGCCGCCTACGTGCTTAGGCTGGCAGATCTCCTCCCAATTAACTAGGTGAACTCTGTGAGATCCCCTGGTGCTTCCCTAGAGAAAATCTCTATTAAGTTTGTCAATCCTTTTACAAACACTAGTTGGAAGTAAAACACATTGCATAACATATTGAGGAATAGTACACGTACTAGTCACTAACTGGATTAATGTCTTCCGACCTGCAAAGCTCAAAGTCTTTTCTTTCCATGAGGACAACTTCTTACTGATTTGATCAATGATAAAAGAGAACTTATGCTTAGATTTTCATCCATGTAGAATGGGGACTCCTAGAAACTTACCCAAATCAGTAGTAGCACCCTTATCCTAGTCATCTCTTGTAGGCTACAACGCATACTAGCATTAATATTTGGAGAGAAGTATACACGTATGTGATTTTTCTTTGTTAATAATGAGGCCTGTGCTCGAGGAGAATTCTTGAACCGTGTGTAACAAAGCACTTAAATTCATGCACGATGCCTCGCTAAAGAGCATAAGATCATCCGCCAAAAATAGATGTGAAATTTCAATCCCTGTTTGCCCCAGCTTCACTGGTTTCCATCTCTTAATCTGTACCTCCTTACCAATGAGGTGAGATAAGTGTTCCATGGCTAAAATAAAAAGGTAAGGAGATAGGGGATCCCCTTGCCTTGAACCTCTACTTGGTTGCATTTCTTCTAACTCTTGACCATTCCAAATGATTTTAATCTGTATAGCTAATAAAGAATTCATAACCAGTCTTAAGAAAGCCTGAGGAAATCCAAAGTCCACCAAAGTGTTTTCTAGAAACCTCCAATTAAGGCAGACATATGCTTTATGTAGATCTAATTTCATCACCATACCCCCTTTCATTCCCTTTCTAGATTCCAAGGAATGAACAATTTCCTGTGTGAGTATGATATTATCGGTAGTACTTCTCCTTGGAAGGAAGGACCGAAAAAAGCTGCTTTGGAAGGGACCGAAAATATCTCCAATCCAATGTCTCATGCGATTAACTAATAGCTTTGTGACCACTTTATAAACCACATTAAGTAGCGTAATGGGTCGAAAGCTACTGGCATCTTCGGTAGAATCTCTTTTCGGAATAAGTACCATGTGAGCCTTGAGAATTTTAGATGAAATATGCCTAGTGCGGAGTGACATATTCACAAATTCGGTAATTGTAGGCCCCACCGTATCCCAAAACTTTTTGTAAACTACTGCTTGTAGGCCATCCGGTCCTGTGCTACTAAAACTTTTCATGTTAAACACAGTTGACCTTACCTCCTCCATTGTTGCTTCCTTAATAAGGTCCCTACTTTGCACCCCTGAGATTTTAGGGCACTCCAAATCCTTCAAATTATTGTCCCTGGTGGTATTGGACTCCTTAAACAGCTCTGAAAGGTACCCGTGGATGTGATTGATCATTTCTTCTTTGTTAGTTGTCCACGTGCCATTAACCTTCAAGCTTCCAACCCTATTTTTGTTGTTACGTATGATGGTAGACTTGTGAAAATAGATGGTATTCCGGTCTCCTTCTTTGATTCATTCCACTCGAGCCTTTTGAAACCACAACATTTCTTCTTTATACACGATGCTATTATACTCCTCTCCCGAAGCCTTTTCCAATAGTTGCTCTGAGTGGGAATTTGTGTAGTTCCGAGAGGTCTGGATCCCTTGAATTCGGGCTCTTAAGTGTCGTTTAAGTCGAAACACATCCCCAAAGGCTTGCTTGATCCACTCCTTACTGTAGCTCATCGCTTCTTGGATGGCGTCTTCAATAGAGGTGGGTTTCGATCTCCAAGCTCTCTTGAAGACCTTAGGCAAGGCCTCATGTGTAACCCACGCAACTTCAAAACGTACAGGCCGAGTGGTCCGAGTGCAGTCTGGGCAAGTTTCTAGCCTGGCCATATGGAAACAAAGTATTCGCTTCCATATTCCAGACCACCCTATCTAGTTTCTTCCTTAGAACAACATGTGTGCCTGCACGTTTGATCCATGTAAAAGGTGCTCCTTCGGTACTAACATCATGGAGATCACAACGGTTCAGATGTCCCGAAACTTGTCCATGGCATTCCATAAGATGGTACCTCCAGATTGCTCAGCTGACCAAGAAGTGTCGTTAAAATCCCCCGTAACAACCCAAGGTCCAATGTGTCTCTGACACAAATCTTTCATCTCTACCCAACATCTGTCTTTCGCTGCAGGGTTGGGATGAATATACACAAAGGAACAGATGATACTACATCCGTTAACATTTACATTACGGTGAATAGCTTGAGTTGTTTTTCCATAATAGAAAGGGTGACTCTATTCGCATCCCAAAGAAGAAGAATCCCCGCAGCAAAGCCTAGAGGGTGAACATACTCCCAATTCCTCAAACCCCGTGAAGTTTCCATGTTGACCATTCTGTTAGGATTGGCTGCTTTAGTCTCCAAGAGACTCATGACATCCAAGTGGTGCTAATCAATCAGATCCCTCACATGTTGGATAGTTCTCTAGTTCACGATACCCCGACAGTTCCAGGTCATAATCTTCATTTATTTAGTATTGGTGATCTGGAAGGTGAAACTCCCAAATTATCTGATGTTGATCTTGTGATTACATCTATCACCTCCTCTTGACCCACTCCATGCTCCTTATCCGGTAAGTTGAATTTGTCAAATGATTTCTTTTTTTGTCCTAGCTGGGACGATGGTAAGCTAGTATTCATCCCTTTCAATTGGGTAGAAGAAGAACCAAAATGAACACACCTTGAGTTGCAGGATTATTAATACTCACATGTAGTGACTTCTTAGGCTCTTGAACGTGTTTCTTATGGCGTTGTGCATTGTCCGGCAGTCTATTGGGCCTAGTATTTAGAAGTTCTTTGTTTTCTCTCTTCTGAACACGATCTTTCAACAGCAACTTAGAAGAAGGACTTAAACGTTGATCGACATGGTTGAAAATAGCTTTATTATTTCCAAAAACCTCCCCATCTTGAGGCTTAGCTCCTGAGCGAAACTTTTCTGCTGTTTTTATCCTTATATCTCCAGTGTCACCCTCCTCATCTCCATTGATGACCAACGGAGCAAATCTATTACCGATTTCCTTAGTAATGACTTTGTTATTTGAAATGTATTTTCCTTCTTTAGTTTTATTCTTTCCTTTGTTCACTTCCTTCCATGAATAACGTTTTACCAACATATGCGGCCCAAATTTGTCACCCCTAATTTCGTCGGTATTATTCCTTACCATGACGATGTCCTTCTCCGTACTTGTCGTTTCCTCAAGGACCAATGCCGGTTGTGGCCCACGAGAGCAGATTTCCTTCCAGTGGCCATACTCACCACATTCAAAACATATCGTGTGAAGACCCTCATATTCAATGACTTTCTTTCGTTTCCCAATCCAGACGTAAGGCATCAGAGACTTTAGCATGTCAATTTCCACTGCCGCTTTAGCAAACCTCCCTCTAGCTACAGACATTGTAGTCCTATCTAGCTTTAACGGGGTTCCTAGTTTTTCAAGTGTTGCTTTGATGATATCTTCCACGAAATATTCAGTGGGGAGACCAGGTAGACGGACCCAAACTACCATCTTCTCTGGCTTACCAAAGGAAGGCTCAAAATCGGGTATGCATCTTTGTACAATAATGTAATGATAAAAAACCTTCCAGGGGCCTTCCATCAAAATATGAAAATAGTCTCTTTGCAAATCGACTTTAATGGTATAACATCCAAAACCCAGGTCTATGAACTCCACTTCACGATCAAAGCTTTCCTCCATTGTAACCTAATCTTCTTTTTCCGTTCCTTAGGAATAATCACCCGAGGAAAATCATCCTTATCAATCTGGAAATCTTCATCATCTGATACTTCCTCCTGGACTTCCATACACCAGTCCGTCATGTTCTCCTCAGGAACCCCCAAGTGTGAAGCAACTATCTCTGCAAATGATCGCTTGCCGATTCCAGTCATACCTACATGTTTGATTTTTTGGTGGAACGCTGGAGATGATCTTCCTCCTCCACTAAGGGGCACGTAGATGATGTATTCCCTTGGAGGTTGGAACTCATTGCGTTTTCCGAGCCCAATTAATTTTTCTTCAGGATACGCAGTACACCGAAACTCCACTAGTTTCCTTCCGAGTAAGCTTTTCTCTAAACACATTTAAAGTAACTTTACATAACTGTATTAAAAAATTTAGCTTGTTTGAACTATATTCAATCTTTCACATATAATGTGTGAAGTTTACCAATTATATTTTTGCACTTAATACAATTTGATTTTTAAACATACTTGTACATCCACAACTTAAGTTAATTCTAAATACATATCTGATTCTTTCTTTATTTAATTCTTATCGCTAACATATTTTTGAATGAATTACAAACTATGTGATTAAAATTTATTTCTAACAAAGTAAAATTTCATTTGCCATGAAAATTTTAAATATGATATCATAATATTTTTGTGACACAAAAATTTTGTTATTTATAATTGATTTTGCACTATTTGTTCTTAGTACTACATATGATTGTTGCCTATGACATTTTGAGATAGTCAATGCGAGTTCGCCCCGCTGATGAAAATTCTTGGATACGCCACTGCTTGTCGCCCTTATGATAATTATATGTTCTGCAATTATACATTAACCGTAGGGTTATTACACGACAACTGCTTGCTTTCTAGTCGGAGGGTAGACCGTAGAAGTGTAAATCGAACCGGTGTAATTGTAAAACAGGTTGGAAGCTACTGATCAACTGATCGGCTTCATCGCTCTGATCCAAACAGACAGCCACAGTATGAACATTATATGCATTGGAGTTGGACCTTCTGCACCGAGATGGAGATCAAAGGAAATAGTGGCGTATCCATTATGAGGACCCCAATACCCGACCCCAATGTAAAATCTAAAATTTTATAGCAAATTGTTCAAAATAGGAGTTAAACATAGGAAAAATTCTATAACGGGACTAATAGTGTTTTCTTTCCTAAATATAAGATTTATATAATCCCATAAAAAAGGATAGAAAAAAATATTGTAATGTTTGATTTCCATTTGGCAAATTTCTCAAATTTTATCAACAAATTCATATTTAAACATACATAATTTAAATTGATCTTCTTTTTATACATATTTGTACATTTATAATTTCAACTAAGTTTAATCAAACAATACTAATAATTTGATATGTTATTTATGAAATATTCCTAGATACCCCACTGGAAAGAAGAGAAACTTGATTGCTGATAGTCGCCGGCCTAGTCAACATGCATCCATGAGGACGTACGTAGGACTCTTCTTCACCGTCTAGGTAAGTTACGTTGGAGGTTGCCTGAACCGCCAACCATAAGGGTTACTTTTTCGGCCGCTGGAATATTGTCGTGTTGGTGCTTATTTTCAGGGAGGGGTCTAAGATTTCAAGTCGGTGGGGGGGAGGGGGGGGGGTTAAATTGTTTTTGCTAGTGTAGCGAGGCAATATATTTTAGGTAGTATAGGGCTCTGTGACTATTTTTCATTCAAAAAAATCATTATTACATACACGATGACATTTAAATCTATTACATTCTGAGTTTAGATGATGTAAAAATAATCTAGATTTTATAGTTGAAGTGCTCTAGAAAAATGTATTGATACATTAAAGCGCAAATGACAGCACTAAAGTCGTTGTGTGCCTCAAAATAAATACAATAGCGTAGTAAGGTTTGTATCCGCAGGGAAAGGAATACTTCTCCTTTATAGAACTAGTAACAAAGGGGGGTTTTACGATTGTTGTTGAAACTTAAATGTATTTAAACACTAAGATGAACAAATTATGTGGTTTAATTAACTAGAGATGGAGACTTAGTTTTGCTTAGATCCACTTAATGAAAAGTTCGTCGGAGAGGAAGCGGTCCAGTCCAGCTGGTCACCGACTCACTCTCCCTTACGGGAAGGCTCAGGTTGGAAACTCAATGGAGTGAGTTTCTGCCCTAATTACTCCATGGCCCCCAGCCCCCCTCCCCCAGACACCCCTTGGAGTAAAAAAAAATATGAAATGTTCGTCGGTCCCGATTATATCTTTAACTATCTTCCTCTCGAATACTCAATCGAGGAGTATCTCCAATTCATCAAGGGTAGTTAATAATAACGAGACATGTTCATGAATAAAACTTACTATCAAGTCGATATAGAACACACGTCATATATTGACCCGATAGTAGCAATAAAACTTAAGATGAAAACGATTGAGATTGATAACCTTAACACAAGCGGTTTTATGTTTTAATCAATATAATTAATTCCCCTTAGATTATTAACCATGAGACACATGCATTAATAATTCAGGTTTACTACCGTGAGAGGACCGAGCGAAAGTATCAAGTGTATTTGTCGATCAATTCTAGTAATAATTAATATATGAAACAAAACTAGTTGATCCTTTAAGTAATGCTGAAATTAAAATATTAATATGAAATGTGTATAGGAATGTAATTAATATAAATAATTAAATTAATAATTTATAGAATAATAATATACTACTAATTCATATATATGGTGCACATTATATCTGTTTAATGCTAAAATAAGATAAAGAGTATTATCTATGCAATAAATTGTTTTTAGAAACTAAGAAGTTAATGAATTGTGTAATTTAATGTCAACAAAATTTATATTTTGGATTCACTTCACATGATCCAAAAACTATTTAACTAGTGTCTCTGGTATTTAATATCGTTTGATATTTTACAAAATCGAGTACTAATTATCTAATAAATATAATTAAACATTACAAAACTAAAAATTTTCATATAACAAGTATCCTAAGTTTTAAGCAATGAGTTGTTCTATTGTGTATTTTTTAAGTTTTGTAAATTATTTTAGATGTTTCTTTTTTTAAGTATCCAATTAACTATTACATTGTGTAAGGCTATATATTAATTTCAAAAACTAAAAGTTAAGGGGTAGAAAAATGTGTGTGTTAAACTAAAGTATGAAAGTGTTATGAAAAACGTAGAAAAATTTGAAGTCCAAGGGAGGTCGGTCACCCGCACCGCGTCTAAATCCATCCCTAACATTATGAGGGATGGAATTCTTGGTCAGATAATAAAGGAATGTTTGCAAATGCATTTGCTTTAAAAATTCACTTTTTAAATGTGCTTTTTGTGTAATATAAAAAGTAAAAAACGGATTCTGGCCTTTAATTTCTAAATGTGTGATTTAAGCAAAAATTATCACTTAAAAATATCATTTTGAGTTTTTTAAGCCAAAGGGTTAAAATCGTTATTTTTTTATTTTTTGCAAACATACCCTAAGAAGTTGTTCTCTTCACCTGATCTAAATGTTTCTGATATGAAATTTTAAGTTCTGATCGGATCTGGTCTGAATCTTTCTGATCTAGTCTGATCTGATCTGAATCTTTGTGATCTGATATGAATTCTTCTGATCTGATCTTAATCTTTCTGATCTGATTTCAATATTTCTATAATTATGATTATAATTATAATTATAATTATAATTATGATTATAATTATAATTATAATTATAATTATGATTATAATTATAATTATAATTATTATAATTATAAATTTAATTAGAAATATAACTTAAATGTAATTATAATTATAAAAAATTATAAGTATAATTTTAATAATTATTATAATTAAAATTAAAATTATAAGTATAATTATAATAATTATTATAATTAAAATTATTATAATAACACCTATTACATTAATTATAACTATAGCTATAATTATAATTGTAATTATATTTTTAATTATATTTATTTCTATAATTAAAATTGTAATTATAATAATTATTTCAATAATTAAAATTATAATTATAATATTAATTACTTCGTATAATAATAATAATAATAATGATAATTATAATAATAAGAATAACTATAATAATATAATAATAATATTAATAATCATCATCATAATAATCATATTATTATTAATACAATAATAATAATAATTATTTTAATTATAATAATAAAAGTGATAAATCATGTTTAAACTTTTCTAATCTGATCTGAATGTTTCTGATATAATCTGAATCTTTCTGATCTAATTTTTTTTTATCTGATCTGATCTAATTTTTCTGATTTGATCCAATCTGAATAAAATAATACTAGTAATATGCAATAAGTAATAAGAATAAGATGAACAGAACAACTTCTAAGTTGGCTCAAAGCTGAGAAAGAAGTATTGGGCCGTGTTGTGGAACTAATTTCTTTGTCTGGTAATAAGTTCGGGGTAATTCAAAATACATTCCAGTTTTTACTAAATACAACCTCTAATTAAATTAAATGTCTATTATATCCCTATTATTTTATTACCCCAGTACTCCAATGCATTGGCTCCATCTTTACCATCGGCTCTTTTTCTCCTCCCCTGACCATGCTCTGTCTATTATTTCAGTCGAGATCGCCACCTTCTTCTCAGTCAGCCCTATCTCCGCCGGAGAGATCTCTCGCCGGAATAGTCAGCATAGTAAAACTAAGATATTCCAGTAAAGAAGATGAAGGCTGCTTCGGCTGAGAACCTAACCTCCCACGATTGAGAGCTTCCCACAACCAGGGATGGATTTAAGGGGGGGGGGGGGGGGGGGGGGGGCGACCGCCCCCCTTGGACTTTCAAATTTTTCTATAATACATTTAATATTTTCATAAAATTTTTATACTTTAATTAGATATATATGTGTTCGTCCCCCTTAACTTTTAGTTTTCAAAATTAATATATAGCCTTACATTATGTAATACTTAATTGGAGATTTAAAAGATGAAACATCTAAAATAATTTACATAACTTGAGCAAATAAACAATAGAACAACTCATTGTTCAAGACTTAGGATACCTATTATATAAAAATTCATAGTTTTGAAATGTTTAATTATCTTTAATTTATTAGATAATTATTACTCGATTTGTAAGATATCAAACAATATTATATACAAGACACACTAGTTAAACAGTTTTTCGATCATGTGAAATGAATCTAAAATTACACAATTCGTTTACTTCTTACTCTTTAAAAATAATTTATTACATAGATAATACATTTTGACTTATTTTACCACAACAACAACAACATCCAAGCCTTAATCCCAAAAGAATTTGGGGTCGGCTAACATGAATCGGTCTATGATATCGATGCGAAACAGAGAAAATAGACAAGAAAGGGAAGAAAAAGAAGTAAGATAAAATGAATATAATAAAGATAAATAAATATAAGATAACAATAACACAAGAATATAAGAATGATAAAAGATAAAAAATAAATAATAGAGCATAAAAAAGCTAGAAGATAAAAATAACATAAGAATATAAAAAGATAAAGAAGATAAACGTCAAAAGAAAAAAGAAAGGAAAGATAGAAAATACATCAATCTAAGAATCAGTGATATAATATTATTCTAAAAATAATAATCTCATACTACGTACATATTATACTTTTGTAATATTAGCAAAACTTGCAATTCAAAATTTGCAATTCAATAATATTATTCTAAAAATAATAATCTCATACTACGTACATCATATCCTCATGACTCACGAACGTCCTTCTTGGTAAACAAAATTTGTAATTCAAAAATCAATTCCTTTTACCGATAAGATTCATGTTGTTAAACATGACATGCGTTATTTAAAAAGCATTGGTGGTTGTGCACCTTTTAAACTCTTTACCTTCAAATAATTTGATAAAATGTTATATATCCTTTGTTATTTTCAAATAACTTTCCTTTGATTTGCTATTCTTACGCTTTAATGTATCAATACTTTTTTTCTAAAGCACTTACAATTATAAAATCAAAGTTATTTGTTCATTGTCTAAACTTAGAATGAAATATACTCCCTCTGTCCCGTAAACAACTTCAAACTTCGTTTTCACACATATTAAGGAAATAAATATATTGGGAGATAAATTTTACTCTATGGACACTGTTTCGACACTGTTTGGCACTGTTTGGTACTGTTTGGCACTGTTTGAATGTATAGAATTTGCCAAATAAGGAACTGGGAAGAAGTGTGAAGTTAATTTCGGAACTGCCCGAAAAGGAAAGTGAGAAGTTGTTTTCGGGACAGAAGGAGTATTTAAATATCATCATGTATGTACTTATGAATTATTTTTTAATAAAAATTAGCCGCAAAGCCTTTCTAAACTAGCGGGAAAAAATTCGCCCCAATACACTAGCGAAAAAAAATCGCCCGACTAAACTAGCGAAAAAAATTTCACCCACTGCACTAATGAAAAAAATTCGCCCCCCTTGACTCGAAATTCTGGATCCGTCCCTGCCCACAACGGAACCTAACCTCTATACCCAGTTGGCAAAGTCTTAGCCGTGCTTCTTCTGCGCTCGGCTCGACTGCTATCACCAACCCAAAAAGCAATTACATCAACTTTTAAGACTGCACTGATCAAGAAATTCATTTTCAAAAAAAATACTCCGACATTAGGTGGTGTAAAAAAGGTGATACTGCTTATGAGAATCTGTGTGAATCTTCATTTGCTACTTCAAGCCACTTAATGATGTATTTACCTGTGCAGCCTATGCGAACAAGATGGCTTTAACGGCGTGACGACGTCGCCTTCCTTATACTCATCCAAACAGACAGAAGAAATCTCCTTGTTTTTATTTTCTTTGCTGAACCTCTCCATAGCCCTGTTGAGATGGAGTCGCCGCCGTCTGAGATACTCCACTCCCCATCACCGCCCATACTTTTCGGCACCGACCCAAGACTATAAAAAACCGACTCAAAACGCCTCATCATTTCAGAAAGGAAAATCACCCCATGAATGGTGTTCTCCAGGACGGTGGACATGGACAAGTCTGAAACACACATCACCACCGACGCGAATCTTGGCAAGGGCGAACGCCACCATCCGGCGGAGACAGGTTGAAGGAGAAGAAGGTGGCGAGCTCAACGGAAATCATAGACAGAGCGAGCGTGGTCCGGGGAGGAGAAAGAGCAGAAGGTCAATGGTAAAGTCGGAGCCGATGCATTGGAGTATGGGGCAATAAAATAATAGGGATATATTAGACATTTATTTTAATTAGGGGCTGCATTTAGTAAAAATGGGGCTGTATTTAGAATTACCAGTAAGTTCGCTGGAGAGTTATAGTCTTTGAAATGAAATCACAATCTGATGGCCGAATTGGTTTTTTTAGCTGCCACCTAAAAACATGAAAAATCAATTCGATGATATAAAATTATATGTATGAAATCTGTGTTGTTTAATACGTAATGGGTCATCGTAAGACTATCACATTTTTAATCCCTAGGGACGCTAGAAGAATACACCTACTGCTCTCTTCCTCATTCTGGAACATTAAGATTTAAGACATAACTACGGATATGGTGCTGGAGTTTCAACAGCCGATTGACACATTATGAGTCGAAACTGTATTTACTATTTAGTAACAAGGGCACTAGAGGAATTATGAAAATATGTGTGTGTGTTTAGTAATTCAGTGGTTGTGAATAGAATTACCCATGTTTTAATATTAAAAATGTAAAATATAAGCAATTGATCCCTAAAATTTAAACGGTTGTAGCACTGGCATCGCCAGAGCCGGAGCCGCCTGCCGCCGCATCCCTGTCTGCACATCATCGCTGCCCAACCAGTGTAGCCATCCGTCGCCGACTCCACCATCATAATGTCGCTGCCGTTGGTGGTAAATCCGGGCCACCACTTCACCTCCAAGCATCACCGCCCCCATCACAACTCCAGCCTCGTAAATCTGTCTTTAAGTTGGCACATTTAGCCTTGAAGATTAATTACAAATATGACATTTATATGAAGTTTGAGATATGCCAGAAAGTGAAAGATTTATTTTGGAAGAACACCACAAACTGCCATTAGTTTACCAAAAGTATGAAATTAACAACCAAATATTCGAAAAATAATTTTTTCAAATGAAAAAACACTCCAACAAAACGGAGAATCGAAAATACGAAGCTAGTGACAAAACATCAAAAAAGCCGATTAACATAAAAAATTGCTATAAACTTGACAAAATCTCATGTCATCGTCCAAAAACTTAGAAAATCGCAATTCTTAAATAAGAAAGCTGAAATATGAAATATGAAATAAAATCCAAAAATCAGCAAAAACTTAGGAAAAGAAGAAAAAGAAAAGAAGGAAGAGGAGAATGAGGAGGAGGAGGAGGAGAAGAAGAAGATGATGAAGAAGGAGAAGAAATCTGACCGACAGTAGGGTGCGGTGGAGTAGCGGCGATGGAGATGGTCAGATCTACAAGCGAGAAGAGGAGTGCAATGGAGTTAGCGACAACAGCGGAGTAAGCGGCGGCGGCGTGCGGTGGAATCAGCACCAACATGCGGTGAAGTTCATAGGTCCGTATGGGCGAAGAACGTATGTGGAGGAGAGGCAGGGGCGGCTTTGAGGTCAGTTGGGCCAGGCAACTGCCTTGGGCCTCAACTACCAAGGGGGCCTCCAAAAAATTCCGGTATTAGTATTAGGTGTTATTCGCAGACCGTCAATACATCAAGCGGCAACTGCAAGCAGAAATCAGCTTTATAGTTCACTTTTGACTATCCGTCCTTCATCAAAGTTGTAGCTAATGAAGTCTTCTATCCAACACAACTTACAAAACTGGATTTGAATCATCCAATAAAAATATATGAATAAAATGGTGGAAGGTCTCATTCTGAAATCTCAACAGAGACTGTCTGACTTCATTGTCTGTTTTCACCTTTCTTCTCTCAGATTCTCACAATGGTGTCTTCATATGATTTGTATCCCTTGAAGTTGGCTTTTATATGAAACTTTAATCATGTTTTTTGGATGTTCCTAAGAAAAGATATGCTTGAACGATTGACTGAACGTCATCCTGACCGTTGTTTTCAAGCTCTATTCGTCTTCTTTTGATCCCGTAGCTAATTCTAGAGCTCTTTTGTCTTCAAAACTTTGTCTTTAACACCTCAATGATCTCCAATGCTCCTAATCAACTCTAAAATGCTTCTCAACTCGTTCCTATTGCTTCTCAAACACTGTGTCAGGCTCAAATTCCCTGATTTTGACTCCAAAAATACCAAAACTCGAACCAACGGCCGGTAAATATGACTTGAGCTTAAAATTGAGACTTATGACACCTTAAAGTTAGGAAAAAACTATCAAAAGCCGATCTCAACACGCATCAACATCCAACACAAACCGCTAATCGGCTACTGTATATATGCCTCACTGCCCGCCGTCGACATGGGTTCTTGGTTAGTGAATCAACTAAGACTCTTCAGCTCTTCTCTCTCAGTCTCGTTCTTGAAGTCTCTTAATACTTTTACAAGTACAAGTTTGCCTTTTGTTTTGAATAAGTTTGCATTTTAAAATTTATCCTTTTGAATATTACAAACATTATATCGTGGACTTTGGATATGCTTTTTTTCATAAGGCGATTTTTATTAAATTTATCTGATTTTAAAAGTGATTTGTATATAGTAAATATTTTTCGTCTGGGGCCTTCAAAATGCTCAAGACGCCTCTGAGGAGAGGAGTTGCGCGATGGAGTATCCATCAATCGATATGTGCAAGGAGAATGATAGAGAAGGTAAATATGTGCAAGGGCAAAAATGAGATGTTAATTTCCCCATGTTTCATAATAGGAGTGATGTGGTCCTATTTGAGAATAAAAATATATGAGATCTCAACATAGTTTTACTTCTATTTTGGGGTAATTACTATTGGTAACGGCTTCAATGGTTGGAACGGCTAAAAAGACTGGATCTGATGATGTGAAAGTGTTTGATAATATGTTGGTTGAAATGGTTGATTGAATGTATAATTATCATAAAGGGAATTAGCTTATTTATGTTTTTTGAATGGAAATAGTCTATATTAAAATGATAAATCAAATTACATTACAATGGACTCAACATCATACAAACCAGATCAGACAAAGTCCGATGATCAGACTTTGACTATGCAACCCACAAACGAGCCATACAAATCGCTAACTGTGTAATGGACGAACTGGAAGCTTAACATCACCATGTAAGTCGTCATGTTTGTATACTGATTTGATTTGAAACACTTACAACTCTACCAAAAGCAAAATTAATAAATTAAAAAGTAATTTAAAGTACGAAAATAGGCAAAACTACAAAAAAACGAACCGACATAAGGAAATGATAAAGCAACCAACCATCGTGTTTCAAGTTATGTCACGTCCTAGCCTGATTCCACTGTACCTGCAGATCGATCTCGATTGTCTAAAAGTCAGTGATATTTATTCCATCCTTGTACTAAATAGTTATAAAAATCGCGTACTAGTCTTTCCTCCTGTGGCGGTGTTTCTGGAGGAGGACGGAACAACGGTATCGTCATAGATGGGTTGAGAAGTATGATGTTATTTGAGAAAAACATATTTAAAACTCATTAAATGTCATCAACGGTAATTTAACAATATGAAACACCGTACCATTTAGGCGCTTGTATCATTAATTTTAGAAGAAGCCATGTATAATATCGGTGTCAAAATTGATAGAAGAAGACCCCTAGAAATCCTAGGGAATAACACACCACTCATACGAGTGTACAAACCATTTTTTAGTTGTGTGTCAACTTTATCTCTCCTCTCGTGCTTAAGCCTTGAAGCTTAAATTACCACAAGTCTTTGTCGTTCCTCACCTAATCGGAGTCAATAAGCTTACCAAAATCCACCCACTTTGGCACCCCAAAATACATGGGTTATGCTATTTTGGGTGAATAGAATAAATTTGCCTTATTCAACCATGGGTTGAAGGCAGCCAAAAAACAATTTAAAAAGTAACCATATTGTTGTTCTTTGGGTTGATAATAAAAGTCGGTTAAAAATGCCAATTCAGCATGGGGGTGTTTGGTTGGGAGTCTATCAGCCATTTTTTGGCTATTTTGACTAATATTTTGCCTTTTGATTAGATGAAAAAGCTAACAGGAATGTTTGGTTACACAACTTTTTTATTTGGCTTTTCATCTAAACATCCAAAAATTAAAAAGCTACTAAAGTGGCATTTTAACATTAGCCGTTTTAGAGCATCCGTAGTGGTAAAATGGATTGCTCAAAAATGAATGGATATATCATGGGCTACTGAGTTGGAACTGGAAAAAACGCACGTCCTCTACCTCTCTTTCTATTTCGGCGAGCCTTTCCCACGGTCTGACACAGCAAAAAAAATTCGTCTCTCGGGCATCTTGTTGATGGCAAATGAAAAAATTTCCGCAAAATCTCAAAATTGAAGCCTAGAAAGGGGCTCGTCAAAGCAGTTTTAATAAGCAATTTTCAAAAAATATATATATTGATTTCTACATAGACGGAGACAACATCGCAGCCATTTGCTTACCATGAACATATTCAGAAAGAAACTGAAGTAACTGATTTCACTTCTCAGCATGGCAGCGCTTCACAGATTAACTCACAGTCACCAATGTTCACATCTATCTCATTCGGTCCATCAAACATGACTTTTAATCGTAATTTTATGATGCATCCTTCATTTCCTCGTGCTCACTCACCCTTCGGGTATGGATTTCCTTTTCAAGATCTTTCAAACTCCCAATATTCCATTGGAGAGTGATGTTGCTAAAATGAGCAGAGCACTAGAAAAAAGTGACTAGGTCGTACAAAATACGAGTATCTCTCAAATAGTAGGAGACAACAAAAACTACAGCAAAGATGAAGATGTAGCACTAACAAGGACATGGCTATATAAATCTGTTGATGCTGATGTCGGTAACAATCAAAATATTGCTAATATGTGGAATCGTATCTTCCAAGTTTGGACGGAGAATATGGGAACTAATGATGAGTCTCGCACAACAAATGGCTTGCAATCTCATTGGAGTAAGATTGTACATGCAGTGAACAAATTTCATGCTTTATATGAACGAATACAAAGGCACCAAAGAGTGAACCAAGCCAAGATGTGAGAGTCAATGCGCATGTGCGAAGATATTAATCATGATCAATGTTTGAAATATGAACATTGTTGGGAGATCATGAAAATAAACCCAAAATGGTGCATAAAGGAAGTTACTAGGACCAAAGATTTCTCCAAGCAAAAGGATACCAATACAAGTGGAGATACCCGAGTCCCAACTCCACCAGTGAGTTTAGGTAATGAGGACTAACATCCCATCAATGTAGATGCTACTAGTTCTGGTAAATGCAGTGATATTGAACGTCCTGAAGGAATAAAAGCTACTAAAGAAAAAAGAGGAGGTTGAATAAGAAAAATGTGTAGCTGATGCTTTGGACAAGTTACAAACTGTGCTGTAAAAACAGATTTGTGTTAGTTAAGAAGAGCTTAGGGCGAAGAGGGAAAAGGACTTAAAGGAATTTGAATTACGAGAAAGGGTAATGAAAGAAGAGTTGGAGCTGAAAAAATTGCTCAGAAATTAAAGGAGAAAGATCAACAATTAAAAGAGTATAAGACATTCTGTGTGAAGACTAGTTACTTTTTTCTATTTATTTTTCTTTGATTTGCTAGTATGGAACAATTCTTTTTATTTCTTAGATAAAATTTAGGTTCGTGAAGTATTAGAAAATCATTAGATTTTTTATTCTTTATATTCATTGTGTTCACTTGATTAAAGGACATTGCAACTCTCTTTAAAACACCTTATGCAACATGAGAATACAATGAATAAGGTGTAAATCTCTATACTTTGCTTTCTTATTTCAGGCCACATTGCAACTATTTATTCTCATTGCAGGCCTCAAATGAGAATTATTTTGTGTGGCTTTAAGCTGCCATGTATAATTTCAAGCATAATTATAAGTCAACAACTATTTAATTCATTGCTATTTAATTCATTGCAGCACCAGTGTCATATGAGTTGTTGTGTAACTGATGTGAATATGCAACTGGGCGGCTGAAAGCAGCTTGTGCAGGATCCATTTTAAAGTATCTGGTAATTGTTTCAAGTGGTTTGAATATGTATAGTGTGTATCCCTGTGATATTGCCAGCTGCATATTTTACTGCAAAACTGCAATCTGCCATAACAGATTGAGTAGCGCTTGAAAATGCTCTGAAAATGATTAACATCATTGGTCTCTACCCCTCCAATTACATTGTATTTAATATACTGTTTTAGTGTACACACTAAAAAAGCTAGCTATATATCAGATAGCTTTTAAATGTATAAGTAGTTCATGGACTTTGCTATTCTTGATGATATAGTTGAACTTGATGGAAAACAAAATGTGTACTTGATGTTATGAACAAGATATAGAGAATATCCCTTGAGCAAATGAAACAAGCCTGAGAATGTAGCATTACTAAAGAAGCAGCCTAATATCATATAGTCATATACATATATAGTCACACATATATGTGTATCTTTGTTCCTTTTGAACGATGAGATATTCTCTAAAAAATGATGAATGTATATTTGAAATAAACTGAATTTAAATAATTCCTATTTTATCCTTTAAAATAATGTAATTATACTAAATTTGGTTGGTTGCTTTAGCGATCCATATGTCTCTAATTGCAAAAGGATAGCCAATTAATTAGTCATCCCAATTGTTAATTTACATACATATGATTACTCTGGATAATTAAACATCTATACATAAGTGTTATCTATGAAGGAAGAGTGCACATCGGATAGTGATTCAGCCACATGATGTATATTTTAAACTAAAATGGCAATACAAAAAAGCTAATGAATTACCCTTAAGAGCTGAATAGAAAAAAAGAATTACCCTTCAAGAACACAACAACCAAGCATTTCAGCTCAACTGGTTGTGAAGTTACCGTGCTTAGTGAGAGGTCTCGAGTTCGAAACCCGCTAGGCACATAAGGGTTTGAAACTCAATGGAGTGAGTTTCAACCCTGATTACTCCAGGCTCTACAGCCCCCCTCCTCCAGACCCCCTGGAGTAAAAAAATCCAAAAAAATAAATATTTCTAAAAAATTTGACACAATTCCGAGAATAATGATTAAAACTAGAACATCATTCATCGAAATAAAAATAAACTTCAATGACTATTATAAGATTATCTTATCAAAAGATCTGCTTTTATATCAGCTTGCTTGTTGACCACCATATAGCTCCCATATATGATTGATGAGATCATTTTTCAAGTCTCTATGAACTCTCTTGTCTTGAACTTGTTTCATTCTTCCGATCATTCTAGAGACAATAAAATTATAATCACACTCTAATTCCATATTTTCAACCCTTTCATCTCCAAGAGGTTGCCAATTTTCAGGATTCATTCCTTGACTTACATTCACTCTCAATGATCATATTATGCAAGATGATACAAATTTTCATTATCTTCTCCAAGTCTTTTTCCTTCCACATACGTGCGATACCTTTAACAATATATCATCTACTTTACAAAACTCCAGTGTAAAAATAAACTTGGCCCAGTCACCCAGTTTATTCCCAAATACCCAACACTCCAACAAGTCCAGCCGTCTAGAACTCCAGCCCTCCAGGCTCCAGGAGTGCAACGAACCAACTTATGCGTGTAAACAACTCTGGGAGGCAGGAGAGCGAGTGAACAGGGGTGGATTCCGGATGAGAGTGGCCGCCGCGCCAGCCGCTAGCTGCAGACATTCGCCGGCCATCGCCAGTCTTAAAAAGACGCTGCCGGCCGCCCTAGCCCTCGCGGCCTCGCCAGTCGCAGTGTTGCAGAGTCTCCAAACTTCAAAGGCTAGTTGCTTATTGCTTTAATTACTTATTTACATTAAGATTGAATTGATTAATTGCTTGAAAGTTTAAATTCTCTTGCAAGTTTATTGATTAATTACTTCAATTGTTGTAAAGTTTAATTGATTAATTGCTTGAATAAGTTGAATTGCTATAAAGTTGATTTTTTTCAATTTTATTGATTAATTTCTTTCATTGCTTTAAATTTTAATTGATTAATTGCTTTAGCTCTTAAAGAATTTAAAGTTGAACGTGAAGATGCCAGGAAACACAAGTTTGGTTGTGACTGTGGGTTTGCGTCTGGTGGTGACCTTGGTGAAATGGGTTGCTCCTCACCATAGTTTAATTCTATCTGTTAGTGAAAACATAATACCTTTACAAAAGTTAACACACACATACCAAAAAAGAAATATCATGATTTTTCTAACAAAAGTATGGCCTTTTTTACTTAAAAATTCTGTCTTGAAGTTTAGTTTGAATCCGGTCCAGCCTTCTTTGTTGTCCTGGCTCCGCCCCTGGCTATGAGATAGACTGCATTAACGTAGCATATTGTGGATAAATTCCATCAGTCAGATAATACCACATATCATAATGATGACCTTGCACTACATAGTTACATGGTGGTGTAACACCATTTATAATATCATCAAATGGTGGAGATCTGTCTAATATAGTTATGCATTATTAGTACCAGCCATACCAAAGAATGCGTGCCAAATCCTCAAATTCCTTGAAGCAACAATATCTAATATGAGAGTTGGGACTTGTTTAAAACCATTTGTGTGTGTACCATGCCAAGCGGTTGGACAATTCTTCCAATGCCAATGCATACAATATATCAAAACTCCCTAACATACCAGGACCAAAATATCTTTTTTGTTTGGCTTTCTCAAATACTCTTTTTCAAAAACACTTATCACAGCATCACAGAAATGCTTAAGGCTTTGAATTGTAATGTTCTCCCCAATTTGAACATATTCATCAAGAAGATCAGCACGACAACCATAAGCAAGCATCCGCACTACAGCTATCGTTTTCTGTAAAGGACTTAATCCTTCTTTTCCCGTGGCATCAAATCTTATGGAGAAGTAACTATCATTCTTTTCAATTACAACCAAAATGCGAGTAAATAGTTCCACATCCATTCGAAATCTTTTGCGAAAATGATCTGCTATATACTTTGATTGATCACCACTAAAATAGTCTTTAAGAATCATCTCATGATGCTCCTTTCTATCACGATGAATATACCGTCTGCTACTCGTTGTTCCTCCATTGGCACACTGCTTGCCTCTTAACAACGCTGAAACTATTATAGAAGCATGAGTGACAGTGGAAAGAATCAAATCACGAGTCAATTTTAAACTACTATCATCTTGTTTTGATGGTTCATCAAATAGTTTATTCGTCAATGACAACACGTCACCGTCAGATAATGAGCTATCACTATCAACGTCCGACTCTAAAGAAGATATTATTATATCATATCACCTGTAATTTATAAGAAAAGTATAAGGTTGAGTATAATTCCTTAATATTATATGATAATGGTGATTGAAATTAATAATATATTAATCTCCTAAGAACTACACGATTTTTGTAAAGAATCATTTGAGTATGCTTATGACTTTGTATATATAGATAATCAATTGAAATCATTTACACCCACTTCCATATTAAGTATAAACGTGCAGGGCATACACACACATGCCCTAAAGTTTTTATATATGAATGACATGTCCATTTTAAGGGGTACAATCCACTTGCCCACGCACTCCTAATTTTCCTAATCTGCCCACGCCCCTCCCTTCCTTCTGCTCGGTTACTTCTGCTATGGAAAAATAACCAACCGTCTAATGGTTGTCAACTCATAAATACAAGTTTATGTGAATTCATGGTTGCTGCTAATCTTTTTTGTTTTTATTCCAATTTCTACTAAAATTGTGTTTGTGCTGCTGTTTATTCACAACGTTTTGTTTTGTTTCTGTTTTTTATTTTACCGGTTATTAGCTTTATATGTAGGTTGGGTCTCTAAAAATAATTAGTCGTGCAAATAACATTAACAAAATGTATGATATGTATGTAAAAGTAGTTAGTAAATAAAAAATTAATTGATGTCCTTAAAAGTCGTTTAACACGTTATCAGCTGATTGCAAACAACCATTCAATCAAACAATATTTTACAAATTGTTAATACTATCAGCTGATCAAAAGAGCTAACAGAATCCGCTATTATCGATCAGCCAACAAATATTTGCCAAACACCCCCACATATTTTTTATACTTTCAAGCTTATCAACTCATTTTGTATGCTCCAAACCGTCTCTAAACCTTGCCGGTATTTTGATCAATTCCCCAAATTTGTGTTCTGTAAACATCAAAAAAATTGAATCATATATTGTTCACAAATAAATCCTACGTAGGATCCAAAAGACAAAGTAGGGGTGGTCATTTCGGTTTTATTCGGTTTCGGTTCGTTTTCGGTTTGATAGAAAATGTACCAAATACAAACCGATTAATTTTCGGTTTGGTTTCGGTTTGGAGTTCAGTTTACCAAAGTATCACTACAAAAAAATTCGCCTGTAGTCACGGACCGTAGTCACAGATTTGGTCCGTGACTAGTTAGTCACGGTTCTAATCACGGTGTAGTCACGGAATCGTTAAAAAAAAAGTAGTCACGGATTTGTCCGTGACTACGTCCGTGACTAGAGGTAGTGACGGACCTAGTCCGTGACTAAAGTGTTCCGGCCAACCCATTTTCGCCTCCGGCGGGATTTTTTTTAAATTTGAAATTAGTCACGTGACTAAATCCGTGACAAGTGCAAAATTGATTTTTTCAACGCTCCAAATTTAAAGTGCACCGACAATTCGTACAAAAACAAGTAGTCACGGACACATCCGTGACTACGTCCGTGACTACAAAATTTATATATGCAGCCTCGGCTTCCTTCAACAAAATCACACCTTCTACGTACTCCAGATAGAATTCCAAATAGAATTGAAGGATGTAATCTACCCATCTCATATCATTTTTCCTGTTTTTGCAGATAATGTATGTAATTTGAATTACGTATTTTTTGTAAATTAGTTAAATATGTAAATTTGTTAATAAATACATATGTAAGTATATATATTATTAAATATAATATTGGCAATACATATGTTATTAATTTTAAAATATAGGATTAAAATTAGTTAAATTAGTTAAATACGTAATATAGTATGTAAGTATATATGATTAAATATAATTTAAATGCATATTATTAATATTAGTTAATAAATGTAAGTATTATTTAATTCAAATGACTTTATATATATATATATATATGTATATGATTAAATATAAGTATATGATTTCTTTATATTGGCAATTATTGTTAATTAAGGCGGCCTAATTTAGGATTAATAATGATTTAAATTAGGGTTAGTTAATTTAATTTAAATGTGTTTATTATATATATATGCTCAAATTATTGAATTTGCTCATATTATTTAATTTAGTACGTAAATTGTTAAATGTGCATTATTAATAAGATTAAGATGTTGATAATTTTAGTATTGTGGATTAAATTAATGTCATTAACGTATTGTGCATGTTTATAGTTTAATAATTATAATTATTAGACGTTAGTTAATTTTAATGGGATTTTAGTGAATTTTAGTGAATTTTAGTGAAATTTTAGGCAATTAGTTAATTTTAAGGGAATTAGTTAATTTTAAGGGAACTTTTGGGAATTAGTTAATTTTAAGTGAATTTTAGTGAATTTTAGTGAAATTTAAGGAAAGTAGTTAATTTTAAGGGAATTTTAGGGAAATAGTTAATTTTAAGTGAATTTTAGTGAAATTTAAGGAAACTAGTTAATTTTAAGGGAGTTAGTTAATTTTAGGGAATTAGTTAATTTTAAGGGAATTTTAGGGAATTAGTTAATTTTAAGGAAATTTTAGTGAAATTTAGTGAAATTTAAGGGAATTAGTTAATTTTAGGGAATTAGTTAATTTTAAGGGAATTTTAGTGAATTTTAGTGAAATTTAAGGAAACTAGTTAATTTTAAGGGGATTAGTTAATTTTAAGGGAATTATTTAATTTTAAGGGAATTTTAGGGAATTAGTTAATTTTAAGGGAATTTTAGTGAATTTTAGTGAAATTTAAGGAAACTAGTTAATTTTAAGGGAATTAGTTAATTTTAAGGGAATTATTTAATTTTAAGGGAATTTTAGGGAATTAGTTAATTTTAAGGGAATTTTAGTGAATTTTAGTGAAATTTAAGGAAACTAGTTAATTTTAAGGGAATTAGTTAATTTTAAGGGAATTATTTAATTTTAAGGGAATTTTAGGGAATTAGTTAATTTTAAGGGAATTTCAGTGAAATTTAGTGAAATTTACGGGAATTAGTTAATTTTAAGGGAATTTTAGGGAATTAGTTGATTTTAATATATTACTAATACTCCACATATATAATATGTTGGTAATGTTTATAATTTAGAGTTTTTAACCTGTATAATTTTTTTATTATAATATTCAGGCATAATGTATAGACAAAATAGAATTTGGATGTACGATAAACATGCGGTATTGTACGGAATGCAATCAAATTTTCTTGAAGGAGTTGAGGAGTTTATTAAATTTGCACTTGAACATCCGGCTTATATGAGTGGTGATAAAATCAGATGTCCATGTTCAAAGTGTAAAAATCTCAAATTTAAACACCCAGAAGAAGTTGGGTGGGATTTGTACGCGGACGGTTTCCTTCCCAATTATTACAATTGGACTTCTCATGGCGAACCTCTGGATCCATCTGTTTTACCACAAACTGTAGGTTCGTCTCGTAACGTCCCTGCAGAGATGAGTGCGTGGGGAGATCCTGCTGAAATGAGATGGGAGCAACGTATGGTATATGACGCATACGGTGCATCGATGTCTCAGTTCAACCCCCCACAACCATCTAACGATCCTCCTGAAGCTTCGACCTCGTATCAACCACATGAGGATGAAAATCCGATATTTTATGAACCTTATGTGGATGAAGGTTTAGCTGAAAGGTTTCAAGATGTTTTAAAAGCAGCTGATCAACCCTTGTATGCTGATTGTGAGGGATACTCTTAGCTATCCGCCGTTACAGAGTTTATGAACATAAAAGCTGAATACAGTCTCCCTGAAACTTGTATGACTAGAGTCTTGCAGTCAGTAAGCGGGATGCTACCACGTGACCATAACCTTCCGGATTCATATTATCACATGAAGCAATTAATGTCTAAGTTGGGGCTACCTTATATAGAAATTGATGTGTGCCCGAAAGGATGTATGTTGTTCTGGAAGGATGATGAGACACTTGAATTCTGCAAGTTTTGTGGTGGAAACAGATACAAACCAGTTCCTCAAAGTAGAAAGAAACCACGAAATAAGTCGGCATTGTCTAAACTGTATTACCTCCCAATAGCTCCACGACTTAAGAGGATGTACGCTTCGACTGTTATAAAAAACTGTTTTATAAAAGACTGTTTTTATAAAAGACTGTTTTATAAAAGACTGTTTTATAAAAGACTGTTTTATAAAAGACTGTTTTATAAAAGACTGTTTTATAAAAAACTGTTTTTTAAAAAACTGTTTTTTAAACACTGTTTTTTAAACACTGTTTTTTCAAAACACTGTTTTTTCAAAAACTTCCTTTAAAAAACTTCCATTAAAAAACTGCCTTTAAAAAACTGCCTTTAACAAACTGCCTTTAAAAAACTGCCTTTATTTAAATCAAAATTTGATCTTCTATTATATTTACACAATTATTTGAAAATGTAAATTAATACTCCTCATTAATCAATTATTTTAGATGAGCAATGAACAATCCACATCCCGTGCTCGCCCGAACTATGCGCCCTTAACCGGAACCGAGCGCAACAATGAAGATTCCGAATGGGTGACACCTCACATGGTTGCTAAGTAAGTAACTATGAATTTTATCTAATTTCAAATAATTAAATAATTTTTTTAATGAACTATAAAAAAATATTAATTTTTTGAAGCGATCAAGATGTGCTCAACCAAATCAAAATCATAATTGGTGGACGCTTTCTTGGCAACTGGGCGACGTACACGGATGTTGATCCTAAGGTCCGTGAACTTTGGTGGAACTTGTTCAAGGTAAAAAAATCAATTTTTCGTCATTGATGTAACATAAAATTTGACAAATGATAAGTTAATTTATTTTTTTAATAAAGGCCCGGTTTCGCTGGACTGAAGAACAAGGCCCCGCTATTCTAAGGGCGTACAATGCCAGAGTTTCAAACTGGCTTCGCCCCACTTTTAGGCGTGCCCGAGCCAGTGGGGTAAGACCTCAATGGTGTTCGGATGAGGTATGGGAAAACCTCGTCCGCCACTGGTCTTCGGATCCGACTTTCTTGGCCAGAAGCGAAGTCGGGAAGAAAAATCGGATGTCCGAGAAGGCAATGACGACACAATGGCACGGAGGCCGCAAACCCCAGAGTAAACATAAAGAAGCTCTTGTAAGTCCTATTCAAATAAACCTACACCATTTTAACCTTTTATTTTTTGAAATTTATTTAAACCTTTTTCTAACCTTGTAGGCGGGGCCTCAAAAGAAGAGGGTCCCTATCCTCAGTGTAATCAAACATTGTTGGACGAAGAGCGGTGTTGAGTCGCCAGCCAATCTACCACCCCGCCTTGCTGAAATCGAAGTATGTAACATCAATACTATTATTTCAAAATCAATACTATTATTTCAAATTGAAGTAAATATCATTGAATAATTTTTTTAAATGTTTGTAGACAAAGTATAACGCAAATGTTGAAAAGAAGCGGGCGGAACTTGGCTTGACTCAAGAAGATGACATCGGTTCTGATGTGGAAGATGATGCCATCCTTGAGGCAACAAGGGTGTACAAGGGTCGGCTTCCATGCCTCGGGGCTGAGGGGCAACGTATTTTGTACGATCGCAGCGGCAGCGGAGCTTCATCATCTTCTCAATCTAGACGAGGAGAGGATCCACGCATTGCCCAATTGCAGCGAGAATTGGAGGAGCAGCAGCGTGCATTTGAACAGCAACGAAAGAATGAAGAAGAAACGAGGGCCCGGCTGGAAGCGATGGAACGGATCCTTGCTGGATATCAGCCTCCACCTCAACCTCATCCTCGGCCGTACATTATGCACGTTGAGCAGACTCCTCAGGTTCCGCACATGGGTGGTATGGGTTATCACTCTAACTCCGGTTATGGTGTCATGCCTGCAATAGGGTCTACATTTGGATCTCTGTCGCCTGATATGCTCAATCAGTTTCAGTCATCGGGAGGAGGCAGCCGAGGAAGTCACCGAGGAAGTCACCGAGGAAGTCACCGAGGAAGCAACCTAGGAGGCAATCGAGGGGGCAACCGAGGCAGCCGAGGAAGTTCCCGACCCTTGGACCCCGTGGATGCAGAAGAGGATCATCATCGTCATTATGATGATAATGATGATGAATACGATTACGATGATTCTAATTATTATCACAATGGAGTCCGACGTACGGGCATGTAATTACATTATATTGTTTGACATTGTATTGATTTTGTTTTTATAATTCTGTCTGTAATAACATTTTTATTTTTAATAGCGTATGGAATTTATTTTTATTGTAATTGCTCTAAAATAAAATTAAAATAATTTTTTATTTTTTATAAAAAATTGTTTTTTTTAAAATCAAAAACATTAGTCACGGACTTAATCCGTGACTACTTTTTAATCCGGAATAAATTCAATTTTCGTTTTTTTTATTTTTTTATATAAAATCGTTTTTTTTATAATCAAAAACATTAGTCACGGACCAGATCCGTGACTACATTTTATCCGGAATAAATTCAATTTTTTTAGATTTAATATAGTCACAGATACGTCCGTGACTACCACAAAAATAAAAAAATTTAAATTAAAAGTAGTCACGGATATGGTCCGTGACTAACGTGCCGGAGGCTTATTCCGGTCAAGATGTAGTCACGGACGTCGGTCCGTGACTAATCCGTGACTACACCTAGTCACGGCCACTGGTCCGTGACTACATTCTAGTCACGCAGAACTAGTCACTGAACTAGTCACGGACGTCGTCCGTGACTAAAAGTGTTAGTCACGGACTTTTTACACTACGGTCCGTGACTAAGTCCGTGACTACAGGCGATTTTTTTTGTAGTGTATTAAGGTTTGGATTGAAATAAAAAAAATTAACTCAAAATAATGAACCAAGAAGCGATAGTAATGAACCAAATATAATGTTAGATATAAATTTGCAAACAATAACAAAACACATATGAACCAAAAATATATAAGCATGACACATTTGTAAGCAACAACAACAACGAGAATGAATCAAATTTTATATAAAGGCGATAATAAATTATAATACAAAAAAAAAATTGGTGCTTGTAAGTAATGAACCAAATATATAGTAGTAGTAGATAATAAATTATAGTAGTTAAATAAGTACTATCTACTTAAACCACTATAATTGTTATAGTTGTGAATGTAACCCTTATAGTAAACTCTAGTCCTGGACACTAAAATTAAAGAATTAAAGTTTCAAAAAGATTAGCATCAATCAAATTAATGAGAGAAATCTTATATTTTGGTTTGGTTTAGTTTGGTGTAAGTTGGTTTTGATTTGTTATTTTAAAAAATAAGAAATTATTTCATTTTTAGATTAGTTTGTTTTTATTCGGTTTTATGATTTCGATTCGGTTTGGTTCGATTTAATACGGATTGGGATGAATACTACCAAACTCAAACCAAATTACAAATAGTTTGATTTCGATTTGGTTTAATTTGATTTGGTACGGTTCAATTTGGTCAAATCAAACCGTTATGCCCTCACAAAGTATGGACCCGCAGGATATGGAAGACAAACTATCACTTTCAAATCCGGAATAATTGGAAAATATCGAACTAAAACTTAAGGTACCCTGATTTTTTATATAAACATTATGTTGGTTTTCAATGAATTTTTATTCACGGAAAATATACAAAAGTTGACAAATAAAAAAATGAACAGAGGTAATTACGGGGTACAATATAAAAAATCAATGTTTTATGATATTACATTTCACAGGTAGGTAGGAAGCATACAATATTGATATGAGAGAATTCCCTAAATAGGAGTAAAAAAGTTTTGAAATTCCAAAATAGAAGGATCATGTTTTTTATTGTTTGAATAGGAGTAAATTTCTGCCAAGTTTGACACTACTAGGCTCTAAAACATGGCATTTTTTCCCCAAACTTGGCAGATTACTCCTATTCAGGTAATAAAAAACATGATACTCCTATTTTGGAATTTCAAAACGTTTTTGCTCCTATTTAGAGCAATTTCTATATTGATATTGAAATGTAAAAAGGGATAATTTGACATTGCACCCCATTTTATTGACTAAATTGGAGTTTACACCCTGTTTCTCAAATGATTAATGTATGCACCCTACATTAAAAATTCTGTTAGTTAGAGTTAAGACTGTTTTTAGAAAGACAAAATTGCCCTTTGATACAAGCAAGACCTAATAGATACGGAGTAGAACAGACCATACGAAAGCATCACTCGAACACTTTTAATTCCATTATGTCCATGCTTTGACTTCTATAACCAGACCTCATAACTTGAAATTACAAACTTTAAAAAGCAGTCATACTCCACTCTATCAGCAAGTTCATCTTTCCACTTGAAATTACAGAACTCCATGTTCTTAAGAAGGGAAAAATCCCCTTACTTGCAAAAGGGATTACAGGATATAAAAAATATTTTAAACACTACACCTCTAATATTAATAACTATTCATGCATATATAGCTATAAAATGAGAATAAATGTAGAGAGAAACTTGAGCAAAAAAATGTTACTAGAATAATAGTATAATTACAGCTTGAGCTTGAGCCAAAATTATGCATTTACAAGTGTTTTATAATTATGACCTGCAACTAATTCTATCAAATCTAGTGAGCTTCATCTAATTCTAGCAAAAAAGCAAGATGCATCTTATGATTTTACAGTGAGTTGCATATAGTTCTAATAAGGCCGGTGAGCTACACTTAATTTTAATAAAACTAGTGAGCTGCATGTACATATAGCAAAAAGAATTTCACATAGTTTTAGCAAAAATACTGCATGATGTTGCAACTATGGAGCCGTTCCACGGACCCTTCCACCAGCCCTACTACCAGCTCTTTTCTGTCCAGTTCTTCCACCAATTCTTCCACCACTTCTACCTCCAGCCCCTCTAAGATTAACTTTGCATCCTGAAGCTCTCCCAGTCACTTTAAACTCATCAGCAGCCCTTCCCCCAGCCCCTCTAAGTCCACCACTACTATTTTGACTTCCTCTTATAGGACCTCCTTGACATGACCTCTTGTTGTGGCCAAAAGAATCACACTTACTGCCAGGGATGGATTTAGGGGGGGGGGGGGGGGGGGGGGGGGGGCGACCGCCCCCTTGGACTTTCAATTTTTTTTATTATATATGTAATATTTTCATACTTTAATTAGATATATATGTTTTCACCCCCCTTAACTTTAAGTTTTAAAAATTTATATATAGCATTACATAATGTAATACATAATTGGAGATTTAAAAAAAGTAACATCTAAAATAATTTACTTAACTTGAATGAATAAACAATAGCACAACCCATTGTTTAAGACATACGACATCTATTATATAAGGGGAAAATAATTTAATTATCCCAAACTTTGAAGATGTGTGATGTAAACACCCCAAACTTTCATATGTAATATTTATATCTCAAACTTTATATAAAAAGTAATATTAGTACCATGAAAATATGTTTTTTTTCATTCACAATGTATATTTATGATGCTCTAACTACATCTCTATAAATGTTTAACTATTTTAAAACATGTGCTTAACACCATAAGTTTACATTTTTGAATAAAAACTACATAGTAATGGTGATAACATAACTTTTTATGTAAAGTTCGGGGTATATATATTACACATGTAGGTTTGGGGTACTTAACTCACCCTTTTAAAGTTTGGGGTATTTAAATTATTTTCTCCATTATATAAAAATTTCTAGCTTTGTAATATTTAATTGTCTTTATTAGATAATTAGTACTCAATTTTGTAAAATATCGAACAATATTAAATAGCATACACAGTAGTTAAATAATTTTTAGATCATGTGAAGTGAATCTAAAATATAAATGTTTATTGATATTAAATTGCACAATTCATTTACTTATTACTTTCTAAAAACAATTTGTTGAATATATAGATAATAAACTTGAACTTACTGTAGCATTAATACAAATACAATATGCACCATATATGTGAATTAACAATACTATGTATAATATTATTCTAGAATAATAATATCACACATACTATTGTAATATTAAGAAAACTTCTCGTGACCCACGAACACCATCCTTAGTAGACAAAAATTGCAATTCAAAAACCAATTCTTTATTCTAATAAGATCCATATGGATAAAACAGGCAGAAGTTATTTAAAAATCTTGGTTGATGTGTACCTTTTAAACTCTTTATCTTCAAATAATTTTCATTTGATTTGTCATTTCTTATGCTTTAATGTATCAATACTTTTTTTAGAGCATTTACAATTAAAAAATTAAAATTATTTTTCCATTGTTTAAACATAGAATGTAATATTCTTTCAAAAAAAACTTAGAATGTAATAGATTTAAATATCATCGTGTATGTACCGATGGATTTTTTTGAATGAAAATTAGGCGCAAAGCTCTATGCTAGCAAAAAAAATCACCCCGCTACACAAGCGGAAAAAATTGCCACGATACACTAGCGAATTTTTTTCGCCCCCTATACTAACAGAAAAAATTCGCCCCCTTGACTCGATATCCTGGATCCGTCCCTGCTTACTGCACTTTTTTATATTCTTGGATTGTTTTTCATTCTCATCGTGCCCCTTCATTCGGTTGTGTTTAGGTCTTCCAAGAGCCCTTGAAAGTATAGGTGGGAAAACAACTTCATTCCCTGCCAATAATAAAGTTGATGTCAATTTTATAAGTACAGCTCCTTGTATACATATAATGTTTATACAGTAAATAATAGTACCTTGGGCCAATCACTTTCATGTGAAATTGGTTTGATATTTGATTCATATGTTGATTTGTAAGCCTTAACACTTAGAAATGGACTGCAAAATCTATATGAACGTTTAATAACAATAAGAGTTAGTTGTATTAAAAAACTGTAAAACAAGTTAATAATAATCTCCGAATGATACTTACCGAGCTAATGGAAGTCTGAGGTGGCTGATTAAGTGCACTGCGTGCACACAAGGTATACCTGTCACCTGCCACTCACAACACTCGCATTCATGATTGTTTAAGTTAACAGCATAATGTGTCCAGTAAATTTCCTTACACAAAATAACCCTTCACCCGAAGGAGTAGTCACAAAGTCATTTTGTTTCTCCTTGTACACTGCCAGAATGTTAGCAACCCTAGGTACCACATCATTTTCATTCCAACTACTGCTCTCTAATTTTCTGTCATACATAATCCTCAAAATTAGAAAGGACATGCCCAATACCATAGAACACACTGGTTTTTCTCTTTCACTTAATATAAAACTATTATAACTTTCTGTAAAGTTATTGGTGAGGTGCTCACTCTTACAGATTGTATCAAAGTGGGCCCTTGACCACAACCGTGGACCGATTTCCATCAAGTAGTCCTTGCTATCAACGGCAGCATTTTCCAGATTTTCAAGATTTTTTTTAAAGTGATTTTTTTTGTATGCCGAGGCAGTTGCCCAAGCGAGTTGCTTAATGTGTTCCCCTCTCCACCACTTAGACATGTTCTTGAAGATATGCCTGAAACAACTCCTTGGATAGCAACCATCCAGATGTTAGGCTGCATAGAAAAAGAAGCTTAACAGTTACCATATAAACTAGATACGACCAAAATAACAAGATATCCAACACTGCATTCTGTTAGGCTGCATTTAGTTTCTAGGGAGGACAACCAGGAACCATACTAGTCTGAGCATATGGTGCTTCTTTGTACTATTACTTCATTTTCTTTCCATGAGTTCGTGCATTTTCATCATAGTGAATTACTGCTTGTTAAATCGTTGGCAAGGAAGAAGAAAAATAGATACAATAAGAGGCAATTTAGTTAATATTACTCGCATCTGGTAAAGGGAACATCTTTCTTTTCACCGGCAATTTCTTAGACGTCCTCTTCGTCGTTTCTATTGGGGTTGGTGTAGGTGCTTCTGAATCCAAGGCAAGCTCTTCGCATTCTCCTGAAGCGAAGAAATCGACCACTCGATCACCATCTTGATTAAGATAGTTCATATTTGCATATCTATCTTCCCAACAAAGCTTTGAGTTCATATCTCATCTTCAATGGTTGAAACCCTATTTGAGCTTACGTGAGAATTGAGAAAGAAGGAACAATGGCCAAAATTCGGAAAGAAGGTGAATCATATGGTACAGCAGCATTTTGGTAATTAATCGTAGTTTACAGGTTAATAATTAGGCTACTTCGGTTATTTTCGCAGGCTTAAGTTCGCAGGCTTTTCTTTCTTCGGCTGACTTCTCTTTTTTTGATAATCGAGTTGTCAGGGCTTACGCTCCCATAATCATGGAATCTATGAACTATCCTCCAAAACCCCTGGACAGTTAAGTCCGGATCTCATCACAGTCAGCCTCGTCAGTACTGGCTCCAAAGGACGAATCTAGCAGGACTTACATCACCTTTCAGGTTTCTCCTCTCACCGCACGAACCCGCTACCTTCATTACCATCATCTCCCTTCTCAGCCGTTGAGCAACTCCGTGAAGGTAGGGAGAATCATTGTGAGCAAGACCTCCCTCATTTCCCTTGGTGGAAATTGAACCCAAGACCTCTCACAAAGGAGAAACTTGTGGGTGGATGGTCATCGATTGGACTACACCCACCTTCCCTTCTTCCGCCGACTTCTTTTAATTTTTTCGTTAGTGCACTGCTGGTTGGTTTTCTCTTTTTCTTTTCTTTTGTCTTTTTTCTTTTCTTCTTTCCGTTGCTTTAACCTCTTGTTTTCTTCTTTGTTTTTCTTTATTTCTTTAACAATGTTTTACTTGGTTGTAAAAAATATGTCTTACTTTGATGTTATATATCCAATTATTATGAAAATTTATACGGAGTAATATAAAATATTATTAAATGTTTCAGTTTATTTTTTCTTTCTCCAATCAAACTACCAACTTAAGTTCTTTTTATTTATGCATTATAAAATATTTTAGGTATTAATTCTTTATTTTTCTATTTTTAATTTAAAATGAATATTTATTAGTTTATTAAATATTGTGTGTTAATAACTAACGTGAGTTTTGTGTTATACTAAAATGAGTATAGTATAAAATAAAAATAAATATGCATGGTTAAAACATTATAAAAGAACCCGATTATATTTGTAATTCGAGAATGAAAGATTATAAATTATTTTTTATATAAACTACTTTTGAACACAAATGAACATTTGAACACATTAGAGAATTCAAACGAGCTTTTGAATTTTTCGATACTCATTTTGTAAGTTACATATGTTCATCTGAAATTGGTTTTATGCTCATTTTAAAATGTCATATTAATGTAGATATCATAACTAAACATTATAAAAAGAACCTGATTAAATTTGTAATTCAAGAATGAAAGACTATAAATTATTTTTAATATAAAATTACTATATTTTTTTATTACTATGTTACATTAGAGAATTCGAATGAGCTTTTGTATTTTGCGATGCTCATTTTGTAAAGTACGTTTGTTCATTAAGTACTGGTTTTATGCTCATTTTAAAATGTCATATAAGTGTGAAGTAGATCATGATACTCAATTGTATGCTTTTGATACTCAATAGAGGGGGTTTGATGTTCAGCGAACATGTTTTGATGTTCAACTAATTAACAAAGATTATGCTTTTATATCATTGCTCATTTGGAAACTAATGTATGCTCATTTTGTAATGGTGTTATACTCGTTTTAAAATGTTATATCAATGCATATTTGAAAACTATTACTCCCTCCGTCCCAAAATTATTGTCCTGTTTGGTTTTTCACACAGATTAAGAAAATGGCGTTGTAGCGACACTGTTTGGCACTGTAGCGACACTGTTTGGCACTGTAGCGATACTGTTTTGCAATGTTTGACACTGTTTGGTATAGATTTGTTTACTAAATATGGAAGTTTTAGAAACAGGACAATTATTTCGGGACGAGCCAAAAAGAAAAGTGGGACAATAATTTTGGGACGGAGGGAGTATATTACATTATATTCACGTAGGAGTTGATTATAGAATCAAGAGCATATATAGATCATGATACTTAATTGCATGTTTATAATACTCAAAACAGGATGTTTGATTCTCAATGAAAATGTCTTGTAGCTCGCTCAACTAGAAAAACTTATACTCATTTTATAAGTTAGTATGCTCAATTGCTAGTCATGTTATACTCATTTTTAAAATGTCATATTAATGCATATTTCAAAAGTAACATATTATATTAGATTTGCATATTGATTGAAATTCATATGAAATGTTTATACATATAATTTAATGAGTTTTTATAAAAGAAAAAAGAATAAAAAGAAAGTGAATTACAATATATGAAATTGATATCACAATACTCATTATTCGACTCTTAATGCTTAGTAGAATATGTCTGATGCTCATTAAAAGTGTATTAAAGCTCATCTAACGAAAACCGTGATTTTCACTGAAATTACGAAAATGCCACAGTTTTTTTAGCTGTGATATCAACACTCTTGTAATAACATGGTGCTCATTATTAGACTCTTAATACTCATTAAAATTGGACTATTGCTCATTAACAGTACACTAATGCTCAAATAGCAGATCTCGCGATTTTCACATTATATTACAAAAATGCCACCGGTTGTACAATACTCACCGTACAGCCGACTATACGGTGGACGGACTCAAAGAAGGTCGTTGATCTATAAGGTAAGGGCATTATAGTCCATCTGCAATTTTTAATTGGGGCGGACGGAGGGAGTTACTCCGTTTAACAGAGTATATGATGAAGAGGGTGCAAATATTAAGGTTTTACGAAACGGGATGCAAAGTCAAATTTATCCAATAAAGTGAGGTGCAAACTCCAATTTTCCCAATTAAAAAATCATTTCTTTAGTAAAAATGGGCAAAGTAAAAACGAGGTCAAGATCTGCTGAATGGAATAGTACGTATAGTAGAGTAGACCTATACTGTTCCATTTTAGGGTTCTCCAATTGATGAACCGTACTGGAAACTGGAAAGTGTTGGGCCAATCTTTACTGCAGTAGTTTGTATTGTGATGACAAAAGGGATTCTAATCCACTCCTTCCACCTACCTACAAAATACAGTAGTAGTAACATACCCAACTTGGACAGCTGACTTTCCGGTAAGCTGGGGCCTGGGTGCCATTTACTTTTTGCATTATCTTTTACTTTCCGTTTGCATTATACTCCGTACATTTTTAATAAATCAAACTGTAGTTTGTATCATTTAATTTATTATTTAATTTTTTACTCCCTCCATCCCAAAAAATACTTGCCGGGTTTGAATTGGCACGCCTGTTAAGAAAGTGGAATAAAGCGAAAATGTATGATTGTAGTTGTGTAAGAAAAATGTAAAATGAATGTGAATCACACAAGAGAAAGTGAGAAGTATTTTTTGGAATGATCCAAAAAAAAATGGGAAGTATTTTTTTGTGAGGAATGGAGTATTATTCTTGAAATAATGGAGAAAAAAGGATGACATCTCATGATAGTCCCAACCTCGACAGGGGCGGACCGTAGTACAAATTCAGGAGGGTTATCGCCCCCCAACAAGAATTTTTTTAGTGTATATATATATGAAAAATAATTTTCTTCCTCCGAAAAAATATTTTGAACCCCAAAAAATATTTTCGCCCTCCGAAGACGACTTTCCTGGATCCGCCCCCGAACCTCGATCGGACCGCAGGAATTTTTGAGAAGCAAGTAAAAGACTTTAAAAAAATCTCCCAAATAATGGAGATGTGATTGGTGGTGTCCTGTCTGACACTTCGAAACGAACGCTTTTTTATGAGTGATTGCTCTTTCTTTCTTTCTTTTGTCATGTGGGTATTTAACAGCCATGGGAGCGGACTGCATGGAGAGCCGATAGAAAAATAAAGCCGCGGAAGCCTAACCAACTAAGCACTTCCACTCAACGAGAGGGGAAAACCTCAGATCTCCTCTCCCAAAACCCCTGCACATCTCTTTCGCTTTCCGCGTAGAAGATCAGCGGAAATGGAGGCGCCGTTGCTCAACGGCTTCTCCAGCGGCGACCACCGCCTCCTTCACGGCGCTGACGGCGACTACCTCCCTGCCAGAGAGCTGCGAACATGGTGGAAGATTTTCTGTATAGAAACGGTCAAGCTTTGGCTGATTGGTGGGCCCATTGCGTTCAACATCATTTGCCAGTTCGGGACCGGCTCTGCTACCAACATCTTCGTCGGACATCTCGGAGACATCGAGCTCTCCTCTATTTCCATCGCCCAGTCCGTTATTAGCACTTTCTCTTTCGGATTTATGGTTCGTATACTTCAATTTCCCCAAATTTTGCTTTACTCTTTCTTTTTTCGGAAAAAATATGTTACTTGATTAATTTGATGTGGCGCCATTTAAAGTAAATATTAATAATTGGATTGATTCATAACTGTTTCTTCACGTGCCTATTTGAGGTTGACTTGCGTTAAACTTATTCTTAAGTTCTGAACACACTCCCTTCTTAGTTCTTACTATATCCGCTTTTTAATAAGTGTGACAAGTCAGGGTGGGAAGAAATTTTTGGGACTGAGTTTGTAAATTTACAAAGTTCTAGGATTTCAAAATAAGAAAGTTGATAAAGTTCATTGGGGAGGAACTAGTACTATTCCATGTAAAGAAAAAAAGTGAATTTGTATGTAAAAGAATAAGTGGAAAGGTAAATGGAGTTCAAATTATGAGATGTGTATCATTTGGATGTGGACAAATAAAAGCTGGTGTAGTTCAAAACCTTGCTATTACATTGACTTAGCCGTTTAAGAAGGTGTAATCAATGCTTATATATATAAGTCAAAACATTACCTATTACATACGTAGTAATTCTTTACTTTGAAAATGAGAAGCAAATAATTTAAGACAACACAACAAGAAAAAATGAAAGAAAAATTAGGAGAGGTGGAGTACATAATACATTTGTTAGGTATTCCATCTGTCAACATTATCAAATTTGACCAAGATTCTAGTTTTGTCTTCAACTCTTTAACATTATCAAATTTGGCAAAGATTCTAGTTTTGCCCCTTAACTTTATCAAATTTGAAAAATAATTTTATTTTATTATTATCTAGGATATCTAAACAATTTTGGCCGATTAAATCAGGGACCCTGAGTTAATGACTAAGTAGACCTATAGTTGCCTTTTAGGGGACTCTACTGACGACCTCAGAAACCTTTAAATCCTGGGTTCAAATTAATTAGATACTCATACGGGTTAGTTTTACCAAGGTTCTTTGATGCTGTTGTGATAGATTAAGGAGTTTCAAATCAAAGTTATACATTACCGTTTGAACAATTCCTTAAAATTTAAAATGAGATCTGTGCAGAGTAAATTGATGGAGCCAAATGAGTCATGTTGCATGATCATTCCGGCCTCATCCGTGCACATAGGGGTTATTTTATTGAAATGAAGGGTGATGATCAAGTCAACTGGGCTCCATAGGGAAGCCCTATCTCAGCTCTTTATAATTCAGCACTTGTCCTAACTTCTTAAAAGCTATTTTGAGATTTGAGTTGGACATGGTTCTTTGCATTTACCCACTTACATTAATCTTAGTGCATAAATGGATTGAAATTGTTGTAGCTTGGTATGGGGAGTGCATTGGAGACGCTATGTGGGCAGGCGTTTGGTGCGGGTCAAATTCACATGCTTGGGATATACATGCAACGCTCAATAATTATCCTCTTTGTGACTTGTATTGCTCTTCTGCCTTTCTACTTGTTTGCCACTCCACTGCTCTTATTGCTTGGCCAAGAAAATGAGATTGCTGTCCTTGCTGGGGATTACGCCATTCTAATCATCCCTCAACTCTTCTCACTTTCTGTCACTTTTCCCACCCAAAAGTTTCTTCAGGCCCAAAGCAAGGTCCAAGTGCTTGCCTGGATTGGTTTTGTGTGCCTGGTACTTAATGTGTTTCTGCTTTGGGTCTTTATCACTTTGCTGGGCTGGGGTACAACCGGAGCAGCTTTAGCATTCAATATCTCGAATTGGGGCATTGCGATAGCCCAGTTGGTGTATGTTGTTGTGTGGTGTAAGGAGGATGGGTGGAGTGGATTGTCTTGGGCTGCTTTGAATGATATATGGGCCTTTGTTAGGCTCTCATTTGCTTCGGCTGTTATGCTCTGCCTTGAGATATGGTATATGATGAGCATTATCATACTTACTGGCCATCTTGACAATGCTGTCGTTGCTGTTGGCTCCCTTTCTATATGGTAACTGTTCTTAACAGATTCTGCTTACTAAATACTTGAACAATCTTGAGAAGATTTAGCATAAGCTACATGAAATTTTTGAATCAAGGATTCGGAAAATAAACTAGCTATCAGTCAAGGACTTGAATCATTGTAAATCATCAATCTAAAGTGGCAACTTTTATGTTTTGATTACTTTATTATTATTTAATTCATTAAAATTCATGAAAATTAAAGTATAAGGATATCAATTTCCATGATATTTTGGATCTTTTGGTTGATAGATTTAAATCATTCAGAAGTCGGATTCAAACAATTCTTATGTTATGGAATGCTTAAAAATTGTATTTACATTTCAGCATGAATGTTAATGGCTGGGAAGCCATGCTGTTCATCGGAGTCAATGCTGCAATTAGGTAAATGATATTTTTTCTAGCACCAAGTATATATAGAACCACACTCTTTTTTCTTTTACTTTGCCAAGAATCTATGAATTATAATATTAATTGTATTTCATAAATACTCAGTGTTCGAGTCTCAAACGAGCTTGGGCTGGGACATCCAAGGGCTACCAAATACTCCGTTTATGTCACAGTTTTTCAGTCACTCTTAATTGGGATACTTTTCATGGTGATTGTGCTGGCAACTCGAAACCATTTAGCCATTATATTCACAGATAGCAAAGATTTGAGACAAGCTGTCGCCAGGCTTGCTCCTCTACTAGGAATAACCATGCTTCTCAACAGTGTCCAGCCTGTGATTTCCGGTATTAATTAATCTCCTAATGTGTTATGTGAAGTATATAGATTCTTTTTTTTTTCTTTTTTACAAGCATATGATGAAACTTATCACTGCAATTTTAATGAGCCACATCAGTGTCAGAAAATATGTTGGACTTTGAAACAGTCATAGGTATCAAAGTGAAAACCAAATGAGTTAAGAAAATTAAACACCTTTTTCCATTGCCCAAATTATTTATAGTAGAGGATCAAATAAAAAGTGGATGCAATCGTGTGTTATTTACCAAAGATCTCAGGTTCCATTCCTCTTTGTATAAAGAAAACACTAGCTATCTATATATGAATGACCAAATAGGAAGTTAGACATGCCCTGCAACGGAAAAAATTTATTTAAATTCATGATGGATGTTTATAAATATATAACAAAATCGGAGACTAAACAAATACTCCAACTTGATTTAGAATAGTTACACAAAAAAAGTTCTAAAGATGGAACAAACATTCCCTTGTGCTCAAATAGTTGAGAGGTATTGTATGATGTAGTACGGAGTATGATATAGTGATATATAGCCCAAGGGTATATATGTCTAATGTCTTCCAATATAGTCTTCTAAGGTATATTTGTTCCAACTTTACAATTTTTGGATTTAATAGTTTGAAAACAAAGTTGAGTATATTTGTTCTCTAACGTATAATATTCAGGGGCATATTCGTTCCTTCTCTATCTAAATCACGGAGATGAACTACTATAAGTTTTTATACATCAAAACCATTTGGATTTATGAAATAATACACAGCTTTGAACTTGAAACAATTAACAGGTGTCGCAGTCGGAGGAGGATGGCAAGCTCTGGTTGCTTATATAAACTTGGGATGCTATTACATATTTGGCCTTCCATTCGGATTCATTCTGGGTTATGTGGCTAACTTTGGAGTTATTGTAAGTGAAATTTCAAGACTCTTATGATTGCTCACTTTATGGGAGAATGCTAGACTTTGATTGTTAGAACTGATATAAATGAAATTGGGATTGAATAAACAATTCAGGGACTTTGGGGAGGAATGATAGCAGGAACCGGTTTGCAGACTCTACTCCTCTTGCTTGTTCTTTACAAAACCAATTGGACTAGTGAGGTAAGTACCTAACTGTAATGTAAAAGCATATAAGTATATGAGTATGAAGTGAAATATTCCTGTCCGGCCTGGAGGGTGGCCATCTCCTTTTGAGGTGGTTCGCAGTCAAAAATTTGATCAGGAAGGCTGAATTGATAAAATTCCTTAAAAAATATTGCTTGATAAAAGAATCTTGCTTCTCGTTTATGTGCCTCAAAATTTAAAGGAATAGTTTTGCTTTTATCCTAATCTTAATATCCTTATATAAAATAAAATATCGATGGGAAAAATTGATATGTAGGTTGAGCAGACGACAGAACGCATGAAGAAGTGGGGTGGACAAGACTTTGACATTAGTAGCTTACCTGATAATGTCTCATCCAGCAAATCCCAGCCTTAAGTTTCAGTAATGGCGCGTGATGGCATGTTTATCTAGCTACCTGCGATATGAAAGGTGTAGCAAGTGTTGTTCCTACGTCAGAACTCAGACGTGGGAGGCAATTCTTGTATTTCAATAATGCATGCACAAGAACTCATGGGATATGTATTAGAATGAAATTGTAATTCATTAGCGAGATGAGAATTTTGTAGTTGGAATGCTCGTTCTAGTTTGAAGTTGAATTTATTTAAAGATTGGAATTCCTTATGGCAGGATTTTGACCTAAACGCTATGCGACCCAATACTCCAATAGTATTTGTTGAGGGTAAGTCCCGTAGATCCGAAAGCCCAACACGAACTTTGGATATATCAGGAATGGCCCAGAATCAAGGTGTACGAGAAAATATAAGATCTGAACTAATTAAAACTCGAAAGCTCACTTGTATTAATTAACCAATCTGATTACAAGGGATTTCCCGATCGATAAGTCGGAAACTATGCCTTAATACAAGAAATAAGAGCAAATGATGCTATTCTAGAGCTTGAGTATTGAAATGCTAACCCTTACTAGGTATGGACTCGGGCCGGGTGGCCCGACCCGGAATCGGCCCGGGACCGGTACTGTTCCGGCCCGACCCGGTGGGCGGTGGCCCGGTCAGTGACCGGTCCGGGTAGGCCCGGCCCGTGGGTTTTCCGGTCCGGGCTCGGGTCACCCAAAACAAGGCCCGACCCGGCCGGGCCCTGTTCGGGCAAAAAACAATTTTTTTTTTTTTGCAATTTTTTTTAAAGTTTTGGGTTGGGCTGGGTATTTTGGGCCATTTGGGGTGGTTTGGGGGTTGGGGGTGGGAGGGGGGTTACTTAGGAAGAGGAAAACAAAAAAAAATTATAATGGGCCTGGCCCGGCCCGGCCCGGACCCGGACCGGACCCGGTGGTTACCCGGGCCGGTCCCGGGTCCACCATTTCTGACCCGCCGGCCCGCCCGGGCCTAGGCCCGACCCGGACTCGGCCCGGACCCGAGTCCAACCCTAACCCTTACAATGACTTGAAACCTTCTATTTATACTAATGGAGAGCATGGGCTGCCTCTTGCTGATTGGCCGTTGTTCCACCGACTTGGTCATCCATGCTTCCACTTGCTGATGTCACAGTCTGGCATTAACTGCACCTGGCCACTTGCTGGTTGGCCGTTGCTCGAACGGGATGTTGGTCCATACTGAAGAAGCTGTCAACTTGGCCCAAGTATAGTAAATAGTCCGAACCTCGTTCGGTATGTCTTCTTATTGGGCCAACCTTTATTTGGGCCGAACCCCGTTCGGTATGTCTCCTTACCGGATCTTCTCATCATAGAGTGATGGGCCGGATATCTTGGGCCTTCCCGATCTGGGTATTGGGCCTCTAGGTCAATATCCCAACACAAGTCCCCCACTTCCGATGTCTCGAACGAAGTGAGTGCATCAGGAAGTATACCAATGTCACAATACCCCGAATGGCGATCGGGGTACAGAAGTAGCCAGTTCCCCATGCTGCGATTTGACGGCTGCCGCTTCATTTCCCCATATTCATCATGATAACCGTCGTTTAGTCTTTTCATTAGACGCGTGTCTAGCTTAAATGCCCCTAGTGATGTGTCGCTCTCTGATTGGCTCTCGACACGGCGGTTTCAAGGCTATAAATTAACCCTTAATTCCTCAATTCCGGGTTTTCGACTCTGCAATTCCTTGGCCTTCGTTGTTTTCTCTGCAAATTTCCCTCTGCTTTCCTTGCTCAGGTAACTTCCCAACCTTGGATTCCCCACCTTCATTTCTGGCTTCGATCGAGATGAGCCTCACAGAGCATTCTTCTGATTCGGAGATGGCCTCTCACGGGGATGACCGTGACACCACCATGATAGACGCCATCCCAGTTCCGTTTGCCGGTGTTTCTACCGAGATGGTGACGAATACCAGGGCTGAGGCGGAGGACCTCCCTAGCACTTCTTCTTCCTCTAGTGAGGATTCTGACGACACCAAGTCTGAGGACGAATTGGCCTCCATGGCGGCCGGACGTCCCAACGATGTTCCTCGCCATACTCTTGACCTAAAATTGATTAGGGAGAGGAGGCAAAAATTGACCTCTCACAATAGGGCCGAAATCCCGGCCCTTATCCCTGACCCGGTGGATTTCCGTTTGCAAGCCGGGCTTCATCCGATGCGTCATAGGCCCGGAATGACCATAGTCCACTTTGACTCAATTAGGGCCGGTCTTAGATTTCCGCTACACCCTTTCTTTATTTCTTTCTTCAATTTCTACGAAATAGTACCGGCCCAGATTATGCCGAACTCTTATCGAGCAATGGCGGGTTTCATTTGTCGTTGCAAAGATGCCGGCGCCCGACCAACCTTAGAACTCTTCCACCAGTTCTTCAAAGTAGCCCCCCAACAAACCCATGGCTATGTGGCCACTAGTGCCCGAACGGGACACATCCTGTTCAAAGGAAACCCAACTTCGATCAAAGGGTGGAAAGACCGGTTTTTCTTCGTGTCCATCCCGGACGGTCTGATTCCCCGCAAGTGGAATGCTTTTCCCCGCAAGACCCCTGATCCTGTCCTGACTGAAGAAATCTACAAGGACGTGCTCGCTGTGGAGAAGGATAAATGCATGGACATCATGAATTATCTAACCCCCGAACGACTTATAACAGCCGGGATAGGTACTGCCCGTTCTCTTGGGTTTACTTGTTTTGATAAACCAAGTGCCTTGGTCCGGGCGGTCCTTCCCGTGCGAGAAACGTTCCTTTATTCTTTTTTTTAGTTTCTCACACGCTAGGGCCGCTCGATACTAACATTGTTCTTTGCCTTTTTTCAGCACCCAACCCAGATCTTCTCATGGATGATAGCAGAGTCATCGCAGCCGGTGGAGGCGGAAAGCGGAAAAAATCCCGGAAGAACCCCCAACCTACTCCCACCATCGTTCCCGCTCAGGAGGCTGCCCCTTCTCAGCCGCCCCCAGAACCTCAGCCAATTCAGCAGGTCCACCAAGATCAAATAGAGGCCATGCTGCTTGATGATCGGTTTGGTTCTGACCAACTGCACCAATTTTCCCAGCATTTCGACTCCGTTCGGGGGGAATCCTCGAATGCTGGTGAGACACATACCGACCACATTACGGGTCAGGTCGAGCGGATCTCCCTATCCGACCCTGTTCACGAGGTTTTAGAGAGGACTGGATCTACTGCGAGCCAGATCTGGTCTACCTCCTCCTGGTTTAACAACTTTTCCCTCCCTCAGTTGCCGGTCGAGCAATCTGAGGAATGTTTGGCTCTGACTGCTCTGAAGGTACGTTGTCTCTTGTGTTTTGTCTTTACTTTATTCCCCGTAACCAGTACTAATCCTCGAACGGCATTCTGTAGATGGGTTTGTACACCCTTCAGATGCGGGAGGCCCGCCTGGCCAAGGAGCGGGAACTGATCGTTGCCCAGTCTTCTGCTGAGCAACATGCTGCTGCCATCGCCTCTCTGGAGGCCGAACGGAAAGCCTTTGCGGAGGAAAAGCAGAGGCTGGACGCTAAACTTGGTACCCTCCGGGTCCAACTTGCAGCTTCCCAGGCGAAGGTCCTTGCCGCTGAGGCTGCCCAGGTCAAATTTGAAGAGATGCCATCCAGCATCCCGGACGGTCCTTATGAAGTGAGCGTGGATCTGTCCGCCGTCCGGGATACGTTTAAATCCTCTGATGAATTCTCCATCATCAAGGATGAACACGCAAGGGCCCAGCACCCGTTCGCCTTTGGGGCGTATTTAAAGGGTTTTCCCAAAGGCGCCGGCCGGCTATCGGCAGGGGTGGCCCTCTTGGATAAGGACCCGGAGGCCAAAAAATGGAATGATTCCATTGTCTCCGATCTTTATGGCAAAATTGGCCAGGTCTTGCTGCGTCCCTTCGTCACTCAGCTTCAAACTCAATTGGGGAGGCCGGTTCAGGCTTCTGATCTCCCCTCAGATGATATTATCCAGGCGCAGTTTGAGAAATTTCTGCGAGCCCAACAACGGGAAGCTGATCGAGCTGCGGGAAAAGAGCCTGAACCCCCGTCTGATGATGATGAGGATGAAGATGAAGAGGGAGATGAAATGGCCCACGATCAATAATTCATATGTATTGTAATTCTTGTTTTAATTTCCTTTTTTCCTAGCCTGTATTTCCCGGTCAGTAGTACCGATGAATATATATCCCTTTTTGCCTGAAACTTGGCGTACTGTCTTTTCTGTTTTTAATGCATGATTTACTCGCCATTTGGGATTCGGCCTATTTTTGAAGGACTTAACCAATTTCCCAACTTATTTCTTGCTCAAATAATCCTAACGCCGTTGATCGCCGTTCGGGCATTAGAAAGTTCTGATGATTTAAGGAAAAAAACCCCTTCCCCCTGGTACTCAGCCGTTCGGGCTTCATACCAAATTTTAGGACTTGGCACATTCTTGCTTCAGATAATCTCTTACAACTTGATAGCCGGTCGGGCTTCAGTTCAATCCTAGGCTATCTTTTTATGACGTTGATAACCGGTCGGGCTTCAGGTCAACTTTAAGGACTTAGCAGTTTTCTTCCAGATAACCTTTTACAATACTGTTGGCCGGTCGGGCTTCAGGCTGACATTTAGGACTTAGCATTTTCTTCCTGATAACCTTTTACAATACTGTTGGCCGGTCGGGCTTCAGGCTGACATTTAGGACTTAGCATTTTCTTCCTGACTTTTAGCATTTTTCTAAACAGCAAGCCCCTGTGATCTTTGCTAATCCTCTGTAAGCCCGTCCGGGGTACGTGTATAAAAAATGAATCATAAATGCCCCAAATTAATCGTAACCACCCAATGCCACGTGTTGCTCATGGATTAGGGATTTGTGCGGTACTTTCCCTATTTATAGGGAGGTGTTTCCCCTAATTTCTCCTGCTGTTTTCTCATTTTTCTTTCGAGTTTTCTCTCTCTAGAATTCCTTTGCATACTCTCAAGCCTTCTCTCTCTAGAGTTCCCAAATTTCCTCCAGCGTTTTTATGTACTACTCTTCTAGCTCAGAATCTGAAGAGATGCCTTTGATTCGTAAGAGCAAAACATCCGCTGGTAACCAGGCCGAAGGCTCTTCGTCCCAAACACCCAAACCTGCCAATACTCAGGTCAGCAAACCTATCGAACAGCCGCAGGAGGATGGATGCCTGTCGGGAGATGACCTTCAGGTTTATAACAAGGGGATGCCCGAACGGCCACCCCGCATTGCCCTACACTTCAATCGCATACGCAAACACAAACAACGTCTCCCAGAAGATGTTGAACGGCAACTTAGCCAGTTGTTGCCCCCACCAAGAGAATACTATGCCGGATTCATTCGGCATCCTATGAGGCACAGACCGGGGCACGTGCTAGTGCACCTCGATGCCCTGACTGCTGGACTTCGGTTCCCTCTCCACTCATTCATAGTGGAGTTCTTACGCCGGGTTGCTGTACTGCCCGCTCAGTTCGTGCCCAGCACCTACCGGATTCTGACAGGCTTCATTATCCGGTGCCACGAGTTGAGGATCACCCCGAGCGTCGATCTATTTCTTTATCATTACTGCTATCAGCCGTACTGGACGACCGGGTACTTGAAGCTGGTAGCCCGTTCTGACCGTCAGCTGTTCACAGAGAACGTTACCCCGCAGGCTGACTGGGAAGAGCGGTTTTTGTTCGTTCGGGTAGGTGATTCTTTGCCATTCCCGGACCGGTGGAACGCATATCCCGTCCGGGATTCCCTGCCCAGGGTGGATGCCGTTCTACGCTCCCAGGCTGAGTCTCTGCGAATGGGAGGGACCAGAAGTCTTCGCAGCTTTGTCACTGCCTCGAGCATGTTATCTGCTGGAATTGGTAAGCATAGTAGGGTTTTAACCCGATCATCCTTCGCTCTCGCCATTCAACTTTCTTATTTTTTATTTCTCTTTCTTGTAGGTGTGATCTCTCCCATACCCGTCCGGCGTTCCATCTCCTCTGCTAAAGGGAAAGAGAAGATGATAGCCGATCGTGATTCGGCGGGGCAAACCCGAAAAAAGCGCAAAGGAAATGATGATGATCATCTGATCCCGATCGACCATGTGGTTGACTTGACCGGGCCGGAGGTTGAGCCCAAAAGATCAGTACCTGCCAACAGACCAACTCCGGTTCTTACTGCCACACCGATCGATGATCGGATGTTTGTTGAGTTCTCAAATATGGGGCCCAGATCGGAAGGGAGGTATCTGTTCGGGTTGATGCCATCTTCTATGTGGTGTCATACCGCGATCAAAGTTCCCCCGAGCTTCACTAACTTGACTCACTGGTCGGACCTTTTTGAAGCAGGTCACCAGGAAGCACTTAAGGTACATTTCAGTCCGTCCCATACCTTTCTGTTATTTATGTTCTACCTTTTCTGACCTTCATTGTAACCTTGTTTTCAGGCTGGCGTGTATTATCACAAAGCCTTTCTTGCCGCGGAGAAGGAGATGAAAGCCCTGGCCAGTGATCGGGATGACAGCCAGGTCCTCCTCTCCGCCGCTCGGAAGTTAGCGACCGACCTCCAAGAGCAGGCCAAAGAGGGTGAGAAGGCAAAAGCTGCTCTGGCCGAGATGCAGGAGACGTCCCGTCGTCGCGACCGGGAGCTCAAAGAACTCCGGGCCAAGGTGCGGGCTGCTGAATCTTCTGGCATTAAATTTGATAAGGCTGTCGGAGATCATCTGCCCGAACCCTACACGGTCAATACCTCTCAGATTGCTCAGCAATCGGTAGTGGATTTCCAACGGGGCAAGGCGCTGAACCTCGCTCTGGAGAATACGGCCCGGCAATTCCTAGGTCCTCACCTTGGCCAATTTTTGCGTGAGAGCTCAGATCCCATCAAGGCAGGGATCGACCTCCTGGACAGCACGCCGGAAGGGAAATCTTTCTTGGATGTCCTGACCGAGAAAACCGTCAAGCAAAGTCAGGACCTGCTTCTGGATAGGAATCTTGAACTGATCTTAGAGCGTTTCCCCAAGCCGTTCGATCCTGATGAACTAGGCTTTGATGATCTGTTCGGGAATACGTATGATCGCGTCATGGAGAAAAGATCCAAAGCAGCACCTGACGATGCAGTGCAGGCAGGGAGCTCTCAGTCTACATCCTCCCCGAATGGCGATCATTCATTAGTATAGCCTTTCCTTATCTGTTGTCTCTTTTCTTGTATATTTGTTTTTGTATATTCTGGCTAGTAACGCCGAAGAATAAACTGGGCTTTTTTCCTTTGTCTGTTGCACTTTTTCTATTCCCTTGATTTTGTCCATAATCTTTTCTACATGGCCGAACCTCACTCGGCTTATGTATCTTTATATCTGACACCTTTTCCGAACCCGTTTTGATCCCTTTTCCTGTTCGTGATGCACGGGTTCAAAACTCTTAGCTGAGGTGAATTCCTCCAAGCCGTTTTGATCGTGACCACAGGGTCAAACTCTCGGCTGGGATAGGGGCTCCCTCCAAACTGTTAACACGTTCGACATTCGGTCATCCGGAATGACTTCACGTGTTAACAAGCTGAGGTGAGACTCTCTTCATAATTGTTCTGACACCTTTCCGAACCCGTTTTGATCCCTTTTCCTGTTCGTGACGCACGGGTTCAAAATTCTTAGCTGAGGTGAATTCCCCCAAGCCGTTTTGATCGTGACCACAGGGTCAAACTCTCGGCTGGGATATGGGCTCCCTCCAAACTGTTAACACGTTCGACATTCGGTCATCCGGAATGACTTCACGCGTTAATAAGCTGAGGTGAGACTCTCTTCATAATTGTTCTGACACCTTTCCGAACCCGTTTTGATCCCTTTTCCTGTTCGTGACGCACGGGTTCAAAATTCTTAGCTGAGGTGAATTCCTCCAAGCCGTTTTGATCGTGACCACAGGGTCAAACTCTCGGCTGGGATAGGGGCTCCCTCCAAACTGTTAACACGTTCGACATTCGGTCATCCGGAATGACTTCACGCGTTAATAAGCTGAGGTGAGGCTCTCTCCTTCCAAACCCATAATTCCGATGCATTCCGAACTGTTTTCTCTGGCTCGTATCATCCATATTAGGGGTCTGAGGTAACCCTTTTTGGACTGTAAGCAAGGTCGCTGAAGTTGGGTCATTTCTTACTTATAGCTAAAAGGGCGACTAGCTTCCAAGTCAAATTTTATGACTGAGGCGAGATTTTTCAAAACCATAGTTCCGATTCCCCGGACGACAATCCGTACCTTATCCGAACGTCGCTCGGTTAATCCATATCTTACAGTCTTATCACCATCTCCAAGCCGTTTTGATCCCTTTGCCCGTACGTAATTACAGGGTCGACTTTGGCTAAGTTGACGACTCAGCTCCCTCCAAGCTGTTAACCCGTTCGTCATTCGGTCATCCAGAATGATTCTACGTGTTAACAAGCTGAGGTGAGAATCACTGTCCTTCGAACTCCAGGCCATTTTGATCCCTTCATCAATGCGTAATTACAGGGTCAAAACTCTTGCTGAAATGTATGGCTCCCTCCAAACTGCTAATATGTTCATCATTCGGTTTTCCAGAATCGATTCTCATATTAACCGCTGAGGTGAGACTATCTGAGCGTCAAACTCCCAGTCGTTTGGCTGAGAATGACTTTCCTTCCATGGAATCAACCCGTTCGTCATTCGGTCATCCGGAATGATCGAGTTAACCATGGGCACCGATTTTCTGAGCCTCAATTCTTCAAGCCATTTTTGATCCCTTTATTCTTACATAAATCTAGGGTCAAAAACTCTCTAAACTGAGAATTGATTTTCCTTCCATGGAATTAACCCGTTCGTCATTCGGTCATCCGGAATGATCGAGTTAACCATGGGCACCGATTTTCTGAGCCTCAATTCTTCAAGCCGTTTTTGATCCCTTTATTCTTTCGTAATTCTAGGGTCAAAAACTCTCTAAACTGAGAATTGATTTTCCTTCCATGTTGTTAACCCGTTTGTCATTCGGTTATCCGGAATGATCGAGTTAACCATGGGCTGAGTTTGTGGAAATTATGTCTCCCTCTCTATATTTTTTTAGAGGTGGCAACAGCCGTTTTTACTGATAAAATCTCCTCAGATGCTTTACATTCCAGGTTCCTGCCGGTCGGCCTTCGGTATTTTGTAGGCCAAACGTTCCTGAAGCATACTTCTTACACACTTGGTAGGGGCGTTCCCAATTTTGTGCCATTTTGCCCCCTTCGAGCGGTTTGCTTTTCTCTCTCTTTCTTAGTACCAGGTCCCCTACCTCGATTGGACGAACTTTAACCTGCTTATTGAAGTATCTTCTTGTGGCTCTGTGATACTCTTCCATTCGTGCCGCTGCCAGATCCCTCCTTTCTTCTACGAAATGCAATTCGGCCCGTAAGTTATCTTCATTCTGTTCTGGGCTGTAATGCACCGTTCGGTGTGTGGGAACTAGGATCTCCGTTGGTACTTTGGCTTGAAAACCATAGGCAAGGGCAAATGGAGTCTCTCTCGTGGCCGTTCGGGGTGTGGTCCTGTAAGTCCATAGAATGTAATTCAACTGATCAGGCCACGACGAGGAGTATTCTTCCAGCTTCTTCTTCATGCCATCCATGATGGTTCGGTTCATATTTTCTACCTGGCCATTTGCCTGAGGGTATGCGACAGATGCTCTGGAATGCTTGATCCCCCATTTGACCAGGTAGTTCTCAAAATTCCGGCTCACGAACTGCCTTCCATTGTCAGTTATAATCTGTTCAGGGATTTCGAATCGGCAAATGATATTTTTCCAGACAAACTTCTGGCACTTTACATCTGTGATGCTGGCCAGTGGCTCGGCCTCTACCCATTTGGTGAAGTAATCTATCCCCACAATGATGTACTTGTTGTTTCCGGGTGCAGTGGGTAGAGGACCTAACAGGTCTATTCCCCATCTTGCAAATGGAAGGGCCACCGTCATTGGAGTGTAGAAAGTGGCAGGCCGTCCGGGAACCGGTGCGTATAATTGGCATACCTTACATTTCCTGGTATGCGTGAAGCAGTCCTGTTGGATAGTCGGCCAATAATATCCTTGCAAGATGATTTTTCTGGCCAGCGTCTTGGGCCCTTGGTGACTGGAACAGATACCTTCATGAATCTCTTCCATTACAGCTGCCGCTAGATCGGGTGGGAGGCATTTCAGATATGGTCCCCCAAATGTTTTTTTGTACAGCTGCCCGTCCACCAACTCGAACATGGAAGCCCTCCTCTGGATGCATTTTATTTGATAAGCAGGATTTTTATCTTGCGGGAGGGTTCCGTTTTTTAGGTAGTTGGTCATATCCATGACCCAGCTCGGGATGGCATAAGATATGGCCTCGATCTGGAGAACCATTATTGCTGGGGTTGCCAATGTTTCCCGATGGGCAAAACGTTGGATATGAGCCGGGATCTCCTGTGCCCGATCGTCGAACGCTGCATGTTCTAATTTGGACAGGATATCTGCTTCAGTATTTTCGATTCTGGATATCTGGTCGAGCACCACCTGTTCAAATTTATGTATCTGCTCCTCGACCATTTCCTTGTATGCCTTCATCCTTTCTTCTTTGGCCTCAGCCGTGCCGTTCACTTGATGTACCACCAGTTGACTGTCCGATCTCACTTTTAACCGATCGGCGCCCAGGGCCTTTGCATACTTTAAACCAGCAATGAGAGCCTCATATTCAGCCTCATTGTTGGTCACCTTAAAATCAAAATGAATGGAATAATACGCTTTGAACCCCTCGGGCGATGTGATCACAGCTCCAGCTCCACAACCTTTAGCACTAGATGCTCCATCCACGTACATTTCCCACCAGTTATCCAGCCCGTTGTTCTCTGAATCTTTTTCTGAGGGCCGGGCGGTACATTCTGCAATGAAATCTGCCAGGGCCTGCCCTTTGATAGTGGGCCGGGGTTTGAAATCTACCTCGTACTGCCCGATATGGAGACTCCACTTGGTAATGCACCCACTTGCCATAGGATTTCTCAAGATGGTGGATAATGGTTGGGTAGTATATACAGTTACCGGGTGGGTTTGGAAATACGGGGCCAGGCGTTTAATGGCAGCTATCAGGGCCAGTATATTCTTTTCTAGCAAGGTGTACCTGGTTTCCGGGCCGTTCAACGCCTTGCTCACAAAATATATTGGCCGTTGAACACCATCTTCTTCTTTCAGCAGAACCGTGCTTACGGCCAAGTCGGCTACAGCCAGGTACATATACAGATGTTCCCCTGGTTCGAGCTTTGTCAAGACCAGGGGGAAGACAGATATGTCTTGAAATCCTCAAAGGCCGTTTGGCATTCGGCCGTCCACTCGAAAGGGTTGGCTTTCTTCATGATTTGGAAAAACGGGATAGCTCGATCGGCCAGTTTTGATAGGAATCTGCTCAGGGCTGCTAGCCGACCGGTCAATCTTTGTACTTCCTTGAGATTCCTCGGGGGCTCCATGTCCACAATGGCCTTTACTTTTTCTGGATTGGGCTCAATCCCCTTCTCGCTCATCATGTACCCCAAAAATTTGCCTCCTCTTACAGCAATCGCGCATTTCTTGGGATTGAGCCTCATATTCGCCCTTTGCATTATCCCGAACACCTTTTCTATGTCCAGGACATGGTTTTCCTTCTTTTTGCTCTTGATCAGGATGTCATCAACGTAGGCTTCCATTGTGACACCCAGTACATCTTTAAACAGCATCCCGATCATCCTCTGGAAGGTTGCCATCGCGTTCTTTAATCCGAATGGCATGACGATGTAGCAGAACACGCCATCCGAAGTAACAAACGCCGTTTTCTCTGCATCGGCCGGGTGCATGAATATCTGATGATAACCTCGGAAAGCATCCATGAAGCTCAGTAACTCGCACCCAGCAGTCTCATCCACTAGCAGATCGATCCTCGGTACTGGGTAGGGATCCATGGGGCATGCTTTATTGAGATCGGTGTAATCCACGCACATTCTCCAGGTAGATTGCTTTAGGGCTAGAACCACATTGGATAGCCATTCTACGTGGATTACCGGACGGATATGCTTTATCCTCAGCAAAGTGGCCACTTCCTTCTTGGTGAATTCCCGCCGTTCGGTCGCTTGGTATCGTTTCTTCTGTTGGACCGGTTTTGCATCAGACCGAACGGCAAGTTTGTGGCATATTATTTCTGGATCAATGCCGGGCATATCTTCTGGCCCCCGGGCAAATAGCACCTGAAACTTTTTGAGGACGGCAATCACGCCATCCCGGATATGTGCCTCCAGATCTACCCCGATAGCGACTTTACGGATATTTGTTCAAGAAGGGTGGCGGGCTCCGGATGTGCCTCGAACTCCGTTCGGTGGGTTTCCACCTCAATTGTATTCACCCGCATCCCACGAGTGTTCATCTGTTTCAGGGCCTCCCGATAACATGTCCGGGTTGTTGTTGGGTCAGTTCTGGCCACCCCTACCCCAGTGTCTGTGGGGAATTTGATGCATGAGTGGCGGACAGAGGCTATTGCCTCCAGATCTTCTAATCCCGGTCGGCCCAAAATGGCATTATGGGCGCACTTTATGTCCACCACCACGAACGTCATTCGGAGTGACGCTCTGTGGGTTTCATCTCCAATTTCAATCATCAATTGGATGGTCCCTTCCGCCTCGATGCAGTTACCGGTAAAACTCGCCAGCGGAGTCCGCAGGTGGGTCAGGTTGCTCCTTTGCAGACCCATTTTCTCGAATGATTGTAGATACAATACATTCACACTGCTCCCAGTATCGACCAGCACTCGGCGGATTAAAGCATTGTCAATACACATGCTTACTACCAGTTCATCCCTGTGGGGGCTTGGAGAGTTGGGTAGATCAGCTGGCCCGAACGTGATCGGGTCTGTCCTTCCTTTCTTCTGGGGGGGAGCGGAGATGGACCCCACATAAAGACTCCGCTCGAACCTTTTCCGTTCGGCGTTCGAATCTCCGGTCTCTCCGCCCCCAAATATGACCCTGACCTCCATTCGAGGCTTCTTTCCGGGGCCTCTCGAGCCCTCTGGCTCCTCTCTGGGAGGAACATACACATCATTCTGAGGCTGGGCGTCACGTTGAGCATCCCGGCGCCAGCTGTTAGGTTTCCTGGCCGGTTTTAACATGCCCATTGCATTCGGATCTTTGTTCACATATTTGCCCAGATGGCCCCTTCGGATCAGATCCTCAATTGCTGTTTGCAGGGCCCTGCAGGCATTGGTGGCATGACCCTTTCTGTTGTGATATTTACAGAAAGCATTGTCTTCCGTTCCCATGAATTGTCCAGAATCAGTCGGGATGGGAATATTGTCCCTCTCGTTCTGATAGATGGCCGCTATTGATAGGACCAGGGGTGTAAATCCCCTTTGTTTGGGAGGTAAAGTGGCCGTTGGGCTAGGACCCAGCCGATCAGCCAGTCTGATCGGGGCAGCAGGCGTAATGACCTTATCCCTGATCATTATTTCTTCTTCTAGGGCGGCATGCTTGCGCGCCCTATCTAATACTTCGGCGTACGCCGTGCCCGGATTCTTCTTCAACTCTTTGTACAACTCCCCCGTTCGGAGAGCATTCGTGAACAGGGTGATGGCGGTATCATCCGTCATGCTCCCCACTGTTAAAGTTTCATCCCTCCACCTTTTCAGGAATTGGTTGAGGGTCTCCTTGGCGTTTTGCTTCACGCTGGTCAGATAGCTGAAGTGCCGTTTGGGATTGGCACTGGAAGCAAATTGAGCCAAGAATAACGTTGATAACTCGGTAAAGCTATTGATTGACCCGGGCTGTAATGTCCCGAACCATTCCTGGGCAGGCCCCCTGAGCGTGCTGAAAAACAAACGGCAAATGGCAGCCTCGGGTGCTCCTAGCAGCATAAGTCCGCCTTGGTAACTCCTCAGATGTACGTGGGGATCTCCCACCCCATCATATATTTGGCCGGTCGGGGGCTTGGCACCCCCTTGGATATCCGCGTACATGAGCTCCCTTGTAAACGGGGAAGTAATCCCCAGTTGGACTGGTGCAGGTTGTGCAGGTACCCTGTTCATGTGGTCCCGCATTTCGTTCATTTGCCTCCTCATCTCGGCCATCTCTTCCTCCTGGGCCGTCAGAGGGGGCGGTGGTGGAACCCTCATATCCGCACAGTCCCGGTCCCAATGCCGCTGAGGGGCCCTAGTATTTTCCCGCTCGGCATATTGGAAATGATGACCGACGGGAGTTGGTCCTCTAGCTTGCGACCCGACCGGGGTTCGGTCACTGGGACTGGGATGCGCTGCTGGTGGGGCGCTACGTCGATTATCCCGATGGGTATGTGAGCGGGATGACGCTGTGGTCGTTTCCGCGCGTGGAGTTTCTCCTGTAAAGCTGGAACCTCCTCCTTCTTCGTTTGCCATGTGCTGCATGAATTGGGCCATGTCACGCATGGCCTGGGGATTTCTCCTCAGAGATTCGGGGATCACAAAATCCCCATTAATGCGAGGATAGGATCCTCGACTGGATTGTCCCTGGGGGTTTTGACTCCCCGGGGTGTGACTCCTCCCGTGACGGTGTGAACCGTCGTTTGTATGATAGGAATTGATTCTGACCATTTTAAAAAATAGAGGTTTTTTGGATGTTTAGGAAGTGAAACTTTTTGCAAGTTTCCCACACACGGCGCCAATGTTGAGGGTAAGTCCCGTAGATCCGAAAGCCCAACACGAACTTTGGATATATCAGGAATGGCCCAGAATCAAGGTGTACGAGAAAATATAAGATCTGAACTAACTAAAACTCGAAAGCTCACTTGTATTAATTAACCAATCTGATTACAAGGGATTTCCCGATCGATAAGTCGGAAACTATGCCTTAATACAAGAAATAAGAGCAAATGATGCTATTCTAGAGCTTGAGTATTGAAATGCTAACCCTTACAATGACTTGAAACCTTCTATTTATACTAATGGAGAGCATGGGCTGCCTCTTGCTGATTGACTGTTGTTCCACCGACTTGGTCATCCATGCTTCCACTTGCTGATGTCACAGTCTGGCATTAACTGCACCTGGCCACTTGCTGGTTGGCCGTTGCTCGAACGGGATGTTGGTCCATACTGAAGAAGCTGTCAACTTGGCCCAAGTATAGTAAATAGTCCGAACCTCGTTCGGTATGTCTTCTTATTGGGCCAACCTTTATTTGGGCCGAACCCCGTTCGGTATGTCTCCTTACTGGATCTTCTCATCATAGAGTGATGGGCCTGTTACTTGGGCCGGATATCTTGGGCCTTCCCGATCTGGGTATTGAGCCTCTAGGTCAATATCCCAACAGTATTATTAGTGGCCGTTTGGAGGATCAAATATTGGCTTATAGGCCTGAATATACAAACAAAAAAAATCAACAAACACCCCTTTAATGGGCTGGTTTGGCTGGTTTTTGGGAATTTATCTCAAGTAAACCTGAGTGAAAATAATATCATTTTTTTCATTTATTAAAACTTATTTCAAAACTAGACTAACAAAACATTTCCCGTCACAAATACACTTTGGTATACACGATGTATCTCACGTGCTGGAAGCCTGGAATCTATACTCCCAAGTCCTAAGAGATGCACGTACGGTCCTCTCTATGCATCTTCTTCAGCAAACTAATACTACCTCCGTCCCTTAAAAATTTGCCAAATTTGACCAGCACGGAGAATAATAAAGTAAAAATTGTGTGGTTGAAATTTGTGTATAGGAGAAAGAAATAACAGAAACCACAAAATAATTGATTAAAAAGGAAAGTGGCAAAGTTTTTTATGACATCCCAAAAAAGAAAGATGGCAAAATTTTAAGGGACGGAGGGAGTATAAACTCCAATAATCACTCAATTTTATTTGTAAATAGAAAGCACATGTAAAATTTTATTAAAATTTACAATAAATGAATAATTTAAAATGAATTGAAGTTGGAAAAAAGAAAAAATTTAAAGCAAGAAAAAATTAGACAAGAATAATATAATAATTGAAGTTGGAAATTGTAAATTAATTTTAAAAAATAAAAATGGAATTAAAATATTTATAATGTAAAACACTGCATATAATTTAGGAATACAAAAATCAAATTCAAAATGAAACTTTTTTAAAATAGTTAAACATGTCGGAAATCATAAAAAGATAACAATTTTTTTAAAATGTATTTTTTTAAAGAGTTCACATGCTCAGCAATAGAGTCAAAAATATTTAAACTCTTTATTTTTTTAAAGAGTCAAAAATAAAGAATGAAATTTGTATGAATTTAACAAAAACAGAACGAAAGTACATAAACATAAATGTAAAAAAATTTAAAATAGAGGATGAAAAAAATCAAAATTGAAAAAAAGTAATTTATATTTTAAAAATCTAATCTTAGTTTTTTTATAAATAATATATTTTTGAAAATATTCAAAACTATAAAAACAATTAGAACTTTTAAAAGAGTAACGAGTTTTTAAAAATAGAAAAAATCTTTAAAATGAAAATATATACGTTAAACTAAAAAACATAACACCAAGGAAAAATTTATAAGAACATTTGAACAACGCTAAAATAACTATTATCAACATTTTAATGTTATTTTTGTTGCATATTGTTTCTGTGTGTTTTTTGTTATAACTTTTTTTTGTTTCTTCATGTTTCTTGTTATTGTTTAATGTTGATACTCATGAATCTAAAATATATACGTTAAACTAAAAAACATAAAACAAAGGAAAAAATTATAATAAAATTTGAGCAACGCTAAAATTACTATTATCATCATTTTAATGTTAGTTTTGTTGCATATTATTTCTGTGAGTTTCTTTTTGTTGACAACTTTTTTTTTGTTTCTTCATGTTTCTTGTTATTGTTTATTGGTGATACTCATGAATCTAAATTTATCATTTCACGTGTTTTTGTGTGTGTACATATTGTATAAAATTATCATATCTAAGATAATTACAAACTTGAATAAACAACAAAAAGCAAAATCCACAATGAACAACAATAAGCAACATGATGCAACAAAAAAAACAAGGTTCAACATAAAGAAACACATATGATACATCAAAAAAATCTAAAGTATCACAACAAATAAATAACCCAATCTATTATTTAATTTTTTCATTTATCTATTGTATAATTTGGCTTTGTTTCATATGATGTCTTCTTTTATGCACGGCAACTCACAATTCCTCATATTTAGCACTTGTCTTCATTTTCTACATTCATACTCTGAGTCTTATTATCAACTTCATGTACTATATTTTTTGTGCCTGCAATGAGAATACAACAACTTTAGAGACAATATAGAAGATGAACTCTTGTGGCAAAAGAAATAGCAGATTAAATAAATGAAGTAAGAGGTCTATCTAGCATCCGTAACTAAAAAATATTTATAAAAAATCAAGAATAACATCAAGACATAATTGTGTGTCACTGATTTTAGGCCGATTCTAAATTATTCAAACTCCACATTATAGTAACAAGGAGAGAAGCAACAAAAAACTCAACAAGAATAACTAATTCAATCCTCCAAAAAGGTAAAAAAGTGTGATAGCAGTCCTCATTTCCCGAGAATAAAATATTGAAGTCAACTATCTTTCAAGAATAAGAGATGTAACCAAGAATCTAGCGGATAATTCAAAATCAATTAGTTTGTCAATGTAAAATACTTGTATAAAATTCAAAACACTTCTTTATATTGCTCGAGTTTATTAATGCAGTCGTCCATAAAACACTTCAGTAATTGGATTCATTGGAATCCCCATAGTCATTCCTCCCAGTTTCCACTAACAAGCTTTGTATTGTTCATTACACTAGAGTTTACTTATTATTACTTCATACGGAGTAAAATAGAAGCTCAATGGATTCAAGCATCAATAACCCTCTTTTTCCAGTCTCAATAGTTTAAGCATATATACTGATTGTATATGCAAAAGTGCAAAACAATAGACCCAATAAACAGTAACATGTTTCTAGTATGGAATTAAGTTACAATTATACAAATGGTTAGATTGACACTATGTAGCAGATTGAACTTTACAATTATTTACAGCCCAGCATAAGTATAGAATGATTTGAATCATCAAGAAGCTTTAATTCTAAAAGGGATACAATGATTGGTGTGAAACAATACACACAAATAGACACGTCAAGTTGGTAAAATCGAGGATCAATTGCTAAATCATAAGGCATGGTGTATGAACAAAATTAGTTTTATACTCAGCAAAAACAGAGAATTACATGTATTTGATATTTATATTCAATTCAACTTCAGGAAAACCTAATAATCAGAAACTTTCAACTCAGGATTGCATTGTATAATAGAGTTCTGATAGAGCACACGGTGCGATTAAGGGAGGGCATATGAATTAAGGAGGGTTGGAGAATATTACCTTTTGCCGGAATTGGTTCGTCATCTGGGAGCGAGTCGTCGAGGTTATCCGATGTGCGGTGAGTTCGACTATGGTGAGTAGGCGTCGATGCTTCTCAGAGCTGCAGAGGTTTAGAGGGGAAGCCGAAGAAGGATTTGATAGTCCCAAAATACTAAACAATCAAACAATCATAGCAGTTATGAAGAAGCAGATAGAAGATTATGAGATGAAAAACCGAATCTGGTATACCGTGTAAACTGGTCGTTGCTCTCCTTGGAGAAGGAGAGCAGCGGCAAACCCTAATCTCTCTATCTCTACGCTTCTGTTCTCTAAAGCCTCAAACGTTAGTTAGGGTTCCCGTAAGTTGGCCTCCTTTTATAGGAGAAGTTGGCTAACTTACGGGTTACAAGGAAGCTAACGGGCTGATACACATTTGTGGCCCGTATTACACGTTAAATTAATAACTACACAAATACAAAGATATTTAATTAGATTGGACACCATAAAATATTCCCAACAATCTCCCCCTTGGTGTTCAATCATGTTGAATCAGCATTGCAGCGCAGATATCTTTGTCTTTGTTGTTATTCAGCTTCCTTTGTCTTTGAACTTGACTTCTTGAGAAGGCTTTATGAAGAAATCCTTGCAATCTCCCCTTTGATGTCTTCTTGGCAATTTGATATTTGATGCCGGGGTTGAGGAATCTTTTGCATGTAATCCTTGCCTTCCAGAAGTTGCTCTTGATCAGCTTGGATGAAGTCCGGTGACGCCTGTAGAATGAATGTTTTTTGGAGAATAGGAGACGCCCATGGAATTCATCTTCAACAGATTGAGTATCTGACCTTTGTCCCCTCCACAATGTAGTCTTTTTGACTATTTGGAATGAATGCGTTTGAGGAGAACTTGTCGGTGGCACAGCGGAACATAATGTAGTTTGACTTGTGAGCGTAGCTGACCATTTGAGTTGCGAAGATAGTAGAGAGAGTGTTGGAGGAAAGAAGTGTCCCAGAATGATTTTTTTTACTTTTAACGGCATGTGGACCACTCTCCCCCTCATGACGATCCGATAACTCGGGGCGTCATGCCTTTATTTTTTTATTCTGCGGAAATAAAACAGGAAAAACAAGCAGAATGTAAAAAAGATAACGTAGCCCCCCGGGGTCGTGAAGACGCCCGTTATCATCACTATAGAGATAAACTCTTTAGCAATGACCCGAAAATGTTGGTGATTCTTATGTTGCAACAGCAGGACTTCCTTCCAATTATTGGTCTACACCTGTAATAGATGAGCCCTATGGAAGTTCTCGAGGGTCATGTAGACCTGCAAGTGACTCTAAAAGTGTGTCTGTGTCCTAGAAAATTTCAAAACATTTGGGAGTGAGTAACTAGACACGACGTGATCAATGAAAGTTCAGTGGCATGGGGCTGAGGCCACTGTAGTCAGTATTACTTGCCTCGGAAGGAGACAGTAATGAGAGATGTGGTTCCCCGTGAAGTATGATTAAACACCTGTCTGTTGGGAGACAAGTGAGTGGTCTTGGGTAGGGTTCAATGTGCACTGTTGGACAAGATGCAGTGACTTCTACCCGGGATCTGATTAAATCAGACCTGAACCTATTTGGGAATTGTCCAGAGTATTTGAGTGGCTAGGAGTAAATGTTCAATGGATAATAGGCAGTTGAGGTAGCAGACTCATCATTGATTATTGTTTTTCTTCTCACTTGAGACTTCTGCTTCCTAACTCTCATAATGATTACTCTCACTCACTTACTCTCGGCTTTGTCCCTTGGGTGGGCATTAGTTGGGTTTACTAAGCCATAGGAACATGTTTTCTCATTGATTTTCTCTCTGTACTCCCCCTCAACTGGAGCACTCGGTATGCTTTGTCATTGTTAGGCACCGGGGAGGATAACATTGAACACTCCCCCTAGAATGTTGCATCCGTTGAGAGATTCCTTGCTTTGTCAGTGTAAGGCGCCAGGAGGAGAAAACTGAAACTCCCCTCAGAATGTGCAAGGTTTGATTGCTTACAGATTGTCATACCCGCCATGTGTGTGGAGCAATCTGAACAAGTACCACACATGACGGTTTCCCTGAACTCATCATGTAGAATTTCAGCATATTGATGATCACATAATGTTGATGAGTCAGAGGAGGCTTCAGTGGTTGATTGTTGATTGTTGTAAGATGACCGTTGACGCGAGGTTGATTGAATTATCTACGATTTTCAGACCATTACATTGAAGCTTAGACCCTATTTGACCTTTTGTTTGATTTTGAAAGAATTTGATCATATTTGCCCAAATTGGCCTTTTGACATCGGTGATTTACAAAGTTTTTCGGAAAACCAACGTTTTGACCCTCAAAGACTGCGAGTGAGGGCGCGTGAAAGTGGATTCTGGATTAAACACCAGAATAAATGTAGATCTTTTCGTTAGCTTTCCAACAAAAAAAAGTTTGCTAAAATCGGATCACCGAGTCAAAAGTTATGGCCAAAACAGTGCGGTGTCGCAGAAAATCTCTAATTGAGTTTTTGAGGAAATTTTTCGAGGTTGAGGTTCTCGATGTTGAATTTCGAGAGCAGTTGAAATTAAACAAAATTCTAAGGCAAAAACTCGAAGTCCTAATCTCGAGATTTTAATTTCGAGTTTGCCTTGAAGAGTAATGGTGAAATCCACCTGCAAAACAGACCTCAGAATAACGAAATCGTCTGAATTTCAAAATGTTTGGAACATCGAAAACTTTGGAGTTTCGAAAACCTCATAATATCGAAAACTTGATGTTCGAAAAACATCAGAACATCGAAAACTTCTAAAAAACTTTGATAAGCAGCGAATCATTCAGAAATCCTATAATGTAAAGCTTCGATGAACTGCGAAGGATGTCAAGATTCGAATTATGAGTTCCAAGAAACTGCAAACTTTGAAAGATTCAAAACATCGAGAAATTCCAAAAATTCTGAAATTTTTCAGAATGTCGAAATCCTAAACATCGAGTACCTAAAACTCGAAATTCCAAAACTCGAAATTTTTAAAAACTCGAGGTTTAAAACTCGAGGTCAGAACTCGAGGTATAAACTCGAGGTCAGAACTCGAGGTTTAAAACTCGAGGTCAGAACTCGAGGTTTAAAACTCGGGGTCAGAACTCGAGGTTTAAAACTCGATGTCAGAACTCGAGGTTTAAACTCAAGGTCAGAACTCGAGGTTTAAAACTCGAGGTCAGAACTCGAGGTTTAAAACTCGAGGTCAGAACTCGAGGTTTAAAACTCGAGGTCAGAACTCGAGGTTTAAAACTCGAGGTCAGAACTCGAGGTTTAAATATCGAGGTCAGAACTCGAGGTTTAAACTCGAGGTCAGAACTCGAGGTTTAAACTCGAGGTCAGAACTCGAGGTTTAAAACTCGAGGTCAGAACTTGAGGTTTAAAACTCGAGGTCAGAACTCGAGGTTTAAAACTCGAGTTGAAAACCGCGAGTTTACAACTCGAGTTCATGACTGCGAGTTTAAAACTCTCGATTTTGAAAACTCTCGAGAATCTGAAAACTTTGAATTTTGAGAATTTGAAAACTGTTCTGAATAGCCCTGAGGGTCGCGATTCTCCTGTATCTGTTTCAAGTCAAAAATCGATTTTGCAGGCATGTAAAAGCATAAACTCGCAATTCATGTAGAGTTCTACGAAAAATGAAAATTTGGAGAAATCGAAAAAGAGGATATGCTGCTGGATCGTTTTTGAAAGACGATTCCAACAGGATAATTTTTACAGATTTTCGTTCACAAACAAGATTACAAGAGCAAAACTCTATATTGAAGAAAGTATGAAGAAAAGCAGAGCAGTTCTTCGTAAGATCAGAAAAATCGCAGATACATTCAACCTGTTTCACGCCTCGGCTCTGATACCAATTGATAGTCCCAAAATACTAAACAATCAAACAACCATAGCAGTTATGAAGAAGCAGATAGAAGATTATGAGATGAAAAATCGAATCTGGTATACCGTGTAAACTGGCGGCTGCTCTCCCTGGAGAAGGAGAGCAGCGGCAAACCCTAATCTCTCTATCTATACGCCTCTGTTCTCTAAAGCCTCGAACATTAGTTAGGGTTCCCATAAGTTAGCCTCCTTTTATAGGAGAAGTTGGCTAACTTACGAGTTACAAGGAAGCTAACGGGCCGATATACATTTTTGGCCCGTATTAATAACTACACAAATACAAAGATATTTAATTAGATTGGACACCATAAAATATTCCCAACAGGATTGGACAGTGGAGGTTGGAGGCAGAGGATGGGAGAAAATAGAGGAGAGTTGAGAAAGAAGGTATGAATACAAGGGTCATATTGATTTGATAAGAGATCTAAGGAGTTGTTATTTTTGAAATAAAAAATGAAAACTGAAAAGATGAAAGTTAATTATGAAAAGTAAATTATCAGGGGACATAAATGAAATGCATTTGGGAAAAGTGGACTTCTCGGGATAATTGCACCTGATTTTTATCATCAGCTCACCAACACCTACTTTTTTGGTTGAATTCTATTATTATACCTCATAGAGTATATCTAGAGAGAAGTGCAATATATGCTTCAATAGAATGAATTTGTAACCCATATAACTACTCCCAAGGGGAGTATTTATAGAGAAAATACAGGCTGGGCTCCCAAGCCATGGGCTTGGGAGGCCCATTTACAACTGGACCACTACTGGGCCGAATACAAAGCCGCTAATGGGCTGTACAAATGACTAAGTGTAGAATCCGGTTCTGTGAGGTCTTCGAGGCCGACGAGGGCGTGGCGGGGCACGGCCGACGAGGGCGCCTGGGTTCCTTGGGCTCAGGACCACAATCTGAGTTGGCACCTTTCCGGCCGACGGGGGTCCCTTGGCCGACGAGGGCGCCACTCAGTGTCTTGTGCTTTCTGTTCTTCTGAGTATGTGGGTCCGGGGGCTCAGACCCATATACTCCATCAGGAGTCCCCCACTCTCTAAGCTGAGACGTAGACGAAGTGAAGGAGAGTAGATTCCCGTGCTTTGGTGCTTTTGGCCGATGCGGGCATTCCCAGGCCGTTAGCTGTTGCGGTGTTGGCGCTGTTTCCATTTTGGTGATCCTGTTCTGTTCTTTGGCCGTTACCTGCTCCTCGCTGTGGACGGGGAGGCCGTTGTTTCCTTGATGTGTTCGTTTGGGGACGATAGGTGTCCTGCTTCAATGGTGCCCGTTGAAGGCACGCTTTCCCTTTCTTGGACGTTGATCGTTGAAGTTTACATTTGGGCCGGTGAGGCCGTCGAGGTTGAACCTTGCTTCGAGGACGATGGTGTCCTTTCCTTTGGGTGGCCGGTGAGGGTGCTTGCGCACTGCTTTTGGCCGTAGCTGACTGGCTTTCGTGTTCCTGGCCGAAGGGCCCATCATGATTAACCGTTGGCGGAGGACGATGAGTGTCCTTGCCTTAGGTGGCCCATTGGCCGATGTGGCCATGCTTTGTGGTTACATTGTTCTTTGCATCTTTCCTCTTTGTTTTGTTGAGGCCGGTGTAGTCCCCCAGTCCCCCACTGCTTCAGGCCGAAGAGTGTGAGGGGTGAAGGAGTTGCTTGAGTCCCTGGCCGAAGCGGCCTCTCCGTAGTCCCCCTGAATCCAACCCTCATGGCGATTTTCTGGCCAAGGTAACCCTGTGGGAGAACCCTTGTGCGCAGATCGCTTGTAGAGAGTTATCATCAAGGGTCGTTACGGGGAGCCGATGGGCGTTCATGACATTCCTGGCCGTTGTCATCTCCTTATTGTTGGCATTTGTGAACTTGGCAAGCAAATAGGCCGTTGTGGGCGCTTGCTGGCACTTGTGAAGCTGGCCAGTGTGTAGGTCATAGAGTCTGATTCGCCAGTGGGCTCTTGATACGTAGGTTGGGCTTGGCCCGTTGGTGACGTGGTGGCCTCCCATTGGTGGCCGTTGATGTGGCCATTGGGAGGGTGCCACGTGTAGTGACCGTTGGGTGGAGGGTTCTATAAATACCCCTCCCCCTCCGACGAGAAATCTCATTTGCATTCTGAGTTGTCGAAGTGCTGGCCAAATTTCTAGAGAGATAAACTCCCAAGCTCGTTCTTCGTGTTCAAGGTTAGTGTTCATCGCAATCTTCTGTACTTTGCATACTTTGCTTCCTAGGCTAGTGATCTAGTGTTAGGCGCTTGAACACCCTTAGATCCTAAGTTATTCCCCTTAGGCTCGTAGTAGTTGTTATGATGAAGAGCTTGAACGAAGACTACTATCCGTACGACGACCAGCCCTCCACTAGGTCACTCGACTATGAGGTGCTCGAGGAGTTCGAGGAGGAGATACAACACTTAAGTCCTTACAAGTCCGGAGAGCCGGTGGACGACGAAGTTGAGGACGAGGAGTCCGTCTCGTCTTCAAAAGGTGAGGACGCAGGTGCGTCCTGAGTGGTGGACGGGGCGTCCACTTCCGCTGTTATTCCATGCCCGAGACCGGTGTCTGCCGTGAAGGGAGCAGATAAGCCGAAGAGAATAAGGAGGCCGAAGAGTGGGCCGGGCGTTTCCTACCTCGATCTCACAAACATCTTCCTGATCAAGCCGGAGAGCAGCGCGGCCGACTACTTGGTTGCCCAGATGTACGTGGGGCCGTTCGGGCGGGTTAGGGCACCCAGGCCGACGGACCATGTTCTTCATTCGCCACCGGGATACTTTGTTGTATACCCGAAGAGTTTCGCCAATGGGCTGAGGTTTCCCCTTCACCCCTTCATCAACGAATACCTTGACATGGTGGGGCTCCCTCCGGCCTTGCTGACGCCGAACAGCTATTCATTGATGGTGGGGTTTTTGCTCCGCTGTGAGGAGCTGGGCTACAGGCCGACGACGGCTCTGTTCATGAATCTGTATCAGATAGGCCGAGGAAGCCACAAAAATTGTGCGGCCTATGCTACTCTCCAACAGCTGCCGAAGAAGAGGAGCTTCACGGACTTGCCTTCGTCCATTCATGGGTGGAAGAGCAAGTTCGTTTTTGTATCCCTTGGTGAGAATGGCACTGAGTTTCCCTCTCTCGGCCATACCGGGAGGTTCAATCTGCATGATCCGCCGAAGAGTTCTATCTTGGACGCTCAGGTGGAGGCTTTCTTGGAAGGGGGGCCGAGGAGCGTGAAGGATTATATCACCGAATACAAGATGACCGCCCTCGGCTTCTTAAGATACCATGTGTATGGCGATAAGGAGGACGATATCCAACTCTGGCCGAGGATGACCACCACCTTCGAAGAGGCCGACGGCCCGGATTTGGGCATTCCTGCTGAGGCCGATGGTAATTATTTTTTCGGCTTTTTTCCTTTGTTATTCGTTCTTTTGCCTTGCTAATCTGTTCGTTTTTCTTTGTGTAGATTTTGCCATGGATCGCCGTTCAATCATGGCTATTGCCAAGGCCAAGGCGGCCGAGGAGTTGGCTGCAAAGGCGGCCGAGGCGGCCAGACGTGCCGCGGCCGAGGGAGGCGGGGCTACTGCTGGTGCGGCCCCAAAGCCTGCTCAGTCGAAAAAGAAGAGGCCTCCCACTGACGGCCAGAAGAAATTGACTGAGGCCGGCCTGAACGTCACCAAGAAGACGAAGAGGGCACCGTCTCCTTCCCATGCTACTGAGGCCGGCACTCTGACCGTCCCAAGTGTGGACGATAGTGGTCCCGTCGTGGATCTCACTGCTGCTCCAAGCGATGCTGCCCAATCGCTCCCTCTCGTCCAGGAGCCACGGACGAAGAGGGCCGGTAAGGAGATTGCCGCAGCTACCTACCAGAAGATGGTAGAATACCCCGTCGGCGGGGGTGTTTTTGATGACGTCGTCCTCGGCCACGATGTGCTGGCCCAGGCCATGCCGGCCAAAGATCGGGCCTACCTCAAGAGGCTTGGGGACATCAAGGTGTATGAAGGCGGGGTGGACCTCCTCGTCCAAGTAAGTTTCCCTCCTTTTTATTTGTCGTCTTTCTCGTCGTCCGGGTGGAGTCATTTGCCTGAGTTTTGTTTGCCTTTTTTATGCAGGGTGCCTTTATGCTCATGGAGAGCCACAAGAGGCAGTACCGGGAGATAGCTCGTCTGAAAGAGCTTGAGCAGAAAGCTGCCTCGGCCGATGAGGCGGTCGCTTGATTGGATCGGCTCCGGGAGGATGCCAAGGCCCTGCAACAGAGGGCCGACGAGGCCGCTGCAGCCAGGGACGATGCCCTGGCCAAACTCGAGGAGAGCTAAAGGGCGCTTGAGACCGAGCGGCGCAAAAACGATGAAGCCGTGAAGGCAAAAGCTGAGGCCGAGGCTGCCGCCGTGAAGGCCGCTGATGAGGCCGTTAAGCAGTTCCCGGTCGAGGGGTGAAAGGCCGATGAGCGGCTCTCCTGGTGCTATGAGGTGGTGGCCGCTAAGCTTGAAGATTGGGGGATGAACTCCCCCGCCGGCCAGGAGTATTTTAGCAGGGAGATGGCCGTGTACTATAACATGGGCCAGGAGCGGATGCAGAGGCTCCTGTGTCGGCGGCTATCTCGTGCTCTTAAGGCCATGAATTATACCTCCGGGTGGGCTAGACGGAACTTGAAGCTTCCCAAGCTGATGAAAGATCCCGAGGAGCAGGCCAAGCTTCCTCTGTCGGAGCGGGAGTCTCCCATCGAGAGTTCCGGCCTCGGCGAGCCGGATTACACGGAGTTAGACTTCCTGGACGATGCCACCAGTTCTGCGGCTGCCGCTGGCCAGGAGACTGAGGCCGAGGAGGGAGCCGAAGACGTCGAAGAGCCAGCCGAGGATGGAGGCGCCCAAGAGGCTTGATCGGCTACTCCCCGCTCCCTTGTAATTAGTTTTTTATTTTTGCCCAATTGATGTAATGGCCGAAGCGCCCACCATTGTACTGAATTGCTTATGAATGAAAATTTTATTGTCCTGCTCGGCTTTGAATTTCTTGTATGTTTATTACCCTTTGCCATTTCAATTCTGAAATTTGTCTAAGTGTAAAAGTTACAACTTGGGTCACCCGCGAGTGTCTGCTACGTCCGTGAGGTAGTCCATCCTGTCTGGTGGCCTGGTCGGCCTGGCTGTCATTTCTTTACTATCATAACACTTAGGATTTATTCAAAAATTTCCTAAGTGTTTTGGGTCCACTTAGGTGCTTTCTTTCCGGTCTGGTGGCTTGGTCGGCTTGTCCGGTGTTTCTTTGTTGTCATAACACTTAGGATTTATTCAGAAATTTCCTAAGTGTTTTGGGTCCACTTAAGTTCTTTTCTTTCCGTCCCTGACCGTGGTGTCCGCTCCGTCCTGGCGTTGTCCCATTCTTCTTTTTTGTTAGAATTTTTCTAAGTGTCTAACTGCAAGTGGATGGGTGTTCTCATCGTCCTGGTATTGATTCTCTCCTCATTATTGACAAATGATTTGGGAGATTTCCCAAGTGTTGAACCAATGTCGTTGTGGTTGGCCCAGTGTTTTTCATGCCCGTCGTGTTCCTTTGTTCCTGATCTGATCAGGAAGGTCGGCCTGGATCCTTGTGTTGTGACCGATAAGGGCACCTTGAACTTACCTTTTTGAACTTAGAATTTTTCCCAAGTACACATGCAAGGCATAGGTAGCTAACGGCCTTGGATAATACAGGTACCCGCTTCATCTAGAGTTTCTCCATTTAGGTACTTAGAGATTTTTCTAAGTGAAAATACGAGACATAGTTCCTTCTTTGCGGTACCGCTGCCGGCTAAGAGATGGCCCTACCCTCATCGGCCAAGGTCTGGCTTGTGGCCGATGAGGGTGCCCCTTGCTTTCCCAAAGAGATGGCCCGACCTTCATCGGCTAAGACATAGTTCCTCGGCTAAGAGATGGCCCTACCTTCATCGGCCCAGGCATAGTTCCTTCTTGAGGAACCTTTTTCCTCAGAATTTTCTCTAAGTGTTTGGAAAACACTTGGACAAATCCCCAAAAAACTTTCGCTTGACCAACAGCCTGAGTTTCAGTGCCTGTATCGGCCTTCCGGGATGCTGTGGCCAGTAGGGATTGTTTCTTGATTGCTTGATTCTTCCGCGGGTGTGATTAGTGCCCGCTTCGTCCTGGTCATCCTCAGGATTGTGATTCTTTATTTCATCCCAAGCGTTGGTGCTTCAAAGGGCTATGGCCGATGAAGGTTACCTCTCGCGTGTCACCCAACCGATTCGGTTAGGGTTTTATAGGCGTATGCTTCGGCCTTGATCATTCCCTTGTGGTGTGTGGACGTGTCGTCCATGTCACCTGTTAGTGGTACTACACTTGTGTTCAACTGATATGTACTTGGCCTAGTTGGGCCTGAATTGTGGGGATTTTATTTTTTCATTGCTTGAGGCCGGCTAGTGCGCACGGCCGTCGGCTTCCCTCTTTTTCCTTTTTTTTTGTTTCCGTCCCCTTTTCCGGGGAGTATCCTTCTTTCAGGCTTCGGCCGAAGGGTGTGCTCGTCCTTCGGCCGGTTCGGACTTCGTTTATAACGTCCGTGATCTCAGGGCGGGTCCCGTCGCCTATTTATGACGCGGACTAGATTTTTGGTCGGTTTCCAACGGCTGTCGTTGCCCATCCCTGAGTTTTGGGATTTTGTCACCTCGGCCATGATTTCAGGCCTGTCGTCCTGCGATCTGGCGCGTGGACGACGCGGTGAGCTTCCCGTTTCAAGACGTGGGCCGTTTGCGGGCCCCTCGTCCTGGGGACATCGTCGGCCATACCTGAGCGTTTCACTTCTAGGCTTACGGGGCCAGGACGATGTGCTCTCTCAGCTAGGCCTGAGCCCTTCGCTGATACAAAATACAATGGAACGCCTGATCTTGTCGATCGTAGGCTGCAAATGCAAGGGGCCCCGTCGGCCATGCCTGAGCCTTTTGCTCTAAGGTGGCCGATGAGGGCACCTGCTAATGTTTTTACTCTAAATTCCAGAGAAAAATACAAGAGGAACATGATTTTATTCATAAGTGGCTCGAGGCCGAGGGTGGCGTTCAATCAGTAACCCGTTAAGGGGTGAGGGCTTCGCCGTCTGCACCTCCTTCGGATTACTGATAAAACTTCACCAGATGGTGTACATTCCACGTTCGTGGTACATTGGACCCATTCGGGCGTTTAAGCTTGTAGGTGCCGAGTTTGACCACGGCACTGACGATGTAGGGCCCTTCGTACTTCAATGCTAGCTTGCCACCCTCTGTCGGCTGGCTTGCTTCCCTTCGGCGGAGGACGTAGTCCCCCACCTGAAATTCCCGGGAACGTACCTTGGCGTCATAGTATGATTTTACTTGACGCCGGTAGTTCTCTGCTCGGACGTAAGCTTGCTCACGCCTCTCATCGACCAGGTGTAGGTCAATCTTCATGTTTTCTTCGTTGGCGTCAGGCTCGTATTGTTCCACCCGTCGGCTAGGGATGGCAACTTCCGTGGGCGCCTTTGCCTCAAAGCCGTAGCATAGGGCGAAAGGCGTTTCACCTGTCGCCCTCCTCGGCGTGGTTCTGTAGCACCACAGGATGTTGGGGAGCTCGTCGACCCAACTACCTCCTGCGGCCTGGAGTTTCTTCTTCAGCCCCTCCATGATTGTCCTGTTGGCGTTCTCGACCTGCCCGTTGCCCTGAGGGTAGGCGACGGAGGAGAAACGATGCTTCACCCCAAACTCCCGGAGGAGCTCCTGGAAAGGGGCTGCCTCGAATTGGGTGCCGTTGTCTGATATAATCTCCTGGGGGACGCCGAAGCGTGTGATGATGTTCTTGTAAACAAATTTTTGGCATCTGGCCCCCGTGATGCTGGCCAGGGGTTCCGCCTCGACCCACTTGGTGAAGTAGTCGACGGCGACGATGATGTAGCGGTTATTCCCGGCGCCTCTGGGCAGGGGGCCGACCAGGTCAATCCCCCATCTAGAGAATGGAATTGCGGTGCTGACGGGGGCGTAGTTGACGGCTGGCCGACCAGGGGCTTTCTGGAGCACCTGGCACGTGGTACACTTCCTGGCCAGGTCCGCACAGTCACGCGCCATCGTCAGCCAGAAGAAGCCCTGGACGACGAGACGTTGGGACATGCTGAAGGGGCCCTGGTGCGAGGAGCAGACGCCACAATGAACTTCTTCCATGGCCATGTCGGCCTCATCCTGGTGCAGGCATCGGAGGAGAGTGCCATTATAGGATCGTTTGTAGAGTTTACCATCTTCGATGGTGTAGCTTGGGGCCCTAAGTTTGGCAAGTTTGGCCCTCTCCTCGTCCGGGAGTAGCTCCCCTGCCGTGATGAAGGTGACGATGTCGGAGATCCAATCCTCCGGTCGCTGTTGGACGCATAAGACGGGGCTGGCATGGATGCTGGACATGCTCAACTCCTCGATCTTAGCCAGCCGGGAGATGTGCTCCGGGGTGTCTTAGCTGAGTTTGGAGAGGATGTCGGCCTCGGCGTTCTCGGCCCTTGGGATCTGTGTGATCTCGTGGGTTTCGAACGCTTTTAGCAACTCCTCTGCTGCCTGTTTGTATTGTCGCATCCGTCCCTCCTTTGCCTCGTACGATCCCTCCAGCTGGCCCACTACCAGTTTGGAGTCGCACTTAATTTTGAGGTGCTTGGCCTTGAGGCTGGCGGCGAGTCTGAGACCGCTGAGGAGGGCCTCATACTCGGCTTCGTTGTTGGATACCCTGAAGTTGAAGCGGATGGCATAGTAAGCTCTGAATCCTTCAGGGGATATGAGGACGACGCCGCCACCGCATGATTTTGCGGCCGACGAGCCGTCAGTGAATAGGATCCATGTATCGTCCGGCTCCGGTCCAGGGTTGGCGACGACCGTCTCCCTTGCTGTGCATTCAGTGACGAAGTCGGCCAAGGCTTGTCCTTTGATAGATGGCCTTGGCTTGATCTCAATTTGAAATTGGCTGAGGAAGATTGCCCATTTCACCATCCTAGAGGAGCTGGTTGGGCTCCTCATGAGTGCGCCAAGAGGCTGCTGGGTCAACACATGGACGACGTGGGCCTGGAAGTAGTGTCCCAGCTTCTTCACCGTATGGACGATGGCCAGCACCGTCTTCTCAATGGGGGAGTACCTGAGCTCGGCCTCCCTGAGTGTCTTGCTGATGTAGAAGATGGCCTTTTGCACCCCTTCGTCCTCACGGATGAGCACAGAGCTGATGGCTGACGTGCTCACCCCTAAGTACAAGAAGAGGGTTTCGCCGGCTTTGGGCTTGGGGAGCACGGGCGGGGACGACAGGTACCTCTTCAACTCTTCGAACGCTTCCTGGCACTCCGTCGTCCACTTGAAGCTGTTGGCTTTACGCATGATCTGAAAGAAGGGAAGTGCCCTCTCGGCTGACCTGGAGAGGAACCGGTTCAGGGCCGCCAGGCGCCCCGTCAGTCGCTGTACTTCCTTGACGTTGCGGAGCGGCTCCATATTGATGATAGCCTGTGTCTTCTCCGGGTTTATCTCGATGCCTCTTCGGCTGACCATGTAGCCGAGGAACTTGCCGCCCTGGACGCTGAAGGCGCACTTCTTGGGATTGAGGCGGAGCTCGAACTCCTTCATGATTTCAAAGATTTCCCGGAGGTCGTCGGCGTGGGAGGAGGCCTGCCTGCTCTTGACGATCATGTCGTCGACGTATGCCTCCATCGTCCGGCCAAGGACCGCTCTGAAGATCTTGGCCACCATCCTAGTATAGGTGGCGCCGGAGTTTTTGAGTCCGAAGGCCATGACGAGGTAGCGAAAGATTCCCTCTAGGGTCATGAATGCCGTCTTCTCAGCGTCATCTTCATGCATGGAGATTTGGTGGTACCCTCTGAAAGCGTCGAGGAACGACATCAACTCGCACCCCGCCGTCTCGTCCACCAGCTGATCAATATTGGGGAGGGGGAACGGGTCCATGGGGCACGCCTTGTTCAGGTCAGTGTAATCAACACACATCCTGAATGTCGGCGGTTTCTGGGCGAGGACGACGTTGGCCAACCACGTCGGGTACTTCACCAATTTAATGTGTTTGATTGAGAGGAGCATGGCGACCTCCCCTTTGACGAAGTCCCGCCTGTCAGCGGACAAGTAGCGCCGCTTCTGCTTGATGGGCGTGGAGGCCGGACTGACGGTCAGCCGATGAGTAATCACCTGGCGGCTGATGCCGGGCATGTCGTCCGGGCCCCACGCGAAGACAACGGCGTATGACCGCAGGACGAGGAGGATGGCGTCTCGTTGGTCCTGAGGGAGTTGCTTCCCGACTCTGAGAACCCGCTCCGGCTGGGAGGTATCCAGAGGGATTTCCTCGACCTCCTCGGCCGGCTTCGCGTGCGGCCTCTCCTCGTCCTTGGCAACGGCTGCTGTGATGGTGTCTATCCTCTGGCCTTCCCTCTCGGCCGGCCTCGTCAGTTTGAGGTAGCACGCCCTGGCTATCCTCTGGTTTCCTCTGGCGTAGCCGATGCCGTCATTGGTGGGGAACTTCAGACATAAGTGCTTCATGGAGATGATGGCGTCCAAGTCCTCCAGCGCTGGCCGCCCCAAGATCAGGTTGTGGGCGCACTGGAGGTTGACCACCATGAACTCCATGTCAATCATGGCGCGGTGGGGGCCGTCACCGACCTCCACGGGGAGGACTATCGTGCCCTCGGCGTCGATAGAGTCCCTGGTGAAGCCGGATAACGGTGTCTTGATCGGCTTCAACAGAGCTCTGTCCAGCTTCAGCTGCCTGAAGGTATCCAGGTACATCACGTTGACGGAGCTCCCCGTATCGATGTAAGTGCGGTGGATGATGGAGTCACCGATCTCACACCGGATGACGAGGGCGTCCCTGTGTGATTCCGTACCCGGAGGCAAATCCTTGTCGATGAAGGTGATCACCTCCGTTCGCTGCTTCTTCGGCTGGGGGGAACGTGGGACACCTCCCCAATGTAGAGGGATTGGGCCAATTTCTTTCTCTGAGTGGAGGAGTCCCCCCCAGTGTTTCCACCTACGATGAGGTGAATGTGATTCTTCTTTGGCGGGGGCTCTTCGAAGTCCTCGTCGTCGCTGAGCCTACCAATCTCATGCTTCTTCGCAGAGGGTTCGCCCCCATGTTTGTCGGTGTTTACCCATGTGTTTTTGCGTGGGCCACCTTTAACAAACTGGGAGAGTTCCCCCTGGCGAATAAGGCGCTCGATGGCCTTCTTCAGTGTGATGCAATCGTCGGTGTTGTGCGACGAGTTCTTGTGGAACCGGCATTATGTGCCGCCCTGCTGGATGGCAAGGACCTCCTCGGCCGACCGAGGAGCCTGCTCAATGAGGCCATGCTTCTCGGCATAGTCGAGGATGATGCCGACCGGGAGAGTGAGGGTAACCCCCGGCCGTTCCAACCTCGGCCACCAATGGCGATCTTTCTTACTCTGTCCACCAGAGCCGTGACGGCCCTGGGCACCCTGGCCGGCCGGGGACGGACCCGGGGCCGGCGAAGGATTTGTCTTCTTGGAGGGATGGCCCCCCTCTTTCTTGTGATTATGGAGCTCGTCGGCGTCGGCGTACAAGCCTCCGCGCTGGAGCACCTTGGCGTACGACCTCGGGGGGGTCGGTGATGAGGCTCCTAGCGTACGGGGAGCTGCGGAGGGCTCCCTGATACAAGGCGAGAAGGGTGCGCTCTTCGGCCCCCTCGACTTCTTCGGTCTCCCTCGTCCACCGATCAATAAATGACCGGGGGGACTCATCATGCTGCTGCTTGACGGATAGGAGGTGGGTGAAATACTTCTTCGCACGCTTCCTCCCAGCAAAGTGGGTGAGGAAGCGTTGGGCAAGGTCCTGCCATGAGTCGATGCTCCCTTCGGGGAGCGCGTTGAACCACTCGTACGCTGGCCCCTCGAGAGTAGAGAGGAACCAGCGGCAGAGGTATTCGTCGGACACGTTCACCATCAGCATGTTGTTCCGGTAACGGCTGAGGTGCTCCTGGGGGTCTGATCGGCCGTCGTAGGACTTGATGGCGTTTCCCCTGTACTTCTCCGGGATGGGGGCCGAGAGGACCCTGTTGGTGAAAGGGGTCCTGGTCCTGACCTGGATGATGGGGTCACCTCGCCCCTCGGCCAGCTCCCTCTCCAGGGCGCTAACCTTGTTCATGAGCGCGTTGAGGCCGGGGTCGCTGGAGGCGCCGGCCGTAGGGATGTTGGCCGACTGCTTGGCCTCCATCTGAGCCAGCCTCCTTTCCAGCTGGGCGATGACCTCATCCCGGGGGTCCCTGGCGGCCGCAGCGGCGCCCGGCTGGTTCCTCATGCGCTCGTTGTGAGCCGCATTGATCTGGTGGCGCACGTCGTCCTCGTGCAACTTCCCCTTGCCCTTGTCCGGGCGGGGCTGGTCCGCTGTCTAGGACACAGACCCCAAGCTTTCCCTTGGCGAGCCAGGCCGACGCTCGCCAATCCGTCCCGCCATCCTCTCCGAAACCGGACGACGGCGCGTGTCACCTAGCCTGTTGAAGGCAGAGGCTTTTCCACGCGCTGGGGTCTGCCCGGGCCGAAGAGGGGAAGCAGGGTGGGAGTGGGACGACGCCGTGTCCTGGGCCATTACCCCCTCATCGTTGCCTATCTGGACGGCCAACGGTAGGGGCTGAGGAGGTGGAGTGACGTTCCCCCCGGTCCTTGGCAAGAGTGCGCTGAGGACGGTGGGGTTCTGAGCCAGGCTGGCGATGATGATCGACAGCGCGGCCTGGACCTGTGGATCCACGGACGGAGAGGCCGCGGCCATAGGCTGGGCCGGGGCGTGGTCCGTTTCTCAGCTCATTTCTTGTCCAAGCCGATGCGGGCATCAGGGGCTCCGCCGTTGAGTTGGTTGCGGAGGTCCGCCGTGAGGTTGAAGGCCTCCTGGAAGACGTCCCCCCCACCGACCTGGTCGGCCGTGGCGTCCTCATCGTGCTGTGCTTGGTAGCGACGAAGGGTGCTAACTTGATTGTTCTAGCTCTCAACGAGAGCACCAAATGATAGAGTATATCTAGAGAGAAGTGAGAGCTAGAGAGAGAAGTGCAATATATGCTTCAATAGAATGAATTTGTAACCCCTATAACTACTCCCAAGGGGAGTATTTATAGAGAAAATACGGGCTGGGCTCCCAAGCCTTGGGCTTGGGAGGCCCATTTACAACTGGACCGCTACTGGGCCGAATACAAAGCCGCTCATGGGCTGTATAAATGACTAAGTGTAGAATCCAGTTCTGTGAGGTCTTCGAGGCCGACGAGGGCGTGGCCGACGAGGGCACGGCTGACGAGGGCATGGCCGACGAGGGCACGGCCGACGAGGGCGCGGCCGACGAGGGCGCGGCCGACGAGGGCGCCTAGGTTCCTTGGGCTCAGGACCACAATCTGAGTTGACACCTTTCCGGCCGACGGGGGTCCCTTGGCCGACGAGGGCGCCACTCAGTGTCTTGTGCTTTCTGTTCTTCTGGGTATGTGGGTCCGGGGGCTCAGACCCATATACTCCATCAATACCATTAACCTATTAAAAACATATTTATCATTCTCTAACTATTTTCTATATGTAACTAGTCGTCTTCCGAGCTACATAAACTCTTTCATGACCGATGTTTTTCTTTTGAGGATTTGATACTGAGGGCCCATCAATGTTAAAATTACTTGCTATATCCGGTGCTCGTGCCGTCAGTCATTTTTTTCATCGGTTCGTCATTGTCATTTTTTAATCGTGTCATCATTTTTTATAAGGGGCACACACCATGGTTATGGATCGGTTTGGCTCTGATACCATATTAAGACACGAGGTTCCATCCTAAAAGGTCAACCTGATAGGAGGAGTAGTCTATATCTTATTATAACACTTTGTTGATTCAAACTTTTCCGGAGTGGGATTCTAACACTGACGTAAAATTTGTAAACCCAAACATCTAAAATTTGCCTACCCTGTAACATTTTTTTAGATGTGACCTTGTGAATAAAAGTGTACTTTTTAATATTAATTTAGTCATTTTAGTAAACAAAATTTTACTAGCAAAGTTAACATACATATATTTAAAATGCTAATAAGCAAATACCCTTTTTAGTAAATATACATTCAATCAGATACTTCAGCCAAAATATAACCAAACACTGTGACTTCAACAATTTAAGCAATTCCAATCGTTGCGGCCATTTCAGCCATTGTAGTCATTACCAAACAGACCCTTAGAGTATTGCTTACTCTATTCAAACTTAGGGAGTGCTGGTAGAAAATATAAAACGTGATTTTCAGTTTTTGGCTTTAAAAGACCTGAAATTGGTGTTTTTAAATGATATCTTCTGCTTAAATTAAGCACTTAAAAGCTGAAAGCAAATTGATGGGTGCTTTAAATTGCTTTTCACTTTTTCTATTACACAAAAATACTTAACTTATCAAACACTACCAATTTTTTAAAAAAAAAAATCACTCTTTTAAAGTAGAAGCAACTGCACGGCGCACACTCCCCTAAATTTTTTAATTGCCTATTTTGGATGTATATGCTAAAGTTTATCATTATATATAAAGAAGTGCAGATTATGTAAGGGAGTGTTTGTGATTGCTTCTACTTTAAAAAGTGATTTTTTAAAGTGATTTTGGATACAATGCTTAATAGTAAAAGTTGATAGTTTTTGAGAAAAAAGTACTTTTGAAAAAGTAAAGTTGATAGTGTTTGATAAATTAAGTGTCTTTTGTGAAATAGAAAAAGTTAAAAGTAGTTAAAGCACTCCTCAACCTGCTTCCAGCTTTTAGCTTTTAATTGTTTAATTTAAATAGAAGCTATCATTTGAAAACACCAATTTAAGCTTTTTTAAAGCCAAAACTAAAAAAACATTTTTTTTCTACAAACACTCCGTGAGAGTCTTAAATGACAACTTAGTTACCAAATATTAAAAGTGATGCACTTATGCACCTATAACATCAAAATTATCATTAATTATTTCATTTTATTATACATTTATACATACCCATAAAAATTACCTCTCAAATTATACTAGAATAATTTTATTTAATTACTATTTAAATAATTGTGTCATTAATTCTCTCATTTATATAGTTTAATTGTTCACTTGATGTTTTTCTTATAGAATATTCTTAAATAAACCTAATGGACAATTTTTTTGACTCAAATTATTGTGTGTAACATCGTGATCACTATAATGTAAAATTGAACATAATAATTGTTGAGATATTGACTCACTACGCAAGCTTAGTCCAATACCCTAGAGCCTCTCACTTCGATGTAAAACGTCACTCTATGGGGGAACGATCAAACGGGAATTGTCAAGATAGATAGCGCAACTGGGGGCGGAAAATGGCCCGATAAGGACCGGGACTTGGACAAGCGAATCCATTGGGCACCCGACAAGAAGGTCAAGCAGCTAACCCCCCAGTGGCCAGTACTTATGGCAAAAGCAGACATGGGTAATGGTGCATAAGAGGCAGGCGGATCAAGGCAAATTGCATGCCCAGTTCCGGTGTGGGCAGCCCACCTTACAAGGTGTGACCACAGCTACGATATGACGAGCCTCGACGACAGTGGTGGGAAAACCGCGGTCATAGCGGATCCTTGCATTTAATGCAAGGGATGGTTGTCCCAATAATCCATTAGGAAGGTGGGTGAACAAGTGAATCATCGAATACCTCCGCGAACCAAAGGATGACACATCCACTGTGCTCATACCAGCATAGCGGTATAAATACCCTCGTATTAATTAAAGGATAGGTAGCTGAAAACAAAAATTAATAGCTCATAATCTTGTATCATACGTCCGATCAGATTTTGTAATACTCGTTCGAGAGTATATTAACAATTTTCTTAATTGGAAAGACCTTTCGCGTCCCTTTTTTAGTCCCTAATATCCGTATCAAACGATCACCCCAAAAGCGACGTGTTGGGCCTTTGGGTTGAGAGAATAAGCCATAACAACAATCATCAAAAGTTACTATCATAGTCACTTCGTATAAGAGACCGCATTTTTATCCATCATCTCCATTTTAGTTATAAACTATCATATTTTTTTAACTATCATATATATATATATATATATATATATATATATATATACACACACACACACACACACACACACACACACACACATAGGAAGCGTTTCCGGTAAAAAAGGACTCTCAGGAGAAAAATAAGAACGAATGGGGACCGTCCGATTGTATTATGGAACAGAAATGTGCATTTGGTGAAACTGAAATGTGCATTACATGATATTGAAATATGCAGAATAAAAATTTAAACTCAAGTGTGCATTAGGTGAAACTGAAATGTGCGAAATAAAATGTACAAAAATAACATCACATCGTACCTTTTATTTAGCACATTTTAGTTTCACCAAGTGCACATTTAAATTTCACCTAATGCACAATTCATCTTCACATAATGTCATTGTATCGTATCATTTGTGTTGCACAATTGAATTTCACCTAATGTACATTAAAGTTTCATATAATCACATTGAATTTCATTTAAAGCAAATCTAACAGTCTAGATTCATTCTCATTTCTCTCCTAAGATCATATTCTTATTTGAACCAAACCTTATATACATACGCGCGCGCGCACACACACACATATAGGTTTTGGTTCAAATAAGAACATGATCTTAGGAGAGAAATGAGAACAAATCTGGATCGTTAGATTTGCTTTAAGTCAAATTCAATGTGCATTAGGTGAAATTGAAATGTGCAACACAAAGCGTATGATACAATGTCATTAAGTGAAGCTGAATTGTGCATTAGGTGAAATTGAAATGTGCACTAAATGAAACTGAAATGTGCAGAATAAAAGGTACGATATGATGTTATTTTTGTACATTTTATTCCTCATATTTCAGTTTCACCTAATGCACAATTGAGTTTAAATTTTTATTCTGCACATTTCAGTATCATGTAATACACATTTGAGTTTCATCAAATGCACATTTCCGTTCCACATAATACAATCCAATGGTCCAGATTCGTTCTTATTTCTCTCATGGGAGTCCGTTCTTACCGGAACCGCTCCCTATATATATATATATATATATATATATATATATATATATATTATATATATATATATATATATATATATATATATATATATATATATGTTTTGGTTCAAATAAGAACATGATCTTATGAGAAAAATGAGAATGAATCTAGACAGTTAGATTTGCTTTATGTGAAATTCAATGTGCATTAGATGAAGCTGTAATGTGTATTAGGTGAAATTGAAATGTGCAGCACAAATGGTACAATGTAGTGGCATTATGTGAAGCTAAATTGTGCATTAGGCGAATTTGAAATGTGCACTAGATTAAACTAAAATGTGCAGAATAAAAGGTACGATGTGATGTTATTTTTGTACCTTTTATTTTGCACATTCAGTTTCACCTAATGCACATGTGAGTTTAAATTTTAATTCTGCACATTTCAATATCATCTAATGCACATTTTGGTTTCACCAAGTGCACAATTCAGTTCCACATAATTCAATCCAACGGTCCAGATTCATTCTCTTTTCTCTCCTAAGATCCGTTCTTACCGGAACCGGTCCCTATATATATATATATATATATATATATATATATATATATATATATATATATATATATATATATATATATATATATATATATATATATATATATATATATATATATATATATATATTATAGGGTAAGGATCAAATGAGAATACCATCTTAGGAGAGAAATGAGAATGATTCTGGAGCGTTGGATTTGAGCATTGTGCATCAAGTAAAACAGAAACGTGCATATAAAAAATTGGAAAATATGCATTTCGTCTGTGCCAAATTTTAAAGTAAATGTGCACATTAGAATTTTGCATTACTTTAACCATAAATGTGCAGTTTTGTGAAGGATAAAGTGCATCGTTTTGGAGTGTTCTCATTTCTCACGTTAAGAAGTGTTCTCACCGGAACCGCACCCTTATATATATATATATATATATATATATATATATATATATATATATATATATATATATATATATATATATATATATATATATATATATATATATATATATATATATATATATATATCTTTTTGATTTTTTATATAAATAGGCTATGACCGAAATGATTCGTTTATCTTGGGCCATTTATGGGTAGCACCAATATAGAACTTGGGACCTGCCTGTCGTTGTACATCATGCTAAATGATGGATACCATTCATACCAATGAGGCAATGACACCCATAATAAGTTATGCATGACATTCTAGTCTCTAGCCATTGATTATTCATATATACATAAGAATTTATAAAATAAATACATTTCACGTTTAATGCTTAAACATATACTCCTTTGAACGATGTATCTAATTATCTAAACATATAAGATACGGAGTATCAAACACTTATCTTTAGAACATACGTAAAGATCACTTGTTCACTTATTCCTTTGAATGATATACAAAAGAAATTTAGTGAGTTATACTTTACGATTTCTATTGGATATGTTTTGAGCTTAAGGCCGTTATTCCATACTACCTCCATCCCAAAATGAAGTTCTCATTCGCGGCTACTCCCTCCGTTCCCAAAAATACTTCTCACTTTCCTTTTTGGGTTGTTCCCAAAAATACTTCTCACTTTCCCATTTTGGACAATTTGTGTGGCTCACATTCATTTTACCTTTTTATTACATAACCACAACCATACATTTCCACTTTATTCCACTTTCTTAATAAGCGTGCCAAGTCAAACCGGGAAGAATTTTTAGGAACGGAGGGAGTATTTAATTACTTGATCAACTTAATTAACTCTTAATCATTTATTTTATATCATTTTTTATCGAGCTTGAATTTTCTTTTTGCGAGTTTATAGAATTTTTAATCTAGTTTTTGAATATGTAAACTCTATTTACGAAAAATAATATGAGTGTTGATATAAATCAATTTATTTTATTGTCAGTCAAACATCGTAAACCGAAATGGGAACTTCTTTATGGAACAGAGAAAATATTTGTTTCGCTTTCAGTTCTGTATCATTTTCTGTTGTAGTCAAATTAATTATGTTAGGGAGTGTCTGCAAATACTTAATTCTAAATATTTTTAAAATGAGATTTTCACTTAATGTTGGGTGGGAGAAGCTAAAATGAGGTTTTTTGAATACCAACTTTTACTTTTGTTTTAAGTAGTGAAAAGCTAAAAGAATGGAAAGTGATGCTTTTTAATGCTTTTCAGTTTTTATTGCACTCAGAAAAACATTTTTAACAAACACTCTAAATTTTACTTTTGAGAATCACTTTTCTTTTTTAAAATTATCAACTTTTAGTATTAATCATTTTTCATTTAATTAAAAAAACACTTTTTTAAAAGTATAAGCTCTTGCAAACACTCCTAATATTTTCTTTTCACTATCTATAACATCCACGAATAGCCTGTTTAATTTGGTCTTTACAACTCAGTGTGGCCCAATATTCTTTGTTTACCCGCTTTCGCAATACTTTATTCTTTGATTGTGACTAATGAATTGCTTCGTATAATGAATAAAAAATTGTCTTAAATTGAAGTAAAAATATATGTCAATTTCAAAATAGGATTGACATATTTTTATTTTCTAAGTACGAGTAATTTCTATCATACTTTTGCATTATCTGACTTTAAACGTGACAATATTTTCCAAGTTTGAAAGTGATAACTTCTTTTTAGAGAATAAAATCATGACATTTATATTTTAAAATTTCAAAATATTTTTAGTCTTATTATGAGAATTTTCTCTAATAAATACTCCCTCCGTCCCATATTTATCTTCACAAGTACAATTGGCACACATATTAAGATAGTGGGAAATGTATGGTGCAGAGTTGTGCAGAGGAAAGAGAAATGTGTAAGAATGGTTGTGAACCGCAAATTCTTTGTTAAAAAGGGAAAGAGGAGATAAATTTGGGACGGACCGAAAAGGAAAGTATGAAGATAATTCCGGGACGGAGGGAGTACTTATTATGTAGGAAGGAATTTTGGGGAATGGTTTAACAAATATTAGTGTATATAAGAAGTTGTATTTAGATCTTGCAATATACTACCTATATACTCCGTACATAATTTCATGGATCAGACCAGTTCTGTCCAAACTCCAAACTAGAAAAATTCAATCCAAATGAACATGTTCTAATTGTGTTTTTACTTGGTTGGTTCTAGTCTCAGAGCAAACTAAATTAAATCAGTTCAACTAAAATGATGGTTGAAATGTCATTACCCTACAATTACCGGGCACACAACTCTAATGCATTTCTAAATAAAAAAGTTCTAATTGTGCAACGGCATACATTGAATGAACTAATGTTGCTTTAAAATTCTTTGTGTTTTGTACTCTGTACTTCACAACTACTTTTAAATATCATAAATAATTGTCTTAAATAAACTAGCATGTAAAACAAAAATGGTCGAGTAAAACATGGAAAAATAGATGGTCTGAAAAACTCGATCACATACTTGAGCAGGAAATTAAGTACTACGTATATTTCAATTTATTGAATGAAATGCATTTTTGAATCGCTTCTAGCTCAAACCGCAAAAAAGGGGTGATGTTAATTACCGGTGGGCGTAGCTCAACTAGTAGCGAGGAAGTGTCAAAAGGGTTAGGTCCCGGATTCGAATCTCGTCAATTGCGATGAGGGTTACTATGCCAAAATGCATAGGGCATCTGCAAGTACCGTGGACAGAGCCTCACTCCCTATCTGTCAGATTGGGATTATAGTCCAATTTACATCCTCCCAACGTACCGTCCGGTCGGGGTTGGGGGTCCTCAGGGATGTGGTGTCATCGTATAGGGGTGATGTTAATTTTTTTACCGTGATTTCGACCGCTTCAAATTAATTTTGTTTTGGTAAATTTAAATTACTTTATTTCGCACTGAATTCCAGAGACAAAAAAATAAGTCATCTACTTTTCAAGATCTATGCAATGCTATTAGTTTAATAAATCCCAATATAGTTGGAAGTATAGTTTTTTTTTCATCTTTACATCTTTGATTGGGTAGCATTTTTTTAAAGGGTAGAGTTCATTTTCTCATTTAAGTACATATTAGTCATGAGCTTTTATTTCGACTAAACATCCAACCCATTAACAAGTTTTTGTTAATTACATCTCTATCTACTATACATATATATATACATGCATATACATATACATATACATATATGGAGTGGCGTTGTGGCGTTCCTATCAAGACGGTCTGAATGGAACTGTCATCCGACCAGGCCCATTTGAAGGGTTTTCGGGTTGAATTTGTTGATAAATTTTATAAACATGTTTTTCATGAAGTGTAGATTATTCTCACAAAGTTTCTACTCCCTCCGTCCCGGTCATTTCTCCAACTTTCCTTTTTGGGTCGTCCCAATTAATTCTTTCAACTTTCACTTTTGGAAAAAATATGTGGTTCACATTCATTCACTTTTTTCTTACACAACTACAACCATACATTTTCACTTTATTTCCACTACCTAAAATTGCGATACTGGTCAAAACCGGAAGAAATGACCGGGACGGAGGGAGTACTAATTAACTCAATATATGAGTAGGTGTGCCATAACAAAAGAAATTTAATGGGCCTTAACAAGGTTGGCCCGATAATGACTAACTAAACATGTGAGTAACGTTAAAGATCCAGCAAAGTAATACGGACGGAGTAAATGTTTTCCACCCCACACACATGAATCATGTAACTGGGTACGTATAGTACTATAGTATAAAGTTCTAGCTAGTAGCTACTACCTCCTTGGATCATTCATTCCCAAAATGAACATTTATGTTTTGACTTTTCGAATTACATATTATTAAATTCGATTACTTACATATCTTAAGTTCTATACACCGTACTTTTTATACATTGAAAGAATGTCTGATTAATTTATTTTGGCATACATGTAATTCTGAAAAAGTAAGTGTTGGTATAGGAATTTGACAGTTTGTTCTACATTCAAGAGGCTTGACCATGGCAACTAATGACGCATTCATTAGTTTTGATGCTAGCTAATTCTTGTAACGGTTTTTTGTGTGTATTATTGTAGTCATTATTATTGTAATTAAAACATGAGTTACTTAGACCGATATTAATGATGACATCATGACGAGTTTGAATGTCGTCATAACAGTCGAAACCGTCAACAACGGACAAAAAGGCATTAATTGCCCCTCCTATAAGTAGTATCGAGCTCAGTTGTAAGAGGGGAGACCTTCATTTGAATTACACGTCAATTTACATTCTATTTTGCTCACTTGACATCTTTCTTGTTGTTGTAGTCATTTTCCGTACCGTTCTTGTACGAAACCCAATCAATACACAATTTCCATCCTAATTAGTTTTAGTTTATCAAAATTTGGCTAAAACAATTTGGCGTCGTCTGTAGGAAACGTGCAAGAAATATATTCTCCATGGAAGAAACGAGCAATGAGATGATGGTCAAGTTCCATAAACAATTGGAGGCGATGAAAGAAGAAATACGGCGTGAAGTGGAGGAACGAATGACTCACCTCCAGTGGGAAAATGATGTGCTACAATCCCAGTTGCAATCGGCAGTGTCCATAGCCCCTAATTCGAGAAACAATCGAATGAGAGACGTTATGATCGCTGCTACTAGGTTGGACCTGGGTTTCACCCCGGCTCCAACGGAACCATTCACTCCTCACCCGGGAAACGAGATGTCTGGAGATCCCGGACCGTCAAATCAATCTGTTCCCCTTCCAAATCCTAGACAGAATGTGTTCCACAACCTGTTTGCAGAACCTCAAAGGCGACGAGTTCCATAACATGTCGACATCTCTAGGCTGAGGTAGCAGGAACCTGAAGTCATTTACATCCCATCGCCAACCGGACATGAGGCGACTCAAGTGGTTACACCACATTCCCCGACCATGAGACAAGCACAGGCGGATCTGACGGATCCCATGTCAGTCATCTTAGAATAGCTGAAGGAGATGCGAGATAAAATCAACGGCATTCCGGGAGTACCACCACCATTGGATATTGCTTCGCACACGTGTTACGCAGACTCTCCCTTTGGACGACGTATCACTGACGTCGAGATCCCAAGGAAGTTCGCTGCCCCATCAATGAAGTTGTTCGATGGAACTTTCGATCCCTTTGAACACATTGCACAGTACAAGGAGCAGATGTTGGTCATTTCAGTCAGACCATGGCAACGGGAAGCTTGCCTATGTAGAGCATTTGGGATGACATTAACGGGACCAGTGTTGACATGGTTCGTCAATTTTCCCAATGAAGGAATCAACTCATTCGCAGAACTCGTCAACCTATTCAACCAACAATTCACAAGCAGTCGGTCCTCGAAAAGCAGACCAATGACTTTACCGAGTAATCCAACGACGGAGTGAATCTTTGAGAGATTATTTGCACCGATTCAATAAGGAAAAGGTGTCGATCCCAAAATGTGACGTCTCTACCACCATTGAAGCATTCAGAAGAGGGTTGTATATATGAAGATTCGGAGTTGTGCCACGAACTGACGAAATACCCTTATCGATCCTTCGAAGATGTCCAAGCAAAGGCGTTGACTTTCATTCGTCTAAAAGGGGGGCATGGGAAATCAGAATCTCCCATGAGGCATGATTACAAACATGGAAAACCATATTCAAGACCTGAGAAACAAGTCGTCACTTATGTGACGAGATAGATCAGATGACATGATCGAAGTTGTCGGACGGGGGATATGTTGTCCGATGATACACAGGTTCTGAAGAGCTACAATATGGTACCCTTAAAGTTGTTTCATTTTTAGTTTTGTGTTTTCTTTTACATAGTGTTGTTACTCCTGTGATGAGATAAACCAGACGACGTGACTGAAATCATCGGACATGGGGCATGTCGTCTAACAATAGACAGGTTGTGATCATAAATATTTCTCCAGTTTTGTACATACTTTTAATTTATTACTTTCATTTATCTATAAACGATCACTAACTTAAGCATCGGAGGGCCGTTGGATTCTAGCCAATGACCGCAGTTAGCGAATTCTTTTTTACATAGGTACAACAACTGATTTGACGATGACGGAATCCTAACATACAAAGCCTTACAATACGTTAAAACACAATTGACGGGGGGGCTTACATCAAATGAAGCCATACAACACGTCAAAACACAATTTGGCGGGGGCTTACATCAAATGAAGCCTTACAACAGCTTACATCAAATGAAGCCTTACAGCACGTCAAAACACAATTGACGGGGATGGGGTTAAAGAATTTTAGGGGAAGAAGTGGGGTTTTCATGTACGCTAATCATGAGTATAAACTCCACGGATTCTCCACAATGTTTTGGTCAAAACTACAGAAATACACAATAGAAGCATGTGCTCAAAAAACATGACAACAGAAGTTCCAAAACATAAGGAGACAATATAGACGACATCGACACAAATCACAAACATTCATGTCGATAATGTTGCTAAAATCACTAATGCAACATTATTCATAGTTTTTGCAGGATATGGACCACGTTCACGCAACCCAACTCATCTTACTCAGTGACAAACGATGTTCCCTTTGTCGACTAAAGTGTCGACATCGACATGAAAAATGTTGCAAATTTCTGACGCAATGTTGTCAGCACAGTTTGGGAGGGAAGAAAACAAAGTGTCAGCTTTCATCCTTCATTGTGTTAGTGAAGGAGATAGATTCGATAGGAAGTTACTCGAAAGAAAGACGACGACATTTCGTCGGACAAGTTGATCAATATGTCACGTCAAGTCAGTGACGAGCCTATAGGTGCAATGAACTAAGATGTGAAACCGTCAACAACGGACAAAAAGACATTAATTGCCCCTCCTATAAGTAGTATCGAGCTCAATTGTAAGAGGGGAGGTCCTCATTCGAATTACACATCAATTTACATTCTATTTTGCTCACTTAACATTTTTCTTGTTGTTCTAGTCATTTTCCTTACCGTTCTTGTACGAAACCCAATTGATGGAGTATATGGGTCTAGGCCCCAGGACCCACATACTCAGAAGAACAGAAAGTACAAGCCACTACGCAGTGCCCTCGTCGGCCAAAGGACCCTCGTCGGCCGAAGAGGGACCAACTCAGAATATGATCCTGAAGCCAGGGAACCAGGGCGTCCTCATCGACCTTGCCCTCATCGGCCGTGCCCTCATCGGCCAGACCCTCGTCGGCCACGGAAGTCTCGCAGAACAAGATTTTACGCTTATTCATTTATATTTCCCGTCATTTACTTTGTATTCGGCCCAATAGCGGTCCAGTTGTAAATGGGCCTCCCAAGCCCAAGGCTTGGGAGGCCAGCCCGTATTTTCCCTATAAATACTCTCTTTGGGAATAGTTGTGAGGGTTACAAAATCATTCTATTGAAGCATTTACTTGCACTTCTCTCTCTAGCTCTCACTTCTCTCTAGATATATACTCTATCATTTGGTGCACTCTCATTGGCGACCTGCGTCCAAGGGTTCTCCCACAGGGTTACCTTGGTCAGGAAATCGCCAAAGGGTTGGATCCAAGGGCAGTATGAGGATCCCACTTCGGTCTATGTTTTAAGTTACTCTTTCACCCCTCACTCACTCCTCGGCCTGAAGCAGTGGGGGACTGGGGTACTACACCGGCCTTTGCAAATCAGGACAAAATCAAAGAAATCAAAAAATATACTAAGTCTACAACTACTTCATACATGCACCACAACGTCCATAACGTCGTGGTGCACCTTCGGCCGCAGCAAAGCTCGAGACCACGGGACACTCATCGGCTTTGAGACCGCACATCACTCAAGCCAGGAATCAAAGAACAAGAGACCAATGTACCACAACGGCTTCAAGGTCCTCACAACCTCATCTCCGGCCAAACAAATGTTATCGTCCCCAAAACCTTGACCAAAATGGCGCCTTGTCACCCGGCGTCCTCAGAACACGACACAACCCCAATGACCTCATCAGCCCAAAAGGGAGAGTTCAACCATCAACGACTAAGGATAGACACTACCTTTATCGGCCACTCAGCTAGAACACTCATCGTCCACAAACAAGCGCACCAAAGGAATAACAGTCTTCCCCGTCCACATCAAGGGGCAGGTAACGGCCAAACTCAGAACAGGGCCACCAAATACCACGACACGGAACGGCCAACGTGGTCCCGCATCGGCCAAAGAGCATCAAGCCCAGAAATCTACTCTCCTTCACTTCGTCTGCATCTCAGCTTAGAGAGTGGGGGACTCCTGATGGAGTATATGAGTCTAGGCTTCATGACCCACATACTCAGAAGAACAGAAAGTACAAGCCACTACGCAGTGCCCTCGTCGGCCAAAGGACCCTCGTCGGCCGAAGAGGGACCAACTCAGAATATGATCCTGAAGCCTGGGAACCAGGGCGTCCTCATCGGCCGTGCCCTCATCGGTCGTGCCCTCATCGGCCAGACCCTCGTCGGCCACGGAAGTCTCGCAGAACTAGATTTTATGCTTATTCATTTATATATCTCGTCATTTACTTTGTATTCGGCCCAATAGCGGTCCAGTTGTAAATGGGCCTCCCAAGCCCAAGGTTTGGGAGCCCAGCCCGTATTTTCCCTATAAATACTCCCTTTGGGAGTAGTTGTGGGGGTTACAAAATCATTCTATTGAAGCATTTACTTGCACTTCTCTCTCTAGCTCTCACTTCTCTCTAGATACTCTATCACCAATCAATACACAATTTCCATTCTAATTAGTTTTAGTTTATCAAAATTTGGCGAGTAAGTTTACGGTTTGTATGTAAGGATGTTTTTACTTTGACTGTAATTTGTTGGTGTCTGGTATGGTTTCTTTGTATTTTTATAACTATCCAAGTCTGGTCTGATATGATCTGGTCTGATCTGGTCTGGGAGGAATTACGATCCAAGTAAAAACATCCTAATACTACGTAAATAATAATAGTCAAATATGATAATTAAATACCGAAGTTAAAGTAATATCTTCAGTCGATATAAACGATGACTTTTTGTAATCATTTTACTAATTTATGCAAATAAACAGTATATTGTACGTGGTGTTACATTATGTTCTTTTTAATTTATACAATTTATGATTTTTGAATGAATTTTATACAAATTATTAAGTAAATACTACGTATATTTTATGATGCACACGTAGGTATGATATTCGATCAAACCATACTACCCTAATTCATTTAGGGTGTGTTTGGGAGTTGGGTTTTGGGGGGGAGGGGAAGGTTAATGGGGTTTATGACCCTCCTTTTCATGTTTGGGAGTTTAAAAAATTGGAGGGGTGGTTTTGGAGGGCTTTTGTAACCCTTCAAAACCCTCCAAATGCTTAATTTTTAAGTTCACCCAATTTGGAGGGTTTTGGAGAATAATTAACAAGATGATAATTTAAGCTAAATTGGAAACGAATATCATCTCAATGATTTGAATTTGTCATATCTCAAAGTGATTTTAATTACAATTCATTCAAAAACCCTCTCATTCCAATTTTATTACTCCCAAATACAAAGAAGGGCTTCCTCACCTTCCCCTTACTTCCCCCTCCAACAACATACCTCCAAAGTCTTCCCCTCCCCTTCTCTCCAAAGTCCAAACTCCCAAACATACCTTAGGCGATAATATTCATTTTTACAACGTAAAATTGATTGCGAATCTTGAATTGGATGACCTTGACAACTTGCTTGAATCGGAGTTCAAACCATATTTGGTAGGCCCCGGTCACCAAATGTAATAAATAAATTGTGCATAAATAAATGCACCTCCATTACTCCCAACCAAATCAGACACACATTAATTGCTCTCCATAAGTGATTAAAGTGAAATCAAGAAGGAAATGAAGAGACATAAAAGTCGCATCATCTATTAAGTAAAGTAACCTAATACTACATCCTTCCTGTTTTATAGCCTACTTTTTCGGTTAAAGACGATAAACTTTGATATGATATTGTAACTAATATATTTATATAAAAGTTTATAAATTTATATTTTTATGTTAGTATTTTTAACAAAGAACATTTTTATATAATTTTCATATTATTAATATTACCGTGTATAAATATATAATCAGTCAAATAAAGTTGAACAAATTTGACTTGAAAAACAGTGTTTGGCTAAATAAAAAGAGACGGATGGAGTATATGTGGTTAAATGTAATAGGCTAAACCAAATGGATGTGATAGACAAATTAAAATGTGAATTGTTATATGTTAATTACCGTTGTAATAGTTCTATTTATCATGGTGTTCATTTTTACACTATAATTATCATAATAGTGTGTGAGCATTTTTTATTAGTATATCTTAGGGGAAATGGCCAAAATAAGTAATTCTATTATTTCAAATTCATCACTTAAACTCTTATACTAAAAAATGATCAAATAAGTACGTTTTCTATTAAAATTGATCAATTCAGTCATTTAATTAGTTTTTAACAGGTAACAGCAGTTTTTTGTATAAAATAATGACAAATGCATGTATCAATGAAATTAAAGTAGTGGATAAAACAGACATAGAGACTACTATATATAGTAACTTTAGTGATCATGATTGCATTCAACTCTACCACTGCAGTGACTATGCATAGTAATTATAGTAATATTTTTTTCTATTAATTATATTTCGGTAATATTTATTGAAAATCCTCTTTTTATATTAAAAATATAATAGTATAAGAAATTGTTAAAATATAATATAGATAAAAATCGTGACAATTTTTCACAATGTCAAAGTCTATTTTTGAATTTTTGAAAATTTTAATTATTCGTATATTCTACATATATTCAAAAAGTTTTTACATTTTTGATTTTAGATTTTTGACATGTTCTTTTTTTTCAGTTTTCTGAATTTTTATTTTTTATTTTGACGTTTTTAAAATAGTTATCTATTTTGATATTAAACTATTTTTTATATCACTGTTACATTATTTTTCAAATTTATATGAATGTTTATAAGATTTATCAATAGTCCAAATTTATTTACTTTTTAAAAAACCTGTTATAACATGTAAAATTGTTTGATTGATTGTATTTTTTAAATTAAGTGTACTTATATAATGTTTTCTTTAATAGAAGGGTTTAACTGATGAGAGGATTCCTCGTATCATAAAAGCATCAAGAAAAAGTAGTAATAGAAGAATAAACAAACAATCGCGGACGGCCGCACCTAGAGCTCTCTAGGTTTGCGTGAGGATTAGGCAGTTTGCATAAGGTTTCCAGCGGCGGCTATTTGGATCGCTAGGGGTACAAAGCAGGTATCAGCGAATATGGAGAGGAGCACAGTTGCGGCATCGACCGAAGATGGAATTCATGGCAGGCAACAACGACATGGAATTCATGAGGAAGGCGGGAGATCCAGAATCGGAAAAACTCAGGGCTTGCTCGATGTGATATGGAGAATTTCATATTCAGGTGATGGAGGAAGAAGACGAAGAGATGATGATCCGTCCCCCTCCCGAACCGCCGTCATGGAGGAACTGTGCGTCTAGGATTTGGAAGACTATTTTACTACTTCTAGTTTGTTATTTTCGATTCAAACGGTTTTATTGTTTCTATTTTGTTATTTCTGTGACAAACAATAGGGGGGTAGGTTGGTGTTTTGGCTTGTTTTAGTTGATAGATTTCTGTTTGGAGGCAATTAAGCTTATTCAGCCGTTAATAGGCTCTATACTATCATTGTTTCAACGATTAATCTCGCTCTTTCCGGGGTGAACTATTCTATGTCTGATCATGACGTTAGAGGGTCGACGGGCTTTTGGGATTGATTGGATAGAGGGAGATCGAGATTTTGGGGTATGATTGTTGCTAAGTTTTGGTTGATTCTAATATAAACTATTTCTTTCCAAAAATGAAGGGTTTAAGTGATAATTTTTTACTTCCAGAAAAGAAGAATTTAACATCTGTCCCTATATTTTATTTCAATAATCGAATTTTAGTACTCCCAGTCTCGTTCTCGCATAGTCGCATGTGGATAAGGCTGAAGCTGACATTTTTGTATAAGTCAAACATTTTAGTATAGAAGGATTCTTAAATACGGAGTAATGTAAAAATGATATTTGTCGATCCACATTTTTTATCGTACTTATATCTTAATTCTATTGGTAAAAAAGATATTAAAAATCAGATTTTGAATATTTGTAATGAGATAAATTGAACAACATTTAAAAAAATCATAAAATAATAGCGTAAAATGTTGTCAAAGTAGAGCATATGAATAATGTAAAATCCAAGATGTTGCGATTAAAACGGAACGGATGATAGCATATAAAAAAGAGAGCACGGTTGACGTTTTTAACAACTAAAAAGTTTCAAAAAAGTCCGATTTTTTTTTTTGCCATCGATCTAATGACTAAAGTGTGTACATACTAAATACTCCGTAGCTTTTAATTAATAAAGTACTACTGAATAATGTTGCCGGCCGAACATACGGATAGATGCTAAAATTATTGCAGATCGAGATAAATGGAGATCACGAGAGTTTTTTTGATAATAATGTGTTACTCTCTCCTTTCCTATTATATCTTCCAATTTCCCCTTTACATCTGTTCCAATTAAACTTCCACTTCCCCCTTTTGGTAAAAATTTGTGGTTCACAATATTTCTTACACATTTCTCTCTCCTCTGCACAACTCTCCACCATACAATATCTACTTTTCTTAAATTGTGTGCCCATGGGAAACTGAAGATAAAATGGGAACGGAGGGAGTATTAATTGCGTGTTTTTTGAGAAAAGAGTTTTTAAATATGATACTAGTAGAAAAAATTAAGTTACTCAAATTTCCTTGAAAAGAATAAAAAGTATGTCAAAGACTCAAAGTCACGTTCAACTAGTCCTCGTCCAGACGTTAGGCAGTGTGGTTGAACGTCATGAAAATCAATTAAACCGTGATCCGACGTGACTTTAATACCATGTTAAAATCTGAAGTTACATTGTAAAACGTTAACCTCCTCTTCCTCCTCCCCCCCCCGCCCCTCCCCCTCCTCCTTTTTTTTTCTTTCTTCTTCTTCTTCTTCAGCATCCTTCCCTTCCTCTGTTTTATGTTTACAAAATCAAATTATTCACTGATTTTGTGGGTTTTTGGTAGAACTTTTTTATTTGATTCAGTTTGATGAGTTTTGCCATCAACTTTTCTGATTTTTGGACATTAATTTCGTAGTTCAAATTTCTTATTTCAATTAAAAAATTATTTCATGAAAAACTGTTTCCTCGATTTTGGATATTGGGTTCGTATTTTGCCAAAATCATGACAAATTGATGTAAGAGGTGATGGCAGAAAATTTGTATTTTGACATCCACTTGATATTATTGTCAATTATATGGCAGATTTGCATATGAAATTATGACAGAAAAATATTGTTTTCTTTGAAACGAACATCCAAATTTTATAAGAGAAACTGTCAATATAGTGTTCATTTTTTAATAAAAGATGGCAAAATTATTTGATTATGTTGTCAATAAAATATATTTTTTGCAGCAAGATGACATTTTCACTGAAACCCGGCGGCGGCGGCGGAAGTGGCAGCGGCGATGGTGTCAAGCTTGGCGGCACCGGAAGTGACGGCGCTGAGAGTGCCAACGGCACCATCTGGAATTTTGGACAAGGCAATGGAACCTAGGGCTTTAGAAAGCTTTTTTATTTTTTTATTTTTAAATGTAAATAGATTTTGAAATTCATTAAGGGTAATTTTGTAAAGTCAGCACATTTTTAGTCCTATAAAATATGGAAGTCCTATTTGTGCATTTCTTCATTGATTTAGTCCTATTTAGGGAATTAACTCTTTAAGAATTTCTCTAGATCCCTATTTCATTAATGTTATACTTGTAGAAAAGTACACCACATATTAAGGACAATTATAAAAAGACATTTCTATCCCAGGCAATGTATTTTTTTTTTGTTTTTCAAAAAAAAGTTAAAACATAAATTTGGAGGTTCAAATAATTGCTTGCAATGATAATAACTTGGGATGGAAGGATTCACATCAGGAGCGAAGTCAAGTCACTGAACGGATGCAAATTATATGTTTGGCAAGGAAATTTATACGGAAATTGTTATTTTAAAAATTAAGATATTTGGGGTGGGTCGAGACCTAGGTTGGCCCCTCATTCACATCACTATTTTAGAGATAAACTATATAAGCATGCTCTCATGATAAATGGTTGGGATTCTTTAAAGTTTAAATTTTTTATAGATAAATGACCACGCTCATTCATGTGTAATCATTAATTCCTTAGTGAGGACACTCTACCATTATTTTGGGAGGGTCAATGCGTTTAACAACAAGCCATATGACCTGTTTGACCTTTAGTGTGTTTGAATTTAATATAATAAGGGCCTCAACTGTATAAATAAAAGTTCCACCCACTATTTTCTCCCCTCATAAAACTTTGTCAAAACCCCATCATTTCTCTCAATTTCTTCATTCCTTAGATTGATCCAATTCAAATCCAAAGATGGCTGGTGAGATCCCGGAGGAGGCAACGGCGGCCGGGAAAGTCAAAGTGCTGACCAAAAGCTACGTGAAGCCGAGAAAGGCGGTGGGCAAGAATGAGTGCCAATTGGTCACCTTTGACCTCCCTTACTTGGCCTTTTTTTACAACCAGAAATTACTCATTTACCGCGGCGGTGAGTTTGAGGAGGTGGTGGAGAAGTTGAAGGATGGTTTGGCGGCGGTGTTGGAAGACTTTTACCAGCTGGCCGGGAGGCTCGGGAAAGATGAGGAAGGCGTGTTTAAGGTGGAGTACGACGACGACATGGACGGCGTCGAGGTGGTGGTTGCGGCGGCGGATGCGGTGGAGGTGGCGGATCTCATTAATGAGGAAGGGACCGCCGTGTTCAAGGACTTGATCCCCTACACACACATCTTGAACATTGAAGGCCTTCATCGCTCACTTCTTGGCTTGCAGGTAATTAGCCATATAAAAATGCCCTACCATTTGCACTACTTAAAATCTCAATTTTAACCCTCAATTTATTGAGAATATCAATTTTTCGAACTATTTTTAAAAATCTTTGCAACATTAGTCCATTAATACAATTACTCTGTGATAAAGCATGTGTAGCCTCTTAATATATTTATTCTTTTGCACTATTAATTAAATGCTAGTGATCTTCAATAGAAAATACTTAATGTGCATAATGTATAACATTATAACATGTGATAAATACACAAAGAAGGGACAAAAACGAAAACATTAAGGGGCGAATTAAGGCAAAATTAAGGAATTTATTTTTTAATTTTCATCTCTATCATGTTAAAACATGCATCATTTCATCATCAAGTCTCTTTAAATTTTTTTTGATAAAATTTTCTAATCTTTTATAGTATTTGTTCAATGTTAAATTTCAAATTTTTTACTGAGATGAATTTTATACGGGTGACATCCTCCTTAAGAATGTCATATTGATATCATCGAACGACAAAATGTTTGACATAACTGTCTTTTTATGTTGGAACTGCTTTAAATAACAATTTAAGAAAATGACTATTTGTATCTCACCCAAACAAATTAAATTGAGCGTTTCGTGATGTTTACAAAATCTATACAAAATATTTACACGTATTTTCTTAATTATATAGCTTCAAACAATTAAGAGACCAAAAATTTAATATGAACAACTATAAATGAGGGTGCAACATTTGTGGTGTGTGGACAATAAAAACAGGCCTAATGTGAAAAATGTGAGATTTAAATTGAAGCTTATTCTTGCTAGAATAACGATAAATTATTCTAGAAGTGGACCTAATGTGGAAAAATGATCTTTTGGGAAAATGATCTTTTGACAAAAATTCTTTAAAAGGGTTGTTATATGTCTTAGAACTTTGAGAAAAATAATTAAAATAACTCAAACTTTGAATGGCGTGAAGTAAACATCTCAACCTTGCATCTCAACCTTGCATATGTAATGTAAATAGTTTAAGTTTTATATCAAAAGTTATTTTAACATCATTGTCATGTGTTGTATATATCTTTCAAAAATGTTAATTGTTTATGTTAATTTCATAATTTAAAATATTTTAGCATTCATTAAGATACAATTAACATTCTAAACTTCAATTGTAAAATAAATAATACTACCCTAATTCTATATGATTGCAGCATTTTTGTTTTTTTTATTCTAAATTATTCAATTAACAACATAAATTTACGTTTTTGAAAAAAATAATATATGATCATGGTTCTAAAATAACTTTGTATATAAGATTTAGGGTATTTTAAATTATATATATAAAATTTTGGGGTATTTTATTTTTCCCTAGGACTTTAGGAGTATTAAATTAATAATCGTATGCATCCGCTTCCAGAACAACTAATGTCTTATGTTTGCACTACATATAAGTTAGTTTTTAAGTCTACATTTTACACTAATGTATTTGAAATACTACTTATCAATTAGTGTGTGAAATTAGTTTATTTATTATTAAAGCAAGTGGATCGATGAATAAAACTATATTTTGTATATTTGATTTTATTCTATATGAGTATGTAATTTATTAATAAGACGTATAGTGTCTTAATGAAGAACGTTATAAAAAAAATCTAACAAGCATGAAGTCGATTAGCATTAGAGTAATATGATCTTATTAATTAGAGTCTAATTAATTAATAAATCTACCAGTAGAAAGTCAACAATCGAGCTGATGTTCTGTTTTATGATCCACATTATTTCAGCAATCTTATTATTGTTGTTTTTAATGGAGTGAGATTACAAATATAAACGCATTAGTTGGGCAATAAATTTCCAACCACTTACTCCACCAATTAATGGTCGGCTGGCCAGTCCCCCTCTCCCACCACGCTCCATTTATGTCTAGTCTCATACTTCCATTCCACCGTTGAGATTCAATATTCTCTCTTCTTTATCGCGCTTATTCAAATTTATAAAATTCTAGCCGAACCGATTACATTCCAAAAAAAAGATAAAGTTCGAAACAATTGGGATTTTTTTTATTTTTCTGATTTTAGAAACAATTATTTTTATAATACATTTCATTAATAAAATAAAGAAATTTTTTTACAAGTATGTAAAAATAGCTAAAATGGACATCTACAGTAACTTCAACTAATACAGTTAGAAAAGTAACTTCAACCTTACTTTTTCTTATTATTACACAATTCAGTGCGCTAAAACAAAAGTTACATTCTTCGTGAAAAAGATGGTTGATAAGTCTGATAAGCCGAAAAATAGTGTTACCGAACGGCCTCATGATTTACAAAAATTTGACGGATGATGGCTGGAATGTTTTTAGTTGGATTTATTTTAGGCACATGTAAAGATGGATTAGATCAAATCAGATTTAAACAGATAAAACTAAACAAGACTTTGACAATAATTATATATGTTTACACCAGACATCTACACGAATAGATCAAACTTCAAGAGATCAGACCTAACTTTAACAAACTAGATCAAACTTGAAAATTTTAACCCAATAAAAACATCATAATACATGCTCTTGCTCACTCAAATTCGTTTTAATCTAATTTGTTCTACTACTAATGAAAAAGAAAACAATTGCTTCTCGATAACAAAATAGATTTTAGAGTTTATTACTACATTGGTACCCTACCTTCTTCCCATTAAGATTGGGACAAAGGAGCTAGAATGGTGCCGTTTTTAAGAAAAATAGAGTTACATGATTGATAATAAATTTAAAAGGTGAGAATAAAGTAAGAATGAACTAGAGTCACACAAATAATATCAAATACGAGTATGATATGAGACAAATTTATTAGGACAGATCGAAAAAGGCAATTATAGAACCCGTTTGGTAGCCCATTTTTTCGGCTTATGAGGCTTGTCAGTCAAATTTTTCATCAAACACGTAAATTTTTATTTCACGCGTTGAATTGCGTAATAATAAGAAAAAATAAGATTGGAGTTACTTTTCTGACCCTATTGGTTGAAGTTATTGTAGAGGATCATTTTAAATATCTTTACATATAATTTTTTCTTTATTTTAGTAATAAAATATATTTTAATTTTTTTTTTTAATAAATCAGCAGAATCAGCCAATTCAGCCACTTCAGACAGAACTTCATAAATATCAGCAAAATCAGTCGATTCAGTCGATTTTGACATTACCAAACGAGCTCATAGTGGGACAGATGGAGTAACATTTTCTAAAAAAAAAAGAGAGATTAATTACAATTTCATACTCCGTATATTTAAGTATTCTATTCATTCCATTGGACTTTACCAACTTTTCATATTTCATTGTACCAAAAAATTTATATGTTTCCTATTAAAATAATTAATTTGTGATTTTGCTCATTTGTTTTTCTTCCGTGCACAAACCTTAATTTAAAATTGTCAAAAAGGAAATAATAAATCTACCTATAGTGTTGTCTTGTCAACTTGTCTCTCTAACTTAAGACTGTATGATATTTTATTGTTATTTGATGTTATTATACTTTTATGTACTCCGTATTTAAATTTGAGGCAGTGCGTGCCCTTTGTTAATTGTGATTTGGTATGTGCAGCTCACCAAACTCAAGGATGGACTCGCGATTGGATTGGCATTTAATCACGCGGTGCTCGACGGTATGTCCACGTGGCATTTCATGAGCTCTTGGGCGGAGATATGCCGTGGGGCCAACTCCATCTCGGTCCCACCCTTCCTCGACCGCACAAAGGCTAGACAAACCAAAGTCAAGCTCAACCTCTCAAAGCCATCGGACGCACCAGAACACGCCAAATCAGCACCGGTCAACGGTGACGTCACGGTCCCGAAACCAGGCCCACAGCTCCGGGACAAAGTCTTCAAATTCTCCGAGTCAGCAATCAGCCAGATCATAGCTAAAGTCAACGCCGGCGCGCTCCCATCGGACGGCACGAAAAAGCCCTTCTCCACATTCCAGTCACTCACCACGCACGTGTGGCACGCGGTGACACGCGCCCGGGAACTGAAGCCGGAAGACTACACCGTCTTCACGGTGTTCGCCGACTGCCGCAAGCGCGTCCACCCCCCGATGCCGGAGAGCTACTTCGGGAACCTGATACAGGCGATTTTCACGGTGACTGCTGCCGGAGCTCTCCTCGGGAGCTCGCCCGAGTTCGGGGCGGGGTTGATACAGAAAGCGATCGAGTCGCACGACGCGAAGGCGATCAACGGGCGTAACGAGGAGTGGGAGAAGGACCCCAAGATTTTCGAGTTTAAGGACGCGGGGATGAACTGCGTGGCGGTAGGGAGCTCGCCGCGGTTCAAGGTGTACGAGGTTGACTTTGGGTTCGGGACGCCGGAGAGCGTGAGGAGTGGGTCCAACAACAGGTTTGACGGGATGCTGTATTTGTACCAAGGCAAAAGCGGCGGGAAAAGCATTGACGTGGAGATCACGTTGGAGGCGGGTGCTATGGAGAAGCTGGTGAACGATGCAGAATTCTTGGTGCACTAGATCGATGATGATTACAATTATTATTATGATTAATTATTATGATGATAAATTTTATTATAACTATTATTGCTCTTTAATAAATTACGCCGTGATTATTTAATTCTGTATAATTAGTATAAATTATTATTATTGCGCCGGATCTAACATATATTTAGTAGAAATTATTATTATTATTACTATTATTATTGTTGTTGTTATTGTTGTTGATGTTGTTTTTATTTGACAACATTACTATGATTATTATTTGTATACTTGTTTATTTTTTAATGAAAAGTATTTAAAATACGGAGTGATGGATAGTGTACCCGGGGGTAGCTTATCCGAGGGGTTATTGCGGAGAATAACTAGAGAGAAGTCAGAGCAAATAAGTAAGAGAGAGAGTGTATATTCGATATCTCTTAAGCGTGGTTTACAATGAGGGAAATGAGTGCTATTTATAGTAGTAATAAATGCTAGATAAGGACACGTGTCAATTTTCTGGTGGTCGAGGGGTCACCTCGACCAGGGTGGCACTGGCACTCTCATGTGGCCGCATTAAATGCGGTGGTTGGATGTTGTAACACCGTCCCCAAATGTATTTACCTTTAAGCGAATAATTTATTGAACCTTATGAAGTTTTTAGTGAATTTACGAAGTTGTGAATTTGTATTATATTTTTTCGCGTGAATAGTAAATTGCACGTGGGGCCCCACATCGGGAGTGGGGACCGCCCGATATTATCGGGGCCACATATTATATTGATCTTGGACTAGATAATATGTATATGGTGGTGGATATCCTAGTTGAGCCATGACAATGGCATAGGGTTGACCGGTTGGTCAAACGGGGCCAAATTATCAGTATCGGCAATCTATCAGATAACAGCCCGAAAAGGGATTTCGGAGACTTCTAAATTAAAGTTGAGGGATGCATATTGATTCTAAGGTCCATTAAGAATTGGGAACAAGTGTTATATTTTATTTGACCCGATAAAATAAAATATACTTAAAAACAGCCCGGAAAATACAACTTTCGGGGCAAATTGCACACCTTGGGACAAAGTAGGATGACCTCCCACATGGGTGGGGGCCACCCCACGAAATTGTCAACCCTTGAGGGCTGGATGAGTGCCAAATTGGCTGAACAACAATTGATAGGATTGGGGAGACACCTTTGACATGTAGTAGACCCCCCTCCCTTCACTCATTTGTCTAAATGAGACAAAAACCACCCCTCTCACCTCACCATCTCCACCCACACAATTCAGCACCCTAGGATAGCAAGGAGAGGCTCTGAAACTTCTCATCTCCATAGCCCAAATCCGAACTCAAGCTCAAGGGAATCCAAGAAGGAAGTTTAAGAAGGAAAAAGCTAGGAAAAAGTGTGAAAATTAAGGTAATGACCTTATCATAACTTTTCCTTTGTTTTTCTTCTAGCATATAAGATATATATCACATGAAAGACCTTTAGTATTGTTCTACATGATTTAAGTGCGGAATGATGGGTTGGAAAGTGATTCTAAGTCCAAAAGCGGACTTAGAAGCCAAATCGACCGGTTTGCCGGAAAATAACCTTTTATAGGTTATTTGTGTTGATATGGGTTTTGTGATGATAAAACCTTGTTAGGAACTTGATTTAAAGTATTTTTGAGCCTCGCCGGAGTTTCGTCGGAGTTGGTCAAAGTTCGCCGGAGTTGGTCAAAGTTCGCCGGAGTTGGTCAAAGTTCGCCGGAGTTGGTCAAAGTTCGATCGAGAAACGTAGAACGCGCTTAAGCTTAATTAAGGTGAGGATGACCGACTATGTTACTTATAAATCTTTGGGTTAATTTCATGGTATTTCCTAAGTGAATACAAATGAGACGTGTATGAGTTGTTAATGGTTAATAATGCCTAAATGAAACTACTATTGATTATAAGTATAGTATGCATGATACACAAATTTATGAATAAATTGTGTATGTTTAGATGTTGTGAATATGTGTGTATGATGGTTGTACCAACCATGAATATCATTTGAGATAGTATACTTTGATGCCATGAGGAGAAGCTATGAGGGTATGAAAGTGATACTTGATATTAAGGCCAATTGTGCAAGAAGAAAGAATTATATTGAAATAAATAAATAACTAGCATTGAAATGTTAGTTGGAAATGTTAGTTGAGAAATGGATGAATTAGACCCTAAGAATTGGAATTATAAGGAATCGGTGATTATGAGCCGGGCTCAAGACCGATGTAGATGACGGTGATTATGAGCTGGGCTCTAGACCGTAGTAGATGACGGTGATTATGAGCTGGGCTCTAGACCGTGGTAGATGACGGTGATTATGAGCTGGGCTCTAGACCGTAGTAGATGACGGTGATTATGAGCTGGGCTCTAGACCGTAGTAGATGACGGTGATTATGAGCTGGGCTCTAGACCGTGGTAAATAATGATGAATTGATACTAAATGAACGGATTAACTATAATGTAATAATGCTCTAGTTTGAGGGCCTCAGAGATTTAAACTTTGATTATACTTAGTATAGTTGTCATTGTACTTGTCAAATGCTTCCAAGTACTGACCTCCCCTTCACGGGGGAGGCCACCTCACAGTTTCAGGTAGAACTTGAAGGTTGCTACCACCAGCCGCTGCTTCGGGAAGTTTCTGAGGAGAAGACTTGGTTCGTGCTTCTCCCGTTCTTGTTTTGAAAAACAATATGAAAAATGCTCATGGATAATATTTTCTGAATAATTATTTTGGGGGCTTGCATGCCTAATTATGCCAAGTGTGGCTTGAACACTTGTATCAATTGTTTCCGCTGCTTTAATAAATGTTTTACATTATGTTTGTTTATGGATGTACTATGTGTGAATGGTATTCAAGACGCCTTGTATAGTGTGGATGAGTCGGACTGCGGTTGACTATTCGTACTGTACGGCGGGTTGTTGACGTGTCCGGGTAGGTCTGGGGCGTGACAGATGTGACGTTTGTACTTGGTACGGTGACCCAAGCGCATGTGAAGAGGATATTCTGTCGAGGTGGATGCCTTCGGCTGAAGGGTGTTGGGACCGAAGGCACCCCTTTGCGTATTGTGGGCTGCTTAGAGCTCCATTTTTCTGGGCTTGGCCCGTTTGGGCCTGTTGGGCCTGATTGTAGTGGAGGAAGTATGTGGGCCGGGGGTCCCTGGGCCATATACTCCATCAGGAGTCCCCCACTCCTTTTTCCGAAAGGTACTTGAGGGAAAAGGAGTAGCTGTGGTGATTTCCCCGAAGGCTTCCCTGTTCTGTTGGGTGCCTCATTTTCTCAATTCCCCCATATGTCGAGGGCTGAGAGCTTCCTGAAGGGAGTGTAAGTGTGTTGCTCGTATGTGTTTCTTTGTTGTAGTTTGTAAAGTAATGAGAGATCTGCATTTGTGTGCTTGGCCGAAGGCATCATGTGGCCGAAGGCATCATGTGGAAGGAGGCATCATGTGGCCGAAGGCATTGTGTGGCCGGAGGCATCATGTGGCCGAAGGCATCATGTGGCCGACGGCATTGTGTGGTCGGAGGCATTCTGTAAGCCGAAAGCATCATGTCGAGGGGAGTAGATTGCCGTTGTGATCTTGCCTCAGCTTGTTGTAGCTGAGAAATAGAAATTTTTTAACATTTGCGTGTTTTGCCGAGGGGAGTCCCCCAGTCCCCCACTGCTTTTGCCGAGAGTTTCTCGAGGGAAACAGGAGTAGAGTGATGCATGCCTTCAGCAGGAGCCGCCGAGGGGTGACGCCTTTTGTTCCACAATGGGGAGATGCCTCGTTAAAAACCTCATTAGGAAAAAACCCTGTGGGAAAAAATCCTAATGAGGGAAAAAGAGTACACCGGGTGCCCTCAGAATTAAGCAAAAGGAGTGCACCCTTCGGCTATGATTGTTGAGCGGCGGTTGTATCCGTCTGCTGAGGGGATATCCAAGATCAGCCTTAGATCTTGCATGAAAAAGCTAAGGAACTTGTGAGGACCCCTCTGTTATCAGATAAAGGTGACGGAGGGGTGCAAGGCCAGGTGGGCTTGTGTTAGAGCCCCTGGCATCAAATACAGATGCCGGAGGGATGGAGACCGAGGGGTCTTCGTGATGGCACCCGACATCAAATAAAGATGTCGGAGGGATGAAGGCCGAGGGGCCTGTATGATGGCTCCTGGCATCAAATAAAGATGCCGGAGGGCTGAAGGCCGATGGCCTGTGTGATGGCCCTCGACATCAAATAAAGATGTCGGAGAGATGAAGGCCAATGGGCCTGTATGATAGCCTCTGGCATCAAATAAAGATGCCGGGGGGATGAAGGCCGAGGGACCTGTGTGATTGCCCCCGACATCAAATAAAGATGCCGGAGGGATGAAGGCCGATGGGCCTATATGATAGCCCCCGACATCAAATAAAGATGTCAGAGGGATGAAGGCCGAGGGGCCTGTGTGATGGCCCTCGACATCAAATAAAGATGCCGAAGGGATGAAGGCCGATGGGCCTGTATGATAGCCTCTGGCATCAAATAAAGATGCCGGAGGGATGAAGGCCGAGAGACCTGTGTGATTGTCCCCGACATCAAATAAAGATGCCGGAGGGATGAAGGCCGAGGGTTGCTGTGATGTGGAATCACGCTGAGGCCGAGGACCGTTGTGATGTTGAGGCTGAGGGTCGTTATGATGTTGAGGCCGAGGGCCGTTGTGATGTGGAATCACGCTGAAGCCGAGAGCCGTTGTTGATGTAGAATCACGTTGAGGCCGAGGGCCTTTGGTGATGTGAAATCATGTAAGGCAAAAACCGGTATGACATAGAGTCATGTTGAGGCCGAGGGCCGTCTGATGTTGAGGCCGAGGGCCATTGTGATGTTGAGGCCGAGGGCCGTTTGTGATGTGGAATCACGCTGAAGCCGAGAGCCGTTGTTGATGTAGAATCACGTTGAGGCCGAGGGCCTTTGGTGATGTGAAATGATGTAAGGCAAAAACCGTTATGACATAGAGTCATGTTGAGGCCGAGGGCCGTCTGATGTTGAGGTCGAGGGCCATTGTGATGTCATCACGCTGAGGCCGAGGGCCGTTGTTGATGTTGAGGCCGAGGGCCGTTCTGATGTTGAGGCCGAGGGCCGTTGTGATGTGGAATCACGCTGAGGTCGAGGGCCGTTGTTGATGTTGCTTCACGTTGAGGCCGAGGGCCTTTGGTGATGTGAAATCATGTAAGACAAAAACCGTTATGACATAGAGTCATGTTGAGGCCGAGGGCCGTTCTGATGTTGAGACCGAGGACCGTTGTTGATTTTAATACCGAGGGCCGTTCCGATGTTGAGGCCGAGGGCCGTTGTGATGTGGAATCACGCTGAGGGCGAGGGCCATTGGTGATGTGAGATCACGCTAAGGCAAAAACCGTTGTGGCGTAGAGTCACGCTAAGGCCGAGGGCCATTCTGATGTTGAGGCCGAGGGCCGTTGGTGACGTGGAATCATGCCAAGGCCGAGGGCCATTGGTGATGTAGAATCGAATTGAGGCCAATGGCCTTTCCTTGATAGTTCCAGGAGTCCTCTGGGTGTATGTTCCTTCTTTCAGGCATCGACCGAGGGGTTGATTCCCCACCTCGGCCGAAAAGGGGGTCCAAGTGATCCGTCCGGGGGTTCGTCTGTTAGTCCCCCGACGCTGGGCCGTCCCTTGGTTGTTCCAGGAGGTCGTATGTTAGTCCTCCTGATGTGTGTTCCTTCTTTCAGGCTTCGGCCGAGGGGGTTGCTTCCCCGCCTCGGCCGGAGAGGGGTCCAAGTGATCCGTCCGGGGGTTCGTCTGTTAGTCCCCCGGCGCTGAACCGTCCCTTGACCTTGGGGGTACCCGTCGTCTATTTACGGCGCGGGCTAGGCTTGGTCGGTTTCCGACGACTTCCGTTTCACCACCAAGTTTGGGGATTTCGTCACCTCAGCCATTCTTTCAGGCTTGTCGCCGTGCGTTGCGCGCCGGCGACGCGGCGAGCGTCCCGCTCCAAAAACGCGGGCCTTTTGCAGGCCCCTCATCTTTAGACACCATCGACCATACCTGGGCATTTGGCCTCGAAGGGGCCGATAAGATGTCTGGATTGTGTTGTAGTTTACTTAAATTCATAGAAATAAGCGGAATACAAGGGGTGCGTTGTTTGACAACGGCTTTGTTAAGATTCACCGCTCAAGGCCGAGGGCTCTAGACCGAGGGGATGATAATGTGCCTCGAGGTCGAGGGACCATGGTTGAGACTAACGCCGAAGGCGAGGAACATGATTAGCGGAGGTGGCGCTTCTTCGGCTGGGGCTCCTCGAACTCCTCGCCGTCGCTGAGCCTCCCGATTTCATGTTTCTTCATTGCGATGTCCCCTTCTTCTTTATCGGTGTTCTCCCTGCTGTTTTTCCTTGGGGCATTTTTTATGAATTGGTGGAGCTCACCCCGTTGAATTAAGAGTTCAATAGCCTTCTTTAACGAGACACAATCATCTGTATTGTGGGAGGTGCTTTTGTGGTAACGGCAATAAGTGCCGCCTTGGTGGATGGCGTAGATCTCCCTCGCCGACCGAGGGTCCTTGGGGAAAAGGTCCTGCTCTTCCGCATAGTTGAGGATAGTGCTCACCGGGTGCGTGAGGGGAGTCCTCGGCATGTCCAGCCGAGGGCGCCACTGGCGTTCGTTACGGCCCTGCTGGGTGTGGCTTCCATGGTCTCAGCCCCCGGCCGAGGGCGCATTTGGGGCCGGCGTGTTGTTTGTCTTCTTCGAGGGCTGGCCCTCGTTCTTCTTGAAGGAGTGGATGTCGCCGGCGTCGGCGTATAGGCTCCCCCGCTGGAGTTCTTTGAGGTATGATCTTGGGGGGTCTGTGATGAGGCTCCGTGAGTAGGGGCTGCTGCGGAGAACCCCCTGGAAGAGGACGAGGAGGGTACGCTCGTCGGCGCCCTCGACCTCGTCTGTCTCCTTCATCCACCGGTCAATGAAGGACCGAAGTGTTTCGTCCGACTGTTGCTTGACGGAGAGGAGGTGGGAGAAGTGCTTTCTCGCACGCTTCCTTCCGGCAAAATGGGTGAGGAAGCGTTGAGCAAGATCTTGCCAAGAGTCAATGCTGCCCTCGGGCAATCGGTTGAACCATTCGTATGTTGGTCCCTCCATGGTGGAAAGGAACCAACGACATAAGTATTCATCTGATGCCCCCATCATCATCATGTTGTTTTGATACCTGTTGTAGTGCTCCTGGGGGTCAGTTTTTCCTTCATAGGGCTTGATGAGTTGCCCTCGGTACTTTTACGGGATTTGGGCCGCCAATACCCTTGGGGTAAATGGCGTCCTAGTTCGGAGTTGGATGACGGGTTCCCCGGAGCCTTCGGCAAATTTCCTTTGCATCTCCTCCATTTTGGCCATCATGGCCTCGTACTTGAGGTCTGAATGAGGGGTGGAGGTGGTGGCGTGAGCTTTGTTGGCCTCCATCTCGTCGAGCCGGCGCTGGAGGGCCGCAATGATTTCATCCCGGGGGTCCTTCGGGAGGGCCTCCGCCCCCTGCGAATGGACGCGGGCCGAGTGGGCCTGGTTAATTTGATGGCGGGCGTCGTTGACATGGAGAGGTGCCTTGACTTTGTCCTGAGGGGGACGCCTTTCATTGGCCCTGGAGACGGATCCGCCACTTTCCTGAGGCCTCTGGAACGCCTTCCACCCGAGGCGGTCTTGGACCCCTCGGCGCTCTTGCGCCCCTCCGAGTCTCTAGAGGGCGGAGGTCCGGAGTTGTTCTTTGTTTACGTTGTGGCGGTCCCGGGATTGGACTTCCTCGGAGGCCGTATCTTGGGCCACGACCCCCTCGGAGTTCCCAATCCGGAGGACCGGTTTCCCGAGGGGGTGTGGATGAGGGGGAGGCATAATATTCTCCCCGACCTCAGGTTGGAGGGGAACCAAAGTGCCGAAGGCATCCGGGTTCTGGGTGAGCGTCTGGATGAAGGCGGAGAGCGCCGTTTGTACGTCGATTGTGATGACCGGAGGGCTAATTTGATTCCCGCTCTGGTCCTTCTTCTTGGCCTTGATGCCGAGGTGGGCATCGGGGGCATTCTGTTGAATTTGATGGCGTAGGTCGACAGCCGTCTGGTCCAACCCGGCGATGACGCCGCCCCCGGGAGCCCTGTTGGAGGCTTCGGGGACGTCGACCTCACCGAGGGCCAGGTTCCTGTCCTCTACATTCTTGGAGTTGGCACGAGTTGTTCTCACCATTTTAGCTAGGTGTTTTGTGTTTGGTCGAGGGGGAGGGTTTCTTACTTGATCGTTCGACCTCTCAACGAGAGCACCAAATGATGGATAGTGTACCCGGGGGTAGCTTATCCGAGGGGTTATTGCGGAGAATAACTAGAGAGAAGTCAGAGCAAATAAGTAAGAGAGAGAGTGTATATTCGATATGTCTTAAGCGTGGTTTACAATGAGGGAAAGGAGTGCTATTTATAGTAGTAATAAATGCTAGATAAGGACACGTGTCAATTTTCTGGTGGTCGAGGGGTCACCTCGACCGGGGTGGCACTGGCACTCGCATGTGGCCGCATTAAATGCGGTGGTTGGATGTGACGTTTGTACTTGGTACGGTGACCCAGACGCATGTGAAGAGGATATTCTGTCGAGGTGGATGCCTTCGGCTAAAGGGTGTTGGGACGAAGGCTCTTCTAACCGAGGGCTCCTACCTGCCGAGGGCTGCAGGTGCCGAAGGCTTGGTTTTCAAGCTTTGTTCTCCTGTGATGCCTCTTCTAACCGAGGGCTCCTACCTGCCGAGGGCTGTAGATGCCGAAGGCTTGGTTTTCAAGCCTTGTTCTCCTGTGATGCCTCTTCTAACCGAGGGCTCCTACCTGCCGAGGGCTGCATTTGCCGAAGGCTTGGTTTTCAAGCCTTGTTCTCCTGTGATGTTTCTGAGCTTGATTCCGTCACTGGTAGCCTTCGGCCATGGGGCCGAAGGCACCCCTTTGCGTATTGTGGGCTGCTTAGAGCTCCATTTTTCTGGGCTTGGCCCGTTTGGGCCTGTTGGGCCTGATTGTAGTGGAGGAAGTATGTGGGCCGGGGGTCCCTGGGCCATATACTCCATCACGGAGTAACATGCATAACCATTTTTTTATCAAATCAAAAAATGAAAGAAATACAAACACACTTACAAAATACATACAACCAATGATGTGATTATTGTAAATACTTTTGATGTAAAAATGATATAATCTCATCAATAATGTGATGTTGCCACATAACTCTAGTAAAAAAAATTGTAAGAGTGTAAGTACATCTAGAATAACTCAAAAACTAATTTATTCATTAATGATATGGAGTAGCAAAGATATAATTGAATAAATAGCCTAATGATGTTTTTACTTGAATTTTATGGCTTGGTCTCGTCTGTTCTGACAAATGTCTGATCTTTTTGTATTTTATAATTGCTCAATTCTGGTCTTGTCTGGTCTGGTCTGGTCTGGTCTGGTCTTGTATGGTCAAGGACTGAAAACAGTCCAAGTAAAAACATCCTAAAGCCGACTACAATGAGATGAGATATAGAACTGAAAAGATCCAATAAATCTTTTTCAAATCGCTAACCCCTCAATAATATGGTCTAGTCCAACAGTCTTGATGCTCTTCTTGCTACTCAAGAGATAAAATAAAAAATTACAAATAAAGAATTGCAAATAAAAGATCCGGCTTCACTAGCCACCGGAAAGCTAGGGAGAATTGATTTAACCATCAATCAACAAAGGAAGCTCAACTCAGTAGAAATTGACTTAATCATCAGTTTGTCCAGCCACTAAAAGGGAAATCCAATTGAGAGATGACTTTTTCTCATAGTGAGGTGGTAGTTCAAAGGGAAGACAAGTAGTTGAATCTTGAGAAGAACTAGGTTGAACTCGTCTTGTCAACCATGAATAATGAAAATTCACTACTCAATCAGTTACATCGACGATGAACACACAGTCTCTAGACATTACTAGGAGAAGAACATATCCCATTTCACCTTAGACGAACATAATTCTCAGCGAAAGAAGAAGTCAGACAACAATCAAATTTTAGAAGTTAGAAATAAAAAAGATTATATTGGCAACATAGGAAAACCTTTGATTAGTTACTGCTCAGATAATTCGCCGCCTAACTTCCTTAAGGTCGGGTCAAGCCCTCCGAGCTTTCGCTTGACATAAACTTGTCACACCTTTCGCAGTAGAGTTTGTTCTCAAATTTAACAAATTAAAATAACAATTGAGGTTAAATTTGAGGTGGTTGAAACAGTAGATATCTAACCATTAATAATTTAAAATCAACATGTTAGAGTAGATATATATGTGCATATCCACATATGTATTGGAGGCTGTTGCCCCAATATATTTTTGAGCAAGTTAAATATGAAAAAATATATAGTAATCTGAGTACTTTTATTTGAAATGAAGTAATTTGCCTCCCAATAATTTTTTTCTTTTGCCCCCAATAATATTTTTCTCTTTCCCTCTTTATAAAAAGTTGATATGCATCAGTTAATATGTGTGTATCCGAATTTTTAAAATAATTACCAAAAAGTTGGAAAGTTTTAATAAATTACATATACAGCCCAGAAACGTATGGTACAAATATCCTAGATTATCTGATACAAGGACGTTTTCAATACGCTGGTATGGTACTCTAATCAAGTATATATTCATGCTACATATAACAGAACTAAACTTGATTTAACAAGTTAAAGTAACACCTTGTGTGATTAAAATTAGTCCAAAGTAAAGTAACAAAAAAATCATTCACATTTCAAAGAAAAAACGTATTATTTATATGATAAATTGTTCTTTTCTAATTTTGTTTCTGTAAATAAATGTATTTAATGTTGTTTGATATTAATCATTAATCATAATATAAAATATAATAGTAGTATTAATAAGTATTGAAAGATATATATCATCCCAGTTAGATTGAGGACACCTCAGATTTTATAATTTATATTGATCTAGCCTGATGGTTGGTCTATTGGTCCATGATATTCATAAGTAATAGTGGGCTTAGCCCAATTGTATTAGTCACATTTATTTTATTGTATATTGATCTACCAGGGCTCCTTAGAGGGCAACATGTTCCATAATTCCACATGGTTACCATAAAGCTCTAGACTGTTAAAGATTACCTCACCTGGCGCACCCAGTTTGAGTCATTTTTTGTCTCTCATGGTCTGTTTGGCATGCTTGACGGTTCTATTCAAGTACCCTCTATGTTTACTACTGATATTACTAATCGACAAATTAGTAATTCGGAATATTATCACAGGTTACGTGTGGATCAAACCATTAGATCATGACTATTTGCAACCCTCTCCCATGATGTTTTAGTAGATTTGCATGATATCAAGCATTCTTGTGCTATTTGGGAGCGTTTGCAAACTCGTTTTATGTCTGGTAGTATGCCTAGGGTCATGGAACTGAAACGTATGTTGTCACAAAATAAAAAGAAAGACATTCAGTCCATGGAACATTATTTGAGGGATATCAAAATTATGGTTGATGCACTTGCTGCTGTTAATTCTCCTTTCACTAATAAAGAGTTGCTTGAATACATAGTTTCGGGGTTGGGAACTGAGCATGAATCTTTGGTTGGTACAATTACCCTTTTCCCGGAGAGTTTTCCCTATCATATTTTGCATCCTCATCTGCTGGAACAAGAGCAACGAGTTTTATATAACCGCCAGCAGGAGCAGACCAGTGCACATCAGGCTTTTGGAGCCACTCATGCAGTGGGACAGCAGGGACCGCCGCAAGCTCCTCGCGGCAGAGGAGGTCGCTGACGAGGAGGCCGCTGCAGGGGTGGACGCGGGCGTGGCCAAGCTCCGTACGGCCAGCAGCAGCAGTTTGTACCACCCGCACCTCACGGTCAGCCGACTCACTCTGGGCAGCAGTAGCCATTTGCTTCACAGCTAGGGGGTGCGGCTCCTCCACGTCCGGGCACTTCAGGTACTGCTAGTAATTCAGTTTTGTCCACTTTAAATATTAATCTCCTCTATATTTGTGGTACTAATTCTGGAAATGCAGGCTTTCCATCAATTGAGGGCATTCTTGGGTCTGTTCCCTCTCCCACTGTTTGTCAAATTTGCTTCTCTGTAGGTCACTCTGTTGTGCATTGCCCGTCTCGTTTTGCTCAACCATCTGCACCAGGTTTGTTGGTTCTTAGTGGCGAGGCTAATAATGCTTTATGGTATCCTGATTCTGGGGCTTCTGCTCACATGACTCCAAATGAAGTTAATTTAGTTAATAAATCCCCTTATTTTGGCCTCATATCTGTTAGTGTTGCAAATGGTACTCATCTTCCCATTGCTAATATTGGCGATATTAATTTAAATTCTATCAGCCGTCCCCTTGTGCTCAAATCCGTTTATCATGTGCCTCATCTTAAATTTAATTTACTTTCTATACAAAAATTATGTGCAGATAACAACTGTGTTGCTATTTTTTATAAAAATTCTTTTTTTTGTAAAGGACAAAGTTTCGGGGGCGGTCCTTCTTCAAGCAACCAGTGATGGTCATCTTTATCCTCTTGGCCTGCCTCAGTCGTCTCCTCTAGCTTTAACTTCTGCCACTTCATCTGGTCCTCTATGACATCGTCGATTAGGTCATTGTGGCGAAAATGTTTTACGCCTTCTTAGTAGTCACAAACATATTTGTACTAGTTCTAGTTTTACTCATGATTGTATTTCTTGTCGACTAGGCAAATCACAATGATTACCCTTTTTGGATGCAAGTCATCATTCTTCTATGCCATTACAATTGATTCATTCTGATGTTTGGCAATCTCCTGTTTTGTCTAATTTGGGATTCAAGTATTATGTATGTTTTATTGATGATTTTTCTAGGTTCACCTGGATTTATCCTATGTGTAAAAAACATGAAGTTTTTCATCACTTTAAAGTTTTTAAGCCTTTGGTTGAATATCTTTTTAATTGAAAAATTAAAAATTTTCAAAGTCATGGAGGGGGTGAATTCGTTAATTCTAGTATGCAACATTTTTTTTATGAGCATGACATTTATTTCCAAAAGTCTTGTCCTGAGACCCCACAACAAAATGGGGTAGTTGAGCGCAAACACCGTCATCTCCTGGAATTAACTAGGATTATGCTTCTTGAAGCCTCTATTCCTAGTTATTTTTGGGTTGATGCTATTTTTACGGCTGCATATATTATTAATCGTTTATCCTCTCCTAATCTTCTTGGTTTATCTCCATACGAAAAACTCTTTCACAAAATTCCTAATTATTCTTTTTTGCGTGTGTTTGGTTGTGCTTGTTTTCCCAAAATTTCGGCTTCTTCTTCCAATAAACGTTCTGCACGCTCAGTTCTGTGTGTTTTTCTTGGCTATGCATCTGGATATAAGGGTTGTCGTTGTCTTGAGTCTAAATCCGGTAAAGTCTATATTAGTCGTCATGTTCGTTTCCGTGAAACTAGTTTTCCGTTTTCCACTTTAGGTTCCCATTCCTCCCCTGATATTCCTTCTATTTCTCCCCACGCTACCCTACCCAACATTGCTCAATCACCCTCACCCGCTGCCCATCCGTTTCCCCCTTCCCTGCCACATTTCCCCATCATTTCCTCACCACAGCTGTTTGGTCCAGCTCTCTCCCTTCAACCAGCTGCTGCTACAAACCCCGGCAGCAGTCTTTTACCTTCCCCATGCTTTCTTCCTTACATCCCTCACCTCCAGCTAATGACCCAATACCCTAGATTCTGCCCATGTCCCAACCAGTCCACTACCTTCCCCTGCTAGCTCGCCCCCAGCTACTAGCACACCCCATCCGCACCTACTATTTCCACAAGCCCCCCCTACCCTTTCATCCGTGACCCAGCTACCAAACTAACATATAACCTCTATCCAGTCCTCCACTTTAGGATCATCGCTTAATATTCATCCTATGCAGACCAGGGTCAAGTCTGAAATTTTTAAACCAAAATCAATTTTTAGTTTAAACACAGTTGTTAGTTCTGCTGATCCTGCATGTTTTACTGAGGTTAATAAACATTTAAAACGGTGTGAGGCTATGGTTGATGAGTTTAATGCTCTTATCTCTAATAATACTTGGGATTTAGTTCCATTTGATAACATTGAAAATGTGATTGGCTCCAAGTGGATTTACAAAACTAAATATCACTCAGATGGTTTCATTGAGCGCCATAAAGCACGTTTAGCTGTTCAGGGTTTTAATCACCAAGCTGGTTTTGATTTTTCTGAGACCTTTAGTCCTGTTGTCAAACCCACCACAACTCGTCTTGTTCTCACTATTGATATTTCTTTTGGACGGGTTATGCGTCAGTTGGATGTTAAAAATGCGTTTCTTCATGGTCATTTAACAGAGGAGGTTTATATGCGTCAGCTGCGGGGTTTTACTCATCCCCAATTTCCTAATCATTTGTGTCGCTTGCGCAAGGCTATATATGGCCTCAAGCAGGCCCCGCGGGCTTGGTTTCATCGGTTCAGTAGTTTTTTTGCTTACTCATAATTTTATGTGCAGTAAATCTGATCATTCCTTGTTTATTTATCGACGGGATAATTCTGTCATTTATTTATTATTATATGTAGATGATATAATTATTACGGGTAACTCTCCTTCTCTGGTTAATTCTTTCATTACTCTTATTGCTAGTCAATTTGCTATGAAAGATTTGGGTGATCTTCATTATTTTTTGGGGATACAGGCCATTCGTACACATAAGGGTACTTTTCTGTCTCAGCATAAATATGTGTATGATTTCCTTAATCGTTTTCACTTTCACACTCTCAAGCCTGTTCGAACACCTCTTGTTACTCGCACAACTCTCTCTCTTGTTGATGGTGAGCTTCTTGCGGATCCTATTGAGTATCGCAGTATGGTCGGTACATTACAATATTTAACTTTGACATGACCAGATATTACATATGCAGTACATTTAGTGTCACAATTTATGCACGCTCCACGTACTACTCACATGGTTGCTGTCAAGCGTATTTTTAGATATTTGCAGGGTTCCATTGATCATGGATTATGGCTTCAAACATCTGCCCGACCGACATATATAATGGCATATTCTGATGTTGACTGGGCTGGTTGTCGAGATACCTCCCGTTCGACTACAGGTTTTGGTGTCTTTCTGGGTCCTAATCTTGTCTCTTGGCAGTCCAAAAAGCAGCCCATAGTCTCCAAATCTTTCACAGAAGCTGAGTATCGTGCCATTGCATACACTGTCCAAGACACGTTACATGTTAGATTTGTGTTGTTCGAGCTTGGTTTTCCCATTACAATGCGAGTTCAGTTATTTTGTGACAATATCTCAGCTTCATATTTAACGGCTAATCTTGTTCAGCATGCTCGGAGTAAGCACTTACATATTGATTATCACTTTGTTCGTGAGAGAGTTGCACATGGAGACCTCGTTGTAAAATATGTTCCCACTCATCTTCAACTTGTTGATATCTTTACTAAAAGTCTTTCTAGTCGGCAGTTTAATTTTCTTAAAAACAACCTGCGCGTTGTATTTTCCGCACAGATTGAGGGGGTGTAATAGTGGGCTTAGCCCAATTGTATTAGTTACAATTATTTTAGGGAAAAGTACGGAAAAAGTACGGAAAAAGTACTTGTGGTTGAACCTGTTTTCAGATAGGGTCATGTGTTTCATTTTTATCAAAATGGTTGATGTGTTTGAATTCCGTTATCACAAGAGGGTCACGCCGTTAAAAACGTTTTAAAAAGACCGTTAAAAGTAACTCTGGTTTTCAAAATCCCCGAAAAATTAAAAGAAAAATACTGGAAGGTGCGCCTCAATAAGACGACCGCTAGGCCATCTTTCTTTTTGGTTTTCAGCCACTCTTGTCACCGGAAAGTCCATCGGAAAAGTGATATTAGCGAAATATTTTTTTAAAAATAATTCAAACAGACCCGAAAAATCCAAAGGCGAAGGTGGTTTGGATGTCATCTTGACGAGGTGCACCTTTTGGTATTTTTCTTTTGATTTTTTGGGCACCTTTGAAAATCGGAGATACTTTTAACGGTCTTTTTCAGACGTTTTTTACGGCATGAACCTCTTGTGATAAAGGAATTCAAACATGTGAACTACTTTGATAAAGAATGAAACACATGACCCTATCTGAAAACGGGCCCAACCACAAGTACCTTTTCTGTATTTTTTTCCTTTATTTTATTATATATCGATCTACCAGGGCTCCTTAGAGGGCAACTTGTTCCATAATTCCACAATAAGCTCGTGTAATCTTCTATATGTATGTACTGATGGACTTCTGTTGTAAAAGAGGACCATTTATTATACTTTAATACAAATTATATTACATGATGATTCTGTATTACAACAAACATATTATTCGCGTTAGAATATGTTTTATGTAACTTCTTTAGTTAATTTGTGTCCCATAATGCCATTTTAATTCAACTAATAATTCACCTCGTTTCTTGTCGTATTTGATATTTTTAGCTGTTATTTAAGGAAATGGCACTCGACATCGACTTTGGAGAGACTATATGTTATCTTGTAGGGAAAAAACGTTCGAGATCGAGTTTTACAAGGGGTTCATCGTGGTTGCGAATGTTCATAGGAGAAGTGGTTTGGACAAAAGTTGGGCATAGAATCATGTGCGCACCTCGTACATGACAATGTGCTTGAAGGGAAGCGCCTCAAATAGTTACAGAGTCCACGTTCATGCACACTGTGTGGAAGAAAAGAACGTGTTTTAAGCTACGACCAAGTGCACTTGGTCATGCACACGATGTGTGCACCACCATGTGGAGGATGCTAGGTGCCACGCTCGTGTGCATGCCATGTGTATTGAAGTGCGAAGTATAGATTCTCTCCTGCCCCCGGACAATTGTGCTCACGGACACAACCACGTTGTGTGTGCCACTGTGTCCGCATTTTACCAACGTTCGATCATTTTCGGTTTTATATAGGCTTTTGACCTAACGTGTAAAGGATGACTTCTATGAACAATTGTTGGATGAGATTTTCTTATTTTTAACTCTATAATTTCGCATATCTCAGGTTCGCTTGTGATAGTTTCTTACGATTTATGACGGGTAATTTTTTCTTACGATTAATGACAAGTATTTTTTATCTTCTCAATTCTATTAAGTATTCAATTATGAATTGTGAATAGTTTTATTTAGAGATTTGAGGTTGTTGAATGTGCTTTCGTATGACCTAGGTTTTTTTCTTGATGAGTTATTAATTGCATGATTCTTATTTAATTTGCATTTTGAATAATTTAATTATTATGATTTATAACACGGAACATTGGCTAGGATTATAATCGCATATACAATTATTGGTACCCGACTATTGGTCCTTCGAGTTTTGCACCAATTCCACAATTCGTCTTCGTCTTTCATTTTATCCATTTTTTGTACCTGACTATTGTTTTCTTGACCATATATAGTCCCTTTCCGATAGTAAAAATGCTCAGAAATGGACCACAAATGGTCAAGAAAACAATAGTCAGGTACCAAAAATGGATAAAGTGAAAGACGAGGACTAAATATGGAAATGACACAAAACTCGGAGGACCTAAAGTGGAATTAATTCATTATTTATGAGATTCAAATTCTTTTGGGACACTTTCACACACATCTTATCATTCGTTAACAGATTGACACAGTCGAGAGAGCTGTATGCTCGCTCATTTGCCAATGATTTAGAGACATGTCGCATGAGAGATCTCAGATCATACTTGGCTCTCTAAATCGATGTATTCTACGGCGCAAGAGCGCTATGAACTTAGTATTGACAATGTTGCTCAATTACATAATTTTCATCTTATTAGCACTACATGACCCGGATTTCAAAATCCGGTTCCCCAAAACCAATTCATATTCCCATTTGTCATTTAATTGTTCAAATCAAATAATTTATTTCTTTCCGCACCAATTTATATTCGATCCAATATTGCACATTCACATTTAATTTATTTAATTTCAAAATCGCTAAAATAGCTGAACACTTAATCCACTTTTTTCACCCCGTGAAGATAATACTTTATACTCTTCCACATATTTTATGTGTGCCAAAATTGAAATAATTACACTCCATCCTTTTAGCTCATATCTCCCCACTTGTAGTATTGTATGAATAATCGTACACCAAGTTTAGCTAATGGTATGGATAATATATAAATGTATCCAGTATGTAAGCTCACATTCAAGTAATGATTAAATGAGTTGACAAAGCCACACAACGCTGACAAGACATAAAATATAGCCTGTATTTTAAACTAATTTGGTGAAATACTTAGAAGATTAGATGAAATTTAAAACTATCAAAAACAATATAAAAGATGTTAAAAATAAATATTTATCTATGTATAGGAGTTATTACAACATAATTATGTTTGAATTATATCAATGTGAGATGTAGTATATTTTTATGGTGTATATTATCATGCTCCAATAAATTTACTTTCTAGATCTGTGAAATAAATATCAATTCGAGATGGTAATCACATAACTTGCACTCTCTAACTTATTTTGACTTTAACGATCTTCGCACTTCTATCCTCATCCAAAGTCCACACGAAGAAGCCTTAATTTATTGAAGTCCACATAACATACAAACACAAAAAAAAAGTAAAAGAAGTCAACCACTAGATGCTCTATAGTTACTTGAAAAGTTAGGGATGGGAACCGGGGCGGGGGAGGTTATGCACATAACAACACCCTCTATGTGGGTAAATTCTTCGTCTCATTGCCTAATGAGTAATTTTTGTCTGATTCATAATGATTCCAAGGATAACGGTTGTACTTGCGGATAATCGTTTACCTTAATAGGTTGTAGATATTTTAATATTGTGCATCATCATTCATACACCCACATTTGAGGCCATATTATTTTATTTATTTATAAATTATAATACACAGAAAATGTGTTTATATATGTTTGGTAATGTTACATCAATTTACATGACATTTTAAATAGTATACCTCTCTTAGTTCAAATAGTTTTGGGCATTCTGATGTGAGTGAATTTTACACGCAAATTGAAATTTAGGTTAGTGATTTTTCTTTTGATTAAACGACACAAATAATTTCAATCCACATCACATGAAATTTAAATATTAATATTGAGAGTATGTGTAATACTCTCTCCGTCCCATTTTACTTAGCCAATCTTGACTTTTCAAGTCAATGAAGTCTAACTTTGACCGATTATATGTTTATATAGAGAAAGTATTAATAATATGAAAATGATATGAAAATGTTCTTTGTTAAAAATATTATCATAAAAGTATAAAATTATTAAATTTTGGATAAATATATTAGTTTAAATAATTGGTCAAAGTTAACCATCTTTGACTGGAAAAGTCAAAGATGGCTAAGTATGTAGCAATGTATTACTGGTCAAAGTTAACCATCTTTGATAAACGTATCCACTATTAGTAGTAGTGGGAAAGCATGTAGCAATGTATTACTCAACGTTTATCATCAATTGCGCACATGGTCAGGGGCGGATCTAGCATTTACATTCAGGTGAGGCCAAATTTAATTAAATAACGTATATTACAAAAAAAGTTAAAATGTAGTATTATAATATTAGTATTATAGAAATGTCGAAGAAAAAAGTAAATATTATAGAACCGACAATACAATTATCTTTAAAGTCATATATATCGAACCGAAGTTTCATCAGTTACCCAAATGTTTAGTGCCAATTTTTAGGTTAGTTACTTAGAAACCGGATAAACCGATTTTTTTAACTCTAAAATCTATACTCTGTGTAAAAAAACTTATTTTTACGTACCAAACCCAATATTTTAATTATTTAATTTTTCAGACCAATATTCAAAAGCCCAATGAGTTGAACTAATTATTTTTTAGGACAATATTCAAATAGCTCAATCAATTGAACTAATTCGTTTTTTAGACTAATGAAGCCCAATTAATTGGACTAATTAATTTTTGCATTCTAGTATTCAAAAGCCAAAAGTTCAGATTTCAAGATTCGTGTAAGGGAAGAAGAGATTGTTTGGGAAAAAACTTAAAATTTTAAAATAGCATACTCTAGGATTTGGAATAAAAAAAATATTGCTGCTCCCGCTGGGGATCAAACATGTAACCTCTGCATTACATGGTTAAGCTACTACCATTATCCCAATATAATTTTTATTCACATAACGACGTTTGTTTTTCTTATACCATTTCTTCACAGCACATAAATAATACACACACACATATACTAGTAATTTGATTTTTGAGGTTGGGCCTAGGCTCTCCCTGGCCATATGCCAGATCCGCCCCTGCACATGGTAGCAGAGTCTTTTAATGTTTTTCCAATCTGCACTTTTTGTTTTAGTTTTGAAATAATTACATATTTGTGACTAAAATAAAGATTTTTTACGAAAATATGACTAGTGACTATGTAGTAATGGAATAATAGTAACTTATGTTCATGTTTTAAACGTAAGTTACCATTACACTAAATTGTAGTAACTACTAGTCATATTTGTGTAAATAATTTTTATTATAGTAATAATTTTGAAAAAATCCCTTTATGTTGTAGGGAAGTGAGAGAGGTGTGTTATTCCAATAGGTAGACCCTCTTTAAATAGAGGAGAATTAGGTTTACACAAGGGTTGGGCTTCTCGGGCCCATTAGCTCAGTACATAATATATTAGTGAATATTCTATCTATAATGACAGCACACTACAAGTAATTTCCTTTAACACTCCCCCTTGTGCTGAGTTGTAGATAGAGTGTTGCACTCCCTTTAGCCTTGTGGAAACTTCGTCAAGTAACAAAAAAAAACCGTGTGGGAAAAATAAACCTTGACAAGAGACTAGAGTTTATTGGACTTCATTCATTGAGTCCTTTTGGATTCTTTACTTTGATCGATACTCACAGTTACCTCGTTAAAAACCTTACCAAGTTACAAAAACTCAATGGGAGAAAAATAAAGCTTGGTTTAAGGAAAAGAGTATAACGTGAGGGTGTAAGACTCCCCCTGAAGTCTACACCTCCCCCTGATATTTACATTAATCAGGGGATTTCAGAAAACTTACGCATTCCAATGTTTTTCACATGTTTTTCGAATGTGGCCTTGGGCAATGACTTGGTAAACAAGTCTGCTACGTTTTCTTCTGAACTTATTTGATTTACTTGGATCTTGAGGAAGGCCTGTTGTTGCTGATTATAGAAGAACTTAGGAGATATGTGTTTTGTGTTGTCACCCTTGATGTATCCTAATTTCATTTGTTCGATACAGGCTGCATTATCCTCGTAGGTGCAGGTTGGCTCTTCAGTGGTAGGCTTTAAACCACTAGTTCCTCGAATGTGTGCAATGATAGCTCTTAACCATATACACTCACGGACCGCCTCATGTAGAGCAATGATCTCTGAGTGGTTCGAGGAGGTAGCCACAAGGGTTTGCTTAGTTGATCTCCAGGATATCGCCGTGTTCCCGATTGTGAAAACATAGCCAGTTTGGGAACGGCCTTTGTGAGGGTCGGAGAGGTACCCAGCATCAGCAAAACCTACCAAGACATCATTTGGGGTTTTCAGGGGGGGTGACCATTTTGTCCTTTGTGACCACAACTCCATTTGTGGTTTTCTTCGTCTCTCCGTAGGGAAAGAACAGTCCCAAGTCACTGGTCCCTTTAAGATATCTAAAGATATTCTTGATACCGTTCCAATGACGCTGCGTAGGCGCAGAGCTAAATCTAGCTAACAAGTTCACTGAGAATGCTATATCGGGCCGAGTGCATTGTGTTAAGTACAATAATGCGCCTATTGCACTTAGGTATGGAATTTCAGCTCCTAATGCCTCCTCGTCATCTTCCTTTGGACGAAATGGATCCTTTTTAGGATCTAGACTTCGGCCCACCATGGGAGTGCTAGCAGGGTGCGCTTTATCCATGTTAAATCGCCTGAGTACCTTTTGGATATACGCAGACTGGTGGATTAATACTCCACAAACTCGATGTTCTAATTCAAGGCCTAGACAAAATCGAGTTTTCCCAAGGTCTTTCATCTCAAACTCGGATTTCAAATAGCTTGCGGTTTCTCTTATTTCGTCAAGAGTGCCGATTATGTTCATGTCGTCGACATATACAACTATGATTGCAAATCCGGAACTCGTTTTCTTTATGAATACGCGGGGGCAAAGCTCATCGTTCTTGTATCCCTTCCTAATCAAGTAGTCACTTAGGCAGGTATACCACATCCGCCCGGATTGTTTTAATCCGTAAAGTGAGCATTTCAATTTTATTGCAAACGCACTCCGCAGTTTAGAGTCACTTGATTTAGGTAGTGAAAGTCCATCGGGTACTTTCATATATATCTCTGAATCAAGATCCCCATAGAGATATGCAGTAACCACATCCATCAATTGCATTTCCAATCCTTCAGAAACTGCTAAGCTGACTAGGTATCGGAACGTGATAACGTCCATTACGGGAGAGTAGGTCTCCTCGTAGTCAATCCCAGGGCGTTGTGAGAAACCTTGCGCCACTAGGCGAGCCTTATACCTTAAGACTTCATTCTTCTCATTACGCTTTCTGACAAATACCCATTTATGTCCTACAGGCTTTACACTTGGTGGGGTTAGCACTACCGGACCAAATACCTTCCTTTTTGTCAGGGAATCTAATTCGACCTGGATTGCTTCTTTCCATTTAGGCCAACCAGCTCTTTGTTGGCATTCTGCCACAGAGCGAGGTTCGATATCATCATGCTCTATAATTTCTTGAGCAACTGTAAATGCAAATATATCATCGATGTGTATGGAAGATCTTTCCATTAGCACATGTGCATTTTCATAATCCATAGAGATTTCCTTGTTTTCTAGAATCATTTTGATCATCGGAGCATCCTCCAGTAATGATTCATGGACATAACTATAATCGGAGATAATCTCATGTGATGGATGTTGTTCATCGATGACTAATGGATTAGGTTGTGCCGTACTCGTCCTCTTCTTCCTTGGACGAGTATCAATCGAACCGAGTGGTCTTCCTCTCTTCCTTTGAGGAGCCACAGCCTCAACCACACCTCCACTAAGTGTGGTTGCAGTGCCTCCTACTATGGCACTGTGCCCTCCCTTGGGGACTTCTAACCTTGCAGGCACATTTGCAGCTGGTATGTGTGATCTTGTCACTTTTGCAATATCAGAAAATGCATCAGGCATTGAGTCTGCTACATTTTGTAGGTCTATTATTCTTTTCACTTCACTTTCACAATGTGAGGTGCGGGGATCAAAATGAGACAGTGTAGGAACACACCAGGATAATTCACGTCGTTCTTCGAAAAAATCCTTTTTCTTATCTCCCCCTAACGACGGGAATGTTGTCTCATCAAAGTGACAATCCGCAAATCTTGCGGTGAAAAGATCGCCTGTCAAAGGTTCTAGATAGCGGATTATTGTTGGGGATTTGTATCCAACGTATATACCTAATCGCCTTTGAGGACCCATTTTGGTGCACTGTGGTGGCGCAATTGGCACATAGACTGCAGAACCAAATATGCGTAAGTGTGAAATGTCAGTCTCATATCCCGTTACCAACTGGTATGCAGAAAATGGTTGGTTCGCAGTGGGCCGAAAGCGAATACGTAAGGTTGCATGTAATATTGCATATCCCCATGCAGATATAGGCAAGTTGGTGCGCATAACCAATGCCCTGGCTATTATTTGTAATCTTTTAATAGTAGCTTCTGCGAGACCATTTTGTGTGTGTACATGGGGAACGACATGCTCTATGTCGATCCCGATAGACATGCAATAGTCATCAAATGTCTTTGATGTAAACTCTCCAGCGTTATCAAGTCTAATAGACTTTATAGGATGATCGGGGTGGTGGGCCCTTAAGCGAATTATTTGTGCTAGGAGTTTTGCAAATGCAGCATTTCTTGTGGACAATAAAGTAACATGCGACCAACGGGTCGATGCGTCCACCAGAACCATAAAGTATCTAAATGATCCGCATTCTGGATGGATCGGTCCACATATGTCTCCTTGAATTCTTTGTAAGAATGGGATGTTTTGTTTAGTGTCTTTAGCATAGGATGGTCTCGATCCTGTTTTTGCTAAGGAGCAGGCTTTGCAAAATGATTTTTGTAATGTGGACATAGTTAGGGAAGCATGGGCTAGTTCTTCTTGTGCTTTAGAAGATAATTGTCCTTGTGGAGGAGCCGCATGGTTAACAGTTTGTACTGTGCTGACTTTTCGTCCTTCTTTATACCTTTCTCGAAAGAAAGGGTGTCCATGTGAATTCTTGAGAATTCGAATCATCATGTCACGACCGGGGTGACCAAGGCGATCATGCCAAAGCCTATACGAGTCTATGTCCAACATTTCATTGTTGGAGATCGCATATGATTCGAAGATTCGAATAGTAGTGACATAGAGTCCACTAGATTGACTCATTAATTTTTCTAATATGCGTTTTCTTCCGCTTTTACTAGAGGTAATATATAGGTATTCTATCCCATCCTCACTATGAGTTTCAACGTGGAAACCATTATCCCGTATATCTTTAAAACTTAATAAAGTTCGAGTAGCTCTAGGTGCATATAGAGCGTCTGTGACGTGGAATGTGGTACCGTTAGGTAGCATAAATTTGGCAGTGCCTCGCCCTTGTATTACGTTCGATGATCCAATCATCGTAGTCACAGAGGATTTATAGGCTACTAATTGAATAAAAAGTTGCCTATGTCTCAGGATAGTGTGGGTTGTCCCACTATCGACTAAACATTCGAGTTCTCCTCAGGTCATTCCTGTGTAAACATGCATTAGATAATTGTTGGTATATATTTGGATTTCAAAAATTGAATCCAATTATTAAAATAACGATAAGCATGTAGTGTCCATAAGCAGGAAATTAAAAGGAATGGGAAAAACATAAAGTTTGTTTAAAATGTCTGGTGGGATAGGGGAAATTTAATCAAAGTCCGGTGCATCGACCGAATGGGTGGTGTTATTTTTAACACCAAAATCCGCCACTGTGAGGTTAACATCAACCTCATTTCCTTCGTCTGTCACAAACTGAGATTCATGCTCCTTTGATTCTCTGTATTTCTTGTAGGCAGCAGCAACTCTATTACTGGCTTGGCAATTCTTATACCAATGACCTGAAACTCCGCATCTGTAGCATGGTTCTTCCCCAACTCGGTCTCGTTTGACTGGAGGTTTTGATGGTGCATTATGGGCCTTGTTAATTTGACCACTGGTCCCGCCGCTTGTATCTTTCTTCCACACTTTGGAAAATCCTCCACGGCCCGTACCTCGGCCTCCACGCCCTCCGCGATTGTTGCGCCCCCTTCCTCGAGTACGACCCTCTCCTCTTCCACTAGGGTGCTTTCCAGTTTTTGCTTTGTCATAGTTGACCTTGGGAATTTTCTTTGTCCCAACTGGTCTGGCATTGTTATTCAAGAGAACTTGATTTTGTCTTTCAGCAACTTGGAGCAAATTAATTAACTGATTAAATGTGGTTATTCTTTTGTTATTATGCTCCAACCTATACTGGTTCGCTAGTATAAGTGTTGAGGTAGGGAAAGTGGAGATGGTCTTATCAATCATTTCATCTTCTGTGATTGGTTTACCACAGAAATTAAGGCGCGCTTTGAGGCGTAACATGTCCTTATTAAAATCGTTGATCTTTTTGTAGTCGACTAAGCGGATTTCATTCCATTGCATTATCAGTTCGGGGAGCAATGTGTCATGTATGTTCCCAAAACGGCCTTTTAGTGCGTCCCACAGTTCTTTGGGGGTTTTCAATTGTAAGTATTCCCAACGTAAGCTAGGGTCAATATGACGTCTAAGGAACATTAACGCAGCAACCTTTATTTTTTCAGACGGTGCATTATCTTTTAAACTTTCAGGGTCGGCAAGCGTGGCGGAATAGTCTTTAGCCACAAAAGTGGTTTCTATGTCAGAAACCCAGCGATGGTACTCAAGTCCTTTTGAGTCCAGGATGTCTGATGGAGTATATGGCCCGGGAACCCCCGGCCCACAGACTCCTACTACTCCAGCAAAGGCCCAACAGGCCCGACAGGCCCAAATCACAGCGCCCAGAGTACCAAGCAGTCCGCACAACGCACAGGGGTGCCTTCGGCCCCCTGGCCGAAGGCTCCAAATTATCACAGAGCGGGTTTCTCAAGCAAACTAAGAAACTGGGAGAAAACGGCGAAAGCAGCAGCCCTCGGCACTGTAAGCCCTCGGCACCAGGGGTGCCATCGGGAGGGAGAGCCCTCGGCTACTGCTCTATAGCCGAAGGCATCTCACTCGACAAGATATCCGCTTCACATGCGTACAGATCACCGTACTCTGCACAGACGTCCCATCCAACAGCCGCATTAAATGCGGCCACATGCGGCTGCCATCGCCAACCAGTTGAGGTGACCCCTCGGCCAATGAGCGCTTGACACGTGTCCCTGCCCGGCATTTATTGCTACTATAAATAGCACCCCATTTCCCCATTTGTAACCACGCAAAATACATACCGAATATACACTCTCTCTCTTACTTGTTCGCTCCGACTTCTCTCTAAGTTATTCCCCGTAATAACCCTTCAGATATATACCCCCGGGTAGACTATCCATCATTTGGTGCTCTCGTTGAGAGGTTGAACAATCGAGTAAGAAACCCTCCCCCTCGACCAAACACAAACACTAGCCCTCTATCAAAATGGTGAGGACAACACGTGCCAACTCAAAAAACGTAGAAGACAAGAACCTGCCCCTCGGCGACGTCAACGCCCCCGAAGCCTCTCACAGGGCTCCCGAGGGCGGTGTCCTCGCTGGGCTGGAACAGGCGGCTGTCGACCTACGCCTTCAGATCCAACAAAACGCCCCCGATGCCCGCCTCGGCATCGAGGCCAAGAAGAAAAACCGGAGCGATGACCAAGTCAGCCCTCCGGTTCTCACCATCGACGTACAATCGGCGCTCTCCGCCTTCATCCAAACGCTCACCCAGAACCCGGGTGCCTTCGGCACCCTGGCTCCAGCTCACCCTCAGATCGGGGAAAATATCATACTTCCCCCTCTGCCACGCCCCTTCGGAAATCCCACCCCTCGGGTGAGAAACGACGAAGGGGTGGTGGCCCAAAATACATCCTCCCAGGAAGTTCAGTCCCGGGACCGCCATAATGACAACAGGGAGAGGCCCCGTACTTCCGCCCTCAACCGGCTCGGAGGAGGGCCAGACCGCCGAGGGGTCCAAGACCGCCTCGGGGGGAAAGCACTCCAAAGGCCCCAGGAAAGCGGGGGATCTGTTTCGAGGACAGACGAGGAGCGTCCCCCTCGGGACAAAGGCAAGGCACCCCTTCATGCCGATGATGCCCGGCAACAAATCAACCAGGCCCACTCGGCCCGGGTTCGTTCGCAGGGGGCGGAGACCCTCCCGAGGGATCCCCGGGACGAGATTATTGCGGCCCTCCAACGCCGGCTCGACGAGATGGAGTCCAACAAAGCTCACGCCACCACCTCCACCCCTCACTCAGACCTCAAATACGAGGCCATGATGGCCAAAATGGAGGAATTACAGAAGAAGGTGGCCGAGGGCTCCGGGGAACCCGTCATTCAGCTCCGGACTCGGACGCCATTTACCCCAAGGGTATTGGCGGCCCGGATCCCGGAAAAATACCGAGGGCAACACATACAGCCCTACAGCGGGAAAACGGACCCCCAGGAACATTACAGCAAATACCAAAACAGCATGATGATGGTGGGGGCGTCAGACGAGTATTTGTGTCGTTGGTTCCTCTCCACCTTAGAGGGGCCGGCGTACGAATGGTTCAACAGGCTGCCCGAGGGCTGCATTGATTCGTGGCAAGAACTCGCCCAGTGATTCTTGACACAATTTGCCGGGAGACGTCGCACAAGGAAGCACTTCTCCCACCTCCTAACAATACGCCAAAAGAAGGATGAGACCCTTCGGGATTTCCTAGAGCGCTGGAGGACGGAGGCCGACAAGGTCGACGGTGCTGATGACGGGACCCTCCTGGCCCTCCTACAAACCGTCCTTCGCACCGGCAACTTTTCCAGGAGCCTCATTATTGAACCTCCCCGCGACTACATAAGGGCCTTGCAGCGGGGGGACCGGTATGCTGAGGCCGAGGAGGTGGAGAAATATCACCAACATTCGGACCAGCAGCCCCCGAGGGCTGACAACAAGCATAACCGAGGGCCGGGGGCTCCTCCAAATCGCCCCAAGACTTCGGGACCCTCTGATGACCGCCCTCGGCAAGGCCAAGCCAAGCCCGGGGGAGGTTATAAGAGCGACCCTAAGACTTGGGCCCAGCCCATCCTCCTGGACCGCCCTCGGACACCATTGACGCACCCCGTCAGCATCATCCTCGATTTTGCCGAGGAGAGGGGCCTCGTTGAGCGCGACTCTCGCGCACCCCCGGAGGTACACACTATCAACCCTCAGTTCCCCTACTGTCGCTTCCATCGGCACCAGGGGCACAGGACCGATGACTGCCATCAGCTGAAGACGGCCATCGAGAGGTTAATACAGGCGGGGCACCTGTCCCAATTCGTCCAGAGCCCTCGGCAGGAGGGACCTTCTCATCAGGGGCCTCCCCGAGGGCATCACACGAAGGTAAACGCTTGGGTAAACCCGAATACCATCCCCCTCGGCAAGAAGAGGGAGATCGGAAATTTGGAAGAAGAGGAGGAGGAATACCCCCACTACCAGGAGAAGAAACGCCACATCCTCATGATCACCGGTGGCAACACAGGGGGTGATTCCACCAGCCATCGAAAGAAGTGGGCTCAATCGCTTTATGTAGGGGAAGTCGCTCATATGCCCCCGGTAAAGCGATTGAGGGAGGAACCCATCACCTTCACCAACGCAGATCTCCCTCCTACTGCCTCTCCTCACAGGGATGCCTTGGTAATTCGAACGGAGATCAACGACACCATTATTCACCGAACTTACATTGACACGGGCAGCTCCGTCAATGTAATGTACCTCAGCACCTTCAGAGAGCTGCATCTGGAGAGGGGGTCCCGTCGGCCCATTAAGACCCCTCTTGCCGGCTTCACCGGCGATACTATTGATTCCGAGGGGGTAATAACCCTCCCGGTGATCTTCGGCGACGGGCTCCATAGAGCCCAGCTCGAAGTGGAGTTCGTCGTCGTCAACATTGACTGCGCTCACAACATCATCCTCGGCCGGCCAGCCCTTGAGGACCTCGAAGCTATCATCTCCATGAGGCATCTCTGCCTCAAGTTTCCCGCCGAGGGGGGCATTGGCTACTGCCGGGGGAACCAAAAAATCGCCCGCGCCTGCTATCTTCAGGTCACTAAAAAGGTAAGCAAGACGGAATTCCGTGTTGACACCATCACCGGAGCCGTCGACCAGGAGGACAGAAGGCCGAGGGCTGAACCGGCCGAGGACGTAGAAGACTTTGCGCTCGATCCGGCCCAGCCGGAGAGAGTCGTGAAGATTGGAGCCCAGCTCCCTGAAGATCTAAAGACCGGTATCACCGACGCCCTCCGCGCCTACTCCACTGTCTTTGCATGGGGGCCGGAGGACATGCCGGGAATCAGCCGAAGGGTCATCACCCACCGCCTCTCGGTGGACCCTTCGGCAAAAGCAGTACAACAGCGAAGAAGACCCCTCTCCGCCGAGAGGAGGGAATTTGTGAAGAAGGAGGTCGCCATGCTCCTCTCTATTAAGCACATCAAGGAGGTAAAATACCCCTCATGGCTAGCAAATGTGGTCCTCGCACAGAAGCCCCCTACCTTCCGCATGTGCGTGGACTACACCGATCTCAACAAAGCATGCCCTATGGATCCATTCCCTCTACCAAACATTGATCAATTGGTGGATGAGACCGCAGGGTGTGAGATCATGTCCTTCCTCGATGCCTTCCAAGGGTACCATCAAATATTCATGCACGAGGAGGACGCCGAAAAAACTGCCTTCATGACTCCCGAGGGCATCTTCTGCTACCTAGTGATGGCCTTCGGCCTAAAGAACTCGGGGGCCACTTACACCCGGATAGTGGCCCGGGTCTTTCAAGCCGTCCTAGGGCGCACCATGGAGGCCTATGTCGACGACATGATCGTCAAGAGCAAGCAATCTCCCAGCCATGCTGACGACCTCCGGGAAATCTTCGCCATCATGCAAAAATTCAACCTTCGGCTAAACCCGAAGAAGTGCACCTTCGGCGTCCAAGGGGGCAAATTCTTAGGCTACATGGTGAGCCGAAGGGGTATTGAGGCCAATCCCGAGAAGATCCAGGCCATCATCAACATGGAGCCCCCACGCAACGTAAAGGAGGTTCAACGGTTGACGGGCCGCCTGGCAGCCCTCAACCGCTTCCTATCTAAATCAGCGGAGAAGTCTCTACCCTTCTTCCAGATCATGAGGAAGACAGCTGGCTTCCTATGGACTCCAGAATGCCAGGGGGCTTTCGACGAGCTCAAAAGATATCTATCTTCACCTCCTGTGCTCTCCAAACCCAAGGTAGGGGAGACCCTCTACCTCTACCTTGGGGTTAGCCCGGCGGCCATCAGCTCTGTGCTCATCCGGGAGGAAGACGGCATCCAAGATGCCATCTTCTACGTTAGCAAGACCCTAAGGGAGGCCGAGCTCAGGTACTCCCCTGTGGAAAAAACGGTGTTGGCCATCGTTTGGACTGTCAAGAAGTTGGGCCACTACTTTCAGGCTCACCCAGTTCAGGTCCTCACTCATCAACCCCTCGGCGCCCTCATGAGGAGCCCCACCAGCTCCTCCCGCATGGTTAAATGGGTTATCTTCTTGAGCCAGTACAACATTGACATCCGTCCAAGGCCTGCCATCAAAGGCCAAGCCCTAGCGGACTTTGTGACGGAATGTACCGCAAGGGCAGCCACGGACGGGGAGCCCTCGGCTGCCTCGGACGACTGGTGGACCCTCTACACTGATGGGTCCTCCGCGACCAAAGCATGTGGAGGAGGGGTAGTCCTCATTACGCCCGAGGGCTTCAGGGCCTACTATGCAATCCGCTTCTCCTTCAAGGTCTCCAACAACGAGGCCGAATATGAGGCCCTCCTATGTGGCCTTCGGCTGGCTGCCAACATGAGGGCTCGGCAGATCCACATAAAATGCGACTCCAAGTTGGTCGTTGGCCAAATCTCCGAAGAATATGAGGCCAAGGAGGGAAGAATGAAGCAGTACAAGGAGGCGGCCAAGGAGTTGCTTAAGGTATTTGAGGCACACTCTCTCACCCAAATACCGAGGGCTCAGAACTCCGAGGCCGACATATTATCCAAGCTCTCGGCAGACTCCCCCGAGCACATCTCCAAAATTGCCAAAATCGAGGAACTCAGCCTCTCAAGCATCCATGCAAGCCCCGTGATGAACATACAACAACGTCAGGAGGATTGGATCTCAGATATCACCGCCTTCATCTCCACAGGGCAGCTACCCGAGAATGAGGCCCGCGCTAAACTGGCAAAGCTGAGGGCTCCCAGCTACACCATCGAAGATGGGAGGCTCTACAAACGATCTTACAATGGCACGCTACTTCGGTGCCTTCATCCAGATGAAGCCGAGGTCGCAATGGAGGAAGTGCACAGTGGCACTTGCTCAGCTCACCAGGGACCCTTCTCCATGTCCCGAAGGCTCATTCTCCAGGGTTACTTCTGGCCAACCATGGCCAGGGATTGTGCTGATCTTGCCCGGAGGTGCACCGCGTGTCAACATTTCCAGAAAGCCCCCGGCAGGCCAGCGGTCAACTATGCCCCCATCAGCACATCTGTCCCTTTTTCTCGATGGGGGATAGACCTTGTGGGCCCTTTGCCGAGGGGTACCTCCAACAACAGGTACATCATTGTGGCCGTCGATTACTTCACCAAATGGGTGGAGGCTGAACCCCTCGCCAGCATCACGGAGGCAAAATGCCGTCACTTCGTCCTCAAGAACATCCTCACAAGGTTTGGCGTCCCCCAGCAGATCATCTCCGACAATGGGACACAATTTGAGGCAGCCCCCTTCTGTGCCCTTCTGGAGGCATGGGGCATCAAACACACCTTCTCCTCCGTTGCCTACCCTCAAGGCAACGGGCAAGTAGAGAACGCCAACCGGACCTTGCTCGAGGGCCTCAAAAGGAAGCTGGAGGCCGAGGGCGGTGGCTGGGTAGAAGAACTTCACAACATTCTTTGGGCCTACCGCACCACCCCTCGGCGAGCTACAGGTGAAACACCCTTCTCCCTCTGCTACGGTTTTGAAGCCAAAGCTCCTACGGAAGTCACCCTTCCTACCCGAAGGGTGATCCAATATGACCCCGAGGTCAACGACAGCAACATGGCCCTCGACCTGCACCTCATTTCAGAACGCCGGGAGCAGGCCTTCATCCGGGCAGAAAACTACCGAAGGCAAGTTAAAAGCTACATCGACGCCAAAGTTCGAACCCGAGAGTTTCAAGTGGGGGACTATGTCCTCCGGAGGAGAGAAGCCAGCCAACCAACCGAAGGAGGAAAAATGGCACCAAAATTCGAAGGCCCCTACATCATAGCAGCCATCATCAAACCCGGGACCTACAAGCTCAAACGCCCCAATGGGAAAGAAGTCCCTAGGCATTGGAATGTACACCATTTAGTTAAATTTTATCAATAATGTAAGAGCGGCCAAGCCCTCATAACTAGTGAATGTACTATCCTATGGCCCAAGGCCTCCAATTTCGAGAATGAAGATACATTCAAGACATCAAGCCTTCATACTGACTACAGGCCCCAGGTCTCAACACCTACAACATCAGTGAAAACACCACGTGTTTTCAGTCAAGACCCCTCGGCACCAAGTACCAAGGGAGGGAACTCCTATCACCAACAACAAAGAACGCCATGTAATTCATTTCCCTTCGGCACCCAGTGCCGAGGGCACATCCCCACCTTCAACACCAAAAAAAAAAAAAAAAGATGAGAACACCAAGTGTTCCTACAGAAGACCCCTCGGCACCCAGTGCCGAGGGTACACCTCCATCATCAAACATCATCAAAGAAGACCCCTCGGCACCCTGTGCCAGGGATATACTCTCCTATCAACTTCCAAACATTTGTCGGGAAACACCAAGTGTTTCATTTGAAGACCCTTCGGTACCAAGTACCGAGGGTAGGCACCTCCATCAACTACGATAAAAGAGAACACCAAGTGTTCCTACAGAACACCAAGTGTTCCTACAGAACACCAAGTGTTCCTACAGAAGACCCCTCGGTACCAAGTACCGGGGGCTACACATCGAAACTAACACCAAGTGTTGTTTCTAAAGCCGTACCCCACGAGGACGCATATACCGAAGGCGCCACCATCGGTGCCGGCGGCACGTAGTGCCCCCGGCCATTTGCAACTAGTGTGCAAATGAAAACCCTTCCTTGAAACGCTTTCCGCGTCACTACCCCCAGGGTATGACGGGCATGAGAAATGCCCAGGATTCGACTTTCTAAAACGGAACGCTATCCGCGTCATTACCCCCAGGGTATGACAGGCATGAGAAATGCCCAGGATTCGACTTCCAAACCGAAACGCTCCCCGCGCCACCACCCCAAGGGTGTGGCAGGCCACAGACTATGTCTAGCGCCGAGGGGACGACTTTCAAAAATGAGGCGCTTTCCGCGCCATCCCCCAAGGGGAGGCAGGTTACGGACCACCATATCTTGTGCCCAAGAAACGTCCCTCGATCCCCTCGGCACTCGGAAGGTTAACCCGAGGGAGGAGAGCCATTGGTGTATTCTGATGGTCTCCTAATAGGCCCAGCCTTACCAAGAAACCAAGTTTCTTGATGCCTTCCCTTCACCACCAACCAAAAAAAAAAAAGGGGGGGGGGGGTGAAGGGGAGTAGACTCAGCGAGAAATCAAAGAGTACACTCCAACAGATCACAACAAACCGAGGGCTCCCCACGGGAACACCCCCGGTTACTGAAGGCTCATATTTCCCGAAGGATACCACTCAAACAAAGGTCCCATGACAAGGGTCAAATTCTACAACTTTTGAAGTGTATGCCGAGGGCACACGCTCCTCATTGACTTTCTTCACAACAACATGATTCAACATCAAATTATGCTTAGAAATATTGATGTCCTGAAGGAGCAGCCCCCGGGCACCTGAATGTGGTGGCCGAAGGCCATGCAATACGACAACACTTAAAAAAAAATATATTCTGTCCTAAATGAGTAGCCCCCGGGCATCTCGCAAAGTGATGTGGAATCAGAGGGCACCTATCACCCGAAGGCTCACAAGGGAAAATTTACATTTAGAATATTTTCTAAGTCCTACATGTATTTCCCCCCCGGTCAACTACTCTTACATCAAGGAGAGATGCCATCTACCGAAGGCTCCCAAGGGGGATTTTACACTTAGAATATTTTCTAAGTCCTACATGTTTTTCCCGGTCAACTACTCTTACATCAAGGAGGGATGCCATCACCCGAAGGCTCACAAGGGAAAATTTACACTTAGAATATTTTCTAAGTCCTACATGTATTTCCCCCCCGGTCAACTACTCTCACATCAAGGAGAGATGCCATCTACCGAAGGCTCCCAAGGGGGATTTTACACTTAGAATATTTTCTAAGTCCTACATGTTTTCCCCGGTCGACTACTCATACATCAAGAAGGGATGCCATCTCCCGAAGGCTCCCAAGGGAGACTTTACACTTAGAATATTTTCTAAGCCCTACATGCTTTCCCCCCCGGTCAGCTACTCATACATCATGGAGGTATGACACCTCCCGAAGGTTCTCGAGGGAAACTCTACACTTAGAAGATTTTCTAAGTCCTACATATTTCACCCTCATCTCAAGGGACCTAATTGCCGAAGGCTACCTATCAATCGAGGGCTACATCTCTAAGTCATGTGCATTGGGCCCTCGGTCCAACATTCACACATCAGGAATGGGCGCCTTATCCCGAAGGCTCTCAAGGGGGAATCTACGCTTAGAGATTTTTCTAAGTCCTAGGAGGAGGGTTACTACAAACGCCCGAAGGCCTCATGCTGTGCTACACTTAGAAAAATTTTCAAATGTCCTAATTGCTGCTGAACCCTCGGTTACATATCCAGCAGAGGGTGCCCAACTACCAAAGGCTCCTAAGGGCTAGCTACAATCAGATAGTATTCTAAATCCTAAGACATACATTCAAAGGAACAAACACATACATTCAAAAATGCCGAAGGCACACATCCAAGAATAAAGGAATCGAAGGGAACAAGTCACATATACAAAGCCCGAAGGCGATCATTCAGTCATCAAAAAGAAAGCAAGTATAATTGCAATGTTACTATTACAAACGGGCCAAAGCCGAAGGATCAATGTTGATTGTTACAAAAAATATTCAGACATTACAAATTATGAAATCATTCCACAACTACGACAGCGTCGTTCACTGGGGCGCCCTCTACAGCCGGCTTCGATGATGCCTCCGCTCCGGTCTCGACAGCGTCGTCCTCGGCCTCATTCTTCAACACCGTGTCCTCAAGGTCGGGCCTCTGAACACCTTCCGGGAGCGCCTCACGAACATCAGGCTGCAAGGGGGGAAGGCCATACGCCGAGGGGGAGAAGTCCTTATGCTCAATGCCCAGATGCCGGGCCATCCTCCGGTAGATGAGGGCCTGGGTGAAGAATTCGCCGGCTTCATAGTACTCTCGGCCCTTCCGGGCCATCCATTCCCACCCAGGGCCCTCGGCCCATTCTTCGACGCAGGCCTCCACGACCGAGGACACCCACATCTTGCGCCCCTCGGCTCTCCAACCCTCGGCGACAAAGGCCTCTACGGCCTCCTCTTGAGCCTTGGCGACAGCTAGAGCTTTGGAGTCCTCGGCCTCTTTAGCAGCTCTCCTGGCAGCGGCCTCAGCATCGGCTTTGCCTTTTTCTGCAGCCTCCAGTTTCAAGCTCATCTGCCGGAGCTCCTCTTCTAGCTGGGCCCCCAGCTTCACCGCCTCCTGGTTCTTGAGGAGGCACTCCCTCATTCTGGCGTCTTGCTCCGCTCTCTGGAGGCGCCATTCTTGAAGCCTCCGAGCCTGTTCGCCGAGGGCTAAGCAAGCCTGCAGAACAACAACACAAACAGTTAAAGGCAATCGCACAAAGATAATCAAAGGAGAAGATAGAGAAAGCCAGGTAAACACTTACAGAAAGGGAGGAGCGGAGAATGTGGTCCTCGAGGGCCGCATCATTGTAGGCCCCGAGGGCAGCCCTATCCGTCTCAGGGGTCATACCCCTCAGGATGGCCCCCGGGTCGACAGCGCCACTGGCCAAAGACATACCCCTCGGGAACGCAACTGTGAGGATCTCAGGCAGCGACTCCTCTGCCCCCGCCGGCGTTCCACCCGGCAGCTTCTCCACCTGCACCCCGGAGGCGGGGTGCTCATCAGCAACAATGACCGGGGGCTCCTTCTCGGCGACATCCCCCTTCTTCGGCTTCTTGGTAGCCGGGGGGGAGCCCTTGGTCACTGCCTTCCTCTTACCGGCAGCGGCCTCGCCCTCGGCTTTCTTAAAGAGGGCAGTAGCGGGCTTCTGGACGCCCTGTCCCGACCCCTTCGGGTCCTGTTTCTTCAAACGGGCAAGGCCCTTTACATTCACCATGGAGACCGGGATACCTGCACAAAGGAGACAAAGGGTTAGTCCGACGGGTCTAAGCGAAGGGACGATAATATCCAAGCAAAAAAAAAAAAAAAAAAAAACTAAGTACAAAATTCTAAAGCCCTCGGCTCCTACCTCCGGCCCCTCCGAAGGCCTTGTTGAAGGGAGGGTACTTTTCATCGGTTTCCCCTATGAAGCGGTACCTCCGGAACCCGAGGGTGTACAAATCCTCCTCGAGGGTGCAGTCTTTGATCGCCACGTTCTTGTCTTTCCCCTCCGGGAACTTGGCCAGCTTTAGGCCGTCTTTCTCGAGAGCGGCACTCCGGATCTTTTCGTGCCTTCGGAATCGGTCACGTAGCTCCCTCGGGAAAGGGCTCTCATCCAACTTCACGTAGCACCAACGTTCTCTCCATCCTTTGTTGGAAGAAGGAGCATCGGAGAATAGTTTGAAGCGGGCAATCTGCTGCAGGTTGGCGTACCCCTCGCCGTTTTCGTGCCCCCCCCGGCACAGATTAAAACTCTGGAAGAATAGATCCAGGCTGGGCTTCACCCCTCGGGACTTGCAAAGTTGAAGGAACCCCGCAATGTAGGAGTGGCTGTTGGGCGTGAGTTGGCAGGGGACCAAGCCAACAAACCGCAAATATTCCCGGAGGAATGGGTGCAGAGGGAACCTGAGTCCCATGGAAACCGACAGGACATGAATAGCAATACACCCCTCGGGCGCCCTGGACAACACGTCGTCGGGACCTGGCTCCACCACTTCGGCCGAGGGCCCCACGTGCAGCTGAGTCACGTACAGATCTGCTCTGTCGGCCTTCGACCTGATCTCGAGGGCCTCAGTGTTCAGCCAGCTGTACCCCTCGGGTATGTCTACGGGCTTTCCTTGATCGATGGCCCTCTCCTTCTTCTTGGTAGCGGCCTTCTTCTTCTTCACACCGGAAACCGCCCTCAGGGGTATCGGATCCAACGGCCTCGAGCTACTGGCCTCCCCGGAACCCCGAGGGGGGAGGACGGCAATCGTAACCTTCGAGCTCTCCTTCTGTGCCTCATCCTCCGCTGTCTGCCAGGCGAGGGCTAAGTCTTCATCATCGCACTCCTGCTCGAAGCCCTCGACTTCAACCTCCGCAGTGAGTTCCTTCTGGACCTCCCGGGCCAGGGCCGCATCACCACCATCCGAGGGTTGTCCACTGCTTGACTCCACGTCAGAGATGCCTTCGTCCTCCATCGAGGGCGTCCTCGAGATATCTTGAGAATCACTCTCGGACGACATTCGCGCTCTAGTTCGAAGGCTCGTACAACTAGTGTTCTCTAAATGTTCTATCTCCTAGCCTAGGGGCGCAGTACAGGTAGCTAAGAGGTGAAGGGTAACTGGAGAACTGACCTTAAGAACAGAGGATTCAACCGGGGGCTGCTGTTTCTCTCTCTAGAAAAATGGGCAGAGCTTCGCTAACGGGTTTTTCGCACACAGAAGGAATGCCTGGCCTTGGGGTATTTATAGGCGATGAATCCGGGCTTGGGCCTGGATTCCGGGCCTCCGGATGGACGCCATCATTACACACCGCCGTTTCACCCAACCGGTGACGCCGCCCACGGACAGCCAGCCATCACACGCCACGTGCCCCCCCCCAACGGCTATATCCTGTCGTTACATATTCCAACGGCCATATTTCCAACGGCTATATTTTGGAAGCCCCCGGGTTTTCTACTTCACTCCACTCCATCAAAGATAGCCTCCGGGTGCACTCACCCAGAAGTGCCCCCGGGTTGTGCCCCACACAGCACATTACATAAGCCTTCGGGATCACCCCTTCAGATCCTAGGGCTGCATATCAGGGCACCCCTCGGGGCTTCCCCCTCAGCACTACAAAACCGGGTAGCCCCCGGGGAGTGCCTCATTGACGGATGGCCCATGGCACACAGGTAATGGGAGCCCTCGGATATCTTCATCACCAACTCATCAACAAACAGTGGGCCCCCCGGTAACAACTTCACTGCTGCCCTCATCTGGCAGGCCCTCGGTCCCTGGATTGAGGGGCTCCCCTTCGGCACCACCAGGACATCAACAGCAAGCCTTCGGCTAATCAACACAGGAGCCCTCAGAAGAGAGAGCCTTCGGCATTCCCGCCATTCTCCATTTTTTGCCAAGGTTTGACATTTTTGCTTCATCATTGGGGGAATTCGGTGCACTCTTTTTCCCTCATTAGGATTTTTTCCCAAAGGGTTTTTCCTAATGAGGTTTTTAACGAGGCATCCCCCCAAAATGAAACGAAAAGCGTCAGCCTTCGGCCCACAACAGCAACGCAACTACTTTACTCCTTTTCACCACTTTACAAGTGCCTCAAGGAGTGGGGGACTGGAGGACCCCCTCGGGAAAATCATTAAATTACAAAATCTGTGAAAGTCCAACAAGCAGCAAAGCAAGCCCTCAAGTCCCGACATGTGGGTAACTGAGGGACTGCCTTCGGCAGGGACATAAAAGCAGCAACTCCTCACCAACTTCAGAGATCACAACGGGACAACATCAAAGGGCAAGCACAAATCACTCCTTTTCCCTCAAGTACCTTTCGGCAAAAGGAGTGAGGGACTCCTGATGGAGTATATGGCCCGGGAACCCCCGGCCCACAGACTCCTACTACTCCAGCAAAGGCCCAACAGGCCCGACAGGCCCAAATCACAGCGCCCAGAGTACCAAGCAGTCCGCACAACGCACAGGGGTGCCTTCGGCCCCCTGGCCGAAGGCTCCAAATTATCACAGAGCGGGTTTCTCAAGCAAACTAAGAAATTGGGAGAAAACGGCGAAAGCAGCAGCCCTCGGCACTGTAAGCCCTCGGCACCAGGGGTGCCATCGGGAGGGAGAGCCCTCGGCTACTGCTCTATAGCCGAAGGCATCTCACTCGACAAGATATCCGCTTCACATGCGTACAGATCACCGTACTCTGCACAGACGTCCCATCCAACAGCCGCATTAAATGCGGCCACATGCGGCTGCCATCGCCAACCAGTTGAGGTGACCCCTCGGCCAATGAGCGCTTGACACGTGTCCCTGCCCGGCATTTATTGCTACTATAAATAGCACCCCATTTCCCCATTTGTAACCACGCAAAATACATACCGAATATACACTCTCTCTCTTACTTGTTCGCTCCGACTTCTCTCTAAGTTATTCCCCGTAATAACCCTTCGGATATATACCCCCGGGTAGACTATCCATCAATGTCAAACTCGGGTCGAGTTGGATCAGTCATCTTAAAATATAAATTTGTATGAGTGTCATTCACTACCATTTATCGCTAAAAAAATGAAAAAAAATGCGATTCTTTGTGTGAAAATTCTTTATCACATAAAAACAATGTCATGTGGTATGTCTCTTTGCAGACAATATTTTGTATAATGCATCGACGAGAGGAGATCAGTGGCGGACTCACTAAGGGTCCCACGGGGTCCTGGGACCCCGTGCACCTCGAAAAAAATACCTATATATATTATATATACATTATATAAAATTAATTATTTAATATATATTAACACAAAAATTGACATTAGGAGCGTAAGAATGAATCAGTCTAGTGGTGATGGGTACTTATTTCAAATATGATGTCGCGGGTTCAAAACTTGACGTTTTCCTTTTATTCATTTTTTCAGTGCTGGGATTAAACAATCTATACGAATTTCCAACAAAAACTTCAACTTGGTTCATTTAGCTCATTGGTTGAGTATGTCTTTCTTTGTCCCAACAACTAGAGTTCGAATCCCAACTCCTTTTTTCTTAAATTTTGCTACTTTTCTCCAATTTACTCCCATTTTCTTTGAAGGAAATTTCACTTTTATTATCCTCTAACTTTGAAGTTTTATTTTCTTCATTTCTTTACGCTAAATGTATCTAAATAACATCAAATGTACCAAGAAATACAAAATACACGCATAGGACTGCACTAATATAAATTAACGACAAATAATAAAAATATGTACAAAAGTACAACTTTAATAACTAAAATTATCAACAAACTAGGCCTAAAAAGTGTGTAAAATATAAGCACATCAGTCGCCCAGTTTTTTTCTCTGCTGCTTTTCTTTGCATATCTTTTTTTAGTGTGAGATTAAATTAATAAATTCATGTTCTTATAAATGTTATTTTGAATTTTATACTCCCTCGGTTCTTATTATAACTTCCAAATAGGTTTGGCACACAGTTTAAGATAGTGGGTATTGTGTGGTGGAGAGTTGTGCAAAGGAGAGAGAAAGTGGACGAAAAAGGAAAGTTGGAAGTTATAATAGGAACGAAAGGAGTACGATTTAGGATGAAAAGATATTTTGATGTTGTACCCAAATTTAAAGAAACCTAGAGTACCGGGAATAGTTCAGGTGTTAATTCAAATGATTCGTCATTAGTAAATGAAGAATTGGATCAAATTTTTATTAGTTTTATACTTGTATTAAATAGAGATTAGAGATATAAAAGGGTAGGGACCCCGTGACTCTGACTTTCTGGGTCCGCCACTGGAGGAGATATATATTTATCTCCTTAAAAACAAATCATAGAGGTTTTTTTTAGGATGTTATATGGTGTGTTTAATATATAAAATATTAATATTGGTCTAATGAATGGATTAGGTATATCTCATTTTTTTTTGATAAAAAAAAGAACGAATTTAATAATCCTTTTAGTAATATTATTTATATTGTTGAATTATTGAAAATATATTTTGCCATATATTTTAATTATATAAAAAATGGATCTTGAAAACGAATTTAATTATCATTTTTTTTCGAACTTAAATAGTATATTTTGACAAAAAATTCGATTTTTTTAAACAAACTTCGAATTATAAAAAATAATTAATTATCGAATTTTATTTATCCAAAATTAATTTGTAAAAACGAATTTAATAACATAGTAGTAATTTAATATGCATATATTGAAAAAAATGCTTCGTATATGCGGATTACCAAAAATTGAAGTTTTTTTTTTCGTTTTTTTTTATTATTAATTTCGGGAATGAGATTGAATTTTCTAAAAAAAATGAATATATATATAAATTTGCTTCATATTTCGTTAAATAATTTTATTGGTGTGAACAAATGGCAAGTTTAAAAAAAATTGACATGAAAATATAGTCTAGAAGTATAAAGAAAAGGCATGTACATGAGTCAACCATATATATACACACGTAACATTTTATTATGCGTGTGGGTGTATGCATGTGTCAATTGTATGTTATGAATAATAAATGTGCATAAAAAAATGGAATAGTAAAGTCAAGATTTGTCATATATATTGATTTAAAGGTGGCGGTTTTCTAAATAGAATGGAAAAATTGATTTCATGATTATTTAGTATTATGATATATTTAGAAGGATATTTTTATATGTTAATAAATTTTGAAAGAAGATTCGCACTTTTCATTTTTAGATTCTTGGCATATATATGTTAATATATTCTTTGCATATTAATTAAACATACGCATATGGGGAAATAATATTAATATAGATGGAAAGGAATATTAAACATATATTAAATAGTGAAAAGAGTAATCTTACGTGATTACGGTTCCAACTATATGTAAGTGACATATAGCATTACGGAAAAATATAACCACATAATATGTATAAAATAAATAAATAAATAAAAATGTATAATATGATCTTAATTCCAACTATATGTATTTAACATATAGCTTTACGGAGAGTATAATCATATAAAGTAAAAGTAAAAAAATTGCATAATATGATTTTAATTCCAACTATATGTATTTAACATATAGCTTTACGGAGAATATAATCATATAAAGTAAAAGTAAAATATGGTTAATTCGTGTGTTCTTTGATTCCAACTATATGTATATGGCATATAGCTTTACGGAAAAATATGATCACATGAATGTACAATAAAAAGGAAGAAGGATGCATAATGTGATATTGATTCCAACTATATGATTATATCATATAGCATTACGGAATTATAATAAAAAATTGCATCAACGATCGAATTAAGATCAACAACAATAGGATTATATAGTTTGAAATTAAAATTTCAATCGGGGATGGATTTTACCTCGATGGATAGTAATCGGAAATTGACCGTAGGCGGACAGAGGTGGTGCTGCGGCTTGGCTGGACGGCTGGTTAGACTGCTGCAGCGATTTGGAGGAGGGAGGCTGCGGACTGATGCGTCAATTTGGAGGAGGAAGGCGTGCGGACTGCTGCGGCAATTTGGAGGAGGGAGGCGTGGAAAAATTTAGGGTTACATGCTGATAACGTGTTGTAGGGAAGTGAGAGAGGTGTGTTATTCCAATAGGTAGACCCTCTTTAAATAGAGGAGAATTAAGTTTACACAAGGGTTGGGCTTCTCGGGCCCATTAGCTCATTACATAATATATTAGTGAATATTCTATCTATAATGACAGCACACTACAAGTAATTTCCTTTAACACTTTAGTTTTTTTCAAATATTACTACAATAAAACTTATTTACACGAATATGACTATTAATTATTACAATGTAGTGTCATGATAACTTCAGTTTAAAAATTGAACATAAGTTATTATGATTTCATTACTACTCTATTCACATTTTTGTAAAGAAACTTTATTTTAATCATAAATATATAATTATTTCTTTTATTTTCACATATTTCGATTTTTCTAAATAGCACTGAAACTCAATTATAAATCTTTTTGTTTTTAAATTCAAACAAATGAATACCTCTAATACACCATTTTTGTAAACACCAATTAAGGCAAGAAATTGACAGTTATACTAAAATGTAAGATTAATAAAATATGATATATATAAAATGATAAATTGCAGTGAAAACAATTTATAAAATTTCTTTAAATATTGCAATACATATTGATGCGAGTGAATTTTACATGTAGGTTAAATTCTTAAATTTTAGATTACTTTATGAGTTTCAAAACAATTAATTTTAAAATTTTATTTTTAATTTAAACATTTACTTTACAGCTTAAAGCTGTATATTAAGAGTCTGTTAGGTAATTAATATTTTCAACGTATCAGTTTTATGAGTCATTTTAGATTAATCTATGGTGTAAAATCAAGAAATGTTGGGCACTCAATTATATGTTGATCAATATAAGTGAGTTTTAAGTTACTTTTATATCTGTGAATTAACTTTGGCATATGGATGGAGAGCATGGGTGAAAGACCCGAGTTGCTCTATTCACCCATCTTATAAGAATGTTAGTTCTCATCTCCATTTCTGCTTAAACAATGTGTAAAAGGTGATTTGGTACTCGTCTGAGCGGTGTTTTGTTCCCTAGTGTGTCTAAGGTTGTTATTATCATGTCAATTATGATAGTCACTTTATGAGTGATTTTTGTTCAAATTAGCAACGCGAGATGCTTCATGATGCTATATTGTTGTTTAATTGCTATTGAAGTCATTCTGCCAAGCGTAAGTATACTTTTCTCAGAAGTCATCTTTTTTCTCAAATCGTCATGGCGTTATCGGTGGCTCGCCCCCTCTTGAACCACCACCAATATTGATTGGAAGAGTGATTCTATATTTTTATCGAACTGGTGCATTTCAGATTGGAATAAAATACATGGATGTTCTGTTGAGCGCAACATATCTACAGATGTTCTGGAATAAGGTGAGGGCGCTACGGCTACAAAAATTGGACAAGGATGTCTACATTCAACCGTATTTACAATTTTACTTATTTATGCCCTTTTTATTACTTTTTGTTCGTTTGTTTTAAATTTTTTAGAGATATTATAGGGTTTCCATACCAGGTTAGAAGCATAGAGATCGACATGATCAAATTAAGCTTTCATTTGTTCATTACATAGTCAGCGATTTTTGCGGCTCATCTGTGGGTGACAAAGTCTAAGTTTGATCATTGGGTTTCTGATCCTGGGTTGGAATTATCTCGAGTCTATTGTAATGATTTATTAATTTCAATATAAGCAGTTTTCCATTCAAAAAAGTTACTCTTATACTTTAATTGATCGAAATTATTGTAGAAGATTACTATAGTTATTTTCATATATTTTTTTTGTTTATCATTAAAAATATTATAAATATGATATTTCCACAAATCAGAAAAATAGGGAAGTCAACCGGTTCAACTAAGTTTTTGTTAGTTAAACAGATTCAAATCATTTAACCGATTTCAATGTTACCAAATGAGTACTAAAAATACAATACTTGATATAAAATCTACCAAATTAGATGATTTACCGTTATTGGCCCAAAGTATTTGATCCGGTCCAATTCATCCGATCTACCATCTCTCTCTACTGCGCGTCTCTCAGCCAGACGGTCGTACGCTAGATTGCTCTCTCCGTTTCCAGCTCCTCTCCCCCTTAGGTCGGACGCAGTCTACACCACGCCGTTCGTCTAATGTCCTGAGGTTAGTCGATTTTTACCAACTGTCTTCTTATTTTATCTCATCTTGTTTTGTTTGTTCCTACATATCTTACTTTATCTTATCAGAAGTGAATAGATCAAGCTTAGAAAGTTAGAGGGTGTTCTTGAGGTTCGTTCTTTATCTGTTCTTTCATTTAAACTATGATTAGTTTTCTAAATTAAGGACTTGTAATAAGCTGTAATTTAATGACCATCCAATATGCTGGCAGTGTTGCCTTCCTACGGCGGAGAGCCAAAATTCTGCAGATTAACTTTAAGCACGAACAGATGATGTCACAGTGACGTCATCATTTTCAGACTGGAATAGTTATCCCAGGTGGTCCTGGGATAATTCTGTCCACAACTCCCACTTCCTGTTGTACATTTTTCGAAACAACCAAAGACTAGCAATTATGCAAATTATACAAATTTGGGATACTTCAGGCTAAATCAACATTACTGCTTCTTTACGGAAGAGCCTACACTTAGTCACTTACATATATAACTGTTTTCATAGTTAGTTTGGGCGGGATAATTGTCAAAGCAAACTGCATTATTATTGATCGGTAGATACTTATATTTTGTCTTTTAAACATATTCTCTGATAATTTTATAGTTCCAAGAAGAAACATGCCTTCATGGTGGTCAAAGTCATCCAAGGAAACAAGGAAGAAAGTGAACAAAGAAAGTTTCATTGACACACTACAGAGAAAGTTTAAAAGCACATCTGACAGTAAGTGTTCCATTAAGCCCGGTGGATCTCAAAGGCGTAGTGATACCACAGTATCAAGATCAACATCACCTTCCAAAAATGTACAAAGATGTCAAAGCTTTGCTGAGCGGCCAGTAGCACAACCACTTCCTCTTCCAGGCCTTCATTCTGCAAGGGTTGTCCGCACAGACTCTGGAATCATCAGCTCATCAAGAACAAAGCCAAAACTGGAGAAGGGATCAAAGGCATCCCTTTTTCGGCCTCTACCCAGGCCTGCATGCATCAGAGGGAGATTGGATCCTGCAGATGCAGACGGAGAATTGGCTGTTGCGTCTATGTCAAGTGGATGCTCTGTTGAGAGTGATGATTTGACCGACTCACGTCTGCATAGTCCGCTGGCTTCTGATTATGAATTTGGGAGTAAAACTGCCACTGGTAGCCCATCCAGGTCAGCAAATGAAGGAATGCATTAAAAGAAAGGATATAAATTGCTCTAATGTCCTAATCTGCTTGCCGCTTTTGTCTACCCTTTTTTGAAATCTATGCACACTTAAAAAATATAAATATGAACATAGAGAGTACAATATACAATCATTTGTCTCCAACACGTTGTTTTAAATGAGCGCATTTTAGGTCAAATATAAGTTCTGACTAGCTTATCAATCCAACACATTGGTTTAAACCACGTGATATCGTCAATGAATACATATAAGTAGGAACATAAGTACATTATACCATCATTTGTCACTCTCTCTATATTACAATATTATGACTCTACCTTGTATATGATGATATGTTGATCTTCTGGTTCTACCTATTTTTATGATTTTCAAATGTGTGCCCGCACGATGCAAATTAATTAATGAGCCCTTTAAGAGTATTTAGTGCTTATATTTTTTAAAATTGATAAATGTATAAGTTGTAGTAATAATTGTGTCTATTTTCAAATTGTATTTACCTTTTTCTTGAAATCATCAAATCATTTGATGAAAATTAGTATTTACAAATATGCTACTTGCCTACTTTTTAAATTAAGGACACAGGTAAGTGATTTTGTTGGTGATGATTGAAAGAGTTCTCACTAGAACCTTCTCCAATATGTATGCATGCATGCATATGTTTGTTTATATGTATGTACGCTGTACACATGTCTGTATTCCACACGTATTATATATAAGCATATATCCTTTCTCAAGAGCTTCTTGAGGAAGACCCAATCTGACAAGGCTCTTGAATTTCTTGCAGTTTGAATGTAAAGGATCAATCCCCTATGGGGCAAATAAGTTTAAGAGGGGAAGCTGTGCCAGTCAATCTTTCTGCTAGTAGAAATGTCCCATCTTCATCTCCTAAAAGGAGGCCTCTAAATAGTCATGTGCCTAATATTCAAGTTCCTTGCCACAGTGCAGCTTTTTGGAGTGCTCCAGATAGTTCGATGTCCAGTCCATCTAGAAGTCCCATAAGAGCTACTGGCAATGAACAACCTCTATATTCCACATTATTGGCTGTGGGAAGGACCTATCCTGATCTTCATTTGTTTGGTGGTTCTGGTTGTTGTTCAAGTCCAGGTTCAGGCCAGAATTCGGGTCATAATTCAATGGGTGGGGATATGTCTGGACAGTTGTTTTGGCAGCCCAGTAGAGGAAGCCCAGAGTATTCTCCAAACCCTAGTCCGAGAATGAGAAGTCCTGGACCTAGCTCCAGAGTTCAAAGTGGGGCTGTCACACCAATACACCCAAGGGCCGGAGGTGGTTTGCCCGAGACCCAATCCGGCTGGACCGATGATGGGAAACAACAAAGTCATCCATTGCCCCTTCCTCCCTTAACAGTGTCCAACTCTTCTCATTTTTCTCACTCAAATTCAGCCGCTGCATCCCCATCGGTGCCTCGAAGTCCTGGTAGAGCAGAGACTTCAACTAGCAATGGTTCACGCTGGAAAAAGGGAAAATTGCTTGGTAGAGGCACGTTTGGACATGTTTATGTTGGTTTTAACAGGTAAACATGCATATGAACTATACTCTTCTTCTTCCTCTTCTTCTTTCTAATTTCTATTGAGCACCATTTCTACAAAATAAATTTTGTATTCATGTACATCAATATTTCAGATCCACGATTTTGGTTTTAATTTTTCAATTGTTTGAAAATCGATGCAAATATGACGCCTCTTAATGTAATCATAGACGCTTCGCCTGTTTATTACAGTTCCGTTGATTGCTTATATGATTAAATTTTGGCTCAGTGATAATGGAGAAATGTGTGCTATGAAGGAGGTTACATTATTTTCTGATGATGCAAAATCCAAGGAAAGTGCTAAGCAGTTGGCCCAAGTAAGTTAACAGCAAAAAGCTTTTATGCCAGGAAATTTTCAACAACTGTACTTTTGCTCTTACATCCACCTAATTTTTGCAGGAGATCTCACTACTGAGCCGGTTAAGGCATCCAAATATTGTACAGTATTATGGATCAGAAATGGTTAGTGTGCACCCTGAAAATCCAATAATTAGTTTACCTGCTATACATCTTAATTCTCCATATAATAAGATTTCAAGTTACATAGAGTCTGTAGTAATAGTAAATACAGAGCTGTTTACATTTTAATTCTCATCACGGATGATGTTTAGGCAGGTTCTTGCTGTAATTCTCAATTTTGGAATTATTGGAGATAACACATCTGTTGACCCCCCCAATATAAAGTAATTGGAATAAAGTAGTATTACTGAATATAATTTAAATTTTCTGTATGTGATGCTAGTTACAGAGAAGTAGTACACTTACCGTGTCTGTTATCTCCAAGTTTTGTAGGACTTAGAGTTTTACGCTCGTGGACTAGTGGCCATAGCAGGGATTTTATTGTGTATTACGTTCATTCAAGTTTTTATCATTTTATGGTATGATGCAAACCTAAGTCCTTGTGAGGATGATCTTTTGCTGTTTTGACATATGTGCGCGCACATATGTGTATATTTGTGTATATATGTGTGTGTGGTGTTTGTGTGTGTGTATATAATATTTGTATTTATGTGCTCGTGTTGATGTGTATATATGTATAGGTGTGTGTGTGTATTCCCATGTGAGCCCGCGAGTAATTATCGACATTTCTGCAATAATATTTCCTTGTATCAGGTTGGTGATAAGCTGTATATATATCTAGAATACGTATCTGGTGGCTCCATTTATAAGCTCTTACAAGATTATGGGCCATTTGGAGAAACAGCAATCCGTAGTTATACCCAGCAAATCTTATCTGGACTTGCATATTTACATGCTAAAAATACTCTCCATAGGTAAAATTATTTTTAATTTGTTTAGTTTCTTTTTTAGCTGGATGAGATGTCAATGTTTCAGAAGCCTTTGCTAGTAAAGTCCTCTTGTTACCTTTTTATATTTTTGCCTAAATTGTGTTGTAGAGATATCAAAGGAGCAAATATTCTTGTGGATCCAAATGGACGCATCAAGTTGGCTGACTTTGGCATGGCAAAGCATGTAAGTAACACATAGACTTAGCTGGACCATATATATTATTAATGTTTTAAGAGTGCTGCCTCAACTTTACAACTTAATCTTAATTGTCTTGAACAAATATCTAAAATAAATACATTGAGCGTGAGCCTATCTTATATGAACATATATTTGTATTTTCTGTTCCATACAAACTATTAAGAATTCATTTTTTTAATTATCATGTTGTGTTCCCTGGTAAGGCGAATCACTTCTATTGGTTGCGAACAGTGAACACTAAGGACTTGATTTTGTTTCCCACTCAAATTTGACAGTATAGTACGGAGTATCATAATTTAATAGCAATATACTCGAAACATGCAGATTACAGGGCAGTCGTGTCCGTTGTCTTTCAAAGGAAGCCCTTATTGGATGGCTCCTGAGGTTATTAAGAATTCTAATGGCTGCAACCTCGCTGTTGATATATGGAGTCTTGGGTGCACAGTGTTAGAAATGGCCACATCAAAACCGCCTTGGAGCCAGTATGAAGGGGTCTGTGACAACTTCTGCAGCACAATTATATTTTTATGTTCAAAGCTTAACTCTAATGAAGGACTAGAGTTCATACCAGGCCGGCTTGATGAGAATCCCGTCAGGCCAACTTTTATTTAGGCAAAAAGTGAAGTTTATGATCCAATTTTTTTGGTTAATCAGTATCAACTATTAGTATAAACCATTAGATCTTAATTTTGTTCGAAAGTGGGTCATACAACCCCACTTTTTCACTGGTAACACTTATCTAACATTTAATACTAATTTGTCATAAAAATCATATTTAAGTTTGGATTGTTTTTACTATCTAGCAATTGAAAGTAATACTCCGTAGTTAATACTAATGAATGAAAAAAATGGACCATAAACTTCATTTTCCGCCAAACGTAGAGTTGGCCTGATGGGATTCCTGTTAGGCCGGCCAGATATGAACGTTATTCCTAAAGAAGTACTGCCTATGGTCTCAATTAAGGATGTTTTTACTTGGACCGTAATTTGTTGGTCTGGTCTGGTCTGTTTAAGTCTAGTCTGGTCTGGTAAACGTCTGGTCTGGTAAACGTCTGGTCTCTGTGTATTTTATAACTACGGAAGTCAAGTCTGGTCTGTTTAAGTCTCATCTTTTAAGTCTGGTCTGGTCTTGTCTGTTTAAGTCTAGTTTGGTCTGGCCTGGGACTGAAAACAGTCCAAGTAAAAACATCCTATCTGGCCCCATTTAGCAATCAAATAAAACATAGTAAAATAAATGCTGCCATCTTATACATATTTCACATTTCCATGTTGTTTTTATTACTCACAGTGGGGCCATGTTTGTAAATTTATGATCCAAATTAATTTAGTATCCCACATTTTTTATATGGCTTATTCTTTTAACAGCAGAGTAAGTAGCTTTTGGCTATGTGACTGAGATGGACATTACCAACCACATTTCCTTTTTAGAAATTCCAGCTAAATAACCCTTGCCAAAATGGGGCTCTTATCTTTGCTTATTATTAAACGTGTGCTATGTTATGTGGCTTGAAGGTTGCTGCAATGTTTAAGATTGGGAATAGTAAAGAACTTCCAACAATTCCGGAGCACATATCAGACGAGGGCAAGGATTTTATCATGAAATGTCTGCAGCGTGAGCCACTCAACCGTCCTACTGCTTCTCAGCTTTTAGACCATCCATTTGTCAAAAACGCTGCGGCTACAGAAAAGCCCATTATTGCCCAATCCCAATCTGATCCTCCATTTACCGCCACGAATGGCCGACCAATGCCTCTGGTAACACATCTTAGTTATTTTTATCTGTTTGGGTATGTTGAATACCAGAAAATGCCAAAGATAGTTATTTTCTTGGGTATGGTTTTACAGCATGAAATCTGAAGGATAATGAAATATATGAATAATTTTTTTTTGCTGCACTTTCTCTCACTTTCTCTCATATATAGTATCTATTTGTTCTGTTAAGTGTTAACATTCTTGGGGAGTGTCGGAGTGACGCGATCGAACCAAAATGTGCTTGGCTATACGTCTTAGTCTTTATAACTTAGAAATATATAAATAGAGTTCAAACAAACTTGAATCATAACTTTATTGAGTTTGTATAAGTATTTTACTTGCCCTCGCATTTTATTTCCTTTAAAAGTTCTCCCCTATTTTCCTTCCTACTCCAAATGAACCTAATGTATTGAGATGCTATCTGTTATCTTCATGTGAACTGGGTCAGTGAATTTAAAGTATCATATTTTAAACTCGCTGCTGTATCATTTATGAATTATTATTTTCCAGGGCATTGCTCAAAGGAGAAATATTCCTAATTTTGAACCAGAAAGACTTGCTATCCATTCATCGAGGGTATTTTCAAAATCCGCTTTCCAATGCAGGTATATTAGTCCTTCACCTTCATAATAAGGAAAAATCTGGAAACTGGGTTTCAAGGGATTAAAAAAAAACTTGCAGGGATGAGAGCATATTTGACCATTTTACTTATCACACTCAATGACCCATTTTTGTATCCGATTTTCTTGTTTTATTGTGCAGTGATATCCAAATCCCGAGGAATATTATCTCTTGCCCGGTTTCTCCACTTGGTAGCCCTCTATTACATCCTAGATCTCCCCAACAACGTCTAAACAATGGAAGGATGTCACCATCACCGATATCAAGCCCTCACAACACCTCAGGTTCATCCACACCCCTCTCTGGAGGTGCAATCCCTTTTCCTCACTTCAACCAGTCTTCCGTCTACATGCAAGTTAATAGCACTGCCGTCCCGTATTGGGACCCCGATGCCTTCAGGGGGATGCAATCAACAGGAACTAACAACAATTGTAATAACAATAATAATAACAATAATAGTGCCTCTGGAACTTTCCGGGGGGATATGATGACACAATGTGAAAATGATGGGAAGCAGGCGGCATTGGCTAACCGCGTGTCGCAGCAACTGTTTGGTGGTCATCATCATAACGATAAGTCAAATCCGTCATTATTAGATCTTAATCCTTTCCCTGCTCCCTTATCAGCAGGCCGCACAGGTGGTTCATGAGAACACTTGTTTGTTTAGTGGGTTTTTCTTCATAGTTGGGGTTAATCAATTGTAATGGTGATTTGAAATAAGGGTTAACTGACGTGAGGAATGATTCTATGGAGATTCCTTTGTCGTTTTTGTTTGTCACTTGAGGATGTGGATAACGCTTTTGTGGCTGGAATGAAGGAGTGAGAAGAGCCAATTGTGTTGGAGTGTGACGTGGACCCCACCAACCCCTCTGCGGGTTTGTACAAAGTTTGGTTGATAAAGATTGGGTTGGGTTATTCTTAACTGGGATCCACTTGCTGATTCATTGATGATCCGCTTTGCTTTTGGGGGATGAAGATGGTTGCTTCCATTAATCCAGTTAGCAGCTTCTTACTACCGGTCAGACGGTTCTTGTATTAATCATTGTACATTAAGTGTCAATACGAGATTAATGATGATTAAGAACATCTGATATTGACCATGTGCGATTCTTTTTTGGGTTTTCTAGGGGAGTCGGGTCGGGTTGCAGATCGTAGGCTTCTGTACAGAGATAGCAGTAAGTGAAAAGAATTCTGGACTGGGCAGATTGAGCAAATAACAATCACTCAGGAGATGATTTATTCCATTTTATTTATTTTCTGAGTCTCTGTTTATTTTCTTTAATTTTCACTCGATTTACATTTTTACTGGCATTTCTGGTTAAAACTTAAAATTGCTATGATGTGCAACTGTGCAAGTGCGTAAAAAATTGCTCCACAGTCCACGATGACATTAGTATTACGGAGTATTTTGCCAGAATATGAATATTTAAAACTAAGGTACTTTTTTAAAATGCAAAAAAATCTACATGATCCTAACTTTAAATCATTCAATTTTTGAACTGCATCTTTGAGGATTTTAAAGATCCGTTGGGAATAGTGAATTAGGTTTTAATAAAAGTCTTGGGTGAGCACTTGGTATTTATAAACCCGTAAGTTGAATTTGGGTCTATCTTTCTAGCACACTTGGAGCTATGTCCACTTCTCTAAAGTTTTTTTTTGGGGTGGAACACTTCTCTACAAGTACAAGAAAGAACACAAAAGGACGATGATTCTAGCAAAAGTAAGAAGACTAATGATTCCGAAGGTTATTATTAAAATGCGGTTGGTGCTTTTTAACACTATTAGGTAAACGAGTAAATTAGCACATGGATTGCTCAGTACTCGGGGCGCTGTGATTTAGGTCTGCTGTGTTTCCTGGGCCTATTGAGTCTCCATTAGAATAGTAGGAGTCTATGGGCCAGGGTTCCTGGGTCATATACTCCATCAAACAAATTGATCATTATAGGGTTCATGTTGTCCACTTTATAGTTAACGAGTCATTTTGCTTATTTAAAAGCAGATCTCTACGTCTAATTGTAGAACTTACGATCAGATTGAATATATCTGTTCTGATGAATATCTGCGACTCTTATGATATAAGGCTTTTTTATATGTATGTGCTGGACGAACCTAATAAGTTGTTTGCACAAGTCACATATGAGTGCAAGTTGAAAGACAAAGATATACGTGGTATAATTTGTGGCAATTTGGTTGTTTTTAAATAAAAGAAATGTATTTATGGTTAATCCGGTACCCCTTATACAAAACCATACTATCTCCGTTCCGTTTTAATCGCAACATGTTGAATTTTACACTATTCACATGTTCTACTTTGACTACATTTTACGCTATTATTTTATGAAAATTATTTTTTTAAAAAAATTTATTTAATTTCTCTCATTACAAATTTTCAAAATCTGCTTTTTAATATTTTTTTACTAATAGAATTAAGATATAATTACGGTCAAAGACGTGCGTTGGCAAATGTGAAAGATTGATCGTTGCAACTAAAAAGAACGGATGTAGTATAAGATTAAGTTGAACATAAAGATACATAATTGTGGCGACGATTGATTTTTTCAAATAAAAATAATGTATCTATAGTTAATCCGTGTACCAGTTATACAAAAACAGATAAGTATAAACTGATCTCAAAGATACATAATTTGTTGCAAAAAATCTAATCAAATGAGAAGCCTCGTCTAAAATAAGATACTTCCTCCGTTCCTAAAAATTCTTCCCGGTTTGACTTGACACGCTTATTAAGAAAGTGGAATAAAGTGGAAATGTATGATTGTGGTTGTGTAAGAAAAAAGTAAAATGAATGTGAGCCACACAAATTGTCCAAAACGGGAAGTGGGAAATATTTTTTGGAACAGCCCAAAATGGAAAGTGGGAAGTATTTTTGGGAACGGAGGGAGTACATATTAACATATACTCTTAATTATAGCTATTTGCCTATTCAGCAAATATAACAGTTTATATTTATACAAAAAAGTGGAGTTTTGACTTGTAATTTTGAGTAGTTTTTGATGAGCGAAATATACGAGGAACTTTATGAATTTCCACTCGGAAAGAAACAATAAATCTTATTTTTAAAATGAAACAATAAACCTTGTTTTTTTGGAAAGGAGAAACTTATTTATTAATAACGATGAGAATAACAAGACAACAATATGATAACACAAAGCTATCATGGAGTGAGACATAGAATTGATATGCCCCTAAAACCCCGTCAAATTCACTTACCACACATCAGGTAGGTTAAACTAAGAGCATCGCTGGACATGCTACTAAAAGGAACAAGACTTAAAACAAGAGTTATCAAAATGAAAAACAACGAACATAATTAAAACTCTTGATTTTTCCTCCAATCAACCACCTCCAAAGATGTCATTCCGAAACAAACCTCATTCATCACTCTTATTCAAACTTGTACACAAATTGATTTTGAATCGAATTTCTTCCTCATGGATTTAATTATTTGAAAATCAATTTTGTGAGAGCTTACAAAATAAAATGTCTTTTACAAACCTTATTATTTGTAAATTAGAGTAGAAATCACATTATAAGACAAAAATTTATGAGTATCATCAAAAGTCATCACATATACGAGTGTAGAGATAGATGTAATAGCGGTCGCAACAAAGGACTGTCGTTTATCGGGCAAAAGTACAAACGCCCAAATCACCGCGTCATACCAATCGAGGTAAGAACATCTGACAGTCACGTGGCTGCGCTACAACAACTGAGGCTGAAAAACCTATAGAAATATTTTTCGAAATTCTCCGCTCTCGATTTCTTTTTTCATTTTTTACCCCATTTCCATTTTTGTTTATTTTATTTATTTTGTAAATTTTTTCCGCACAATCTCAAACCCTAGTTTGTACTTTTCTTCGTCTCCCTCCCGCGGTCTGCGCAGGCTCACCTCCTAAGATTCAGTTTCTCTTTCGGGTATGTGCGTTTTTCATTTCTAATCTCACCCTGTATATTTTAATTAATTGATTGAGCATTTGAATTCTTCAGCTCTGTTTCGATTTCCCTGGTCCTCGATTCTTAGTCATCTTAATATAGGTAGCTTATTCAATTGAACTGGAATTGAGGTTTAGGATAGTTATGGGTGGCTCGATATTTCTGCCGTGTTAGGCCTATTGCATAGGCAGGGTGGGATGATGAAATTAGAACGTTTTAGATAATTGATGCTTGGGAGGTTGGTAATGGTGGTGTGGTGGTCTGAGATTGACGGTGAAATGATTGATTGCAACCTTGCAAGGCTACATCCTCTTCGTTTGGAGATATTCTGAATACGTCCATATAATTGATTTATTATTCTTCAGTTTCTCTCCTGTAATCCTGTTGTTCTTCGGTTCTTCCCCTCTCTTTATTTGGCTCAAATGTTGTTCTTATCTTGTGATTGAGTAGAAAGATTCACAACAGTTGAGGCATCCTTTTTTTGTACTTTAGGAGACATATAGAAGTCGTTTGGCTACATCATCATTTCATCATTTTCATTTACCCCAGTGCCGCAAAGGCTCCCACCTACGGTGGGGTAAGGGGGTCGGATGTACGCATGTACGCAGTCTTACCCCTGTACTAAAGCACAGAGAGACTGTTTCTGAATGATCCATAGTGAAAATCCGTCCAAAATTGCATGGACTGACCGCTGCTACATAACAAAGAAGCGCAGACATTTTAGTGAGCCATTTTGCTTTATTCCATCATAATCTCAAGTCGTTTGGCTACATAATCAATAAATTTTCTTTTCGATATTTGTCAAAAAATCCCTTTTTATGATTTTAATGGGGATAATATATTGTCTCTGAATAGTAAACATAGTATAGACACATGAATACCAAAAGTCAAGGTAATGATGGAGAAGCAGAGTTGTAGTCATTGTCCAGTTATCGAATTCTGTAATACTATCTCTTAATGCAATCAAGAAATTATCTTAGAATGAAAGTTTTTCTTTTGGATATCTGTCAAAAATTTCCTTTGTCTAATTAATGATTAAGACAATATTTTATGTGTATAGTAAGCATAGTCTAGACAGACGAGTACTGTAATACACATTTTGTTCCTTTTAATAAGTTCTTCATCGGAAGGATAATAAGACCTGCACAGTTTTTCTTTGAATAACTTGTAGATGAAAACTTGGAAGCGGGAAGTGGATTTGTGGTGAAAAGCTTTAGATTGTTTGCCAGAATCCAATAGCATTGTTCTTGCCTCATCACCTGCCAGAAAGCTCCATGGCAGTTGTTAAACCAGAGGTGTGTATTTTGCTATTATTCTTTTTGGATGATAAATGTCATCCTTAGAAATTTTAGTTTTTGTGTTTTGGTTGGTGACAATCTGCATCCTCTGTCGGTTGTGATTAGTCAAGGTTTTAAAAAACTAAACAAGCTTCTAGGCATAAGCCTCACCGGTGAAAATGTAATAATGTACTCCATAATAATTTTAAAATATCATACGGAGTATAATTCATTAAGCAGTTGGAAGTAAGAGAAAAACTACAACAAAAGAATAAAACAAAACAATCAGATTTACACGTATGACTAAGTGACTTAGTTACGCATAATAACTACTACTCCCTCCGTCCCCAATAACTTTACCAAGTTTGACCGGCACGGGAAATAATAAAATAAAAATTGTGTGGTTGAGGTTTGTGCAGAGGAGAAAGAATGAACTGGAACCACAAATTCTTTACTTTAAAAGAAAAGTTGCAAAGTTGACGGGACATCCAAAAAAGGAAAGTTGGCAAAGTTATAAGGGACGGAGAGAGTATTCGCATGTTAACTCATAAAAATAATCTAATACAGAGTATTTAAGCCAGATCTTCATGACAAAAGAAAGATTAACAATCACTTGGTAAAAAAATTGTTGGTTGCTACTTCTGAAAGATGTAATCAAGTAGAGAAGAAAGGGGCCATGCAGAACTGTAGAGAAGAAAGAGGTCGAGTAGATTACAAACAAAGTAGCTGGGTAGAGAATAAACTTCAAGAGTTCTATGGTTTAGTTGGGTTAAGTTTCTTTTATTAATGAAGTTTCTTGATTGCACTTATTATCTGAGTTTGTTACTCTTTTTTCAAGATGAAGTCATATATTTGGCTCCAAACTACCGATGGTTCAATTCAACAAGTAGAGGAAGAGGTTGCAATGTTTTGCCCTATGATTTGTAGAGAAGTTATTCAGTCTGGCATGGGTTCCTCCAAGAATTATGCAATCACACTCCCTCAACGAGTAAATCCTGCTATATTGGGCTTAATACTTGATTATTGCCGATTCCATCAATTACCCGGTCGTTCAAATAAGGTCTGTTTCAGCTTCTACATGTTTGCTTGCAATTGTATGTGTATAAACCTATCAGAGGGTGTAAACTGGAACTTCTAGGCTCTGCCTGGCTTAGGGGTTGATTATCTTATTTGTATGGTGGCTGCAGGAGCGCAAGACTTATGATGAAAAGTTCATCCGCTTGGATACAAACAAGTTATGTGAGTTAGCATCTGCTGCTGATAGTCTCCAGCTAAGGCCATTGGTGGACCTTACCTGTCGTGCACTTGCTCGGATGATTGAAGGAAAAAGTCCAGAGGAAATACGTGAAACCTTTCATTTACCCGATGACCTCACAGAGGTTAGAGCTGTAACAAGGCACTTGATACCTCGTCTATCATGTTTCTACTGACAAAAAAAATGGTTTTTTCCATCAGGAAGAAAAGCTGGAGCCCTTAAGAAACATGACCGATGATCCACGAATCCGATTACTTAATCGACTTTATGCACGAAAAAGGAAAGAATTAAAAGAAAGAAAGAAATTAAAGGTATGCTGACATAAGGGTTCCATTGACATTTGTTTATCCAGTAGTAGTTTCAGCCGTGGTAATTTAGTATTAAAAAACTAGCCGTATCTTCCAGAATCTTGAGGTGGAAGAAGAGCAGTGTTTTGATGAGCGCTCCGTCGACGATCTTTTGTCATTCATAAATGGTGGAGATGGAGGTATCTTATCTTAGAAACAGGATTGAACAAAATCCTAAAAAAGTTGCCAAATTTACACATGGCTGTACTGCAAGAGTACTGAAGTTATTATTTGTATTAATTTGAAGTTCTCTTTTTAGTTTCTCCAAGAGGAATTTTGAATCAGGAAAGTGAGCTTCATTTTTGGCTCACAGTTCTTGCATTGCCGCTGTTGTGTTTTGATTGGACACCTCTGGTGCTCTTGATATCCGTTGCTGGATACTTCAACAACACTTGAATACTTTTCATGTTTTTTAATAAGCAAAGTAATGTGCCCTGCCAATGTTCTAAAAGGTGTAAGGCATGCAATGTGTCAAGGCCAAACCTAAAGGATTTGAAGCCAAGACGTGAAAACCCGATCTGTAATTTATTCATATTTATTATTTTATAATGATATAAGAAAAAGAAAAATATCAAATGTTTTAATACAAATCTAAACATAAAATTTTCATGTTTCAGTAAATACATAATTTTTTAAAATATAAAAAACTTGAAGTACAAAATAGAATATTGTTGCTTTCTAGTTTCTAGTTTCTACAATTAGATTACATAATAAACCTATTCACACTTTTTTTAAAAAATCTTTTTCGTAAATTACTTATTCTATTAAAACAGCTCGTGCCTTTTCATACCTGATATTGCCTTTTCTTGCATTAATAGTCGACTTTCGAGTTGACTGCCTTTTTCATGCCTAGCTACAATGTTGGGGGGTTTTCCTGCTGCCAAATGCATAGGTGCCACCTTTTGGAACACTGGTCCCTGTTTAAACATTTTAAATTTAGTCCATATTTTTATTGAGCATGCATTTTTTTCTTATTTTGCAAATGCTTGATTGGGCTTTTAACCATTTGTAGACTCAAAAGGAGTACGATCGAATAAAAATAAGAAGAAAAACCGGCGAAGGAAAGAACATTCTAAAAGCTCTTCAAATAGTGAGAGTGGGAGCAAGAATAAGGTTGGTGCCTGCATGAACTAATGCTAATATCTTCTTTTCATGATGCCACATGTCTGCTTAGTGTTTTCTTTTGGTTGGTTGTTATCTGTATTCTCAGGGGCATAATTGTCTTCCCTCCAGCCAGACAGCGGGTGCCATTAATGATGTGCCCTCTCCAAGTAGAACTTCTAAGCAGCAAAGTTCTGCATCTGTTTTGCTTTCATGTAACGTTGACTTCGATGATGACGATGATGATGGTGATATTGATGATGAGTTAGACCCGGCAATGAAGGAAGAACTTGACAGGTTTGATGATTATTTCTTTCCTCAGATTTATGTATTAAATTGCTAAGCTGTCAGACTGTCAGTAAGGCTGGTACTTATGGTTCAAACCGATTTCGGATTTTCTATCGGATTAGATCCAAAATTTTGTAAGTTGAGTTTGAATATGATTGGTTATTTGGTTTAAATCTGATCCATTTAAAAAAAGTTGTCAAAAATGGTTCACGTCTCAGGTGTACATATAAAATGTTTTATCTGAACCAGAACCGAAGCTTTAAATACACTGTATAAATAATAAATCATCAATAACCTATTTAATTCAATGATCAATAATATTTTTATGTTTATGATTTGATAAACTTGTATTTAGAGTTTTTACCATTGTTCTGTTAATATATACTCAAAGTTTGTTTCAACTTGGACAAAAAATAACAGTTTAAACGTTAAAAGCTTGGGTTTTTATTTACCCTGAAAATGCAACGCCAATATTCTTATGGTTGGATTTTGGGTCTTCAAAGTTGCACCCAGTTTTTTTCGTGTGGAAGGGGTGGTGGCTTGGCTTCCAGGTTAGGGGTTGGGTCAACACAAATCATTCCCATCCCCACTCCTATACTCCTAACTCGCAAAAAATAATGATTATTTCAGGGAGGTGGAGGATTTTGCGCGGAGGCTAAACTCTGTGTGGCCAGATAGGATGCAGGAGCTTCTATCTTTGGGGGGTCAAGAGAGGAGGCTTGTGGTACCCATATCTATGAACGGTAATGGTTCTTTAAGGAGATGTACAGATTAACTGCCGATGTCCTTCCTTTTCCCCATCCAACAACAGCTCTCAAGATTAATTTATTTGTTTTCCAAGTCCCACAAGTCAATTATGCTGAAAACGATGTGCTGGTGGAAAATTCCGAATCATCTTCTAAGCTTGTTGGCGCGGGTGGGAGAATGATCATATAAGGTGGCAGGTACTGATTTTAAAAGACAGCATAAAAGGGCAGGATTGTAAAATGTAACTGGTGTTGTATTGTTTTCACAGTTACTGCGCACATAGAAGTGTCATCTGGCGATTAGCTGAACTTTTATGGTTTAGCTCTCAAAGTCAGAAGTTTCCCCCCTACTGTATAAGAAAATCAAATGAAAAGGAAATTATTCAGTTCTGCGATTTATGGCAAAGCATTTTGATTTCTTCTTGCATTTTCTTTATAAACTTATGACCTGCTTAGTGAGAAACATTGTATGCTTATATAGTTCTATGAGCTCATGTTATATTCAGAAATGTTGTACTACAATTTATCGTACTAGGATAGGAAATGTCAACAGTTGTGTATGATTTACATTCTTTTCTTCTTCTATCTCTCCCTTTTGTGAAGATGGTATGGCCTACAAATTTGAAACTCGGAATACCAGGCTACGGTTTCAGCTTATTTCACAAATGCATTGCCTCCCATTTGACATGCTGGTAGGCTTGGTAATCACTGTATCAGGGGACTCTAAGATCAAACTGGTTGAGGGGTGTTTGGTGGTTCAAAAACAACTTGCACCTTACTCTGTAGTTGACATTTAAAGATATAAACATATGCGTTGCTTCACATGAGGGGTGTTTGGTGGTTTGTTTTGTCTTTAGCAGTTGGAATGTAAATGTCAATATTGAAAAATACATTAAGCGCTTGTGGAGATTAAAAGTTCAAAAAACGCTCGAGAATCATTTGATGAGAAATCAAATTAGAACTTGAAAAAACTATGAATGGGGCTTTGGTCCAGAGGTTGTGGTGTTGCTTTGGTACTTGAATGTTACGAGTTCAAATCTTGAGAATGATCTCTAGTGAAATTGAGAATGAGACTTTACTCTTTATACACTTAGGTGGAGACTCTTCCTGAGACTCTTATCTTGTGGGACGTCAATGTGTGTTAGATTGACTTTTTATTTTTGCTAATTATGATCTTTCTATTAATTCACATTTCTGTTGTTTGAATATTAAGAGGTAAAGGTTACACTTTTAAAGTAACCTTAGATTTTGTCTATCTTTTATTTCTTTTTAAATGGGTAGACAAATCATCTGGAGTAAATGTCGAGTAACATTTACTGAATTTTATTAATATTAAAATAAAGTACAAAAGAAAGGGAATTGGACTAAAATTGCTCTAGAGAACTAGAGATGACATATCTCTTCGAAATATATGTGATGGAGTACATTTCCATATATTTCAGGGGTATCAACATTCACGAACAAAGAAGTCTCCAGAAAACATAAAGTCAATATTCCGTCGAGGCCGACCTCAATCCGCCTGAGATCGATCCAACATTTGACTCCCATATCATCGAGATAAGGCCGAAACTGCATTTGAGGCCGAGATCGATAGCGTCGAGGCCAATGCCGATCTGACGCCGTGTAAGAACTCAAGGTCAACTCAGCGCTTCAAGAAAGTCAGCGAGATGAAGAAATCCTCCACTAGACGAACAGTTAATCGAGGTCGCTCCCTCCATAGTAGCATGCTGTGCCCGAGCTCAATCTCTTTTGCTGAGCTCAGGACCTCACCAAACACTTGTGGATTTGGACAAATTCAGTAATCAAACATCAGGCATTGCTACTGACACGACATCAGCATAACAGCTGTATAAAGGTCACATCACTCTGGCCGTTATTGCACAGAATATTCCAGGTGGCACACGTGTACCATACACATGTGTTATGGTACACAAAAGACAATTTTGTTACGCACCGTGTCAACCAGTTAACTGTCCAAGCTATCTTTCCAATCAGTTTTACACGTGTCATCACACCATTAGACTAGCACATTTCTTCTTGTTAGTCAAGTTATACACGTGTCCTCACCACAATAAAATTACATCTTTTTACTCGTTGGTCAAGTATTTTTTTTTCTTACTATAAATATTACTCCAACATGTGGAAAGGGATTCAATCCAGATTTTAGTGCAAACTTACCCTTACTCCGCTGAATTTCTTACTCTATCTTACTTACCCCTAGGTCAGGAATCCATCATTATGAAACTGTGTGAATTATGGATTTCGTGACTAATATTGGAAAAAACCCGTATCGAGTTATCCGAAGAATTCAAACGAGCTTGAGATAACACCTCCCTAACATGTCAGATTGAAATGTTATCTCTCTTACCATTCGACCGTAACTTTTGAGTCATAAATGTGGTCACGCAGAAGAGAATACAACACCTGTTACATTTTATTTTCAAAAATGATGTTTGTACACACTCTTATACACACTTTAGTGCACACTTATGTCTGTGAAAGTTTTTTTTGTCTGTGAACATCGATTCATAGACAATGTTTTGCACAAACAAAATATTGTCTGTGAACCGGATTCACAGACAAAAAAAACTTCACAAACATGGTATGTATAAGGTGTGTACAAGGGTGTGTACTTTTATTTTATCATAAAAGTTGAACTATCTCAGTACAACACCGTAACTAAAGGATGTTTGGAACTTTCTTCTTATGCTTTAAGAGCAGAATTAGAATCTATTTTTCAGAAATTACAGGCTCAAAAAAGCAGGCTTTGAGTTCAGCATAATGGCAGGCCGAATCGGCTGGAATAGGAACGCTCAGTCCAAATATCATCGTGCCGTGGGAATCTCTCATCAAAGCACCACCTGAGGATTTTTCCGGTATGTACGACGAATCTACGTTCAATTTAAGCTGGCTATGTAGAAAAACATAACCAGTGATCGTTTTCAGCTTCTTGAGTTTGCTTGACCAATCCTGGGCATATCGCTTGATTTGGTATATCAAGGTTTCCGTAGTCGGAACCGATTGCTTGTTGCCCCAAACCAATTTTCGGAATAGGTTTTCCAAATATACCAAGCGATAATCCTAAGCGTATTTTGCATAAAAATATCTTTAGATGTTACATTAGGGTTGAAGGATCCCTGTAACTAATGACTCTGTGAACTTTGTAGATTCCATCGAAAAATAAAAGCTTCATTTTTCTCATTTCTAGTAGGAATCTTGTTTTTATAAGACATTAGCATGAATAGTTCGGTTCGAACTCGAAGGCTCCAGATGAGTAAGAATGTTAAGGATATTACACTCTAATATTCTAATTTGATTCTTCTTGTTAAAGAATTTTGGTTAACTTCCTAACAAAAGTGGGAGAAATAAAGATACACTTAATGTAATAAAACATCCTACATGAATTTATTAAGAGGAAAAATGTGTAAAATTATCATATGGGTAATCCATTATAAATGTCAGTTTCAATATGTGCTTGAAGCATTTCAGACAGCTTCATTATATGAATATGAAATTACTCAATCATCCTTCTCAAATTATCATAAGGGTAATCCATTTCAGACAGTTTCATTATATGAATTTGAAATTACTCAATCATCCTTCTCAAATTGTTCTCAATATATAAGTTGCCGTTGACAAGTTATATGAAGTCATCTACTCAACTTTACATAAATTTTGTGTTCATGGCTCATTGGACGGTGTTAATTATAAACGAAGGGTCCTAATATTTGATGAAACCCTAATGCTCTAATCTATGATTGATGTTATGCGGAAAGGAGAGCTCAGTCAGTACTGGGCATGAAGTCCAGTGAATGCCAATTTTATATTTTATTACAAAGTTTGGATATGATTCCTGTTATTTAAATCATGAGCCTTTGAAAGACAGACTAAAGATAAATATACGTACACAAATGATATCCTTGATTACACTTATTAAAGAAAATTAATACGTACTATTAAAGGCTTAGTGAAATAAGCCTTTGAGAGGTATGGATATATTGCAAGGATATTACACTTAGGGGTAGACCCGATCCGGACCCAGGAACGGCACTGTGCGGGACTGGACCGGGTCCATAGGTACATGGTCCCAGTTCTTAGTGTCGGGGACCTAACAGGTCTGTCCCGGTCTGAGTTTTGGTCCTGATCGGTTAAATTTATTTTATTTTTGCCTTGGAACCGTTCAATTCTTTTTTCTTTAAGGACTGGGCCGGACTGCTAGGGTTCCTGGAACCGGCCCGAACTGGATTTATATGGGTCAGGCCCGGGCTTTGAAAACAATGGGAGGAACCAGGGTTCTAAATTTCTAATTAATATTACGAGACCATAAACTAAAATTAGTGGACCCACTATTTGGTGGTAATGTAAGATACTCTGAGTTATATTCTTCAACTGTGTAAGATACCTTTCCTCAAATTGTTATTAATATTACTTGAAGGTGACAACTATGGTGCCTTTGCAAATTTTGAGGGTACGGTGCATTTGTTAGCTGGTCAAATAAAAATAAGGCACGTGGATAGATTAAAGCATATTAATATGCTGACTAGGTATTGAATTTAAGAGGAACGGAATTGCTTTTTAATCCCTACAGATGGAATGGAATTAGACGGCCCATTCTAACGTAGAACATTGACGGAAATCTGGTAGCAAACTTAGACTATAGATGCGCAGAAGAACACAGATGCAAGGAGGCAAAGGTTGTTTCGCCGAAAGAAGACCACTCAACTTGTATGTATATAGTTGATTCACATATCCGATTTAGGGTTTGGAATTATGTTTTTCTGTTGAAATTTGTTTATTGTTGAGATTTTTTTCTCTTCCCAGCAACATTTATACCCCATTCTTCTCTTTGATCATTGGAACATGTTCGTATTTTCACCTGTCACCATGAACAACTATTTTCCCTAATTCTTTCATTCACATAATCACTACCAGAATATAGGAGAACACTTTGGATTTGCCTATGTGTTAAACTCATTATTTCTTTATAAAGGCATTGTATTATGAAGTAGTCAGGTTAGTATGTATCAATAAGAGCTTGTTTTTCAATAAGCTATCCAAGCCTGCTACATTGTTTTCAATCGAGGTACCGTACACTGTTTTTCAATATGCTATCCTTTTTTAATCAAGGAACCGTACATTGTTTTTGAGGGTAGAGTGTCTTGTATTTTGATAAAAATCTGAAGTTTTCCTCCATCAATAGTGAATATAATTGTTGTGTCTTTCACTTTTAGGGGGGAAACTGGCTGGAGTTTAAAAACTCCAGCTCTTCGCTTGGAACTGTTGGAACTCCTCTAGTGATCATCTAATCTTGATGCCTTTACTAGAGAAATTGTCTCCTTCTGGGAATGTGATTGTTAAAATTCAAAATTGAGAAGAAAAGGAAAAAGAAGACGTAATGATTAAGAATAAAAGAAGGAAGGAGTGAAGGTTTAGGGGACTGCTGGGTATTTTCTATCCTTATTCATATTCAGAAGAATTGACTAACAATTCTGGTAAATTTCTAAAAACCGGATTTCGGGAACCATACAAAATAGTTTTACTTTTTCTTTTCTTAAAATTGTTCAAAGTTCACATGATTAGCAGTATGAGTAGTTTTGGATTATGATATACTACACATTGCATATAATTTTTTGAAACATAAAACAAAAAACATAAAAATTGAAAAGAATTGGGTTATCTTTGTTTTATACAAACACATAATCCATCTACCATATTCAAGCAGTGCTTATTCCCAATAGGATGTTGTCTATGTTTTGTTTCTTTAACCAAGATCCAGTGCACATATTGTCCGCAGATTCAAATTATTACAATGATACTGGAATGCATACGGTAGCAAATTGAAATCGAAATAAGAATTTGCTAATTGACTTTAAAGCCATTTTATTGGCTTCACTTTCTGCTCGTACTAATAGAATTCAGTTTCAAATATGTCAGGTGGGTGATGATTGTAGTGCTGGGATGTGATGTTTGTTGGATTCGGGTTGACCCGTATCAGAGTGAAAACCTCAAGGAATTACTCAAATGGACACCTGCGGTATTGACAGTGTGAATTAAAAATGACTCACAGGAAACTCCCAAAACTATTACCAAAAGCGGTGGCGGCGGCAGTCATCGTCCCCGCGTCTCTCAACCCAACCGCGGCGTCTAACCTTCCGCTATCGGTTCTCGACTCCACCATCGGCACTCTTCCAGCAGCCACACAAACGCAGTTAACCCGACTTGTACAGACTCACTTAAAACCTTCCTTCACTCCCAAAGACCTTCTTTCCTTTCTCAGGAAACATATCCACTATCACCCCACACTCACCCACCTTGACTTTCACCTCTTCCGATATGCCGCTTCCGTCGACTCTTTCCGCCACGACCACTCCACCTTCGAATGGATGTGCCGTACGCTCGCCATCTCCAACCGCCTCGACTCCCTCTCACCCCTCCTCCAATTCATTGCCGCTAACCCTTGCCCATGTGCCGACGGTATCTTCTCTTGCCCTAGAACCGAACCAATCTTCCGTTTCGCAATCAATGCGTTCTGCAAATCCGGCAGATTCGATGACGCTCTGCTTGCATTTGATACTATGAAGCGGTTGATTGACGGTAAGCCTGAAGCAGCCATGTATAACATAATTATTCACGGATTTGTTAAATTTAGGAATTATGATAAGGCTCTTGGATTTTATGATAGAATGATCAATGATCGCGTTAAGCCCGATATAATTACGTTTAACACCTTAATTAGTGGGCACTGTAGAAATGCCCAACTCGGATTGGCTTTGCAGATGTTTAAGGAGATGAAAAACCACAGGTGTGTACCAAATGTGGTTACTTTTAACACTTTGATTAAGAGGTTTCTAATAGAAGGCGAGATTGAGGAGGGAATTGGGATGGCCTATGAGATGGTTGAATTAGGGCATGGGATATCAAGCGTGACTTGTGACATTTTGGTTAATGAGCTTTGTAGAATGGGGATGTTGACAAACGCTTGCAGTGTCTTGATTGATTTTTCCAGAAAAGGCGTAATGCCAAATGGGTTTGATTACTTTGACATAGTAGAGAGGTTGTGTAGTGAGGGGAATGTGGGGAGAGCAGTAGAGTTGGTTAATGAGCTGTGGAGCCGGGGAAATGCTCCAAGCCCAGTAGCTTGTACGACCTTGATTGAAGGATTAAGAAAAGAAAGGCGGATTGAAGAAGCATATATGTTTTTAAAAGATATGCTTAATGAATGTATAGTTCCCGATGGTGTGACATTTAACTGCTTACTTAGTAGTATGTGTAGTGCAGGGAAATCATGTGAAGCTAATGAGTTGAGGCTCCTGGCTTCCAGTAAGGGATTACAGCTTGATGCAATGGCATATAGCATTTTGATATCTGGGTTTACAATGGAGGGTAAAAGGAAAGAGGGGGAAATTTTGCTGGATGAGATGCTGGATATTGGGTTTATACCAGATATTTTTACTTATAACAGGTTTAAGGATGAACTTGGAAAGGTGTAGAGTTTGAATGAATGACAACTATATGAGAACTAGAAAGTTATGAAATGTCTGAATTCCTTACTACAGTAGCATTATACTTCTTTTCAAGTTATGAGACCAGGTGTCACACTTGGAGTTAACAAACTGAAGTTCTGGGGATTGGGATAGCATTTTACTAAACTCTCGAAGATAACAAATTGAAGTTCTGAGACCAGGTGTCACGCTTGGAGTCTACTACTAGGTTGATGGCAGCTAGGTGATTTTGCTTCTGCTTGAAATGAGTTTTACCTGACTAAAAATCATCCCTTCACGGCTATATATGCATATTGTTTGGACCCTTGGAGTGAGGACAAATTCACATACGAAGCACACAAAAAACAGTGCGCTCGAAGCTGGAAGTAGTTACTTTACGGTCTCTTGGAATGTATCCTGGCCTTGGCATTTTATTCATTCTGTTCTAATGTAAATGTCATCATTTAGTTAAATTAGCTTGTTTTGTTACGCGTATTGTCAATGTCAATTTTGCTCTTCGATATCAAGAAATGTATATATTGTTATGTTGAAAACTTTATATTGAAGAATGATGATGATGAGGAGTTTTTATTTGATGGCATATCCACTCGGAACTACTTGACATGCACACACACAAGAGTGATCTCTAGGGATGGACTCGGGCCAGGTGGCCCGACCCGGAACCGGCTCGGGACCGGTACTGTTCCGGCCCGGCCCGACCCGGTGGCCCGGTCAGTGACCGGTCCAGGTAGGCCCGGCCCGTGAGTTTTCCGGTCCGGACTCAGATCACCCAAAACAAGGCCCGACCCGGCCGGGTCCGGTTCGGGCCAAAACCTATTTTTTTCATTTTTTTTTAAATTTTCGGGTTGGGCTGGGTATTTTGGGCCATTTGGGGTGGTTTGGGGGGTTGGGGGTGGGAGGGGGGTTAATTAGGAAGATGAAAACAAAAAAAAAATGATAATGGGCTCGGCCCGGCTCGGACCCGGTGGTTACTCGGGCCGGTCCCGGGTCCACCATTTCTGAACCGCCGGCCCGCCTGGGAATAGGCCCGACCTGGCTCGGACCTGAGTCCATCCCTAGTGATCTCTCATTGTCAAAATGTGAGTAGCGTAAATAGGGATGGACCAAACCAGGCCAAACCGGCCCGTGAACCGGACCGGCCCGCTACTGTGCGGGCCCGGACCGGACCGGATGGCCGGTTCCGGGATTTTAGCCCGTGTGGGCGGGCCTGGCATGCCGGGCTCGAGCCCTACTTTTGTTGAACCGGCCCGGGCTGGGTGTTTTGGGGCGGTTTGAGGGGTGGGGGTGAGGGGGGGGGGTCGGGGGTTAATTAGAAAGAAAAAATATTACATAGATCCGGGCCGGTCCGGCCCAGCCTGGTTCGGCCCGGCCCGGCCCGGCCTGGTTCGGCCCGGTTCGGCCCTGACCCGGTATCAACCCGGGCCGGTTCCGTGACCAAAAATCTGGAAAAAAAGCCCGCCCGACCTCGGCTCAGAATCGGAACCGGACCGGCCTGGGTCCATCCCTAAGCGTAAATTACAAATTGCTAGACTGTACAAAAATTATCACGTTGTACTATTAAAGGTACTACTAAAGTTCATGATGTCACCCCAAATCAAATCCCATCAAGAAAGATCAAAGGCACATTTAGGGGTTGTTTGAATCTGATTCTTAAAATTACTTCTGCTCCTTTAGGGAGCAAATACAGAAGTTGGAGTGTTTGGGTGAAAGTAGGGATAGACTAAACTAGGCCGGCCCATCCCGCTACTGTGCGGGCCCGGACCGGACCGAGATCGATTGGCCGGTTCTGGGCTTTTAGTCCGTTTGGGCGGGTCAGGCGGGCCGGGCTTGGGCCCAGGTTTGGGCGAACCAGCCCGAGCGGTTCGAGGCGGGGCCGGGTCAATTGTTTTTGTTTTTTCAATTCTTTTTTTCTTTTCCTAGGGTAGGGCCGGGTGTTTTGGGGAGGTTTGGGGGTCGGGGTGAGGGGGGGGGGTCGGGGGATAACAAGAAAGCAAAAAATAAAATAAAAAAATAGACATTGAACCGGGGCCGGCCCGGTTAGGCCTGGACCCGGTATCAACCCGGGCCGGTTCCGGGCCCAAGGATTTGCAAAAAAAGCCCGTCCGGGCCTGGCCCGAAACCGGAACCGGACCAGCCCGGGTCCATCACTAGGTGAAAGTGTAGAAGTACTTCTAATTTACTTCTCGACTGAGTTTTTTTAGAAGCTAGGGGAGACTAGCTTCTGAAAATTGATTCTGCTTTTGCTTTAAAAAAGAAGCAGAAGCAGAATCAGTTTCGAACACCCCCTTAGTCGGTGAACGTTTAGATGTTACTACCTCCATGCCACTAACAATGGGACAAGAGGGAGTGACACACAAATTAATAAAAAACAATTTATGTGGTTGATATTGAATTGATAAAGTAAGAATGATTTAGAGCCACATAAACTTTGCCAAATTTGGTATGAGACAATCTTAGTGGGACAGACCGAAAAGGTAAAATGGGACAATCTTAGCGAGACGAATGGAGTACTAAGCATGGACCCATGATTGGTCCGGTCTTAGTTCCGATCTGAGACTGCCCAATCTCTGCCATTAATAATTGAACTCGGGCTTGACCCGCTTAAATCCGGTTTCGGGTGGATTCCAGGTACCCGATTGGTCTGAACATATGGTCCCGCTAAAATAATTACTACCTCCGTCCCATAAAATTCTTCCCACTTTGACTTGGCACGGAGATTAAGAAAGTGCAAATGTATGATTGTAGTTGTGTAAGAAAAAGGTGAAATGAATGTGAACCACACAAATTGTCCAAAAATGGTAAGTGAGAAGAATTTTTTGGGACGAAGGGAGTATGTCCAATTCTAAGGCTAAAAAACAAATTACCCGGACAAGATCAAAACTGAGACTGACATGTTTCGTCCCAAAATCATTGAATCAGAACATGGTACCCAATGCACCCGGTTCGGTACTCGGTTTTTGCCTGGAAGCAGAAAACGAATCTGATCCAATCCTGCACAGTACCGGTTCTGGATCGGGCCCATGCCTAAACGTCAGTATAGGTTTATGAGAGAAGCAACATTAGCTTCATGCAACCCTCAATGTGAAATGGTTGTGATTTATGACAGAGGTGTACATAAAAATATATACAAAATATTTCAAACATGCACTGTGTTATAAGGATTTAATAGTCATTTATTACTCCTATCCAACAAATAGGGGTGAACCCAATCCAATTCCGGTCCCGGACCAACCGGACCCCCAAACTTGAGACCGGAACCGACCCGGAGTAGTACGATACCCGATTTCGGTCCAGTCTACCCAGCTTGTCCCAGGCCGATTCAGACCCAATTTCCCACCCTAGAATTTAAAATTAAAAAACACTGGTTGTTGAACTGAAACCGGGACCACCCGAGACTAGGGATGGACTGCGACGAATCGGCTTGGCCTGGTCCCGACACTGTTTAGCCTCGTCCCGACCCAGTCCTCTTCAGGCCTGGAGCCTGGCCCGATCCCAACCCGATGGCTATAAGGGTGGGCTTCAGGCTCGTTTTTTAGGCCCGATCCGATCGATCCCGAGCCCGATTGCACTATTTTTTTAAATTTATTGTCCAGGCCCATCCCGACCCAATCACAACCCGATACTATTTAGGCCTGGCCCGGCCCGGTCCCGGTACAAACCTGGGCCAATATCGGGCCTGAAATTTTTAGTCCTGGTCCCAACCCGGTCCAGGTCCATCCCTACCCGAGACCGAGACCGCCCCCCACCCGGTATGGTACCCTGTTCCATCCCTACCAACAAACACTGATACTTGACGGATGTATGGCTGGCTAACTGAGTTAAGGTTTAGTAATGCATATCTTATTAACCAGAGAAAGTATTGGGCGACAATATGTGCTTGAAATACTCCTTTCGACAGAGAAAGTATTGAGTCACATTTTAAAAAATAATTGTTTAAAGCCTTAAGCATGTCCTTGAAAGCCATTTCACACGATAACTACAATCACTAAACAACTTGCTTCATCACAGCATTTTACAAATCACTAATACAACCAACAATCTGGTAACCATGACAAGGCCTACAAGCGAGCAAATACAAAGATTGAGCACAGTATTATAACTCAACAAAGAAAAAGATTGAGCATCAAATGATATGAGGAAAAATGGGTTGGGGCTGTCTAAATCTATTCTGAGGCTATCATGCAAAAATGGGAGGTAAAAAAGTCCCAAACAAATGAAGGAACGATGTATTACAGTAAAATTTTGAATTAGAAAACAACCGTGCTACTTGTACACGTTAGGTTACACACCGGTTTACACACTAATCTGTAATTGTCTGTGCACAATCATCCACAGAAAATTCATTTTTTCGGGGTCACAGACACTTGGCCTTTACTAAAATGAAAATTAATTGTGTGTGCATAGACAATTACACTTGGTGTGTAAACCGGCGTGTAAACCGGCGTGTACAAGTTGCATTTTTCTTCTCCAAAAGCTAAAAACTTGATTACTGACCTAAATGGTTTTCCTGTACTCTTGGAAACGTAATTCTATGTATCACCCTTTCCCCTGGTAGTTTAGAACTTTGAATTCCACAAAAATATTAGATTCACAAGTCACGTTGCTTCTATAGTGTCATGGGGGCACTCTGGAGGGTCAGAAGCAACAAGGGAAAGCACTAATTCTACACGATCTGCTGACATCACCTCTTTCCATCCTACATTTTATTGAAACACTCAATAAAAAGCCAGCACCAACTGAAGTAAAAAGCTAAGGCTGTTACAGCATATACTTCCTCCTTTCTCAAATAGGTGTTCATTAACTAAAGACATACTCCGTATTATTTTCTTCACATATAACTGGCCATTTAGACCATCTGTAAAGATATAGTAAAATGACCTCCCATATTTATTTCACATTTGCTTGTTACTTTGAAAACCTAGAGAAAATTAGTTCACATTTGTCGATTTAAGAAAATTAAATATCACCTTAAATACCCAAAATTTTCCTTCATGGGCAGTCATTTGAGAACGGAGGGAGTAACAAATTAGCAAAGAGGGGAATAAGTATAAATAAGCACATACTCTGTGCAAGAAAATCTCTCGCGACGCTACCGCAGAATGGTAAGGACCCTTCTGCATGTGTAATGCTCTCTGGTGAATTCAGAAATGTTTTATTGGATAGAGTTTGATCATAGACTTTCTTTAGTAAATCTCCATCTTGTCTCCCCTTGTCATGCCTACTCACAGGCCTCCAAAGCTTAGTGGGGCCATTAACATCATGTTTCTTACGTACCAAATCTTGTCGAGTGTAATTTTTCATAGGCACAGATATAGATCCAATCATCACTTCACAATCACTTGGGTTTCGACTTACTCCATTTTTCGGTACCAAATCCCTAAAGCTCTCATTATTTACCACTCTAATTTTCCTTGTCCATACCTTGCAGTTGTTCACTACAGGCCCCCCATCTATTGGACCATGTTTGGCAGGTGACCTTTGACTGTTTTCTTGCAACAGTTCGGGTTCACCATTTTGACCTTCATTTACAACATGTTCATCGAGTGAATTTTGTGTTTCAATATCCTGACCTTCATTTGAGGAGCAAACGATTTCAAAGCACAAGGTTTCATCAGATGGTGCTGGAGGACTGGGTATTTCTTCCACTAAAGGATCGTCTAAAGAATCAGATGACACACATAGATCCACTTTTGCCTCATTTGTTTGGTCCCTTGCCTTCTGTTCCTTCTGTCTCAACTTCTTTTGTCTTTTCATTTCCAATAACTTAGCTTTCCTGCAACATTTTTAGAAAAGATAATCCACATAAGAACAATATGGCTTGCTAATTACTACTAGTCAGTTCCTACTCATTTATTTTCATTCGCAAAATTTGATTGTTCTTTTTATGTCCTCATGGAACCTATTATCATCAAATATTGTTTTCCAAATATTACCCTTATCCTTTATGCGTCTAATTGGAACGTCTATGAGGGTCTTCTTGGACACTAAGTGCAACACTGGCAAGTTTGGCCGAAGATAGGCAATATCGGGAAAAGATAAAGGATTTTAATTGGAAGGTGGAGTGCATCCCTCAATGCTGAATATTTAGCTTACCATAGTGTTTCAATTAAAACCAACTCCCATCACTTCAATCATTTCATTCGGATCCTTAAGTTTGATGAGGTTAGCTATCCGTGTGTTCTGTAATTTCTGAAATTAGGCTTTGGTTTGGCCCTCCTACTTTGTTTTAATTTCTTCTTTCAATAAACTGGTGGGGTGTACCCCGGCCCCTACACCAAATTCCGACCTGGAATTTTGTTGGCCACCGGGTTATCACAAAATAAGAGACTAATTAAAAATGATACTCCCCCGTCTCTCAAAACTTTTTGCACTTTCCACTGTTGTCTGTCCCAAGGTAAACTTCTCGTTTCCTTTTAAGGAAAGAAATTTGGTGTTTATGTTTTTGTTTGATCTAAATTAATTTTAACTGCATAGTGTTCAATTTCTCATCTCCATGCTGTCAAACTTGAAAAACTGTTTTGGGGGAAAAGGAAATAGAAGTAATTATTCCGTATTACATGAGCGCGCTTAAGGTAAAGTTATAAATTATTCTGACAAGTTTAATTTATCACTCAGATGCATTTCCTTAAATTGTGTGACTTGGCCAATTATGATAGATAAGTAGGATTGGGAGGAGTATGAACTGCAACATAAAAAGCAAAAGAAGTTTTCCAAAAAAATGTGACTAGGTCAATGAAGATATAGAAATATAACTATATAAGAACGGAGGGAGTATGAAGAGAAACATAAAGACAAAAGAATTGTTAAAAAAGATAGGGGTGAAATTAAGCTTGCATTTGACCAAGTACTAGTACCCACCATACCTTCTCATATCAGCTTCTTCCTCCTCCACAAGCAACTTCTGACATCTCAATGCCTCTGCATCTTTATCAGCAAGCCATGCTTTCATCTGTCCATAAATATAAGTGTAAAATGTAAAATTAGCCAACGAGTTTAAATTTAAAAAATAAAACATTAATTCCAACCTTGCTATAGTTTCCTCTCCAGCAAAAAATCGATTACAAATTCACAATACTTCGGATGAGCATATTATTAACATTTCGAAATTCTTATGTTCGCTTTTAAGCTTGGTTCACTTCTGCACGCCCTGATCTCCTGCTAGTCTGCTACTATTACTCCCCCTCCATATTCTCAAATGACTTGTTTTAGGTACACATGATCAGAAAATAATAATTTTTCTAAAATATCAAATATACCTTAGTACACCAATAACCGAGTCATATTCAATCAATAGAACAATATCCAAGCCTTGGTCCCAAAAGAGTTTGGGGCCACTAACATGATTGGATATATGAAATCGAAGTTAAAAATCATACTCCCTCTCTCCCTTTTTAGCAAGTATTTGATCAATGTACCACTTTTAAATTTTGGTGATACTTATATTTTTTAAGTTTACTTGTTGGATTAACTTAATTAAGTAGATTTAGCAACAAGTTCCTTACTTTTTTGGTTATTATTTTGGAAAAATTAAAAATAATAATCCCAACTATTACCGGTCCGCTATTAATAATCCTAACTATCAATTATTCCTGGGTGGTCCCAACTATAGGTACAACCCGTTATAGCAGGTCAAGTTTAAATGCGAATTATGCATAAGCTATAAATAATCCCAACTATAGTGGGTCTTCTTTTATTAATCCCAATTATCAACTCAATTTTAGAAAAATAGATTTTTTTTTTATAAATTTCCAAATTAAATATTTTTAAACATGTAAAAATTATTATGAAAATTCTACAAACGTACCAAAGTTAAATAAAATATTTTAGTCATTTTTATTTATTTTCACTAAAATTTCATTTTTTTTTTCTTTTTTCCAATTTATTATTCCTGGTTGTGTTAACAAGTTATGATTTGGCATTGTTTTCCTTTATTCAATTTACTTTTTTCGTTTTTAAAAAGTAAGATGTGAATCAAATTTTTATGATTGAAAGCTTTATTCCAGATATCTAAATTCTATATTTTAACCATTTCAGTATTTGTAATTTCTTTTTATTTTCTTTATTTTATACTATCCTTCGTTCCATATAAGTTGCAACAGTTTGACTTTCACGTTTGCCAACGCGCAACTTTGACTGTAATTATATTTATTTACGTATTAGTAAACATTAAAAAAAGTTAATATATTGGAAATTTACATTAATACAAATTTATTAATATTTTATACATAATATTTTTATTATATATATTATTAGAAAATCGTAGTCAAAGTAAGGTGTGTGAATAGTGCAAAAATTCCAATGTTGCAACTTTTATGGAACGGGCGAAGTATAAGTTATAAAATATAGTTTATCGTTCAATTATAGTGATTTGGGGCATACATTTTGGAGGTTTTGGCTATTTTTAATGAAAATGTATTGATATTAGAATAAAGAAAATAGAAAGAAATAAAAATAATAAAATTGAAAAAATAGAGAATTTTGATTTGTACAATTAAGATAGCATAATAATTTCATAAAATAGATTTTCATGAAAACATCTAGAATAAAGATTTAAATCGTAATTTTTTTTAATCACAATATACTTTTTGAAAACACAAAAGGTAATATTGAATAAAAGAAAATAATACAAAATCATAACTTGTTAACACAACTAGGAAAAATAAATTGGAAAAAAGAAAAAAAAAGAAATTTTGGTGAAAATAAATAAAAAGTGACTAAAATTATTTTTATTTAACTTCGGTACATTTGTAGAATTTTCATAATTATTTTTACATGTTTAAAAATATTTATTTTCACAATTTATAAAAAAAATTAAAATTGAGAGTTGATAATTGAGATTAATAAAAGAAGATCGATTGTAGTTGGGATTATTTATAGCTTACGTATAGTTCGCTTTTAAATTTGACCTGCTATACCAGGTTGTAGCAAGTCAGGGACTGCTTTTGGAAAGTGATTCCTATAGTTGGGACCACTCAGTAATAATCAATAGTTGGGATTACTAATAGCGAACCGGCAAAGGTTGGTTATTATTTTCAATTTACCCTATTATTTTTAACAAATTATATAAACAATAGCTCCATTTGCTCATAAAAGACTCTTTTGGGACAAAGACTGTTTGGAACGGGACTCTTTTTCTTGGGATGGAGGTATTAACATTATAGATGGAGAAGGGTAATGGTGGAAAATGAGAAAATAATGCTCTTAAAGTCACTATTCTTTGCAAACATTAATTCTTCTTGCTTAAAAATGAATGAGAGAGATATATGTATATATCATGTCTCTCTTTGGTGTCATCTATATTTTCTGAATACATGTGCCTTAACTGATTCAAATAAATGACTGGTGTAGCACTGCAACTGTGAATGGAAGTCCAAGTGACAGGACAATGCAACATATAAAGCATAAACAATAGCAGTTGTTAACATAAAACATGTGTGACTAAGACGAAAAGTGATGGAATAGTACCAGTTTCTGTTCAAAAAGAAAGCAAGTGCATGCAATTAAGTTCTTCAGCTCAAGGCCAAACTTTGCAGCATTGCCGTCAAAAACATATTTTTGCACTGTTTCTGCCGTTCCAGCACATAAAAATGTTTTTTCACTAGCATCATCGAGGATGCTAAATAACTCATTGGATGAAGCTGGAAGCGTACAAGGTTTTGCTTGGATGATATCCTGCAAATAATCCTTGCTTAGTATGCATAGATGCAGGAAAAAAATAAAAGAGAAAAAAAGGAACAAAAATAAGTGCCCATTTGTTAGGCAATTGTTTTGGCTTATCAGCCTTATCGGCCAGAATTTTCACCCAACACCAACTTATTTCACTTCATTGGCTTACAATGAAAAAGGAAGTGGTTAACGTTCTTATTTTTCTGAGGGCAGAAATAAAAGCGTATGACATATGTATTTTCTTCAATATTTTTAAACATATGTATTAATACAGAGTAATTAATGGGATTGGCAGAAAAGTCATTTATTCAGCCATTGAATCTATGACATTGGCAGATTCAGCCACTTGGCCGTTTTAGTGCTTACTAAACGGGCTCTAAATGGGATTGGCAGAAAAGTCATTTATTAGCTGTAACCCTACCAATAATGTAGAGCCTGCTTTGACAAAAACTGGTGGAAGAGTCCAAACCCCTGGTCTGCAGAGGGACTCTGACAGGTCCTTGACAAGTGAAGTCCCCTGAATTTCCTGGAAAGAGTCCTTATTTTGTTACATTCTCTGTACATGTCTAACGTGGTTATTGGGGGTAACATACTAACATGCAATTGCATAGTATATGGCAGAGAAGTTTGGTTTTACCTTGAGTGAGATGTCATTCAATGATACAACTTCTTTAACTTCTTCCGAAGTAAGCTGCATGCAAAAGGAATGAATATATATATTTCTGAAACTAACAGTTTACTTGCACAAGAAATATTCAGACAAATACACTAATTACCTTGTCCCAGAATGCGCCCAATAAACCCCTTAACTTTCGAGAGTCCTGGAAATTTGAATATGTAAGGCTTCGTTACTAATTGAAAAAGCGTGTTAATTCAAGAAACACCAGATAGCCCAGACTATAGAGTTTATAATGGACAGAACTCAGAGTTCACACTTAGCAGTGCATGCAACTCCAGTCATTATTTTCATTCCATGCAGTGTATTTACAATCATATCCACATTCCACTTTTACCTTGAGTGTGTGACCACCCCAAGTGATGCTACTTTGCATTTATCATGCTTATGTACATATGTAGTTGTGTACACATGGACAAGTAAATGTCGTATCAGATATGCAAAGACATTGTATTTAAGTAGAAGAATACGTTACTTCAGAATTCTTCCTATTCACGCGTGATGCAATGCTATGGCACTGTCATGATTATTGGAAAAGAAATGATCGAGTCTCTATGTAAAAGAGGGTTATTACTTTTACACATTAATTGACAGAGTATAAGCAACAAAGAACGCCAACATGAATCTAGAGCTAAAGAAAAATCCCTAAAAGAACCAAAAAACCTAAACCACCACCAAATAAAAAATAGATTGAGCCCATCACTGGGACTACAAAGCTGGATTGACGACAAAATGAGGACCTTGTCAAAATTTAAGGATCGGCGATGCAAGCGAATATGTCTGCGGTAGTTTACAGGTGAACAAAACTCCCTGGAACATTTCTCACACTTCTGCATTTGAGTTTTCCATGTTGTCAACAAAGGCCAACCTGGAATATCTACAAGAAAGCAAGAGAGACCAATCAATCTCTAGGTCTAATATCGTACATGCTTCTCTTCCAGTTTTCCTGCATATATCTCATGCTCAAACTCATTTTTTACAAGCCACGACTGGACACGTGAAATAAATTTGTAAAGTGATTGATACAGAACGATTCCTAATCCCCATGCTAGGACATACATAAGTAATTAGTTTCCATTCAGTCACAAAACGGTAGTAATTTGTTTTCCATTCAGTCATAAACTTGTGTAGGGTGTACAGTCATACAGTACTAGAAAGTAAAAAAAATCATGTGAGTAGGTGAAAAAACTTTTTCTGGAAGGGTGGAATATTTTCCTGGACTCCTTGCAATTCTTTAGAAAATACTTCCTCTTTTAAAAGATGGAATCATTTGACTGAAACAAAATTTTTCCAATAAATCGCTTTTTACACACCATTTTCTGGAGCATCTTATCTTCCTGGAACTTGACTGAGCTTAAAGACAATCATATAATAGTATGAATTATTTTGCAAGTTATATTTTACCTGGTTGATAGCCATGAATTAATTGAACCCACTGTACTGGGTTGTCATCCAATCTTGAGAAAGTAAGGACAGGTTGCTTTCCTATAGCTTGCCTCACCAAGGTGTCAAGTGAATTATTACCCTCATCTGATCTTGAAGCATCCAGAGTACTAAAAGTGCTTAATTTCGCAACTGACATCTATCCTCACAGCTAACAGCTAATAAAATGCAGCTACATCCAAAAGTAAATGAATTTTTTTATTTTATGCTAGAATACAATATTACCATGGAACACATCATGAGTCATGACAACCTTTTATACGTAGTATGGTTTATATCAGATGAAAGAAAACTCATTCAGTACACCAAAAACTAACTGCCCTTCACCCCACCCCCACCAACACCAACACCACTCCCCAACAATCAATGTCGACTCAAAAACTGAAACAGTAATGTGAAACATGATATCATTCCATCTGAATATTACATTGATCGATACAAATACAAAAACCTAAAAATAATTGAGAAAAGTATAATAAGCACAGCAAAATTCATTTCCAGATACTAATCGAAGTATATGCACCATATCATTCTTAAAATACTAGCAAACCAAATTAACCAATAGCTAGAGCATATAATGGCGATGCCAATATACAGAAGAATAGGTAGTCATAGTCTATCTACAGATGAATAGAAAAGCAAGTACAGACAAACTAAGCAAATAAGATAGACTGAGCACAAACTGAAAATTGCATCAGTTTCAAATCAAACTAAATTTCACTTGATTGTAAAGGAACTAATAGAAGCATAGAGCTTCTCATAGGAAGTGAAGCCATGTAATCGGCGATCAATTCGTGCCGCGCGGTTTAGCAAAGGAATGAGGCGCGTGTAGCATACCAGTGTGATATGGAATCGGCAGCGGTTACCGGCTAGGCAGAATTCAAAGCTTCCGAGGAATAGAAAACAATGTAATTGATGTGAGCCTGCGCGATTATATCGATCGAGTTGAAAAAGGAAGGAGAAAAGTATACAGAAACGGAAATGAACCTTTTTTGCTACTGTGATGAACTGAAAATTTAATTGGGAAAACAACATCAATTTCTATAGAAATTACTTGAACCGCAGCAAATGTTTTTATTATTTCCTAAATATGAGTAATTTTTTCAAGTTTAGGAAAAAATGTATGTTTAAAGCTTAGTGACGTCAAACTTGACAAAAATTTACTCCTATTATAGAAATAAAACACATGATATTCCTATTTTGAAATTTCAAAACTTTTTGACTAAAGGGTCAAATAGGTACATGAACTAACTTAAAATATTAAATTAGCCTCTTATATAGGAGGTTCTGCTCGACCGTCGCCAATTAGGGCGGTTCCCGGTGGAATTGTTTAATGGAATTTTTTGAGCATCTTCTTCATTAAGTCTAGTTTACTCATACCAAATTTCAGCTAAAAATTCAACCGCCCCATAAGGCAATCAAATGATTTTTTTAAGATAACTCCGCAATTAAACAACGCAGTACATTTCGGAAAATCATTTGACTGCCTTCCCGATTTAATTTTTAGCTGAAATTTGATATGGGTAAACTAGACTTAATGAAGAAGATGCTCAAAAAAATTCATCAAAAAATTCCATCGGGAACCGCCCCAATTGGCGACGGACGGACAGAATCTCCTAAATAAGGGGCTAATTGAACACTTTAAGTTAGTTCATGTACCTATTTGACCCTTTAGCCAAACATTTTTACTCCTATTTAGGAAATTCTCTCTAAAAATTACTACGTCATAAAGTTGAAATTAATAATCTAATTAACTGTTTTCATACTCCGTATATTTTTTTTTTCTTTTTAATAAAACATACTAGTACTTATTATTGAATATAATTTTTTTATAATTCATCTGATCCGCTCGATTGAACAAGAGTTTCACCCATTTTAATCAATTTTTATTTTACCGAACAGATCTTTTATTTACAAATACGAGTATCTTTTATATATTTGTTTATTGCTTAATTCGACTAAGATTATAACAATTTTCTTCAGCTCACATTTACTTCAATACAGCTTAACTCGAATATTAAATATGTTCATTTTATTCAAAAACAGCTTACTTTATAGATTAGATAAATGATCATTGCACCATTAGAATTACCATTTATGTAGATTATCCGAATGTATAATATATATACTGAACAATTTAATTAGGCAAATCAATATTTGAGCTACTCTTATTTCTAAGAAAAATATTGCCATCTTTTGTGTTTCAAACTTTCAATCACAATTCTTTAATTTTGGAAATTACATACATAATCTTTTATTTATTGCAATTTGATACTCAATAATATCAAATCCATTAGCAGATATTTAGGCATGGATGTATCAGCCGCTAATAAATATGTGTAACAATCCATTATATTTGTAATTGTTACAAATTTAAGAGCCCGTTTGATAACCCTTTTTTTCGGCTTATCAGACTTATCAACCAGCTTTTTCACCAAACACGTAACTTTTGATTTCATGCGCTGAAGTTTGTAATAAGCAGAAAAAGTAAGGTTGGAATTACTTTTCTGGCTGTATTGGCTGAAGTTAATGTAGAGAATCATTTTAGCTATTTTTCATATAATTTTTTATTTAATTTATTAATAACAAATATTTTAAATATAATTTTTTCATGAATCAGCAGAATCAACCAATACAACCACTTCAGCCAGAACTTCATAAATTTCAGCAGAATCAGCCAATTCGGCCAATTTTAGTGTTACCAAACGGGCTCTAAATGTGTATTCAAATTACAAAAGACACTTATGTGATTTTAACAAATAACTAGAACATTATTCAAAAAAATAACTAGAACAAAGCGGACATGGGGACTCGGGTCGGGGCGCAGCCTAACAAATAATATAATAGATTGAAAAGCATAGCTAAAAACTAGGAATTTTACCGATCCGAAACTTAAAAGAAAGATAAATTATCAATTCGGAATCTTAAAGATGGAATGTATTGATATAAGACCTGAACGATGATTTTTTTTAATAAATTTATGGTATAAGACTGTCAATCTAGAACCTAACATTTCATGGGTTTTAATTTATTTAATTTTTTATTAATTACATTGCTAATATTCGATAAATTTTTCTTCACAAAAGTTTATTAGTTTAATAAAACTAAATAATATTTAAAATTTTTAAAATAAAAAAATGATTTATGACAACTTAAGTCATACATTTCATGTTTCGGTTTCCAGATCGATAATTCTCTTATATTTCGGATTGATTAAATAACTACAAAAGACCCGCACAAAACCCCCAATGTATCATACATTATGGGACAAACGTAGTACTCCCTATTTTTTACTTTTTATTGTGAATTTGATATGCGATGTGTTCTTAAATATAGTCGTTGGTTATTTGAGCTGAATCTTTTAAGTCTGCATAATCTTTTAAGTCATTCAATAGTGTGTTAAATGTAGCAGAATTTCATGTATGAGTCCACAATTTGTCGGTTGGTTTTCTATCTGTGAAAGTTGCGTAGGGAATTGAATTTTTAAGAAAAGTTTATAAAGGTTGGTGATAATTAATTTTGTGGTTTCTGGAAGGCTTATTTGAGGGCTCGTATATGGCTTGATATTGGTAAACCTCGCAAGAGAAGAATGAAACTCAAGAGGGAAGATGATAACTGATCTTGGGTTGATTTCGGATATGAAAAACTCTCTAACATTTAATTTGTAATCTGGAGATTGAACAGGGTTCGCCGAAGATACAGATCTTGGTTGAGAGCGGCTATTGGTGGAAGCTATTTTAGTGGGGTAATAATGGTTGGTTCCGGAGCAAGGCATCAAGATGGGTGAGGCAAGCATAGATAAAGGTGAGAATAGGTCGGGAGATCAAGCAATGGAAGGGGAAGCGAGCTCTCAGGGGTGGCTGGTTCTTGAAGGCTAAAGTGGACTATCAGAAGGATGACTATGGCGAAGCGGCAAGAACATCCTCGATGGGGGACCAGGCGTGCTGTCGGGTGTGGGAGTGAAGGTAGAAGAGGCTCAAATTGTGATGGAGGTGGAAATGAATGAGAAATTGTAATTCGTCCCAAAACAGATTAGACCAGACCAGACCAGTTCAGACCAGACCAGACTTGGATAGTTATAAAAATATAAAGAAACCAGACCAGACCAATTCAGACCAGATCAGACCAGACCAACAAATTACAGTCCAAGTAAAAACATCCTGAGTCATAAAACGACTTTGGGACGGGTACTAGATTTCAAGTCCACCTTGGGTGTTGAAGTCTTTTTTTCCTGTGATGTCCTATATTTACATATTTTTTTAGGTGTCGTTTGGTTCAAGGAATGTCATATCGATGGGTATGTTAGATTGATGAGAATGTATTCAATTTATTCTCATTTGTGTTTGGTTAAGATTTAAGAATAAGGGAATGTGACATTAATTTATTTGGTTAAAAGATATCTTATACTGCAGATATTATGGATTACTTCAATGCCCTTTAAATATTGAAATATCTTAATAATAAATAAAATCAAATCTAATTGAGTTCTTTTTAAGTAGGTTTAATTGTAAGAGGTTGTAGATCCAATACAGAGATGAAAAAATTCTGTTCAAATAGCAATCTAAATATATTTATTATCATTTTAAAAAATAAAAAAATGTTCAAGCTATTTTTAGTAAATAAAATTTACATATTTAGAAACTACATTAAAAGTTTTATAAAATCACAAAAATTCAAATTTGATAAAAGTTGAATACGTAGAGAAATTAAATGAAAAGCAATAATTAATTGAGGGTATTTTTGGAATAAAATTAGATCATTCCCGGAAATGTCAGATAACCTAAAGCATGGAAGGGTATAACAATTTCCTCCATATTACATTCCCGGGAATGTAACTTTCCCGACTTTTTGTCAAAACCGTGAACCAAACATGGATATCTAACATTCCAGGCATTACAGTTTATTATAGTTGCTCGAGACTTTATTTTTGTTTTGTGGTTGCAATCTTTGTGTCAAACATTTGGGTGATTTTACTTGTTTTAGTTGTTCGGATTCAGATTCAAGTTAAGTTGGAAGACAGAGATGCTAGTTCGGCCACTATAGACTTATAGTAGGCTTGTAGGTTTGTAGCTCGCTTTGAGATTAGCAAATCAAGTTGTTTTTTCATGGTATATCGGCTCTATATCTAATCTTAAGACTTGTGATGGGATCTTAATTATTTGTCTAGTTGTATACTTGTATGCTCACATATTCTGAGAATTTAATAAAAGCCTTGTATAACAAGCATAATAATAAGGAATATCATTACAATCATTGTTGCTATTTCATAACATTATTTTAAAAACTAGTAAAAATAGTCGTATTTGAAATATTAATTAATACCACAAATAAACGAATGCATATGTGTGTCCACGCGTAGACGTGTCTATTAAAAACAAAAATAGTAGTAACCAGTAATAATAGAAAATAATAGCAAATGCAATTTCATTTGCCAAAAAATAGTAATGTAATTTCAAACACATTTTCCAAAATTTATCAAAAAATAAAATGGAAAAAGTTAAGTTAAATGTGTATATACTTCTTATTCATATCCTTAATAGTCAGTTTACATCTTAATGATAGCGTCTTGTCTGCTTATGAGTTAACAATGTTTTTTCAATCACAATTACTTTATAATATTAACTTGTTACTCTGAGAATTGGTTAACAACATCATGAGTTATTTATGCATATAATGTCGAGTTTAAATGGCCAAAAATTATGATTATACAAAGCATGAGTATGGTGGCTTTTCATTACATGTGGGGCTAAACATTGCATGATTTCAATAAAACAAGTAATGGAGAATGTACACCATCATTATATTTTATTCATAATTAATTTGTTCCAACACTGTAGAGGCATATCATGTGAGGACTATTAGGTTTGGTGTTCAAATCTTTTTTTGGTCAGTAGTTCCAACTTCTAACCCCTTTGTTAAACCATTCTCTGTACTTTTTGCCGAAGCTAGGCAATTCAATTTTTTAGGGCTTGGTACAAATTTTAAGCAAAGTAGGGGTATCAGTATCACATCCGCATTAAATCCAAACTGCCTTTAATTCAGTGCAATTCAATTTGGGTTGAGTGTTAGATTTTAATTAGGGTTTTAATGTGTTCCTTCTGTTTAGTTTGTTTTAGTACGGTTCAATCCAGTTTAATTTGTTCTAGTGCAGTTCAAAATCATTTTACTAAACGAAAGTAGGATGACGCTTAGCTGTAGATGTTTTCACTTCACCTAAAACTTTCTGGTACTTCAATGCAATAATAAAAAGTACAATTGAAATACATACATGAATAACAGCTATACATATGTACAAAATGGGTTTTGATTCTTTCCTATGTAAGAAGTGGCATCATGAAAGCATAAACAAATGAGTATTAGTAGCAACACAGAACACATTACAATTAGAGACCACCCTATTAGCATGCATTGCAACTTTTTCGACACGTACCATAGTAATCAGGAGAACCAACCATGAAAACAGGATTTCTATCACACTCCCCAATGTCAGCCCAGCGAGGGCAACTATCATCTTCATCCATGCAAGCGGTAGAGGTGATCCCAATTGGATCCTCTTTTTCTCTAGTAACAGCTGTGGGATAGAACAACTTTATAGCGTACGCCATTTCACCCTCAACGACAGCACATCTGACATGAGTACTAGTGTAGTCCGGAGTCACGTTAAGATTGACATTAAAAAATAACAGTGCATTTCCTTTAGTAGGTCTGACGGAGTTACTACTCTCCCTGCAATTGGATTTGGACCATACCTTGCTCTGCAAACAAGAGTTTTAGGCTATTAAATGGAGACAAACTCACCCCAGAAGGATCCTCAATAATGTCTTTGGATTATAGACAATGCTTGGGGAAGGCAAATGAATAAGTTATTTTATAACGTTTGGCTACCTTGGAAAACGAAATATAATATCATCATTGTTAACAAAAGTTTACAAATTTACATTTTTTGGTCTGCATACAATAAATAAAATGAGGACCAATAAAATAGGAGTAAAGTATAAGGAAAGTGCAAAAATAGGAGTTCATATCTTAATTTCCCTAAATAAGAGTAATATATTATTGTTTGTGGTCAAAAATACCCCAGTGTTTAGTGCGTAGGGTTAGAGTTTAGGGTGGTGGCTGCCATTGGCTGCGGCCCAGCGAAGGTCTACTGACCGGCAGCGGAAATCCAGAGACCGGTGGCGGTGGTAATCGGCTGGCGGCAGTGGCTGTTGTTACTAGCTTCAAACCTTGTAGGGTGTTTTTGTCCGAATGTCCGATCACAAATTATTACTCCTATTTAGGGAATTTTAAACATCGATTCCTATTTTTATATTTTAGATATGTTTTACTCCTGTTGTGCAAATTTTCTCTTATAAATTTAGTAATTTACTGAGATTAACCTACCCCCACCGCCACCACATTTTCTTTCCTTTTAATTTTACTCTGTTTTCATTGTTATTTTCCGAGTTTCAAACAAGATCCCAAGAGGTGAGGTTTAGCTCATGTGGTTAATTGGTTATACTACCTCCGTCCCACTAACACTGGTATAAGAGGATGTGGCACGGTTATTAAGAAAAGTGGGTTTATGTGGTTGATATTGAATTGATAAAGTAAGAATAAAGTAAGAATAATTTAGACCCACACAAACTTTACTAAATTTGATACTCCCTCCGGTCCCAAATGAAATTCACACTTTGCTGTACTGTAGAGTACACTGTTGTGACACTGTTGTGAAATTTAGACCCACACAAACTTTACTAAATTCACACTAAATTTAAGGAAATAAATTTGACTTTACTGTAGAGTACACTGTTGTGACACTGTTTGGCACTGTTTGGCACTGTTTGACACTGTTTTGCACTGTTTTGATGTAGATAATTTGCCAAATAAGGAAGGGAGAAGAAGTGTGAAGTTTATTTTGGACCTACACAAAAAGGAAAGTGTGAATTTCATTTGGGACCAGAGGAGTATGAGACAATCTTAGTGGGATTTCCCGAAAAAGTAAAATGGGACAATCTTAGCGGGACGGAGGGAGTAACTTATAAGCAAATTAGAGTAACAGTAGCTGTGTTGGTATATGTCGTACCCTTGATTCGGTGAAAAGGATGTGCCCGCCAGCAGTGATGTTGGAGAGGTATAAAATGACGGTGGCCATTAGAGGTGCATCTTTCACTTCAGTGGAATTATTATCAAAATAACTGTACTTTTTCTCAGGATCTTCGAATTCATTATGCAAAACCTTTAAGGACTTGCCGTTCTCTGGGAAATGAAGGGAAAAAAACAGCTCACCATTTGAAAGAAGACAGATGGGTTTGAAAGTAAACCATGTAGAGTTGTTGACTTTCAAAGGAAATGTAGAAAATGATAACAGACTATATATACCTTTGGGCAAAAAGGTCCAAGCTGAAATTCTTTCTTCGATCCCAGCAACAATTTCATCCTAGATCCAAACAAACAAACAACCTACATTCCTTATTTAAAGTACTTACAACTGCTTGTTCGGTCATTCCACGATATTAAAATGATGGAAATAAGGAGCTTTATATATGTTCAAAGTAAAAAAACCACACCAGTTGTCACCTTCTCCACATTACTGTTATGCTTGGCATGAACCTACAACAGTAATCCAGTTTATGTTGCAGACTTGTAGTATGTGCATATGAACTGCTCTGTTCACATAATGAAATAAACAAAGAAAATGATGCAAAGAGAAGAAACTAAGGGAGTATAATACAGACTTACCAGATCCATTAAGTGATCACATTCTTCCTCTGATAGGAAATCTTTGTATAAAAAGACCCTATACATGAAAAGAAATCAAATGTTTACACAACCAGTTTTTGTGGCAACAAAGGGAATTTATTATATATATAGAATTTGAACATAATAAATCACAAAATTGAGGTTGGATAATTGTCTTGTTTTTCCAGACACTTAGCAATGATGGAGTCAAGACTTTGTGCAAACGCAGCATTCTTGTATTTTAAGAGCATAGAAAATCTTCCGCTTTTTCCTAGATTATTAATTAGGGCATTCCAACATTTAGTCGCTGACTTTCAACTTCTGTACTTGTGGTGTACAAGTATGAATTTCTTCCTACTTTTGGTCCTTTCCATCCAATTATGGGGCAAAAGTCAATCGGGAATTGTAAGTAAAGTAAGCCTGGTGAAAGGTCGGAAGGGCCAAGAGTGCCAAGGAATCAATAGTCATGCATCAAAAGCGGGAAAAAATGAATGTTGATGACTAAAATTAAAGAGGAAATTATGTAATAGTTCTGGGAGGGATTTTTTCTATAACATTTCCAAGTTTAAACAGTATAAGTGTACAACAAAATTAAAGATCTACAAGAGTACCTGACCTTGGCTGCCATGATAGTTGAATGACTTGAGTCGGATCAGGCATAGTTGACTTCATTCGCTGACCAAGCTTCACGTCTTTGTCTTGGATGACCTGCTTGATTCTTAACTCCTTTCGACTGTTCCATCCAAATTTCTCGAGTTAAAAAACAATGACGTTAGTGTTAAGAAATGATCTGTTAGCATTGATATCATGTTTTATGCTGTCATCCGCTGAGGTGGCATTGCCGAATTTGTTGTCATTCATGGAACTCCTTCATCAAACTGTCCGGGTAAGATCACCTCGACTGATGACAACATAACACATGTCATCGATGACAGCAGCTCGTTTGTGCATATTATAATATAGTTTACATTAGCCATTCATGTAAAGTTTGGAAAATGATATAGTGGTAAGTCTCAATAATATCTGAGCCAATTAAGCACAAGCGATGAATCGATTTAACTAAGACTAAGAAAGCTCACAGAATTTATATACTTATACTTCAATAAGTTGTCATTTTGCAGCGTAAGTCATCTGACTGATCAAATATAAAATTATAAAGATATTAAATTGGAATATAAAGAAAGAAGGGAAAATTCCCGAAATAGGACTAAAACAGTTTCAAAATTCCAAAATAGGACTGTCATGTTTTTTATTCCCCAAATAGGACTAATTACTGCCATGTTTAGAAAATACTGACATGTTTGAAGTCTGGTATTGCCAAAACATGTGACAAAGAAATAGCCACAATGTCATTTGTGGAGGGATAGAGAAGGATGGTTGAGAAATTCACAGAATCTGAATAAATTTCCCAAATGTTTTAGTCCGTGTGGAGAGGACAAGGCTCCTTACAATATGACTGGGTTATTTAATCGGCGAGTACTCGGCGAGTACTCGGCGAGTACTCCCTACTTGGCCTCCTACCTTGCAGAGTAGCACCTTTACTCGGCCCGAGTTAATTATCCGAGTTACTCGCCGAGTACTCGGCGAGTTAGTCAACTCAGTGAGTTGGTCAAATGGGCGAGTTACTCGCTACTACTCGGTGTATTAAAAAAACTGCGCTCAAAACCTAAAACTATTTTAAGCAGTCATATTTTGGGGCTTCGACCAGTGCTGCTACATCCTTAGGAGCTGCGACTGGCTGTGTCAGTCATCTTTTGAGGCTTCGACCAGTGCTGCTTCATTGTTTGGAGCTGCGACTACTAGAAGCTGCCAGTTCTACGAATCTACAGTGCTGCTGGGAGTCACCTGCGAGTGTTACAGGGTTGCTGCGAGGTGCTACAGGTAATTTGTTCCCTCGTTTCTTCTTCCTCTTGTTAAAAAAATTAAATTGGGATTATTCAAACGGCTGCAGCCGAAATTGTTGACCATTGAATTCCCTGCTACTAAGTTCCTTAGTTATTATGTTACTGAGGCATTAAGTTCCTTTTATTCTATGTATTAAGCATTGATTTTTATATTAATTTTTCCTTGGCAAGTTGGCAGTGTCTGTGTTTGGAGCTTCGTATATTCCCCTCCCCTGTCGCTGTCTCGTTTCTTGTTCTAGTAGTAGTAACCAAAAGTGTATCATTTTATTAACAAGCTCTTACAATGTCTCTACAATCCAAAACATGCTGACATGTTGTATGTTTTAAGCTTACTATAATTTATACACTTAGGAAGCTTTAGCTACAATTTTTTTCCCACAGAATGTAAGCTATTTTGATGTACAATTTTGTTTGGAGTTGCTAAGCTGAATGGTGTGACATTTCTATCTAGTTGAGATACTATATCCTATTCCAAATTATTTTTCTCGTTCATTATTAGGCAGTCAAACCTGTTCTTTTTTTAATCTGGTTTTATGTACTAAGTTTCAAGGTGCATACTATTATAGTCTCCATGAAAAATACACATCTAATCTGGTTTTATTAGATGATTGACTGCTTTATCACTTTCGTTTTATGACTTTTGCTACTCCATCATTAGGATAATAGGATTTCTATCCTTTTATTCACTTCTATGCATTTTAAGACAATTTAAAGACTATTTTAAGACTACTATATTTCTGTAATATAGGGCACCTATATTATTATATTTAATTAATACAAGGCCGAGTAATCACCGAGTAATCGGTCCTACTTGCTACTTGGCCCTTGACCGAGTTGCTACCGAGTAGCGAGTAAATAACATAGCAATATGATAATGCTTATAAATTCTGAACTATCTAGTACGTAGCTAACAGGAAGTATTTATAATAATAACTATAAAGCAATAGAGTAGTGGGTTACAGGTTATGCCCATAACCACCTCCACTAATGACTGAAAAATAGCCACAATGTCAACTGCTTCCCATGAGCAGTTTCTTCCTGCGGGAATAAGTCTTCAGTGGTCTATCAGTACTCCTCCCTGAAAAGTCACCTTGTCCTCGAGGTGGAAAGAAGGGAACTGCCCGGTGAGTAAGTCATAGTCTTCCCACGTTGCTTCTTCAAGAGGCCGGCCTGCCCATTGCACCAACAACTCTAAATTAGAACCAGAAACCCATCTGTGAGAGAGCACCTTTTCCGGCTGTAACACATACTCCCAGTCAGTAGATATAGGAAGGGATGCGGGTGGAACCGAAGGGGACTGTCCATACGCGGGGCGTAACAAAGATACATGAAAGATGGGATGGATTTTGCAATCTTCAGGTAGAGCCAATTCGTGAGCAACTGGACCAATGCGGCGAACAACCGAATATGGGCCAAAGAAACGAGGAGACAGTTTTTCAAACCGTCGCTTGGACAAAGAACGTTGATGAAAAGGTTGAATCCGGAGGAAGACAGCATCTCCTACCTCAAAAGACAGCTCCCGTCGTTTAGAGTCAGCTTGAGCCTTCATCCGGCATTGAGCTTTTTGGAGATTTTCCCGAAGGAGTTTTAGCATAGCATCACGAGACAGTAGTTGTTCCTCTAGATCAGCATTGTTTGCCAAAAATGACTCAGAAAAACAGGATCCCTGTCAGAGATAATAGAGCGTGGAAGCCCATGTAGACGTACAATTTCCCTGCAAAAAGAGGTAGCCACAGATTTAGCTGTAAATGGATGAGACAATGGCACAAAGTGGCAATATTTGCTGAATCTGTCCACCACTACTAAAATTGTGTCAAAACCCCCCGATTTTGGTAACCCAGTGATAAAATCAAGTGATATGTCCTCCAAACACGATCTGGAAGTGGGATCGGCTGGAGTAGACCTGCTGGTGCCAGTGTCTCATACTTATTTCGTTGACATACCAAACAGTTCTGAACGTAGTGTTTGACATCTTGCTTCAAACTGGGCCAGAAAAAACTCTCAGATGCACACTTCAATGTTTTCAGGAAACCACCATGTCCACCAGTGAGGGTATCATGACACTCGGCTAGAATTTTCTAGCGAAGTGATGACGTTCCCGGGATTACCAACCGCCCCTTGTAGAATAGTCTCCCTTCCACCAAGGAATAATCAGGGCAAATAGTAGGATCCTGTTGCATTGATGAGATAATATCTTTAGTAGCCGGATCTTGAAGCAGTTCATCATGTAGAGTCATCAAGTCCATGTTCACGGGTAATGCCAGAGTAAGCAATTCAGCATGGTGTGCTTTCCGTGACAAGGCATCCGCTCCCTGATTGTCCTTCCCCTTCTTGTAGATGATAGTGAAATTGAAGGGAAGCAGCTTTATGAGCAGACGCTGTTGGGAATCCGATGTCAGACGTTGATCCAACAAAAACTTAAGACTGCAGTGATCAGTTTTGACAAAGAAATGTCGACCTAGCAAATAATGCTTCCATTTCTGTAAGGCTAAAACAACAGCAACTAATTCCCGGTCATAGGTGGACTTCAAACGATTAGAAGAAGAAAATCCCTTACTAAAATAAGAGATCGGGTGATCTGACTGGAGCAAAATAGCTCCAACCCCTGTGGTTGACGCATCACATTCCACTGTAAAGGGTAAGGTGAAGTCAGGTACCTTCAAAACAGGAGCAGAAGTTAATGCCATTTTTAAGCTCTGAAATGCTCTTTCTGCCATTGGACTCCAAAGGAAAGCATTTTTTTGTAAGTTCAGTGAGTGGCTTGGCAAGTATCCCATAATCTTTGACAAAGCGGCGGTAGTACCCTGTCAGCCCCAGAAAGCCTCTCAACTCTTTGACATTCCGAGGAACCTGCCAATTCAGAACAGCTTGGACCTTCTTTGTCTCCATATCGACTCCATCACTGGACACTATATGCCCCAAGTACAGAATACGCTGCTGGCCAAAAGAACACTTCTTCGCATTGGCATAAAATTGATGAACTCGTAAGAGATCAAAAACAATCCGTAAATGACATAAGTGGTCCGCAAGGTTTTTGCTGTATACCAAGATATCATCAAAGAACACCAGGACAAATTTTCGAATATAAGGACGAAAAAGGTCGTTCATAGTGGATTGAAAGGTAGAAGGGGCATTCATCAGCCCAAAGGGCATGACAAGGAATTCATAGTGCCCGGAGTGGGTTCTAAAAGCAATTTTGGGGATGTCAACTGGGTTCATTCTTGTTTGGAAATAACCAGACTTCAAGTCAATTTTCGAGAATACGGTGGCCCCGTGAAGTTCATCCAAGAGGTCATCAATATTGGGAATGGGATACTTAGTTGGGACAGTTTGTTGGTTCATGTTTCTGTAATCCACACAGAACCGTGTAGTGCCATCTTTCTTAGATGCTAGTATTGCCGGGCTAGCAAAAGGGCTGGTGTTGGGCTGAATGAACCCTGTGGCCAGTAAGGTCTCTACATGGTTATCAATCTCTGTTTTCTGGTCAGAAGTGTATCGGTATGGTCTAATATTTGGGGGAACAGAATTTGGATATAGATGAATGGAATGAATTTGGGTGCGAAAAGGTGGTAAAGTGGTAACATGGGAAAAAATGTCTTGAAATTCGGATAAAAGGGACTGAACCTGGGTTGGGGCAGATGTGTTTCCAGAATCCATTTGTACCCTGGAGAGAATTTGGAGTGATACCTCTTGTTTGCTGGTAGAGGGAATCCCTTGCAGTTTGTACCTCTTCCCATTTAGGTAGAAAATCATAAACATCTCCTTCCAATTGGCCTGCACAGTATTCAGTGAAGCCAACCACTTTATCCCCAACACAACATCCGCTCCTCCGAGTGAGAAAGGGAAATAATCTTGCGTAATCTTCAGTCCCGGTAAGGTAACCGAAACATCACGGCAGATTTTATTGCACCTGATTACATCTCCATTCCCGATCTCAACGCCGAAAGTCGAAACCCCCTCTTCTTTGATCATCAATTCCTCAACCAGTGATGTTGAGATGAAATTATGTGTAGAACCACTATCAATGAGGATTAGGACTTGCCTGTTTAAGAGGGATCCCCGAAGTTTCATGGTGGCGCCTGTCGACTTTCCAAGAATAGCATGGAAAGATATTTCGGCCATGTCATGCAGGTTCTCTTCTCCACTCAGTTCACTGCCAACCTCTTCTTCCTGATTCACCTCCTCCCTGCTGTCCGCGAGCTCCAAGAGAGAAAAGGTAGGAGTCTTGCATCTATGCCCGGGGCCAAATTTTTCGTTACACCGAAAACAGAGCCCCTTGTCGCGTCGGAGTTGTCGTTCTGATTCCCAAGATCAGTCTGCCGTTACCGGGGCAGCTGTCGCACTGTGGCCAGCTGTTGTAGTATAACCTCCTTGTGGCGAAAGTGTCGCTGCTTTGGTGTCACGATGCTGAGTCAGAGGTGTGGATTGACCTGGCCTGTTGTTTGAGAGGTAAGGTGGTTTGCTTGGACCTTTATTTGGGCCGAGTTTGGATTCAAACTGTAGTGCGAGACTCATGGCCTGATAGACAGCCCTGGGCTTATGAATCCTGACATCTGCTTTTAGGTCTTCTTTCAGGCCGTTAATAAAAAAACCCCAAGAAGGCAGTGTTCAGGCCAATCGTGGACCCTGGACACCCTTCGTGAAAACTCTTGCCTGTATTCTTGGATGGAACCCGATTGTCTGATATTGCACAAATATTCATCTGGGTTCTAGAATTCTGCTGGCCCAAAATTTTCTTGCAATAATTTCACCAATTCTTCCCAATATAGTATGGATTCCTCACCGTTCATCCATGCGAACACGTCAAGAGCTTCGCCCTCCAAAGACATGGAAGCGATTTCGACTTTTTTATTGTCCGGCACCTGATAATAACGGAAGTATTTTTCCGCTTTGAGGATCCAACCTCGCGGGTCGCCACCATCAAATTTTGGAAAATCCACCTTCGCATAGGGTCTGCGCGTGAAGTTTTGTGGCCACCCCGGCTGCATCTCTTCATCTGCGATATCCCCCCACGGCACTCTGTTCTCTCATGGAATCCTGCGTGACTTTCTTTCTCCTTGCTTCTGCCCGACCCTCCAGGCTGGCTGTCACTACGTTGGGATTTGAGAGCTGCCACATCAGCTGCTAAGGCGTCAAGAGTTTGCAATCGTGAAGCAATCGAAGTTAACTGTTGAATCACATCGAGGTTGGGTTCAACAGGGGAATTTGCTGATTGGTTGTGTTGATCCGCCTGCGACCTGGTGGAAACCATTAGGATCTAACCTCTCTGATACCAAAATGATAAGACCAGTCGAGATTAAAGAGGGATAGAGAAGGATGGTTGAGAAATTCACAGAATCTGAATAAATTTCCCAAATGTTTTAGTCCGTGTGGAGAGGACAAGGCTCCTTACAATATGATAATGCTTATAAATTCTGAAAGGAAGTATTTAATTATTTATAATAACTATAAAACAATAGAGTAGTGGGTTACAGGTTATGCCCATAACCACCTCCACTAATGACTGAAAAATAATATAAACTGCTTCCCAGGAGCAGTTTCTTCCTGCGGGAATAAGTCTTCAGTGGTCTATCACATTCTCCCTATCAGCATACAAATGTGCAGTGTAATCCCATCCAATTTTAATGGGTGAATGGGATAGCAAGATTCACTATCAATGCTCATAATATTATCAGCTTAATGCTCTATATGTCTATATATGGAGGAACTCTTATAACGAGATTTTCTAATCAAGGGTTCATATCCTGTCTAAAACCAAATATGTTCACAGCATTGAATAGAAACACTCGATTGGATTGATAAAGATAACATACTCTGAAATTAAGAAAATCAAGATACTTGTAGGAATTTAAGTATATACAGCTAAATGCTATGATGGAATAATAATAATAATAATAAAATCCGTAAGAAAAGCATACACCAGTCCCGCAAGCTAAAATGCAAGATAGCATAGTTTACCTTTCGAGAAAAATCACATCCAAGTTACTCGCAAGAGCGGCGAGAATCAGAGCTGGGAGAAGACGCACCATCGTTAGCCAAACTGACGGCCAATAGAAATGCAAATTATAAAGCTTTGTCAAGGAAGACAATCTGTTCGAGGTTGTCCACTTGTCTGAATTTACAAGCCCAAATCTTAGGTAGGGATGGACCCGGGCCGGTCCCGTTCCGTGCCGGTTCCGGGCCGGGCCCGGGCGGGCTTTTTTTGCAAAATGTTGGGCACGGAATCGGTCCGGGTTGATACCGGGTCCGGTCCTAACCGGGCCGGGCCGGGCCAGGGTCAAGTTCAATTTTTTTTTTGGTTTCTAATTAACACCCGACCCCCCCCCCCCTTCACCCCCACCCCCCAAACCCCCCCCCAAACACCCAACCCTAACCTAGAAAAGCAAAAAAATTGAAAAAAAAAATGAACCGGGCCCGGTCCGAACCGCCCGGCCCGGTTCACCAAAAGTTGGGCCCGAGCCCGGCCCGAGCGACCCGCCCAAACGGGCTAAAAGCCCGGAACCGGCCAACCGGGCCCGGTCCGATCCGGGCCCAAACAGTAACGGGACGGGCCGGTTTAGTCCATCCCTAATCTTAGGTTGGAATTGCAATCTGAAGATACTTGAGGGGTCATTTGAAATTCAGAAATTTAGATACCACGCTATATATGGTTGAACAAAAATATCGAAAAACCGAAATTGACGACAAACCGACCAAACCGAAATCGACTCAACCCGATTAATCATTGGTGGTTCGGTATACAGTTTCACCTTTTGGGTTAAAAAATCGACAGAACCGAAACCGACCGAAAAAAACCGACAAAAACATGCTAAAACCGACCGAAATCGACACGACATGACTGAAATTAACCAAATTGAAACCGAATCGAAACCGACTCAAGTAGCGCGATTCGATTTACGGTTTCACCTTTTCTAAAACCGAAACCGACCAAATCGAACCGACGAAATCAAAAACCGACCAAACGAACCGACGAACACCCCTAACGCTATACATAGAAAGATTTGCCTCCCCCTTTGGCTTTTGTGTAAAAACTAAAAAGGTGATATCTTTATTTTTACCTTTAGTTTGATACTTGTATTATCGTTTCTGTTTGAGTGTATACATGGGCAAATAAGGGAAAAGGGAAAAGGGGCAAATAAGTTTTCGAACTAATCGAAGAAGTGCAAATCATCCTTTTTATAGGAGGGTCTGTCCGGCCGTCTCCATTTGGGGCGTTTCCCAGTGGAATTTTTTATGATGTTTTTTTAGCATCTTCTTCATTAAGTCTAGTTTACCCATAACAAATTTCAGCTAAAAATGCAACCGGGAAGGCAGTCAAATAAATGTTTGAAGATAACTGCGCAGTTAAATAACGCAATATATTTCAGAAAATCATTTTACTGCCTTCTCGGTTGAATTTTTTGCTGAAATTTGGTATAAGTAAACTAGACTTAATGAAGAAGATGTTAAAAAAATCATCAAATGGCCGGACAGAGAGTGCTATAAAAAGGGTGATTCAAACTTTTTCGATTAGTTGGAGGGTTTATTTCCATATTTCGGACATAAATCTAGTTTGTACAAAAAAACTAAGTAGTACCCACCATTCCTAAAAAAAGAAGTATGCACCACAAATAATGACATTTTTATTTTATCATTTTACAAATATTGCCCTACACGTAAAAAAGCATTACATAATTAATTTTGGGAGATTGAAAGATACATTATTTTTAGTTTGGGTAATGTATGCGGTCAATGAGAGGAAAGTTGTTACTACCTCTGTCCCATAATTTACTTCCAAAATAAAGTGGCACGCGGATTAAGAAAGTGAGAATTGTGTGGTGGAGAATTGTGCAGAGGATAGAGAAATGTTGTTAACCACAAATTCTTTTCCAAAAAAAGAAAGGGAAATTTTTTTTGGGACGAACGAAAAGGGAAAGTTAGAAGTATTTTCAGGGACGGAGGAGGTATATAAATAATCAAGTGTCAGAATTGAAGGTACAAAACACTATTTTACCTTGTTTGGAAACACTTCCAAAAATTATATCATGTTTCCTCATTGTCTCAATTCTTCACACGCAAATAAAAGTTGACGATGTCCAATAAGTGTAAGGGGAATCATTTATCACCCATAAATCAATAAATTGATAGTTGCAGGTGTAAGGGGAATCAGTTATCACCCATAAATCAATAAATTGATGGTTGCATTGTACTTTAAAAATGGTTTTTAATAAAACTGACTTTTGGAATACATAACAAAAAATGATAGAGATATTTTCCACTACAAAATCAACCATTTAAGGCATACAAACTAATAAGGGTTAATTATCAAAATAGGACTAAAAGTGACTCACTTTGCACAAATAGGACAAAAAACTAAACTATGTTTTCATAGGACTAATTATGTGTATCTTGGATAAATATACCATTCTAGCTATTGAAATGTTTTAATTCATAATAAAATAATAAAAAATAATAAAAATTCGTAAAAAATACTAACAAACTAATAAAAATATTTCGATAATAATAATTAATTTATTTATTTATTTCAAAAAATTAAAAAAAATTAAAAAAAAATCAAAAAAATAAAATGAAATTCACCGTCACCTCTGCCGCCTCTGCACCACCACCTCCAGTCACCAGGGGAAAAAATGCCAAGTTCATTACGAATGTCATATTTATGGCAGAAAACAATGAAAATGTTGGCATTCGCAAAGAGAAATGTGTCACTTTTTTGACATTTTCAGAAAAAAATGGCAGTTTTTAGGAAAAATGACATTTTTTTCACTGGCCGGAAGTGGCGGTGCAGGGAGGTAGTACAGGTGGTGGGAAAGGCATCCATATTTTTTTTAATTTTTTTATGGAGTTTTACTATTTATTATTATTTTAAAAAAAAAATTATTAAAAAAATGTGTTTTGAATTTTTTATTTTATAAATATTTTGTAAATTTTTTAATTATTTTTCTACGAATTTTTGAATTTTTTTAGAATTTATTATGAATTAAACATTTAATTATGGCTTTTGACTATTTTTAACTCATATTTAATGAAAGGGTAAGAATGGAAGGTAAACATAGGTATGTTTCCAATAGGGCTCATATGGTCCTATTTTGGAATAAAAACATAGCAAGTCCTGTTTTGAGTTTTTGCCATTGTTTTAGTCCTATTTGAAGTAATTTCTAAACTAATAACAGTATCAAACAACCAAATTATGGTTATTTCAAAATGAGGTCACTTGTTTCATATTTTGATAATAACTTTTTGTATCAAAATATTTCTTCCTTCTGTCCTTCCCATAATATTCTTTTTACTTACCTTGTTAGGATGTCCCAAAAAATTCTTCATATTTCCCTTTTTAGAAAGATTAGTATATATGACTAACATTCTTTATTTTTTTCTTATTCAACTACAACTATACATTTACACTTTATTCTCACTTTCTTAAACTCTGATACACGTCAAATCGGGAAAAATTTTATGGGACGAAGGGACCAAGGGAGTACGTATTATTATTGGTCAATGTGTCATAGGTGATATTATTCCAAATTATTTACCCTAAAATGTAAGAGGAAGAATACAGAGAAATTGTCTAAGAGAGAAATATGTATATATTCTGGCTTTGATATATGAATTTATATACTTCGTATATGATAACTTTATGACTCCATTTATGATTTATCTCATTGTCAGTGTTTTCCTCTACATGAAGAAAAAAGACAACCAACAATGTTTCTTTTTTACATCCAAGAAAACACTCACCACCTTATCTTCCAAACGTAAACTAATATTACCAACTTTGAGTATGGTTTATTTTGAGCATGGTTTAAGTCTTAAGAGTAGCTTTTAGCCTTTTGAATTTTGATTCACACCCCTCGATATCACCTTTGATTTAAGTACATCATCTGCTTTCTTTTTTAACTTGAAAGATAAGTCTGAGTTTTTCAATTTGGAAATTTGAGCGACCACAGCTGCACAGCATGCTTCTCAATTCTCATACGTTTGGTTGGAAATGCATTTATTTACTTAAACATTGTTGAAGAGAATAAATAATGATCATATCTACAGGAGAAGGATGAATTCAGACAAATTTTTAGCCAATTATAGCTGAAAACATGTCGTGACATTAGAGAAAATATAGAGTGATTATATATGAGAAAAATGTGATATATTGTATTCTTTGATTTTTTTTAATGCTGCATCTTTTACAGAAACAAGCCTTTATTTTATCTAATTAATTAGGCTTGGTGTTGATATCATCCCACTTATTAGATGGATAAGTTTACAAATTTTGCAGGCAATGGTGAAGGAGCCATGAAGCCATCTAACCATTCTTGAATACAACCCGCACGAGTAGCTCAGTTGGTCGAGTGGTGGGAGATTTGGAACAATGGACCAAGGTTCGAATCCCCGCAGCGACCGATGGGAGGTCACGGAACCTGAAATAAGGCTGGGCCTCTGGTGCGCACGGGTGTATGGGCTTACTGTCATTCTGCTGACTGAGTCACCGTGACTAACCTCCCCACCATCCTGTCGGGTCGGGGGCTCCTGGGGTGGGAGATTCCACCTTTTGGAACAATGAATACAAGAATTAAAGAATCACACTCATCTCAGAGTTTCACACTATATACAACAAACAAATAATTACCAATTATTTAACAAGGGGCTTCTTCAAGATGATGTGACCTGCTTCGTCCTTGACAAACAGACGATCTATCACTTCATCCCAGGTTTCCCTGCCCCAATTGCTTTTCTTTGATGTTTCCGCTGAAGAAGAGTATTTGATGTCATCATCAAAAGTTCCATACTCAGAGGGTGAAAAGGCATGAGGGACTTCCAACGTGACCGCCCTCTTTAGGGCAGCCTTATACTCGTCACTGTGCTCTTTAGCCAGTGATTGTTGCCTCTCCATCTTCTGTGTTGCCGGAATCTCCATCATCCCCTCCTTTTCTTTCATTAACTGTATTACCAGTAACAAAGAAGCTGATGTTCTCAAGACAAAATGTCATATAAAGCATTAGTCTTGTAGTGTTGAATTGGGGACTAATATTATGCAGGGACTAAGCAAGAAATAACCTATGCACCTAAGCCACCTAGGGTCCCTTTGGAACTTGGGAAATGCTAGGGAAAGAAAATATGGAGAAAAATGCAGGGGGGGTTGTTGTATACATTTGTTCAACTTTATTAATTTTAGTATTTCTATTATATTAAGATGAGAAATAAAACAAAAACCGAAGTATTTATCAAATTTTATTTTTCTTTGAATTTTCAATGTTAAACCAAACACAAGAAAGAAAAATCTTTAACACTTTTTCGGTTTTCCCTCTCCATAGTATTTTCCAGATTCCCACTAATTAGAACTTTAAGATTGGCTTCAGAATAATTTAGTTGGCAGGGTTCAATGTAATAATCATTTCATTTATTTCAGTAACTTTCCGATCAAGGGACTTACATCCAGTGCTCTTTGGGCTTCCCTCTCAATCCAAATAATGGCATGATCAGAAGTTGCATTACACGACAAGACTATATGTTCAAATCTCCCATCAACAGGGACTGCTGTTCTCACTGTGGGTGGAAACCTGCCACACCTGCATTCATAGAGAGTTACTACAGCAGCAATCGGAAGCTTAAAGTATACTACCCTCCTATCCAAAAAGTAAGTTCTCGTTCACTATTCGGGTAGTCAACTTAACTCGATTTTAATCTCTCATTCTATATATCAAACTTTAACCATCTGAAATTTTGTGGATTGCCAGAACTTTTAAAGTAATGCCAAATAATGTAAATTTTAATTATTAATACCAATTTGAATATGGTCACAAAGAGTTAACTTTGTTACAAGTCAAACATCACATGAGAACTTATTTTGGGGACAGAAGGAGCACGTCTTTAGTTATAAAGATTAACCATTAAAGAAATAATAAATGATGCAACTCAACACAAACAATTTTCAGAAGACATATTGTGTCATTCTAATGCTCTTGTCTTGCACAGGTAAGACTGTTAAGAGTTTCACACCAAAGGAGACATGAGTTAATCAATCTAATCGATTGGAAATCCTTTTGCACAGGTTTATGCATCAATAACTGTTGTTTCACTTGAAAGCTCTTCCAGGGATGACTTAGAGCTAGTCTTGTGATATCAAAGTCATGAAAGAAAATTGTATGGACCTGAAGGAAGTGTTTTTCCATGAAGGATAATGATGAGGGTTAATCACATAAATGTGAATGAATAAATAAATCCTTTTAAAAGTGAACAAACTGCACCTCTTAAAATGTCTCTTGAGGTAAGTTAGATTCAATCTTATTCTCAGCATATACATAGCCATAGTTATACTCCAGGCATACCTGAAAGGTTTTCTCTCAACAATGTGATAGAGTCGACCAGGGGCATACAGTCTCCTTTCATCTTTAAGCTTCTTCTCTTCAGATATGCATGTATCTCTCAAGCACCGGGCACATAGTAAACATGGCAAACTGAAAGAAAAAAAAAATCAGGTAAAAAAAGTCCGCGCAGAGAGAAAAATTTACTCTGTAATACTTACAAAGGGTGAACTATTTGGACTATCAAACGCGAGAATCATTTGTTTACCAAAATAGTGACTTGAAGATGTCTTCCAATGGGGTTGCTGTCCGAGGTAAGAAATCATCCTGTTTCAGCGGTGAATATGTTGTTAGATCTTTAGCCATCCTGATGTTTTTATGATTATACATTAAGATAAAAGTTGACAACTTCTCAAGAAAAAATGTACTGAAAATCGGACATAAATAAAATGTGGCAATAAAAGAGAGAAATGAGTATTCTACAGTCAGACCAATGTTATGTTATGATAAAAGCATTCACAACCATCGTAATGCCTTGTTATTGTACAGAAATTTTCCACTTCAGTTATGGTACCATGACTCGACTATTATGTCATTCCCACTGTAGGCGCATGACTTTCATTTTACCCAATTTTGGAGCATGACTTTAAAAAGTGTTGTGACTTAATCATTTCCAGCCCTAATATGTTTCTTTCTTTAGTAAACACTAGCAGTATTTTTTACTCCCTCTGTCCCCGTATTATCGTCCCAGTTCCTATTCACTTGGTCAACACAAATCACTCTTAATCTCTTACTTTATATATCAATTTTTTTATCAAATTTGATTCTGGTTTTTGCGACTTTGTAAAGCTTTTAATTTAGTTTCTGAATATGTAATTTTTTTCTAAAAATAATTTGAGTGCGGAAAGGAATCTGTTTGCTTTAATGTCGGTCAAGCATCGTAAACAGCAATGGGACAATAATAGGGGGGCGGAGGATGCAAACAGCAATGGGACAATAATAGGGGGGCGGAGGTAGTAGCAATATTCCCATTCTCCTGCCAAACGCTTCTTATTAACTCAAACATTTCTTCCACTAGAAAGCACTTATTCCTAGGAAATTAGTCACTCTAAAATCTCTTTAAGTCATCCCAAAGAAACTTTTGGATCCTGTCTAATCTCGAATAGGACTTAGGGGTTTGTTCATTTGGACAAAATATACTAGTCTGGTTTAGTCTGGTATGAACAAGCTTAATTTTGTGTTTGGTCTACTTTGATCCGATCTTGTTTGACATTATTTGTATCTTATAATTATTTAATGGTGGTGGCCTGATAACATCTTTTTAAGTCTAGTCCGATTTGACTGAAATAAGACCAAGTGAACTGACAGCTTTTTACAATGTTTAGTACTAGTAGTTGTTTACATGAAGATGTAAATAAAATTTTGAACCACATTTTAGACCAAGCAGTGAAGCAAATACACACATTTAAAATATCCATGCATACATACCTGAAGCACAACAGAGTTGATCACATCTGAATACCCCACGGCAAGATTAAGTGACATACATCTCGTAGGAGCAATGGCAAAGCATCTGACTCTTTTCTTCTCAATATTCCCCAACCTATCACGGTTCCTGACCACCACTATCGCCAACAATGCCGCCACACCTGACCCCAGAGAATGTCCAGTAAAAGTCAGAGTATAACTCGGGTATTTCTCAACCAAGTCCATCAACATCTCATTTTCTGCACTCAAAACCCACCCAGCTGCTTTCAACAAACCGTTATGAACATATCCACCTTCAAATGACTTCTTACCCAGCTTGTTGTCCAACAAAACCGCATAGTCACTCTCCTTAGCCAAATTAAGGCCTCTTATAGCAAGGACTATATCTTCATGATCATGATCGAGGTACAAAATATAAGGAGGCGCTCGGCCACAATTATCCCCATACGTTCTTTTCCGAATCACCCAATCCGGATTGATTCCATAGCCTCGAGGGGGTTCCCATTGAGGATTTCTGATATCATCCTCATACACGGCTAATATGTACCTGCAAAGCCTAGGGACGGGTTCGAATTCATCTGATGTGGCATGGGTCCATGTTTCACTTTCATGGCCCGCACTATGGAGGCACCGCTTCCAGGCCCAACGGGCACAGGCGACACAGTACACACACTCAAGAATTGGTGGGGCACCACACAGAACTGACATTTCTTCCTCTGATGTAGTTTTCTTTTTCAAATTGTGTGGTGTTTAGTTTTAACTAACAATAGAAGAAAGATAGAATACTGGTAGCTCCTCAAAGCTCAATGAAAGTAAAAATAACAATAATAAGGACAACAACAACAATACTAACAGCAAGCACAACGGTGTATAACTTTTACTGATTCGATGGATTCAACCCCTAACGAATATTGGTTAATGAAAAGGGGGAAACTGAGACTAAAGCAATTTATTGCAGAACCAGAGCAATTATTTTCCAACAAGAAACCAAATTGGAAATCAAATTGGGGAAGGCATTACAATTGACAACAAAGGGGAAGGCATCTGAAGTTGCTTCTGATATCATGATTAAGCAGTGGCGTAGAGAATGAACATCACAATCATCTTCTCCTATCGTTCAGACTTCGGAGACTGGAGAGAAGGGAACTTATACGGCGGTAGAGGCCGTACATGCTTCCTGTCTGTATTAATCACCGGTCACAGAGTGGGAGGGTTTTGGTTGCTGTAAGTCAAGTCTGGGGTACAAGTACAACCAAACCAGAGATTAATGTTCATTTAAAATTTGATGCTATTGGTGTAATGTTCATTTTTAAGTCAACAAAGGGGAAGGCATCTGAAGTTGCTTCTGATATCATGATTAATGTTCGTTACAATTATTTGATGCTCATTTAATAAGTATATATACTCATTTGATATTGGTGTAATGTTCATTTTTGTAAGTTACCTATTCTCATTTGGTATAGATAATTTAATAAGTTTTTATAAAAAAATAAGAAAAAGAAATTCAAAGATATGAAGCAGTTATCACGATGCTCATTGTTAGGCTCCTAATGTTCAATATGATATACTTGATTCTCACTAAAACTGTCATAACATTTTAATATGAACACTATTACGTATGAACTATTGAAATGAGTTTTTTATATACTAGAATGAGCTTAATGTTTAACATAAATGTCCATTGATGTAACATTACGACACTAACAAAATAAAGTAAGCCTTGAATAGCGTATTACGGAGTTGCTGAAGTATAAAATTGTTGATGAATTTGTTATAATTCTTATAGATATATTTATTGATAATTTATTAAATCATGCATTCGAAATTTGTAAGTCGATGGAAGATATAAATTAAGAATTATAAATATAACAAAAAAAGAAGAACATGAAGATAAACTCATGAGAAAGTGCGGTTGTCTGGTGAAGTGCGTTGCCGGTAGCTGCAGGCACACAATGACAAGGAGGCGAAGCATGGGCCGGAAGTTAAATTTATTAGGCTGAAAGTTAATGTGCTTTTTATTTAATTGGACCGGATGTACATACATCCGGGTGTAGGATATACGGACTGACACCGTTTTAACGCTAGAATCTAACCCCAGTATACAGTACGTATATAACACTATTATAATTGGATAGTGGTATATATGATGGTGATGGTGCTACCAACGGGCTTATTTTATGCAATCATTTTATATCAATGTTATTTTGTAATATGAAATTGTTTTGAATAAGAAAATCATAAAATTATGAATATATAGATTATGTATGAATATTATACGGAATAACTAAAATTATTGCCCAAAGTTTACCAACATTGACCAAGAAGAATCAATATGTCAAATCTTTTGGGACGAAGGTAGTAATTGATTTAAATTTAATTTAAAATCAATAGCTATATAATATAATAACATTTGTATGATGAATTATTTGGAGTAGAGGTGAATTAGTTTTTCAGGGTTTATATTAGGGTTGTTTCAACTTTTTCAGTGTTTTCAAGCATAGCTTAGCTGATGCGAAGAGGGTGTCACAAGAAAAAGTATCCGGTTTAATTTGTCAAATACTTGGGTTGTGACATCACTCTTTCTTCACCAATTTGTGATCAAAGTTCAATCTACGTCCTCTCAAAGATTGATTCTGAAGACCTCAATGATGTGGTCTTCGTCCTTTTTTCTATCAAAAATTCAGTAGTATTGTTCATGTCGCTCTTTCCTCATACTAAATTGATTCATTTATAAATATTTGGTTGCGTGATAATTAGTTAATCAAGTGTTTTATCTAAAATGTAATCATAACTTGTCATTCATGGTTTAATCAAATGTTTTTTCCTAGGTTAATTCAATATTTTATAGTCTGTGTCCAATATCCAATTTTATACTAAGACTAATATCTTTGTCCCCAAAAGTTTTGTCATCTTGTAAAGTCTTGACCATAATTTGATTAGTATAATATAGTGAAAGATTGAAAGTTATAGATTCTATACTTTTGTTAAAGTACTTTCATTAAAAACATTCTCATATCATTTTTATATTATAAATAGTTTGCAATAAAAATATATAGTTGATCAAAGTTTTATAGATGACAAAATATTTTGAGATAGAGGTAGTATATATTATCACCCCGAAATTGTTTAATTGGAAAACTATGCACATGTGTTGTGAGATATATTGTGATGATGTGATCTATTCAAATACGCTTGTCCATGACTGGTACTCATAACATCACTTGTATATATGATGTTTATCCTAATATAATTGTACAAGTTTGTGTAAACAATCTTCTGGTCCAATAAGAGAAGCTTCTGGATGCAACACGATCAGGCCGTCTTTGGTGAATTCGAGGTACTAGGCATAAAAGGACTCTACGATAATTGTATACGGAGTAATTAAATATTTAGTCAATGATGGTCAAATTTGTCCTATGATATTTGTTAGAAATTTTATTAGTTCAGGACTTGAAAGATATGTTCAATATCATTAAGAAACCATAAGACCAAGAGTTGATATAGAGTTGCATGATTGAAAATTATCAATCTAAGATCTAAAGTATCAAAATTTTAATTTTTTATTCTAAACAATTTTAATATTATTTAAACTTATTAAACTAATAAACTTTTGAAAAGAAATTGTCATGAAAAATTACCAATGAAATGAACAAAATAAACCAAATCTATCATATTTTTGCATTTGATTGATAATATTCAATCATTTGGGCCTTGTACAGACACCATTTATCATTCAAATCTCTTACTAATAGTGAACCTATTTTTCAAATTCTTAATCGATAAAAATCCTTTCTTAATACATGCCAAATTATTTAAAATATGAAAGCTATGTGGAAAAATTATCTGATAACCTTACACTAATAAAAGTATAGAATTTATAAATTCATACAAATATAATAACTAGATTTATTGAAATTGTATTGAAATATACTCCAACTCCGGTTAATCATTGGCTTTACCCGATAGAATTCTCACGTCAACTCCATCTATCCTTGAGGAAACTTTGAGAGAAAAATATCTCTTTTGAATAGAAAATATTATCAACATAGTATATTTGTTTACTATCTAAATAAAATAGCATTTCCCTACAATGAACGCATGAATAAGAATAAATAATACAATATTATTTGCTTTGAAGTTTAAAGAAAGGTCTGATCATTTCAAGGAAAAAAATCAAAACTTAGAAATGAAGACCTTTATATAATCAATTGTGTACGGAATAGTATATATGTAAAAAATCAAAACTTAGAAATGAAGACCTTTATATAAAAATCAAAACTTAGAAAGGTCTGATCACATTAATTGCAACATTGGAATATATAAACTATTCATGTACTTTACTTTGACTACATTTTATTTATTAATGTATGTGATTTATTTTTTTTGAAAAATATTGTTAAATTCGTCTCATTACTAAGTTTTATAATTTTTATTTTATTTTATTTTTACTAATACAGAATTAAATATAATGATGGTCAAAGTTGTGCGTTGGCAAACGTGAAATGTTGACTGTTGCAACTAAAAATAGACGAAAGAAGTACTAGTTTTAATACATTACAATCACTTTCTTACTAGTTAGTGAAAAAACTAAAAGTAGTTTCTCTAGAAATGTAGCATTGCGTATGTATAAATGTAATACGTAGTAATATATATACACATAAATTAGGACTTTTACATGTGTCTCTAAAAAGATTAGCATTATAAGTCACTTTACTGTAAAAAGGGAACTCTGTTTTTTGAACATTTAGGTGAAAAACTTAACAAACACGAGTGGCTCAAAAGTAGTGCACATTAATTAATATTAATTTATGTAATTATTAATTTTGTTAGCATTTAATTATTTTTATTATTTATTATCTTTACAAACAAGTTATAAAAGACTAGTAGAACACCTGTGCATTGCACGGTAGTTCATTTTTTTTCTAAATTTTTTGTGGCAAACAATTCAATCTACATAATTCTTTGACGACAACATGTATCTCGCAGCAATATTGATATATCGAAAACACCAACACAAAGATAATTGTTAAAAAAAATAGAAACATGCACATAATATTTTCATTATGATTAGAGTACTAAACATTAGTTAAAAGCTGGAAAACACCAAAAAAATCACAAATACAATAACATTGTAAAAATTCATTTCATGTAACTCCATACATTGTTGAACACTTCTTTGAATACAACATTTTGAATCTTGTTAATTGTCCCTTCATCTTCATCGGAAATTAGATTTTTCAAACCACGACGATTGGTCATTCTTGAATTGACACCGCAACATACAACTGTCAATGGGTTATAGACTTTTAATTATACTAGTTTGTGTCGCGCGATGCGCGATTAGGATAATGCCCAATACCATTCATATGCCTAATCATTAACATATTATGTTGATTACGGCAATCGATTTGTACTAAAATTGCATATATTTGATGCGTACACTAAGAGATGGTTGTGAGAAAGGCTTTCAAGTGACTAAATCATGTATCTAATAGATTGTCTAATAAACATGTTTGCAATGTGTAGTAGCGCGCAAAATGTTATAAAAGATTGTGAACTTTAATGAAAATAAACACTACCCTAAATGGTACAATTTCCATTAAATTAGCATATGATTATAAATTCATCGACAAAACATAAAATTAGTATATGAAAACCAAATGAGGGTCTGTAATGTACACAAAGAAACTACAAGCACCAGTAAGTATTGTGGTTACATAACAAAACATGAATGTCAATTATATTTTGAAATTTAGAATCACTTTAGAAATAAGAAGCAACTTAATAACCACATTGCAGTGCTTTGCCACCGCTTCTTTTTAGCTTTTCATTGAAATCCCCAACTTCTTTCATCGTGTTTTTGTCCTTCATACTATATGTTAGTTAGTTGCCTATATGAACACACTTTTTTTAACCCGGAAGGTAAACCACCAAAATCGGTGGGGTAAATGCCTATATGAACACACTTAAGATACTTGTGTTGTGGAAATTGTTTCAACTCATATAACCTAGGAAAGGACAATAATTTATATTTTTTAAGTAATAAAATGGTTGCCAAAGTATTCCTTAAATAATTTAGAATGTTGGTTGTTTTTTATCCTAATAGGCTGCTCATAGAGGAGCCTTCACAAGTGAGGATCTGTCTCAATGAAGAGCTCAGTTGATAAACTAAATGAGGACAACAGCTTGACCTTTTTCATAAGTTGTTGTGTTTAAAAATAAAATGAATACAATTAGAACCACTCACTCTTAATTATTAGAACCCAACCTAGGTAAATGTACTAATTAACAATCAAATCTCTAGCACTTGAAAACTACATAGGTTGATTCCAACCAAATACAAACATCACAATTATTGTTTAACACTAAGCTAATTATAAACTTTGATGTCAAGCCTAAAGTTGAAGATATGGTTAACCACTCAAAAAACAAAACCCAATTTATAAGGTAGGTAGATAATTTATCTATCTAGAGAGTACGTTTTGATGGTTTGGGCTAGACGTACTATTTTATTGTGTACCAAGACATGTCATCGTTTAGACTCCAAAGTTACACCTGCATGTAAGATATAGACAATTACAAACATGTGGGAAAAATTGGACGTAGACCAAGGTTCGAATCCCGCATCGGCCAAAAGGGGATTTTCAGAACCTGAAATAAGGCTGGCCCTCTGGTGCGCACGGGTAAAGGCCTACTGCCGCTTTGCCGACTGAGTCACCGTGATTTACTCCCCCACCATCCTGTCGGGTCGGGGTGGGGAGGCCCTTGGGGTTGGGGATTCAACCTTTTGGACGTAGACAATTACAAACATAGATAGGATATATTTTTCTAATATGCCCGAAACTGTGATTTAGCAAATGATGTCAAGTCTTGCTTAAACAAATTAACAACACGTTTTGCAATATTACATGACATTAAGAGTTTAGTTTCTTCGAGAACAACCTAAACTAACCACTTGAAATGGCTCAAATGAAGGCATAAGCTTATGACTGCTACTTTGAACTTTCACTCGAGAAATTTAACCATTTGTTTTCTCAAATGTGATACTAATTAGACATAACTACAGTTTCTAAAAAGGATGTACTGTAAATAATAAATTTGTGGGAAAAGTGCCAAATCAGCCCTCAAACTAACATGAATAATGCAAATCACCCCCTAAATTACAAAAACCGTGCAACAAGAACCTCCAAATCGGTGATATAGTGCAAATCATCCCTTAAATTAAAAAAAATCTGCAATCAAATTCTCCAACTTGGCGATATAGTGCAAATTAGTTTCCTGAGAGGTAATTTACCGATTAAAGCTTGTCTACGTCATTTAAAAAATTATGACACAAAAGATTCAATTATTCACCTCAACATGTCTCACTTACACCTTCTATTGATTGGACCAAGGAAGCGGGATTTTCGAAGACTAATGATGTTTTTAATTGGACTGGAAGTTATTGGTCTATTCTGAACATTGGTCCGGTCTGGTAAATGTCTGGTCTCTGTATATTCTATAATTATGAAAGTCTGGTTTGTTTTAAGTCTGATCTGGTCCGGGACTGAAACAATCCAAGTAAAAACATCCTAGGAGATTCATGTAACCCCTTTCTATTTTTTATTTCTTTGTAATTGTACAAGTCAATTTTTAAAAGAGGCATCAATGTATAAGTACGTGTACTTTAAAAAATTGATCAATTTGGACATTTAATCAGTTTTTGAACTGCAATAGCATGTTTTTTATATTCAAAAACTATTTTTTATCTATGTTTACATTTATACTATTTTTATATTATTGTAATGTATTTTTAAATTTTATATGAATTTTATAAGATTTATCAGTAACCCTAATTTAATTTTAAAACTAACCCGCTCAAAATGGCTTGATGATTGTATTTTAAAGGCTAAACCGCTAAAGGGTCAAATAGGTCATTGTATTCGTCCGTAATGCTCAATTCGCCCTCTGAACTCTAAAAAGCTTCAACTCACCCCTTGACCTCGACAAAAAAGCACAAATCTCATTTTTCGCAGGTAAAAGTCCAATTATCGCCACGTCACCCGGTCAGATGCCAACCTTGCATTTCACGTGGCAATTTAAGGGGTCAAATAGGCCCCGAACTCGATAGAGTTGTTCAATTTACTCCATCAACTATTAAAAAGTGTCAAAAATTCTATTCAAAAAATAAAAATATAAAATAATATACAAGTTTATAATATAAAATATAGACGTCTATTTATAATGTAAAAAGAAAATATTTATATTTTGTGGTAAATTAAATATATATATAAAATATAACGAAAATAAATGATTCTTAAATACATAATATAAAAATGTAATAACTATTTTCATATTATACTTTTTGTATAGCATAAATTTTTTTATGGTGCATATAATTAATATGAAGTATAGTATATAATTCTAGAATAAAATATTACGAAGTATATATACATATATGCATGTGTGTGTGTAATTTTACATATAAATCTAAAACATATTTAAAATATTATAAAATATCATATGAAAAATAAAAGTCTAAAATATAAACATAATATAAATTGTAAAATACAAAACCTAAAATAAGTTTTATAATGCCAATTATTACATATAATACACAAAATACAAATTTAATTTTAATTTGTAAAAACATGTATTGTTATTTTAATATGTTATTTTATTTTAAAAAAAAATAGATTTAAAATATCAAAATAGTTTTAATAAATTTCTTTTAGTTTTTTAATGAATTTACCACAACTATAAATATATCCTTATTAAAAAAATGTATATATTTTATACTTTTGACTTGTATCTTATTTTATATTTATATTTTTTATTTTTTTAATTCTTATTTTTTTGAAATTCTTACACTTTTTTTACGGTTGATGGGGCAAATTGAACAACTCTGTTGGGTTTAGGGGGTTATTTGACCCCTTAAGTTGACATGGGGGATGCATGGTTGGCACATGATCGGGTGACATGGCGGTGACCGGGCTTTTACCTGCAAAAAATGGGATTGGAACTTTTATGTCGAGTTCAGGGGATAGATTTTGAAGTTTTTTAGAGTTCAAGGGGCGAATGTAACATTCCGGAATGGGTACTGGGGCCTATTTGACTCTTTAGCCTGTTTTAAAGTAAGTGAACTTATATAATATTTTTTTAGTAGAAGGGCTTTAGTCATAGGTTGAAAATAGTATAAGGGTCTATTTGATCCTTTATCCTTTTTGAATAAGTGATATACCTCAACTTTAACTGGTAAATAACCGCTTAGGAAAGCCATTTGCATTATATCGTCGAGTTGGAAAATTTGGTTACAGATTTTTTTATTTTAAGGGGTGATTTGCACTATATCGTCGAGTTGGAGGTTCTAGTTTCACTTTTTTATAATATAGGGGGTGATTTGTACTATTGATGTTAGTTTGAGGGCTTATTTGGTACTTTTCCCTAAATTTGTTTATGAAGATTGAGTCTTTTGTATTATCATATGAATTAAGTATTTCAATACTTCACATAACTAGACTAACACTCTAACACAAAATATATTCTGACATTAGGCTAATTTGTTCCTAATTCTTATAAGGGTTAAACTTCTAGACAGGGGAAAAAGCTACCACAATAACATCACTTTAAGTTCTAGCACTCATTTAATTTTGTGACAAATAAACCCATTTCTTGAAAATTTCACTCCTTTCATATGAAACTTAAATACATTTTCCACAACAGTGAGTACAACACAACCTTCTCTTATTCTAAAAAACGATGGCACCCCATCCCTGAGGGCCCCCAACACCGACTGGACGGTACGTTGGGAGGATGTAAATTGGATTATAATCACAATCTGACAGATAGAGAGTGTGGCTCTGTCCTCGGTACCTTCTCTTATTCAAATGCTCACCCTTAGGATCGTTTTCATTTTACCATACTCTAGTCTCAATTTTCACATGCTATCAACCAATGATTATCAAGAAATAACACCGTAATTGGTTTTAATTTAAATAAAAGTAGTCTTTGCTTCCATTTTCTCTTTAACACATCTATATCTATATAATATAATAAAGATAACCTTTGGAGAGCTCGTTGGAGAAATAATTGACATGTAGCACCATCTTTCGTAGAAAAAATGACATGTGGCAACACCATTAAACAAAAACTATTCAACTTCCAAACCCTCACTCATATATATATGTGTATATTTGTATTTATGCATCACAACTTTGTGTATAAATATATGTAAAAATTTGCACTTGACAATATCACATAAATTGCAAATACTCAAAAATAAAAAAGGGAAAATCGCACATTTGACCCCCCAATTATCCACCATATTGAAATCCTAAACCCGTGTTTCAAGTTTATTAAATGTCACCCCCGAGTTGTCAGAATAATTATAAATGTCACCCCATCGTTAGAAATATTACAAACTCCGTCTATCTTTCATTTTAATCAAGGTTAAACTTATAACTTCACATCCTTTTCGTTTAAAAAGCCCTAATTTGAATACAAACCATACTTCGTTCGTTGCTTGGGAAAAAACCTCTCCAGCCGTTCTTCCTTCGCCCTGAATCAAAATCTCTCTTCCTTGATACGTTCTTCAGTCGTTTGGAGTATTGAAGAGCTCTCTTCCTTTGTCCGTTCTTCGTCTTCAGGTGCGTACATATACTTCGTTCTTCTTTATTTTTCTTCAAAAAATTGAACCAGATGTTTGGGGTTGAGTGGGTGTCATGATGTCTGTGGTTTGATTAAAGTTGCAGGAGAAATATGTTGACAAACTATGGTATATGCCATAGTTGCAGAAGTTCAACACATTTCCTTAATGAATGCCCTAAAAAGAAAAATTGCCCTGCTTGTTCAATTGGCATTAAAAGATGCTTGGTTACAACAAAAATTGGAAAGAATAAAGGCAGATTGTTCTACAATTGCACATAATGCAATTACTTTGAATGGGAAAATGGTGAAAGCAGCAATAATGGAAGGGAATGTCCAAGTGTAGAAGGTGAAGGAAGTGGAGATGCAAAGGTGAAAGGTGATGTTTGTGAACTTATACAAATGTTTGCACAAGCTACGATGACCGAAGGTTGGAAAATGACACTAACTTTGACAATTCCATTTGACAAGAAGACCAAAGAAGGGTAGCTAGAAGTGTGCTTGTAATATGTAGTTTTGTTGTAATTGTACCCTTGTTTCGTGAGAAGTTGTTGTTTACTTCATTTGTGAGAAGTGTGTTTGTAATATGTAGTTTTGTTGTGTAGTTCATTTGCTTGCAGTTTATGTAATCAAACAAGACCATTTGTTCAAATGTGTTAGTTGTTATTCAATGTTCAAACCCATGTTCAAATGTGTTTCAACCTCATTCAATGCTTGTAAAGGCATTTCAATATAATATAACCATATAATATATGCACAAATACAATATAACATTCAAATTATAGTACCACATACTAATTATACTAAATAGCCATTTCATTATATACAAACATATTTACCCATTATTTTTTACACATGAGGTTGGTACACAACATTAAAGTGTGTCACACGGCCTTCAAAAATATAATGACATACCAAATATAGCATGAGAGTTAAGCATGGACATAAAAGTTAAGGCATACCAAAATATACCATGAGTGTTTAACACGGACAAAAATATAATTCCATACATAATATAGCATTAGTGTTTCACACCAACAAAAATAAATCCAATGCCATCTGACTTCAACCAAATCACATGTTCTTGGTCACATGCCACCGACTTCTATTTTTCCTGGCTACCCCTTGTTGAAGAGTTGGTAGTTTCTTCACATTCTTTCTTGTTTGTTGAGGAATCCTTTTTGCTTGTCTGATATTATGGTCCATGAGTTTGGATTGTTTGATATTTGAAGGTCTTAATCTAGTATAGAAAGGAACCATGACTAGCTTTCCTTGAGCTCCCTTTCCACAATTGCAAATGCAATAGGATACATGGAATTGCTGGGATCTACTCCTATGGCTTACAGAAGTTGCCCACCTTTCTGAGACTCCTTAAGCTGACAGCCATCTAGACTTATGAGAGGTCTACAACCACTCAAGAAACCTTGTTTACATGCTCCATAGCAAAAATACAATCTCAGGAATCTAGACCTCCCGTTCACAGTGAACTCACCATCAAGTTTCATTTTGACTGTAGTTCCAGGATTGCTCCTCCTCAACTCTTCACAGTAGTCCCAGAGTAAATCAAATTGTTTGTTGTCTTCACCTTCCAGCTTCTTCATTGCCATTCTCCTTGCACGATAAGATTGATGCTTACGTAGCTTGCATTTGTATTTCTTTTGGACATGCTATTGAAACTCCTTTCTCCCCCAATTCTTGTTGATCTTGAACTCATCTTGATACACCTTAGCAAGAAAACCAGATGTGATAGTCTTGTTATCATGTTGATCACCACATGTATGCTCAGGAACGTATGTTTGATTGTGAAAGGACAACTGGGGTTAGTTTTGGAGCCAAATATCGTCCAATTGCAGTGTTCATGCTTGCATACTGCCCTTACCCTACGCTGTTCTGTAACATCGTCCCCAAGTATATTTACTTTTAGTAAATCATGTAATGAACCTTGAATAATGATTTATGAATTTACAAGTTTGTACAAAAAAATTTGTTATTACTTTTGCGTGAATACTGAATTGCACGCAGGGCCCGCATCGGGAGCGGGGACCACCCGATAATCCCGGGACCACATATTATATTCATCTTGGTCTAGATAATATTTATATTGTGGTGGATGTTTTAGTTGGGCCATAGGAAGGGCATAGAGTTGACCCGTTGGTCAAACGGGACCCAATTACCGGTATTGGTAATTTATCAGATAACAGCCCGAAACGGATTTCGGAGACTTCTAAATTAAAGATGAGGAATGTATATTCATTCTAGGAGTCCATAATGATAGGAAACACATAATATAGTTTATTTGACCCGATAAAATAAAATATAATTAAAACAGTCCAAGAAATACAACTTTCGGGGCCGATTGTACAGTGGGGGCCTCCCACATAAGTGGGGGCCAACCCACGTTTTTATCCTTGTATTTGGACAAGGTAAACGCACCAACACATGGGAGAAGAGCCATGATATGATTTTGGAGCCAAATACATTTAAGGGAGTGGACCCCTTTCATGTATGATTGAGAGAAATGCCAAAAAGGCATTCTCAATCCACCCCTATCTCCTTAGATCGACCAAGACCATCAAAGAAGGAGAAAAGAAAGCTCTCAAACCTTTCTCCATTGTTGAAATTCGAGCTCAAGCAAGGTTGGTCAAAAGAGGAAACTTGAAGAAGGAAAAAGTTAGGAAAAGTGTGGAATATTAAGGTAACAACCTTGTTATAACTTTTCCTCTACTTTTCATTTATCATATGTCTTATATAGAATATGAAGGACCCCTGGGATTGTTCTACATGTTTAGAAGTGTAGAATGAGGGATTGGAAGGTAGTTCTAAGTCCAAGAACGGACTTAGAAGCCGAAACGACCGGTTCGCCGGAAAATAACCTTTTAGAGGTTGCTTGTGTTGATATGGGTTTTGTGATGATAGAACCATATTAAGAGCTTGACTCAAGTGTTTCTAGAGTTTGCTGGAGTTCGCTGGAGTTCGCCGGAGTCTCGCCGGAGATCAACTAAGAAGAGTAGAATCTTCTTAAAGCTCATTTGAGGTGAGTGGATGGCTAAATGTCTTGTAACTTTTGGGTTAAGCATGATATTACCCAAGTAAATGTTATATGTGTTCATAATAATGTTTAAATGAGATTAAACATGTGATTAGCCGAAGTGATTAGGCTTGTATGAAATGAACCATTGAAATATGCATGATTTGTGATATGAAAACGTTTATAAAAACATATGTGATATGTTTAGAGATAAATGGTGCATAATATGGTTGATTATGACTTAATGCATGTTGTGATTAGGTTTGACCCATATTGGATTTGAAATAGCGGGTCAACTGATAGTTGACCGGTTGTCCAGGGGCAACGGCGCCGGGCATGCGTAGAACCGGCGCCGGTTTGAGCGGTTTTAGCCCGGTTCATATTATGTGATTATGAACCGGCACCGGTCAGATTTGAACCGGCGCCGTTTTGGCCTTATATTGCCCATATGTTGATTTTTAGTGCATGGACTTGCATGGATGACTTTGCTTAGGTCGTAAGACTTGGTTTGGTCTTGTTTATTGATTATGATATAGACCCTGTCTAGTATGATATGTGGTAGATCATAGGTCAAGTGGAGTACCCAAGAATCGGGAGGTATCCTCAAAACTCGGTTATGTCGGGTGGAGTACCCAAGGATCGAGAGGTATCCTCAAAACTCGGTTATGTCGGGTGGAGTACCCAATGATCGGGAGGTATCCTCAAAACTCGGTTATGTCGGGAGGAGTACTCAAGGATCGGGCGGTATCCTCAAAACTCGGTTATATAGGGTGGAGTACCCAAGGATCGGGAGGTATCCTCAAAACTCGTAGATTACGTAATTCAGGACCGGGCGGTGTCCTTATGATTATTTGCTTGGACAGGAGGAGCCCTATGCACTCATAGGTCTATGGGTGGGTTGGGGTTTTAAGTCAAGGACATTGGCTAATATTATTTTTCCCAAATAAACAATGACCTACGGGTCGGGTATTTCCAAGTGTATATAAGTACCGATATGTATTTTTTGTAACTTGGGGTAAAGATGTATAAGTATATGTATCACCCTATGTTTGGGTCTTATACTTGAAACGTTGGTTAGTCTACATTTAGCTTGCTACTCGCTCGGTACTTGTACTGACCCCTTCGGGGGGCACCATTTCAGGTTGAAGCTGGAGCTTGTTGTCTACACCTTTGCACAGGTGAAAGGAATCTAGAGGAAGACGTGGTTCATGCTTCCTTTACTGTTTTAAATCATAAACTATGCTCATGAATACTTTTGTAATATTACTTTGTTTTGGCCTGTGAGCCTACGTTTTGCCATATGTGGCTTATGATTGACCGATGAATATTTTCCGCTATTCATTCAATCTATGATGTGATGTTGTTATGTATGTTTACTTACTGAGTATGGTATGAACGATGTTCATGAACGCCTTGTGTGATAAAGTGAGGTTGACTTGCGAGTGACGTCACTTGATCACACGACGGTTGTACACGTGCTCGGATGCGGTCCGGGACGTGACATGTTCATTCTTAGGGAACCTTATATCTTTGTTGTTTTTAGCTTCATGGTATGTGACAACCCATTTGAATTCTGAGAAACTCTTGAACTTCATACCAAGGGCAAATTTGAAGCCATCCTTCTTCAAGTCTCTTTCTTCAAACACAGAAGCTTCTCCAGTGTCCTCCTTATCAGAATCTGAAGCCAAGCTTCTTAAGTCATCTTCAGAATATACACAATCATTCTCTTCCCAATCTTGCATTCCTTGATCTACAAACTCATTGTTGTTCATGGCACTGGTGGCAGTATCTGTGTCATTGTCTTCCACTCCCATAGAATACATGGTGTCTTCAAATGTGTTTGCATTTGTAGTAGATCTTGAAGTGTTGCTCATGGTAGTGTTGTCATCATCTTTGTCTTGTACATCATCTTTCTGTTGCACCTCATCAGCTATAAAAGAAGAAACCTCCACCCCGTAATCCCATTGATCCTCCATGACATGGTCAACAAACAGTTCCACCTCCTTATTTTCTGGAAGCTCGTAACATATGTTGAAAAGGTCTTCATCTGTCATTATTTTTCTCACATTAGGGAATTTGGCAGACCCATACTTCAATCAGAACACAACCTTCCTATCACACAACTCTAGCTTCTTCACCATCTTTCTTAAATCTAACATACTTGCCTCTTCTCCATTAAAGTAATCGAAGTACTCAATTCTCCCATTCTTATAATGAACTCTTGGTTCATGCACCAAATCTCCAGCATAATGCATCTTGATTGTGTAAGTATATCTCTCATCCTTTGTATCTACAAAGCACATTCAAGTAATACAAACACTTCATTCTTTAAGAAATCATAACAAATACAAAAACATATAAAACGAAACCTTAAATACACTTAACATATCAAATCAACCCTTCAAATACAATAACATATAAATACGAAGCCATCGAGCAAAGCACTTTACGTTCTACACTTTCGTTATTCAAAACAATGACACCAACACTCAACACCAAATTCTTACATGTAAGTGTGTGCATGTCAACTTGAGATACTATACAACCCATACATGTCAATGCCTTTCACATTAACAAACGTCCCCATATATAACAATAAAGAAGTTTGGTTTGCGTACTTACACTTTGGAGTCGCGTTTAACTCATTGAGTCTTCGACTGGTCATCTTTCTTTCCTCTATCACAGCTTCGACCTTGAAAGCGGAATCTTGGCCTCAATATACTTTCAACGTTCGAACGTCCATGGCAATGGAGACTTGGCAAAAAAAGACACAGAGTATGGTATTAAGCTTAGCATTTCGACTTTGGAAGGATAAGCGGGATAAAGGGTTGGGGATAATTCGAATTAGGGCTTTTTAAACGAAAAGGATGTGAAGTTACAAGTTTAACCCTGATTAAAATGAAAGATAGACGGAGTTTGTAATATTTCTAACGACGGGGGTGACATTTATAATTATTCTGACAACTCGGGGGTGACATTTAATAAACCTTAAACACGGGGTTGGGATTTCAATATGGTGGATAATTAGGGGGTCAAATGTGTGATTTTCCCAATAAAAAATAAATAACAAATTTTAGCCTCTTAAAATAAAAAAAAAATCCTCTCATATTTCTTTTCCAACAAACTTGAAAGTTTTAAAGGGTTCTCTGTGGATGAATGTAAAAAATACATATGGGAAAAGATCGTGAAAATAATTATCCTGAAATAAGAATGATATGAATCGATGCACATCATCACGATTAATGGATGTGCACACATATAATTAAAACAATGGTACTTTAAATGGGCAAGAAGGCAAGACTTATCTACAAAATGAAGATGGGACGGAAGAAAGCAGTGGGTCCAGATGGCATACCGACCGAGGCTTGGAGAAGTTTGGGAAAGAGAGGCGTCGAGTGATTAACAAGTTTCTTCAACAAGATTTGGAGAAACAACAAGATGTCAACGAGTTGGAGGAAGAGCACTCGTATCCCCTTATTTAAGAATAAAGGTGATGTACAAGAATGTGCCAACTATCGAGGGATTAAGCTTATGAGTCACACCATGAAACTTCGGGAGCGAGTGATTGAGCAAAGACTTCAAAGAACTGTGAAGATTTCAGAGAATCAATTCGGTTTTATGCCTGGTCGTTCAACAACTGAGGCCATTCACCTTCTTCGGCAACTTATGGAGAAGTATAGAGATGCTCATAAGGATCTGCATTTGGTGTTCATTGACTTAGAAAAGGCATATGATAGGGTACCTCGGAAAGTTCTTTGGTGGGCTTTAACTAGGAAAGGCATATCACACAAGTATATCAACATCATCATGGATATGTATGAGGATTGTACTACAAGTGTTCGTACTAGTGTAGGGAGGACTGAAGAGTTCCCTATTACTATCGGAGTGCACCAAGGATCGGCTCTGAGCCCTTTCTTATTTTCCATAGTCATGGATGAACTTACGAAGTCAATTCAAGACGATATAGCGTGGTGCATGATGTTTGCCGACGATATTGTATTGATTGATGAGACGCAATCAGGTCTTAAAGCAAAGTTGGAAGTATGGCGACAAACATTGGAGAATAAAGGTTTCAAACTAAGTCGGAGCAAGACAGAGTACATGGAGTGCAAGTTTGGTGGAGGTAGAAGTAGTGGTAATAGCGGAATTACTCTGGATGGTAAGGAGATACCAGTAAGCGATATGTTCCGTTACTTGGACTCCATAATTCAGAAGGACGGTGAGTTAGATGGAGATGTATCCCATAGAATCAGAACAAGGTGGATGAAGTGGAAGAGTGCGTCAGGATTTCTATGCGACCGAGGTATGTCGACTAAACTGAACTCACTGAAGGGTAAATTTTATAGGACAGCAATTAGGTCTGCATTACTGTATGGCGTAGAGTGTTGGGCGGTGAAACAATGTCACATTCAAAAGATGAGTGTGGCAGAGATGCGCATGCTGCGTTGGATGTGTGGGCATACTAGGAAGGACCGCGTGAGGAATGAGACAATCAGACAAATGGTGGGAGTAGCACCTATTGAAGACAAGATGTGGGAGTCACGCCTACGGTGGTTTGGTCATGTGCGTAGAAGACTGAGTGATGCACCTGTTAGGCGAGTTGAGATGTGTGGAGAAGAGGCAGGGAAGAGAGGGAGAGGAAGACCCAAACAGACGTGGGTTAGGGGAGTTCGAAGTGATATGCTTCTTCTGGGGTTGGATGAGGGCATGACTTTGGAGAGAACTAAGTGGAGGGTGGGTATTCACGTGAAGGAGTGATCTTGATAATCTTTTTCCCTCATCTTTTTTTTTCCTAGTTTTTTTTATCCTTATATATATAAGCATTATTTGCAGCCTTTTTATTTTATCATTTTTATATATATTCATCTTTTTTATATTATCTTTTCATAATAGCTTATCTTTTTATCTTTATTCCTTCTTTTCCTTTTGGTTGTGATATCATGTATCGATACATGTTAGCCGACCCCAATATCTTTTGGGACTAAGTTTTGGATGTTGTTGTAGTATTATTTATTATTTTTAACTCATGTATCATAAGCATGTATTTAGGTTAGCCAACCCCACTCTTATGGGATTAAGCCTTGGATGTTGTTGTTGTGGTTACATATTCAGATTTCATAGTCTTTGTATAATAAAGCTAAATAAATAAGAGGAATCTGAACAAATATCTGAAATAAATTTAGAGAGAATTCCCTAAATAAGAGTAAATAAGTTTTGAAATTCCAAAATAGGACTATCATGTTTTTTATTCCCCGAATAGGAGTAAATTTCTACCAAGTTTGGCATTACTAGGCTTTAAACATGGCATTTTTTCCCAAACTTGGCAGAATTACTCCTATTTAGGGAATAAAAACATGAAAGTCCTATTTTGGAATTTTAAAACGTTTTTACTCCTATTCAGGGCAATTTCTAATAAATTTAGAGAGTGTAAGCCTATTCCCCCGCCCCACCCCAAAAGAACTTCCAGTTATCCTCACTACTTTCTTTACCTAATATATTCCATGTTCCAAATAGAGCTTTAAAGAATCATCTAACTAAAATACAATGTTCTAATATCAACAGACCCATGATTTTTATACAGCAGGTGAATACATATCACATATGCATTGGGTGATTTGAACAAGAAACCTACCTAAGCCTGTGATCATGCTCAATGCATGTATCTATTAATGATGCAAGCCCAAAAAACAGTAATCTTGATGGGATAAGTGAATATTAACCTTCAACCAAGATACCCATGAGCAAAGATTCAGTGCCCATGTTGAGATACCTTAGCTTTCTAGCTTCAAGTTCACCCATTGCAAAAGACTTTATCGCCCTTGCTGACCATCTACACAGCACACTAAAGCTATAATCAGAATTCATAACGCATAACCCCCAATATATAATAACTGGATATAAAACATACATAAAACTCACTTGGGCTGTTTTGAAGGAGCTTTTTCTGCAGTGTCTGCATTTCTGCAAAACCAAATGAACCGAGAGTCATAAATTGCATATCTTGCACTATTGATTAACGGAACGAGCGAGTAAGCGCTGAAGATTACGAAGATGGGAGGGTGGGCGTGAGTGTCGCAGAAGTAAAACTACGTCGTTTTGAAGTGGGGGAGCTCAAATTGGAAACACGAAATGAGAGTCCCCGCCCTAGAAAAGAGTAAGATAGAGCTCTCAGGTTGGGAGTTAAAGAGTTCTCAGGAGTTGGTCTTTTGCAGCACTGTGAAGGTGGGATCGAAATGTATGACAGCGTGTGAGCGGCCATTGAAGTTTTGCTGAAACCCCAGTTGAGAGGATATGTCGACCCTTCTTCGTCTAAATTGAGATTGATACAGAATAGGAAACAAATCTTCCTAATAATATTCTAGGAAACAAATCTTCCTCATAATATTCTATTACACCCTCCAAATTGTGCGCGAGATACGACACACAATTAGTAAAAATGAAATTAAAGACTAGAAAGACTTTTAGTAAAAATGTCAGCTAACTGTAACTGAGTAGGGATGTACTTCACAATTAGATCTCCATGAGCCACACGCTCCCTGACGAAGTGATAGTCAATCTGAATGTGCTTGCTACGAGCATGCTGAACTGGATTAGCAGTGAGATAAGAAGCAGAAATATTATCACAAAAAAGCTGGATCGGCGTAGCAATGGGATAGTTGAGCTCAAACAATATGGAACGTATATGCAGGGTATCCTGAACAGTGTAAGCAATGGCCCTATATTCAGCTTCTGTAGAGGATTTGGAGACAGTAGGCTGCTTTTTGGACTTCGAGGAGATAAGATTCGCGCCCAAGAAAACTGCAAAACCAGTTGTGGAGCGGGACGTATCTGGACAGCCAGCCCAATCAGCATCAGAGTAGGCAATTACACAAGTAGCTCGAGATGTAGGCTGAAGCCACAAACCATGCTCAATAGTCCCCTGCAAGTATCTAAAAATTCTCTTGATAGCAAAAAGATGAGTAGTACGAGGAGCATGCATAAACTGAGATACTAAATGCACAGCATAGGTAATGTCAGGTCGTGTCAAAGTTAAATATTGTAATGCACCAACCATACTACGATGCTCAGTAGCATTAGCAAGAAGTTCCCCATCAGTGAGGGATAAAGATGTGCGAGTAGCAAGCGGAGTGCGGACAGACTTGAGAGTATGGAGATGAAATCGAGATAGAAGATCAAAAACATACTTATGCTGGGATAGGAACAAACCTTTATCTGAGCGGACAGCCTGTACTCCTAAAAAATAATGAAGATCACCAAGATCCTTCATAGCAAAATGCTGAGCAACAAGCTGAATAAAAGATGTGATAGCCGCAGAAGAATTGCCAGTAATAATGATGTCATCAACATAAAGTAATAAATAAATGACATTATTATTCTGACGAAAAATAAACAATGAATTATTAGACTTGCTGCATGTGAAATGATGAGAAAGTAGAAAGCTACTAAACCTATGAAACCATGCCCGCGGGGCTTGCTTGAGCCCATAAATGGCTTTTCGCAAACGACATAAATGATTAGGAAATGAGGATGAATAAAGCCCCGCGGTTGACGCATATATACCTCCTCAGTTAGATGACCATGCAAAAAGGCATTTTTAACGTCCAACTGACGAATAACCCATCCAAGAGAAATAGCAAGAGTAAGAACAATACGAACTGTGGTGGGTTTAATAACCGGACTAAAAGTTTCAGAGAAATCCACACCTTCCTGTTGATTAAACCCCTGAGCAACTAATCGAGCTTTGTGACGCTCAATAGAGCCATCAGAATTATACTTAGTCTTATAAATCCACTTAGAGCCCACAACATTTTTAGTGTGATCAAACGGAACTAAGTCCCAAGTATTATTAGAAATAAGAGCATTAAATTCCTCCGCCATTGCCTCACGCCATTTTAACTGTTTGTTAGCCTCTGAATAACAAGTTGGATCGTCTGATAAAACAACTGTGTTTAAATTAAAAATCATTTTGGGTTTAAAAATGCCCGACTTAGCCCGAGTTTGCATTGGGTGACAATTAGCCAGCGGACCAGAGGAAGATGTATCTGGTGCACTGGCCGGTAGCTGCGGTTGCACACTTGGAGCATTATCAGGACGGGTGAAGACTGCTTCAGGCGCATCTGATTTGTGGGACGGAGTTGCAGACCGAGAGGCAGGTAAGGGAGTGCCTGGAGGTGGAGTCGGGTGAGGGCTTGGTATTGATGGGGTTCGGCAATTATAATTTGGTGTGGAGGGAGGTGTTTGAGCATTGGTTTGCCCTGGTGAAGTAGGAAGAGCTGAGGGCGTGGGGATTGTATTGGAGTGTTCAGTGGGTGATGGAAGAGATATGGTGGGGGCTGGAGGCATAGAGTGAGGTGTGGTATTGATAAGGGTAAAATCGTCGGGAATAGATTAAGAAGATGGAGATTCATGACCCGTAGACGAAGACAAAGTGGCATATGGAAAAATATTTTAATGAAAACGAACATGCCTGCTAATAAAAACCTTGCCAGATTTGGGGTCAAGACAGCGATACCCCTTAAAACCAGATGCATAGCCAAGAAAAACACACTGAACAGAACGTGGTGAAAATTTGTTGGAAGAAGAAGCAGAAAAATTCGGATAACAAGCACACCCAAAAACACGAAGCAAACTATAGTCAGGAATTTTGTGAAATAGTTTTTCATATGGTGAAGCACCAAAAAGAGTAGGAGAGGGTAGTCTGATAATAATATAGACAGCCGTAAAAATAGCATCCACCCAAAAAGTATTAGGAATTGAAGTTGTAATAAGTATAGTCCGAGCAAGTTCAAAAAGATGGCGATGTTTACGTTCAGCAACACCATTTTGTTGCAGCGTATAAGGGCAAGATTTTTGAAAATAAATACCATTTTCGGCCAAAAATTGTTGCATAGAAGAATTAACGAACTCACCCCCTCCATCACTATGAAAAACTTTAATTTTAGAATTAAATAAATTTTCAACTAAAAGTTTAAAGAGACGAAATTGAGAAAAGACCTCATGTTTGGTGCGCAATGGGTAAATCCAAGTAAAGCGAGAGAAGTCATCAATAAAGCACACATAATATTTAAAACCTAAATTAGATAAAACTGGAGATTGGCACACATCAGAATGAATTAACTGTAATGGAGAAGTAGAATTATGACTAGCATCTGAAAAGGGTAATCGCTGAGATTTACCCAAACGACAATCATGTTCAAAATTTGAAGAATGAGAAATAAGTTTTCTACCACGCAACAGGCGTAAAACAGATTCGCCACAATGTCCTAATCTACGGTGCCACACAGGGCCAGAAGTAATAGCGGAAGCAAGAGCTAATGGTGCAGGAGGACTGAGGCTGACTGGGTAGAGATGACCATTATGACGCGCCTGAAGAAGAACTGCCCCCGAAATTTTGTCCTTAACAACAAAAGAGTTTTTATCAAAAATAGCAATGCAGTTGTTATTAGCACACAACTTTTGAATAGAAATTAAATTGAATTTAATTTGAGGCACATGAAAAACAGAGTTTAATGACAACGGGCGGCCAGGAGTATTTAATGTAATATTACCAATATTAGCTATGGGAAGTTTAATGCCATTTGCAACAATAACAGACATGGAGCCAAAATAAGGGGATTTATTTGACAAAATACCTTCAGAAAAAGCATCATTAGTTTCCCCAGTTGGAGCAATCAAGGCAGGTGTAGCAGACTGTGAAAAGCGAGACGGACAATGTAATGCAGAATGACCTGCAGAGAAACAAATTTGACACACAACCGGGGATGGAACTGACCCAAGAATACCCTCAGCGGATGGGAAACCTGCATAATGTGAGTAAGTACCAGAAGTAGATGTAGCATTAATATTTAAAATGGACAAGACAGAATTACCAGACGGAGCATTAGTGGGTCTCGGGTTATACACACCCCCTGCGACCGAGTGCTGGAGTGGTGGCCGAATAACTGGCTGCTGCTGCTGTGGGTATCCCGGCTGACCATAGGGCTACTGCTGCTGGAATCGACCTCGTCCACGGCCTGCTCTGCCACGGCCGCCTCTACCGCGGCCTCCTCTGCCACGGTATGCGCCCTGTCCGGGCTGCTGTCCCTGTGGACTGTGGGGCTGGCAGTGACCCACATGAGCCCCAAACGCTGGCTGCAATGAGGAAGCCTCCTCCTGGAGATGTAGTACTTGTTGTTCGGCTTCCATGAGCCGTGGGTGAAGGATATCGGGTGGAAAACTTTCAGGAAATAATTGCATGGTTCCCGTAACAAATTGATATTCAGGCCCCAATCCACGAAGTGTGCTTTCTAGTAATTTCTTATTAGTCACAAGTGAGTTTATGGCAGCTAAAGCATCAGACAATTTTTTATATCAAGTAAATAATGCTCCATAGATTGATTTGGCTTCTTTTTAGTATTGGACAATAATCGTTTGAGTTCCGTAGCTCTAGGTAAACTGGCAGACATAAAGCGTGTTTGTAACCGTGCCCATATACCAAAGGAATGTTTAATATCATGAACATCAGTTAATACATCCCGAGTAAGAGTGGCAAACAACCAAGAGCGGATTGTTTGATCCACCCGAAGCCAATGATAGTAATCAGTATTAACGATGCGCTGATTATTAAAATACAAAGTGTACATGGGAGGTACCTGAATTGTGCCGTCTACAATGCCAAAAAGACACTGTGACACGAGGAATGACTCGAACTGCGTCCACCATGTAAGGTAGTCTTCCACCGCTTTAAGCTTAATAGTCACAACCTGGCTGACATTGGCAATGCCGTGTGAAAGTGATTGTGCCATTGCTGCCATCGGGGAACCAAAAAGGGGATTATCATGTGCGGGACGAACTACACCCGACGAACCAGCAAAAGAGGGCCCGAAATAGGGAGTGCTGACGGGTTGCTGATTCGGTGCCGCCGGAGGAATGACCGGCTGCAGCTGCAAAGGTGAGGCGATCAGGGAAGAAACTGGACCAGGTTGCTGCCACATAACCTGGGGTCGTGGCTCTGGATTTGCCGGAGGCAGACCAAAACCAACCTGCTGCCATGGAAGGTGTGGCGGCAAGGTTTCGAAAAGAGAGTATGATGATCCGGCAGAATACGGATGAGGGTCCGACGCCATGGAAACTGAATAGGGCACCGGTTGAGAGGCTTCCAGAGCAGTATCGGTTACGATTGACGAAGAGAAGGTGTCAATCGCACCAGTGGTGGGTGTGTCCGTAGCAGAAGAAAGAGGCGAGGACTCACCGGAAGAGATGATCGGCGCCATGGAGGAGTGCGGCTGCGACATGGCTGCGTCGAACGTGAAAGAGAGGGAAAAAATAGGGGTTTTTTTCTTAGGCTCGTGATACCATGTGAAATAACGGGGAAAGGTACTCCAATAGGAGCCCTGGATGTCTATTTATAATAAAAGAGTTTAATACAGAATAGGAAACAAATCTTCCTAATAATATTCTAGGAAACAAATCTTCCTAATAATATTCTAGGAAACAAATCTTCCTAATAATATTCTATTACTTCCGCTATTGTTCGTTTGCTTTCTTTTTGTCAGTCAGGGGTGTTTGGAACTAATTCTGATTCTGCTTCTTTTTTAAAGCATAAGCAGAATCAGAATCAGTTTTCAGAAGCTGGTCACCCCCAACTTCTAAAAAAACTGATTCTAGGAGTAAATTAGAGCACCAGAATCACTTCTACACTTTCACCCAAACACCCCAACTTCTGCTTCTGCTCCCTGAAAGAGCAGAAGCAGTTTTAAGAATTAGATCCAAACACCCCCTTCCTTAGTTGAGCTTCCAAAGCATTTTACTCTCTACCCAGACAAAACAACAATGATAAATGTAGATCTGTAGAGCAATGATGATTGTAGAGCATTTTCTTGATTTTTTTTTTTATTTGTAAACTTTAAAGTGTTTGTATCTTTTTAAATTTATGGATAAGTTTATAGACTTTTAAAAAGTACATAGATTTAAAATTCTGATTGTCAATGTCGGTCATTGAATTTTTCACCTATATCACCGCTGCCGATTTGCTTGAATCTCACCGTTATCCACCCCCGTCATCTAACTGGTCCACCAACAACAAAATGACTTTGATTATGCAAATGAGCTAGGGACAATTAATTATATTAATTAATTAAATTAGGGGTATAAATGTAATGTTTAGTCCTATTTAAGGAAAAACAAACATATGATCATACTTTGAGAAAAATGTTGTCTTTTAGTCCTACCATGAGTAATTTCCTCCGTATAATATGATAAAAACAATTAAATAAATAAATAAAACAAATGTACTTCATTTAGCAACTCAGAGATTTTTAATAATAAATGAAGCATAAGCATGCTAATTTATTTTTATTCAAAAGAAAATTCAAAATTTCAAGAATGCTCAACAAACTAAGTCTCTTTATGATCAATTGTTATATTACGAAACTCAATGAGTAAGAACATTAATCGTTGCACAAGTGTTACACTCATTGTTTCATGTGGTACATGAATATGTGCAATTGAGTTTTTTTTCTTGATAATTTTTTTATTTTCACTTTTAGCTTGTTAAATTTTGTTTACTTATTTAGGATTAAATATTTATTAATTTGAAATTATATTTTTATGTGTTAGTGGTTTAACGATGAAACACAGTAATAGATAATGGTTAACTGACAACATATCAGAATTGAAAAAATATAATACTATCGGTTCTTCAAATGATTCCTAATATTTCTTCAAAAACTGAATTGATCTCACCCCTACATTTTTCTTTGTAAGTCGATAAAAATCACTTTTTTAAAATTTATCTTGTGTATCTGTGTTAATGTAAAATCTCCTTGTTCAACTTTTTTTGCCTTGTTAAAATTTATTTATCGTAGAATTAATGATAAAATCAGAATTTAATTTTCACCATACCGTGGTGCATGATGTTTGCCGACGATATTGTATTGATTGATGAGACGCAATCAGGTCTTAAATCAAAGTTGGAAGTATGGAGACAAACATTGGAGAATAAGGGTTTCAAACTAAGTCAGAGCAAGACAGAGTACATGGAGTGCAAGTTTGGTGGAGGTAGAAGCAGTGGTAATAACGGAATTACTCTGGATGGTAAGGAGATACCAGTCAGCGATATGTTCCGTTACTTGGGCTCCATAATTCAGAAGGACAGTGAGTTAGATGGAGATGTATCCCATAGAATCAGAACAGGGTGGATGAAGTGGAAGAGTGCGTCAGGATTTCTATGCGATCGAGGTATGCCATCTAGACTGAAGGGTAAATTTTATAGGACAACAATTAGGCCTGCATTACTGTATGGCGTAGAGTGTTGGGCGGTGAAACAATGTCACATTCAAAAGATGAGTGTGGCAGAGATGCCCATGCTGCATTGGATGTGTGGGCATACTAGGAAGGACCGCGTGAGGAATGAGACAATCAGATAAAGGGTGGGAGTAACACCTATTGAAGACAAGATGTGGGAGTCGCGTCTACGGTGGTTTGGTCATGTGCGTAGGAGACCGATTGATGCATCTGTCAGACGAATTGAAATGTGTGGAGAAGAGGCAGGGAAGAGAGGGAGAGGAAGACCCAAACAGACATGGGTTAGGGGAGTTCGAAGTGATATGCTTCTTCTGGGGTTGGATGAGGGCATGACTTTGGAAAGAGCTAAGTGGAGGGCGGGTATTCATGTGGAGGAGTGATCTCGTATCATCTTTTCCCTCATCTTTTTTTTCCTTGTTTTTTATCCTTATATATAAGCATTATTTGTATCCTTTTTATTTTATCATTTTTATGTATATTCATCTCTTTTTATATTATCTTTCTATAATAGCTTATCTTTTTTATCTTTATTTTCTTTCTTTTCCTTTTGGTGGTGATATCATGTATCGATTCATGTTAGCCGACCCCAATATCTTTTGGGACTAAGGCTTGGATGTTGTTGTTGTTGGTGGTGGTGGTGATGGCGGACCGGTACACATCACAATAACATTGAAGCCTACCTAGCTATGTTTATACGCGAGAAGAATATGAAAGGAAAGAAGCCGCGCGAGAAACGGCTGATGGTGTTAGAGACTGATTGTACTAACGCAACAACACGGCAGTTTCTAAAGTGATAAGCGCACGGAAGGAAGTACACTGATTTAACCGTATGGTACATCTTCTTCAAGCACGAGTGTTACACCAACAAATTTTCAATAATCAAAATAACCTTACATTCATTCATGTTTATAATTTTGTAAAGAAAAGATAAAGATTGTCAAGTGACCAATTAGTATCAACACTGCTCAAAATAATCTTGCATTCATTCAGTATAATTTTGCACATCACCATATCTACCAGTGAAATCCTTGTGTTTATTTACTCTGAAATATAAATAATTACAGTCACTGGTGATAGACACTAAAGTGAATTATGAGTGGTTACTTTTTATGGCCTAAACAGTGCTTTAGATATATTACGGTATGGGAGGTTGTGTGAGTGGGTGTGATGATTTTTTTACTGTTCTTTGTCTAAAAATTTGGTTTTGACATTGCCATTTGTAAGATAATGTAAATATAACACTCGGTTAAAGAGCATTGAACCCAAGGTTAGGCATACCTTTAGCTATTGTTCAGATCTATGGTGTCAAGCTCTCATTTATCCTAAGCCTACATCAGTGTGAGCAAAGTTGAGGTCCAGCTTTGAGGTGAGCAACATAATCAATGTTACTCCTGTGCTGCCCTTTTGTTCTTTAATTATCTCTTAAAAAAGAAACTAATGGTTATTTATTTCACATATAATTTCCTTATATTAATTTACATGTTATATTTTTTAGTTTCAAATCAACTTCACCCATTTCATACTTCATCAACCATTGTTTGATTGTTGTGAATTAAATTGAACAATATGGTTATTGTTTAAAGTTTTCGAAATTTTAATCAATGTGTTTTATGTTATATTTCAAAACCAATTCAAGGTTTTCATACATTAATATTTGTTTAAATATCAAGGGAATGGGAACTCAGGCAGGTTTAAGTGATTTGGGTGAAGGTTTGGACACCTGAGGTGCAATTAAAGAGTGTCCAATCTTTTTTTCACTCGGCCACAGGGACAACATGCATACACCCCGTGGATGTGCATGTAATATTTGGTATTAAGCTCATAACCAGCTTGATTTTCTCAACCAAGGACCCCGCCGACACTGCTCTCACCGTCAGTTCTGTCACGTCTGTATGGAGCTCATGATCTCTGGTGGTTTATTGGATCTGTTGGGGAGACTTCGGGGGAGAACACCGCTGGGGTGAGGGAGGAGATGGTCTTGAGGCGTTCTACACGTACTATCTATTTGAACAAGTGTTATTTTGGCGGGGAATTTGTTGTGAACTTAAACTTCGGTTGGCTGACTAATTCCTTATAATCTATTGTAATATGTAGTTTCAGTGGGTGAGGGCTCCTAAGAAAATATTGCCTGACCAGTGTTGGTTATAACTTATGTACTACGTACTCTGTATTTTGCCCAAAAGTGTTAAATAGTATGAAGGTTTTTGTATATTTTGTTGATATGTTTGACACTATTGAAATTGTTTTTGTTCGAAGTGTGTGTGGTGCATCCTTTTGTGCTAAAATAAATTTAAAGAAAATATTATTATATAGTTGTACAGTTTGATAGAAACTTCTTATTATACCTAGATTTTAGGTACGAAAAGTGTTTGTCCAGCAGGATGTGAGTAATTTACCGGAGCTATCATTGTCAATGCCTAAGCTAACCAAGTCGGTGATAATCGGTCGCAAGCGACCAGGTTCAGGTATTTCTACGTATCATACCTAGAAGAAAATCATGGTTTGTCAAAATTTTGAAGTTTAGTGTCCCGTTATTCACTGAGTCTATCAAACACCCCCCGATAGTGTCAAACGCGTTAATTTTATTGTCAGCGACGGAAAAAATACAATTTTTGTAAGTAGTGTGTGCATTACAAGTGTGTTTGAAAACTATTAAATAAATCCCTCGTGAGGTGCCTACTAAAGTTGCCTAAATAAAAGTATAGAGAAATACAAACAAAATGTAACATATTCAGAAATAGCTAAGAATTTTTTAAAACAACTTTTCAGCAGAATCATGTCAGTTTGAAAAATCATATTAAAACTGGACAGATACAACTTATTGGACATAGTTTAGAACTACAAACTAGGACAAATTCTTAAATTGACCTCAATGGGCAGAGGGATGTTTATTAACTAGAGTTTGTAAATTAAAAATACATAAGTAATACACTTTAAAACATGTTATTACTACGGATTTAATCATATGACAACAATTGAAGATGTTTATATTAAAAATTTCCGTATTATAATGTAAACGATGATCATTTGGGTATAAGTAATTTAAAAAAAACACTTGACTTGATAAATTATTTAATGGACTGCAAGAAGTTGCCTAAATAAAAATCTAGAGGAACACAAACAAAGTGTTGCATATTCAGAAATAGCTAAGAATTTTTGAAAACGGCTTTTCAGCAGAATCATGTCAGATTGAAAAATCAAATTAACACCGGACAGATACAGCTTCTTGGACATAGTTTAAAACTACAAACTAGGGAAAATTCTTAATTTTGCCTGAATGGGCAGAGGGATAGCATATTCTTGTATGTTTTTGTTTTGTAAAATATGACAAATTGATTGTATAATAAACAATGTTAATTTTATATCTCAAAAGCTTTAATTTGATTGTAATACAATTTAACGTTCTAAATTAAAACTTCTATGTTTTGTAAAAAAGCTGGATACAAATTGACAAATGAATTATCAACAGAACTTTAGAGGTACCTTTAAATATGTTTTCTTTAAAAATAATTCCAAATATATAACCAAAATATATGTAAACAAAATGTGACTCTAATAATTTTATTGACCATAATTGTATTCAATCCACATTATCACGCCACGGCTTCATCATACCGAAATAACTACACTCTCCATCCCTTAAAAACCTCCACGTTTCCTGGCGGCCAAACATTGCCTCTACGCCGATGCCTTCTACAAAAACATTCACAAATTCACATCTGCCCTCTCATATCCCTGTCAAAGCTGCATGCATGCAAAACATCAAGTCCGGAAGTGTCTTCCTACATACTTCAAGGGCTGTTGGACTTTATCTTCCGATTCAATCTACTCTGTTCATCATATTGCAGATACGTTATCTAACCTTCTCCTTGGATGAAGTTTTCCATCGAATACAAAATCTATTTTAATTTTTCATTCTATTAGTTTCGCACTTTACGTATCTTATATTTGTTGGAATTTTGTGGACTGGTAGTTTTTTAATGTCATTATCGAGATACTAATTTGGGATATTGTAGCAATTTTTAATGCTTCATACTTAGAATCAGAAATCGATGCATACTTCACTCAATTTATATAGTTATATATAATGTTGAAGCCGACACTCTATTATTTTATTCACAAAAAAATTTCATGTTATACAAAATTCAACCAACATTATTAAATGCAGGGTGTATCTGATAGTACATCTGTTCTCTTTTAATTGCAACATTGGACTTTTTGTACTATTCACTTATTCTACTTTGGTCATATTTTATTTATTAATATATTATAAATTAATTTTTAAAAAAATATTGTAAAATTCTTCTCATTCTAAATTTTCAAAATCTGATTTTTTTTAAAATTTTTACTAATATAAAATGAAAGATATTAATGATCAAACTTGTGAATTGTTGTAATTAAAAAAGAACGGAGGAAGTACTTATTAGTATGCTAATTTATTGGAGTTTATACTTCCTACGAAATTGAAGTGATCACTTCTCTGATCCATGTAATTTTTTTCTTTTTTGCACAGATCCATGTAAATTTCTTATTCTTTGAGTTTAAATGAATCTGCTAAACCATTTTTAATCTTTACTTAAATTAGATCGTGTTTGTATTTACATAGCATCTAGATCTAAATCATTTATTACACTTCTCAAAAATTCACTTCAATTGTTGTTTTTAAGATATGGTTCAACTTGATCGATATAACTGTCCCATAAATTTCTTATGTTTACAACCATAGCTGCCTGATCCTGTTGTAAGATAAATAAACAAAATAAATAATAATGGATACTATGTATAAGTTATAACATATGATTGTGCATTTGTAGTGTGCTGAAAACACGTAATGCCACAACTCCATTCGACGGCATATCCTCCAACTCAATAATATTGAGGACATCAATCCTTAAACTGCGCAATTTGAAAAGTTAATTCTAATCGTCGCATGGATTCCGTCTACCTAGCATTTCAAAAAAGACAAATACTTGCAACATAATTATTATTAAAAAGGAAATTTAAGCTAACCATTAGCATGAGCAGAGCATGCAGCTATTTCGCCTTCATCAAGAAATATGGTTTTAGACTCCTAATTTCGCCTTCATCACTTCGTGAATAATACATGTGCATGAGTCTTAACCTTAGCATGACACACAGTGCAGATTTTCATCACAAATCGGTTCTTAATAGGGCAAGGAATACAAATGAGGAGTTATTTATACTACACGTGCCAGATAAATAATATACCCATTAATTAATGCTTTAGAAAAAATTGAATGAATCTTGGGGAACCCAAAGGACAAAGGTGACTAAATAATTATCTTCAACCATTTACGATGGAGTTATCTAATTTGAAAGACCAAATATGTACTCTTTAATTAATGCTTTGAATACAATTGAATGGATCTTGATAAACTCAAAGACAAAGGTGGCCAAATAATCATCCTTAATCATTCACGATGAAGTTGTCTGGTTTTGAACTTTAAACTCCACTTTTCGGGCAGCCAATATGGAGAAGCTAAACAGCCTCAAGATAGTAATTAATTAATGCATTTATTAGACTAATCTAGAAGATAATTAGATGGAACTACCATTCCCGCCCAAATTTCCTCCACACTTTTCTGTTTTACTATATATAGATTAGTAGTACACTTTAGAACATGTTATTACTACGGATTTAATCATATGACAACAATTGAAGTTTTTTATATAGAATAGATTTTCCATTATAATGTAATCAATGATCATTTGGGTATATGTATTTTTTAAAAAGCATTTGATTTGACAAATTATTTAATGGACTTCAATAAGTTGCCTAAATAAAAATCTAGACAAATTAAAACAAAATGTTACATATTCATCAATAGCTATCAATTTTTGAAAACAGCTTTTCAGCAGAATCAATGTAAGATTGAAAAATCAAATTCAGGTCTAATTGGAACAAAATCAAAATAAAGAATCCAAGTAAACAATGGGGTCAGTGTCGCTTGGTTCCATTGTTGGTCTCAATGCAAACAAGGATCACTCGAGTATATTTATTTTTAAAAATGCATTTTTAGATCAAAACCTATAGAAATCCAAGACAAAATGTTGCATTTTCATTAATAGGTAACACTTTGTGTGACAACATTTTCAGCGGATTCAAGTTTAATGGGAACCCATTCAAATTAGAGAACGAAATATGGCTACCAATGAAATTTGATATTATTTGACGAAATATAATTTATTTGACGGAATAGGCCTACTAAATAAAAATCTTATTTCGGACAGTTACATGGTTTGGAAAAAATAATTACATCCACTGTGCGTGTGTGACCCTTACAAAATTGATTATATGACAATACTTGTTGTTCAAAACAGGTTTTTTGTTATGTCTGGGCAAAAGAATGTAATACGCAAAATTAAAGGATTGGATGAGTAAAGGATTAACAATATTACCAGTGCTTTTACATGGACAAACAAATAATGTTACCCATCCATATTTGTTTTAGTCATCCTGCATGCATACACATTTAGTGTACAACTTCATTAGATATAATACAATTTGCAAAATGTAAAAATAACAGTATAGAGGATTTAGTTTTGACCTATGATTTTATTCTCCGGCTTCTGTGCTAATGACGTTTCAACTTTTGCGGCGGACATTACCACGATTTTCTCCCGTACCATTTTTGCAATAGAAGAGTAGGTGTTAATAAATGGAATAAAGTTGGCGAAATAAATATTATATGTTGTATATAAAGATTTTATAAAAGATGCATACCGTAAAGGCATCAACATAGAGAATGTGAAGCTTTCTCATGGAATTGGCATTGATTTATTTTTGTGTTTCCTTCCATGCAAGGTTTCATTCTTTATCGGTCATTATGCACTTGAAGTTGATCTTGCTTCCATTCGTGGTGTATTGGGTGTGTGTTGGTGGTTTATTTGGATCGTTGTGGTTGTATAAATGTGGGTGACTGGGTATTTGAAACAGTAAAGATATATGAAACAGTGATGTGTTATTCGAAATAATAAGTGTGTGCTGTGTAGGGGGGATGATTTTAAATAATTAATGTGTCCTTGTGAGGTGAGGAATTAAAATGTGTGGTTCGAGATTTAAAAAGGAGTGTTGAGCAGGTGTGTAGCTCGATATAATAAATAGGGGGCAGTGGCAGGTTGATCGAATTAATTGATGCATTGAGGGGTTGGTTGGTTTGAAATTCAAAAATTAAATGTGAGTGGGGCGAGTGTCTTTAATACGCAGGGTGAGTACACTTTTTACAGCTGTTAGTAGTATTTCACTTTTCTTTAGTTCTCTAGATTCTTCTCCTGTTTTTTGTTGTTGTTATATAAGAATAGATAAGTAATAATTTAAAAGGTTTATTACAGTAGAGGTATCTGGAATTTTCTTAAAAATATAAGGTACATTAAATTTAAAGAATATGGGTCGTGTATTATGAAAAAATGTTTACAATATAAATTAAAATTCATAAAAAAAATACTCCCTATGTGTTACGAGTCTATTATTAAAATAATGTATTCAAGATAAATAAAATAATTTGAAAATCAGATTTACAGTAAAATAAATTGGAAAATTTGGTATTGTCAATTAAATGAGTCTCTTATGATTAAAAAGTTTCTGGAATACAAAAAAAAATGGGGAAAATGGTTTTTCGAGGCTTTATAAAGGCAAAATGTTTTTAAAAATTAAATTTGGAAATATGTTTGCTATATGGGTAACGTCAAGTTATATTTGTAGAACGAATCAGAAAATGTAAAAAAATCCCAGATATGCAAGAACATTTTAAGAAATACGAAAAAATGAAAAGCCTTTTTGGCTTCAACATCGGATCTTGCAGATCTGTACGTTTTTATATATTTTTTCTGTTTGACCGGTATTTTTATGGTGGTTTTTTCCACATATTACGAAGAAGAGTGAATGGTGATCGGTAGATCTACAAAAAATCTCGATAATGATGAAAACAAAATACAACAAATCTACTATCTAGTAGATCTGTATGTTTGGTTGTTTTTTTACACTGAAAAGGCTTTCATGTTCTTTGCGGGTAAAAAAAGGCAATAGAATGATTGGTGTTGTGTTTGTGCATGCAAGGGTTCGTGTGTTCGGTGTGGTGTGAGAAGAAAAAACTTACAGATTAAAAAATGACGTTGAACGGTGTAAGATGCGTCTTTGTTGGTTGTGGCCGGAAGGAGTTTTGCAGAGGCAACATCGTTGTGATTCCCGGCCGGCTGTGTAGTTCGTTACAGAGAGAGAGAGAGAGAGAGAGAGAGAGAGAGAGAGAGAGAGAGAGAGAGAGAGAGAGAGAGAGAGAGAGAGAGAGAGAGAGAGAGAGAGAGAGAGAGAGAGAGAGAGAGAGAGAGAGAGAGAGAGAGAGAGAGAAGGTCTGAGTGTCGGCGTGAGAAGCGGAGGGTTTTGGGAGAATGACGAGGTGTCATCGCTTATATGGTGTTGGGTCAGGTTGTTTTTGGGCATAAGTTTCTGGGCTAGCCCAACAATCTTAGGTTTTTTTTTACTGCAATGCATTTGGGCTATATTTAAAATTACATATTGAACATATTATATTAATTTTTAATATTTCCGAGTTTTTGAAAGTTGGAATTGGTTACTTTAGGGTTGGATCGTTCCGGTCCGAGTTGAGTTTCTGTTAAACCCGAAAATTACCCGTAAGGTAGCGGGTTATGTAAATTAGCGTTCGAAACAAAGCCCACTGTATTTTGTCCATGTGGTTTTTTTTTGTAGTATGAGTTCGGCCCGAGTTCGTGTTGGGCCGGTTATATCGCGAATGTGAAATCATATCATTTTTCTTTTATATTTTAAAATCTATTTTCAAATAAAATTAATAAAAAGTACAAACCGCAAATAATAACACAAATAGTATTCTACAAAATCCCTGAGAATTTGAATCTAAAGAAGACAACTATAATAATATTTTGTTTAAGATGTATAAACATAAATAATATAGGTGTTCTAAAAATGTTACGAAATAAAATTTATCGATAAAAATGTGACTAAATATGTTTTCATGGTCATTAAGGTAAATAATATTTGTAGTCACTTGAAGTTATTAAGTCATTTTTTCGTCCACCATGATTATAATCATACATTAGGAATTATTTTATAAATTATATTGGTATATAATATTTCTTCTATATTAAAGCTATTTTTTTGGGGTTTTATCGTTCAGGGTTGGGTTACAAAATTTAGGACCCGTTAATGACCCCGAAAGTTTTTGGTTCGATCCGAGTTGTTTTTATTGAGGCTGGTAAAAATAAAATATCAGGACCATTATCATAATGCGGGCCGGATCATGCCGGTTTCTATAAATCGATTCGGTTTTTCCCAACCCTAAGTTACTTCAATTTAGGTTATAAATACGAGAATCACATTTTTTATTGAGTAAACATATTTAGTCGTGTTTCTGTTTTTGGGTTGACACGTGTTATTGGGTAGTATCAATCATCCCATACACGTTTTGTTAGGCTGCAGTGGATTTGCCTGTGAAATGTCATTTATTTTGGGTCACCCAGCCTATAGATTTGTTTATTTTTGTTCTAAAAAATTGTTTGAGTTATTGATGTGCAAAACAAATCAAAAAATAAGTGGTCGTTCATTAAATACACAACTATACTACTCCATATTTTTAGGCCATTGGTAAATCTTAGTACTAAATAAAGTATTTGAACAATTTCCAAATGTTCAAGATATGGATTTTGGACTTTTGAGGATTATTTTTATTTTGCGAATACATTTGTTATTAGATGTTGTAGATTTTATTTGCATTCATTTTGCATATAAATTTACGATGTTTTGCATATACCCAATTATCTAATTTTTTAATTAAATTATTAAGCTATTCTAGTAAATGACGGTTCAAAATGACCGTGATACATAACGAATTTTTAATGGATTAGGGTGTATTTGGGCATTGTTCCCTGTGTAAATACACTATGATATTAGAAAATGTTTTCATGATGTATATGTGCTTACTAGAGTTGAAGGTTTAGAATATACACACTCGACTAAACACATAATATATAGTATCATGTGATTACTAATTTGAAAACATATATTGTTATTGAACAATAGATTTTATTATAGTCACTAGCTATTATAGATATAGATGACACTTTTGGTGTTATGACACTTTCGTGGTTTAATGTTGAATTCATTTTGAATAACAATCTAAATTTTTTCAGACCGTTATTGTGGTTTTGACGATACTGTAGATGTTTATGAAGATGAAAGAGTTCCGTGCCCTACAACTATTGTTTATTGTGACGGCAGATTAGGACAACATCAAAGCACACCTTTTTCAGACATGGGTAGTGGTAACATTGTTAATACAAAATTCTACATTATATATTTATCCAACATTGTGTGTTTGTTAAGTATCGTACATAATTTACATTAAATCGTGTTATATATTGTCACAAAAGGTTGCGAAAACCGAGCTCCGGTTGAGTCCATGAGTACAGTCCCTTTGGCTTCAATGTCTGTTGACGCATGGGATAAAACGTCCATTGATGATAGTGATGTGGATGATGAGTACGTGGATTATGAGACATTTCCTGCGCACACCCACAACAGAGCAGTTGGTGCATGCTAATCGATAATCGATTCCATATCCCACATCATAAATAAGTACTTATTGGTTATTATGCTTGGATAATATTGTTTGATGTTTTTGAATTGTAGAGTTTTGGGACATTGGTGAAGCAAAATATGTGTGCGGGTTTTGTAATGCCCTTTTTGGTTTGAGGAACGTGTTGTTTCCACGTCTTCTAAGAAGAATCCTAAGTATTGGTTGTGTTGCTGTCAAGGAAAGGTGGTCTTGCCTTTTATGAAAGAACCGCCTTTATTCCTATCTGAATTGATTCATGGTTCTGATGAGTGTAGCAAACATTTCATTGAAAACATCACGTCATACAAGGGAAAGTCTCCCCCAATTTTCGTTCACCTCAATGGGCGATAAAGTTGCACAAAATGTCAACAAGGCAAAGTCTCCGCCAATTTTTAAACTACACGGCCAGAATTATCACCTGATCGGTGGTATGTTGCCTCCAACTGGATCAAAGCCTAAGTTCGCACAATTGTATATCTATGATACGGAAAATGAGGTTCAATATAGAGTTTCATCTGTTGGGTAAGTAGGGTCTACATTTATTTCAGCGTACTTTATATAATGGTTTTATAAATCTAATTCTTCTTCATTTATTGTAGCGATGATAGTAGGAGAAGCAAGTTGCATGAAGCTATAGTTGTTGGGTTGTCTAAGATGCTCAACGAAAATAACATGTTGGTGAAATCTTTCCGTCTTGCTAAAGAGAAAATAGATACGAGTAATGCCCCAGATGTGAAGCTAAAGTTAATTGGAAAGCGCTGCGGTGATGCGAGAACATATAATTTACCGTCTGTTTCTGAGGTTGCAGCTTTGGTAGTTGGAGATTTTGATGAATCGTTGGGTGAGAGGGATACATTGGTTGAAACTTAGTATGATGCACTCCAAAGGATAAATGAATTGAATTCGACCTATTTTGGCCTGCAATATCCATTATTGTTCCCTTATGGAGAGGACGGATATCGTGAGGATACATTGTTGTCCAAGGGTGGTAACATTGTTGGAGGCGGTAGACAAAGAGTGAGTGTGAGGGAGTTTCTTGCGTTTCGTGTACATGAATGATGTGATAATCATTCCTCTATGTTGAAGACAAAAGGGCTTTTTCAGCAATTCATTGTTGACGGTTATACCTTGGTTGAATCTACGAGGTTGAGATTTGTTAGGACACATTAAAAGTAGCTTCATTGTGAAATGTATAAAGGTTTGAGTGATGCATTTTTACGTGGAGAGAATGATTCCCGTACTCAGAGTAAGATAATTGGATTGCCTCCTACCTTTACTGAAGGAGCACGTTATATGATACAAAATTACCAGGATGCAATGACCATCTGTAGGTGGGCAGGTTATCCAGATTTATTCATTACCTTTATGTGCAATCCAAGGTGGCCAGAGATAGATCGTTCTCTCTATCAAAGGAATTTGAAAGCGGAAGACCGACCCGATGTAATTAGTCGGGTTTTCAAAATCAAACTTGACGGTTTGATTAAAGATCTTCACAAAAATAAAGCCTTTGGGAATGTTAGAGGAGGTATTGTCTATTGCGTATTCCCTATAACATTAACCCTGTGTGGGTTTATTTGACTTCATTTGTGTGTTTTGTAGTTGTCTACACAATTGAGTTTCAAAAGCGCGGCTTGCCTCGTGCCCATATTTTGTTGTGGTTATCGAACGAGGATAAATTGCCCTCACCTACTGATATAGATAGGGTAATATCTGTCGAAATTCCAGATATAAATTTAGACCCGATGCATTATGTTGCGGTGAGGGATTTTATGATGCAGGGCCCTTGCGGTGGTGTTGCGAAGTCAGCGCCTTGCATGGTTGACGGTAAATGTAGCAAACACTTTCCTAAAAAATGGTGCGCAGAGACGACCGGCGACGACGACGGTTATCCAGTGTATAAGCGCAGAAATAATGATCGCGTAATATCAAAGAATAGGGTTGATTTGTTGATGAAATATGGAGATCACATGAACGTAGAGTGGTGTAATCAGTCAAAGTCCATCAAATATTTGTTTAAGTACATAAACAAAGGGCGTGATCGGGTGACAACGGAGTTTTCCTAGACAGTTGATGGTGATACACAACCAAAGCCGATCAATGAGATACAGATGTACTATGATTGTAGATAAATTTCTGCTTGTAAGGCTGTTTGGCGCATTTTTGGATTTGAATTACACTACATAAAAATTCACTTATAGAGGCAATTGCCATATTACTGCCTCTAATGTCATCTTTAGCGTCATATTGAGGCAACCACATCTTACGTGTCCCTAAAAAGTATCATTCGGGGCAAGATGATTGCATCTGCCTCTAAAAGTTTATTGAAGAAGTATACTTGCTTCTAAAAATGAATTTATTTTCAACTTTCAAGGCATCCTTTGAGGCAATTTTTTTTGAGCTTCCAAAATTTGTACTCATCTCATCTCAATGTAAAAATTACATATCAAATTATTAAATAATAAATACGAAGTATGTACTATGTAGTAGTGTATTAATAAAAAATGATGAAATATTTAAAATTGTCTTATACACTAATGATGTTTTTACTCAGATTGTTTTCAGTTCAAGACTAGACCAGATCAGAACAATTTAGATCATACATGTTAAAAACACATCATACATTTACCAGACTAGTTAAAACCAGATCAGATTAGACTTAAACATATCAAATCAACAAATTTCGGTCTAAATAAAAACATAAGTTTACATCCATTCGTCTAGCAAATTTCCTTTCCCACTAATTATTGGCCTAAGGCCCTAAAGTGTTTGATCTGGCCCGATTAGAAAATCACATGCCCAATTCTGAAATAACCCTAACCCTTCTTCCGCTATTTATGCGGTCTCTATCTAACCCAGACTCTCTCCGCCGTTTCCAGCACCTCTCTTCAACGCCGTCTCCGCCGTTCCTCTAATATCTCCAGGTTAGTCGTTTAGTTATCAGGCGGGAACAGTTATCCCAGGCGGTCCAACTTTTTTATATACAGAGATTTGTTAAATCTTCTAAACCTGAGTTCCACTTCACGGATTACATGAGATCGCTCCACTGTATTTCATTGCAATGATTTTTTGTGCGATGTAAATTTAATCAATATCTGGTGCAGGAAATGCCTCCGAAGCAGCCGAGTAGTGGCCTAATTGTTGGGCTTAACAAAGGCCATGTGGTGACACCGAAGGAGCTTGCTCCTAAACCTTCTGACAGAAAAGGCGTAAGCTTTTTACACGCTTTGTTTAGATTTATTGCTCAATAATGTGTCTTTTGCTTTCCCATCTTCCATGCTAGTGTATTGTAAGCATCTGATAGATGAATTTAATGCGCGCAAAAAAGATTTTAACCACGCACCGATATCAATTTGGCTACATGGTCCATTTTTGTCCTTTACAATTCGGATTTTAAAGAGTAATATTTTATTTAGCCAAACATACATTGTCACAGATTTTGAGTTGTAATATGGGAATCTAGAAAGTTTTTTGCGCTCCTTATGCTATTGTAGTAGACTGGTAGGCACATCTAAAAATGCTACGCTTGTTCTTCTTATATCCTTTACCAATCTCTCTTCAAACTATACTGGCATGCACGGTATGACAATTTACATTTTGAATTGTGACTACAAAGTGCCATCAATTTGGCGTTTTAAAAATCGGTTTGTTAATTTATGATGTGATATGCTAAGAATGTAGTCAATAGATATTGTGGTGTTGTAATACCTTTAAGCTGTTTGGTGATCTAGTTTGTGCTTTGAAAGCATTTTTACAATACTGGCTTTCCTAGGTTTGTTTTACAGTATTGTACTTTTTATGTTGTCAAGCAAACTCATGAAGTAGTCAGTTCCAATTTAGACTTGTATTTTTGTTTTGAGAGAAGTCACAAATATTTCCTTGAAGTTTATGTGGAAGAGCATCATATTGCACCCTTGAACTTCATATGTGAACAATTAAATATGAAATATTCAAATTTGGAACAAATATGCTTTTGAATTATATATTAGAGTCAATATATAACACTTCACTTTACATAATATAACATATGCATCCCTTGACCATTTTAGTCACAAGGGTATATGTGTTCTAACAAAAAAATTTGTTCTTAATTGTTGTATTTATTTGTTCCAAATGAAAGTTAGAGGTATATCTGTTCTCTAACATATAGTTCATGGTTATATTTGTAGCACCTCCCATTCAATTATTTCTTGTGTACATGGTTTTTGAGTTTGTAAACACGTTACATCTTTGCATAAAATCCACTGTATTATGTGATCGTAATATTTGTGAAGATGACTTTGTCTATATTGACATTCTTTTTGTGATACAGAAAACAAGTAAAAGGGTACATTTCGTGAGGAACCTTATCAGGGAGGTTGCTGGGTTTGCACCATATGAGAAGAGGATTACTGAGCTTCTCAAAGTTGGCAAGGACAAGAGAGCTCTTAAGGTAGCCAAGAGAAAGTTGGGCACTCACAAGAGGGCCAAGCGAAAGAGAGAGGAGATGTCCAGTGTTCTCCGTAAAATGAGGTAACCTTATTTCATTATGAATATGATTTATTGAGTTCTTAGATAGTTCTAAACCTCAAGGGGAGGGGTACTTGGTTTGTTCTAGGGGTGGATGATAGAAGAGCAAAGAAACTAATAACAGTCTATTTCCCCTGTTTGACTTTTCTATATTCTTCCAAGTTAATTATTCCTGAACCACACTGTTTTGTAGGGGTGTCCTGCTCCTTGTTTATTTTTTCATCCTCTCCTTTAGTTGAATTTCTGTTAGTTTGATTTTGGATACTGTTTTTTGAATGTATAGGGCTGGTGGAGGTGGTGAAAAGAAGAAGTGAGATCCTTGCATTTGAGCCATCTTTTCAAGAATTTGCCAGTTTTTCTCTGTTTTTACTTTTTAGAGACTGAATGCTGTCTAGTGGAATTTTTGTTTTGCTGTTTGATCAACTGTTGCGGATTTAAAGACTTCTTATATGTTCCTTTTTATTGGCTTCATATTCTTTTACTAGTTAAACACTTGAACTAAATTTGAGTATTTGACATTTAAGCTTGGGGTCAAAATCTCAAATTAAAGCTTACAATTACTAGTAAACTTTTAATTTGATTACATCTAGTAAACACGTTAAATTGTTCTGTATATATTAAAATAGAAAAATGCTGCATTTGGGAATTAGGATTTTATAATTAAGAAAGTATATGTAACACATGGTTTATATATGAACCATGTAGTTTTAAAACTTCATTAATTGTATCAAAATTTTCGAATTATTGAAATGTGTTCGCTCTTAAATTAGCTTTTTGAGTAAGCTTTCTTTTCAACTTTGTCATAACATATGTAGTACTCCGTATATGAAGAGATTCCTCTGCATTATGAATTCAATCGTATTTGAGTCATTAATCTTACAATCGTCTATGTTAATAGCAAGCCAGTCGTTTCTCTTTTGTTCCAAATTTGTGCTGCTTGTATTAGTTGTAGAGAGTATAGAGTATAGACTGGTGGACACGTTTCCAGATTTGGCTTCTTTGCGTCCTTGCTCCTGACAAAGGAGTTATAATAACGATACGGTGCGGTTGGAGTTACCTTTGCCATCTTACTTGACTAATTTAGCTTTGTCATGACTCATGAACCACGCTCTAGAAGATGATGAGATTACTTGACTAATTTTCACGAGTGAAACAATTAGAATGCTCAAAATCACATAATTGGAACAATTGCGAGTAAATTCTCTAAATAGGAGTAAAAGAGTTTTGAAATTCCCTAAATAAGAGTAAATTTCTGCCAAGTTTGGCATTAATAGGCTTTTAAACATGTCATTTTGTTCCAAACTTGGCAGATTACTCCTATTCAAGAAATAAAAAATATGATACTTCTATTTTGGAATTTCAAAGCGTTTTTACTCCTATTTAAGGCAAATTCTAAACAATTGCACCCAGGTGTTTGCCGAGCCTTACTTGCATCACTTGTACTATAGTATGAGTCCAAGATTTTATTTGTAATATAACCTCATTAATTGAAGAACGTTGTTTTGCTCTCACAATACCCCACTTCCAAACATGCAAAAGAATATCAAATTATTTTTTAAAATCTTCCATAAAAAATCAATATTGCACGTCATATTCCAAAAGGCCTCATTTAAAAAACCATATCAAATAACTTAAAGAATTTAATAAGCTTATCTTAATTTTATGGTTTAGTATGAAAGAACATAAAAATATTTATTTTTTCATTAAAAAGACTGATATTATTCCCATCATTTTTCATATATTAAGTTAATAGAGGAATTATCCTGTTATAGCTGTCTGGCTGCCTACATTTGAGGTTCTTTCGGGAGGATTTTTTGATTAAAATTTTATAAGCATGTTTTTCATGAAGTGTGTAGTTATGTCCACTAAATTTCATTTTAAAATTCAATCAGAAAGTCAGTTAAATAAATTAGTGAAAAACACTATATATATATATATATATATATATATATATATATATATATATATATATATATATATATATATATATATATATATATATATATATATATATATATATAGAAATAATTACATAAATATGACCAAAATAAAGATGATTTACAAAAATATGACTAATGACTAGAGTAGTAATGAAATCATAGTAATTCATGTTCAAATTTTGAGCTTAAGTTACCACAATACCACATTGTAGTAATGAATAATCATATTTATGTAAATATGTTTTATTTTAGTAATATTCTTGTAAAAAACTCATATATATATATATAGGTTCAAATGAGAATACCATCTTAGGAGAAAAATGAGAATGAACGGGAATCTTGGATTTGGTTATCTTTTAAATTAATATAATAATTCGTGTGAGGCTACAAAGATCATTTTAGCATCTTTCCTTTTGAAAACCGTCTCATCTTTCACGCCCACATTCATCGGCAAGATCTTTTCTATTCTCTCTCTCTCATCTTCATCGATGACCTCTTCTCTGTTTCTCATCTTCATCAACGGCCTCTCCACGTACTGCATCTCGTTTTCCCTGCTCATCTCCGTCTTACATCTCTCCTATGTGCTATAATCTATTATATCACTTTCACGGATTACTCTACTTTTATATTCATCTCATTCAATCTGAAATTCTGAAAAATATCATATTCACCCCATGGATGACCGTAAGTTATTTCAATTCGTGTGATTTATTTGTTGATTCGATTTTTCCTATATAATTAATTACACCATCTCTATTTGAGTCTACACCCATATTTTATCGTTGAATTGATTTTCTTAGTAAGCATATGAATCCAATCATGAACAATTTGCTTTTTAGATTACGTGCTTGTATTCTTTTATATCAGATCACACAATTTTTATAGATTAGTATGTGTGCTTATGTTGATTGAGATTTTTCTGATTTGGGTGTTGATGTGTTGTTATTTCAGTCACCTCCAAGTGCACTTTTGCTTATCTGTGCATTCACCCTCATAAGAATATAATGCACTAACATAAATTATGAACAATTTGTTTTTTAAATTATGTGTTCGTATTATTCTATTATTAGATATTCAGATCACACAATTTTTATACGTTTGTATTTGTGCCTGTTGATTGATATTTTTCTTGTTTGGGTGTTGCTACATTGCTAATTTAGTCACCCAGTGGTGCACTTTTATATATCTTTTCACGCACTTCGTCAAGTAAATAATGCACTATCATAGATTATCACTCCCCTCGTCATTTTATAATATTTATGCTTTACATTTTCAAAATTTGCACTAACACAATAATATACGAAGTATGTTGCACTCTTTTGTTATAATAAATTCACTAATACAGATTATTTGCACATTCTTCACATCTTTATTACTTCCATATTCATATCCGTACACTTAATAACTTGTAATTCATTTTGGAGATAGCAACGACAAGAGTTCTTCTTCATCAAGTTTACAAGTTCACATGGATAAGCTTTAAAGTGATAGACATGGAACATCATAAGAAGATACCTCCCATGAGAGAATTATATTCATTGTGTTCATGTATAGGATAATAGGAAGTTTCAATGTACAATTCTAGAAAGTGTGTCATGACATTGCATTTTGAAATACAACAAAACACACACACTTTGTAATTTAGATTACAACATTTGTAAATATATTCTATAAAAACAATCAAATGTAATATAATAGCGTAAACCCATGTTATATAGAGTAGGCCATAGGGATGGTTCAAATACAAAGACTTCTTCCCATGCAAAGTGAGAATGAATCTTGTGCATTCATTTCCACATCTAATGGATCAAAATGAGTCCAAAATGCACTAAGTTCGACCAAAATGCGGTGGCAATTTCGTAAATAAACCACATTTTTTCGCCACCGTGAAAAAGTGCAACAGAAACACGAGAAAGTGCAAGCGAAACATGAAAAAATGCATATCTTCGCACTTTGCATGGGAAGAGGTCTTTTTATTTGAACTATTCCCGTATAGAGTAAATGTGCATATATAATGCATCAATTAAAAGTGCATTTAATAAAATGTTAACGTGCAAAAAATGATAATATTCTTAATTTTGAGTATGTAAAATTAATGTATACCTTTTATCTATGAAATTACTCAATTTGGAAAATAAAGTTCCGAGTGAAAGGTGCACAAAATATATTCTTAGTTTCGAGTATGTTTCAATCATTTTATACATCATTAATATCTATGTAATGTTTTTCAGTAATATTTTTGTGTACAAACTTATACTCAATATATATATATATATATATATATATATATATATATATATATATATATATATATATATATATATATATATATATATATATATATATATATATATAGGGAAGTGATCACATAAAAATCATGCTTCCTGTACAAAATGCAAACTCATCTTGTACGTTGAAATTGGGCAAATCAATGGCTATCCATCTATTAACCATCGTAGCATTCAATGAGGTGAAATGCAGGGAACTAAAAACGGTTGGATAATTGAGATGCATGATTAGTAAGCAAGGACAACAAAGTAAATTAACATTTTTTTAAAATGAGCCGCATAGTCTTTTATGGAAAGAAATCCCAAAAAATCAGGTAACCCACCATTAAAAGTTCAACCACCCATTTATGTTTAGCAAATTTAAAAACAGAAACATACGGAGTTGTATGCAACTACTAAATTTCAACCACCCATTTGTGCATAGATTAACATCTGAGTTTTTAGCCATCACGAATTAAGGTTGCAATAGCATATCCAATTATTCTTGATTTTGGGAATTATTCACTTATCACTTTTCAAGAATTGTTCAAACTTTCACAAAAAGTAAAGGACATTTATATACTTGATTTTAGGAATTATTCACTTCCTAATTAATCTTTCGTTTTTGAAACCTAAAATATTAGGGCAATGGAAGGTGCATTATATATTAATAACGTGTGCATAATTTAGAACTTCTAACATGTTAAGTTTGTAAGATGTCAACACAGGTAGAAGTGTGCACATTGAGGTTACATGATGTGCATATTAAGGTTACGAGATATGCATTTTATATTTATAAAGTCTCTATAATTTATATTAGAACTACATAGTGATAAAATATGCTGACATTCCATTTTAGTAATTCATATATTGCATTTTATCATTATGACATATGCATTTTGGAAGTTCATATATTGCACTTTAGTAAGATGATATGTGCACTTTAGAAGTTCATATTGCATCTTATCGCTATCGCATCTGCATTTTAGTATCTCATATGTTGCATTTTTATCATTATGGCGTGACATTTTAGAATATCGTATGTTGCATTTTAGTAAGTTGAGATGTGCATTGTAGAAGACAATTTGCTGCATCTTACTGTTATGAAATTTGCATCGTGCACTCAACCGACATGCATACGAAATTCAGGGTAATGTACGAGAAACATCTTCTAAATGGTAAGATTTTGCATACTAAAAAAAGGTAAAATTTTGCATACTAAAATCAAATGAACAATACATAAATACAAAATTGTTGAATTCGTATACAAACGAATACCATAAAAAATAAAGACATCCAGCATGTACAACGAACTCCATGGCGATGCCGGAATCCATGGCGTTCAAATAGAAGAAAACCAAACAGATTATATTAAATTTGAGATGGACCGGAGATAGAGATGGAGATGGCGTTGGGCACTTGGGCATAGAGATGGAGATGAAAATTGAGATGAAGAAGAGACGTGTATGCTACAAAGAGAAGTTGGGGAAAGGAGATACGTATGTTGAAAAGAGAATATGGAAAGATCGTGAGTTTTTTTCTTCCCAAAATTAATACAAACCAAAAAGACTTTAAAGTCCCTCAACTTCTCAAATTAAATTGCCGTATCATATATTCAACGCATAGGAGATCAAAGTAAATGGATGGCCCTGATTAGTTTGCACTTTGTAAATTAAGAGGAGTTTGTATATGATCCTTAATATATATATATATATATATATATATATATATATATATATATATATATATATATAGGGGAAGGATCAAGTACAAAGTGTGCTTATTGTGCAAATGTTTGTACGATGCACCTTGACGTTATTTGCATTGCATATTGAGGTTCAAAGTGTTGCATATTATATAGTCATAAAATAGCACTTGCACATTTACGTTCAATGAGTTGCACCCTAGAAAAATTAGATTTTATTACAAAAATGCTACCTTGCATTTATATCCTTTAGATCAACTCATCGGATGGCCAAGATAAGTTTGTACTTTGTAAATTAAGCATGATTTGTATTTGATCTCTATTCTATATATATATATATATATATATATATATATATATATATATATATATATATATATATAGGGAAGAGATCAAATAAAAAGAGGTTCTCCCGTGCAAAGTGCGAACAGTTGCACTTTTTCTTCACCGCGTTGCACTTTTGCGTGTTTCTGTTGCACTTTTTCGCGATGGCAAAAAACTTCATTTTAATTACGAAATTGCCACCGCATTTTTGATCGAATTTAGTTCACTTTTGGCTCATTTTGAGCCATTAGATCTCAAAATGAACGCAACAGATTAATTCTCACTTTACATGGGAAGACCTCTTTGTATTTGAATCCTCCCCTATATATATATATACCCTATATATATATATGTATATATATATGTATATATATGTATATATGTATATATATATGCATATATGCATATGTATATATATATGCATATTTGCATATGTATGTATATATATATATATATATTTGCATATGTATATATATATATATATAGGGTATGGATATATATATATATATGTATATATATATATATATATATATGTATATATATATATATATATATATATATATATATATATATATATATATATATATATATATATATATATATATATATATATATATATATATATATATATATATATAGGGTATGGATCAAATAAAAACCATTCTTATCGTGAAATCGGCAAACCGTCCATTTTTTCACAGTGTGATGCACTATTACGTTTCTGTGCTGCACTTTTTCGCATTGACAGGAAATTTTGACATATTTACGAAAATGCCTCCGAATTTTATTTATTTAGCATGGTTCGACTTAAGTTCAAAAAGTGCAACAGATCATCCTTAAAGTGCTCACATTTGGATAAAAGTGAACGGTTTTTAGTTTTTACGTTAAGAAAAGTTTTTATTTGATCCAAAACCTATATTACTATATATATATATATCTATATATATATATCACCTATATAGAGTGCACCTTAAAATATATTTTAGTGCATAATGAATTTATGAATAATGCATTAGTGCATATATATACTTAATATCTTAATACACCTTTACATTCAATTTGTTTCACTTTGAATATACTTTTTTGTGTAATGATTTCATCAATATTGTACATCCACTTTATTATTTCAATGCACTTTTACTTTTGAGTATACCGCAGAAACCAATAACTTAAAATAGTCATTTTGATGTACTTAAAGGATTCATTTTTGCACAACAATTTTTTTCATAACTTCATTATTCTTTTTTACTTAAAATGTGCACCTCTATGCCTTAAAAATGCACTTTTCTATTATCTTGTAGTGATGTTGATAATTTCATGCACCATACATCCAATTTAATGCACATAATACACAAATGCATTATTTACGAATTCAAACTAGTCATTCTAGATGTATTTAAAAAAATTCAAATGATAATTGACCTAACACAATGAAAGATGACTCGGTTTATTTACTTGTGCACTTTCGGTGTGAACATATTGCATTCTTATAGAAAACAAACTGCACATATGTATTGTATTAATAAAATACGGATGCAAGTGAATGATAAACAATACTCCGTAGCTCATATTATTATAACTATTATTATTATATTATGATAGTGGGGGAAAGAACATTATTTATGAACAGCACGAAAATTTAGGAAAAAAGTGGGCGGTTGCATATTGATAAGGAATGTGTTAAATTGTACGTATGGGTATATAAGGTAATTAATCTTGGAGTTACTGATATGCCCACCTCAAATAAGCATACACGCATTTAGTTTTTTAGGGAAGTGATATCATGTAATCAAGTGCAGCGTAATAATCGTGCATCAATATCTTTGTGCCGTTAAAAACAAGGATTAACGCATGAGATGTATTCTCATTTCTCTCCTGAGAGTCTTTTCTCACCGAACTGCTTCATATATATATATATATATATGAAAAATGAGAAGTAATCTTAGCCGTTAAAATGAGAAAACGAGTGGATCAAATCAATTTTTAAGGGAAAAATAAAAGTACTACTTATATGAAAAATGAGAAGTAATCTTAGCCGTTAAAATGAGAAAAAGAGTGGATCAGATCAATTTTTAAGGGAAAAAATTTGGTGCCAAAAGTGTAATTATTAAAAACTTTTTTGAAAACTAACGTAACAAATGCGCATCACCACGGAGGAAAAGTGCATTAGACTAACAATAAAGTGCATTACTTTTCGAGAAAAACATAACATGTATAAAGATCGTTCCTGATGATATTATATTTGGTGAATGTGCACCATTACATATTGCATATGCACTTTTGCTATTATGTATTACACATTTTTGTTGATCGTGAGTTTGATCTATACCATCCATTTTTAAGTAATCAAGGGCTTAGATTAGTTCCCACTTTTCATGTGAAGACGTCTTTGTATTAGAACTCACCCCCGGCATTACCCCACTGATTTTGGTGGTTTGCCTTCCGGGGGGGGGGGGGGGGGGGGGGGGGGAATTAATGTACTTTTCTCTCCTAAGATCCGTTCTAACCAGAACTGCTCCCTATATATATATAGGGAGCGGTTCTGGTTAGAACGGATCTTAGGAGAGAAATGAGAACGAAACTGAACCGTTGGATTGAATTATGTGGAACTGAAATGTGCATTAGATAATATTGAAATGTGCAAAATTAAAATTTAAACTCACATGTGCATTAGGTGAAACTGAAACGTGCAGAATAAAAGGTAGAAAAATAACATCACATCGCACCTTTTATTCTACACATTTTAGTTTCATCTCGTGCACATTTCAAATTCACCTAATGCACAATTTAGCTTCACATAATGCGACTACATTGTACCATTTGTGCTGCACATTTCAATTTCATCTAATACACATTACATCTTCATCAAATGCACATTGAATTTCACATAAAGCAAATCTAACGGTCCAGATTCATTTTCATTTTTCTCATAAGATCATGTTCTTATTTGAACCAAAACCTACACACACACACACACACACACACACACACACACACACATATATATATATATATATATATATATATATATATATATATATATATATATATATATATATATATATATATATATATATTGGTGAAGTGTTTTTCAATAGTTTATTTGACTAACTTTTCGATTGACTTTTAAGGTGAAATTTGGTGGATATAATATATACACTTCATAAACAATATGGTGACAATATGTTGATAAAAAAAGCACCTCAAATGGAGGCAGCTGGGTGGTGGTTCCTATCAGGCCACCTCTAACTTTATGATCCTACAAAATATGCATATCAAGTTATCATCCTAACATGTAAATATAGACAACACATCATCAATTAAAAAGTAAGCACATTCCAGGGATCAAAGTTCCACAAGTTGTAACTTATAATGAGACATTCCTTGAACTGAAATCCCGTGAGCAATCAGATAGCGAGTGTTGGAGACAATTTGGGAAAACAAAAGATGATAACTTGATGGTAAGCAGTTGCATTTTGTATTTGAAGTCTGAAAATAAAGCTGTAACCTCTGAAATTTACTTAAAAACAAATCTATTATTTTCCTATGAACAAATTACCTAGGGAAGGGATGACTGGATGAGAAATACCAACTAAGGCTACAATAAGATAAGCTCCGTCCAGAAGTATTAAATCCCAAAAAGGAAATGAGCTCCTCATGCTTCAGTAAAATGGGTTTTCTCATTCATATTTGGAGCTGAGCCTTCCCACAGCTCTGCTAACTCCTTCCTCATCCAGGAAATCACAATAATTGGTCCCAGGGTAGATGGCACCTGAATTTCTCAAACATAGCTTAGTCAAACAAAGAATTTCTGGAATGCCAAATTTTAGTAGAGATATAATTGGAGTTTTTTTGGAAAAAATATAATTGGGGTTAAAAGAAGCTTTTAAAATAATTCATGTTCTAAAAATGGACACATACTAAGGAGCTTTTAAGAATGCACCTCATAAATAAGTTGGCACTTGGCAGCACATGTTTTTTTATATTTTCCAATACTCAATTTCTTGTTAAAAACACCTTTGAAACCTGTTCGCTAGGGTAAATGAATTTGATTGAAATGACTGAAGTTCCTGAGTGTGAACAAAAATATTTGAAAACAATTTTATCGTTAAAGAAAATGGTCATTTTTAGCAACCCAACCAAAAAGTCCCCCCAACCTACTTTTCATTATTAACTAATTCAGCTATCAGCGTGTTCAATAAAAATACAGCTGATTAGCAAAAATAAAAGTGGCTACTAAACAGCCACTTAGACTCCACTTGGAAGCCTTTTCTGTCTTATTTATTTATCTGGAGAATAAAGTTTTTGACTTGCTATTTCGCAGAAATGGATATTACTGAATACTTTTACTTTCAGAAGGTATAATAGCTTTAGCCATTTCAGTAAAAGAAAGTAAGAAACCTTACCAAATGAGCCCTTAACATAATAGAAGTTAATACTCCATTTAGAAGATTAACTGAGGATAAATGTATTTATTTCTAAAATGACATTTATTATGGTCACTGGTGAGGGAGTACCACTTAACAAATCAAGCTTTACAATACTGTGAATCCTTAACATACCAAGTATAGAAGAGCTGGTTGAGGAGATTGTGTCAAGATGCCAGCAGCCAAGGCAGTAATAAGTCCAAGTGAATACCCAGTCAGAGCATACCATATGTACTTAAACCCCTTTGAAGATGATCCATCCAAGGTATTCCAAGACTCCCTACCCTTTCTATGATCATAGCAAAGCACCAATGCTAAAAGCATTGAGGGAATTGCCTGAAGAACCAGCAGCATGCAAAACTCTACTTTTAGTAGACCATGGTATGAAATGTGGGGGGTTTATTACAGTGATGAAATGAAGCGTAGTAAATATCTGCCAGTTGTATGTGCAAATCTTAACAAGGCACCACTCAATATCAAAGAAACACAAAAGAAACTATTTACAGCCAAATTATGCCTGTATACAAGCAGAACTCTTTTCCCGTGTTAGTTAATGCCCAATTGTACCTCTGCTGTATGCTACTCCGTATTTGGTCATTACCTTTCTTTTGGACTCAATTCAGTCCTCAACTATGTGATTTAACTTGGTCCTCAAACATATTCTAATATGCCTATCAATGGTACTTTCATCAGCAGAGAACACAATTGGGTCTAAAAAATTACAGTCAAGGAGATAATTGCACCAAATTTAGTGAATCAACAGAAACAAACTTCTTTTTAGAACCAATATGTGTGTGACTATTACAGTCAGCATGCATATCTGGGGACAAAATAGTATCACAGACACAATGGAAGACCAAATTGAGTAACATTTCAAGATGAGGGGCTAAAGAGGTATTAAGACAATGACATGCCTTAACATTTTCCTGGTGTCAAAACTTTACTTATTTACTATGTCACCATATGAGAAGAATCTATACTCGTGTCCACAAAAAAAGATCAGAATTATTTATGGGAAGCTAAGGCTGTATGTTTCAAAAACTGGAAATTCAAAAGGAATCTAGGGCTCCAGTGGTTTCTATGAAAATATAGAAAATGGTTTCTGGATTTTCCTGTGTTTGGCATAGTAAATATTCAGAAAAATCTTGTAGTGTTTAGCATGGGATTTTTTAGACTTTGGGTAATATGATTTGATTGATTTCCCATTTTCAAAGGGGAAACCTTATAATGGAAACATTTTATGTTTCTATTTTGGGGGTTAAAGCTGTACTATGGAGAACCTAAAACAACTAATTTCAAGGACAGCATTTTCCAGTAATATACTCCCGTATTTATAAGCTGCTCCAATAGGTTTTTCACGGAGAATAAGAACAAAATAGCAAGAACAGTAAATAACATAAAAGAGTGTAAAAAGTGGGAAAAGAAGATTGAAAGAGTAAGGTAAAAGTTATAATGGAAAAGACACAAATAATAAAATACTTAACCAAACAGGAATATGGAACAAGTGATGAAATATGGAGAAAGTACTTTTAGTGGAATTTTGAGGATTTTTTACATAGGAAATTATCTTTTTACTGCAACCAACAGAATCAAGTAGTGCTTCAAAATAAAGGTCATAAATTATACCATGTCTCCAAGACCTAACATCATGAAGTCAGAAGCAGCATTTCCTGGGACTAGACTGCCAAATAGATTCCTGGGGAAGACAATTTTGACAGGCAATTCCAATTTCTTTGTGATCAACTGCAACCCGGGAAGACTCAAGCTATTAGCAACTGTATGTACAGGATTTGATGCTTGTTGTGTGGCCACTGAAACCATCACATTCACTCCAAAAAACCTCTCAGAGAAAAACACCCAAAATATGTCATACACAAACAGACACAATAAGAGCACTGCACATATCTTGATATTGGGAAGACGCACATGGCTGACAAAAGCAATACACAGAGATATCCCCAACAAATTATTCAATACCCAATTTCCAGAGACAAGCCATGATAAAACTATACTAACACATATCACTGTCAGAAACAACTGGATTCGGGTAAATGATTTGGCACAACATTTGGATATGTAAGGGTCAGGTAATCCATAAGAGGACTTAATTTGAGAAAAGTAAGGAGACAGACAAAAGTAGAGTGATGATGCTGAGGCAACAGCAGTGAAAGCCGTGAGAAGCTGTGCCATAGAAGAGAACAAATAAAACATCATAAGCAGGCTGAAGGAGCTCATTATAGGGATCATTAGGGCTTGAGATCTGTCTAAAGTGATTGATGCCTCTGATAAATCACGATTTCGTTCCATATCTTTTCCATAGTTCAGAGCTCGAAATGCAGACGCATACGAGACAAGTACTGCAGTCAAAATGAGTGAGAGTGGAGCTGGTTCAAGCAAAAACAACAGCCTCCATAAAGACTCCATCTTTGAGTAAATTTTGAGGAAACTCAATCTGTGGAGCTTAATTTTTTCCTTCAACTGTTATGCAGCAATATTCGGATCTGCTTGGCATATCCAAGAGATATGCAGCCTGAAAGTATCTCTCTATATATAAAATCTGGATCACCTGGGATAACTGTTCCCGTCTGAAAATGATGACGTCACTGTGACATCATCGTGATTTTGGCAGTTAATCTGCAGAATTCTGGCTCTCCTCCGTAGGAAGGCAACACTGCCAGCATATTGGTTGGTCATTAAATTACATCTTATCACAAGTCCTTAATTCAGAAAATTAGTCATCGTGTAAATGAAAGAACAGATAAAGAACGAACCTCAACAACACCCTCTTAACTCTCTAAGCTTGATCTATTCACTGCTGATAAGATAAAGTAAGATATGTAGGAACGAACAAAACAAGATGAGATAAAATAAGAAGACAGTTAGTCATACTCGACTAACCTCAGGACATTAGACGAACGGCTGTAGACTGCTTCCGCCGCCCTACGGGGAAGAGGAGATGAAAACGGAGAGAGCAATCTAGCGTACGACCGTCTGCCTCACTGCCTGAGAGATGAGCAGCAGAGAGATGGTAGATCGGATGAATTGGACCAGATCAAATACTTTGGCCCAATAACTTTAAATCAGTTTTTTAAAGGAAACTTTAATGAGGGATTCTAAATACAGTCCCGCCCTTTACTAAATACATTCTCTAATTAAATTAAATGTCTATTATATCCTTGTTATTGCTCCCATACACTTCAAGTATATAGCTTTCTTAATTTAAACAAACATATTTTAGTAGCTGTATCCAGCGGAAACCATCGTGTCCTTATAGACAATATCAAAATATGGAGAAGTTATCCGCAATAGGAAGCAAGATCGGGTTAGAATGTGGGTGGTTGCATCGACTCGCCACCATTCTTGGATGGTGCTAGACTACTGGTGTTTGAGGATTATTATTGAGAAATATTAATAATCTGAAACGGCAACAACATATTTGAACAAACAGATTTAGTAGTTGTATGAGTCGGAAACCATCGTGTCTTAATAGGCAAGATCAAAATTTGGAGAAGTTATCTGCAATAGGAAGCAAGATTGGGTGATGAAGAGGGTTGTATTGACTCGCCGGCATTCTTGTAGATTAGCCATCACAGAGAGAGTGTTGAGACAATAATAGGGATATAATAGACATTTAGTTTAATTAGGGGCTGTATTTAGTAAAGAGTGGGTTGTATTTAGAATTAAACTTTAATTCACTTAATTTGGCAGATTTTATATGGAGTATTGCATTTTTAGTACCCATTTGGTATTACTCAAATTGGGTAAATATGTCGAATCTGTTGAAAATGATAAAAATTTAGTTCAAGTAGCCCATTTCATTAATTTGCATATTTGCGGTCATATTATATAAAAAATATATTTAATGATAAATAAAGATTTTTTTTATGAAAATAACTATAATGATCTTTTATAGTAATTTCAATCAATTCAAATACAAAACTAGTTTAAACTCAGTTACGTTGATTAATATATAGTTCACTGTGCAAAATCTCTTGATTTTATATCATAAACTGATCTAAAATGACTGATAAGATTGATAAGTTGAATATATTAGTTACCACACATGCTCTTAATAGCTAGCTTTAAACTCGAAAGTAGATATTTAAATTAATAATAAAATTTTAAAATTAATTTGTTTTGAATCTCATAAATTAATCTAAAATTTAACCTACATGTAAATTAACAATAACATTGTTTAGTATTTTTATATTTATTCATATCTTAACGGTGAAGACATCAGTATGAACGATGCGGATTCTTAGTCAGAGACATCATGTATGCTTGGCGGCAAGGGACCTTACAGCAACAACGACAACCACAAATTCGGTATGTTGTTGCTTGCAACAGCCAGGGCAAGGTGGTACGAAAGGGTCATTTTCAGTGCTGCAGGGACTCCAGGGAGCGAGTCTATGACAAAGCTTGGACAGTCCACAACGCCTAGTGATCCGGTTCCGTCCAAATGGCCATTTATTCGCTTTAGGGTGCATGCACGATTGTGATCCAACCATCAGCAAATTAGAAGGGACAAATTGGAAGAAGATAAAATGTCGATGCCCCCCCCCCCGAATCACCGCCAAGACATGAATGAGACGCGAGAGTTTGCGCACATGTAGTGTTTATAATTTTTAGTTGGCCGATATTATTCTATTTTGTTGGCTTTCATAAGTACTTGTTTCTGCTTCACAATGTTGCTTTTAGTAATGTTTTGGGTTGGAGGGGAGTTAGTTGTGTCGTTAGAATGTCTATCACTCTGATCAGAAGCTTTGTAGCTCCGAAAGCTGTGTTTGCCTTCAAACTTCTCGTATGGTTTGCAATTTGATATTCTCATGTGAGTGTGACTAATTCTATGTCTGATCATAGAGCGAAATAATCTTCGAAATTTGAGTTCAGTGAGAGTTTGGAATTTCAGTTTGAGCCTGATGTATGCTTTTGATTGCAATTTATTTTAATATAAACAAATTTCTAAAAAATATCTTAGAAGTAATATTAAACGTAAAAAAATGTCGATGCTAACTCAAATACATTGTTCTAATCTGTCTTGCCATAGGTCTTTCATTGGCACTTTTTCTTCAAGCTAAGGGACGTGTTGCATTAGAAATTTGTTGAACACCTCAAATTAAAATAATAATTCTTTTCCGGTCTTGTTAATAAATACGTACTCCCTCCGTCCCAATTTGATAGTCTCATTTCTTTTGGGCACAAGTTTTAATAAAGTGGTTGAAAAGGTAAAAGTTGTGGTTGAAATTTGAGTATAATAAAGTGAAATGATATGGATCAAATCTTTCTTTTCAAAAAGGGAAACATGACCATCATTTTGGGACATACCAAAAAAGAAATAAAGGACTATCATTTTGGGACGGAGGGAGTAGTAATCAATAATTAATAATTATAAATAGGAAAATTCTATGGTACATGTATTAATTTATAGGGTACGGTACATTTGCTTGTGCAGACAAATAAGGCAAAGACACGTGTATATATACTAAAACATATACGGAGTATTAATAAAATGACATGGGCCACAATTGAACTACCACTTTAATAAATATTTGCTTTGCGGTCCTTATACTGACGGTCGCTTTCTATACGGCATAAATGATGAACTATACATATACGATGTGAACTAACAATTCTTTGTTTCACGGAGGAAAACAAAGACGAAGGAAGGTGATACTGTGATAGAGTGGTAAGGACGAATTTACTATATTTTCCATGTATTCAATCATCTTTCCCAAAAACCCAATTTCTTAGTGTCAGAATACCAATTGAAGAGACGTGTAACAATCAGAGAGAAGCTAATGAGTTTTAATTCACAGTAGAAGTCTACAGAATTCACCATGGATTATAGATGCACCTTCAATACTACCAATCACATATATATTTTAGACATGGCATTTTAAACTTTTATATGAATTTCCTTCAGTTTTGCAATTCACAGCAATATCAATAATTGTATCTTTTGCCTAAACCCAGTACGTAAAGGACAATTCATATTTTAATCCTCAAGACTAATCTGACTAATTTCAGCCGGTGTCCGAATGTCCGATGATGATATTTATCTCAAAGCACCAAATTTAGCTTTTCTGGTTATCTGAAAACAGGTAATCAATCGGCCAAATCTTGTATGTATTTAGTAGATTTATGAATATAAAGACAACATAAATAGTCAGTTCATTTGCTAACAGATCTGCAATAGAAAATTCATCTGCTTTCTGTGGGTTCTATTATCCGAAGTACCAAGGCAAGGCACTATACCTTGAAGAAAAGCTAATGTATTTTACAGTAGTAGAAGACCATAGAATTCGCTGGCAAAAATTTTATAGTAGCAGAAGTCTATAGAATTTTGCAGTCTTCCTTTCCTGGTGAGTTTGTACAGAGAACATTTGCCAGAAACTTCCTTCCGCTTCCTTCCGCTTCTCCGTCAAAACACATGTTTATCATAGGGACTAAAGTGCAAACTAATCAGTCTTTGGATTAAATAAAACGATTTTATCCATGTGTTAAAAGATTCCATATGTATCACTCTTATTGGTCCAAGTAGGTAGAGGTACCATGCCTTATTAATTTTAAGAGGTACGGTAGAAGCACCCAAATAAATAATGTAATACGTACTCCCCCCGTCCCGAAATAATCATCATGTTTTGACCTTCACACAGATTAAAAAAACAAAGTTGACTTCACACCGTAGCGACACTGTTTAGCACTGTAGTGACACTGTTTGACACTGTAGCGACACTATTTGGCACTGTTTTGCACTGTTTTGTATAGATTTGTTTACCAAATAAGGAAAGGAGATAATTATTTCGGGACGGACCGAAAACGAAAGCAGGACAATTATTTCGGGACGGAGGGAGTAATTGTTATATTATGTGGATGTCCATCACTCTTCTGGCCCATATGTATTCTTAAGATCTAGCCCGATTATCCTGTAACCCTAATCTCATCCCCTGTATATATATGTGGCATGTGCTAATGAAGTTTGCTTTTGGGTTCATTCATAACACGTTATCAGCATGATTAGTTCTCAAACCCTAAACTCCTGTGAGACCATGCTTTCTTGAGATGAATGGCGGCCACCAACGGCCTTGAACATCACTTCCACCTACGCTTTTCTCTTCCCGGAGTAGTACAAGGAGATTGCCGCGCAGGAGTTTCATAGACCAAAAGCTGCGATTTTTTCCAGCAATCATGACCGTGGACGAATTGCTGATGAGAGTCTCTGGGATATTATCCGATGCCTCCTTGGTCGATTGCTGAAGCTTGCCGCCCTTGCTCCGATGGTTCCAACACCAACACGAGTTTCTCCTTGCAAGGCTGCTGCCGTAGGAGTCCCAGATCAGGCCAATCACGTGGCCACTGCTATGCAGAATCACCAAAGCCCACTTTACGTGATAGAGCTAATTCCAATTTCAAACCATGGTAAATTTTCTTGCAGAATGAAAACAGGACGCAAGCTAAGGTACGCTTTTCGGTTTTTGGTACCAGATTGGCAACTAATAAAATACTCCGTATTACCTACCTGTACGCTATGTCCATACCATATAACCATGCACAAAGTATAGGATTATACATAGTTTATCTTTGAGATTGACCTTTTTTACGTATATATTGTTTCTTCATTTACGTGTTAATGTTAAGCCAAAAAAAATCATTTAAGTCTAATATTATTATTATTACGTAATGGCAAATGAAAACCATAAGTAATCCATATATATATGATTTTGACTTTCATTCTAACTTAAATGGAGTCATGTGAATTTATAAGATTTGAAAGTATTTGTTAAAAAAGAAGAGGCTTTGGCCTTCTTGTTAGATTATATGACCTGATTCTTAAAAATTAGATAGACATTGCATGACCCACTTGTAGCCTAAAGTTTCTGGAACCGAAACTACATTACAATTAAGTGAGAATTGTCAATGACCAGAAACAACTCAATTGTGATATCACTTGTGGTCGACTTCAATCCAAGTACAATTTCCTAAAATAAATCTGGTAATATTTTTTTTAAGGTTTAAATCGTATTTATTCAATTAAATTAAATAAAGTTTTTAGTGGAATTGTGTCCATTGTTTACCAAACAAACTGGCACAAACAAGGAAGTAAATTGGTCCATCCAATTGGCGGCATGCGTACGTGTGAGGTATGCATATGTTTAGTAAGAAAGAAAATCGCCCTGATTCTATGCATTTAATTTGTACGTGAATTAGTGCGTATCTATATGAACGTTTTTTTATTATTAATTTCATGACATTTACTAGCCAATTGAAACTTATAGTTCCAACGTATTTATTAGCCAATAACGGTTACAGAAGGACAATTACTTGATCCATTAAGGACATAAATTGAATTTGATTAGCATACATATTCATCATTATTATCCTTTATGACATTTAAGTCTAATTATACTATTTACTACTGCATGTGTCAGTACATGATATGTTTAACAAGGTATTTTTGTTCTCAATAACCTTATACTCTAATAAAAACAAATCGTATTATGACTACGATTTATGGAGTTTTTTTATGCCATAATAATAGTCACATGAGTTAATATCGGTTGCATAAAGTTTTTTTTTTTAATTTGGAACTTAATGACATTTATAAGTCACCACCTCCCTAAAGATTTGAAATTTGAGTATTTAACTGAGAGACCCCTAGAACTATGGGAAAGCCAAAAAAAAAGAGGTATGACCACCAAAACTATAATACTCCATGCCACTTGTTTTGAATTGACTTACTTAAGACTATAAGATTTTGAGACTCTGGTTGATTATAACTCTTTTATGAATTTTAGAAATATGAATTTTGCGGCTCCTAATTAGACTTTTATGTTGAATGTTAAAGTTTAGTGTGAATAATATTTATTCTTATCAGGTTTAAATGGTTTTAGCAATCTCACTAATTTATCTCAAATTGTAATTTGAGAAATTTATGCATCAAGATTGGTTCATTGCATATTTGATATACTCTCACGATTTTAATCTTACATGAGAAATAAATTAATTTTCTCTCCCGCGGTAATTTTTCTAAAGTTCTAATAAATTTTATATTAATGTGCCCTTAGTAGCATTTCGTTGCCTTGATCATGTAGCGATGAATTTTTTTTTCCAGTTTGTTAAATCAACTCATTACCTTTCTAATGCTTATTTGTATTATTATATATCAACTCATGCTACTTTGAGCTAGTGTAAGCATTATGAAAAGTGCATTGCAGACTATAGGTACGTTCCACATATATCTCTATTTATAATTTGGTCATATATGAACGTAATATGATTACATATATACTTATATGATAAACTTGATTATTAAAAATTAATCGATAAGTTATGTGACTTGTATAGCTTCAATGTTTTATAAACACTCAAATATGTGGACATACTTTAAGAAAATCTGTGAGTAGCAAACATGATATACATTTTAACTATATTTGAATCATAGTTAAATATTGCTATGGATACGCAAATAATGCCTAGTAAATCACAAATTATTGTAATTATGTAGAATGATTTTCTCAAATTAATCTAGTTGAGAGGGGGAGAAAGCAAACAAAATTTCATAAATAGATATATGAAATTATAATAGTGTCAGAAATCACTATAAGAGCATAAGTTTAATGTACAAGTTGGTGTGTTGTGAACATGAAGTTCCCACATCACTTACACATGAAATAGTGTGTGTGTTTATAAGCGTGACCTGAAGCCCTTACTTGTGAGCGTCTTTTAAAGCCGTGAGGTCCGGAAGTACCAAAGCGGACAATATGTTATTATATGCCTAGGTAAATTTTAAGAAAATTCATTCAAATGAATACTTTGAGACAAGTATTATAGTATTCCTTAACAAATTTGATTATTTGATAACTTTTATGTTTCTCCAAAGGTAACATTATCTAATCTTTAGACTCTCTATATACATTTCTAGGTGAGTGATTCGTATTGTTTCTATGAAAGTAAGAAAGAAATCACTATATATAAATGATTATTTTAGAGACAAATTATTTTTGTCTTAGGGATGATATAATGCTTGAAGCATGTATATACTTGTGGCATAGAGTCTGAAATATATTAACTTGAGTGTAATGGAAACACAAATTATATTTATAAACAAGTTGTGCATATAAATAATATTGATAAAATCTCAGGCATTGAGTGTAAGCCCAAAGAAGCTACTCAAACACTGCGAAATAATAATTTAAAAAGTGATATCATACTTATTGGGGGGATAGTTTGAGACCATACCAACGCAGTGTAAATTGTGTTTCCATAATATCTGCCTGTAGCAGAATTCTCCTCACACCATATTATATATACTTGAATAATTTAAACATGTGTTGCATGAAGTTTAATTTTTTTTTTTGAATAAATGACCAATTTAAGGTCAACCCAGGTTTAAACCAAATGCCGTATAAGACATCCAGTATATAAATACTTCTTAGATAAGAAAATGACAAGACCGTCTATTCTCCCAAATATTTTAAAAGTGTATCCATGGGAGTTAAGTGAACTTTAAGTTTCACAATGTGGGTTAATATCAAGTTTGGTCTCAAGATATGCTCTCCTAAATGAGTGGTATAAGTCTACATAAAATGAGTGGTATAAGACCATTTTGCTGGCTTCTATGAAATATAGTGAAGAGCATAAGGTAACCCGCAAAATATATCTAGCATTATAAGATGAATGTTACGCCTGAGATAAACTGCTAGAAAGTTGCTTGAATATATGAAGAAAGTCTAGTTTATATTAATTCGGCATTTGTTAACAACTAACCCTCAATGTTTACACGTTAAAATGAGTCAAAGTGTGCCAACATTGAAACCCCACTACAGAAATGATGTACTCGGACCCCAGAAGTGGCTCCATATGTACGTAAGTCCTTGTTCAAAAATATATGGCACATTTCCCGACATTAGGGGGAGATATAAAGGCATAAGCATAATTATATTTTGGAATGTCGGGAAAATATCCCAGAAGGATCGATTGATATTAAAAGAGAAACGTGTAAAATATGATAAGTAAACTGCTAAAGTGACTGAAAGAAATGATTATAAAGATTGAGCTCAACCAATGCATGAAGCATGATTAGACGGTCATTACGTGTATACAAATAAAATTGATTTTTTAGGAAGTCACTTATGTCTCTACAAGAGGATGATATAAGTTAAATGCTGCAGCTGATAAGTTATAGAAACTTTATGATACAGAACATGAGTTCCTCTTTTATGACTCATATAGAGGACTTTTGATGAAACATGAATGATATTGATTAGATTGACGTCAATGATTTATTTTCCCATAACTATCGACTCATAATTCATAATAATAAAGTCTGGCCAGACGAAATATGATGAACCTGTAGTCCTAAAATTTTGTGAATTATGATCGATGTTTACGGATGAGAAAATATTTTATATTGGGCCTGAAGTCCCATAAATCAAGATATTGTGTACGTGGGGCGACAATACTTGAGATTGAATGATTTTGAGACTGCACTCATGTTATAGTTTAAAGTTCTGTAAATGTGGCAGTTGATGAGAAAATTGGATGTTATTATTATAATATAATATCAATTGTGTCCCTGAAGGACAATAGTGAAAAGAAATATATGCACACAACATACAACATGAATATGAATTCTTTTATGTATACAATAATTAGATAAGGACATTATGTGTGTCACGCCCCAGACCGCAATCTAAGCGCGTGTACAACCGTCGTACATTCGAGTGACGTCACCCGCAGGTCAACCTCACTTAAATATACAAGGCGTTCGAGAAAACAATCCATCCATACTCAGTAGTAAACACACATAACAAACATCACAATTAAACCATTGAATAGCGGAAATATTCAGCGGTAATTCATAGGCCACACTCGGCCAATAACATGGGCATGCAAGCCCAAACGTAGTTTATAACAAATAAAAATATCCATGAGCAATGTTTGCTAATTTGAAAGAAAATGAGGAAGCACAAACCACGTCTTCCTTGATTTGATGTCACCCGTAGAAAAGTGTCGGTAGCAAGTCCTAGCTTCAACCTGAAAATGGTGGGCCCCCCGAAGGGGTCAGTACAAGTACCGAGCGTGTAGCAGGCTAAATATAGAATAACTAGCGTTTCAAGTATAAGACCCAAACGTAGGGTGATACTTATGTAAATAGTCCTTTCCCCCAAGCTAAGAAATACTTAATAGTATATATATACACTTGGAAAATACCCGATCCGTAGATCATCGTTTTATTTGGGAAAAAATAGTAATAGCCAATATTCTTGACTAAAAACCCCAACCCACCCATATACCTATGAGTGTATAGGACTCCTCCTTGTCCATATTTCAATATCATAGTCTATGAGTTTTGAGGATCTAAATCCTTGGGTACTCCACCAATTTATATTTGAGTGTTAAGGACTTTTAGTCCTAGGGTCCTCCACCAATTTATTATCCGAGTGTTAAGGACTTTTAGTCCTAGGGTCCTCCACCAATTTATTATCCGAGTGTTAAGAACTTTAAGTCCTAGGGTCCTCCACCAATTTATTATCCGAGTGTTAAGAACTTTAAGTTCTAGGGTCCTCCACCAATGTATAATTTGAATGTTAAGGACTTTAAGTCCTAGGGTCCTCCACCAATAAATAATCCTATGATCAAGCTCCTATCAACCTAGATAGAGTTTATATCATATTTATTCATTCATAGCTAAATCAACACATAAAGCTTATGTATCAAAATCCATGCAACGTCATGCGTTTATATAAATTCATAATTAACTAATACCATTCGGTATTAATTATACCATTATCCATCGGTAAACTTTTTCGTTGACCGCCATTTCAAGCCTTATACGTATCAACTTAATCATCATATAATTAAGTTAAAAATGTTCATTTGTACTCCTCTTATACTTCAAGCAAATATGCATTTTTACATAATTCCTCATAACATATTTCATGCATAAACAATTAATTCCTTTCGTACCAACTTAACCATGTTGGCTAATCACATGTTTAAATACCTTTTAAACATAATTATGAACACATATAACATTTATTTAGGTAATCTCTTAATTAACCCAAAAATTATAAGATATTAAGCCGTCCACTCACCTTTAATGAGCTTAAGCGCGTTCTAAGCTCCGCGGTTGAACTCCGGTGAAACTCCGGCGAAACTCCGGCGAACTCCGGCGAACTCTAGAAACCCTTTTGTCAAGTTCCTAACAAGGTTTTATCATCATAAAACCCATATCAATACAAATAACCTTTAAAAGGTTATTTTCCGGCGAACCGGTCGTTTTGGCTTCTAAGTCCGTTCTTGGACTTAGAACCACCTTCCAACCCCTCTTTCTACACTTCTAGACATGTAGAATAATCCTAGGGGTCATCCATATGATATATAAATCATATGATAAATAAAAAATGGAGGAAGAGTTATTGTAAGGTCATTACCTTAGTTTTTCTCAAATTTCCTACACTTTTAGCAACTTAGACTTCTTCCTTGCCTAGCTTGTTCCCAACAATGGTGAGGATGTTTTTGTAGAGCTTCTCTCCTTGTTTGTGGTGTGCTGGCCGAAAAATAATGGAGAGAGGAGTTGGGGTTGGCTCTTTTGTCTTAATAGGCCAATAGGTGTGGGTTGAGAGGTCCACTTTGTCCTCTTAGATGCCCTTCAAGTCAACCCAACCTCCTCCCATCTTTCTTCCTTCAATCAGCCGCATCAACCCTTGTTTTGTGTATCCAAATTCGTGGGGTGGCCCCCACTCATGTGGGAGGTCATCCCTTTGTGTCCCGATTTGTACAATCGGCTCCGAAAGTTGTATTTTTCGGATTGTTTTAATTATATTTTGTTTTATCGGGTCAAATAAAATATATTATGTGCTCTTAGTCATTATGACATTAATAATGAACACACATTCCTCAACTTTAATTTATAAGCCTCCGAAATTCTTTTCTGGGCTTGTTATCTGTTAAATTGTCGGTACCAGTATTTGGGCTTCTTTTGCCCAATCGGTCAACTCTGGGCCTTTTGATAAGTCTGATTTGTTCATATACTTTCACTCACTTTTTATAGCGTTTCTTGTCAAAGTCGGGGCAAATTGATACATTTTTTTTTTGTAGTTTTGTTGCATTTTTGTTAATGTTCTAAATTAGTGTTGAAATTTACATTTTCGAGTGATTTGGTTTAATTCAAGTGTTTGGATTGATTTTACGTTTTTTCTTTCTTATTTGTGTTATCTATATTTTGTGATTTGTCAAATTTCAGCATTTCTATTATATTTCAATTTGATTACTTTTAGTACAATAAACAAATGAAATAAAGTAAAAGAAAATCAAAAAAAAAAAAGAAAACCCAAAACAAGCAGCGTAGCTGCATTTCAAAATAAAAAAAAACACACAAACTAAAAAAAACACAAACAAAAAAAAATAAATGAAAGAAAGGAGGGGACTGATAGGAAGCAGCGAGCACATGGGCTTCAATCCTTTCATCGGGCAATCAAAGAAAAGAACAAAAAAGGAGAGAGGGCAGCCAACAGCAGGAGAGAAAAGAAGGCCAAATTTGAAGGGAGAAAACGACTGCCGGGAAGAGAAATAAAAGGATCCGCAACAACCGAAGAAAAAGGCCGTTCTTGGCAGAGAAGAAAAAAACGCAGGCATGGTTAGCAGAGCAATTCACGCCGACAGCTCTTGACCACAAAGCAATGACAGATCCAGGCGAAAAAAATAGAGAAGTTAGCAGAAGCAAAGAAGAACATAACAGCAGCATTAATTCCGGTTTCATCTTTCAATTTCAATCCTAATTTAATTCTTCGATTCAAACTTAAATAAGCATTCCGTTTTAATTACTGTATTACTCCGTATTCATATTCGAATTGATATTTACTTGGACAATTGTGTTTGTTAATGATGATTAATTACTGTTCAGTTATATCCATAGATTGCTCTAGGTCTTGTATTTATTGTCTTAGTTTCTTGATAATTATGTTAGGCTAAATCTCCATGAGGTTTGGATTTGGATAGAGTTAAGGTTAATGGGTGTTCTTGAATATTGAGTTGAATTTAGGAAAATTCTCTAATTTTTAAAAGTAGTTGTTTGAGATGAAATTGAATGAGTAATTTGTGAAATTGATCACTTCACTTTTGAATGTTTGGAAGATTAATTCTTGCTTGTCTATGAGTGTAGAATTAATTTAGCTCACATCTCACACACCCTAAACTAAGCCTAGAAATAGGATATGTTAGAGGAATTAAAATGAAGTTCTTGTCTATGAGAATTAATATGTCACTATTCTTAGATTAGAGAAATTATTCCATTTTTGTTCATAGTCCAAAGACACCTAAGATCCTTAATACCGAATCTAGACCCCACTTTTAATTAGTTAATTTATCGCTACTAGTCACAATGAATTTACCTTTTAGTATTTTATTTTCGAAATTGTCCCCATTCATAAGTTCGCTAGTTTAATATTTTAATTAGTTTATTTTATCTCTCAAGTTATTTTGCATGTTCACTAGTTTTAGTTTACTCATTAATGCCGTTTAATTAAATTCTTCGTTACTACTTTTGTTGTTTAATTTTATTTGCTTAATCATTATAACAATTAATCGTTTGAGAAAGCTTGCAACGACTCGTACTAACCGGTGACCGATATTGAAACCAACACCTCCCTCCACCACTCCTCAGAGACACGATACTCGGGGATAAACTTTTCCATACGAAAGAGTTAGACTTTGTTTTACTACAACGCCGCGAAAGCGGGTTATCACCTTTTCACGACCCAAATAAAATATCCACCACCATATAGATATTATCTTCACCAAGATAAATAAAATATGTGGTCTCGGGAAAGTTGGGTGGTCCCCGCCCCCGATGTGGGTCCCACGTGCAATTTATTATTCACGCGAAAGAATTAATAAAAGTTTACAACTTCATAAATTCATTGATCATTCCATAGTGTCTAATACAATATTACTAAGAAGTAAATATAATTCGGGGACGGTGTTACAAGTTCACCCCCCCTTGTATGGGATTTCGTCCCCGAAATCCACGTGTCTAATCGAACAGAAACGAGTATGGTTCCCTCATTGAGACCTTGGTCTCCCATGTTTCTTCTTCGACTCGATCACTTCTCCACAAAACCTTTACCATAGGAATCTCCTTGTTCCTAAGTTTCTTCACCTGTTGACCCACTATCTTCACCGGCTCCACAACATATTGCAAATCCTCACGAATCTCTACTGGCGGTTTCTCAAGAATATGAGATGGGTCCTGTATGTACTTCTTGAGCATTGATACATGAAACACGTCATGTATCTTCTCAAGTTCCGGCGTCAACTTGAGCCGATAAGCCACGGCCCCAATCCTTTCAAGGATCTCGAACGGACCAATGTATCGGGGGTTAAGCTTACCCCTCGATATGAATCGGATGATGCCTTTCTAAGAAGAAATGCTTAGGAACACCTCATCACCGACTTCAAACTCCAACGGTCTACGTCGTTTATCGGCATAGCTCTTCTGCCGATCTTGGGCAGCCTTAAGTCTATCCCGAATGATCTTCACCTTAGCCTTGGTGATCTCAATAAGTTCTATACCCTCAAGCTTGGCCTCGCCAACATCGTCCCAACACAAGGGTGTCCTGCATTTCATCCCATACAATGCCTCGTATGGAGGCATGCCAATACTTGCCTGATAACTGTTGTTATAGGCAAACTCCACTAGAGCCAAATGTTTGTCCCAACTACCTTGGAACTCCAAAGCACATGCCCTGAGCATGTCTTCCAAAATCTGTATCACTCTCTCGGATTGCTCATCCGTCTGTGGGTGAAATGATGTGCTAAACCTCAGCTCAGTTCCCAAAGATGCCTGAAATTTTGGCCAAAATCTAGATGTGAAACGTGGATCCCTATCCGACACAATGGATATCGGGACTCCATGCAATCTTACAATCTCCTCAATGTATAACTTGGCCAATCTTTCAAGAGGGTAAGTGATGTTATTAGGCAGGAAATGTGCACTTTTAGTAAGCCTATCAACCACCACCCAAACTGCGTCATGAGGTTGTTCACTGTCCGTGGTAGTCCCATCACGAAGTCCATGGTCACGTGTTCCCACTTCCATTCTGAAATGGTAAGTGGCTGCAAAAGTCCCGTCGGGTGCTGATGCTCCGCCTTAACCTACTGGCAAGTAAGGCATCGACTCACATACTCTGCGATGTCCCTCTTCATACCTGACCACCAGTAACTCTCCTTCAGGTCTCGGTACATCTTTGTACCTCCTGGATGCATAGCATAGGCCGAAGAATGAGCCTCCTCAAGTATGGATTTCCGGAGCTCCTCATCCCTTGATACGCACACACGATCTTTGAATAACAAAAGACCATTGTCACGTACCCGAAAGTTCTCAACGGGCCCCGCAAGGATCCGCTCGCGGATCTTTTGACATTCCTCATCAACGCCCTGACCTCTACTGACCTCACTCAGCAACGCAGGTCTAACCTCAAATCTAGCTATGAGCACCCCCACTCGAGGACACCTCCACGTGTGCCCGCAACGCTCGTAAACATGTGAGTAACGTCCCCGACGTACTCTTCCTCCTCAGTGCATCTGCCATAACGTTAGCCTTACCGGGATGATAGTTGATGATCAAGTCATAGTCCTTGATCAACTCCATCCATCTCATTTGCCTCATATTCAACTCTTTCTGAGTGAATACATACTTCAAGCTCTTATGATCAGTGTAGATGTGACATGTCTCCCCGTAGAGATAATGCCTCCAAATCTTTAGTGCAAACACTACCGCCCCTAACTCTAGGTCATGGGTAGGGTAATTCACCTCGTGTTTCTTCAATTGCCTAGAAGCATAGGCAATCACCTTTCCCTTTTGCATTAGTACACATCCAAGCCCTTGGATGCTAGCATCGCTGTAAATATCATACCCTATCCCCTGTATGGGTAGGGCAAGAACTGGTGCTTCGGTAAGTCTTTTCTTTAGTTCAAGAAATCCTTTCTCACACTTGTCATCCCATATGAACTTGGCTACCTTCTTGGTGAGCTTTGTTAACGGAGACGCCAATACGGAGAATTTCTCCACGAACTTACGGTAGTATCCCGCTAAACCCAGGAAACTGCGTATCTCTTTCACATTCTTGGGCCTCTCCCAATCTATAATGGCTCCTATTTTGGCGTTGTCCACAGCAACGCCCGAACCGGATATGACGTGCCCGAGAAAGCCAATCTCCTTGAGCCAAAATTCACATTTAGAGAACTTGGAAAAGAGTTGCTTTTCTCTTAACCGATCCAGTACAAGCCCCAAATGATGTTCGTGCTCCTCCTCGCTCTTGGAGTATATCAAGATATCATCAATGAATACTATCACAAATTGATCTAAGTATTCACTAAACACACGGTTCATCAAGTCCATGAATGCTGCCGGTGCGTTGGTTAAACCGAATGACATCACAAGGAACTCGTAATGCCCATATCTAGTGCGAAATGCACTCTCAGGTATGTCACTTTCCTTGATCTTCAACTGATGATACCCCGACCTCAAATCAATCTTCGAGAATACTATTTCCCCTCGAAGTTGAGCAAACAAGACATCAATCCTAGGTAAAGGATACCTATTCTTGATGGTGACCTTGTTCAACTGTCGGTAGTCGATACACATTCTTAGTGTACCATCTTTCTTCTTCACAAAGAGTATCGGTGCTCCCCACGGTGAATGACTGTGTATGATGAACCCATTGTCCAATAGCTCTTGTAATTGGACCTTCAATTCTTGAAGTTCCACCGGTGCCATTCAGTAAGGAGGAATTGAGATGGGTTTGGTTCCCGGCTCAACTTCAATCACGAATTCAATTTCTCTATCGGGTGGAAGCCCCGGTAAGTCTTTGGGAAAGACGTCCGGGTACCTGCACACGACACGTACTTCATTGATGTTGACCTCCTTCTTTGTCTCATCCACCACGTAAGCAAGCTACGCGTGGCAACCTTTCTTCATCATCTTCCGTGCTCTCATCACGGATATGATACAATTTTGAGATCTCCCTCGATCTCCCTCGAAACGTATGATGTTTCCATCATCATCCTCAAGCTCTAAGACCTTGGTGTAGCAATCAACTCTAGCATGATGCATTTCGAGCCAATCCATCCCTAGGATCGCATCAAACTCCAACATACTTAGAGGTACGAAATCACAAGTCAAAGGTTGACCCGTCACTTCTACCTCTCACGATTCATAATAGTGGTCCCTCTCCACATCATCTCCTAACGGTGTGGAGACTAACAAGGTATGAGTCATATCGGCGTCAATGGCATGTCAAGACCTTCGGCAAACGCTTCGCTCACAAAAGAACGTTGCGCCCCGGTATCAATGAGAATTCTTGCGTTTCTTCCATTGATCAAGAGTGTTCCTACATTTACAGATGATATAAGACACCCTACCCGAAGTACTGAATCAAAACGAGCTAATAATATTTTTTTGTCGGAAATGGGGTACGCACGCGTGCGTCCCTTCCCACGCACGCGTGCGTGGGTGGCAGTAGGGTAACGGAGTGTTTTAACGCAACGAACGGCGCCGGTTGGCCCAAAAACGGGGGACGCACGCGTGCGTCCCTTCGCACGCACGCGTGCGTGGGTGCCAGTAGCATTTTGGACGCTACGACCGGCGCCGGTTGGCTGGGGAACGGCGCCGGTTGGGCCCTGGGCAGCCCCTTCCCCTTTTTCTTGCTCCTTTTACTTAGAAACCGACCGGCAAAGTCACAGGCCGGCCCGTACAACCCCATTATCACTTCTAACACATTAATACACGTACTTTATCAAACATTGGCAAGGGATTACCTGCAACGGAGTCGGAGTTGGCCCAAGCATCGGCCTCGGTCATCGCGTAGACCCTTGCTTGGGCCCCGCCTTGGTTGACGGATGCATCATGGCTCGTTGATGCACCACCTCTCCTCGTGTCGCCATTTGACGGCCCTGTACGGTTTCTATTCGTCAAAGCACCTCCTCCGGACCCGGGAGCTCCTCTTCCCCCCAATTGTGGGCAATTGGCCTTCATGTGGCCCATGTTCCCACACTGATAACACCTCGGGGGTGCGTTGCACTTCCCGAAGTGATTCTTCGAACAGTTGGCACACCTAGGAGGTCCCGTGTTTTGAGAGGAGGATGAGTGCCACCGAGCATCCTTGTTCTTCTTTGCCGGTGGTGCCGGCATCTTGAACGAACCACTACCTACACCGTGATTATTCTTTCGTGTTTGCTCGGGCAGCCCCGAACTATGCCACTTTCTCTTTTTCGCCTCTTCGGCATCTCTTTCTTTCCTCTCATTCCACTGAGCCTCCCCAAGTAGACCATGTTCCACCACCTCGCTAAACGTCATATGATGAGAGTACGTAGCTCGGTCACGGATGTCCAGGAGTAAGGCGTCCCAAAAGTATTCCGACATGCGGTCCTCATCGACCGTGTATTCCGGCAAGAACCTAGCCAAGGTTCTAAAATCTTGCTCCAATTGCTTGACATAACCACCCTCCTTCTGTTTAAGGTTGGTGTACTCCATACGCTTGACATTAACCTCGTAGTCGGAGTAGTATTGGGCGTAGAACTCCTGCTCGAAGTTCGCCCATGTGATGGCCCCTCGGTACTTTCCTTCTACATTCTCCCACCATGTAGAAGCGATTCCTTCAAGCAAACGTGAAGCAACAGTCAACTTCACGTCGGGTGTGACCTGCATATCCCTTGATGTGTCCTTCACTTTCTTGATCCAATCGGCGGCAACGGTAATGTCACCGGTGCCGTCGAAGGATTTACACCCCAAGGCCCTAGCCTCCTTGAGGTACTTGGAGATTCTCACACAACACCCTCCTTCACGCCCACCTTGTGACGCCGCTGGAGTGGCCCTTGAAGCTCCCCGACTTCCTTGAACCGAACCACCATGAGAGTCGTGCCTTGCTTGGCGTCTAAAGTCTCTCCTTAGTTTCTCTTTTTGATACCACTCAAGCAATTCGTCCATTTGAGCGAATCGGGCATCACTCTCATCGTTGTCTTCCTCATCAGTGTGGAAGTCACCCCCTTCATACGGGGTCTCCTCATGATCCGTGCCGGGAACAAAAGTCGAGTCATAGTCCTCAGTGTTAGTTTCAAACACCGAGCTTATGTGGCCGTCGCTCACTGTTTGGGCCCAGTTGCCCCCACGGCCTACTCGGCCTCCTCTTCTCCCCCGAGATGCAGCCCGACTACCCCTCATGGATGGTACCGGTGCCTGCCCCCTCAGATTGTTCCTCGTTGCCATTCGCCTACCCTCCATTTCTGAAATGAGATTTGGACGAGTCGTTAGACTCCTATCAATGTCAATTGACGGAAGAACGTTATAGACACGTATTGGCCCAAGTCACCGCCATACCAATTGTTAAGGGTACCATCTTAACAACTAGAGGCCTTGCAACCTAGGTAACAATAGTTCTATGAACGTCAAAATACAATGCTCATGGTTTTCGGTAAAAATTTCTCCTCTTTTTTTGTCAATTCTCTTGTGAGAGGTTGATTGCATAGTTTAGAACTGAGATGACTCTGATACCACTTAATTGTCACGCCCCATACCGCAATCTAAGAGCGTGTACAACCGCCGTACATTTGAGTGATGTCACCCGCGGGTCAACCTCACTTAAATATACAAGGCGTTCGAGAAAACAATCCATCCATACTCAGTAGTAAACACACATAACAAACATCACAATTAAACCATTGAATAGCGGAAATATTCAGCGGTAATTCATAGGCCACACTCGGCCAATAACATGGGCATGCAAGCCCAAACGTAGTTTATAACAAATAAAAATATCCATGAGTAATGTTTGCTAATTTGAAAGAAAATGAGGAAGCACAAACCACGTCTTCCTTGATTTGATGTCACCCGTAGAAAAGTGTCGGTAGCAAGTCCTAGCTTCAACCTGAAAATGGTGGGCCCCCCGAAGGGGTCAGTACATGTACCGAGCGTGTAGCAGGCTAAATATAGAATAACTAGCGTTTCAAGTATAAGACCCAAACGTAGGGTGATACTTATGTAAATAGTCCTTTCCCCCAAGCTAAGAAATACTTAATAATATATATATACACTTGGAAAATACCCGATCCGTAGATCATCGTTTTATTTGGGAAAAAATAGTAATAGCCAATATTCTTGACTAAAAACCCCAACCCACCCATATACCTATGAGTGTATAGGACTCCTCCTTGTCCATATTTCAATATCATAGTCTATGAGTTTTGAGGATCTAAATCCTTGGGTACTCCACCAATTTATATTTGAGTGTTAAGGGCTTTTAGTCCTAGGGTCCTCCACCAATTTATTATCCGAGTGTTAAGGACTTTTAGTCCTAGGGTCCTCCACCAATTTATTATCCGAGTGTTAAGAACTTTAAGTCCTAGGGTCCTCCACCAATTTATTATCCGAGTGTTAAGAACTTTAAGTTCTAGGGTCCTCCACCAATGTATAATTTGAATGTTAAGGACTTTAAGTCCTAGGGTCCTCCACCAATATATAATCCTATGATCAAGCTCCTATCAACCTAGATAGAGTTTATATCATATTTATTCATTCATAGCTAAATCAACACATAAATCTTATGTATCACAATCCATGCAACGCCATGCGTTTATATAAATTCATAATTAACTAATACCATTCGGTATTAATTAATCCATTATCCATCGGTAAACTTTTTCATTGACCGCCATTTCAAGCCTTATACGTATCAACTTAATCATCATATAATTAAGTTAAAAATGTTCATTTGTACTCCTCTTATACTTCAAGCAAATATGCATTTTTACACAATTCCTCATAACATATTTCATGCATAAACAATTAATTCCTTTCGTACCAACTTAACCATGTTGGCTAATCACATGTTTAAATACCTTTTAAACATAATTATGAACACATATAACATTTATTCAGGTAATCTCATAATTAACCCAAAAGTTATAAGATATTAAGTCGTCCACTCACCTTAAATGAGCTTAAGCGCGTTCTACCCTCCGCGGTTGAACTCCGGTGAAACTCCGGCGAAACTCCGGCGAACTCCGGCGAAACTCTGGTGAACTCTAGAAACCCTTTTGTCAAGTTCCTAACAAGGTTTTATCATCATAAAACCCATATCAATACAAATAACCTTTAAAAGGTTATTTTCCGGCGAACCGGTCGTTTTGGCTTCTATGTCCTTTCTTGGACTTAGAACCACCTTCCAACCCCTCTTTCTACACTTCTAGACGTGTAGAATAATCCTAGGGGTCATCCGTATGATATATAAATCATATGATAAATAAAAAATGGAGGAAGAGTTATTGTAAGGTCATTACCTTAGTTTTTCTCAAATTTCCTACACTTTTAGCAACTTAGACTTCTTCCTTGAGCTTCTTCCTTGCTTAGCTTGTTCCCAACAATGGTGAGGATGTTTTTGCAGAGCTTCTATCCTTGTTTGTGGTGTGCTGGCCGAAAAATAATGGAGAGAGGAGTTGGGGTTGGCTCTTTTGTCTCAATAGGCTAATAGGTGTGGGTTGAGAGGTCCACTTTGTCCTCTTAGACGTCTTTCAAGTCAACCCAACCTCCTCCCATCTTTATTCCTTCAATCAGCCGCACCAACCCTTGTTTTGTGTATCCAAATTCGTGGGGTGGACCCCACTCATGTGGGAGGTCATCCCTTTGTGTCCTGATTTGTACAATCGGTCCCGAAAGTTGTATTTTTCGGATTGTGTTAATTATATTTTGTTTTATCGGGTCAAATAAAATATATTATGTGCTCTTAGTCATTATGACATTTATAATGAACATACATTCCACAACTTTAATTTATAAGCCTCCAAAATTCTTTTTCGGACTGTTATCTGTTAAATTGTCGGTACTGGTATTTGGACCTCTTTTGCCCAATCGGTCAACTCTGGGCCTTTCCACGACCCAAATAAAATATCCACCACCATATAGATATTATCTTCACCAAGATGAATAAAATATGTGGTCTCGGCAAAGTTGGGTGGTCCCCGCCCCCGATGTGGGTCCCACGTGCAATTTATTATTCACGCGAAAGAATTAATAAAAGTTTACAACTTCATAAATTCATTGATCATTCCATAGTGTCTAATACAATATTACTAAGAAGTAAATATAATTCGGGGACGGTGTTACAATGTGTTAAGTTATAGTTATTATTTTTGGAATTATTCTTGGAAATGAATTTGAATTTGATTGAATAACTACAACAATAAGAAATGCAGTAAATTGTAGCATAGTTGGAAATATAGAAAGAGATGTTTGTGCCTAACCATGACCTGGGTGATCAAACTAAGTCTTGATGATATGATTTATTTTGTGGAAGAACTATGCTTGATTATCATGGTGCAAATTATTTTAATATCATGATTGAACAAGGTCTTTGCACCATGTGAATATATCACTCGTAGTGAGAGCCTCCTGTAGAGGATCTAATTTGAACAATTTTCTTATGTGTTTTCACATGATATCATGACTAGAATTTAAACTAATTTAAAGTGAACTATATTCATACTACTTCTCAACCTTTCCTGCAGAAAGAGTTGAATGAGGAAATCATTATGCAATGAATTTGCAATTACTCATAACCTTCTATTTGTTTACCTGAAGTAAACATATACCATTCTATGATTCCTATGAACCAAATTGTATAAATAAAGGTGTTGGATGCTTTTAAGCATCTAGCCAAACCTAGAAACAACACATGAAAATCTTTTGATTTGAATGGTGTTTGATTATATAATAAATAAAATATCTAGTCATTATATTGTGAACACCTGAAGTGTTTGTATACTAATTTGAGATCCTAGGAAGATCAAAACATGTCGCATTTAAGTTTTACGGACCAATATCTGAGAATACTCAATTATTGAATATTTTACGTGCATAATAACAATAAACTTGATGAAATACACATTGCAGAATCATGAATTTAGACAATTACTTCCACTTATCGTATATTTTTCACCTAAACATATTGAGTTGTTGTTGTTGAAGTGGAACAATTAATTGGTCCAGAAGACTATGTGCTATCTTTTTCCTTAGCCAAGTTTTTATCCCAAAGGGTTTTTCTTGGCCAAAGGTTTTCAGAGGGAGTGTTATATTATGTGGATGTCCATTACTCTCCTGGCCCATATGTATTCTTAAGATCTGGTCCGATTATCCTGTAACCCTAATCTCATCCCTGTATATATATGTGGTATGTGCTAATGAACTCAAAACATGAAAAACGTAAAGGTAATGAATGAGCGTTGGAATGACCACTCGAGCCTCATGAAAACAATTTGATTTTTTATACTCTTTCCGTCCTATTAGACTTTGTCAACTTTCCTTTTTAAGTTATCCCAAATAATTTTGTCATTTTCCTATTAAAGCAATTAATTTATGGTTCTGCACATTTTTCTCTCATCTGCACAAATCTCAATCGCACAGTTTTCACTATTCTTATTTCTCACCTACTTTGCACTTGACAAAGTCCACTGAGACGGAGGTAGTATATATAATCACATCCTTTAATTTAGCTATATATTTTTATCAATATATTACAGGATTGCATAATGTGAAAGATAGATATAAATTGCATCATTACAATTTTTCACAAAAAAAAACTTTATTTATACTATATGAGTTTTGTCGGCTTTCTTTTTTTATTTCTCCGTAAGTCTTTATCATTTTCTATTTAAAGTAAATAAGTTGTAAATGATTATATAATGTCAAAAATAGTAATAAATTGCATCATTGCAATATTTAACAAAATCACATTTTTACTTTTCTTCATTTAAATATTTAATCCAAATTAAAGTTTTTGTTATCTAATGAGAGGAGGTAATAATAACTGTTACTGTATCTAATTGAGTGTATTAAACATCGAAAAATATTAAAATCAACTTGGATCGATTTTAGTTGTATACTACTACTTACCTCCGTTCCTATTAAAACTTCCAAATAGGTTTGGCACACAGTTTAAGATAGTGAGTGTTGTGTGGTAGAGGGTTATGCAGAGGAGAGAGAAATGTGTAAGAAATGTTGTGAACCACAAATTCTTTACTAAAAAGGGAAAGTGGAACTTTTAATTGGAACGGACGAAAAAGAAAAGTTGGAAGTTTATTTAGGAACGGAGGGAGTAGTATACTGCCCGTGGATACGCACGGGAAAGAGCAGTTGGTGCATATATTTGTATTCGTGATATAATTACAATTAATATATAAATATTTCTCGCTTAATAATTAGCAAAATTATCTTCTTATATCTAAAAGCACCACATATGAGAGAGAACTCTCCCGCTATATTGTTAGCTTGCATATATACTTAAATATCTAAAAGCAGTACATATGGCAGAGAAAACTCTCTTGCTCAATTGTTAGTTGGATTATCATACTTAAAAGAATTACATATGAGAAAGAAAGTTTGTCCGCTGAATTGTTAGCAAGCTTATTTTCTTATCTTCATATATATCTAAAATCGTTACATATGAGAGAGAAAATTATCTTGTTCAATTTCCCCGCTCAATTATTAGCAAACTTATATTGTAATATGTAGAAGCACTACATGTGAGAGAGAAAATTTTCCCGCTCAATTATTATGAAGCTTATTTTCTGTTACTCAGAACCACTACATATGAGAAATAAAGTTTTCACGCTCAATTGTTAGTCGACTTATCTTATCTTATACTTAAAAGCACTACATATGAGAGAGAGAGTTTTCCCGCTCAGTTATTAGCAAATTTATCTTCTAATATTTAATACGTATCTTATACTTAAAAGCACTACATATGAGAGAGAGAGAGTTTTCCCGCTCAGTTATTAGCAAATTTATCTTCTAATATTTAATACGTATCTTATACTTAAAAGCACTACATATGAGAGAGAGAGAGAGTTTTCTCGCTCAGTTATTAGCAAATTTATCTTCTAATATTTAATACGTAGTACCTAAAAGCATTACATATGTGAGAGAAATTTTTTCCGCTCAATTTGTCCGCTCAATTGTTAGCAAGCCTGTCTTCTGATACATTGAAGCACTACATGTGATGAGAAAATTCTCCCGCTAACCACTACATATGAGAGACAAAATTCTTCTGCTCAATTGTTAGCCTGCTTATCTTATCTTATACTTAAAAGCACTACATATGAGAGAGAGTTTTCCCGCTCAGTTATTAGCAAATTGAATCTTATGACTTTATAAGAAATTGGGATTCTTATATCTTGGGCCCCGCCAATTGTATGACTTTATATTTCTCACTGCTAATATCTCGTATGACTCTCATTTGAGCAACTCCATCACACCACGTGACATTTTAAAACCATTGATCTATTTTACATTGACAATACTATCATATGTTGAACATCTTTTTCATTTAGAATGCCATTTAGAGTTTGTTTGGTAACACATAAAATAGATGAATCTATTGAATTGATGAAATTCTTGCTGAAATCGCTGAACTGGTTGAATATACTGAATTATGGGAAAATTAAATTTAAATATATTTTATTGATAAAGTAAATAAACATTTGTCTGAAAAAGTAGCTAAAATTTTCGTTTATAATAACTTCATTCAATTCAAGCAAAAAATTAACTTCAACCTTTCTTATTTTGATCATTACACAATTAAGTTCTCGATATCAAAATTGACTGGTAAGATTGATAAATTCAAAAATAGGGTCACCAAACAACACTTAATTTTAAATGAAAAATGAGCGTATAAGCATTTTTGTATAATATAAGGGCTGGGTTTTTTTTTATAGTCAATAAATGTCAATAAATCCTATTTTTATCCATTATCCTTTTTTATTGAAAATCTATTTTTATTCAAAGTGTTATATCCTTTTCATTTTAACTCTAACTTTAACAAAATATATTAAAATTCAGAATTCTTGTGACGTTTCATATGGCAACAATATTGCATTTTTTGTTGATTTATCAAACAACTTCCTGTTTTTTACCAACGATATCAATCATCTCGTATTAAGTAAAGAATTAATATATAACTATGACCTAATCTCAATTGTTAGGCGACTTATCTTATATTACACCCAAAAGTACTATACATAATATAAAAAAAAACTCGCTCTATAGTTAGCCACCTTATGACCTAATATCTTATACATAAAATCTTATACCTAAAAGATTAGATATGAAAGAGAAAATTCTCCACTCATTGTTAACCGACTTAACTTATTTACCTAAAAGCACTACATATGAGAGAGAAAATTATCTCGCTCAATTATTATATGACTTGTCTTATACCTAAAGGGACTATATATGATAGAGAAAATTCTTCCTCACAATAATTGTTAGCTAAACTATTCTATACCTAAAAGCATTACTTATGAGAGAGAGAAATCTCTCGTTCAATTGTTAGACAATTTATGGCTTAATCTTTTTCATATTTAAAATCTTATTCCTAAAAGTATTGCATATGAGAGAAAAAATTATTCCGCTCAATTGTTAACCGGCTTATCTTACCTTATATTAAAAAGTAAGAGAGAAAGCTCTATTGTTCAATTGTTAGGAAGTTTATCTCCTTAGCTTCCTATAACTAAAAGCAATACAAATTAATGAGATAGAATATTATCACACTCAATTGTTAGCCAACTTATCTTAATCTTAAACTTAAAAGATCTACATATGAGAGAGAAAATTATTCCGCTCAATTGTCAAGAAGCTTATCTTCTAATACCTAAGACCCAAAAAACACTACACATGAGATAAATATTCCCTCCCCGGTTCCTCCACTCAATTGTTAGCAAGCATATCTTCTAATACCTAAAACACTAAATATGAGAGAGAAAATTCTTCCTCTCAACTATTAACATGCTTATCTTTTACTTGAAATTAAAGAACTACAAATGAGAGATAAAATTTTCCCACTAAATTGTTAGGTGGTTTATCTTCTTATACCTAAAAGCACGATATATGATAGAAAACATCCTCCCGCTCAATCGTTAACCGCCTTATGACATAATCTTCTTATACCTAAAATCTTCTTATACCTAAAAGTATCACATATGAGAGATAAATTTTCTCACTCATTTTTAACCGGCTTATCTTACCTCTAAAAGCATTACATAATTAGAGAAAAATTTTGGCCGCTCAATTGTTAGTCAGTTTATCTTATTTTATACTTAAAAACACTAAATATGAGAGAGAGAGAGAGATATTGTACTCAATTGTTAGCTGGCTTAGCTTATACCTAATAGCACTATATATGAGAGAAAATTCTCCCACATCTTCCACAAATGTGTAATGATTCACCCATTAATAATTTTTTTCCTCGTCTTCCACATCTTCATTCCTTAATTACATAATTGTGATTATGTAAATTCATTTTTTCAATTTTGAAAACAATCATGTTCACTAAAATTTAATAAGTCATATGTTTATCAACTATCCCTATCTTGGTCATACATTAGAAACTTTTTCTTTAATTAATATAGAATAATTCATATTTACGTTATAAAATTAAAAGGTTGTTTAATAAATATTTAGATTTTTTTGAATTTTATATATACAATATTGATGTCATATGAAAGATCGTTAAAAATTATGAAATTTGATATGATTTTTGTAAAAATTGGATTAAAAATGAAAAAGTTATAACACTTTAAAGAAAAAAGAAAATTTACATATCATGGGACCCACCAAGTCTATCACTCAGCCAATTACCTTTCTTTGCTTTGATGTTTTCGCCATTAGAATTGGAATTTTAAGAGAAAATAATTATATGTTGCCACTTGATATTTTTATAGCAAATGAGCAAATTGTGGAGAGATGAACACATATGATTAATGAAGAGTGTAATTGTCTTTTAAAGAGCTATCTGTTTTCTTATATATATTAGATCAAATTATATTCAAAATACTTCAAATTAGATTATATTTAAATAAGACAAATTCAAATTAGACTATAATGTACATTATTATATTTAAATATATCCTATTAGACCAAAACAAACTTAAATAATACTATTTCGGTATCAAAATAAGTGTCCCATTATATTTTTTCACGTAGTTTAAGATAATTTAGAAGTTTACTATACTTTTTTTAAAAATGAGCAATTCCATGGGAAAGTGTTTGAGCCAAGGACGTCATATGGTGGCAGAACAGTGAGTTGTTGTATGTGGGCCGAGTAGTACCCGGAAAACCAGCGCACGAAGATCCGTAGAAGGGAGAGCTGGACTGCGGCGGAGGACGATGAACGGCCAAAGAAGCGGACGAACCGACTTGCTCCCACGGGAACTGTGGTGGCAGACTATTGAAGAGAGAGAGAGAGCTGCCCGGCCGCTGAGTATGGATGCAGCGACGGAGGCAAGGATGCACTGGACTGCAGTGGTGACGTGAAAGAAGACGTCGACACCACAGATTGTGGCGGAGGCACAGCGGTGACGACGAACGAATAGAAGAGAGCGTCCGACGTGTTGTGAGGGATTTTTGCCATGTTGGAGGATGCTTCCGCCGTGCTGTTGGAAGTGGTCTGCGGTGTCGTGGGCGGAGTAGACTCGGTCATGGCGGCGACATGTAGGGTTTAGGAAGAGAGAATTTTTTATACTCTTGATAAAATGTGAAATAATGAGAAATGATAATACTCCACTAGGAATCAAATATCCTGACATATGTATTTATAATATGAGAGTTCAAAACAAAATAGGAAACAAATATCCCTAAATATATTATTTTAGGAAATAGGTAATGAATTTTGATACTCCCTCCGGTCCCTATTAAAGTTCTCACTTTCCTTTTTGGGATGCCCCTTATTTAAGTTCACACTTCCATTGTAGGAAATAAAACAGTGCAAAACAATGTCAAACAGTGCCAAACAGTGCACTTCAAAGTAAAGTCAAATTTATTTTCTTAATATGTGTGAAGTCAAACTGAGAACTTTAATAGGGATGGGAGGGAGTATGTCAAAGAAGTAAATCAAATTAATTTATGTGATAAAACTTTGACATTAAAAATCATTCTGAACGGACAGACTATTTATTATTTATGCTCATATTTCTATCCTTCTTCTAACTGGCATCCGGGTTTCATCTGTTATTCTCTCACCACCGGAAACATTTCTTCTCCGACGACTCGGCTTATACCTTCCCTTTCTCATACTTTCATCAACAGTTTCACGTTTTCCTCACTCCCTCTCCTAAATCGTTTCTCCTCGATTTCTGACTCTACCTTCCTTAATTAGCTTCAGAATTACAGATTTTTTTTTGAATAATTTCCCAATTTAATGTTCACCATTAAGGAGTAATTGAACTATTGATGTGCAGAGTATACTTCACCGGAACCTGAATTACGATCTGAGATGAATCAGATGATGTGTTTGGATGCGTTAGTGGTATTCGCTTCTGTTCTGCTGACGTTCACACCGTGCTCGGCGGCGGTGACGGAGGCTCAGCTTCTGGTGAACATGACGCTGGTTAAAAACGCCTCAACTACCGGAGCTTGTACGTATATAGTCACGCTTCATCGATTTAGACGAGATCGAATTCATTTTTCCTGAAAGTTACTTATCAATTATTGGTACCGCACAGTACTTCGTATAATTATTACAGATTTTATTTTCAAAATTTATGATGCAATATGGATTAATTTCGCGCGCGCGTGGTATGCGTCGGTCAGATTGCTTGGACGGAAGTTTGCCGGCGTATCACTTTCAAAGAGGATTCGGCGCCGGAGCTCAAAATTGGCTTTTGCAGTTTGAGGTATGTGGTTAACTCTCAGTCCTGTCGTATACGTTACGTCATATACTATGGGTGTTTGAAATAGAGATCAGCTCAATAACTCAATTATAAGAGGTTATTAGAAAGAGGGAAATGTTTAGAAACAGAACTAAAATAGTTTCAAAATTCTAAAATAGGACTGTCATATTTTTTATTCTCAAAATAAAACTAATTACTGTCATGTTTAAAAATTATTGTCATGTTTGAAGTCTGGTACTACCAAAAGATGGCAGTAATTAATCCTGTTTTGGGAATAAAAACATGTTAGTCCTATTTTGGAATTTTCAAACTGTTTTAGTCATATTTCGGGTAATATCGAACAACCAAATGCTTTGTACCGTTATACATATTTTTCTATACACCAATTGAATTACCTCTGACAATTATTTTCATTTTATGAAAATAATTTTTATCGCAAACATTTTCAAAAACAATTGTCTGACGGATATATAAAATAACGTGAACAATTTGATGTGTACAAATAGCATTTCTAAAAAATGACACCACTTCAAAAAAATGTCGTTACAAAACAAAACTATATGTTACATATTAGGACTATACTTTTTTATTTCCAAAATATGAGTAATATGTGTCTCTCTTCTTCATATTCTACTCACAACCTATAATTTCTAATAGATTCAATCATTAATACAAAAAGTCATAGTCTTATTTATAATAAAAAGATACTCCCTCCGTCCCTTAAAACTTTGCCAAGTTTGACCGACACGGAAATTAATAAAGTAAAAACTGTGTGATTGAGGTTTGTGCAGAGGAAAGAGAATTAAGTGGAACCACAAATTCTTTACTTAAAAAGAAAAGTGGCAAAGTTAGTGGGACATCCAAAAAAGGAAAGTTGGTAAAGTTATAAGGGACGGAGGGAGTAAAATAAGTGGTGTCGGTTGTTTGGTATGGCAGTGGTGTTGGTCACTGGGCAGTGGCGGTGGCCGGCCGGGGTAGTGGTCGCGACTTGGCGGGGAGGGGCAGTGGGGAGGGCACAGGTGTGCGGCGATTCACCGGCAGGCATCGGGCCGAATGGCAGTTTGCCACTTGTTTTGGGGTGCTGGGCGGGAGATGGGCAGGGCGGTCTATGAGAGATGTACATATCAGTGTAATGGCCGTGCCGGCGGCGTGGCATGCAGCGACGTGAGATGGTCACTAGTCGGCCGTGGAGGTTACTATTTTCTGGAAAAAGTCGCCTAAAAATTTTCCGATGATCATAGTGACACGATTTACGACAACAGTGACGTTTAAAAGTGACGAAAGTCGGTAATGATATTCAAAAGTGACATAAAAATCAGGAAGTGACATATGAAAGTGACATAAAACTTTGACAGTGATATAATTTTTTTGCATGACATCACGTTTTCCAAATATATTACTCCCTCCGTCCCATATTTAACTCCGGTTTTGACCGGGAACAGGTTTTAAGATAGTGGAATTTGTGTGGTGGGGAGTTATACAGATGAGTGAGAAATGTGTAAGAATGGTTGTGAACCACATATTCTTTACCAAAAAGGGAAAAAGAAGATAAATTTGGGACGGACCGAAAAGAAAAGAATGAATATAATTCCGGGACGGAGGGAGTACCTTGTAAGTAACATTTTTGTCTTTTTTCAAAAGTGGTCACATTTTTTGTAATTGACCACTTGTAGTGTTATATATGGTCTATGTTTATGTTTGGCGGTACGTAATTGTCAAACTTTAAATTATTAGTTGGAAAAATTGAATGTTTAATTTCGATAGATGTGTCGGGAGCATGCATATGTTTGAACCAAAATTGTCAAATATTATTGATGCATATAATTTATTCTTGTTTTCAATCTCTATTTTTGTCATATTTAATTTATGCATTAAATTTATTTTCAATCAATTACACGGAGTAGTAAATCAATTATAGTAAAGTGGTATAAGGAAATCTAGCTTTGGTCGGAGGGAGGATGATCTCAACCGGAAAAAATTATGGTCATCATGAAATCATATGATCATACTTTGATACTATATCCTCGTCCCTCAATTGAGACTTTAGTTGCGGGAGGGAGGAAGTATTAAATAAACATTAATACGAAGTATAATGTTAAAGAGTGATAATAATTAGAGTGAATTACTTAAATAGCACAAAAAAGTGACCTAAGAGCACAAATTCGACTACATTTTTTAAATTCCTCGAATGTAGGACTATTTATTTGTGTTCGACAAATATACCCTTGTAGCTTTTGAAATGTTTTAATTAATAATAAAATCATAAAAAACTAATAAAAATCATAAAAAAAAATAAAAAACGTAAAAAAAATAGTGAAATATTTATAAAAATATTTATAATTTTTTTTAAAAGTTAAAAACTAAAAATTAACGTAAAAAAACACCGCTGTCTCTGCCACCTCCACCACCACCACCTCCCATCACCGGTTGAAAATCTTTCAACATTTTTATTAATGCCATAATAATAATGGTAGATTCAATGAAAATTTTGACATCACGAACAGTTATAGTGCCATTTTCTTGGCATTTTCAGAAAAAATGACATTTTTTACAAAAAATGACAGAATTTTCACCGATCGAAGGTCGTGGTTCTGGGAGGCGGTGGGAAAGGTATCATATTTTTTGTATTTTTTATGCGTTTTTACTACTTTTATATAACTTTTTTATAAAAAAATTTAAAAAAATAATTTTTTTTAAATTTTTTTATATTTTAATTTTTAATTTTTATTTTTTACGATTTTGTATTATATTTTTAATACAAAATTAATGTTTAGCCTTACCTTGAAGGAATAAAAAAGTAGTAGTCCTATTTGTGTTTTTTATGTAAACTTTAGTCGTATTGAGAGCGATTTTTATAATAATTATTCATATTTTTGAAATTTTAAATTATTTTAACCATATTTAGAGACAATTTGTATAAGCTTGTTTGGTGTCGTTTTTCTCTAATTTAGACAAGTTCCAATCACGCCGCTTTTGGACTTTTGTTTGTCAGTCCATGCACCAAACAAAAAAGAAGGTAATAATAAGGGGGTGAAATATTAAGGTTGTTTTTTATTAAATTGCTTTTGTCACGGACAAGATAAGATCATATCGATTAGTTCAAACAAATTCTTTTCAATTAAAAACATTAAAAGTTGTAAAGTCTAAATTTGTTACCACCTCTATATATCGCATTGAAATTGACGTATAAAAAATGACACTGTTTTAAAAAAGTGGCATTATGATTTTTATATTGAATATACATAATACAAATAAAGATGCTGTATATATAGTGAATATATACATATAATTATAAAAATGATATGATGCAAATTTTGTGAGATAGGCAAAAAGGTAAATAGTAGTATAACATTAAGAGAATGGAGAAATAATTTCACCATTTCAAGTTTTCACTTCATCTTCATTGCCAAATATTAAACAAACACATTAGATGAAACACCAATCAATATCACTCAATCACCATTGAGCTACTGGTTAGAAAAAATGTTTTTCTTGTACTCCATATCTTTTTTGTACAATGATGCCTAACAGTGACCAAATAACTTTTAAATTCTCATATTGTTTTGACAATAGGGTGGTGGGTGGTGCGACGACATTAAAACATGCTTGGACAGGTCTACATCTAAGCGTGGATCAACGACTTATATGAACAAGTGGGAGGTCTTTTCTGGCATTCTCAGCAACAATGCCTCTCTAAACCCTGGTATGGCTACTGCCCTCTGCCCTCAGCAACAATCCTTATCAAATGCAGAGTAGTTCGAAAGACTTCTACAAAAAAGGGAATAAAAATCTGGAGGAAACAAGTACCAAATATTTTGTAGAAAATACTTTATTGCTGCTATTAATCCGAGAAAAGGGTGTTTTAAATGACACAAATTAAAAAAATTGATTTTTTGGATACTAAGAGCATCAGTTAGCTAATTGCCCTTGTGGCTTAACTAGCCACATGACCATTTGCATAAAATTGAAATGTACCCAATAATTAGCTATAACTTCTTCATTTTCATTTATTATTAATAATGTTATACTCCCTCCGTTCTTTATTAAGTGTCCCCTTAGCTTTGACACAGGTTTTAAGGGGAAAATAATATGGGTAATGTAAAAGGTGTAATGTTTTGTGTTCAAATGATAATGTAGGAAAGAGAAAATGGTAAATGTAATAAAAGTGAGGGTAAAAAGGTATTTCGATTGAAAAATCTTACCAAAAAAAGAAAGAGGGATAAATAATTAAAAACATCCCAAAAAGGAATACGAGACAGTTAATGAAGAACGGATGGAGTATTTTATAATTCTCCCTGTTCAAGCTAGTAGCTCATTTTGGCTAGTTCGCATTCTCAAGCAAAAGAAAAGATTGACAAAAAGGCGTGAAGTGTTATCCTATAAGATTGACAATCATTTGACTAGTCATTTTAGAAGATTTCTCTCATAGAATGTGCTGTATTACTTCTGAAATCTGACAAAATTGTTTCAATTGCTTCAAAAACTTTTAATGTGTTGTGTGTTTTGCAAGTCAAAATGCATTTTATGTCCTGGAATAATCCCTCCATTTCTTTTCTTACTAAAGAAGTGCGTGGCTCATCTTTGTAAAATCACCTTTAACCAAATCATCACCACATTATTTACATACACTAAATTTCTGAATAACATTATAAACTGAAATCATGATATAAACAAATGCTAGGGTATACACTATACATGTCATAGGCTAACATGTTCTTCCTTTCACATTGAGCATTTCCAGTAGATTCGACCAATACGTCCAATACTATGGAGTCCCTTTTATAAAAAAAGATGACACTGCATCTCTGAGGGCTCCAACACTATGGAGTATGAAGTACGTTTTATAGGGTTATTAGATGAGTGCCCGACTCTAATACGAAGTATCATATTTATTATAAGGACTTTTATGTTTCCTAATTTATTTTAGTTTTACTTAGATAATAATTTTAGTCTACTTCTCATTTATTTTTTCTTTTCCAATCACACACACATTTCATAAATGATAAATGGACCTTGAAATACACCAAATCTAAAAACTATTTTTGACTTCTTTCATTTTTCATCCATTTCGATTACTGGATTTACTGGTATTCCTTTTTGGTTTTTTTCTGTTATCTGATCTCCCCTCTTGTTCTGATTTTTTTCTTATTATTATCTTTGTTACCTTTTCTCTCTTTCTTTTTCATATTTTTTCTACTTCACTCATTACTCCCACACTTTTCTTGACATTCTTGAAAAAACTCAATAAAGGAAATATTTCCCCTCCCTTTTTTAGTCGGTCATCTTTGACTTTTTCAGTCAATGGTGTTAAAATTTGACCGATAGTATATTTATATACAAAACTAATTATATACAAAATTTGAGCGATAGTATATTTATACACCAACCAAAATCAAATGAAATCAACTCGAGTAGTACCATCCAGTTCACAATTTCACCATTTTCAAAACCTGCTGTAAGAGTCGAACCGATGTACACCCCTAATTTTCACTTTATAGACTCTTTACTCTAACTTGAATGAGATTGTTATATGTATAATGATAACATGTAAATTGATTAAGATTTGATAAAATATGAACATGCTTACATGTGAGCCATGAAAGTAAACATGTGTGCAAATAAATATAAAGTAGATATAATAGTCTCTTGAAATCATGCTACTTATAACAACATATTGTTTAGATACTTTTTAACTATTCCAAATGTTTAACTATACTGAAGTTCTAAAGAACGTCCATATAAATTTTTAGAATATATTTTATTATATATAAAAGGGAAAGTTCCCGAAATAGGACAAACAGTTTGCAAATTCCAAAATAGGACTATCATGTTTTTTATTCCCAAAATAAGACTAATTACTGTCATGTTTAGAAAATACTGACATGTTTGAAGTCTGGTACTCTCAAAATATGGTATTAATTAGTCCTATTTTGGGAATAAAAACATGGCAGTCCTATTTTGGAATTTTCAAACTGTTTTAGTCCTATTTCGGGTAATATATATGTTGGTGGATGAGTTGTATGAGACTTCTGAATCTAATACTCTTCCATGTGAGAACAAAGAATCTTGAAGTGAAAAGTATAGTGCAATCTGACGGATATTTTCCTACCATTTAAAATAAATTAGAAGTTATTTTCCTACGAATATTTTCCTACCATGTAATCTTTATAAGGATAGAGGAAACAATATATTTTTGACAATATAGGGATGTTTTTTTTGGAACGATATAGGGAATTAGGGATGTAAGCAATAATACATCAAACCTTGATTATATTTTCTCATTAAGAAATTAAAAATGTAATATCTTGTATAATTCTTGTAAAATTAAGAATGTAATATCTTGTAAGTTGTAATACATCTTGAATATTTTTTTATAGAGATGCTCCTAAGTCAAAAGTAGAGGCTAAAACTGTAGCAAACATACAGCTACCTATCTACCATCTACAACATTGCCAATCTCTGTGTTTTCCATTTGATTGTCAGTCCAATCTGTCAGTCCTATTTGTTTAAAGGATAGAGCTACACTAAAAGCGTGCTCGTATTGATACTGTTCTTGCTCATTCTACTTCCGGGGCGTTATCTCTGCGTGCTAGAATCAGGAATTGAAGGACCCACAAAAGCCATCTCCCCATCATAAATAATTAAATATCTCTATTTTGTCCGGATGATGCATTAAGGCATAATGTCACAGTCGTTTTAATTAGAACTTTTGAAGTACAATTTACACTGCAAAAGATAATCTACTTTAAGAACTTATCTTTTTTATTACTCCGTATTATATTCTTTTGTTCTATTATTGTTAGTGTTATTGTGAGAACTTACCATTAAAGTATACATGCAGATTTTTACAATTGGAACCGAGTAAAGCTTAGATATTGTGATGGAGCATCATTTGCAGGAGATTCAAAGTTTGATAACGGGGTAAGCCTTTGAATGTTAAATTTCAGTTACTTTATAAATGCCACATGTGCTAGCTCTCTGTTCTTACAATTTTATGTATCTAAATCATTGCTCTTTCTTGCATTTTTATGTATGTATGTATCTAATGATCAATTCATTTTTTTGAACTCTTCTCATTCTGTCTAATTTTGTGAGTTATACATTACATCATACAATGAAAAATTTATGAAGTTAAAGATACAAATTCACATATGAAGTTTTGTACTCCTCGTTGGCCTTTAGGATAAAACTTGAAATCTAATACGACGTTGGGTCATATTCTTTAAGGAGTGGGAAAAGGTGTACTATACATAAAGTATGCATCTTTTTTGTTTTCCTACCCAATTATTCATTATTGACTAGATATGTGTTGTGTGTGATGCTCCCCGTCACACTCTAGTTTCTAGACGGCTGAAATATTGATATCCAGAAGGACCAGAAATCATTTTTCCTGAACAGTCTCATTTTGGTTTAAACTTTAAACTGCCCTTATTTACTTTGTTTTGCTCCCTACAATAATTTCAGTTCAGCAAATATTGCAACTCAACATCATAAGAATATGTGACAAAGCACACTCTAAAAGATGCTTCACTCCCTTGCCCCTGAGATACTCTTATGTAATCTGTCTTCTCATATTAGCACTGGATTAAATGAAATGCAATACAAAATACGGAGTATTAAACTCGTAACATCTTTTATTCATGTCTTAGCCCATATACTGTTGCACTTGGAGTAAACTTAAGATAACGGGAATTCTCAAGTAGATGAGTGCATAACTTTATCATTTGCTTAATTTTAAAAGCATGAACTTACGTGAAATGAAATGCAGACAGTATTGCTTTATTTCAGAGGGCAGAGAATTTGGCAAGCTATCATTCACGATCTCCTTCCAAAAGGTTTGGGTCAATCAAGAAAGGTAAATAGGAATTCGATGTCTTCACCTAGAACTTCTCTTTAGAATGAAATTTGAGACAACCCATTTTGATTGGCATACTTTACAGTTTACACGAGAATGTTTTATATTTTTGTACATAAATGTTTAGTTATTTGGCATAATCAGGGAGGTTAAGTGGCCCGCATAAAAATATACTAGTATATAATAACAAGAAAAAGTAAAATGGCCTAAGCTGCTTGCTGGACCTTTAGTAAAATTTGAATGTCTTGAGCCAGTTCACCATGGATTTTAAACTTAATTGATTATAAGAATGTACAAAATCTACTTTAAGGAGTGCTATAGTTTACGGTGTGATTACTTTTGTGCATTTAGCAGTCTTGCAGTCTCACTGGCTTCACTTTCAGGCTTTGCTTTCTGGTTGTTCTGCGGGTGGGTTAGCAACTTTTCTGCATTGTGACAACTTCACCAGTTATCTACCCAAGACAACAAGTGTCAAATGCTTGAGTGATGCTGGATTCTTCCTAGATGAGTATGTTCTAATTTTGGATTATAATTTTTTGATTTCTTTCTCTGGTTTTGCTAAGGTATCCCACACTACCCACATAGTCACCGACTCACCATATAAGGAATAAACTTGTTAGCTTATCGTCTAGGATTTAAGTTAAAGGCTTACTCTTGGGCTCTTATATGCTATTTAGGGTATGTTTACTTGTGACTTGATGGACTTGTTGGAATAATCGTTCAATCTTTAAGTCATGTTTACTTATGACAAAATTGAAAACACGATGTATTCGTTAAATAAAAAACTAACTTAATCATTAAGTCTTGATGTATTACTCCCCATTAAGACTCATTTTAAGACGTCTATTCGGCTAAAACACTTGCTCATTATGGAATAAATGTATGTTAATAGGTGACATTACTCATTGACCAGATAACCCAGAAATGACCGTATATTGATTATTTTACGCAGTTTAGTTTGTTCTTTTAGCACACAACATAAACAGTCTCATATATAAAAATCACTTAATCTAAACAAACATCTTAATCCCCTAGGTTGGTTATTATTGTCCACACTATTCTGATGTCCAGCTTGGTTAGCGTGAGGGGGGTTGGGGGTTGGGGTTTCAGTCTTATTGTGAAAATCTTTGAGGATACTCATATATCTTGTTGGGCCCATTTATTTTGAGGTATCTCCTCTCCAAATGACTAATACTAATAAAAACTGCTTAGCCTCACGCTAGACTTCCCTGTCTAACAGCTAGCATTTTTAGAACATTGCAAGTTTAATTTAATGGATGTTTGTCATTTTCAGGAGAGATATAAGTCTGAACTATACAATGAGATCTTTCTACCAGAACATGCTTTTCCTACATGTACGTCTTTCACCCATAGCTGGGGGCAAATGGGCTATATTAAGAAATGTTTTCTCTGATGACATGATTATTGTTTGACAGGCAGCAGGACACACCCTCAACAAAAATTGCACTGATTCTCTTACCCATCCTGAACTGGTATAAACAACTATACTATAACTACACTTGGCATACAATGAAACTATATGCTGGCAATCTTATATTCTGTTTATGCAGTGCATCTTCCCACAGTACGCATTACCTTACATTCAAACACCATTTTTCATCTTAAACTCTGCATATGATGTGTATCAAGTAAGATCATCATTCCTGTATTGCTTAATGGTTTCTTCTTTTGTGTGACGATTGAAGTGGTGATGATAGAAGTCACAAAACTCATGTTGTAATGTTGTATACAGTTTCATCACATACTGGTTCCACCTTCTGCTGATCTTGGTGGGCATTGGAAAGCTTGCAAACTCAATCCAGCAGCCTGTAGTCAATTACAATTGAGAACTTTACATGGTCAGTTTTTAATACGGAGTATTTTTTTTATTAAAGTTAAGTTCCTTGATGTGCATGATGACTTTGCAATATCAATCTTGTACAGAGACACGACTTTTGTACTCGGGTTTTCATAGTGAATTGAAAAATACTATGACAAATTTTAGAATTCAGCTCAATACTCCTGAGTAAGAAGGTTGTGACGACAATGGCGTGATTTAGAATGTCACCACAGTGATCTTTTTGCATGATACAATAGTGTTAACTAAGAGCTTGCTGGGCTGAAGAAAATTTGGTTGGATTTACTAATATTGCTGCTAAACTAGCTCAAAAGTGTATGTGTATCCTAAGTAGTATTTTAAAACAAATGAAATAAACTATCAGAAATAGGACAGTAGAAATCCATTTATCTTCATTTCAGCAAACAAATGTTGAATGCTCAGGTAATGCAGTAACATAAATTAGTGTTTAGTAAGATATATGGAATAAACTGAAAAGTGATGTACTCAACGAGCTCCAATAATATACAACTTAACAGGCACAATAAATTTCATGTAACCCCCACCCCCAACAAGTTGTGCTTGAGTCGGAGGTGACGAGGATGAGTCCTATGTTTGAATTATTAATACTTCAAATGATAATTATAACATAACCTACAATGGCTTTTCATTTCAAATTCCTTCAGGATTCAGAAGAGACATGCTCACAACTCTCACAGTTTTCTATTACCACTCGAGAAGAGGAGGAATGTATATAAATTCATGTTTTGCTCATTGTCAAAGTGAGACTCAGGACACATGGTTTGCAGTTGATTCTCCCCGTATTAAAAACAAGGTCCATAAAGTACATATCATTTGGCCTTTTTGTTGTTTCCCTAGGTCTGTTTGGTTGGACGGTTTTGAAGGGGAAGACTTTACAGAGCTTAGTCTATATTTTGATAAATAAAACCTTCATAAAACTAAATAAAGGGTGATGGAAATGCTATATGATCACATGCTATGTTTTTTCTTAATATTTTTTATTATGAAATTTGAAATATATATATATGAACTTCAGAACTCTCCTTTCAAAACCCTTCACCAAAAGTGACTGCTAGGTATTGGAAAGTTGCACTAAAGTGTTATTGAAACCCTCTACCAACAACAAATTTCTTGCAGACTATTGCAGAGGCAGTCGGTGACTGGTACTTCAGCAGAAGGGGAAGCAAACTGCTTGATTGTGCATATCCCTGTGATTCTACTTGCCATAATACCATTGGCTGACATACACACATTCAACCCTGCACACAGATTTCATGAAAAATTGGACCTGACAATAATTTTGTGATTCTAATATTGGTTGGCACGGTACATGATAACTGTCTATTTGCAGCAGAACCATTACAAACTGTCTGTTTGATTAGAGACTCTGTGACGGATTTGCAGAAACTTGTTACAAGTTCGTCACAAATTGACAGGTTTTTTGGAGTGAATGGAATGGTGTAGATAGAATATATGCGTGGTTTATGATACTCATAGGAAATAGGTCAAGAATACAATTATACAATTAGGAAAAGATTTGTCTCATTCACAGGCTCATAGCCTAGGATTAGTGAACAGATTTCATTTTTAGCAACGAATAAGAGCACCTTTTGATTGATGTCTTGATCTTTCATTTCAATGTATACCAATTTTAAAAAATATTTAGCTTCGCCCCTTGGACACGCATATTATTGATTTATTGCTACTTTTTGTTACAATAATTTGAAAATAAGAGTACTAGGTAACAATTATACTCAAATAATGAATATAAATACAATGTAATACTTCGTAATACTTTGTATTAAAAGATTTGAAATTGCCAAGTACCTTGTGACCCGATAACATCCTCATAAGTTACAAAGCACAAAAAAGATTTGAAGTTTTGTAATTAAAAATGTATGATGATTTTTGTTTTATATTGACTTTTTTGTGTTGTAGATCAAACTTAAACAGAACAAATCATATTTTTACAATTATAAAACACACTTAAAACAAACATTTAAACGACCAAATCAAACTTAAACTAAATTAGAACAAATCAAAAAATTACAATCCAATTAAAACTAAAAACATTTTAACACAACGGACATTAAATATAATAGATTGTTAGATTTGCACGTTTAAGCTCACAATAGTTTTAGAGATCTATATAAATTAGGTGCAATAACCCGGTCCAGATTCCAGAAACCAAAGTGGTCCAGCTTGATTATTTTGATGCTCCATTTGTACGTTTTATTTTCACAAAAGTTCTAGAGATCTTTAGAAACAAAGTTTTACGGAGTACGTAGTAACTCAGAAAATGACTGATGTGATTATTTTGTGTTGGCATGGTTTTGTTCTTAATTTGTTTTTCGGGTAAATCTATTACCAAACCGAATCCAATTGATTCGGTGAGCAAACTTGAACCTATTACATAACTCGAAAAAAGTTATTATAAATATAACAATAATAATAATAGGAAACACTAATTTAGATATCTCAAACTTCAAAAGGGTGTGAGGTTAGTACCCAAATTTGCACATGTAATATACTTCCCCGTTATTTAGTTCTTGCAACATTGTGATTTTTGCACTATTCACAGATCTCACTTTGTCCACAATTTTCTACTAATATACATAATCAAATTATTACGTATAAAATATTATTAAATTTCTATCAATGTGAATTTCCAAAATATCAAATTTTATAATGTTTACTAATACATAATTAAATATAATTACAGTCAAAGTTGTTTGACAAACGTGAAAGTTAAACTGTTGCAAGAATTAAAGAACGGGAGATAGTATATGCTCTAATCTCTATATAAAAATTATGTTAGCACCATGAAGATATGTTTTTTTTCACAAATGTAATTTTATGATATTAAATATATAATTTCAAATACGTAAATCATTAATGAGGATGCAATTAAAACTAGATTGTACCGAATTAATATTATTTATTTCACAAATGAAATTTCAGAATGTTTGCATCCAAATAAAATTTAGAATATTTTAAATTATGTACTTAATTCAATAAATTTATATTTGTAAAAAACATATAATTATGTTGTGAAATACGGAGTAACTTTTTATATGAAGTTCGGAGTATATACACGGAGTATTACATACTCCATGTGATTTTGTGGTATTTATCTCACATGCCTATAAAGTTTGGGTATTATTTTAACCATAATAATACTCTCTCTGTCCCAAAAAGGTTCGCCAAATTGACTTTTCCTAGTCAATGACAATCAACTTTGATCAATGGTATTTTTTAATATGAAAATATTTTGAATATGAAAATGAGAAAAATAATTAAAATACCCCAAACTTTGAAGAGGTGTGAGATGAACACTTCAAACTTGCATATGTAATTTAAATACACCAAACTTTATATAAAAAGTTATTTTAACACCATAGTCAATAATTATTTCTTTGAAAATGTAAATTTATTGTGTTAATTGCATAATTTAAAATATTTTAAAATTTATGAAGACACAATTAACATTCTAAACTTTCATTGCGAAATTAATAATGTTACCCTTAATCTATATAATTGCAACACTTTTAATTTGATATTTTAAATTATGCAATTAACCCAATAAATTTACATTTTTGAAAGATATAATATATGAAAATGGTGAAAAAATAACTTTTTATATAAAGTTTGGGGTATTTAAATTACATATGCAAGTTTGGAGTGCTTATCTCACACCCCTTCAAAGTTTGGGGTATTTTTATTATTTTTCCCTATGAAAATTATATCAAAATGTTCTTTTTTCAAAATATTTTCATAAAAGAATAAAATTTATAAATTATATACAAATATGATAATTAAAATCATTGTCCAGAGTTTGTCAATATTAACCAAGAAAAGTCAATACGGTGAACCTGATAGACACTGGCAATCAATTCAGAACAATAGAATACACAACAATCAAAGTAGAACAGTGCACATGAATGTTTATTGAATAAGGAAGAAATCCAAAGAGGTATACAAGCTTATGGACCATTTGAGATGCTCAATCTCCAATTACTAGCCAACCGAATTCTCAGGTACCTTTCTCCACTCTTCTACCTTCTATTTATAGTCACCTGTCACTTAAGGCATACCCGCCTGACTTACCCCTTATAAGAATCACAACTGATTACTTATTCCTCTTTTTGTACACCTTATCAAAATATTTAATAGACTGGGACACCTGCCTATCATTACTCCCCCCCTGAAATTTCACCTTGTCCTCAAGGTGAAGACCTAGAAATTGATCTGCTAGAGCTTGTAATGGTTCCCAAGAGTCTTCAAACTGTGGTAGACCCTTCCAGTGAACTAGGACTTCTATCTTGCCATCTTTGTTCATCCTTGAGTCCAAAACCTCCTCTGGACTGACTTGTAGTTCCCATTCTTCACTGAGGCAGTTAGGTAGAGGCTGAAAAACAGTTGTAGGGGATAGGGCCTTCTTTAGTAGGGAAATGTGAAACACTGGATGCACTTTACTATCTTCTGGGAGTTTAAGCTTGAAGGCTACAGAACTGAGTTTCTCCATTATCTCAAATGGACCATAGTACCTAGGACTGAGTTTCTGATTGATTCTTTTGGCTAATCTCTGAAGTTTATATGGCTGAATCTTCAAATAAACTTGGTCCCCCACATTTAGAACCACCTCCCTTCTATGCTTGTTAGCTTGTTGTCTCATCTGATTTTGGGCTTTTTCCAGATTTTCCTTCAACTCTTTAATTTAAGTATCATATTTCTTTGAGCAGTTAGCTTAGACACTTCCTCCACCGCAGTCAAAGTGACATCCCCTCTTACCACAGTAGGAGGTTCCTGCCCATATAGAGCTTTATAAGGTGTCATTTTCAATGAAGTGTGGTAATTTGTATTGTACCAGAATTCAACTCATGCCAACCATTTAACCCACTGCTTAGGCTTACTCCCTGTAAGGCACCTCAAATAAGTCTCCAAGCATCTGTTGACCACTTCAGTCTGGCCATCAGTCTAGGGGTGATATGTAGTGCTGTATTTGAGTTGGGTTCCAGCCAGTTTGAAGATTTCAGACCAAAAAGTACTCAGAAAGATTCGGTCTCTGTCACTAACAATGTTTTTTGGAAAACCATGCAATTTGACAATCTCCTTAGTAAATAAATCAGCTACTTCCTTTGCAGTAAAAGGGTGGGATAGAGACAAAAAATGAGCTGATTTTGTCAGCCTATCCACTACCACCATTATAGTGTCCTTCCTCTGTGATGTAGGCAGACCTCCTATAAAGTCCATACTGATATCAGTCCAAATATTCTGAGGAATAGGTAATGGCTGAATCAGTCCAACTAGTTTTAAGGCTTGATATTTGTTTGTCTGACATGTAGGACATTCCTCCACAAACTTCTTTATGTCCTTCCTCATTCCCTGCCAATAAAACAAATTAGAAACCCTCTTCATGGTCCTGAAATACCTAGAATGCCCTCCTACTGCTGATATTCATTCAATATTTTGGTCACTCTAGGGAATGCACTAGGTAACACTAGTTTCCCTTTGTAGTAGAGTAACCCTTTCTTATTCTGGAAATCTGGGTATTGGTCTGGCTTTGAAACCAGATTCTGAAACAATGTCAAACATTTAGGATCCTTCAGCAATTCCTCTTCTAACCCCTCCCATTCTTGACAAGTAACAATGGATAGGGAATGTAAGAATGGTCTTCTGGATAATGCATCTGCAACTCTGTTTTCAACTCTTGGTTTGTACTTGATAATGAAATTAAACCCCATTAGTTTGGAAGTCCATTTTTGTTGCTCTTCCCCCATTAGCCTTTGCTCAGTCAAAAATCTCAAACTTTTCTGATCTGTGTGGATTTCAAACATTCTTCCCAAAAGGTATGGCCTCCATTTCTGGACAGCTAGTACTATAGCCATCAACTCCCTCTCATACACTGATCTATGCTGATTTCTCTGGGATAACTCCTTGCTCATATAGGCAATGGGCCTTCCTTCCTGCATCAGTACAGCTCCCAGACCAGTCCCAGATGCATCAGTCTCCACTATAAACATTTTATCAAAATCTGGTGTTGCCAGTACTGGCAGGGTAGTCATGGTCCTCTTTAACTCCTCAAAAGCCTTGGTAGCCTCTGGTCCCCACTGAAAACTATCTTTCTTCAACAATTGTGTTAGAGGTAGAGCAATCTTGCTATATCCCTGCACAAACCTTCTGTAATAACCTGTCAGTCCCAGAAATCCCCTCAATCCCTTCAAGTCCTTGGGTTCAGGCCACATTGTCATTGCCTCAATCTCTGTGGGGTCTGCAGCTACCCCCCCACCAGATAAAATATGACCCAAGTAATTTAATTTAGACTGTCCAAACGAACATTTCTTTGCATTAATCACCAGCTGATTATCTTGTAAAGCCCCCAGAACCTTCCTTAAATGTTCTTGATGTCCCTCCACTGATCTGCTGTAAACTAAGATATCATCAAAGAAAACCAATGCAAACTTCCTCAGAAACAGCCTCAGAACTTGATTCATAAGGGCTTGAAAAGTTGATGGCGCATTTGTCAAACCAAAGGGCATTACCAAATACTCATAATGCCCCTCGTGAGTCCTGAATGCAGTTTTCTGTCTATCCTCCTCCTTCATTCTTATCTGGTGGTATCCAGATTTCATATCCAGCTTAGAAAAAATGGTTGCCCCACCCAATTCATCCAAAAGTTCTTCAATGATGGGTATAGGATACTTATCAGGTATAGTAATTCTGTTGAGAGCCCTGTAATCACCACAGAATCTCCACCCCCCATCTTTCTTCTTTGCCAGTAGAATAGGACTACTATAAGGGCTATTGCTGTGTTGAATTATACCCTCATTCAACATTTCTTTTATAATCCTTTCAATTTCTGTCTTCTGGTACTGTGGGTACCTATAAGGTCTGATATTAGGAATGCAAGCTCCATTTTAACCATAATAATACTCTCTCTGTCCCAAAAAGGTTCGCCAAATTGACTTTTCTTAGTCAATGACAATCAACTTTGATCAATGGTATTTTTGAATATGAAAATATTTTGAATATGAAAATGAGAAAAATAATTAAAATACCCCAAACTTTGAAGAGGTGTGAGATGAACACTTCAAACTTGCATATGTAATTTAAATACACCAAACTTTATATAAAAAGTTATTTTAGCACCATAGTCAATAATTATTTCTTTGAAAATGTAAATTTATTGTGTTAATGGCATAATTTAAAATATTTTAAAATTTATGAAGACACAATTAACATTCTAAACTTTCATTGAGAAATTAATAATGTTACCCTTAATCTATATAATTGCAACACTTTTAATTTGATATTTTAAATTATGCAATTAACCCAATAAATTTACATTTTTGAAAGATATAATATATGAAAATGGTGAAAAAATAACTTTTTATATAAAGTTTGGGGTATTTAAATTACATATGCAAGTTTGGAGTGCTTATCTCACACCCCTTCAAAGTTTGGGGTATTTTTATTATTTTTCCCTATGAAAATTATATCAAAATGTTCTTTTTTCAAAATATTTTCATAAAAGCATAAAATTTATAAATTATATACAAATATGATAATTAAAATCATTGTCTAAAGTTTGTCAATATTAACTAAGAAAAATCAATACGGTGAACCTTTTCGGGACAGAGGTAGTATTAAGCTCTATCTCAACTAGAACACTTTAACACGCATGTAGCTTCAAAAGACGCATAAGGTGTAATAATAATTTAGTTTAAAGCAATTCTGGATGGTATAGGATATTCTTGTATATTTTTGTTCAATTTTGTGTTTACAATTTATTGATTTTGAGTTTGTTTGTAAGTTTATATTTAGAAAATCTAAAATATACTCTCTCTTACAACTTCGTATTTTTTTTAGTCCTAATTGACTAATTATGTCATTTTCTCGGTTTAGTAAAGAATTCATGATCCAGGTTAATTCTCTCTCATTTGCACAAAACTCAACCACACATGTTTTACTATATTAATTCCCGTGTCGATTAAACTTGATGTTTTAAGGGACATAGAGAGTATATTATTTGAAACTTTGATAACAGAGCACACGATAAGAACTTCAATAATATTTTGTGTACACTTCAAGTTACACCTTATTTATTTACCATTCGCACAAACAAAAAAAGTAGAAGTACGAACATTTTGTTGAATAAAATCTGCCTGTATGAATAAAAAAAATCTATAAATTTATCTGCACAAAGAGAAAAATATATGTGCATAAACACTTTTTGTGTGTATACAAGCAACTAGTGTTTGTGTACAAACATAGAGCGCTCCTAAAGTTTAGGACAGAGCGCGCTCCTAAAGTTTAGAGCACTCTCTAGCAACATTAGAAACATAGCGTACTGACGTGATCTCTCAAAGTAAAGCACATTCTAAGAAAGTAAAGTGCACTCAAAATGTTGGGACATTGCTATAAAGCAGAGTTCCATAGATTTGTCATGTACGGTTAAAAGACTTGTTTATAAACAATGTTATTCTCCATATCGTATTAGTTGTGACATTACAATTTATACACTATTCATATACATTTTATTTATAATGTATGTGAATTTTTATTTTTAATCCTGAAGGTTAACCACTCATCAGTGAGGTAGTAAAGATGTTTTTACTTGGACTGTAATTTGCTGGTCTGGTCTGGTTTCTTAGTATTTTTATAACTATCCAAGTCTGGTCTGGTCTGATCTGGTCTGGGACGAATTACAGTCCAAGTAAAAACATCCTAAATGTTGAGGAACACTTGCCAAGTTTTATAATCTAATGATGTTTGATGAATTATCATAAATTTCAGAGTAGCTGCAACCTTATTATTGTATTTTATTTACTCAGCCTTGAAACGAGGGGCACTGTGTATACACGGTAAATGACATTATGAGTATTTCGTTCGACATAAATGATTGCATTAACCAGCAATCATCATAATGCATGTTCGAAGTAAGAACCCTAAAAAGGGGGTAAGCTAGATGGGAAGCGAACAAGCATCCACTCTTTCTCATATGCCACCAGATGGTACCATCTTATTTGCTCGAGCAACGAGAGCTTTAGATCATAAAACTTCTTCTTTGGAGGATCGCCATCTTCTTGAATCAGGTCATTCAAAATCTGATTCAACAATTCTGTCAGAAGAACTACCTTGGCACACAGTCACACACTACAGCTATAATGACAATGTATATTTAGATACAACCACGTGTAGAGTCCGATTGGGATAATGTATAGTACAAGTTTTCTGTCATTTACTCGGTTGAAATGCTTGTTAGCACCGGCGCCCCCCTTTTTAATTTAAAGATTCTTTTTTCTCTAAAACACGTATCTTTGAAAATAAGTCATCCCAAACGCACTCTTAGCACCGGGCTCCCCCTTTTTATTTAAAAAATCCTCTTCCTCTAAAAACACATATCTATGAAAATAAATAATCCCAAATGCACTCATAGGGGTTGTTTGTTTATCGGCGGTTTGTAGCCAATCCGCTGGAAATACCAGCGTTTTCCTTGATTAAAACAATGGCGGTTTGGTTAATCCGCTGCTATCCAAACACCACCATAATCTTTTTTATAAGACAGTTTCAAAATTATCCCTAAAGCATAACTGCATAAGTCACTACTGCACACATTGCTAAATATTACCTTCAATGCAGTTCCTAGTCTTCCTAAACGTCTTTCGTGTATAACAGAAAGTGTTCCATATCTGGATGAAGTGACATCCACCCACTTCTTTAGTTCTTTGAAGTTCTTCTTAAACAAGTCTGACTCAAAGTGAGGTGCCGTTGCAGGTTGGGCATCCGTCTTGTCAGAATCTCCGTCATTCTACCATGAAAAAGACAATTAAGACTGAAAAAGCTCAACAATTTCATGTAAAGACAAACATTATATTGTATTACTCTGTATTAAACAGAAGACCAGAACAACTGCCTCTGAGAAGGATGAGTTTCCAAAATGCACTGATTTTATTATTTTTCCAGATTTTCTCCTTTCGTTTAAATCGTACTGGTGATAATGTGTATATTTCCACAGGGAACCATCATGTTCTATAGGCGTGTTAAGTTATTTTCCTACATGCTGACATCCCAATCAGAGCGATTTGAGGTTTTGAGATACTAAACCGCATGGGGAGCAGTACTACATAGTACACACATATCAGCAAATAATAGTATAATACCTTTAATGATTCGATCTCTGCCAAAGCCAATCCTTTCTGGTAGAGTGCTTCTGCCAACTGATCCCGGGTTGTTTCCATTTTCTTCTTCATTTTCTATAGACAACATAACTTTTGCATGAGTAGAGCACATTATTATTCCGGGTAAAGCCAGCCAGAGATAAACTGGTAACATCTAGCAACCCAACACTATTCTACTCAAGAAACATAAAAAGTTCCATCATAGAAGCCGAACATCTAGCAACCCAACACTATTCTACTCAAGAAACATAAAAAGTTCCATCATAGAAGCCGAACTGTACCAAGCTAAAGAACCTTGAGTAACAAAAATAGTGAAATCAGAAACCTCACCTACTAACTTATTGCAAAAATTAATGCTCCCTGCCTTAGTTTTGTCCCAAGAAGTGTCATTTTAAAGCAAAAAAACTATTTTTTATTATGTTTAATGTAATTTTTCGAAAAATGTTTATGACAAGCAAACATTAATGTAGTTTTGACTAGTTTTGTATCTTCATCAAATGTAGTTGAAGAGACAAACAAATTAAAAGAAATGCAAGTATGATCGACAATTCACAAGACTTGTGTTGGGGTTAAGCACGTAGGGGGTGATAATCGAGTACTTGGTTTGCTTAAGGATCGTGTAAGTTCAATTTCCGAATTGATATTTCTCCCCTATGCCTGGGTTACAAGAAATTCAATCTATGATAATCCTTAAGGACACTCTAGAACTTAGGCACAAGAACTAAAGCCAAACTAGTGAGTATATGGATTGCTATCTTAAGTTGAATGTCAAAAATGATTAAGATATGTTGTATATCTCTACTCTCGCTTCTCTGTACGAAATATGGTGATATATATCCATATTACACGTCCCAGGCAATTGCAACACGTTTTGGAATAACTGTGACAGTTTTTGGAAAAACTGCACGAAACTGTCCAACCGCTCTAGACCTCAGTCTAGAACCACAGAGTTGGGATGTTTTTACTTGGACTGTAATTTGCTGGTCTGGTCTGGTCTGGTCTGATCTGGTCTGAACTGGTCTGGTCTGGTTTCTTTGTATTTTTATAACTATCCAAGTCTAGTCTGGTCTGGTCTGATTTAGTCTGAAACGAATTACAGTCCAAGTAAAAACATCCTTGGTCTACTGAGTGTTCTACCTCAAGTTCCACTGCCGTAGACACTTTGGAATAGAACTCGTTCTTATATACAAGTGTGCACTCCACGCCTCCTAGCTTGTATTAGAACACTGTTCTAATCCTCATTGGCACTCATGTCATTTCTAATTACACAAAACGGCCGGTGACACTAAAATCACCAACAATACTCCCCAATTTTAGTGTAACCCATGAAATGACATAACAAAGTTTTCAAACCAAAACTTGTACATAAATGAAAATGTCGATACGATTGAATTTTCATCTTAGTATTTTACACATTCAAAATATTCGAGAATCGGGGTGTCCTACGGATTGAACCCTTCAACCCATTTGAATACCTCAAGATAAAATACATACAAGTTTCTATACTCAACCAGAATACAAACTTGACACAATTATAAAGCCGTGTGTCCTAATCCCATTCATGATCGTATAAAAGCCAAGTCCCAAGCTTTTGAAGTGAGGCTACACTACACGATCATATAGGTGATTTCTTTACTCGTGTACCTGCTTACACTTTATCAAAGGAATTATTAAGAAATAAATGCAGCCTCCCTACTACAGGTCCGAACACACACCTTGGGATGATTTTCATTGTGTGTTATCCATTAAGTGTGAGCTTTCCGCATTGAATTCAGCATCTAACGTTGTATTAGAGGGGAATTGGGTGTCTCACCATTAAGGATTAAATAGACTTTAAACCCATCCCTATAACATATTTGTGCACTAAGTCCCGGGCTAAACTTTTGGTCAAGTGGTCCGCCAAGTTATGTTGCGATCTTACAAATTCCATCGAAATTACACCATTCTTGATTAGTTCTCTAATCATACTATGTCTAACACCTAAGTGTCTAGACTTGCCATTATAAACATGACTATACGCCTTAGTCAAAGTGGCAGCACTATCACAATGGATAGAAATAGGTGCAATCGGCTTCCCCCACAATGGAATCTCAAAAATTAAATTTCTTAACCACTCCGCCTCTTTACCGGCAGGAGCCAATGTAACAAGCTCAGATTCCATTGTTGAACTTGTGATACAAGTTTGCTTCTTGGATGCCCAAGAAATGGCACCTCCCCCAAGCAAAAATACTCAACCACTTGTAGAAGAATGATCCTCTACATTGGATATCCAACTTGCATCCGAATATCCTTCTAAAATCGAAGGATACTCAAAGTAACACAAACCATAATCCATGGTTCCCTTTAAATACTTGAACACTCTCTTCATTGCTTGCCAATGTTGAGTAATAGGATTACTAGTATAACGGCTCAACCTACCCACGGCATAAGCAATATCCGGCCTAGTGCTTGTCATGGCATACATCAAACTACCAATAGCTTGAGAGTACTCAAATTGTGAAACCGCCTTTCCTTTATTAGGCATCAACTTCACATTAGGATCCATGGGAGTACCAACGGGTGAACAATCACTATAATTAAACCTTTTGAGAATATTCTCAACATAGTGAGCTTATGTCAAAGCAATCCCCATGTTTACCCGTTTAATCCTTATACCAAGGATCACATCCGCCTCCCCCTGTCCTTCATGGAAAACCTTGATGATAACAACCTTTTTGTTTCATCAACCTGATTTTGGTTAGTTCCAAAAATCAGCATGTCATCAACATAGAGACATATGATCACACCCGCCCCTAAGTCATCAAATCGGCTATAGACACACTTGTCTGATTGGTTTAAACTAAAACCATTGGACAAAATAACTTCATCAAACTTTTGATGCCATTGTTTGGGTGCTTGTTTCAGCCCATACAATGATTTCACAAGTTTACAAACCTTATGCTCATTTCCCGACATAACAAAACCTTCCGGTTGTTTCATGTAAACTTCCTCATCAAGATCACCATTTAAAAATGTCGTCTTGACATCCATCTGATGTATAATCAGATTGTGTATAGCCGCCAAAGCAATTAACAACCTAATGGTTGTAATTCGAGCAACCGGCGCATACGTATCAAAATAGTCAATTCCGTGTTTTTGTCTAAAACCTTGAATGACCAACCAAGCCTTAAACCTGTCAACAGTTCCATCCACTTTCATCTTCTTTTTGAAGATCCATTTGCAACCTAAGGGTTTAGAACCCGGTGTCAAATCCGACAACATCCAAGTGTTGTTCTCCATAATTGATGACATTTCATCATCAATTGCCTCCTTCCAAAAGGCAACATCTCAGGATTCCATTGTCTCTTTAAAGGTCTTTGGATCATCCTCAACTTGGTAACAATATGAATATTTTACCCCTGTTTCATCCCTTGAACCTTCCACTAAATACAAGTGAAAATCGGGACCAAAGTCTTTCACGATGCGGCCTCGTTTGATTTTCCTTATTTGTGGTGCTTCGGGATTCAAAGCACCATCCAAACATTCTGGAACTTGCACCTCACTAGTTCTTGGAACTAGTTCCTTTGGTCTTTGAATTGATGAATATCTCATCTCATCAAAGATCACATCCCGAGACTCAATCACGGTGATAACCGCTACCGCATCATTAGGTTCTATTACATAAAACCTATAAGCCTTGGAATGTTCAGCATACCCTATGAATATGCAATCAATTCCCCTTTCCCCCAAAGTTTTCCTTTTGGGCTCGGGCAATTTTAAAACCGCCCTACAACCCCAAACCCGAAAGTATTTCAAATTCGGCGCTTTCTTGTACCAAAGCTCATATGGGGTTGTCTTGTTCCTTTTATTTGGAACCATATTTAGAACATAGCAGGTCGTGAGCATGGCCTCTCCCCAAAACCTTCACTCAAACCCGAGTAGGAAAGCATGGAATTAACCATTTCCTTTAACACTCAATTTTTTCGTTCGACCACACCATTTTGTTGTGGTGTATACGGATCCGTGGTCTCATGAATGATTCCAACAGATTGAAAATAATGGGGATCCATATATTCTCCTCCCCGATCAGTCCTAAGACATTTAATTGGATTACCCAATTGCAATTCAACCTCGGTTTTATTCACTTTAAATTTCTCTAAAGCTTCGTCCTTAGTGTGCAATAAATACACATAACAAAACCGAGTTGAATCATCAATAAAAGTAGCAACATACTTTTTATTGCCAAGGGAAGGAGTTGAGTGAAAATCACATAGATCACTATGTCCAAGATCCAAAATAGCCGAATTCCTTTCAACATTAGGAAACGGTTGTTTTGTGATCCTAGTAAGCATTCAAGTCCTACACTTATCATCATTAATATCAAAAGCCGGAATTAAATCATCTTTAAACATTTCATGCATTTTTCTAAAATTAACGTGAGCTAATCTAGCATGCCAAATCATACAATCATTCATGGAAGATGCCACAAAAACAGGATTATCACTAGAAATTAATTTATTCACAATATTCAAACGAAACATACGATTTGATAAATATCCAAAACCAACAAACACACCACCCTTGGACAGAATATATTTATCGGACTCAATCACTTGTTTGAACCCTAAATTGTTCAACATACTTCCCGAAACAAGATTCTTTCGAACCTTCGGTACATACAAAACATCAAACAACGTAATTGTTTTTCCAGAAGTAAATTCTAAAACAACTACACCCTTTCCCAAGATAGACACCATTGACTCGTCTCCCATGCGTAAGAAGGAACCGAACTCCACTGGTTCTAGGTCTTCAAACCATCCTTTATCCTTACACACATGGCTCGTAGCCCCCGAGTCAATCCACCATGCACATTCATCATCTTGTACGTAAAAAGATTCTGGAATGAGTGATACATAATTCTGGACAGAATTATCAAAGTTAGTCAGGAACTGACCTCCTTTCCGTGGAACCAAGTCCTTAGACCGTTCCTGTCCACTGCCACTCGTTCCAGCGCCATTCTTGTTCAGTTTCACATGGCAATCACGCTTGACATGTCCAACCTTTTGACACCTCCAACAAACCAAACCTTTCGGTTTCTTGTTGGGTTTGTCATGGTCTTCATACTTGCGCTTTTTGCCTTTCCCCTTATCTTTCGGGTTAGATTTATTATCCTCAACCAAGTGAACATGAGCCAGTCTAGATTCAACTTCACCCATAATTTCGTCATTCTCTTGCACACGAAGATTCTCCTCAATGCGCAAGTGACTCCCAAGTTGAACCAATGACAGTTCCTCATCTTGATGTTTTAAAGAACGTTTAAAATCCTTCCAAGAGGGTGGAAGTTTGTCAATTATACTCGACACGGCATAGGACTCATCAACACCTATCTTGTAGAGTTTAAATTGACCAAGAACACGAAGGAGTTCATTGTATTGTTCCATAACCGGCCTTGAGTCAACCATTTTATAATTATTAAAATCACTCACCAAGAACTTCTTGCTAGAAGCATCCTCGGCGATGTATTTTAACTCAAGAGAATTCCACAATTCCTTCGCACTCTCAACGTTTTGGCCTCTACGTATGTAGTCATCGTTCTCCCACTTGTTACGCCTCCTAGTTTGTTCCAAGGTTTCGTCCTCCATCACTTCCAGCATCAGAGTGCTCAACACGTACACAACCTTCAAAGTGGTGAGGAGGAAGTGCATCTTCTTTTGCCATCTACGGAAATTGTTTCCTTGAAACTTGTCCAATTTGTTGAACTTGGATGTCATCTCTTCCACGGTACTCATGATTATCACAAAGGAAATATCAATTCAATTGTCGGGGTTAAGCACGTAGGGGGTGATAATCGAGTACTTGGTTTGCTTAAGGATCGTGTAAGTTCACTTTCCGAATTGATATTTCTCCCCTATGCCTGGGTTACAAGAAATTCAATCTAGGATAATCCTTAAGGACACTCTAGAACTTAGGCACAAGAACTAGAGCCAAACTAATGAGTATATGGATTGCTATCTTAAGTTGAATGCCAAAAGTGATCAAGATATGTTGTATATGTCTACTCTCGCTTCTCTGTACGAAATATGGTGATATATCCATATTACACGTCCCAGACAGTTGCAACACGTTTTGGAATAATTGTGACAGTTTTTGGAAAAACTGCACGAAACTGCCCAACCGCACTAGACCTTGGTCTAGAACCACAGAGGTTGTCTACTGAGTGTTCTACCTCGAGTTCCACTGCCGTAGACATTTTGGAATAGAACGCATTCTTATATACAAGTGTGCACTCCACACCTCCTAGCTTGTATTAGAACACGGTTCTAATCCTCATTGGCACTCAGGTCATTTCCAATTACACAAAACGGCCGGTGACACTAAAATCACCAACAAGTTGTGCCTTGCCGAAATTAAAACATTATAGTGATTATACCCCGATGAAACATAACTGTATTTTTTAGGATGGAGGGCGTATACCCTCTTTAAGAGTATTGTGACAAACAGTGTAACATATTTTTTGTTCTAGTGTTATATTAGAACAAGATGTAAAGTTCTTTTGTGAGAAAAAACCAACACTCACTTCTGCAGCTTCATCGTCATCATCGATTTTGACTGATATGTATTTGGCTAGCTCTTCCCTATCAATGCTTTCAAAAACCTCATCTGCTGCAGCAATAATCTGCCAGAGAACATGCACATAAGAGAAGCCTTTATAGATTTTAAAAATAGTTCAGATATTTGCATCTCAAATAACTGATATTGTTAAGACAAGGAATGACTGGGCAGGTCTGAAAGTTAGTGTGCAGAAAAGTTACCTCTTCACAGTGATGGATCTTGTCTGCAACATTGTTTCGTGAAAGCAAGCATTCCAATATTTTAGCAAGCAATGGGGTATATTTTGGGTATTCTGACTGCCATAAGAGAATTCAGAAAGTGATTGATACAAATGTATATGCCATGGATTGACATGAAGAGATGTTAAGAATCATTGTCAAAATCATGGGTACTTTATTATGGTGTCCCAAATCAATAACTAAAATGGGGAGTACTTTTTTTTCAAAGTTGATGACAAATTAATACTCCGTATAAGTACCTTTTGGACAACAGTGAATCCTCCACTTGCAAAAGCCATTCTTGGCAAAGAAAAAACTAGCGCAATAAGGGGAAATTCAAATACAGCACATTGGCTGCATACTTATGACCCATAATTAGATTTCACAAGAAATCTACTAGCAGGTACATGAAGTCCAGCTTATATGTACCCCATCAAACTAGCTAATTGTTTGGTAAGCATAGAGAATAAAACTATGGAAAATTTTCCAAAATAGGAGTCAAAACAATGTGAAATTCCAAATTAGAATTACTATGTTTCCCTCCTAAATAAATAGGAGTTACTTACAGCCATTGTGAAATCATTACTGTATATTTTGGCATTACCGAGCATGAATATGACAGTACCAATGCCATAATTGGCAGTATTTTTCATACATGGCACTAATTACTACTCCCTCCGTTTCTATTATATCTTCCAACTTTCCTTTTTCATCCGTTCCAATTAAACTTCCACTTTCCCTATTTGGTAAAGAATTTGTGGTTCACAACATTTTTTACACATTTCTCTATCCTCTGCACAACTCTCCACCACACAATACTCACTTTTCTTAAATTGTGTGCCAAAGTGAAATGGAAGATATAATAGGAACGGAGGGAGTACTATTTAAGGAAGAAAGACATCACTCCTATTTTGGAATTTGACATTGTTTTTACTCCTATATAGGGCAATTTCTATAAAACTATGGAACACAAATTACCTTTTTTAAAGACAGAATAAAAATTACCTTAAGAGTAAGAGTTAACTTTCTCCATTCTGAACATTCCTCGAAAGTGCTTTGGTTTAAGCTAACAAGAACGTTTATTTTAGCATCACGGACCTAATTGGCAACATAATTGGATCAATAAAATTCACGCAATTGGTTTTGGGAGTTCATACAAAAGCATGAGGAAATTTACAAAAGATGTGTAAATTTCTATAAGCAATATAAAGCTATAAACACCATTGGGGGGGTGTACTCTTTGTGTACTACCTCCTCATATAGTTTTTCTGATACATTCTTGGTGCTAGTTAAAGAACTTTCCTCCTTTTCGTTAAGCTGTGTCATAGATAATACAAAAAACAAATAAATTAAAGGATAAGCAAATACAACAGTCTGTAAAGTAAGACAAGGGTGTTTCATAGACGGCATGTGAGTGACCTTGGTTGGAGGCAACATATAAGATATTCGATAAGATACAGGGTTTGTTGGTGAACCTTGCCCCTCATTAAGCTTTGCATACGACACTGTCCCAACTAATACAGATCCTTCAGAGTAGTTCTGCATGTAAGCAAAGGACATAAATTTAATGATGCTCACCTTTACCAGAACCTTGTGTTTAGTGACAGTTTCAAAAATGCAAACCTTTGGGAGTTTGTCCTTTGAAGGAGGACCCATATAAAATGCTTCCTTAACCCTTCAAATTCATATTTACGAAGGAGAAATACATTCAGAATGAGAACATAGAGAAAAATTAACTCCAAGTAGTTTTATGACTTCATACCCCGGAATCAGTACAGAAGATGAGAAATTACTGTCACCCGTCACTGGACCATCAGGTTGACCATAAAAGTTAAGTTGAATGGTATCCTGCATTACGAATATTCAGGCATGTGAAGCCTCTAAAGAACTTGGATGTAGGTAAGTATTAAAGCTCGTTTGGTAGCTGATTTGGCTTATTCTGCTTGCCAGCAAAAGAATCAGAATATGTACTCCTCGACTTACTAATTCAGTTGGAATAGATTTTACAAAACGTTGTTCCTTTTTGAAAATTCAGCAGATTCAACCATTCTAGTCAAATATGTGTAACTCTTAACAACCGGACTCTTAGTGTAGTAGACCACATAATATGCATTACCATGACTGACTGACTGTTTCGGTAACATTTCTAGTATAGTAGACAACCGAGTATGCAGTATCCTTGAATATATGTATATCAATAAAACGTTTGCATGTCAATAGAGTATGAATGTATGATCTACCCTTATGATGTCAAGGCATAATTACATTACGCTATCCTAGATGCCATAACCATGAAATAATAACACAGCAAAATATCTCATATTAATATATTATAAAAGGCTTATTACACAAAATCCGAGGTAAAAAATTAGTTCATTGTATATGTAATTCATGACTCACATGAGTCACATCTATCGTTTCAGAATCCAAAATGAGATTATGAGATGTCTAATTGCCCACTAGAGTTTATTATGTCCATACAGATCTGTTAACCTATTGAACAAGGTAGGAAACACACATACTGATGATTATCAAGTTCCAATTGCAAAAGGATTTGATGAAAAACAGAAAAAGCTTTAAGCCACATCATAGGGAATTACACCCTCCCTAAGTAGTTTAATCGTTACTTGGTGGCAACTCAGTCAAGGGCCGAGTAGCAAGTAGGACTGAATGCTCGGGATTACTCGGCCTTGCATTAGAAAATGTAAAAAATATATATGCCCCAAAGTTATAGTAATACATCAATCGTATAAGTCTTAAATATATACATAATACGTAGTATACAATAATAATAGTCCTAATAATCAAGTAAACATTCCAAGAAAATTAATTATCTAATAATACTTACAGAGAAATTAAGGGTGTGTTTGCCTTTGCTACTACTTTTAAGAAGTGATTAATTTTAGAGATTAAATGAAAGTGATTAATAGTAAAAGTTGGTTGTGTTTGAAAATAAAACGATTTTGAAAAGTAAAAGTTAGAGTGTGGTAAATACCAGTACTTTTTGTGTAATACAAAATGTGAAAAGCAGTTTAACGCATCCCTCCACCTGTTTCTAGCTTGTAGCTTTAAAGTGCTTAGTTTAGGCACAAACAGTTGTTTGAAAACATTATTTTTACTTTTTTAAAGCTAAAAACTGTTTTTAAGCAATACAAAACACTCCTTAAGTGGGAACCGCCACTAGAGAGCATGAGCCGATCTGTGAAATAATTATAAAACCTAAACATAGATTTTGTAATCTTATTTTTCTAGCTTCTAGCATACTTACTTGTCCCATTCCCCAAAAAAATATCAATTAGTGATGGCCAAGTAACTTAGTGAGTAAACATATTCACTGAGAAGTGAAAACCGCCGAGCAAGTTACTCGGAAAATTGGAATGGAACAAGTAAGTATGCTAATTGGAAAAGGTCTTACCCCGAGTAGCGAGTACTAGCTGATTAGATAAAATAGCTTCCCCATGCCATAGTAACTTCTCACTTTCTTTTGGCATTTAAAATTAAGAGAGTGAAATTATGTTGTTGAAATTTATTTAGAAAAAAATATGACCCACACACCCGTTATTTTTAATGGAGATGGGAAGCTTATTTTGGGAGGCCGGAGAGGGAAGTAGGGTGTTTATTTTAGGACAGATGGTAAATTTTCAAGTATAATATATCCTTGCGAAATTGATGAATCTTTATGAATGGAACCAGATGACTCATAATCTCATCCTGGATCCGAAAACAGTGAAAACTATTTATGAATTACATATACAACAGGTTGGTTCCATACTTCCATTAGCTCTTTCAAAGATTAAAAGTTTTTGTATCAAATAGCCATTCAAAATAACATCTACAGATGTACCAAAAATCTACCTTGGCCTCCAAGGTTCTTTCTATGAATAACACCAACTGCTTCATTTTCTCCAAGTACTGCACATTATCATGCCTGAACAGAGGACAAATCATGGTTGCTAAGTAAAATGCTCACCAGTACTCCCTACTTATTTGGTGGGTGAAACTAAAATCCTAATGACCACAACCCACTAAGCCACTAATCCAACCTCTCTGTATATATGTTTTTGATGAACATGTAAAATTACCAAAAGAGCTAGATCATTTAATGTTTCATATTGGAAGCAAAAGGTCTGTCACAAACTCACAAACTAATACTCCCTCCGGTTCCAAAAGATCTTGACACTTTGACTTCACAGTTTTTAAGGAAATAAACACTGTTTGGCACTGCTTGGCACTGTTTGGCACGGTTTTGTGTAGATTTATTTGCCAAATAAGGCAAATAAGGAAGTGTAAAGATCTTTCTGGTACTGCTAAAAATGGAAAGTGTAAAGATCTTTCAGAACCGGAGGGAGTATAATAGCACCAAGTATAATTCGCAAAAAAAAAAAAAAAACTTCTGCAATGCCCAACAAACCACATAAAATGAATACTAAACAGCATTCTCACCTCAAATAAAGCTGTAAACTGTATTCACCTTTAGGAAGTTTTGAAGATTTTGGATAGACATCACCCATTGTATAAACACGCTACAATCCAAATGAAAAGTCAAAACCATGCACATGGACAATAAACCCAGAATGAGTGAAAGAGACATAGACATCCATAAATACATATTCATTATTTGTGTGTATAACTATTGAAAAACATACAACCTTGACTAAATATGAATAATTGAACACATTAATAAGTTTTGAACAACACTCATCTGCTAAATGCTAATAACTCTTTTATGGTTGAATTAGACTCAATCTCATAACTAATATGGTATCCAAGCTTATTAAGCTCACATAAGCAATTTGAACTAAAATTCAATTACGTACAAGAAGTCAAGAACTAGGAGTTTGGTCTACTACGTAATAGGATACAAGTCTTAATATGGTATCACAATACACCCAAAAGGTAACGATACTATGGCATCAAAATATACTTTCTAGACCAGAGTATGTGGCTGTGAGGGGTTACTAAGGGCGTGTCACATTGACTTCATAATTATGATTGACTCCCTTAGCATTTGTTGAACAATCCTCCCTTTTTGAAAGCTCTACTTTGTTTCACTCACGCACAATCATATTATTAGCATGTTGTTAGAGCTATGCCCAATCTGCCAAATGAGTTATCAGTAATCATAAAGTGGTTCCCTATGAAAAAATTGCATGGCCTAAACTAATGTATATGGCTTGCAAGAGATGTTAAAGAGTGTCCTGCGTGAGGTTGCCGTGAGCTAAATATGAATATTGAACCACATAAAAGTGTTAATACGTTGTTGAGTAATTAGACACTTAGACAACTGTCACGTCTTAAGACTTTTAATGTGGTTGAGTAATCACTTAGACCTAACCTCATACTTAACAATAACTAAGTTCATAAAGTAATTGGTTGTACTACTTAGCACCATTGTATCAACATGACTATAGACACCAAATACGGTCTTCTAGATCTCCTAAATGAGATGATGTACCTTGTTAGAATCTGATATCATGTAAAACTGAGACTCGAACTTATTATCATAAATGCGGTTGTTAAGTAATGGAATCAGAGGCTTCACTTCAACCATATCTTCCACTTTAAATTTGTAACTGTATGAACGAGCGAATGCTAAAGTTAGTGTCACATAAGAATTAGATTAAAAGAGAAAGGGAATCAGCGACAGCAATTTATATTAAACCTAAACGCACGTTAATATTAATGCTAGTGTCTGTTTCCCTGACGGTAATTTGTCCCTATCTTCTGAAAGGGTATGAAGTTTAGCATCAATGGGACAATATGCAGTTCTAATCTGCAAAGTTTAATATCAGAGGGATCTTTCAGCTTGAATAATGTCATTGACATGAGGCAGAGAGAACTACTTTCACAAGTATTGCTGTAGGTGTGTCTGACCTTGTTAAGAATAGCACTAGGAGCAAGTGTCTCAGTTGATATAGAAGCTTCAACATCAATTCGTATAGGTGCTTCACTCCCCTCAAGAAACACTTCCTCTTTGTTCACATTGATGCCATGAAATACAATCTATGAACTCATCCGTTCAAAGAACAGGAATTAGTCAATAATCTGTGAAATCATTGTAAGTTGCAGATAAAAGCATATATGAACTCCCGTCCCCAGAGAACACAAAGTATGTGTCTTTTTTGAACTAGTTCTTTTATAAACCAAAAATGATCCCAATAAATTAATATAGTTTTTAACTCTATATATTTTCCCTCCCCTCCCCGCCATACACACACACACACACAAACTTGGGCGCATGTTGGTTCTTCTCATTTCCTTTTAAAAGAAAGAATTGTAAGAGCCAGAGGGGAAGAACATTATGGAACATTGGAAGTACTATTATTATATACTTATTTAATGTATTATTAAAATTAATAAAGTAATTTTTTAATGAATATTTTACATTATTTATATATATACATATACATATATTATTAATATCAATTAAAATAGTGAAAAAATTCCACTAATATTACTCCTGGAAAAGAGGTAGATAAAAATGTGACTTAATAACTATTAGTGACTATAATCGTGTTTAAAGTTTACATCATAGTGACTGCATGTAAGTTACTAATTATAAAATGAACACAATTATAGCCACTAATAGTTACTAAGTCTCATTTTTGTCCATAACTTTTTTAAAAAGGTAATACTTTAGGAAAAACCTCTAAAATAGTATATACATTAACTATTCCAATTAATACGTTATACATACTAGTATAACATAAGTACATAACATAACATAGCGTGACAATGACATAAACTTACATGCATAGCATATACTAGTTTTTTTTAAATGGATACACACTGTGTGGACAAAAACACATGAACATATATACCGTGTTTTTTCATGAGTTTATGTGTGAACTAATTTTAGAGAAAGAGTAATATAAATTTTATATCGTTACCCGCAGAATAATTCATGTTAAGGTGGTGGACTGGTGGTGGTGGTGATAAGAGCAAGCCCCCGCCCAAGATACTATAGTAAGTAAATTACATTTTCCGCAAGAGAATGAAAAATGGAGTTCAAGACATCAACAGTTGTGCCAACATATCACAATAGAAAAATTTGATAGGTTTTCAAATCAAGAGATCAGAATCAATAGATCAAATGCTTGGTCATTGATTTAAAAGGATTACCTCAAAGTCAATGATGGTTATCTCACGGCTTCCTATTCCACTAGACCAAAACTGAGCTATTGTTAATTCCATTGTGTGACCACCCTCCACTGCGAAGAAAAAGCTTTTAGCACAAGGTGAAGAAAAAGTAGCCACACTTTCCCATTTCTGCGGTCTTTGCAAAGGAGAGATCTACATAACACGAAAAATATTATAAGTGGAGCTTCTACAAAAATAAAATATCAAAGAAAAGAAAAGAGTTAACTTTTACTTTTGGGCCCACAACTATAATTGTATTTCCGATTTTGTTCCTCAACTATCAATTCAACCACTTTTGATCACTTGATATTAGAACAACAACATCCAACAACATCCAGGCCTTAGTCCCAAAGGAATTAATCTTTTGATATTAGAAAATGTACCAAAATTAATACACAATATTTAACTGAATCAAATTTCGTACTTCCTCAGATATGGGTATTTTAGATATTTTGGACTAAATTGAGTAAATTTTAAAAATCAAAGGGGCTAAAAAAGTGGGTTTCATCGGTGCCTCGTTGGTCAAGAATCAAAAGTGGAAATGTCACTATAGTCAATGAATCAAAAGTGGTACCAATACTCTGTATGTTTTACCTGAACCATGTCAATGAAGAATCTTCTAGCTGTATCAAAACTTGATGCTCTAATGGTGGCCTCGACCCAAGTAGCACCAATTGGTACATCAATAAACTTCCGTTCAACATGTCCTAAATGGAAAGGAGAGAGGTTGAGAGAGAAAATAGAAAACTGAAGGCAGAAGACATAACTGAAATAACATGATTCTCTATGGAGGGGATTGCCATGGGGAAGAGCCCCCAAGATTCCCTGTCTGAGCATATTTGTAGTTCTTAATCTGCATCCAACTCTTGAACCCTATCAATCTGGAGCCAAATAATTCAACATGGCATGTTTTCAACGGTGAGGAGATAACAAAGAATCACAAAAAAGGCATAACCATCTTGAGTTTACTGTAAAATTGTTTGCTTCTCTCACTACTGAATTCAGTTTGGTGATCCCAAACTCCTTTGTCAGGTAATATTTTTATTAGAATAATTGTGAAGTACTTCAGAATTTGCAATTAGAAGGGTTGCAACTTGCAACAAGGAACAGCCTCCCTGCCCTACCATTATTCCATGTATTCACATATTCTTAGTTGTTCAACAGTGTTCAACCCTTGAACTCTTGCTATCCAAAGCCAAATTATTTTTAAAAGCAAGCTTTCTACCCCAGGAGTCACTGAGTCAGGGTGTGGAGGGGATTTTTTTTTCCCTTTTTGGTTTCTCTTTTCGGATTGCATTCTAAACTTTCTAACTTTCTGATTGCCGGATATTGTCTGCTTCTTCTCTGTCATTGCATTCACTTTGGCGATTCCATGCTTGCATTTTAAAGCAATTTGTTCATTTCAATATAAGGAAGTTTAGCTAAGAACTTCAAAAGATGCATAATATAGGGGAGGTGCACCAGTAACAGCCTCCCATATTTCCCTGTCTTGAGTCTTGACATATTTTTAGTTGTTAATTCCATCCAACCCTTGACATATTTCAATCCAAAGACAATTGTAGAACTCAAGAAGGCAGAATTCAATCATCAGTTCATGCTAAGTCTATCATGATCCATTTTTTAGTATGACAATAACTTGTCATACAAAAAATGCAGAGAGAAACCATACAACATATGAAATAACATAGTGCAGTAAAAAGCTAACTGCTTGACAACTAATAAGCAGTCATTCAAGAAATAGGCCAATTACCTGGACAAAATGACATCCCTTGAAATGGAATCAAAGGAGGGCGAATTCGCACTACTGTTGGCTTGGTTATAGTTATTGGAATTCTGAAAAGAGGACCACGCCATGGGGACTTGCAGTCCATCCCATATATTTCGTAATAATGCAAGCCATCGTGAAGACAGGTAGGGTCGACAACTACACTGGAAGTGGAGGGACAGACGAATGAGGACATGTAGTGAGTGCTCATTGATGCAAGAGGGGCATCACTTTAATGTGGTTCTTAAAAGAAATAAACAAATACATCATATCAAATGTATATTGTATCTCATGTAAAATTCCTTCCCTAACATAACTCTAAGGGAATATAATACGCATGCCACTAAAGGGCAGCCCCATGCACATTGGGGGCGAGGGTCCGGGGAAGGGTCCCACCCCAAGGGTGTATAATACGCATGCCACTATTGCATAAATTTTTAATTGATGCCTAACCCCAAATAACAATGTTCATGAAGTGAAAGCGCTCGGTTGCCCCTATGTAGATGCTAAGCATTTAACCATTTCAATATTGTTTAGAACTTCTTTTCGAGAGAAACATGAAACTACAATATTTATACAAGTATTAACTACAAATCTTAAGAGCCTACAGTCTCAAGGCAGAATAACACTATAAGAGAGGATTGTAATTCTTAGACATGGGTTAATATATATTTAAGCATGGGGTGAAAAAGTTTTGTGTCTTTGTGTATTTTCTTTCTGAGAAGGGGGGGGCAATTTAAAAAATTGTGAGATAGTTAGACTAACTTGAAGCTGCGTCCATTATGGGTGAGGAGGAGGTACTCGGGAAATTTAACCACTGAGTCTCCAGTAGCATGCAACTGAATGCATTCTTCAAATGGAACCAATTGCTCTAAATTACTTGCATCATCATGAAACTTTGGTTGAACCTCAACTGTCCACTGAGGAAAATATTTATTCAGTTTCCTAGAAGAAATTTACTTCCAAATAAATGGCCTATTTTTTTTATTTCTTAACTGCGCATAAGATTTAAATATCTCATTAACATGCTAGATCAAAAATTGAAAGCCTCTGATAAATCACCTCAGTTGATTGGTTACAAGAATTAATCCCCCTCAGGTAAATACCTCGAGATGTAGGGGCTGCACACAGTAAAAAAATGAATCTTAATCAGGCTCAGCATAACATCTTTGGTCATTGTACAAAAAGATCTAACAATAAGGAACATGATCTAGACTGTTAGAATACTTAATAAAACTGCCAATAGACATACATATTTGATAGACTGCAGACTATGGCATTCTCAACCTATAGATTTATCTTATGTCCAGCAAGTTATAGAATTTCTACTTTTCATTTATTAAAAAGGAAAATTTCCCTTCAAGTTGAACTCCATATGTTGCATAAAGAATGTGAATGTTGGTAATCAAATGTATGTTTATCGATAATGATGAAAATAGGGGGTAAAAGGGAGTACTTGACTTCCCGGCCTGGTTTATCTTGACTTGATACCACACACAAGGGAAGTGCTTTGACTTCTGAATATACTTATAAGCCCTGTCATGTATCTAAGGATTAACAAGTACTCTAAAATCACAGAGGCATCTCTGTTCAATTTATCAAAAACTAGCTTGCAGAAAGAAATAACTTAACTTGTCAACTTGGAGAAGCCCTTCTCCGCATGTTAACTTATCTTCTGGCAAAGATCCTACAGGAGTAGCTGTATTTTCTAGAGCTTTCCGTACACTGTACGGGCTCACAAAAATGCCTTCAGCCTGTTAAATAACTGCTTTTGTCAGAGAGTGATAGAAAAAATGAAGGTGAAAAACAGATTAATTCGAGTAAACCTTCATGCCACTTATAAGTAGAGCAACTGCACCACAAGCAGAAGGAGATGACATGGATGTTCCATTCATCAACTTGCGTCGTTGAAGGGTCCATGTAGGAACAGGAGCCACAGCTCCCCCAGGAGCACTTATTGAGACCCCAACATCTCCATCAGCACTTGGTCCTCTACTGGACCTGTGAACGAACATTTGTGTTTCACATGTAAACTAATATGTCGTAAATAGAAAAAATATAGGTACCAAAGATTTATCAGTTATCCAGTAGACAAATTGGAAAATCAGTCAAAGCCTATAGCACATACCAAGTGTATTCAATGCCTTCAGAAGGTGGCTGAGCCAACAAGTGAGTCGCAGCAGCCATAGCAGGGGAAACATATGCACCAACTCCTATAACGCTCGATGTAGTACCCCCAGGTGCACCTACAGTAGTCAATGCTGGTCCTTCATTGCCAGCGCTGCTTACAAATACTATACGGTGCTTATTGACAACCTTAATATTCAATTGAAGATACCATTATTTAATTAAACAGCCACACATTTCTTGGGTTGTAGGCTCTGCGAAGAAATCCAAAATTCGAAAATATAGGGGGTTTAAGGAGTTACCTCATTGACAAGGTCAACAAAGCGACCATAATCTGGGAGCAATGTAGGTTCCCCATAGCTCATGTTTATTAGGTCACACTTATGCTGCTCACAGGACATAAAAGGTATAATATCCATGCTTCAGAAACTGATAATTAACATACTGGTGCCATAAGAACAATTTATTCGCACAACGTCAAATTTAAAAATTTATTCGACTAGTGAAGCTGCTAAATAGAGTTTAAAAAGAGGCAACCCGCAACGTGATGCCCACCCCTCAAATAAAAAGAAAGAAAATGTTGAAAAGAGAAGCATTATAGTGAGGCTAAACAGCCAAGCTTGTTGTTATAGTATTACAAAAGAGAGAAGTAGAGGTACAAGTCAACATAAATTTGAGAGAATACATAAAGTAATTGACATAACAAAAGGATACCTCAACAGCTGCAATCACTGCCCTAGTTAATCCTGTTCCAGTTTCCATTGAACCTAAGCGAGAATCACCTATTTTACATGATACCAACTGTGCTCCAGGCGCAATTCCATTTAGCAAGGGTTCCTTAGAATGTCAGCATGAATTGCACAAGCATTAAATCATGTTTGTTTCCACTGAATCAATCATTAGCTGATTTTTACCAATGTTATATAAATAATAAAATAAAGGCTTTAATATATTTTTATATTTTTAGACCCTTCAAATATGACATATTCTAAGCCTGTTTGGTAACATTAAAATTGGCTGATTCTGGTGAAATATATGAAGTTCTGGATGAAGTGGCTGTATTGGCTAATTCTGCAGATTCATGAAAAAATTATATTTAAAATATTTGTTATTAATAAATTAAATAAAAAATTATATGAAAAATAGCTAAAATGATCATCTACAGTAACTTCAGTCAATACAGCCAGAAAGTAACTCCAACCTTACTTTTTCTGCTTATTACAAAATTCAGCGCGCGAAATCAAAAGTTGTTTGGTGAAAAAGCTAGCTGATGAGCCGAAAAAGGGGTCACCAAACGGGCTCTCTGTTTTAGATCCCTACAAAAAAAATCATCCTTGTAATATGCACTATTTTCTTTTCAGTCCATCTCTAACTCCGAGATCACTCAATTTAGAAAAAAAAATTAATGTCAGTTCAATAAATATATTAGAAACTTTTAAGGAAAATATGAAAGTTAAAACCATGGGCGGAGGCAGAGGGGAGGCAAGCCGGGCCCCGGCCCACCCTAAATTTGAAAATTCTTTATATTTTTAGTGTAAAAATATATGTGTAAAAATTTGTTTAAAAAAATTCTTTGTACCGGCCCACCCCAACCTTCTATCCTGACTACGCCCCTACTTAAAACCACGTGAAAGTGTGAAGCTAATCTTTCACGTTACTAAAATAGGTCAACGGCCTTCTAAAAATAAATCATGTATTTTATGAATGAGATGACGAAGAATGAGAGGGAACGTATCAGTTAGAGTTGTTTCGTTTTGAAATGGAGGTAGTTATGATCGGTTTGGAACTAAAAAGAAAGCAACATATATTACAGGGATGAAAGACAAAAAAATAATTTTGTAAGGACGTAAAACAAAATGTACTCCGCCAAATCAGTCAAGATCTCTCCATATTGGCCGCTCTCCCCCGACTTCACTATTGGTGGGAGGTCTAACGACTGCTGTTGAGAAGAGGAATTGTTTTATTCAGACGATTCGTTCACGATAATGGGTCTTTTAGGGAACAATGCGAGTGCAGGTTTAGTCATAGCCCAGTCAACTGTTGGAGGCAAAGACAAAGAAAAAACGGAAAAGCCGAGTACACTGCATCTCCAGTGAACCATCCTACTTCATACTGGTGGTATACTTCATCTAGTAAAGGAAAATCCGTCAAATTGATTCACTTTATAGTAAGAATATTTGAACTCATGGATTGGTACTGGCGTCGACCAGCTTTGCGATACGGACAGACACGAAAAAGAGCATGTTATTGACTCTACCACTGTTGAGCAAAAATCATAGGGAGAGTGAAAGACAGGGATCCCATGAGTCTTTAAAGTGAGTGCGCCTGTTCAACTTCAACTCTTTCAGATGCCGAATCTGAAGAAGCAGCTGCCACTAGAGAAAGAGAAGTATCAGCAGGCGCTGCTTCAAAAAAATCCTATTTTTCTTGCTTTCCCTTAGCAGCGGGAAAGGAGTCTATCTATCTGCCTAGCTTTGGTAGATTTCCCCCAACGCAATTCACAGAAAGGTACGAAAGAAAGGGATTGCTGCTGGAACTGCTTTTATGGATTTATTACGGCTCCTAAATAAGTTCAATTGTACGAAGCCTGCAACAAGGACTTATTTTGAGTTTGGACCTCGAGCATCCTCACTTGTTTTGTTCCTTACGTTATTTGATGGGACTAAAAACATACATATTGAGCCTAAAATAAATACCTCAGGATGGAAAGCTGCGGCAATTCCAGCAACGTGGGTTGCATGTGGAGAAGAATCTGTTACAATACTCAGAATATTTCCATCATTGTATACATTCAAAACAAACGTGCATGCATCCAATGCACTAAATACACCATGCTTCCGTTCAGTCCTGTAATTAGTTAGAGGAATGAAATCAGCAAGCTTTCCACATTCAGGTTTATCTTGAAGACCCTGTGTGTCAAGAGCAGCCCTCCATACTTCTCCATCATGCCATACAACAGCATCAATCACAGGGCCTTTATCATCATAGCTCTACAGTTGGGATTTTTCAACAAGGAATAAGATGCAATTACAAAAACATGGAGATCTATCAAAAAAGAAAGAAAAGCTATTACATCAGGTTGTTTGCGCAGAAGTTCGACTTTATTCTGCAGGTCTGCACGAACCCTTTTCAAGTTTCTATCCTCAGATTTTGCATGTTTCTGCAGGATTGGTGGGCTTAGACATAAACAAATCACTACAAACTCTCTGAAACTGACCGTCATAAACCATAAACATTAAACAGAAAAATGTTCCATATGCATACATAATTATATATAGAGAGAGAGTCATAGAGAGAGATGTTCCTGCCAGTCCTTCCTGATCGGAACCGCTGTCCGGCTGCCTTCATTTGAAGTGCTTCTGGATGGAATTTTTCAATGGAATTTTGTGAGCATGTTCTTCATATAGTGTAGATTTTGTCCACCAAAATTCACTTTAAAAATCAATCAGGAAGTCAGTAAAATAAATTATTGAAAAACGGTCCATTTTTATACGTTGTCTATATTTTGGCGCAGTGTGTTTCAATGATTTATTTAATTGACTTCTTGATTGAACTTTAAAGTGAAATTTGGTGGTCATAATCTACACTTCATGAAGAACATGCTCACAAATTACATCAAAAAATTCCACCCGGAAGCACCTCAAATGGAGGCGCCCGCCGTCGGGGCAGTGGTTCCGGTCAGTAAGACCTCAAATAAACATCTCTCTCTCTATCTCTCTATCTCTCTCTCTCTCTCTCTCTCTATATATATATATATATATATATATTCCATGTGTGAGTCCAACGCACAAGTACAATTTTGTATGAACTGGTCGTAATAACAGAAATTCTGAAGCAAATGTCCAAATTATTTTGTCTGTCATTTAGTTATACTATAAACACACACATGTATAGAATGGTGATTATAAGAAGCCATAGGATGAAACCAAGCACATGCTGGTGAGTTGAACTTTGGAATTACTATGACAAATTAATACAGTGACAAGTGAAAGGATGAAGATTGAAGAACCTTATCAAAATCATCAAGCTGCTTTACAGCCTCAGCGATAGCTTCTTGATTATTCTTATCCCACTTTTTTCTTCTTTCTTTCTGCAAACCAATGAAAGAAATGATCTTTAAGACCAGAAAATCTAACAAACAGCGTGCCTTGAATAAATAAATGGGTTACTTATAAAGTAGCAGTCTTATGATTCACCTTCATTCGAGAAGTTAGATCATCAGTAAATAGCTCAAATACCATTTTGCAACCAACATGCCATTCTCCAGATGGATTCTTCCACGAAGAGTTCACAGTCAGTGATGTCCCTAAAAGAAAAGAGGGCAATGCAGGCACAACCACAGGTATTGCAATAAATAAACCTATAATTTGAAACAGCACAGAGTTTTTATCCAGATGAATCCAAACTTGAAGAGTTTGTACCAGAGGCTCCTCGAATGTGGCCACAAGCACCCGCCTTCACCACAGTGGATGTATCAACATCTCCGCTCCCGGTACTGGAACAATGTAGCATGATAAAGTGAATAACCATTTCTATTCGTATGCCAAATCCAAAAACACTTCTAACACAATATACAAAGACATGAAATTCAAAATCTAGATCTTACCAATCTAAAAAATCGAGAACTTTTGGTTTGCCATCAGATGTCACATGTAAACCAGCTGCAGCTGGATCGACCCCAGAATCTATGACTCAAAAAAAAATTGAAGGGATTAGCCTCAGTGATCTGAACGAACATAAGTTCTGAAAACATGCAGCTCTTCCACGATAAAATGCAGAACTGTATGCTACATTTATCACTTCGCACTGTTTGCAGCAATCATTTTCTATACCAAATTGCATAAAAATAACTACTAAAGGGGAAAAAAGCCACTCAAATGGCATCTCAGTTGATCAGAGTTCAGAACTGACCGAAAATTGCTATGACAACGCCACGGCCGTCGTAGAGGGGGTGCGCTTCAATGAAACGGTCGGCAGCGATTTCCTTTTTCGGCATTTGAGAAGCGAGGAAGGTGGACTCGGTCAGCCTGAAATTGAGCAAAGCTGCATTACCTTCGCCGGAAGCTTCAGCCGCGGAACTAGACATCGGCCGTACTGGTCCGCCCTCTCTGTGTCGAGTTGAGCTGCTGGTCAGCTATCTTAGGCGAAGGGATGACTGGATAAGTAGCCTTCGATCAAGGAAGCACTTTTAAAAAGATAATATGGTGTCCTTGGGATTTCAGAAAACAGGTGGTTTTATAGTGTGGAAGGCTTTCTACTGTTTAAAGGAGGTCGTTTCGGTAATTACGTTTGGAGGGTCATATTTGGTATTTCAGCTAGATTTATTATGTTGGAGCGTCATTTGTTAATAATTTTACCCCGGCATAATAATGATGGCAAATCACAAATGTGTGGCGTTAAAGCCAGGTTTGGTTGTTTAACTATTTTAACCGTAGCCGTTAAGATTAATCTTAATTCTTACAGTTACATTGTTGCATGTTAGGGTGTGTTTGGGAGTTTGGAGAGGAGAGGTAAAGATTTTGGAGGTATATTGTTGGAGGGGAAAGGGAGGAGAGGGTGAGGAAGCTCTTCTTTGTATTTGAGAGTAATAAAATTGGAATGAGATGGTTTTTGAATGAATTATAATTAAAATGACTTTGAGATATGACAAATTCAAATTGTTGAGCTGATATTCATTTCTAATTTAGCTTAAATTATCATGTTGTTAATTATCCTCCAAAATCCTCCAAATTGGAGGAACTTAAAATTAAGTATTTGGAGGGTTTTGAAGGGTTACAAAAGCCCTCCAAAACCACTCTCCAATTTTTTAAACACCCAAACATGAAAAAAGAACCATAAACTCTCAAACCTTCCTCTCCCCTCCAAATCCCAACTTCCAAACACACCCTTAGGGAATAGGGATACGACAATCAAACACCCCCAGGCCCCATTTTTAAATTGTACACGTCTTTACAAAATTATGATCACATTAATAACATCAATTTTTCCTTGAATATTACTAAAGCAAAATTCTCCAAATAAAACTAAATGAAATTTTAATTATCAAAATAGGACCCTAACTTCAAAATTTCCTAAATAGGACTACCTTTCCAATTCTACCCTTTCTTTGTTTTAATAAAATTCATAATTCATTAATAATTAAGATATAAAGTAATTAACATAATTTTATTTGTAATAAAAATGTAAAAATAAAAATAAAAAACAGGAAATAAAAATTATTTAAAATTAATAAAATAAAAAAAATCGAAAAATAATAATTTATAAAATAAAAATAAAATAAATAAAAATGTAAAAAATAAAAAATACAATATGCAGGCCTATGCTGCCGCCTCAGCAACTTCCTAACACCACCACTCCGATCATCCGAAAAAAATGCCAACATGTTTCAGAAATGTCATCTTGATGGCAGTTTTGGAGAAAAAATTTGGCATTTTCAAGAGTAAAATGTCATCTTCATGATATTTTCAGAGGAAAATGGTGGTCATTACACAAAATGGTATTTTTAGCCGATCAGAGAGAGTTGTTGGGCAGTAGCCGAGACTGTGGGAAAGCTCTCCGTTTTTTAAGGTGTTTTATCTATTTTTTATTTATTTTTAAAGTTTTTAATTTTTTAATTTTTTGATTTTCGTTTTTTAAATAAATATTTTAGAATTTTTTTATATTTTTTTACGATTTTTGTATAAGTTAATTTTTTTGTTTTTGTATTTATTACAAGTTAAAATATGATTATGCTATTAGGTTGTAGTAAGGGTGGAATAGGAAGATAGAGTATATTTTAGTCCTATTTGGGGAAGATAAATAACATTGTCCTATCTGAGCATTTAGGGATTAGTTTGATCTTATTTAGAGCTATTATCTCTATTTAGAGACTAAATTAAAACTAATTTCCAAAAATGTGGTCACATTTACATTTGAACAAAAAATGATTAAGATAAAGTGACTGTCAAATATTCATGTCACTCATCACCCTAAGCCACCCTACCCTACTCCAGCTCTGACAAGCCCAACCCAGCCTCCGATCCACCCCTCTCCAACTCTGATCTAGCCCAACCCGGCCCACAATTTTCCCGTCATCGCCACCATCGTGGAACCCTAGTCATCGTTGCATCGTCGAACCCTAGTAGCCGCTTTCACAAAGAGATCCATCTCCTTCACAATCGTCATGGTTAGATCGACGCTAGGTCCGGAGAAGTTCAACGCCGCTAATAGAAAGAAGAAAAAGAAGAAGTTTGTAGGGCAAGCATGATGGGTACGACGGCGATGATTCTTTACTTTGGCCGCTTTGATCCGTCCTTGTGATCTGCAATGGCCAAGGTAGTGGAGGAAGCAGCGATCCATCGGGTCCGATTTGTCCCTTTGATTTGCACGTCTGCTTCATCCCTGCGATATGTATGTCTGCAAACCCATAGGAGTCCACTGGTTTTCAAGTGCGGCAACGAAACAACGGAATTGGAGATTAGGGATTAGCAAAGAAATTAACTTTTGTGACTTTTTTGTCACTTTTTCCTCCAAACGAAATCGAGTCACATTTTTGTCAAATAGAAGCTGAGAAGTAATATTTGTGACATTCTTTCTTACAAATATTTACTACTACAGTCCAAAGTGGTAATATGCAAAAACTTTGGTATATTAATCGTACTTATACTATGAAAAAATACTCTTAGTACACACTTTTTGGTGTACACACTTTTACACATTGTCTATGCAGACCTTTTTTTGTTTGTACAGACAAAATGTATTTTGACAAAAACACGTTTTGTCTGTACAGACAAAAAAAAGTCTGCACAGAAAGTGTGTAAAACCAAACTGAAATGGACTGAACCAATCAAACCGTGATTTCAAGTTTTTATAATGTAAAACCGAACCATAACCAAATCGAATTTTCTACTTTGGTTTAGTATTTGGTTTTTGGTCGAACCGAACCGAACAAACCAAGCACACCCCTACATACACCAAGTGTCCCATAACAATAAAATAAAATGGTTGATTTAATGCACAATGGAATTAATATTTAAAAATGTTATTGTTAGCCACGGAGGCCAAGCACAATCGGTGTCTTTCTACGTAGAATCAGACTTGAGGTACACATTGTGTGTACACACTCTTACACACTCATGTTTGTGAGGCGTTTTTTGTTTGTCCTAGACAAAACATATTTGTCAAATACGTTTTATCTAGGACAGGCAAAAAGAAATGCCTTTACAGTCATGAGTGTGTAAGAGTGTGTACACAAAGTGTGTACCAATAGATTTTTTCTTCTACGTGTGGCACCTATTAAGTTTCTAATAGGCCTGTTTTATCTTCATCTACAAAGTACCCTTGCGTCTTTTCAAATAATTTTATTTTAATTTCCGGAGTATTAAATAATACTCCTCCCGTCCCTTAAAATCCTTCTCACTTACCTCTTTGGGATGTCCAAAAAAATTCTTTCCGTTTTTCCTTTTGAAAATTTTGTGTGACTAACATTCATTTATCTTTTTCTTACTCAACCACAATCATACGTTTTCATTTTATTTCTGTTTTATTGAACTCCGATCCAAGTCAAATCAGAAAGAATTTTATGTGACATAGGGAATATTTAACAACCAACATAACGATTTATAATTTTGTTTGGTAACTCTTATTTTCAGCTTTTCAACCTTATCAATCAACTTATTTAAAAAAAATATCAATCAACTTTTTTACCAAACATTTACTTTGCGCGCTCAATTGAGAAATAATCAAAATATGTAAGGTTGAAGTTGCTTTTTTGACTGAACAGAATTGGATGAAGTTATTGTAGAATACCACTTTGATTACTTTTATGAAGTTTTATCTTATTTTTATTAACAAAATATATATTTAAATATAATTTTTCCATAATTCAACAGATTCAGCCAATGTTGTCACTTCAATCAGAGTTTCATACATTTTAGCAGATTCATGCATTCAGCTAATGCAGCCATTTCGGTCAGAATTTCATAAATTGTAGCAAATTCAGCCGATTCAACCAATTTCAGTGTTAAAAAACGGGCTGATGTTAATACAAAATTGTTATGCTTATGCTAGGTAATCTCATGTAAGACCTATCAAGTATAAGCATATAGGTTTTCTATCAATTCACTCACTCAATATATTGCTTTCTACACAAATATTCCTGTCCGGCCAGGCCGGACAGAAGGGTGGTCCAGACACCCCCATTTGAGATGGTTCCGGTTGGTAATTTTGCTGAAATTGTTTGTGTATGTTCTTCATTAAGTCTATTTCATCCATACCAAATTTGAGAAAAAAATTAAATCGAGAAGACAATTAAATTATTTTTGAAAGATAACTGTGTTTTATATGTATATAACGGAAATAAAATTAAATCGGGAAGACAATTAAATTATTGTCAAAATGAATGAGCGTACGGCCCCTTAATCTTTACTAATCTCTTACCGAATGATTAAGTGTGTGTGAAGGTATCCTAGAATAAATTAAATCTCTCTTAATTTATTCTACATGCAATTATAATCCTAGTGGTCATTCAAGTTACAAGAGATATCAATTAAATCATTCAAACGCAAATTAAATCAAGATTCAGGCAATTAATCCGTCATGAGTTTAGCCATACATCATGATTCACCCCTTCATCAATCCCAAATCCCTAGAATTAATTGTCTTTAATTAAAAAATAGGAACTTACAAATAATCCAAGGGATTGAAGAACAAGATGGAAAACTAAAAGAAATTTCATCCCTAGGCCTCTCTCTAAGCTCCGTAAGAAAAAAAACGGAGGTTTACAGGGTGTTTAAATAGAAAACAGATCAATCCGGGCCGAAATAGGGCTCCTGGGGGCGAAAACTGCCACGCACGGCGTGCGTCCCCCACGCACGGCCAAACATACCCTAAACGGACTAACCTAGATCATAGAAGCTAAATAAATAATCAAGCCAAAACTAGTTGTGGCTTTGATACTCTATCAAGAGTCTGAGTTTCATATATTTTAAAATGTTAACTTCATTGAGGGATGAAACTACACATTATATATTGATTTAATAGTTTATTTCTTTCTGGTGTGAGACAAACATTTCAACATACTTAAACATAACCAAATTATAAATATATAATACAATAAACTACAAATATAATTTTGTTTGCAAAAGCGATTTTACCTAAAGGGAGAATCCTCCCCCAAAACTATTTCACGCTTCTCTCTCATTTTAATTGTTTTTCTCCCGTTTACTACCTTTGCACAATTACCTCTACAATTACGACTTATAATTATTACTCTTTAATTACCTACGTTTCAATTCTTCTCATTTACTAGAAAATTCATTTACTACTCATCTTCCGCCGCACCACGCCACCACTTTAATCACCGCACCTCGATGTTCTTCGCCGCACCTCATTGCGCACTCTCAATTGCGATTAGAAATGTTTGCCGAAGGGGATATAACTAATCGAAAATCATTAGGAGAAGCTCATTCTCACCACTTCGATTTTGAATTTTTATGGCCGAAATTTATCTTTCATTGAGCGGAGGAAGAGACGGAGGATGCTCTGAACATAAAAGGTACTCCCTCCGTCCCACTTTACTTAGCCACAATTAACTTTTCAAGTCAATAACGTCTAACTTTGACCGATTATATGTTTATATAGACAAAGTATTAATAATATGAAAATGATATGAAAATGTTCTTTGTTAAAAATACTATCATAAAAGTATAAAATTATTAAATTTTGCATAAATATATTAGTTAAAATAATTGGTCAAAGTTTACCAACTTTGACTGGAAAAGTCAAAGATGGCTAAGTAAATTGGGACGGAGTGAGTAATATACAGGTCAATAACTAGTATTCCACCCGTGCGTTGCACGGAATGTGGAATGAAGATATTATATATGTTAATATATAAATATAATTAAATTGTAATATTTTCGAAATATTTTTTACAAATAAATAAGAATATCAATATTAATTAATAAATAAATAATACTACATGTAAAAAATGTTTGAATATAAATAAGCACTTAGTTACAAATTATTCTAAGACTTTCTTGTAGACAACCCATTTGTAGTTTTTTCCTTATTATCTCCATAGTGCGTACTTGCGTATGACAAACTTCAAGTGTGACGAATTTATCACCTTTGAAAATTTTCAATTGTGACCAAGAACAGAAGAAGTAAAGGTAAAATGAAATTTAATATCCTTTCCATTGTTTTGTTTTGAAAATTTAGTCTAAAAGAATACATAAGTTTTACTTTAAAGATAAAAAAGTTATAGTTTCCGAACCTACCTATTGCTTTTAACTACGGAGTACAACACAGAAAGTGCTCCATTTGTAAATTCTCGTGAACTGAAATCAAAATGAAGGATTGTATTAGACTTAAAAGGAATGAGTCATAAGCCTATTTAGAAATTCAATAGCGCATATATCATTCTAGTGAGTGAGAGAGCCGCACCTTGTATTTCGATACCCTGCTCTGTAGTTCGAAATCTTTCTTGGTATTGAATCGAAGTTGTTTCTTCTCTACTCTATCCTATTTTGTTATTTTGATTGTTGAATACAAGGAAAAACATAATTAATGCTCAACATAAATAATACTAAAAAACGTAATTAGCCACATAAAGCAAAACATAGACACACGAGACCGATACAAAGGTATTTTATAAAAAAAATCCATGAGTAATTGTAATTATAGTTTAACAATGATGAAAGACAGATAAATCTTAACTCTGAGTACACTCTTTATGAGAGTGTAAAAAACAAGCTCCGATCTGAAAATAAAAATAGTAGTAAGGGAGGTGTGAGTACTAGCTACCACCGTGAAGTATTGGTGAGGAAAGAGACACTATAAGATATATAACACACATTTCTAGATAGGACCATTTGAGTCATAAAATTCGTGTATACAGACGATAATTTAAATACTACTAATCATACCATTTATAAAATCTATATGCCTAGGAAATGGGTTGGTATGATCTAAGTATAATTGGGCCACCAAATATTTAATATACCAACATGAGCGATTTTTATCATGATAGTAACTTTTGTACATTTTTCATTATTATTTTGTTGGTTGAAGGAGTAATTAATAGATTTACAATGTGATAGTTATACACATGTGAATTATACAAATACTAGTATTCCACCAGTGCATTGCACGGAATGTAGAATGAAGATATTATACACATTTTATCCAAAAAAAAAGATATTATACACATGTTAATATATAAATATAATTAAATTGTAATATTTTCGAAATATTTTTACAAATAAATAAGAATATCAATATTAATTAATAAATAAATAATAATACATGTAACAAATGTTTGAATATAAGTAAGCACTTAGTTACAAATTATTCAAGACTTTCTTGTAGACAACCCATTTGTAGTTTTTTTCCTGATTATCTCCGTAGTGCGTACTTACGTATGACAAACTTAAAGAATTTATCACCTTCGGAATTTTTCAAGTGTGACCAAGAATAGAAGAAGTAAAGGTAAAATGAAATTTATTATCCTTTGCATTGTTTTGTTTTGAAAATTTAGTCTAAAAGAATACATAAGTTTTCCTTTAAAGACAAAAAAGTTACAATTTGGAAACCTACCTATTGCTTTTAACTACGGAGTACAACACAGAAAGTGCTCCAATTGTAAATTCTCGTGAACTGAAATCAAAATGAAGGATTGTATCTTTATATAATATAAAGGAATTGAGTGGACAATTAAATTTCTCCAATAATTCCCGCCTATTCCTACATTGAAGCATTCTTCAAGTCATAACATTAAAGTTCATTCTCTCATAAGTGGCATCCATAGAAGTCAAGTGAAGTAGAACTTATTCACAAGACCTTGTTAAGTAACATTGCAATTGACATAATTGGTTAAAACTGCTCAAATTATGAAATTCTTATTGAACTGATTAAATTTTCTAATTCTTCTAAATTATAGAAAAATTATACTCCGTATTTAAAATATATTTAATTAATTAATAAAAAATTAGATGAAAATTAATGTAATTTTTTCTTAACCTTTTTCTTTATGTATCCAATTTTTATCAAATTTGAGTTTTTTGCAACTTTACAAGACTTTTAATATAATTTTTGAATGTGTAAATTTTATTTACTAAAATAATTTTATTATTAACAAGGGTCACTTAAATTTATGACATGTCAAATATCGTAAACTCAATTGGGACCGTTACCCGGGCCGGAGGTAGTATACAATATTCATTCGATCTCTTTTTATTTGAGTAATGTGAGTTGATTTTTCCGGTGCAACGCACGGGTTTATAGTCTAGTTAGAACTAAACTAAAATCCTATATTCCTAAAGGGAGAATCCTCCCCCAAAACTATTTCCCGCTTCTCTCTCATTTTAATTGTTTTTCTCCCATTTACTACCTTTGCACAATTACCTCTACAATTACGACTTATAATTATTAGTCTTTAATTACCTACGTTTCAATTCTTCTCATTTACTAGAAAACTCATTTACTACTCATCTTCCGCCGCACCACGCCACCACTTTAATCACCGCACCTCGATGCACTTCACCGTACCTCATTGTGCACTCTCAATTGCGATTAGAAATGTTTGCCGAAGGGGATATATCTAATCGAAAATCATTAGGAGAAGCTCATTCTCACCACTTCGATTTTGAATTTTTATGACTGAAATTTATCTTTCATTGAGCGGAGGAAGAGACGGAGGATGCTCTGAACATAAAAGGTACTCCCTCCGTCCCATTTTACTTAGCCACAATTAACTTTTGAAGTCAATGACGTCTAACTTTGATCGATTATATGTTTATATAGAGAAAGTATTAATAATATGAAAATTATATTAAAATGTTCTTTGTTAAAAATACTATCATAAAAGTATAAAATTATTAAATTTTGCATAAATATATTAGTTTAAATAATTGGTCAAAGTTTATCACCTTTGACTGGAAAAGTCAAAGATGGCTAAGTAAATTGGGACGGAGGGAGTAATATATAGGTCAATAATTTTAGTTTAGTTCTAATACAATACTTCATTTTGATTTCACTTCACGAGAATTTACAATTGGAGCACTTTCTGTGTTGTATTCCGTAGTTAAAAGGAATAGGTAGGTTCCGAAATTGTAACTTTTTTGTCTTTAAAGTAAAACTTATGTATTCTTTTAGACTAAGTTTTCAAAACAAAACAATGGAAAGGATAATAAATTTCATTTTACCTTTACTTCTTCTGTTCTTGGTCACACTTGAAAATTTTCAAAGGTGATAAATTCGTCACACTTGAAGTTTGTCATACGCAAGTACGCACTACGGAGATAATCAGGAAAAAACTACAAATGGGTTGTCTACAAGAAAGTCTTGAATAATTTGTAACTAAGTGCTTACTTATATTCAAACATTTGTTACATGTAGTATTATTTATTTATTAATTAATATTGATATTATTGTTTATTTGTAAAAAATATTTTAAAAATATTACGATTTAATTATATTTATATATTAACATATATAATATCTTCATTCTACATTCCGTGCAACGCACGGGTGGAATACTAGTATTTGTATAATTCACATGTGTATAACTATCACATTGTAATTCTATTAATTACTCCTTCAACCAACAAAATAATATTTAAAAATGTACAAAAGTTACTATCATGATAAAAATCGCTCATGTTGGTGTATTAAATATATGGTGGCCCAATTATACTGAGGTCATACCAACCCATTTCCTAGGCATATAGATTTTATAAATGGCATGATTAGTAGTATTTAAATTAGCGTATGTATACACTTATTTTATGACCCAAATGGTCCTATCTATAAATGTGTGTTATATATCTTATAGTGTCTCTTTCCTCGCCAATACTTCACGGTGGTAGCTAGTACTCACACCTCCCTTACTAATATTTTCTGTTTCAGATCGGAGCTTGTTTTTTACGCTCTCATAAAGTGTACTCAGAGTTAAGATTTATCTGTCTTTCATCATTGTTAAACTATAATTACAATTACTCATGGATTTTTTTTATAAAATACCTTTGTATCGGTCTTCTGTGTCTATGTTTTGTTTTGTGTGGCTAATTACGTTTTTTAATATTATTTATGTTGAGCATTAATTATGTTTCCCCTGTATTCAACAATCAAAATAACAAAGTAGGATAGAGTAGAGAAGAAACAGCTTTGATTCAATACCAAGAAAGATTTCGAACTACAAAGTAGGGCATCGAAATACAAGGTGCGGCTCTCTCACTCACTAGATTGATATATGCGTTGGTGAATTTCTAAAGTGACTTATGACTCATTCCTTTTAAGCTAAGACAATACTTATATGCCTAGTAAATGGGTTGAGTTGACCTATGTATGATTGAGCTCCTTTATTGAGGTGGCCCAATTGCACATTTTACAACATTTTGTAATAAAGCTAGTCTACTAATACTCAATTAAATACATTCAAGAGACAATACAAAAAATAACATTGATCACAATAAAATAATTACCAACAATCTCCCCCTTTGCGATCAAATGTGCTTCAGCTCTTATTCATCTCTGTCTCTTGAAGTATGACTTCTTCGGTGCCAGGGCATGTTCAAAATGCCGCAACGATTGTCGCATCTCAATCCTCTCGTTAATGGCCCAGAGCAGTTTGGTCATCCTATAAAAGTCCTTGAGTTCTTCTTCATTGGCTTCTTCAAGAATGATTTGTTTCTGTAGATCTTCAAGCTTAGCTTTGAAGATCTTGAGTGCAGCCCAGTGATGTTAGTTTTCTCGCACTTAAAATAGATCGTAGTATAGGGTGTAAGTACGAGTATCGTCTCCACAGGGACGGACAAAAGGGAATTAAGAATTAATTAAATTCAGCGATTGAAAAGAAATAAAATAAAGTAAATTGTGCGAGATTTGGGTTGATGGAAAATTAAATTGCAATTGAACGAATAAAATAAATGGGTTGTTTTTAATTAATGACGAAGGAAACAGAGATTGATTCCAGGGTAATCGGATTTCTGGCTGATCAGGCTTAATCACATGAATTTAATTTAATTGAGCCTTGCTAATCATTCCTAAGTTCTAATCGCTCTCGTGGCGTAGAGTATAATAGTTTAGGGAACCAGACTGATCTCTCATGCGACATGTATCTAAAATTATTGTCAAAACGAACGAGTGTACGGTCCCTTAATCGTTACTAATCTCTTAGCGAACGATTAAATGTGTGTGAAGGTATCCTAGAATAAATTAAATCTTCCTTGATTGGTTTGTAGCATATAATGGGCACACAACTATTTTTTTACCCAAGGAAGTAGGGTGTCGAACCACAGAGAAGCGGACAATAAAATAATTAAGCACAAACTAAGGATTAAAGTTGGGAATGTGTTTCTTTTTATTTTTGTTTGCTTGGAAAAGTAATTAAATAAAAGTGATTGAGAGAAGTGATTTTTATCAACACAAAGTTCAACCAATAGGAAGTAGGGGTAGAAATTGGCAACTAATTGTTCAATGCTCATTTGTAAGACATAATTGCTAATTTTATTCTTAGACAGATTGTGAGAAGTTGAAGATAAATATTTTAGGACCCAACACAAGTCACCTAAAATAAGTAACTAGTCAACATTTCCTAGTGATGGCCAAAACGTGACAGTTGGTATCAGAGACGCGTTCAGGTTCGGGTTCGTGTTGTGCACATTTGGGAGCATGGCTGGAAACGTTGACACTAGCATGTCCAACTTCACCGAGGAACGTGGGAGGGATGTAAATCCTAACCATGGCAAGAAGAAGCGTGATCAAAGCAAAGCTCGAGGGGAGATTCTTGCTTTGGAGGAAGCTGTCGAAGGGCTGGGCGCTAAGCTCGAGAGGGTCGAGAACGGCGCAAACTTGCTGGAGAACCATATGTTTGAGCAACTTAGCCTTGTGAAGGATGATGTGGGGGACCTCGATGCCCGATTTGTTCAACTGGAGGAAAAGGTAATGGATGCTATCCAATCTTTGCAAGTTAGTCTTGAGGGTATGCGTGAAGAGTTGGCGTTGTGTAAAAAGGTTGCTGCCAGTGGTGGGACAACGATAAACCTAGCCCATACCCCTAAGGTTGACTATCCGAAGCCTTCTAAGTTCCATGGAGTTCGAGATGCTAAGGAAGTCGAGAACTACTTGTGGCAAATGGAGCAATACTTTGACAACCTCAACCTAGAGGATGAGACAGCGAGGATCAAGACGGCCACATCCTACCTAGCGGATACGGCCATGTTATGGTGGCGAAGAAGGCATGCGGACATTGAGCGGGGCGTTGCACGGATTGACACTTGGGACGACTTCAAGAAGGAGTTAAAGAGGCATTTCTATCCGGAGAACGTCGTCTTCGAGGCACGCAAGAAGCTAAGGGAGTTGAAGCAAAGAGGTACGATTCGTGACTATGTGAAAGACTTCACAACCCTTATGCTCCAAATCCCCAACTTGTCCCAAGAAGACCTACTTTTCTATTTCGTGGATGGATTACAAAGTTGGGCTAAACAAGAGGTGCAACGGCGGAATGTTCAAACGGTGGATGAAGCCATTGCCGCTGCTGAATCCTTGACGGACTTCCAGCACCATAGTTATGGGGAGGCATCCAAGAGAAAAGACAAGAACCCCGTCAAAGGTGGGGGAGAGAGACATGACAATGTGGGAAAGGAGAACTCACGAAAATCATTCTTCAAGAAGGGAGATAAGAGTTTGGGGCGTGAGGAGTACGAGGCAAAGAAGAAGTCCTTTGTACCGAAGGGTGGTTGCTTCGTATGCAAAGGACCGCATACCATGAAGGACTGTCCTAAGCTCGGTTCGTTGTCTGCCATAGTGGAGCAACAAGAAGCGGAGGCCCGAGATGAGGAGACGAGCAAGATGGGATCTCTCCAAATCCTTAATGCTCTTAAGGCAAAGACGATGCCTACGACGACAAACAAGGGGCTCATGTACGTTGGGGCATACATCAATGGGAAACCAACAAGGGCGTTGGTGGACACGGGCGCAACGCATAACTTTGTGACTGAGGAGGAAGCCAAGAGGGTTGGTCTCCAATGGTCCAGAGGCGAGGGGTGGCTTAAAACAGTTAATGCCAAGGCTCAGCCCCTGAACGGCGTGGCACGAGGTGTGAATCTACGCCTAGGCGCTTGGAAGGGCCAAGTGGATTTTTCGGTGGCACCAATGGATGACTTCAAGATTGTTCTAGGGATGGACTTCCTGAGACAGGTAACTGTGATCCCTATGCCATCCTTTAGAACGGTTTGCATTCTTGAGAAGGGTTCACCGTGCATGATACTGACATTGGAAACTCCCAATGAGCGGCCAAGTGGGGCTAAGACATTGTCGGCTATGCAAATAGCCAAGGGGGTGAAGAAGGGAGAACCGACATTCTTAGCCGTACTCAAGGTGGATGATGAGACGGAAGGGCCGACGGACATACCACCTCTTATTCAAGCTGTCCTTGAGGAAAACAAGGACGTGATGCCGGCAAAGTTACCCGACAAGCTACCACCTAGGAGGGAGGTGGTCACAAGATCGAGTTGGAACCGGGTGCAAAACCGCCCGCAATGGCACCCTATCGCATGTCCCTAAGTGAGCTCGAGGAGCTACGTCGCCAACTCGATGAGCTGTTAGGGACCGGGAAGATGAGACCATCGAAGGCACCTTATGGCGCACCGGTGCTATTCCAAAAGAAGCATGATGGGACGCTAAGGATGTGCGTGGACTACCGGGCACTTAACAAGGTAACGATCAAGAACCGCTATCCTATTCCTTTGATTGCCGACCTATTTGATAGACTTGGTGGGGCCAAGATATATATCGTGGTCTATAGCAACTCAATGGAGGAGCATGTGGAGCACTTACGCATTATCTTCCGAGTACTCCGGGAGAATGAGCTTTATGTCAAGAAGGAGAAATGCACGTTCGCCACGGAGGAAGTACACTTTCTTGGTCATGTCATTGGGCATGGGAAACTCATGATGGACATGGGGAAGATCAGGGCAATCGTGGAATGGGAGGCATCGACCAAGGTAAACATTTCCCAGTGATGGCCAAAACGAGACTAGTTGTTTAAGTGCAACGACAACCTTAATTATCAACTATATTATTTACCCAACCCCGTGGTGTAAATAATATAATTAAATAATTAAATTCTCCCGTAAAACTTCAATCCGGGACAAGGTAAAAGAAGTTCAACGGTGTGTTCAGAAAGTGTTCATTTGTGTATTTAACAAACAATATGTTTATGATTGAGTACTCATAATATATATCACAAACACAACATAATTAATTTTCTGGACACAACAATCTAAATAAAACAAACTTAACAATTAAAATCAATACAAATTAAAACATGATAAGAACAATTAATTAACCAATTTCTAGCCCCAAATTTATTTAGCTATACATGTTGGGAAGCATAGAAATATATGAATCCATGATTAAAGTACAAGATTTAATGAGATAAGGAAGATCAAACTTGTGGTAGATGACAATCCTTAGAGCTTTGATGCTAATCTTGACTTAATCTTGGATGAGAAAGTGATTAATTGTGGTTGAAGATGAGTTGATGATTTGGGGTTGAGAAATGAAGAGAGAAGGGAGAGGGAATGTTTCTAGGATGTTTAGAGAGAAGTTGGTCCGAGATTATGTGTGGAAGGAGATGGATTAAGGCAATATAATGATAAGAGAATTAATGATTAATTGCTGGAATTTACGGAGCATATAGTTTATGTACAACAAAGCGTAGTAAAGTTCCAATAGTGGCATGTAGCTCAACGGACAAGCGTTTCAGGAGAAAGCTCGGAGATAGCGGGATCGATTCTCGGCTTCAACATTTTGTTCTTTTCTTTGCTGCATTCAGAAGGAATATAACAATTGCCAGCTGATCATGTTCAACATTGACCACTTAGCACACTGGTTGTAATAGGCATTCTTCTACCCTTTGTTCATTGATCAAATCCCAGCTTCACCATTTTTAATTTTGCTTCTTTTCTTCAATTTACTCCTTATTTGTTTTGAAGGAAATTCAACTTTTATTGACCTCCAACTTGAACTTTTATTTTCTTCTTTTGTTCACACTCTAATGTATCCAAATAGCATCAAAAGTACCTGAAAATAAAAAATACCCGTGTAGAACTGCACAAGTACAAACTAACGACAAATAATAAAAATATGTACAAAAGTAGAACTTTAATAACTAAAATTAACAACAAACTAAGCCTAAAAAGTGTGTAAAATATAAGTACATCAAATCCCCCACACTTAGGCTTTTGCTTGTCCTCAAGTAAAACAAACAACAAACACAAAAATATACACAATTTGATAACATTTACAAACATAACTAAATAAATCACATATCCACCTCTAATGTCCACTAAGCGTTCCAGTACCCTGAAATGTCACAAAATAACGCATTGAGAGTAAACCGAGTATTATTGCCTATCACTAAAATTTTCAAATTAAACTTTTAACACAAACACCTATAGATCTAAATTAGTTCGGGTTATGCAGAACAAGTTTCTCCAATCCGCTAAATTAAAAAAAATGACACAAATAGATCAATTAGGACTTTTTCGGTGAGTGGCGAGATTAATGAGTGTGGCTAGTTGGAAGGAAGGTTTGGTGTAAGAATATACAGAGAGAGTTAGATTGTACTAATACTGAGCGGATCATCACAAGAATTTACAAAAATTTGGAGCATACAAAACAATGAGAAATATAAACATGAAAAGTAAAAAATGGGGTTTTACAAAAGATATTACAACAAGAATTTAATGTGCCTCTTTTGTTTTGTTTTTTTTTGTTGTTTTTTTTTTGTTTTTTTTTTCAATTTTTCTTCTTTTTGTTTCTCTCTTTTTTTTGATTTTTTTTCAAAGAGGGCACACACTGAACATTACAATGAAAAACTAACCCCAAAATTTACAAACAAATATGTACTTCACTCATATGACACTTAATAGTAGCTTCATTTATTCACTCTCAAGCAACAAGACAATCTACTCTAGGATTAGAAAAGATTAACTTTGGGTAGGGCTTCAGAAGGTTATGTATTTACAAGGTTACAAAAAAAAGAATTAGTAACAAGTTAAGTAAGATATTTTACACTTGTACACTGAAAAGGCTCAAACGGGGTTACTACGGAAAGTGTTATTTATTTACAAAGGGATAGTGTTTGGCTTCATGGGTAAACAAAGATGGCCTAAATCATTTCTAAATGTGTCAAGTTCAAATAAAATTTCAAGGAGAATAAATGTATGAACATCTTAAACTGCATAAACTTTCACTAATTCAACTATTAACCAATAAACTGGAAAAATAAAATCTAAGGTGTTTAATGTTAAAGTGTTAAAAAGAATCAAGTTCAAAGCTAATACTAAGTTACTCTTAAAAAATTATAGTGACACTTCTCAAACTCAAAGCACATTTCGTCAAAAGAGGTGAATGAATAATTTTAAAAAGTTATGAAAGTAACTAGAAACAAAAAGTGTAAACTAATGTGTTGTTTGTCTATTGTTGTATTTTGGATAAGACTGGTCTTTACTTTTCCAAACAAACACACAAAATAAAAATAAAAGAAAATAAAATCACACAAACACGCAAGGAAAAAGAAAAAAATATTCACACAAGAAATTAGGGTCGAACTACCCACTCCCCCACACTTAAAATTTGCACTGTCCTCAGTGAAAAATAAATTAAAGGAGTGTAAAAAAAACTTCCCTTAAGTGCGGACGAATGATGTTGAGATGTCCTTTCGAGCGGATGTGGCCCCTTTAGAGTCCAAAAACAAAAACCTAGACTTTTTTTTTTCTTTTCTTTTTTTGCTTTTTTTTTTTGCTTTTTACAAACTTGGGTTGCCTCCCAAGAAGCACTCGTTTAAGGTCATTAGCTTGACCCATGTCTCTTCATTCATATATCGGATCAGTGAGGCAATACACAGAAGTTGCCTCTTGTCTCTCACCATCATGGTATAGTTTCAACCGTTGTCCATTTACCATGAGTTTTTGGCCGCTTTTGTTTAACAACTGGACTGCTCTGGATGGAAATGCTTCAAGTACTTCAAATGGACCCAACCATCGGGTCTTTAGCTTTTCGGGAAAGAATTTGTAACGTGAGTTAAATAGAAGAACTTTATCTCCCCGTTCAAATTTTCTTCGGCTGATCACCCGGTCATGCAAAACTTTTGTTCTCTCCTTGTAGAGTTTTGAGCTATCATAAGCTACAAGTCTGAATTCTTCAAGTTCATTTAGCTGCAACAGTCGTTTCTCACCCGCCAATGCAAGATCCATGTTGAGTGTCTTGATTGCCCAATATGCTTTGTGTTCAACCTCAACAGGAAGGTGACATGCTTTCCCATACACCAATTTGAATGGTGAGGTGCCGATGGGATTTTTGTAAGCAGTGCGATATGCCCATAGTGCATCATCAAGCTTTCCGGCCCAATCCTTTCGGGAAGGATTAACAACTTTCTCGAGAATTGTTTTGATTTCTCGGTTTGAAAGTTCCACTTGGCCATTTGTTTGCGGGTGGTATGGAGTTGAGAGTCGGTGGTGAATCCCATATTTGGAAAGGACACGTTCCAATGCTTTGTTACAAAAATGAGTACCATTGTCGGTGATGAAAGATCGTGGAACTCCGAATCGGGAGAAAATATTCTTCTGAATGAATTGGATCACCACTTTGGCATCATTTGTCGGTGTGGCAGCTGCTTCTACCCATTTAGAAACATAATCAACAGCTACAAGGATGAACTCTTTCCCATTTGATTTTGGAAATGGCCCCATAAAATCGAGCCCCCACACGTCAAAAAATTCGACTTCAAGTATGCCATGTTGAGACATTTCATTCTTTCTTCCAATATTGTCGGTACGTTGGCAAAGATCACAGTTTTTTCACAAATTTGCTTGCATCTTTGAAAGTAGTGGGCCAAAAGAAACCCCATTGTAAAATCTTTGCAACAGTACGAGAGCTTCCATGATGTCCCCCATATGCTGAGGAATGACAATGGTGCAAGACATTTGAAACTTCATCTTCGGACAAACACCATCGAATGACTCCATCGACACACCTTCTATAGAGAAAAGGTTCTGCCCAATGATAGTAGCAGGAGTCATATTTTAACTTCTTCTTTTCAGCATGTGTAGCACCATGTGGAATTACCCCATGAGAAAGGTAATTTGCAATATCGGCAAACCATGGATCGAAATTTTGAGCAGCCATAAGTTGTTCCCCAATGAAATAATCATTGATTGGCATCTTGGTATCACAAGGAATCTCAAGTCGAGATAAATGACCGGCAACAACATTTTCAGATCCTTTTCTATCACGGATTTCCATGTCAAACTCTTGTAGTAACAAGATCCACCGCAACAACCTCGGTTTTGCATCTTTTTTGTTGATGAGGTATTTGATAGCCGCATGGTCGGTATAGACAATAATCTTGCTACCGATAAGGTAAGATCGGAATTTTTCAATGGCAAAAATTAGGGCAAGGAACTCTTTTTCAGTTGTGGCATAATTTGATTGGGCATCATCAAGAGTATGACTTGCATAATAAATGGCATATACTTCTTTGCCTTTGCGTTGACCCAGAATGGCTCCCATGGCATAATCGCTCACATCACACATGAGTTCAAAAGGAAGACTCCAATCAGGTGGCCTAATAATTGGTGCAGTAGTTAAGGCCAACTTGAGTTTTGAAAATGCGGTGCAACAAGATTCATCAAAATTATACTCCACATCTTTTGAGAGAAGATTGGTTAAAGGCTTTGATATTTTTGAAAAATCCTTGATAAACCGTCGATAAAATCCCGCATGGCCAAGAAAACTACGAATCCCCTTGATGGAAGAAGGGGGTGGCAATTTCTCAATTACTTCTATCTTTGCCGGGTCTACTTCATGGCCCTTTTCAGAAATTTTGTGCCCAAGCTCAATGCCTTCGGTTGCCATGAAATGGCATTTTTCCCAGTTGAGGACAAGATTTGCTTCTTCACATTTGATGAGCACTTTATCAAGATGTTCAAGACAATCATCAAATGAAATCCCATAAACCGAGAAATCATCCATAAAAACTTCCATAATTTCCTCGACAAGATCCGAGAAAATAGCTAGCATACATCGTTGAAAGGTTCCTGGTGCATTACATAATCCAAACGGCATTCTGCAATATGCAAAAGTACCATAAGGAAATGTAAATGTCGTCATTTCTTGATCATCCGGATGAATTGGGATTTGGAAAAATCCAGAGAATCCGTCAAGAAAACAGAAATATTTGTGCTTAGCCATCCTCTCCAGCAATTGATCAATAAAAGGAAGTGGAAAATGATCTTTCCGAGTTTCCTTGTTTAGCTTGCGGTAATCAATGCACATGCGCCATCCAGTGACTATTCGTGTAGGAATCAGCTCGTTTTTGTCATTCTTTACAGCAGTAATTCCTCCTTTCTTTGGTACCACATGGATAGGACTTACCCATTTACTGTCCGAAATGGGGAAAATGATACCCGAACTCAATAGTTTAAGAATTTCTTTTTTAACAACATCTTTCATGTTCGGGTTGAGGCGTCTTTGGTGCTCAATGCTCGGCTTGTGATCATCCTCCAAGTAAATGCGGTGCATGCAATAAGATGCCTTTATGCCAACAATATCATCAATGGTGTAGCCAATAACTCTGCGATGGCTTCGTAAGACTTGCAATATTCTTTCCACTTGTTGAAGATCCAAATCAGCATTCACAATGACAGGATAAGTGGAATTCGGGCCAAGAAAAGCATATTTTAAAGTAGATGGAAGTGGTTTGAGTTCTACTTCAGGTGTTTTTCCTTTGACATTCAAGGATTGATCTTCAAGATTAAGCACTTCAAATTTAAGTGTTTTAGGCATCGGTAAAGATATGCTTTGCAACATTTCGAGACATAAATTAACCATTTCATTGGCTTGCTCATCTGCAACAGATTCTCGTATAGTGTACTCCATGGGATCTTTAGAAAGTCAATAAGACTTATCAAATGTCTTTATGATACAAGAGTCTATAACATCAGCATAGTAACTATCAAGGATACAAGGTGTATCCTTACTCAGCTCTTGTACATTGATTCTATCTTATCATCCCCAATCTCAAGGATAAGGGTACCCTTTTTACGTTGATAATTGCTCCTGCCGTAGCTAGAAAGGGTCTCCCGAGAATAACAGGAACTCGAGCATCTTCCTCCATATCCAAGACAACAAAGTCTCCCGGGATATAATACTTGTCAATTTTGACAGGAACATCTTCAAGAATGCCGATAGGATATTTGACAGATCGATCAGCCAATTGTAACGCCATTGTTGTTGGTTTGGGATCCCCCAAGTGTAGCTTTTGACATAGTGAATAGGGAATTAAGCTAACACTTGCACCAAGATCACAAAGAGCTTTGTTAACTTTAGATCCACCAATGATACATGGAATTGAGAAGCTTCCAGGATCACGTAACTTGGGTGCAATTTTGTTTTGGATTATGGCACTACATTCTTGGCTCATTACAACAGTGGCTGGATTCTCCTTCTTCTTTGTGAGAATATCTTTGAGAAATTTAGCATATGAAGGAATTTCTGTAATGGCATCAAGCAAATGAATTGAGATATCCAACTGTTTGATAACATTCAAAAATTTAGTTCTCCGCTCCTCCATATTAGCTTTCTTCAATCTGTTCGGATAAGGAACTGGGGGAATGTATTTCCTTACCGAACTGTCTCTTTCTTTCTTCGACCCTTCACGATCATTAGATGATTTTGGCATGGTGCCGACATCAAGTTCATTGTTGTTGTTTCCACCTTTCTGTTGTTGCTCGGCCCTTTCCTCCAACACTTCATGTTCTTGTTCATCACTAGAAAGGGGCAAGGATTGATGTTGTTTCCCACTCCGAGTAGTGACGACATTGATTTGCTCCCTTGGGTTTTCGGGACAAGCAGGCAGCTTACCCGTCACCTTAGTTGATGATGTAGATACTTGATTAGCAATTTGATTCTCAAACATCTTGTTGTGAGCTTGAAGTTGACCAAGTTCTTCGGTGATTTGTTTGAGGGTTTCAGCTTGAGATAACTGGGACTTGAGAAGTTGGTCAACAATGTTTTCTAGAACAGGAGTTTGGGTTGTTTCAAGAGTGGGGAGAAGTGGTTTTTGCTGTTGATTTGAAGGGTATAGAAGATTTTGAGTGGGTTTATAGTGTTGCTGGTTCACAATACCTTTGGCCACCTCTGAATTGCTGTTGTTGGTTTTGGAAACCGGGTGGTGCACTCCGGTAAGATGATTGTGGATTAGCAGCTCCATTTTGATTGCTCCAGGAAAAACCGGGATGGTTTCTTCCTTGAGGATTGAAATTACCAAATTGATTTTGTTGGGGCTGCCTGTTGTAGTTGACATAGTCATCTTGTTCCATTGCTTCCCATGGACAAGTAGACTGATTGTGTTGTCCACCGCAAGATTCACACATAAGAACGGGAATGGGAGTTGGAGTTGATGTAGAGTTTTGCACAAGAGAGACTTGTGCCACCTTTTGGATTAGATTCATCATGCTATCAACCTTTGTTGTTATGGTCGACATTTGATCAACTTCATACATGCCTCCGATTTTTGGTGGAGCAGATGATCGCTCAGAATACCATGTTGATCCATTTGATGAAATCCGCTCCATCAATTCTTCTGCCTCTTCAAGTTCCAGGCACATGAATGATCCATTTGCTGACGCATCCACAAGTATCCGAGAATTTTCGTGTAGGCCTTCATAGAAAGCCGTCATCAAGTGCCAATTTTGGATGTTATGATGTGGACACTGTCGCTGAAGATCTTTGAATCTTCCCCAAGCCTCGTAGAGGGGCTCATTGGGATTTTGCTTGAAATTTTGAATCATTCTTCGGATTTTCGCCGTTTTAGATGGCAAGAAAAATCTTTTGAGAAATTCACCATGAAGTTGATCCCAAGTGGAGAAGTGATTATCCGGAAAAGAGTCAAGCCAACTCTGAGCTCGATCCCTTAGAGAAAATGGGAACAGGCGTAGTCTGACAGCATCAGTTGGCACACCATTGATTTTGAAGGTGTTGCATGCTCGAAGGAACTTTGTGATGTGATTATTTGGATCCTCCGTTGTCGCTCCGCCAAATTGAGTATTTGAAACCATATGAATGACGACAGGCTTGATTTCAAAGTGATTCATGTTAATCTCTGGTGGAATAACACTGTCATGCTCATCCACGGGAGGCGTAACATAATCATACAGCGGTTTCCTGGTCCTCGTAACCTGATCCACGATTTGTTGATCGGGTACCTGCTCATTAACAACAATATCGTTTGACATTTTTTTATTTTTTTCTATTCACGTATGTGCTTTTCAATGTCAGAGATGAATAACAATTCACAATTCGCATCACGTGAACGTGTGAGCATAAGCAGAAGGGAATTGGGATTGGGATTGGGGAGAGAGAGAGAGAGAGAGAGAGAGAGAGAGAGAGAGAGAGAGAGAGAGAGAGAGAGAGAGAGAGAGAGAGAGAGAGAGAGAGAGATGAAAAGAAAAAATAAACACGGAATTAATTAATTAATTAATATTCGCACGTAGTCAATTGGTATAAACCGAATAAGACTAGTGAGCCCTTAAAGCATTATGAATATATACAGTAATTCACCAGGATGCGGATGGGCCGATAGATATGGTGATTTGAGGGAAGAAAAGAAATAGCTACAGTAATAAATACAATCTCCATCAAGATGCAGCTATGCCGACAGTCTGGGGATTATTAAGAAAAAAATAAAAATAAAAAGTGCACTCCACCAACAAGTGGACACGGCCGACAAGCTTGGGGATGCAAAATTTAAAAAAATGTTGAAATTAAAGTGCGGAAATTAAATTGCGATAATATAAGTGCACAAATTAAATTGCGATAATTAAAGTGCAGAAATTAAAAAGTTGGGGTTTTAACCACCATAAAAAGAAAAATAAACGGTCCGACCATATAGGCGGAGTATCCTTTGAAATATAATGTACAAGTAAGCGGTCCGACCATATAGGCAGAATATCCTTTGAATTAAAATGTACAAGTAAGCGGTCCAACCATATAGGCGGATTATCCTTTGAATTAAAATGTAACAATATGTTCAATGGTCTGAATGTCCAGATATGTTCAGTCAACAAGTCCAACTCCAATGCTCAGGTAAGCTGATTAATCACAGTCCTTTTTTTTATTTTTTTTTTGTTGTTTTTTTTATTTTTTTTTTTGATTTTTTTTTGAACTTTAATTAATCACTTTTTTTAACCTGCAAAGGTAAAAAGATAACAACAAAATAATATACACACAATTTACAATAACTAAAATCAAAAGTTTATGCTCTAATTTTTTTTTTCAAAACCGCTTCCCCGGCAACGGCGCCAAGTTGGTTTGTAGCATATAATAGGCACACAACTATTTTTTTACCCAAGGAAGTAGGGTGTCGAACCACAGAGAAGCGGGAAATAAAATAATTAAGCACAAACTAAGGATTAAAGTTGGGAATGTGTTTCTTTTTATTTTGATTTTGATAAAAAGAAACGCATTCCCAACTTTAATCCTTAGTTTGTGCTTAATTATTTTATTTCCCGCTTCTCTGTGGTTCGACACCCTACATACTGGCCATTCTAGGTTACAAGAGATATCAATTAAATCATTCAAACTCAAATTAAATCAAGATTCATGCAATTAATCCATCATGAGTTTAGTCATACATCATGATTCACCCCTTCATCAATCCTAAATCCCTAGAATTAATTGTCTTTAATTAAAAAGTAGGAACTTACAAATAATCCAAGGGGATTGAAGAACAAGATGGAAAACTAGAAGAAATTTCATCTCTAGGCCTCTCTCTAAGCTCCGTAAGAAAAAAACGGGGGTTTACGAGGTGTTTAAATAGAAAACAGATCAATCCGGGCTGAAATAGGGCTCCTGGGGGCGAAAACTGCCATGCACGGCATGCGTCCCCCATGCACGGCCAAACATACCCTAAACGGACTAACCTAGATCATAGAAGCTAAATAAATAACCAAGCCAAAACCAGTTGTGGCTTTGATACTCTATCAAGAGTTTGAGTTTCATATATTTTAAAATGTGAACTTCATTGAGGGATGAAACTACACATTATATATTGATTTAATAATTTATTTCTTTCTGGTGTGAGACAAACATTTCAACATACTTAAACATAACCAAATTATAAATATATAAAACAATAAACTACAAATATAATTTTGTTTGCAAAAGCGATTTTAGTTAGTTTTATAGGTGAAAGTGGCCAGTAAGTTATATGATGGGAAATCGCACTTTTAGTCCTTGAAATAGTCACCATATTGAAATGTCAGACCCGTATTTCTGAGATTGTAAATGTAACCCCTCAAATTCTCCAAATTGTTGTAAATGTGGTCCTTTGAGGGGTGAAATGTACTCCTCACCTCACATTCCAAATTGATGTAAATACGACACTGTTTCACACTGTAGTGACACTGTTTGACACTGATTTGCACTGTTTGACACTGTTTGGTATAGATTTGTTTACCAAATAAGGAAGTTAAAAAAGTATGACAAACATTTTGGGACATCCGTTTCGGGAAAGTGTGACAAACTTTAAGGCATGAAGGAGTATTATACAAAGTATTACTACCTCCATCCCGTTATGATAGTCCCATTTTACTTTATCGGTCTGTCCCACTAAGATTGTCATATACCAAATTTGGTAAAGTTTGTGTGGCTCTAAATCATTCTTACTTTATTCTTATTTTATCAATTCAATATCAACCACATAAACCACTTTTTATTAATTTGTGTATCACTCCCTTTTGTCCCATTGTTAGCGGGACAGAGGGAGTATGTAGTATTTGTTAACATTATTCGTTAATGTGTAAATGAATGTAAAAAGTATGAACGTAGTTAATACACACACATTTTTTTTTAAAGGAAAATGTAGTTACAAACCATAAGTGGTATGAAGTCTGTTTTAGAATAAGAAGAAATGAATAAATATTATAATAAGGTTTTCACACCCTACACATTTCAAAACACTTTCCTATTACCCACATTCATAATATGGTCAATTTGTTCAATATTCACCGCAAATCAATGTTTTCAATTCACACCGCTTAAGACAAAATGTGGAAGTAACACTTATTTAAGTGTTTTTTTTGTGATTTAGCAACTTGTAACGTAGTTTTTTAAATATATTAACTTTATCCATAATAATATATAGTACTCCGTATATTTTCTTAGAATCCATTTACATTGTCATTAATCTATCATCTTAAACTACAAAAATATTCATGATATGTGACGGAAGGAGTTTTTGGGCATATCTTTTTTATCTTTTTAAATACAATTTAATAAATATATTTATGTGTAACGTTGACTTTATTCAAAAAAAATCAACCAATTCAGTTTTGCAATTGAGACATATACAAATTTTACTAATTCATCCTATACGGGTAGTATTTTTCTAACACGAGAAATTAAGCATTATTCAAATATATATTTTTAGGGTTTGCTAATAAAAAGTATTCTAACTATAATTAATTCACAACTCAACACATTTACACATAGATTCATCAATTTAACATATATAATATATTCGTACAAATTAAAGCTTACAAACAATGCTTAACTCATGCCATCAGAAATATTAGGGGTGTCAATTAAGTTATAAGCTATATTCTTTGTTTTCTTTACTTGCATAATTAATGTTGTTTTTACTTTTTAGAAGTAAAATGTTTAGAATTTATGTTGTTAAGAAATTTACTTTTTACTTTATCACAATTAAGTTTTTGTAGCCATACCAATTTCAATTGAATCATATTAATATGTTGGTATATTATGTTAAGAAATTTACAATCCGTAATCTTCAATTCACAAATGATATCACAAAAGCAATTCACTCATGACATGCATTCTCACAAATGATTACTATAATTATTAAAATCAATAAATCATTCAACATATTACTGAAATGCTGGCCTGCTGGAGGCTGGGAGAGTCAGCGTCTCAGAGAAATAAAGATGGTCAGGTTGCACGTGGCAGGATTTTGGAGCAGGGAAGTGGAGCGGCCCGCAGCACAGCCGCACGGTGACATGATCAGGAGGCGGTAGGGCTGGCAGTCATGCCATTGGTGAATCGGCGGCTTGGCGGACTGGCCCTCTGTGCGCGTCTTTGACTCTCCGCAATCTGGGTTTGGGACTTCCGAATTCTGTCTTAACCTCTTCGGGTATCATATATCAGTGTACCTTAACCTCCGCTGAATGCCTATTTCTATACTTGCTTTATTGGACCTAATTCACCCAAATGTTTAGGCAGGAAGCTTGTCTATTTTCTCACGGTGGTTTGTATATAGTATGATTAGCTTGCATACGGAGTATTTTTTTAAATACCAAACATGTGATTCTTATCCTACTTGCTTGTTGAACGGAACATAGCATCCATTGGATAAGCCATATAATCACACTTGCTATCACATGAATGCCATATAATTACAACAACATAATTTTTTTTGTTCTTCTTTAATTTCAACAATATTAGTTTAGAATTTGTGAACATATGTTTAACTAGACAAAACATATGTTAAACAGGATTTATCTTATCCCTCTTGGCGTTGGACTGTTTTTGAGGAGGTGATGACACTTGTTTTAAATAGCACATTGCTTCTTATTCCAGTGGACTCTCGTCTAAGTGTTGTCGAATGTATATTGTTATTTTATATTGAACCAGTCCAAATGGATCCCTTTATTTGTATGTTGAATACTTTTACCAAAGGTCCAATACATCCAACCTTTAGGCCAACTATCAAGTGTACTCCATTCATTTGATTCTCACTCTTATAGTTAGCCATGTATGGCGACATGGCGTGTGTGCCAACATGAATGGAGTTTCGCAACTCCCATTGATCAAAACTAAAACAGAATCTCATTCATTCGATTGATGTTAAGTTTATAATATAAAAATAAAATAAATGATAAGCAAAGCAAGGGTTTTCAGGAAATTTAAGCGACAAACTTTAATCACATGTATGTCTATGAAAAATATTATAGTCTTGTATTAGTCTCCAAATACATCAATAAATGTGTGATTTAGTTTTTGTAAATGTGCTATCCTAATTTTAAAACCATGGAGCTAGACACTATATAATTGCTACATTTGACTCTAGTTTAAAAAATATGTTGTACACAAAACTAGTTAATTCACTACTTAATTTGCTATAACTCGATTTAATAGTTACATAAATAGTTAATTAGTTTTTTACAATTTTTTATTAATCGCTACATTTTTTAGATGGATCGTCCTAGATATTTGGTTGATATGGGTAACCTCGAGCGCAACCGAACGAAAGAGCTTGCGAGGAAGAGATCCCGCAAAGGTAAATCGCATATCGGCTCTTCATCTCAAAGTCGAGATAATTTTGATACGGGTTACGTAAGGAGGGATGAGGATGCGATGACCGACGAACAACTAGAACAAGAATTGCACCGACATAATTCCCGCTTTTTTCAAGACCAACCGAGGACCATTGACGAAGAAGAGCTCGAGGACGAGGACGACGATGTGGAGGAAGCAATTCCGGAGAGCCACGACGAGGAGGAGGAGGAGGGTGGCGGCAGCCATGACGCCGACCAACCAGCCTCATCCCAAACAGGTACAAAAAAAGTAAATCTGAATTAATGGCTAATAATTTTTCTAAGTGGAAGGACCCGAACACCGGGAATTTGACCGCAACTTGCAAATGGTGCAAGAAAAACTATAGCTTGGGGATTTCCGGCGGATACGGATCCGCCACAAGACACCTTAAGTCCAAACACCCGGTGGAGTATGCAAAATTAGGCGGCGGAACGGGGAAGCAAACGCAAATATCGAGGTTTGCAAATAACCAACAAGCTTTTGGTAATTTCTCATACAATGATGCACAAAATTTGACAGGTATGGCTAACTTACTTGTTGAAGAAAATTTGCCTTCTTTGTTTTCTGAAAGTCTTGCTTTTCGTGATTATGCACAAACTTGTTTAAATCCGCAATATAGAGGTTATAGTCGCAAAACGGTTAAGAAAGAAATTTCAAGGCTTTATGGTGCGGAAAAGGTAAGGTTACAAAATTATTTTGCAAACTTTGATGGACGTGTTACTGTATGTTCTGACATATGGGAGGATACTTATCATAATTTACATTATTTGGGTCTGACTGTACATTATATTGATAATGATTGGCATATGCATAAACATGTTTTTGCTTTCCGTGAATTTAATGATCGTCACACCGCTGAACATATTTATATTTTGATTGAACGTATTTTAATTGAGTATAATTTAATTGATAAGGTGTTTGCTATTGGTTTTGATAATGCTACTAATAATACTGCTGCTATTCCTAGATTGCGTGAATTGTGTGGTTCTACTTCTTTGATGGGTAGATTTTTTCATCAACGATGTGCATGTCATGTTCTAAATTTATGTGTGCAAGATGATCTAAAAGCGTTGGGAGCATCGTTGGAGGTAGTCAAGGAGGGGATTAGACGTATTTGGGTAATGGACAACTTAGGAAAAAATGGCATGATTATTTGATAGAAAGGGGTGAGAGATATGTGGCTTTTCCAAAAGATTTGTCTATTCGTTGGAATAGTACCTATAAGTTAATTGGAGTTCTTCTTAGATATAAACAACATTTTCCTGCTTTTATGAAACAATATGATAACTATATTATAAACTCGGCTGAGATCGACACCTGTGAAAAAATTTGTAATGCTTTGATATATTTTAATAATGCAACTGAAACTTTTAGTCATGTTTATAAACCTACCTCAAACCTATTTATTCGTGAAGCTGTTAATCTCGCCGGTGTTTTTTCAAATTTTGAGAATGCTGATTATGTGAGTTATTTTGCTGGTTTTATGAAGGAAAAGTTTTTAAAATATTATTCACATATTCCGCATATTTATGGTATTGCATTTGTTCTCGATCCTCATTTTAGACTTGGTTCTTTAGAAGAATGTTTGAATTATTATTATGCTGCTTTTTTTGGTCCATTGCCAATGTATGAGGACAACCCAATTGATCCAAAAAAAGAATACAACGAGGTTAGTGATATACTTTATGCATTATTCAATGAGTTTCATGCACAATATGGCAATGCGCCCCCTCCCCCGACACAAACATCATCTAAAGGAAAATCAATTTTCAAATCTACGTTTTTCAATCTTATTAAAAAAACGAAATCAACTCTCGTTACACAACAAAGCACAATTAATGAGATTTCTTTGTATTTAACTTATGATGTTGATTTTGAAGAAGATGATGATTTTGACGTACTAAACTAGTGGAAGGGAAAAGAAATAATGTTCCCGGTTTTAGCAAAGATGGCTAAGCAAGTGCTATCAATGTCGGTTTCAACGGTTGCCGTGGAACAAGAATTTAGTTCGGCCGACAATGTCCTAACACAAACCAGAACGAGGTTGAGCGCTGAATCTCTTGAGATGCTTATATGCTACCACGATTGGTTGAAAGCAGCCCGTAGAGGTCAAGAAATTGACATCACCCCATCCCAACACTTTATGGATGAATCTACAACCGAGGGTGGCTCTACCTATGCCGGAGATTCCGATTAAAAACAATTATAGTTCCTATTTAATTTTCAAATGTAGTTCCTATTTCATTTCAAATAAATGCACTTGAAGTTTGTTTTTTAATACTTGTATAAAACTATAAAGTATAAAATATAAATTAAAAAAAAAAATAACCGGCCCGGCCCGGCCCGGCGGGTGGCCCGACCCGTGACCCGGGCGGGTGGCCCGGCCCGAACCGGACCCGTCCAACCCTTGGGCCGGTCCCGTCCAACCCTTGGGCCGGTCCCGGGCCCATGTGATACGAACCGGCGGCCCGACCGGGCCCGACCCGGCCCGAATCCATCCCTAATATGACTAAACTATAGTAAAAAGATTATGGCATTGATATTTTGATAATCTCGCAGGCTAAAATCACAAATTGTAACAAATGTTTACTTGAGTTGTCATCAAGCAGCCCGGTACAAAGAATTTGGCAAGCGAGGCCTCGCGATAGCGCGGAGTGGATTTTGAATAGAAAAGTCACGCTTAGACTCAACTAAGGGTATTGTTGGTGAAATAGGTGGAGTGGTCCATGTGAAGGCTTGGAGAAGCCTAGCAAACAACATTGTTGTTATTAGAGAGCCTAGTCTAACTCCAACGCACCCTCGTCTTCCTGTACTGAATGAAAGCACCTTAGATTCAAGATCTGTCAAAACCACTTCATTAGTTGGCCATCCATTGAGGTGCCTTTCTGGAATGAACTTGAGCTCATCCTCCCATACCCTAGGATTCCGACCGAGCCCATAACGACTGGCTAAGATAATACTGCCTTTGGGAATGAAATAACCACCGACTATTGCATTTTCGGAAGAAACGTGTGGGACATTAAAGGGGGCAATGGGGTGGAGACGAAATGTCTCGCGTATACATGCCTTTATGTAGTTTAACCGAGACAGGTCAGTTTCATGGACAAACCTCTCTCTCCCAACCACACTGTCTAACTCCTGTGTAGCTTTTTCTAATATGTGAGGTTGATTTAGCATTTCAGCCAATGCCCACTCAAATGCGTTTGATGGGTTGTCAACTGTTGCTATCATCATTTCCTGCATCCATGGTATCCAATTAGACAAAAACATACTTACTTAATGTATTATGCATTAGAATTCAGAATCTAATCAAAGGCTGGAAAACAAAAAATTGATCTAACCAATTTTGCAAATAAAACCAAACTTGCATTTTATCACCATTCACAAAAACTATCTTCACCTGAATTGACCTCATTGTATAGGGATAGAATACATATATGAATAATATATACAAGCTAAGGTCAGATTCAACAACTAAGTGCAACATATTGGAGTGTTAACTATATATATTTATTTCATCAATTAATTTATGTACTTACAAAGATGAGGTCTTTAATCTCGTCATGAGTGAGCAATGGTGATCCATCAACCTCATTATGGAGTGTAATTAGAACATCAACCAAGTCATCTTTGACCGTCATATTTCCATTTTTCCACATTGAGATTCTCTCATCGATTACCGGATCGATATACTTTCTAGCACTCTTGAAGGCTTTGTTTAGCATGCTGATGTGGCCGTCAATATCAAATACACCAAGCCATGGCATGTAGTCAGCAATGCCAAACCCGAAGGTATAACTGAGGAGTGTGAATAATGCCTCAACATTCTCTTCCTCTTGCGGCCCAGGTGGCCTTCCATTCCTATTGTTACTATTGTCAAAATATCTTTTTCCAAGTGTCATTCTCCTTATAACATTTCCACAATAGTGTCGCGCGATAGATCTCACATCCACAATTGATGAGGAGTTATTGTATATGGAGCGCACAAGATGATCAGCTTCATCCATTCTTTTACCTTGAAGCCAATCAAGAACGGTTGGAGATAAGACGTGAGACGCGAGAATTCGCCTCATTTTTTTCCACTTGTCGTTGGGGGGCATAGAAAAGACGGTCTTAAATCCATTAGAGGTGATGTTTAAAGATGTGAAAGTTGGCCTTAGTGAGAAAACTTTGTCTTGTTTCTTTAAGAACTCATTTGCCAGCTCAGGAGACGAGACAGGGATGATGTAAGTGGACCCGAGCCGGATGCAAGCGATTTCTGTCTTCATTTCATCCATGAGTTTTAGTATCCATCGTGATGGAATCATCCTTTTTTGCGCTATCACCATTTCTGGGAGGCTTCCTAGTAGAGGCCAACCTTTTGGGCCGGGAGGAAGTGGCAGGAACCGTCCTTTGAGATTCCGCAGGAATCTCATCGTCACTATTGTTATTATTATGATAAGAACCGCCACAACTATCGAAGGATAATAAGAGATACTCCCTCCATCCCCAATTGCTAGTCCCATGTGTCCCTCATAGAATGTCCTAAATTGATAATATCATTATTCCTTTTGACATAGCATTTTTATATAAAAACGTTCTTTTTAACTTTACATAACTCTATATAAAAAGGTTCTTTGATAAGTTTATTCCATCTTTAATTTTTGTGACTAAAGCCTAAAAGATATACAACCATTAATTTGGGATGGGAAGACTAGTAAAATAACACCTAATGTCGACCCAATCAAATACATGATCATCGGCTGAGGCAATTGACATTTTCCGATCGCGTACTTTGTCTTCCTCCTATGCCCCAGCAATTGCTAGATAACTATAGATTTAAGAGCGATGAATATTTTAAGTGCTTTACCAGCGAACTCACGAGGAGGGAAAGTAGTATTAAATGAGCTAATAAAATGAGGAAATGTAAAAAAGATTTAGGTTATCTTGGCGCAACATGATACTCCTTAAATATTGAGAAAAGAATTTCTTTAGTCGATAAAATTAAGGATATTACATTATATACTCAGATTAATATTATTAGTTTGTGCACTCCACTTGGACAAATTTTCAAACGTAACCATATTGCATTGACAATTATGCTTAAATGTCCCTCTATGCACGTATCTTTTTTTGTTTGTCCCCATTTGCTAAATGCGTGATATAGAACAATATGGCCAATATCAATGAGGTATATCATATATGTGAATGCAACAATTCAAGATCAAAATAAATCAAATTGAAATAGATAGAATCGAAATCGAAATCAAAATCAAAATTCTCAATATTATTGAACCGGAAGAAAATATTTCAGGCAAGAATGGGACAGGAAGACAATACAAAAGTCTTGAACCTAAGACCGGACATATATGTAACTGGTCTGGATTCAATCCTTACTAATCTATATGTTTCGATATTATTGATTTTCTGATTTTGATCGGAATATAATCATCCCTAATTGGACTTTGCCAACTTTTTTTTGTACGTCCCAAAAAACTTTGTAACTTTCCTTTTAAAGCAATGAATTTCGGTTTTGTTCATTTCTGTCTCCTCTACACAAACCTCAATCACAGTTTTTATAATCCTAATATCACACCCAATATCAATTTGGCAAAATTGAGTGTGCCGGAATTAGTATTTAGTAGTGCTTTAAGGTACTTTTTGCTTTGAGATGAACCTAAACTCATTTAGGCTTAATTTTTAATTTACCTTAATCATTTATTTTAATATTTTTTCTACACTAAAGGCCCACGTTTCACTCCCGCATCACATGGGTTGGACACATGTTTGGGTGAAAAGAACCAAGTTTATATTTTCACCTTATTTACTCTAAAATGATCTCTTGAATTAAATTAATCTAATATGAATAAATTATGCTCTATTTGTCTTACCACCTTTGGAAATAAATAGTACTTTAACCAAGAGACTAATCCAAAAAGCAGCACCTAATATAATACGATAGTATTTGGTAGTATTTATATGATTCAAAATATATACAATTTACTATTTAATAATAATAAATATAAACACTTCTCTTACATGTGACTATGTGTATTAGTTGTTCATTTTTCAAAGATATAATGACTTATCCACCATCTAGGACAAAAGAGTGAGACTATAAGAAATTCAAAAGGCTGTAGACAAATAATTTAAATATATACTCCGTATTACAGTTCAGCCCATCAAGCTAAGTGTCAAAATTATGGACTTCAACGTTAGCCATATTGAGGCCAGTCCTGACAAATTAGAGGCCCTCTACAAAACTAAACAAGAGGCCTTAGTTTGCTATCATCTACTCAAAGCCCCCATCTGACATAAGAGCTTGAATCCATGAAAGTATATTCTTCGACCATATTTCTATCACAACTGAAAACCTTTATAATCTTAATTAAACTAAATTAATGTCTTTATAATTCAGCTATTCCTAGAACATGACTATTAAAAATGAGTGACCTATATCATTAAAGTTGAATAGATTAATCAATATATAGATTGAAAAAAAGTATACCGTATCCAAGGGATACAAATGCTCCATATACTTTATTATATTTTATATTTTTTGTAAGAAATTGAGAAAATACTGAAAATAAGTATTAAGAGTTCTTGGATACCATTCATATCTTCGTATAAAATTCTGAAGTCAATATATTACATTTTTTCAATTGTAGTTGAAGGTGGAGGTTTTACTGACATGGGAGGGGTACGGGTACCCAAAAATTATTAAAGAAATACGGAAGAGCAAAGAACTAAAACAAATTAAAGAACAAAAAGAAAATACCTTACAAACTGCTCGGCATAAGAAATCATAGAGGTCGGGACATTAAGGGTCTGTTTACTAACACAAGTATTTTCCAGTTTTTAGAAAATTGAAAAATTGAAAAATTGAAAAAAGGAAAATAAAGAACGTGTTTACCAAAGAAAATTACTTTTTTTGAATCATAAAAGAGCGGCCGTTATATTAAAATCAAGAACACATACAAGACAATCTTCAGACAGAAATTACAGATCCAATCGTGAACCCTAGGAGTAGACTTAGAGTCAGTCACCTCACACAAAGCAACATGGCTCGCTAAACCTGAAACGGGCAAATTTAGGCCTAAAACGAATGGAACCGAAACTCTGTCTATCAAAAGAACTCCAAAATTAAAACATTCAAACCAGATCTACTCGGGCTGAAACGAAAACATATGCAAGTAAATAGAAAAAAATACTGAAATAAAATATTTCCACAAAGCATTACCTGGTATGGAGGTGGTTATGGAGGAGGACGGACTCTTGCAAAATGGGCGAATACCAACTCCACCACCGCCGGAATGCCTGACAAAGGCTTCACGACCCATTCCCGATACAACCTCTCAACCGCACTTCATTCCTCCGCCATTTCGACGTAGTTGCAACCCCAAGCGTTAGAACACTTAAAATCTTTATAATTTACCGCTCCGACCCCATATTGATAGGGGCGGTGGAAAATCTCAACCCCTACAAAGAGGGGAGATGGCCACCAGGGTTTCTCTCAATGCGAAAATTATGATTTGAATAATTCCAAAGAAAATTACTTGAAAACGGGAGAAATGAAAATAGAAAAGCGTGTTTACCGAATCATTTTCAAAAATGAAAAAATTGAGATATGTCTCTTTTTTCCTTAATGAATTGGAGAAGTGACTTTTACTAGTTTTCAAAATTTGGAAAACGTGGATGTTGTAGTGCCGTTGTCGGTGAATTTGCATACTTACACCTATTGGTGCATCTGATCCCGCTCCGGTGTCAGTTCCAGTCCGGTCAACGACCCTACGGTCCCTATCTCGTCCGGTCAACGACCCAGTTGTCTGATTCGGTCATTAACCCGATGGTCCATGTCTGGTCCGGTCGACGTCCGAGCAATCCCGGTCCAGACCGATCAACGACCGGACGGTCCCGGTTTGGAAGACGACTCGACGGTCCCGGTCCAGTCTGGTCGACGACCCGGTGGTCTCTGTCTGATCCGGTCCACGACCCAGTGATCCCTGTTTAGTCCGGTCCATGACCCAATTGTCCGGTCTGATCCACGACTCGGTGGTCCCTCTCTGGTCTGATCGATGACCTGGCGGTCCTATCTGGTTTGATCGATGACCCGATGATCCACGATAAAGCAATACGTGTTCAGTATGGTCAATGACTCGCCGGTCCTCATCTGGTTCGGTCAACGACCCGGTGGTCCGTACCTGGTCCGGTTACTGACCCGACGGTCTCATCCGGTCATTGACTTGGTGATCCATATCTGGTCCGATCGACGACCGCACAATCTTGGTCTGGTCTGGTCCATGATTCGGCGGTCCCCTGGCCAGTCCGGTCCACGACCCCGTGTCCCCTGTTTGGTCTGGTCCACAACCCGACGGTCCCTATCTTGTTTGATTGATGACCCAACTGTCACTATCATGTCTGATCGATGACCCGACGGTCCTTGTCCGGTCCGATCCACGACTAAGCGGTCCCGGGCCAACCCCGTCAACGATCCGGTGATCCCTGCATGGGCCGATCAATGACTCGGCGGTTTAGTCTCAGTTATTTGAAATCACTTTTTATAGTGAAGAGTTTTAAAAGAGTTGTTGAGTTGTCAATGAATAGGGAAATGTGAAAAGAAGTCGTCAAACTAACCATTGAGATCGACCGGGCCCGGCCGGTTTCGGTCCCGACTTTCCTGTACGTGGGACTTGGTACCCTACTTGGGTTGTACTACGTTTGATTTCAGAATGGGACCGTACTTTCAGTCTTCTGGAACCAGTTGAAAAAATTTGATGAACATGTTTTTCAGATTTGAAAATGGAAAACTAAAAAATGAAAACAGAAAATTGGAGAATGGAAAATGAGTACCCCTCATGAATCCTGATGGGTTTCCCAAGGTCTGCAACACTCCCCTTCTTCTTGGGGGCCCCCACCGTCTTCTTGTTCTTCTTCTCCGGGGCCACCCTGAGAGGCTCCGGGTTGAGTGGCCGGGAGCTGTTGGCCTCACCATCGTTGCGTGGGGGGAAGGACGACGATGGTGACCTTCTGCCGCTCCTTTTCCTCCTCCTCTTCAGCAGTCTGCATCGCGAGGCCACCATATTTTTTTGGATCTCCACCGCAACAGCTGAATCATTGTTAGACGAGGGCTCCCCACTCGCTGACCTTTCTTCCGACCAGGTCTCGGCCTGGACTGAGCGCTCTCCGGAAATATCTTGGGAGTCAGTAGCGGATGACATCCTTCAGAAGTTTGTGGAGAAAGGAATCGAGAAGGGAAGAAATTTTTCCTAAGGATCGCTAACACTAGATCTAAGGCCACAAAGCAAAACTTGCTAAAAAAGTGAACAATGGAGAGGAACTGACCTCAGGGGCTGGGGTTTGATCGAAATGAACTTTCTCTCTCTAGAAAATTTTCGGTAGAGCTTCGCTACAACAACTTTGCATAAGCAATGTGAGGCCAAGCCTTGGGGGTATTTATAGGCTCCCCATTTCGGGCCTGGGCCGAGAATTGAGCCCCCGGTTGCAAAAACCATCATTACAGACCGCTGTCTCAGCCAACCGGTGACACCCCGCCCGGGACAGCCAACAGGCACACGCCACATGGATGCCTTCTCCAACGGTCATATCCCAACGGCTATATTTCAAACGGTCACCTCATAACAATGTCTTCAGCTAGCACCCTTCGGGTAAAACAACAAACATAGTCAGCCCTCAGAGAACACATTCAAACCCGAGGGATAAGTCCCCAGTGTAAGATCATGGAACCCCTGAGGAGCCCTTAGCCCTCATGAGAACCAGAGAACCCCCCTCGGCAACACAGGAACAATCACTGCATTCATCCCCTCGGCATCCCCGGAATATGCACTCATACTTATCAACTCGGCATCCACGAAGAGGATGTCCTCGTAGCCCGGGATGATTGCCCTAGTGCTTGAGCTTTGCCCTTTCTCTTTCCTTGGAGCCATTTGGAATGAATTTGGCCTTTGAGAACCGAAATTGGAAGGTGGGGTAGGGTTTTTTCGGGCCTCTGAAAGTTGGGGGAGAATGGGATTGGTGGGTATGAATGTGTAGAGGAGGATGAGGGGAGTGTTTTGGCGTTGAAATGGGCGGATTTGGTGAAGATTTGGAAGAGATATGGTAGAGAGAAGGTGTAAAAATGGGGTTTGGGCGTTTTTTGCTCGAGATAAGGTTTGAAATCTGGAGAAGATGAAGTGTTTTGGGGTTGCGCTGGATTTTTAATACCCGTATACCCGATCGAGTATGTGCTGGTACTCGGTCGGGTATGCCTGGAAAGTGGCTTTTTCGACCAGTCTGCCTCCTGTACTCGATCGGGTATTGTGTTGTTACCCGGTCGAGTATGCTTAGAAAATGAACTTTGTGAGCAGCCTGTTTCCTGTACCCGGTCGAGTATTCCTCCATACTCGATCGAGTATGTGCCTTTTTTCCATTTTTGAAGCGGGTACTCGGTCGAGTGTGGGAGTCAGTCCCCTTCAATTTTTGCATTTCTAGCAATACCCGACCGGGTGTATAGTGATACCCGATCGGGTATTACTTATTTTTTAGTTTTTTGAGTGCTCCCTCGATCGAGTAGTGCCCGGTCCCTTTTCTTTTTGCTCATACCCGACCGAGTATAAGGTGATACTCGATCGGGTATGTCCCCAGATGTTCCAAAACCTGCATTTTTTTTTTACTTCCAAAAACCCATGATTAGTGCCCTCTCTCTCAACCTCTCAAAAACATAATTGAAAACATTGACAGGGGGGTTAAACAATAAAAGAAAAAATGTACCTTGCTTGGGTTGCCTCCCAAGAAGCGCCTTAGTTAACGTCGCAGCACGACGCCATTGTTGTGTTCATTCTTCAAAGATTGGATCGATGAGATCCATGCATTCAATGCTTTCTTTCTGGAAGCCTTCAAGGAATGGTTTGAGTTGATGTCCATTAACCTTGAGGATTTTTCCGGTGTCGAGGCTTTTTATTTCCACTGCGCCATGGGTGTAGACTTTTACCACCTCGAATGGTCCTTCCCATCGTGATCTCAATTTTCCGGGGAAAAGGTGAAGGCGTGAGAGAAAAAGAAGGACTTTGTCTCCAACTTGGAAATCCTTTCTTATTATCATTTTGTCATGCCATACCTTCGTCTTTTCCTTGTAGATGGTGACATTCTCATAGGACTCCAATCGAAGCTCTTCTAGTTCTTGGAGTTGTAGCATCCTTTGCTCTCCCGCTTTAGCCATGTCGAGATTGAATGTTTTGACCGCCCAATAAGACTTGTGTTCGAGTTCGACCGGAAGATGACATGCCTTACCGAACACGAGTCTATAGGGTGACATTCCAATTGGGGTTTTGAAAGCGGTCCTGTATGCCCATAAGGCATCATCCATGCGCAGGCTCCAATCCTTACGGTTTGGATTTACTGTCTTTTGAAGAATTGATTTCAGCTCTCTGTTTGATACCTCAGCTTGACCGTTTTTCTGGGGGTGGTAGGCGGTGGAGAGTTTATGTGTGACGCCATATTTCTTTAACAAGGTACTCACAGTTTTGTTGTAGAAGTGAGTGCCTCTGTCGCTTATCAAGATGCGTGGTACCCCAAACCTTGAGAAGATGCGAGTTTTGAGGAATTCAGTCACCGCTTTGGCATCATCGGTCTTTGTGACTTTTGCTTCCACCCATTTGGATACGTAATCTACCGCCAATAGAATGTATAAATTTCCATGGGAATTAGGAAAAGGTCCCATGAAATCTATTCCCCACACATCAAAGATCTCCACGTAGAGCATAGGAACTTGCGGCATCTCGTGCTTTCGAGAGATGTTGCCCATGCGTTGGCAATTATCACAAGATTGGCAATAGACATGGGCATCTCGGAATAAGCTTGGCCACCAAAAACCACATTCAAGTACCTTCATGGATGTTCGTTTTCCTCCAAAGTGGCCACCACATGCATGTGAGTGACAAAAAGCAAGTATGGATGCAATTTCTGTTTCGGGAATGCATCTTCGAATGGCCTGATCTTTGCAATGTTTCCATAAATATGGTTCATCCCATACGTATTGCTTTGCATCATGCTGGAGTTTCTCTCTTTGAGCTTTAGAGAAGCTTGGTGGAAACCTGTTTAGAACAAGGAAATTAACAATGTGAGCGTACCAAGGACGAATTTCCTTTAGGGAGAAAAGGGTCTCATCGGGAAATTCGCCTCGGATATCATCTTTGATATGATTGTTTCCTTCGCCCAGGACCAAACGGCTCAAGTGATCGGCCACCAAGTTCTCCATGCCTTTCATGTCCTTGATCTCAACATCAAACTCGCTCAGGAGTAGTATCCATCGAATCAGCCGTGGTTTGGCCTCTTTCTTTGTCATCAAGAACCTAATAGCCGCATGATCGGTGTAAATGATCACTTTGGTACCAAGTAAATATGACCTGAATTTTTCGAGCGCATAAACGACGGCCAACATTTCTTTTTCGGTGGTGGCGTAGTTGCGTTTGGCGTCATTGAGTGTGGTGGATGCATAATAGATCACATGAGATGCTCTTCCCACCTTTTGGCCCAAAACGGCCCCGACCGCATAGTCACTAGCATCACACATGATCTCAAAGGGAAGAGACCAATCCGGGGCTTGGATGATAGGTGCGGTTACTAACTTCTCCTTCAAAGCATTGAAGGCCTTCTTGCAGTCCTCGGAGAATATGAACTCCACCTCCTTTTGCAAAAGTGTGCATAAAGGAGATGCAATCTTTGAGAAATCTTTGATGAACCTCCTGTAGAAACCTGCATGTCCAAGGAATGATCGTATCTCCTTAACGGTGGTAGGATAAGGTAGTGATTGGATAACCTCCACTTTTGCTTTGTCCACCTCTATTCCTTTGGACGAAATTACATGGCCTAGGACAATTCCTTCCTCCACCATAAAGTGACATTTTTCAGAGTTTAGAACAAGATTTGATTCTAAACAACTCTTCAAAACAAGAGATAGATGAAGTAGGCATGAATCAAATGAGTCTCCATGGATTGTAAAATCATCCATAAAGACTTCCATAAATAGCTCAACATATTCAGAGAATATGCTCATCATGCATCGTTGGAATGTGACCGGGGCATTGCAAAGTCCGAATGGCATGCGCCGGTATGCAAAAGTGCCAAATGGACAGGTGAAAGTGGTCTCCTCTTGATCTTCAGGGGCTATAGGCACTTGAAAGTACCCGGAGTAGCCATCAAGAAAGCAATAGAACTTATGCCCGGCAAGTCTCTCAAGCATTTGGTCGATGAAGGGTAAAGGAAAGAAATCCTTTCTAGTTACCGCATTGAGTCTACGGTAATCTATACATACCCTCCATCCATTTTGAATTCGGGTGGGCATTAGTTCTCCATGTTTGTTTTCCACTACCGTGACACCGGTCTTCTTTGGAACCACTTGGGTTGGGCTAACCCATTTGCTGTCGGAGATGGGGAAGATTATCCCCATCTGGAGTAGTTTGATCACCTCCCTTTTGACTACCTCCATCATAGGTGGGTTCAGTCTTCGTTGCGGCTGTCGTACCGGCTTGGCTTCATCCTCCATTAAGATGCGATGCATGCAAGTAGATGGACTAATGCCTTTGATGTCGGCTATAGTCCATCCAATTGCTAGTTTATGCTCCTTGAGCACCGCTATCAATTTGCCTTCTTGTTCTCCGGTCAATTTGTTTGAGATAATGACCGGTAGTGTCTCTTTTTCCCCCAAAAACACATATTTCAAATGTGTTGGGAGTGGTTTCATCTCAACGTCGGGTGCCTGCAAAACTGAAGGTAGAGGCTTTTCCTCGGGGATGGTTAGTGGAAATGCCCTAGATCCCGGTGGCATAAGTGGGAGTTGGAAGTGAGTATCCAATTCCACTATCATAGCTTGTGTGTTGGGGGTCAAGGCAAGTTCTGAAGAGTTTTCCCCGAAGTCATTTTCAAGTATACTTAACAATTCGTCCTCCTTATTGATTTCAAAAGTATTTTGTACAAGGGGGTCAACAATATCAATGGCAAATAAAGAATGATTTTCATTTGGATATTTCATGGAGTCATAAATGTTGAATTCAACTTTATCCCCATCAAATTCCATTGTTAAAGAGCCGCTAAATACGTCAATCTTTGCTCTAGCGGTTTTTAAAAATGGCCTTCCTAAAAGGATAGGAACCACATTCTTATCATTCTCCATTTCCAAAACATAAAAGTCAGCGGGGAAGATCAAATTGTCAACCATAACTAGTACGTCTTCGACAATACCTTTAGGGTAGGCATTTGATCTATCCGCAAGTTGAATGACTACTCCGGTTTCGTTTAAAGGGCCAAGCTCAAGTGATTTGTATAAAGAGTAAGGAATGACATTAATTGATGCTCCTAAATCGAGCATGGCTTTTGAAAACGTAGTTCCTCCCAACTTGCAAGGTATAGTGAACATGCCCGGGTCATTGTATTTCTTTGGAAGTTTCTTTTGAAAAACTGCCGAAACACGTTCACTAACTTGGACTTTTTGTTTTCCATTGAGTCTATGTTTCCTTTTTATTGTACATAGTTCTTTGAAAAATTTTGCGAATCTAGGAACACCCTTTATTAAGTTAAGGAGAGGGATATTTACCTCACATTTGGAGAATGTCTCATAGATGTCCTTGTCCTTCTCCAGCTTTCGTGTTTCCCTTAGAGCCTCAGGGAAGGGTGCTTCAATCTCGGGAATGACCGGTGGTGGAGTTGGGATTTGAGCTTCCACCTCCGGTTGAGTCACTTCCACCAGCTCCTCTTCGCCAATGTGGCTCTTTGCCTTCTCCTTGGCCATAACCAACTCCTTGCCACTCCGTAATGTGACTGCGTGGGCTTGTTGCCTAGGATTCGGCTCCGTTTGAGATGGTAGCCTTGCCGAATCCTTAGCTTCAAGCCTACTCACGGCATTTGAGATTTGGCTGATTTGGTTTTCCAAGTTGTGGATGCTGGATTTTGTTGTTTCTTGGAATTGAACCACACTTTGTTGCATTGTTGCCATATTCATGGCAAGTGATCGAATCATGTCTTCGGTTGACATATTCGAGCTAGAAGTTTGGCCTTGTTGTTTATATTGTGGAGGAGGAGGATTTGATGGTTGAGGAGGTTGAGAGTTTCCGTACCTTAAATTAGGATGATCCCTCCATCCCGGATTGTAGGTGTTGCTTTGAGGATTATACCTCTTTTGATTTTGGAAACCCAAAGCATTGATTTGTTCAACGTTCTCCTCTTGTAGTGTTGGGCAAGAGTCGGTGGGGTGCCCTTGTGTCGAGCATATGCCGCAGACCTTGACTTCTTGCGGTTTCGGATTTAAGAGAAAATCTTTAACCAAAGAAGTCAAGCCGGCTACTTGACATTCCAATGAGTTGTTGGATTCTGCCGCCATAACTCGTTTTGTTGATCGCCGATCATAGTGCCTACAATTCTCGGCCAACTCCGAGATGAGGTTTGTAGCTTGAGAAGGGGTCTTGTTGACAATCCCTCCTCCACATGCGGCGTTTATCATCCGCCTATCTTCATTGCAAAGACCATCATAGAAATATAAAATGAGGTCTTGCTCTGAATAGCCATGATAAGGGCAGCTTGCACACAATTTCTTGAATCGTTCCCAATATTCGTAGAACGATTCATCATCCTTCTGCTCCACGTTGCTGATTTGTTTTTTTAGAGAGGATGAGACAGAGGCAGGGTAGTACCTTTCCAGGAACGCTTTCTTCATGGCCGCCCATGTTCCTATACTTCCTGAAGGAAGATAGAATAGCCAATCCTTTGCGGTATCCTTCAGTGAAAATGGAAATGCCCGCAGTTTGATTTGTTCTTCTGTCACACCGTTTGGGCACATGCTTGTGCAAACGACGTGGAACTCCGATAAATGTTTGTTCGGGTCTTCTCCCCTCAGGCCATGGAAGGATGGCAGCAGATGAATGAGCCCAGATTTTAGCTCAAACGTATTACCCTCATCAAGTGTAGGGAAGGTAATACACAGTGGTTGTTGGTTGAGGTTTGGAGCTGTGAGCTCCCTCAGTGTTCTTGTTTCAAGAGCCATTGTGGTTGACTCTTCGGTGTCGCTAGAACTAGAGCTAGCGGTGTATGAATCTCTGGAAGATGATTCTTCCGAGTCGGTGTTAGAAAATTTACTTTTCAACCGCTCGAAAGTTTGTTCTATTTCTGGGTTTTTGTGATATGTGATTTCGTTTATGGAACGATGTTTAACCATAAACTCCACTAAGCTCAGAAAATAGAAAAATAAACACTCTTTAATTTTTTTTTTTGATTTTTCTTGAAATGAAATAAAAGAAAAATTAATTGCCTTTCCCCGGCAACGGCGCCAAATTTGACGTGCACTCGTCGTTAGGTGCACTCAAAATAAATAATCAATACAACACTAATACGTAGTATAGTGTAGTAAGGTTCGTATCCACAGGGAAAGGAATACTTTTCTTTTATTAAAGTAGCAACAAAGGGGGGTTTAGATTTGCTTGTTTTAACAACACTAAGATAAACAACCTATATGAGTTTAATTCAATGAGATGAAGACTTGGTTTTGCTTTTATCCACTTAATGAAATGTTCGTCGATCCCGGTTATATCTTTAACTATCTTCCTCTCGAATACTCAATCGAGGAGTATATCCAGTTCATCGAGGGTAGTTATTAATAACGAGATGCGTTCATTAATAAAACTTACTATCGAGTCAATATAGAACAAGCGCCGTATATTAACTTGATAGTAGCCATAAACATAATATGAAAACGATTGAGATTGATAACCTCAACACAAGCGGTTTATTGGTTTAATCAATATAATTAATTCCCCTTGGCATATTAACCATGAGATGCATGCATTAACATTCCAAGTTTACTACCGTTGAAAGAACCGGATTAATAACAAGCGTATTAACCGATTGATTCTAGTAATAATTAATATGAGAAACAATACTAGTTGATACTTTAAGTAATGTTTAAGATATTACATGAAATATGAATAGGAATTAATTAATACTCAAGAAAGAATATTAAAATATATGAATCCTACTATGATTAATATCAAGATGTTAACTAATTGTCATCTTAGTAACACTCCCCAATATTATCATAGAGGAAGAAATAGCTATTACTATAACCAATGTCAAGATGTTAACTAATTGTCATCTTAGTAACACTCCCCAACTTTGATATAGAGATAGTATTTTGAAAGAAGGAATTAATATTCAAGGAAGAAGATTAAAGAAAATAACTCACAACTTACAAATTCATTAAGCTTCAAAGTAGCAAAACCAAGATGGAAGAGTTTAGCTCCTCATTTGGAGACTAAACATGATGAAAAATATAAAGAAAGAGCTATTCTATACTGAGCTTAGATGTACAAGGGATTGGATATCTTTTTGTGAAGGAAAGGAGGTGTATTTATAGGTTTTTGGGATGGGATTCGGGTACTCGATCGGGTATATACATGGTACCCGATCGAGTATGTGTGTAACACCCGATCCGAGGTATACTCGACCGGTTTCAGGCTATTTTCTAAGTGTATACCCGATCGAGTATATATGAATACCCGGTCGAGTATGCTTAGAAAGTGGTATTCGGGCTATACTCGACCGATCTTCGTTTGCAATTCAAAGGCATACCCGATCGGGTATGTCGGTCTACCCGATCGGGTATAGACACAAAATCGTGGTTGAAATCTTCCCTGCATGTTCCCTTGTCTTCGGATCTGATCCGATTTGAAGTTCCAACCTAATACCCGATCGAGTATAGCTAATACTCGACCGAGTATAGACCAAAATTCAGGATCTTCTTTTGTCTTTGAACTTTTGCACCTTCTCTTCACTTTTTTGGGTTCACCAACTGTACTTTGAGTGACCAAAACCTACTTGAGCTCAGAATATATCTAATGTAACCTATTTACAAGAATTTAACAATCTAATCTATTACACCAAAAGTGTGTAATTTCCAAAGTAAAAGTTTAAGCAAAACTAATTAAAAACATAAACATAGATATGGAAATTACGAACGTATCAAGATCACCATGAGCCACCCGTTCACGAACAAAATGATAATCAATATTAATATGCAATGCTTGCTTCTGGCATGATGAATGAGATTAACCTATAGATATGAGGCAGAGACATTATCACAAAATAGCACAGTAGGCACACGAACAGGGAATCCCAACTCAAACAAAATTGAGCGAACTTAAAGAGTGTCCTAAACAATAAACACCACGGCTCTATATTCAACTTTAGTGGAGGACCTCGAGACAGTGGACTCCTTCTCCAAACGCTAGAAGATTAGATTCAGACCTATAAAAATTGTATAGCCGGATATAGAACGACCTGTATCAGGGCAGCCGATCCAATCAGCATCCGAATAAGCGATTACCATTGGAGATTCATGAGAAGCCTGTAGAGAAGCCCATGGGTGGATGTACCCTGAAGATACCTAAAAGTACGCTTAACAGCCAACAGATGTCAAGTACGGGGTGCATGCATAAACTGAGAAACCAAGTGTGCAACAAAAGTAATATCTCGCCTAGTCAAAGTCAAATACTGTAATGCACCTACCATACTCCTGTACTACGTGGCATCAACAAGAAGCTCCCCATCAGTAAGGGAAAGTTTGGTGCGAGTAGGTAGAGGAGAACAGACAGGTTTTAAAGTGTGGAAGTGAAAACGAAGAAGAAGATCAAATATATACTTATGCTGAGAAAAAAATAAACCCGATGAAGTTTGAGATGCATGTATCCTGAGGAAAAATGCAAATCCCCAAATCCTTCATGGCAAAACACTTAGCCAAAAGGGATAAAAAATGAGTAACTAATTTGGGAGAATTTTTTGTAACAATAATATCATCAACATATAGCAACATGTATATAATATCTGAATTGCGTCGAAAAATATAAAAAGAATTATAGACCGGCTGCAGACAAAACCACGAGGTGCTTGCTGGAGACCATAAATGGCTTTACGAAGCCGGCACATGTGATGGGGAAAATGAGGATATATGGACAAATCCAGGTGGTTGATGCATATAAACCTCCCCCGTAAGATGATCATGAAGAAAAGCATTTTTCACATCAAGTTGGCGTATTGGCCAGCCAAAAGACACGGCTGAAGTAAGAACAAGATGAACAGTAGTGGGTTTAACAACAGGGCTAAAAGTCTCAGCCAAATCGATATGTGTCTGCTGATTAAACCCCTGAGCAACCAACCATGCTTTATAGTGATCAACAGACCCATCAACCAAATACTTAGTCTTATAAATTCATTTAGACCCAACCACATTCTTTTTAGCATCAAATGGTACTAAATCCCAAGTATGTTTACGCTAATTCAAGTACGTGTTAATTCAAGTAGATGTTTACACTCAGCCACTCCATTTTGGTGTGGAGTCTGAGGACAAGATTTTTGAAAAATTATGCCATGATCATTAAAAAAATCCTCATAAGGAGAAGGAGGAGGGGGAGGGGGGGAGGGGGAGGATGAGGAGGAGGTTTATGGAATAATATAATGGCTTGCCCAATTAGGTAGCTTCGTAGTATATTTACACTACCGATCATAATATATTTACATTGTAATGACGTGTAGATTGGACTTCAAAAAAACAAACGTTGACTAGATAATTTTTTATTAAACATGCTTGCTAAGTGAAATTGAGTAGGGATGTATTTAACAACAAGATCGCCATGCATGAACTACCCCTTCTCGAACAAAGTGATAATCTATTTTGATGTGATTGCTACGATCATGGTGAATGGGATTGACTTCGAGATAAGAAGCAGAAACATTGTCGCAGTAGAGCAGAACCGATTGAGAAATATAGAAACCCAAATCAAGAAGCTAAGTAGACAAATTTTTTATAAGATTAAATAAGTCTTATTTTGAGAATGAAGAAGTGTACTTAACCTTACTTTAGAACTTCATCTATATTTTAAGCAATATAATTAAGGAAACATATACTCGGTAATTATATAGTACTCCTAACCATACAAAACATCACAATTTGCGTTTTATTTACGGAGTATTAAATTGTGGGAGTATACCATGCGTGCATGCACATACAATTAATAAAGCTCATATATTATCATGCATATTATTGATACAGGCCATGCAGGGAAATGCATGGATGCATGAATATACGAAGCACTACGTCATAAAGATGATCATATCGACCACTCTCTTTGAGATGATGTAGTGATCAAGGATGGGAGTATGGCCTGGCAACCAAGCAAAGATCCTTCTTTCTGGTGGCCTTCAACCCCATGGTCTCACTCATGTCGAAGTTTTCAATCGTCACTCCAGGGGGCAACTCCCAGTCGAAGTGGTACAGCAAAGCGGCCAGAGAGTGGGTGACATTAACCAACCCAAAGCGCACCCCAGGGCACACTCTCCTCCCTGAACCAAACGGCAACAGCTCATAGTGATTGCCATGCACATCCGCCGCGGCACCACTTTCATTCATGAACCTCTCAGGCCAAAAAGTCTCTGGGTCCTCCCAGACCTTAGGGTCCCTTCCGATTGCCCAAGCGTTCACAATGGCTCTGGTTTTGGGAGGTATGGTGAACCCGCCGATCACTGTTTCTTCGCTGCTTTCCCTTGGGAGCAGCAGCGGGATGGGCGGGTGCAGCCTCAGAGTCTCTCTTATCACTAGCTTTAGGTACGTTAGCTTTTCCACTTCATCATCGTCAAATGAGGTTACTGCCGTCTTCCCCCCATTAATGGTTTTTCTGACCTCCTCTTGTGCCTTATCCATCACACGCCGGTTCCTAATCAACTCGGACATTGCCCACGTTGCACTTGTCGCGGTTGTTTCACTCCCAGCTGAGAATAGGTCCTGCATGCATGCGGCATGTAATATACAAAGTCACCAACGGGCTCTTAATTTGACAAAACATTTTTCAAATCCTACACGTAAACAATTTGCAAAACATAAAAATTAAGGTAGATTCTATGGTACAAGGCACCATACCTTTATCCACATGGACCAAATCAGAATGATGTAATTGAATTATTTAAATCTAAATTAAAAATGATGTAATTATTTGAACCAATCAAGTGAATGGTCGGTACGATACTCCATTTTTTAAATGGGTACCGGAGTTGTCACCAAAAATTAATCCCAATACCCTAGTCGGATTACCCAATTCCGACTAGGTTTTTTTTTTTTATTTTTGTTCATTTTAGATTACACAATGATTTTAGGTATTACTTCCTCCTTCCCGGAATTATCTTCATTCGTCTTTCCTTTTCGACAAAGAATTTGTAGTTCACAACCATTCTTACACATTTCTCTTTCCTCTGCACAACTCTTCACCACACATTTCTCACTATCTTAAACCCGAGCCCAGACAAATAAGGAGATAATTCCGGGACAGATGTAGTATATTTGTTTGTAATTTATAAATTTTATACTTTTATGTAAGATTTTTTAATAAAGAATATGTTCATATAATTTTCATAATTTAAATAATTTTGTATTAAAAGATATCATTCGTCAAACTTAATAATCATTGATTAAGAAAAATCAAAATGTATCGATCTTTTTGAGACGTAAAGAGTAATATTTTGACTTGTCGGACCACAAATCCACAAATGCCCGCATTTTGGTAAATAATATGGAGATTAGGGAAAAGAATATAAAAGCTCACATTGATGACAGCTTTAATGTTGTCTCGAGTCAAACGATGTTCCCCAACCTGCCCCACTCGGAGTAAAACGTCAACGATGTCTTCTTCTTCCTCATTTGGTGCAGTACCTCGGTCGCCGCCGCCATTTGACCTGCACGTCTTCTCTTCATGCTCTTTGATCATACTTTCGTAAATTTTGTCCAGCCCACGGTGCAATGTCAGCAACCTTGACCTGCTCCCACACACGTAAGGGATCCATTTCCTGGACGGAAACAGATCCGCCACGTGAAAACCGCCTGCAAAAGTCAGCACCTCCGTCACCTTGGCAATCAGCTCTTCTTGATCTCTACTGCTCAGCTTCATTCTCCCAAACGCGGCCCTACATGTCATCGAGCTGTTAAACCACATCACCTCTCTCATCAGGTTCACGACCGACGACGATGACGACACGGTAACGGAGGAGACGAGATTGCGGAGCTCATCCTGCCGGATTGAGCCGAAGGATTTAACCATCTTGGCGGTCAACAGCTCCAAAATGCATATCCTGCGCATCTCCCTCCAGTAATCTCCATAAGGGGCAAAGGCAATGTCTGTACATTTGTAAAAGACCAAATCTAGGGCCATGAGCTTAGGCCTGTTGGAGAAGGCAAGGTCATGGGTTTTCGTCACGGCTTTCGCCATCTCCGGGGACGAAACGACTATGGCGGGCACTTCGCCGAGCTGTAAGTGCATCAGCGGGCCGTATTTTCTTGATAATCTTGTGAGGGAACGATGTGGGAGTTCACCTATTAAATGGTGCAGGCTCCCAATGATGGGCAGTTTCCATGGACCTGGCGGGAGTGGTCTTTTCTTGGTCAGCTTTGCTATTATGGATGATAATAGGAAGGAGAAAGCAATTGTTGATAGGGAGAGGAAGATGATAGGTAAATTGTTGATATAGGGTATGTTGGAGCTGGAGGACCAAAACTTGAGTTCCATCTTCCCCAGCATATCATATAATTAGCTTCTTTAATTTACTAGCTAAGCTAGGTGTGCTTATACATTATATATATCATATACATAGTAGTATATATTAAAGCTAATATTAATATATCAAATACGTGACTCTAATTTCAAAGATCATTTATTTGATGATATGATATTAGTTTTTTATATCTTCAATGACTCGACTTATTATCAAAAAGTGACTCCATATTAGTTGAAATTATTAGAAATCGTTTTCAAGTATTTATTACTATTGGTTTAATTATGAATGATGGTTAGTACTCCTTCCAATTCTTAATGAATTTTACATTTTCCTTTTTGGGCCGTCCCATATTAAACTTTACACTTCTTTATTTGCCTTATTTGTCAAACAAATCTACATCAAACAGTGCAAAATAGTACCAAACAGTATCAAATAGTGCACTGTACAGTAAAGTCAAATTTATTTTCTTAATATATGTGTGAAGTCAAAGTGTAAACTTCATTAAGAACCAGAGTGAGTATTATTTAAAAGTATATATTTACCCTTAAAAAGTCGATGCCTTAGTTTGATCTATTTAAGTTCAGTCTAATTTGTGTAAGTCCTATTTTTTATGTTTAAGTATATCTAGTCTACTATGCATGGTCCGAGATCGGAATAAGTCCCAATGAAAACACCATTATAAGAGTAATATTTCAAAAAGACTCCGTCCATTTCAACTTAATTGGTACAATAGGCTTTTCACATAAATTAAGATTGTGCTATAGGGGTACGCAAATATTATCATATTGAATCTAAATTAAATAAAAATGACTATTTTAATATATGTATCAATAAAAATATGAGCATACATAACTTACCTTATGAACAATGATATGAAAATCATAAGCTTTGTTCGTTGAGAATCAAGACATTTTCACTGAACATCAAACATGACCTCTTGTCTCTGCTCACATGTATATATAATCTATCTCTTATACTAATCTAATATAATGATTTCGAAATATGCATTAATATGACATTTTAAAATGAGCATAATTAAAATCAGTACCAGATGATCGAACATGTGTAACTTACCAAATGAGCAATGAAATATAATTTAACTTACAATGAGAAATATAATAATTTTAAATAAAAAATTATTTATAATCTTTTGTTCTTGAATTACAAAACGCATGTTAGTAAATAACACATACTAGTAATATTTAATAAACTAACAATATTCATCTTAGAGTTAAAAACAGAAGAACAAAACATTAATGCCTAAATTTTTTTACAATGCACAAATTAAAAAAACTTAAGTAATAAGGTTGATTGGAAAAAGAAGAAAAAACAAACTCGAACATTCACAATATTTTAAATTATACATTTACATAATAATTAAATAACAAATTAAAGCATGTCAAAGAAAAAAAATAAAGAAAAAGAAAGAACTAAAATAAGATAACAACAAGAGGAGTGAAAATTGAGAAGCAACGAAGAAGTGAAAATCAACAAAAGAAAGTGAAAAGCAAGAAAAGAAAGTGAAAAAAGAAACAAAAAAAGAAAAAGGAGCAAAGCCAAACAACAAGAGTGGCGATGGAAAAAGAAAAGCAGCAACAAGCATTAAGCTAATTTTTAGCCTTTACATTGGATCTAATTACAAAAATGTATGTTGTACCATGAGCATGTTACAGTCGATTGTACCGTATATTTTACCATGATCGCTGATAGTAATTGCTGAAGGCGGCAGTGAGACAGGGTTGAAGGCCGGGGTTGGATGTTGGGCGAAATATAATTAGAATTAAAAAAACATTTTTACATACGATACATGTACGATTTAGGGGCATTAAAATTAAGGGGATTCTATACATGAGATGTGACAATGATAAACATTTCTTTCTATCACATTGTACAATTTTTTAACATGTCCGGATCTACAAAAAATTGCAATTTCATCAACAAGAACAATGAACATAATTAATATTTATGTAAAATGTTCGCCTTCATCGCACGAATTAATGTTCCCTGCATTACACGAGTGAGATATTGTTCAAAAGTAAAAGAGAGCATATTAATATTAGCTTTTGACGAGTTAAATAACTGAATTTTTAATGAAAATTTTCTCTCTATATCACTTTTTATACATGTTCAAGTAGTTTATATTAGCATATTTTATGTAGACAAAAAATATAGAGGTAATATGTTTTCCATTTTTCCTTAACTAAAATATTTTTAATTGGACTGAATTTTTCTAGTCTTCTCTGGCCTGGTGTACGTGTATGAATATGGTCTGGCACTCTGGCGTGGTCTGAACAAGTATAGTTTAATCTAGTTGATATATGTTTCATGTATATTTTACAACTGTCGAATTCTTGTTCGATTTGGTCTGATCTGATTTGGTCAAGTCTGATCTGTTTAATACTGATATGATCTCGATCTCGATCGATCTCGTCTATGATGAAGGGAGTGTGCTATAAGATTTCTTACTAATGCATAAGAGTAACTTATCTTATGTAGTGCTCGTGTTCTTGTGTGGGCATCTACTATTTATGTTTTTGCATGGATTTTTTAGTTTTTTTTTTTGAAAACTCATGGATTTTTTAGTTATTCATAATTGTATCACGAGCATGATTAATAATGAAATGAATCATGTTGTTATTGTCAAAAAAAGTAACTTATCTTATTGATAAAAAACATATCCTCACAATAATAGCAATTTTAGGATGTTTTTACTTGGACTGTAATTCGTCCCAGACCAGACCAGATCAAATCAGACCAGTTCAGATCAGACCAGATCAGACCAGACCAGACCAGATCAGACCAGACTTGGATAGTTATAAAAATACAAAGAAAACAGACCAGACCAGACCAGATCAGTTCAGACTAGACCAGACCAGATCAGATCAGACCAGACCAGACCTACAAATTACGGTCCAAGTAAAAACATCTTTAGAGCTCAAATCATTAATTAAAATGGACTATTGGATATAGAGTTGGACTAGAGAGAGCTCTTTAATATTACTCCCTCGGTAACATTCATATCTTCACACTTTCTGTTTTTTACTATAACATTCATATTTTCCCATTTTTTAATCTTCACATCATACCTTCAATAATTTTGAAAATAATACACTATTACAATTACTTTTTTTAGATTTATCCTTCATTCCAGCGCAATATTTCATTATCGTCGTTCCCATCTTACCATCAATAATTTATACTCCCTCCGTTTCTGAAACAAGTTCCACATTTGACTTCACACAAATTAAGAAAATAAATTTGACTTTACTGCGGAGTGCACTGTTTGAACACTGTTTGACACTGTTGTAATGTAAATAATTTGCCAAATAAAAAAATGTTTGAAAGTGGAACTTAATTTTGAATCTGTGCGAAAAGGAAAGGTGGAACTTGTTTGAGAAAGGGAGGGGTATTTTGTTTCGAGAGAATGTGAAGTCTCCGGTCATCAATTTACTGCTTTTGTTTGACCAAACAATTGTTTGCGCTACTAATTTTACCATGTCACAAGTTAAGCACTTTTATTTCTTCGAGCAAATTTATGTCGTTTCTGTTCAAATGTCAAGAAAAACGTTGTTGTTGACATTATTAAAAAAACTTACCAAAATTGTATATTACTAATAAAGAGATAAATATTTTATTTACTAATATTTAAATAGCTATGTCTCATGCTATATACGCACAGTGCATATTGTAGTATTGGAAATGATTGCACATTTGGCTTCAATTAATATTACATATACTTGGTAGTTATTATTCGATTCGTCCTAACTTTCGCTTTGATTTTGGTTAATATATACTTTATTACATGTTACTTGTTACTATGTCAGAGACCCTTGTGAACATGGTCAACAATAAAGTCTAAAATTTTGAAATTTTGTGGGTGTAAATTTGAAAAATATTGTATTATGTCTCTAACAAAGTTACGTGATCTGAGTAAGAAATAAGAAGGGATAAGTGTTAAATTTGAATCCATGTCTTCTTATAATAAGGTAGTTGTTTGATTGCCTTGTTTTTTGCATTACCAACCTTTTTTAAAAGACTAATTCCTTGATTTTGTGTCATAGACTCCTAAATATAGGAAAAACAACACTAGATCCACATGTACTCCCTCCGTTATCTAATAAATGTCCCATTATGTTTTCAAGATTTTTTAGAAGAAAATAATCAAATATCAAGGGTAATACACAGAGCGTGTATGATAAATGAAAAAAATAAGAAAGAGATCATAAAATAAATAAAAAGTAGAATAGAGAAAGTATTTGTAAAAAATAAAAAAGGTAAGAGTAATAAAAGTGAGGATGTAAAGATATTTTGATGAAAAAACAAACCAAAAGGAGAAAGAGAGACAAATAATACGGAGTAACAAAACATCCCACAAGGAATACGAGACAATTATTAGAAAATGGATGAAGTACATGAATAATATTTATGATTGAAAGTATTTATGCGTGATAAGTCTGATTTGTTCATATATTTTCACTCACTTTTTATAGCGTTTCTTGTCAAACTCGGGACAAATTATACATCTTTCTATGTTTTTGTGGCATTTTTGTTAATGTATGAAATTGGTGTTGAAATTTACATTTTCGAGTGATTTGCGTTTAATTCTAAATGTTTGGATTGATTTTATGTTTTTTTTCTTTCTTATTTGTGTTATCTTTATTTTGTGATTTGTCAAATTTCAGCATTCTATTATATTTCAATAAGACATCTAATGATGCGTTAATGAAAAACAAACAAAAAAATGATAAACCCACACAAAGAAAAACGCAGCCAAGTGCGTTACAAAAAAACAAGCGATTATACCGGTGGACGTAGCTCAACTAGTAGCAAGGGAGTGCCACAAGGGTTAGGTCCCGGGTTCGAACCCCGACAACTGCGATGAGGGGTTACTATGCTAAAAATGCATAAGACATCTGCAAGTACCGGGGACAGAGCTCCACTCTCTATCTGTCAGATTAAGATTATAGTCCAATTTACATCCTCACAACGTACCGTTCGATCGGATATGGAGGCCCTCAGGGATGGGGTGTCATGTTTTTTAAAAAACAAGCAATTATAAGAAAACAAAAATAGTCAAAAGAAGGAAAAACGTTGCAGGAAGGCTGAGTTGAAAACTAAACAAAAGAGAAGAAAATAAAGGAAGAGATCAGATTTGACTATTTGAGAGTCGGCTACCAAAAGAAATGAAAGAAAGGACAGTAAGAAGCTAGCAAGAGCACATGGCTGAGAGCAATCAAAGAAAGAAAACAAATAAATGGAAGGGACAACCCCAAATCATCCTAATCGGCAAGATAAACTCAAATAAAAGGCAGCTCTAGACTGTCGACACTGCTTACTTGTCGGCAGTAGGAGAGAAAAGAATCCAGACCAGCAGCTCTTGGCCAGAGAAAAAAACAAAAAAACTTGGGAGAGCAGCTGGCCAAAACCACACTTCACCGGCGGCAGAGATGACAACAGCTGGACGGAAGGGAATAAAAGCAGGAAGAAAACCGCAGCCAGCTAGTCCATGTTCATTCATCTTTCAATCTTAGGGGTGTTTGGATATGATTCTTAAAACTTCTTCTGCTCCTTCAGGGAGCAGAATCAGAAGTTGAAGTGTTTGGGTGAAAGTGCAGAAGTGATTCTGATGCTCTAATTTACAGCTGGAATCATTTTTTTTAGAAGATGGGGTGACCAGCTTTTGAAAACTGATTCTGCTTTAAAAAAGAAGCAGAAGTAGAATTAGTTACAAACATCCCTTTAGTTGTTAAGGTTTTGTGTTAAATTTCTTCTTTAATTTCATGTTTGAATAAGCTTTAATTTCACTCTTGGATTATTTATAATTTGGAACTACTCTTAAGTTGGATTTTGAACTATTATTATGTTGAATGAATTTGTATTTGAATTATATGTTTACTTGTATTACTTTAGCTCCTCCATTAATTGCATTAGTTTCTTCATAATTATGTTAGGCTAAATTTTCATGGGGTTTGGATTTGGATAAAGTTAAGGTTGATGAGTGTTCTTGAATATTGAATTAAATTTAGGAAGTTTCTCCAATTTTTAGGACTAGTTATTTGAGATGAAATGAAAGAGTAATTTGTGAAATGGATCACTTCACTTTTGAATGTTTGGAAAATTAATTCTTGCCTGTCTATGAGTGTATAATTAATTTAGCTCACATCTCACACATCCTAAACTAAGCCTAGAAATAGGACATGTTAGGGGAATTAAAATCAAGTTCTTGTCGATGAGAATTAATATGTCACTATTCTTAGATTGGAGAAATTATTCCTTTTTTGTTCATAATCCAAAGACACCCAAGATCCTTAATTCCAAATCTAAACCCCCATTTTAATTAGTTAATTTATTGTCACTAGTCACATTAAATTTACTTTTTATTATTTTATTTTTGAAACTTTACTCATCCACAAGTTTGCTAGTTTAATATTTTAATTAGTTAATATTCTCTCTCAAGTTATTTTGCATGTTCACTAGTTTTAGTTTACTCATTAATGTCATTTAATTAAATTATCTGTTACTACTTTTGTTATTTAATTTTATTTGCTTAATCATTATAACAATTAATCGTTTGAGAAAGCTTGCAACGACTAGTACTAATCGGTGACCGATATTGAAACCAACACTTCCCTCCGTCACTCCTCAGAGACACGATACTCGGGTATAAACTTTTCCATACGGAAGGGTTAAACTTCGTTTTACTACGACGCCGCGTAAGCGGGTTATCAATGTGTTTATCGTTTTTTACTCAAATCATAAACAACCATTCATGCGTTTTCAAATAATTGAAAATTATAGGTGGTCGTCTCCCCTAGGTTTCACTACTAGAATTTTTGTCATTTGTTGCTCCCCTTTTGCTGCGGTTATACGAACGAGCTCAGCAAAATGTTAAAATTTAGTATTTTTTGTTGCGGTTAAATAGCAACCGCAGCATTTAGTCCGAAAAATTTACCCCATTTGCTGCGGTCACGAAGTATATTTTATTTAAAAATTTCTTTTGATGCGGGCACACTACAACCGCAGCAATAAGTTCCAAAACCTAATACCCTTTCTTCTCGCAGCAAGCCTCTCATATCGAGAAGGAGCCTTTCTTCTGCTCGCCTCAATTCCTCAGAGCTAGCGCAGCCTCCAGATCGAGTCCCAACCTCCCAGCGCACCCGTCCCAGCCTCACAGCGCAACCATCCTTCCGCTCTGCAGCCGCTGGCCGCAGACGTCCCTCTCAGCTGCAGCTCCGCAGCCGCCGAACGCTGTAGCTGCTTGCCGCACCTCCCAGCCGCAGTTCCGGCTTGGTGCCCCTTCCAGATGCCAACGCCACACGCCGCCCTCTCCTAATACCTCTCTTTGCCGGCTCTGCTCAATAGAGGTTAGTTTCCAACCTTTTATTTTTATAATTACTTTTTTAATATATTTAATCTTATCAAATTTGTTGAACATTAGTATTTTTATAAATCAGTTGAATTAGTAATTAATCCATAGTTTTTTTCTCACAAAATAGTTATGTTTGGATGAAATTAATGAGTATGTTTTTTTCAAATTATTGTGTGTAAGTTGAATTAATAAAAGTATACATCTTTATAATATTATTATTTAGATATTAAGAAGTTTGAGAGTTAAGACGGTTTTCTATATGTTTAATTTTATCTGGGGGAGCCATGGCCCCTCGAGCCTCTACAAAGATCCGTCATTTTCCCAGAAATACGGTGTGTTGTAGATTTTAGTCGTGCTTCTACAATATGCATCAACTAGTGAACCAGCTAGATTTAACTTTTAGGAATTTGGAAAGAATTAAGCCATGAGCAGGAAAATGTTTAGTGGATGTTATGAATTTGACAAAAATACCCTTTAAGGTGTGAGGCTACTGTGACTCATTCTGTTGATGCCTCATTGTGGCATACATTAATGAATTCACATGATAGGACAAAGGGTTATGATTGCTAATGTGTTTAGCAAATTTGTTTGGGGAAAAGAAATATTTGAGATCCCAACTAGCTTGAAATAAAGATTTTCTCTCTTTTCAATAGAATTTCTATAGATATGTCGAATTAGAGTATGTTGCAAATGTTTCAGCATATAGTTGTTCATATCAACATCTCGATGTGTATGGTTACATTTTATTCTCATTCGGACTCTAATTTATTCTGCATTATGAATTTTATTAGTTCATGTCTTTTAATTTTTAAAAATGTTTTCCTTTTATTCTCGAGTGCTCCACTTCATGTACCTATTCCCTCTGTCAATCTGTTTACATTAGGCGACGCTCAAGGAACTTTTGTGCAATGGCCAACTTCTTGGGTGAAATTTATAAGTGAGGTAATAATAACAATAATCGGTATATGTATATATGTATTTCTATGTGTGTGTATGTGTATATAACCTTCATAAAATATTCGATTGAGTTATGTGAAATGTTATTATATGTAGGAGGCAAGTAATAAATCATCAAATGGAAAGAAGAAATTGGACATCCATAAAAAGGCGGCCAAACAACGATCTCTAGTGTCTGAGCAAGTTCTACTGTCACTTAGTAGAGATTGTAAATGGCTGCACTCGGTGATAGCATCCCGATCTAGCAATGATCCCATTGATGTTACACTAGATGCTTCTATGTTCCATTATGAATTTGATGATGGTCATGTGTATCTTAGTGTGGAGGACATCACTCAGTTTTTATCCGGTGCAATGCTTAATATTTCCATCATTCAAGTATTTGTGATGTATGATCTTGAAACTGTATGACTAATTACTAGAGTATTTAATTTGTGTTAGAATTTGAACTCTTTTTTTACAGAGCAATGCAAGATTATCTACAGGGTTTGCATACACACGCACAACTTGGATGGATGTGCCCCGATTCAATTTCTCTAAGTGCATGTGAAAATAACCCTGAAGATGTGAAAAATTACATACACCGAGCCATCACTCAATCTCAGAATGCCGGCGTAGATATTCTTGTTGCTCCTTATTATGAAAAGTATGCATTTCTATCTATTATATTAAGTTGATTTATTATATTTATAATATCAATGATATACCAATTTGATTTTCTAGCTATAACACAATGTACATCACTAATTAATCGTGCAGTTATCATTGGGTGTTGCTTGTGATTTGGATCTCACGCGGCATGATCTTTATGTATGATTCTCTTCGAACCAGCCCGATGCGTCATTTATTAATCATGTCATTGTGCAGCAGCCAGCAGGTACTTTTATAGTATTTTTTTCACATCATGAGAATTGTTATTGTATTATCTTATAATTTCAAAACTACGTGGTTCTAACTTTGAATGTTTTGTAATAGTGTTTTTAGAAATATTTGCGCGAATGGTGAAAAAGTGAAAAAGATTATTTGGAAACAGATGAAAGTATAACTATATACATACTTTTGTTAAATATTTTATTAAATTTTTTAATTCTTTTAAGTTTGTAGTCAACATTATGAATACACAAATATGTTATGTGTATAATTTGACATTTGAGTGCGCAAAACAAACATGCGGCTTAGAATGTGGATTTTATGTAATGAAATTCATGTATGATGTGGTTAGAAGCATCGGTGAAGGCCAAGATCCGGAGCAGGTATATTTATAAAAAGTAGTCTTAGTTAATTTTAGGTGCGCCGAAAGGGTCAATTTGTCCATCTGTCTATCTAAAGTTGAACTAAATCCATTAGGGCTATCCGTTTTAAAGTTTAAAACTGTGGACTGAATGATGAACGTATTGACTACCCCCATCCATTAACGATTTATTTAACTGCTTCTTACTATATTTGCTAAGTATCAATATGTGAATGACTACATATACATTGAAAAGACAAAAAGAATATTGTAATAATTATAGTTGCTTAATATTTGTAGGTGTACACAATCACCTTAAGAGATGAGGCATTTTCAATGGTAGAAATCGATGAGATCCGGGATAGATGGGTGATATATGTAGACCTGTCAACGGGTCGGGTACGGGCCGGAACGTAGTATCCCAGACCCGGACCCGTTAGCCTGTATAGGGTTCCAGACCCGACCCATATACCCGACGGGTCTAAAACTAATGTCCCGGACCCATACCCATTGGGTCTCGGAACTGGGTCGGGTAGACCCGACCCGTCTCACAAAAATCCAATTCTAATTTCTTAAATAAAAAACAGGACCTCTTACTACCGAGTACTTTTCTGACAACAATATGGCACATGAATTGTAATTACTTGTCTATAATTACACAATCAAACACAACAATTGTGAGTTGGTTTATAATTTGCAAGATACATAATGTTAGAATAAAGAGTAAAATAAATGGATTTGGAAACTGAACAGGCTTTTTCTTGAATCCTCTGCGGTCTGCAGGGTCTCTAGGGATCCTTCTTCGGATTTATTAAACTAAAGCGTAATGTGGGCGGCAACTAATGTAATATGTATATTTGACTAATGTATATATATAAATAAATATTAACGGGTCGGGTCCTAAACGGGTCGGAACTACATATACCATACCCGACCCATTAAATAACGGGTCCGGATCCGGGTAACGGAATTAAATGTAGACCCATACCCGTTAAAAAAATACGGATCCGGGTCGGGTTTGGGTCTGGACCCGACCCATTGATAGGCCTAGATATATGTGTGTGATAATTTGTTGTAAACAGTATATTGTGTGAAGAATGCATTAACAATATCATTTTTGTTGTATTGAATGTGGATTATGTTTTTGTTGTAATGAATGTGGATTATGTTTTTGTTGTATTGAATGTGAATCATGTTTTTGTTGTTTTGGATTGTTAGTTTAGTTATAATTACAGGTTTTGTGTGAAGGTGTGTATTTGTTGAATATAAAAAATTGTCAATTTAGAAAAAATATTGTGTAAATGGCTGGATTTTTTTAATTAAATACTTATTGCTGCGATCGTGGGGGAACCGCAGCAATAAGTGGTTTTCAAAAAAAGTCGCCCCTTATTTGCTACGGTCGTAGATGAACCGCAACAATAAGTGTTTTTTTAAAAGTTCCCCCCTTATTTGCTGCGGGTGTGACCGCAACAAATAGAAATTTTGCACTTTTGCTGCTCCGTCTATTGTTGCGGTTCATAACCGCAACAAATACGTCAAAACAACTGCAACAATTAATGATTTTTCTAGTAGTGTTTAGGGGTTGTTTTTGTCCAGTTTCGTCTTTGACGAAGTGCGGTGCAGCTTTTGTCCGCCTTTCATGAGGCTCTCTTCTTCGGCAGACCGCATCACTTATATGGTGGCCAAAGGTTGTGTACACCTAGTGCCCCAAACATGAAACAAGGAAGGTAGGTCCTCTACGGTATAATCACTTTTGTCTAGCTCAACCCGTCTTCATCTGACTCATCTTTTGTTCCTGCTCATGCGTGATATTTTCTCCTCATCTAGAAACTCTGACCTCTCAGTCCTCCAATCCCCCACTCCTTGAGGCGAGGTGAAAAATGAGTAAAGTCATCTTCATACCTACACATTTAAGATGCATATAAATTTTTTCCTTGGGTTTTATGTTTCCGATCGGGAGTTCGTCACTTGAAAAAAGTGGAAATGTGAATTGTTGATGTAATAATAAAATACTTAGTAGAGTGGATGCGTGACCCATTCGTACGCAACGGTCGCCACTCTTGGAATGACTAAGACCGGTCTTCGTGTCTGAGAGGCTGAGAGTCAGGGCTTTGTGTCTGAGAGTCAAGGCTTTAAATCCTAGTGATGGGTCTCAAGCCACAGTCTACTAAGCACTTGATCATAATTGTGTGATAGTTTGGCATTCGCCCGACAAAAAGAAATGATTTAAATAAATATATAAAAAATATGAAAATTGATGAGTACTTATCTTTGATGGGCTGAAATTGTGGGCTGACTGGAATGAATAGCATCCAGCAGAACTCCTTGGGCCCATTTTCATTCGTGAAAAACCAACACCATATTAGTGGCAATTTAGTGCTGCCTGGCCCATATTAATTTGCAACAGTTGACTTCCCAAATAATGCTAAGTGCTCCACTCATCTGTACTGTACTCTCATTTAATTTGGATCCTTCGTATGTGGTTGGCTCTCAACCAAACAAAGAGCATATTTTGAAAAAGCCGATGAAACAACCCCTCCCCAAAGGAAAAAGTACGTTTACGGAAGGTAGCTGCATCGGGACAAGGGAGGATGGCGGTGGGTACAGTGTCATGCCCCGGACATACCCGGACACGTCAACAACCCGCCGTACAGTACGAATAGCCAATCGCAGTCCAACTCATCCATACTATACAAGGCGTCTTGAATACCATTCACACATAGTACATCCGTAAACAAGAATAATGTAAAATAAACATTTATAGCAGCGGAAACATTTAACATAAGTGTTATGCCACACCTTGGAAAACATGGGCGTACAAGCCCCAAATAATTATTCAAAAAAAAAAAAACAATATCCATGAGCATTATTTAAGTTGTTTTCAAAACAGAAACGGAAGAAGCATGAACCACGTCTTCTTCCTTTGATCTTCCCGAAGCAACGGGCAGTGGCAACAACCTTCAAGTTCTACCTGAAACTGTGAGGTGGCCTCCCCCGTGAAGGGGAGGTCTGTACTTGGAAATATTTGACAAGTACAATAGCAACTATACTAAGTATAATTGATGTTTCAATTTCTAAGACCCTCAATTCAGGGTGATACTACATTATATACCATAACCCTCGGTTACCACCTTTTTCTGTTTAAATTATACTCCCTTATTACGAAGTCAAGAAGTCGGCCCGTGGGCCCTTATCCATTTAGGGTTTATCATTTCCATTCCCCCGTGACCGCGAGCCACGATAACCCCGTGGGGTCCCATCGAGCCCCAATTGTATAGCATGGGCTCGGCCCAACTACATTTCTATACAATCCTCTAACTCAATATAACATATCAAAATTTGTATGGCAAGGGCTCGGCCCAACTACGTTTCCATACCAACCATAACTTCGTGGCAAGGGCTCGGCCCAACTACGTTTCCACGGAGATCACATATACATGGCAAGGGATCGGCCCAACTACGTTTCCATGCTAATCATATTACATGGCATGGGCTCGGCCCAACTACATTTCCATGTCATCCTAGAGTCCAACTCTAATTATTTTCATAATCAAATTCTCAAGCAAATCCTATGCCTAGAATCAATTTCCGTAGGTAGCCTTTAGGCCTACCCCTATCACACCTTAGTGTTCATACAATTCAACCTTAAAGTATCTCTTGAGACTACTTAAGGCATATCTATTCACAATCCTACCTCTTAGGATTTGTTTCATCATTTATTTATATTAATTTCCCGACTAGTATTTTGATACTAATTGGATAATCTTAGAACATGCCAAGTTCCTATTTTCCAATTGGCATTTCATTTCAATTGATTTCCCAACACAAGTATAGTTTGATCTCAATATCAAAAATATCACTTTAATCCATTCATGAATTTCATACATGACGTAAAGTATATTTTATCACAATGTCATCATAGTAATTCCATTAACATGCCGTTCCATTCATTTCACTTAATCATACACAATTATTCTAAATTTGTATATCATGCTTCACTTACTCATATCAATATTATTTTCATTTAGGCATTATTAATCATTGATAATCTATGAAAATCCCATCTAATTACTTTAGGCAATCTTATGAAATTAACTCACTAATTATAAGCAATATAGTCAGCCATCCTCACCTCGTGATGTGCTACAATAGTTGCCTTTGTTAAGCCCCTCGATCAATCCCCGTTCTAGGCCGATTGAAAGTGGAAAATTGGACTGCTGGGCAAAAGCCGGGCGGCTTTCACGAAAGCCGGGCGGCTTTCGTAGTCTGCAACTACGAACAGCTCCCTATATGTGGCGGTTCCCGGCGATTTCGACTCCTATCGATTCACCAACACTTCTAAGTTAATTACCACCACTTTATATCAATATTCTACACTTTTAAACGTGTAGAACTCATGGTTTAATCCACCATATGACTTCTCAAAAATCATACACAATAAAACTAGTTAAAGAGCTATTTGGTGTTCTTACCTCAAGCCTAGCTCTTCTCCTTGGATTTTCTAGCTTCTTCTTCCTCAATGAGGCCTTGGGACTTTGGTTTCCTGGAGATCCTCTCCTCTTGTGTCGGTCAAATGAGGGTAGGGGTGGAGAGAGGGTGCCTTCTCAACCAACACAAATGATTTGTGTGAGATAGGACCCTAGCATGAGCTTTTGTCTCAAAGGAGACTTCCTCCCTCTCCCTTGTGCGTACCAGCACGTTTAGCTGCTCCCCTCCCCCATTATTTGATCAATCAGCACCCATAAAAACGTGGGGTGGCCACCACTTATGTGGGAGGTCATCCCATTACGTCCCGGTGTGTACAATCGGCCCCGAAAGTTGTATTTCTCGGCCCGTTTTAATCATATTTTATTTTATCGGACCAAATAAAATATATCACGCGTTCCCAATAATTATGGGCCTTTAGAATAGATGTATATTCCCCAACATTAATTAAGGAGTCTCCGAAACTCATTTCGGGTTGTTATCCGCTAAATTACCAATACCGGTAATTGGGCCCCGTTTGACCAACCGGTCAACTCCATGCCTTTCTTATGGCCCAAATAAAATATCCACCTCCATGTAGATGTCATCTAGACCAAGATGAATATAATATGTGGTTCGGGACTTATCGCCCCCCCGGTCCGGTCGTGGGCCCCACATGCAATTTACTATTCACGTAAAAGAATCAATAAAAATTTACATTTACGCAAATTCAAAAATCATCCTTCAAGGTTTATTACATAATTTACTAAAAGTAAATATGCTTGGGGACGGTGCTACAAGTTCACCCCCCCCCCTTAACGGGAATTTCGTCCCTGAAATTCACAACGATTATCCAAACCGAAATGCATACTGTTCCTTCATCGAGGCTTCTGTCTCCCATGTTTCTTCTTCAACTTGGTCACTCTTCCAAAGGATTTTAATCATTGGAACTTTCTTGCTTCTTAGCTTCTTTACTTGCCTATCAAGTATCCTCACCGGTTGCACGGCGTAGTTCAAGTCTTCCCGTATTTCCACGGGTGGTTTCTCTAGTACATGAGATGGATCCGGAATATACTTCTTAAGCATAGACCCATGGAATACATTATGTATTTTCTCCAATTCCGGAGTCAGTTGTAATCGGTATGCTACGGCCCCAATTCTCTCAAGAATTACAAATGGGCCTATGTAACGTGGGTTAAGTTTCCCTCGGCTCTCAAATCGGATGATTCCTTTCCAAGGTGAAACTTTCAAAAATACCTCATCTCCAACCTTAAACTCTAGGGCTCTTCGGCGCTTATCGGCATAGCTCTTCTGTCTATCCTGTGCCGCCTTAAGTCTGTCACGAATCATCTTCACCTTTGACTTGGTGATTTCCACCAGTTCCGTGCTTTCGAGTTTGGCCATGCCAACCTCATCCCAACACAAAGGTGTACGACATCTCCTCCCATACAATGCCTCGTATGGAGGCATGCCTATACTCGCCTGATAGTTGTTGTTATAGGCAAACTCCACAAGTGCCAAATGGTTGTCCCAACTCCCTTGGAACTCCAATGCACAAGCTCTCAGCATATCCTCTAATATCTGTATAACCCGCTCGGATTGTCCATCCGTTTGTGGATGAAAAGCTGTACTGAATTTCAGTTTTGTCCCCATAGATTCTTAGAACTTCGGCCAAAATCGTGATGTGAATCACGGATCTCTATCGGATACAATGGTTATAGGAACCCCATGTAGCCTCACGATCTCATCCACATACAACTTGGCTAACCTTTCCAGTGCATAGGTGGTGTTGATAGGTAAAAAGTGTGCACTCTTCGTGAGCCTATCAACCACAACCCATACTGCGTCATAGTTCTTAATCGTCCATGGCAGCCCTACCACGAAATCCATAGTCACGTGTTCCCATTTCCATCCAGGAATGGATAATGGCTGTAACAGCCCGACTGGATGCTGATGTTCTGCCTTAACTTGCTGACAAGTGAGACACCTACTGATGTATTCGGCTATTTCTCTCTTCATACCCGACCACCAGTAACTTTCTTTCAAATCACGGTACATTTTCGTGCCCCCGGGATTCATGGCATATGCCGATGAATAGGCCTCCTCTAAGATGGACTTCCGGAGCCCATCATCCGACGGTACACACACTCGGTCACGAAATAATAAGAGACCATCGTCTCTTTCCCTGAAATCCTCAACCGGTCCCGCTAACATGCGTTCCCGGACCTTCATGAGCTCTTCATCAGTTTCTTGACCCTTCTTGATTTCATCAAGTAATGTAGGCCTCACTTCGAATCTAGCTAACAAAGCACCATCACTAGATACCTCCAATCGGGCTCTCAATGCCCTCAAACTAGTCAACAATGTCCCCGACGAATTCTTTCGGCTCAGGGCATCCGCTACCATGTTGGCTTTACCGGGGTGGTACTCGATAACTAGATGGTAGTCTTTTATCAACTCCATCCACCGTCTCTGTCTCATGTTTAACTCTTTCTGAGTAAACACGTATTTCAGGCTTTTGTGGTCGGTGTATATATGACATGTTTCCCCGTAGAGATAATGTCTCCAAATCTTCAATGCAAATACCACTGCCCCCATCTCTAAGTCATGAGTAGGATAATTTACCTCATGCTTCTTCAACTGTCATGAAGCATAGGCAATCACCCTCCCATTCTGCATCAAGACACATCCAAGCCCTTGGATGCTCGCGTCACTATAGACATCGTACCCCATACCCTGTCGGGGTAATGCAAGTACCGGTGCCTCGGTCAATCTCTTCTTCAGTTCAAGGAATCCCTTCTCACATCGGTCATCCCATAAAAACTTGGCTCCTCTTCGAGTGAGCCTTGTCAATGGCGATGCCAAAACTGAGAACTTCTCCACGAATTTTCGATAGTACCCTGCCAATCCAAGGAAGCTACGAATTTCCTTGACGTTCTTTGGCCTTTCCCATTCAGTAATGGCCTCAATCTTCTTGTTATCTACGACAATCCCTGATCCTGAAACCACATGCCCGAGAAAGCCAATCTCCCTTAGCCAAAATTCACATTTGGAGAACTTGGCATAGAGTTGCTTCTCCCGTAGTGTCTCAAGAACAAGTATCAAGTGCTCCTCATGCTCCTCTTCACTCTTTGAGTAAATCAATATATCATCTATGAACACAATCACAAACCGGTCCAAGTATTTATGAAATACTCGGTTCATCAAGTCCATAAATGCCGTCGGGGCGTTGGTTAGCCCGAATGACATAACTAGGAACTCGAAATGACCATACCTTGTGCGGAATGCACTCTTCGGTATGTCATCCTCTTTTATTTTCAGTTGGTGGTACCCCGACCTCAAGTCGATCTTCGAGAACACCGTCGCTCCTCGGAGCTGATCAAACAAGTCACCAATCCTAGGCAAGGGATACCTATTCTTGATTGTGACCTTGTTCAGTTGACGATAGTCAATGCACATTCAAAGTGTCCCATCTTTCTTTTTCACGAAAAGGACCGGTGCTCCCCACGGAGAGTGACTCAGCCTTATGAAACCGTTATCCAATAGCTCTTGCAATTGGGTTTTCAACTCATTAAGTTCAGCGGGTGCCATCCTGTATGGCGGTATAGAGATTGGCTTGGTGCCGGGTTCAACCTCGATCACGAACTCAATCTCCCTATCGGGTGGAAGTCTCGGCAAGTCTTTTGGGAAAACATCCGGATACTTGCACACTATCCTCACATCATTGATGCCTACCTCCTCTTTGGTTTTGTCCACCACGTATGCTAGATATGCGTGACATCCCCTTCTCATCATATTCCTCGCCCTCACGACGGATATGATACAACTGTTTGATTTGCCTCTATCTCCCTCAAAGCGTAAGGTCAACCCTTCACCGCTTTCGAGTTCAAGAATCTTTGTGTAGCAATCGACCCTAGCATGATGTTTCTGAAGCCAATCCATCCCGAGGATTGCATCAAACTCGATCATACTCAGCGGTACGAAATCACACGTCAAGTTCTGTCCCTCCACCTCCACCTCACACGATGGATAGTGGCTATCTCTTTCGATATCATCCCCTAGAGGCGTGGATACCAATAGGGTTTGAGTCATCGGTACAAGTGGTCCGTTGAATCCGCTGGCGAACGCCTCACTCACAAATGATCGTTGCGCCCCGGTATCAATAAGGATCCTTGCGTCTCTCCCGTTAATCTTTAGTGTTCCTACATTCATAAGTAATGTAAGACACACTATCTAATTAATAGGCTTGTTTCCTAGGTCGTAGAGTGCGTCGATCATGTTTCGGATGAAGACCACCCGACCCCGTACAATAATTCCCCGGTTTCTAACCTTAAGGAGCATCTTCGGACTCGTTCGGGTGAAAGCCGGCCGCTTTTCATGAAATCCGGCCGGTTTTCATGTGTCCGGCACTTCTCGCTTCATAAGCCGGCCGGGCTTTGCCAAAAGCCGGCCGGTTTTCAGCTGCGCAGGATTTTCTCCCAATTTTGACGAATGCCGGCCGGTTTCCACGAAAGCCGGCCGGTTTTTGTCACCGTACTTTTAATGCCATAAATAATTCCCAAAACCGGGCGGTTTTCCATGAAAGTCGGGCGGCTTTCAGCTGCGAAAAATTTTCCAGGTCAGACATTTACGAAAGCCGCCCGGTCTTTACAAAAGTCGGCCGGTTTTTAGTTGCGAGAAAAATTTCTGATTAATGCTTACGAAAGCCGGGCGGTTCTCAGAGGAAGCCGGCCGGCATTCGTTGCCGTAGTATTTTCCCAATAAATCAAGACGAAAGCCGCCCGGCTTTCGTCAATGTCGCGCGGCATTCGCCCTGGGCGGGGATTTTCCTCCCCTTTTTCCTCTACAAACCCGACCAACCGTCGGGGTTATAAATTTTGCACATTTCAAACACTCCTATTGCATACAATAGAGGTAATAACATGAGTTTAAGAATTTACCCGCAACGGAGTCCGGGTTAGCACGTGCGTCCGCCTCCGTCATCGCATAGACCCTAGCTTGGGTCTTGCCTTGGTTCACGGATGGCGTGTTGCTTGTACTTGGCCCTCCATGCACCGTGCTCGCGTGGGGTGCCCCTGCTCGGTTCCTACTTGCCGTAGTCCCGCTGCTAGGTCCTGCACCCATGGCTCGCCCAAGTTGTGGGCAGTTTGATCTCAAGTGCCCCGTCTCCCCGCATTGGTAGCACCTAGGGGGATCGCGGCACTTGCCCGCGTGGTTCCTCTTGTAGTTATTGCACCTGCTAATGCCCGAGCCTTGCGACCTCGAGCCTTGCCCTCCTGGGACTTGATTTCCCCTAGATGGTGGTGCGGGCGTTCTGAAAGACCCACCTCCCCCGTGGTTCCCCTTCTTGCTAGAACCTTGGGGGCCGGTGTTCTCCCATTTCCTCTTCTTCGCCTCCTCGGCGTTTTTCAGCTTTCTTTCTTCCCATTCCTTCTCCCCTTTCAGGCCTTGCTCCACCACTTGACTAAACGTCATGTTAGGCAATTGTGTTGTCCGTTCACGCACGTCTAAGTCTAAAGCATCCCAAAAGTGATTCACCATCCGGTTCTCATCACAAGCATACTCCGGTATGAACTCCGCGAGCTCCCTGAACTTGTGCTCAAGTTGCCTCACGGTATACTTGCCTCCTTGGGTCAAGTTGATGTATTCTCTCCTCTTCAAGTTCACCTCGAAGTCGGAGTAGTATTGGTTGAAGAATTCCTGTCGGAAATTCTCCCAAGTTACGGCCTCACCGTACTTCCCCTTGACACCGTCCCACCATGTGGACGCCATCCCCTCTAGCAACCTTGTTGCTACTCTCATCTTCATGTTTGGCGGCAGCTGCATATCAAGGGCCGCTTCATTGAACCTCTTGATCCACTCCGCCGCAACAGATATATCTCCCGTTCCATCGAACAGTTTACACCCCAGATCTCTTGCTTCCTTGAGGTACTTTGAGATCCTTATTATCGGGACATCGACACCTCGATCTACTCGGGACTCCACATGTCCCCTAGAACCCGCATGACTTCCCCTTCTTGAAGCCCCTCCCAAAGCACGCCTTGCCCGGCGCCTTTGGCGATCCTGTTGAAATTGACGGAGTAGTTCCTCCATCCTTTCTAGAGCGTCATCATCGTCGCTCCCCTCACTAGCGTCATCATATTCCCCATCATATGGGGTCTCAACCGGTTCAGTTCCCGGTTGATACGTCAAATCCTCCTCGGACTCATAAGACTCATTGACTGTTTCAACATAACCGTCACTCACGGTCTGAGCTTGGCCTCCACGGCCCTGTCCTCTGGACACCCTAGAAGCCCCTCTACTGCCTTGCATGGATCCTCCGGGTGCTCGGCCAGTCGGGTTCCTTCTAGTTACTTTCCCGGTACATTCCATTTCTGAAAGAAATTCAGAATGAGTCATTAGACTCGTATCAAATGTCAATTGACGGATAGGTACTTAAAGACATCATTTGGCTCAAATCACCGTCGTACCAATTGTTAAGAGTACCATCTTAACAATTAGAGACATTGCAACTCAAGTACCAAAAGTTCTATAAGTACAAAACCTTATGCTCATGGTTTTCAAATTCGTTTTCAAAAAAAAATTTTGAAGCTTCATTATGATGTTTACGGACTAAGGCTCTGATACCAATTAAATTGTCACGCCCCGGACCTACCCGGACACGTCAACAACCCGCCGTACATTACGAATAGCCAACCGCAGTCCAACTCATCCATACTATACAAGGGGTCTTGAATACCATTCACACATAGTACATCCATAAACAAGCATAATGTAAAATAAACATTTATAGCAGCAGAAACATTTAACGTAAGTGTTTATGCCACACCTTGGCAAACATGGGCGTACAAGCCCCAAATAATTATTCAAAAAAAAAACAATATCCATGAGCATTATTTAAGTTGTTTTCAAAACAGAAACGGAAGAAGCACGAACCACGTCTTCTTCCTTTGATCTTCCCGAAGCAACGGGCAGTGGCAGCAACCTTCAAGTTCTACCTGAAACTGTGAGGTGGCCTCCCCCGTGAAGGGGAGGTCAGTACTTGGAAATATTTGACAAGTACAATAGCAACAATACTAAGTATAATTGACGTTTCAATTTTTAAGACCCTCAATTCAGGGTGATACTACATTATAGGCCATAACCCTCGGTTACCCCCTTTTTCTGTTTAAATTATACTCCCTTATTATGAAGTCAAGAAGTCGGTCCGTGGGCCCTTATCCATTTAGGGTTTATCATTTCCATTCCCCCGTGACCGCGAGCCACGATAACTCCGTGGGGTCCCATCGAGCCCCAATTGTATAGCATGGGCTCGGCCCAACTACATTTCTATACAATCCTCTAACTCAATATAACATATCAAAATTTGTATGACAAGGGCTCGGCCCAACTACGTTTCCATACCAACCATAACTTTGTGGCAAGGGCTCGGCCCAACTACGTTTCCATGCTAATCATATTACATGGCAGGGGATCAGCCCAACTACATTTCCATGTCATCCTAGAGTCCAACTCTAATTATTTTCATAATCAAATTCTCAAGCAAATCCTATGCCTAGAATCAATTTCCGTAGGTAGCCTTTAGGCCTACCCCTATCACACCTTAGTGTTCATACAATTCAACCTTAAAGTATCTCTTGAGACTACTTAAGGCATATCTATTCACAATCCTACCTCTTAGGATTTGTTTCATCATTTATTTATATTAATTTCCCGACTAGTATTTTGATACTAATTAGATAATCTTAGAACATGCCAAGTTCCTATTTTCCAATTGGCATTTCATTTCAATTGATTTCCCAACACAAGTATAGTTTGATCTCAATATCAAAAATATCACTTTAATCCATTCATGAATTTCATACATGACGTAAAGTATATTTTATCACAATGTCATCATAGTAATTCCATTAACATGCCGTTCCATTCATTTCACATAATCATACACAATTATTCTAAATTTGTATATCATGCTTCACTTACTCATATCAATATTATTTTCATTTAGGCATTATTAATCATTAATAATCCATGAAAATCCTATCTAATTACTTTAGGCAATCTTATGAAATTAACTCACTAATTATAAGCAATATAGTCAGCCATCATCACCTCGTGATGTGCTACAATAGTTGCCTTTGTTAAGCCCCTCGATCAATCCCCGTTCTAGGACGATTGAAAGTGGAAAATTGGACTGCTGGGCAAAAGCCGGGCGGCTTTCACGAAAGCCGGGCGGCTTTCGTAGTCTGCAACTACGAACAGCTCCCTATATGTGGCGGTTCCCGGCGATTTCGACTCCTATCGATTCACCAACACTTCTAAGTTAATTACCACCACTTTATATCAATATTCTACACTTTTAAACGTGTAGAACTCATGGTTTAATCCACCATATGACTTCTCAAAAATCATACACAATAAAACTAGTTAAAGAGCTATTTGGTGTTCTTACCTCAAGCCTAGCTCTTCTCCTTGGATTTTCTAGCTTCTTCTTCCTCAATGAGGCCTTGGGACTTTGGTTTCCTGGAGATCCTCTCCTCTTGTGTCTGTCAAATGAGGGTAGGGGTGGAGAGAGGGTGCCTTCTCAACCAATACAAATGATTTGTGTGAGATAGGACCCAAGCATGAGCTTTTGTCTCAAAGGAGACTTCCTCCCTCTCCCTTGTGCGTACCAGCACTTTTAGCTGCTCCCCTCCCCCATTATTTGACCAATCAACACCCATAAAAACGTGGGGTGGCCCCCACTTATGTGGGAGGTCATCCCATTACGTCCCGGTGTGTACAATCGGCTCCGAAAGTTGTATTTCTCGGCCCGTTTTAATCATATTTTATTTTATCGAACCAAATAAAATATATCACGCGTTCCCAATAATTATGGGTCTTTAGAATAGATGTACATTCCCCAACATTAATTTAGGAGTCTCTGAAACTCATTTCGGGTTGTTATCCGCTAAATTACCAATACCGGTAATTGGGCCCCGTTTGACCAACCGGTCAACTCCATGCCTTTCTTATGGCCCAAATAAAATATCCACCTCCATGTAGATGTCATCTAGACCAAGATGAATATAATATGTGGTTCGGGAATTATCGGGCGCCCCCCCGGTCCGGTCGTGGGCCCCACATGCAATTTACTATTCACGTAAAAGAATTAATAAAAATTTACATTTACGCAAATTCATAAATCATCCTTCAAGGTTTATTACATAATTTACTATAAGTAAATATGCTTGGGGACGGTGCTACATACAGCCGTAGCATAGCCACAGGTGGTTACTCGCCGGCGCTGTGCGTTGGAGGAGTAAGGCAGGAGGAGCGCGCTGCGAGTGACGCACGGTGGTTCTGGAAGAACAGGCCGTGAGCATCGATGAGCGGCACCACTAGACGACCGGTGCTGCACAGAAGCGGCAGGGACTTCCAGTCGTGATGTCGGTCTCAGGTTTGAGGGCATTCTGTCCTTCCCTGAGCTTTGATCGGCCATTAATGGAGGTCATTTGAGGTTGAGCTCCAACAATCAATGAAAATAAAGAGGCGGAACATGGCGGAAGGCGCTGACAGAAAGGCGGTAGACCCTATCTCATAGCATCCGTGGGGAGTGATACTCCAGCTCAGTGGCGCAAATCTTGCGGCAAGGATTGGAGACTACAGCGTCCACCGACAGGAGGCCTGGAAGGGGAAGACAGTTCCGATAGAGCTCAAAAATCCAGATCTAAAATCCAGATTTCTTTCTTTGATTTTTCCTGAATTTTCAGAATGATTTTGATTGATCTTTCCGTGAATGTGGTGAATTTTTGGTTGTTTTTGGGAGGTTTTCTCACTTGATTGTGTTCAAACCTCTCAACGACAGCACCCTTATTGGATAATTGATACCCATATCCTATAACTAAAGAGATTTGAACAAGAGTGTAGTAGAGAAGGAGATAAGTGTTTAATTATGAATGAATATTGGTTGTGGTTCAATAGCCTCCTATAAGGAGTATATATAGGGATGATATAGGTGTGGGGCTCTAATATGGGTCTGACAGATCCGGTTACATAAATGGACCGATAGTACAAAAACTAATCTTGAACATCTGAATAATAATAATAATAATGTACAATAATATGAATGATATTCGCTAATCGTGTGTGGGCCGCTGTCCAGGCCCAATAGTCGGCAGACCGGGGGGGCAGAGTTCATATACTCCATCAATATAATTTCTATTTTAATCTACAAGTAACTTTCTTCATATCCATAGTTAAAGTTAGGTACATACTATATGTCTCTTTGAGAAAAGAGTAAAAAACATGTTCGACAACTATCTAGATGCCCTAAGCGGCTTATTAGGTGCTTTACGCGGGCAAGTAGACGCCGTAGACGATCAACTAATTCAACTAGACTCTAAACCAATTAATCGGGACACCTAGACTAAAATCGGGGTGTCCGAACACCGCCTATCGCCTACGTGGGGACTAGTCGGACGTCTTGAGAGAGTTTTAGAATAGTGCTACGTACGTAGTACCCCCTCTGCCCTTAAAACTTGGTCAAGTTTGACGAGCACGATGATTAATAAAGTAAAAATCATGTGGTTGAGGTTTGTGTAGAGGAGGAAGAATTATCTAAAACCACAAACTCGTTGCTTAAAGGGAAAGTGACAAAGTTAGCGGAGCAATCAAAAAAGGAAAGTTGACAAGTTTTAAAGGACGGAGGAAGTATTTAATATTACAACCATTTCTTTCACCTCTTTTTCATCATAGTACTGACTACAAAGAAATGTAGTCATATTATGGAAATTATGATCACTTTTACTACTGTAGAATTTTGCTTTGTGTACAAGCTCGGTTACACGCCGCCTTACACGCCCATGTGTAATTGTCTGTGCACAGACAATTACACTTGGGTTTAGTAAAGGGAGGTGTTTGCGATTCCGAATTGTTTGTGCACAGACAATTCATTTTTTGAAGTCACAGACACTTCCCTTTACATAAATCGAAGTTTAATTGTCTGTACATAGACAACTATCGTTGGGCGTGTAAGCCGACGTGTAGCCGGACGTGTACACGAAGCAAACTTCCTTTTACTAACACATGCTCTCTGCATCCCATAAAGAAGCTTCCATTTGTGTTTACGATGTTTGATTGACGATAAAACAAATCAATCCTTATCAACACTCAGATTATTTTTAATAAATAAAATTTACATATTCAAGAATTACATTGAAAATTCTACAAAATTGAAAGAAAAATCGAATTTGATAAAATTTAATATGGGAAATAAAAAATTAAAACTGCTTTGAATTGACCAAATAACTAGTGGACTACAACTTCGTTTAAGACGAAGTATCACAAGCAAATTCCCCTTTTAAGCAACCCCTTTTAAGCAACCTTAGGGGTGGAGAAGGCTAAGAATGTTTTTACCAGATCAGATCAGATCAAATCAGATCAGACCAGACCAGTTTAGACCAGACCAGACCAAATTTGGATAGTTATAAAAATTAAAGAAACCAGACTAGACCAGACCAGACCAACAAATTACAGTCCAAGTAAAAACATCCTAAAAGTACTAAAAGTAATGTAGCTCGGGTCGGGTGTATTTGACGACCCGTATTCTAGAAATTCATCGGCTTAATTCTTAACCCCAAAAACCCTAGACCGTGGACGACGGCTCTCAATTCTGATGGTCACACAGTCGTCAATTCACATTTCATTGCTCTAGCGTTTCTTAAAAAGAACTCAAGGAAAGATACTCAAACACATAAAGAACAACAGGCTATGGCAAACGAACGTCAGAGAAAAGCCAAAAAGCGGTTCAGGGAAGCTCATCCGGAGCTTTTCCCTGATCCAGAACCAACACCCTCAAACCCGGATAAGAAGAAGAAGAAGAAAGGGAACAAATTAAAGCGCAAAAGACCTGACTCAGAAGACGCATCGAACCAGAACAGGTCAAGAGATAAAAAGCATCCCCTTAGAGTCCCCGGAATGAAACCTGGTGAAAGCTGCTTCATTTGTAGAGGTATTGACCACATAGCAAAAGATTGCCCCGAAAAGGCTTCATGGGAGAGAAACAAGGTATGCTTTCCTAATTCAAACTTTTCGTAAAGATCTTCTTTATATTGCCCTCCATGTTTTCTGTACCAATGAGCTTTTTTTTCCTTAAACTACCTCATGTTGCAGATATGCTTGTTATGTAGGAGACGTGGCCACAGTCTCAAGAACTGTCCTAACAAAAGTGATGACGCTATGGATAAGAAATTGTGTTATAATTGTGGCAAAACTGGGCATTCTTTGGAAAGGTGTTCTGAACCATTGCAGGAAGGTAAAACAGCTTGTTATCTGTGCTTAATTATTTATACAATGTATTTATGGTTTCTGCGTGCCCTTAAAATCTTTTACCAGTAGTATTATTTGAACAACTTTCTGGGTGCTTTTTTTTTAAAACTTGCATCAAATGATATGGTACATTCGCATGTTTGTATTCTTTAGCTGTGCAATTTATGATTGTTTAATGTATCATATTAGTGTTCACTCTTTTAGCTTTAATTGCCTAGTAGAGTAGTAGAGTGTGAAAGAGTCTTATATCCGTTCCCAAAAGTGTCCTATCTGAAAAGTGTGCAGCTCTTTGATTCTTATAATTTACAACCTCATAATTTCATAATTCATGCAACACTTATAATTTATAGAACTTTACAAAAAATGCTATGTTTTAACTTTTAACAAAATGCATTATTATACATTCATACCTCCCTCCCAAAATTGTGTTTGTGTTTGATATTTTTGCAGTCATCTTAACTGTATTAATCTATGATATTGTGTATCAAAGTTTCATCAAATTCAAATTCGGTTTTTGACTTTTTGCAGTTCAGTTGAACAGTTAGTGTAGTTTTTAAATAAGTATGGTTTAATTACTAATGCTACTCCATTGATCAATCATGGAAAGTGTGAAAGCGTCTTATATCCGTTCCCAAAAGTGTCCTATCTGAAAAGTGTGCAGCTCTTTGATTCTTATAATTTACAACCTCATAATTTCATAATTCATGCAACACTTATAATTTATATGACTTTACAAAAAATGCTATGTTTTAACTTTTAACAAAATGCATTATTATACATTCATACCTCCCTCCCAAAATTGTGTTTGTGTTTGATATTTTTGCAGTCATCTTAACTGTATTAATCTATGATATTGTGTATCAAAGTTTCATCAAATTCAAATTCGGTTTTTGACTTTTTGCAGTTCAGTTGAACAGTTAGTGTAGTTTTTAAATAAGTATGTTTTAATTACTAATGCTACTCCATTGATCAATCATCACAAATCAACACAGACCTTGTTTTTCGGGAGGGTAGTATATAAGTCGTTTGTGACTCTTGTTTGATATTTTATCGGTAAATTACATGGAAAAATTGGGACAAATATGTGATGAAAACATGACTCCCTTTTTCGGGGTAAAGGGAGTTTTTTCTGAGGGTGGGGAGGCGGTCTAAGGGTTGTTATTGTCATTTTTAAATTATATTGGTGAATGGGTGAAGCTAAATTCACGGATATGGCTCATATAAATTTAGAGGAGTATCATTAACTTATAAGTTGGTTCTATGGGTTGATTAATGATTATTTATTTCCACTTAATACAGGTGGAACAAAGTATGCCAGCTGCTTTATTTGCAAAGAGCGCGGGCACTTGAGCAAGGATTGCCCTAAAAATGCTCATGGGATCTACTGGAAGGTACACATCCATAGCCTCTATGGGAAAGCGGATTAAATGAGATGGAGATTATCAACTCCTAGAGTTGCCTGACCTGTATAGGCGCAATTTTTTACCTCTTACAAACTTATAATTTACAGGGTGGTAGTTGCAACACTTGTGGTGGTATTACACATCTGGCCAAAGATTGTCCCAACAAGAGTAGCACAACTTCCAATGCAACCCATGGTTCGAATAAAAGATGTAAGCAATATAGTACCTTATCCATGTGCTTCCAGTTTTTTAATTTGTTAGGCGTTTTCTTCTTCTGTGACACTATTTCATGAAAACAACTAAATGCCAGGCTGCCAGCTTTTCCTTAGTTGAATATTGTTAGGACTGTACGGCATTGGTTTGTCTATAATTTTATTTTTCAATTATAGATGTTATTCATGGTTAGCACTTGGCAGCCTTTGATATTTTGGACATCATTTCTAGGGCGTATTGTATTGATCCATTTTCAATTAATTCAATGAATTAAAATACGCTATTCGGATAAATAAATGTAATAATTGCATCGTTGGTTGGAGTTTGACAATTCACTATCCCTGTTCTATGCATTTATGCATGATCTATTGACTTTATTCACTTAAGATTGTTGACTTTGGAGTTGTAACCACACATGGAATTCGTATAACTATCTTTATCCTTTTTACTTGATTTCTCAAATGCTGTTCTGATCATTTTTTACTTACCCTTCTTGCACAGTTAAAATAGAAGATATACCTACAGGGCAAGTCACAAAATTAACCAGTGGAGATGATCTGGATGATGACTTCATGGTAGGCGAATCCAAGGAAGACAACATTGCCAAATTGAAAAAGAAACACCAGGGACCTAAAGTTGTCAATTTTGTAGGTTGAAATATTGAATCATTGGTGACTGAAAAATATGAGTGTAATATCCTCCCAACTTCCAATTTTGAAATATTATTTCTTCTCTTAATCTGTGGGGCTGTTACTAGCCTGGTTCTATGTTGGTATACTTTGTACCCTTTCATTCTTTCAGGTGGCACTTGTTTTGATCTCCAGACAATTATCCAAAATATACAGCTGTTGGACTAGACACAGCCAAAATATTCCGTTCTGTTGTAATTCAATATGGCTATTGTGAACACACATGCGAAAACATTCCATTATGGTTGTGTTATGGTTTTTGGTTTCGGGTCCGGAGAGTGCTCTGCCTGTAATCAGGACTGGTAAATCCGAGTACTAGTCGAGTTTTGGTTTAAAATTTTAAGTTTTGGATGAGTTGTTTAGCCTACATTGAGAAAAATGTAGTAAAAAACAGCCCATTCTGATTTTGGAGGAACCAGACTGGGTGTCTAGGTGAGTAGGGTTAGACTGACTCCGGGCACTACTTCTAGTTTGGACTTTGGAACCCTTTCAACATCTCTGTCACGTCTTTTACCAGCTCGGTTCAGAAGTCGGAACCATATAGGATTATAGGTCCATGGCTAACTTCACACATGGCCATCCAACTATCCAAGTAGTCATTGGACATTTTCCACTGATTGACTGCCATCCAATGTTGTCATGCACTCATGCCTCCACCATCCGCTGCCATTCTTGTGGCCATTGGGCAAATTTCAGATGCTGTTATGAACTTCCATCTTTGGGTGTTGGCGTACTACAATTTCTGTCAAACTTCCACCTTTAGCCATTGACTGGATATCCACCGCAAACACCATTGGACCTTGGTTGTCCGTTGTCGCATGAGTTTGTAACTGATAATGACGGCATAACTTCCTACTCCTTGCTGCATCTAAATTCGTGAAAGATAAATGCCACTTATTGTTTAAGAAAATAGTTGCCTTATGTAATATGTAGTAAGTTATGTGACAGGTATAAACCTTAAAACAGTTACAAGTTAAAACAAAACTTTATTTGGGCTGGAGACTTGAGCCGGAGACGGAATCGATTCCTTGTTCCTAAAAAGGTGGAATCTCCCACCTCAGGAGCCCCCACCCCGACCCGACAGGATGGTGGAGAGGTTAGTCACGGTGACTCAGTCAGCAGAATGTCAGTAGGGTGTGGCTCATACACCCGTGCGCACCAGAGGTTCAACCTTATTTCAGATTCTGTGACCTCCACCCGGTCGCTGCGGGGATTCAAACCTTGGTCCATTGTTCCAAATCTCCCACCACTCGACTAACTGAGCTACCCGTGTGGGTAATCGATTCCTAACAGTTCATGATATAAACAACACTTTATTTAGGTCGAGGACCGGACAAAAATTGGACAAATATTAAGTGTCTGAATAGTCTGATGAACAGATTGAAACAGAACCAATTAAAACAAAACTAAGCAAAACACATTTTAAGCGATTTTACTTATGGTTTAAAGTTTATGCTTTCAATCCCGACCAAAAATAAACACAAAACCTTCAAAATAACTAAACCAAATTCAATCGAAACAAATTTAAGCTACCCAATTCAACTCTCAGTTTCATATTTTTTAAATCCAAAACGATCAAATCCCAAAAAAATAATCTAAGAAACAATTGAATTTGAATAGTGGAAGAATTATATAAGGATTAATATGCAATCCATTTAGTTTTGCTTCCTCACTTATTCTTGCTCTTGATTAGAAAGTCAATCCAAAAAGAAAAAGTATAAGAATTATGGCGTGGATATGCCATGAAGATCCTATAAACCATAATTATGTGACCAACAATTCTGCTTGTACACAAAAGTTGCACTCATTTCTCACACATTTGTATGTAATTATCTGTACACACAGACAATGCTGCACGGGCTGCCTGTGTACACATGCAATTAGGGAAGTACACATTTTCGTGCACAGAAAATTATGATCACGATGCCAAATGTGTACAAGTTTCATGTACAAATAATTTGTTTCTTATGTGACACTCCCTGTGATTGTTCTTATGATATGTTAGATAGGGTCCACGCAGGGTGAGAACGATTATTCTCGTGAAAAATGAAAATGCTCAGAAACAACGCACACTCCGGTTCATGACGTACATTTATGATTAAGATAATGCACACTTGAAAGTAGAAAAAAAGTTCAATTTATTTACAAAAATGACACTACATGTTCTGATTCATTGTAGTGCATATTTACATTTCATATAATGTACAATTCCCAAATCTAATAGACCCAATTCATTTATGTTTTGTCGTGTTGTGATTTGATTCAAATTCTTGTTAGAATATATGATCATTCTCAAGATATATGAACCATACCTTGGTTTATACGGAGTAAAGAAGAATAAAACTAGTGAGTGCAAATTCTCAGCCCTTGAGGAATTTTCTCATTTCCCGCACATCTCTCTTTGGTTTATAATAATTATTTGAAAAGGCAACAAAATGATTCATAATGTATATGCCTCATTTCCTAACAGATTCAAGGACCACCTCTCTTGTTCTTCCTGATTTTCATCCACATTTCCATTTTCCTCTCATCATCTAATAAATAATTTCTCTGTTAGGTTTGTTTCCTCTCCCAGAAACGCAGCGTGATTGTCTTCGATTGCTAATCGTCAACATGGTACAGAATATAGATCTCGTCCTCCACACCCGCAAGCTATCATTTCATTTTAATGATGATCAATTTGAATTATTGTTCTTATATCGCCAGTATTATACATGTATAATTGACAATTAGATAATCAATCTGCGAATAAATGAATGGGTGTGAAATGCAGGCAAATGCAGTGTCTGGAATGCAGGTGGACGACGACTGTAAGCTGAAGTTTTTGGAGTTAAAATCGAAGAGAAATCATAGGTACATTCTGTTTAAGATCGAAGGTCAACAGGTTGTGGTTGAAAAGCTGGGGAGACCTGATGAAAGCTATGAAGATTTCACCAACTCTCTCCCTCCTGAGGAATGCCGTTACGCCGTCTTTGATTTCGACTTCACCACCGATGAGAATGTCCAGAAAAGCAAGATTTTCTTCATCGCCTGGTACCTACTCCTTCTTCCTCACTCCTTATAAGCTGTTTTTTGTTACACGCCATGCATCGTTTTGTCTGTGTACATAAGTATTTCGTTTTAAAGAAGACTTGTACACAAAAAACGGTTGACATTATTATGGTTTAAATTGTAATAAATTCTCCCGCTAACACACTGTCTCACATGATCAGATCAATAAACATGGGTCAATCCTTGTATTTTCTCATCTATCCAGTGTTTATTGGATTTAGTTAAGACTCAAATTTATCCTCAAGCAAAGGTTTCGATCTGTAGCTATGATGTGATTGGTAGAAACTTAAATTGCACGTTAGTTTTTGAGTAATGTGTCTATACGGAAATGTTTGGCATACACCTTTTTGTGTACACTTTTGACACAGACAATTCATATTGAAACACAGAAAATGTGTGCCAAAGGTCTACACACCGAACAATTTTCTGAAGAAAATGTTGAACACTCCGTACAAGTGGTTCGTCTTCATGGTTGTGAATGTGTCCTAAATTCCCTACGTATGAAGGAATAAGAAATCTTAACAAGGGTTGGACATTAATAGTAGTACTTACACATTGTCTTAATATGTATATTAAGCTTTATAAATGTTGGATATTAAGACTTGTTCCATTCTCGATCAAAGGTTAATGTTATAGGTTAGTTTTTTGTTTCCTGCTCTAGTCTGACAAAATTTCTTCATTTTTACTTTCTTGGTCGATGTTTTTAGCTTTAACGAATGATATATTTGTATAAGAGAATACTTATAATACTCTCTCCGTTCTTTATTAACTGTCTCACATTCCTTTTTGGGACGTTTTTAATTATTTGTCATTCTTTCCCTTTTTGGTATGTTTTTTCAATCAAAATACCTTTATACCCCCACTTTTATTACCATTACCCCTTTCTCTTTTCTACTTTTTCATTTTCTAAATAGGAGCAAAAACGTTTTGAAATTCCAAAATAGGAGTATCATGTTTTTTGTTCCCTGAATAGGAGTATTCTGCTAAGTTTGGAAAAAATGTCATGTTTTAAAGTCTAGTAATGCCAAACTTGGCAGAAATTTACTCCTATTCAAGGAATAAAAAACATGATACTCCTATTTTGGAATTTCAAAACTTTTTTACTCCTATTTAAGGAATTCTCTCTAAATTATAAGGATGAAAACTAAAAATAAAAAATTCCATGAATGTAAAACAAGAAACATTGTATTTACAAGACTAAAAACATACATAGTACTACCTATCTTTTTTACTTCGGGGTCAGGGAAGGGAGCTGGGGGCTGGGGTAAACAAGCTTGAAACTCTCCTTACACAATTTCGAATCGAGACCTCCCGCACGGGAGAGTGAGTCGAGGATCAGCTGAATTGGATCTCTTTCTCGTACTACGTATTTAATATATTGATCCCATTTAAAATACTTTTTAAAGGAGTAACTACCCTTTTATGGTTGCAAATATATTCAGGTCACCGGAATCATCAAGGGTGAGGATGAAGATGGTGTATGCAAGCTCAAAAGACAGATTCAAGAGAGAATTAGATGGGATTCAAGTTGAATTGCAGGCCACTGATCCTAGCGAAATGAGCCTCGACACCATTAAAGCTCGAGCATTCTAAACCCTCCATCACCACCATCAATCTCAATCTGCATTATTCCCCGACCCCTTCTCCATGTTTTTTTCCCTTTATAGTGATCATACTAGCTGTTGCAGTTCACTTCCCTTACCATTTTTTTATCATGTTCTTTTATTTATTTAGGATCATACAGTCAAAAGGTGTAAAACTATGCATGCACCCTCTGTTTTGGCTGCGCTTTGTGATGTAGTGAACCGATTCTGATGCATTTCTTTGTATTCCAACTGCATTTTTGGAGAAAAATCTTACTTTCCTAAAACGTGTTATGACTTATACTTCCTCCATTCTTTAATAGTCCCAAGGTTGACTTTTTTGCACTATTCATACATCTTACTTTGATCATGATTTTTTACTAATATATAATCGAATTATTATATATAAAATGTTATTAAAGTTCTGTTAATGTGAATTCTCAAAATATTAACTTTTTATAATGTTTACTAATACATAATTAAATATAACTACAGTCAAAGTTATGTGTTGACAAACGTGAAATTCAAATTGTTGCAACTATTAAAGAATGAAGGATAGATAGTACATGGTTTTCATTTGGAATTCATATTTTTTAAACCTGTCGGAGTGTTTAATTTGAATATATTAAATCAGTCAGTTCTTTACAAAGGATAGGACTATAGGACCGTAAAAGTACTCCGTATATCTTTTTTTACTCCGGGTATTGGGGAGGGGGGCTGGGGGACCTGAAGTAATCAGAACTGAAACTCACTCCATTAAGTTTCAAATCCTTATGTGGCTAGCGGGTTTCGAACTCGAGACCTCCCACTAGGCGTACTCCGTATATCTTCTATGTGTATGTTTGACACAATTAGTTGAAAAGATACTTTTATGGCCTTTTAATAACAGTTAGCTTTTAGTGACTGAAAAGATCTTAAAATAAAAGGGTATTAGCTGTTTGATAAAAAGTTGATTGTTTTATTAAGTTCAATTTGGCAGGCATAAGTCTCTACCTTCTAGCTTTTGTACTGTTCAAAAAGTCTCTAAAAGTTTCTAGTTGTATGTTTGGCATGACAATTTTTAAGAGTTATTAAAAAATTAAAAGATCTTTTTTGAGATGCTACAGGGAGTAGCATCAGAAAAAGCCAGTGACTTTTAGTATTAATTAGTCCTAACAACTTGTATTCTAAACCGAACTAAATCAAACAGTCAGCTTTTTACCAATCAACTACCACTCTCTCTTTAAGATCTGTTCAGTCACTAAAAGATAGCGTTATTAAAAAGCTCACAAAAGTATCTCTTGAGCTAGTTGTGCCAAACATACCCTAAAGCTAAAAGCTACTGACTTTCTCCCACATGCTACCTATTGGCTATGTTTGGCAGGCATAAGTCTTTGCCTTCTAGCTTTTGTATTATTTAAAAAGTCTTTAAAAACTTCTAATTATATGTTTGACATGCCAATTTTTAAGAGCGTTTATAAAAACAAAAGATCTTTATTGAAATGCTACAGTGAGTAGCATCCCAGATAAGTCCGTGGCTTCTAGCATTAATTAGTCCTAACAGCTTGTATACCAAATAAAGCTAAATCAAATAGTCCGCTTTTTATCAAACAACTACTACCTCCGCTCCTATTATAACTTCCAAATAGGTTTGGCACACAATTTAAGACAATGTGTATTGTGTGGTGGAGAGTTGTGCAGAGGAGAGAGAAATGTGTAAGAAATGTTGCGAACCACAAATTCTTTACCAAAAAGGGAAAGTAGAAGTTTTAATTGGAACGGACGAAAAAGGAAAGTTGGAAGTTATAATAGGAACGGAGGGAGTACTACCTTTTTTTTAAAGATCTTTAGTAACTAAAAGCTAACAATTACTACCTTCGTTCCTATTATAACTTCCAAATAGGTTTGACACACAATTTAAGATAGTGAGTTATGGGTATTGTGTGGTGGAGAGTTGTGTAAAGGAGAGAGAAATGTGTAAGAAATATTGTAAACCACAAATTCTCTACCAAAAAGCTAAGGGAAAGTGGAAGTTTTAATTGGAACGGACGAAAAAGGAAAGTTGGAAGTTATAATAGGAACGAAGAGAGTACTAAAAAGCTCATAAAAGTATCTTTTCAGCTATTGTAGCATCTCAAAAAAGATCTTTTATTTTATAAAAAGCTCTAAAAAATTATTCTACCAAACATAAAACTTGAGTTTTTGAAAACTTTTTAAATAATAGAAAAGCTAGAAGGAAGTAATATTAAATACTTCCTCCGTTGTAATATGATTAAAAAATAGATTCTGAAAGAGATCTCAAAAGTAGTACTTTCTCAAAACATTTCTGTAAAGCTTTCTGAAAGAGATCTCATAAACTTTCTGTAAAACTCCTTATGGTTAATTTTAACTATGTGAGCCCGTGATAAGTACTCAAGGCGCCAATCCGACAACTCAGGGGAGCGACCCACTAAACATATCAGATTCTCTGAAACTGATAACTAATAACTCTATGGGAACTTGTTCCCGAGTACATATCACTTAATCTTTCACTTAATTATTAATTCTTTTTATGGTGACGTTTGACTAAAAACATCATTAAAATCTTGAAATATAGTACTAACATAATCTCGACTATGCCAGATAAAAAACATAATTTAATACAACAATTAAAATAACTCATCGAATAATTCATCAAGCTCACATAATAGCAAATAGTCGAAAATCATCTACTAAAAATCAACTAGACTTCTTTCTTTCATTTGATTGAACAAACATGTACATGTAGTAGTGAACTTACCTGTTAAAAGCTGAACTCAAAATACTCAATCAAGTGTGGCACCTTGATAACGTCTTCCAGTAAGCTCTTCACTTAAATCATTATTTACTATAATAAAAATTAGAAATGTTTTGTCATAATAAGCCTGGGTAATCTTTCGATATATGTGTGTTAACTAAACAATGGGTGACATACACTTACTAATAAATACGTAGTATAACAGATTTTACTAATTGAAATAGTAGCAGTCTTGCCTTTTAACTTCCCATATCAGTTTCATAGTTTAAAAAAAAACAATTAAACCAATAAGAACAAAAATTGAGCCTTCTGCAATCTCAGGACTGACCTCACGAAAGGACCTACTAATTGACTATATGTCCAAGATAAGTTGGTTTAAAGGAACCTCAAAATATTTTTACACTTGTATGACTTCAATGGAGGTGAAAAGAAATACTTATTCAATATGCTTTTTAGAAGGTTAGCAACTCAAGAAAAGATTTAAAGTTAAATTATGGCTGCTCCACCGTAATGGTAAAACGAATTAAATTGAAAGAATAAAATAGTGGAAAAATAATCAATTTATAAGAACACCTTTAATAAACTCTTAACTGTCTGCGAAACCTCCCAAAATATCAGTTTGAAACCAAAAGAATCGGGTTGGTCAAATTAAACGTCCTAATCTTAGATTCTTAGAAAATTTGGAGATTAAAACTTTAAGAACTTTAGTTACCCAGCTTTAAAAAAAATAACCTAAAAGGAATTTAAACATCTAAAAGAAAACAAAAATGTTCCAAATCAATGCCTAGCATGTACATCGTACAAAACCCAAATTAGTTTAACTTAATGAAAAAAACATTTAACCAAAGCAATTCTGTCATGCCGTCCATGACATAAAGAAAGCAGTTTATGGGAGTAAACTTTTGACATACCAGGTATTCGTAGAGAAAGGGAAGAAGAGAACCGATTGCTTAGGGAAGGAACCAACAAAAGATTTCAAAAGCGGAGAAGAAAAGAGTTGACCAAGGGTTTACAAGTGATAGTATATAAATAACTATCTCTTCTCAGAGTTTTAAAACCAAATACTTATTCAGCCCAAGATAATTGATTTGGGTTTCTAACCGAATATTATATTCTAACTGGCTCAAATTGAATATTATATTCTAACTTTCAGGATAAACTAATAAAATCAATACTATTAATTATTTCTTCACTTAAAATTGTTGGAGCTTACTGGTCAACTTTACCTGCCACAAACATCACATGCTAAAAGAATATCACATTATTTATAGAAGTAATTTATTTAATTGACTAAAATAAAAAATAATTAAATATTAAAAATAACTAGCTCATAAAAAATCGGTGTGTTACAACCCCTCCCACTTTATAAAAGTTTCGTCCTAGAAACTTAGAACAAGTCGGGATAACGACGTCTCATGTCATCCTCCACTTCCCAAGTAGCTTCTTCAACTTTGTGATTTCGCCACAACACCTTCACTAGAGCTATCTCTTTATTTCGCCACAACACCTTCACAAGAATTTGTACTGGCTTCTCCTCGTAAGACAAATCATTTTGCACTTCTACTGTGGGGGGTATACTAAAACATGCTCCGGATCAACAAAGTATTTCCTCAACATCGAAACATGAAAGACATTATGAATGGTAGCGCGAGCTCATAAGTTACCTTCCCAACTCGTCTAGTGATCTCATATGGTCTGGTGAATCTGGGGCTAAGCTTTCCTTTCTTTCCAAACCGCATCACACCCTTTATCGGGGCTATCTTAACGAAAACAAAGTCCCCCACTTCAAATTCTAGAGGTCTCCTCCGAACATCTGCATAACTTTTCTGTCTACACTGAGCAAATTAAATCCTTTGTCTGATAGTCTTAATAGCTTCTAAGGTCTCATCAATCAACTCAGTCATTCCTTGTAACTCCTCTTCTAGAACCTTCTTTTCTCCTATTTCATACCATGATATGGGAGATCTACACCTCCTCCCATTCAACGCCTCATATGGGGCCATGCCTATTGTTGCTTGATAACTATTATTATAAGCAAACTCTGCCAAACTAAGGTATTTTGCCCATCCTCCTTGAAAATTTAGAGCGCATGTCCGCAACATATCCTCCAAGATTTGATTTGTTCTCTCTGTCTAGCCATCTGTCTGAGGATGAAAAGCGGTACAAAACTTCAACTTCATGCCCAATGATTGTTGTACACACTTCCAAAAGTGAGACGTAAACCTGGAATCTCTGTCAGAAATAATGCTCTTCGGAACACCATGTAATCTAACAATCTCCTGTATATATATTCTTGCCAACTTCTCCAAAGAAATACTTGCTGAAATTGGGATAAAATGAGCGGATTTAGTCGATCTGTCCACTATAACCCATAGAGCGTCATAACCTCCAGTTGTCTTCGGTAAACCCATAATAAAGTCCATTGATATGTCATCCCATTTCCACTCCGGAATCTGGATAGGCTGAACTTCTCCACCTGGTCTTTGATGTTCGGCCTTAACTTGTTGACACGTCAAACATGACTGAACGAACTTTGCAACATCTTTCTTCATCCCTGACCACCAAGTTTTTCTTCAAGTCATGGTACATCTTGGTCGAACCAGGATGCATAGTGAATGGTGTCTCATGAGCCTCCTTCATAATCTGCTTCCTCAACCCCTCAATGTCCGGGATGCACAACCAGTTTTGGAGTAATAATCTCCCACTCTCATTCAAACGAAACTCGGGACATTTTCCCTCCTTGACGCACTCCTTAAATTTAACCAACTCGGGATCAAGTTCTTGCTTCATAGTCATGTCCTCAAATATTGATGGAGTCATTGTCATAGCTGCTAGTCGCCCATCTACAATCTCCAACTCAAAATCTTCAATTTCCTTCCTCAACTTTGGATCCATTACCATCATAGACATTATTGTTGCAGAAGACTTCCTACTAAGTGCATCTGCTACCTTGTTGGCTTTCCCCAGATGATTAAGGATCTCACAATCGTAGTGTTTCACTAGCTCAAGCCACCTTCTTTGCCTCATGTTGAGGTCCTTCTGTGTGAATATGTATTTTAGACTTTTGTGATCAGTGAAGATCTTGCACTGGACTCTATACAAGTAATGTCTCCAAATCTTCAACGCATGTATCACCGCTGCCAACTCCAAATCATGGGTAGGATAATTCGCTTCATAGTTTTTGAGTTGCCGAGACGCGTAAGCAATTACTCGTTCATTCTGCATAAGAAGTGATCCAAGTCCCATCTTCGATGCGTCTATGTAGATAACAAACCCTTCCTTGCCTTCTGGGAGTGCTAAAACGGGTGCAAATGTCAACCTATCTTTCAGCTCTTGGAAACTCTTCTCATAACGATCATTCCACTCAAATTTCTTACCCTTACGGGTCAAGGTAGTCAATGGAAGAGCTATAGCAGAGAAGCCTTCCACAAACTTCCTATAATACCCCACAAGGCCTAAGAAATTTCAAACTTCTTTCGCATTCTTCGGCCTGCTCCAATCTCAGACAACTGCTACTTTTGAGGGATCCACCAAAACTCCCTGCTTTGAAACTACGTGGCCAAGGAATGCTACATGATCAAGCCAGAACTCACACTTTGAAAACTTAGCATATAACTTATGTTTTCTAAGTGTCTCAAGTACTTCTCTCAAGTGTTTTTCATGCTCCTCCAGGGACTTTGAGTAGATCAAAATATCACCAATGAAAACAATGACAAACTTGTCAAGAAACTCCTTGAACACTCTATTCATTAAATCCATGAACGCCGCTGGAGCATTAGTTAGGCCGAAAGGCATAACCACAAATTCATAGTGTCCATACCGTGACCTGAAAGCTGTTTTTGGGATGTCTCCTTCTTTGATTCTTAGTTGATGATACCCTGAACGAAGGTTAATCTTGGAGAAAATCACCGCTCCCTTCAACTGGTCAAACATGTCATCAATTCTAGGCAGGGGATACCTATTCTTGATAGTTACTTTATTGAGCTCTCTATAATCTATGCACAACCTCATTGTGCCATCCTTCTTCTTGACGAACAATACTGGAGCTCCCCACGGTGAGTAACTGGGCCGAATGAAACCCTTCTCTAGCAACTCCTGCAACTTCTTGTGGAGTTCTTGTAACTCCGGTGGGGCCATTCGATATGGTGCTCTCGATATCGGTGAAGTACCGGGCAGCAGCTCAATCTCGAACTCAATCTCTCTACTCAGTGGTAGTCCAGGAAGGTTTTAGGGGAAAACATCACTGTAACCCTCCACAACTGGAACTTCAGATAACTGAATGGGTTCTCCAGTGCTCTTGTCTACTATGTGAGCTAAGAAAGCTTCACATCCACTCCGAATAAGTCTCCTTGCTTCCAATGCAGAAATCATCACCTTCCCTGATCCTTTTGGCTCCCCAAGAAACAAGAAAGGATCAGACCTTGCAGGCGCAAAACCAACAATTCTTTTTCGACATATAATTGAAGCACTATACTTATGCAGAAAATCCATATTGAATCACGTCATAATCTCTCATATTGAGCACGATCAGATCCACAAATAACTCTCTCCTTGCAATACTCATTGGCACTGCTCGTAACCAATGAGTCGATAACATGATCTCTCCTGACGGAAGTGCTGTGGTGAACTTATAATCTAACTTATCTTGATGTGCTGCTAAGGATCTAGCAAACTCAAGAGATACAAATGAATGTGTGGCTCGAGTGTCAAATAGCACATTAGCATATCTATTAAGAACAAGTATCTGACCTGTGACACCACTGGGATTTATCGATGCCTCTTTTTTTGAGATGGTGAACACTCTAGCAACCGGGGCCTCTGGTGGTGCCTCCATACGTCCTTGCTGGATGGATGGTCCTTCTAGATAAGCCTGCATATTATGGACAGCCGCTGAAGGTACTGAATTCCCTGATGTCTGAACAAACTGATAGCCTTGCTGACTCTTTCTTGGACATTCTCTGGATATGTGGCCCTCAAGATCGCAAGAGTAGCAACCTCTGGAACCCAATCTGCATTGGCTTGGATGGTTACGACCACATCTAGCACAAGACGGGAACTTCATTTGTTTATTCTGGTGTCCCTGATGGTGACCAGCTCCCTTGCCATTATTACTCGTAAAGTTTCTCTTCTTGTTACTCTTTGAATTGTTCGTGTGTCGTTGTGACTGATTCTGTGACTGTGAATGCACAGGTTGTGGCTGAGCGGGTACTGGATCGCTGGAGATGCAATACTCCTTCTGAGTTGCTATAAAAACACAGTCAGCTAGTGTAGCTGGAGTCTGATTGTCATTCTCCAAGTGAGTTGTTATATCCTTCCTAAGACCTCACCTTATCTCTTTCTGTCGAGGCAGCTGTAGGAGAAATACGTAGTAAGTAGCCTCTGAAATTTTGCCGCAAAGGTTGTAACATCCATGGTTCCCTGGCGTAGACTCTGAAGCTCATACTGGTACCTACGTGTGACACAAGTATTGAAATACTGGTTGGTGAACTCCTCTTTGAACTGCTCCCATGCCATCTGCACAATGTTGTACCTTGTTTCCACAGTCTCCCACCATATTCGAGCATTCATGGTGACGCTATATGATGCGCATCGAACCTTGTCATTATCTGCTAGTTCCAACCCATTAGCAATGCCTTCCACGGTCTTCAGCCATCCCTGAGCGGCTAGAGGGTCGGGACCCCCCTCAAGATCCGCGGGCTTGATCTTCCTCCATGTGATCATCAAAGGTTCTTGTCTCGGTGCTCCATTCCCCCTAGCATGATTGTTTTCACCATTTCCCCTTCACCACCGCGTCTTTGATTGTTCGCGGTCAAACGGTCGATGGTTTGTTGCTGCTCCTGCAACTGCCTCTGAAGTTGCGCTACTAATCCTGCCAAATCCGATCCTGCTCGTGATTGTTTCCTTGCTCATTATTGTTTCCTTGCGCATTGCTGCTACCAACTGGACGATCACGGGTTCTCCTCATTTTCTTAAGGCACCTACATATAAACTTTTATTTATGTGCCATACACAATACAAAATGGCAAAACATTCTCACTTATGTTCTCTATCTAATAAACTCTTATTCCTCATGCACAGAAATTTAAAACTAACTTTAAATACTTACTTGAAAGATGATGAGCACGTGTATGGTGACTAATGAAGTTACGTGACAACATGGGCCTGGGCTCTGATACCAAATTTGTAACGCCCCTCTCAGGGTTAAAGGAAACGTTACTTAAACTTACTACTTAAAAAACTGCAATATAACGACCGTTTGTTTAAGAAATAACCCTGATAAAATCTCAAATATAACTAAAATATAACTCCAAATAAAAACTCAATAAATCTAGTTATCACCAGCAAATGTGATAACAACATGAATCTAGGAATTTATTCAAACTTCAAATCCTCAAATAAAATAAAGTAATAATAGTCACTTTATTATAACATCTGAAATACTTAAATAAAATAATCACTAGCTAGAAGCCGCCAAGGTCGTTCCCGTTAACTCATTTCGGCACACATTCCACTCTCTCATCAACTTCCTAGGCCTTGGCCTTACCTTTAGTATCTGTACATGCGAAGAAAGAAAACTGATAAGTTTTGCGCTTAGTAAGTCACTATGGATCCACAAAAAAATATTTAGAAGTCTATGTCAATTTATCAATAGATAAATTTAGACTATAAGCATGCACCTAACAAATGCTTCACAAATAACTTCTCAAATAGATTCCGAAAGAGATCTCAAAAGTAGTACTTTCTCAAAACATTTCTGTAAAGCTTTCTGAAAGAGATCTCATAAACTTTTTGTAAAACTCCTTATGGTTAATTTTAACTATGTGGGCCCGTGATAAGTACTCAAGGCGCCAATCCGACAGTTCAGGGGAGCGACCCACTAAACATATCAGATTCTCTGAAACTGATCTGATAACTCTATGGGAACGTGTTCCCGAGTACATATCACTTAATCTTTCACTTTAATTATTAATTCTTTTTATGGTGACTTTTGGATAACAAACATAATTTAATACTGACATAATCTCGACTATGCCAGATAATAAACATAATTTAATACAACAATTAAAATAACTCATCGAATAATTCACCAAGCTCACATAATAGCAAATAGTCGAAAATCATCTACTAAAAATAAACTAGACTTCTTTCTTTCATTTGGTTGAACAAACATGTACATGTAGTAGTGAACTTACCTGTTAAAAGCTGAACTCAAAATACTCACTCAATCAAGTGTGGCACCTTGATAACATCTTCCAATAAGCTCTTCACTCAAATCATTATTTACTAGAATAAAAATTAGAAATGTTTTGTCATAATAACCCTAGGGAACGAACAAAAGGTTTCAAAGGCGGAGAAGAAAAGAGCTGACCAAGGGTTTACGAGTGATAGTATATAAATAAGTACTACCTCCGTTTCTATTTGTTTGACACACTTTTCTTTTTTGGATGTTTCAAAATGAATGTCACACTTCCTTATTTCCTTATTTCGTAAACAAATCTTTACCCAAATAGTGCAAAACATTGCCAAACAGTGTTCAAACAGTGCCAAATAGTGTTCTAACAGTGTCAAACAGTGTTCAAACAGTGTCAAACAATGTAATCTACGGTAAAATTTACCCCTCAGTAACATTTTTTCATTAATCCTTGACAAGTCAAAGTGTCAAACTATGTCAAACAAATAGAAACGGAGGTAGTATCTCTTATCAGGGTTTTAAAACCAAATACTGATTGGGGCCAAGATAATTGATTTGGGTTTCTAAGTCTTTAAAAAATGCTTCTGGCTCAAACTGAAAATTATATTCAAACTTTCAAGATAAACTAATAAAATCAATACTATTAATTATTTCTTCACTTAAAATTGTTGGAGCTTACTGGTCAACGTTACCTGGCACAAACATCACATGGTAAAAGAATTCCACATTATTTATAGAAGTAATTTATTTAATTGACTAAAATAAATAATAACTAATTATTAAAATAACTAGCTCATAAAAAATCGGGGTGTTACACCATTAGACTTTACAAACTTCTTTTTTATTTATCACAAAAGATTTTGTCACTTTTCTTTTAAGTAATGAATTTGTGGTTGTGTTCATTTCTCTTTCTCTGCACAAATCTTAATTCCACAGTTTTTAGTACTTCATCTGTTCCTTAAAACTTTACCAAGTTTGATCGGCTCACAGATTAATAAAATAAAAACTATATGGTTGAGGTTTGTGCAGAGGAGAGAGAATTAACTGGAACCACAAATCCTTTACTTAAAAGGAAAACTGACAAAGTTAGTGCAACAATAAAAAATGGAAAGTTGAAAGTTTTAAGGAACGAGAGTAGTATTTTAGTTTCACATTAACCTTAATTTGGCAAAATTAAGAGCCCGTTTGGTAACATCGTTTTTCGGCTTATCAGACTTATCAACCTACTTTTTCACCAAAGACGTAGTTTTTGATTTCGCGCGCTGAAGTTACTGCAGTGGATCATTTTAGTTATTTTTCTTTATTTTATTAATAAAATAAATTTTAAATTTAATTTTTTCATAAATTAGCAGAATCAGTCAATTCTGTCACTTCGACCAAAACTTCGTAAATTTCATCAAAATCAATCGATTCAACCGATTTTAGTGTTATCGAAGGAGTGAATGACGGGAGTTAGTGTTGAACGATCGGAGTTGGTGTTGTTCTCACTATTTAGATTTCTGTAGACTGCAACGTGTAGCACTCTAGCCTTTTGCAAGTGTCAATCTGCGCTGCGCAATGCTTGAATAAGCTGCCGTTGCTTATTCAATGCTAACTAACCGCATTCGTCAAAAGAATCAAAAAAATCCATACCGTTGATTTGACGTCTCAACCAGACAGGGAGTGAGATCTACATACGTTGGTTCAAGAAATCTTAAAAGAGACAAATAAACTCTCGAACTATTTGCGATTCTCCAATCAAACCTCTGAATCGAAAGACTTGTAAATACATCATTCAACTCATTGAAAATTAAGCAATAAGATCCTTTTTACCTGTCGGTGCAAGTAAAGAGATGAGAAATTACCGACACCAACAGATAAAAAGGATATAATTGCTTAATTTTCAAAGAGTTGAGGAGTGTGTATGCAAATTTTCCGGATCATGGGCCTAATTGCAAAATCGCAAATAGTTCGAGGGCTTATTTGCCCCTTTTCTTTTCTTTTATTGTCAAATACCCTTTTCTGTCCAAATTGAGTTGCAAAGTTAACATTTTTTTGTCGAAGTTAAATCTTTCCTATTGATAACTAATTCAATGTTTAATAATTAAAATTTTCATATTCATAAATCACATTAAAATCTCTTCAAAATTGCGACCCCAAATTAGAATATAATTAAAAAATGAGATCCTAATTAGGTGAATAAAATGAAACAGCTTGATCAAGAAATTGCATTAATTAATTAAGAAGTACTCGTAGGTAATACAATTACTTGTTGAAAAGGAAAATTAATTAATTGCATGATACAACTTTTTTTTACTGTACGTTTTACTCCCTTTTTTTTAGTAGCCTATAAAGCAGCACAACCCAAGATTCTAGTTAAGGATTTCTGGGTAACCATAAAAACATCTGGCCATTTTTTCCCACACGCGGAGAAAAAGATCTGCAAAACATGAATGTACTTTTTTTGAATAGTTCCCAAAATTAAGTAAATATGCAATTTTGTTTTACAAAAGGTAAAATAGCTCATTTTTGGATTTTCTATGGTATGTATGGATCCAAGGATCAAACTAGATGGAGGAAGGAAAGCAGCTAATCAAATACATAATGTGGTATTCCAGCTAGCAGAATCAGAAGAAACTGCCCTTAACAATTGATTGGCCAAGCTCTTTGGAGGTTAGTTGGGCTCAATCTCATTTTTAACATTATAATGGCAATTCCAGACATGCAAGTAAAGTATTGTTACTTGCATTTATGAATGTGTTTTAATGGTCATTCTAAGGTCCTTTGAGGAGACAAACTAGCCCCATAAAGGCAGTGGGAAAATACAAATGCAGAAAAGCACACAGGGTTATCAAAGGCATGGCAGCGACAGACATAATCTTTCAGAGAGATTCTGGTTTCCATGTATTGGAAACAAGCCCAATATTGTAATTTCAGCTGTTACCTTCTTCATTCTCCTTGGGTTCTTTTTGTACTTATGGGCAGTCATGCTAGGTGCAACTAAAGATGTAAGTTTTCTAATTGTACAGTTCATTCTACACTAGATTCTACATTATTGGTATTACTGTCACAAGTTTTTCATTATGCTTTTCCTTTTCAGTTCTGAATTGCTCATTTGTGATTAATATGCTTTGATAAGCCTAAATTATCAGTATACTTTCCTTCTTGGCCCGTTCCAAAATCATAGTAGTTTTCACTTTCCTAAACCCTGTGCCATGTTAAACTGGACATTAATTAAAGGACCTTGGGACTCTTAAGATTTACAGTTCCATTCTAGACGGTTAGTATGATACGTATATATTGGTTTGTGCATTTATAAATTGTCAATGTGGATGACTTAACAACGGTTAAATTCGGTTGGAGGAATTTGTGTTATCACTCTTTTGTTAGTTGATTAAGAGGAGATTTTGTATGTCTTGACAGTGAGCTAACTATTTCCTTCTATTGTTTTGGCTACAATTTTGAAGGTAAATAAGGAAAATCTTACCCGAGCCCGGGAATTTCCATTGAATTGCTTATCTGGGAGCCACACACGAACATGCCCAAAAGATTACTACCCACCAGACAATGAAATTCCTAATGAAACGCCTCCATCAATAGCTCATAATTGCCCACATTACTTCCGTTGGATCTATGAAGATTTAAAGCCGTGGAAGGAAACCGGGATAACTAGAGAAATGGTTGAGAGAGCCAACAAGACAGCCAATTTCAGGCTAGTAATATTGAATGGGAGGGCATATGTAGAGACATATAAAAAGGCTTTTCAAACTAGAGACATTTTTACTCTATGGGGCATTCTACAGTTGTTAAGAAGGTACCCCGGTAAGGTGGCTGATGTTGACCTCATGTTTGATTGTGTAGATTGGCCCGTAATCAAATCAAGTGATTATCTTGAGCCCGACTCTCCCGCTCCACCACCATTGTTCCGATATTGTGGGGATGATGAGACCTTGGATATTGTTTTCCCTGATTGGTCCTTCTGGGGATGGTAACTACCTTATTAAGAAGGGATTTTCTTTGGCTAAATGTGAATGAATGAACTCATTAGTAGGCATTCGATATTTACCTCTTAGCTCTGGGGTAATGTTGTTGTTTGTTGTTGTAGCTCTTTTTGAAATTGAATTAGGCTAAATGTGAATGGACGCTTTAATAGGTGTTGGTCTCTATTATCTTTTGAGAACTCTTTTGGAACAGAATCAGGGTAAATATGAATATGAATGAATGAACCCTTTAGTAGGTGTTGGACTCTATTATATTTTGAGAACTTTTTTGAAATTGAACTAGACTAGATATGAATGAATGAACTCATTAATAGATGTTGGACTCGTTAACACACGTTAGGCTCTTACCACTTGAGAAAACTTTTGAAACTAAATTAGGCCTAACCTTATGCTTAACTTAACATATGGAAGTGCAAAACTTATTACTTTAAGCATTCAATACAAGTAAGTATTGGGCACCCACAAAGTCGAAAGTAATTTTTCTATATTCGGCTATGATAAATTGGTAGGCCTGAAGTCAACTTAAGGCCATGGGAGGTCTTGCAAAAGGACCTAACTGAGGGGAATAAAAAGGTAAGATGGTTAGATAGGGAGCCTTATGCTTACTGGAAAGGTAATCCTAAAGTCACTGAGAAAAGGATGAACCTCCTCAAGTGCAATGTCTCTGATAATCAGGACTGGAGTGCTCGTGTTTACACACAGGTAAGCAAAACAATTCACTGTTGTATCCAAGAATAATTTCTCAGTTTATGTTTGCGACTTTCAAATAGATTGAAGAATGTGGTCACAGGACTGGGACAAAGCATCTGGACAAGGATACAACGATTCGGGCTTGGCGGGGCAATGTAAACATAGGTTGGAAGTTTTGGCCACTTAATTATATACGTTAAAATTTGAGTATTCTTGTGGAACATAGGAAGACTTTTTAACTAGGATCCTTCTTAATATTTTTGCAGGTATAAAATTTATATTGAAGGATCTGCATGGTCTGTGAGCGAAAAGTATATTCTGGCATGCAATTCAGTCACATTATTAGTAAGGCCACATTACTATGATTTCTTCTCAAGAAGTTTGAAACCAGTACACCATTACTGGCCTATTAGGGAAAGTGACACATGCAAATCAATTAAGTTTGCTGTTGATTGGGGCAATAGCCACAAGAAAAAGGTACTGTACTGCTTTAATTTGAATAATGTAAACTAAAATTTGACTGTATGAGAGCATCTTTGGTGGTTTTGTTAGAACTTTCTATGTTTGGATACCAGAAAATGCTACAGATAGTTATAATCTAATACGGAGTATTTGGTTTTGCCTAAGAAAATGCAAAGGAAAATGAACTACAGACTATCATCTAAGTTGTTTTTGCATATGCTTAGATTTTTAGTGTTTATATTATAGAAATAAATCTTAAATATGAAGATAAATTTTCCTAAATAGGACTAAGGCATAACATATTTCCTTAAATAAGACCATCATTAATTCTTTCTCAAACATGACTCATTCACTCCTAAACTACTTTTATTCTTTTATCATGGCTAATTAAGTCCCATTGGGGTAAAACCTAACTAGTCCTATTCTTGAACTGCGTTTATGTTTTACTCTTGTTTGCCGTAATTTCCAAAACAAAATGGACTTTAGCAAATAATGAACATAAAGCTTTTGAATTTGAATCCATGTTTATTTTCCTCACTTGCATTATCCTTCCAAATTCCTTCTATAATTTTCTTTAAAATATTATCCTTCCAGAATGAAAATAAGTTGGTAGGATCAATATCAGCCAATAAATGAAACAAGTACTAGTAGCACAAAAGTTACTACACTTACTATGCGATTATGACGATAAACAGTTAAACACAGTAAACAGATTTTAGCTACCAAACAGTGAAACAGAAAATGTGTGATATTGACTGAAACTTCTTGTCCATAAAATGTGTAAATAAAAACTAGGCGCAGGAAATGGGCAGCGCTGCAAGTGCTTTCATAGAAGAGGAACTAAAGATGGGGTTTGTGTATGATTACATGTTTCATCTGTTGAACCAATATGCTAAGCTGCTAAGGTACAAGCCCAGAATACCTCAAAACGGCAGAGAACTTTGCTCTGAGCTAATGGCTTGCCCTGCACAAGGATTAGAGAAGGAACTGATGCTAGAATCTCTGATCCATGGACCGGCAGTCACAAACCCATGTTTCCTTCCCATTCCATTCTATGAGTCAGAGCTGGATACGTTGCATAGACAGAAAGCTTCTACCATACAGCAAGTAGAGCAATGGGAGAGTAAATTCTGGGAGAGTCAGAACCTCAAGACATAACTTTTTTATTTATTGGAGTTATGTATGCAAATTTGTGAGGAAATTACCAAAATACGGGGTTTTCCCGTCTGACAATCCAAATTGCGGGACTTGCAATTAGGTTACCAAATTACGGGAGTCGGATTTGTCAAATCCGACTAGGGAGGCCTTCCAAATTATAGAGTACCTAGTCGGAATTGTGGAATCCGACTAGGGGGTTTGAATTTTTTGTTTCCATTATTTGTTTGATCCCAATGAATTAAAAAAAAAAAAAAAAAAAAAAAAACCTAGTCGGAACTGTGTAATCCGACTAGGGGTGTTTGAATTTTTTTAATGTTTAATAATGTGTAATCAAAAGAAATAAAAAATAAAATAAATAAATAAAAACAAAAAAAAAACTGTCGGATAGCCCACATCAGACTAGGGATGTTGTTTAAAAATTTTATATTTGAAAATACATATATTTTGTTTTATTTTAAGAAATTTTATAAATTAAATTTTATAAATTAAATTTTATAAATTAAATTTTATAAATTAAATTGTTATTTTAAGAAATTTTATATTCGAGATAAATTTTGTTTTATGTAAACCATAACGTTAGAAGTATTTATTAGATAAAATTGATAATAAGATAAAATTTAATTAGATAAAATGAATCAGATAAAATTTTATCATATATAATTCAATCAAAATTCAATATTCTATCCAACCATATCTGCACAAAAATAAAGTGACCCAAAATTCAATACTTTATGTGCCACATTATAAAACCTACAATTTGATCCAATAGGGCACAATCATTCAAATTTTATGCAATCAGCCTATATCAAGAACACGAGTTGTGAAATTGACCACGAGTTCCTTAATATAGAGATAACAATTTAATATTAACACTCGTGATTCACATTTTTTAGATACGGATCATCAAAACCCCAATTCGACCTGGTAAGGATACAATCTTCTGAAATGCAATTAGCATATATCATGAACACGAATTGTGAAATTGACCACGAGTTACTTAATATATAGATGAAATTTTAATATTCACATTTGTGATTCACATTTTTTAGATCCGGATCATAAAAACTCTTATTCGACCCATTAGGGATACAATCATTTGAAATGTAATCAGCCTATATCATGAACACGAGTCGTAAAATTGACAATGATTTACTTAACATATAGATGAAATTTTAATATCAATACTTGTGATTCACATTTTTCTAGACCCGGGTCATAAACCTCCAATTTTACCCAATAAGGGTACAATCATTCGAATTTTATGCAATCAACCTATATCATGAACACGAGTTGTGAAATTGACCATGAGTTCCTTAATATATAGATGACAATTTAATATTAACACTTGTGATTCACATTTTTTAGACCCGGATCATAAAAACCCTAATTCGACCCAGTAAGGATACAATCTTCTGAAATGCAATTAGCATATATTATGAACATGAATTGTGAAATTGACCACGAATTACTTAATATATAGATGACATTTTAATATTCGCACTTGTGATTCACATTTTTAGACCCGGATCATAAATACCCCTATTCGACCCAATAGAAATACAATCATTTGAAATGTAATCAGCCTATATGATGAACACGAGTTGTAAAATTGACAATGATTTACTTAACATATTTAGATAAAATTAATGATATAAAATATAATCAGATAAAATTGTATCAAAATAAATATAATCAGATAAAACTAATTAGATAAAATATAATAAATAAAATATAATGAAATAAAATATAAGATCAAACTCCTGCAGTGGGAACTTTTAAATCCGACAGGAGTTAATTTTTTTCCCAAGTAAACTTTAAAAAAGATTTGGATAAAGTTTTAAATTTAAAAGAGTGATAAATTTTTAAACATTTGGATAAACTTTCGGCCAAGCCATATTAATTATTGAACGCTTCTACTCGGAATTGCCAATTCCGACTGATTAAAAGCAAATAAATGTGGCATGCCAAATTTGTATGGGTAATTCGGAGCTTTTGCTTTTCCACATTCTGTCCATAATAATTGGAATAAGATTTATAACTCCTAACATAAAAAACAATCCTACCTCCGTCCCATTAGAAGATTCTCGTCCATTATTCACATGTTCAACTTAAATCATTTTTAATATTTTACTTTATAAATCATTTTTTTGTCAAATTTACATTTTTTTATCAGGCTTTGTAGCGGTTTTACTGTAGTTTTTGAATATGTTAATTTTATTTACTAAACATAATCAGAGTGTGAACATGGATTAAGTTGTTTCATCGTCAATCAAGCATTGTAAACCGTAAATGGTAACCTTCTAGCGGGACGGATGAAGTAATAATTAAGTCTCCTTCTCAACCATTCATTTTTGAAAATAATGATACTCCATATATACCAACTCCCAACTATTCATAATTTTACAAGTCAGTAAAATTTACTCTCTCCGTCTCATTGGACCAACTTTCTTTTTCTGTTTGTCCCAAAAAAAGTATCACTTTCCTTCTAATGAAAAACATATATGTTCATTTTCTTTCTCCACTACACAAACGTCAATCACACAATTTTTACTATTCTAATTTCACACCCAACAATAACTTGACAAAGTTAAGTAAGACGGAGTTAGTATAATTTTTTATATAATACCGTACAAGTTATATCGATTTAAAATTTTAATGTTTGAAATTTATATTTTAAAAAATATATACAATATTGGTATCATATGAAAGATGATAAAAATTTATGCATTTTAATATTTTTTTTTGTAAAATTTGAAGTATAAATAAAAAGTTACAACAACTTTTAAAACATTTTTTTTGGGTCCCACGTTAATTTCTTTCCGCACCGTAGCTTGCAACTTGACCCAGGGATGGGTCTAACATTTCTAAAATATATATACTACCTCCGTTCTTAAATAAATGCAACACTTTGACTTTTACACTATTCACATTTTCTAATTTTACTACGTTTTATTTATTAATGTAATAATATTATTTTATGAAAAAAATATTGTTAAACTTGTCTCATTGTAAATTTTCATAATCTAATTTTTTTTATTTTTTTTACTAATACAAAATCATTTATATTAATGGTCAAAGTTGTGTCTCGGCAAGTGTGAAATGATGACTGTTGCATTTATTTAAGAACGGAGGAAGTATATGGTATCTGAATTGGCTATTCAAACTAAGGATTTTTTTTTTTGTTTTTTAAATGCCCCAGTCGGAATTTGCTCTTCCAACAAGAGATTTTTTTTTTAATTTTTGAAATGCCACAGTCGGAATAGGGTAATCCGACAGCAGAAGTCAATTAAATTTTTTCAAACCCTTCCCCTAGTCGGAAGAGGGCAATCCGACTCCCGTATTTTTGGAAACCCTAATTTTATCCCCGTAATTTGGCACCTCCCGTTAACTATTCCCGTATTTTGGGAAATCATCCCAAATTTGTCTATCTATCCGGATAATCCAATTTCTCTTTCACAAGGAATGAATATTTTTATAAACCAAATTTTATTAAAAGGATTGGAGGAACCGAGGAAATACATAATGAAAGTAGAATGTTAGTTACAAACAACGGCATTCTAAGTTTTATTCCTCAAAGATTTTGGAATCCCTGATATGAATCAAATTATAATATTATGGTTAAAATAGAAAAAGATAAGAAGAACAAAACGATAAAGTAAATGAATAAGATATAGATAAACACTGCGTACAAGATAAAAACAATATAAGAATGTAAAGAGATATAAGAGGGCTAAATTGTCAAATAGAGCTCTATATGTGTTTGGAATGCTCAATTTTCTCTTGAACTCAAAACAGTTCTCATCCGCACCTTGAACTCGACCAAAAAGTTCAAATCTCATTTTTTGTAAGTAATAATCCATTCACCGCCACGTCACCCAGTAAGATGTCATACGTGCATCCCAGACCCACAAAATACAAGCTAAAAGTATAAAATACATATACTTCATCCGTTGTTTTTAGTTACAACATTCTTTTTTTCACGTTTGTCAACACACAACATTGACAGTTATTATATTTAATTCTATATTAGTTAAAAAAGTAAAAATTAGATTTTTGAAACTTAGTAATGAAATGAATTCAACAATATTTTTCAAAAAAAAATAACTCACATATATTAATAAATAAGATATAGTCAAAGTAAAGTACATAAATAGTGTATAAATTGTCATGTTTAACTAATACGATACATATATAGTATTAAATAATATCATAAGGAAATATTTATATTTTGCGGTATATTCATCATACATCACTTTTTGGTTCTCATATTATAAATTGCAGACCACAACACAGAAGTTTCCGACGACCTTTTTCCGATGGAGTTAGGGATTCATCTGGCTGGGGAAGAAATTGACAGAAGGGCGAATTTATCTGGTGACCTTTTAATTGCACCAACACCGAAATTTCCAATTGAGGGCATACATGGTGGCTAGGGGTGGGCATAAAAAACCGTAACCGTATAATCGCGCCTAAAAACCGGAAAACCGTCGTTTTTCCCGGTTAACCGAACCGCAATTTTTTAAATCCACGGTACGGTTAACCAACCGTGAGAATAAACGGTTCGCGGTACGGTTACGGTTTTAGAAATATGTTATTATCGGTTAACCAATAACCGGTATGTTCATGTCTGGTCATGAACTTCACGTTCTCAGAGAACTTGGAAAGATAAATATGTATCCAACACATCTAGATACATCAATTCTAATAAACATGTGAAGAAACCAAATTCTGTTTGTCACTATAGAATTTTTAATTTCATATTATTAATAATTAGTCAAAGCTTTTGTGAGTTATAATTAATTATCCCATTCTGCAATCGTGAAACTTGAACATGTGTATTCTTTTTTTGAAGCAATTGAACACGTTTATTCTTATTAAGTGTATTTTATCTTTTCATGTATTCCACTCTCAAAATTTATTTTTCTCTTGTTTTGACTTAATTAATATAGAAAGAACATGGTGTGTGTATATATTTAATCAATGGTTTGATGGTTTTTGGTTAACCGGTTTTTGGTTAACCGAAGTTTTGGTTAACCGATAATCGGTTAACCGAAGTAATAGGTTTCTCGGTTAACCGGAAAGTTGGTTAACCAAAACACGGTTAACCAACCACGCCCACCCCTAAATTGGTGGCAACCTTTCTCCTCCTTCGAGTCGATGGATTTCAAATCTCACCTAAGGGGATGAGATTTGAAAATGAGATTTGTCCTTAATGTTACATTTGACATAATGTTTGGATAAGTCCAAGTTGTAAAGTATAATCCATGTCATAATCCAAGGACATTTTGGGATTCATAAGATGTCTTAAAATGGCTTAACTAAATACACTCACATTTGACAAATGCTAAAAAGTCTTAAAATGACTTGAATTAATACACCCCCTTAGTTACACTGACAGGTTCAATCAGAAACAATGAGACGAAAGTATTCCGTCAGACAGATGACGGGTTGATATATGCATCAGACAGAGATGATGAGTTGATAGGCGTGTTTCTTGTGACGGATTGAAAGGTATATCTCGTCGGACGGACGACAAATCGACAAGCCTAATAATCAAATGATGTGAAGTACAAGTTCTTTCGAGAATTTCAAAAAGTTGTTGATTAATGCCTCAACATGTGCACACGCAGGCCTCAACATGTGCACACGCAGGCCTCAACTAGTAGGATTTCATCGTACTAACCACTTTTAAAAAGTATGACTACTCAAAAAAGATGTAGGCCAGTATACAATTGAGAAATCTTCGAAATAGTAATAAATGAGGTGGTTTTCAATTCCCCTTTTTCTTTTAAACATGAGCAAATTGTATCAGCCTAAAATCATATTGTTGTATTATGAATTGTCAATCACTAAAAGATAGCAACTATAAAAATAGTAGTATAATCTCATTATGAGTTGTGACAATGTTATTTTGAGATAACAACAATCACTTTTATACTCCATATGATAAATATAGTACATCTATTTAAAAATTTAGTTTAGTTCACTCTTATATAACAAAACCATCTACTTCAGAAATTACGACTAGAGCACAATTCAAAAGTTGCACAGAAGTTTTAAAAGATTAAAAAACGCGCTTTTTAAATCCATACTGCTTGTTTTAAAGTTAAAATAATACTCCATGTATCTACTTGATTTTCTTAAAGAACTTCTCAACAAAATATGTTTTGCAAGACATATTGGTATAAGCGATGTAAAAGGAAATTCACATCAATACTTCCCACTTTGATACTTGAACTCATCGATGGGCGTAGCTCAACTGGAAGCAAGGGAGTGGCACAAGGGTTAGATCCCGGGTTCGAATCTCGGCAACTGCGATTAGAGGTTACTATGCTAAAAATTCAAAGGGCATCTGCAAGTACGTGTGACACAACCTCACTCTCTATCTGTCAGATTGTGATTATAGTCCAATTTACATCCTCCCAACCTACCGTCCGGTCTGTGTTGGGGGCCCTAGAGATGGGGTGTCATCCTTTTTTTATACTTGAACTCTGAACATATTTGGTATAAGCGATGTAACCCATTTCAGCAAAAAAGTTCAATTCGAAATTTGTAGCAGAAATTTGGTTGACATAATCTACATTTGATGGAGAGCATGCTCTGAAAATTTTATTAGAGAATTTTACGTGAAACTATCTAAAACTAAGGTGGTCAGACAACGATCTTGTCCGGAAATTCTGAACAGGAAGATTTTTATTACTAGTACTAAGTAAGCCTAGTTTTCTCCCTAATTATAATCACACCTTCAAAAAACAAACTCTCTTAATTTCTTCCATGTTATCATGTCCTTACAATTGTTTATCATTATTAGGGAATGGTAACAAGGCGGATCGGAAACAGTTTTACATATAACCGTACTCGTCCCGTTTGGTAATTCGTCCGCCCCATAACTGCCTCATTACACAACGGGTAATTTTTACCCAAATCATAACCGCCCCAACAGGTAACAAATATAATTGTGGGTAACCGTAGATAATCGCTTTAATAAACGAGTCATTGATATTTTAATATAAAAGGAGAAAAATGGCATCACCTACACAACTCTAGACTGAGACGCCACTTTAAAGTTTCGTATATCTGCAAGATGAGAAAGAAAATAACCTAAATTAATTTGAACCTAAAATATTTAATCTAAAAAATAATGAACCACGAAAAAATGTGATAATAATCAAACAAGACTATTAAGATCTATTATGAACTTCCATTCATACACTATAGTTAGGACATCTATCATTCATATATACACGATGAAAATAGAAAAATCTCATCTTTTATTAGTTGAGACGGGCAATGTGAGACAAATAATGGGTAAGAATGTAATAAAAATATAACTAAAAATAAACGGGACGGGCAATGGGATGGACATGTATAAAATGTAACCGCCCCGTTACTGTAAGGAATAAATGTAATTAGATTTTGATGATGCTAGGTTAATTAGAATTTGAAAGTACCCCTATAGAAATTTTGTATTAGAATTTGTCTTTGTATGTACTAGCATAGTCGACATGCCAGAAACCCTCTTGGTCTTCCTTATCAGAATATCTACCAGAGTTGCTCCCAGAGCTGCTCTCCAGAGAAGCTACCAGAGTTGGGTACCAGAGTTGGCATCAGAAACAGTCATCAGAGTTCGGATCAGAAAACCTCATCAGACCTGCTCTTACCTAGCAGAACTCGAAGGCACTTAACAACGGTCGTTAAACTAACGGGAAATCCTCTAACGGCTAGGAGCCATTCGACGGGAACATGGTACTGTACACGCATTAAATGCTCAATTAATGTTGTACGTACGAAGATATATTTAAAGCTGATGATTGACCATGCGAGTATCTTCGCGCCCCCAAAATAGCAAGTCGAAGGTCCAACCGGTAAAGTCCACAATACAAGCATTTAATGAAGCTGTCTTCTACACTCCAACGGGAAGACTGCTCCCAGTATATAAGATACACTTTGAAGAACTACCATGATAACTTTTGCTACAAAAACTTGCTCAAATTATTTACTCTGAACTAAATACCTTCAAGCTTTCTTGAGATCAAAGACTCTCCTACCTCAACAAGAAAAGCTCAAGTTGGAAGATATACTCTCTTATCCTTCATCCAACTAACAAGTAGCAAAGTTCCTCAGTTCTTCAACACTTAGAAAGCATCATCTACACATCTTTTGTGAAGAAACAACGTTGGAGAAAACTGATCTTGAATCAAACACTTCTTGAAAAAGAAGGGGCGTCTCAAACTAACTGGAGTAAGTGAAGTGGTGATACTTCCAAGAGACTCAGTGAAACGAGACCAACCATCAGGAAGCAGGACTGCATCCCGGGTGGCAACTAGGCTTGAAGGAGACGTGGAGTGCTTCTTAAGTATCAGGGACTAAGGCGTTGTAAACTGCTATTTTTGCAAGCTTAGTGGAACAGTGGACTAGAGGAACAAGTTGTTCCTTGAACCACTATAAAAATCCCCGGTGTCATTTACTTTACTCATTTATTTCTGCACTTAAGAACTTGACTGTTTAACTCAAAAGGTTGGACTCTGTGTTAAGCAGATCTTCCTCAAGAGTTATCAGAAAGGCATTTGCCTTAGTGTTTTCTGAGGCTACCCGGACAGAAACCAATCCGCTGCCAGGTCCAGTTCTGCCATAAGAACTTGACCTTCTCTGTCACCAGAATTCGACCATCTCTGATAAGTCAGTTGTGACTTAGAGAAAAGTTTAAAATCCTGAACAGTCTATTCACCCCCCCCTCTAGACTGTTCCCATACCAAACGGGACCAACAGTTACACGTAAAAACAAAACAGTTATTCCTCACCCCATAGCCTTACCTGGTCAATGCAATTTTTCCCATTTTGACCAGAACAATTCAGTGCGGTTATCCGAGTTTTTTTTTCATATTAATGTTAATTAATTAATTAATTACGAAAATAAGGTTGAGTTAAAAGTATTTACCAATATACTGCTGGGTTAACCATGGTCGGGGTAAGTCACCCAACCGTTGAACGACTTTCCCTTAAGTAAAAACATCGGCCAGTCACAAAATAGAACGACGTAAACCCAATCCCCAAATCCCCCAAGCCGCAGTGACGAAGGACGAAGGACGAACGACGACCGAGTGAACCTCCATCTCCGGCGACCCCACTCCGGCAACCCTCCATCTTCATCTTCAACACTCTTTCTTCTTTCTTGTAGGTAAATCAAACTCCATTTCATCTCATTTTGAACTTAGGGTTTTGAATGTTAAAATTTTCGAATTTTTAGATTATGAATTGATTGTGAATTGAGTTGTTGTGAAATGTGGATATGTATGAAAAGTTGAAATTTGATTTTAAATTGATTGTAAATTTCAAAGTGTAATTTGACATTTGGGCATTTCGGTAGATTTGAATGTAGCTAAATTGAGGAGCCTTATGCGCATCATAGGCTATGTATCTGCCATCTTGCATCGAATGTGCACACTCATTTCAAAGACATTCATCTAAAAATTCTCTTTTGTCTGGACCGCACGACAACATCAGAAAAAGAAGTTTGCCGGTGGGTTCAAGAAGATAAGTGAAATGAGATTGGAGGCACGACAATTTCTGGGGAATATTCCCCCGGAAATGTGGTCATTGCACCATGATGGCTGGTACAGATACGGTACCATCACTTCTAATATGGCAGAGGTTTTTAATAGCGTGATGAAAAATGTCAGATTTTTGCCCATCATCGCTTTGGTCCAGTTTTCCTTTTACCGGGTTAATGCTTATTTTGTTAATAGGCGTGAAACCAGCAAAATGAGAGTGATAGAAGGCCACGAGTACTCCTCATACATCACATATTTAATTGATAAGAATAGAGAGAAGGTGAAGCATCACACAGTTACTCCATTTGATTTAAGCTGAGGGATATTTCAAGTGGAAACCGGTTGTGGTGGCCGAACGTTGGGGAAGAGTGGGAGAAAACAAACTGTCCATCTAAAACGGAAAACTTGCACTTGTAAAAAGATGGAGATATGTAAGATTCAATGCTCCCATGTGTTAGCCGTGTGCAGACAACGTAGTTTGTCTTATGCTCCATTTGTGGATAAGTTTTTCACATCTGACCAATACGCGGCCACATATCATAGAGTCTTCAAACCCAATCATGATCGGGATTATTGGCCTAATTACAATGGACCTGAAATCGTGCACGATCCATCCATGCTTCGGGCTAAGGGAAGACCTATGTCGACACGTATTAAGAATGAGATGGATAAAGGTCCCCGAGGAACGATTAGATGTGGAAAATGCCACAAAACCGGCCATAATAGGGCCACATGTGCGAAGAGAATGTCAACACACGATGGGGGGTCAAGTGGATAAGGTTTTATTCAATAAAATGGATAATTTAAAAAAAGAATTAGTATAATAGTAAAAAATAACTAATACGATTTTGTTTGTTTGTAGGCATGGAGGTGACAGCGGATCCTGGGCCGAGTGATCATTCTGTCCTGACATTGCAGGCCTCGCACAGGAGTGAGGACCACGACCACAACCACGACGTAGGCGTAGACATCAGCAACAACATCTCCATTACCACGATGATTAAGATGACCATGAGAAATTTTAGTTTGCCTTTTGTATTGCAGTTTTTCTTGTACAATAGATGTTGTAGGAACAATTTACAACCTTTTACGTATTTTCTCTTCTAAACTCTTGTATGTTGTCTTGATGTGTTCGAGTATGATATTAGATGATTACTTGTTATGAATATTGGATGATTGTACCGTGTTTTACCGGTTATGAATCTAAGGTTTTGTATTCGATTTGTAAAGGGTCTTTACAAGGTGTTTTGTATGTTGTTGACAGTAATGTTATGTATGTGTTTGTGAACATGTGTGTTGTATGTTTTATAATGTGTTGTATCTGGCTCGTAACACTTAAACAGGAGAAGGGAGACCTTATTTATAGCAAACAGATGACTTTGGGTTGAACTGGGGCAAAAAAAATGATGAAATTCTGTTTTCGGAATTAGGCACGATCGTGCCCCTTGCAGGCACGATCGTGCGTGGCTGGCAGTAGATGTTGGGATGCGTTCATATGGAAGGGAAAATCGTCCAACAGTTGGGCAACTTATAAGTCGCCAAACGATTTGGCGACTTATAAGTCGCCCAACCGTTGAACGACTTTCCATGACCATGGTTAAACCCAGCAGTAGATCGGTAAATACTTCTTTCCAGCATTATTTTCATAACTAATTACTCCCTCCGTCCCTTAAAACTTTGTCATCTTTCTTTTTTGGACCGTCCCAAAAAACTTTGTCATTTTTCTTTTTAATCAATTATTTTGTGGTTTCTGTCATTTCTCTCTCCTCTGCACAAATCTCAACAACACAATTTTTACTTTATTATTCTCCGTACCGATCAATTTTGGCAAAGATTTAAGAGACGTAGTAATTAATTAACATTACTTCGGAAAAAAAACTCCGGTTCTGTCACCATCTTAATCTCTATTCATTATATCGTCTATATAGAGGAAATTGAAATGTGACTCTTGTACACAGTACATTTACTGAATCCTACTTATAGACTTCGAGTGGCTTCACCAAATGTACCAATGTTCTTACCTAACCGCCATACGAAAATGAGATAATAAATGTCTGAAAGTCCACAGGCCATGGCTGCCAGGTTGACCGGTTGGTTTAAGGAACGAAACACGACTCCAGCTTTCAAACCACCACACGACGTGGCGTCTCACCCAGGAAGATAGATTACTAGGTCGACGCTTTCGATCTGAACACCATAAAGATCTCACATTCTCACCTTTCTGCTCAGGAAACAGTGGGAAAGAGATATGGCGATTTCGGCAAAGTCGTTACCTTTCTCCTTTGTGGCGCACTTTCTTGCCGTCGCTCTGGCCGTGCTGGTGTTGGTATGGGCCATTCACTTCAGGGGTGGATTAGCTTGGGAAGCTACCAACAAAAATCTCATCTTTAATGTATGTATCTTTGTGTTCTCCTCTCTGAGTTGATTATATGTCCGGGATTTATTTAAGTTCACTTCTAGGGCGCTTTCAGTCACACTTTTGTTTTGTTCTGTTTGAATTTGAAGTCAAGTTATGAGATTTTAGACTCTTGAACTTGATTTAGACACCACTGTTAGTGAGTGTTTGGCCTCAGCCCTCAGCCGATTCTAATTTTGTTTGTGAACATTAGTATCATAATTTGATTATTGTTATGTTTACATAATGGATTAAGTCGTAGTTGTAAAATCAGATTTAATTGTTTACTTGCAAGTTGTAGGACTTGTAGCAATGTCATTCTTGAAACAAATGACTCAAAAGTATAAGGATAATCATTAATTAGAATCAGATTTTCAGAAGCATAACTCACTAACAGTGGTGTCTAAATCAAGCTCAAGAGTCTAAAATCTCACAACTCCAGAGCCCCTTTTGAGAATTTTGCCCAACGCTCTAAAAACCTAGGGCCCTTTTACTAAAAGAGATATTTTCATTTTTTCTACTTCTTTTTTTCGTTCTACAATTTTCTGTTTTATATTTTTCAGTTTTTCTATCTCCAGTTTTCTGTTTCTATGTTCATCAATTTTTCATTTTTCACCCAATTCTCTGATCATCCAGAAGACTGGCGCGTTTACTTCACAGGTTACTAAGTGGTGCTTATTAAGACTCGCGTTAATAAGAGACGCATAAAATAAGCAATGTTATAAGATCATGTGTCTTTCAAAAGGTTTAAAACACCGTTTAACATTAAAATGTCCAAAATAACTCTATACATATATAGACACACAAACATTCATGAACACAAATATATAATATAATATGTGGGGTCGATCACCTCGTACGTGTACCCATACTCCTAAACCCTACCCTACCCCAATACCTCGTACCCCACCCTACACCTACACCCAATTCCACACCCTTGACCCCCTACCCTTACCACAATCTTACGCTCTACACATACTCCCCTAAAACCCTTCATACCTACCCATACCTACTCGTAGGGGTCGGGGTAGTGAAGGAAGGTATGAGTGGGGGTGGGGTGGTAAGGTCTAGGGGTACGGGGTTGTGTGGGGTAGTGGGTGGGTTAGGGGTAAGGGTGGGGGTAGTGAGTAGGGTTGGGCTTGGGGTAAGGTAGGGGTAGGGTAGGGAGTTGGGATAGGATGGCGGTAGGGTGGGGCTGAGGTAGGGGAAGAGGTAGGGTGGGGGTGGGGTTAGGATGGCGATAGGGTGGGGCCGAGGTAGGGGGCATGTGAGAAGGGGTAAGGTAGGGGTAAGGGGTAATATACGAGGTGGGGTAGGGTAGGGTGGGTCAAGGTTGGGTTGAGGTGGTAAGGGGTGGTAGTAGGGTAGGGTGGATCGGGGTGGGACCAAGGTAGGGGCATGTGGTAGGGGGTGGGGGTAGGGTCATTGTAGGGAAAAGGGGTATGCGGAGTGGGGGTTGGGTGGGTAGGGTAGGGTAGGGGTAAGAGGTAAGGTACGAGGATGGAGGTACTAGAATGTAATCGACATCGGAGCGGGACCGGACCCACCACTAGGTGTAAGTATGCAATTTCATTGCAGCGGCCTGTAGCATCTGCATTTTCCAAATTTGTAAAACTAGTAAAAGTCACTTCTCCAATTCATTAAGGAAAAGAGAGACATGTCTCATTTTTTCGTTTTGGAAAACGATTTGGTAAATGCGTTTTTCTGTTTTCCTTTTCCAGTTTGCCAGCAATTTTCTTTGGTAAACACGTTTCCTGTTTTCTAGTTTTCCAGTTTTCTGGAATACTGAAAAATAGGAAAATATCTTTGTTAGTAAACAGACCCCTAATGTTCTAAATTCTACGGATGGCAATGGTGAATCACCTTCAAGAAGCTACCCCCCCCCCCCCCCCCCCCCCCGAGAGGCTCTGTTTGGTTGCCAAAGGTTGCTTATTCTGCTTGTCAGCAGAATAAATAGTTTTTAACTTATAGGTTGAAATGGAGCCTAGAGTCTTAGAAGACAATTTTCCTTTTGAGAATTTGTAGGAGATTCAGTCATTTCAACCATATGTCTCTTACTGAACAGGCCCTTGTTGTTGTTTGAGGGTTGAATTGTGAAACTGTTGTAGCTGAATACAATATAATTACAATCCTTAACTAATACAGGCTTGTAATGAAATCAAACTGCAAATTACTATGTAGGTCGTCATATAAGGCTGGATGTAGCTTTTACTAAAAGATATCATGTTCTACGATCCAAACACACTAGACATGTTCCCTTCACCTAAAACTGTGAGTTGATCTAAAAAATATCAAGATCTAGCATGGTTTAGCCTAGTCTGTATCTTCATGTTCTCATTTAGTCTAACCTGAATGTTTTCAATCTTGTAATCTAAGTTTGTATTGTCTTGTGATTGATTTTTAATTTTTTTCTTGATCTAGTCTCGGGCTTTCAACAAAATGAGCATTCTTCGATTTCTTCGAACCCGTGGTTGATTCCCAACGTAATGAACCAAGCTCAACGAGCTTTAAAGTTCAAACTCGAATACGAGAAGGATTAGAATTTTAAAGTTTGAATATTTATTCAAGGAGAGCATTAACACACACGCATAGTAGTGTTGGTTCAGGCTAGAGCCTATTAGAAATTAGAGTTAATTATCAAAATAGGACTAAAAGTCATTCACTTTTCACAAATAGGACCAAAAAGTAAACTATGTTTGCATAAGACTAATTATGTGTACCTTGGACAATTATACCCTTATAGCTATTAAAATGTTTTAATTCCTAATAAAATAATAAAATAATAAAAAAAATAATAAAAATTCGTAAAAAATACTAAAAAATTAAGAAAAACATTTCGATATTAAGAATTTAATAAATTTTTTTTTTCAAAAAATTAAAAAAATTAAAAAAAAAATTAAAAAAAATAAAAACTCAAAAAAAAAATCGCCGCCACCTTTGCCGCCTCAGCACCACCACCTCCAGTCAACAGGGGAAAAAATGTCAAGTTCATTACGAATGCCATATTTATGGCAGAAAAAATGAAAATGTTGGCATTCGAAAAGAGAAATATGCCACTTTTTTGGCATTTTCAGAAAAAAATGGCATTTTTCTGGGAAAATGGCATTTTTTCATCGGCCGGAGGTGGTGGTGCTGGGAGGTAGTACAGGCGGTGGGAAAGGCATCCATATTTTTTTAAATTTTTTTTACGGAGTTTTACTATTTTTTTTTTTTTTTTAAAATAAAATTATTTAAAAAAAAAAGTTTTTGAATTTTTTATTTTATAAAAATTTTATAATTTTTTTAATTTTATTTCTACGAATTTTTGGATTTTTTTCGAATTTATTATGAATTAAACATTTAATTATGGCTTTTGACTATTTTTAATTCATATTTAATGGAAGGGTAAGAATGGAATGCAAAAATAGGTATGTTTCCAATAGGACTCATATGGTCCTATTTTGGAATAAAAACATAGCAAATCCTATTTTAGGTTTTTGCCATAGTTTTAATCCTATTTGAACTAATTTCTATAGAAATTAATAAATTATAGGGGAAATTTAGTATATTTTTAAATATAACTTTTTAATTTGGATTTGGTTATTAACAAATCAAGTACTTATCGGATCATTTAATACTGTAGTACAAGCCAATTAACAACCATAAGCTTGAACATACTTATTGAGCTTATCGATCACTCAAATCGAACATCTATCGAGACGATGTTACCCAATTGAGCTTAGAGCTCGAACCCGAACACCAAGATTACCCAATTGAGCCGAACTCAAACACCAAGATTACCCAGTTGAGCCGAACTCAAACTCGTGGTGTTCGGGCTGGGCTCAGTTTGTTGACACCCTTAGTCTGTTTTGAATGATTCTGGTCTAGTACGGTACTACGGTCTGACCTGATTACAATCAGAATATGTAATAAGTTAATAACTATTAAGCACAAAATATGGTGCGCATAACAGCACTTTAAGTCAGGGATGGAGTGCTAGTTTTATTAAATTCAGCTAGTTTATGATCAATTTGATAAGCAGTTAAAATTGTATATCGTTCTGTTCGTTTCGCAGCTTCACCCTGTCTTGATGCTTATTGGCTTCATTATTCTTGGAGGAGAAGGTGAAGGGAAATTCGCACCTTAGTTTTTCTTTATAAATTCATGTTTCCAGTTTAATTACTTGACCTTGTGCTTGGTTTATGAAACTGCAGCTATCATGAGTTACAAAGCATTCCCATTGAAGCAGGAAGTGCAAAAGGTGATCCATCTAAGTTTGCATGCTGTTGCTTTGGTATTTGGGATAGTGGGGATATGTGCAGCCTTCAAGAATCACAATGAAAGCAACATTCCTAATTTGTACAGTTTGCATTCCTGGATTGGCATTGGGGTTGTGGTTCTTTATGCCATTCAGGTAATTCTAATTTTGTGCACACCAATCATATGGTTGATGCTTTTCATGTTTGGATGTTTAGTTGGTGACAACGTTTGAGCTCCAACTGGGGAATTGCTGATCCAGTCATATAAGTCATTTCAAATTTGTCAACATTTGAGCTCCAACTTGGATCATATGACTGATCCAAATATCAGTCACATAAGTCATTTCACACTGATTAAGAAACTTGTACCAAATGGCCCTATCAATAACAATAAATGAGATTGTTAGCACCCTCCAGCACAACAGTAGAAATTAGTAGTGTATGTTTGAAGAATTAATCTTCCATGTATTATTGAGCCATCCGGCAATGATATAAATACAAAATTACAGATAAGCTAAGGTTTGTTACAGATCCTAATATTTAGGATCTATCTATTCTTATCTACACTGCGTGTTAATCTAAGAGTTAGAGTCCTAAATCAACTCTACTTCCTATCTATACAGTTCCGGATGTACACATAATAAAATAACATGAATACGCTACATTTTTCTACACTCCCCCTCAAGTTGGTAAGTATATATCATACATTCCCAACTTGCTTATAAGAAACTCAAACACTGGTTTAAACAGCCCCTTTGTAAAGATATCAGCTGTCTGCTCTTTAGTAGATATGAATGGTGTGCACACAATTCCAGCTTCAATCTTCTCTTTGATAAAATGCCTGTCCACCTCAATGTGTTTAGTACGATCATGTAGCACAGGATTGTGAGCAATATTAATGGCTGCTTTATTGTCACAATATAATTTCATAGGTAGGTTCATTTCCATATTCAACTCTGTCATCATTCTCTTGATCCAAAGTAGCTCACAGATTCCATTAGCCATAGATCTAAATTCAGATTCTGCACTACTTCTGGCAACAACATTCTGCTTCTTACTCCTCCAAGTCACCAGATTCCCCCATACATAAGTACAATATCCAGATGTAGACCTTCTATCAGTTATTGACCCAGCATAATCTGCATCTGTAAAGGCTTCTACACTTCTATTGTCACTTCTTTTAAAAAATAATCCTTTCCCTGGACAACTTTTCAAATATCTTAGGATCCTGTAGGTAGCATCTAGATGTTCTTGGAATGGATTATGCATGAACTGACTAACCATACTGACTGCAAAGGCAATATCTGGCCTTGTATGTGCCAGATAAATCAACCTTCCCACCAATCTTTGATATTGGTGAATATTAACTGGTACTCCTTCCTTGACATTTCCTAACTTCTGATTAGGGTCAATTGGAGTATTTATTGGTCTGCATGCACTCATACCTGTTTCATGAAGTAGGTCTAGTACATACTTCCTTTGGGATACCACAATTCCCTTCTTTGATCTGGCTATCTCCATGCCAAGAAAATACTTCAATTCTCCCAGGTCTTTGATTTCAAATTCCTGAGCAAGCTTCTTCTTCAGGTCTTCAATCTCTTCACAATAGTTTCCTGTAAGAATTATATCATCCACATAAACAATTAGTACTGCAATTTCTCCCTTAATGGAGAATTTCATTAATAGTGTATGATCTGCTTGGGCTTGCTTGAATTCCTGCTTCTTTATGAACTGAGTAAACCTTTCAAACCAAGCCCTTGGAGACTGTTTAAGCCCATATAAGGCTTTCTCTAGCTTGCACACCTTTGAGCCATATTGTTCCTCAAACCCAGGAGGAGGGCTCATGTATACTTCCTCTTCAAGCTTCCCATTTAGGAAAGCATTCTTCACATCTAACTGTTGAAGAGGCCAGTCTAGGTTAGAAGCTAGAGATAGTAGAATCCTTATAGTATTTAATTTTGCAACTGGTGCAAAAGTTTCTGTATAATCTATGCCATAGGTTTGTGTGTATCCTTTGGCAACCAGTCTGGCCTTATATCTTTCAAGTGTACCATCTGCCTTGAATTTAGGAGTAAACACCCATTTGCATCCAACCCTTGGTTTATTTTTGGGTACCTCTACAGTCTGCCATGTCTGATTCTTTTCAAGGGCATTCATTTCTTCTAAAACAGCCTTCTTCCACTCAGGTATAGATAGGGCTTCCTGTATGGTTAAGGGAATAGAGACAATGGAAAGGCTAGAGGTAAAAGCTGCAAATGATGTAGATAACTGAGAATAGGACAGATAGTTTGAGATAGGGTATTTAACACATGACCTTTTTTCTTTTCTGAGAGCAATGGGTAGATTTAGATCACTGAAATTATTACCTTTGTCATTTTCTGGCATTGAGTCAGATTCATTGACAGTGGCAGGATCAGGGATGTCCTCTATTCTGTGATTTGGAACTCTCCTTTCATAAACCTTGCCAAAAAACTTACTTGTCTGCTGTTCATCATCTTTCCTTGTTTCAGAAAAAAAAAATTCATTTTCTTTTGACTCTTGACTATTTTCTAGTGCATCTAACTGTCTATTATACTGTGCATCTAGATTAATGTCAAGAGGTTCTAGTTTTTCAAGGATATGTGATACATTATTACCATCTTCATTAGGAATCTCCCCCTGAAGATGAGTACCAAAAAAAGGTTGATCTTCTACAAAAACAGTGTTCATAGTTATAAACATCTTTTTTGTTATAGGGTCAAAACATTTATAGCCTTTCTGAGTTGAAGAGAGTCCTAAGAAAACACATTTTTTTCCCTTAGGGTCAAATTTACTTGCAGTTCTGTCAGGATTGGTAATAAAAACTGTGCACCCAAAAATTTTTATGGGAAGAGAATTAATTAGTCTAGTTTCAGGAAAACAAGTTTGAAGAGTATCAATAGGAGTTTTGAATCTTAGAGTTTTTGATGGCATCCTATTAATTAGATAGGTAGCATGTAAAACAGCTTCTCCCCATAAATATTTTGGAATTTTGGCAGAAAACATTATTGCACGAGTAACTTCAAGTAAATGTCTATTTTTCCTCTCAGCTATTCCATTCTGAGCAGGAGTATTTACACAGGAACTTTGATGAACAATCCCTTTTTCAGCAAAAAAAGTATTTAACTTCTTAGAAAAATACTCAAGTCCATTATCACTTCTCACAATTTTGATATTAGTGTTGAATTGAGTTTGGATCATTGAGTAAAATTGTTTGAACACCTCTTCAATCTCAGATTTTTCTTTAAGTAAAAACACCCATGTGACCCTTGTGTGATCATCTATGATAGTTACAAACCACCTTTTTCCTTTCAGAGTTGAAACTCTAGATGCACCCCAGATATCACTGTCTACAATAGTGAAAGGACTAGTTGGTTTGTAACTATGAGGGATGTAAGAATTCCTATGATGTTTGGCAAGTGCACACATATCACAATGAAATGATGAAGGATTTTTATTAAGAAATAACTTAGGAAACAACATTTTCAAATAGGAAAAACTTGGGTGACCTAATCTATAGTGCATTAGGTACACTTCATTATTACAAGGAAAAACAGTTTGCAAACAAGTTTTTTCTTGACCTTGTTTATTCAATTGTGTTCCTTCATCAAAAGTATAGAGGCCATCTTCCTCTCTAGCACGGCCAATCATCTTCCCTGATGCCAGATCCTGAAAAATGCAATAAGAGGGAAAAAATTTTACACAACACTGAAGATCTTTAGTAATTTTGCTAATAGAGATAAGATTGCAGGAAAGTTTAGGAACATGTAAGACTTTGGAAAGGTTAATGGATGAGGAAATTTTAATATTTCCCATCCCTGCTATGGCTGAGAAAGAGCCATCTGCAACTCTAACTTTTTTATCTCCTGCACAAGGTTGATAAGAAGAAAAAAACTTTGGAATATAGGTCATGTGGTCTGTTGCACCTGAGTCAATGACCCAGGTGTTTTTAGTTTTTTCAGAACAAAAATATGATGTTATTTTACCATTCTGGGCAAAAGAACAGGTAGGGTTTTCAGGATTGGAGATTTTCTGGGTAGGTATGAATCTGAGTAGGTACTCTATCTGTTCCTGAGTGAATGGTAGCTGTTTAGGTTCAACTCCTGCCTCTTGTTGAGTCTCAGTCACAGTAGTTTGTAGGGCCCTTTCTACTTTCTTCTTCCCAACTCTTGGTGGTTTTCCATGGAGTTTCCAGCATGTATCCCTTGTGTGCCACAGTTTCTTGCAGTGATCACACCAAGGTTTTTTCTTGTTGTCATCACTTCTGGCCACCAAAGCTGAAGATTCCCCAGGTTCCTCATTAGGTGCTGGAGTGTTGTACATGACCTTCTTCCTGCTATCCTCCATCCTGATTTCAGAAAATACCTCCCTGATAGAAGGTAGAGGTTTTTTTCCAAGTATCCTCCCCTTAACTTCATCTAGGTCCCTATTGATCCCTGCTAGAAACATATAGACCCTATCATTCTCTTCTTTTTTCTTATGTCTGGTCAGATCCTTAACACTCTCCCACTCTTCATCATCATAACATTGATCTAATTCTTGCCACAAAGATACCATTTCATTGTAGTATGAAATAATATCCCTATTTCCTTGTTTAGATTGCCACAATTTGGTTTTGAGTTCAAATATTTGAGAAGAGTTCTCAAGGTCTGAATAAGTTTCCTTAATAGAATCCCATACCTCCTTTGCAGTTTTCATAAACATATGAGGTTTGGCAATTAGGGGCTCCATGGAGTTGAGAAGCCAAGCTATTATGAGTGAATTCTCCGACCTCCATGTACTGTACCCTTCTTCTGCAGGTATTTTTGGTTGGATTTCTCCTGTGATGTAACCCAGCTTTCCCCTCCCATCAATTGCAAGTCTGACAGATTGAGACCACTCCAGATAGTTTGTTCCATTCAATCTATGACTAGTGATTATCATAGATGAATGAATAGGAGACTGGTAATTTGTCATAGAGCTAATTTGGGAGTTAGGGTTGGTAGTGTGTGAGGAATCAGCTTCACTGGTTTCTACCATTGTTTAAATCGAGGCTCTGATACCATGTATGTTTGAAGAATTAATCTTCCATGTATTATTGAGCCATCCGGCAATGATATAAATACAAAATTACAGATAAGCTAAGGTTTGTTACAGATCCTAATATTTAGGATCTATCTATTCTTATCTACATTGCGTGATAATCTAAGAGTTAGAGTCCTAAATCAACTCTACTTCCTATCTATACAGTTCCGGATGTACACATAATAAAATAACATGAATACGCTACATTTTTCTACATTTATTGATGAGGTTTTCAGAACTTCAACCGGATTACAATGGCGTAAACAGAAAGAAAGAGTAGAAATCAGAATGAGACACTTCGAGCAGTCCCCTCTCCCAAGTCCAAAGCCTAATTCCAATTTCTGCCTAACCTCCCCCTCTCCTCCCCCTCACTCATATACTAATTTTATTCTTAAAGGCCGGCCCAAGCCCATATACATGGCCCAGAACCCTTATTTTTACTCTACCACCATTATTTAATATCACTCTATTACTATTATCAATAATTTTCTTCAGCCTGGGATCCTATCATATCTCCCCCCTTAGACAACCACCTTGTCCTCAAGGTGGGTGATAGGAAAAGGCCTTGATCGTCAACTTCATTTTCATCCTGGCGCCTCTTCCTTCCCAATATCTAACTGATGGCCGAACCATGAGCTTGCTTGCCTGGAGAACACACTGATTGTTGGGATCTTTGTAATGGTTTTGTTCCTCATGATCAGATGGTGCTGTTTGATCTTTGCTTTCAATATCCTTCTCTGGATGCACTGGCTGCGAATTGATCAAACTGCCAATGCTGCTAGTCATTAAAATAATGTGTCCATCTCTGGTTACGCACAAAGCAAGTCCTTCCGGTTTCACCGTGCTTTGATGAACACCCAGAGATGCCTTAGAAGAAAAGATCAGAGATCTTGAGCTAGAGGGACTGTACATTAGAAACAAAACCGAGGGTGAATCAATATCAAGCAGAGCAACCTGGCGGCTTTCAAACGCCATAACCCTTTTGGATCCTGATGCCATGCACTTCCAGATGCATACTGGGAAACGTACAAGTGAAAAGATAGCTGTGCATTGATACCCAGCACCATTTGGGAAAAGGGAAACTTCAGTGTTGGGTTCAGTGATCAAATGCAATCTTGTTTTCTCCAAGCCAGAGCTGCTGCCGATCATATAATAGTGAACTTGGCCAGATTTATGCCCAATAGCAACACTCAAAGAAGTAGTGAAAGAGTCTAGAGTTGTTGTTGCTGCACTAGTACTAATGCTCTCCAAGCTCTTTACCTTAGATATCTCCCACATAAGTGACAAAATTGGGCACATAGCCTTCACCTCAGATGAGAAATCACAGGCAGCCAACTGTTTATAGAATGTGTTGATTTCTTCATGAGGATTGATGTGGATCAAACTAAGAGATGCTTTCTCTGAAGGCCCGTTCAGCATTTCAAATAGTTGTCTGTGATATTGCAATTGAATGATCTTGCATTAATGCTCCGGTCAGAGGCTGTGTTGATTGATGACCTGAAACACTTTTACTTCTCCATGGTGGCCAAACTACACCACTGACATCCAAGTGTACCCCAAATTCTTCAAAATTAATTCCATAATGAAGCCAATACTTTATTCCCCAATGCTCAAAGCTTGAACTACCAGCGTGAAGCGCTGGAACTCTTTGGCTTCTGGAATTAGACAAGGAAGCTGAGGCATACTTCTCACCTATCATTGTGGCCATTGCTGTCTGTGCAACCTTGTCAGTATGAACTTTACTTCTTGATATAGCATATTCACTAATTCTTGAGCCAAAATGATTAAAGGGAGAGCAAAGAGAAGTACTGTGAGAGGAAATGAAGGCAACCCTGTCATCCATAATCCTTTTCATATCTGCCACTCGTCCCACCTCAGAACTATCATGTGAACAAAGTGAAGGAAGATACAAAAATCCAGTCTCCGAAAACTCAGAAGGGTTCCAGTACATCACACCACCATCAAAGGAGGGTTTATGTTTCACACCAGGACACCCATGAACCTCCAATTCTTCTTCTGTGACCGACGGACTGTGTAGTCTCTTCAGCAAATAGAAATTCTGAAAGAGAATTACACCCTGCACATAAGCTTGCCCCCACAAAGCATTTCCGATTACAATTTCAAAGTCAGTTTCAGCATTGATTTTGACTGATATGAATTTGGTTATCTCTCTCCTATCCATGCTTTCGGAATCGTTATCTGCTGCAGCCATAATCTCTTCATAGTGCTTGATCTTGTTCCATTCTATCATCATTCCAACATCAAAATAACCAAGAGGTTCATCCTTAACAGCAAACTCGGGAGGTTTCATATCTCCCCTACACAAATAAACTGCCTGTTCCAGGCCTGTAGGTTGATTAACATCCTCTTCGGGGTCTGATTCCATAACTGATGGTGCAACCTGCTTCCATTTTGTGTTCCTTGTTGTTGGTAGAGTCCCTTGGGGTCCCTTTCCTGATGCGACTAGGTCGAAGGTTCTGGAAGAGAATGAATCTGAAGCGGATGAGCTGTGAGATACGGCGAGTGAGTCGACCTGCGAACTGACAATATCTGCACGCAGCGAAGCCAGAGGACTAGAACAAGAAGGAGTTGCTTGCAACGGAGAAGAAAGTTGCGAACTCAGAACAACTGATAGCGACAAAGTTTGCGAACTGTGAGGCGCGGCTTGAGTTGCCATCTGCGAACAAGTAAACGAAGGTAGCGATTGCGAAGAAGTTCGCCATTTCGATCTTTGAGACGAAGATCGCGACTGAGAAGAGAATTGCGATTGAGAAGATGTCCGCGAACTACGGGATGCAGTTCGCGATTGCGAACTAGGAAGAACAACGGTCGAAGAGACCTGATTTTCAGTTGGCCGACGACGTCTAGGAGGACTCCTCGCTCGGCCTCTAATTCTCCTGCGACGCTGTTTACGCAAATGGTGTATCATCTCGTCCAACATCGTTTCCATCTTCGTCCAGGTGCTATTCTCCAGATTTGCGCGCAAACCAGAACTGCGATTCTCCACATTTTTTTGTTGCGTGAATGTCAATCGAAGCTTCCTAGGGCCTACTGCTCTGATACCAATGTTAGCACCCTCCAGCACAACAGTAGAAATTAGTAGTTTATTGATGAGGTTTTCAGAACTTCAACCGGATTACAATGGCGTAAACAGAAAGAAAGAGAAGAAATCAGAATGAGACACTTCGAGCAGTCCCCTCTCCCAAGTCCAAAGCCTAATTCCAATTTCTGCCTAACCTCCCCCTCTCCTCCCTCTCACTCATATACTAATTTTATTCTTAAAGGCCGGCCCAAGCCCATATACATGGCCCAGAACCCTTATTTTTACTCTACCGCCATTATTTAATATCACTCTATTACTATTATCAATAATTTTCTTCAGCCTGGGATCCTATCAGAGATCTATCACAAAAACTAAGAGAAGCGCCAAGTTGGAAAAATATATTTAATCCTCATGAAAAGAAAAGTGGTATATGTTTTGGGACAAAAAAACCCAAAGTGATATTTATTTTTGAAACTGAAGGATTGTATAGTAAGTAATAAAAAATCAAAGCATTCCAATATCGAATATACATACTATGTATTACATAGTACTCCGTTGAATACTTGATAAAATCATACGTAGTAGAAGAGTTCAGGCCGATGGGCCATAAGACACTTGAAAGTTGAAACCACACTAAAAGATTGAATCTGATATGTTCGCTGGTTATTAACTCATTATTCTATCTTTATTTTTCCGAAATGAGACTTTAATGTTAACTATAAAATTATAATTATATTTTAAATAATTGATTATCAAGAAAATTACACCTGCAATAAGTTTTAAAAATGGTGAACTTTTAAAAAAAATTATCAGTCTTATAGATGGTTCCTGTCCAGACCGCTTCTCACAGCTTCGCACCTTTGTACAGTTGTTTGCACAAACAGGAGCCGTGGGCACTGGTCCAACCAACCAGTGCAGTCCCACAGACCAAACCTGGATTCAATAACATTTATATTCCACCCATCCCTAAATCAGTGTCCAATTTGACTCGTCACAGTCTGGTTGATATTTGAATGTAAAAGAGAGAATTTGTAAACCACATTAATTCAAGATAGAAGTTTTGGGACGGGCGAAGGACAGTATGCAAATCATTTAGGGATGCAAGAGTATAAGACTGATAATTATCACCTCATACTACAACTAGAAATGCTTATTATTCTCAGTGCACATTCCTAACCCACATGTCCATAACTCCCTCTCTATTTAACTGGAAATAACTGGTAACATGAACAATCTGCATGCAGTGGATTTATGGCTTTGTGGTTTTCTTCTACCCGGGAGGAAAACTGAGTATCAGACGTGAATCACTTCCTTGGCATGTGCTATTTGGCACTTTTGTGTATGTGTTAGCTGTTGGGAATGCCTGTTTGGGGTTCCTTGAGAAACTCACCTTCCTTGAGAACTCTGGCCTCTACAAATACGGATCCGAGGCCATTCTCGTCAATTTCACGGCCATTGCTACGATTATATACGGGGCTTTTGTTTTCTTGACTGTGCTTTCACACGCTCCTCCCCACGATGATCGTAGCTACTCTGCAATATGATGGTGGTATTTTCTGTAGTTGTAACACGTGGACACCCCCTCCCCTGAAGAATAAACGCAGGTAGGACCTTAGGAGGACTTGTAAAGTTACTTTAAGCAAATGTGTGTTTTACAAGTAATCAGTGTATTTCTCAAGACTGTCTCTTCGGTGTGTTGGAAAGCATGATTTTATGTGCATTTGAGGCTAAGAAATAGCTGTTGATATATGCTGTTTGTCATTAGTAAGGCTTGTTTGTCTTAACTCTTCATATGTCCCGAACTTTCTTTAATGAAAACGGTTAAAGTGACTAAATTCCATTTTCAGCTAAACAAGGCGAACTGGTCATTTTCTGGAATTGTGGAATGGTGCAATTATCTGGGCATTTTTGTGAAGTGCTAATATAAGGCTCATTCCTGTTTTGGCCGAAAAATAATTTCACAGTTCTGGTTTTCCGTTCGTTAGCATGGATTGTTAATATGAATTGCTTCATGCTGTCTTGAAACCCATTTTACCAAACATAGACTCTAGAAATTTAGTGCTTCAGCTTGTTTACTAACAGAGATATTTTCCAGATTTTTAGAACACTGGAAACCCATTTTTAGACTCCAGAAAATTGTGTTTACCAAATCGTTTTCAAAAATGAAAAAAATGAGATATGTCTTTTTTCCTTAATGAATTAGAGATGTGACTTTTACTAGTTTTCTGAATTTGGAAAAACGCGGACGTTGCAGTGTCACTGCAATAATTTGCATACTTACATCTAGTGGTGCATCTGATCCCGCTCCGGTGTCAGTTTCAGTCCGGTCAACGACCCTACAATCCCTATCTGCTTCGGTCAATGACCCGGCGGTCCGATTTGATCATTGACCCGGCGGTCCCTATCCGGTCCGGTCGACGGCCGAGCTATCTCAGTCCGATCCGGTCGATGACCCGGTGGTCCCGGTCCGGTCTGATTGAAGACCCGGCGGTCTCTGTCCGGTCCACAACCCAGCGATCCCTTTCCAGACTGATCCATGACCCAACTGTCCCTTCCGATCCAAGACTCGATGATCCCTGCCTGGTTCGATCGATGACCTGATGATCCCTGTTCGGTCCAATCAATGACCCGATGATAACTGTTCGGCCCAATCCATGATCAAGCGGTACCTGTTCAGTCCGTCGACGGGCGGGTAGTCCCGGTCTAATCCAGTATGGTCAACAACTCGACGGTCCCTGTCTGGTTCGGTCAAGACCCGGCGGTCCCTACCTGGTCCGGTCATCGACCCAATGGTCCGATCTGATCATTGACCTGACGGTCCCTGTCCGGTCCGATTGATGGCCGCGCAATCCCAGTCTGGTCCAGTCCATGACCCGTCGGACCCCCGTCCAATCTGGTCCATGACCTCGCGACCCATGTTCGGTCCGGTCCACGACCCGGCGGTCCTTGTTATGTCCGATTATTGACCTAGCGGTCATTGCCATGTCTGATCGATGACCCGACGGTCCCTATCCAGTCCGATCATATCCACGACCGTTGAGATCGACCGGGTCCGACCAGTTACGGTCCAGACTTTCCTATATGTGGGACCTGGTACCCTACTTGGGTTGTACTAGGTTTGATTTCAGAATGGGATCATGCTTTCAGTCTTTTGGAATCGGGTGAAAAAAATTGATAAACATGTTTTCAGATTTGAAAATGAAAAACTAAAAAGGAAAACTAAAAAATTGGAGATAGAAAAAATGGGAAAGAAAATGGAAAATTGGAGAGCGAAAAACAGAAATAGAAAACTGAAAAATATCTCTGTTAGTAAACATACCCTTTTGCACTTTGTTTAGCAGCTCAGTTTAATTTACACTAAAATGTTATGGGAGATTTCCCAAAATAAGACTAAATAGAGTTTGAAATTCCAAAATAGGACTATGTTTTTCTTCCCGAAATAGGACTAAGATGACAGTATTTACGACCATCTTTTAATCATGACTGTCAAATAGTTGCAGTACTGTGCATTTAGCATGACAGTATTTATTATAATTAATGACAGTATTTTTCAATCATGGCAGTATTTCTCAATCATGACAGTGATGACTTATTTTGAAAAGAAAAACATACTAGTCCTATACAAAAAAACATAGTAGTTCTATTTTGGAATTTTCAGAGTTGTTTACTTCTATTTAAGGCAATTTTCCAAATGTTATCTATCTTTGGTAAAATGGGCTTTTGAAACACTAATGGTTTATGTGCATGTTTGCCAGACATAAGTGTCTGCCTTCTAGCTTTTGTACTGTTTAAAAAGTCTCTAAAAGAATTTAGTTGTATGTTTGACATGAAAAATTTTAAGAGCTTTTAAAAAAATAAAAGATCTTTTTTGAGATGCTACATGGAGTAGCATCTGAGAAAAGATCGTGACTTTTAGTATTAATTTGTCTTAACAGCTTGTATACCAAACAGAACTAAATCAAGCAGTTGACTTTTTAGCAAACAACTACAACCTTTTCTTTTTAAGATCGTTTCAATCACTAAAAGCTAACAGTTATTAAAAAGCTCACAAAAGTATTTTTTCAGCTAGTCGTGCCAAACATACCCTACGTTTGGCACGACTATATATCAAACACCTGATTCTTTATGGATTCTGGTGATTAATCCCTGATGTTTTTCACATACTCCCTCCCTCGTCCCTAAAAACTTTGTCATATTTCTTTTTTGGGACGTTCCAAAAAACTTTGTCATTTTCCCTTTTAATCAATTATTGTGTGGTTTCTATTATTTCTCTCCTCTGCACAAACATCAACCATACAGTTTTTACTTTATTATTCTCCGTACCGGTCAACTTTGGCAAAGTTTTAAGGGACGGAGGTAGTACTACTTAGACCCGTACAAAAATAGGTTCGGGCCGGGCTCAGGTCTAAGTAGTGGGCGGGACCGGACCGGCCCGCAAAAACCTGCCCATAAGAGCGGGCCGGGTAGTCCACCGGGCCGCCCGGCCCGGGAAAACTTTATCTTTTTCAAAATTATATGATTTTTTAAATATTTTAAAAATAATATTACAACATTTAAAAAATAATTAATACACTTATAATGTTTATACGTCTTTCACCACATACAAAAAAAATACTTACACAAAAATAATAATGAGAAACTATATCTAAAATTTAAAATTTAAGCACAAAGTATTATCTTTAAGTACAAAAATAGATATTATATTGGTTGGGTTGCTAGTTGTTAATAATTAAAATTTTAAATTTAAACATAATAAACTATAAATATGTATAAAGATAAATTAGTAAATTTAAATATACATGTGTATATGCAAATAAATAAATAAATTAGTATATATAAATATATACTATTATAGCGAGTCGGGCTTATCGGCCCGAACGGGCCTACACCCTAACCCAAGCCCACCCATATCTTATTGTGGGTCGGGTTCAGGCCGGGCCGGTGGGTAAATATATATGTCCAAGCTGCCCATTTGTGCGGGCGGGTCGGCCCGGTTTTGTCCAGGTCTAATACTATTAATACTATATATGCAACATCTGATACTCCCTCCGTCCCGAATTGAATTGCAAACTTTGATCGGGACAAGGATTAAGAAATGAAAAAAATGACGATTGCCTTTTACATTTTTGCCCATCTTTCTAAAAGTAGATGTCTTTAAGTTAAGGGGGAAAAGTAAAAGTAAGGGTAAATTTGTCACTTTATTCTTATTTACATACCTAAAATAGAAAGTGGAAAACCATTTTGGGACAACCAAAAAAGGAAATTTTGCAAATCAAATTGGGACGGAGAAAGTACTTTATGTCATAGTGACACAGGCTGCGATTGTAGTGATACAGGCGACGTCAATGACATCCGACAGTGACATCAAAATTGGACAGTAACATAAATAATTGGCAATCACTTTATGTTATTTCAAATATAAAATCATCTTAATCATATTTTTGTCTAAACATAAAAGTGTTCACATTTTTTAAAATCAGCTTTTGTTTAGTAATATTAAAGGAAAAAACTCCTAAAAAGTTGAAAAATGCTCGATGTACACATTTTGGTGTACACTTTCATACACTCGTCTATGTCACTCACACAAAATTGTCTGTTGTCGACAAAATTTTGGTGTGATAAAAATGTAGGGACGGTAAAGTGAAATGCAAAAGAATATTAGCAAACCCGGACGGTAGTAATCATCAATGTGGTGGGGAATAGTGCATATGTGTTCAAAACAGATCCAGCTATTCAGGATACTATCCACTCTGTCACTCTCGACTATTTACCTGCCTGCCAACTAACTACCTACTTATCTCTCTCTCTCCTTCCTCTTCAACGCTTCTCTTTCTCAATTTCTCCAGTTATTCTCCTACTTACTTGATCTGTTTATCCATGGCGGAGGCGGAAGCCACCAAGGAGGTGCCCGTGGAACACCACCCGCCGCCGCTGACGCCTCCAGAACCCGAACCAGTTGTAGCCGCTCCCAAAGAAGTAGCCGAAGAGAAAGCGCTTGTTGCTTCCTCTCTTCCTTCTCATCCTGAAGAAGAAACAGAGAAGCATAAACCAGCTGATGACTCTAAAGCTATCGTCCTTGTTGATCACAGTATCTACTCTCTCTCTCTCTTTCTCTCTGATTTTGAAATTTGTGCACTGTAAAATCAGCGAGCTTTCATTATTTCTGCTCCTATGCTTGATATTGAAGGATTATTTCGTGGTTCGGTGAATTCATATGTGGAACTGAACAGATCAGGATGATATAGGAGCTTCCTGAATGTGCAATTCAAACTCATTAATTGTCGGTTAAGCCAAAAAGTCCCAAAATAGGCCAAAAAATAGTCCCAAAATTCATTAAAAGTTCTGTCCAAAAATTGTTGTCATTTAAAAAATCTCTGAACTTGCATCAAGGTTCTCTTCCTCTCAATTCTCAAATAGGCCTTTTCATTTATTGTCTTAGAAATAAAGACTGTTAGACTGGTGCTCTTTTGCTCTCTTTTCAAACCAAAATTAAAGACAAAATAAATGCAAAAGTAGGTTATTGGTTTTCAGCATGTCTTTAAAATCTTGTTTTTGGCAACTAAAATTTTCTTTTTATTTTGGGTAATTATTATTACTGAAGACTGAAGAGTTCAATATTAGGCGAGGTAAGATACGAACCTATCGAGGAACCAACAATTAGGTTATCCCTCTTTAAGACAGAACAACCAAATCATAATTGTCCAAATGAGTAATTTCCCAAAAGAGCAACTAGAACTCATAATACAATACATCACATTTGAAACTTCATTTTCTTTTGCAGAAGAAGCTACAGAACCAGAACATGTGGAAGAGAAAAAAGAGGGAGGATCCATCGATAGAGGTACAAGTACAAATCAGTAAATCACAATGCATGATGCCTCTATTTCCATACTTTTGGTGTTCACTGACAGCTTTATTGGATCCAATGACAGATGTAGTGCTTGCGCGAGTAGCTACAGAAAAGAAGCATGCCCTCATCAAAGCCTGGGAAGAAAGTGAAAAAGCAAAGGCTGAGAACAAGTAACTAACTTCCTTTAATTTGTTTAAGTCATCCACATCATAGAACAAGTATTAATTACATGCTAAGATCTTATAAATGCAATCATAACTCTTAAAATGCTATGAGAACATCTGAACATGATAATCTCAAGGACTCAAACAGGTATTTCATTATTGTTAAGCCTATAAAGCGAGTATAAGGATTTCTAGATTGAAGTCATTGAACTATCTCAACTGGCTGTCGTTTTGGAGAAATGTCAACCCATCCTGCACCGAACAAATATAAGATATATTCCTTTTGGCATTGAATGCTTCAGTTAGATCAGCTATTCCCTTGTTTTGGACTTTTGGCATATCACCCTTTTGGATGATCGTCAGAACTGTCATTTCTTCTAGCTACTTTCAGTTCAGATTTAACTTGGCATTTGGTTCCACTCTTTATTACTGTTAATGGGTTTGAGGTCCGCTGAGTTACACTAAACTAATTTAATGATTGTGATTGATTACAGAGCTCACAAGAAGCTATCTGAAATTGGTTCATGGGAAAACAAAAAGAAAGCAGATATAGAAGCTGAGCTGAAAAAGATTGAGGTGAATAAGACCAAATTATATCTTTCATTGTTCCAATTTTCTATACCAGTATTTGCAGCTTCTTTGAAATGCTTGTTCCCTTCCACTCCATGGTTTCCGGAACATGGACTACAACGATTTTTCATAACCCAGGATCATTTAATACATTGGGTTGTTTTCCTTCAATATTGCGATAGTAATACTAATGGAAAATTTGTGACTACTTTTTGAACATTCTATGAATTAAACTAAATATGTCACTTTTATGCACCACCCCTGCTAGTGAATCATTAGCAACAACTGGTTGAAACATGGATATTTTGCTGGTTGGCTGCAGCAGTAACAATTCACAAATTGTTGTAGGAGAGAAAATTAGGATTTGAGCTAATTTAGTTCTACTCTAATCAGTTTTTGGAAGTATTGAAAGTGGTCTTATTTTTGTTTATTAAAAAGCTAGGGATTATGTTTTGGTCATTCTTTCTTTTCATTTTTAATCTTTTTATTTAAAATTTATTTTGCATTTTCTGTTATGTCTTTATCATGCCAAAACTAGTTTATCATCTAATATTTGTAAAGTATTTTATAAAATCAAGTCATTTAGATGTTACTAACTAAACTAATCAGGCAACAAGTGACTTATCAACTATCATCAGGTAGCTCTCACTTAATCTTGACTGATCGATTGCTTTTTGAACCCTGTAAATTGGGTGAAAGTATAAGACTCAAAATTTGTGGGTCAAACAGTTTTAAAAAACGTTCTTGGGAGACTAAAATATGTGTGGAAGATCCGATTGAATTGAATTGGGTCCATGAATCTAAAAAACTAAAAAAGTTATCATCCGGCAGCTTTGAAATACAAAACCAGGTTGAGAGAATGTTTAAAATAATTTTAAAAGAATAAGAAATGGTAAAAAGTGAAAAAAACTCTAATTTAGAGCATCTCCAATGCTAAAGTGTTGAAAGTGCAAATGTGGCATCAAAGAGATAGACACAAAAAATTAATTCATGTCATTTCTCTCTCTTTGACAAGTTGTTCAAAGAATTAGACACAAAACTCTAATTTAGACTATGTTCGTAAAGCCACTTCAGCTCATTTTGAATTGAACTTCAATTGACCCAGACAATTGTTTCACATGTAATCTTGTTTAGATGAAGTGCTACAGACGAGTAAATAAAAAATCAATGAGATGATTTGAATAAGTATTAATTTGAGCATTTCAGTGCAATCAATTAACTTACCGTAACTTTATTTCGATTTTACCTTTTTGGTAATTTTACATTTTCTAGTTGCAATAACATTTCACAAAATATTGTTTACTTCATTTAGCTGACAAATTGGTTTCAATAACTTTTTCCGGCTAAAGACAATAGTGTCTAGTTCAATCGATAGCCTTGAGCTTCAGCTCTTCTTCTAAATATAGATTTGATAAGTTTGAACTTATCAAATAAGTTTTTGAACTTAACACATCCTTTTTGAAAATCATTCTTTAAAAAAATGGCTAACTTAGGGCATGTCAAAAATAGCCTTAGTATTACGAAAGGATATAAAGTAGCCTTAGTAAACGAGAAGTAGGTAATAAGTAAAATTATAAATGAGAAGCCCACATAGCTATAATTGAAAAGCCACACAAGGAAGCTTATCAAGTAACTTCATCCAACCAAAGAGAATTTATTTAATTAAAATGATTAGCCTAGTGGAAAAATAATAGCCAACATATAAATTAGCTTTGAAAAACTTATGAAGTAGTAGCTAACATATAGATAGCTTTTGCCAATTGCCATGTTAAACAAAACCTTGACCTCAAATACTCTACCCTTGACTACTTGAGCAGGAGAAGTTGGAGATACAAAAGGCGGAATATATAGAGAAAATGAAAAACAAGATTGCAATGCTTCACAGGGGAGCAGAGGAAAAGAGAGCAATGATTGAAGCAAAACGAGGAGAAGACCTTCTTAAGGCAGAGGAGTTGGCAGCGAAACACCGTGCCACCGGAACCCTTCCAACCAAAGCGTGTGGGTGCTTCTGAGGCTTTGGAATCGTGTTTATAAAGTTTGTGTGGTGATATTTATTGTATGCAATTTATTTAGAAGTGTTGTGAGGTGATGCTGTAGAAACAATACAAAATTTGTTGTTCATTGCTATAGTGTGCATAGTGATGTATTTGACAGTATATAAATAACAGATAAAAAGCTAAAACACGCCTTGTACAAGTGTGGAGGTTTTTCTCATCGCTTAAAGGTGCAAGTCTTTAAGATCAACAATGGCGTAGAATAGTAATTGGAGTTGGTGGAGAAGTGTAACTCAATTGAGGCATAACGTATGACTTAATTGTTTAGTTCAATTGATAATCAAACAAAATAATCCTTAACATAATCGAAAGACATCTTGTAGATGTAATAAGGGGACTACCACGGGGTTGTATACTACTATACTTGTATGTAGGATGGACCCGGTCCGGTTCTGGTTCCGGGCTGGGGCCGGGCGGGCTTTTTTTGCAAATCCTTGGGCCCAGAATCGGCCCGGGTTGATACCGGGTCCGGGCCTAATCGGGCCGGGCCGGGCTGGGGCCGGTTCAATGTCTATTATTTTTTTTGCTTTCTTGTTATCCCCCGACCCCCCCTCACCCCCAAACCTCCCCAAAACACCCAGCCCTATCCTAGGAAAGAAAAAAATTGAAGAAAAAAAAAATTGACCCAGGCCGGTTCGCCCAAAATTGGGCCCGAGCCCGGCCTGCCCGACACGCCCAAACGGGCTAAAAGCCCGGAACCGGCCAACCGGTCCTGGTCCGGTCCGGGCCCGCACAGTAGCGGACCGGGCCGGTTCCGGGCCGGTTGAGTCCATCCCTACTTGTGTGGATATATTTGGGTGGTGTGATGACTTATAATGTCTGTAAGATGGTGGTTCATTAAAGCAGGACAGATTTCAAAGCAATTGATCATCGTTGAGGTTTAGTATGATCTAATTGTTCATTGATGTATGACTTTCGATACTATGAGTCTATGAAGGAGATATTTCTTCTTAATGAATACAAAAGGTACATTCATGTATATTAGTAGGCATACATGCATGAGACGCACTCTAGTTTAGAGATGGACAAGTATTATCATACCGAGTGGACCAATTACCACCCAAACGTTAGGACTTCGGGGCAACATGTTTCCTCAAAGAAAAAAGAATTAAAGAAATCATATTAGTGCAGCAGACTATTAAATAGGACTTATGAAATCTTTTTTATGATGCAATTACCGTGAATAAACACTATTTATAGAAATTAAAAATGTATTTAAAATATTTTTATTTGGACTGAAATTTTTTGATAAAGTACTCTATTCTGATTTGACCTGGTCTGGGACTGAAATAAGTTCAAATAAAAACAATCTTAAACCTATTTGAAATCCTGATAAGCTAGTGGACCAAAGAAGCATATAAATTTTAATTTGGTAAACAAACATTTTATTTCAATGTCATCCTCGGTTACATCTATAGAAATTACTCCAAATAGGACTAAAACTATGGCAAAAACTCAAAATAGGACTTACTATGTTTTTCTTTTCAAAATAGGACCAAATTAGTCTTATTGGAAACATACCTATTTTTTCCTTCCATTCTTACCCTTCCTTTAAATATGAGTTAATTAAATGTTTAATTCATAACAAATTTGAAAAAAAAATCAAAAAATCGTAGAAAAATAATTAAAAAAATTATAAAATATTTATAAAATACAAAATTAAATTTTTTTTTTATTTTTTAAAATAATTAATAAAAAATAGTAAAACTCCATAAAAAAAATTAAAAAAAAATGGATGCCTTTCCCACCGCCGGTACTACCTCCCTACACCACCATCTTCGGGTGGTAAAAAAATGCCATTTTTCCTAAAAACTACCATTTTTTCTGAATATGCCAAAAACATGGCATATTTCTCTTTGAGAATGCCAACATTTTCATTGTTTTCTGCCATAAATATGGAATTCATAATGAACTTGACATTTTTTCCCCTGGGGACTGGAGGTGGTGGTGCAGAGGCGACAGAGGCGGCGGTGAATTTTATTTTATTTTTTTGAGTTTTTTACTTTTAAAAAAAAAATTATTTATTGAAAATAAATAAATAAATAAATTGTTATCGAAATATTTTTATTAATTTTTAAGTATTTTTTACGAATTTTTTATTATTTTTAATTATTTTATTATGAATTAAAACATTTCAATAGATATAAGGGTATATTTATCCAAGACACACATAACTAGTCCTATGAAAACATAGTTTATTTTTTGGTCCTATTTATGCAAAGCGACAAAGTGAGTGACTTTTAGTCCTATTTTGATAATTAACCCTTACATCTATTAAGTAGCTTTAGGGTATGTTTGAGAGCTCGGAGAGAAGAGGGTAGGAGAAGGTCTTGAAGGTTAGTCTTGGGAAGAGAAGAGAGGATAAGGGGGGAAACCATTCTTTTTATTTGCTAGTTAATTAATTTGAATAGAGAAATAATAACTAAAATTACTTCAAAATATGACGAATTTAAATAGTTGAACTTATATCTATTTCAAGTAAATCAAATTCATCAATTTATTAGTTATCTTCCAAAATCCCTCAATTTGTGAGAATTTAAAAATTGAGCACTGAAAGGTTTTGAAGGGTTACAAAAACCCTCCAAAACTATACCTTTCAATTTTTTAAACTCTCAAATAAGAAAAGGTAGGTCATAAATCCTCATAATACTTCTCCTCCCCTCCAAAATATAACACGCAAACATACCCTTAGGTAGGGGTGGACTCGGGCCGGGTAAACCGGCCCGTAACCGGCCCGGGCCCGTTATTGTTTCGGCCCGGCCCGGTACCCGGCTCATAATCCGGTTCGGGCCACCCGGCCCGGTACTGTTAAGGGGCAATTCCCGGCCTCCCAACCCATGAACCGGCCCGGCCGGTTCAGGCCCAAGTCGGGCCCATTTTTTGTTTTTTAAAATTTGATAAATGTAAATGGGTTGGGCTGGGTGTTTTGGACGGGTTTGGAGTGTGGGGAGGGGGTGGGAGGGGTAGGAAGTAATTAGAAAAAAAATAGGTAGCCAGCCCGAACCAGAACCGGTAGCTACCTGGGCCGGTTCCGGGCCTCAAGGTTCCCAAAAAAGCTCAGTCAGGCCGGCCTGAGACTCGGCCCAGCACGCACCGAGTCCATGCCTACCCTTAGGGTATGTTTGGGAGTTTTGTGACAAAGAAGGAAAGGGTTTTGAAATTAGCCATGAGAGGGGAAGGAGAGGGAAAATGAAAAAAACTTTTATTTTTGTTTGAAAGTTACATATTTAGAAAGAGATGGACTATGAAGCAATTCTATAACCGGTGGGCGTAGCTCAACTGGTAGCAAGGGAGTGTCACAAGGGTTAGGTCTTGGGTTCGAATCCCGACAACTGCGATGAGAGGTTACTATGCTAAAAATGCATAGGGTCTTTGCAAGTACCGGGGACAGAGTCTCACTCTCTATCTGTCAGATTGTGATTATAGTCCAATTTACATCCTCCTAACGTACCATCCGGTCGAGATTCGGGGGCCCTCGCGAATGGGGAAGCAATTCTAAACGTCCCTTTAAATTTTAATGATAGCTCCACCCCACCACCACCCACTCACCTTCCCTTTAAATGAGTGTCGCCCCTTAAGGTGGGAATTTTTTTGTTAAAATAGATGCAAGCCCTTTTTATGAAGAGACTTTGGTCTTTGGAGGAAAAGTTGTAGGAGGATTCTTCGGGGTATTGAAGGGAAAGTGTGTGGGTGGGGGTGGGGGAGGAGCTACATCCATTTAAATATTAAAGCCCAACACCCCATCCACCATTTTGGAGTTTGGTATTAGGGAGTAGTAATAATAATAATAGTGCTTCACTGCTTTGTAAAAGTTCATTTCTTACTTCATACTTTCTTAGTAGCTAAATAGCCTTTTTTCTAATCAAAACATTACGGAATTAGTGTAAAATACCTCCACTTAGGGGTGGACTCGGGTCGGGTCGGACTCCGGGTCAGGCTGGGGCGGGCACCGAGTCCAAAATATTAAGGCCCGGTACCGGCCGGGGTTAGAACCGGGGCAAGCTGAGCCGGGGCGGGCGTGAAATAATTTTTTTTTGTCTTTTCTGATTAATTCCAACCCCACTTCACCACCCCTCAGGCCCCCACCCCCAGGCCCCAACCCCCCTCCCAAACCGCCCAACCCCGCCCATCTAGCAGTCAGTCCAACCCGAAAAAATTAAAAAAAAAAAAGGGTCCGGAGTCCGGACCAGCTAGGACGATCCACCATTTCTTAGTCATGCCTATTTTATACCCAGTTCGAGCCCCAGTCCTGGCCGGACGAGTCAGGCTGGGCTTGCACAATACCAGACCGGGCCGGGTCGAGCCAACCCGTCCTTGACTCCCAGTCCACCCCTACCCTGCACTAATACTTTCCATATTACTACTTTAATGTTTTAAGATCAATAAAATAACATAAACTAAACTAACTATTCATATATCAATTATCAAATATATGTAATTGTTCAGTTCCCTGTTGAACCAAACATAAACTACTTTGTAACTAGAAATATACTCCGTATCTTGCAATTAACTACAACCATAAAAGAAATAAGTAAACAGCCAAATGAATGAATATTTGATCTCCTACCGACCTGATTTTTCAGTAACAATTACTCCATCTGTCCCCGTAATTTTGTTCCGTTTTACCTTTTTTGTCCGTCTCATTGAGTTTATCTTATAACATATTTGATAATAATTGAATGTTTACAATTACTTCCTCCGTCCCTTAAAACATTGTCATCTTTCTTTTTTGGAACGTCCCAAAATATTTTGACACTTTCCCTTTTAATCAATTATTTTGTGGTTTCTGTTATTTCTCTCTCCCCTGCACAAACCTCAACCACACAGTTTTTACTTTATTATTCTCCGTGCCGATCAACTTTGACAAAATTTTAAGGGACGGAGGTAGTAATTCTTACTTTATTCCAACTTTATCAATCCAATATCAACCACACAATTCCACTTTTTCTAAAAAGTTGTGGCACACCCTCTTGTCCCAAATTATGTTGGGCAAACATTGAAATATTGGAGCAAATCTTCTATCCCGCTCCATTGTCCCCATCGTGTCCCAATCTTTTGATTGGGCCACGTGGCATTTTCTTTTGTACTTTTCTATTATTAAAAAAAAGTGTGGGACCCAGAGACCATACGGTCCTTCCACGTTAACTCACTACGAACCAGAAAAACAATTCGCTCCCCAAAGAAAGCTAAAAGGACCATCTAAAATTTTAGATAATGCCAAAGCAAAATCAACACTATCGTTAGTCGTTACACCTATAATAAATATGTCCGCTAAGCACCAAAGAATGGCTTGTCGGTGCCAGCGGTTACAATACTGGCAATTTAAAGCAATATCGCAGTCTGTATAACAATGACAATGAAACTAAATTACAATTTCTACCCCTAGTGAACAGTGTCTGCAAAAAAACACTGCCTCTCTAGTTCAAACATCAATCAGAAATGAAGCATACAAAAAAGAATTACTTCTCAGTTTTACGCGTTTTCAGGTCAACGGCCGACTAAGCAGGCGACAGTTTTGTTTCACAAGTGTTTGTTCTACTAGAACTCTTCAAAGCTGACCTCTAAACCATGCGGAATTCATATTTGTTATCGTGTCCATGGACAAGGGCTGTTGAAAGTCCTCAAACTATGGATGGATCATGTTGAACTGGAACCTGGACAGCTGCTGTGGAATTGTGGATATCACCGGTCCATATCTCTGTTGCAAATTGAATATTAAAAAAATTAAGTAAGCAGCACAAGAAGCCAAGCCCTACACACAGTCGCACAGAGCCATGCTCCAAAACCCGCTACCAGTTGCTCCAAAATAAACTTCTTTTAAGCCCCCAACATACCCTTAGTTTGACCCTTCTTCCATTCTCATTACCCTTCTTCCATTCTCATTACCCCGCCCCCTCTAGTATATTTTTTAAGTTGCATAGGGGTGATAGGTTTTGTAAGGTGCATGTTGGAAGATTTCGGTAGACATGTGCAGGGGCGTATCTAGGGTGGGGGCAGCTTCCCCCCTCAACCCCAACCCGACCCCTATATATATAATCTACAAATTTATAAGAAATTTCTCAAAATAGGAGTAAAACATAGGCAAAATCCTAAAATAAGACTAAGTGTGTTTTCTTCCCCAAATATAGATTTATGTAATCGTATTAAAAGAATAAAAGGATAAAAAATCCCCAAAGAGGAGTGCAGGAGTCCTCTTTTGGGATGAAAACAATGATACTTCTATTTGAGAAAATATATCATGTTTAACTCCTATTTAGGGAATTTCCTCAAATCTTATCTACATTTGCATCTTTTCACAAGCAATATAAGTTGATCTTTTTATACATACTTGAACATTTATAATTTAAACTAAAATTAATTACATAAGATTAATAATGTGATCTGCTATTTGTGAAATGTTTGACTGAAATCTAGTGCAACTTTGCTCTCCTCGGAAAATTTTCTGGATGCGCCACTGCATGTGTGTGTGTGTGTTTAGTATAACAAAGTGCGATTTGCATTAAACGGATGAGAATGAACATGATGCATTAGATTATAGATATAATGGAACAAAAATCAGGGGGAGCAAAAATATGATGACAGAGTTGTAACTTAGTACGACTTGGACTACGACATTCATTTAGAAAAGTTCATATTCCAATACTTACAAAGTGCAATGGAACTGTATCAGAAGTGCGTCTATTTCTTTCTGTTCTCATTTTCTCACAGAATGAACCCTCTCTGTGTGTGTGGGTTTTACTCAAATGAACCCTCTATATGTATATGTACTATCCAATTTACACTAGCAACAAGTATGTCCCGAAAAACTTGTACTATGATAAGTATAGAAAAAGACAAACCAGTTATAAGCAAGAAGAAAAACTTATGTATTTGGGTAATACCTGAACATTGTCATATAGTTCAAACAATGGCACTGCAAGAAGTTTCAAATTTTTGGGGACAGCAAAATACTCCCTCTCAGATAGATGGACCAAGTATAGCTTTTTGCACTCCTAAAGCAATTACCAATGCATAATATGACATTCCAACTCAATAATGATTTTTTTACCAATGAGAGCAAAGTTCCAAATCACCAACACAGAATGATAACACTAAGTAACTGAACAACATACCTTAGGCTTCGTTATGTGTGGAGGGCAATAAGGGTACATAATTGTTTCAAAATTTGGCCTCCACCAGACGGCCACACATTCACCAATCTGCATTTGTTTCACATACAATTAAACGCGGACCTGATTTGAATGTAATTACAATAGGTACACAAATTACCAGAGAGCCTTAGGCATTAAGCTCCATTACTTGTTTAGTGTACCGAGGTTCTGTTTAATAACGACCAGTGCTGCCAAGTATTGGGCTATATTTTATAATATTGTGCTCACAGTTTACCTGCCAATCCGGCTGAATAGTAGAAGAATTAGCTGCTAGTTTGCTGGAGAGCTTCCTTTTCAAACCATCAATTTCTGTAAGGTTTATAGAAATTAGAAAATCAACCACCACACTACCACGGTAAGAAGATGAGACTTTTATGGGGATTGGGGAATTGACAATTTTAGAGAAAGATATGTGTATATAAACAAATGCATAGTGAGTAATTGACAAATGACAAGTGACAACAAAAAAAGAGGTAGAGGGAAAAGGAAGATGAAGAAGAAGAATCAAACCATTCTCTCCCGGCTTCAAACGCCCACCAGGAAGTTTGCAAAATGTGTTCCCGATTTGGAGAAGAAGAATATGAGGATGATTATGCTCTTGCACCTGAATATGTTATATAACACACAGTTTATATTCATTAATATAACAACTATACAGAAATTAATGATACCAGTTTCTACTCTAGCCATATATTAGTGAGAAAGCTAAAGGATTATGTGGAAGTGGATGAACTACAGAACTAGCCTCACTCACCCACGCAAGGAAAGAAACAAAAGCATCGAATTTGTCAAATGTCATAATGTCATCTACATAATTCATGAACCCTTGGAGAAAAGACGAGACAATAACACAATAGTTAACCATTAGTATTATTACTGTTAATATTACTATTATTGTTATTATTTTATTATTAAGGTAAAGTTAATGTAATACAATAGGTTCCCCTCATGAAAAATTATGCCTAGGTGTAATGACTCTCATGAGCAAGGAAATGAGGAAAGTGTATGAAACACGTGTGTTCTTCATTTAGATAGCTATAATTCCCCCCGCGCATATTAATCTAACAAATCAGATTAAACATCCCATAAATATTGAGAGTTCAAGCAGTACCGTGCAAAGAAACTCAAGAACTTTAAGTACAATACTAACAAGCCCTAGAAGTATACATACAGAGCAGAAATAAGCAAAAGCAACGCGTAAGTGACCTAACACGACATTGTGAATACCAGTAGTAAAAAATCATACCAATAAAATTCCTTCAACGCTAGTCCTCATTCCCTCCTTCATGTAACTGCAGCTCAATACAACAAAGAATTGGCAACATAATCCCTTACAAGTTTAAACTTTGGTGGGAGTTTTATATATAGAAACACCATAGCATAACGAATTTTCATGAAAAATTAATAAAGCTTACAAGGTTTATCTAGGGTTTTTTCTGCCCCAAGAATGCAATCTCCGGGTGAAAAAAATCATAGTTCTTGAAAGCAATGAACAAAGAGCATACAAAAGAGGAAAAACATAGCTAAATAAAAATAAAGGAAAGACTAGGAATAACATACTTGACTTTCATTCGAGCAAGACGATCGGCGACGGAGGTGTCCTTTTCCATCTTCGGCTCTTTGGTTCCGAAGGTATAGCTGGATAGAGGGTAAGTGTTCACCACGGGCGACGCTAACATCTTTGTTGCTATGGATCTTCTTTCCGCTGTGAACCGGCAAGATTTTCAGCTTATTTCTTCTATCTGCACAGTTCCAGTGTGGCCGGGCAGGACGATGGAATTTACGAAGCTATTTTTATTTAACGTAACTTAATGACTGGTGATAAAAAGCAGGCCTTGTTTCCCAAAGGCTTGTGCTTGCCTTGCCATATTTACAAAACCATTGGGCCCATCACATTGCCCATCAGCCTAGATTATTACTCCCTCCTTCCCTGTTTTTTCTCCCATTTCGGTTGGGCACACTAATTAAGATAGTAGGTTTTGTGTGGTGGAGAGTTGTGCAGAGGAGAGAGAAATGTGTAAGAATGATTGTGAACCACAAATTCTTTGCCAACAAGGGAAGGAGGAGATAATTTTAGGACGGACGAAAAAAGGAAAATTTGAAGAAAATTCAGGGACGGAGGGAATAATACTCATAAAAAAATCTATTTATATCATCCCTTATATCAACACTATTGTATACAAGTGGCCCGTATACAACGACCTAGATACAAAACAGTCCATCTCCGACAAGGAACACCCTTTGGGCCTAAGTTCGAAGGCACCAAACTTCGGGAATCACTCCGGTTCGCCTTAGCAATAAGTGTGGATCATTCGCTTCCTTGAGCAAGCCCTCGGGCAAAGCCTTTGGCACCGAGGCCTTGGCCTCGGCCTCGGCACAGACATCTCACTCTATCCAGCATTCCTCAACAATCAATCACTGCAATTAATGTTGCGCCATGTGCCCGTGTAAGCCATAGATTAGCTTACACGTGTATGTGCATTTAATGCACCTGCCATTTATGACTGGTATAAATAGCTACCCTTGAAGAGTTGTAACAGACTACTATTCATTTAATACAATCTCCCCTCCCCTCCCCCCCCCCCCCCCCCCCCAAACAACAACACCTTCATAAAATAGGAAGAACCGAAGGCAACCCCAAGACTGATGAGGACAACCCTCAGGTCCCTGAAGAGACTAACGATGTTGGCTCCTCCAAAAAAGAATGTCGAGGGCGGCATCCTCATTGATAGGGGTGGGTTCGGTTATTTTGGTTCGGTTTTGACCTAAACCAAATACAGAACCAAAGTAAAAGTTCGGTTCGGTTTCGGTTCGATTTTACACTCCAAAACTTGGAACCACGGTTTGATTGGTTCGGTTTGTTTCGGTTCGGTTTTGGTTTTTCGGTTTTTTACTAAAAAATTATCATTTCATTTAAAATTGATATAAAAGTTGGAGGGATCAAACATGTTACCTAAAAATGCAAGCATACTTGAACAAATAAAGATAATAATAATAAACAAAAATGTCTTGAATTATATGAGTATGCGGGAGAGATAAAAGTGTGTATCTATTCTTAATTTACATTGTTTGTGACCAGTTTGAAAAAAGTTTATGAATACACACGTCCTATGTGATATAACTGAGATGAATATTTATTTGTTTTATCAATATAAAAAATTTAAGTTACAAAAAGAAAAATTAAGTTACATACAAATAAAAGTTAATTACCACTAATAACCAGTAAAAACATATAATCGTGCAACAAATTACAACATACATACATGAAAGACATAATAGATCAATAATATAGTTGTATTATTATGGGAAATGAATGTGTAAATGCATTTATAAACTAAACTAAACATAGCACAAACATTATTTCTCTAGCACAAGAAATTCAAAGATTATTGATGGTATTAAGATCAATGCTTACATTCAACATATAAAATTTCATATTTTATTTTTGTTCGGTTTGTTCGGTTCGGTTCGGTTTTGAAGGGTAAAAACCAATACCGAACCAAACTATTACAGTTCGGTTCGGTTTTTTACATTCGGTTTCGGTTTTTAGCGATTCGGTTATGTTTGGTCGCGGTTCGGTATAATTTGATTCGATTTTCGGTTTTTCGGACCCATCCCTACTCACTGAGATGGAACAGGTTGTTGGTGACCCAACTCTAGAAGAATGCCCTCGATGCACGCATCGAGCTTGAAACCGAATGAGGGACTGGAGCAAAAATCAGCAAACTCCTCTGACCTCGATCCTCGATGTACAGATGGGCCATCAACACTGGCCCACAACCTTGGCGCCCTCGGGCATCCATAGAATGGAGAGAACATAGTTTTACAAAAATACGAAGTACTACGCACAAGATATTTAGGGCAAATGCTGTAATAAAGTTGGTTGTCTTTGCTGATGGTTGCATTTTATACTCAGAATCCATCATTCGATTTTCCAGACAGTGATCTTTGTGAAATAATGGAAAAGGTTACTCCATGAGGAGCCCTGACAGATATATTTATATTAGAGAGAGTTTAATGTAAAGTACAATACTAAGCCTATAATAATTCTATTACACCCCCTCAAACTGTGCGGGAGATACAACGCACAGGTTGTCTTTCAAAAAATGAAAACGTTGACTAGATAGACTTTTAGTAAAAATATCTGACAGCTGTAGATGAGTAGGAACATGTTGAACAATCAGATCTCCATGAGCAACCCGTTCGCGCACAAAATGATAATCAATCTGAATATGTTTACTGCGAGCATGCTGAACTGGATTTGCAGTCAAGTAAGAAGCAGATATATTATCACATAATAAATGTACCGGCTCGGAGATAGGCCATCCAAGTTCGAACAGGACTGAGCGGATATGTAGTGTGTCTTGTACTGTGTAAGCAATGGCACGATATTCCGCTTCTGTGGAGGACTTGGACACAGTGGGCTGCTTCTTAGCCTTCCAGGAAACCAAATTAGGGCCCAAAAAATACAGCAAAACCTGTGGTAGACCGAGAACTATCAAGACAACCTGCCCAATCTGCATCGGAGTAAGCAACTATACAGGTTGGCCGATTAGACTGCTGAAACCAAAGTCCATGATCTCGTGTTCCCTGCAAATATCTGAAAATTCTTTTGACTGCAAAAAGATGAGTGGTACGAGGAGCATGCATGAACTGAGACACTAAGTGTACTGCATAAGTAATATCTGGCCGTGTCAAAGTTAAATATTGTAATGCACCAACCATGCTGCGATACTCAGTAGAATCAGATAATAGCTCACCATCAGAAAGAGACAGAGTGGTACGGGAAGCTAACGAGGTGCGAACAGGTTTGACAGTATGAAGGTGAAAACGAGCTAGAAGGTCAGTAACATATTTATGTTGAGAGAGAAACAAACCTTTAGCTGAACGAATGGCCTCAACACCCAGGAAATAATGGAGATTACCCAAGTCTTTCATAGCAAAATGTTTAGATATAATTGAAATAAATTGGGTAACAGAGAAATCAGAATTGCCAGTAATAATAATATCATCCACATATAGTAATAAATAAATAATAGTATTATTCTGGCGGTATATGAACAAAGAATTGTCGGATTTGCTACAGGAAAAAATATGTTGTAGAAGAAAGCTACTAAATATATGAAACCAGGCTCGTGGAGCTTGCTTAAGGCCATAAATGGCCTTCCGCAGACGACATATATGATTAGGAAAGTGAGGGTGAATAAAACCACGGGGCTGCCGCATATAAACTTCTTCTGTCAGATTCCCATGTAAGAAGGCATTTTTAACATCAAGTTGTCGTATTCCCCACCCAAAAGAAATAGCTAGAGTAAGTACAATACGAACAGTGGTGGGTTTAACGACAGGACTGAAAGTTTCAGAGAAATCAATACCTGCCTGAAGATTAAAACCCTGTGCAACTAATCGAGCTTTATGGCGCTCTAAGGATCCATCAGAATGATATTTAGTTTTATAAATCCACTTACAACCAACAATATTTTTAGAGTTATCAAAGGGCACCAAGTCCCACGTATTATTATTAATGAGTGCATTAAATTCATCAGCCATCGCCTCACGCCATTTTAATTGTTTATTTGCCTCAGTAAAACAGGTAGGATCTGCATTGATAGTAACTGTACTTAAATTAAAAATGGTTTTAGGCTTAAAAATTCCTGACTTAGCACGGGTTTGCATGGGATGGTGATTAACTACCGTAGTGGACGTAGGTGAGGTGGTTTCAGGTGAGACAGTGTCGGTTGATGTTGTATGTGGCGTGCTAGACGAAGTATGGGAGGAGAGATGGGATGGTGGGGGGCTGGTTGTGGACGTGGGATAGGAGGAATGGGGCGACGGTACACTCGGAGTGATAGGAATACTTGGTGACCGAGGTGGCGATGATGGGGTTGGTGCTGGTGCGGCCGTAATTGTGGGAACAGGCTGGAGTGGTGGGTCAAGAGTGATATCGGTGAGATGCATAGGAGATGGTGTAGTAGAAATAGACCTGGATGGAGCAGACGAGAGAGTTTTAAAAGGATATGTGTCCTCATGAAACCTAACATGACGGCTAACATAGACTCGACCTGTGAAAGGATCCAAACAACGATAGCCTTTATAACCGGATGCATAGCCAAGGAAAACACACTGAACTGAACGAGGTGATAATTTATTGGCTGAGGTGGCATTAAAATTTGGATAACAGGCAGAGCCAAATACTCGCATAAAGGAGTAATCTGGAACTCGGTTAAACATTTTTTGATACGGAGTAAGACCATTTAAGGTAGGAGAGGGTAATCTATTAATAATATATGCAGCAGTAAATATGGCATCGACCCAATAGTGACTCGGAACCGAAGCTTCAAGAAGCATGGTCCTAGTTAACTCAAGTAAATGACGATGCTTGCGCTCAGCAACCCCATTCTGTTGAGGTGTGTCAGGGCAAGATTTTCTAAAGTAAATGCCATTAGCAGAGAAAAATCGTTGCATATTATTATTAACAAATTCACCTCCCCCATCACTTTGAAAAATTTTAATTTTCTGATTAAAAAGATTTTCAACCAAAGCTTTAAAATTTTTAAAGTGCATGAAAACTTCATTTTTGTGACACATGGGATATATCCAAGTATAACGAGAAAAATCATCAATGAAACATACATAATACTTGAATCCCAAATTTGAATACACAGGTGACTGCCACACATCAGAATGAATAATTTCCAAAGGAAAAATAGAATTATGACTAGCATCCATAAAAGGTAAACGTTATGATTTTCCTAAACGACAAGCCACACACTCATGAGTAAAGGGAGTATGACTACATAAAAATTGTTTTTTCTTAAGAAACTGTAAAGTACTATCACCACAGTGACCTAATCTACGGTGCCACACAGGGCCAGAGGCTAAAACGGAAGCAAAAACTAATGGTGATGCAGACAGCAGATGGAGAGGATAAAGTGATCCACTACTAGTAGCTCACAGAAGTATTGCCCCCGTTGCTTTGTCCTTAACCAAGAAAGAATTTTTATCAAAAATTACAGTACAATTATTATCAGCACAGAGCCTTTTAATGGAAATTAAATTATATTTTAACTGAGGCACATGATAAACGGATTTTAAAGTGAGAGGACGACCAGATGTAGGTAAAGCAACATCACCAATATTACATATGGGAAGATGGGCACCATTAGCAACACTAACAGAATTATAGCCGATGTAGGGAGATTTATTAACTAAATTACCTTCAGATGCAGTCATATGAGCAGAAGCTCCTGAATCAGGAAATCATAGAGCAGGAGTAGTGTCACCGGGATGTCGGTGTTGAATTAGGATGAGAAATAAGGCTCTAATTCTCACAAAAGAATATGACCGTTTAATGATGACCACCCGTGAAAAGAAGTTAGTATGTTAGTGTATAATAAAAAGTTTTTTTTTTTGAAGTAATAAACAAGTGAAAAGTATTTAAATCCACTACTCTCTATTTTTTACTCCGTAGTTTTTTTACTTAAAACTACTTAAAACAAGTAAAAATAATTGTTTAAAAACACTCCCTGAATCCCACAAAAATTACATAACAAAAAGGGGATGCATGGTTAAATGCTTAGCGTAATAGATTAGTTATGATTTTGAAATTTTGGATACACGAAGAAGCAGTTTGGTCCATGGTTCAGGCCCCCTCCTTATATTTTAACGCTATTTGAACCATGACTTGATAGAAATGAAGTTTTCGACCATTCATCAATCTAATAATGTATTTTCAATTCACTGTCTTTCACAACACACACATTAAAGTTGGCACTCAACTAAGGAAGAACAATATTTGTGGAGGTTGCTTGGCAGCACGGATGTTAGTATATTATACTCTCTCTCCGTAACGTTCATATCTTCAGACTTTCCTTTTTTAGCTGTAATATTCATATCTTTTCGTTTATAAATCTTCCTATCATACCCTCAATAATTCTAACACACTATTTCATTATCTTCCCATTATACCCTCAATAATTTATATCTTTTTTCACTATTCTTAATCTCACCTACTTTTCAAATGGGAAGATATATCTGTTATGGAGGTAATATATATGTACGTGGTACTAGATAGAGATAATAAGAAGTGGGGGCGCTTGCCTCCGTCCCGGTCACCAAGCTGAGTGACAAGAGAAGGTAGAGTGACCCTAATGCATGAAGAGACGTAATGCATATATGGATGTATATATGAAAGATGAGATGGCCGTTCTATCGCCATGCATTCTCTTGTGAATGGGATTTCATTCATCCCTAGCAGCAAATGTTTTTAAATTTGAGGTGGGTCACAGCTTACTCAGGCCCCCCGCCCCCACCCGCTTCTTCTCACCTATCCAATTACTCCATATATCCAAAGAGCGTGTAACCTGCACGGATAGCTCACTTGGTTGAGTGGTGAAAAAGCTGGAACATTGATCAATGATAAAAACAAGCAATGAGCATGTGAATGTTACAGCTCCTCTTGTGTGATCGGTTGGACTGAACTACCTCTGATGCGTACGGATACAAGATCTACCACCATTAAGCTGACTGAGTTGTCACGACTTACATCATCTGAAATACCTTGTCGGGTCGGAGCGTGAACAGGGGAGGAGTCAGAGCATTGGGCCGGTACAAAGAATATTTTTGAGAAAAAAAAATTACATGAATTTTTTGCACTAAATATATAGACATTTTTTAAATTTGGATTAAACCAAGATCAGAATTGGCCCTCCCCTAGCTACGTCCCTCAGCGCAAGGGCCTTTCGAGTTGGGGTTTCAAGGTTTGGAACATCTAAAGAGGGGTGTAAGCTCCTCTATAATTTTGTGTGTGATCACTAATGATCGATGCCTCGCGGTGGACGAATCATTATACAATCTTGATGCAATTTGATTTGCTCACTTAAAATTAAACCTTTAATTAGATTACACAAAACTGATACGAGTAAATTCTTTTGAAAAAGGATGGCATTGAGGCCTCCCAACATCGACCGGATAGTTAGATAGGAAGATGTAAATTGGACTTTAATCATAAACCGACAGATAGAAAGTGGGACTGAGCACTGATACTTGTAGAGCTCCTATGCATTTTAGCATAATAACATCTCATCGCAGTTATCGGGATTCGAACCCGAAACTTAACTCTTGTGTCACCCTGAATCTACCAATTGAGTTACGGTAAATTATTTTACAAAAATGATGTTTGTACACACTCTTATACACACTTTTGTACACACATATGTCTGTGAAAGCTTTTTTTTTCTGTGAACATCGATTCATAGACAATGTTTTGCACAAACAATATATTGTCTGTGAACCGGATTCACAGACAAAAAAAAAGTTTCACAAACATAGTGTGTATAAGATGTGTACAAGAGTATATACATCAAGCATGGTTGATTCTTTTAAAGTACTCCGTAGTAAAGTGTCAAATGTAGCTCTTGCCTCAAATCTTAACAGTTGAGCCATCTTGAATTTTGAAGTGTCCAGGCAGTTCTTACCTACTTCTGATCATCACATAAGTTTATATGAAATGTATAATATGTTTTGTGAGTAATCACAAACATAATTTTTATTGAAAGAATAATAACAAACATAATTACAAAACACAAAATTAATTTAAGTCGGCTTACTTTTAGTAATGAAAAAATAAAACTACTCTGTACTTGCACATAAAAACTACACACAGTACGTGTAAATAAATGGTGTAATTTAACCATGTATAAATCCTTTGTAGTCCTTGTGTACAAATTAAATTAAATATAGCTGTTACTCTCATGTATACGGAGTATATCATTAATAAATTAATTAATTAAAAATTAATTAATTATAAAACCTTTTCCGGCCGGCGAAAACTCTCAATACTCCGTCCGAACCTCCGGCAACAAGCGTGCATTCATCCCCTCCTCTCTGCATCCAGCAGACGCTGCTAACAAACCCGTTTTCCGCTCCGGGTGGACCCATGGGTTTGAACCCGTATACCCATATCGGCTCGCCCCACCTCATATCATACACAAACACTTGGTTATCCTCCGACCCGCAGCTGATCAACCCGCCGTTCCGTCGCACCGATAACCCGACAAATCTCGTGCTGTTCACGTGCCCTTGGTATGTTCTGACGAGGGTCCGATTCTCTGTGTCCCACATTTTGATGCACCCGTCGACGCTCGACGTAATGACCGTCCGATCGTCGAGGAATCGGACGTAGGTAACCGCCTTTTGATGCCCGTCCAGGACGAAAAGCGGGTCTCCCATTTTTCGAACGTCGTAGGCGTAAGTTTTCCGGTCAGCGCAGCCGGCGGCGATGGAGGGGGTGAACTGGCTGAACTGGACGCAACAGACGGGGCTCCCGGTTTTGCTGGGCTGCACGGCGGAGATGCATTTCCCGCTGTGGCAGCGCGGGTCCCACGTCTGCATCGTCCCGTCGTCCGACCCGGATGCACCAACAACCGGGTCGGAATACGAGTAGTCCAGGCTCCACACTCGTCTCCCGCCGTGCTCGTCGCGCTCGAACACGGGCACCCGCCTCTCAAGGTCGTACTCCGTCACGACGCCGTCGTAGTCGCCCGACCCGATGACCCGGCTGCTCCACCCGGGTTTCCACTTGAGGCTGCTCAGCTTCGCCGGCGTGCAGATGTAGTAGTCGCAGGAGCTTCCATGGTCGAGCAAAACGGACCCGTCCGCCGGATCCTCTCTTCCGTCGACTTTTCCGGGAAGCAATGTGTTGACGCTGTAGACTCTGATTTTCCGGGCGATCCCACCGGTAGCCAAGAACTCATCCGATGGGTCGAACTCTAGGACGCCCAGAGCGTCGGAAACGGCTCCGGTGACGGAGCTGGAGGAGACGACGGTGGAGACGCGGAAGCGCCAGTCGGAGCGGGTTCTTTTTGCGGCGGCGTCCGAGGTTTCAGCGTGGGAGCGTGGCGTAAAGTTGTTCATAGCCCATATGGATGAGATAATCATGGTGTAAAGGTTTTATGCTTTTGGTTGGACTGTTTATATGTAAGTGGCGGTGGAAAAATAAGGGCCAAAGATTTGGTGAATGGAATATTTCTTGGAGGAGGTTCTTACTTAATATGGATGGTTTGTATGAATCCACATGATACTCAATATTTTTAAAGACGGAGTACTACGCCAATCACTAGATGAAGTCAACTAACACGAATTTCGAGTTTTTAAAAAATCTATTACACGTACAGAAATAACTTTACATGATAAAAGTGATCAAACAAGAATAATATTAAGTCCTACAGAATAATCAGGTACGTAGTATTTGATATTTCAACTTTCCAAACATAACAAAAACAATACAGACATTTTTATCCACAGTTCCGGTCATTAAGGAAAAAGGATACGGCTGTGACTTAGGATTTTTTAAAGGGAAAGTTCCCGAATTATGACTACAACAGTTTCAAAATTATAAAATAGGACTGTCATATTTTTTATTCCCAAAATAAGACTAATTACTGTCATGTTTAGAAAATAGTGACATGTTTGAAGTCTGGTACTGTCAAAACATGGTAGTAATTAGTCATATTTTGGGAATAAAAACATGTCAGTGATATTTTGGAATTTTCAAACCGTTTTAGTCATATTTCGGGTAATATCTCTTTTTTAAATTAGACTCTTTTCAATCTCAGATCATACTTGACTTCTGCATTTATAAAATACACAGAGACTAGACGTTTACCAGAGCAGACCAGTTCAGACCAGACCAAATCCAATCATACTTAAACAGAACAGACCAGCAAATTACAGTCCAAGAATTGAATCGAATATGCGATTTTAATTAACACAAGTGTTTTCTCCTTTCAACAAAAAAAAAAACTGGATTCTAAATTTCTAATAAAAAAAGGTAATTCATCTTTTTAGATCTTGTTAGTCACATTTTCCTCAATATGTAAAAGTGACTTTTTTTAAAGAAGAACACTTATACATAATAATGAACGTGACAAAGGACACAACAAACCAATAGCTCAAAGCTATCCTGGAATGAGATATAGAACTGACCAACCCCTGAGGACCTGAGAAGTTCGCTAACCCCGCAACATGGTAGGGCAATCTAGCAACATCGCTGCACTTCCTACTAAAATAGATAGATAAAGATAAAAAACTAGAGTTATTAAACTGAAAAGAACAAATATAATCATAACTCCTGGTTTTACCAGCCACTAGTAAGGGAGAACATTTTTGATCTGCCACCTCCAAAGATGCCATACCGATTTGACTAGCCACCGGGAAGGGAGAAGAGGTTTGTCCAACCACCTCCAAAGGAAGCTTCCCACTCATTTTAGCTAATGGAATTTCAGGCGGTACTGGTTCATTAGCACCTCCGCAGATTCATTTTTTTGGTTCATCTCCATCAATCTCGCCCTCATCCCCTACCGAGTTTGCTGCCAATACTAAACCCGTGTTTTCTTCCTCATCTATGGTGGCTTTATTGTAAGTCTTAACAAACATATCAATAGTCAGATCCAAAACCAAAACACCACCCAAAAAATAAAAAATAAAAAGCAGGAACAACACGAATAAACAAACAGTGACCAGAGTGTTTTGAGCACTTAAAGGTTATTCAGGCGTGCTCCAGCAACCCGTCGATCATTATCGTAACTTTGGTATGACACTCACAAAGTGATCGACGTTGATTTGGGCTTTGCTTCTCAGAAAAATGAGCATAATGTTGACCGCGTGTTTCAGCGCTCAAGCGGTAGAGGGATGGAGGGTGATGTAGTAGGGAGAAGTTGGGTACGATTGACAGGTACACGACGATCATATTAGGAGGCAGCACGAGCGACGAACAGACGGGAAGAGGTGAAGGGTTGAACAATGGAGGGAGACAAATCTGCCTCCCTCCTGAACGATCAAGGAGTTAGGGTTTGGAAGATGAAGTTTTAACAAAACTGGCATGAAGGAGTTTGAAGCTTTTATCAATTATTTTATGTCTTATGGTCTTATTTTCTATTATTTTTGTTTACGCTACTATGTTTTTTGTTGACATCTTTGGGTTTTTGTCTACAATAATGATTGACAACTCTTCTAGTTATTATGTCGTTAGAATAATCTATATGGTCAGTGATTGTTGTGTCACACGCGCTTGATGGTTAGTGATTCGTATTGCTTTTCAGAGTTGATCATTTTTATATCAAGTCGTAGGGCTTGTAAGGATAGTTGGTTATGGAAAGTTGTCGTGAGTGTTGATCTATTTGAGTTTATTGTAACGATTCGAATCTTAATCATATTAACATAAGCGGATATTTAAAAAATACTCCCTCCGGTCCTAAATAAAATTCACACTTTCCTTTTTGGGTAAGTTCAAAATAAACTTCACATTTCTTCTCCCTTCCTTATTTGGCAAATTATCTATATCACAAGAGTGCAAAATAGTGTTAAACAGTGTCACAACAGTGTACTCTACAGTAAAGTCAAATTTATTTCTTTAATTTGTGTAAATTCAAAGTGTGAAGTTTATTTAAGACCGGAAGGAGTATATAAATCCTAAGAGGCTGAGGTGTGTAACCACGACTAGGGGTGGGAAAATATACCGAAATTTCGGTATACCAGCCATACCATACCGAAAAATACTGAATTTACCGAAATTTTTGGTATACCGAAAAGTTCGGTACGGTATGATACCATACCGGGTCACTTCGGTACGGTAAAGGTATGGAATTTTTAAATTTTCGGTATTTCGGTATACACCGAAATACCGTTAATTTTCGGTATGGTACGGTATATACCGAAATACCGATATACCGAAATAGAATTTGTAAATTTTTAGGGCCAAACCCATTAAATGAAATTATTAAAATATCAAGGCCCAAAATTAAAATAACCCATCTTATAATACTACAGCCCTTCTCTAGTTCTCCCAAGTAGAGGCCTAAATCCCTAATCAAATAAATGAGAGAATTTGAGTTTGCACCCCATGTTTTGGGTGATATTTGACTTTGCACCCCATTTTTAAAATCATTAATGTATGCACCCCATTAGCCCAAAAATTGTGAAGGAGTGGGGTGCAAAGTCAAATAATTTTATAGTGAATTGGGGTGCATACATTAATGATTTTGAAAATAGGGTGTAAACTCAAATATCACCCAAAACATGGGGTGCAAAGTCAAATTCTCCCCAAATAAATCAACGCAGAGTCAAGCAACTTCTCTTCTCTTCAAAGAGTGACAGAGCTGTGGACTATTGAGCATTGACGACGGAGATGCGGACGAGTGACGAAGACGCCATTATTTGCTAAAGCTTAACCATCCTGGTAATATGAACAATCAGGTCTATGCTCATTCTATATTTATAAACAAATGATAAAGTATATTGATAAAATATTTATACGGCGGACGACCATCATATTACCAAAGTAGAAAAATCTCTTATTTATACGGAGCTGCAACAATGATTCAAAGATTTGTTATTACAAACATTAGTTATCATTGATTTATGTTGGATAAATATTCCAATTTTCATTATGGATTGTGTTGAGACTTGAGATATTAGCACATAATTTTAGTATTTTCTACTTTGGATTAAATATTGTGTTTTAGTTTTGGTATCGGTTTATGTATTGATGTCGTATGCTACTTTTGACTTGTTAAAATCAGTTTTTTTGGATGTTCGATAGACCCCTTAAGCTAATACTTTATACGAAATTGCCAAGATTTTTTTTTTGAATTTTTGGTATAAAACGGTATGGTTACATACCGTACCGAATTTTCGGTATACCGAAATTCGGTATACCGAAAGTTTCGGTATGGTAACGGTATGACATTTATCAATACCGGATTTTCGATACGATATGCGGTATGGCGTTGAAATTTCGGTATACCGTACCGAACCAACCCTAACCACGACAATCCTCCGTTACTGTGCCCGTACGTAGTCAATTATGTCCACAACATATGCAACCCAAAAGCATCTCGTACCATTCTTTTTACAAAAATTTATAACAACATAATTAAAAATACAATAGAATAAACAAAATGAAAAAATTTATATTGTGAGGCGGATGCATTTGAAAATGAAAGGCAGGCCCCAACCATTGGGTAGTTTTAACTTTTGTTATTTAATTTCATACAAATAGGGAGCTGCCCAATGAAAATAAAAGAGGTCAGACCGCCCCTGTCAATTGATTAAGCAGTGAGAAAGTTTGATCAAGGATAACAATCAGCGACCATCGTTTGAAAGTTACAACTCATGTGTACTAGGTTGGACCTCTGATTGACATGAGTTTAAAGCCTACCATCATTGAACTAATTAAGGCTATGTTTGGAACACTATTTCAGCTAATAATGAGCTGAAGTATCTTAAATCCAGTCAAATATTATAAAAGTGATAGTGTTTGGATGAAGGGCTGGTTAGGACTTAAGCTGGAAAAATATTGAAACGTTTCAACCCAAAGCGTTTATGTTCAGCCGTTCTTATATAGCGCCTTCATTCCCATTATATCCCTGCCGATGGACATTTCCTTCAATTTCTTCTCCTCTTCACAACAAGTTTTCTCACTTATGCTTATTTTGCCTCCTTTAATTTGGAAAAAATTATAGTTTTGGTCTCATTACTATTATACCACTTTCACATTTAGTCCCTTACTTTCAGATATTCCACATTTAGTCCGTGACTATTATCCCGTCACCATCCCTCGTCCTTCCGGCCAAAATTCTGGCAAATTTGATGCAGATTTTTGGTATGAAAAACCAAATTTAATGTAAAGACTGATATGAAAAACCCAACCTTATATAAAATTTAATGCAAAGACTGATTCTGAGGCTGATAAGTGGGCTAAATTTGCCGGAATTTCAGTCGGAAGGACGAGGGGTGGTGAGGGGATAATGGTCACGAACTAAATGTGGACAATCTGAAAGTAAGGGACTAAATGTGGAAGTGGTATAATAGTCATGGGATCAAAAGTGGAATTTTTTCTTTAATTTGTGGCCCATTCTTGTGAGTTGGTATCTGAACTCTTCCTTGAGCTTCAGGACTAGAGATATACACTACATATATACTCCGCATACATTACGTATTTACACACACAAAATAACAATAATTTTTTAATAATTTTTAATTTTTTTGAAAAGTCTATCGTTATGGAGAGCAAGTGGTGATAATATTGTGCATACAAGTGTGCCAAATGGTGAAAAAGAAGCGAAAATTTAGAAGATAGATTGGAGGATAATTGATTGCATCGTTTGATTACTGTTATTATTACAATCATTAATATCATTATCACCATTAAAAAAAATTACGGGGTATGATAGTAAACATAAAATAATGTAAATAATATATATCTTGCGTATATATCACCACAAATTTTACGAAGTATGACCTTTAATGTAATTTCATATTATTCAAGCATTTTTCAGTTCTTCTTGGCAAACATATTTACCTCATTCAATTAGCAATTCAGATTCATCACTTCACACTTCAGTTCCAGACAATAATCTCTGATTCAAACAATAACCTCTAATTTAGACATTATCCATCTTCAGTTTGTTGTGTCAAACATAGCCTAAGTCATTGTGATTTATATTATCTCAAATGAAGGACGTGAAGGACCATTGGAATTGGGAATTCAATCATTTTTTGGAACATTATTACATCTCATTATTAAACGGCGCTTTTTCATATCTTCTAGTCCCTAACTCCCCACTCCCCATAGTTTTTGCCTATTATTTCAATAATAGTTTTAGCCTATTATTTTAAAATTTTAATTATGAATTAAGTCATTGAGCAAACTAACTTAGGGAGCAATACAATTACCTATTGTCGATTGAGTATTGGAAAGATTTATCTGTGAAAGGCTTGAAGGTCATTCGCTCGTAAGAGTGCAAGTCTATAAATTGTCGATTAACTTATTTATCTCTCAGATCTAGTTTTCTGACGTGTAGTCTCTTATTTCAAAACAAGTTTCTACTAGGCTTTCTTTTTGCCATTTCGCTTTCTAGTCGTGAAATTAATAACATATTTACAAGTTAGTTCATTTCTATTTCGTTGTTAGATTAGAATTTAAATTTTCAAAATTATTAATTTCAGTTTTAATAAGGGTGCTAAATTGTTAATTAGTTTTGTTGTGTTACATAGACCCAGTGCACTTATTTCTTTTTAGTCAATAACTAATTTAATTTTAGTTGTAGGAAAATGCTTTTCACTTTAATATTCATACGTACAATTTAAATTAAATATATTTGGATAGATTAAAAAAATGGAGGTGCTAGATTAAACAATGGTAATGAGATATTATTTAAAAGGAAAACACTACTGCCTTCATCTTAAAAAGTGGAGGTGCTAGAAATAAGAAAAATAGTGTTAGGCTCTAATATATCAAATAGTGTACATTTTGCTAAAACGTTTAATTTATAAGAAATTCATTTGAATTTGTTCGTTACTTAAAAATTTTATTTCATCAATGTGAGAGTTGGTTGGAATGTAGGTTAAAAGAGAACAAAACATCTTGTTTGTCTTATTTGTTATAACAAAAAAAGATGTGTGCGATACATTTAACAACGAACGAAGTTGTGATGAGTTGTTTTCAAAAAAAAAAAAACTCACGAAAAGCCGCTTTAAAAAAAATTAATAATTTATAGAGCACTAATGTTGATTATTTCAGCATTTGAACTTAAATTATCTTTAATTATTCAATAATTTATTATTTTCTCTAAATAAATGCTCCAATTAATAGACATAAGTCTTGGGACATATTTATAATTCTCTTCTTTTATCTGTTTAGTATAAATATACCATCACAGCACCCTATTGGGTAAGCCATTATTCCATAATATTTCATATGGTATCAGACGATTAGGTTTTCCTTTTTTTCTTCCGCTAAATATGGCGCACGACTCTTTTGCCTCCACCATCCCTACCGCCGCTATGGAGCCTTCCATTACTGTTCAGGCTTCTTCTTCAGCAGTTCTTCATGATAGTACGATGCCCTACTCCTCTCAGGTGCAGCCGATGCCCCCCATGGATATATCTTCTCCGTTTGTTCGCCGCCATGGTCCCCTGTCTGACCCTGTTTTACCAGCACCGGACTCCTACAAAATGTTTGGCATGCCTCAGTCTTTCTCATGGACATGCATCGCCTCTTGTCATGCCTGCTATGCCTTCTCTGCCGCCACTCCATGCTCCGATTGGTCCTTCTCCTTCGTTGATCATGACTTCTTCTTCCCCGAGTACTACTATGGCGTCCAGCAGTCAGGTGTCACCTCCGGCTCTCTTTACGGGCTCCACCTTCTCCGGTCAGCCTGGCACATCTCCTCTCCTGCCACACCAGTTCGGGACATCGCCAGGTTCTACTTCTTCTTCATTTTTGGGATCTCTGGCCTCTCAATTGACCTTCTCCACGCCGAACGTGACAAATATTGTCACTACTCGTTTGAAGGCTGTTGAGGATTACCTCCCGTGGCGTACCCAATTTGAATCTTTTCTTGTTTCCCACAGTCTTCTTGGAGTTATCGATGGGTCTGTTTCAGCACCGCCACAGCTTATTCCTGATGTACATCGGAGGGAGGTTCTAAATCCAGAGTATCATTACTGGCTTAAAATCGATCAAGCTGTCCGTTCGTGGATTTTTACTACTTTATCTCGAGACATTTTAATGGAGGTATATGATTTAAAATTTTCTGCATGCATTTGGCAATGTCTCGAAACTCGGTTTATGTTTGCCTCTCTTGCTCGGTCTATGGAGCTTAAACGCCAGCTGTCCCATATTAAAAAGAATGAGTCTCAGTCCATAGATCAATATCTTTTGGAAATTCAAATACTGGTTGATAATCTGAATTCTATAAATTCACCGGTGAGCAATCGTGATTTAATTGAGTACACCATCCTCGGTTTGGGACTCGATTATGAGTCTTTGATTACGACTCTTTCATATATTCCGGGCGAAGTCACTCTTGAGACATTGCGGCCTATTCTTCAAACCTAAGAACAACGAATTAAGTTTCTCCGTTCACAAGAATCTGCCCCAACTCATCAGGCCTTCGCAGCTCCAGCAATTCCAGCAGCACCAGCGGCTGCTAACCGAGGGGGTGTAGCTCCAATTGCACGTGGACAGGGGGCGGGCGCAAGGAGGGCGTGGTTATCGCGGTGGACGTGGTCATGGACAGCGAGGTAGAGGTCGTGGTTATGGTGCTCCATTTCAATATCATCATGCAGGGCCTGGAAATCAGCATCCCCCTTTACTTCCACTACCTCGGTTCGGCCAGGCTCCTGGACAACTTCATTATGGTCAGCCTCGGGCACCGGCTCCTAGAAATTCAATTGCGGTATTGAGTAATACTTTGTCTGGTTATTCGTACTTAAACTACTTTCCTGCTTGTGGTACTAACAATGTCAGTGCAGGTTTTCCATATGTGGATAATAGTCACTTTCCTCCACCTCCAGTTATCTGCCAAATCTGTTTCTCTCCAGGTCATTCAGCACTCACTTGTCCTCATTATGTTGGTTCATCTCCGTCGGCCCATGCCACTCTTCCTTCGGGTGAGACCAATGTTGCTGTGTGGTACCCTGATTAAGGGACATCTACTCATATGACTCCTCATGAAGGTATTTTGTCTTGTAAATCTCCTTATACTGGCTCTAATTCGGTGCAAGTTGCTAATGGTACTAAATTGCCTATTTCCCACATTGGTAGCATTAAACTTGTCACTTCTGGTCGCCCACTCACTTTAAACTCTGTTTATCATGTTCCACACCTCAAATATAATTTATTGTCTATTCATAAGTTTGTGTGCGGATAATGATTGTACGGTGATTTTTAATAAAAATTCTTTTCCTTTAAAGGACAATCAGACCGGGGCACATCTTCTTCAGGCTTCCAATAAAGACCATCTCTACCTCTACTCCCACCATTACCGATCTCCCTCTCTGTTGGCCTTCACCATCTAAAAACCCATCCCAGTTACCTGCTCCTGCACAACAACTGCTTTCTTTACCTCCACTCTGCCTCCCCCCTCCTCTTCATTTCCCCCAGACCTGTCTACTGCCTCACCAGGCAGCCCCAGCCGAGACCTCATCTTCAGCCCTCTTACTCCTGCCGCATACGTTTCAGTCCCACCCCATCTCCTACGGATATTGTTCCTCCCACTCAACCAGTTCCAGCCCCACTTAGGATCCCTCCTCTCAGTCCACTTCACCTAGTCCATCATCCACCTCATCCGTCCATAACATTCACCCCATGCGCACCCGGGCTAAATATGGCATCTATAAACCTACAAAAAATTAAGTGTATTTATGCCCTCGGATGACCCCACCTATTTTTCGCAAGCTCAAAAATTTACTGTTTGGCGGGTGGCCATGGCTGATGAATTTAATGCTTTGATTGCTAATAAGACATGAGATTTGGTACCTTGGGACAACACTAAAAATGTGGTTGGTTGTAAGTGGGTTTACAAGACTAAATTTAATTCTGATGGGTCCGTTGAGCGTCACAATACACATTTGGTTGCTCAAGGTTTTAAACAACAGGCTGACGTAGATTTTACAGAAACATTTAGTCCTGTTGTTAAACCTACAACCGTTTGTCTGGTCTTATTTGTCGTTGTTGCTCGTGGTTGGTGTATCCGTCAGTTAGATGTCAATAATGCTTTTCTTCATGGTCATCTTACAGAGGAGGTATTCATGCGTTAACCCCCAGGTTTTATTCATCCCTCTTTTCCCAATCTTGTCTGTTGTCTTAACAAGACTCTTTATGGGTTTAAACAAGCTCCTAGAGCTTGGTTCCATCGGTTTAGTGGTTTCCTTTTATCCCGGGGGTTTTCACAAAGCAAGTCTGTCTCCTCTATGTTTGTTTTTCGTACTCCATCACAAGTTGTCTATATTCTTCTTTATGTGGATGATATTTTAATCACCGGGTCTTCTGTCTCTCTCGTTCAACCTATTATTCAGACTTTATCTACTCCGTTCGTCATGAAGGACATGGGAGACATCCATTTTTTATGGGTCTTCAAACTAAACGTACACCTCATGGCTTATTTATCTCCCAGCACAAATACGTTTGTGATTTATTGCGCCGTTTTCATCTTCATACCGTCAAACCAGTCCGTACTCCTTTACCCTCGCGTACTACTCTTTCTCTCACAGATGGAGAACTTGTCACTGATGCATCCGAGTATCGCGGTATGGTAGGTGCTTTACGGCACTTGATTTTGACTAGACCTGATATTACTTATGCTGTCCACTTGGTTTCTCAATTTATGCATGCGCCTCGCACTGCTCATCTTTTGGATGTGAAGCGTATTTACAGATATTTGCAGGGCACTGTGGACTATGGGTTGTGGCTGCAGTCCAATTGTGATATTTCTCTCATTATTGCTTATTCAGATGCAGATTGGGCCGGTTGCCCGATAGCAGTCTCTCGACCACTGGTTATGCTATTTTTCTGGGTCCCAATTTAATTTCATAGCGGTCCAAGAAGCAACCCACTGTACGTCTCAAAATCCTCTGCTGAAGCAGAGTATAGAGTTATAGCATATATAGTCCAGGACGCTTTATTTATTCGCTCCTCGATGGCCGAGATGGATCTTGACATTTCGTCTCATGTTCAGCTTCATTGTGATAATGTCTCTGCTACATATTTGGCTGTGAATCCTATTCAGCATGATCGCAGCAAGCACATCAAGATTGATTATCATTTTGTTCGCGAACGCGTTGCTCATGGAGATCTTGTTGTCAAATATGTTCCCACTCATATACAACTAGCCGATTTTTTTACTAAAAATTTATCTAGTCAACGTTTTGAGTTTTTAAGATCCAATCTGCGTGTTGTTTCCCCTGCACAAATTGAGAAGGTGTAATAGATATAAATCTTGGGACATATTTGTAATTCTTTTCTTTTATCTGTTTAGTATAAATATACCATCACGACACCCTATTGGGTAAGCCATTATTCCATAATATTTCATACCAATCACTAATTAAGAGGCCATATAACGGGTTCTTGAACGGTTGCCTTCAAAGTTTTAATACGATCATATTCACTGATATTTATTAAGTCACATTTTTTCCATAAATTTTTTCATTAGTAATATTTCAGAAAAAATACTTAAATTTTCTGCTTTGAAAACTATGAGTATTGTTTTTAAACATGGGCTTTTACTTAAATTCAAGCATGTCGAAGCTAAAGGGTAAACTGCTAAAGTAGATAAGAGTGCTTGATTATATTTTTTTAATCCAATTTTCTATTACCTGAAAGAACATTATACTGCTTCACCGAACACTCTAGCTGTTTTTTTAACTTTTTTAAGAATGATTTCTCATTGCAAATACAACCAGTTGTTAATATTAATCATTTTTTATGTAATCCCTAAAGTATATTATTTGACAAAGTAAAGTCCAAACACTACATACACACTACGTATTAAATACTCTGTATGTAGTAAAACTTAAACAAAACAAAAATGCAAAATCACGTGCAAAATGACGTATTTGCTGTCCACATCTTTGCCTTGAACCTCATTACATGCAAAATGCTATGAAAATTACAAAAGTTGATTTTATTCAGTTGATAACATCACTAATAAATTTTCCCAACATGATTGACATATTCCGTTTTTCATGTCTTTCTCTTGCCATGTCTCACATAAGTAAAATCAAAGTTTGTTAATCCCCTCAACCATGATCTCTATCCATTAAGTTTTTCATGGAGTTTTTTTGTTATTTCTAGTGAGTTATTTTAGTCATTCCAAATTAAAAGATATGGTTGTATTAAATGTGTTTATTGAAACTTGAGAATAATCTTGAATAATCTAGGATTCAATATTTGATACCAGATTTTTTATCTAAATAATCTTTCAGAATAATCTGATCTTCTCAACTATAAACTTCAAAAAGATCCCCCACATCATCAAGATGATTCCCGAATAATCTCATAGATGTGAATGCTCTAATAAAAAAGATCTCACACTGTTTGCGGTCCAAGACAAGACTTAAACAAACCAGATCGGATCACACCAGATCAAACTTTCATAGTTATAAATACATAAGTACTAGATATTTACTAAAACAATTTAATTCAGACCAGAGTAGATCAAACCCAACAAATTTTAAAAACATGGTAAGTAAGTCCCACACACTTCGTATAATAAATAATATTTTGAGTTGAGTTATCCTGGGATTTTTTTATCGTACGACATTATTAAAGTCCTTTACAGCTAACATAGCAATCAAATCACACACACAAAGGCTACAAAATACTTTCTAAACCACAAAAATATATGGTACCGAGTACTAAATAAATGTGTACACGTAATGGTTTAAATGAAAAATATGGACTCTCATTTCCCAATTCAATCTTCATAGAACAGACACCATGCACTTACAGAAAAGGACACGTGTCACAACGTCATAGACGGACGGGTAATTTACCTACTCTCTCCTCCCGCTCATAAAAATCTTCTTACTTTCCTTTTTAGGTCGTCCCAAAAAATTCTTCTCACTTACCATTTTTGGATAATTTGTGTGTTTCATATTCATTTCAGGTTTTTCTTACACAACAACACATTTTCACTTTCTTAATATCCGTGCCAAGTCAAAGTGAGAAGAATTTTGTGGGACGGAAGTAGTATGGTTTTAGTAATCTTAATTTCTAACGTGATCTTAATTTCTCTATCAACACAATAGATTTTATTCTTTTGTTTGAGTATCACTCCAATTTATAGTCATTTTTAATATGGTTTTACGATTCTAGTTTAGTCATTTTTATCAGTATAAGTTTTATTATTATCACTTGTTAAAGAAAACAGAAAGGAAAGAGTTAACTTTTTGTTAAGTAATCTTCGGAAATAGATTTCTACACAAAATTGAAGACAATGGAGTAAGAACACAATGAGTTAACATTTTTTATTGAACATTAACGGCTATTTATAGTACTAATTATTTTATACCTTGTTCTAGTCTTATAGATTTATAGTACACTCACATATAGCTTTAAAGAAGTATTTTTACACTATTTATTTACTTAAATTCCGCAACTTAAACAATAATTCATCAATCCGTTTGTAATCTAATCATCCTAGTATGTGCTAATCCGTTTCCCAACCGTGTTTACAGAACAAGTGTTTTCCCTTCATCCAAGTCGGGCGTCAAGGGTGGATTGGATGGCAGTATGTTTGGGTTAAGTAATATTGGGCTGCAGGGGCGTATAGGGGACCCTAGCGGTCTGCTCAATCCAAATTTTAAAAGTGCCTATATTTTTTGAAAGTTTCGTGTAAAAAAATTTCAAATATATTCTTTGTACCGATCATGTCCGACCTATTGGGCCGGCTCGGTGTTCGAATGTCCTAATACTCCAACACTAATCACTGCGTATGGAGTGTTTTTTCCCATGGGTGTTTTTCAAATTTATTTACCAAACTAAGGTACTTAAAAACTTATTTTCCAAATAGGGGTATTTTTTGCCATGTCACCTCATTATCACTATATGGTGCCACATAAGCTTATTAATGATAAGCACAATAATTACTTATGTTTTACATAGGTAATTATATGTATCTGTACAAAAATATAGAGCGAAAACGGGTAAATATTCCAAATTGAGCAAAAGTGTGGAATATGCTAGGAGCGTCAAATACGAGATCAAAAGTCAAAAGGGATCGAAAATTGGCACTTCAGAATCAATCGCGAAGACGGAAATAAGAAGAGAGAGTAAACGCATGTTTTGGCGCAATGACCGGCGCCGGTCATCAGGGAACCGGCGCTGGTTGGATCGTTTGTTCACGAAAAATATAGGGAACCGGCGTCGGTCAGGCCAGAACCGGCGCCGGTTGGGTCGGATTCTGCTAAAACACAGTAACGTGCAAGAGGATTTTTGATTGGAAAACTCCATCTTCCTCAATGCTAATCAAATATTTCTCCCATACCTGATTGTTGGGTTCGAATAGACTAAAAGATGTCATTCTTTTGCCTATATAAAGCCCTCAATTCATCAAACAAAACATCTCATTCCATAAATTAATTTTTAGTTTTTATATTTGTTCTTGCTATTTTTCTTCAAGTTCGTTTGGAGAAAAAGATATTTATCTCCTCTACAATTGGTTCTAGACTTCTAGGTAATTTTTCTTGTATGTTATTTTATTTCCTTGTTCTTATTTACACTTTTGTAATTAATAATTTAATATGAGCATTAGTAGCTAATTTCTTATCTAAGGCTAGGGATGAACTTCTATGCTCACTAGGTGTTTGATAAAAATTCTAAACCAATAAATTGTGATTTATCCTTCGTATATTGATTGTTTATGACTATGGTGTACAACATAGAAGTATGTTAAATTTAGTTTATACTTGCAATTAACGTTGAAGTCTAAACTATGAAAATTAAAGGATAAACATATATAGTACCGAGAATAGAAATATATCCGGTCTTATATGATACAGGTGTGATGTCTTGATATTCAACGGGGTTTTCGGTAGATGAATGTAAGCCGTAACGGGACTTGCACGTAACGAAAACCAAGCTCTTGCTACCTTAACCGGAGTTGAGAATATATTAGCGACATCGTATTCATAATTATTGACAAAGAACTAATACTCAACACTATTAAAGCATTTAAGCGATTCCCGAAGTCTTAGTTGTTGTTATTATTCATCTTAAACTCAAAATTAGTTAACGATTGTCTTTTTGAACAAAAAGTGAAAAATAAAAAATATAACACACAAATCATCCTTGCACTTTACTCATTTCTTCATTTAAAGTTATCTACTCACGGACTAAATTAAACAACTGTTTCTTATGGGTTCGACCCAGTATTTTACCGGAATTTATTACTATATCGACACTTGTACGCTTGCAAGTTTAGTCCGGTCAATCCACATCATCCCATCAATTCCATGTCATCAATTTTGAGAGTTTAGGTGTGTTTCTAAAATATAGAAAAAAATTAAGCCAACATGATTCAAATCTGGGTGGAATACAAGGAAGGCATGTATCTGAATCACTACACTACATCATTCACTTGTTAACAAATGCTTTTTAAGAAGTAAATCATGTATCCTTCACCCCAGGAGTGCACTATTTCTTAATCGCATGTATTATTCGTTCCTTTAAAAATATCTCTTTACCAAACAAATAAAAATTTAACAATAAAAAACTTAATTCGAGTTATTCAATAAAAAAATAAAAATCTTATTAAAACTTATAATAAAAACATGATTTGCAATATTTAATTCGAAAAATAAATAAATATATAACTTAGAATACAAAAAATTAATTTAAACTTATAAGGACAAAACACAATTTGCAATATGTATTTTTTTAAATAACTTCAAATGAAATAAAATCAAATAAAATATAAGGCGTATTTCTAAGTTACTTATTGCATGAAATTTACTTATTTTTTATTTTATTTACTTTTAAGTTATTTCAAATAACTTTTCAATTATATACTTCAATTTTTTTATTATAAATTTAAATTACATTTTTATAGAATTAAATATCACAAATTAAGCTTTTTGTTGTGATTATTTCATTATAGCAGTTCAACTCTTCTCGACTCGGTTCAATTTTTTCATTAATTATTATTGTTTCAAATTCAAATACAACGCTCAAATTTGAACTACATTGTAACATGTTAACTTATAGTGAAATTCGCAATACAAATACTTTAAGTCCAAGAATGTATACATTTAGCTGTGTATTACTCACTGCTTTAAAAATATATAGCTTCTTTTTAAAATAATTAAAAAATTACTCAAAATACTAGGTTTGAGATCATTAAAAAATAAAGACTTAATTAAAATTTATTATTACTAAATGTTATGAAAAGCTCTAAGCCACCCCAATATAAAATCAGATACTATTCATGTCAAGAAAATCATATAATATTTATCTAAGAGAAAGAAAAAACTTGATAAATTTATTAAAGAAAAATGCTTGGTTCCGAGGCGGAGTCGAACCGAGGCTGAACAAAATTGAGTTATTAGAGAATTTTCATAAAAAAAAATTTATACAATATTTTACATTAATACTAAACCTTTTATAGAATTTAAAGTGAACTAGCATGAAATTTACTTATATTTTATTTTATTTTATAAGTTTTTTATTGTTATATTTTTAATTGTTTGGGAAAGAAATAAATATATTTCTAAAGGAACGAATAATACATGCGATTAAGAATAGTGCACTCTCGGCCTGAAGGATACATGAGTTATACTACTTAAAAGGAACTATTAACAAGTGAATGATGTAGTGTAGTGATTTAGATTAATGTCTTCCTTGTGGTCCATCCATGTCCGAATCCTGCTCGCTTCATTTTTTCCATATTTTAGAAGCACACCTAAACTCTCAAAATCGATGACATGAAATTGATGAGATGATGTGGATAAGCTGAGGATGTGGCGCCCTACAGTGAAGAAGTTTGAAAAACACCCCTCAAACTTTTTTAACTTTTTACGACGAGGTCATTTTGATAACTTTGTGACACATATATAATGATTTTAAAGTTTGAATTTTGATTGTGATGGTAAGGACAAATATCAAATAAGAACAAATTCAAACATATAAATTTAAGGTAGAATACATGTAAGGTTTAAAGGCAAAGTAATACTTGTGGATCAAAATGAGAAAGTCTTGAACTCAGTCGCGTGCAATCCCTTTATCGTAGTATCTTATCACTGATTTTACATGTGATGGAATTGATGACATGTAATGTCTTCGAATTTACTTAAACTCAGTACATGATTATATTGATTTTCTTACGACGAGGTCATTTTGATAACTTTGTGACACATATATAATGATTTTAAAGTTTGAAATTTGATTGTGATTGTAAGGACAAATATCAAATAAGAACAAATTCAAACATATAAATTTAAGGTAGAATACATGTAAGGTTTAAAGGCAAAGTAATACTTGTGGATCAAAATGAGAAAGTCTTGAACTCAGTCACGTACAATCCCTTTATTGTAGTATCTTATCACCGATTTTACAGCACTGCATGGTCAGCGACATTTTTGTAATTTAATTAATTTAGACTTGCGGATCAGCTAAATGAGCATTAATGCCCTTTTAGTGAACATCAAATCCATTTTATTGAGCGTTAGAAGTCTATTATTGAAAACCGTTATCTATGCTTCATATATTCTAATTCATTTTTTCTCTTAATATTTCTTTTATAAAAACTTAATAAATTATACTACGTATTTATATTCAACTCCTATGAATTTCAATATGCGAATCTAATAAAATATAGTACTTCTCAAAGTTCATCGATATGAAATTTTAAAAATGAGCATAACTTACATTAATACCAAATGAACATACATAACTTACAAAATGAGCATTAATATCAAAATCGTAAGCTTTGTTAGTTGAACATCAAACATTCTCTATCGAGTATTAGAATCATGCAATTGGGTATCATGATTTGTGCTCTCGTTTCTATAATGATCAACTCCTATGTGAATCTAAGTTAATACATCAGTTTGAAAATATCCATTGATCTAACATTTTAAAATGAGTCTAACACCGGTACAAAAAATTCAAAAACTCATTTGTGTATGTACATTACCTTTACGCGTCATACTCATTTGTGTTTAAGATAAAACTCATTTCTAACGTGCATAATATTTATGTGTGTATGTTCATTCCTTTTAGACGTTATACTTATTTCACTTTAACATTAAACGTAACTCATTTCTATAACATGCATATGTAATAGATTTATTATAAAAAAGTTACCGACTCATCATTGTTGAGTCCCGCGACAAGCAGCGGTGTTAGAAGACAGGCAAGCGATGATGACGATTGATGACCGATAAGTGACGACGACGTTAGATGACCTGTCTTCCAAAACCGGTTGTACCTACGACGAGGATCGCCAAAGCTCAAGGGGCTATATCTACCGATATTGTGAGACTGGAACACCTTGGATTTTCGATCGACTGAGTGGCAATGAGGGCTGCGAAAGATGGTGGTGGCAAATTTCATCTTGACGAAGAAGAACATCAACAAAGTTCATATATATGTGGTCGTACTATGCTCAACTTAGAGCGACTACTTATAATTCGCGTAGTCACGTACAAAAGATTACGGTCTACAACATTTCTTTTTCGTCCGTTTCAATTAAAACTTCCATTTTCCTTTTTTGGTAAAGAATTTGTGGTTCACAACATTTCTTACACATTTCTCTCTCCTCTGCACAACTCTCCACCACACAATATACACTATCTTAAAATTTGTGCCAAACCCATTTGGAAGTTAAAATGAGAAAGAAGGTATTACTTTTTTACTAAAAAAAATACACGTGGTCATCACCGAATATGAAACTATAAACGCGCCAAACCCGGCTCTCCAGTAACCTCCTCCTACTGCTTACCCGCCAAATTCCACCCGCCAGGCCGCCACCAGCCGCTAACGCTATCGCCGACGATGGGAAAGCAGAAGCAACAATCCATTTCCCGATTTTTCGCGTCAAAGTCAACTCCCCCGACCCCTTCTTCGGCGTCAACCTCTCCTCCTCAATCACAAACTGCTCGCACGAATCCACCCACGCCGCCGCCCAAAATCGCGGCCACCGTGAGCTTCTCTCCAGCCAAACGTCTCAGAACTTTGCAACTCGCGTCCCTGCAATCAAAACCCTCCAAATATCCAAGAGTTGGGTCTTCAACCCATGAACCCACCCAAAACCCTAATCCGACCCCTCCTCAGTCCAGCGCTACTCTTCACAAGCGGTTCCTGGAAAAACTTCTGGAACCTTCTCAAGAATTGCCAGAAGTTTTTAAAAGAACTCAACTTTCCAACTCTAAGCATACTCCATTAGAGCAACAAGTGGTGGAGCTTAAGGCCAAGTACCCATACGTTCTTCTGATGATTGAGGTTGGGTACAAGTATAAGTTTTTCGGTCTGGATGCGGAGAATGCTGCTAGAGTATTGGGCATTTACGCATACATGGATCATAATTTCTTGGTTGCCAGTGTACCAACTGTTCGACTTAATGTCCATGTGAGGAGGCTTGTGAGTGCGGGATACAAAGTGGGTGTGGTTAAGCAAACTGAGAGTGCTGCTATTAAGTCCCACGGATCAAATAAATCAGGTCCTTTTTGCAGGGGATTATCGGCACTGTACACAAAAGCAACTTTGGAAGCAGCAGAGGATTTGGGGGGTGGAGAAGAGGGGTGTGTAACTTGTAACAACTTTTTGGTTTGTGTTGTCGAGAAGGGGATTGAGAAAGTGGTTGGGGTTGATGTGAAAGTAGGCTTTGTAGGGGTCGAAGTTTCCACAGGTGATGTTGTGTATGGGGAATTCAATGATAATTTTATGAGGTCAGGCTTGGAAGCTATGATTTTGAACCTGTCTCCATCTGAATTGCTACTTGCAAAGCCTTTATCTAAAAATACAGAGAAGGTAGTTGTTAATAACATGCTAATCTTGTCATTAAAAATTAAATCAGTTTTCTCCATTTTGATTAACAAATTATCGCTGATGTATCATTTAATATTCTGCACAGCGGGGACTGCTACTCATCTTTTGTATTTTGTTCTAATTATAGGCTATTACTATGTAAGCTTATATATAATGTTTACTCTTTTAAGAGATTAACTCGGAATGTTGAAATGCCATCTTATCGTTGTAACTGAAGGTTTAGGCAATGTTTGATGAATACTGTCAGAGAGATTGAATACTCTTTTAAGTTCTTTGAAAGAACGAATTTTAGTGTTTGTTAAACATCATACTATGTATATATTTATGCGTAGTACCTAAAATAGATCATTTTGAAAAAGTTTAAGGTTTTGGTACTTCTAAAGATTATGATGTTGGCTGTAAACAAGTACTTACTATTATTACCTTGTTGCCCTTATATGTAAATTTAGTACTTGCCTATTTAAACACTTGATTGACTACTCTTATCAAACATCTCTGCATAAATAACTGAAATAAAAGTTAGTCAACACCGCTAATACAACCATTAGTGCAAACAACTAATGAAAACAACTAATTGCCAACTGTGGCACTAAGCTTCTATTTTTGCAGACCTTGGATGATCTATGTCAGTTGGGATTTAAGCTCAAAAAATGTTTACATAAGCCCTTAAGCTTCCCTTTTTTCTGACTGATGCTCTATGTTAGTTGGGGATAAAATCTTAAACAATGTATGCATAATTGGCTCTTTGGTTTTCTGTTAAAAATCTCAGCTTTTCAGTGCTAATAATGCCCAACTATCACCCGTAAACAAAAAATAATGCATACTTTATAAATCATTTTTTATCATACCAACTATTTCAGTATATAACAAACTGATACAGAAGCACTGTTTGACTATAAATCAAGTTATTTAATCCGTCAAAAAACAATACTAAATCGTCAAATAAAACATATTTTGAATTGGGCTCACCTATTTGATTATTTGATAGAGTATAAGTTTTCAATGGGTTAAATGACCGCATTTGTAGTTGGAAAGTGTCTCCATATCACTTTCATTTTATGTTAACATAGCTGGTATTATCGGAAATGATTTCTGATTTATGAAATATTTTTTGTCTTCCGTTGATAGTTGGTGTTATATCAAGTCATTCTCCCTTGATTTGTATGTAATAAATAATAGGGAAAATCGCACATTTCGTCCCTGAAATAGTTGCCATATTGAAATGTCAGACCCATATTTCGGAGGTTGTAATTGTCACCCCTCAATTGTCCAAATTGCTGTAAATGTGATTCTTTGAGGGGTAAAATGTACTACTCACCCACAGTGTACATTTCACCCTCAAAGGACCACATTTACACAAATTTGGACAATTGAGGGGTGACATTTACAAACTCGGGAATACGGGTCTGACATTTCAATATGGTGACTATTTAGGGACTAAAAGTGCGATTTTCCCTAAATAATACTGTCTTGTTTTTGCACAGTTGTTACTGGCATATGCTGGACCAAGTACAAATGTTAGGGTGGAAGATGTCTCAATAGATTGCTTCAGGGACGGTGGTGCCCGTGCTGAAGTATTGTCTCTTTATGAGAAGATGAATATAAACAATTCAATGCATACAACTGAAGATGCACCGATTTCAAGACAAGCCAGTAATCAGTTTGCAGTAAAGGTAAAATTTTAGTGTCTAAATCATACATGTAGTTTGTGTGCACCTTAAAAACATTCCATCAGTATATGTTGCCCCAAACTAATTGCTTTGTATTTTTTTAAGGGAATTATGGACATGCCTGATTTAGCTGTCCTATCATTAGCATTGACTATTAATCATCTTAAACAATTTGGATTGGAGAGGATTATTTGCCTGGGAGGTTCATTTCATCCTTTTACCAGTAAAATGGAGATGACTCTTTCAGCCAATGCACTTCAACAGCTTGAGGTGAGTGCTTCCATCTATCAATAAGGTATTAAGATGACTTATTTGTTTGATTTTTTATTTGAAGATGTGTGCTTTTTAGTGAAAGAGACTTTAGGTGAACAGATATGTTGCTAGTTTAACCGGCTCTAAGTACAATCAGTAATGCAGCAGTATTGTAGGTGTACATTGCCTTCCCCTATATACACAATTTTAGCATCCTTTTGGATCTCAAAGTATACTAGGGAAAGAAAATATGATGGAAAATGAAGTGGAAATTTTGAAGGAAAGAAAACTTTGAAGAAAAATACATGTGTAAGACCATTTGGAGTGGTGTAGGATTAGGAGTCCAAAATGTTAAAAGTGGAATTTTTGGACTCCTAAATCCTTGTTGTGGTTGGCTAAATGGGGGAGTAAAAATGGAGAAGGGGATGAAGGGGGTATATTTGAAGGGTGTCAAGGAGGGGGGCTAAAAGAAAAAAGGAAGGGGAGTGGGGGCGGCCAACTTGTGTGCGGCAGAGGGAAAAGGGAAAAGGGAAAAGAAAGAAAAAAGAAGAGAAAGGATGGATGCAAGGTGCTTATTTTGTGCGGATGATGTCATGCAAATGTCATCCTTGCATCATAATATCTCATTTTTTAAAAACTTATACGGAGTATAACTTTTTTATTTTTTCTCCAAATTTTTCAAAAAATATATCAAAATTCATAAATTTTTATGATCTTTCATATGACACCAATATTTAATATATAACATGAAAAAAAACTGAAGTTTTAACTTTTGAAGTTTTCTTGATCCCCCAAAAAACATGAAACACAAATTTTTAATTAATGGAGCATATGGCCCAGGAACCCCCGGCCCACATACTTCCGCTACTACGATCAGGCCCAACAGGTCCAAATGGGCCAAGCCCACCTAACAGGACTCCAGGCAGCTCATAATACACAAGGCATGCCTTCGGCCCCATGCCCAAAGGTTTTGCATTCATGAAACCAAGTCAATAGACATCACATGAGAACAAGGCTTGAAAATCAAGCCTTCGGCACATATAGGCTTCGACACATAATGTCTCCGGTATGTTCAGCCGAAGGCGCTCTTCTCGACAAGATTTGCTCTCCCACATGCGCTGAATCACTGCGTCAAGTACAACGTCACATCCAACCACCGCATTTAATGTGGTGCACATGCGAGTGACGGTGTCACCCCGATTGAGGAGACCTTCGGCCGTCAGATGCTTGACACGTGTACCTGCCTAGCATTTATGGTTACTATAAATAGCAGCCACTGTCCATTGTAATTGACACACAACTTTCTATTCGAATACACTCTCTCTCTCTTACTTATTGCTCTGACTTCTCTCTAGGTTATTCCCCGAAATATCCCCTCGGATAAGCTACACCCGGGTACAATATCCATAAGGAGCCTTCACAAATAATTGAATACTCCATAATCAAATTTTACTTGAATTAAATTCTTTTTTTGTTAACTAAAAAACTTTAAAAAAATTAATGAAATTTATTTATTGTCACATCGAAAATGTGTCTTTTTTATTTTATAATTAATCAGAGAAAAAATTAAAAGGAAAACATTACTTATAATAATTTAATTAATGTTTTACTAAATTGATATATATAAAAATATGCCGAGTGTATTTTATTGACAGTGTTGGAATGCAGAGAAATAGGAGTCAAAACACTGTTTTCATATGGACGGAGTCCATTTTTGACATTTAGACTCTCACACCACTCCAAATGGTCTAAGAGAAAAGGGCATACATTTGATAAATTGTTTTGGATATTTGTTCAAACTCAATTTATTTATTTATATAAATAATAATAATTCTGAACATATTTTAACTTCTTAAAAGCCTAACATAAGAAAGCATCTTTCATTGTAACTCTTTTCCTTTCCATAACATTTTCCAGGATCCAAATATATGCTTCCTGTGTCTTGCAGGTTTTGAAGAACAACTCTGATGGATCAGAAGCTGGCTCATTGCTGCAGTGTATGAATCACACACTTACCATGTTTGGTTCAAGGCTGCTCAGACATTGGGTAAGAAAGTGTATTTGCCACTAATGTCTTAAGGTTATACTTTTTTTATGTTAAAAATAATATGTGCAACTTGTTATCCCACTTCTGCTGCAGGTGACTCATCCTTTATGTGACAGAAACATGATAAATGCTCGTCTTGATGCAGTTGCTGAGATTGCAGACTCTATGAAATCTTTGAAACCTTCTTGTAAATCTGACTTAGATGAAGATGATATTGGCGTCACTAATGTACAGCTAGATACTCTCAATTTACTCACTTCAGTTCTATCAACTTTAGGAAGAGTTCCTGACATTCAACGTGGTATAACACGAATCTTTCATCGAACAGCATCTGCATCTGAGGTGATAATTGGAAAATTTATATAAAAATATTTTTAAATAAAGACTTCCATTTTGCAGAGCTCTCAATCTTGAGTTTTTGAATGGAATTACATGCCGTGGATATGCTCCCTCCAGCACTCCACCCCCCCAAAATGTCCTATTTGGGTGAGCTACAATTTTTTAGTTGACTCCATCAAACTAGAAGCATTCACAAGTTATGAATGACCACTCATACGTCTAAGACATGTAAGAGAAGTGTAGGGGACATGTTTTTGGACAATTTTGTGACATACTTATGTGTCTCCTATTGGCTTAGAGCCTGTTTGTGATAGCTTATGGTATATGTGTGTTTAATCCATTTACCATAAGTGATTTCTTATTTATACACTAAAGAAATGTTAAGTACATTTCTTCCTCTAAGAAGCTCTTATTCCGTGAAAATAAGTCATACCAAATGTTGTCTTTACTTTCGAGTGGATCCGGAATTCTAACAAGTCATTGAGCACATAAGAATGTTACTTGAAAAGGTAAAAAATTGTCTCCCTATAATTTTTCAAAAATCATTTCTCATTTTATTTGGAATAAATGACTAAAACCGCTTAATTCTTGGTGAAGTTGACTTTAAGTGGTTTTTTCTAAGACAAAAAAGGTTCTTGATGCGCTTTTATTGGGGGGGAGGGGAGGGGGGGGGGGGAGAGAGGGTGTATCCATTATGATGTAAAGTTTATGTGAAGATAAAGCACATGATAAAGCGCATCCTTTGATATTAGCCACGACAACAGTTTATTGTAGTTATTCGAGCTATATTAGTAGCTGGCAAACAACTTCAAAATCTTCATATAGAAGAGGACAACAGCAGCATGGGTGGAGGCACTATTCACTCTTCATTGTTACAAAAGCTGATAGCAATTGCTTCCTCATCCAGTGTCATGAATACTGCTGCAATACTTTTGTCAAACCTAAACAAGGAAGCTGCTGATCAGAGGGATCTTCACAATCTCTTTATCATATCTAATGGGAAATTCCCAGAGGTTCAAAAGAAGAGTTCCATCTTAATTATTCAGCCTATATTGTGTGTGTACCCTGCATGTATTCACAAGCTTCTGACCCTACAATGTTTTATTTGTTTACTAGGTAGCTGAAGCACAAAAAAGTGTCGATTCGGCGAATGAGAAATTAGATTCACTGATAGCTGTATATCGAAAACAGCTCAAAATGCGCAATTTGGAATACATGACTATATCTGGAACAACACATTTAATAGAGGTATGGGTCAATGTCATTTAGCTCTAAACTGTGATAATAATTGTGTTCCTCAACATTTATTTTATATCTATGATGTATATATACTAATTCAAATTTCTCTCCATTTAAATTTGGTAAATACTAATATCAATCTCTGTTCACGTTTACCAATGCACAAATTTGACCTTCACGTTTACCAATGCACAACTTTGATGATTAGTATATTTAGTTATCTATTATGGAGTATTATTTTTTTAATGTCGACATTTTCAGAATATATATTTAGATTAGTTTAATAACATTGTTATCTTAATTTTTTTTATACATTACTAAAAAGGTAGGTAGGGTTAAATAGCTTATGTGAGTAGTGCAGAAGCCAAAACATTGCAATTTTAAAAACAGGGCAAGTGTTAGTTCTGTCTTAGAACTTTTTGTCCTAGAATTAATGAGTCTTTTTCATGAACTTTTTCAAGAAAAGAATGAGTCTTCTTTTAAAAATAAACGAGTCTTCTTTCAAGGACTTTTGTCCTAGAAGAGCGTGGTTTTAAAGTCAATTTCGACTTTCAAGTAAAATTTGTGTAAAGCCAGAGCAAGCGGTTTTAGTCAGTTACATAAAAAATTCAGGGGACCAAATGACCATTTATTTATAACTTCTCAAAGCTTGTACCTTGAGTGAGTTGGTTCAAATAAAAAGTTTTAACTTACTCAACATTACTTGTCTTTTTTTTTTGCGGGGGGTGGGTGTGGGGGAGGTATATACCCTGGTTACAATACCAGTTAGGTTTTATACTCATGTACATTTTGTAAATAATAATAGTAGCAAATTTCTAAATACTAATATACTTCCTCTGTGCCACTATTTGTGACCAGCTTTAACTATCACGCGGAACAAGGAATTAAAGATTATGTGGTTGAGCTTCGTGGAGATGATAGAAAAATAATATTTTTGAAGGGAAAGTGGGCAATTTTCCTGCAACCACCAAATATGGAAAGTTGATGAAGTATAATGATACGGAGTATATGAAAAGCTATAACAAGTAGATTCTTGATACACATTAGTGGAATGCTATAAGAATTACTCCCTCCATTCCACTATCTTTGTCCCATATTTCCTTTTTCATTCATCCCACTAAGTTTGCCCAATACCATATTTGATTATATTTCTGTGGTTCAAGCTCATTCATACTTAAAGAAGTAATTCTTTGCTTGATATGTGTGCCACTTTCTTATGTCTTAAAGATAGTGGGACAAAGGTAGTAGTAATATATGTTAAATAGAATATTGTTCATTACCAATTCGTACTTTACCTTTTACTTCAATGCATGGCTTTAGAAAAAAAGATGAGGCATACTAATTATCACATTAATCATGTCATTAGCATCCATATTCTGTTTGAGATTCATCCTCCAGTTCTAACTTAATCTCGATTGAACTGCAGTTACCTCTTGATGTTAAGACGCCCCTCGATTGGATGAAGGTGAATAGTACTAAGAAAACAATACGATATCATCCACCGGAAGTAGTTACATTCATAGAACAGTTATCATTGGCTAAGGAGGAGCTCACTGTTGTTTGCCGAGCTGCATGGAACGAATTTTTAACAGCATTTGGTGGACACTATGCTGATTTTCAGGCAACTGTTCAAGCTTTAGCTTCATTGGACTGTCTAAATGCACTTGCCATCCTTTCAAGAAATAAGGTTAGTTATTCTTGTGATAATTTTAATCTAAATATCTTATAGCTAATTTGTTAAGAGGGTTATTGAATTTTCTGAAAAGAAAAGCATTTTCGTAAAATCAGTTCAGCCATATAAGTGTGCCAAAAGAAACTTATTCTGCTTATTTTAAAGCATAATAAACCCTTTTTGGCTACCCTAAAGGTTCTAAAAGCATATAGCTCATGAGCTTATCCATATGAATTTGTTATTTTCTGTAGAATTATGCACGTCCAGTCTTTGTTAATGATGATGAACCTGTTCAGATACATATCTCTGCTGGTCGTCATCCGGTATGCAAAAGATTTTGTATATGATGTTTTTGATCAATGTTTTGGATCATAGTGTCATCATTACTTGTAAGTTACTCATATTTGCCAATTTCAAGCAGGTTTTGGAAACTGTGCTGGAAGATAATTTTGTCCCGAATGATACGAAGTTGCATGTTGAAGGCGAGTACTGTCAAATTGTAACTGGACCAAATATGGGTGGAAAGAGTTGCTATATTCGGCAGGTTGCTCTTATAGCTATCATGGCTCAGGTTAGACAACATATTATAGCTACTTCTGTGCGCTTTGGTTAATTCATTACTAGCCATTACAACTTACTAGCATGCTGCATGCCCTGATTTCAGGGTTGTTTCTTTATCCAAGTAATAATTTAAAAGTTTAAATCTAGTTGCCAAGTCGTATGGGTTTTAAAGAGGATATCCTATGTACAACTTTAAACCTTCAATCCATCCATGATCCACCCAAAAAACACTATATCCCTACTGCTAGGTTTTATTCAGGGTACATTTGGATCCCATAGAAAGCTTGGTAAAGGAAAAAGAATGCCAAGGAAAGTTATTTTTTTATGTTGGGCCTCACGGCCCTCACCTTGGGAAATGCTGAGGAAAATGAAATATAATTAACGCTTTAAAGAACTGATATTTCTTAAGTTTTCACCTTTTCTATAGCAGAAGTAAATAAGTGAATAATTAAATGGAGTTTGCACAATAATTTAGATTAAGTATATTAACTTTGATCTTGAATATTTCTGTTATTTTGCCCCAAGTTTTATTTCCTTCCTATTATGTTCTCTATATTCCTTCCTACTTTCTTTCTTGAGTATACGTTCAAAATGGGCCCTTAGGGTTTGTTTGGAACCAGAAAATACTAGGAAAAGAAAATGAGAAAGAAAAAGTAACGGAAAACTGAAAAGGAAGAAATTGTGGAGGAGTTGTATAAGATAAGTTAAAACTCAACATATTTTATATTTATCATAGATATTTGTTAGTAACTCATTTTTTATGTGTCCATTATATAGAAAGAAATGTAAATATATGAATATTTTAAAGTTGCTCTCCGTATTATAGAGTTCTTTCCATATTATGCATTATTATTTGATGTCAAGAGTTGCTCCATATTTTTTTGTTATGTATTTGGCTAGGAGTATGAAATAGGTTATTTTTATAGTACTACGTATGTATTATTATTGGTTTATCATGGTAAGATGCATGATTCAACCAAACATATTATGTCAGAGAAAAAGAGTCAAGCTTACCAAAGTACAACATTTTTATTTTAGTAAGAATAAATTCTACTTTTGGTCCTACGAGTATTAATACAATACCACCATCATTAATGTGGCTATTTTTCTTGCCCACCTGTGGTCCTTCCATCTATATTTTTGGTAGGTGCCAAAAATTTGGCTGGAGTACAGATGTGCCATTTTGTAATTTACCAAACCTGGGATTGACATAATACTCGTATGAACAAAGTGTAATTTTTTCTTTTAGTAACGCACACCTGTTGGGCAATGGATATTGCCATTTTGTAGAAGTTACATAAAAATAATGAAAATTAGATTCAATTGTTCATGTATGTTAGGTCCTCACAAATCACAGAAGGAAATCACAGGAATATGAACAAAAGATGCAAAAGTAACCAAAATTCATTAACTGAGATGAACAGTGTACAGAGTCCCAAAGAAGGAGATAAAACTCCAACTTCCCAGTCCCAGACTCAAAGTCTAAACAGCCTCCCTGACTTTTCCCAGCTTATTCTATTTATACTACTCTAGTTATTACTCTTCTTATTTACTCTCATTCTACCGGGTCCCTAACATATCTCCCCCCCTAAACATCCACCTTGCCCTCAAGGTGGGTGATAGGAAACAACCACAATCTTCTGCTTCCTCTTTCTTGTTCCTCTTCCTTCCCAATATCTAACTGGTTGATGGACTAGGGACTTCAGTATGGAATCTTTTAAAATCACAGAACCTTCAGCAGCAGAAAGTGAATCTTCCTTTGGTTCAGTCACCTACCCGTACTCCCTATCAAAAATTATTTCTTCATTTTTCTGGAGCTTCTCCTGATTTCTATGTTCTGAAACTGATACTGTACTGAAAGCAAACTCCTTTTTGTACCTTCCAACTTCTTCCTCTTTCAGTTCTTGGCTTATCTCATTTGATAAGGAAGACATAAAAGGCATTAACAAGCAAAGGTAAAGATATCCTATCCCATTCAAATGCACAATAGCAGAAGAAACAACTGGAGAATAGTCTTGATGATCCTTTGAAATATAAGAAGCAGAAAGTCCCTCTTCGACCTTGGTTTTCAAAATGGCTGTAATCATAGTAGACGAGTGCCTCCCAACAGTCAATTCCTGATTGTATATAGCTGTTTCCAAATCTTTATCATTCATAACAAGCCTGATACCGCTCATAACCTTCATCCAAGTTAGTGAACCTTTATGTGAAATCAATGTACTAGTATTACCAGCAGCAGCGTATGACACAATACTTAGGCTTGTGATTAACTCGGCTAAACCACCATATACAATGCTTTTGATGATCTCAATTTTGTTCCCTTCTCTTGCATTGCCTCCTTGCTCCATCTCATGTATTTGGGTGGCTAAATGTGGCACATTAATTGATTCTGCAGAAGCAGTGGGCCCTTCTTCTACAGTTATAATGGTATCCTTACCTTTATCTTCATGAGCATCTGTTGAAATATCAAACTTAGTAAGACCTTCTGATCCTTTAAGTACAGAAACTGGTGATATCAGTGAGAGGACAGCTTCATCATCTGAACTTTTGTTTTGCACTTCCCTATCGCATAATTGGTCAGCTTGCTTCTTCCCCAAACTCAAAGACCGTGCATCAATGCATGAATTTTCTGGCCATTGGGTAATCTGTCCTTGCTCCTCGGTTTCATCCTTCTTATTCATTTTCTTGGTTACAACTTCCGTTGGCTCCATCTCATTCTTATTTATTGACTGGTGCAATTCTTTCGCAGGTTGAGAAACTTGTGAACTTATCAATCCTGATAGTGAAAAATCTGGTGATTGCGAGTTGTGGATTTTCTACTTGCAACAAATTTTTTGAATGGTAATGCGAAGAGCTATGAGAAGAGCGATGCGAATAGATATGCGAAGACCTCGATGACTCTGGTTTTGCTGTCTTCCCTGTCTTCTGCCGGTGTCTAGGTGGAAAATCCCTAATCAAATCTTCCTTTAAAGCCTCCCAACTATCTTCTCTCTTGTGAAAGTCCCACCATTGAAACCAGCCATCTGCTGCATCCCCCATTGCCTTTGCTGCCATGTCCACTTTAAATCTTTCTGCAATAGCTTGGACTCGGAAATATCTTTCCATCCTTTCTATCCATTTGTACGCTTCATCCTTGTAAAATAGAGGTAATTTCTCCGTTTTTGAATTAGCTGAGTTCCGAGAGACTGCTTTAGAAGAAGATAGCAAACTGTGAGAATCATTTGGTGAAGAAGAAGATTCTCCTCTCAATCGTGTCTTCCTAGAGTGCGAACTGATGTCCGTTGAGATAGTCTGATGCGAAGAGCGATGATAAGAATGATGAGAAGAACTCTGCGAAGAGCTATGTAAAGAGCTTGGCGAAGAAACAGTTCGATCGCCAGATTTTCTGCGATGCCTCCGCTCTTCTGAGACCTATGGACTCGCTGACCTTCGCGTATGATGAAGATGAGATTCCCGATGCGATGCGTTTGACGCATGCGATCTGTATCGCGACTGTGAACAGTGACGTGTAGTTCGCGATTGCGAGCCCTGAGATTGCGAAGTAGTTCGCAACTCCGACTGCGAATCTGTGAGCGATTGCGACGAGTGATGATTATAGTGCGAGTTACTGTGCGACCTATGCGAAGAGTGCGAACTGCTCTTCCATAGATTCTGGACTCTCTTGTCCAAGTTGGTGATTGTCGCCTGAATTTCCTCCAAAGTCTCCGTCGTTTTCTTATGTTTTCTCTCCAGCTCGTTCAATCTAAAATCCATTTGCGCACAGTGATGAACGTGCTCTGATACCAATGTTAGGTCCTCACAAATCACAGAAGGAAATCACAGGAATATGAACAAAAGATGCAAAAGTAACCAAAATTCATTAACTGAGATGAACAGTGTACAGAGTCCCAAAGAAGGAGATAAAACTCAACTTCCCAGTCCCAGACTCAAAGTCTAAACAGCCTCCCTGACTTTTCCCAGTTTATTCGATTTATACTACTCTAGTTATTACTCTTCTTATTTACTCTCATTCTACCGGGTCCCTAACAATGTACGACCCTATTTCGTGACAATGAAAATTTCAACAAGACTCATCTTTTTGGGACAAAGGGGGACTTTTTTCTTTTTTATGACTAACAAATAAAGATTAATTAATGAGACTATTCCTACTAAAATAAAACTTGGGAACAAAAGTGTGATCTAAGTTACCATGAGTATACCGTCACTGCTCTATAAAATTAAACGGTTATGGTCACTAAAGTTACTGTTATAGTCACATGAGTATAAAAAGTCACATTTTTTCCCACTATCTTTATTTAGTCATCTATGCGTCATTATTTCTAAATTAATAAAACAAAACCCTCCCCTTCCCTCCTAAACCCTCCAAACAAACAAGGTTGAAATGTTCATTCAAATTCTTTCTTTTAAATTATTATTATTATTATTATTATTATTATTATTATTCATGTTTCTCAGGTTGGTTCCTGTGTACCAGCATCATCAGCAAAACTCCATGTGCTAGACGGTATCTACACTCGGTTGGGGGCATCTGATAGCATCCAACAAGGAAGAAGTACATTCTTAGAAGAGCTGAGTGAGACTTCTCACATTCTAAAGCATTGCACGGCCCACTCATTAGTCATAATTGATGAGCTCGGTAGAGGCACAAGCACACATGACGGTGTTGCAATTGCATATGCCACGTTGCAACATCTTCTGGGCCATAAGAGATGTCCGGTCCTCTTTGTCACACACTACCCCAAGATTGTTGATATCAAGAATGAATTCCCCGGAAGTGTTGGATCATATCATGTTTCTTATTTGGCATCACAGAGAATTTCAAATAATAAATCAAATGAGAGATCTGATGGTGACATGATGGATAATGAAGATATCACTTATCTCTATAAACTTGTTCCTGGTATCTCTGAGAGAAGCTTTGGGTTTAAGGTTGCTCAGCTCGCACAGGTTCGTTTCCTCTTAGATGCATATGATGTGTCATTAGCACACGCTCGTATATCCATTTCTCATGTGAATGCCGAAAAATTCTCCCTTGCCTTCACATTTGGTTTGGGTATGTTTGGATCCTAGAGAATGCCTGACAGCCTGAGGTAGGAAACAAAATGTCAAAAGTTATTTTCTTAGGTTTGTTTTTACATTGAGAATTGGAATGGAAAATGAATATGGTTGATTATTCTAAAATTCTGTGTGTATAAATTTCTTACTTGTTATGTCATAGATATACATAAATCAAACGAGTTTAAACATCGTCATCATTATCATTACCCCAGTGCCGCAAAGGCTCCCACCTACGGTGGGGTAAGGGGGTCGTATGTACGCAATCTTACCCTTGTACTAAAGCACAGAGAGACTGTTTCCGAATTACTCATAGTGAAAATCGCGTCGAAAATTGCATAGACTGATTGTTACTTCATAACAAAGAAGCGCAGACATTTTAGTGAGCCATTTTGCTTTATTCCATCATATTCCCAAGCCAAAAAGTAGTGAGTCTTTGGCTCCATTTAAAATGATGGAAATAAATCAAATGAGTTTAAACACGAGTCAAAAATAAATTTATTGAGTTATAATGTATCATTTTTATTTTCCCACAAGTTCTTACAAAATTTTCACTATGTTTTCCTTTCTATTTTCATTCCCTAGAATATCCAGCTTCCTGAACGAGTGAATGGAGAGTGTAGGATGAATGTCAAATGAAAGAAAATGCAGGGCAAATATTCCCCACAAATTCTTCCAAATTTTCACCATGTTATTCTCCCTATTTTCATTCCCCATAATTTCCTACTTCCTGAACATACCTTTTTGGTGTGTTTGCAGCTCAGAAAACAATTTACCATAGCATTTCCCTCTCCTGTCCCAAGCATTTTTGGGATCCAAACATACACCTCTATAGTTTCACATATCTAAGACGATTTTTTTTTTAAAAAAGATTTAAGAGTACTTAATTCTGCCAAACTGATGTTTTTGGTTTGCAGCTGCCAACTTCATGTATTCGAAGAGGAATTTTCATGGCAGAAAGATTGGAAGCAGCTGTACTTATTAGAGGACATAAGTTGTTTCTCCAAGATTGCCACATAGAGCATGAAAGAGTATTGGAGCCTGAGGAGTTTGTCAATGGGTGGAAGAATTTTATTGGAATGATAAACTCAATAATGGTTGAAGATGCTGATGATGAGCCGAGGCTACTCCAATCTCTTATGAATGCTAAAAGCCTTGCAATCGAATTGTTAAACATCTAAGATAGACGATATCAATTTTTAGCCTTTTTTGTGCTGCTGTATCTTGGCATAGTGGTTTGTAAGCACCAGGGAAATTAGCAATTTGGGTTAATAATCTTAGGACCCTAATCCAAACCAAAAAACTTTTGGAGCACTTTCTTTTCATGTTTTCTCGGGTATCAACTTCTGAAAATCAAAGTTGTACTAATTCTAGTACATTTTAATAAAGTTCATAGAAAAAAGAAATTGCTCAAATTAAGATTAACGTGTACAAAGTAAAAAAAAAACCAAGTATGTTTTATCCTATTAAAAGACTAATAAAACAATATAAACTTTTCAAATTAACTATGAATGAGTCATACTTCGGAGCAAATTCATAGTACTATTTGAGAAAATGTGCGATGAAAATTCAGTCCTTTATGGTTCAGGCTTCAAGTCATCAGCGTTTCAATTCGAATTTGGGAGAAAAAGGTCGAGTACTTTTAAGTTTTAAAGAGTCGTTTCGATTTGAATTTGGAAGGAAAAGGCCGAGTGCTTTTAAAGAGTCATATAGGTTATGTTAGCATCACCACACATTTTCAGGCGGAAATGTTCTGCATAAAAAATCTGAGTCGTAACAACATATATGACACCACGAAGTAGTCAGATATGGCGGCTCTTTAAAAACCTGGGAAATGATGGCAGTTCCCCATCAAAACGATGATCAGCCTGCATTTTAATTAGAAATTGCAAGTTAACAGGCCATTTCTCAATCTAGCACTAACTCCTTAAAAATATACAGAGTACTTAACAAGACATGGTCTCAACGTTCTGGAAGGGTGAAGAGGCAGACCGTTTTCTTGTAATTGTGGTTTTGAACCAAAATCGATATCCAAAATGGGTTCCAAACCGATTCTGGTTTTGAACCAATTCTAGCTCAAAAGTTGGATCTTTTCTTGTCCCCATTTTTACAAGTACACACATTACATTTGATCAGGTTCTGACATTGAACTTGACCGGACCAATTTCTTCCAACTACAGTATGAAACCGCCTGGTTCAGTCCCAAATATTGGAAACCGGGACTGGGACCATCAGTTATGGGCCTGATCCGTTCCCACACTGTACCGGATGTCCTGATTGAGTCCACCCCTAATGTAGAGCAACGGGTCCAGAACTGTATTGTGCCCCCATCTCTAATATGAACCCAATAAAATGAAGTTACATTGCTTTTTTCAAATCACTACTAGAACATAGAAATGAACAAACTTAAAAATGTGTTCGATAGTCCTGCAAAGATGAGAAAAGGGGGGATATAGTAGGCGGCAAAAGTGGAGCATCACCTCCCCTTTCCTCACCAGATTGATCACCTATGAGGGGCTAAAATTGTTATACATTGGGGAATAATAATTAGTTTTTGCATGCTCTATAAACAAACATCAATCTTTCTTCTCACCACCACCCCCAGATGTAATAGTGGTGGTTTCAGCCTGCGGAGCAGCTTCAGATGGTGCGCGATCTACTGGCTTAGAACTCTCCAATGGACCATCTTCCACATGATTAACAATTCCGCCTGCTGTCTCAGAAGGTCCCTCACAACTAGAACCACTGCCATGATCACCGCCTTCAGGCACTGTGGCCTTGACAGTCCCAACCTTGACGTATTTGCTCATGAATTTGTATTCCCAGTCACGTAAAGCGTCAATCTCAAATGCACCCAGCCCAGAGATGTCGCCCGTGAGATCTTTTTCCTCAAAGGACATCTTAGCAAGCGCTCTACTTGCATCTCTTCCTGCAAATATCGCGTATGGCCCCCCAGGCCCATAAAACACTCTGCAGCATTCAAGAATGTTACATACGATCAACCAGCTTCTCCAATAAACAAGTTGTTTTTGTAGTGAAAAGATGCCACACCACACTATGGAATAGAAGATAATGAATGTCTCATACCAAAGTAAACTAACAAATAAGCAAGTTTAGCAATTATTTGCATGTCAGCAATGCCATGCAAAGAGTTTTTTTTGCCATTGTTTAAGTTCTCGAGTCTAGACACCTCCAGTGAGTACAAGGTGGGTGAAATAGGAATGATTTTGATAAAATAGGAGTTTTGTCTAGAAGCATACTTAAGGTTCCATTTGGGATTGTATTTACAATGGGAAAGTTACTTCTTTTGCTCAGGCATTCCCAAACAATATATAGTTTTATCCTAATTCGGAATTTGTCTTTTCTGCACAGCGCCTTTTTTTCGATTTTTATTGTTTTGAAATGAAAAATGCCAGAACTCAACGCAAAGGAAATGTCAATCCAGAGTTTGGAATTGTGTGATGTTAAAACATGTTCCTTCTAAATATAGATACTTAGTACTTGTTTGGTAGTCCTTTTCTGGCAGCCTATTTTTTTTTTACCGAGACTAATTTTTTATTGAAATTATCAAAATCAAAATAAGTAAATAAGTATAAAGGTTTAGATTTTTTCAAGTATTTTTTTACTTTATTTTATTATTTAAACATATTTGAAACATGATTACTTCATAATCCAGCTATTTCAGTCAAATTTTGAGTGACCAACTAGCTCTTAACAGTGATAAAGAGATCCAAAGCTAAAGCTAAAGCAAAAGAAAAGGGGCTTTTCACAAAAGCACAAGAAAATTCAAAATCGGAACCTTAACTACGAAACACATAAATAATACGGAGTATAACATAAGATGAAAGGCAAAGAAAGGTTGCCTGCTTTGAGAAACATCATAGATCTGGCTCTTGATGGCCATGAGCAAAGGCTTCTTGGGATCAGACCCATCGTACTGCCTCAGCTCCTCCTCTGTGATTTCCCCGACCTGAACTGGCGGCGGAAGAGGCTCGCCCTTCTCCTCGAACTCATAGGACCTCCCACGGTCAGATGATCCAAAGAGACCGGAAGCCACATAGTAGATTGCAAGACCAAGAGCAGAAACTGTGAAGAAAGTTGCCGGGGATAGACCTGTGTATGTTGTTATAGCGGCTTTCAAAGTCTCCCAGAGTTCTAGGGCCATCGTCGTTGAGAATGATTGAGAAGTGGAAATGGCTCAAATGCTCTGCTAAACCCTTTTTGTGCTACCGATGTGTCAAAACGAGGAAATAAGCTCTAGAATATGAAAAATTCCATATCCTCCATTTTATAAAAGGCTCTGTCCCACCATCGTTATTTAGGGTGCTTAGAGCATCTCCAATGCTACAATGTGCACGGTGCACATGTTGAATGAGAAAGATGACACAAAATATTGATTTTATGACATTTTTCTCTCATTCTTTCCACGGTCTTATGTGTTTTTGGTAAGTTTTTGTCTGCAATGTCAACCACAATGTCTACATCTAGATATTGTGCTTGACATTGTGAAAAAAGAAACTTACCAAAATGATGTAAGGCCATTCAAATAAGGAGATATATATTCTATTTATTGTTTTTTAATTGGTTGTTTCTCATGCCACGTATGCACAATTAACGTTTTAGCATTGGAGATGTTCTTACCGGTGGATTTTTTGATGAATTTTTTTGAGCATCTTCTTCATTAAGTCTAGTTTACCCATACCAAATTTCAGCTAAAAATGCAACTGAGAAGGTAATCAAATAATTGTTTGAAGATAACTGCGCAGTTAAACAGTTATGCGAAAATACGTAGTAGTATATACAAGTAAACTTGTCAAGATCTCTAAATTATGCGAAAATAGTAATCATTTTCCATTTATTTGGTAATTAAATTTATTTCTAAAGAGTATTTTACGCATGAATAATTATAACACAAACACTTACGTATTTTTAAAAATTACAGGGGATTAATGTGCCAACTTTATACTTCATCTGTATATATTTAAAAGACTTACTTTCCTTTTTTCAGGCCATCCTTTAAAAAAGTGTCATTTCCTTATTTAGTGAATAAAACAATGCAAAATAATGAGATAAGATGCAAAACAATGTTCAAACAATGTCAAAAAGTATAATTTTTGTGCAAAAGAAAGTGAGACAAAAACGAATTATTTAGGGTGCATTGGTTTACTCCACACATTTCATTCACACACAAAAATATCTTACCTTGGGAAAAACTATAGGATAAGCCTCGTATTATACTCAAAATCCGATTAGGTCCTATTTTAAAAACATTCGATTGAAAACTTGAACTTTTTAACCGGTGAAAATCAATCAGTTAAGAGCCCACTTGGCATTTTATTTTCCCTTTCCTTTTCTTTTTCACGTTTTCTTTTCGTCTTTTCTTTCGAGTGTTTTTGTGTCATTAGGAATAATTAGGAATAAAAGACTTAATAATTGAAAAAGTTACATGTATATTAGTTTCTCCGAAAAAATATGACTAATTGTGTTTTTGTACAGAAATATGACTAGTCCGTGTTTACGAATCACTATGAATTAGAATAACAAGTCATTGTAGATACGAACCCGTTTGGTAACCCTGTTTTTTGGCTTTTCAGCCTGATTAGCCAACTTTTTCATTAAACACGTAATTTTTTATTTTGCGCGCTGAATAGTGTAATAATCAAAATAAGTAAGACCAGAGTTACATTTCTGACTGCATTGACTGAAGTTACTATAGAGGATCATTTTAGCTATTTTTCATATAATTCTATCTTTATTTTATTGATGAACAGTATTTTACATACGGAGTATAGTTTTTTCATAAATCAGTAGAATCAGCCAATACAATCACTTCGATCAGAACTTCATAAATTTCAGCACAATTGGCCGATTCAGCCAAATTCAGTTTAACCAAACGGGCTTGACAAGTCATTGTGAGCCAGTTACTAAATACGGCGTATGTCTTTTTTTTTTTTGAAAATTATAAAATAAATCATATTTTTATCTTTTAAATTTAATTTAGTCATGAAAAAAAGCCTTAATAATTTTGAGATTATGAGTTTTTGCGATTTGTTTCAAATTTTGGGTTTTAAAATCCATGATTTTTTGTAATAAAGACACAACCGTCTGTCAAAAAACCATTATACATATTTGCCAAAAAAACTGCATTACACAAAAATAATGCCTAACCAAGAATGTTTTTACTTGGATTATAATTTGATGATCTGGTTAATCTGGTCTGAACTGGTCTAGTCTGATAATATCCGGTCCCTTTACATTTTTATAACTATCGAAGTATGATCTGATCTGAACTGATTTGGTCTAAACGAGTCTGGTATGATTTGGGTCCGAAAAGCGTCCAAGTACCCAAGTCTCCCTTATAGTTTTGTCATTTTAATTTTCTCATAATAAGCATAAGAATTTCATAAAATTATTTCATTTTTTTATTATTATATAAAAAAATCAGCAACAAATTTAGTAAAACTCGAAATTTCTTTTATTTTTTTCAGTAATGTGATACTACGGAGTACTTCTCTTTCTCAACCACTTTTTATTATCCGCAATGGACGACGCCTAGAAGTCGTAACATATGTGGAAGGAAACTTCTCGAAAATCCTTAAATATCACAATCTCCCCTCTTTAAAATTCTTTTCGCAATCTCCTCTTTTTTCTTGAACTTTCCTGTATTTACTGTACCTTCCAGCTGTTTCCACACCTAACCCAAATAAGTACCATCCACCCATCCGAACCTTCTAGAATTACCATTCATTCCCATCCTCCTCGCTACCACCCTCTCCCCTCACCACCACCTTCATCGACGGCGTTACTCTGAACAGCAGATCTGCACCAGTGACTTCGTCAAAGTTCGCCCTCCTGTTCTGATTTCTCTTCTGAAATTTGGATTCAATTTACTTTTGATTTATCTGTTAATTGTTTCTGTTTCGATTCAGGTACGGTTTAATATCATCTATGGGTCCTCCGTTCCCAGCGGAGCGTAACGGAGGAGAAACAACAGTCAGCGGAGAGGCGCAGAGGACGACTCCGACGCCGTTTCTTACGAAAACGTACCAGCTTGTCGACGACCGTTCCGTCGACGACGTTATCTCATGGAACCACGACGGATCTACCTTCGTCGTGTGGAATCCAACTGAGTTCGCCAGAGATTTGCTCCCTAAGTATTTCAAGCACAACAACTTCTCCAGCTTCGTCAGACAACTCAACACATACGTAAGTTCTAAATCCGTCAATTTCGCATCGGAAGATTTTGATCTGAGGATTTAATGCTTTAATTTCGATTTGATTGATTATGAATTTCAGGGATTCCGGAAAGTCGTGCCTGACCGCTGGGAATTCGCGAACGATTTCTTCCGGAGAGGTGAGAAACGCTTGTTATGTGAAATACAGCGCCGTAAAGTTGCGTCTGCTACGACGGGGGTGGTTGCGACAGCCACCGTTGTTGCCTCTGCTGCGGTCACGGTGGTCGCCCCCGCGCCTGCGCTTCCCCTAAAGACGGTATCGCCCTCGAATTCGTGCGAAGAGCAAGTTGTATCATCCAATTCATCTCCAGGAACGGCCATCAGGGAAGTGGCCTGTGGAGGCAGCACGGAGGAGCTCATCGGCGAGAACGAACGCCTGAGGAATGAGAACACGCGGCTCAACAAGGAGCTAAGCGAAATGAAGAAGCTTTGCAACAACATATACCAGTTAATGTCGAATTATTCTACCGCAGAAAGCAGTTCGAGACCAATAAAGCCGCTGGATCTTATGCCGACTACTGCAGCTTGCGGCGGAGGGACCGAACAGGATCCTGGCGAACCAAGAGCAACAATATTTGGGGTTCCGATCGGGTCGAAGCGGGCGAGGGAGGTTGCGCATGGATCGGCGGAGCAGGATAATGAGCTGCGGCTGCAACCGCCGTTGGGGGAGGTGAAATCCGAGCCATCGGATCCACAAAACGGAAAAGAGTCGTCGTGGTTTAGACATTGCCAAAGACGTAATCCAAAGGGGGTGTGATTAGACCACGGATCGACAGATTAGATTAGAAGCGGTGGCGTACGCTGTACGAGGAGAGAGGCATGTGCTATAATTAGTCACGTTGTTTCATCTAACATGCTTTCGATGCTTTTCTTTTCAATGTGGTTTATAAAGTATATAAACCTCGGTTAAATTTTAGTTAGCCATTTTTTTTTTGCTGATGAATAATGGAGTTCCCTGTGTGGAGATCCGAAATACTCCGTACTATATATTGGTCGCATAGGTAGTCTAGTGTTTTTTATGGTTAGTGTAGTGTTTTTTTATGGTTAGTGTAGTGTTGTTGTACAATCACTATTACAATTATAATTGTTATTTCTAAAGTGTTTTATCCTACCATTTTGAAGAATGAGGTAAGAAAATTGAAATGTGACCCCACGGTTCTTATTTCATTCTTATTTCATTTTAATCTGTTTTTTAATACTTGCTTTTGAGATAAATACTTTCACTTTTATTACTTTTACTCACTACTTTTTCTTTTCTATTATATCATCACTATTTTATTACTTTTAATCTGTTTTTTACACGCTATTTTTTCTTTTCTATTATATCATCACTTTACTCTTCTTGATGTACAATCTTTCCTATTTTATCATCAATTTACTCTTCTTAATATATTATTTTTCCTACTTTATCATTTATCGTATACACACCATAATACTTTTATTGATAATACTTTTATTATTATAAGGAGGGAGTATTATAGAATGAGTGTAATGTATCTGTCATGCCTTTGAAAATCACGATTTCATCATTTCTTTATACTGGTATGTAATTTTTACAAGTACAAGCCCATATGGTTAAGGCAATTTGAACGTACCATAAAATTTGCTAATTAGACTATCATTATAATCACTACTTTTGTAATGGTACGACTATTATAATTACTATTACAAAATTGATAAAATAAGAATAAATTAAGAATGATTTATGATGGATAGCGTACACGGGAGTAGCTTATCCGAGGAGTTATTTCGGAGAATAACTAGAAAGAAGTCAGAACAACAAGTAAGAGAGAGTCAAAATCTATTAAATGAACTAGTTGTGTGTTTTACAATGCGATGAGAGTACACATGTCAACAATCTAACGGCCGAGGGGTCACCTCAATCGGAGTGGAACTGACATATGCATGTGCACCGCATTAAATGCTGTGGGTGGATGTTACGCCATATTAAATGCGGTGGTTGGCTGTCTTTAAAAGGAATCTTCGTCGATAGTTATGTTGCCGAAGGCATCATGTGGCCGAAGGCATCATGTGGCCGAAGACATTGTATGGCCGAAGGCATCATTTGGCCGAAGGCATTGTATGGCTGAAGGCATCATGTGGCCGAAGGCATTGTATAACTGAAGGCATCATGTGGTCGAAGGCATCGGGTAGCCGAAGGCATTGGATGGCCGAAGGCATCGGGTGGTCGAAGACATCGGATGGCCGAAGGCATCAGATGGTCGAAGGCATCGTGTGGCCGAAGGCTAGCATTTTAGCCATGATTTTCCAGAAGCTTTGCAGGACCATATTAAGATGTCTCCCAGAATTTGGAGCCCTCGGTCATAGGGCCGAAGGCATCCACGTGTGCAGCGTGTTCTTCTTCATGCTTGGGCCGCTACGTTTGGGCGTTGTGTGCTCATCGAGCTTGATGGGCCTGTGTAGAAGAAGCAGGAGTCTGTGGGCTGAGGTGTCCCGGACCATATACTCCATCAATTTAGTAGCATATAAATTTCATCAAATTTGATATGAGACCATCTTAATGAGACAGACCACAAAGAAAGTATGTTACAATCTTAATGGGATTGGAGTACTTTTGTAATGTTCTAGATCATTTTTTTGTTATTTCTGTAAATTGTATTACCTCTTGTAGTCAATAGTCAATGTTCTAAAAGGCAGAAAGCGAGCCAAGGCGGCATTGTCAAGCCTTGAGCCTTTGAAGTCTAGGCGCGTTTATGTGTCGTCTAGATTTGAAAAGAAGTTTTGATTTTTTTCTCATTTTTTAAGTTTCTCCACTCGTATTAGTCGAGTCTTGCGATTTAGGTTTGATTCTTAAGTCTTATGTTAGGTCTTATGATTACTATTTTACATTATTTTGCACTTGTTTAGTGCTTTATCTGAGTTATTAGGGTTCGGGTCCAAGTGAGTGAAAGAATCTAAATTGATCATGTTTGGATTATAATTGTCCGTGTTAGGATTAGTGAGTCATATTGCTTTTATATGAGTGATTGAATCAAAATCTGATTTAATGATTAGTGAGTCATTATTTTTTATCTTGTTGTAACTTGTTTTATGTCCAATGATTTAATATCAGCTAGCTACAATAAAAATAATACTAATACATAATATTATTAATAGTAGGAATGATGATTTTGATGACAATAACAATGATCATAATAATAAGTGTAGCAGTGATACAGAGTAGTTGTTGGTAGAAAATGTGTTGAGTAGAAAATTCGGCAGCAATTCAGTACAGTAAAAGTGACTTATCCAATACAAAAAGAGGGGCGGCCTATTTATAGGCGCTTACAAGAGGTTTCTTGAATACTAATGGGCTTGGCCCAATTAAACAACTAAAACAAGAAGCCTGATCCCAGGCCAATGGGCTGGTCGGGCCCAGAGTTAAACTAATCAATCCAAGGACCATATTATCTAGCCGGACCGTGTGCTGGGCCTGGTTCGCGCCCGAGCCCAGGCATATTGGGTCGATAGTATTGGACCTGGCCCATTATCCCAACACGAGTCCCCCACTCCCCTAGAAGGGAGTAGTCAAGTTGATCAACGATCGGTTCGTCTATCGGATCGGCTGGCTAGTCGCACCTCCATTGTAGCAGTCTGGGGTGCTCGTCAACGTAATCGTTGGCCCGTAGGGGGGCCATACTTTGCAGGCCTTGATCGGCCCCTTTGCTTTGCTCCCTACTGCTTGCGAAAGGACGGGGGTCTCGCTTTGACCATACTTTGTAGCCGTATATTGACCATGCGACGGATATACATGGGCTTTAGCCGCACACCCGACCAATAAAGAACCCCGCAGTCAGGGTTGGAATCTCGTTCAAGCCTTCGCGTTTTGTAACAGAAACCCCAGGCCAGCTTCCTAAAATAACCCGGAGCTATTCCAATTAATAATTTCCTTCCTTTTTTTCTTCTTTCCATATTCTTTTAATTTCCTTGAATCCGAGTGTGGCCTAGCCTTAACACCCTCGATCATCCACGCGCAATTCAGCCATGCAGGTCCCCTCAGCTTCAGCCGTTCCAGCCGCAGCCACGGCATCGCCGCGTCGCTCCATCCCCAGTCGGCGAAGGAAACGCAGCGGCTCCCCTTCTCCGTCGCGCCGGAGGGAGGGTCATTCACGACGTTGTTCGCCGTCGCGATCTCGTAGCCCAGGCGGTCGGAAAAAACCCAGCGATTCAAAGTCATCATCGCCGCCTGTTCCAAGCCTACGCACAGGTTCTCAACACAGTTCACGACACGGAGCTCATCATAGTGCCCTCTCCACCCGTGAACGTCGTCCGTCTGTCAAACAATCCCAGAAACCTCCAGCGGGTCAAATATCATCTATGCGAGACCCCCCGGGCGAGGCGGACGCACTGCCACAGTCTGGGAACTTGGTTGCACGAGCCCATCGTGGCGAGGTGGGGAAAGAGTCCGTGCGTGGAGGCTCGGTTAAACAAATTCAAGCCAGCGGGGTGAATGCAACGTCTCAACTCGAATTCGGGGCATCAGGGAAAAATCAAGGGGTCTCCGACAATTTTTCGATGCATGAAAAGGTCACCACCTCCTCGCGGTTGGACAGACCCGCTACGCGGATTGTGATCGTTAAGGGACATCTCCGGCCTGCTCCGGGGGGCCACATGACCAGTCTGTGCCATCCTCCAACAACGTCACCCCTGTAGTGGACATTGTCTCACAGTCGGATAGCTCCCCCAAATCAAATGGCGAATCGGATAGCGTCGAAGATCCTAACGCTTGGAGGGAACGTTTGCGTTCCACCAGTACGGAGGCAGATTTGAAGTTGGCGAAAAGTTTGGTCGATAGCAATTGCACCCTCATGTTGCCAGATCCCGAGAGTAGCCTCACCAGCCCTCCTCCAGATTCGTTCTTCGGGGTTCACATTGCATCTATCGCGCGGGGCATGCGGGTGCCTTTATGTCCATTCTTGGTGGCACTCCTTGCCCATATCGGGGTATCGCCGTGCCAGATGACCCCAACCGCACATATGTTTACGGCTGCTTTTGTCGCACGTTGTAGTGGCGTTGGTATCCGGCCATCCATACCGTTGTTCCGTGCATGCTTTAGGTGGAACCGCCCTAACAATAAGACAGATGACGGCGGGTTCGTGTCACTTTGCCAATTACCGCACCGCAAGCTTTTTGATCAGTATCCAGATCCACCTAGGAAGTGGTCGAATAAATGGGTATGGGCATCCGCTCCCCGCTCGCTCCCCGTCACGTCCACCTGGGGTATTTCAATGCGCGAGTACAAGCCTGCCTCTCTCACCCCTGACCTTGAGGAGAAGGTCGAGGCCTTGCTCCAAGGGGGCCCTTTCCCGATTAATTCGTATACAGGTAAATCTTCTGTCCCAGCAGGTCACAGATGCCATATGAGATCATCCCTTAATTTGCTAATATTTTCAGATGTGGCAGGCAACAGACACGAAGTTGCTGCCCCCAATGTGTCATTGGGGACCATGCTCCCACCTCCTGCGCCTGGTGCGAATTTATGTCCGCCCAATCTTGGGGAGAAGCGCGGGGCCTCCCCGTTCCGTGAAGAGCAGGTTGCCATGGACGGAAAAGGTGTGAACTCCACTCTAATTCAAGAGGAGAAAGACCCGGCTGAAATAACTCCACCACCCTCTTGTTTATTTTTATTATTTATTCCTTCTTTTTTTTTCAAGCAGGCCTAGTTACGGCGCAGGGTGTTGCCCCCCAGTCCGTGGTACCTGATGCAAGTAGGAGCGTGTCCGACGCCACCATGCCCGAGGTAGACGCCGGGGTGAAGAGCGGGCAGGGTGTTGCCCCCCAGTCCGTGGTACCCGTTGCAAGTAGGGGCATGCCCGACGCCACCATGCCCGAGGTAGACGTCGGGGTGAAGAGCGGGGTTCCCCCACGTCATGGGGAACAAGCCGGTAAGAAGAAGAAAGGTGTGAATCCTCCTCTTTGATTCGAAAGCGGAGAAATAGTTCAACCGGTACTAATCTATTTTACTCTGTTTATTTCTTGCAGGGGTTGCTGGTATGCGGGGCAGGCTCGCTGCTCTGGCCGCAGAGGAGGACGCCAGGTTCCGGCCTTCGAGGACTGAAGTCATTCCCTTCATTGTGGAAAAACAACACGGGGCCCCTCTTGTTAACCAGCCAGCTCCTACCCTCAGTGCTTCATAGATTTTGGATATGGCGCGCTCTATCAAATCTTACAGCGCGGTATGCCGTAATTTGACGTTTCACTCTTCCTTTTTTATTATCATTGTCACTATAATCCTCACTAATTCTACGTCTCCTGCAGGGACTGATGGACACAGCCGTCGCGCTTCAAACAATAGGTCGTCGTCGCGATGAGCTCCAGCACCAGGCTGACGAGGCTCACCGTCACTCGGTTGCCGTTCAGCGTCGGGGGACGAAGCAACAGCTGCTCTGTCCGAGCTCCAGTCAAAATATGACTTCCTACAATCGAAGTATGATCGACTGCAAGCATAGTTCACGGATGCGGGGCGTCAGGCAGTTGCGGCATTTCAAACATCCCCGGAATTTTCAAAAATCATCGCTTCGAAGCTGGAGGCTCACCGCTCAGAGCAGGTCCAAGCATGGTTGAAAACCGAGGAGGGTCAACTTTGGCGGGATAAGGAAATTCTCATGTCCTTCAGGTGTGGCCGATACGACATGCAGACCACGTTGTACAATAGGCTGGCAGAGTTCTATCCCGACTTCGATCCCGAAAAATTTGGTTTGCCCGAAATCATGCCAGATCCTGACGGGGCCAACGAGCAAGCGGGCGATTTGTCCCTTTTGCACTTGGATATTCCAGATGACTTGGAAGATGCCGTTCATGGCTTTGATTTTGAGACTATCCTCAATGGTGTTCCTGAGAACATGCCTGATCCTTAGATCGTAGATATGGATCTCTTATATTGTCGTCTTTATTCTCATTTTTGTTGGACATTCCGCTTTACATTCCGCACTTGTGTTTTTATTTATTCTCACACTTAGCCATATAAGCTTTCCTCTTTGCGCAACTTTGCACCCGTGTCATGGTTCATCTTTTCCATTCATTTAACCATTTTTGATTCGAGACCACTTGGGGAACTAGTCGGGGATCTGGCTCCCCACCTAAACCACGAGGGGCGGAAGGTCGGCTGGGCCAACCTTGACCGCGCCCCGCTTGGTAAGGCGAGGCTGACCCGCACACCATCGGTCTAGGACCAACTGGTGAGCAAGCTGTTTGGCCGTGGTCAGACGACGGATGTGCGAGAAGGGGTCGGAGCACGACTCCCCGCATACCTCCGGCCCGGAGGCCGGTCCTGCACCTTGACTTGTACAACTTGTTTCATACTTAAGAAAATCTGATTTCCTTTTCTGAGAGTCGAACGGAAGTCAGCCAAACATAAGGGCAAGGCCCTCAAGGTCAGACCAGAACGGACCCGCACCATTGATCATAGTAAACGAGTACACATGATATTAAGCCTAGCAACGTCAGACAACGGACTTGCGAGAAGGACTCGGAGTATGACTTCTCGCATATCTTCGGCCCAGGGCCGGTCATATAGTTGGTGTACCGTCGATTAGATCAAATGAGTGGACGGGCTGTTTAGACAGCAACGTCGGACAACGGATGTAAGAGAGCGGCTCGGGGCGCAACCTCTCGCTTACCTTTTCGACCCGAGGGCCGGTCTAACGGTCGCCCTGACCGAGTAGCTAGTCCTTGACTTGGAAAATAGTTTGATCATTTCCTTTTCCGAGGATCTAGCAGTGATGGACTAAACACCGAGAGCAGGGCGTGATTTTTTTATTTTTTATTTTTTTTTTGTTTTTGTCTTTTTTTTTTTTTGCCCCTGCCCGTTCATTCCCAAGTGAGGTCGGACCTCAGTCAATTCAATGATAAATAGAGAACAACAAACGAACTTTTATTAAAGCAACCGTGTTAAAGCAATGGAAGGATTAATTATTAAACATCACTACTGATAAAACTTAAGTAAATGCTCCGCGTTCCATGCACGTTCAATGAATTTTCCCTTCGTAGTCTTCAATTTGTAAGTCCCTGGTCCAATCACGCCTTCGACGACATAGGGGCCTTCCCACTTGATGGAAAGCTTCCCCCCTTCCGTGGGTTTGCTTGCCTTCCTCCGCCTTAGCACGTAATCTCCCACGTCAAAGCTCCGTGGCACGGCCTTGCTATCTTGGTACGCCTTCACTTGCCTACGGTAATTCTCAGCCCTGATGAATGCCCGGTCTCTTCTTTCTTCTATGAGGTGGAGTTCAGCTCTGAGCCTCTCCTCGTTGCTGGTTGGCTCGAATTCCTCCACCCGATGACTGGGAATCACCGCCTCAAACGGGGCCCTTGCCTCAAAGCCATAGCATAGAGCGAAAGGGGTTTCGCCTGTCGCCTTCCTGGGGGTAGTTCGGAATGTCCACAACACGTTACTCAGCTCTTCAACCCACACTGTCCCGAGAGCTTCCAATTTCTTTTGGAGGCCATCTACAATCGTGCGATTGGTATTCTCCACTTGCCCGTTCGCCTGGGGATAGCAAACGGACACCCGGCTTGACTCCACGCCCCATTCGGCGCAGAATTGCTTGAATGGTTCGCAATCGAACTGCCTTCCATTATCGGAAATAATTTGCAAAGGAACTCCAAATCGACAAAAGATATTCTTCCATATAAACTTTTTGCATTGCAGATGTGTTATGCTAGCGAGCGGCTCTGCTTCCACCCATTTCGTGAAGTAATCCACGGCCACGATGACAAACCTTCTATTTCCGGACCCATTTGGTAAGGGACCAACCAAATCTATACCCCATCGAGTGAATGGTAGAGCAGTGCTAACAGGCGTGTACATCGTCGCCGGCCTTCCGGGGCTCTTCTGAAACTTTTGGCATGTGTCGCACCTCCTTGCGTAATCGGCACAATCCTTCATAATTGTGGGCCAGAAATACCCTTGGAGGACAACTTTCCTGGCCAAGGTGCATGCACCTTGATGGGCCGAACAAACATCGCCATGGAGCTCCGCGACAATCATCTCGGCTTCGTGTGGTCGTAGACACTTCAACAACGCTCCGTTGTAAGACCATTTATACAGCTTACCGTCCAGGACGACATAGCTCGGGGCCCGTCGCTGGACGAGCTTCGCTTCCTGTTCCTTTTCGGGTAAGGTCCCGTCAGCTATGTAACGTAACAAATCGTCCACCCAGCTCCAATTTACTTCTTGTAGAGGAAGGACGATTACCGAAGGGGAAGCTGTTATGCTTGAAGTTATCATTTCTTCAACCCGTGCAATCTTGGATATGTGTTCGGGTACTCCTTGGGACAAACGTGATAAGAGGTCGGCATCCCCGTTCTGGCTCCGCGGCACACAAACCAGCTCAGCTCGCCTAAACAATCCGAGTAATTCCCGAACAGCATCCCTGTACTTCACCATCCTTTCTTCCTTTGCCTCGAAATCGCCCTTCACCTGGGATATGACTAATCGAGAATCACACTTCACCGTTATGCATTCTGCTCGCATGGCCGCAGCTATCCGTAGCCCCGACAACAGGGCTTCATACTCAACTTCATTATTGGACACTTTGAACAGGTACCGGTAAGCGTAGTACGCTCGAAACCCTTCAGGCGAGATCAAGACGATCCCACCCCCGCAACCTTTCGTCCCGGACGATCCATCGGTCGCTAGGGTCCACCACTGTTCTTCACTATCTCTTTGTCTTTCCGTAACTTCCCTCGCCGTGCATTCCACAATGAAATCCGCAAGTGCCTGCCCTTTGATGGATGATCGGGGCTGAAATTCGACCTCGTAGTGACTGAGAAGCATCGACCACTTCACGACCCGCGTCGTTCCCGGGGTTCTCAATGCTGCGCCCAGGGGTTGATCCGACAGGATTCTGATCGGGTGTGCTTGAAAGTAATGGGTCAACTTCTTCGCCGTGATGTAAGCGGCATAGATGGTCTTCTCGAGCGGGGTGTACCGCAGCTCCGCATTCTGTAAGGTTTTACTTACGTAGTATACGGGGTTCTGAATCCCGCCTTCCTCACGGACCAGCACGGAGCTGATCGCGCCCTGCGACACTCCCAAATACAATACCAGTGTTTCTCCTTTCCTCGGCTTGCTCAACAACGGTTCAGAGAGAAGATACTTCTTTAGGTCCTCGAATGCCCGCTGGCAATCATCCGTCCACGCAAATCCACTTTGTTTCTTGAGAACCCGGAAAAAAGGTAGGGACTTCTCCGCAGATTTTGACATGAAACGCCCAAGTGATGCCAGCCGCCCAGTGAGAACCTGCACTTCCTTCACCGACCTCGGAGGTTCCATGTCAAGGATTGCTCTCACCTTTTCGGGGTTCGGCTCTATCCTTCTCCGGGTGACCATGTACCCCAAAAATTTTCCGCCCTGGACAGCAAACATGCACTTTTTTGGGTTCAGGCGCAGCCGGACTGCCCTCATGATCCCGAAAATTTCGGCTAAGTCGTCGGCATGGTCTGTCGCTCGTACGCTCTTGACGATCATATCGTCTACATACGCTTCCATGTTCCTTCCTAGCACTGTTCGAAACACTTTTGCAACCATTCTCGTGTACGTCGCCCCGGAGTTCTTCAAGCCGAAAGCCATGACTAGATAGAAAAAGATCCCCTCCGGTGTGATGAAGGAGGTTTTCTCCGCATCATCTTCATGCATGGATATCTGATGATACCCCCGGAATGCGTCCATGAAGCTGAGGAGTTCGCACCCGGCTGTCCCGTCAACTAGCTGGTCTATGTTAGGTAAAGGGAAGGGTTCCATCGGGCATGCTCTGTTAAGGTCTGTGTAATCGACGCACATTCTCCAAGTCGGGGGCTTCGGTGCCAGGACCACGTTTGCCAATCATTCTGGGTATAATACTTCCTTGATGTGTTTAATAGCCAAGAGCATAGCCACCTCCTTCTTCACGAAATCCCTTCGTTCCACCGAGAGGTGTCTTCTCTTCTGCTGGATCGGCTTCACCGTCGGGTCGACCGCTAGCCTGTGAACGGCCACACTTCGGTCCAACCCCGGCATATCCTCAGGGCCCCATGCGAAGATCACACTAAATGTGACCAACACTTGGATGATCTTCTCTCTCATCCCGGCTAGGAGCCCCAACCCGATTTTGATCTTTCGCTCCGGGTGCCCGGGATCGATATGAACTTCTTCAACCTCGGAGGTGGGTTCAGCGCGGAGCTGGCCATCCTCATACTTCATGGCTTTGCTGTTGATAGTGTGGACCCTGAGGTCCTTTTGTCCGAGTTGTTTGCACGCCTTCATGTAACAACTTCGGGCCATCCTTTGATCTCCCCGAGCTATCCCGACCCCGTTCGGGGTGGGGAACTTCATACATAAATGCTCCTGAGAGATAATTCATCTCAAGTCCTCCAACGCGGGTCTTCCCATGATGATTTTGTGCGGACAGGTTAAACGTACGACAATGAACTCCAGGTTCAACTTTGCTACACAGGGTTCTGAACCCACCATCACAGGCAACACCACACTGCCTTCCGATTCGATTGAGTCCCCGGTAAATCCGGATAAAGGTGTTCTTACCGGACTCAGATCCGCCCCGCTCAGACCAAGGCCTTGGAATGTGTCGTAATACATTACGTTCACCGAGCTTCCATTGTCTACTAGAACTCGATGAATGATTGTATTGTTGATCTCCACCTTAATCATTAAGGCGTCCCTATGCGGTGGTGGCATGGGTGGTAGGTCATCATCAGTGAAGTAGATCGGATCTCTTCTCATCTTCTTTCCTGCAGGTACCCGGGTAATTTCCCCGACGTACAAGGATCGAGCCCATCGTTTCCTTTCGCCTGACGTGTCCCCTCCTTGGGGGCCGCCCACGATGTAGGAGCATCTGTGATGCTTCCGGGCTCCCTCCCCTAGGTCGCACTCGTCATCCTCGGACAGAGCCCCGAGCTCGCGCTTCTTTGGAGGTTGGTCAAGGGGCTGTTTCTCCTTGGACGTGGTGGCTTGATCGGAACGCCTCCATGTCAGGTTCCTCCCTTTCTGGGCATTTCCCGGTTTTCCTACAAATTGGCCCAAATATCCTTGTTTGATAAGTGCCTCAATTTGTCTGCGGAGAACGATGCATTCGTCCGTATCATGCCCGAAATTTCGGTGAAACCTGCAGTACTGGTCGGTGTTGCGTTTGGCAGTGACCACGTCACATTCCTCTGGGAAGGAAACCAAACCCTGCTCCTCGGCATAGTCGAGGACCGTCCCGACCGGTTGAGCCAAAGGTGTCAGAAGTTTGGTAGGTAGGAGCGGACCGTTCGGGACGTCCGTCCTTCCCTTGTTCTTATTCTTCTTACCTTTGAACCGGCCGCCCTTTCCGCCAGATTTCCTATCGGCATCTTCATCATCTGGGTCACCACGTCTTCCCTTGTCCTTCGTGTCTTCTTTCTTTCCATCCTCTTCATCTCTTTTCCTCTGTTCAGCGTCCTCTGCCTCAGCCTGACGGTCAGCCCGCCTCAGGGCTTCCTCGTATAAAGCGGGTGGATTCCTAACAAAATCCTTGTAAAGTTCTCCTGATCGGATAGAATTTGTCAGCATTGCCACTCCGGTCCTGTCGTCAAGGCCCTGAACCTTGACCGACTCGACCCTCCATCTTGCCAGGAAAGTGGACAGGGCCTCTTTCTTTCCTTGCTTCAGGCTAAACAGGTGGCTGAAATTCTTCTTCACATCTCGTGAGCCGGCGAACCTCAAGAGGAAGTGCCTAGCCAACTCCCTGAAGTTCCCGATGCTCCCATCGGGCAGTGTGTCATACCATTCACGAGCCGGGCCATCTAGAGTAGCCGCGAATCCTCTGCATCGTATGGCATCTTCGTACCCCATCATGACCATATATGACAGGTAACGTGATATGTGGTGTTGCGGGTCTGAAGTGCCCTTGTAAGTATCCACATTGCAAGGTTTGTAGCCCCTTGGCAACGGAGCCTCCATTATGGCACGAGTGAAGGGCTCCGGGATATGGAGGTCGGCCACGTATGACTCTCCCCCAACAACCCTCCTCCTTAGCTCGTCCAACCTTAGTCTGAGATCCTCCACAGCTTTCGGCGCCGGTTCCTCTGGCACGCGTCCAGCACGGGGCTGGACCCGCACATAGGATTCTGCGACTCTTTCACGCGCGTGAGGCCGACGGCCACCACGGGGGCCTTCTATGGAACCGGTTCGACCGCTCAGACGACGGGGGTGATGAGAGAAGTCATCCCCGCCCTCCAGTGACGAGTCTCGGTGGGCCCCTCCTCTTTCGGGTCGTCGAGGCTGCTCGACCCGTCGGGACATATGCTCCCTCCGGGGCAAGGATTCCCTTCGTGATTCGTCCAAACTAGTATGTCGCCCTTCATATCTCCCAGAGGAAGTCTCGATGTCTTCAGGGGCGGCGTGCCTCAGAGTTTCATGATTAGCTCTCTGCGGCATCATCCCCAGGAAATTCTGAGCCAAAGCCCCAATGGCACGCGTGGCCTCCTGTAGCGCCCGCACTCCAGCGTCAAGTCGGTTCGTGCGCGGAGCCCGACGACGGCGACCTCCAATCCGATCACGAAGGGATTGTCTGTCATGACTACGGCTTAGCGAGCCCCTCAGGTCCCCTGAGCCCGACAAATGGCTCCGGAGATCTCCTATCGGTCTCACCACCTGGCTTCTCACACGATGGCCATTGGGTTGTTCTGAATGCTCGGTGTGAACGGAAACTCGCTCTTGCCTTGATGATCCTGCCATTTTCCTCCTCAAAGATTCTACCGAAAACTGAGAGAACAACTCAGCTCTCAATGAAAGCACCAATGTTGGTAGAAAATGTGTTGAGTAGAAAATTCGGCAGCAATTCAGTACAGTAAAAGTGACTTATCCAATACAAAAAGAGGGGCGGCCTATTTATAGGCGCTTACAAGAGGTTTCTTGAATACTAATGGGCTTGGCCCAATTAAACAACTAAAACAAGAAGCCTGATCCCAGGCCAATGGGCTGGTCGGGCCCAGAGTTAAACTAATCAATCCAAGGACCATATTATCTAGCCGGACCGTGTGCTGGGCCTGGTTCGCGCCCGAGCCCAGGCATATTGGGTCGATAGTATTGGACCTGACCCATTATCCCAACAGTAGTGATGTTTATATAATACAACGTAATTCTGTGCTAATTTCATATCAAATTTGGAATATGCATAATTGATGGTGTGGACTTGTAGATTATGGTTTATGTGTGACTTAAGTCTATACAACGTATAATATACGAAGTAACGGAAGTATGCAACTAGGATCAATCTTTAAGGTGTGTTTGAGAGTTAGTTTTGGAGGAGAGGGAAAGGTTGATGGGAGTGTCTGACCATCCTTTTCATGTTTGAGAGTTTATAAAATTGAAGAGGATGGTTTTAGAGGGATTTTGTGACCTTCCAAAACCTTCTAAATGCTCAATTTTAGAGTTTCCTCAATTTGGAGGGTTTTGAAGGACAATTAACCAAATGGTAATTTAAGCTCAATTAAAAATAAATATCAGTTTAATCATTTGAATTCATCGTATCTCAAAGTGATTTTAACTATAATTCATTCAAAACCTCTTTTCTTCCGAATTTATTACACCCAAAGAAAACAAAAATAATGATTTTTTGGCATTTCATATGTTACAACATTTTTTGAAAGCATCTTAAATATATACGTAGTAGTAAATTTTTGAAATAATATTATATACTAATAATATTAAATTGTGATATAAAAATATTCAAAGGGAGAATTGAACACAAGTAGATTTTTGTTTTCAATTTCAAATTTATAATTTATTTTTGGTGTTTTTTGAAATTTATTTTATCTAATTAAAGTCAATAAGGGTAAATTTGCTCCTTCAAAGGAATATGAGGGCTATTTTTGCACTTTTTTAAACGTCCAAGTGTATATATGCATTTCTACATAAACTTAAGGGGTAAATTTGTTCCAAAAAATAAAACAGGTGTATATTTGATCCCACACCCATATTAAAAGGATATATTTGTAATTTTTTCCTAAAAAGAATAACAATTAAGAAAATTGATTGAAAAGTTTTTATGTTATTCATATGTTAATAATCATGAATTGAATTGTTATCATATTTACACCATATGTTAATTCAAGCATTAATGCATATAGTTCAGGTGTCAAATTAAATCACACTTCACCATATGATTGGATGTAGATTCAAACCAATAAAGATGTCTTTTTTGGATATATCTGAAGTGAAAAAAAGACGTTAGAATCTAGTACGCTCAAAACCATTAGCATCCTCCTGAAGTAGGTTCTCAATCCAGATAGGTGCTTCGTGAAGTATTGAGAGTCCCTTATCTGACTCGTGAGCGGCATTAGCTAGTGTGTCCACACAACTATTTCCTTCGCTAAAAGTGTGTTGGAATTTGATAAATCTTTCATCTGAAAGCTTTCGGCAGTCCCAAACGAACACCCCTATATTGTTGTTGAAACTATCTTTATTCTTAACAGCTTTTAGCATACTCTCATAATCAACTTCCAAAATAGCTCTATTGATATCAAGATCACGAGCTTACAATAAACTCTGTCTTAGAGTCCAAAGTTCTGATTTAAAACTTTCAATTTTCCCAATATTTAATACTCCCTCTCTCCCGAAAAGGTTGACCAAATTTACTTTTTTGGATGTCCCAAAAAGATCTGTCATTTCTATTTAAAGTAAGGAATATGTGTCTAAAATTAATTCTCTCTCCTCTGCACAAATTTCAACCACACAATTTTTACTCTATTAATCCACGTGAAAGTCAACTTTGATCAACCTTTTCGAGACAGAGGGAGTATAAAGTCTCTGACTCACTCACCTTTGTGGTTGCATATCAGTACACCGACCCCAACTTCCTTTCCCCTTCCCTGACTAGACCCATCACAATTAAGCTTGAAGAATCCCAATTCTAGGGGAATCCACTTGGACCCCGTTTGGTTACCCATTTTTTCGGTTTATTAGGCTTATCAACCAATTTTTTCACCAAACACGTAAGTTTTGATTTCGCGCACTAAATTTTGTAATAAGCAGAAAAAGTAAAGTTGAAGTTACTTTTCTGATTGTATTGACTGAAGTTACTGTAGATGATCACCTTTACTATATTTCCATATATTTTTTTGTTTTATTTATTAATAACAAATATTTTAATTTTTTTCATGAATCAGCAGAATCAACCACTTCAGCCAGAACTTCATAAATTTCAACAAAATCAGCCAATTAAACCAATTTTAGTGTTACCAAACAGACTCTTAATAATTAAACTAACTTCATTCCCAAATTGAATCAGATTTGAAGAGGCCAAACGAAATATGATAATAGGAAACTACACATCAAATAGACATCTATTCAACCAAATAAAATCAAGTGAGATTTCAGTGAAAACGGCTCAAGTCTAATCCAGCATATATATATATATATATATATATATATATATATATATATATATATATATATATATATATATATATATACACACACACACACACACATACATACATATATGTATATACATACATACATACATACATATATGTATATACATACATACATACATACATATATGTATATACATACATACATACATATATGTATATACATACATACATACATATATGTATACATATATATTCGAAATATTGTAACACAGTTAACTTCAACGAATTACTTTACTGCCTTTCCGATCGAATTTTGAGCTGAAATTTGGTATGGATAAACTAGACTTGATGAAGAACATGCTCAAAAAAATTCATCAAAAAATTCCACTGGGAACCTTGCCAAACGACGGTGTTCGGACAGAAAAGTGGTGGACAAGAGAATGACTGTGATTTTATAATGTCTTGACCACACAAAAGGAGAAATAAATCGGATTGATGTACATTTGTATTTGTATTTTAGTAGAAAAGGAGTCTGTGTAGTCCATTGAGTCTGTTAAATGATGCAGATTCGCATCTCTTTGGCTCAACACCTCAGCTATTCACTACCACGAAATAAAAGAGATGAATTTCAGGCGTGAAAACAGGGACGAGGACGGATGGGGCGGGGGCCTATACACAGTAATAATAAACAAATAGCACATAGACTAATAATCATCAAAGGTCGCCGTCTTTCCTGCTTGCTGCAAGCCTGCAACCCCGGAGGCAAAATCCTGCACACTTCAACTTGTGATTGAAGCTGTTATCGGTCAATCGAATCGAGGCCTCCTATACAAAACCGATCAGATTAATTAAACGTTTATCTCAGCATTACACAGATTTTCTCTAGTGCAACTCCTCCTCCCCCAAAACATGTTGGAACATGTTGTTCTTTCCAACCTTACCCCCATCTTCTCTTCATCCCCTCCCCCAGTCACCACCGTTGACTCTACTCCACCACGGTTAGGAGACTCGTCATCTTGCCTTCCGTCTCCTCGGGTTTCAAAAGTGTATGTCCCGTCATTGCATGAGCACATGGGAATAGCAACAGAAGGGAAGGGACTACAGGTGACGGAGCAGAGCATAGTATCTGATGAAGACACAGAAGTAACACGGTTCTTTCTGATATCCTGCCCGTCCTGAGGAGACTTATGTTCTTGATCACGTGGGTGTAGAACACATGGGGTACATAAGCTCATCGATAGGTTGAGTTTTAGCTCTTTTGCTGAAGATCCAGGTAGTTTGAGGAATGATACAATGCCGTGTCTGCAGAACGGGCAGCGGATGGAGCCAGATAGACCACTTGGCGGTTCAGATTGGACATTGTTGCTGGTTGAGCAGAGGTAGAGTGCACATCTTACACATAGTGTATGTCCACAACCTGAAAGTATGCACCCGAAAGAAAATATGAAGGAACATAAATCATAAATCATAAATCATACTCATTTTAATTATTTATTTAAATTTATCATGTGTGGCATTTTGTTGAAACTCTTATTTGATAATATTTTAGCAAATTTAAGAAATACTAAATTCACTTTATCATACTGGACTCTTATTGGGACAAGAGTTTGACATTTTGGAAACTGCATGAATAAAATTTAGAATATAGCGCATTGCGCATATTCATGTACGTAATTAATTTCTTTCATGTGTTTGATGTGAAAGTGAACACATCGGAAGATAAAAGAATGGACCTTCAGCAGTTACTGAACATGCTCTCTCAAGGCAAACGGCACATGTTTCTGTGTCACCAGTGGTGGCTGAAGACTGCAACCCATATTCTCTGCATTGAAGTCATATTAATATATACTCATTTCCAGTTACTGAATATTACCGGAAAGTTAAATCTTTAATAAATACTCGAGGAATGCTCATGATGAGTAGAAAAACTACTCGAAAGCTCAATATTGAAAAGCTGATAGCTAGAAGGTAAAACTTACTAGATATGAAATTATGGATCTAGTTGGAGTTGTTCTGCAAAATTAGGTGTTGTGTAGCTTATATGTGTGAAATGATATAACATAGTTTTTTCATTAGTAAAAGATGAATGGAAACTCCGCCATGAGCCCATTTTTTTGGGTATCATGCCCGTCCCAAACCAGGATAACGGAGGTTGTTGTTGACCGGTGTACGTGCGTGACGGCCAACCATATAACTTGGTCACATCTCATCACATGAATCGAAATATGAAACTCCGATGTCATATGTAGATCATGTTAGCCGTCCCCAAACTCTTTTGGACTAAGACTTAAATGTTGTTTGTTTGTTGTAGTAAAAGATGAATGGAGTTAATTTTGTGAAAGTACAGGGCCATTAGTGAAAAAGCAAGTCACTTATTCCAAATAAGAGCTAGTTATGTGCTTGTATTTTATCTAGCAAACACAACACTATACCTGGCAATATACACAAAATAAAAGGACTATGAAATATGGGGTAATTCGCTACCAATACAAACAGGGATTAAGCACTAAACCATACTAGTACATAGAAAGCCATTAAATGGAAACTACATAAATTCTATGACTCTTGATAAATGCATAATAATATATATGAAAACGGACCAGGGTACCTTGCAATGTTAAGGATACTCAAGAGGGGCAAAGATAAATAATTTGAGGGTGGAAAGACTGGTATAATGGCATCAGAATTTGGATCAAGCAAAGACTCAAGCCAATGGCGTCCCCACATCCTAGCAATCTCAAGAGGAAGCAATCTGCAAAAGAGGACATACGCATCTATTTATTATTCAACAGATGTATCAGCATCCAATAATTCAACACAATTTCCCAAGTGCTTAGGGTACCCATTGCAGTTGAGTGTCAACCGACTAGCACGTCTTGCAACTAGCATCTGCAAACCATAATACCAAGTAACAATACTTTATACCTTTTTGAAACAAAATCTAAAGAAAAACTTGCTTCCCACTACAGGTATGTTTGGACCACGGATATACTAAGAAAAGAAATTACGAAGGAAAATGGGAAAGAATGAACTTTTAGGGGACAATAAAATCTAGGCTCAAGACCAACAATTTGATTTTTTATATTTATGAAACCTTATATTCATTTATTTATTTTTATTCAATAAATACTACTCCCTCCATCCCATAAAACTTGACCAAGTTTGACCGGCACGTGCATTAATAAAGTAAAAACTGTGTGGTTGAGGTTTGTGTAGAGGAGAGAGAATTAACTAGAACCATAAATTCTTTACTTTAAAGGGAAAGTGGCAACGCTAATGGGACAACCAAAAAAGGAGAGAGGGAGTATGAGATCTGTGTCTGGGTGTGTAAATATTTCTAAAAAAATAAGCTCATTTTATTTTGTAAGATCCAAACATGGCCTACAAGATTGAACTCATTGAGATATAGTATAATCATAACCTGACAGCATTTAAGATTGCCCCCACATGCAGCATAATGCAATGGAGTGCTTCCTGATCCTACAAATAGATGCAGTTCAGAAATTCAAGCTATGGATCATAGTGATAAGAAACAAATATGCATACTTTGATCCTGAAAGAGAAACATGCCTATAAGATCCATGGAAGATCCATAGTGAAAAGTAACAGCTGATATATCCGCATTAAGATCAAGTAGGAGCTGGACACAATCATAATATCCATTCAATGCAGCCATATGTAGAGCAGTAATGCCGCCATCAGCAGCCTTATTCACAAACTTTGACAAACTCCTGCCATAGCAAATCATATGCATAAAGAAGGGTTGGGTCCAAGGACAAAATCTTGTACGAAGTATAAACTAGATTTTGACCTCATTTGGTAGGATAAAGTTAGATGATATGGCTGAATAGATACTTCCTTAAATTGTGGCTGAAATCACTGGTGCTTAGCAATGAGCTAAATTGTTTTATGAGTTAAATTGTCTAAAATGCATTTAAAGTAAAAAAAATCCACTATGGAAAATGGACCGACCAAATCACACACACCAAGGAAAGTAGTCAATTCTCTTGTGCTCTTACAATATATGATTCCAATATAATACTACGTAATTCACTTTTATTAACGCAGACCGAACACGCTGAGTATGTCCCACTCTGAAGTAGGGTATAAAGAGGGTAAAATGTACATAGCCCTTAGTCCCTTACCTCTAACTGTAGGAGTAGAGGGGTTGTTCCCCTGAAGGCACCAAACAAAGGGAAATTTGTGAATATTGTCCTATTCTATTGTGCCTTGTGCATGCATACTTAGATAAACAATATTTATTAGGAAAATGCTGGTGGGAAAAACAATAAATGCTTTATAGAAACAAAAAAATGGCATATAAAACAACTGACTCTACTAAAAGGTTCCTTGTAATAAAAACCTGAGCGATAATGAAAATGAGTTCAGTCATTTTTCTTTATTCAGATATTTCATCCAAAAAAGTGCCTACCACACTCTTTTATTATTATTAGGTAAGTTAGCTATGCAATCAAATAACCAGGCTTTGATAAAACATCTTCACAGGAAGAAAACAGGTGGATGGTTTCTACCAAACGGGCACTAAACCAATATCACATTCAGAGAAATGAACTCCTCTTTGTGCGCATCTTTACTGCAGGTGTTCCCTAGATCTACTATACATGTCTAGTGTCACTAAATCTCTACAAAATTTGTTAAATCTTCGACACATAGTCTCCCAAGTTATGTATGCCAGTCAATGAAGCAAAAATGAACCGCTTACCCTTGTTCGTTCTTGTTTTTTGAATGTAAAGTGTCACTTCTACTGGGATTGGAGTCAGCATTTAGAGATTCAAAAGGGGCACTTGGGACAAAATCAGCCACCACCAATCTCACACACCTAACATGTCCGTGCATTGCAGCAAAATGGAGGGCAGTCCTCCCACTTAGATAATCTGCTCTTGTAACCTACAAGAATGTCACACTGTGATTTTGACTCTTTATACAACCAATTCTTGAAAAAACACATTCAGTAATAACAACAACAACAATAACCAAGCCTTATTCGCAAAAGAGTTTGTGATAGGCTAAGTTGAATGGCAATATGGCATATGATATTGGAGTTGAAAATATACTCATTTGAAACAAAAAATCTTTCTTGTGAGAACTTCCTTGTGATCACAAATTCACGATGCTATAAACTTAGAGTCTGTTTGGTAAATATCATTCAGGCTAAATTTGATGGATTTTGAAAAAACTAGTGTCAAAATAAGAGAAAGGATGTGACAAGAATGCTAAAATGATTAACTGAATAAAAACACCTCTAGCCCTATTTATTTCATTGGTAACCAATTTAGCATGCATAGTAAAAAATAATAATCCCTCCGTCACATAATGTTCTTCCCATATGGAGTAGTTTTTAAACTGTTATTGAGGTAGTGAAATTGTGCATTGTGTGGTTGAGATTCATTTGAAAAGGTAAAATCTATATGAAATCACACAATTCTTTCCTTAAAAGTAACTAAGAATAAATTTGTAGATAATGAATAAAGGAAACCAGGAAGAGTATTTTGGGACAGCAGGAGTAGTGTTTACTAAAAAAAATTGTCTGGCTGATAAGACTTACAAGCCTAAGAAACTGGCTACCAAATGACCACTTATTACTGCATTCATAAGCAAAGATCATAATTTAATACTCGAAAATATGAAAATAAGCAAACAAGAATGAAGAAACTCAGTACAGGCCTACAGGGTAAACTGTAGGCTAAACAAAACTCACATTGCATCTAAAAAGAAGAAGAGTTTGAACAACTTCCCAGTGGCCATACCGGCATGCTTGCATCAATGCCGTCTGAGAAAAAAAAAACCAAAATTGTCAAAGAATCTCAAAATCTAAATTAAAGCTGATCTCCTCCACCAAAAGAAATAATCATCAATTGATTAGCTCAAAGAACACAGATCATATACCTGGCCACAGTAATTCCTTGAATTCACATCAGCTCCATTCTCAAGCAACAATGCCACAATCTAAAAAATCAATTCCCACATTATAATGAATGGCGATAAGCCGATAATAGCAAAAAAAGTCAAAAAAATAAAAAAAGGGATGAACCTCGTTATGGCCCTTAGCGGCTGCAAAATGGAGGGGAGAGTTGAGACCTCCGAAAGTTGAGTACTTGGCTAAATAAGGGTTGCAATCCAGCAACATCTTTGCTTCTACATAGTCGCCGTCTCTTGCCGCCGACACCAATCTCTCCCCCGATGCAGAGCACCCAAAGGAGTTTCCCATGCCACCGTCCCCACCCCCTTTCTCTCTCCTCAATCACTCTCCGAGGAAAATCCAAATTTTGTGAATTTCTGGTCTATATCATTTGTATTGTAGCTCGCAGGATGGAAGAGGGGTTTTCTGTGTGAAGACGTAAAAGGAGGAGGATGGCAATCTGGTCAACTATTGCAGACAAACTAATTTGATGAGGGATGTTAAAAACAAAAACACTAAAGTATAAAGAATATTTTATTCAAAACTTATAACTCGATCGATCAACTTTAAATCTCAAACAAATATGGAAGATTGGTCCTTTGAGATATAAGAATAATTCTTGTAAAGTAATTTGGCCCGTATACCTTGCACTTTACTCCGTATTACTCTATATCTCGCAACTTTTCTTTTTTCGTTGTCCCAAAAAACTTTGCTAATTTTCTATTAAAGTAATTAATTCGTGGTTTTCCACATTTTTCTCTTATCTGCACAAATCTCAGCCACACAATTTTTACTATCTTATTTTTCACCTACTTTGCACTTGACAAAGTCCCCCGGGACGGAAGTAGTATGATTTAGAATATGTTTAGAACTTATCTTGATATTTATTTTTAGCAAATAAAAATGGTTTAATTGTTTGTACTCATAAAATTAATTAACAAAATGTATGATACATGTAGAAAATTAGTGTTACTTAACATGATATCTTTAAAAGTCATACCATAAATTAATGATACATTTAGAAAACTTAATTTTAGCAAACTATTTTATTTTACCCGTTAATTAACAAAGTTATATACTTCAAATCTTTATTTAATCATCTCAAACGACCGATAGTTACTGTATTTTTTGACTATATAAATAATATTTTAGCCTAAAATGTTAGTGTAATTTAACTATAAAATAGTTGATTTTTTTAACGGGTAAAATAAAATAGTTTATTTAATGGTTAATTTCAATTATAATTTAGCTAATTTAATTATAGTACATTTAATTCAATTGTTAGTATACGTTTGGAGACTGGAAGAGAAAAAGTATCATTTTGAGTGCGAACTACTCACGATACAAGTTTTAATATTTATAAATGTCACTTATTATTATCATTATTATTATGATTATGTTGCGATTTAGGTTAAATAAAATGATAAATTCAAGAACTAGAACACAAGAACTTACGTGGTTCACACAATCAGGATGATTGTGCTAGTCCACGACGAACAAGAGAGAACCGTGTATTATTATGTTGGCGTCAGAGTTTACAAGTACATAAGAGTCGTTTAAATAGGTTTAAGAAAACCTAAACACAATTAAGAGCCGCAGGCCCGAAAAAACAAAGTCCATAATTAACTTTTCCCGCATACCCGGTCGGGTAAACCCATGTACCCGGTCGGGTATGTGATCCAGAGAACCTTTCTCCACGCTACTCGATCTGGTAGCCAGGCAGGTAGCCTTCACTGCCAAGATACCCAGTCGGGTAAAATACCCTACCCGGTCGGGTATCACTTCCAGAGAGTTGCCCGGGTAAAACCATCTTCATACCTGGTCGGGTAATCCAACCTACCCGGTCGGGTATATGCTCCATTGTTCAAAACAAGGCTCCATCTTCAACAATCTCCCACTTGGAGGCTTGTTCGACAATCATCTGCCATCCAAGAACATGTATCACCCCCGATCTCTCTCTCTCTCTCTCTCTCTCTCTCTCTCTCTCTCTCTCTCTCTCTCTCTCTCTCTCTCTCTCTCTCTCTCTCTCTCTCTCTCTCTCTCTCTCTCTCTCGTTCACGCCTTCTCATCAAGTATCTGGAAGGCCAGTTGAAGCCATGCATAGCTTCAACTATTTCGTTGTCACTGCCTTGGTAAACATGTCTGCTGGATTCTTCGTACCAAGGATCTTCTTCAAATTTATAGTACCATCTTCAATCAACTGTCGAATGAAATGATACCGCATCTTGACGTGTTTTGTTCTGCTGTGAAACACCGGATTCTTCACGAGATGAATAGCACTCTGGTTGTCTCAATATAGAACGCAATTTCCCTGCTTCATGCCCAACTCCGAAAGAAAGTTCTTTAACCAGATCAACTCCTTGGCTGCTTCAGCAAGGGCCATATATTCTGCTTCTGTGGTTGAAAGAGCTACACTTTTCTGTAGTCTGGACATCCAACTGATTTCCGTACCTCCAATAGTGAATACATACCCCGTAGTGCTATTCCCAGAATCATAACAGCCCCCCAAATCAGCATCGACAAATCCTTCTAGGATTACATCATTCCTCCTGAAACATAGATCAGTTTCAGAAGTGCTTTTCAAGTAGCGCAACAGCCACTTAACTCCTTCCCAATGTTCCTTCCCTGGATTTGACACGAACCTGCTAACAACTCCCACTGCATGAGCAATGTCCGACCTTGTTGACACCATCACGTACATCAAACTGCCAACAGCTGATGCATAAGGAACTTTAGTCATTTCTTCTTTGTCTTCATTGGTCTTTGGAGACTGCTGCTTGGAGAGTTTCAAATGACTCCCTAACAGTGTACTCCTTGGTTTGGCATCCGTCATTCTGAACTTCTCAAGGACCTTCTGAATGTACTTCTACTGTGAAAGCTGTAAAGTACCTTCTACCCTGTCTGTGACTATGCTCATCCTAAGAATCCGTCTCGCTTCCCCTAAATCCTTCATCTCAAATTCTTCGGACAACTTCTTCTTAAGCTTGTTGACCTCCTGCATGTTTGCTCCAGCCACCAACATGTCATCAACATACAAAAGAAGAATAATGTATGATGACTTGAATTTCTTCAAGTAACATCAATGGTCCATCTTGCATCTAGTGTACTCATTCCGCTGCATAAAACTGTCAAACTTCAAGTACCACTGTCTAGGAGCTTGCTTCAGTCCGTATAGACTTTTCTTGAGTTTGCACACAAACTTCTCCTTACCACTCACTGGGAAACCTACTGGTTGAGCCATGTAAATGTCTTCTTCAAGGTTGCCATGAAGAAAGGCAGTCTTCACATCCAGCTGCTCTAAATGCAAATTTTCAGCAGCAACGATACCAAGGATCAACCTGATACTGGTAATCTTCACAACCAGAGAGAAGATTTCATTGTAATCAACCCCCTTCTTCTGTTGAAACCCTTTGACAACTAACCTGGTCTTGTATCTTTTGCTCCCAACTGCTTCATCTTTGATCCTGAACACCCACTTGTTCTCCAAAGTTTTCTTTCCCGGTGGTAGCTTGACTAATGACCAAGTTTGGTTCTTGTCAATTGAATCTAACTCATCCTCCATGGCCTTCTTCCACTATATGGAATCTTTCATGGTCAGCGCCTCTGAGTAAGATTCTGGCTCTCCATTCTCGGTCAGCAACAGGTAATTTACTGAAGGAGAATATCTGTTAGGAGGTCTTATGTTTCTAGTGGACTGTCTAATGTGTGGAGTAGCTGCCTCTGAACTCCCACTATCTTCGTCACTCCCACTATCTTCAGAAATTCATGTATCTCATCACAACCAACAGGTTGTGCTGTGTCATCTTCAGTCATCTCGTCAAACACCACTTGCTGTTTGTTTTCTGGTTGCTTGCCTTTGCTAGAATCTGCTGCAAGACCATCTTTATACAGGGCATTCTCGTTGAAGGTGACATCTCTACTTCTGATAACCTCCTTGTTGTGGTTGTCCCAGAACCTGTAACCCATGTCATCCAACCCGTACCCAATAAAGATACATTTCTTTGCCTTTGCCTCGAGCTTGTCACTATCTGCATCTCTAACTTTGACATAAGAAATACAACCAAAAACTTTCAAGTGATTAAGAGATACCTCATGACCTTTCCATTCCTCTTCTGAAATTTTGAAACCTATGGGAGATGAGGGTCCTCTGTTGATCAAGTATGCTGCTGTGTTCACCGCATCGGCCCAGAACATCTTTGGAAGTCTTGCATGCAATCTCATGCTCCCCGCCCTCTCATTCAGTGTTCTGTTCATCCTCTCTGCAACACCATTTTGCTGTGGTGTTTCTGGAACCATCTTTAGCATTCTTATCCCCTGTTCAGCACAATACTCTACAAACTCTGTGCTACTATACTCTCCCCCATTATCACTCTTTAAACACTTAATCTTAAGATTTGTTTCATTCTCAACTGCAGCTTTGAACTTCTTAAGAGTGTTAAAGACATCAGATTTATTTTTAAGAAAATAAACCCATACCTTCCGTGTAGAGTCGTCAATGAATGTAACATAGTAGCGGGAACCTCCAATCGAAGAGATCTTTGTAGGTCCGTAGACATCTGAATGAATCAACTCCAGCCGCTCAGTCTTGCGTTGTTGTCCTGTCTTCACAAAGGTTACCCTCTTTTGTTTGCCAAGAACACATGGCTCACAAAAGCTCAACTTTGAATTCTTCAAATCTGGGATTTTGCCCTTTGAAGACAGCATCTTCATTCCGTTCTCACTTATGTGCCGAAGTCTTTGGTGCCACAAAGTAGAGACCTCTGCATCTTCAACTGCGGCCTTTGCTCCATCTGTGAACACATCAACCATGTACAGTGTACCATGCTTCTGTCCACGAGCAATGACCAGCTTTTCCTTTGTCACCTTCTATTGCTTGTTGCCAAAACTAACGTTATGGCCTTCCTCATCAAGCAGTCCCACTGAGATCAACATCTTCTTCAGGTCTGGAATATACCTCACATCTTTCAGCCTCCAGGTTGTACCCAAAGTGGTACTGAGATCAACATCCCCAATACCCGTGATCTCCAGGGATTTGTCATCCGCCAAACGAACTCTTCCGCTGTAGGGCCTGAAATTTTTCATCAAATCCCTGCAATGACAAGCATGAAACGACGCACCTGAATCCATGATCCAGGATTCAATTGAATTCTAAACACTACAAATTAGAACATCTTCATAATCATCTGCCATGTTCACCTCCTTCTTGCCTTTTTCTGCAGAGGCTTTTGGGCACTGATTTCTGAAGTGTCCATTCTCCTTGCAATTCCAACAATTGATGTCCTTCCTGTTCTTGGATTGACCTCTCTTCATCGACTTTGATCTTCCTTTCTTGTTACCCCCCTTTAGTGGATTTTCTGCCCCTATCTGCAGCACTCAACAAACTGTTGGAGCTATCCCCCGAACTCCTCCTTCGGATATCCTCACCAAGGATTAAGTCACAAATACCTTCAAAGGTAAGCTTAGTGGTTCCAGCCGAACAACTAACTGTTGTGACTGTACCAGACCAACTATCGGGCAAAGATGATAACAAAAGTAATGCTTGAACTTCATCATCGAATTTAATCTCAACCGAGCCTAATCTGGATATGATTGAATTAAACTCGTTGACGTGATCTGTCACGGTTTCACCTTCCTTCATCCTTGTGTTCACCAACTGTCTCATTAAGAAAACCTTGTTGGACGCTGAGGGTTTCTCGTACATGTTGGATAACGCCTTGAGCAGTCCAAACGTTGTTTTCACGTTGATGATGTTGCAAGCAACGTTTTTCGCCAACGACAACCTCACCACACCAAGAGCCTGTCGATCCAGCAAGTTCCACTCCGCCTCCGCCATTGATTCTGATTTCTTCTCAGACAAGGGTAGATGAAGCTTCTTCTGGTAGAGATAATCCTCGATCTGCATCTTCCAGAAAGCGAAATCTTGACCATCAAATTTATCGATCTTAACCTTCCCTTCGTCAGCCATAGCTCTGATACCACTTGTTGCGATTTAGGTTAAGTAAAACGATAAATTCTAGAACTAGAACACAAGAATATACGTGGTTCACACAATCAGGGTGATTGTGCTAGTCCACGGCGAATGAGAGAGAGCAGTGTATTATTATGTCGGCGTCAGAGTTTACAAGTACATAAGAGTCATGTAAATAGGTTTAAGAAAACCTAAACGCAATTAAGAGCCGCATGCCCGAAAAAACAAAGCCCATAATTAACTTTTCCTGCATACCCGATCGGGTAAACCCATGTACCCGGTCGGGTATGTGATCAAGAGAACCTTTCTCCATGCTACCCGATCTGGTAGCCAGGCGGGTAGCCTTCACTGCCAAGATACCTAGTCGGGTAAAATACCCTACCCGGTCGGGTATCACTTCCAGAGAGTTGCCCGGGTAAAACCATCTTCATACCCGATCGGGTAATCCAACCTACCCGGTCGGGTATATGCTCCAATGTTCAAAACAAGGTTTCGTCTTCAACAGATTATTATTATGATCATCAGCATCGTTGTTGTCATTGTCATCATCATCATTATATACATAGTGTCTAATTTTAAATTCAGATTGTTAATTTAATTTACCCACTAAATGAATTAGAAAATTAGTTTTATCCTTTTTAACTCTTCTGTTATGAGGCAATAAAGGGAGCAAATATGATATCCTTCTCTTCGACTCTGGTTAAATTGGGCCGCTCGATTATTTATACGGGACATGTAGTTTTTCTAATTGGGAGCAGATTTGTGATCTTATTAATTTTTCTAATGGACCAAAGATAGAGATAACATTGTGTCAGTTTTCTTGTTAGGGTGAGAGTTGCTATCCATTCTTTATAAATACTATCAAATATTTTTTATTTTGAAAGTGATTATTTGTGATTTAGACAGTGCTTAGCCAAATAAATTCAAGCTCTTGCTACAAATTCCTAGTTTGTATCTTGTAGAATTATCATCATCATCATATATGTATTGTCCTTTGGTGGCAAATAATGTTTATTTAAAATAAAAATAGCAAACCAAACTTTAAGAACGTGTGTTTTATTATTTTATGGCACACAAATTTGGAGATAATATTCTAGTCGTTGCTTCAACATCATAATAATTAAACAAGACAAAAAGCTTACCTTTTGGTGGCCGTTGAAATATAGAACAACAATAATCTTCATAATTGTAATAGTTCATCAGCATATCGATATGTATTTGGCTTGAGGCAGTCATCTAAGACAAGGCTAGATGAAGCTTCTTCTGGTAAAGATAATCCTCGATCTGCAACTTCCAGAAAGCGAAATCTTGACCATCAAATTTATCGATCTTAACCTTCCCTTAGTCAGCCATAGCTCTGATACCACTTGTTGCGATTTAGGTTAAGTAAAACGATAAATTCAAGAACTAGAACACAAGAATATACGTGGTTCACACAATCAGGGTGATTGTGCTAGTCCACGGCGAATGAGAGAGAGCAGTGTATTATTATGTCGGCGTCAGAGTTTACAAGTACATAAGAGTCGTGTAAATAGGTTTAAGAAAACCTAAACGCAATTAAGAGCCGCATGCCCGAAAAAACAAAGCCCATAATTAACTTTTCCTGCATACCCGGTCGGGTAAACCCATGTACCCGGTCGGGTATGTGATCCAAAGAACCTTTCTCCATGCTACTCGATCTGGTAGCCAGGTGGGTAGCCTTCACTGCCAAGATACCCAGCCGGGTAAAATACCCTACCCAGTCGGGTATCACTTCCAGAGAGTTGCCCGGGTAAAACCATCTTCATACCCGATCGGGTAATCCAACCTACGCGGTCGGGTATATGCTCCAGTGTTCAAAACAAGGTTCCGTCTTCAACAGATTATTATTATGATCATCATCATCATCGTTGTCTTCGTTGTCATCATCATCATCATTATATACGTAGTGTCTAATTTTAAATTCAGATTGTTAATTTAATTTACCCACTAAACGAATTAGAAAATTAGTTTTATCCTTTTTAACTCTTCTGTTATGAGGCAATAAAGGGAGCAAATATGATATCCTTCTCTTCGACTCTGGTTAAATTGGGCCGATCGATTATTTATACGGGGCAGTTAGTTTTTCTAATTGGGAGCAGATTTGTGATCTTATTAATTTTTCTAATGGACCAAAGATAGAAATAACATTGTGTCAGTTTTCTTGTTAGGGTGAGAGTTGCTATCCATTCTTTATAAATACTATCAAATATTTTTTATTTTGAAAGTGATTATTTGTGATTTAGACAGTGCTTAGCCAAATAAATTCAAGCTCTTGCTACAAATTCCTAGTTTGTATCTTGTAGAATTATTATCATCATCATATATGTATTGTCCTTTTGTGGCAAATAATGTTTATTTAAAATAAAAATAGCAAACCAAACTTTAAGAACGTGTGTTTTATTATTTTATGGCACACAAAATTTGGAGATAATATTCTAGTCGTTGCTTCAACATCATAATAATTAAACAAGATGAAAAAGCTTACCTTTTGGTGGCTGTTGAAATATAGAACAACAATAATCTTTATAATTGTAATATTTCATCAACATATCGGTATGTATTTGGCTTGAGGCATTCATCTAAGACTGGTGATATTTTTATTTTATATTTGTATTAAAAATTAATATTGTATAAGAATGAATTATTTTTGTTCAATCATTCATATACTTTTCACCTACAAAATACAAAAGTTCTATTTCAGGATTTTGCAAATAACTAATAATTATTCTTGATTGTAAAATTTAAGAAAAATATATACTCCGTATTACTTAAAATTTATGTTTAAGTATCTTCTTAGCAAAAACGTTTTGATTCAATATCTTCACACTTTCTTAAAGTTCTTAAAGTGCAACAAAACATGAATTAATTAAAGGGATGATACACAAATTTAATTTCTTATTAATGAAGGCAATATATACATGCATTTATGGACATGTAACATTATGATTTGCGGATGACCTTAATTGTATTGGGATGGATGTGTATCATAACATTATGATATTTGTTTGACACAAGATATGTGAAAACTACGGAAGGAATACAAAATGGAGGAGACACCATGATGGACAATACCAATTTCCCTTTACCTTTATTCCACTTTATGTACTTGTTTTCATTCTTGACTCATAATTTTGATAAGGGCCTTCAAATTTTGACCTTATAGAAGCATCCTTTATTTACACTCATATTTGTAATTTTGATAACAGCCTTCAAAATTTTGACCTTATAAAGCATCCTTTCCTTACAATTTACTTAATAATCACATCATTTTCTCATGTCCCAAAGTTAGTGGGACTGAGCTAGCTAGTACATTACATAAATTTTACAAAAATAAAATGCAAGGAAACATAATGAAAAAGAGACTATTTTGTAGAGAGAAAACCTTTAAAATTATTATATATCACTTTAAATACGCTATAAGTGATGTCGTTCACTTGTGATTATAACTGGGTTAGTAAGGATGTTTTTACGTGGACTGTAATTTCTCTCAGACCAGACCAGCTGACCAGTTCAGATCAGACCAGACTTGGATCGTTATAAAAATACAAAGAAACCAGACCACACCAGACCAGACTAGACCAGCAAATTACAATCCAAGTAAAAACATCCTAAATATAATATCTTCAAACAATTTGTTCATAGATTTTTTATTATAAAATCACCAATAGACAACTAATTGACGACCATGCAACTGCGCGGGATAATAACTAACTTAAATGGTGCCATAACCAATGATATTGTTACATATTGGTACATCATCCATTAAAGGGAGAACTACCAAATAAGCCCTTGAACTTTTATACAAAGTGCAAATAAGCCCTTTTATAGGAGGCTCTGTCAGGCCGTCGCCATTTGGGGCGGTTTCCGGTGGAATTTTTTAATGATTTTTTTGAGAATCTTTTTCATTAAGTCTAGTTTACTCATACCAAATTTCAGCTAACAATTCAATCAGGAAGACAGTCAAATGAATTTTTGAAGATAACTGCGTAGTTAGACAACGCAGTATATTTCAGAAAATCATTTTACTGGCTTCTCGATTGAATTTTTAGCTGAAATTTGGTATGGATAAACTAGACTAAATGAAGAAGATGATAAAAAATTTCATATAAAAATTCCACCGGAAACCACCCCAAATGGCGACAGCCGGACAAAGCCTCCTGTAAAAGGGCTTATTTGCATTTTTTATGAAAGTTCGAGGGCTTATTTGATAGTTCTCCCTCTATTAAACGAAACAAACTAGTAGCCAAAGTGTAGCGACTAGTGAAATGATTCATTTCATAGTATCACATAAAATCCGACCATCCTTGTAATGTACCAATAAACATAAAATCCGGCACTATTAAATTATATGGTCTTCATAATATGAGCTCCATATATTTTTTTTTCACTAGAAAATATGTAATTAATTAATTCACACATCATGATTAACAAGTTTGGGTCCCGATTGAGAGCCATGTTGCACGCAAACGCGAAAATCATTAGAAAACGGGAAACGTCAATTTTTGCTCAAAAAATACTTGTTTGGAGAGTTTCCATAGAGTTTCCAAAATGGAAACGTACTCTTTCCCGAGAGTTTCCGTGCTACATAAATTGAGAGTACACATACGAAGATACAAAGTTGAGGGCTCTTAAATCAACAAAGAAGTGTCAAGGGGTATTGAAAGATTAATTTGTAAGCGATGGGGGAAGCAAATAATGGATGGAACATCATTAATTTGGGGAAAATTCCCAAAATTAAAAAAGTTTGAAAATTCCAAAATAGGACTGCCATATTTTTATTTCCAAAATAGGACTAATTATTGCCAACTTTGAAAAATATTGTCATGCTGAAAGTCTGATATTGCCAAAACATGACAGTAATTAGTCTTGTTTTGGAAATAAAAACATGATAGTCCTATTTTGAAATATAGAAACGTTTTTAGTCCTATTTTTAGTAATTTCTCATTAATTTGTAAGCGATGTGGTGGCAGCACATTTGTATGAAAGAAAAGGGTTATGACCAAAAGTCAGGAAGGGTTAATGTGGATTATGTGTTGGAGAAGGGTGAGAAAGTGAATATAAAGAACAAAGACTTGAATTTGGCCAACAAGGCCCAAATATTGGGTTTACCATAGGCATTGGGCAACACTGGACAGTCCAGCCTCAGACCTCACTAACTAGTAAAGAAGAAATTATAATAATATGGGATCACCGTGGGGTAGGGCCGTCTTTATGGTTTTTGGGTTCTAGGCAAAAACTAATAAAAAAAGTACTCTATTTTTTCCCAAGTAATATAGTCTCTAATTTCTTGAGTCATATGAGTTTAATCTACATATAATAACTGTAAATGCAGCTATAGTTCAATGAGAAAATGATGGATTTACGGGAATTCCATTCATCCATTCCCAAAATGCGAATGTCAAAATTATGGTATGATTTTACGGGAAACGAAGTTGGCTAATCCGACTCTTGTAGGGTTTTGTAGGTTTTTGTGGGTTTTTCCTTTTTGGACGTAGAGCTGGGTCAGAAGAAAAAGTCGGATTCATGGAATCCGAAACTGGGTTTTAATTGTGAGAAGGAGAGGTTGGATTTCTCTTATTCGAAAAGGAGAAGTCCAATTTGAAAAAAAGTCGGAAGCTCTGGTGCATGTGTCAGGACTACCCAGCACCCATCCATCATGCGTGTCAGCTTTTAAAGGTCGGATGTGGCTAATCCGAATTTTCAGCCAGCAGCTCCATCTACCCGCTCCACGAAACTGATCTCCCATTTGTCAAAGGAATACCACACGGATTGTGCTTTCCTTAGATCTTAAAAAAAAATATGAACCCTTAAATTTTCCTCAAATCTTCCACTGTTTTGCACGGAAATCCATACTTCCAACCTCAAACTTAACATATTTAAATCTCTTCAATATCATATTCAGCCTACTACCATAAAAATAAATTCAGTTAGAAAAAATTATTGAGTGTTCTTGCTAATTCTATTCTCCGAGTTCTTGAAATAAAGGTTAGAATATAAATTATATCTTTACTCCTTATGATTAATTTTTTGGACTTGTTGTGTTATGTCAGTTTGAATATTTCGAAAATCTTAGTTGCTATTAAGATAGTTGATATATGTCATCCTAAATAAATAACAATAGAAATAATTAGTCGACAACTCATAATTATTTGTAATGTTTCCTTGATAGTAGTTCATAACGTGTATTATAATTGAGCCATAAAAGCAAACATAAATTATAAATGCACTATACTTGTAAAATTTTTACAAGCTCGTCTAGAACTGGTCCTTTTTTAGTTTCTGGCAAGTGTTATGTCTATAACTAGTCATTTTCTAGATTCTGGCACAGTGAGAATATTACTCACTGGCAAGTCTAAAATTTGTATCGGTACATATATTATAATTGCACTATACTGGTATGATTTTTACAAGCTCGTCTAGAACTAGTCTTTTTCTAGTTTCTGGCAAATGTTATGTCTAGAGCTAGTCCTTTTCTAGTTCTGACACAGTGAAAATATTACTCAGTGGCAAGTCTAAAATTTGTATTGGTACATATATTATAATTGCACTATACTGATACGATTTTCACAAGCTCGTCTAGAACTAGTCCTTTTCTAGTTTCTGGCAAATGTTATGTCTAGAACTAGTCCTTTTCTAGTTTCTGGCACAATGATAATATTACACAGTGGCAAGTCTAAAACTTGCATCAGTACATATATTATAATTGCACTATACTGGTACAATTTTCACAACCTCGTCTAGAACTAGTCCTTTTCTAATTTCTGGCATTGTGGTAATATTGTTCAGTAGATAAGCCCAATATCAATGATACATATATTATAATGTAATACTTAACGCTAATATAGTTTAATTGAAAATTTATATGTAATTTATAATTTCATTTAATAAAATATGACATTATAAAACACACACACATATATAACACTAATATATGATTTTTATTGTTAGTTGAGATACGAATGGCGGGACAAATATCACTTATGGACCCAGTTGATCGGTCTGTGCTGGTGATGCCACGTTACGTGCATCGCACTGACCTTATCTCGAATGGTGCTACATCCTTGGATGAGAAGTTAAGATGCAATATATATTGTTCAATGGTGTACAAAGACGGCCCGCGTCATCCAGGAGTGGTAGCGTTGTTGAAGGGATCCGGATTTTATGGCGTCGACGGCATCAGAAGGTTGCAGTTAGACTGGTCGCTTATTACGACATTGGTTGAGATATGGAGACCTGAGACACACGTTTTTCATTTGCCTTTTGGTGAGGTGGGCATCACCTTACAGGACGTAGAAGTGTTGTTGGGGTTGCCTGTCGACGGCGAAGCACTGTCCGGACCTAGGACTAATTCGAAGGCACTTTGGATGTAGATGTGCATGGACTTCGCCGGTTTCACGCCAAACAACAATGACTTAAACATATCTTATATAAGAATGAATGCCATAAAACGTTGGCCAGTACATCAGCACAACACAAATGAGGAACTCATCATCATCACATACACGAGGGTGCTCATTTGGCAACTAGTAGTTGGGTTATTGTTCCCCTCCACTTCTGGGAACAAAATAAAATTGTACTTTTTAGAGTTGTTGCAGGGACCACTCGGTGAAGCACGACGGTGGAGTTGGGGCTCAGTAGTATTGGGATTCCTGTATCACAACATGTGCAAGGCCGCCAAAGTCAACAGGAAAAATATTGGGGGATGCTTGCTTCTATTACAGATTTGGGCGTGGGAGAGATTGCCCATGGTGCGACCGCGAAACATTTTGCCATTTGAGAATCTACATGATATGCGCTATGGTTGCAGGTATAATTTGAAATTTTACATAATAAATATTAGTATATTAAATATATTTGTAGGTCATAGTATAATAACTTAGTTTTATGAAGGTGGGCGTCTCGGCACAATTGGGAACAAAGTTCTCGGCACAATTGGGAACAAAGTTCTCGTTTATCGGGATCAGTTGGACGGGATCCGAGAGAACGAGGTTATAATTAATAATATCATTTTAGTTTAATAAAAAATTAATATATATTTAAATTAACTTCTAATAATATTGCTCCAGTTCGTGTGGCTCCCATATACATTACAAGACCTCCCTTGGTTCTGCGTCGCGGGAATAGAATTGTGGACATCTAATGTCATGCTTATATATTGTGACATTTCGGAGATGTACTATCCCGATAGATTTTGTCGTCAATTCTGTGCAATGCAACATATTCCTCTCGCAGCGGAATCACAAGCTAGACACCATGCAAGTGGTGCAAAAAATTCTAGATGGTCATCGACAGTATGGGAGGAAAGGCACAATCGTCGTATCGCAATTGATTTCGTTGATGATCTCACCTACACTCCTGCGTACCGTGAATGATATGAAAGGTTCGGGAAACGACGGATTTGCAATCCGTTACAAGGTCGACCTACAATGGGTTATGTACCTACAACGGGTTATGTACCCACTCTCAACCACAAATAATTTTGATCTCAAAAAAATATCCCGGGTACAAAACCGTACACATTCCTCCCACTTTAAATTAAATCAATCAACTTTTACTTTTTCTGACAGATTCCCTGTCACTTCGGTAACCAATAATTCTACACAACATTCAATTGTTTTCAAACACTTATTATTCGAAATAATTTAAACCACTTTCTCCCAACCACTTGCACCCACCTAAACCCACTCCCTACCACCAATAATTTTGATCTCAAAAAAATATCCCGAGTACAAAACTGTACAGATTCCTTCTACTTTAAATTAAATCAATCAACTTTTACTCTTTCTGACAGATTCCCTGTCACTTCGGTAAGCAATAATTCTACACAACATTCAATTTTTTCAAACAGTTATTATTCGAAATAATTTAAACCACTTTCTCCCAACCACTTGCACCCACCTAAACTCACTCTCAACCACAAATAATTTTGATCTCAAAAAAAAAATCCCGGGTACAAAAGTGTACAGATTCCTTCTATTTTAAATTAAATCAATCAACTTTTATGTTTGCTATCAGTTTCCCTGTCACTTCGGTAACCAATAATTCTACACAACATTCAATTTTTTTTCAAACACTTATTATTCGAAATAATTTAAACCACTTTCTGCCAACCACTTGCACCCACCTAAACTCACTCCCAACCACCAATAATTTTGATCTCGAAAAAATATTCCAGGTACAAAATTATACAGATTCCTCTCACTTTAAATAACATCAATCAACTTTTATGTTTTCTAACAGTTTCCCTGTCACTTCGGTAACCAATAATTCTACACAACATTCAATTTTTTTTTTCAAACACTTATTATTCGAAATAATTTAAACCACTTTCTTCCAACCACTTGCACCAACCTAAACTCACTCCCAATCACCAATAATTTTGATCTCAAAAAACATCACGGGTACAAAAGTGTATAGATTCCTCCCACTTTAAATTAAATCAATTAACTTTTACTTTTTCTGATATATTCTCTGTCACTTGAGTAACTAATAATTTTACACAACATTCAATTTTTTTCAAACACTTCCTTTCAACCACTGGCACCCAACTACTCCTAACTATTATTAAAGAAATTACACATACCTTTCCTACAGAGTACTATAAAAGGCTTATCACTATTCTCAATCACCATATTAGCTATCAATCACCCACTTCTTAGAGTTCCTAGCTATCTATCATCAACTTTATATTTCCTACGATATTACTTACCATATACAAAAAAAAACGGTGACTGATCAGAACACTCTCGTTTTTGTCCACGGGAATGGCTCTATTATTATGAAAGATGATGAAGTAGAGTATTCCATTCCTCCGAGTGCAGCACTCTTAATCAGCAACGACGATGGTTTTAACGCTATAAACGAGCGGATTGTCAAAAAGTGCGCATAGAGAGGTTTTGGAGAAATTATATCCATTCACGGAAAATTACCAAAGTACAAAAATCGTGTATATGTGGCATCAAGACTGTGGCCCATCCATGATGATGATACTTGGAAGCAATTTTTCCGACTTGCTGAAAGAGAGTATGAAGAATTACATATTTTCCTGGATGCACGAAGCATCTCTATAGTCCAACCACAAATATCAACATAGGGAGGAGGTGACACCCACAATTTTGAGACTTTTCACAACATCCACTCCCACGATGACGGACCATCAACGAGATACGACGGACGCTATAACCCGCATGCTTTTGAAGCGGAACATGGCCCTTCAACAACATATGATGAGGAAGATGATCCAGATTATGAACAATTTTCTGGAGATGACGATGCAACAACAAATTCCGACGATAGTGATGACGCTCATGACACAACATGGGCCAATATTGAACTGGAACAACCATATGTTGAACCAGCAAATCGTGATAATGACACTATTACGGTCGGCAAAATATACGATTCATACGACTTACTGAAAGAAGCTGTAGCAATAGAAAATATTCGGCAATCTCGAATTTTTAAGACACAAGACAAACGTGTCAGATCGTGGAAGGCAGTTTGCATCTATGGTTACACCCTACTTATTTTTAAAACAACATTTTTTAATATATTTTTTATTTAATAGCATGCAAGTTTATTAAAACAATATCCTTTTTATTAACCAAATAAGGTTAAAACCCCAATGTTTAATTCTTTTCAATCGAAATGTGATGTTTTCAAAATTATAATTATTCATAATATTATTTGCTAAAATATCTTAGCCTTAAAAATATAAGGAATATTTAATTAATTGCCTACAAAGAATTATATATAGCGAATTGATGAAAAAAAAATAACTTTCAGAGAGATGCAGAGACAGATTGGATTAAGGAAATAAATATGCAACTTTCCATTTAATTTGAGTTTATTAAATATGTATCATAATCCTAAAAACTTATAAATATGAATCATGGCTTGTACCCCTCAATTGTGTCAATTGTTGTGTGCATAGTAAAATTGCACATTACATTAAATGTATTGTACTGCTCTTAATATCCAAAGGTTAAAAAAACACCTCTAAACCATTAGTTATATAATGACAACTTATTATGTTTTTATAACTACTAGTATTATACCCGTGCGATGCACGGGAAAATATATTTCTCATATGAAAAAAGTAAGTCTTCTAATAACACATATACATATACTCCGTAGTTTATAATTTTCCCACATAAGAATTCAAATTATTGTAATTGTGATCCTTTGAGGGGTGACATGTACAATGTTGGCGAGACTCTAATTTACAACGATTTAGACAAATGAATGATGACATTTACACATTTAAAAATACGGGGACTAAAATTCAATATGAGCACTATTTGAGGGATGGAAAGTGCGACATTCTCATTTTACATAAATTAAACAATTTTCTGTTTTTTGTGATCAATGATACATTTTTAATACTTTTGTATGATCAATCATAAACCGAATACTTTTCTAGTGTAACACATAATTTTATTGCAAATCGTTACACCAAAGGAATTCACTCAAAAATGGGAAGTTTTATTTGATTATATTTTAAATAAATATGATTTCAAATATTAAAAGAGAATTATTTCCAAGGTATAATCAAGTGTTATGAAGATTTACAATATGTATTTTACAGCTCTTCTAATTGAAACATGAGTTTCAGGAACTGCACTTAAGCCTAACATATGTAAGATTTTATTTCTGATAAGAATTTTACTTTTCACAATATATTATTGTATTGATGTCAAAATTAAATAAATGTTGTAAGTTAAATCTTCATTTAAGTTTTAACACTACCTTAATAAAAAAAATCTAGCTACACTCAACAGTACTACTACGTATATATCAAGAGTTATGTAATACTTGCCTTTTATTTAAATACTTCGTATATAATTATATCCAAATAGTTTTGTAATTATGAGAAAGTTTATTAAATAATTTTGCTTCTGATTCGATATATGTCATACTTCTTTTAATGTTTTCATTTTAATTGTGTCTAAATCAACAGTTCATCAGTGTCTTCAATGATATAAAGGTAGATAAAACTAACACACATGTGGCAATGAGCCAATGAAATAAGTCTTAGAAATAGCAAAAAGTTATCTTTATAGAAATTGCTATAAATTGAGAGAAAAAATGTTTTGAAATTCCAAAAGAGGAGTATCATGTTTTTTATTCCTTGAATAGGAGTAATCTGCCAAGTTTGAAAAAAAAGCCATGTTTAAAACCTAATAATACCAAATTTGGCAGAAATTTGTTCATCCATATTCAAGGAATGGGGGTGAATTCCCCAAATAGGAGTAAAACATAGGCAAAATACAAAAATAGGAGAACCATGTTTTGAATAGACGTAACTTTAGTGTTTGGACAAGTATATACCCAAACCCAAGCTCCAACAAATTTCATTAATAGTTAAAACATAAAAGAAATACTCCGTAAGATTAATTAATTTATAATAAAATTCTAAAAAAACACAAAAATATCAAATAAAATATACTCCGTATTAAATAAAATAAAAAATTATTAAAATAAAAAAGTAAAAAATAAAAAACTAAAAAAATTTAAAATTTTTAAAAAAATATAAAAAAAATATGTAGGCGTTTGCCGCCGCCTCAACAACCTCCAGCACCACCAACTCCGACCACCGAAAAAAATGTCAACATTTTCCCGAAATGCCATCAAGATGACAGATTTTGAGAAAATTTGGCATTTTCAAAGAGTAAAACTGCCATCTTTATGGCATTTTCAAAGAAAAATGACAATTTTTACATAAAATGACATTTTTTACGCCGATCGGAGGTGACATTGTTGGGTGATGACCGAGGCTGCGGGAGAGGCTTGCATAATTTTTTTTTATATTTTTTAATGCAATTTATCTCTTTTTTATTTATTTTTAAAGTTTTTTTTACAAAAATACATTTTTAATATTTAATATTTTAATATTGTTGGGATGAACTTAGATTATTTTTAAAAATTAAATGGCCTGCATAAAGGTTTCATTTCTAGTGAATGAACTTAGATTTTTTTAATAGGATCAAATAAGTTACTCGTATATTTTAGAATTAACTAAGTTAGGGATATTAAGGGTACAAAATTAATGTTTACTCCTATTGAAGAAAGTTTTAAGTTTTACTCATATTTGTGTAATTATGTTTATGTTTACTCCTATATTGGGCAATTTCTCAATAAAAAACATGATAGTCCTATTTTGCAATTTCAAAATTTTTTTAATCATACTTAGGGAATTCTTGGTTATCTTTGTTACTACTCCGTAATACAGAGTACTTAGGGAGTGTTTGCAATAGCTTTAAAAAAGCATTTCTCGGCTTTTGGCTTAAAAAAGCTAAAATTATTGTTTTCAAATGATAACTTGTACTTAAAAAAGCGTTTTCGGCTTTTGTGTGAAAAGTGCTTTTTACTTTTTCCAATTACACAAAAAACACTTATTTTATCAAACACTACTAAGTTTTACTTTTCAAAATCACTTAATCTGCCAAGGAGCCATAACTACCGATTTTCAATCTGGGCCGCATCTCTGGCCCACCTATCCGCCGTTGAACAGTTCTAACATAGATAGAGTTTGGCTAGAATGACGGCCAGTCATGTCACCTAAAGTCGGCTCCGCTCTCCTTTCACAAAGCTCCGGCGAAGAATAATCGGCGACGATGATCATCTTCTTCGATTAAAATTAATAGACACCTTTCATTACATTTCCATGGAGCCAAGATTCAAGGCCACTACCTGTATTATAATCATAGACCTGTCAAGCAATAAAAAGGGACAGCCATAAAATCTAAATTATACGGAGTATCCTCTTTTCAAAGCAAATGATATTCAACATTCATTGGTCCAATATTTTATATCCTTGATGCTTAAATTAACTTGGCTTTATGAGCATTTCTACGTTAGTTACTCAATATATGGGCAAACTAATGTACTCCAAGGGGTGGTCATCATGCATGCTGATATTTATTCAATAGGAGTATTAATTAACAACTTTCATAATTACTTTTGGGAATGCCAAAAGATAGTTCAACCATTATTTGACAATTCAACGTAATCAATGGATTACTTCAAAATCACCGAACAACATGCTCTTGGAATCCGAAAAGACACACATAAATGCTAGCTTATAAGGTCATATATTTTTTAGACACGTTTTTTCCCGCCCAACGCCCCTTGTCTTCCCTCTTTGGGACTTTTGTGTTTTACTATATTATATAGATTCATTAGTGTGACATGCAAATACGTCTGAGATTTGGACATTATAGGGAATACATCCGTACCATTTAAGCTATGTCATTTGTATATTTCCATTCCTTCATATTTACTTTTTTATATTTGTAAAATCACACAATTTATGCAAATACGTTCTAACTACTTGTTTAGGCCAAAATGAAACTTTAGGTCCGATTCTTTTTAGGGAAAATTCTCAAATAAGAGTAAAAAAGTTTAAAATAAAATTTCAAAATAGAATTGTCATGTTTGTATTCCCAAAATAAGAGTAATTACTGTCTTGTTTGGAAAATATTGTCATCTTAAAAATCTGGTGCTGCCAAAACATGGCAACAATTAGTCTTACTTTGAGAATAAAAACATGATAGTCCTATTTTGAAATATACAAAAGTTTTTTATCCTACTTAAGGTAATTTTCCTTCTTTTTATTCATCACATTTAACTATTAGTTAACTTTAAGATCATAAAAAAACTGAAAATTTCAAGATTTAATATGATTTTAATGATAAATTCACCGTTGAATAAGTGTTGGAGGTGAAAAATGAATTTAAAAAATGTACTTTCAAATGAAATTAAGAACTAATAGTTAACTCTAATGATTAAAAAAAGGACTACATACTTCATTTTTGGCCTTGTTGGGTTCTCTCCTTAATTGAGAAGTTGACAAGAATTCTAGAATATTGTGGAGATGTCTAGAATTCTCTAGATGTGTGTAGAAACATATTGAATGTTCTAGAATATTCTGGAGCTTTCTAGAGAGACGTGAAATTATCTAGAAGCGTGCGATAGAGTGTAGAATATTCTAGAATATTGTGGAGTTTTCTAAAGGAGTGTGGAACTCTCTAGAACCTTGTGGAAGCATGTGAAAGCTTCTAGAACATTCTAAAGAAACGTGGAGTCCTCTGGATCCTTCTAGAAGATTGGAGAAACTTGTGGATACTTCTTGGAAGACTTTAGAAGTGTAGTGGAGTATAGAAAGTTCTAGAGAAGCTTTAAGAAGAGTAGTATAAATAGGAGTGAGACTCTTCATTCCTAGGAGAAGGTCTCAAGTGAGAGCTTTGTGAGTGAGCCTAGACAGAGTCTTGAGTGAAAGCCTTGCGAGAGCCTCCTTAAGTGATGAGAGAGAGCCTTGAGGAGGGCTCTTGAGTGAGTGAGTGTCTTCTTGAAAGATGGGTGTGAGAGTGAAGTAGTCTCATATACAAAGAGTGAAGTGAGCTACATGTTTACTTGTATAATACAAAGTGTTATTGATAGATGAAGCCTTTGTATTACGAGTGTGTGGGTGAGTGTACAAGAATGCTTTGAGCTGGTGATCCTGGAAGAGATCATGGGTCGTGTTTTTCCCAAACAGGCCTAAAATGAAGAACTACCTTACATATATCACGTCAAGTAGTTCTGATAGGATCATTATTATCACTATAAATATGTATATATTTATTTATTTATTTATGCTATGCCTCACGTGTCACAAGTAGGGATGGACTGGGACGAGCCAGCCCGACCCATCACTATGCAGGCCCGACCCGACCCGCCGGGCGGTACCGGGACCGGTATTGGAGGCCCGAACTGGGAATTTGAGGGGCGGGCTGCGGGACAGTGAAAGTGGTGACCGGTCCAGGCCTAACGGCGACTTTTTTTTTTAAAAATATTGTTTAAATCATTTAATGGCTTTGCAGCCTATGGTGGGGTGGCCTTACGACTCTATAGCCATTGGAGAGGTCTGCGGGGTTGCGGTGGGGGTAAAAAAATCTATAAATACTCCTATTTTCAAAACATTTTTCTACACCTATTCTCCAATTCTTCGTACTCTCTAATACTCTCTAATCATCTCCATCTTCATCTTCTCCAATTCTCTCTACACCTAATTAATATATATTATACGTAGTATCAATTTAAATTAGTTATACAATTATTATATCTACTTATATATTTATTATCTACATATAAATACATATATTATATTATATATATTTATTATCTACTTAATATATACTTATTATCTACTTATTATATACTTGTTATTTACTTATATTTACATATCACATCTCATTAATATATTTAAGTGTATATATTAAATTATTAAATATAAATGTATTACTCGTCTTCTAGTAGTATACTTATATATTATATACTATAAACATTATATTATATATTAGTTATACATTTATTATATCTACTTATATACTTATTATCTACTTATAAATACATACTCCGTATATTATATCTACTCATATTTATTTTCTTCTTAATATATACTCCCTCCGTCCCGCAAAGAAGTTCACGGTTTGACCTACACATATATTAAGGAAATAAACTTACCGGTGGGTAAATTTTACTGTTTTGACACTGTTTTGCACTGTTTGGCACTGTTTTGATGTAGATAACTTCCCATTTAAGGAAAGGGGAACTTCTTTTTTGGGACTGCTAAAAAAGGAATGCGAGAACTTCTTTGCAGGACAGAGGGAGTACTTTATATCTACTTAATATCTACTTATTATATACGTATATATTATGTACTATAAACACTATATTATATATTAGTTACACTTTAATTAATATTGGTTAAATTTATCTTATTACTCACACACTCACACTCACATTAATTAGTATACACATTCATACATTTTTCCTATTAGTTACATTTTTCATTAAACTAGTTGGAATTTTAGTTAATTTTACTACACTTGTTATATTGAATTATTAAACTAGTTGCAATTTTAGTTAATTTACTACACTTTTTAGATTAAAATATAAAATTAGTTGCAATTTTAGTTAATTAAACTATTTAACTAGTTGGAATTTTAGTTAATTTTACTACACTTGTTATATGGAATTATTAAACTAGTTGCAATTTTAGTTAATTTAGTACACTTGTTAGATTAAAATATAAAACTAGTTGCAATTTTAGTTAATTAAACTATTAAACTAGTTAGAGTTTTAGTTAATTTTACTACACTTGTTATATTGAATTATTAAACTAGTTGCAATTTTATTTAATTTACTACACTTGTTATATTAACATTTGTTGGATTAAAGTATTTATTATACTACTTGTAATTTTGCTTTAATTTTACTAGTCACATTTTAATTAAAAAAGTCACATTTTTATATTATAATTACATTACTTACATTTTAATTTAAAAGTCACATTTTTTAGTATTGTTACAAATTACTTACATTTGTTATTACTTGCATTGTTTTTGTACTCACATAACATATTTGTTAGAATTTAATATTTGTTATATTTTAAGATGGAACGTGGTAGACATTCTGTATATATGGGTAACCTCCAACGCAATCGAAAAAAGGAGATTGGGAAGACCCATCCTCATTCACGATGCAAAGGTAAAGGACATGTTGGGTATTCTTTTCAAAGCCGGGATGATTTTGAAACGGATTACCAACAGAGAGATGCGGATGCGATGTCCGATGCACAACTACAACAACTATTGGCCCAACAAGATGAGCACTTTTATCAAGAACATGACATCCCCGACATTGAGGAAGAGCTTGAGAATGAGGACGCGAAGGAGGAGGATCCTCCGACGGCCGAGGACGAACAAGGCGGCTCTCAAACCCCGGACGATGACACCCACGAAGAGGACGAGGCTGGTTCATCCCAATTCGATAAGAATGGTGAATCTCTCCTTATGAAAAATAATTATAAAAAGTGGAAGGACCCGGCAACTGAGAAGTCGTACGCAACTTGCAAGCATTTTAAGGGGGTGTTTGGAACTGATTCTGCTTCTGCTTCTTTTTTAAAGCAGAAGCAGAATCAGAATCAGTTTTCAGAAGCTGGTACCCCCCAGCTTCTAAAAAAACTGATTCTAGGAGTAAATTAGAGCACCAGAATCACTTCTGCATTTTCACCCAAACACTCCAACTTCTGCTTTTGCTCCCTGAAGGAGCAGAAGCAGTTTTAAGAATCGGATCCAAACACCTCCTAAGAAAGATATTAGCTTGGGGATTTCACAAGGAAACGACATTGCCGATAGACATATTAAGGTCCGTCACCCCGTGGAGTATGCCAAATTAAAAGGCAAGGGGAAGCAAACTCAAATATCAAGTATTGCAACTGGCCAACCCTATGGTAATTTCTCTTATGATGATTCCAAACATTTAACTGTTATGTCTCACTTAATTGTTGAAAAAAATTTGTCTTTTATTTTTTGTGAAAGTCTTACTTTAAAAGCTTATGCTCAAGGTTCTTTAAATCATCAATTTTGAAATTATAGTCGCAAAATCATTAAAAAAGAAGTTATAAGATAATATGGTTTGGAAAAGGAGAAATTACAAATGTTTTTCGCAAACTTTGATGGGTGTGTTAGTATTTGTAGTGACATATGGGAGGATAATCATCATCATTTCTATTATTTGGGTGTCACTGCACATTATATTGATGATGAATGACAAATGCATAAACGTGTTCTTGCTTTTCATTAATTTAATGATCAACACACCGCTGATAATATTTATATTCTCATTGAGCCGTATTTAATTGAATATAATTTGATTGATAAGGTGTTTGCTATGAGTTTTGATAATGCTAGTAATAATAGTGATGTTAGATTGCATGAATTATGTGGTTCTTTTACTTTGATGGGTAGGTTTTTTCATTAGCGTTGTGCATGTCATTTTCTCAATTTATATGTAAAAGACGGGCTAGCCGCGTTAGGAGATGCTATGAAGATAGTGAAAAGGGGAATTAGACTTATTTGGGCTAGTAATCCACTAAAAATGCAATGACGTCAATTTTTGAGATATAGACGTGTGAAATATTGTCAATTTCTTAAAAATTTGTCTATTCGCTAGAATAGTACTCATAACTTAATTGCTGTACTTGTTAGATTTAAAGACCGTTTTCCTGCTTTTTTAAAAGAATATGCTAACTATATTATAAATCCGACTGACATCGACACTATGGAAAAAATTGTCAATGTTTTGGTATATTTAAATAATGCAACTCAAACTTTTAGTCATGTTTATAAACCTACCGCAAACCAATTTTTTGTTGAAGTTGTTAATCTCGCTGGTGCTTTTGCTGAATTTTCCGATGCCCCTTACGTTCATCATTTTTATTCTTACATGAAAGAAAAGTTTTTAAAATATTATTCACATATTCAGCATGTGAATATGCTTCTTCTGGGGTTGGAGGAGGGCATGACTTTGAAAAGAGCTAAGTGGAGGGCGACGAGTATTCATGTGGAGGAGTGATCTTGTATCATCTTTTCCCCTCATCTTTTTTTCCTTGTTTTTTATCCTTATATATAAGCATTATTTGTATCCTTTTTATTTTATCATTTTTATGTATATTCATCTCTTTTTATATTCTTTTTATAATAGCTTATCTTTTTTATCTTTATTTTCTTTCTTTTCCATTTGATGGTGATATCATGTATCGATTCATGTTAGCCGACCCCAATATCTTTTGGGACTAAGGCTTGAATGTTGTTGTTGTATTCACATATTCGGCATATATATGGTATTGCATTTATTCTTGATCCTCGTTTCAAACTTAATGCTTTTCAAAATTGTTTAGAGTACTATTATGCTTCTTTTTTTGGTCAATTTCCTATGTACAAAGATAACTCATAGATCATAAAGAGCAATACAACGAGTTTAGTAATTTATTTCATCAATTATATAATGAGTTGCATGCACAATATGAGAACACAACCCCCCTCCCCCCCCCCCATCACAAACATTTTATTCATCTAAAGGAAAATCATTTTTGAAATCTACATTTGGCAATTTTATGAAAAAAGGTAAAACAACTCCCGTTGTTGCACAAAGCTCAGTTAATGAGCTTTCTTTATATCTAACGTTTCCTATTGACTATGAAGACGAGAATGACTTTGACGTTCTGAAGTGGTGGAAGGAAAAAGAAAGAACGTTCTCGATTTTATCAAAGATGGCCAAGCAAGTGCTAGCAATGCCGATATCAATAGTTACAATGGAACACGAATTTAGTGCGGCCGACAACGTTCTAACGGATTGTAGAACGAGATTGAACGCAAAATCTTTTGAGACACTTGTTTGCTTCCACGATTGGTTGAAGGCCGAACGTAGAACTCAAGAACTTAGGGCATCTCCAATGCTACAATGTGCATGGTGCACATGTGGCATTAGAGATAAGGGAGAATTCCCTAAATAGGAGTAAAAAAGTGTTAAAATTCCAAAATAGGAGTATCATGTTTTTTATTCCTTGAATAAGAGTAAATTTCTACCAAGTTTGGCAGATTACATGACCTATTCATGGCATTTTTTTTCAAACTTGGCAGATTACTCCTATCCAGGGAATAAAAAATATGATACTCCTATTTTGGAATTTCAAAACGTTTTTGCTCCTATTTAGAGCAATTTCTATTGAGATAACCACATAAATATTAGTAAATAAATTCTTATATCCTTATTTAAATGGTTTTATGCAGTTTTTGTAAGTTTTTCTCCATAATGTCAAGAAGACCGTCTAGATGTTGACATTACAAGGTAAAACTTACTAAAATTGTATAAAATCATTCAAATAAGGAGTGAGATGATTTATTTGCTAATATTTTTGTAATTATCTTTCATACCACATGTGCTCCGTGCAAACTATAGCATTGAAGATGCTCTTAGCATCACCCCCACGTGCCACTTCATGGTGAAACAACAACCATGAAGTGTATTTAATGTTTTTGGGAAATGTATTTAATGTTTTAAATTTTTCTCAATTCTCAATTGTAGTTCATATTTCAAATAAATTTACTTTAACTTTTTATTGTCTAGCACTACTAGAAATAATTTTTAAACAAGATTTCAAAAAATAATACTTCCTCCGTTCTTTAATTCTTGCAACATTGTGACTTTTGCACTATTCACAGATCTTACTTTGACCACAATTTTATACTAATATACATAATCAAATTATTTCGTATAAAATGTTATTGAATTTCTATCAATGTGAATTTCCAAAATATCAACTCTTTATAATGTTTACTAATACATAATTAAATACTACGTATAAGTACAGTCAAAGTTGTGTATTGACAAACGTGAAACTGTGAAAGTCAAAGTGTTGCAAGAATTAAAGAACGGAGGATAATATAAAATCCCAGCCCAGCCCGACCCGGGTAGACCGGCCCGGCCCGGTAGAATCCCAAGCCAGTACCGAGCCTTAAGCCCAAAATTTTAGTACCACCTAAACCCGTCCTGGGGGGCGGTCCAACCCTAGTCACAAGAGGTTAACTCAAACTCGACTCAAATGCTTAGCAACCCAACTATATATCATCACCCGGGCCACCCCTAGTTGGGTTGCTAATAGATTTTTCACTACATGTTAGTATGTTACCTGATACTCGTATTTATATGCACGCACGCACGCACATTGACACATATATAGGTTGTTTTCTCAGATCACTACAAAGATTACACTCCATATCACAGTTCTCTCGGTTTTAGTATTATTAACTTTTATCAAAAGTATAGATGGCAAATTTTAAAAAATATTAAAATCAGTGCAGTGATTAAGAAATTATAACCCACAGAGTAACTTAAAAGTCCAACAAAATAGTCCAGAAGCAGCACAATGACAAATGAGTCCCTCGCCACAATACAGCCACTTCAAAGACAAAAAAAATAAGTGCTACAAGGAGCTCTGTCTGATTCTTATCATCTTTACGGATCACCGGAGTCAATACCCGAACCACAACCCTCCCGTTGATTTGCCTCAAAGACCTCAACCCATCTTGAGGGTCCATGTTCGGTTCGTTCTTGACTCAAAACCCTCCTAGCCCACCGTATGTTGTCACCTTCCAATATATATGCTATATTATATATATATGCAAGGGCTCTTTACTTGGCCAACAAAAAGAAAAAGAAAATGTGCCCTTGTTCCGTCAGTTGCAAAGGAAGGCAGCCTTGATATCCAAAACCATACGTGAGATAAGTGCGTTAACAGTCTCGACCGACTCCAACGTAAGCTTTGCTCCTGGCGAGCTGCTCACTAACATTTGGAACCCGACGGTCAGTAAAGATCCGTTGCTGTCATTGCCTTCTATTGAAGGGGCTCCTTTGGAATCATCCAACCAACCAGTGTTGTTAAAACAGTCTGAAACTATGGAGAATCCAGATGGAAGGAGAGCCACACAGGAAGAATCCCCTCCATTCATCACAAGTGTCATTTCTTGTGCACCCACTGAAGCGTATGTTATGATGGACCCAGATACGTCAGTGCACGACTCTTGCAACATCAACATGCTATTCTGATTCACACTAGCTGAAGCAGTCTGCACGTCAAAAAGGCCAAAAAGTCAAGATGGTGCTTCACAAAGGAGAACGAAAAAGCTACAGTTTTGGCCTCAACTTTTAGGTCATTCCTACTTTCGGACCCTGGCCTATAGTCTTTCCGACCACTTATCCCGCCAATCTCCTTACAATTTTAAGTTAGTTTTTACCGGAGATGTCGAAAAAAGACCAAAGCTACAAAGAATCAGCAAGTAAAAGTGAAAAAAGTAAAAGTTAGGGACCAAAATAGAAAATATTTAATAGTTGTAGGACCAAAAGTTCAACTTTTCCATATGAGAGATGACAGGAACTCATTGGAGAATGTCTCTCGAATGATAACTTGTTATACTTGCATTAGTGTCAACCTTATTTGGTAAACTTTGCACTTACAATTAGTCTTAAAATTTGAGCTTTTACATCCCCATGATTTCCCTTAATATTTGAGTTTGCACTTCATTTTGGGGTGCATGCTCAAAGAAATAGAATACAGGGTGCAATGTCAAATATTCTGACAAACCATGTGGTGTAAAAAAACCAACTTTTTAGACAAAACATCATCAAATTTAAAATGGACCATTTTTTGTGCATTTTGACACAAAGCATGACTCTTACTGTTCGCACAATAAGTGTGGATTTAACGGAGTTCAAAAAGTTTGTGCACTAACGTTTCGATAAATAGAGATTCTGTTGGCAGGATCGGTCTGGCCCTTAGAAATGTGGATCATCTGTTGCAAGGCACCATTGGACAAGACATCCCACTGGTTCCTGGTTTCTTCACTCCTTAGGAAATCAAACAAGCGCAGCCTTGTAATCGGCAACCAAATGGTCTTGGTTGCACTTAACACCACTCCCGGCGGCTCTCCCGGCTCTCCTTGACTCTTACGCATGCTCAACCTAACAGCAGCAGGATCATTTCCGTTCCCGGTTTGGATTGGATCCCACCTGTACATGTTTGCACAGACGACAGCGCAAAAGCTACGGGTCATGCGCTGTGCCAATTGCACAATACTCCTCCTGCCACCTGGACTAATAACTGCAATTGCATGTTTGATGATTAGCTTCCGTCAGAATTTTCAACCACTAAACTCCATAAACAATTTATTTAGAATAACCAAGTTTAGGTGTCTGTTTGGATGTAAGAAAGAAAAAGGCAGGCATAGAAAGAAGGGAAGTAGATGGAAACTTTGAAAGGATGGAAATTTAGGGTGGGGGTTTGTTGAGACTTGAGAGTCAATGAATCAATTTTAGGTACTAGCTCTAACTCATTATATTGCTATATTTCAAATGTACATAAGCTAATAAATACTAGTATGTGATAGTTTCAAAAAGTTCTGATCAAATTGTATTATCGTAACTGTTGAGGAAGCTAAAACTTAACATTAAAAAACTACTTTATTTCCATGCCATTTTCTGCATTCCAAAAACAGCCTAAAAGAATATTACTTTTTATGTTTGTTTTTATCATTGAAAATGTGAAGGAAAGTGACACATGAATAGATGGAAAAACATATATTAAGGACTGTAACTCTATATAATAGAAGAATAAGATTGGAAAAGAGTAAAATATATTAATCAAGTATGAATTTTCAACTCTATCATGTATTGTCCATCAACTATTCTTCTCTTCTCTTTTTCTCTCAATTTTCCTTATTATGTTTCTTCTCAAGCATTTCCCAGATTCCAAAAAGATCCTTTAAAGTACAGGGGTAAAAGCTGAAAGACCTGAACTTTCTGCACTAGGAATAGAGGGAGACATGATGACAGCTAAGCACTCGCATTGCCTCTGTAGGGTGGCAAGCCACCTTTGTGCTCCAAGACCCACACCAGACCTTATCAATGGTTTTAAGAAATTGTGGACCATACTCTCGTCATATTCCATATGTTGAATCCATAAAACCTGAAAAACGAAGTTCCTATATTATATTACTCGATTACAAATACAAGCCATTTTGCACTCTTTTTTGCTGATCTTGAATTAAAATATTTTTTACTTGCCTTCGAATAACCATTCTGTAAATCTTGGACAATGCAGCCTGAAGGAAGCATTCTGCAGCTTTGAAATTCATGTGGTTGTGAGCCATCCACAGAAACATCAACAATGGCCCACACACCTTCGGCATGATGTTTGCAGAACCGGAGAAATTTTACATTGTGAAGGGGTGCCAATGGAGACAGAATTTGAAGTTCAGCATGCATCTACAATTGTATAAATATTTCAATCTCTAGTTTCAATGAAAAGGACAATAAGGCTATTTGGCATCCATAACCGCGCAACCTCTGAAACACTATTAGAATCACATCTAGCATAAGTTAGCCAAAACAGGCTCCAAGTCACTACTGGCTCAACCTCTGAAATGAAACAAATTTTCTTTTGTAGATTCTGCCATTTCAGACATCAGGAGAACCCTTACAAAACAGGCCCTAAATGGTTTCAAAAACAAGAAAATCTATAAATCTATAAACAAAACAAAGAAAGAGGATACATACCAACTGCAAGGAACCATCTCTACTTCCACTAGGGTTGCTGGATATCACATCAATGACTGAGGCTCTTCCAACAATGCCAGTGAACATTTCTGCCCATCGATTCTGAAATAACGTGTACCGGTCTAAATATACTCCGATTAATACAACAATATAAATAATTATACAAAAAAAATCTCAAAAAAGCATTTTACTTACAGCATCCATTAAGGTCTCCACAATGGCCATACTATTGAGCAATACAGTGCCAGTAGTTCTAGTTGCCTCAGTGATGAAGTTAGGAGGTCTCATTCCAATACAGCAACGAAATGTCCTATCATACTCCTCAATATTTAATGCCTCTCCATTCCCATCTACGCTTCGATGCCATAAAGGCTCACCAATCTCAGCCAGCTTCAACAGCTCATTCATAGCCGTAAAACCAAGATCCATTACCATTGATCTATTATCATAGTCATTGTTTGGTACATTCCATGCGTCAAAATTGCTTCTCCCGACAGCGAGTTCCAAATCAGTATTCCCCATTGAACCGGAGAAAGGCGAAATAGGCTTTCCAAGAAACTTGTTGGCCAAGACACAGATTCTGTTAAGCTCATCCCTTAAACGTGTGTTCTCAAGCCTTAAATGATGTTCCTCCACGTGTACTTCACCAAGTATGGCTTGACCTCCACACTGGTTGCACATTGGGCTGCTTATTGCTTCTTTCATTGCTATGTTCTCTATCCGAAGCTTATCATTTTCTTGTTTAAGTATAGCATTTTCATGTCTCTCTAATTGTGTCTAAGTCATTCAGTACAAATAAGAAAAGGGACAAGTTTCAGTTTACATGTAAACAATCAACAAGAAAAAAAAAGCTGCCATTCTTACATAATAATTATACCTTCATTTGAGTTCTTCTATTCTGAAACCAAAATTTAACTTGTTTGTTTTCCAAGTTTAATCTCCTACTAAGTTCCAATCTTGCCTTTTCATCAGGATGTGGGTTCTCCTTGAAAGCACTAAGCCAGGAAAAGAAAAAAGCACAAAATTATATTATGGCAGAAAGAAAACACAAAAAATACAGCAGATCGGGCTTATTTACGATTCAAGTTCTTGGATTTGATAAGGAGTATGGCGATGGTATTTCTTTCTTTTGGAGGATTTAGTGCCTGCTGTTGGGTCTTGATCATCCCCAGATGCACCTTCAACATTTTCACTACCAGACCTGCTCTCATATCCATCCTCTCTACTCCCTCTTCCTATTAAACCTGGATCAAAGCTTTCTCCTAACGCTCCCAGACCACCCTCCATTTTGGGTTTCTGCACACGCGAAGTTTAAAAAAACAATGATAGCACACACTATTATCCATGAGCTCTTTCGCAAAATAAAAATCAAAGCTTTACGAGTCACATGAATCTTTTGACCATTTTTTCGGGAAAAAAATAAAGATGGTTGGATATTCATACAAGGGCAAGAGAGAACGGAGGGGGGTTGAACATGGGCCGGGTCTGGACCACAGGCGGGTCAGCCCGTTGTGGCCGAGTTGTCATGGTACAACTGTACGGACTTTCCGCCACCATTCTGGAACTTACGCCGCCTCCGCCGCCGCTACTACCGACGGAGCCTCCAAGAGTAGTGGTCGTCGTCATCATAAACACATAAAAATTGAGTCTTTTTCACTTCCCGGAAAACAAGCCTTCTCTCTCTCTCTCCAGATGACGGATTTTAAAGATCTTTTTACACCCCACAACAACCCAAACCCACGAAATTTAAGGAGAAGCAAATGCGGGTTGGAATAAAACACCCACGACTCCGTTTTATTGCACCACCATCTCTAGCTGTCAGTACTCAATAGTCTTCCATATATCTAAACCCTAGTATTGTTCAAAGGGAGACATGGGGTTTATTTGACCGCTAATATAGCTGTCAAATCAGTCATGGGAGAAGGAAGAAAGTCCCCTTAAAGTGGAAAGCACGGAGGGAAAGTAAAAAGCCATACTATAATTTTAACCCCTGGTAAAAAAAGGCTTTTCATTACCTTGCGAACAGAAAAAAGTATTTTGGAAACGAACAAAGTTACAAAACCAGAAAAAAAATCAAGAAAATACTAGTAACTGCAAAAATTATAGATCACGCCGGCTGGACTGTTGACTCTTTCCGGAATCAAGATTGAACCTTTTTACTCCATTCTCTCTGCCCATGAGATCATGCCCCCAAAAATACACTTTTTGTACGGAGAAAGAATCTAACAAAAAGGCTTTCTTTTATTTTAATAATTGACATGCCCACTAAAAGTTAAAACTCAAAAACAGACAGATTTCATATATTCAAGCGTGGGCAACAACAAAATTTCGTATTTGTTTTTGTTTTTTGCTTTTTATGTCGGGATCTGAATACTATAATATATGATTAGGAGGGGAAAATGGAGCCACAAGATTGCCAGATGACTTACTGTGTGTCCAGTGGCGCACGTTAGTCGAAGGATGAATGTAGAGAGTTTCGATTCCTGCAACAAATCGAAACCTTGCCAGTCTGTCTATTTTTTAGTCGCTAATTTCTTTCTTGAATTCAATCTTTAATCATCGTTTTCTACTTCTAACTCCGTATTTGTTTCCCATTTAGCACTGTTAGATGCAATTATTATGCTTTAAGAAACAGAATGAGAGATGGGGAAACAGATTATAAAATCAAACTACGGAGTATTGCGCAGCGTACGTGTACCGAGCCGTGTTCTAAAAGAGTGTTGATACTCTGACAGAAATTTCCTAATTTTCCTTTTTTGCCGAAAGAGAACAATCCGGGGTATTTTATTTTCTTTTATAGAAAGAATTTTATAGAAAGAAATAATTGATTTTTACAGTACAATTTTACATTTTCCAACTCATCATATCTCAAAAGAAAGGATTAAATATGCTTCCCTGTTTTCTCGCCTATTGTGATTTGTGAGGAGGGGTTTTCGGGGGATGCGTATATTTTACGGCCGATTGTACGGTGATCACTGTACAGTAGGTGGCAAAATTGTAATTTTTGTGAAAATCGCGGATTCTCCTAAATGAGAATTTATGCAACTTTGACGAGCATCAATCATGTTCTTTTGAGTATTAGGAGCCTAACGGTGAGAATCAGTTATCTCTGCTTCAAACCTTATATACTATCTCCGTTCCCATTTTAACTTCCACATTGATTTGACACAAAGTTTAAGATAGTGGATATTGTGTGGTGGAGAGTTGTGCAGAGGAGAAAAAATGTGTAAGAAATGTTGTGAACCACAAATTCTTTACCAAAAAGGAAAAGTGGAAGTTTTAATTAGAACGAACGAAAAAGGGAAAGTTGGAAGTTTATTTAGGAACGGAGGGAGTATCACTTTTGGTTTATTATTTTTTCGTTTAGCACGATACATTTGAAATGTTCAACATTTTAAAATAGCATACATAACTTACAAGTTAGTATCAAATAACTAAAAGGTTCATTTGTGTGTGCTCATTCTTTTTGGGCGGTATACTCATTTGAGTTTAACATAAAACTCATTTCATTTAAAATGAGTATTAAGCAAATATCAAATGAGTATACATAAATTACAAAATGAGCAATCATAAAACTCATTCGAAATGTCTACTATGCTCATAATTTCATTTTGTATAAAAAAATGTGGCAGTCCATGTAGTAGGCCAGTAATTAGCGGAGACCGAAAAATAGAGTGTGAATAATAGGAATCGCTCGCAGGGGTAGAGCCGTCTCTGCGTCGGCTAAGAATCTCAGTCGTGACTCGTGAGTTGCACTTGGAAGCTTGGCTATCGGCGATCTGCCTTCGTGAGTTGCTCCAGACTTTCGATCTGCCGTCCTTCGTCGTCTTCGTTGGTGAGTTGCAAGGCTGAATCGCAAGTTGCAGGGCTGAATCACGGAGGTTTAATTACAAAAAAATCCATTTGTACGGTGAGCACCGTGCAGCCGGCCGTACGGTGTATTTTACCGTTTTCGGTCGCATGAACGATATTTTTCCTTGGAGCAACCGCAACGCTGAGCTTTCTAGTGAAGATTAAGTGTGCCATATCATCAATTAGGACATTATGTATTAAATTAAATTTGGCTTCCAATGCAGGTAGTCTTCGATAAGTTGGCAAAAGAAAAACAGTGTGAAGAGCAAGGTGCGAGGGCAGCGTACCGTACAGCCGGTTGTACGGTGCCAGACGTACAGCCGGTGGCAATTTTGTAATTTTAATGAAAAATATAGATTCTCTTAAATGAGCATTGATGCAATTTTGGTGAGAATCAAGTCTATTTTTTTGAGTACTATGAGCCTACTAATGAGCATCAGTGTTCTCTGCTCCCTATCTTCCAATTCACTTTTGTTTTATTATTTTTCAGTATGCGTTTGAAATGTGCAACATTTTAAATGAGCATAAAGTGGTACCAAATGAGCATTTATACCTTAGAAAATGGGTATCAAAAATTAAAAAGTGCATTTGTGTATGCTCATTCGTTTTGAACGTTGTACTCATTCGATCTTAATATAAAACTCATTTTCAATATGTTCAATATTAATATGTTCATTACTTTTAGGCGTATACTCATTTAAGTTTAATGTAAAACTCATTTGAGACTCCTCAGGAATGAAGTAGGCTCCCCTTGTGTCCTAAATCACATGCTCAAACAGTAAAAACTACACAGGCAACTACGACGGAAAGAAAAACAGAGAGATGAGAAGAGGTGGAGAAGATGGGCGAGTGGTGAACTTTGATGAAGGGCTACTGGTGCGAAATCAAATCGTAAAGGAACAATGGGCTTTTGATCGAAAATGAGAAGGGGCGATCTTCTCAAACGCAGCTTATTGCCTTATTGGTGGTGGTTACCATGGTTTAAGATGTGGTTATTGTGGTTGCGACTGTTGCGGTCACTTAACACGTACGATGATTTGATTTTAGGTACAAACGAAATAAATAAATAGTGTTTTGGTTGCGATGCGACCCGCAGTTACAGAGCCACTCTTGTTCCAACATCTTCATATGAACACTCATGTTTTTGAAAAATATGCAAGTATATACATGTAAATGTAATATAGTTATTTTAAATTTCTAGTTGCAAAAAAGTATTGAACACCCCAAAATTAAATACTAAATCCGCTATCGGCGGCACGAATACAATCAAGTTATGGTTGCGTTGCGGTGTTGATTGTCAATTTAAAAGCATTGTCGTTGCGGGATGAATGCAGTCACATTGCGATTAGGAGATTATGTCTCCGTTCAAATAGGGATTATATAAAACCTAAGAATTTGCAGGTAGGGTTTGTGGCTTCTAATCGGAGAAATCTAGAGGGCATATCTTAGAATTAGAGTTAGATTGAATATTGGCAACCATAAGCCTTGAAAAAAAAAGATGGAATTGTGAAAGAAAGAGCTAGGCGAGTGGTTTTAGGATAACTTTAACCATGAAAATCTTACTAGCTAGCTTCAATTTTGTTTGTGAAACAATTGGATATGTAGACATGTTTTATACATAGTACTTGGGGATTGGGTGCGGGAGCAAGTGGAAGTGAAGGGATGATGTCTACTGTTAGTATATATGTCTTAGCGACAATCACTTTTTAGAGATATATGTACTTGATCACATTCATTTTTATATATTTGATATATACGGTATTACACATTGACGATTAAGTATTTTAATTGTCAATATCTTATTCATAATTGTGTTCCCTTGGACTTATGTTGTCAATAAGTAAGTGGGAGCTTATATGATATAACATAAGGTCCTAAAATAGCCCCAATCAATGATCATCAAGAATGGGATATTGATGATATGCGATAAGATTGGTATGTGGACTGCATCATACTTTTAGAAAGTATAGTTGATCTCACGACTATGAGTTCCTGTAATTCATGATGGTCACATAGATATTTTAGAGAATATTGTCATACCCACCGAGAAACCTTTTGATAAGTTCTATTCATGTGTCTATGGGATTATCGGCGTATAGAGTAGTGTAATAGTCCTCCGACTTGAGGTCAATACGTACTACATGTGCGGAGTAATGTACTTTGACCAAGACCAACGCTTGCACTCCAATCGGGGTAGATACGGCATGTGTTGGGTGCATCACGAAGCACATGGAGTAGTAGTTGAGCCAAGAAAGGATTCATTCCTCATAATAGATTAAGAGAGAACATTCTACTTCTCATATCTAGATGGATCATAAAGTCATTGGCCAATGCAAAGATATATTCGTTTTGGATATCGAATATGATCGTTATGGATCATCTAGAAAGATTGAAAGACAGAGACTGAGTTATTGGGATAGACACTATATCATGTTCTAGACTTAGTTGAATGTTCGCTGAATGAAAGGACCGTATCACTATGAGCTCTATATTACAGGGAGTTTGTATAGTCCTCGCAAACGTCCTTATATATATTAAGTTTGTCTGGAGAATCGTCTAGGGATTCGCTAAGACCTTAATTTGATTAGTGCTTAATATATAAGGCCCTATGGGTCACACAACAAGTGATTATACCTTTCGATTGAATTGTTAGAAGGAATTAAATATTATTAATTGGATTAAATAATATTTATTTCGTAATACTGAAAATGGATTAAATATTAATTAGATTAAACATATTTAATTCATGAAGTTGAAGGAGACTTCTATTTGATAGAATTAATTAAGTAAGATAAATTAGATTTATTATACTTAATTAAGATGCATTTTCTTTTATTATAATTTGGAATTTTATTAAAAGAAAATCAAAATAATAATAATTATTATAATATATAAAGAGTAAAGGTAGGGTGGCGGTTGCTGCCATCCCTAACCTTTCTCTTATTTTATTATTATTATTATTATTATTATGTTATTTAATTAGAATAGTTGAAATAAAATAAATAATAATCTTAAGGGTGGAAAGTGGCGTGCAGCCCACTTCCCCTTTACTTTTGGATTATTTATTTTTATTTAATTATTTGATTAAATAAATGAGTATTGGTCCTAATTGGACTAGAACTCATTAACTAGGAAGACTTTCATTGTGATTGAGAAACTAGTTTAGAACTAGTATAAATACATCCTCCTCCTTCATAATTTCAGACCAGTTTTCAGATTCAGTATTACCAGTTTATTTCCCTGCGAAGAGATTTCCTAGCCTTTCTCTTAGGGAGATCTAACCGTTCTTTCGGGAAGGAGAAATCACGTGGATACCAAAGGTCAAGGATTATCACCGCTAGGCTGGAAGATCTGTAAGTTCTAACTCAGATCTGTTATTATTATCATATTCATTATTTTGTCATAATCAGGGAAGATCTGTTTGGGAAAATTTTAAACTTCCGCTGCCGTACTTTCGAGGTACGTTACATCAATTTCCTAACAGTGGTATCAGAGCCAAACTGATTCTAATGACATTATACGAATTTTGATAATTTTCCGTGGGTACAAATGTGTATATTTAAGAAATCGTATTTTACCCGAATCTGATTTTTGAAATTGTATGAATCTGGTAGTTCCCAATATCTTTACGGATTTGATTTTTGAAATCAAATTTTAATCATATAGAAATTTTAGAAATTAAACTGGGAAATTGAAATCCTTTTGTCTTTGATGATCGATCTGGTATATCTATCTTCTACGCAAGATGTGATTGAAGGTTTTGATAGTTATTATCCCATCTCTAGAAGAATAGATTATATGGTCACAATTCAAACTTGTTTTTGAAACAAAATGAAAACTGTCTATTTCGATCGACAACTGTGCTCTCCGTTCTTTGAACAATTATTTTTGTCAATGTCTAATTATCCTGCGGACGGTGCTCGTCATCCGTGTTTCATCACCGGAATCCATGGCTGCTCACGACATCTGACGGTATAGCAAACAAGAGGCAGAATATAAAGATGTCGGAGCATTAATTGTTGTAGCCGTCCGCGATTTCAGCGCTACAGTTTTTGGGCTTCTTCTACGACGAAGGACAGCAGGAGGAACAACGGAGGATTTGCGATGGATGACAACTTCAAACTAGTTGCTTCCGGCGAAATCCACGGCGAAGAATTCTGGAATTGAACGTAACATCTGTGTACCCAAAATATTCTTCTAAGACTGCTGTTTTGGAAAATAGATTAAACCAAAAGTCCATTTTGAAAATTTCAGAAAGTTACTGAATTATTAATCCTACTTTGGAAAATTAGATTTTACTAAGAGAGATGTTTGCATTTTTAGAAATTGTAAACATAAGTTGTTGCCTCTTACTTTGACATCTAATTAATTAGAGTAATTATCTTCTAGATTTGGAAGGATTAATTTTAACCAATAATTGTATTATTGTTTTATGCTTGCTTATATTATTTGATGATTTATCTGTTTTTGAATTAGATTCATATTGCATGCTTAAATTTATCTATTTGAGTTAGATCTCGTTAACATATTATTTGATAATATGTTTTAGCATCTTGATTAAATAAGGTAATTTAATACCCCGCTAAATGTTCCCCATAAATTAAAATTTAAGTCTTATCTGAGATAACGACATCACCCATCACAATTAAATTAGTAGAAATATTTTTTCGTTAAAGAATATTTCACCCAAGTGTTTATTCCATACGACAAAATATAGAACTAATTTATAGATACATATGTTTGTGATCGTGTGATGGTTTTGACTTACTTAAATTAGCTCGAGTCGCCCAAGCGTCAGTGTTAACTTAAGGATGTCGATCAATTTAAAAATTGATCAACCAAGAATTGTTTGGACGCAATTGGTCTAGGGATCTACCCATTATATTATTGCACTGATCAGCCTAAGCTGGGACTGTAATAGTATGAATGTGGATCTTGGCCACTATGATTGTGAAAACAATCTATGTTCTTTTATTGGGGTCAAAGAGCATGAAAATTAGTGGGAGCTAAATAATTAAAAGTCCGTATTATTTAGTTAACTAAATGTGATCATAGGAATTATTATATGAATTTTAATTCCCGTTCTTTTTGAACTTCTTTAGGCTTTTAGGAATGTCGAATTTATCATTGAGAAGTATCTTGGATACATGCAAGCTCACTGGACCAAACTTTCTGGACTGGGAAAGAAATGTGCGTTTAGTTCTTAGACAAGAAAATATTGAGTATGTGTTAGACACACCGGTACCCAAGATTCCTGATGTCAACTCTCCTGAGTTTACCACGTTTGACCTGACTGCTCGAGAGAAACATGTCACTGATGCTAAAACTGTGCAATGTGTTATGTTGGCTGCAATGTCTATGGAGTTGCAAAGGCAACACGATAGGATGAGCGCCTTCGAGATGCTTGAACACTTGAAAAGTCTGTTTGATTCAGAAAGTCAGACTTTAGAGTATGAACTTCTGACAAACATTTTCAAGTGTAGGCTTCAAGAGGGTGGCAACGTGTCTGAGCACGTCCTCAAAATGATTGACTTAATTGAAAGAGTTGCTACCACCGGAATTAAGTTTGAGGATCGTGTCTCAGCTGCTATCATCCTATATTCGCTTCCGAGTTCATTTACTAACTTCATTGTGAATTATAATTTGAACAAAACGAAAGCGACCATGCCTGAACTCCATAATATGCTCAAGTCTTATGAAGCCTCAACCTCTAAAGGAAAGAATGTTCTTATGGTAAGCTCTAATGCTAAGTCTCGTTCTAAGAACAAGAATAAGCAAAAGAAGAAAGGTAAGGTTGGACCTACTCCTACAGCTCTGAAGCCTAAAGCTGGAGGTCATATGAAGCCAAAGGTTGCAAAGGATGTTTGTCTCTACTGCAAAGAAAAGGGACATTGGAAGAGAGATTGTGAGCTGTATAAGGCTAATCTAGCCAAAGCACCAGGTGCTTCAAGCTCAGGTAATTTTATCATTAAATAAATATGTCTATAAGTAACTCTCATTGTTAAAGTATTAGATACAACTTATAGCTTACACATTTGTAAAAATGTGCAGAAGCCTGAGAAGCAGTGTAGCAGTTGGACTGGGTAAAATTGACCTACGCGTGAAGGCTGGAGCAAAAGTTGCTGCTGAACGTGATAGGATCTTATAGTTTAGATTGCCCAGTGGTTTTAGATTAGAATTAAATAATTGTTATTTTATTCCTTCTATTACCAAGAAGATTATTTCCATTCATATGTTAGACATTAAAAGATTTCTATTTCCATTTTGCTAATAATAAATGTTATTTTCATAAAATGGTGTTGTTGTGGAAATGCTTTTCTTATGAATGGTTAATTATCAATCGACATATTAGATATTAAATGAATAAAATAAAAGGATCTCGATTAAGTAATCAGAAAAATTACTACCTATCTATGACATTGCAAACTTGGTCAAATTAATGAAACAAGAATAGCAACGCTAAATAAATTAGATTATTTAACACCTTTTGACTTTGAGTCATATGGAACTTGTGAATCTTGTCTTTCAAGTAAATTGACTAATAAACCTTTTCTAGGAAAAAGGATAGCAAGCCAAAGAGTACTTAAGTAAAGTTTCTGATTTATTTAAAAGATCGAAGAATTCGATCATAATGAACTCCTCCAGAACACCTCAGAAGTGTGACGTTCTGCAAGGAGAAATAGGGCCTTGTTAGACATGGCTAGATCTATGATGAATTCATTTCCTCTTCCAAACATTCTTTTTAGGGTACACACTATAAATCTCAATATGCATTCTGAATAGTTTGATTAGTGCAAAACGTACTATATGAGTTGTGTTATAATAAAAGACATTTTCTTCACATATTAAATATGGGTTGCCCTACATATGTAAAGAAATGTGCACTAATAAAATTGAAAGATGAAGTAACATAGAGAATGAAGATTTGTTAGATGGTCTGACGGAGGATTCAATGGGAGAATTAAGTCGAAGAATGTCTCTAGGAGTATATCCTTCAGCTAGTGGGAGTAATATAGGAAGCGCTTCGCACCAGCAGGTGATTCTTATGAAGAAAGTAATGGCATGGTTGTCATTCCTTCTGCACCTAACTCTCCCTCTCTGAGTAAAGCACCAGAAACTCTCTGAACATTGGGATAGTCCAATGAAAGAGAACCTCTTCACTATCAGAAAGAACAGCCTGAACAAAACGCAAAACATTCAACTTTGTGGGTCTACTAGGATTCGTCATGAACTAACTAGATTTGGCTTCCTCATGGAGGATCATGATGATGTTAAGATTCCTGATACGGATGAACCTGAGACCCACATAGAAGCAATATTAGATGTTGATTCATAGAGGTGGCGAGAAGCCATAAAATCTAAAATGGACTCGAAGTGTATCAATCAAGTATGGAACTTGGTTGACTTGCCTGTTGGGGTTGGACCCATTGGATGCAAATGATTTTCAAGAAGAAAATTAATGTCGAAGGCAAGGTGCAAACATACAAAGCTAGGCTAGTGGCTAAAGGTTATAGTCAAAGAGAAGGAATTGACTATAGTGATACCTATTCGCCAGTTGCAAAACTCAAGACCATTCGGATTTTGTTTATGACAGCTCCATACTATGATTATGAGATTTGACAAATGGATATCAAAACCCATTTCCTTAATGGAAACCTCAAGGAGGAGGTGTACATGGTACAACCTGAAGGCTTTTGCATCCATGTAAAATTCTAAATCATTATGTTAATTAGAGAAATCTATTTACGGGCTAAAACAAGCCTCTAGGAGTTGAAATATTAATTTTGATGAAATAGTCAAATCAATTGACCTCATCAAATGAAATGTGGATGCTTGCGTGTTTAGAGTGCGCAACAAGGATAGCGTGGTCTTTGTAATGATATATGTTGATCATAGAGAATGATATCCCCTCATTGAAGTCCGTGAAAGGATGGTCACCCAAAATCTTCATGAACATCTTTTTGTCTATGGTAGACAGAAAGGACTAGTAGAATTTAATTATTCTAGCGCTAGTTTCATGTATGATAAGAAAGACTACGAGTCACAGTCAATATATGTTTTTAGTCTCAATGTAATAGTAGTGCTGAAAGAGTTACAAGTTAGAAACTACAATAAATTCGACAACTAGAGTCTAGTAAATTGTTTCATTTGATACAACACAGGTAAACGTTTAGATATGTTAGTTCCTTAAAGACACAGGGGTAGTTCCTAGCGACAGTTATCCAATAATTGTTATTGTGATTGTACCTGGTGCATTTGCACAAGCTAAGGAACCAAGATGCGAAGTAAGGAACTAGAAAATACCAGTATGCTATCATGTTTTGATAACAAATAGCAAGATGAGAAGTTGCAATAGAATGCCTTCCCGTAGAGGACAATTTGGCTCACCCATTCACCAAACCTTTGAGATGCGAGAAACATACTAGACTTTTAAGAGACTAGGTGTTAGACGCATCGGTGATTGGCACTAGGCCAAGTGGGAGATTGTTAGTATATATGTCCTAGCGATAATCACTTTTTAGAGATATATGTACTTGATCACATTCAGTTTTATATATTTGATATATACGGTATTACACATTGACGATTAAGTATTTTAATTGTCAATATCTTATTCATAATTGTGTTCCCTTGGACTTATGTTGTCAATAAGTAAGTGGGAGCTTATATGATATAACATAAGGTCCTAAAATAGCCCCAATCAATGATCATCAAGAATGGGATATTGATGATATGCGATAAGATTGGTATGTGGACTGCATCATACTTTTAGAAAGTATAGTTGATCTCACGACTATGAGTTCCTGTAATTCATGATGGTCACATAGATATTTTAGAGAATATTGTCATACCCACCGAGAAACCTTTTGATAAGTTCTATTCATGTGTCTATGGGATTATCGGCGTATAGAGTAGTGTAATAGTCCTCCGACTTGAGGTCAATACGTACTACATGTGCGGAGTAATGTACTTTGACCATGACCAACGCTTGCACTCCAATCGGGGTAGATACGGCATGTGTTGGGTGCATCACGAAGCACATGGAGTAGTAGTTGAGCCAAGAAAGGATTCATTCCTCATAATAGATTAAGAGAGAACATTCTACTTCTCATATCTAGATGGATCATAAAGTCATTGGCCAATGCAAAGATATATTCGTTTTGGATATCGAATATGATCGTTATGGATCATCTAGAAAGATTGAAAGACAGAGACTGAGTTATTGGGATAGACACTATATCATGTTCTAGACTTAGTTGAATGTTCGCTGAATGAAAGGACCGTATCACTATGAGCTCTATATTACAGGGAGTTTGTATAGTCCTCGCAAACGTCCTTATATATATTAAGTTTGTCTGGAGAATCGTCTAGGGATTCGCTAAGACCTTAATTTGATTAGTGCTTAATATATAAGGCCCTATGGGTCACACAACAAGTGATTATACCTTTCGATTGAATTGTTAGAAGGAATTAAATATTATTAATTGGATTAAATAATATTTATTTCGTAATACTGAAAATGGATTAAATATTAATTAGATTAAACATATTTAATTCATGAAGTTGAAGGAGACTTCTATTTGATAGAATTAATTAAGTAAGATAAATTAGATTTATTATACTTAATTAAGATGCATTTTCTTTTATTATAATTTGGAATTTTATTAAAAGAAAATCAAAATAATAATAATTATTATAATATATAAAGAGTAAAGGTAGGGTGGCGGTTGCTGCCATCCCTAACCTTTCTCTTATTTTATTATTATTATTATTATGTTATTTAATTAGAATAGTTGAAATAAAATAAATAATAATCTTAAGGGTGGAAAGTGGCGTGCAACCCACTTCCCCTTTACTTTTGGATTATTTATTTTTATTTAATTATTTGATTAAATAAATGAGTATTGGTCCTAATTGGACTAGAACTCATTAACTAGGAAGACTTTCATTGTGATTGAGAAACTAGTTTAGAACTAGTATAAATACATCCTCCTCCTTCATAATTTCAGACAAGTTTTCAGATTCAGTATTACCAGTTTATTTCCCTGCGAAGAGATTTCCTAGCCTTTCTCTTAGGGAGATCTAACCGTTCTTTCGGGAAGGAGAAATCACGTGGATACCAAAGGTCAAGGATTATCACCGCTAGGCTGGAAGATCTGTACGTTCTAACTCAGATCTGTTATTATTATCATATTCATTATTTTGTCATAATCAGGGAAGATCTGTTTGGGAAAATTTTAAACTTCCGTTGCCGTACTTTCGAGGTACGTTACATCAATTTCCTAACATCTACAAGGTTATTCTACAAGGTTAGAACATCGTTAATGATGTCTTTAATGATACATTGTTAACATACAATAAACTTTGACACATGACAATCAATAAATAGAATGTGTATTTGATGTCATATAAATAGAGCGTGGAGCCCAAAAATGTGTTCCAATGCGTAGTGTTGACCGTCCATATAGATACTTTTTTTTATCATGTCCATATAGATACTTAACATGTGAACCTATTTTATATTGAAAATAAACAAAAAAACACCATATAAAATTCTCTGGGAAAACCCTTCCCAATTCCACTTCCAAGTTCGGCGATAGTTTACACACTTGTTGAACCCTATATCAAATATATTAATTCTCTTAAAGACAAAAAAAATCACACTTTATACATCTTGAATTGTGAGTTACGTGGGGTTCTCCAATCTGCACATCTTTATAATCGAGAAGAGTATTTTTGGGTTGTTCTCTAATGGTTTTCTCTTTTTCCATTTTTAATTTTTTTTTTCAATAAATATATCCATTTACCCTCATTCTCTTTCCTATTTTTTTCATTCTATTTCCTATTTTTTCATTTAAACACAACTCATTATACCTTTACACTAACGCTATTATTTTCCTCTTAAAACTTGTGTCAACCCCTATAGAGACAACTATTGGAGAATGGAGGGAGTATGTAAGGTTGTTAATTTCTACTCTGTATTAAGCTGTTCGAATAAAAATATTTACGTTTTTTATCTTTTCATTTTTTTGAGACTCATGGTGATTTTTTAAAGAAGAAAATCCGTGCATATGGCAAAAATCTATACAAGATTAAGTATACAATTAATCCTTTCTAGACCCACTACTTGTTGAAAATGTATATCGCGGCTCATTTGGTTTGAAGCGGACAGTTTTTCATGGGGGAGAACTTCCTAGATCACTGAGTCAGCATGTCAACTATTTTGTTATTCAAAGATAACATTGTTGACATTAATTTTTGACACATCAGCATTACATGAGTCCAAATATGGTGCATTGGATTGGTAAGCAAATATCACAAGCCATGTTGACATTGATGACACAACAATATTTTTTAATGTGAACATCATTGGTGATGCTCTTAGTTTTCAAGTTAGGGAAGTGAACGGTTTGGGAGAGTGGTTCCAAAAGACTGCAATGATTGTGGAAGACAGGGAGGCTAGTACCCTTATGTGACTACTATAAGCGAAAAGTAAGGGAAGCAAGTCCATTTAGGACATAGACATTGGGATTCGGCAAGTGAAGAGGAGGATGACTACGTAGGGATGGAAATAGATATATGGTTGGCCCAAAACATAATATGGGGGTGAGTCCTATGAGTAATACTTATCTCAATATATATCTAAGATGCATGAGTTATTTTTATTTTATAATTTAAGGTTCGTGCTAACTCTGGTTTGTTAACTTTTTTCTTTCGTAAGAATTTCAACTGTTAGGGGTTGTAAGAAAAAGTTCAGGTTGGTCACTATTCATTTAGATCTACTCATTACACGATTAGAGAGTCATACTACTCCTAAGGGATATCGCTCTTTGTTAGTTGGATCCAAGGATGAGCATTCGAGTCACGATTATGTGTCTCATTGTATATTTTCATCTTCCAATATTTTTGTATACGCCTTTACAATAAAAAGGCATATCTCAATAGTACTTTAATGTGTTAATAAATATGGTAAATACAAACAAACAGGTGAACTCATAATAGAGTGAGTTATTTTTAAGATTTATATTGTGGTTGTTTAACAATGACACTGCATTTTTTACATTCATTTCTCGATGCATCTAGTTTGCTTAACATATTGAACAAGATTTTAGATTTCAAAGTATTCATGCTTATTTTAGAAACTTTTTAAAACCTAGGAATTTCCTAAAACCTATAATAATCAATCTTGATAACATCTCAATCAAAGATGTTCAAATATTAAATTCCTTTTCTATGTACACATTCATCTGACCAATAAAAAGCTTTATTGTGAGCTATGAATCATGGGATAGGAACTTCAAATGAACATGATGAATCATCGTTATACATCACTCCACTCAATGCTAGGCCTGTGAAATACTTCGTACAACATAACCGGTGGATGCTCTTGCTACGTCCACACTGGCTAAGCTTCACATTCGTTTGTGACATCCAAATCTTCATCATCTGAACCCGCATTATTGACACATCACTGATATGATACATCCTCCGTGTATAAATTAAAAATGAAATAAACCTATAATTAAAACATTGATGCTAAAACATAATTATACAAATGTCACACAACTAAACCAACTTTCAACTCATTGCACTATCTCGACGCCATAATCATCAATGATATTGATGGTTGATGTGAGTTTTCTCGCACTAAAAAATGTAGCAATATAGGGCTAAAGTACGAGTATCGTCTCGATAGGGACGAAAAAAGGGAATCAATAAATAAATAAATTCAGCGATTAAAATAAATAAAATAAATGCAATTGTGCGAGATTTGGATTTTTGGAAAAATAAATGCGAAAAAGCAGTTAATTTAAAAGACTCTTTCTAACTAATGACGAAAGGAAATAGGGATTAATTCCAAGGTAATCAGATTCTGGGGCTGATCGGGCTTAATCACATGAAAATTTATTTAATTGAGCAACGCTAATCAATACTAAGTTCTTATCGCTCTCGCAGCGTAAAGTACAATAATTTAGAGAACCAGGCTGATCTCTCATGCGACAAGTTCCTAAATTATCGCCAAAACGAACGAGCTTACGGCTCCCTAACTGTTACTAATCTCTTAGCGAACGGATTAGGTGTGTGTGAAAGTGTCCTAGAATAAATTAGATATCTCTTAATTTATTTTATGTGCAATTTTAATCCTAGCGACCGTTCCGAGTTACAAAAGATATCAATTAAATTATTCAAATACAAATTATATAAAGATCCTGCAATTAAACCATCAAGAAATTAACCCTAGATCATAATTAACCCCTTTGTCAATCCCAAATCCCTAATTAAAACTACTCACAATTCATAATTGAATTAATGACAAAATTGGGATGAAAATAATTAATTGTCATTAATTAAAAAGATGGAGCTTACAAATAATCTCAGGGTCTTGAATAACAAAGCGTAGTAGTACTCAAATTTTCATCCTAGTCCACTCTCTAAGCTGCGTAAGCGAAAATAGGTTTACAGGTTTTATATATAGGATACAGAGCAATTCTAGTCGAAAAAGGACCTATGGAGTGCACGCACAACGTGCATGTCTCTCGTGCGTCTGGATCACCTTGAGTGTGAAAATCGCCACGCACGCTAGCACGCAAGGCGTGCGTGGACTCCAGTAGCCTCTTCGTGATTTGTTTCTTCCGTGCACGGCGTGCGTACTTCGGGCGCACAACGTGCACCTTTATTGTCCTAATGTGACTATGTTTTTTCCCCAAAGTTGTAGATAATGAATTCCTATATCCACCACAACTTGCAAAACTGATATTGGATCATCTAATTAAAAGATATGAATAAACTGGTGGAAGGTCGCTTCCTGAATTCTCAACAGGAATTATTTGACTTTCTAGTCTGTTTTGACCTTGATTCTCTCACATTATCATCATAGTGTCTTCATAAGATTTGTAGCCCTTTAAGTTATCTTTCATAGAAAACTTGAATCTTGTACTTTGGATGTTTGTATGAAAAGATATGCTTGAATGATTGACAGAACGTCATCCTAATCGCCGTTTTTAAGCTCTATTTGTTCTCGTATGATCTCGTACTTGATCCTTGAGCTCTCTTGACTTCAAAATCACTCCTTTAATGAATCGTGTGCTTTCAAATCTTCTCAATAACTCTCAAATGTGTCTCGAATCCTTCCCATTAATTCTCCAACGCCGGTGTCGGGCTCAATTTCCTGATTTTAATCCTAATAAAACCAAATACAAACCAAAACCCGGTAAATTATGACTTGAGCTAATTATGAGTCTTATGACACATTTAAGCTAGGAAAACCATCAAAATTCGATCTCAACACACATTTAATACTGACTTATCAATGGTCAATAGAATGTTGGGAGTAGCAGAATCCAAGCTTGAGTCAGAAAATAATAAACTGAGCAACAAAACCGGCAAAGTAACAATATGCTAAAAGATAGAGTTTCATACCCCGGCCTTTTCACAAACTGGAAGATGATATTTATACTTGTTGGGTGTGCCTTGGAAAAAACGAAGAAATATTAACTAAATAAAATTAATTAATAAAATAAAATAGCCAAAGAAAAACGGAATATAGATGGGAAAGAAAATAGTCAGAGTTCATGCTACGCACGATGTCCTTAAAACGTACTCGTCGCCTCCCACGGTGCTAGGAGCGTTGCAATGACTGTTTTCAAGAATGCGGTGGCTAACGAACGATCGTTTGAGCACACAAACGAAAGTTCCGGCGAACGGGAACAAAGTATGAACACTCGGGAATGTTTCGGGAGAGATGGAGGTGTTTTAAAACTCAAAAATATGTGTAGATTGCATGTGTTGTTGCAAAGCACCTGCCAACTATTTATAAGAGAATTTGTTGTGTGTTAAGAGATCTAAATGATGAGTCCGTTGGCAATGAATCGTACATGAAATGTCTCGAACGTTGGACATTTATTGATGTAACGGTCCAGAACCCTTATGGTGCGAACAGAATACCTCGAGCCCTTCTGTTGCGCTGAACAGAACATAAGCGGTTCTGGTTCTGGGAAAAAATAAAACGTCACGGGAAGAAACAAAAATGAAATTGTATCTTTGAAAGATAGATTTTCGGATGACATTCGGGTGAAGAGAGCCTTTCCACCTAAGAATCTTAACTCCTTTATAGAGGGTTCCCTTTATAAGGGGGTGAAAATCCCTTGGGGTTTCCGGTGTGTGATAAATCACACTAGAGACTCATCCTTTACCGAGTTTTCCATTTCAACGAGTGAACTTCGAGAATCAATTTCTCATTCACCTGTTATCCGTTTTGAGTGTACCATATATCGAATCGTAGCCCTCAAAATATACCGAAACCACTTTGACCCGACCCAAATCGGAAGTGAACCCCCCTCAAAATATTGCCCCAAATTGACCATTTAATACAATTTCAACACATTTTTTCAACAATACTAAATTTTGGAAATACTTGGGGAATAGGCGAAATATTTAGTCTAGTAAATTGTGCCACGTGTAAGGCTTGATTGGTGAGAGAATCCTGAATTGATTGATTGATTGACACTAGCTGCACTGAAGATTATTCTTCTGAGAGAATCTAGCCCGAAGATTATTTTTCGGCTAGACTTGCCTTAGTCGTTTGTGACGGTTCCATTAGGTAAAGCTAGTACCCCTAGGATGTATGGCAATAAAATCCATCAGATATAAGAGGGGGCCATGCTTAAAACGTATGAAACTTGTATAGGTCCGTCAGCAGTGGCAGGGCCACTCTTGTTCCAACATTCATGTTGTTGATTGGTGAGAGAATCCTGAATTGATTGATTGATTGACACTAGCTGCACTGAAGATTATTCTTCTGAGAGAATCTAGCCCGAAGATTATTTTTCGGCTAGACTTGCCTTAGTCGTTTGTGACGGTTCCATTAGGTAAAGCTAGTACCCCTAGGATGTATGGCAATAAAATCCATCAGATATAAGAGGGGGCCATGCTTAAAACGTATGAAACTTGTATAGGTCCGTCAGCAGTGGCAGGGCCACTCTTGTTCCAACATGAACACCCATATTTTTTAGAAGTATGCAAGTACATACATGTAACTAGCGTGGGCGCGCGCGTTGCGCGACGGACGATGCCCAATGTTGGAATATTAACAAGGAAATAAATGAGAAAATATATTAATTGACGCATTCATGAAAGTTAGAAGTATCCCGTCACAACAAAAAAGGAGTTTAATGTGTCAATCACATGAATAACAGCCATTAAGCATGTTGTTGGAAACAAAAAGCGCGGTGAATGTACTTGTGTTATTTGATGTGTTGGAAGAACCAGTGGGTGTTCCAGGAAGGTTTAAAGAGAACCCCTGCTTGTCAAACATGAACACCTCAAACGTGAAATCGCCAATGTTCCTCCGGAGAATATATGTGCCAAATTCAGCATTATTTTCTATCAGAAATTCAGCAAATTCATCAGAGAAAGAGCATACATCAACTTTGACAGTCCAAGAGGTGGCACCATAAATAAGGCGAGCGTAAGCCTTGGTGTGTGATACGTTCGTAATTTCCATATCTATGTTTATGTTTTTAATTAGTTTTGCTTGACTTTTACTTTGGAAATTACACACTTTTGGTGTAATAGATTAGATTGTTAAATTCTTGTAAATAGGTTAGATTAGATATATTCTGAGCTTAAGCAGGTTTTGGTCACTCAAAGTACAGTTGGTGAACCCAAAAAGTGAAGAGAAGGTGCAAAAGTTCAAAGACAAAAGAAGATCCTGAATTTTGGTCTATACTCGGTCGAGTATTAGCTATACTCGATCGGGTATTAGGTTGGAACTTCAAATCGGATCAGATTCGAAGACAAGGGAACATGCAGGGAAGATTTCGAACACGATTTTATGTCTATACCCGATCGGGTAGACCGACATACCCGATCGGGTATGCCTTTGAATTTCAAAAGAATTTCGGTCGAGTATGGTTCGAATACCATTTTCTAAGCATACTCGACCGGGTATTCATATATACTCGATCAGGTATACTCTTAGAAAATACCCTGAAACCGGTCGAGTATACCTCGGATTGGGTGTTACACACATACTCGATCGGGTACCATGTATATACCCGATCGAGTACCCGAATCCCATCCCAAAAACCTATAAATACACCTCCTTTCCTTCACAAAAAGATATCCAATCCCTTTGTACATCTAAGCTCAGTATAGAATAGCTCTTTCTTTATATTTTTCATCATGTTTAGTCTCCAAATGAGGAGCTAAACTCTTCCATCTTGGTTTTGCTACTTTGAAGCTTAATGAATTTGTAAGTTGTGAGTTATTTTCTTTAATCTTCTTCCTTGAATATTAATTCTTTCTTTCAAAATACTATCTCTATATCAAAGTTGGGGAGTGTTACTAAGATGACAATTAGTTAACATCTTGACATTGGTTATAGTAATAGCTATTTCTTCCTCTATGATAATATTGGGGAGTGTTACTAAGATGACAATTAGTTAACATCTTGATATTAATCATAGTAGGATTCATATATTTTAATATTCTTCCTTGAGTATTAATTAATTCATATTCATATTTCATGTTAATATCTTAAACATTACTTAAAGTATCAACTAGTATTGTTTCTCATATTAATTATTACTAGAATCAATCGGTTAATACGCGTGTTATTAATCCGGTTCTTTCAACGGTAGTAAACTTGGAATATTAATGCATGCATCTCATGGTTAATATGCCAAGGGGAATTAATTATATTGATTAAACCAATAAACCGCTTGTGTTGAGGTTATCAATCTCAATCGTTTTCATCTTAAGTTTATTGCTACTATCAAGTTAATATACGGCGCTTGTTCTATATTGACTCGATAGTAAGTTTTATTAATGAACGCATCTCGTTATTAATAACTACCCTCGATGAACTGGATATACTCCTCGATTGAGTATTCGAGAGGAAGATAGTTAAAGATATAACCAGGATCGACAAACATTTCATTAAGTGGATAAAAGCAAAACCAAGTCCCCATCTCATTGAATTAAACTCATATAGGTCGTTTATCTTAGTGTTATTAAACCAAACAAATCTAAACCCCCCTTGTTACTATTTATATAAAAGAAAAGTATTCCTTTCCCTGTGGATACGAACCTTACTACACTATACTACGTATTAGTGTCGTATTGATTATTTATTTTGAGTGCACCTAACGACAAGTGCACGTCAGTGTGCTCAAGAGAAACCAAACGATTGTGAACTGTAGGGCATCCGGGAAATGAGCTAAATCAGTACTCGGGCACGCTAAAAAGGTTGAACAATAGCAAACAAGAAGAACAAAACATGAACAAGGATTTGTAAGGAATTCAGTTTTGATAAAGGAGGGGAAATGGTGCATAAAAAAACTCGAACAAAGAAGCAACCTGCAATCAGAGGCATTGAGGCACCTCGTCGCACAAAGTGGCCAAGCTTGTGCACAAATTCTGTTTTGTTTCACAAAGTTGTTTGCATGAGTCTGAAATAGCTTGAAGCTCGCAAGAATGGTTTCCAATCTTCACTTGTCTGGAAGTTGTACTCCCCTAGGTTTGCCCAGGTAACAATAATCTTCCTTTTGTGCATTGTGTTCACAAAGTATGTGAGCGTGTCATTAGCATAAGCATCCTTTTCCGTTTGTATGGCACAATTGGTGAAAAAATCCATAAAAGATGTAAACAGGAAACAGTAGAAGTGCAAAACAGACAACAGCAGGGCTACCTCTGGTTTTCACTTTCACTACTTCACCAAATCCGACCCGAAAATGCCTGGACAGGGAGAGAAGAAAGACAACAATAAACAAGAAGGTCAAAAAAATCTTGGCTATAGTTCTACACAACAATGGGTAACGGAAGACAATGCATGGCTGACCAACTCAGTGACAAAGTATTGACAAGCAGGGAAAGTATTATGGAGAACTTACCTATGACGCTGATCGGAGGTAGGAGCTGGCGCTGAGGTATTGGGTGTTGAGCGTGGATGTTTTTCACGCAACAGGCAGGAAGACAGAGAGGCGGTTTGGCAGTTAGTACGGAGCGCTAATTGGAATAGGGCGGTACTTTGTATAAGCCCATTATAATTTGAGCTTGGTTTCCCTTTTATTTTGAGTTTAAATTTCGTTTTTAGATCATATTTTCTTGTGTGTGAGCTTGTTAAAATATTTGATTTCATTGAATTGTGGACGGGGAAAAAGCAACTTCTTAGATAATTTTATCGATGGAAACAATAACATTTAAAGGGGTAATTTCAACATATTAAAGGGGAAAAAAGCAACCCCTTATGATTATAATAATAATAATTATTTTACTATTATTATTATTCTTATTATTCTTACCATTACATTTCAATGAATGGCGGTGTTAGACCAGCATGTTTGTGGTTGGACAGGTCTGGAAAGAATGGCTCAGGTAAAACAATTTTTATGAAAACCAGCATGTTTGTGGTTGGGTATGTTTAACAGCAAAGCATACCATACTAACCAATGCACCTCTCTTATTGCATTTACATATATGATCCATGAGACTCAGATTACATATCCCCTATCAACAAAATTTAGATGATCAAGAGATATTTTAATACTAAACCTTAGATGTGGAAGAGCAATTTTCAACTGAAAATCTCAAAGTATTAGGAGGTGGCAGAGATATAAGCTGATTCAAAGCAATCATTTAGGACATTTTTTAGAAGCTAGCAATAGGGGATGAGCATCCTCAGAGTTTCCTAGAAAAAAATCAGCCATAAACATATACATTTGACTCTTTTTATTATTATCAGAATTTCACTGCTAGTGGTGACTCTTTTCTAGGATACTTAAAAAAATAGTCAAATTTCTATTTTGTGCAACAATAACCAAATAAACATCCTCAGTTCCTCATGAAAATGTATATGTATTTAATAACACAACACCTTCTAAGATATAAAAAGGAAAACAGTTTATATGCAGTTGTGAGAGGTTACCGTTACTACCTCTTTATCTTTGTCAGAAAGAGTCGGGAGATCAATAAGGGATTGAGAAACATGTAGAGTGAATAACGATCAAGTCAAAGTTGTTGAGTTCTTTACCACACAAACAACATCTTCATACAGATACCTTGTAGCATCACAATCCGGCCACAGAAACTAAACCATAGGCAGAAAACCAATCAGCTAATAGAATGATATACTGAATAGTGAACACCAACTGAATAGTGAAAATTTAGAAGTGGTCCTATAATTGTTCAATGAGAAGTTGAGAGTTATGTTTTGTCATTCTTTCTATCACAAACATAGAGATAGACAAAGAGAGAAGATACTAAGATACAAAAAAAGGTATATAAACTTAGTATGCAAAGATTAATAGTCAAAAAATGTATTCCCAGATGTATATTTTATGAAGTACTACTTCATGAGCAGACTGATCATATGTATCAGCTTATTGGGCTTGCTCAAGTGTAGATGGCTGTAATTCCAGCTACAGAGTAAGACTAAGCATTGATATATAAAAATAAAACTTTTAGAAAAAAGTAGTAGTTTTGTTTTAAGTTCTAAAGATGTACATTTACCATAGTCTGAAACCCAATTCAATCTCTCGTGGGGTGTTTGATTTTGAAAATCTCTGTAATAGATTATTCAAATGATCATTCAACATTAACGTGCAAATAATACAGATTGATCACTATTTGAGCTCTGATCAATGAGCAATTAAAGGTACTCCATTAGTCTGTTATGAAAAATCACTGAACTCAACGATTCCAAAAGATATCTCTATTATTGCACACTTCCATTAATCGAGCATCACCAACTCGTCAATCACTCAATGCTACTATGCTAATACAAAACATATACATACATACATACATACATACATACACACACATACATACATACATACATACATACATACATACATACATACATACATACATACATACATACATACATACATACATACATACATACATACATACATACATACATACATACATATATATATATATTTAAACAATGAAAGAAGCATTATACTTTGATCAAAAAATAAGCAACAATAATACCTTTTTTCTCCACCTGTATAGTACTCCTGAGGATTGTCGGAGTCGTTCCCGGATCCTTCAGTGCCTTGACGATTCAGCTCAAAGAAAGTATGAATTCTGCCACTTCTCCGGCCAGTACTACTGCCGCCAGCATCAGAAGCGATTTTTGGTTTGGAAGACCGGAGATTATAAGCGCCGGAAGGTCTGGAGCTACGGCCTGGAGAAGGGGTCCGCGAGCGAGATGGATAGGAGGCATCGGATTGAGAGGGCGAGTAGGGCTGGGAGTCGGAAGGAGACTGTGCATTAGCTGCAGTGGAATCAGTAGCGGGAACGATGGCGGCCTAACCCCGTGTCTATACCTGCAGATTGACATCGAGGACGGCTTCTTCGGCTGACGATGGTCTGTGACGCTTCTTGCGAACCCTAGCTTATGAATCGGGAGAATCGGGAGAATCGGGAGAGGAGACATTTAGATGTATACCTGGGAGAAAGATCGAGCGGAGGGAAGCAGACCACATTATCGAACGGAGGCAACAGACGGAGGTAAGAAATCGAGCACTGTACATACGGAAGCATGGATGGAATAGGCCAACTAACCATCATTGGGGCATTATATATATAGTAAGATTTGATATAGTTATTTATTACTATTTAAATTTGTAGTTGCAAAAAGGTATTGAACACCCTAAAATTAAATTCTAAACCCGCCACTGTCCGTTAGAGTATATTACGTCCAAGGGAGATGATGACACTTGATTTGCTTGTGCCTAAAAAATTCAATACTAGCACTAATGTCGTAGTATAACGTAATAAGGTTTGTAACCATAATGAAAAATATATATTCTTTGTGAAATTGTAACCAAAAGCGGATTTTAAATTTGAATTGACTTGAGAATATTAAAAATACTAAGATGAGCGAATTATGCAATTAGGAACTCATTTCTCTCTAGGGAGAGTCTTGTACTTGTACTTGTACTTGGGGTTGGGCTCTTTTTTAATTTTAATTTTCTTTTCGATTGTTTTTGTTTTCCTCTTTTTTTTCTTTTTCCTCTTTTCTTTGCAATCCTTTTAGATATTTCATAACCTTATCTATACCCTCAGTTTGCCACTCCCTACTTTGACTGCTCATACACCATGTCCGCACACCACAACTCCAAACACCACACCATCTGACTTTCCCAGCCCTGTTACCGACGGGCGACGACATGCACTCACCGCCATGGATGATGAATTTAATGCTTTAATTACTAATAAGACATGATATTTTTTATTTATACTCCTGTTCAGCTTCATTGTGATAATGTCTCTGCCTCGTACTTGGCCGTCAATCTTATTCAACATGATCACATGTCACGCCCCGGACCGCATCCAAGCGCGTGTACAACCGTCGTGTGATCAAGTGACGTCACTCGCAAGTCAACCCCTCTTAATCACACGAGGCGTTCATGAACATCATTCACACCATACTCAGTAAGTAAAAATACATAACAACATCACATAACAGATTGAATGAATAGCGGAAGATATTCAACGGTCAATCATAAGCCACATATGGCAAAACGTAGGCTTAGCTCGCAGGCCTAAAACAAAGTAATATGTAATAAAGTATCCATGAACATAATTTGTGATTTAAAACAGTAAAGGAATCACGAACCACATCTTCCTCTAGATTCTTTTCACCCGTGCAAAGGTGTAGACAACAGGCTCTAGCTTCAACCTGAAATGGTGGGCCCCCCTGAAGGGGTCAGTACAAGTACCGAGCGAGTAGCAAGCTAAATGTAAAGTAACTAACGTTTCAAGTATAATACCCAAACATAGGGTGATACATATACTTATACGTCTTTACCTCCAGTTGCAAAATACATATCGGTACTTATATACACTTGGAAATACCCGACCCGTAGGTCATTGTTTATTTGGGAAAAATAATAGTAGTCAATGTCCTTGACTTCAAACCCCACCCCATAGACCTATAAGTGTATAGGACTCCTCCTATCCAAATCAAAGAATCATAAGGACACCGCCCGGTCCTGAATTACTAAACAAAACCGGCGTCGGTTGCCCCCAGACAACCGGTCAACTCTCAGTTGACCCGCTATTTCAAATCCAATATGTGTCAAACTTAATCACAACATGCATTAAGTTATAAACAACCATATTATGCACCATTTATCTCTAAACATATCACCTAAGTTTTTATAAACATTTCCATTTCACAAATCTTGCATATTTCAATAGTTCATTTCATGCAAGCCTAATTACTTTGGCTAAACACATTTTTAATCTCATTAAACATTATTATGAACACATGTAACATTTAATTAGGTAATCTCATGCTTAACCCAAAAGTTACAAGACATTAAGTCATCCACTCACCTTAATTGAGCTTTAAGAAGTTTCTACTCTTCTTAGTTGAACTCCGGCGAGACTCCGGTGAACTCCGGCGAAACACCGGCGAACTCTAGAAACACTTGAGTCAAGCTCTTAGTATGGTTTTATTATCACAAAACCTATATAAATACAAATAACTTCTTAAAGATTATTTTCCGGCAAACTGATCGTTTTGGCTTCTAAGTCCGTTCTTGAGCTTAGAACCACCTTCCAACCCCTCATTCTACACTTCTAAATGTGTAGAATAATACTAGGAGTATTCCATACGATATATAAATCATAAGATAAGTAAAAAGTAGAGTAAAAGTTATTATAAGGTCGTTACCTTAATTATCCAAGTTTTTTCTCACTTTTAACAACTTAAACTCTCTCCTTGAGCTTCCTACTTGCTTGGCTTGCTCACAACAATGGTGGAGGTACTTTTGCGGGGCTTTCTCTCTTCCTTGTGATGCCTTGGCCGAAATGATAGGAGGGAGAGGGGTGAGAAGAGGGTTTTGTCTCAATTAGGAGTTGATTGAGAGGGGGAGGCATACCTAGGGTCAATCACATGCCAACCAATCACTCTCAACCACTCCACACCACTCCTACACCTCATGCAGCCCCCCTTAAGTCAACCTCTAGCACAAAAAACGTGGGGTGGCCCCCACTCATGTGGGAGATCATCCCTTTGTGTCCCGATTTGTACAATCGGCCTCGAAAGTTGTATTTCCCGGACTGTTTTAATTATATTTTATTTTATCGGGTCAAATAAAATATAACACATGTTCCTAGTCATTGTAGGCCTTTATAATGGATGTAAATTCCCCAACTTTAATTTAGAAGTCTCCGGAAAATTCGTTTCGGATTGTTATCCGATAAATTACCGATACCAGTAATTGGGCCTCATTTGACCCACGGGTCAACCCTATGCCCTTTCTACGGCCCAACTAAAATATCTACCACCATATACATATTATCTAGACCAAGATGAATATAATATGTGGTCCCGGGATTATCGGCCGACCCCCGCTCCCGATGTGGGCCCCATGTGCAATTCACTATTCACGCGAAAGTAAAAACAAAAATTTACAATCTTGTAAATTCGAAATCATTATTCAAGGTTTATTACATGATTTACTAAAAAGTAAATATACCTGAGGACGGTGTTACATCGCAGCAAGCACATCAAGATTAACTATCACTTTGTTCGAGAATGTGTGGCGCATGATGATCTCCTTGTGAAATACTTGTATATACCTGGAGTTGCAGTTAACTGATATATTTAATAAGAATTTTTCTAGTCAGTGTTTTGAATTTTTGTGTTTCAATTTGCACGTTGTTTCCCCTGCATAGATTGAGGGGGTGTAATAATGTATTTATCCAGGGATTATTGTGTAATTTCCATAACTATGTTTTATTATAAATACAAGGCTAAGACACCTAATAGGGTAAGCCATTATTTCACAAAATTATTCTGTTGTATACTTAACACTTCAAAAAAACTTGGTTTTACTACTTTCCATTTGTTGAAATGTTTATTGATCATGGTTATTTTGTTACTATCTCCTTCTCAAATACTCAATCGAGAAGTGTCTCCACTTCATCAAGGATATCTATCCACAACGAGAACGTTCATTAACAAATCTTACTATTAGTCAAGTTTAGAACACCGTCATATACCAACTTGATAGTATCTAGCATTTAATCTCTTAACTTCTTGATTAAATTAATTGAATGTGATAACCTCGACACAAAGGTTTCGGTTTAACCAACACAATTAGTCCTTCTTTAGATTATTACTGACCATGAGACCATGCCTTAGTAACTCGAAATTACTTGTGAAACTATCAATGATTAACCACAACTCCACAAGTTTATTGATCGTTTCTAATAGTAATTAATGTTAAAGCATTAACTAATCATCACTTAACAACACCTCAAGATTAATATAGAGATAAAATAAGGAAAAAATAATACTCAAGAAGAGAAGTTAAAAAATATTAATGAATGCATTTATAGGTGTTTGGAGGTTATGGGGTCGGATACCCGACCATGTATTTAGGATACCTGACCAGGTATCTGGTAGTGGCCTGAAAGTTGTTGAAATCACATCAAATCCGACCAGGTTTTGTCTAAACCTGATCGCATTTTGTACCAAATTCGATTCTCCACGTTCTATTGATCTTTATAATTAGGGAAATGTACGGAAAATGTACATGTGATTTGGACCGTTTTCATATAGAGACACATGTTTCATTTTTTAAGCAAAGTGAGACATTGTTTTGATTTCGTTATCAAAGCAAGAGCATGACACTTAATTTCGTTAAAAATCGCCTAAGACGATAAAGAATAACTCATATTTTTAAAAGTGCTCGGAAAACTAAAACAAAAAATGTGGTCCAATTAATGACCTCTAAATTGAATGGAGCGGGGCCGTGAGTTATTATCATCCTTCATGTTCCTCCTCAACCGTGTGACTATGTGAGCTCACACGAGTGGCTTTCGATCTCATTAGTCATTACCATTCTCACACGAGTTACAGTCATATGCCAGCATATCTTATTAGCTTTGTTAAATGTTAGTGACTTGGAGACCAAAAAGGGACATGCTTCGCATATTTGAGGCCAAAATTGGGCACATATTGCATTATTTTCCACTTTTTGCATTATAAAGTGTCTTGCAATTTCTTCTATGCTGCGCTGGTCGTCTACGAAGTACATGTTTTACTTGCAAACCAAATTGACGAATACAATGTTATCTCATTCAAATGTTGACTTTGAGCATATACATATACGGAGTACAGCTAGATATATTTATCCCATATATCCCTCTTCAGATTTCATGAAATTGTTAACTTCATGAAACACTTTAGGATCGAACTAGTGTTTTATCCGGAGAAATGTATTTAAAAAGGACCTTGACTTTTTTAACTCCTAAATAAGACCTAATTTTCAGATGTTTCCAAAATTGCCCCTAATATCTCATCCCTGGCAAGCGGCTCCTTTCTCTTATCCTCCCTCTCGTGACAAACTCAGCCACATACAACATACTTCAGCGTTTGCGGAACAACTCACGCAGCGGCTATGAAATAGAAAGATCTTTCGAAGTTGCCGTTGTAATGGAAGATTAGGGACTGGGCAGAGAACCAGATGAAGCGCCAGAGCTTGGAGAGAACGGTTGTCGCGATGACTTGTTTTGTAGGCAGCAAGGATACGAGCCGATGACGAAGAACAGCGAAGACTAGGTGCAGGGCACCGCCGGGGAAACACATCTCTTCTTTTTCTCCCTTCTTTTTTCTTCTCTGCGCACATCGGCTATTTTTTCGCTGCGCACATGGGCTATTTTTTGTAGAAGCAGACATGAGGAATTGAGGATGCTTCTTTGAAATGTCAAACCTTTTTGTATTTTATTTTATTTTCCAAGTTTCACTTCTTCTTTCGATATTTATTTTCTATCCCCCACCTTTTTCTTCCGTCCTCTCTTTTTTCTATTTCGATTTGTCATTTTTCCATTTTTTATCATGCTTAATTTACTCACACTTCATTTATAAAATTTACTCATACTTTATGTAGAGAGTAGTTACATTGTTCCATTTTATGACGTTGTTAAAATTGTTTGGTTCCACTTTCATTGTTATTCTTATGACATTGTTATTGACATTTTTATGACATTATCATTGACATTCTTATGATATTGTCATTGACATTCTTATGACATTGTCACTGACATTGTTTTCTATTGATATTGTTATGACTTTGTCATTGACATTCTCATTACATTGTCATTACCATTCTTATGATATTGTAACTGACATTGTTTTTATTGATATTCTTATGACATTGTCATTGACATTTTATGACATAGTCATTGAGTTGTTATGACATTGTCATTGACATTCTTATGACATTGTTATTGACATTGTTTTTTATTGACATTCTTATGACATTGTCATTGACTTCTTATCAATGGTGATTATTTTTGGTTTGATATAATGACAATAGAGTAAAAATATACTATGTAGATATGTCAAGATGTGTTGTAATTTCGCTATAATAAGCAATGTAATACACTTTGACAATGTAATTGTTGGGTGTGTTTCGGAAAATAAAGAAAATTAATTAAAATAAATTAATTAAATAAAATGACTAAAGAAAAACAGGAAAGGAGATGAAGCAGAATTAGTCAAAGCTCGTGCTCCGCACGATTTCCTTAAAACGTGCGCGATCAGAATACCCCTATCAGAGTTGGAGCAGTTCTGGTGCGCGATCAGAATACCTCCACCAGAGTTGGAGCAGTTCTGATGCTACCAGAAGACCTCCACCAGAGTTGGAGCAACTCTGGGCCGAAGCCACCAGAGTTCGAGCAACCCCCCCCCCCCCCCCCCCTGCGCGTAAGAGAGAGCCTTTCCCTTTAGGAATCTTAACTCCTTAAAAGAGGCTTCCCTTTATAAGGGGGTGAAAATCCCTTGAGTTTTTCGGTGTGGGATAAAACACACTAGAAACTCACCATTTTCTCAGTTTTTCCATTTCAACGAGTGAACTTCGAGAATCAATTTCTCATTCACCCGTTATCCGTTTTGAGTGTACCATATATCGAATTGTAGCCCTTAACAAGGACAATCCGAAACCACTTTGACCCGACCCAAATCGGAAGTGGACCCCACTCAAATAATTGCCCCAAAAAGACCATTTAATGCAATTTTAACACATTTTTCCAACAATCCCCCACATGAATGAAAATTGATTTTCGAGACTTAAAAAGACACGAAGATAGGAGGACACGTTGTGTTCACCGGATGATCCTTGCATACGGAGAGGTAGGTTTTATCCTTTGAACCTTCCGTTGTAAAGACACGTTTATTTACTGGCTGTCTAGTAGACTCGATGTCCTTGAACTATACTGCCGTCGTGTAAACATTGACTTATCTTTACACAAGAACCTTCCAACTTTGTTCCGTTCTCATGGGTGTGCCCGTTTTGGCTATGGGTCACCGTCCTGGTTCTGCAAGAGTTTCTAAAGAACTGAGCCTTTACAGTTCTCCTTTGAAGCGGCCCTCTTCTCTCTCACATAGGTGATTCTTTCACGAGTATCCCGCATACTCTTCCAATGTTATCGAGTAGATAAACATTTTAGAATCATTAAAGCAAACGTTTTTGCTAACCTCGTGCGGGAGTCACTATTTTAACGAGGAGTGGGTAGGAGTCCGGGACCCCCACAGTGACTATCCTTCGCTCTATAATTTAGTTGTCCCTTTTGAACCTAGGACCAACTAGGTTTGGTATCCACTATAGAACTTTTCAATTCACGGGCTTTAGTCCCATTCCTCGTGACAACTTCTCCAACAATTCTCTATCCAATGCCTTGGTTAGCGGATCCGCTATGTTATCCTTTGACTTCACGTAGTCAACAGTGATAACACCCGTTGTGAGGAGTTGTTTAATGGTGTTATGTCTACGACGAACGTGTCTAGACTTACCATTGTACATATTGCTCTGTACCCTTCCAATTGCCGCTTGACAATCGCAATGTATGCATATTGGAGGGACAGGCTTCTCCCAACTTGGAATATCCTCGAGAAAATGGCGTAGCCATTCAGTCTCTTCAATGCACTTATCCAAGGCTATTAGCTCAGACTCCATCGTGGATCTAGCTATTAACGTTTGTTTTGAGGATTTCCATGATACGGCTGCACCTCCCAAAGTGAAAACATATCCACTTGTGGACTTAGAGTCCTTTATGTCGGATATCCAACTAGCGTCGCTATACCCTTCAAGTACAGCTGGATATCTTCCAAAGTGCAGTCCAAGGTTTTGGGTTTTACGTAAATACCTCAGAACCCTTACTATTGCCTTCCAGTGTTCAGCACCGGGGTTGCTAGTATATCTACTCAACTTGCTAACCACAAAGGCAATATCAGGCCTGGTACAACTCATTAGATACATCAAGCTTCCAATAATCCTAGCGTATTCTACTTGAGAAATACACTCCACGATTTTTGGTAAGTTGTACGTTTTTATCTAATGGAGTCCTTGCCTCTTGATAATCATCCTTATTAAATTTCGTAAGGATTTTATCAACGTAATGGGATTGGCTTAGCGTAAGACCGTCAGGTCCTCTAATTATTTTAATCCCAAGGATTAAATCGGCCAGCCCCATATCCTTCATGTCAAATTTAGAATTTAACATGCTTTTGGTAGAATTAATCATTAGATTATTGCTACCCACGATGAGTATATCATCCACGTATAAACATAAAATGACATAGCCGTCTACCGTGCTCTTCACATAGACGCATTTGTCACTTTCGTTTATTTTAAACCCATTAATTAACATTGCATGATCGAACTTTTCGTGCCACTGTTTAGGGGCTTGTTTCAATCCATACAATGATTTAATTAATTTACACACTTTCCTTTCTTGGCCTGGAACACGAAAGCCCTCGGGCTGTTCCATATAGATTTCTTCGTCTATATCACCATTTAGAAAAGCGGTTTTTACGTCCATTTGATGAACTTCCAATTTCCGCAATGCGGCAATTGCTAGTATCATCCTAATGGAATTTATTCTCGTCACAGGAGAATACGTGTCAAAGTAATCATGGCCCTCACGTTGCTTGTATCCTTTGATTACAAGTCTGGTCTTGTACTTATCGATGGAACCGTCAGGTTTCATTTTCCATTTAAAAATCCACTTGGATCCCAAAGGTTTATTTCCCGGAGGAAGATCAACCAATTCCCATGTGTGATTTTTAAGGATAGAATCCACCTCACTTTTGATGGCTTCTTTCCACATAGGACCTTCAGTAGACGTCACGGCTTCCGTATAAGTCCGTGGCTCATTTTCTACCAAACATGTTAGAAAATCTGGTTCATTTTCTACCATAAATGTTAGAATATCCGAGTCAACTTCTACCAGGTAGGTGAGAAAATCCGGTCCGAAGGATTTTTCAATTCTAGCACGTTTGCTACGTCTGGGTTCGGGTTCTTCTTCGGATCCCTCGCTAGTATTTTCCATAGCTACGTCAAATGTTCGTTTTGACGTGCTTGGTCCTTCGTTGGACTTGCATGGAAATACGTCTTCAAAGAATGAAGCATTCCTTGATTCAATTATTGTGTTTTTATGTACACCCGGATTATTCGAATCGTACACTAAAAACCGATACACACTACTATTTTGTGCATATCCAATAAAAATACAATCCACCGTTTTTGGACCTATTTTTATTTTCTTAGGTGTTGGTACAAGCACCTTAGCAAGACACCCCCACACTTTTAAATATTGATAGGAAGGCCGTCTGCCTTTCCACAACTCGTACGGAGTTTTATCATATTTTTTCCGGGGAACCTTATTTAAAAGGTAATTGCTTGTCAAGATTGCTTCGCCCCACATATTTTGTGGCAAGCCCGAACTTACTAGCATCGCATTCATCATATCTTTCAATGTGCGATTCTTTCGTTCGGCAACACCGTTTGATTGAGGTGAATAGGGTGCGGTACGTTCGTGTACTATACCCACACTAGCGCAAAAGTCACCAATTGGTGCTTCATGCTCACCACCTCGATCACTCCTAACCGTCTTAATCCTTCGATTAAGTTGGTTTTCCACTTCATTCTTATAAAGAATGAATTTATCGATTGCTTCGTGTTTATTTTTTAATAAATAAAACGTAGCTATAGCGAGTGCTATCATCGATAAAGGTAATAAAATATTTATTACCGCCGCGTGTTTGTATTGATTTAAAATCACAAACGTCACTATGAATTAATTCAAGTGGTTCCGTTTTTCTTTCAACCGATTTGAAAGGCGTTTTCGTTAGTTTTTCCTCTACACAAACTTCACATTTGTGCTTCACATCAATTGTGAATTTAGGAATGTGCTCCATGTTAATTAATCTACGTATAGAATTAAAATTAACATGTCCTAGTCTACCATGCCACACATTGGAAGACTCAAGCAAGTAAGCAGAAGGGATTTTATTATTATTATTAATAATAATCATTACATTGAGCTTAAAAAGCCCATCACATGTATATCCCTTGCCCACATACATTCCCGACTTAGACAAAACCAGTTTGTCCGACTCAAAAACCATGCGGAAGCCATGCTTGTTCAACAACGAACCGGAAATCAGGTTTTTGCGTATTTCCGGAACGAACAAAACTTGATTTAGAGTCAGCTCCTTGCCCGAAGTCATCTTCAGGACCACTTTGCCCACGCCTTCCACCGTGGAATGAGCCGAGTTACCCATCCACACTTTCTCACCATTTGATGGCTCAAAAGTTCTGAATAACTCCCGGTTTGAGCAAATATGCCGGGTTGCACCGGTGTCCACAAACCACTCCTTGGAATTGGATCCAACGAGGTTGACTTCCGTAACCACAGCCGCTAGGATGATGTCTTCATCCTTTTGTCCACCTTGCACCAAGTTGACTTGAGAGTCTTTCTTCTTACGTGGTGCCTTGCAATCCGAGGACTTGTGTCCATTTTTATTGCAATTGAAGCATTTTCCGTTGAACTTTGTCTTGGAAACGCCTCCCTTGGGACCGAGCTTGCTCTTCCCATTATTTTTATTTTTGGAGCCTTTAGCATGCTCCACCACGTTGGCCTTGGCGCCATGAACAATTGGGAGTTTCCCATCGTTCTTCCGGTTATCCTCTTCAATCCGCAGACGGAGGATCAATTGCTCCAAGTTCATTTCCTTTCGCTTGTGCTTAAGGTAGTTCTTGAAATCCTTCCAAGCCGGCAGCAATAAATGGATAATTGACGCCACTTGGAAAGACTCACTAACCGTCATTCCTTCATCTCGAATTTCGTTGAAGATCATTTTCATCTCCTCAACTTGACTCAAGACCGTCTTCGAATCCACCATTTTAAAATCAAGGAATCGACCAACAACAAATTTCTTTGCGCCGGCATCCTCGCTTTTATATTTGTGGTCCAAAGCATTCTATAACTCCTTAGCCGTAGCTAATTTGCTATACACGTCGTACAAAGCATCATGCAGCCCGTTCAACACATAGTTTCGGCAAAGGAAGTCAGAATGCTTCCAAGCTTCAATCGCGTTGAAAGATTGCGCATCCACCTCACCCCCGGTTGCTACCGGCGCATCTTCGGTCAAGAATCTAGCAAGACCGAGAGTAGTGAGGTAAAATAGCATCTTTTTGCTGCCACCTCTTGAAGTTTAACCCGTTGAATTTCTCGGGTTTCTCCACAGAGTTGCTTGGCACGGTCACCATAGGGATAGCCCTTTGGTTGGCCAAAGCAGATGCACCGCGTTGTGAACTATTGTTTACCGGTGCTCCGCTTTCAGAGTGATTGTCGTTCAGAACATTCTGCCCAAAACCAATCTCGTTTTCTTGAGAAGTCATTTTCGTTCTTTAACGTTTTTCCGAAAACACAAAAAAATAAGTTCGTTCACCAAAGTGACAAACTACGATTTAAGATTGTTTACCTCAGTAGAACAATCAAGAAATACGTTTTAAGATTGTTAGGTGTGTTTCGAAAAATAAAGAAAATTAATTAAAATAAACTAATTAAATAAAATGACTAAAGAAAAACAGGAAAGGAGATGAAGCAGAATTAGTCAAAGCTCGTGCTACGCACGATTTCCTTAAAACGTATTTGTTGCCTCCCACGATGCTAGGAGCGTTGCAACAATCGTTTCCCAGGATACGATGACTACGAACTAATGTTTGAACACACAAACAAGAGTTCCAACGAACGAGAACCAAGTATGAACACAGAAGGAAGTTTGCTGAGTAGCTTTAGGTGTTTTTAGCTCAAGAAATTCGTGAGGAATGTATTGTGCGTTGTGTCTGTTGCAAAGCACCTGCCAGCTATTTATAGGAGGATTTGTTGTGTGTTAAATGGGGTGTTAATGGACCTGAACGTTGGACTTCAATGACCAGTCCGTTGGGCATTGAATCATCCATAAACTGTCCATTTAACGTTGCATTCTACTTTGATAAAAAACTTCCAACATGTTGATATCTACATTAATCACATATTCTACTTTGACTATATTTTATTTATTAATGTCTTAGACTTTTTGAAATATATTGTTCAATTCATCTCAATTTAAATTTCCAAAAATATTTTTTTACTTATAGTAAATTATACTATCGAATATATTTATAATCAAAGTAGTGCATTGGGAAACATCTAAATAATGAAAGTATTGTAACTAAAAAAAGCAGAGAAAGTATAAAAGAGAAACTTTTTGGAAGCATACAAAATGCCATATAAGCATGCTATGTCATTATTATATAATTTTAACCAATCCAATTAATATTTTAACATGTATTTGGAAGTAAAGTGGAGAATTTTAATTATTGGAGAATATGTTTGAAAATATATTATCTACTACGTAGTATTTGTTTTATTATATAATAAAGATAGTCATGGTACAACTATAGAAAATATATGTTATCAATATGTTAATTTAAAATTTATAAACATGTACAGGATTAGAGAAGAATTTCAATAAATGGTAACAGTTATGTTTCCAAATAAATATCCATTCAGTCATGAAGAGCGTCAAAAGAAAAGAAGACTTGATGACAAGTTAACCTTGTCTCAAAAAGAAGCTCGAAAATGTCTCTCTATAAATAAAATGTACTTTATTAATGACTAGCTACTTTTATTTTTATCATTACGTTCATTAGTAACTTAATCGTATTTTAACACAATTTACTCGTGTTGAAATTTGAAAAAAGGGCTCAAATTCTGTTGTTGCACATGGTCTTCATTTTCTCAGGACCGACCTGAACTGCACCATGACGCGCGCCAACTTACCGAATTCCAGATTTTGTTTGATATACATAAAGTAGAACACCCAAGCTCTAGTCCCAAAAAAATTTGAGATCGACTAACGTGAATCAAAAGCTATATCAAAGTAAAGGAATGATTCCGTATTATATATAGTAGTACTCGTTAAATCATAAGTCGTTTAGGGAACAAACTGTCGTTCATACAAGACAGATCAATTATTACACTAAGTCTGATCAACTCCATTACAATGGCACCTTAGAATTGTGGTAAAACTTTCCTGCACCTTATTATAAATATAAAGTAAAAAAAAGGCACCAATGACCAAACACGTACTAGCTAGCATATATGGATCGATGCTTATTAATTATTGGCTTTGGAAATCTCCTTCCCCTTCATCCACACTCCACTTTATTAGTTTGCTGCATTGTTGAAGAGAAGACATGAGCCAACAGAATACATGTTATAATAATAACCATTATGTTATTTTGAAAGAATGTCTACAATATATATCATCATCCGTATCACATTAATTACAACATTGGAATATATACACTATTCATGTACTTTACTTTGACTACATTTTATTTATTAATGTATCTGAATTATTATTTTTTTGAAAAATGTTGTTAAATTCGTCTCATTACTAAGTTTTATAATCTAATGTTTAATTTATTTTTACTAATACAGAATTAAATATAATGACGGTCAAAGTTGTGCTTTAGCAAACGTGAAATGTTGATTGTTGCAACTAAAAAGAGACGGAGGAAGTAACTTTTAGCTTTTCAATGAAAATTTATGATCACTTTTAGAGCTCGTTTAGTAACCTTTATTTTCAGCTTATCGGTCTCATAATATCAGACTTTCACATGCTGAATTGTGTTATTATCAAATAAGTAATGCGTAATCAAAACATATGACCACTTGGAAGATACTGACCGGGGCAAGAGAGAGGGGCGACGTTGCACTGAGCCGGAATGCGAGAGGCGACGCGAATGGTATTGCAAATGCAGTCATGATCGACGCCTTGCAAGGCGGCGCAACAGTCGGCACTTGGGGTGGTCGTGGTTGCTCCGGGCACAACAAATGGAGCACAGACGTTGAGGTGCCCAAGGGCAGCACTACACGTGTCGCCTTGAGCGTTTGCCGCCGCCATGATCAGACCCAACACCACTATGGCGCCAAATATGCTCTTCAAGCTTGCCATTTTTATTATTTAACTATAATAATATATATGTGGTGATATGATGATCAAAAGCTGGGTATAGATATAGCTTATCTGACTATATATACTGAGTGTTTCTTTCAGACTGAAGGTTGTTGTTTATATATAGCTGACCGAAGAGACAGACAAGAAGCTTAAATGAAGGAATCTTTGCATGAAGTACCTACTAATTAAGTCATTTATGTAACTATTTTTTTACCAGACTTATGTAACTAGTTGAAGCATGCATAAAGCATGATATTGGGATAGAACGTTAAAACTTCACTATATTGTTTTGCTACTTAATTATTAATTAATATTCATGCATCATCAATCTCAGTTTTACCGCCCACGGAGTATTTTTTACCGAGGCCCTTCCCCATTTCCACCACTTAATGTAATGATGGTGACAATATGGAACTATCTTAATATGAATGTCGGGAAAAGGTGCAAATAAGCCCTCGAATTAATTGAAAAAGTGAAAATCACCCCTTTTTTAGGAGGCTCTGTCTGGCCATCATCATTTGGAGCAGTTGTCGGTGAAATTTTTAGATGAACTTTTTTGAGCATCTTCTTCATTAAATGTAGTTTACCAATACCAAATATCAGGTAAAAGTTCAACCGGGAAGGCAGTCAAATGATTTTCTGAAATATATTACGTTGTTTAACTGCGCAGTTATCTTAAAACATTTATTTGACTTCCTTGACGATTGAATTTTTAGCTGAAATTTGGTATGGGTAAACCAGACTTAATGAAGAAGATGCTCAAAAAATTTAATCAAAAAATTCCACCGGAAACGGCCTAAAATGGCGATGGCCGAATAGAGTCTCCTATAAAAAGGGTGATTTGCATTTTTTCGGTTAGTTCGAGGGCTTATTTGCCTCTTTTCCTTACGAATATTTGATCACAATATGAGTAATTGAGTAAACCTTCCACTGAATTCACAAATATTATTAATTACTAGGTATCTCTTACTACCAAATAAATTATTTATAAGTAATGTATTGTACAATTTAAATTTTCAAAGACGAGTACAAAAAATGTTTTTCGCACAATACACTACGAAAAAACGGGAAGTTTATCGCGGACCGTAATTAAAAATATCCATGACAAAAAACTTTGTCACGGATTTTTTCCGTGACCGTTTAGGCGTGACAAAACTTTGTCACGGATTCCAAAGCTTTGTCACAGATTTGTCACGGATTAATCCCTGACAAAAGGTTCACCGGATAAAGCTATCGGTTTCACTTTTGTCACGGAAATATGTCCGTGACAAGACTTGGCACAGATTTATCCGTGACAAAAATTGTAATTTGAGTTTTGAATTTTAATTTGTGGCAGCGCGGGAAATTAAATTTTTTAAAATTTTAACAATTTTGGCACGGCCAAGATCCGTGAAAAACATTTGCATTTAAAGAAAAAAATAAATTTTGTCACGGAATACATCTGTGACAAACTTTTTTAGATTAAAAAAAATATTTAAAGCATGATAAATAAAACGGCGGAATTATAAAATTCAAATTTGTCACGGCCAAACAAAATATTGCATTAAAAAAGAAAATTCCTACAACCAAAATAATTAATAAAAATTCAAATTTAATGTACTAGATATTAAAGATTCGGAGGGTCTTGATCAGAATTTAAATAGTCGTTGATATCAAAATCCGCACTAGGCTGAGAATTTGATTCATCGCCTTGTCGGCCGTCTCGCCCACCACCTCGCCTGCCGCTTCACCCGTCGCTTCACCCGCCGCTTCGACCTCCGAGTGTATAAAATGACTGGTCTTGATAACCATACGGAAAAGTCGGCATTTGAAACCCTTGGCTAGAATTGAAACTCATGCTGCCCATGAATGGCATTTGAGGCGACATCTGAGACTGCAAATCCATCTGAACACAATCCTAGTCGGACAGTTTGTGGCTCCATTGCAAACTGAGGATGACAACGGTCAAAGTGTCTCCAAGCTTAACGGGCCGAAGGGTGAGACATCAAACTCTCTTTAGTTTCGTGCTCAACATGTCATGTCATGTGTTTCGCAGTAGCATTTGAAGCATATACCATCTTCAGCCATGGAGCTAGTGGGAGGTAAAACAGATTAGATAATGCAGACCTTTTTCATGGGTTTTTTCGTCTTTGAGGAAAATGTTTGTATTTGTCTCGACTACTGAACTTACAGCTCTCAAATGTCTCATCATCCTTCAAGAATAACATACATCCTAAAGGGCACACATCAATTTCTATACAAGGAAGCCCCAACTGAGATATTAATTGCTTCATGTTGTAATATGAATCGGAAATTATGGTCACGCGGTAGCATTCCTCTTATTGATTGTAATAGCTTAGATAAGCAAGTTTTAGGGAGATTGTATTCAGCTTTAATGTTCATCAACTCTGAAACGACGGATAGCTGAGAGTATCCCTCACAATCAGCATACAAAGGTTGATCGGCACCTTTTAAAACATCTTGAAATCTCTCTCCTAAATCATCAATATGAGGAATATGAGGGTTCAGATCTTCATCCGCAACAGGTTCATAAAAGATCGAATCTTCATCCACATCAGGTTGATATGAGCTTGAGGCTTCAAGAGGATTGTTAAATGGTTGTGGGGGGGGGGGGGGGGGGGGGGGTTAAACTAAGAAGTTGAGGCACCGTATACATTATATAGCATTCTACAATCCAATGACATTTGATCATAGTCTCCCCACCCACTCATCTCGGTAGGGGCGTTACGAGACGAACCTACTGTTTATGGTGAAAGTGATGGATCGAAAGATTCATCATGAGAAGTCCAATTATAATAATTGTCAACAAAATCTTTGGCGTACAAATGCCACCCAACTTGCTCGTCTCTAAATTTGAGTTTTTTACTCTTTGTACATGGACATATGATTTTATTACCATCCATATAATTCTTTTGTTCAAGAGCAAATTTAATAAACTCTTCAACTCCATTAAAAAAATCTTCTCAAACTCTTCTATTTTTGCAATGTTTATCATATATTGGTAGGGGCGTCTCAAACTTTTCAACTTCTATTTTGTCTATACATTTTGCCTCAATATTATTATCAAAATATTATATTGGTTAAAACTAGAAATTATAACCATTAACAATAATTAGTTATGTTTAATATATTACACTAATGAATATGTAGCAAGATTAATATATTAAATTTCACTAAAGTTCATTAAAATAAATTAAAGTTCAATTAATATTATTAATAATTAACTAAAATCAATGCGCTAATGGCATTAACCATTTGAATTAACTAACATTTGAATCCTAATGATTTACAATACTAACATTTTAACTGAAATTCTAATAATACACAATAAATTAACTAACATTTAAATTAGCTGGAATTGAAATAATTCACAATAATAATTCTTTGAAATCCTAATAATTCACACTAAAGTAATTTTAAATCATAACTTAAATTGTTATAAATCCTAAGTTAAAGGCATCAACAATAATTGCTAAAATTTAGTATATATTTCTAAACAAATTTCAAATAATCGTTCACTCATATATTTTATGTATTGGTTTATATACATTTTCATTAACTAAAAATGTAAAAGGCATTTTAATTGAATTACTATTATTACTTAAAAGTGTAAAAGGTATTGACTAAAACGCATACACAACCCTAATATTTTTACAAACCCATTTGAATTAACTAATGTTTAAATTAAACTAATATTATCAATTGAAATTCTAAATTAACAGTATTACCAATAATTGAAATATTAATGATAGGGTATTTTAGCAATAAATGTATTTATAGGGAGTATTTATAGGGAGTATTTATAGGGAGTATTACCAATAGCGTATTAACCCTTAGAGAGAGAAGTGAGAGCTATAGAGAGAAGTACAACAAATGTATTAGCAACCCTTGCAACTACCCCCAATGAAAGTATTTATAGAGAAAATATGGATTGAGCTCCCAAGCCTTGGGAGGCCCATTTACAATATGAGACTTCTAATGGGCTGAATACAATATCTTGACTAAGTATAGAATTTGCTTCTGCGAAGTCCCTTTGGCCTCAGCGGACCCGGCCGACGGGGTGTTTGGCCGACGGAGGGACCATGTCTCGCTCCTGGGCTTCCGGACCATATTTTGGAATGATGTGAGTTTGGCCGATGGAGGACCATTTGGCCGATGGAGGACCCTCTGGGTGACAACTGTAATTCCTCTTAATCTTCTTAGTATGTGGGTCATAGGGTGTGGACCCATATACTCTATCAATTAATATATATTTTCAAATGAATTTCAAATATAAGCAAAATAAATTATAACATCACTAACATTTTAAGTTAAATATATTTGAAATTAATTAACAACTTCACTAACAATTTCAATGATTTAATAAGGTAATAAATTAATATTTAGCATTAACAAGATACATGAATTCAAATGACATACCTTATCTGCATAGGCAGAAAAAATGACATAAGATCACATCCTTCAATCTTTCAATAGATACTGTATTATACTCCGATTAAATTTTTACTGGTATGAGTCGAATAAACTGTTCTTGCATATATAAAACACTATGTCACGGCTGTTGTCACGGATTCTTCCGTGACAACCATTATCCGTACAACATTAACTAAGTGACCGTTGGGGGTGGCAATTATTGAGCTTTGTCACGGATAAATCTGTGACAAACAAAAAAAATTAATAACTTTGTCACGGATTTGGTTCGTGACAAACCGCCGAACTCAAAAAAATGTGCGTCAGTGTATGTTTCCGGTTACCGGAGCTCTTTTGTCACGGACATTGTCACAGAATAGTTCCGTGACAAAGTTTTTGATGACATGGGAGATAGATCAGTGACAAACTTGTCACCGAAGAAATCCGTGACAAAAACGCTGTTTTTTTGTAGTGATAGTTGAAGAACTAGAAGTGAAAAAATTCAAAAATCAAGTACCAAAAGTGTCAGTACATAATAGTCGGAGGACTAAATGTGTCAAAAACTCCATATGTTAATTTGAAGTACCAAAAGGGCGACTTTGATGATTTAGAGCAGGTCCACGATTGCCTGGTCATGAAGGAAGAAGATGAAGTATTAATGGTTCGTTCCCTTCTTGAATCGCCTTCATTGAGTGAACAAGTGGAAGGGGCGGGCCTAGGGGGAGGGCACCAGGGGCGATGGCCCTAGGCCCAAAAACAAGTGAAAACAAAATTAGGCCCAGTATTTATGTGTTAAACTTAGGCTGAGTAGGTCGAGTTTTTAGCCTTATCTGGTATTTTCATCCAACCAGTTAGGCTGAGTAAGAAGAATAGTAAACAAAAGGAATTTTATCAATTCAGGATCCGAAAGATAGATTAATTATCAATTCGGGACCTGAAAGATAAAATGCATCGATATAGGACCCGAATGATGAAAAACTATCAATTTAAGACCTGAATGATTGAAAACTATTAATCTAGGACCTAAGTTGTCATAACTTTTTTATTAAAAAAATTTAAATATTATTTCGTTTTATTAAACTAATAAACGTTTGTGAAGAAAAGTTTATCAAAAATTAGTAATAGAATTAATAAAAAATTAAATAAATCAAAACCTATGAAATGTTAGGTCCTAAATTGATAGTTTTCCATCATTCGGGCCCTATACTGACACGTTTCATCTTCCGGGTCCTGAATTGATAATAAATCTATCTTTCGGGTCCTGAATTGATAAAATTCCTAAACAAAAATTGTCAAAATACGGGAGACTTGTACAAATCCATAATTCTGTTATTCTACCTTTGGTGCACCGCCCTTAAATCTCCAATCTATTTCTTTACATACTATATTATTAGTTAATAGTTATGATCTGATAATGTTTACTTTTTATCACCGAATTTAGATTTTTTGTTGTTGATTTACTTATTGATTATTGTCTTGTTGAATCACAAAGTATTCAAATTGTGAATTTGTTCATATTGTTGTTTGATTCTGAGTTTCTATATTTTAAACTTGTTGGAGTATTAACCGCGTAGTATCATTTTGTCAAATAGTGAAATTGTGAAAGCATTTTAGCTTTTCTAGTTAAAATTGGTTATGAAATTGATTTGTGATTTTGGGATAGTATAAAAATTTCTTCCACAAAAATTTAAAATTTTATTAATTTTAAAATGTAATAAAATTGGACGAATCTGGATGGGATATAGTAAAAAGAGAAAAAGAGTAGAGAAAAAAATAACAATATCTTTTAAAAACGTAAGCCTATTATATATCACTCGCTCATAGGCCTTGAAATCGTCAGGACCGGCCCTGACAAGTGGATGGGTTTGGAAGATGTCCCTGCAAGTTCATATTTACCCATCAGCAATTTTTTGCTTTAAATTTATTTCAAGATTTATTATTCTCTCGTTAGACTAATTACCTTGGTTTGGGATTGTTTGTATATTTGGCAGTCTTGAGATGACTAGTTTAGCTCTAATAGGATATGTATTAATATTTCTAAGGCCATTAATTGCTTTGAAGCTCCCGTATGTTTAACGGAAAGTTTCACTCAAATTTGGATTACCTTTTCTATGTTTGATCAAGAATTTAGTGGGCCCTTTCGTTATAATGAATCTAGTGAAGTGGTAAAGAGTACGGTGATCTTAAAAGTTAATAAGAACAATATGTTGCTCGTTTGATAATCACATTTTCGGGCAGCTGCCCTGTGGAGATGAAGGTGATGATATCTGAGATCCAGTCCTCTTGGCGTTGTTGTATGTTCATGACGGGGCTTGCATGGATACTTGAGAGACTGAGTTCCTCAATTTTAGCAATCTTGGAGATGTGCTCGGGGGAGTCGGCCGAGAGCTTAGATAGTATGTCGGCCTCGGAGTTCTGAGCCCTCGATATTTGAATGAGAGAGTGTGCCTCAAATACCCTAAGCAACTCCTTGGCCGCCTCCTTGTACTGTTTCATTCTTCCCTCCTTGGCCTCATACTCCTCGGAGATTTGGCCAACGACCAACTTGGAGTCGCATTTGATATGGATCTGCCGAGCCTTCATGTTGGCAGCCAGCCGAAGGCCACATAGGAGGGCCTCATACTCGGCCTCGTTGTTGGAGACTCTGAAGGAGAAGCGGATTGCATAGTAGGCCTTGAAGCCCTCGGGAGTAACGAGGACTACCCCGCCCCCGCATGCTTTGGTCGCGGAGGAGCCGTCGGTGTAGAGGGTCCACCAGTCGTCCGAGGTGGCCGAGGGCTCTCCGTCTGTGGCCGCCCTTGCGGTACACTCCGTCACAAAGTCCGCCAGGGCTTGGCCCTTGATGGCAGGCCTCGGACGGATGTCAATGTTGTACTGGCTCAGGAAGATAGCCCACTTCACCATGCGGGAGGAACTGGTGGGGCTCCTCATGAGGGCGCCGAGGGGTTGATGAGTGAGGACATGAACCGGGTGATCCTGAAAGTAGTGGCCCAACTTCTTGACGGTCCAAACGAGGGCTAACACCTTTTTTCCACAGGAGAGTACCTGAGCTCGGCCTCCCTTAGGGTCTTGCTTACATAGAAGATGGCATGTTGGATGCCGTCTTCCTCCCGGATGAGCACAGAGCTGATGGCTGCCGGGCTGACCCCAAGGTAGAGATAGAGGGTCTCCCCTACCTTTGGTTTGGAGAGCACAGGGGGTGAAGATAGATATCGTTTGAGCTCGTCGAAAGCCCCCTGGCATTCTGGAGTCCATTGAAAGCCAGCCGTCTTCCTCATGATCTGGAAGAAGGGTAGAGACTTCTCCGCTGATTTAGATAGAAAGCGGTTGAGGGCTGCCAGGCGGCCCGTCAACCGTTGAACTTCCTTCACATTGCGTGGGGGCTCCATGTTGATGATGGCCTGGATCTTCTCGGGATTGGCCTCAATACCCCTTCGGCTCACCATGTAGCCCAAGAATTTGCCCCCTTGGACGCCGAAGGTGCACTTCTTCGGGTTTAGCCGAAGGTTGAACTTTTGCATGATGGCGAAGATTTCCCGGAGGTCGTCGGCATGGCTGGAAGATTGTTTGCTCTTGACGATCATGTCGTCAACATAGGCCTCCATGGTGCGCCCTAGGACGGCCTGAAAGACTCGGGCCACCATCCGGGTGTAAGTGGCCCCTGAGTTCTTTAGGCCGAAGTCCATCACTAGGTAGCAGAAGATGCCCTCGGGAGTCATGAAGGCTGTCTTTTCGGCGTCTTCCTCATGCATGAAGATCTGATGATACCCGCGGAATGCGTCGAGGAATGACATGATTTCACACCCCGCGGTCTCATCTACATGTTGATCGATATTGGGCAAAGGAAAAGGGTCCATAGGGCACGCCTTGTTGAGATCCGTGTAGTCCACGCACATGCGGAAGGTAGGAGGCTTCTGTGCGAGGACTACGTTCGCCAGCCATGAGGGGTATTTTACCTCCTTGATGTGCTTAATAGAGAGGAGCATGGCGACCTCCTTCTTCACAAATTCCCTCCTTTCGGCGGAGAGGGGTCTTCTTCATTGCTGTACTGCTTTTGCCGAGGGGTCCACCGAGAGGCGGTGGGTGATGACCCTTCGGCTTATTCCCGGCATGTCCTCCGGCCCCCATGCAAAGACAGTGGAGTAGGCGCGGAGGGCGTCGGTGATACCGGTCTTCAGATCTTCAGGGAGCTGGGCTCCAATCTTCACGACTCTCTCCGGCCCCGCCGGATCGAGCGCAAAGTCTTCTACGTCCTCGGCTTGTTCAGCCCTCGGCCTCTTTCCTTCTTCATCGATGGTTCCGGTGATGGTGTCAACACGGAACTCCGTCTTACTTACTTTCTTCGTGACTTGAAGATAGCAAGCGCGGGCAATTTTCTGATTCCCCCGGGAGTAGCCAATGCCCCCCTCGGCGGGGAACTTGAGGCAGAGGTGCCTCATGGAGATGACGGCCTCGAGGTCCTCGAGGGCTGGTCGGCCGAGGATGATGTTATGGGCGCAGTCGATGATGACGACGACGAATTCCACTTCGAGCTGGGCCCTATGGAGCCCATCGCCGAAGATTACTGGGAGGGTTATTACCCCCTCGGAATCAATAGTATCGCCGGTGAAGCCGGCCAGAGGGGTCTTAATGGGCCGAAGGGACCCCCTCTCCAGGTGCAACTCTCTAAAGGTGCTGAGGTACATTACATTGACGGAGCTGCCCGTGTCAATGTAAGTTCGGTGAATGATGGTGTCGTTTATTTCAGTCCGAATCACCAAGGCATCCCTTTGAGGAGAAGAAGTAGGAGGGAGATCTGCGTTGGTGAAGGTGATGGGTTCCTCCCTCAGCCGCTTTAACGGGGGCATATGGGTGACTTCCCCCACGTAAAGCGATTGAGCCCACTTTTTCCGCTGACTGGTGGAATCGCCCCCTGTAATGCCACCGGTGATCATGAGGATGTGGCGTTTTTTCTCCTGGTGGTGGGGGTACTCCTCCTCTTCCTCCTCCAAGTTCCCGATCTCCCTCTTCTTGCCGAGGGGGATGGTGTTCGGGTTCACCCAAGCGTTCGCCTTCGTGTGGTGCCCTCGGGGAGGTCCCTGATGAGAAGGTCCCTCCTGCCGAGGGCTCTGGATAAATTGGGACAGATGGCCCGCTTGTATCAATCTCTCGATGGCCGTCTTTAGCTGATGGCAGTCATCGGTTCTGTGCCCCTGATGCCGATGGAAACGACAGTAGGGGAACTGGGGGTTGATAGCATGTACCTCCGGGGGTGCGCGAGAATCGCGCTCAACGAGGCCCCTCTCCTCGGCAAAATCAAGGATGGTGCTGACGGGGTGCGTCAATGGTGTCCGGGGGCGGTCCAGGAGAATGGGTTGTGCCCAAGTCTTAGAGCTGTTCTTATAACCTCCCCCGGGCTTGGCCTGGCCTTGTCGAGGGCGGTCATCAGAGGGTCCTGAAGCCTTGGGGTGATTTGGAGGAGCCCCCGGCCCTCAGTTGTTCTTGTTGTCAGCCTTCGGGGGCTGCTGATCTGGATGCTGGTGGTATTTCTCCACATCCTCGGCCTCAGCATATCGGTCCCCCCGCTGCAGGGCCCTTATGTAGTCGCGGGGGGGTTCAATGATGAGGCTCCTTGAAAAGTTGCCGGTGCGGAGGAAGGTTTGTAGGAGGGCCAGGAGGGTCCCGTCGTCAGCACCGTCGACTTTGTCGGCTTCCGTTCTCCAGCGCTCCAGGAAGTCCCGAAGGGTCTCATCCCTCTTCTGGCGTATGGTTAGGAGGTGGGAGAAGTGCTTCCTCGTGCGACGTCTCCCGGCAAATTGCGTCAAGAATCTCTGGGCGAGTTCTTGCCACGAATCAATGCAGCCTTCGGGCAACCGGTTGAACCATTCGTATGCCGGCCCCTCTAAGGTGGAGAGGAACCAACGACACAAATATTCGTCCGCCGCCCCTACCATCATCATGTTGTTCTGATATTTGCTGTAATGCTCCTGGGGGTCCGTCTTCCCGTTGTAGGGCTGTATGTGTTGCCCTCGGTATTTTTCCGGGATCCGGGCCGCCAATACCCTTGGGGTAAATGGCGTCCTGGTCCGGAGCTGGATGATGGGTTCCCCGGAGCCCTCGGCTACCTTCTTCTGCAATTCCTCCATTTTGGCCATCATGGCCTCGTATTTGAGGTCTGAATGAGGGGTGGAGGTGGTGGCGTGAGCTTTGTTGGCCTCCATTTCATCAAGACGGCGTTGGAGGGCCGCAATAATTTCGTCCCGGGGGTCCTTCGGGAGGGTCTCCGCCCCCTGCGAACGAACCCGGGCCGAGTGGGCCTGGTTGATTTGGTGGCGAGCATCGTCGGCATGAAGGGGCGCCTTGCCTTTGTCCCGAGGGGGACGCTCCTCGTCTGCCCTCGAGACAGACCCTCCGCTTTCCTGGGGCCTTTGGAGTGCTTTTCCTCCGAGGCGGTCTTGGACCCCTCGGCGGTCTTGCCCCCCTCCGAGCCGGTTGAGGGCGGAAGTGCGGGGCCTTTCTCTGTTGTCATTGTGGCGGTCCTGGGACTGAACTTCCTGGGAGGCCGTATCTTGGGCCACTGCCCCCTCGTCATTTCCAATCCGAGGGATGGGGTTTCCGAAGGGGTGTGGCAGAGGGGGAAGCGTGATGTTCTCCCCAACCTGGGGTTGAGCCGGAGCCAGGGTGCCGAAGGCACCCGGGGTCTGAGTGAGCATCTGGATGAAAGCGGAGAGCGCCGAATGAACGTCGATGGTGAGAACCGGAGGGCTGACTTGGTCATTGCTCCGGTTCTTCTTCTTGGCCTCGATGCCGAGGCGGGCATCGGGGGCATTTTGCTGGATCTGAAGGCGTAGGTCGACAGCCGCCTGTTCCAGCCCAGCGATGACACCGCCCTCGGGAGCCCTGTGAGAGGCTTCGGGGGCGTTGACGTCGCCGAGGGCCAGGTTCTTGTCTTCTACGTTTTTGGAGTTGGCATGTGTTGTTCTCACCATTTTGGTAGAGGGCTAGTGTTTGGCAAAGGGGGAGGGTTTCTCACTTGATTGTTCGACCTCTCAACGAGAGCACCAAATGATGGATAGTGTACCCGGGGGGTAGCTTATCCGAGGGGTTATTGTGGAGAATAACAAGAGAGAAGTCAGAGCAAGTAAGTATAGAGAGAGAAAGTGTATTTAGAAAGTATGCAGCGTTTATGAGTTGGTTACAAATGGGGAAATGGGGTGCTATTTATAGTAGCAATAAATGCCGGACAGGGACACGTGTCAAGCGCCCATTGGCCGAGAGGTCATCTCAACTGGTTGGCGCTGGCAGCCGCATGTGGCCGCATTTAATGAGGTTGTTGGATGGGACGTCTGTACAGGGTACGGTGATCTGTACGCATGTGGCGCGGATATTATGTCGGGAGAGGTGCCCTCGGCTGCAGAGGACTAGTCGGGGGCTCTGAGTGCCGGGGACCCCTGGGTGTCGAGGGCTCCAGGTGCCGAGGGCTACTGTTTTCTGCCGTTTTTCTCCCAGTTTCTTAGTTTGCTTGAGAAACCCGTTCTGTGAGAGTTTAGAGCCTTCGGCCAGGGGGCCGAAGGCACCCCTGGTGCGCATTGTGGGCTGCTTGGTACTCCGGGCGCCGTGATTTGGGCCTGTTGGGCCTTCTGGGCCTGTTGGGCCTTTACTGGAGTAGTAGGAGTCTGTGGGCCGGGTGTTCCCGGGCCATATACTCCATCATACATATTGTGTTTATATATGAATTTCAAGGTATTTCCTTAATTTTTATATCCCCCATTTTTCCGGTGTCAAGCCAATGCCTGAACGTGTTGGGGTGAGGGCCAGGGAACACCTCACCTATTTATTAAAGAAATATGCAGTACAGAGAGCTGGAGGGCCAAATGAAAGCCTACTCGGGGAAATAAATTAAAACATGCAGAAGTTAAAAGTAAAAGATTATAGAGCTTACTAGTTTACTATGTAATTAAAATTATTGGGGAGAGCGGGCTGAATAAACAAATCTATGTTGTATTTGTGATGGAATTTAATCGCCCTTTGAATGTATGGAGGGGGTAAATGTTCTTCAAAGGGTGATTTCTACGGTACCAAGTCAAACCTTGCACCAATTTCTTAGGCGGTTCATATTTATGTTCTTCATGATAGACGTGTAACTCAAACTCTATTTGTCCCGCCTTGGCTTTGCTCCTTGTTCTAGCACATTAATTGAAGCTATTTGTTGTTGGTGAGTTTTTTTTTTTAGTTTTCCTCGAGACCACGGGCGTGAATTCGTCTAAAGTATCATCTTCAAACGATATGTCTAAGGGATAGATTGTCAAAATCATTATCTTCGAGGCTGTTTTGAAGTTGGGGTTCATGGCATGTCAAAGATTTTGTGGGTTGAGTGGTTTGACACTCTGTAGACACGTTGATTTGGGAGGGGTTATCCTCAACTAACTTATGGTAGGGGGAGCCAATAGAGACTTGATGTGTGTTTTCTCGCACTTAAAATATGTAGCAGTATAAGGCTAAAGTACGAGTATCGTTTCCACAGGGACGAAAAAATGGAATCAAGAATTAAATAAATTCTGTGATATTCATGTAATTTCCGAATGTATGTTTGTATTTTTAACTAGTTTTTATTAGTTCTAGTTGTGAAAATTACACACTTTTGGTGTAAAACTTTATTTTCATATTTATTTGTAAATTGTTTAGATTAGGACTTTTCTGAGCTAAACAGGTCAAAGATCATCCAAAGGATCAAGATAGGACCTCAAAAGATCAGGGAAAGTGCAAGGAGGCAAGAAAGATTTCGATTTGGATAAAATACTCTTATACCCGGTCGGGTATAAGCAATACCCGATCGGGTATTTGCTTGATTCGATTGTCCAAATCAAATCCGAGGACAAATGAGCGTGGGAGCAAGATTTCGTAAAAGATTTGTCAGATACCCGATCGGGTATGCCAACATACCCGGTCGAGTATGCCCAGAAAAGTGACTTTCTGGGAAATTTCCTAAGATACCCGATCAGGTATCCTATATACCCGGTCGGATATCAGACCCTGCAGCTCCCAAAAGCCTATAAATACACCCCTTTCCTTCACAATAAAATCACCAATTCACATGTACTTCCAAACTCAGTTTAGACAAGTTCTTTCTTTATATTTTCATCATATCTAGTCTCCAAATGAGGAGCTAAACTCTTCCATCTTGGTTTTGCTACTTTGAAGCTTAATGAATTTGTAAGTTGTGAGTTATTCTCTTTAATTTTCTTCCTTGAATATTAATTCTTCCTTTAAATACTATTTCTATATCAATGTTGGGGAGTGTTACTAAGATGACAATTAGTTAACATCTTGACATTAGTTATAGTAATAGTTATTTCTTCCTCTATATTAATATTGGGGAGTGTTACTAAGATGACAATTAGTTAACATCTTGATATTAACTATAGTATGATTCATCTTCTTTAATATTCTTCCTTGAGTAGTAATTAATTCATATTCATATTTCATATTAATATTTTGAACATTAATTAAAGGATCAACTAGTTTTGTTTCATATATTAATTATTACTAGAATCGATCGACGAATACGCTTGTTAACCGTTCGATCGTTTCACGGTAGTAAACTTGGGTTATTAATGCATGCGTTTCATGGTTAATAAACCAAGGGGAATTAATTATGTTGATTAAACCAATAAAACGCTTGTGTTGAGGTTATCAATCTCAATCATTTTCATCTTGATTTTATTACTACTATCGGGTTAATATACGACGCGTGTTCTATATTAACTCGGTAGTAAGTTTTATTAATGAACGTGTCTCATTATTAATACCTACCCTCAATGAACTGGATATACTCCTCGATTGAGTATTCGAGAGGAAGATAGTTGAAGATATAACCGGGATCGACAAACATTTCATTAAGTGGATAAAACCAAAACCAAGTCTTCATCTCCGTTAAAGTAAACCACATAAGTCATTCATCTTAGTGTTAATTAATTAAAATCAAACACAACTGAAATACCCCCTTTGTTACTAGTTACAATATAAAAGAAAAATATTCCTTTCCATGTGGATACGAACCTTACTTCAATATACTACGTATATTTGTTGTATTGATTATAATTTTGAGTGCACAGCACGACAAAGTGCACGTCAGATTTGGCGCCGTTGCCGGGGAAAGGCAATTATTTTTCTTTTTATTTTAATTCAAGAAAAATCAAAAAATAATTATAATAAGCAAAATATAAAGAGTTCTTGCTTCTTCTATTTGTGAGCTTTGTTGAGTATATGGTAAAAACCCGTTCTATAAACCTACTCACATACCAAACAAATCCAGAGATAGAACAAGCCTTCGAGAGGTTGAGGAATTTATTTCCGCACACACCCTCGAAGGAATCATCAAACGCTAGCTCTAGCGAATCCTAAGAGTCTTTCCACATGGCTCTCGAGACAAGAACACTATGGGAGCTCACCGCTCCAAATCTCAATCAACAACCATTGTGTATTAACTTCCCTACACTCGATGAGGGTAATACGTTTGAGCTTAAATCTGGGCTCATACATCTACTACCATCCTTCCATGACCTAAGAGGAGAAGACCCGAATAAACACCTTTCGGAGTTCCACATCGTTTGCACAATCATGTGCCCAAACGGTGTCACGGAGCAACAAATCAAACTAAGGGCTTTTACATTCTCTTTGAAGGACACTGCAAAAGATTGACATTTCTATCTTTCGTCGGGAAGTATCAATACACGGGCGGCTACGAAAAAATGCTTCCTTGAAAGGTACTATCCCGCATCCATCTAATAACCTCTAAAGAAGCAAATAAGCAACATTGAACAAAAGGATGATGAGTCCTTGAATGAATATTGGGAAAGATTTAAGAAGCTATGTGCTAGCTGCCCCTATCATGGTTACACAGAACAAGACCTCATCTTATACTTTTATGATGGTCTTGTTGATGATGATAGAAGAATGGTGAACGCCGCTTGTGGAGGCGGCAATGTTAACAAAACTCCCTCACAAGAAACAAGCTTGATCTCGGAGTTGGCCGAGAACTCACGGCAATTTGGCCGCAAATCCTCAACTCGGAGAGTTCTTTCTACAGAAACAAGCACAAACACTCTAGAAAGGCAAGTTGACGACTTGACTTCTTTGGTAAAAGAGCTCCTTCTAAAACCAAACATTCAGGAAGTCAAAGCTTGTAGTGTTTGCACATCAACCGGACACCCCACTGATTCATGTCCATCACTCCAAGAAGAGAAAGTCAACGCTCTGGGTTTTCAAGGACATCAACAAAGGAGGTATGATCCATTCTCAAATTCTTACAACCCTGGATTGAGGGATCATCCAAACTTGAGGTATGGGAACCCCCTACAGTCCAATCCATCTTCTCAACCATCTTTCAACGCCGAAGGCTCAAATTCTCAATCTAATATGTCAACTGATGACATGATCCGAACTTTGACCCCAAACATGGTTACCATGCAACAAAACATGGGACAATTTCAACAAACCATGATACAATTTCAACATGAGACAAAGTCAAGCATAAAAAATTTGGAAACTCAAGTTAGCCAAATTTCAAATGCCGTGAGCCGACTTGAAGCAAAGGACTCGGGTAAACTCCCATCTCAAATGGAGCAAAACCCGAGACAACACGTGAATGCCATCATGTTGAGAAGTGGGGCGGCATTGAAGGAGGTAGAGAAGGGAGATCAAAAGATTAAGGAGGTTCACCCTGAAGAAAGAGCTCACCCGCAGGGGGGTGCGGCTTCGTCCGCGGGGGGCGTGGACCTCTTTTGAACCGTTTTCTTGCTCTTTTCTTCCTCATTCGATCCCGATCGATCTCATCTTCATTCTTTGACCTCTTTTGACTCAAATCATGCTCCTTAATCGTCCTATGGACCTCCGATGATTCTTGCCATCTCTCGAACGTGTCCCAAATCTTCTCAAATTAAACTCTAACGCCAATGTAGGGTCCAAATTCCCGAGTTTCTCAACAAATGCAAACCAAACCCGGTAAACTTTGACTTGAGCTAATTAAACGCTTTGTGACTCTTAAAGATTAGGAAAGGTGACAAAACTCAATCCCAACACGCATCAAATGCTTGTTGAAATATGAACTTATCATAACTCTTATGTCCTACTTTTATTTTTTGCATCATTGGGTAACGGAACATGAGTTGACGGGGACAATATGTTCCAAAAGAAATATGGACGCAATGTGTGGGGCTCGATTGTTAAGCCAACAACATTAACTATAGGCAAAATTGAGATAGAAGGCAACAAATTAGTCGAGTTACCGCTTAATGTGTTTACCATAGGAGATAGAAGACGGGAATAAGAAAGGCAGGGGAAGAAAGAAGGAAAGAGTGAAGAAAAAGAAGAAGAAGAAGAAGAAGAAGAAGAAGAGTGAAGAAGGAGGAGGAGGAGGAGGAGGAGAAGAAGAAGAAGGAGGAGGAGAAGAAGAAGAAGAAGAAGAAGGAGGAGGAGGAGGAGAAGAAGAAGAAGAAGAAGAAGAAGAAGAAGAAGAAGAAGAAGAAGAAGAAGAAGAAGAAGGAAGAGGAGCGGAGGAGGAGGAGAAGAAGGAGGAGGAGAAGAAGAAGGAGGAGGAGAAGGAGGAGGAGAAGAAGGAGGAGGAGAAGAAGGAGGAGGAGGAGAAGGAGGAGGAGGAGGAGGAGCAGAAGAAGCAGCAGCAGAAGAAGAAGAAGAAGAAGAAGAAGAAGAAGAAGAAGACGAAGAAGAATAAGAAGAAGAAGAATGGGGCGGGTCTGGTCCGAGACATTTGGGGCGGGTCTGGCCAGGACCGTCTTCCAAATGGGGCGGGTCCGCCCCGCCCCGCCTATAAAATGGGGCGGGTCCAGGTATTAGTATTGACCCGTGCCGCCCTGACCCGCCCCGACCCGACCCGTTCAATTCATAAACATACATATTTTTTCATAAATTATACTACAAATATACTTCAACATACATATGTGTGTATACAGTAAATCATAAATTCTTTGATCTTATAATATATTAATACATATATTAGAATGAGATGAACGACGGATTATCAATGTCTTCTTTATATATAGTATTTTAATACATATGTTGAATTATTAGTATAATTTAATAGATTAACTATTCAAGTCTGAGTAATTTTTCCTTAATTTTTGAAAATTTTAGGGTATCATGAATTTGATTTAATATATTAATTTTTAATTATTATTTAGAGATAAACTTTATGTAGATTCAAATGGTAACAACTTGCCGCAAATAAAAATACATACTAGCTAATTAGGTTACGGCGGGGCGGACCCGCCCCGCATGGGTCGGGTCATGGGTCAAAAATTTGGACCCGTGCAGGTCACGGGGCGGGGCGGACCCAGTGGGTCTTGCAGTACCCGCCCCGCCCCGACCCATTGCCATGCCTAACCCAGTGGGGAGCCTGCCCTCCAGCCCAGCCAGGAGCCTGCCGACTAGCCCAGCTGGGAGCCTGTCTTCCAGCCCAGCCAGGAACCTGCGGTCCAGCCCAGGTGGGAGCCTGTCTTCCAGCCCGGCCAGCAGCCTGCCTCCAGCCCAATGGGGAACCTGCCTTCCAGCCTAGCCAGGAGCCTGCCTCCAGCCCGGTCAGAAGCCTTCCTCCAGCCTAGCGGGGAGCCCACCGTCCAGTTCAGCAGGAGGGAGCTCAAGCGTCCAGCCTGCCAGCCAGAAACAATAACGGCCAAAGTAATTAATGTGTGACTTAATTATGTATTTAATTCTCTATTAATGTTGTAATTAATTAGCCATTAGTATCTTTGGCAGTTACCATTTGTAATCGCCTATAAAAGGCAAGTTCGATTCAAATAATAGATATGTTATTCTTGGCAACTAAACTTCTTTAGCACTTTCCTTATTCATATTGCTTTCTTGATTCCTGCTTGAGTGTCGTACGTAGCTTTCCTAAAAGCCTACAAGCGTCCTATTTTGGACCAACATTGGTGCTTTCATTGAGAGCCTCTATTGTCTCTCACATCGCTCGAGTAGGAACCACAAAGGAAGATGGCCGGAATCTCATCCCGACGTGACCATGTCTCAGTCCACATCAAGGAATCCACCCGGCCTAGCCGTTAGCGTGCCCCCGAAAACCATTGACAAAGCAGGGGGCGGCGCGCCAAGGCGACCTTCAGAACCGGTTGTCAGGCCACGGTGACCTGAGGGCGACGCTCAACCACACCCAGGGTGAGCGCTCGGTCCGCAGCCGGCGGGGGGGGGGGGGGGGGGGAGGAGGCCGATGTCATGCTACGCGCATGGACCCGGCTAGACTCAATGCCGGGGTGGAAGCCCCACAGGAGGCAACTCGAGTTCTGGGGGCCTTGGCTCAAGGTTTCCAGCAAATGGTGTCTGGCGGTAACATGGATGAGCCTGCCCGTCAACAGACGCTGGCATATGTGGAGGTGTCCTCCAGGCAGCATGATGAGAGACGCTCTGGATCCAACCAACAAAGAAGGGAAGAAGTCTCCCACCAGCTTAGCGGGTCCCATCGGCAGGCTGGGAGCGGCGCCTGGCAGGGGCGCTCAATGCAAATGGAGGGAGGCGATCCCTCTCGCCATTCTCACCGGGCGAGCAGTCGGACTAGCTCCATGGAGAGGCAAAACGTGGGGCCCCGACCTCACGTGCATGGACGACTTGGAGGTGCCGCTGGACATGCCCAACCCCGCGTTGGGGCTGTTCGGGGAAACCCACCACCGGCCGAGGTGGAAGATCTACGACAGCGCCTCGACGAGTTGAGAAAAAGGGTTGTCGGGGGGAGCCTTACACGGCCGACCTCCGGATACCCGAACCTTTCACCCGGGCGGTCATGGATGCGCCATTGCCCAGGGGCTACAAGCCCTGTGCCATCAAAGCATACAAGGGCGCGCTTCTGACCCCAACATCATGTATCTCGATACATTTCCTACATGATAATGGTGGGGTACGAGGACGCCATCCGATGTCGCGAATTCTCTACCACCTTGGATGGCCCAGCTCGAGAATGGTATGACTCTCTGCCCGACGGGAGTATCACGAACTTCCGTGAGTTGGCACAACGCTTTCTCTTAAGGTTCGCAAGCTCCCGAGACGTCAAGAAAAACTTCAGCCACCTGTTCGGCCTGAAAGAGGGGAAGAACGAATCATTATCCACCTTCTTAGTGAGCTGGAGGGCCGAGTCAATCAAGGTTCAGGGCCTTGATGACAGGACCGGGGTGGCCATGCTCACAAATTCTATCCGGTTTGAAGTATTAGTTTATGCTTCGGGGACGAAGCATTCTTTTAAGGAGGGTAGAATGTGACACTCCAAAAATTTAAATAAAAATAAAAATAATTTTTATTAGTCAGATAAATCATAAAATGTTACGAAAATGACATTTTAATTATTAAGTGAGTCAAACAAAAATTCAATAGTCGTGATATTCTAATCAGATAAAATTTCAAAATTCACGACGTTTTAGTGAGATAAAAATATTTTAATAATAGAAACAACATTTTATTAAATAAGTGAACGAGACAAAAATTTAACATTTGTGACATTTTTAGTCTGATAAAAGTGGTCCGATAATAGAACTAACGTTTTATAACGAATACTGGTTATACATATGGCATAAGTAATAAAAGTTACATTTTTACTATTTTAATTTACATATGGCATAAATTTGACTTTTCCAATGTTAATATACTCCTAAAGTCCTAATACGAAAATATATACTCCTAAAGTCCTAAAGCACACCATAACTATGTACGTGATAACATACTCTGTATATAAATATGGAAAATTCTACGGTGCACTCCTAAATTTTGTTCAGTTTAACCTTTTTTTCTAAGCCGATGAAGGATCCAAATGCAAAAATGGCAAATTATTATGTTTAGTTAATGAGGATATTAGGTGGCATAAGATTAAGATATAATGGGATGAGTGGTTAAAGAGGATGATGGGTGGTTAAAAAGGATGTGTACAAAAACATACCAAATTAAGGAGTGCACCGCAGAAGCACCCAATAAATATATAATACGTATTATACCTATTGTATAACTACCTACGTAATACTCCGTAATATCCAGTATATAATACTCCGTAGACTATAATATAGGATGTACAGCCAGGTAGCCCAGGTCCAACTAAACTATGTATCCGGCCGTAGCTACGATCAAGATACACAAAACAGCGTATAAAACTCAAACACACATACTTGCGATAAGCTTCAACACCGAATACGTCGAAGATAACTACCAACGGGGTGAGGATGGAGTTGTTTAACTTAAACTCCAACTCTAACACAACCTGGACCTTCGACCTACACCTATAAATAGCATTCTCCGTCTGCGTTTTTTTTTCATTCCTAAGCTGGTAACAATATATATATAATAAAATACATACTATATATGTATATATATATACACAAAAATTCACCCCAGCGTTATATTAAAAACCGAGCCTTGAAAACACTTCTAAAACGTTCCCCTTTGTGAGAGGAATCTAACGGTGAAAGAATCGTTGAAAACGATCGTCGAACGAGGGAGTAATCACTCGCCGGAGTTTCGTCGGACTGAGTTTTTGTTAGAAATTAAACTTGGCTTAGCCCAATAAATGGGTCCATTAGATGTTAACTTATTGGGCTAGAAGTTGTATGATAATTAATAAATTAGCTAGCCCATAAGATAGACTTAGAAAGATCTAGAGTAGTTAATGTACCTAAACAATTCTAGATTATTCCTAAGCTAGAATCCTATAGAATATTCTAGAAGGTTAAGGAAGTAGGAGTACCTAGAAGGATCCTATGAGACCTATAAATAGAGCACTCCTCACTCATTTGTAAAGCAAGCCAAAAGCTCCAAATCAATACAAGTTCCAAGTTCTTCTAAAATCACCTCTCTCTAAAATTCTCTCTTCCACACACAATCACCCAAATATAATACTCATCAACTACTTTCTTCCAACAAAGTGGTATCAGAGACATCAATCCTTTCAAGAAAAATGAATTCCAACGGCTTAGTTCCATTCCAATTTCCTCGTCTCACTAAAGATAACTACTCTAGTTGGTGCATTCGCATGAAAGCCTTGCTTGGATCTCAAGATGCATGGGAGATTGTTGAGAAAGGTTATGAGGAACCTCAAGATGATGCTACTTTAAATCAATCCCAAAGGGATAGTCTCCAAAAGAGTAGGAGGAAGGATCAACAAGCTCTCACTCTCATATATCAATGCTTAGACGAGGTCATGTTCGAGAAGGTTTCAAATGCCACCACTTCTAAAGAAGCATGGGAGATACTACATAACTCTTTCAAGGGACTTGACAAGGTGAAGAGAATTCGTCTTCAAACTCTTAGAGGTGAGTTCGAACAACTTAAAATGAAATATTCGGAATCAATATCCGACTATTTCTCTAGAGTGTTAGTAATTGTAAATGAGATGAAGAGGAATGGTGAGGAACTAAAGGACATAACGGTGATTGAGAAAATCCTTCGCTCTCTCACCAAAGACTATGATTATATTGTGGTGGCCATAGAAGAGTCCAAGGATTTAGAGTCCATGACCATTGATCAACTTATGGGCTCACTTCAAGTCCATGAAGAAAGAGTTGTGAGAAATAAATCTGATGAATCATTGGAGCATTCTCTTTACTCCAAACTCTCTTTTAAAGAAAGAGGGGAGAATAGAGGTGAAGAAAGAGGCCAACGAGGTCGTGGTTATGATCGAGGACGTGGTGCACGTGGAAGAGGTGGTCGAGGTCGTGGTTATACAAACTTCAACAATGAAGAAAGAATTCAATATACGCAAGCATCTAGAGGCCGTGGGAGAGGAAGCAAACCACAAAGGTACGAGAAGTCTCAACTAAAGTGTCATAATTGCAATAAATATGGCCACTATGCATATGAATGTAAGCGCTCTAATCATGTTAAAGAAGAGGCCCATCTCATGGAGATGAATAATGAGGTAGAACTTACCTTGTTGATGGCAAATCATGAAGAACAAACAAAGAAGAGCACGTGGTATTTAGATACCGGAGCTAGCAACCACATGACGGGAGATAAAAGCATGTTCGTGAAGGTAGAACAAACTCAAGGTCATGTTACTTTTGGAGATGAGTCTAAAGTCGTGGTGAATGGTAAAGGTAACGTTCTAATCCGTCTAAACGATGGAAGTCACCAATTCATTTCCGATGTTTACTATGTGCCCAACTTAAAAACAAATATTCTAAGTATGGGACAACTCTTAGAAAAGGACTATGATATTCACTTAAAGAATCGTAGTCTTTCTCTACGAGACAATAATGGAAGACTAGTTGCTAAAGTGCCGATGACTAGAAACCGAATGTTCTTGCTTGACATTCAAAGAGATCAAGCCATATGCTTAAAAAGTTGCTTGAAAGACGAGTCATGGATTTGGCACTTAAGATATGGGCACTTAAACTTTGGTGGCTTGAAAATGCTATCATCCAAAGGCATGGTGAAAGGCTTGCCCTTCATCAATCATCCTGATCAGCTATGCGAAGGTTGCCTATTTGGGAAGCAATCAAGGAAACCATTCCCTAAAGAAGTTACCTCAAGAGCTAAGGAACCATTGGAGTTAGTCCATACCGACTTATGTGGTCCTATTAATCCATGTTCACATGGTAAAAGTAAGTACTTTCTCACTTTCATCGATGATTACTCAAGAAAAACATGGGTATATTTCCTTAAACAAAAATCTGAGGCCTTTGAAGCATTCAAGAAATTTAAGGCTCTTATTGAGGAAGAAAGTGGGTACAGTATCAAAGCCATGAGATCAGATCGGGGTGGAGAGTTCACATCAAAGGAGTTTAATCAATTTTGTGAAGATAATGGCATCCGCCGTCCCATGACTGTCCCACGAACACCACAACAAAATGGTGTTGCCGAAAGAAAGAATAGGACGATCCTCAACATGGCTCGAAGCATGCTAAAAACAAAGAATATGCCTAAAGATTTTTGGGCTGAAGCTGTGGATTGTGCTGTCTATCTTCAAAATCGCTGCCCCACGAAGAGTCTCGATGGAAAAACTCCACAAGAAGCATGGCATGGAGGTAAACCTGGAGTCTCACACTTGAGAGTATTTGGATGCATTGCATATGCGCATGTACCCGATCAGACTAGGTCAAAACTTGACGACAAGAGTGAGAAGTTTATATTCATTGGATATGATAAACACTCAAAAGGGTACAAACTCTACAATCCGAATTTTAAAAAGCTTATAATAAGTCGTGATGTGGAGTTTGATGAAGAAGGCTCATGGGATTGGAGCATTGGTGACAAAGAAGATTATAGTCTCTTGCCTCCCATGGAATATGAAGAAGAAGTTGAAGAAAATCATGAAAATACAACTCCTCCACCATCTCCCACTCAAGCTCAAGCTTCATCACCAAGTTCGGATGAAAGAGAAATACCACGCATGAGAAGCATTGAAGAGCTTTACGGGGTAACACAAAATTTGAACTCAAATGATGAACTTACACTCTTTTGTCTATTTGGTGATTGTGAGCCACTAAGTTTTCAAGAAGCCACAAGAAACAAGAAATGGAGAGATGCAATGGATGACGAGATCAAGTCAATCGTGAAGAATAAAACATGGGAGCTTGCCACACTTCCACCAAAACATAAAGCAATTGGAGTGAAATGGGTATTTAAGATCAAGAAAAATGCAAAAGGAGAAGTTGAGAAGTACAAGGCAAGACTAGTGGCCAAAGGCTACGCCCAGAGACATGACATTGATTATGAAGAAGTATTTGCGCCCGTGGCTAGATTAGAAACAATAAGATTGATAATTGCATTCGCGGCTCACAACAAGTGGAAGATACATCAAATGGATGTCAAGTCTGCATTCTTAAATGGGTTCCTAGAAGAAGAAGTCTACATTGAGCAACCTGAAGGTTACAAAGTCAAAGGGCAAGAAGGTAAAGTGTTGAGGCTAAGTAAGGCTCTTTATGGGCTTAAACAAGCACCAAGAGCTTGGAATAGTAGAATTGATCAATACTTCCAAGCTAATGGATTCGTGAAATGTCCGCAAGAACATGCTCTATATATCAAGAAAAATCATCAAGGAGACATACTGCTCGTGTGCATATATGTGGACGACCTCATCTTTACAGGTAATAACATGACGATGTTTGATGAATTTAAACAAGTCATGACAAAGGAGTTCGAGATGACTGACATTGGGCTTATGAGTTACTATCTTGGCATCGAGGTGAAACAAATGAATGATGGTATATTCATCACTCAAGAAGGATACACGAGAGAAGTACTCAAGAAGTTCAACATGGAAGACTCTAAACCTGTAAGTACACCTGTTGAAAGTGGACTAAAGCTATCAAGGTATGATAAAGGAAAATTGATTGATCCAACTTACTTTAAGAGTCTTGTGGGGAGCTTAAGATACTTAACATGTACAAGACCAGATATTCTCTTCGGTGTTGGACTTGTTAGTCGATTCATGGAGGCCCCCACAACAACTCATTTGAAGGCTGGAAAAAGGATTTTGCGGTATCTTAAAGGCACCACCGAATATGGGTTGTTTTACTCTTCATATGATGAGTTTAAGCTGGTTGGATATTCTGATAGTGATTGGGGTGGAGATATTGATGACCGCAAGAGCACAACTGGGTTCGTATTCTACATGGGAAACACCGCTTTCACATGGGTTTCAAAGAAGCAACCGATCGTCACTCTATCCACTTGTGAAGCCGAGTACGTTGCAGCAACATCAAGTGTGTGTCATGCAATTTGGCTCCGCTACATATTGCAAGCTCTCAGCATGTCTCAAGAAGAAGCAACAACAATATTTGTGGACAACAAGTCAGCTATTGCATTAGCAAAGAATCCAGTGTTTCATGATCGAAGCAAGCACATAGACACTCGATATCATTTCATTCGAGGAAAGATAGCGGAGAAGGAAGTTCAAGTAGAGTATGTGAAGACTCAAGACCAAGTCGCTGATATTCTCACAAAGCCACTCAAGCATGATGTCTTTGCAAAGATGCGAAATCTACTTGGTGTTGCTAAGTCAAGTTTAAGAGGGGATGTTAGAAATTAAACTTGGCTTAGCCCAATAAATGGGTCCATTAGATGTTAACTTATTGGGCTAGAAGTTGTATGATAATTAATAAATTAGCTAGCCCATAAGATAGACTTAGAAAGATCTAGAGTAGTTAATGTACCTAAACAATTCTAGATTATTCCTAAGCTAGAATCCTATAGAATATTCTAGAAGGTTAAGGAAGTAGGAGTACCTAGAAGGATCCTATGAGACCTATAAATAGAGCACTCCTCACTCATTTGTAAAGCAAGCCAAAAGCTCCAAATCAATACAAGTTCCAAGTTCTTCTAAAATCACCTCTCTCTAAAATTCTCTCTTCCACACACAATCACCCAAATATAATACTCATCAACTACTTTCTTCCAACAGTTTTGACGTCAAAAAACGGGAGAGTTTCTGTCGCTACCACCAGTCAACTGCTGAACACTCGTTGACGATCACCGACGCCGCTACCGTGCTGCTCATCTGTCATCAATAAGGTAACCCAAAACAACCCATGCGTGTCGTTGAAATTTGACGGCGATGTACATGAAGAAGACGAAGGTCTTCTTCTTTTGGTAGAAGTTGGGCCTTATGTTTGTGTTCTTGGGCTGAGTAATAATAATAATAATAATAATAATAATAATAATAATAATAATAATAATAATAATAATAATAATAATAATAATAATAATAATAATAATAATAATAATAGTGATCTGCAAAATTATTAATAAAATCTTGGATGCAAAATTAATAATAAATTGGCTTGGTTGATTGTTAATAATAATAATATTAGTAATCACTTGGATAAATTTGTTAATTATTATTTAGCATAATTAGACATTAATAAATGATAAAATTAATTGATGATGATTATTTAAATAATTGATGTACTATTAATTAATGTCGATTAAGGTAATCATGAAATTTGTATAGTTTAATTAAATAGAATTGGGTTATGCTTATAATTCGTATATTGTAATAATATCAACATATAATTAATTATCCGGATGTTTTTATAAGTAGAGTCAATTAATGCCGTTAATTAAATTAAAATTTGGATATTTTAGTTAGATACATTCAAATAATTTAATATCATTGTAGAATTCGAATATTGTAATTTATGGCCGAATTAATAAAGTGATTTGATTAATAAAAAGTGATTAATAGATAAACTATATTCGAATTATTAATTAATCATAATAATAAATTCGAATAATAGAATAAAAGGGGAAAATCGGGTAAAATAATTACAAATAGAATAAGTGACTAATTATATCATCTTAATTAAAAAGGTGAATATTTAGAGACCGGAACTGAAGAAGAGAATTAGGAGCATCGGGATTTAAGGTAAGTTTCACGTCAATCGAAATTAGTTCTTTTTGCTTCGTGATTTCTTTGAATATTTTTGTGTGCATATTTGAGAATTGAATTTATGTGTGCTGAATTTGATTAAATACTATTATATGAAAGAGTTGTATTTGAGATATTAGTTGATATATTGGTTTGTTAATATGAGCTATTGTATATGATTTTGGGAGATTTTGTAATAGTACATAATTTGTTATCTTTGTGGGAGTTTGATGATAAGGAAATTTTTGAAGTATAAACTTCGAGTGATTTTAAGAAAACAAAGATAAATAAATATTTTCATAAAGGGTGAGCATCACGGGAGAAATCCGTGGTGTTGGTTTTCCACATCCCTTAAAACGTGGAGGATGTTTAGGTCTATTACTGCTCAATTTTTGTTGGATTTGGTTTGAGGTGAATTGACGGTCGGTAGAAAACACCTGGCTTCTGAGTAGTAGTGGTAGTAGTAGCTCCTAATCATTCAGTTTTTGAGGTGGGGTAGTTGGTAGAAAACATCCCGGCTACCCGGATCGACTTACTAACTCGGAGGGCTTGAAATACCTTTAGGGGGTTTGCACACTTAAATTAGTTGTTTCCGTTTCCATTGAGCAGTTGTGGTACAGGCAATAGTTCCGGGGTGGCCGTACATAACAACGGATCACCGGGCTCAACCAAAGTATTGAGCACCGCCCTTCTAAATTACTAGAAAGCTAGTTACAAAGTGATTTTGGGAGAAATTCAAAAGAGAATAATTTTGGTGTTTCATGTATTTTGTAATTATTATGGTATTACGAGTTATGTGATTGGGATTCTGTATAGATATCGTTTACTTATGATTTACAAAGTGTTTTGACAAATATTTTATGAGGTTGTACGAATTTATATATATTATTTATTATTATTTTAAAAGGTTAGGTGGAAATTACTTAGCATTATTGCTAATGTTTGTTTTCTTTTTATTTTCTTTATGTACTTGTTTTGTACAGGTGATGAATTGGTAAAGATGTTGATTTCGAGAGAGCTTCCGCTAGAAAACGTAGTTTGTAAATCATTGTAAATTTAATTTCCAAGATCTTTAGTAAATATATGTTTTGGAGTTCAAATTAGTTTTGAAGGTGGTTAGCATGTGCACTCGATTAGGTTAGAACCGGGTGTGGCGGTAACGCCCCTGTTTCCCTTTAAATTTTCCGCTGCACAATTTTGATAATTTTAAATAAAGTCAATATTTCTTTTGGAATAAATTATTATTTAATGGTATTGTTGGGTGGGAAATTTGGGGGTGTTACAGCAGTGGTCCAACCAAGCTCCCACGTCAAGGGAGAAACAGCCCGCCAAGAAGCAGGAGCTCGGTGCCCTCTCCAAGGAAGAGGATACCGACTTGGGGGACGGATCCAGGAAGCACCATCGACGTTCATACATATTCGGGGGACCCCAGGGAGGCGACACCTCTGGAGAAAGAAAGCAGTGGGCCCCAGCCTTGTATGTCGGGGAGATAACAAGGGCCCCCGTCGATAAGAGGGTGAAGAGGGATCATATCTTCTTCACCGACGCAGATTTGCCACCGATGCCTCCGCCGCGCAGGGACGCCTTGGTGATCAAGATCGAAATCAATGAGACCATCGTTCACCGAGTCCTGGTGGACAATGGGAGCTTTGTTAACATCATGTAATATGATACCTTCCAGGTTCTCGGCCTGGACCGAAAGAACTTGATCCCGGTAAGAACCCCACTCTCAGGCTTCACCGGTGACTCCATTGAGTCGGAGGGCAGCATAGTCCTCCCCGTGATGGTGGGCTCCGAGCCCTGCGTATCCAGGTTAGACATCAAATTTATTGTCGTACGCCTAACTTGTGCGCATAAGATCATCATGGGAAGGCCAGCCCTGGAAGACTTGAGGTGTGTAATATCCCAGGAACACCTATGCATGAAGTTCCCCACCCGAATGGCGTCGGAGTTGCCAGGGGAGACCAGCGGATGGCGAGGAGCTGCTATCTGAAAGCTTGCAAGCAAATCGGTCAAAAGGACTTGAGGGTCCACATGATCAACGACAAGGCAGTAAAGCGTGAGAAGGGTCGGCTTCGTGCTGAAACCGCATCCGAAGACCAAGAGGAAAGCTCCCCATCAAAGGGAAAGGTCCCTTCATGATCGGACCTCGATTAGTTTCAAAGCATGGGATTACGACTTCAACGTGTTCCACTCACATTATGAAAATTCTACTACTTTGCACACGAAATTTGTCTTCAAAAGAGGCCCGACCTCACTTAGCAATGAAGGGCGGCGGCAAAAAAGCAAAAAAAAAAAGAGAGAGAAAAGAAAAAAAAAAGAAAAAAAAGGTACTATGCCCCCCCCCCCTCGGTGTTTGGCCGACCTCGGCCAGGCTCTTGAACTTAAAATAGCCAAGCGATTTTCGAGAATATGAGCAATTTTCTAAAGTAAAGAGATAGCCGCGACAGTAGGGCCGACCTCCGGGTCGAGGGTGCTCAGGATGCTGACCTCCGGGTCCTTTCGAGTGCTCACCACGTAACATCGCTGGCCAAGCAGCTCGCACTCTCACCATCCCCGAGTTGGCGGTGCAGGTCCGTTCTGGTGGATCATGCAGGGTTCACCCCTGTTGTTTGGCTATCCTTGCGGGAGTAACCAGATTATTCCCCAAGTCCGGGCAAACAGGACGGGTTAAAGCGACAGTAGGACTGACCCCCGGGTCATGAACGTTCAGGATGCCGACCTAAGGATCCTCCTCGTAGGTTCAATGTCCGACCTTGCTGGCCGAACAAATCGCATACTTGTTGATTCCATATCAACAACGAACATAACACTTCTATCCGACCGGGAGGGGCATGGATAGGCTCGGCCACGCCAGCCTAACCGCCCCCAGGGAGGTTAGAGAAGCCGGATCCCCGAATAAATTGCTAAGTATTCGTAATGCAAAGTATAGAAAAAGAAACATATGAATTCAAAATTACTTCAGTCAGATGTCACATCAGTCAACTTCATGCTACAAGAAAAAAAACAAAAATGTCTAGGGTCATGGTCGGGAGAACCCATCGCCATCAAATACAACGATCTAGTCAAGGGGTTGCTAGGAAGCTTAAGGAACTCTCCCGGAATCCGAAAGTCAACTCAGTCATTGACATGGACGGTCTACTCTTGGCCGTCACCCATGTACTACGCCACCGTCAACTTGCGAGTGACGCCTAAGTACTGTGTCGCAGTTAACTTGCATTGCTGAGCACTCCTGAGGGAAAGCCTCGACTAACTTTTCCACGATAGGGGCACCTGCCGCCTTACATGTTTCGAAGTTCAAATTGAAAGGTAGGCTCCCCGCCGTGGAGCTCTCTCATCCTCATGATTTTTCACACGTTTGGGGACCTCTATGGGGCATGAAATCCTGCAAATAGGTTAAAAAGGCTATCATAATCAAGTAACAAGATAAGGAGCTACGTGGCTCTAAAAACAGTGATAATTCAGGGAGCACCAGCATGCTGCCCCACACTTGTCGGCTGCACTTATGCTTTTGTGAAGGTCCCAGCCGGCCCGAATTGACCCGTTTCCTGTGGGGGCGAAGGATATATGCAGTTGCAGTAGGACAGTCGATATCAACCTCAAAGGTCTCAACGACTTCAACCATGCGGGGGTGAAGGTGTCATCCAAAGAGTTTGGATCACCCACCTACTTCCTACCACCGAGGAGCAACACTCTGACCTTGGACCCGCCACCGCCCAGGTGGCTGCCGGCCTGGAAGTTACACTGCTAATCTCGGATGTCGTCCGCTCGAGCGCTGTCACTCTGGACGGTGGCGCTGGATCCCCGCGCTTGCGTGATCTCTATCACTGCCAAGCAAATGATGGCGGCAACAACCCTGCCGCCCAGAGGAAGAAGAGCACTGGGGCGACCGCCGGACAACGCAGAACCCCAAGGAATAGAGACTTCAGCCTGACCGCCTGACTGTATGGCCGCCCGGCCGCCCGGCCGCCCGGCCGCCGGACAATGCGGAACCCCAAGGAATAGAGACTTCAGTCTGACCGCTTGACCATCTGGCCGCCTAGCCGCCCGGCCGCCTGGTAGCTTTGCCGCCTGGCCGCCTGCTTCCATGGAGGTGACGATGCCATCTGACTCGGGGGCACCCAGCCGCCTGGCCGCCTAGGGAAGGACTCACGCACGCATGCAGGAAGTCTATGAAAGAGAAAAAAAAGCAAAGTATAGGAAAAGAAACGTATGATTCACGATTTAATGTTGAATCAAAGTTTACATAGGCCAGCTGCAAACTACAAAAAAAATATACAAGGTCATGGCTAAGTAGACCCAACACCATCATGTACATTGGTCTAATCATGGGATTTTCTTGGAACCTCAAACAACTCTCTTGGAATCCGGACTCTAGTGCCATCCCGTCCATGGTTGTTCTCATACCGTTGGGTGGTCACCAAGTTTAATGAGGCCATATCTTTCTCACCATGATGATTCTTCATGCACTTGGGAAAACCTAGTCGAGGCATGGAATTATGCAAGTGTCTCGCTGCCTATCTCAGTGTCCTTCACCTTGTCAGACTCATGAGACAGCTTTGGCCAGACACAATCAAAACTTGTAAACCTGCCAAAAAAAGAAAAGTAACAAAGTGTCAATCTGCAGGCCAACGATGCCCGGCCAGCCGTGGGTCGACGTGGGCTGCCACCACCTAATAGAAAAACGACGTTGGGGCAACCGCCGGCCAACGCGAATGCCAGGCGAGCGGGGATGCCAGCCCGTCCCATCGCATCTAGGAAACAAGTGTCGGCCAACGCGGACACCTAGCCACCTAGAGGAATGGCTACGCCGGTCGGCAGGGGTGACCGATAGCCTCCTGGGTGACGCCGGCCGTTGGGGAAGAAGGCCTGGGGGATGCCGTCCGGCGGAGGATTTGATGGGCTGGCCACCTGAGAGAAGGTCACCACCCGACTTCGGGGGCCGTCGGGCTACCAATCCGCCTGAGAGAAGGACACCATGCCGGTCAGAAGTGGAACGACTGCCAGGTTTCGCCGGCCAACATGGAAGCCTATGTCGGCCGGCCGGCCAGATTCGTTGGACTGCAGGGCGGTGACGCCCACGGGCGCTTAGCACAGGACAGACGTCTGGCGCGGCAGGGCAACCCAGTGGAGCCGCCGGGCGGCGGACAGCGGTCAACCCAGTCGGCGGGAGAATAGCGGCTCTGGGGTACGCGAAGCAGACACAAGCACGCAGGGGTTTCCAGGAGAGAGAGAAAAAAGAAAGGAAATAAAAGAAAAGAAAAGAAAGGAAAGAAAAGAAAAGAAAAGAAAAGAAAAGAAAGAAAAGGAAAGAGATGGGAAAAAGGGAAAGATAAAATAAATTCCGAAAATAATTTATAAAATATGAATTTCAGGAATTTGTGGGAGTTGATCTAGATTTGAAGTCTGAGAGAAAGATGACTACTGGAATGCTAGGATGCTGAAGGAATTAATTTGGAAATCTCCATAAAACTGTGGGATAGACAGAATCCACAATTATGGCTCCCTAGTATGTGAATAATTTTAAATTGGAAGTTGACTTGAACTACTCCCTCTTAGCCGAGTCTACTACTCGACTAAGGGAGTGGGGGACTCGTGATGGGGTTATGGGTCTAGGCCCAAAGTTTAATCGGTCCAGGCCCCGAACTTGGACCAGCAGGCCCAAGCCCAGTGACCCAATGCTTGAGCCGACCCAACCGATCAAACCCATCGAGGAGTGGAAGCCCAAGACAACAACTTGCCTCCTGCCCAGCGGGGTGCCTGCCTTCTAGCCTGGCCGGCATCCTGCCTCCAGCCCAGCGGGGTGCCTGCCTTCCAGCCCGGCCGGCAGCCTGCCTCCAGCCCAGCGGGGTGCCTGCCTTCCAGCCCGGTCGACAGCCTGCCTCCAGCCCAGTGGGGAGCCTGCCTTCCAGCCCAGCTGACAGCCTGCCTCTAGCCCAGTGGGGATCCTGCCTTCCAGCCCAGCCAGGAGCCTGAAGGTCCAGCTCAGGAGGGGGCTTGCCTTCCAACCCGACCAGTAGCCTGCCTCCAGCCCAACGGGGATCCTGCCTTCCTGCCTATACAGGAGCATGCCTCCAGCCCGGTCAGAAGTCTTCCTCCAGCCTAGTGGGGAGCCCACCGTCCAGTCCAGCAGGAGGGAGCTCAATCGTCCAGCCAGCCAGGAACAATAACGACCAAAGTAATTAATGCGTGACTTAATTATGTATTTAATTCCGTATTAATATTGCAATTAATTAGCCATTAGTATCTTTGGCAGTTACCATTTGTAATCGCCTATAAAAGGCAAGTTCAATTCAAATAATAGATATGCTATTCTTGACAACTAAACTTCTTTAGCACTTTCCTTATTCATATTGCTTTCTTGACTCCTACTTGAGTGTCGTACGTAGCTTTCCTAAAAGCCTAGCTACGAGCGTCCTATTTTGGACCAACAATACTTAATAAATTAATGTAGGTATAATTAAAACCACTAATATGCAATATAATGTTAATAGTATATAATATATAAGTATACTATTGTAAGATGAGTAGTACACTTATATTTAATACTTTAATATTTATACTTAATATGTAAGTAGATATAATATATGTAAATATAAGTAGATAATAAGTATATAACTAATAGATACAAGTAGATATAAGTATATAACTAAAATAAATAGATATAATATGTATTCATATAAGTAAATATAAGATTATAGAATTGTGTCGAGAGAATTGGAGAAGATGGAAATGAAGATGATTAGAGAGTAGGAAGAATTACAGAATAGGTGTAAAAAAATGTTTAATTAGAAAATAGGTGAATCTATAGTTTTTTTTATTCCCCCGACGGTCATATAGTCGTTGACAATGGCTACATGCCAGCCCAACCCATCTCAATCTTTAAATTATTTTTTTCTTAAATATAGTCGTTGGGACCGGAACCGGTCCCAAATAATAGAGCCCGAGCCCATCCCGTATTTACCCCGGTCCGCGTACCGGGCCGGTAGTAGCACAGGAAAACCGGTCTCAGGTCGGTCCAAACAGTACCGGTCCCGGGTCCGTCCGTGGTCAGGCTGCTCGGACCCAGTCTACCCCTACCGGTACCTAAGAGTTGGCTGGTCACTAGTCCTGGACCGAGACCGACCCGGTGGGTGGCGGTTGTAGGACCAGTTAGGGGTGGACCCGATATGGAACTTGGTTTGGCATTGTTTGGGACCAGGACTAGAATTTCTGGTACCTGGTCTGAGAACGGCCATGTCCGCGCAAGAGGGGTACCCAGTCCCCGCTCACCTATTTGGGGACCGAACCGGGCGGTTATGGTCCCGGACCGGCGTCTTTATTTAGCCCTGAAAACGGGAAAAAACATAAAAAAGGGACCAGGTCCAAAGTTCCAAACCAGGATCCGCCCGGGTGCTCAGAACCAACCCCAACCTGGATATAACCGGTTTGGACTCATGTTCCTTCTCTAAACAATGATAGGGATCGAGACTGAGTCCACGCCTAGGACTAGTCAGAAGATTGGAAATCCGGTCCTAGGTAGACTGCAATTGGTATCCAGGATGTGTATTACTTCGTCTTGGGATACTGCAATTTTCTTTACTTTTTGCCTATAGGTTGGACCTTCCCAACTGGTCTCTCGAGCCAATTAACCCCCCAAATGGCTCTTTTGACCCTTGGATTGTGGGGATGGGATGGGGCCCGAGAAACACTTTAAATACTTGCTTCGTACTACTCCGTTCTTAAATAAGTGCAACATCTGAAATTTTACACTATTCACATGTTCTACTTTGATTACATTTTATTTATTGATGTATTAATATATTTTTAAAAAAATATATTATTAAATTTGTCTCATTGTAAATTTTCAAAAACTATTTTTTTAAATTTTTTTACTAATAGAGAATTATATATATTAATGATCAAAGTTGTGTCTCGGGAAGTGTGAAATGTTGACTGTTGCACTTATTTAAGAACGGAGGAAGTATTATTTTTCTCATGCTTTGCACACTTCAATTGTCTAAATATTTCATCTTCTTCTACAAGTCCTACATTCTAAACTACTACTCGTTTATTTTTCGTTTTTATCATCTTTATCTTTAATTCTCTCATTTTTGTCATGAAAGCAATGTTTTATGCACAATGTTTACATTGTCGAAAAATTATGTGTTTAGAAAAAAACGAAAGCATTTATTATGAAATGTTACGTAGACATTTCTATATGTAGTACTAACAAATAAGGCTTTATGCCCAACATTGTATTATTGTACTAATTCATTGTTTTAGGGAACAAAGGCAAATGAGCCCCTTAATTATATGTGATTCTGCAATCAGACCCCTGAATAGGAAGAATTGCAAATACATCTTCAACTCATTTAAAAATTTCAGATCATTTTTTTATCTATTGACGCAAGTAAGAAGATAACTTTCTCATGAGAAATTAGCATCACCAACAAGTAAAAGGAATCTGATGGTTTAATTTTCAATGAGTTGAAGAGTGTACTTGCAAAGCTTTCGGTTCACTGGTTCAGAGCATGATTGTAAATGTGTAATGGTTTGAAATTTGTCATTTACTGTTAAATTTTACGTTTTGAACTCGAAATTTAAATTTTTCTAACTCAAATGAATAAATTATTTTAAAAAAATGGACTTATATCTGACATGCATAAAACATTTACACTTTTTATATGCATTTTTACATATATATAGTTATTTCAATTTATGACATAATATAATTTCCAATTCATATTAAATGTTATCAATATTAACCTTTTTATATTTTCACTTTAAATGTTAGAATAAATAATTTTAGAAGAAGTTATGTCCGACCAGACCGGTGTTCATCAGGCTGTTCTTGGTCATAATTTACTATTCCCTACGTCCCACGCTAAGATTGTCTCATTTTATCTTTTCGGGAAATCCCACTAAGATTGTCTCGTACCAAATTTAGTAAAGTTTGTGTGTGGCTATAAATGATTTTTACTTTATTCTTACTTTATCAATTTAACATCAACCACACAAACCCATTTTTATCTTAGTGGGACGGAGGTAGTATAAAATTAGACGAGACTAAACCAAATTAGATCATAATTTACAAATCATGAAATATTAGATCAGGAATTTCAAGTCTAAAATCATAAATTTATTTGTCTGTTCACAAGAGGAATCAATTCATTGAAAAGATTAGACTGTTCTAAGTCTGGTAAATTAATAAATTTTCAAACTTTTGTGTGTTTGACACATGAATTTTTTTTGTTATTTTTTTAAATTTTCCTGAAAATGTTTCAAATTTACGACTTCAATGGGTAATATTCAATGTGCAATTTTATCTTCTTTTACTGTTTTTAGAATGAATAGAGTTTGTTATATTCCACGAGAAGCTTTCATTGAAACGATATATTTCATGACATGTTATTTTCATGAAAATAAAAAGGAGCTATTAATAAAAACTCAAATAGAATTTGCCTATAATGTACAAACCATTGATAAGATCAAAGCAATAAATTTGATTGTTAAAAGACACTAGGAATATGATACTATTCCTGACATTCTCAGTTTGTTTTACAAATTAAAGGCTAAACAGGTTAGGTGATTTATCAGTCCAGGGAGTAATGAAGTGTTTGTTTTATTCACGAAATGCTGAAAATCCAGTGTACAGAGATAAAAATTACCATAATTAGTGTGCAGACAAAAGCATGGCTGTCTAAGGAGCGTTTGGCTCCTCTCACTCACTCACTGACTCCGTATTTCACGAGTCACAACTCACAACAAAGCTCACTCGGATCCTCCACTACTCGATCTCATTTCTCCTTTTTTTCCACCACCTTGCCAGTGTGCCAAACAGTGAACTCTTCTTTCCCTTTGTCTCTCCAGTCTCCATCTCTTCCCATGTCAGATAAAACGGTAGCTTACCGTGTTGGGCAAGAGCCCAGCTCCTCTTATTGACCCTAATTCTCTAAAGGTACAATCTTTTTCTGAATCTTTTGTAATCTTTGCCATTTCTTGAAAAGAAATAAGTTAATTATCAAACCCATGTTTTCCCACGAGTTTATTGTTTAAACTATGTTGCTTACCACCTCTATTTAATGCTTCAATTATGTCTTGCAAATTTCTCGACTAATTAGTGCGTTTTATCAGTTCCTTGGTTGCTTCATTTGCTTACTGGGAGTGCTAATCCAGAAAACTTAACTAACTATTTGTTTCCTTACCAAGTTTAATGTCATTATTATTGAATTTGTGAGTTAAGGAGCTGTAAATTCATAGGGTTTTGTAAAAGTAAACTCATTTATCCTGGTTTAGGGAACTAAACTGAAGTTACTACGGACATGGTTCACAAGCTGGTTGAGTTGATGTACACTATTAGGCTAGGTTTAGCTTGTTTGAATTATAATTTTTATTCTTTCTCTTCTGTTGGTTGATTTTCTTGGTCCTGTTATGTGCTTCTTCCTGGCTCCACAGTGATGCAATAAAATATTGATATCTATTCTGGCCATTTTAGACATTCTTATTGCTTCTTAGTTTTTAATTTAGTGATAGTATGTGAATGACTTGCAAGAAATTGTTAAAATAATAATAACAACAATAAAGTAGGGAGGCAGCGTATGAAAGCTATTATCTTTAATATCATGAAGCACCAGTCGGTGCATGCAATTTTTGACGCGATTTTCACTATGGGTCATCCGGAAACAGTCTCTCTGTGCTTCAGTACAGGGGCAAGACTGCGTACATCCGACCCCCCTACCCCACCGTAGGTGGGAGCCTTTGCGGCACCGGGGTAATGATGAATTGATGATGATGATGATGATGATGATGATCATAAACACAGAAAGATTTCTAGTATTTATTATTATGTAATGCTATGATTTTCCGCAATCTTTATCTTGATTTGTCGTGGTATCCATATCAGAACAAGGTTGTTTTCTTAATTGCATCAAAGTATTAACACAAAAAATTCTTTTACTAATCTTTTTAATACATTGCTGAACTGTATGCGAATTAATCTTCAGAATGTCTAATTCTCTATTTAATGCAAAATCATATTGCACACCAGCATTAAAAGAAGAGTCTTTACTCTGTGTTGGAAAAGTATTTTCTAATACATGCAAAAAGGTTATGTTTAACTTTATTTGATTTAGACAAAGTTTAACTTTTATTCAGGTCAACTGAATGAAAACAGCTTATGTTGAACAAAGATTGCTCCAATAAAGAGAAAGTATGAGTTACCGGGAGTGGCAAGACCATAATTTGAGTGGTGTTTTGCCACCTGAATGTACAGAGGATTTATTGAAATGCTTTCCAGATGATGGTGGTTTAAGCTATGAGGATATTTGTGTACAGCAGGTATTTTAGTAATAAACCTTTCAACACCATATGAGAGTTGGATTTCCTCACATCAATGCCTAGGTTTTAAGGTATTTTCTATCTTTCTCATTGTTTCACTGACATAATGCAACAGGAAAGTCTCTACTTCTCCTTTCAAAAAAAGGGGAAACCCAGACATGCATATCGTGAGCATGGTGAGACTAGTCGTAGTAGATCCTTTCCGGGACCAGCCCGTAATTCATCTGGGGTAAATGTTGCCTCGCAATTGGCTCCCTTTCCAGGACCAGCCCGTGCTTCATCTGGGGTAAATGTTGCCCCGCAATTGGCTCCCTTTCCAGGTCCAGCCCGTGCTTCATCTGGGGTGGTAAATGTTGCCTCACAATTGGCTCTGGATGAGGCTTTTGCTAGATCATTACAGATGGATGATAGTTTTGATGATGATATCTATACTTTGGCTGGTAATTATATTATTTAATAAATGTTCAGTCTTTGGTGTTCTTAATTCTTTTGTTAGAGATTTCAATGATAGGGGGAAGGTTGTCACTAACTTTCTTGTACATTTTATCTACAGATGTATTTATTTATTTATTAAAAGGTTTTATGATTCTCTGTGTTTCGCATCGGGAAATATTTTCATAAAAGTTATTCATCTGATTGCACAAAAGATATTTTCCTTGATTTATTAGAGCGTTTGTCAAAATGACAAGGGAAGGCTTGCCTCGCGAGGACGCCAATGTGCACCAGGCTACCCCGTTTTTATTAGAGTATGTTTGGACCTTAGGAAATGATGTGGAAAGCACACAAATGCTACAGGATGTTTTTCGGTGTGTTTGGTTTCACTCTGAAAAATACAAATGGAATTGAAACACGAGTAATGTTTGAAATACATGCTTAAGCTTATTTAGTCTCTATGTATAATAGAAATGTAGAAATAGATAAACAAAACGAGTTTCAACAAATATTTTAAAAAAATGTCTAGATTCTGAACAAATATTTGATCCCCCCCCCCCCCCCCCCCCCGTCCACTTTTAATTTCCTTATCCCTTATATGGAATAATTTATTTCCTGTATTTTTCCAAGTTCCAAACAGACCCTTCAGAGTTCAGACTTTTGCGGAAAATGAGTTTCTGGTTTCAAGTCTTATTGTCATTTAGCTGAAACAGTTTTTTTTTTATGTTTTCAGCTTTTGTGAGCCAAACATTATCTTATGCACGGAAAACATAGTTTCCAGGAAACATTTTCCACAGAAAACAATTCCTCCAGCAAGTTATTATTCATCCCGATAAAGGTTTATATTTTCATGTGTGGGTCAAACATTATACATAGTATTACACATCGAACAACTTATTTTTCCTGGAAGAAATTTTATGTGGAGAAGAATTTCCTCAACAAGTCATTTAGCATGAGACCAACAGACCCTTAGTGTTATTAGAGGAGCAAGATAATATGCTATCTGTTTTATGGGGGTTTTCAGATGACTTGTGTGTTTATAAAAGTCACTATGCATATATTTGTTTCACAGGAGCTTGTGTATCCCCCCCAAGAGAGCCTCCTGTTAGGGTATTGTGCAATTCCCTTTTGCAATGTCCATTGGTATTTATTCTTCACAAATTCACATGCATGTGGTTTAGAGCTCTTCCATGGTTCTTTTCAGGTTGGAATTTTGGATACTTCAGGACATAACATCAACCAGGATAACATGAGCCACGAGGTTAGTTTAGTAGTCAACATTCTCTTCTACATTCTATTGCTTTTTTTTGTCTCAATTTTCAAAACTCTTAAGACAATGGTTTGCTTGGAACTGAGGATATGCAAGGAAAAGAAATATGGAGATGCCTAGAAATGGAAATTGCAATGAAATAAAGTTTGTTGGAAAATATTTAAAGATGAGCTCAAAGTCAATTAATTTATTTTAGATGTTCATTCAAAGGTTTATACTCATTTATATATGTGTTTTGACTCCATAAGTACTCAGAAATCTAAATATATGTAAAGAAAAAAATAAATTAAAACAACCCATTTTAGTTAATATTCCTTTGCATTTTCCAAGCCAATGCCAAATATTTTAAAAATTACTTTTGTCACCCCCATCGTCCCATCCAAAGATTACTTTGCCTAGCATATTTTGGGATTCAAACATTCCCACGGAGTCTTATGTCAGGGTATTTTTGTACCATGCATGTTTTACAGGTTGAAATTCCAAACACAACAGATGGCATTAATCTAGATGGCATGAGCTATGAGGTTAGTTCAGTAATTAACATTGTTGTGCCTTCTATCGCTCTTTGTTTGTCTCAATTTTCAAAAATTAAAAATACTAGGTATTAATGTTGAACTTAAACGCTATGCAAAAGCATTCCGGTTTGACTCCATCCTTTGCTCTTTCTTTTATGCTGTCATTCAACCAAAAGGGTAATAACTCATTTTAGAATGAAACCCAAAATCTTAGTACTCCTTTGGTCTCTTAAAATTCATCTCACTTACCATTTTGGGATGTCCCAAAAAATCTTCCCACTTCCGTTTTTGGAAAGTTTTGTGTGGCTAACATTCATTTACCATTTTCTTACTCAACCATAACCATACATTTCCACTTTGTTTCTATTTTCTTAAACTCCGATCGAAGTCCAATTGGAAAGAATTTTATGGGATAGAGGGAGTAGTTATTATGAATCTTGAAGAGTGGCTACTACTCCTACTAGTACTACTCATCACTCACACTTCCAGATTGAGCTCCGTGGTTTCATTTTACTTGAGCAAAATGGCTGTCTTTATCTGTTCACAATGGGGATGTGATTGGGAATCTCCAGGACGAGCACCAAATGTATTCATACTCACAAAAATGACCCCTATTATGGTTGGTAAATTATTCTTTGTTATTGTCAGGAATTGCAGTTATTGGGAGATGCTATTGGGCATGAGAGCAGAGGGCTCTCGGATGATATTATATCTCGTTTGCCAACTTTTAAATACAATAATGGGTATTTCTTTTGGAAAAAGAAAAGTGATGATGAGTATGTGCAAATTTTCCCCATACCATTTTCTTCTACTGACTATTTAATCAAGATTTAATTATTCTTATGAAAAGAACGCACTAATATAATTACTTATATATTTTTAATTAGTCATATACTCATATCATAACTATCATTGTATGTATCCATCGCAGGTGTGTAATATGTTGCTCGGAGTATGCAAATAGAGAAAAGTTGGCAAGTTTACTCTGTGCACACACCTTCCATTTTAAGTGTATAAAGCGCTGGCTGAAAGAAAAGAAGGTGACAAACTCTCTAAATGATTGCTCAAGTCCTCTTCTTTTTTTAATTAACAATTAATAGTTTTGTCATTCATGGAAAAAGAAAAGCTAAGCTTTCAAATTGGATCCCTCTTCCACAACCTGTCTCTTATCAGCTGTTTTATGTTGTTTCTAGCACTTCATAAGTATAGGTTGGAGTGTTTTTTGCCATTTAAGACCGCAAAATATTTCTAATATAATTACAACAAAAGCTCCAAAGTTGTCCTTGACACAATGAAGTAAAGCAAGATCAATGGTCTAGGTCTTGAGGGCAGTTCTAACTCTTATATGAAGTATATTGTTTGGTTTTCTGACACACACACACACACACACACAGATATATATATATATATATATATATATATATATATATATATATATATATATATATATAATCTCATATTTTCACTTATATTCTTGTTAATCAAGGAAAGGAACTTCAAGTACAACCCAAATCTTACAAGTTAGCTTCATGCTTTTAAGACACCAAAAAATATGTGTTCTTCCTTTGTTTGGTGCAGACTTGCCCAGTTTGTAACGAGGAGGTGCGCGATGCCTGAGCATGGATGGAAGAAATTGTGCATTGGCTTGCTCTTGTTATTACATACCTCATGGGCATTGTGCTCAATCTACATTTTTATTTTCATGGTATCAGCTTTTCGTATGTAACTTTGGTAGTTGTTCAAACTGTAAGTTTTTGCTTTTAGATTAATAGATGCCTTCTTTTTTGTACATTTATGCAGACATTTTGGATAGTGATAATCTTACTAAGTGATTTGAATGATGAGAAAAACCCAAATTCTAGGTTTCATTTTGAAAAAAAAGGATGACACCCCATCCCTGAGGGGCCCACAAGCCCGACCGGACGGTACGTTGGGAGGATGTAAATTGGACTATAATCCCAATCTGACAGATAGAGAGTGGGGTTTTGTCCCTAGGGGTGAGCATTCGGTCGGTCGGTCAAATAACCGACCGATAACCGAATAACCGACCAATATTTTTTACTCAAATAATAGACCGAAAACTGATCGATAACATTACAAAAACCGATCGAAAAATGTCATTCAGTTTCGGTCGGTAACCGAATAACCGACCATAATCGGCCGGTGGAATTTTTTGATTAAATTTTTATGTCATGTTCTTCATCAAGTCTAGTTCATTCATATCAAATTTGAGCAAACAATTCCATCGGGAAGCTCGTCAAAAGATTTTTGGAAGTTAACTGCGTTTTATATGTATTTTTTAGCGCAGTTAACTTCCAAAAATCATTTGACGACCTTCTCGATGTAATATTTAGCTGAAATTTTTTATGGATAAACTAGACTTAATGAAGAACATGCCATAAAAACTTCATAAAAAAACTCCACCGGGAAGAGCCCCAAACTCCGTCGGCTGAACGGAGGTTCTTGTCCGGAATTCCGGACAGGAAGACTACTCTACTATGGAGTATATATACTTATATATTTTGGACGGTTATCGGTGACCGACCGATAACCGATAAGTATAACCGAATAAAAACCGAATAACCGATTCTTTTTATTTTATTATAACCGAATCGGTCGGTTCGGTCATCGGTTTTCGGTCAGGTCGGTTAAATCGGTTATTTGCTCACCCCTATTTGTCTCCGGTACTTGCAGAGGCCCTATGCATTTTTAGCATAGTAACCCCTCATCGTAGTTGCCGGGATTCAAACCCGGACCTAACCCCTGTGGCACTCCCTTGCTACCAGTTAGCTACGCCCACCGGTTCTAGGTTTCATTTTGAAGTAAAAGGAAGAGCTTCATGTGTGAGGGGTGGGGGTGGGGGTGGGGGTGGGGGTACAAAGTACAAACATCCAATTCTCCGACTTGAGTACTTGCAGAGAAGCTGCACCCATGGATGGACTCGGGCCGGGTGGCCCGACCCGGAACCGGCCCGGGACCGATACTGTTCCGGCCCGGCCCGACCCGGTGGCCCGGTCAGTGACCGGTCCGGGTAGGCTCGGCCCGTGGGTTTTCCGTTCCGGGATCGGGTCACCCAAAACAAGGCCCGACCCGGCCGGGCCCGGGCCTGGTTCGGGCCAAAAACTATTTTTTTTTGTTTTTTTTCAATTTTTTTTAAAGTTTCGGGTTGAGCTGGGTATTTTGGGTCATTTGGGGTGGTTTGAGGGGTTGGGGGTGGGAGGGGGAGGGGGGTTAATTAGGAAGAGGAAAACAAAAAAAAAATGGCCCCGGCCCGGACCCGGACCGGACCCGGTGGTTACCCGGGCCGGTCCCGGGTCCACCATTTCTGACCCGCCGGCCCGCACAGGTCTAGGCCCGACCCGGACCCGGCCCGGACCCGAGTCCATCCATAGCTGCACCTTAAGTTTTCTTACATTGAAAAGAAAATACTGGGGGCGGGGCCGGCGGGCTGGAAGCACCTTGATTTTCTCGTGTTGAATTTAAGAAAATACGTAAATACCTGAAGTACTAAAAAACAATGTGTCATGTAATTATGTTTTTAACAGTTAGAATCAGACAATCAGCATTAGAAATTGGTAAAATTGTCAAATTAGCCTTCGTAGTATATTAAAATAGTCAATTAAGCCCTCGAATAAAAAAACTCAATTATGACCTTCAACTTTACAAAAACGTTCAAATCCTTAATTTAACCAGTAAACTTCACGTTAATCGGTTATTGACAATGTGGCATATTTTACTTTTTGTTCTTTTTCTCTTTTTCTTCACGCCTGGAAATTTGGAATGGATAAAGCACTGGGAAATGGAAAGAAACTTTAGCATGAATATTTATCCTTTCATTTCGCAATGAAATCTTTGATCGACTGGGTCGAGCAATGATAGGATAAAACTAGGGGTGGATTCGGGCCGAGCTGGGTCGGGCCTAGGCCTGGGAGGGCCGTTGGTTCAGGATTGGTGGATCCGTGACCGGCCCGGGTAGCCACCAGGTCCGGTCCGGATCCGAGTCGGGCCTCCGGTTTGGGTATTATTATTTTTATTTTGCTTTCCTAACCCCCCCCCCCCCCCCCCTCACCCCCACCCTCCCAAACCCCCCAAACCCCTCCTAACCATCAAGCCCAATCCGGGTGGAACCCCAAAAATGAAAAAAAAATCAATTTGGCCCGGGCCCAGGCCCGACCCGGCCGGACCGGTTCGCCAAATGTGAGACCCGACCCCGGACCCGCCCTACCCACCAAGCCTAGGCCCGACCCGGACCCGAGAACCGGGCCGGTCGCGCACAGTAGCGGGCTGGGCCGGTCTACGGGCCGGGTGGCCCGACCCGAGTCCAACGATAGATAGAACACTCTGCGAAAAGATTATAATCACTTAGGGCCCGTTTGGTTGCGGGTAATTTCACATGAAGATCGGAATGTGATGCACGGAATGTTAGATACCCTTGTTTGGTTCACGGGTTTGAAGAAAAATCGGGAAAGTTACATTTCCGGGAATGTTATATGGAGGGGAATGTTAAACCCATTCATGCCTTAGGTTATCTCACATTCCTGGGGTGATATAATTTTCTTACGAAAATACCTTCAATTAATTATCTCTTTTCATTTAATCTCTTTATATATTCAACTGTTATCAAATTTATTTTTTTGTGACGTTATAAAACTTTTAATGTAGTGTCTAAATATGTAAATTTTATTTACTAAAAGTAATCTTATTATTGACAGAGATCAGTTAGTTTCATAGTCAGTCGAACATCATAAATTGTGTAACAACCTTTTAGGTGGGACGAGCAGAGTATTAATTATAAGATATTTAATTTTTTGAAGATATTTATGTTATAAGAGTTATAGATTTAAAAGGCATAAAAGTAATTTTATCATATTTACAATACGAGATATCTTTCAACCAAATAAATTATGACACATTCCCTTGATGTTAACCAAAAACAAATGGGAATCAATTGAATACATTCTCATCAATCTGACATTCCCATTGTAATCTGACATTCCCATGATAATCTGACATTCCCAGGTTTGGTGGTCCGGCTCAGTTTGGAACCACTTCGGCACTGTATGGGACCACATCAGATCCATTTAAATGGTTCCGAACCAGGATCGGGTACTCAACATGGTAAATGGAGTACCCGGTCCCAATTTCAAAAGTTGGGACCTGGGATCGAACCTGCCAGTTTCGGTCCTGGTCCCACAGTCCCAAAGCCAATTTTTTTAAAAAATTGATTATGGGGCTTTGGGAATTGGGAGTGAGTTTGGTGCTTTGGGGTGGTGGGTGGGGTCTAATATTTCTAAAAATACCTCAATTTCTATCATTTTTCACACAACCATGCTATTTTAATCTCTATCTCAAATCTCATTCTTCTATCTACTACTCTAAATCTCACCTTATATCTTTTGAATCGCTGATTCTACTCAAAATTTTGAGATTCTGACTGAATTGGTTGATTCTGTTCATTTATAAAAAAAAATATTTAAAATATATTTTATACTCCCTCCGTCCCGAAAAGGTTGGCCAAATTTCCTTTTTTGGATGTCCCTAAAAGATTTTCCATTTCCATTTAAAGTAAGGAATATGTGGATAAAATTAATTCTTTCTCCTCTGCACAAATTTCAACCATACATTTTTTATTTTATTAATCCACGTGAAAGTCAACTTTGGCCAACCTTTTCGGGACGGAACGAGTGACACACGTGACGCCAGTGACGGAACCATACAATAATTTGAGGGGCGTCTTATATTTTTTTTGAAAATCAATTTGTTTTTAGGATAAAATAAAAACGAGTGAAAATAATTATTAGATACATATAGAGTGAGATTCTAATAAAAAGAGTTATTCCCGTGAAAAATGAGAACGGGCACACTTTTTACTCGTTTTGGTACACTAGTAGATATTTATTTTACATTTTTTCGCAATGAGAGAAAATTTTGATTTATTTATCAAATTATCACCGAGTTTTTGATAAAATATAGTGCATTGTTGGCTGATTTTGAGTCATCGGATCTCAAGTTAAATGCACAAGCTTTATTTTCGATCAATTTTCATGATAAGAACTCTTTTTATTTGATCCAAAACTTATACTCCACATATATGTATATGTAGTGTGTTTGAAATAAAAATGCTTAAAAATGCACAAGATATATTAACTTAAAGTAGTTTTAGAGGATAAAAAAACTTAAAGTAGTTTTAGAATTATTCTTGACATTAAATTAAGTGACAACGTCCATATATGTCATTATTAGAAGAAGAAATGATAAAAAATAATTTGAATTGAAGAAATGAGAATCTAAAATAAAAGATATAGAAATTCAAAAAGTGTGATTTAAACAACATTACATCCTAGAGTGATTTAATTGAACATAAATAATTAGCATATGGGCTAAAGAAGCAATAATGGAGTCAAACCAGTATACCACTCATATGTAAAAAAAAAGGTGCAAGGCAAATGAGAAAACAAAAAATTATTATTGCTCTTGAGAATTGAACCCAAGCCATTTTGGAAGATAGAGCTCTCCCAACCTCCATCATATCATTTGAACTATTACAACTTATTTATACAAACAACGATTGTTCTTTAATATATATATATATTTTGAACCGGGGCTGAAATATATACACACATATATACAGAACCGGCGCCGGAGAAGGGGAGCGCCGGCACCGGCTCGTCCCCCTAGTTCCGCCAGTGGGCTGAGGCAACACGACACATTCCCGTTCATACACAGTGTCCCTCCTTGAGAATACTTTGGATCCACCGTTGACTTGAAGTACATTTTATTTACTCCATATATTCTATTGGATTTGGTCAAAATTCATTTTAAATTGTTTCAAGAAATTATCACTGTTTTTTAAAGTAATTAATTTATAATTTTAATCATTTCTCTCTAATAACAACAACATTTGAGCATCGGTCTTAAAGGATTTTAAAACTGACCAACATAAATTGGCACTCCCTCCGTATTTAAATGGTCGCTACATTAGATTTTGGCACAATATTTAAGGGGAGAATAGTATGAATAATGAATAGTGTAAAAAAATAGGAAAGAAAATGAAAAAATAAGAAAAAAAGATAAAAATCAGAAAAAATAAGGGTACTTGGGTAGTTTAAAACAAAAACTTTCTGATGGAGTATATGGCCCGAGAACCCCCGGCCCACAGACTCCTACTACTCCAATAAAGGCCCAACTGGCCCAAAAAGCACAATAGGCTCAAACCACAGCGCCCAGAGTGCCAAGCAGCCCACAATATGCACCAGGGGTGCCTTCGGCCCCCTGGCCGAAGGCTCTGATTCTCACAGGAGGGCCAAGACAAGAAAACAAGGTTACTGGGAAAAACGGTGAAAATCAGTAGCCCTCGGCACCTGGAGCCCTCGGCACCAAAGGGGTCCCCGATACTCAGAGCCCTCGGCTAGTCCTCTACAGCCGAGGGCACCTTTCCCGACATGATATCCGCGCCACATGCGTACAGATCACCGTACCCTGTACAACGTCCCATCAACCAGCCGCATTAAATGCGGCCACATGCGGTTGCCAGAGCCAACCAGTTGAGGTGACCTCTCGGCCAATAGACGCTTGACACGTGTCCCTGTCCGGCATTTATTGCTACTATAAATAGCACCTCATTTCCCCATTTGTAACCAAGTCATAACACGCTGAATACTTTCTAATATACTTTCTCTCTCTATACTTACTTGCTCTGACTTCTCTCTAGTTATTCCCCGTAATAACCCCTCGGATAAGCTACCCCCCGGGTACACTATCCATCATTTGGTGCTCTCGTTGAGAGGTCGAACAATCAAGTAAGAAGCCCTCCCCCTCGACCAAACACAAAACACCCAGCTAAAATGGTGAGAACAACTCGTGCCAACTCCAAGAATGTAGAGGACAGGAACCTGGCCCTCGGCGAGGTCGACGTCCCCGAAGCCTCCAACAGGGCTCCCGGGGGCGGCGGCATCGCCGGGTTGGACCAGACGGCTGTCGACCTACGCCAGCAGATTCAGCAAAATGCCCCCGATACCCGCCTCGGCATCGAGGCGAAGAAGAAGGACCGGAGCGAAAATCAAATTAGCCCTCCGGTCATCACCATAGACGTACAATCGGCACTCTCCGCCTTCATCCAGACGCTCACCCAGAACCCGGGTGCCTTCGGCACTTTGGTTCCCCTCCAACCTCAGGTGGGGGAGAATATTATGCCTCCCCCTCATCCACGACCCCTCGGCAACCCGGTCCTCCGGATGGGGAACTCCGAGGGGGTCGTGGCCCAAGATACGGCCTCCCAGGAAGTCCAGTCCCGGGACCGCCACAACGTGAACAAGGAGCAGCTCCGGACCTCCGCCCTCGAGAGGCTCGGAGGGGCGCGAGACCGCCGAGGGGTCCAAGACCGCCTCGGGGGGAAGGTGTTCCAAAGGCCTCAGGAAAGTGGCGGGTCCGTCTCCAGGGCCAATGAAAGGCGTCCCCCTCAGGACAAGGGCAAGGCACCTCTCCATGCCAACGACGCACGCCACCAAATCAACCAGGCCCACTCGGCCCGGGTCCATTCGCAGGGGGCAGAGGCCCTCCCGAAGGACCCCCGGGACGAAATCATTGCGGCCCTCCAGCGCCGGCTTGACGAGATGGAGGCCACCAAAGCCCACGTCACCACTTCTGCCCCTCATACAGATCTCAAGTATGAGGCGATGATGGCCAAGATGGAGGAAATGCAGAAGAAGATAGCCGAGGGCTCCGGGGAACCCACCATACAGCTTCGGACCCGGACGCCATTTACCCCAAGATTATTGGCGGCCCGGATCCCGAAAAAATAATGAGGGCAGCTCATCAAGCCCTATGACGGAAAGACTAACCCCCAAGAGCACTACAGCAGGTATCAAAACAGCATGATGATGGTGGGGGCATCGGATGAATATTTGTGCCGCTGGTTCCTCTCCACCCTAGAGGGGCCAGCTTACGAATGGTTCAATCGATTGCCCGAGGGCTGCATTGACTCATGGCAAGAACTCGCCCAACGATTCTTGACGCAATTTGCGGGGAGGCGCCGCACAAGAAAACACTTCTCCCACTTACTAACAGTGAGGCAGAAGAAGGAGGAGACCCTTCGGGACTTCCTGGAGCGCTGGAGGAAGGAGGCTGATAAAGTTGATGGCACTGACGACGGGACCCTCCTAGCCCTCCTACAAACAGTACTCCGCCCCGGGAACTTCTCAAGGAGCCTCATCATCGAACCCCCCGCGATTATATAAGGGCCATACAGCGGGGGGACCGGTACGCCGAGGCCGAGGAGGTGGAGAAATGCCACCATGTCCCAGATCAGCAACTCGCTCGGCCAGACGACAAAGGTAACCGGGGGCCGGGGGCTCCCCGCAATCATCCCAAGGATTCTGCCCCCTCCGGTGATCGCCCCCGGCATGGCCAAGCCAAGCCCGGGGGAGCCTACAAGGGGAACCCGAGGGCTTGGGCGCAGCCTGTCCTCCTGGAGCACCCTCGGACACCATTGACACACCCCGTCAGCGTCATCCTGGATTTTGCTGAGGAAAGGGGCCTCGTGGAGCGAGATTCACGCGCGCCCTCGGAAGTATTTGCCATCAATCCAAACTACCCCTACTGTCGTTTCCACCAACACCAGGGGCACAGAACCGATGATTGCCATCAGCTGAAGACGGCCATCGAGAGATTGATACAAGCTGGCCATCTGTCCCAGTTTGTCCAGGGCCCTCAGCAGCAAAGCCCCCCTCATCAGGGGCCACCCCGAGGGCAAACTGCGAGAGCAAACGCATGGGTCAACCCCAACACCACCCCCCTCGGCAAAAAGAGGGAGATTGAGAACTTGGAAGAAGAGGAGGAGGAGTACCCCCGGTACCAAGAAAAGAAACGCCACATCCTCATGATTACGGGGAGAAATACCGGGGGTGACTCTACGAGTCAACGAAAGAAGTGGGCTCAATCACTTTACGTGGGGGAAGTCACTCATATTGTAACACCGTCCCCAAATGTATTTACCTTTAAGCGAATAATTTATTGAACCCTATGAAATTTTTAGTGAATTTACGAGGTTGTGAATTTGTATTAATTTTTTCGCGTGAATAGTAAAATGCACGTGGGGCCCACATCATGAGTGGGGACCGCCCGATATTATCGGGACCACATATTATATTCGTCTGGGTCTAGAAAATATTTATAGATGGTGGATACTTCATTTGGGCCATGGAAAGGCCCAGAGTTGACCGACCGGTCAATAGAGGCCCAAATACCGGTATCAATAAACTTATCAGATAAAAGCCCGAAATTGGATGTTGGAGACTTATAAATTAAAATTGGGGAATGCATATTCATTCTAAATGGTATAAGGATTTAAGAACACGTAATATATTTATTTAACCCGATAAAATAAAACAGATCTAAAAACAGTCCGGAAAATACAACTTTCGGGGCAAATTGCACACTTTGGGACAAATTAGGATGACCTCCCACATGGGTGGGGTCCACCCCACGAATTTGTCAACCCTTGATGGCTGGATGAGTGCCAAGTTGGCTGAACAACAATTGAGAGGATGGGGGAGACACCTTTGACATGTAGTAGACCCCCTCCCTTCACTCATTTGTCTAAATGAGACAAAAACCACCCCTCTCACCTCACCATCTCCACCCACACGATTCATCACCCTAGGATAGCAAGGAGGGGCTCTGAAACTTCTCATTTTCACACCCAAATTCGAGCTCAAGAAAGAGGATCCAAAGAGGAGTGCTTGGAGAAGGAAAAAGGTGTAGGAAAGTGTGGAAAATTGAGGTAATCACCTTGCCATAGCTTTCCCTTTATTTTTCTTCTACCATGTGGCATAATTATTATATGGAGAACCCTTGGGATGGTTCTCCATGCTCTAAGTATGGATTTATGGGTTGGGAAGTGGTTCTATGTCCAAAAACGGACTTAGAAGCCAAATCGACCGGTTTGCCAGAAAATAACCTTTTATAGGTTATTTGTGTTGATATGGGTTTTGTGATGATAAAACCTTGTTAGGAACTTGATTTAAAGTATTTTTGAGCTTCGCCGGAGTTTCGTCGGAGTTGGTCAAAGTTCGCCGGAGTTGGTCAAAGTTCGCCGGAGTTGGTCAAAGTTCAATCGAGGAACGTAGAACGCGCTTAAGCTTAATTGAGGTGAGGATGACCGACTATGTTGCTTATAATCTTTGGGTTAATCTCATGGGATTTCCTAAGTGAATACAAATGTGATGTGCATGGGTTGTTAATGGTTATTAATGCCTAAATAAAACTACTATTGATTCTAAGTATAGTATGCATGATACACAAATTTATGAATAAATTGTGTATGTTTAGATGTTATGATTATGTGTGTATGATGATTGTACCAACCATGAATTTCATTTGAGATAGTATACTTGATACCATGAGGAGAAGCCATGAAGGTATGAAAGTGATACCTGATATTAAGGCAAATCATGCATGAAGAAAGAATTATATTGAAATAAATAAATAACTAGCATTGAAATATTAGTTGGAAATGTTAGTTGAGAAATGGATGAATTAGATCCTAAGAATTTGAATTATAAAGAATCGGTGATTATGAGCCGGGCTCAAGACCGATGTAGATAACGGTGATTATGAGCTGAGCTCTAGATCGTAGTAGATGACGGTGATTATGAGCTGGGCTCTAGACCGTAGTAGATGACGGTGATTATGAGCTGGGCTCTAGACCGTAGTAGATGACGGTGATTATGAGCTGGGCTCTAGACCGTAGTAGATAACGGTGATTATGAGCTGGGCTCTAGACCGTAGAAAAAAAATGATGAATTGATACTAAATGAACGGATTAACTATAATGTAATGATGCTCTAGATTGAGGGCCTTAGAGATTTAAACTTCGATTATACTTAGTATAGTTGTCATTGTACTTGTCAAATGCTTCCAAGTACTGACCTCCCCTTCACGGGGGAGGCCACCTCACAGTTTCAGGTAGAACTTGAAGGTTGCTACTACCAGCCGTTGTTCGGGAAGTTTCCGAGAAGAAGACTTGGTTCGTGCTTCTTCCGTTCTCGTTTTGAAAACAATATGAATAATGCTCATGGATAATATTTTCTGAATAATTACTTTGGGGGCTTGCATGCCTAATTATGCCAAGTGTGGCTTGAACACTTGTATCAATTGTTTCCGCTGCTTTAATAAATGTTTTACATTATGTTTGTTTATGGATGTACTATGTGTGAATGGTATTCAAGACGCCTTGTATAGTATGGATGAGTCGGACTGCGGTTGACTATTCGTACTGTACGGCGGGTTGTTAACGTGTCCGGGTAGGTCCGGGGCGTGACAATTTAAATGGTATCAGAGCCTTAGTCCGTAAACATCATAATGAAGCTTCAAAATTTCTTTTTGAAAATGAATTTGAAAAACCATGAGCATAAGTTTTGTACTTATAGAACTTTTGGTACTTGAGTTGCAATGCCTCTAATTGTTAAGATGGTACCCTTAACAATTGGTATGGCGGTGATTTGAGCCGAAGGGTGTCTTTAAGTACCCGTCCGTCATTTGACATTCGATACAAGTCTAATGACTCATTCTAATTTCTTTCAGAAATGGAACCAGTTGGAAGGATCACTAGAAGGAACCCGTTGGGCCGTGCACCGGGTGGGTCCGAGCGCGGTAGCCGGGGGTCCTCTAGGGGATCAAGAGGAAGGGGCCGTGGAGGCCAACGTCAAACCGTGAGCGATGGCCACGTTGATACCGAGAGTGAGACCTATTGGTCCTATGAGGACTCAACTTACCAGCCGGAGACTGAGCCAGTTGAGACCCCGTACGAAGGGAGTGAAGATGATGTGAGTGATGAGGAGGAAAGTGGCTCCTTGGCCAGGATCGAAGCGCTGCTCCAACAGTATCATCGGGAGCGCGAAGAAAGGAGGGCACGCCGAAGGCACCGTGCAGGGCAACCTTCGGACGGGGCTGCAAGAGGGAGGAGCTATTGCGATTCGAGAACCCATGTGGAAGCGCATGGAAGTCGGGGCGATGGAGGTCCAGCCATAAGGATCTCTAAATACATCAAAGAGGCGAGGGACTTAGGGTGCAAACCGTTCGATGGGACGAGAGACATCTCGGTTGCCGCACAGTGGATCAAGAGGCTGAACGAGGCAGCCCTTGACATGCAGCTCACCCCCGATTTTAAACTGAGAATCGCGGTAAGGTTACTCGAAGGGTTGGCATCCAAATGGTGGGATGGAACCAAGGGTAAGTATGGCGGCACTGTTACATGGGAGGATTTCCGACAAGAATTCTTTGCCCAGTACTACTCTGACTTCGAAGTAAACGCCAAGGTGAGGGAATACACTCTCCTAACCCAAGGTGGTAGCATGACGGTGAAAGAACTTGAGAACAAGTTCAGAGACCTTGTTGATCACATACCGGAGTATGCTTGTGATGAAAACCGAATGGTGAATCATTTTTGGGAGGCCTTGGATTTGGAGATACACGACAGGGCAACTCAATTGCCCAACATGACTTTCAGCCAAGTGGTCGCCTAAGGGTTGAAAGGAGAAAAGCAATGGGAGGAGAGGAAGAAGAGAGATGCCGAAGAGGCTAAGAAAAGAAAGTGGGAAAGCCATGCCCCCCAAGGTCCCAACAAGAAGGGGAACCATGGGGGAGGTGGATCGTTCAGGGCACCGGCAGCACCATCCAAGGGAAACCCGGCCACGAGCGGGCACTACTCGGGCTCACAAGCCCCAACGGCGCCCAGGTGCAGGAATTGCAACAGGAACCACACCGGTAAGTGTCGTGATCCGCCACGGTGCTACCAATGCGGGAGTACGGGGCATATTAAGCCAAACTGCCCTCAACTTGGTGGGAACCGGGGGTCAGGACCAAGCGGCGCTACCACGGCAAGTAGGAACCGGGCCGGAGCATCTCATGCCAGTGTGGGCCAGGGGGAGCAAGCACGAGCAATGCACCGTCCGTGAACCAAGGAAGAACTCAAGCTAGAGTTTATGCGATGACGGAGGCGGACGCACGTGCTAACCCGGACTCCGTGGCGGGTAAGATCTTAAACTCACGATATTACTCCATTGTACGCAATAGGAGTGTTTGTAAGGTGCAAAATTTGTAACCCCGACGGTTTGGTCGGGATTGTGGGGAAAAGGGGAGGGAAAACCCCCGCCCTGGGCGAATGCCGCCCGGCATTTGACGAAAGCCGCCCGGCTTTCGTCTTGTAATATTTAGAAAATGTTGCGGCGACGAATGCCGGCCGGTTTTCACCAAAAGCCGCCCGTCTTTCGTCATCATTTAATCAGGAAAAATCCTCGCAACAAAAAACCGGCCGGCTTTTGTAAAGACCGACCGGCTTTCATAAAGGCCTGACCTGGGAATTTTCTCGCAGCTGAAAGCCGCCCGGCTTTGGCGAAAGCCGCCCGGCTTTCGTCGGGCCTAGGAATTCCTGCGCTGTTGAAACCCGACCGGGTTTCGTATAAACCGGCCGGCTTCGAAACCATTCCCTGAATAAAAACTACGGCGACGAAAACCGCCCGGCTTTCGTGGTTAAATACTTAGGATTTTTCTCGCAGTCGAAAACCGGCCGGCTTTCGTGAAAAGTGGCCGGCTTTCACCTGAATTGGTCCTAAAACGGTCCTAAAGGTTAGAAACCGGGAAATTTCGGAAGGGTATCGAACGGACCCCACCCGAAACACAACCAGCATACTCTACGACTTAAGAAACGAACCTATTAATTAGATAGCGTGTCTTACATTACTTATGAATGTAGGAACACTAAAGATAAACGGGAGGGACGCAAGGATCCTTATTGATGCCGGGGCGCAACGATCTTTTGTGAGTGAGGCGTTCGCCAGCGGATTCAATGGACCACTTGTACCGATGACTCAAACCTTATTGGTGTCCACGCCTCTAGGGGATGATATCGAGAGGGATAGCCACTATCCATCGTGTGGGGTGGAAGTGGAGGGCCAAACCTTGACGTGTGACTTCGTACCGCTGAGTATGATCGAGTTCGATGCAATTCTAGGAATGGATTGGCTTGAGAAACATCATGCTAGGGTCGATTGCTACACGAAGGTTCTTGAACTCGAAGGCGGCGAAGGGTTGACCTTACGCTTCGAGGGAGATAGAGGCAAATCAAACTGTTGTATCATATCCGCCGTGAGAGCAAGGAATATGATGAGAAAGGGGTGCCACGCATACCTAGCGTATGTGGTGGACAAAACCAAAGAAGAGATAGACATCAATGATGTGAGAGTTGTGTGCAAGTATCCGGATGTCTTCCGAAAAGACTTTCCGGGACTTCCACCCGATAGGGAGATTGAGTTCGTGATTGAGGTCGAACCCGGCACCAAACCAATCTCTATACCGCCATACAGAATGGCACCCGCTGAACTTAACGAGTTGAAAACCCAATTGCAAGAGCTATTGGATAACGGTTTCATAAGGCCGAGTCACTCTCCGTGGGGAGCACCGGTCCTTTTCGTGAAAAAGAAAGATGGAACACTTCGAATGTGCATTGACTATCGTCAACTGAACAAGGTCACAATCAAGAATAGGTATCCCTTGCCTAGAATTGATGACTTGTTTGATCAGCTCCGAGGAGCGACGGTGTTTTCGAAGATTGACTTGAGGTCGGGGTACCACCAACTGAAAATAAAGGAAGATGACATACCGAAGAGTGCATTCCGCACAAGGTATGGTCATTTCGAGTTCCTAGTTATGTCGTTCGGGCTAACCAACGCCCCGACAGCATTCATGGGCATGATGAACCGTGTGTTCAGTGAATACTTAGATCAATTCGTGATAGTATTCATTGACGATATTTTGATATACTCCAAGAGTGAGGGGGAGCATGAAGATCATTTGAGACTTGTACTTGAACGGCTAAGGGAAAAACAACTCTTTGCCAAGTTCTCTAAATGCGAGTTTTGGCTCAAAGAGATCGGGTTCCTCGGACATGTCGTGTCTGGTTCGGGCATTGCGGTGGATAAAGCCAAGATAGAAGCCATTATGAATTGGGAGAGACCCAAAAACGTGAAAGAAATACGTAGCTTCCTCGGCTTAGCAGGATATTATCGTAAGTTTGTTGAAAAATTTTCTGTATTGGCGTCTCCTTTGACAAAGCTCACAAAGAAAGGGGCCAAGTTCATATGGGACGACAATTGTGAGAAAGGGTTTCTCGAACTAAAGAAACGGCTTACAGAAGCACCAGTCCTCACTCTACCCACACAAGGGATAGGGTACGACATATACAGTGACGCTAGCATCCAAGGGCTTGGATGTGTTCTAATGCAAAACGGTCGGGTGATTGCCTACGCTTCAAGGCAATTGAAGAAACACGAGGCAAACTACCCTACCCACGACCTAGAGTTGGGAGCGGTAGTGTTTGCACTGAAGATTTGGCGGCATTATCTCTATGGGGAGACATGTCACATTTTCACCGATCATAAAAGCTTGAAGTATGTATTCACTCAAAAAGAGTTGAATATGAGACAAAGAAGATGGATGGAGTTGATCAAGGACTATGACTTGATCATCGACTATCATCCCGAGAAGGCCAATGTAGTAGCCGATGCACTGAGCAGAAAGAGTACATCGGGGACGTTACTCGCGTGTCTACGCTCATTAAGGGCACAAGTGGAGGTGTCCACGAGTGGGGTCCTCATTGCTAGATTCGAGGTTAGGCCTACATTGCTGAGTGAGATCAGTAGATGTCAGGCCACTGATGAAGAATGTCAGAAGATCCGTGAACAGATCCTGGAGGGACCTGTTGAGAACTTTCGGGTACGTGATGACGGTCTTTTATTGTTTAAAGGCCGTGTATGCATACCAAGGAATGAGGAGCTCCAAAAGTCAATACTGGAGGAGGCTCATTCTTCGGCGTATGCCATGCATCCAGGAGGTACTAAAATGTACCGAGACTTGAAGGAAAGTTACTGGTGGTCGGGTATGAAGAGGGACATCGCAGAGTACGTGAGTCGGTGCCTTACTTGCCAACAAGTCAAGGCGGAACATCAGCACCCGGCGGGACTTTTGCAACCACTTACCATTCCAGAATGGAAGTGGGAGCACGTGACCATGGACTTCGTGGTGGGGCTACCACGAACAGTGAACAACTATGATGCAGTATGGGTAGTGGTTGATAGGCTCACCAAGAGTGCACACTTTTTACCTATCAACATTACTTATCCTCTTGAAAGATTGGCAAAGCTATACACGGAGGAGATTGTGAGACTGCATGGAGTTCCGATATCCATTGTCTCGGATAGGGACCCACGTTTCACATCCCGATTTTGGCCAAAATTTCAAGCATCTTTGGGTACGAAGCTAAAGTTTAGCACAGCCTTTCACCCACAGACGGATGGGCAATCCGAGAGGGTGATACAGATTCTGGAAGATATGCTTAGGGCATGTGCTCTGGAGTTCCAAGGAAGTTGGGACAAGCATTTGGCTCTGGTTGAGTTCGCCTATAACAACAGTTATCAGGCGAGTATTGGCATGCCTCCATACGAGGCATTGCATGAGAGGAAATGTAGAACACCGTTGTGTTGGGACGAGGTTGGCGAAGCCAAGCTCGAGGGGATTGAACTTGTCGAAATCACCAAGGCTAAGGTGAAAGTCATTCAGGATAGACTCAAGGCTGCCCAAGATCGGCAAAAGAGTTATGCTGACAAACGACGCAGGCCATTGGAGTTTGAGGTTGGTGATAAGGTCTTTCTAAGGATTTCTCCTTGGAAAGGTATCATCAGATTTATATCGAGGGGAAAGCTTAACCCCCGATACATTGGTCCATTTGAAATCCTTGAAAGGATAGGGGCCGTGGCTTACCGTATCAAATTGACGCCAGAACTTGAGAAGATACACGACGTGTTCCATGTATCGATGCTCAAGAAATACGTGCGAGATCCGTCTCATATCCTTGAGAAACCACCGGTAGAGATACGTGAAGACCTACAATATGCGGTGGAACCGATGAAGATTGTGGGTCAACAGGTAAAGAAACTGAGGAACAAGGAGATTCCTATGGTAAAGGTCCTTTGGAGGAGTGATCGAGTCGAAGAAGAAACCTGGGAGACTGAGGTCTCAATGAGGGAGCAGTACCCTTTCCTTTTCGACTAGACACGCGGATTTCGGGGACGAAATCCCAAATAAGGGGGGTGAACTTGTAACACCGTCCCCAAATGTATTTACCTTTAAGCGAATAATTTATTGAACCCTATGAAATTTTTAGTGAATTTACGAGGTTGTGAATTTGTATTAATTTTTTCGCGTGAATAGTAAAATGCACGTGGGGCCCACATCGGGAGTGGGGACCGCCCGATATTATCGGGACCACATATTATATTCGTTTGGGTCTAGAAAATATTTATAGATGGTGGATACTTCATTTGGGCCATGGAAAGGCCCAGAGTTGACCGACCGGTCAATAGAGGCCCAAATACCGGTATCAATAAACTTATCAGATAAAAGCCCGAAATTGGATTTTGAAGACTTATAAATTAAAATTGGGGAATGCATATTCATTCTAAATGGTATAAGGATTTAAGAACACGTAATATATTTATTTAACCCGATAAAATAAAACAGATCTAAAAACAGTCCGGAAAATACAACTTTCGGGGCAAATTGCACACTTTGGGACAAATTAGGATGACCTCCCACATGGGTGGGGGCCACCCCACGAATTTGTCAACCCTTGAGGGCTGGATGAGTGCCAAGTTGGCTGAACAACAATTGAGAGGATGAGGGAGACACCTTTGACATGTAGTAGACCCCCTCCCTTCACTCATTTGTCTAAATGAGACAAAAACCACCCCTCTCACATCACCATCTCCACCCACACGATTCAGCACCCTAGGATAGCAAGGAGGGGCTCTGAAACTTCTCATTTTCACACCCAAATTCGAGCTCAAGAAAGAGGATCCAAAGAGGAGTGCTTGGAGAAGGAAAAAGGTGTAGGAAAGTGTGGAAAATTGAGGTAATCACCTTGCCATAGATTTCCCTTTATTTTTCTTCTACCATGAGGCATAATTATTATATGGAGAACCCTTGGGATGGTTCTCCATGCTCTAAGTATGGATTTATGGGTTGGGAAGTGGTTCTATGTCCAAAAACGGACTTAGAAGCCAAATCGACCGGTTTGCCGGAAAATAACCTTTTATAGGTTATTTGTGTTGATATGGGTTTTGTGATGATAAAAACTTGTTAGGAACTTGATTTAAAGTATTTTTGAGCTTCGCCGGAGTTTCGTCGGAGTTGGTCAAAGTTCGCCGGAGTTGGTCAAAGTTCAATCGAGGAACGTAGAACGCGCTTAAGCTTAATTGAGGTGAGGATGACCGACTATGTTGCTTATAATCTTTGGGTTAATCTCATGGGATTTCCTAAGTGAATACAAATGTGATGTGCATGGGTTGTTAATGGTTATTAATGCCTAAATAAAACTACTATTGATTCTAAGTATAGTATGCATGATACACAAATTTATGAATAAATTGTGTATGTTTAGATGTTATGATTATGTGTGTATGATGGTTGTACCAACCATGAATTTCATTTGAGATAGTATACTTGATACCATGAGGAGAAGCCATGAAGGTATGCAAGTGATACTTGATATTAAGGCAAATCATGCATGAAGAAAGAATTATATTGAAATAAATAAATAACTAGCATTGAAATATTAGTTGGAAATGTTAGTTGAGAAATGGATGAATTAGATCCTAAGAATTTGAATTATAAAGAATCGGTGATTATGAATCGGGCTCAAGACCGATGTAGATAACGGTGATTATGAGCTGGGCTCTAGACCGTAGTAGATGACGGTGATTATGAGCTGGGCTCTATACCGTAGTAGATGACGGTGATTATGAGCTGGGCTCTAGACCGTAGTAGATGACAGTGATTATGAGCTGGGCTCTAGACCGTAGTAGATAACGGTGATTATGAGCTGGGCTCTAGACCGTAGAAAAAAATGATGAATTGATACTAAATGAACGGATTAACTATAATGTAATGATGCTCTAGATTGAGGGCCTTAGAGATTTAAACTTCGATTATACTTAGTATAGTTGTCATTGTACTTGTCAAATGCTTCCAAGTACTGACCTCCCCTTCACGGGGGAGGCCACCTCACAGTTTCAGGTAGAACTTGAAGGTTGCTACTACCAGCCGCTGTTCGGGAAGTTTCCGAGAAGAAGACTTGGTTCGTGCTTCTTCCGTTCTCGTTTTGAAAACAATATGAATAATGCTCATGGATAATATTTTCTGAATAATTACTTTGGGGGCTTGCATGCCTAATTATGCCAAGTGTGGCTTGAACACTTGTATCAATTGTTTCCGCTGCTTTAATAAATGTTTTACATCATGTTTGTTTATGGATGTACTATGTGTGAATGGTATTCAAGACGCCTTGTATAGTATGGATGAGTCGGACTGCGGTTGACTATTCGTACTGTACGGCGGGTTGTTGACGTGTCCGGGTAGGTCCGGGACGTGACACATATGCCCCCAGTAAAGCGGCTGAGGGAGGAACCCATTATCTTCACCAACGCTGATCTCCCCCCGGTATCCTCCCCCCACAAGGATGCCCTCGTCATCCGCGCAGAGATCAACGACACTATTATTCACAGAACTTACATTGACACGGGCAGCTCCGTCAATGTAATGTACCTCAGCACCTTCAGAGAGCTGCATCTGGAGAGGGGGTCCCTTCGGCCCATCAAGACCCCTCTTGCCGGTTTCACCAGCGACACCATTGATTCTGAGGGGGTCATAACCCTCCCGGTCATCTTCGGCGACGGCCTCCATAGAGCCAAGCTCGAAGTGGAGTTCGTCATCGTCAACAACGACTGCACCCACAACATCATCCTCGGCCGGCCATCCCTCGAGGATCTCGAAGCCGTCATCTCCATGAGGCACCTCTGCCTCAAGTTCCCAGCCGAGGGGGGAATCGGTTACTCGAGGGGGAACCAAAAGCTTGCCCGCGCTTGCTACCTTCAAGTTACAAAGAAAGTTAGCAAGACGGAGTTCCGCGTTGATACCATCACCGGAACTGTGGAAGCGGAAGAAAGGAGGCCGAGGGCTGAACCAGCCGAGGAGGTAGAAGACTTCGCGCTCGATCCAGCCAAGCCGGAGAGAGTCGTGAAGATTGGAGCCAAGATCCCCGAAGATTTGAAGACCGGCATCATCAGCGCCCTCCGCGCCTACTCCATTGTTTTTGCATGGCGGCCGGAGGACATGCCGGGGATTAGCCGAAGGGTCATCACCCACCGCCTCTCGGTGGACCCTTCGGCCAAACCAGTACAGCAGCGGAGGAGACCCCTCTCGGCCGAGAGGAGGGAATTTGTGAAGAAGGAGGTCGCCATGCTCCTCTCTATCAGGCACATCAAGGAGGTAAAATACCCCTCATGGCTGGCAAACGTGGTCCTCGCACAGAAACCCCCCTCATTCCGCATGTGCGTGGACTACACGGATCTCAACAAGGCGTGTCCCATGGACCCCTTTCCTTTGCCAAATATTGATCAACTTGTGGATGAAACCCCTGAGCATCCCCTGAGCATATCTCGAAGATTGCCAAAGTGGAAGAACTCAGCCTCTCCAGCATACATGCTAGCCCCGTCATGAACAAACAACAAAGACAGGAAAACTGGATCTCAGACATTGTTGCCTTCATCACCACAGGGCAACTGCCCGAGGATGAGGCCCGCGCCAAACTGGCAAATATGAGGGCTCCCAGCTACACTATCGAGGACGGGAGGCTTTACTTCTGGCCTACGATGGCCCGGGATTGTGCAGATCTTGCTCGGAGGTGTCCCGCATGCCAACACTTCCAAAAAGCCCCCGGCAGGCCAGCGGTCAACTATGCCCCCGTCAGCACATCCATACCCTTCGCTCGATGGGGCATAGACCTTGTGGGCCCTCTGCCGAGGGGTACCTCCAACAACAGATACATCATCGTCGCCATCGACTACTTCACCAAATGGGTGGAGGCTGAGCCCCTCGCCAGCATCACTGAGGCCAGGTGCCGTCACTTTGTTCTCAAAAACATTCTCACCAGGTTTGGCGTCCCTCAGCAAATCATCTTCGACAATGGGACTCAGTTTGAGGCAGCCCCCTTCTGTGCCCTCCTAGAGGCATGGGGCATCAAACACACCTTCTCATCCGTTGCCTACCCTCAGGGCAACGGACAGGTGGAGAGCGCCAACAGGACCTTGCTCGAGGGCCTAAAGAAGAAGCTGGAGGCCGAAGGGGGTGGTTGGGTAGAAGAGCTCCACAACATCTTATGGGCCTACCGTACCACCCCTCGACGGGCAACTGGCGAGACACCCTTCTCCCTTTGCTACGGGTTTGAAGCCAAAGCCCCCACTGAGGTAACTCTCCCAACCCGAAGGGTCACACAATATGATCCAGAGGCCAACGACGCCAATATGGCCCTCGACCTCCACCTGATTTCAGAGCGCCGAGAGCAAGCCTTCATGCGCGCAGAAAACTACCGAAGGCAAGTGAAAAGCTACATTGATGCCAAGGTTCGCTCCCGGGAATTCCAAGTGGAGGACTATGTTCTCTGAAGAAGGGAAGCTAGCCTACCAACCGAGGGCGGAAAGATGACACCAAAATTCGAAGGCCCCTACATCGTGGCAGCCATCATCAAACCGGGAACTTACAAACTAAAACGCCCTAACGGGACCGAAGTCCCTAGGCACTGGAATGTACATCACTTAGTTAAATTTTATCAATAACATCAGAGCGGCCGAGCCCTCATAACTAGTGAATGTATTATTTTACGGCCCAAGGCCTAAGAATTCTGAAGAATGAATCCATTGTTGAAGACACCGGGAACACGGAGCAAGATTATCACAAGGGCCAAGCCCTCATATCACCCTCAGACCCAAGGCCTCACCACAATAGAAGAACTCCTGGCACCAAGTGCCGAGGGTAGACAATACTATCACCTACGACAAAGCACCATCTGTCCCCACAAGGAAACCCCTCGGCACCTGGTGCCGGGGGGACATGCCACTAGCAGCTTTCAACAAATTAGAAAAAACACCAAGTGTTTCCACATAAGACCCTTCGGTACCAAGTACCGAGGGTAGATAACACAATCCCCTTCAACAACTGGGGAGAAGCACCAAGTGTTTCCATAGAAGACCCCTCGGTACCAAGTACCGAGGGTAGACACCACAGTCCCCTACGACAAGTGAAGGAAAAAAACCAACTATTTTTACAGAAGACCCCTCGGTACCAAGTACCGGGGGCCGTAAATCGGAACAAACACCAAGTGTTGTTTCTAAGCCGTACCCCTCGAGGACGCCTATACCGAAGGCGCCACCTCTCGGTGCCGGCAGCACGTAGTGCACCTGGCCATTTGCAACCAGTGTGCAAATGAAAACCCTTCCCTGACAGGCATGAGAAGTGCCTAGGATTCGACTTTCAAAACGGAACGCTTTCCGCGTCATCACCCCAAGGGTATGACAGGCACGAGAAATTCCCAGGATTCGACTTCCAAACCGAAATGCTCCCCGCGCCACCACCCCAAGGGTGTGGCAGGCCACGGACTATGTCTAGCGCCGAGGGGACGACTTTCAAAACTGAGGCGCTTTTCGCGCCATCCCCCAAGGGGAGGCAGGCTCCAGACCACCATATCTTGTGCCCAGGAAACGACCCTCGATCCCCTCGGAACTCGGAAGGTTAACCCGAGGGGGGAGCTAATGGTGTATTCTGTTACCTCCCGATAGGCCAAGCCTTACCAAGAAACCAAGTTTCTTGATGCCTTCCCTTCACTACTCAAAAAAAAAGGGGGGGGGGGGGGGGGGGGTGGTGGTGAAGGGGAGTAGACTCGGAGAGAAATCAATGAGTTCATCACACCAACAATTCACAGAAACATACCGAGGGCTCTCCAAGGGAACGCCTCCGGTACCTGCAAGTACAAAGGACACCATTCACAACAGACATCATCAACAAATGGCTAAGTCCACTCAAGGATTGCCTCCGGCTATACCCAACAGCAATTCAAAGCGTCCCCGAAGGGTACTACATAACAAAACTATCAAATGGTGGCCAAATCAAATCAAGAATCCCCTCCGGCACCTCACTACAAGCCGAGGGGATATAACAAACAACCGAAGGCTTTTATTGCCACAAGCCAACATCACGAGGCAGAGGGAACTATCCTGAACCTACAACGCCTACAACCGAAGCCCCCCCCCCCCCCCCGAAGGCCAGCAGCAGGAAATACTTAAAAAAAATCTAAGTCCTAAATTCTTCGCCCCTTGTGGAGCTGCCAGTCAGCCGAAGGCATATCTGAGACAAGGCCCTCACAGTCACCCGAGGGCTCCTACTTCACACATGCTACACTTAGAAAAATTTTCTAAGTCCTACATATTTTGACCCTCTGTCAAATCTCCATGCTGCCCGAGGGCTCCTACTTCATACGTGCTACACTTAGAAAAAAATTTAAGTCCCAAAAGTTCTTACCCTCGGTGACAAGTTTCTAAGTCTCGGATCTCCCGGCAGCCCGAGGGGTCACACGATCGAAGGCTTGGTGAGACTACACTTAGAAATATTTTCTAAGTCCTAACTATTCTTGGTCCCTCGGTCATGCATCCAATCAGCGAGGGGTATCCACGTACCGAAGGCTACACAATATCCAAACACTTAGAGATTTTCTAAGTCCTAAGCACCTCACCTCCGGCTATCTCACGAAGGCTACATGGAACCAGAGGGGAGGAACCGGCCGGGGGCCAACAAATGAACAAACACTTAGAAATATTTCTAAGTCCTGAACATTGTGCCCTCGGTGAAAGGTTCAATTGACTCAATGTACTTAGTGACCGAGGGCTGCGAGAAGCACTACACTTGGAAGAATATATTATAAGTCCTAAACATACATTTAAAGAAGCGAAGACATACATTCAGGAAAGGCGAAAGCATACATTTAAAGAGAAACAATGAAAGGGAAACGTATTATGTACCAAAAGCCCGAAGGCAAGCATTCATTCATCAAAAAGGGGAAATTCAAATGTATATATTACAATGTGGCTGAGGCCGAAAGTACACAGATATCCATTACATACAAAGAAGACGTTCAAAACACTACTAAATACAGATCATATATTGTCAGCTCCGGGGGCAGCCTCTTCCGCGGGCTTTGAGATGACCTCCGTGTCAACCTCTGCTTCATCGCCTTCGGCCTCTTTCAGGAGTTCGGAATCCTCCAATTCTGGCCTCTCGACGCCCTCGAGAAGGGGGACTCTGATATCAGGCTAGAGGGGGGGGGGGGGGAGGCCATATGCCGTCGGATCGAAGGCCGTCGGCTCGATTTTCAAATGCCGTGCAAGCCTCCTATAGATCAAAGCCTGGGTGAAGAACTCCCCCCGGCATAGTAATCTTCACCCTTTCGGGCTAGCCACATCGCCCCGGGGCCCTTCACCCACCCGTCGGCAGATCTCTCCACGACCGAGGCCACCCAGTCTTTATGGCCTTCGACCTTCCATCCCTCGGTCATGAAGGCAGCGACTGCACCGGTGGCGGCCTCTGCTTTGGCGGCCTCGGCATCTTCAGATGCCTTCTTTGCAGCCTCGGCAGCAGCCTTCTCCACCTCCGCCTTTTCCTTGGCCGCCTTCTCTGCTTCCGCCCTCGCCTGCTGGAGGTCCCTCTCCAGCTGAGCCATCTGCCTCATGGCCTCGGCATTGTCGTGAATCAGCTTCTTGAAGGACTCCTCCTGTTGCGCCTTCTGAAGGCGCCACTCATCGAACCTCCTGGCGTGTTCGCCGAGGGCTATGCAGGCCTGTTGAAACAAACAACAAAGTAGGGGGTTAAGCCACTATGCTAAGAAAAGAGAAAGAAGAAGAAAAGAAGGAGAAGAACTTACGGTAAGGGAGGATCGGAGGATCTTTGACTCGAGGGCTTCATCATCGAGCTTCCCGAGGGCCCTCCTATCCAGAGCAGATGTAGCCCCGCCCAAAAATTCCCGGGGGTCTACTGTGCCATGCGTAATGGTTGCCCCCTTCGGCAGGGAGAACTGTATGTCCTCCCGGGGCAAGCTTGCCTCACCACCTTGACCCGAGGGCGGGCGAGGAGCAGTTGATGTCATTGGAGCATTGGGCTCGGAGGCGGAGTGCTCGTCCACCACCACCACCAGGGGAGCCTTCCTCCCGGCATCCCCTTTCTTCTGTTTCTTCCCCTCGGGGATTGGCGCCTTGCCGGCGGCTTTCCGCTTTGCGGCCTCCCCCGAGGGCTCACTGCCCTTCTTCAGCTCCCCGAGGGGCTTCTGCCTGGGGGGGTCCTTCTGGCCCGGGGCCTTGACCTTTTGTTTTTTAAGGTTGGCGAAGGCATTGAGGTCCATGTTGATACCTGAAAAAATAATAATAACGGTTAAAGTCGAAGGAGAAAAGAGACAACAAAAAGCATATCTCCATCTAAGTATACATAAGTCTAAAGGACCGGATGCTCTCGGCCACTACCTCCGTAGGCTCTCTCAAAGGCCGGGAACTTTTCATCTGTTTCCCCCAGGAAGCGATACCGCCGGAACCCGAGGGTGTAGAGGTCCTCCTCTTGGGTGCACTCCTTGATAGTTATGTTTTTGTCTCGGCCCTCCGGGGTCTTTGCCAGGATCCTGCCATCTTTCTCGAGGGCGGCGCTCCTCCTCTTCTCATGCCTCCTAAATCGGTCACGCAGTTCCCTCGGGAAAGGTCTCTCGGCCAGCTTCACGTAGCACCACCGGTCTTTCCACCCTTTGTTCGAGGAGGGCGCCTCAGTGAAAAGCTTGAACAGGGCCACTTGCTGCAAGTTTGCGAAGCCCTCGGCATTCGCATGCCCTCCCCCCCCCCCCCCCCCCCCCCCCGGCACAGGTTGAAGCTCTGGAAGAAGAGATCCAGGCTAGGTGTTACCCCCCGGGATTTGCAGAGCTGGAGGAAGCCCGTGATGTAGGAGTGGCTGTTCGGGGTCAGTTGGCAGGGGACCAAACCCACGAACCGGAGGTACTCCCGGAGGAAGGGGTGTAGGGGGAACCGGAGCCCCATCGACACGGAGGATGTGCACCGCAATGCAGCCCTCGGGAGTCCGGGAGAGGACTTCATCGGGACCCGGTGTCACCACGATGGCCGAGGGGCCCACGTGTAATTGAGTGACATAGAGATCCGCCGCATCAGCCTTCGACCTTATCTCTAAGGCGGCGGTAAAAGAGCAGTTATCTTCAAGAATTCATTTGAATGTCTTCCCGATTGAAGTTTTAGTTCAAATTTGATATGAGTAAACTAGACTTAATGCATAAGATTCTCAAAAAAATTAATCAAAAAATTCCACCGGGAACCACCCCAAATGGCGTCGGCCGGACAGAGCATCCTAAATATGGCCTTATTTGACATTTGTTTTCCAAGTTCGAGGCTCTATCTGACCCTTATCCCTATTTTTATCTATGAGTAATATCCATGTCACTGTAGGAGTAATATTAATATTGAAAGAATATTGATACGGAGTATTAATTAATTACGGAATTTTTACGAAAACCAATTTTAATTCGAAGTAATAAGAAAAAGAAATTAGGGTGATACAGCTTGAGGAAAGTACACGCGCCCGAGAAGGCTAGGGAGACAGCGAATGATGGAATTGATGGACTTTTGGACCTCTCCTGTCTCGGATCACCGCCTAAAACTGACTCAAGCAGTACACCACCAAAACCCTTTTCCTGAATTTAAAAATTTCTTATCTAGATCACAAAAAAGTTATTGAAAAATAAAAAAACAACCTATGTATAATACGGACTTTCAATTTCCAGACTTTCACTCACTTCCAGTGTACACTATATGACATTGCTCTGTTCGATTCCTTCAGATCTCTCTTTTTAGTTTTCCAGCTTGTAGAGAGGTACATTCTTTTCTTTCCCATTTACCACTATCTTTTATTACACTTTTCCTGCTTGATTAATACTTATGCAAGCTCGTCTTAACACCCTTTCTGTATTTTGGTTCTAACTCTTTAACAGCAGCCAAGATTGGTAAAGATTTAATATTTATGCTTAAGTGGGAGGGAGAGATTCATTATCTTTAAAGAAAATGGAGGATTGTATAGATTTTACGCAGTGGCTTGGACCAGACATGTCCATAAAGATTCTTTCTTGTTTGGAGGACCCGTCTGATCTTGTTCGTGCTAGCGCCGTCTCCACCTCCTGGCACCAATTAGGTGAGCTCACTCAAGTATTCAACCCCAAAAATCAGGGCAGCAAAGTGCAGAGCGAAGAGTTTCAGCTGACAAAAATATCCTCAAGTGATAGTTTTAGAGATATAATGTCAGACATTCTCTTCAGGATGATTTCGACATTCTCTAACTTTTCCCCAGTCTTGTAGCTGCTGTTAGTCTTAATACCCGTTTGGTAACATTGGTTGGTTTTTCGCTTAGTCTTGTTAGCCAAAAAATGACCTAACGCCAATTTTTTGCTTCACCTACTGAATTAAAAATTGATGGAAAAAGGTTAGGGTGGAGATCATTTTTGGGATGAATAGGCTGAAACCTACATTATAGAGGAAAAGTTGCTCATGCACCTATATTTTTTTCATTTTTCGGCCCATTTAGCCGGTGTGCTGTGACAATAGGTAGTGTTTGATAAAAAGCTGGCCAATAAGACATAAACCGAAAGTAAACCTTACCAAACGGGGCTTTGTGTGTGTGTGTGTGTGTTTTGATTGTTTAGGACTTGTAGCCTTTATTGAGTGATGGTAAATAAGTAATGCTTTTGCAGTGATCGAAAGTGGTTTGTGTAAACACCTATGCTTGAGGGTGTTTCCCGAAATAGCAGGCCTAACTGATGTCATCGAAAAAAAACACGCGAGTGACACCACAGAAGTTGAGCATGACAAAAAGGATGCCAAGTTGTCACGTCTGGAGAGAGATCATCAAGCTTATGCATTTCTCAGCAGAGGTCTAAGTTCTTTCATGATGAAAAATTGCATCACAGAAGCGGTTTGTGCATCAAGCACCGATAATTACCCAGAAGAAAGCATACAGAATACTTTACTCCCAAGTGATATGGTGGGTCACAGAGCTTCGTACTGGTCAAGCAAAGGAGAAAGTGATCCCACTGTTCCAGAGACTCTCACATATAAACTAGCTTCAAAGTTGTGTTTGATTACTGAGATTCATGTACAGCCATTTCAAGGTTCCACTCTAACTCGGGACTTCTTTTACTTGTTTAGTCCCAAATCCCTGTTTATTTGCCTTGTATGGCTCATAGCTATTTGTATGAGCTTTTTGAGCAGTAAAATAATACAATCTGCTGTTTTGACCAGCTGATTGCATTATCAAATAAGCTAATGAATTTTCGTTTCCTATAGGCTATAGCTAATACAAAAAGTTGTTTTGATGAGTTTATTATTGACATAGCATTCCAAGTAACCTACTCAGCCCCATTGTATAAGACACTTTCCTTTTGTTTGTCCCAAAAATATGAACACTTTCCTATTTTGTACTCCACTAACATTTTTTCTTTCCCGCTTAATCCTTTTATCTACTTCATACTTCTTATTATTTTATATTTTTACCTATTGGGGACTACTATTTTTTCTCCTATTTAGAAGTTTACATTTGTAAAATAGCAAATATCTTCTTTATTTTCTTAAACTTGTGCCAAACTCAAATGTGTTTAACTACTTGTGACAGAGGGGGGTATTATTGTTCCCTTATAGGACCACTTTTATCAGCTTGTTTTGCCTAACAGAGCCCAAGTGACCGATATTGTTAAAAGTGGTAATATAAACAGAAGTTCCTTAGCCTAATTGAATTTTAAAAGGCTAGGCTGATAAGCTTATTTAATAAACTCTGGATGTAAGACAAGTTCACAAGCCAACAAAACTTCTTTTAAAGCTTCAGTCAAAAAAACCATCACACATAACATATAATCTATAGCTTATGTGGTGCCATGTATAGGCAAAGTTGTTCGGAAGGAAAAGGCAGGGATTAAATATATTTTAAACCTGACAAGCTCTTCAACAATAACAACAACATATCCCCGTGCCGCAGAGGCTCCCACCTACGTGGGAAAGGGCCTGACAAGCTTTTCAAAAGAATTATTTACGAAATAGCAATTTACAACTTTTTTCGCATGTCTAACCTCTCATAGTGCCAAATAAGCAATATGATCTCCAAAAAGTTGTTTGTGGAATACGCCCATCATAAAACTAACTAGCTTGGAATTTTGTGCCAAACAGCCTATTTTCAGTTTGGTTTCCCCATATATTCAGCAAAGGTGGTGCGTTTCAGATTGGGGCATCGTCAGGTACCTATGGAATCAGACAGAAATAATATCACGGATGAGCAAGGAGCGGTTAAGGGACCTCTTGGCGAAAAGTTTGTGTGGACATACACCTCACCTGAATTCCCAATGGTTCAAGTAAGATTATATGCAATAGTTTTCAAAGTTGCTTCCTTTGTTTGGATTTCAAAGTTAATAAAGGACATTTGTAATGTTTCCCTGAGGGTGTGCTTGGATCACTAAAAATTCTAGGGAAGGGATAACAATGCTAAGTGTTTGGCTTAATCTTGGGTAGTATTAAAAAAGATGACTTTTTTCCTAGTAATTAAACATAAGTTTTCCCTAAAGTTTCTTTTCTTTCTGTGTTTTCTTCTCTATTTTCCTACCTATTTTTTATTTTTCCTAGTATTTCAAGGGTCCAAAACAGGCCCTTATCGTTCTAGTCAAAACAAAATCTTTATAATAACCATAAGAATACAATTGTTTTAATAGGAGAGGAAGCTGCAAAAGTTCAAGCTGCCAGAACCTGTTCTTTGCATTGGAGGAATTTTGCAATTACAACTCCTGGGCAGAGTGCAGAGACAAGAAGTGGATGGCTTATTTTATATATGGTAAGTACGAAGTACTTCTTTTGCGTTTAATGGGACACGGATCATGTTTGGCAAGGGTTTAACAGAAGCAGGTAATGTCTATTTCAGCCAAATAAGCAAAATCAAAACCTACTTATTCTGTTAACCCTGCACAATAAACTGATTATTGCTGCCAAACAGAACATTATTATTTGATAGTGTCATAGATGATATCTTCATATACTCGGCCTTGTGGCAGTGTGGCCCACGTTCGAGTTGTTGGGAGACCGCTCTCGCCTGCATTTGATGTTGAAATTCTTGATCAATCTGGAAAGTTCTGCTTGAAGTATTATCCAGAAGAAAAGAATCTGGCCAAGTCTGGTGATGAGCATTTGAGTGGCTCGTCTCGTTTTAATAGGCTTGCTGCAAGCATTAGAAGCTGGGAGCAAACAGTTCTGAACACGGTGCTTGGAGTGGGAGGAGTTGTTGGTATTGAAGAAGAAGATGATGACGACGACGAAGCTGCTACTTAGATGAATGTTTGTTGTGCGTGTTTGTATCATTTGCCATTTTCTTTTGTGCTTGAATTTGGCTGTCTTTTTTCTTTGAATCTTACCTGTTTTAAAAAATTATGAGTAAAGAAATAAGCCTTGTGATGGGATGGAAGTATACTTTACTCCTCAATACAATGTGTAATCACGATAGTAATAAGGTTGCGTGCTTTTCGATATTACAGAAATGGAGGAAAATGCAAAGTTCGGGATCTCCCTTATTTTAAAGTAACAGGACTTTTGATAAGACGAAATTGAAGAGTTTCATTTTAATAATTTTTTTAATCAACCATATAATGCAATGCAATGAGCATCACGTGTTAATTCAACTATGATAGTATGATGTTTGGTATGTCATTTTGTTTTATACCGTAATGTAACGAGGATTACATATATGGAATTCATTAGCTTTATATGTGTAATCAGCTTTACATTAGAATGTGTGTGTATTTGAGATTATTTTTGGCATCATGTACTGCGTCTCGATGGTTGGCCTTAGGGATGGATTCGGGCCGGGTCGGGCCCGGGCCGGGCCTAGGCCCGGTTGGGCCACCGGTTCAAGAATAGTGGGCCCGGGACCGGCCCGAGGGTTGGACGGGTCCGGTTCGGGCCGGGCCACCCGCCGGGCCGGGCCGGGCCACCCGCCGGGCCGGGCCGGGCCGGGCCGGGCCGGTTAAATATTTTTTTTTTAATTTATATTTTATACTTTATAGTTTTATACAAGTATTAAAAAACAAAGTTCAAGTGCATTTATTTCAAATGAAATAGGAACTACATTTGAAAATTAAATAGGAACTATAATTGTTTTTAATCGGAATCTCCGGCATAGGTAGAGTCACCCTCTGTTGTAGATTCATCCATAAAGTGTTGGGATGGAGTGATGTCAATTTCTTGAGCTCTACGTGCTGCTTTCAACCAATCGTGGTAGCATATAAGCATCTCAAGAGATTCAGCGCTCAACCTCGTTCTGGTTTGTGTTAGAACATTGCCGGCTGAACTAAATTCTTGTTCCACGGCAACCGTTGAAACCGGCATTGATAGCACTTGCTTAGCCATCTTTGCTAAAACCGGGAACATTCTTTCTTTTCCCTTCCACCAGTTTAGTACGTCAAAATCATCATCTTCTTCAAAATCAACATCATAAGTTTAATAATACAAAGAAATCTCATTAATTGTGCTTTGTTGTGTAGCGGGAGTTGATTTTGTTTTTTTAATAAGATTGGCAAACGTAGATTTGAAAATTGATTTTCCTTTAGATGATGTTTGTGTCGGGGGAGGGGGCGCATTGCCATATTGTGCATGAAACTCATTGAATAATGCATAAAATATATCACTAACCTCGTTGTATTCTTTTTTCGGATCAATTGGGTTGTCCTCATACATTGGCAATGGACCAAAAAAAGCAGCATAATAATAATTCAAACATTCTTCTAAAGAACCAAGTCTAAAACGAGGATCGAGAACAAATGCAATACCATAAATATGCGGAATATGTGAATAATATTTTAAAAACTTTTCCTTCATAAAACCAGCAAAATAACTCACATAATCAGCATTCTCAAAATTTGAAAAAGCACCGGCGAGATTAACAGCTTCACGAATAAATTGGTTTGAGGTAGGTTTATAAACATGACTAAAAGTTTCAGTTGCATTATTAAAATATATCAAAGCATTACAAATTTTTTCACAGGTGTCGATCTCAGCCGAGTTTATAATATAATTATCATATTGTTTCATAAAAGCAGGAAAATGTTGTTTATATCTAAGAAGAACTCCAATTAACTTATAGGTACTATTCCAACAAATAAACAAATCTTTTGGAAAAGCCACATATCTCTCACCTCTTTCTATCAAATAATCATGCCATTTTTTCCTAAGGTGTCCATTACCCCAAATACGTCTAATCCCCCCTTGACTACCTCCAACGATGCTCCCAACGCTTTTAGACCATCTTGCACACATAAATTTAGAACATGACATGCACATCGTTGATGAAAAAATCTACCCATCAAAGAAGTAGAACCACACAATTCACGCAATCTAGGAATAGCAGCAGTATTATTAGTAGCATTATCAAAACCAATAGCAAACACCTTATCAATTAAATTATACTCAATTAAAATACGTTCAATCAAAATATAAATATGTTCAGCGGTGTGACGATCATTAAATTCACGGAAAGCAAGAACACGTTTATGCATATGCCAATCATTATCAATATAATGTACAGTCAGACCCAAATAATGTAAATTATGATAAGTATCCTCCCATATGTCAGAACATACAGTAACACGTCCATCAAAGTTTGCAAAATAATTTTGTGACCTTACCTTTTCCGCACCATAAAGCCTTGAAATTTCTTTCTTAACCGTTTTGCGACTATAACCTCTATATTGCGGATTTAAACAAGTTTGTGCATAATCACGAAAAGCAAGACTTTCAGAAAACAAATAAGGCAAATTTTCTTCAACAAGTAAGTTAGCCATACCTGTCAAATTTTGTGCATCATTGTATGAGAAATTACCAAAAGCTTGTTGGTTATTTGCAAACCTCGATATTTGCGTTTGTTTCCCCGTTCCGCCGCCTAATTTTGCATACTTCACCGGGTGTTTGGACTTAAGGTGTCTTGTGGCGGATCCGTATCCGCCGGAAATCCCCAAGCTATAGTTTTTCTTGCACCAATTGCAAGTTGCGGTCCAATTCCCGGTGTTCGGGTCCTTCCACTTAGAAAAATTATTAGCCATTAATTCAGATTTACTTTTTTTTGTACCTGTTTGGGATGAGGCTGCTTGGTCGGCGTCATGGCTGCCGCCACCCTCCTCCTCCTCGTCGTCGTGGCTCTCCGGAATTGCTTCCTCCACATCGTCGTCCTCGTCCTCGAGCTCTTCTTCGTCAATGGTCCTCGGTTGGTCTTGAAAAAAGCGGGAATTATGTCGGTGCAATTCTTGTTCTAGTTGTTCGTCGGTCATCGCATCCCCATCCCTCCTTACGTAACCCGTATCAAAATCATCTTGACTTTGAGATGAAGAGCCGATATGTGATTTACCTTTGCGGGATCTCTTCCTCGCAAGCTCTTTCGTTCGGTTGCGCTCGAGGTTACCCATATCAACCGAATATCTAGGACGATCCATCTAAAAAATGTAGCGATTAATAAAAAATTGTAAAAAACTAATTAACTATTTATCTAACTATTAATTCGAGTTATAGCAAATTAAGTAGTGAATTAACTAGTTTTGTGTAAAACATATTTTTTAAACTAGAGTCAAATGTAGCAATTAATAAAAAATTGTAAAAAACTAATTAACTATTTATCTAACTATTAATTCGAGTTATAGCAAATTAAGTAGTGAATTAACTAGTTTTGTGTACAACATATTTTTTAAACTAGAGTCAAATGTAGCAATTAATAAAAAATTGTAAAAAACTAATTAACTATTTATCTAACTATTAAACAAGAGTCAAATGTAGCAAATTAACTAGTAATTAAACAAGTGTAAATAATAGAATAATTTCGTACCTCTTTCGGACTTTCGGTCTTTCGGATGGGAGTAATAGAATGACTTCAAATTAATTAGATATAATTCCAACTATATTAATAGATATAATAAATATATAAGTAATATATAATTAGATAACAAATATAAGTAATATAATACTATTTATATCTATTTATAGTTTATATAAGTAGATAATTAATATAAACTATAAATAATAAATATAATATATTGGAGAATGGAGAATAAGAGAATTAGAGAGTAGAGAGTTAAGAATAGGATTTAGGAAGAATTGGAGAAGAGATATGAAAAAATGTTTAAGATTAGGAGTATTTATAGGTTTTTTTACCCCCCACCCCCCACCACCACCACCCCCACCAGCCAACCCCCCCGGACCCCCCCTTTACCCCACCCAACGGCTATCTAGCCGTTTGGGTTGTCCCCAACCCCACCCCCAACGGCTAGTAGGAGTAGTAGCCCAAATCAAAAAAAATAAAAAAAAAATTAAAAATAGACCCGGGCACGGGCCCGACCCGGCCGGGCCGGGTCACAATAATCCAGAACCGAGCCCGCCCCGCCCCTTCCCATCGGTTCGGGTCCAAACCCGGTCCCGGACCGCCCGACCGGGCCGGTCCCGGGCCCGCACAGTACCGGGCCGGGCCGGGTCACGGGCCGGGTGGCCCGAACCGAATCCATCCCTAGTTGGCCTCCATCCTAGTGCACTCTATTCTTCGTTTGCTTCTTAAGCATAGTATCAGTTTATTTCTTATTCTATAATTGTTTTTACATACAGAGATTGTTTTCTTAAGCATATTATAAATTAGTAAAATGAATTTGTTTTCTTTATTTTGTTTATTATAATATCATTAGTTTATTTTATATTTCAATAAGCATCTCACTATGGTTATTATTTGTCAAACATAATTATGTAATATTGATTACATTGCATAGTTGTTATTACTTAAGTAATCAAACATAGTAATCGAATAGAGATTTCATTCCATTGCATTACATTTTGTATTGCATTACCCACTTCATTACTTCATACCAAACATAGCCTAAAATCTTAAGAGTTGAATGAAGTAAATTCAAATTTTCTCATTCTATTTCATAGTATCCACTCGGGTGAAATTTATTTAACATCGGCTTCCCTTTTTTACTTTAGGTAGATGAGCTTAGGCTTTTTCTAGTTTTTCAATAGACTTTAAGGTCCTATTTTTTCGGTTATCTTGTAAATAAATCACTCCATAAAAGTAGATTGCTTTTGCTTTCACTTGAAAACAGAAGTAACCCTTCCTCGAGTCAAACATGAATCCTATTTTTTCATTCCATTTGACTCTCCAGCTCAATCTTTCAAATCGAACTCAATAAAAATTACTTCATCCGTATTTTCAAATTTGCTACACTTTTCTTTTTGGATGTATTTAAAAGTTTGTTACACTTTTTTTGGTAAATTTTTCCTTTAAAAATACTCGATTACTCTTATCTTTTCTACTTTTCATCTCCCTTTCATACTTTCAACTTTCCTTCCTACTTTTTCTACACTATTCATTACACATACTATTTCATCCTTAAGTAGTGTGCTCAAACCTGTTGTATTGAACTTTTAAATAGAGAGGGAGTATGAGAGTATCATATGTTCTTTTGAGTTATCCTCTCTTCCTCCTTCTTTACCTTAGTTGATATTCCAAACAAATGAGGACTCTTGTAACGAAATAACCAAAAAGAATGTAGAGATGGGATTCTCCATATATGAAATGTAAAGCATAAAACATTTACACAATTTATATTAATTGAAGTTACTATTAACCGGAGTTACTATTATGTATTAACCGTCTTCCTCAAGCGATTTTAACGGTGTGATCCTCTTGTAATAACGGAATTTAAACACATGAATCACTTTGACAAAAAATGAAGCACGACCCTAATCTGAAAACGGGTGCAACCACAAATACATTTTCTATACTTTTCCCTATATACTACGTATTACTCCCTATTTTTTAGTGCCAATATATATACATACATACTTCTATATGTTGTATTCCATGGCACCATTAATCCAAATTCCAAAAAAATACAATTGTACGTGTAAAGATGCATATTGATGTATAAATTCTTGCAAAATTCTCAATAGCCTCCTTTCCTTGAAACTCTTGAGAATTAGATGATGATTGACTACAGTTTATAGATCGTTTTTTTTATTTTATCTGAAATTTTGAGTTAGTAAATGGTTTGTGACAAAAATAAATGCATATTGATATGGACCAAAACAAAAACATATTTAATCTGTATAAATTCTTGCAAAATTCTCTATGACCTCCTTTCCTTAATCTCCTTTACTTGCATTGAGTTACTAAATGGACGCCAATGCAAAAATAAAGATCATATTTAAAATTTAATCTGAAATTACAAACTGAAATATGCTCTGAGGGCACAATCCAAATTCCAAATCATGTGTGGTCTGACAGATGATTCAAAGAAACAATAACGAACGAAGAAGATTTTATCAAATATGATAGAAGAGCCGGTGAGGAATAAGGAGAGAAGATAAATAAGTAACCGATGACCGAACTTACCCTCCCAAACCCCATATGCATTGGCTTTGTCGAAACAGTACTAATTAAGCCATATTTTAAATTTGGTCGGCCCAGGAACGAAAAACACAACAAAAAAAACAATAAAAAAGAATAGCTACAGTGTTCCCATCCAAAATCTAGTAAAATAATGCTGTCATACATGGATATTTATCACCACTTTCTTCTCGTGAAACACGAAAATCCTTCTTTTCTCTCCAATTTGACAAATCACGTTTTCATAAAAATTTCTGGGTCTAGAAGCCTAGAGATTCCACTCCTTAACTATGGACATCTTATGCCCAAACCATTACATTTCTCGAATATTTTTGTTCCACTAGCTGAATTCTGGGAAATAGGATGCATGGGATTTTTTAGTATCACAATTGACAATTCACAATTCACCAGTAGACCATGAGATGGTAAGACCGTTATGGTAAAACCCCGAACAATATCTGTTAAAGACCAAATTAAAACATGTTTGATGAGTCATGTCTCCATTGATTACACTTGCAAGAGAAAAATTCAATAATGAAGATTAAAAAACGCACACCTAGCAGAGTACAACAGCTACTCTCAACAATAGCACCGCGGGCTAAAAATAGGAAGGAAAGGATTAGGGGAGTGTAAATTAAAACAACCTGTACAAATATGTATGGCAAAAGTACTCATCTAACAAAGAGCGCCATGTGTTAGTCCGTGGGTCATCCTTTCCAGCCATAGTTCATATTACTGTCAACGAGATCGCCATTGAAAAACCCACTGTCCGTGAAATCAGATGAAATGTCCGGCAACATCTCATCTGACATATGGAGGTTGTGTCCCAGACTCTGACCGTACCCGTTATTGACGGCCACACTACTACCCCCACCAACCGAAGACTCACTGTTAGAAGCTGCTGCCGCCACTTTGAAGCCATTGTGCCTGACCATGGATGCAGGTCCCACCACATTCCCGTGCCCCGTTCCCACCCCTCCATTGCTGTTGTTGATGTCTTGGAGTAGCTGCTGGAGGATCTGCTGTTGTACAACCTGGTTCGCATGCTGCTGCTGGTTCATTAAACGCTGCTGCTGCTGAGGTTGTTGTTGAACATTGGAGGAATTCAAGAAGACACCGTTTGGTCCTTGAAATGAGGAGGGTTGCGTTTGGTTGTGGGGAGAAGACGGTTCCTGTTTGACAGGATTGGTGGGGTTGGAATTCATCGAGTTCTGGCGCAACAACATATTCTGGTAGTTATTATTAACAGCTTGCGCTGAGCTGCCACCACTCAAAGCTCCTCCACGGTTACTCATTTGTTTGTTGTTGCTTCCCAATTGACCATTATGCCCTACAGATTGCATTTCCATTGGCTGCTTATTACGATCAGCAGATCCCTGAATACTGCCCCCGCCCATCTGCTCCACCTCCTGTGACTTCTGCATTTGAAGCTTGGATGCGGCTGCATGTCGAGGGAAATTCTTCAAGCCCTCTGCAATGTAGGGGAACAGAAATAAAATTTACATCCCCTAGGGAATTACGGATCTGTTTGGAAAGTTTCAGTATCAAGGGAGAAACCAAGAACATAGGCTCTAACAATCAATAAATATGTTTTAGATACTTGTTGAATTTCACTTTATGTATTTGCTTCTCATTTATTTCCTCATATTTCCATCATTTTTAATGTAGCCAAAGGCTCACTATTTTTGACGTGAGAATATGATGGAATAAAGCAAAATGGCTCACTAAACTATCTGCGCTTTTTTGTTATGAAGCAGTAGTTAGTCAAAACAATTTAACTCAATTTTCATCATGGGTCATCCAGAAACAGTCTCTTTGTGCTCTAGTAGAGGATTACGGCTGCGTCCATCTGACCCCTTTTACCCCACCGTTGGTGGGAACCTTTGCGTCACTAGGGTAATGTTGTTTATTTGTTCATGTCTAATTGCAATATTGCGTCACTAGTAAAACAAAAATATTCATAAAAATTTTAGAAAATGATAATAATAACCTATCCACTTCCACTTCCAATTACAGTCTATTTGTGGCATTTTTTCCCAGCCTTTGCAGGAGTCAACATACCCTTAAAGAAAATTAAAAAAAAAACATTACCCAGAGGTCCTGCTTTCTGATCTCTGCAGAAGTCCATCAAGTCTTTCATGCTATTTACAACTTCAGCTATCTGAAGAATAGATATCAGATTGTCAGAAGCACAACATAAATCACAAACACCGAAACTGGTAGGCCGCCAGATTTACCAGAATATTGGCATTAGTAAAATGGTGCATACCTGTAAGCATCTTACATATCTTTTCGAAAATCCCAAATCATTTAATGATTGCAACTCCAAACTCCTTGCAAGTTGGCGTCCAGCCGTGACAACCCTTGATTAAAATAAAAAGCCACCAGTGTCAGTTAGAGGGTCGATTTCAAAACCTTAAGTAATACTTCGAGCCTGCTTCATAAGGCCTAAAATGACCATAGCTGCTAAAATCATGGAAAAGTAGATGATTACTCTAAGTGTGTACTTCAAATAAACTTTTACATATATTGAAAAAAGGGATAGGAAGGGGAGCCATGGCGCACCGATTACGGTGTTGCTGCGATGGCCAAGAGTCACGGGTTCAAGTCTAGGGAGCGGCCTCTAATCAAAATTACAAGGGACCCTTCCACAGACCCTCGTCTTGCGGGAACCAATGTGCACTGGGCTGCTCCCTTTTTACAGATAGAAGGCTTGGGTGTTGTTGTATGTATTGAAAAAAAAGAATATCTAAAATGAAGCATAAAGCTTCATAGTCATTAATTTCAGCCATTTTGGCAAAAAATGGCTGAAATTAGTGAAACTATTCAATATTTTCAGCAGAGTAGTGATAAGTTAGCAATTAGTGAATCACCTAGCAGTAAGGCTGATAAGACGGAAAAAGCCTACCAAACAGGCACTTAGGTGTTAAAGTGATAAACACACTACACCGAAAATTAAGCTACGACTCACAAATTGCTGTTTGCTTGTAAATCCTGCTGAGAAACCCCTTCAGGCCCACTTTCTGATATAGTGCTCTGGCATTTTTGTGCAACCTGAAGCAATTGGTTGACCTGCCATGCCAATGTGCCATCAAGAGATCAATTTTGTAATGGGGAAATAATGTTCCAATTTCAGGTTAATAGGAATGGTTAGCCAAGTGCCTCGTAACTCCAATAAGTCAATAACATCAAACTAAGCCAAAACAATTTACAACCCATATGAAACACCAGAGTGACGAACCAGAAGTTGTTAGTATGTAAACCTTAATCAGCCAATTTCATTAACCCCCACCCACTCCCCGTCCAATTTATTAGCACCTGTTTTAAGGGATCAATGGTCCTTACAAGACATTATTATTTTGCATGATGCATTTATTATTTACTCCTCATGATTTGACCCAAAAGTAGTCATGCGTTTGCATTTGTTTATACAAAGTTTCATTGTAAAGCAATAAAAGTTTTACGGAGTATTTTTTTATGACAGGGCATGATAAAGTAATACCATGTTGGAATATCATACAACTTGTAATAACCCAAGACACGTTAACTGCTTTTCTTGGTTTAATAAAAAGGGCATTTGTGCCTCGCGATAAGGTCGATCTCCTTCGATTTAAAGCAACCTGAAGTCCATTATTTGAATTTAAAAAAGTACGAAACCAAAGTCCATTATCTGAATTAAAAATAATAAGAACAAAAGTAGCTACTATTATAGACTTTAACTCAGAAATATGTACCTGTGGTGCAACCAATCTCCTAGGTAAAAGTTCTTCATGACGTCGTGCACAGAACTCCCATGAGAGTATCTTTTATAGCAAAACCAGTTAATGTATAAATTAGTACATCATTTGGCTTGGGAATATGATGACATAAAGCAAAATGGCTCACTAAAATGTCTGCGCTTCTTTGCTATGAAGCAGCGGTTAGTCCATGCAATTTTCAACGGGAATTACATTATGGGTCATCCACAAACAGTCTATTTGTGAAACCTTACAGGGGGGTAAGACTGCGTACATCCGACCCCCCCTTACCCCACCATTGGTGGGAGCCTTTTTGGCATTGGGGTAGTGAATGATGACATTATTACTCAAAGATCAATAAGAACGAAAATTGATCTCTATTGTTTTTACCTTCAAGTCGGGAGTAAAAATTATGCGAAGCTGACCCTCTCGAACAACACGAAGTTGGTCATAAACACTCTCCTGAACTGCCTTGGCATATTCTATCATCATTATCCCAGATGGAAATCGACATTCCCGAGGCATATCCAGGAACAAGAGCTCATCGACAACACCACTGCTGAACTTTATTTCATTGAGCCTAGGAAGTACTTCAAAGGTTGCCTCTGATCACACCACAAAAGAATGAAACAAATGTCACATCAAGTCAATATTGAAACATGTACAACAAGCCAAAGTATAAAAAATCATACATGTCATGCCAATAAATAGAACATATACATCCATATCAATATCCGAATATCTGCATAAAAGTTTCATAGAGATACTAATGATAATATGGCACACGAAATTGTGTTTAGAATTCTATTCTTTAAAAAAACGGTGGGTCTAACAAACAACTACTATTAACCCGATTATAGTTAAGTTACTTTGGTTGCTATACCTTGTTCCAATAAAACTAAAAGGGCTGATTTGATCATATATAAAGTTACGATGTTGCAAAGTTGCAAAATATAAAAATTACTAAACCAAAAACAATTTCAATGAGTAATCATGAAAAATAGAAAACCAATCATACTGATGCACTTATGCTACACCATTTCATTTGTTTTACAATTCTTTCCCATTATTAAAAAACATATACTTCCAAGATGAAAATCGTTACCCCAATGATTTTGCGGGTCTATTTCTGGTTAAACAAGTTGGGAACCTATTCTAAATAATTAGTAATTGTCACTCTAAATCCTTATAATGCAATAAGAACTTATCCTTCACACCATATCTGTAAATAATACTAATAAAATAAGCAACAAATAAAAAGCTAAATGTGATTTTAATCAATGGCTTATATAAATGTATTTCTAAAATCACTACTATAAGTATGACTTGGGCATTTAAAAATTATAGCATTAAAAATACGTAATCATAAACCAATCAATAACTCAATTAGCTGTACACTTGTACTAATGGAAAATGATCATTGGTCATACAATAGGTAGTGGTCCTAAGATATACACAAATCAATGGAGAAACAACGCTGACCTCAGTTAGAGGATCCAAATAGAACAAATATACAAAAGGTTAAAATAAGGTGAGATGGGTAATAAAGCCCAGTCTAATAAATCCACTCAAAAACCAAGGCAATCTAATAATACTTGTTCATATCAAGATAGCTTTAATGTGTTGTGAAGGAGCCATGAAGAAAAATAAGTATGGGACGAAACTGTACAGATCTAGCATAGAAAACTCAAAAATCATTTCTTTTTATAAAATATAATAAGTAAAAGCTTTTTCTTTGTGTCCCGTGATATGCATGTCGATTTATAAAAACAATTGCGTGACGATAGCAATATCTCAATACATCCATATCTCGTCATATTCTTCATACAAGCCAAGAAAACCTTTGATGATGATGATGATGATGATTTTGAAACTCCGCCTCACTATCCCCATTCATAGGAAGCTCCGAGTTGTGACACGAAAACATCCCGACATAAAACAATGTCACTAAGTTTGTATAAAACTGTAATGTTAACTAAGTTTGCACATATAGTTGACCGTAAATAGTTCATACCACCACCCCGACATAGAAAGGATAGCTAACAAGAGCTAATATCAACTATGAAAGGTTAGTTATTTCACAAGTTATATGCCAAATTATCCAAACTCAGAACTAAAAGGCTAATTGTGTATGTTATTTATGTAGCTAAAATTGCTGTAAAATATGCAGTACTAGATTAAATAAAGGAGAGACTGTGCAAAAATAAAAACACAAACCAAAGATACATATGGTAAAAGTCTCTTCACTAACTCACCAAATCCTCTTCCAGATTTAGAATTACAAATGTCGCACTGCCATGCATCCTGAGAAGAAAAATGAATAGCAACCAATAAACAACCACCCAAAAGCACTGTGAAATAGTAGCAGCTTAAGAAAGTGATGAATGTTTAGGGAAGTACCATAGCCGCCTGTGGAAATACCCCCAACGATTGATGACCAACATTATCATATAATGACAAGCACCACCTTTTCTTTGCACGTGGAGAGTAATATTCAGTTACAAACTTTCTCCAATAAGCAATGGAATTTTCCTGAAGAAAAAAATAATAACTTGAAGAAGTATATAAACAGTGGGGAAGCAGTGTGATCCAATATGCTTCCAGTATATATTTACAAATTTATTTAGTACACCAGTTGGTGGATCCAGAAGGATGTATGTTTACTGGCATTGGCACATGGCATGTAACAATGTAGACCAGTATGTAGGTCTAGTAGTACACTAGCACATATGCAATGCTTGTAGAAATGATGAGAGTGCACTCATTTCAGTTGCTATTGACGTAGGACGTAGCTGGATCATTTAATCAAGGTTGTTTAAGATTGTGCTACGACTCGTAAAGATCGTTAGATCTTACGAGTAGGAGGTCTAGAGGCAATTTGGATTGTAGCTTTGATTTGAAAAACCCCTAGAATCGCCAATCAGCAGGATGGATTGTAAGAAAGCAAGATCGAAGTGTTGCTTAGATTCTGCGGATGGGTAATGAAGGTAGCGAAAAAATATGGTGCACAGGGTTTGGTACACGACGAAAAAATAGTAATGAAAAACCTCAGCAGTTAGAAAATGTCACATGCGTAGCTGCAAAAGAAACTCCAGACGAAAAAAAACTTAAAAGGATACAAAAGTTTGAATTTTGTATCACAAATCTCTATAAAAGGCTGTGTCATCGTCTGTGCTTTACTCCATCTCCTCTCTACTTTACTTCGTCTTCAAGTTCTCCACTTTCTCTCCTGTACTCCATCTCCGTAGCTCTAGATCTCTCAGCTTTAATATAACTTCAAGAGATTGTTTGAGAGAGGCTTTTTTCTCTCTGTTTTACATGATCTTATAGTTCATCCCCTATCTCTCTCAGACTGTATCTCTGACATTGTGTTTTACTTTATGGTCTTCGAGTCTTGATAATTTGTTGCTATGTTACTATTCAATTATTATGATTATGGATGAATTGATAGAGTATTCAAGTATTAATAGTATACAATTATAAGTATTGCATGGTAACTTTTACTCTAGGATCTTACGATCGGAATTACAATCCCCAACTTACGATCTCCGAGGCCTCTTCCGATCTGTGATAGGATCTCAAGTTTGACAACCTTGCATTAACTCATTTGGTATTTTTGGAATATTGTTCTGAAATATATTGTTAGCATTTTATGAGCTTAGCATTATTGCAGTGTGAATGAAATTTTTTGTGTTTGTACAGTTTGTATTTTGGGTAACGTATGAAATTAAAATCGTAAATTCATAATTAAAGTTGTATTACCATCCAAAATCAATATTCAAATTATAAAAGTTATTTACTTCCCTTTCATTAATATAAAAAACAAGAAGTGGTCTGTCTTAAGAAAGGGAAATAGAATTAATATTTCCTCTTAGTTACGTCATGAAAAAAATCTGAAACGTAGTGTAAAAAGGTTCCAAGTTTGACGTATGTAGTTTTTAATGAATTGAATGCTTTGCGTTTGATTTCCAAGAACACTCTAGCAGTAATTAGTGGGATTAAAACTTTACTATTGCAGACTATGGAAGAGGACTTGACATGGGAGTTAGGGTCCTTTCGGAACCCTGAAAATGCAATAACAAAACAATATGTGTGAGGGGGATTAGAAGGAAAGAAATTTAAGGGGGCATACATTTATACATTCGAACCCAACATCGTATTTTTTATATTTGTTCAAAGTTCAGACTCCAAAGAATTTAAATATCTATAGAATACAAATGTAAAGAAGTCTATATTTTAAAGCAAAAATATCAAGTGACGAAAATGTTCTATATATATTTATATGTATTATACAGAAAAACTAGAAAAACATAATTGTAATTCACTTTCCATAATATTATAAAAGACCAAACATTAATAAAAATCCTTAACGGTCTCTTTTCTTTACCTAGTATCCCAACACGCCTTCAAGGACCGACACAAATAGAAAATAAGAAACTCAAATGAGGCGGAGGGTACTTACGGGAGGTCTTTGGCGCTGATGATACAAATATTTCATCAAACGCCGAGAGCAAACCCCAGTGTCGTATGGCCGTTTCACAGCAGCAGACGAAGCTGTCTGCATTCCCTGTTGAAGTTGTTGTCTCAAATGCAGTTGGTGTTGTTGCTGTTGCTGCAACAGCTGGTTCCGCTGCGCAGCAGGCATAGACTGTAATATCTGTTGCTGCTGTTGCCTAATCCTCTGTTGTTGAATCAAAGCCTGCAACTGCGGGTTGGGGTTCTGAAGGTGCAAATGATCCTGTCTTTGTTGCAGTAGTTGCTGCAGCACTTGCTGTTGGAGAATGTCTTCTTGTTTCATCTCCATCCGTGGTCTCTTTTGAAGCTGAGATATTGTAGGGTCCTGAATGAACGATCCGTTACCTCTCAGGCCTGTCCCATTTGGAAGTTGCACCTGACCCATCCTTGAAGTGGGCAATGATGATGTGGCACTTGATCCTCCTCGGTGATTTTGTTGCTGAGAGTTTGTTAGATCTTGATTTGATCCGTCAATGACAGATGACCCAGAAATGCTAATGTTGTTATTGGATGTGAATGACATTGGTGATGCAGGCATACGCATGTAAGAATCACTTCTCTGGATACTGGGACCCACTGAAAGTGCTGAGTTGGCATCTGTGACTAAAGAACTTGCCCCGACACTCGGACCAGAGCTCGCCACACTGTTCAAAACAGCGTCTCCGGAGAGAGGACCAAGGTTTGACCGGGCTGCTGCACTTCCGTGCATTAAATTTGATGAATTTGTGAAGGGTGAGGATAAGTGGTGGGGATTCCCAAGTCCATGGGACTGTCCAACGTCTGCTTGGTAAAAGATACCCGAAGACGAAGGCGACTGTGCCATCCGAGGATGCACCATGGCTGGGGCATTCCCTTGATGACCTTGATGATCCAAATAGCTCTCCAGCGCCAGGCCTTCAAAGTGTATGTTTTTCTATAGGTAAAAAAATTGTCAGCTATCATCCAGAAACCCTAGAAGGATCAAAACTCATAAGATGACATGACCAACTAAAAACCCCAGGAAATAAAATTCACTTTTTTAATGTGCAAAAAAAAATAATAGAAACGAAATGATTAAGGGCGAAGATCTCCAAAATTAAAGACAAATAAATAAATACACATAAAAGCATAACATTGGCTCAAGAACACTTCAAATCGACCTCTAAAACCTTATCACGTATGAAAAAGTAAACGCCCCTCGTTTCCCAGTAAAAGCCCTAAATTTGTCCTTGACAAAAATGAAACCTCGAACTTGAGTGTTTTATTCCAAATCCTCGCCAATGAAAGCCTCTATACCGATATTAAATAAAATAAAAACGCAAAATTATTCTAGAAAGCTATCTCGAATCTAAGAACATACATATCTTTAATCGCAGGCATCCCCAAAGACGCCAAAATTGGGATCAAAGGAGTGCAAATACAATAAAAAGGTACGGAATTTATACATGTTATAAAGTGAGCTCTTTGAGGGGGTGAAATTCCTACAAGCTTATCTCTGAACTCTGGGATGAATCGAAAAAACAAAATTGCACAATATGCGCATAAATGTTCATAGAGGGAGAAAACACAACTTTACAGTTCAATATTGACCAGAATCCATGAATTCTCAAAAGGAAAGTACTGTGCCAATAAACTAGAAATAAAGAAGGTACTGTGCAGAAAAAGAAGAAGTAGGCGGAGAAGAAGACGAAGCGCTACAAACCTCGGGAAAATCAAATAAGAGAGCAAAAGAGAAGTGAATATAGAGAGGAGCAATAATCGGAGAAACGCTGGAAGATCCCGATCGCCGATCTTTATAGCTACCGGGAATTGGAGCGGAGTGACCGGCTGCGGGCGGGTCTAACCCTACAAGACGGGTGATGACCGGTTAATATACGGACACGTTTCGTCTACGCAGTAGGGCTACGTAGACGGCGGTATATTGCTGGGGTGGCGACCCGATGTCGTCGGGTCTACTGACTGGGTACGTGGCAGTTAGTGATTGGATTGTTTTGTGATAGAGAGAGAAGCGAGGAAGGTCGGTCTCTTTGGGGAAGTAAGATCTACGGCTGTGATGGGCTTGCGGCAAGGAATGAGACTTTGATCTGCCTTCCTCGCCGTTGGATGATCGGGTGGAATAACACGTAGCCGCTCTTTTTTTATACGGGTACGGAGCGTATACTATAAGCTGCGTACGGCGTAGGTTGTTTGTTATTTGAAGGTGTGAATGAATGATTTCTTTACGAACAAATATTTTTGTCATCATTTTAACCGCTGTTTTAGATGGTCAATTTAGTCCGGTTTGGCCTTCTACTCCATCCCCAATCATTACATATCTTTGCAATATACTACGTACTATTCATTCGATTTTGCCACCTTGAGGTTAGGGTGGACCCGATCCGGAATGGTCCGGTAAATTGGTAAAACCCGTAATGTATCCGTGAGGTTTTTAACGGTCCGGTACGGTCCAATTCAAAGGATAGAACCGTTCGGTACCATGTTGTTTCGGAACGGTACAAAACGGTACGGTACAATGTCAAACACATGTTAAAATTTTTGAATAAGTCTTGCGATCAGTATATATCATAATACCAACCAACTCACATGAAATGTTGAAATAAATACAAAAAATTGCATACGTAGTACTAAAATTCAAAAATACACAAATAGTGCAAAACAACTAAGAAAAAGTATAGCAAAACGATCACGCACGAGATAAATATCATTTTTAATTTACTAAGTTCATGTGAAAATATAAAAACGAATAACATCAAATTGTTGAATGTAATAGAAATCTTCAACGTTCTTCTTCTTTGTTCTAGGTTAAATATTACTCCGTAGTTCTAATTTAATTTATAGTTGAATCTTGAGAGCTAAGATTTAAACCATATTAATTAAGTTGTAAAAATTGCACAAACATGATACAACAAAAAGTCATGTAGTACACTACATTACTAGAATTGAATAGTCATTGATGATTTCTAAAATTTTAATATTCTTTCAATACATACCAAAATATAACATATATTATCTAAAAAGAAAAAATAACAATATATATAAACACACACATTTAGATATCTTATGTGACACCGTCCCCAAACATGTTTACTTTTAGTAAATTATGTAGTAAATCTTGAAGGATGATTTATGAAATTACGTAATTGTTAAATTTTATTATTTCTTTTACGTTAATAGTAAATTGCATGTGGCGCCCACAGCGGGAACGGGGACCGTCCGATAATTCCCGAACCACATATGATATTCATCTTGGTCTAGATGACATCTATATGGAGGTGGATATTTTGATTGGGCAATGGGAAGGGCATGGAGTTGACCGGTGGGTCAAACGAGGCCCAATTACCGGTATTGATAATTTAGCGGATAACAACCCGAAATGAGTTTCGGAGACTCCTAAATTAATGTTGGGGAATGTACATCTATTCTAAAGGCCCATAATTATTAGGAACACGTGATATATTTTATCCGGCCCGATAAAATAAAATATAACTAAAATAGTCTGAAAAATACAACTTTCGGGCCAATTATACACACTGGGACATAATGGGATGACCTCCCACATAAGTGGGGGCCACTCCACGTTTTATTTGCTCTGAGTTGACAAAGGAGAGTTGGAGGGACAACAGAATATGGGGTGGGGCGGACTCACACATGGAAGAGTGATTGGAGACAACTCACACCCCCTCATGGCTATTCATTCATTAACTCCTCAATTTGATTGAGAAAGAGGCACCCCCTCCTCCATTTTGAACCATCCGAATCAACTAAGGGAGAAGAGCTCCAGGAGAAATCCCTCACAAAGATTTAACGTGGAGGAATCGAGAAGAAGAGAAAACTCAACAAGAAAAGGTTGGAAGAAGAGGTAAGAATACAACTTCTACTCTTTTAACTAGTTTTATTGTGTATGATTTTTAAGAAATCATATGGTGGATTAAACCATGAGTTCTACACGTTTAAAAGTGTAGAACATTGATATAAAGTGGTGGTAATTAACTTAGAAGGGTTGGCAAATCGATAGGAGTCGAAATCGCCGGAAACCACCACTCCAAAGGAGTTGTTCGTAGTTGCAGACTACGAAAGCCGCCCGGCTTTCGTAAAAGCCGCCCGGCTTTTGCCCAGCAGTCCAGTTTTCCACTTTCAATCGTCCTAGAACGGGGATTGATCGAGGAGCTTAACAAAGGCAACTATTTCAGCACTTCATAAGGTGAGGATGACTGACTATATTGCTTATAATTATTGGGTTAATTTCATAAGATTACCTAAGGTATCAGAAGTGATTTTCATGGATTATTAATGAGTAATAATGCTTAAATGAAAATACTATTGATATGAGTAAAAGGAGCATGATATACAAATTTAGAATAAATTGTGCATGATTATGTGGCATGAAAGGAATGACATGATAATGGAATTAACTATGTAAATATTGTGATAAAATATACTTTTACTTCATGTATGAAATACATGAATGGATAAAAGTGATATTTTTTATATTGGGATCAAATTATATTTGGATTGGAAAATGAATTGAAAAGAAATGTCAATTTGAATTAAGAACTTGATATGTTCTAAGACTAACCTACTAGTATAAAAATACTAGTCGGGAGAGTAATATAATGGAATTAATCCTAAGGGATAGGATGGGGAATAGACTTGTCTTAAGTAGTCTTAAGAGATACTTTAAGGTTGAATTGTATGAACACTAAGGTGTATTAGGGGTAAGTCTAAAGGCTACCTAAGTGGGCTGATTCTAGGCATAGGATTTGCTTGAGATTTGGACTATGAAAGTGAATTAGAGTTTGACTCTAGGATTGCATGGAAATGTAGTTGGGCCGAGCCCTTGCCATGTAATGTGATTAGCATGGAAACGTAGTTGGGCCGAGCCCTTGCCATGTATTTGTGATCTTCGTGGAAACGTAGTTGGGTCGAGCCCTTGTCACGAAGTTGTGGTTGGTATGGAAACGTAGTTGGGCTGAGCCCTTGCCATATAATTTTGATGTGTTAAATTGAGTTGAAGGGTTGTATAGAAATGTAGTTGGGCCGAGCCCTTGCTATATAATCGGGACTCAAGGGAACCCTATGGGGTTGTCGTGACTTGTAGTCACGGGGAATTAAGATGGTGAACGCTAAATGAATATGAACCCACGGGCCGACTACTTGACTTTATATAAAGTAAATATGTTATTTGTAAAAGGGGTAACCGAGAGTTATGACCTATATTATAATATCATCCTAGATTGAGGGTCTTAGAAATTGAAACATTGATTATACTTGGTATAGTTGTCATTGTACTTGTCAAATGCTTCCAAGTACTGACCTCCCCTTCACGGGGGAGGCCACCTCACAGTTTCAGGTAGGAGCTGAGCTTTCTACCAGGGCCCGTGGATTCGGGAAGGTCTAGGAGAGAAGACGTGGTTCGTGCTTCCTCCGTCTCTGTTTCAAAAACGATTATAATAATATTCACGGATATTATTTTCTAAACAATTATTTGGGGGCTTGCATGCCTAAGGATGCCAGGTGTGGCTTGGATACTTGTATTAATGTTTCCGCTGCTTTAATGATGTTTTTACATTATGTTTGTTTATGGATGTACTATGTGTGAATGATATTCCGGACGCCTTGTATAGTATGGATGTGTTGAACTGCGGTTGACTATTCGTACTATACGGCGGGTTGTTGACGTGTCCGGGTAGGTCCGGGGCGTGACAATTTAATTGGTATCAGAGACTTAGTCCGTAAACATCATAATGAAGCTTCAAAATGGTTTTTGAAAATGAAATTGAAAACCATGAGCATAAGAAGTTTTGTACTTATAGAACTTTTGGTACTTGAGTTGCAGTGTCTCTGATTGTTAAGATGGTACCCTTAATAATTGGTATGGCACTGATTTGAGCCAAAAGATGTCTTTAAGTGCCTATCCGTCAATTGACATTTGATACGAGTTTAATGACTCATTCTCAATTTCTTTCAGAAATGGAACGTACTGGGAAAGTAACTAGAAGGAACCCGACTGGCCGAGCACCGGGAGGGTCCGTGCAAGATAGTAGAGGGGCTTCTAGAGTGTCCAGGGGACAAGGTCGTGGGGGCCAAGATCAGACCGTGAGTGACGGTCATGCTGATACAGTGAATGAGTCTTACGAATCCTAGGAGGATTCAACATATCAACCAGGAACTGAGCCGGTTGAGACCCCATACGATGGGGAATATGATGATGACGATGATGAGGAGAGCGACGATGATGATGCTCTAGAAAGGATGGAGGAACTACTCCGTCAATATCAACAGGATCGCCAAAGGCGCCATGCAAGGCATGCTTTGGGAGGGGCTTCAAGAAGAGGAAGCCATGTGAGTTCTAGGGGACATGTAGAGTCCTGAGTTGATCGGGGTGCCGAGGTCCCAATAATAAGGATCTCGAAGTACCTCAAAGAAGCGAGAGATTTGGGGTGCAAGCCGTTCGATGGAACAGGAGATATCTCCGTTGCGGTGGAGTGGATTAAGAGATTCAATGAGGCGACTCTTGATATGCAACTGCCGCCAAACATGAAGATGAGAGTAGCAACGAGGTTGCTAGAAGGGATGACGTCCACGTGGTGGGACGGAGTCAAGGGGAAGTATGGTGAGAATGTCACTTGGGAGAATTTCCGACTGGAATTCTTCAACCAATACTACTCCGACTTCGAGGTGAACTTGAAGAGGAGGGAATACACCAACTTGACCCAAGGAGGCAAGTATACCGTGAGGCAACTTGAGCACAAGTTCAGGGAGCTCGCGGAGTTCATATCGGAGTATGCTTGTGATGAGAACCGGATGGTGAATCACTTTTGGGATGCCTTGGACTTAGACGTGCGTGAGCAGGCAACACAATTGCCTAACATGACGTTTAGTCAAGTGGTGGAGCAAGGCCTGAAAGGAGAAAAGGAATGGGAGGAAAGAAAGCTGAAAAACGCCGAGGAGGCGAAGAAGAGAAAATGGGAGAACACCGGCCCTCAAGGTTCTAGCAAAAAGGGGAACCACGGGGGAGGTGGGTCTTTTAGAACACCCGCATCACCATCACGGGCGAATCAAGGCCCAGGAGGGCAAGGCTCGAGGTCACAAGGCTCGGGCATTATAAGGTGCAATAACTGCAAAAGAAACCACGCGGGGAAGTGTCGTGATCCCCTGAGATGCTATCAATGCGGGGAGGCGGGACACTTGAGGAGCAATTGCCCACAACTGGGGCGAGCCATGGGTGCAGGACCTAGTAGCGGGACTACGGCAAGTAGGAACCGGACAGGAGCACCTCATGGGAGCACAGGGCATGGAGGGCCAAGTACAAGCAACGCTCCATCCGTGAACCAAGGCAAGACCCAAGCTAGGGTCTATGCGATGACGGAGGCGGACGCACGTGCTAACCGGGACTCCGTTGCGGGTAATTCCTTGAACTCACGTTTTAAACTATAATATGCAATAGGAGGATTGAACTTGTAAATTTATAACCCCGGCGGATTTGGTCGGGTTTGAAGGGAAAAGGGGAGGAGAATCCTCGCCCTGGGCGAATGCCGCCCGACTTTGACGAAAGCCGCCCGACTTTTGTCTTGACTTATTGGAAAAAATACTACGGCGCTCGATGTCGGCCGGCTTTCGTAGGAACCGGCCGGCTTTCGTAAATGATTAATCCGGGTAATTTCTCGCAGCTGAAAACCGGCCGGCTTTCGTAGAAACCGGCCGACATTTGTAATTAAACACCTGAATAAACTGTGGCGCCAAAAGCCGTTCGGATTCGGTGAAAGCCGTCCGGCATTCGTTGGGCCTGGGGATTCCTGCGCTGCTGAAACCCGGCCGGGTTTCGTAGAAACCGCCCGGCTTTGAAACCCATTTTATGAATAAAATGACGGTGACGAAAACCGGCCGGCTTTCGTGAAAGCCGCCCGGCTTTCGTGATTTATGTACGAGGAATTTTTCTCGCAAAAAAACCCGGCCGGTTTTCGTGAAAAGCGGCCGGCTTTTCCCCTGTTAATGCACAAGGTCGGTTTTCGAAGGTGAGAACCGAGCGGATTGTGATGGGACGTTGAACGATTACCATCTGAACCGTAGTTAGGACATTCTTTAACCAAAGAAGCAAGTCTATACTTGGTAGTGTGTCTTACATCGCTTATGAATGTAGGAACACTAAAGATAAACGGGAGAGATGCAAGGATCCTTATTGATACCGGGGCGCAACGATCATTTGTGAGTGAGGCGTTTGCCGGGGGATTCAATGAAGCGCTTGTACCGATGACTCAAACCCTATTGGTGTCCACCCCTCTAGGGGATGATATCGAAAGAAATAGCCAATATCCATCGTGTGAGGTGGAAGTGGAGGGCCAAACCTTGACGTGTGATTTCGTACCGCTGAGTATGATCGAGTTCGATGCAATCCTAGGAATGGATTGGCTTGAGAAACATCATGCTAGGGTCGATTGGTACATGAAGGTTCTTAAACTCGAAAGCGGTGAAGGGTCGACTTTACGCTTTGAGGGAGATAGGGGCAAATCAAACAGTTGCATCATATCCGCCGTGAGAGCGAGGAACCTGATGAGAAAGGGATGTCACGCATATCTAGCATACGTGGTGGATAAAACTAAAGAAGAGATAGACATCAACGATGTGAGAGTAGTGTGCAAGTATCCGGATGTCTTCCCAAAAGACTTACCGGGACTTCCACCCGATAGGGAGATTGAGTTCGTGATCGAGGTTGAACCCGGCACCAAACCAATCTCTATACCGCCATACAGAATGGCACCCTCTGAACTTAACGAGTTGAAAACCCAATTGCAAGAGCTATTGGATAACGGTTTCATAAGGCCGAGTCACTCTCCGTGGGGAGCACCGGTCCTTTTCGTGAAAAAGATAGATGGAACAATTCGAATGTGCATTGACTACCGTCAACTGAACAATGTCACAATTAAGAATAGGTATCCCTTGCCTAGGATTGATGACTTGTTTGATCAACTCCGAGGAGCGACGGTGTTTTCGAAGATTGACTTGAGGTCGGGGTACCACCAACTGAAGATAAAGGAGGATGACATACCGAAGAGTGCATTCCGCACAAGGTATGGTCATTTCGAGTTCCTAGTTATGTCGTTCGGGCTAACCAACGCCCCGATGGCATTTATGGACTTGATGAACCGAGTATTTCACAAATACTTGGACCGGTTTGTGATTGTGTTCATAGATGATATCTTGATTTACTCAAAGAGTGAAGAAGAGCATGAGGAGCACTTGATACTTGTTCTTGAGACACTACGGGAGAAGCAACTCTATGCCAAGTTTTCCAAATGTGAATTTTGGCTAAGGGAGATTGGTTTTCTCGGGCATGTGGTTTCGGGATCAGGGATTGCCGTAGATAACAAGAAGATTGAGGTCATTACTAAATGGGAGAGGCCAAAGAACGTCAAGGAAATTCGTAGCTTCCTTGGATTGGCAGGGTATTACCGAAAATTCGTGGAGAAGTTCTCAGTTTTGGCATCGCCATTGACAAAGCTCACTCGAAAAGGGGCCAAGTTTGTATGGGATGACCGATGTGAGAAGGGATTCCTTGAACTGAAGAAGAGATTGACCAAGGCACCGGTACTTGCATTACCCCAACAGGGTATGGGGTACGATGTCTATAGTGACGTGAGCATCCAAGGGATCGGATGTGTCTTGATGCAGAATGGGAGGATGATTGCCTATGCTTCACGACAGTTGAAGAAGCATGAGGTAAATTATCCTACTCATGACTTAGAGCTGGGGGCAGTGGTATTTGCATTAAAGATTTGGAGACATTATCTCTACGGGGAAACATGACATATATACACTGACCACAAAAGCCTGAAATACGTATTTACTCAGAAAGAGCTAAACATGAGACAGAGACGGTGGATGGAGTTGATAAAAGACTACCATCTAGTCATTGAGTACCACCCCGATAAAGCCAACGTGGTAGCGGATGCCTTGAGCCGAAAGAACTCGTCTGGGGCATTGTTGACTAGTTTGAGGGCATTGAGAGCCCAATTTGAGGTATCTAGCGATGGTGCCTTGCTAGCTAGATTCGAGGTGAGACCTACATTACTTGATGAAATCAAGAAGGGTCAAGAAACTGATGAAGAACTTATGAAGGTCCGTGAACGCATGCTAGCGGGACCGGTTGAGGATTTCAGGGAAAGAGACGATGGTCTCTTATTATTTCGCGACCGAGTGTGTGTACCGTCGGATGATGGGCTCCGAAAGTCCATCTTAGAGGAGGCCCATTCATTGGCGTATGCCATGCATCCGGGAGGCACGAAAATGTACCGCGACTTGAAAGAAAGTTACTGGTGGTCAGGTATGAAGAGAGAAATAGCTGAGTACATCAGTAGGTGTCTCACTTGTCAGCAAGTTAAGGCAGAACATCAGCATCCAGCTGGGTTATTGCAGCCACTTTCCATTCTTGAATGGAAGTGGGAACACGTGACTATGGATTTCGTGGTGGGGCTGCCACAGACAATTAAGAACTATGATGTCGTATGGGTTGTGGTCGATAGGCTCACGAAGAGTGCACACTTTCTACCTATCAACACCACCTATGCACTGGAAAGGTTAACCAAGTTGTATGTGGATGAGATCGTGAGGCTACATGGGGTTCCTATAACCATTGTATCCGATAGAGATCAACGATTCACATCACGATTTTGGCCGAAGTTCCAAGAATCTATGGGGACAAAGTTGAAATTCAGTACAACTTTTCATCCACAAACGGATGGGCAATCCGAGCGGGTTATACAGATATTAGAGGATATGCTGAGAGCTTGTGCATCGGAGTTCCAAGGGAGTTGGGACAACCATTTGGCACTTGTGGAGTTTGCCTATAACAACAGTTATCAGGCGAGTATAGGCATGCCTCCATACGAGACATTGTATGGGAGGAGATGCCGTACACCTTTGTGTTGGGATGAGGTTGGCATGGCCAAACTCGAGAGCACGGAACTGGTGAAAATCACCAAGTCAAAGGTGAAGATGATTCGTGACAGACTTAAGGCGGCACAGGATAGACAGAAGAGCTATGCCGATAAACGCCGAAGAGCCTTAGAGTTTAAGGTTGGAGAGGAAGTATTTTTGAAGGTTTCACCTTGGAAAGGAATCATCTGATTTCAGAGCCGAGGGAAACTTAACCCACGCTACATAGGGCCATTTGTGATTCTTGAAAGAATTGGGGCCGTAGCATACCGACTACAGTTGACTCCGGAATTGGAGAAAATACATAATGTATTCCATGTGTCTATGCTTAAGAAGTATATTCCGGGTCCATCTCATGTACTAGAGAAACCACCCGTGAAAATACGGGAAGACTTGAACTACGCCGTGCAACCGGTAAGAATACTTGATAGGCAAGTAAAGAAGCTAAGAAGCAAGAAAGTTCCGATGGTTAAAATCCTTTGGAAGAGTGACCGAGTGGAAGAAGAAACTTGGGAGACTGAAGCCTCGATGAAGGAACAATATGCATTTCTGTTTGAATAATCGTGTGAATTTCGGGGATGAAATTCCCGTTAAGGGGGGTAAACTTGTGACACCGTCCCCAAACATGTTTACTTTTAGTAAATTATGTAGTAAACCTTGAAGGATGATTTATGAAATTACGTAATTGTTAAATTTTATTATTTATTTTACGTGAATAGTAAATTGCATGTGGGGCCCACAACGGGAACGGGGACCGTCCGATAATTCCCGAACCACATATGATATTCATCTTGGTCTAGATGACATCTATATGGAGGTGGATATTTTGATTGGGCAATGGGAAGGGCATGGAGTTGACCGGTGGGTCAAACGAGGCCCAATTACCGGTATTGATAATTTAGCGGATAACAGCCCGAAATGAGTTTCGGAGACTCCTAAATTAATGTTGGGGAATGTACATCTATTCTAAAGGCCCATAATTATTAGGAACGCGTGATATATTTTATCCGGCCCGATAAAATAAAATATGACTAAAATAGTCCGAAAAATACAACTTTCGGGGCCAATTATACACACCGGGACATAATGGGATGACCTCCCACATAAGTGGGGGCCACCCCACGTTTTATTTGCTCTGAGTTGGCAAAGGAGAGTTGGAGGGACAACAGAATATGGGGTGGTGCGGACTCACACATGGAAGAGTGATTGGAGACAACTCACACCCCCTCATGGCTATTCATTCATTAACTCCTCAATTTGATTGAGAAAGAGGCACCCCCTCCTCCATTTTGAACCATCTGAATCAACTAAGGGAGAAGAGCTCCAGGAGAAACCCCTCACAAAGATTTAACGTGGAGGAATCGAGAAGAAGAGAAAACTCAACAAGAAAAGGTTGGAAGAAGAGGTAAGAATACAACTTCTACTCTTTTAACTAGTTTTATTGTGTATGATTTTTAAGAAATCATATGGTAGATTAAACCATGAGTTCTACACGTTTAAAAGTGTAGAATATTGATATAAAGTGGTGGTAATTAACTTAGAAGGGTTGGCAAATCGATAGGAGTCGAAATCGCCGAAAACCGCCACTCCAAAGGAGCTGTTCGTAGTTGCAGACTACGAAAGCCGCCCGGCTTTCGTGAAAGCTGTCCGGCTTTTGCCCAACAGTCCAGTTTTCCACTTTCAATCGGCCTAGAACAGGGATTGATCGAGGAGCTTAACAAAGGCAACTATTTCAGCACTTCATAAGGTGAGGATGGCTGACTATATTGCTTATAATTAGTGAGTTAATTTCATGAGATTACCTAAGGTATTAGAAGTGATTTTCATGGATTATTAATGAGTAATAATGCTTAAATGAAAATACTATTGATATGAGTAAAAGGAGCATGATATACAAATTTAGAATAAATTGTGCATGATTATGTGGCATGAAAGGAATGACATGATAATGGAATTAACTATGTAAATATTGTGATAAAATATACTTTTACTTCATGTATGAAATACATGAATGGATAAAAGTGATATTTTTGATATTGGGATCAAATTATATTTGGATTGGAAAATCAATTGAAAAGAAATGTCAATTTGAATTTAGAACTTGATATGTTCTAAGACTAACCTACTAGTATAAAAATACTAGTCGGGAGAGTAATATAATGGAATTAATCCTAAGGGATAGGATGGGGAATAGACTTGCCTTAAGTAGTCTTAAGAGATACTTTAAGGTTGAATTGTATGAACACTAAGGTGTGTTAGGGGTAAGTCTAAAGGCTACCCAAGTGGGCTGATTCTAGGCATAGGATTTGCTTGAGAATTGGACTATGAAAATGAATTAGAGTTGGACTCTAGGATTGCATGGAAATGTAGTTGGGCCGAGCCCTTGCCATGTAATGTGATTAGCATGGAAACGTAGTTGAGCCGAGCCCTTGCCATGTATTTGTGATCTTCGTGGAAACGTAGTTGGGTCGAGCCCTTGTCACGAAGTTGTGGTTGGTATGGAAACGTAGTTGGGCCGAGCCCTTGCCATATAATTTTAATGTGTTAAATTGAGTTGAAGGGTTGTATAGAAATGTAGTTGGGCCGAGCCCTTGCTATATAATCGGGACTCAAGAGAACCCTATGGGGTTGTCGTGACTTGTAGTCACGGGGAATTAAGATGGTGAACGCTAAATGAATATGGGCCCACGGGTCGACTACTTGACTTTATATAAAGTAAGTATGTTATTTGTAAAAGGGGTAACCGAGGGTTATGACCTATATTATAATATCACCCTAGATTGAGGGTCTTAGAAATTGAAACATTGATTATACTTGGTATAGTTGTCATTGTACTTGTCAAATGCTTCCAAGTAGTGACCTCCTCTTCACGGGGGAGGCCACCTCACAGTTTCAGGTAGGAGCTGAGCTTGCTACCAGGGCCCGTGGATTCGGGAAGGTCTAGGAGAGAAGACGTGGTTCGTGCTTCCTCCGTTTCTGTTTCAAAAACAATTATAATAATGCTCATGGATATTATTTTCTAAACAATTATTTGGGGGCTTGCATGCCTAAGGATGCCAAGTGTGGCTTGGATACTTGTATTAATGTTTCCGCTGCTTTAATGAATGTTTTTACATTATGTTTGTTTATGGATGTACTATGTGTGAATGATATTCCGGACGCCTTGTATAGTATGAATGTATTGAACTGCGGTTGACTATTCGTACTATACGGCGGGTTGTTGACGTGTCCGGGTAGGTCCGGGGCGTGACATCTTAGGGACACATGAATGCATACTTGGGGTATAAAATTGTTGGTCTATAAAAAAGATCTATTGGTATTAAAAAATATAAAAAAATCAAATGCATTATTTTCGAACGGTTCGGTCCGGTATTTTTCGGTTCTCACAATCTAGGACCGGTCCCGTACCCGTTTCAAACGGTACGGTTTCGGTACGGGATAAAAATTTATAGAACCGTTTAAATACCCGGTATTCGGTTCGGTACCATTACGGGACGGTTCGGTACCGGTTCGGTTCGGGTTTTATGCTCACCCCTACTTCAGGCTACCCGCAACCCCGTTTCGACAATAAATGAAATTCTCCATTTCATTATACGTATTTATTCAGTCAAATCATTTTTTCCTGGAACTCAGCACCGTCAATATATTCACCCATCACAATTTCTTTTTAATTAAATGTATAAATCTTTACTTTTTTTATTCAACATTAATTATGTGATTTTTTTACTATCACTAATTATGATTTAAAAAGTCAAACATTTTGATGTAAAAATACGGAGTAATTTTTTTCGTAGGTATTAAAATATGCACACTTAAGCTTAATTTCAAATAAATTGCAATTGTCAATCAAAATATGTACTGCGGAGTGCTAAATAACATTACATTTATTACTACACTAATATATAATTACTTTTTTACTTTTAATAGTAAGTTGACCTTGGCCTACCACGGAAGCCCTTTGGCAGTGTGGCCATTGAAGAGGTGTGGCTGATCCCTAGGCTCCACTTGAGATGAATACTCCGTCAATTTGCCTACCAATTCCCCCTAGAGGTGCCATCCACCTATTTGGCACCCTAAAATACATGGTTTGCACCATTTTTTTTGGGTGAATACATTAAATCTGGCTTTTTCACTAGTACGTTGCGGGAAGCCTCAGGTTGAATGTAAAATACTACCCTTAAAGTAAGAATAAAGTAAGAATGTTTTAGAGTCACACAAATTTTACCAAATTTAGTGTAGGATAATGTTAGTGAGATTTTCCGAAAAGGTAAAATGGGACATTCTTAGCGGGATGGAGGGATTATGATAGTCATTATATTTACTTGTGTTTAACATAAATATTTATAAATAATTTTTGAAGAAAAGAAGAGAAATTGGGAAAATATTTTGAGAATGAGAGTTAGAGCATAAATGTAGAGAACTCAAAATCGTTCGATTCGAGTTTCATGTGAATGATAACTCAATAAGCTACAAATGTTGTGAAGACATCATGGTCAGAATATGAAAGGATCAAGACTCAATCAACCAATAAAGTAAGATGTTGCTTGTGGGATTTCGGGATACATGTCTCTCGATGTTGTATTCATATCTTTTGATTGTATGACTAAAAACACGTCATTCAAGTTTTGGTGCATAGAAGACTTCATTATCTACAGCTTTGGTGGAGAATCATATCCAAATTCGTAGCGGAACATCCTCAAAATCCCAGGACAAAACCGGCGCCGGAATTGCACCCAACCGGCGCCGGTCTGATGATTTTCGCACATGTAAGCGCAAATCAATAGTTTAACCGGCGCCGGTTATGTCAAAATTCTGGATTTTGGCTGAAAACGATGAAAACCGGCACCGGTTAACCCTGAAACTGGCGCCGGTTAAGCCTGATTCTGCACAAAACATAGAGACGTGCATCCATATTTTGATGGAAAAAATCCACCTTCCTTTTGATGTGATCAAATATTTCTTCCATGCCTAATTGTTGGGCTCGAATAGACTAAAAGATGTCAATCTTTAGTCTATATAAAGCCCTCAATTCATCAAACAAGATTATCATTCCATGTTTGGAGCTAAAAAATCATTTTTTATAGGGAAAATAATTTTAAATAATACAAACTATCTTCCATGAACCAAAAATAATACGTACTTTGGAAATTACTTTTAATAATACCAACTATTTAAATATAGACCAAAAGTGATATAAAGCTAATTTTCAATAAAAATTCAAATATTTAATTCATAAAAATTAGTATCAAGATATCAAATAAGTGACTGTATTTCCAAATATCATTTATTTGATAATTTTCCATTAATGTTTAATGTCTTAAATGACCGGATTTCTTATCGAAAAGTGACACCATATTATTTTTTGTATATACTTGTTGAGGTTTAGTCCCACAGATCCGAAAGCCCAACACGAACTTTGGATATGTCAGGAAAATGGGTAAAGAATCACTCTTAAAAAGAAATATAAAAGATAAATAAATCGAATACCTAAAAGCCCACTTGTATTAAGTAATTTGATGATTACACAATAAACTTCCCGAACGGTACGTCGGAATAGTGACTAATACAAGAAATAAGAGAGATAAATCTATTCTAGGCTTTTAATATCAAGAAGCTAACCCTTTACAATGAAATTAATCCTTCTATTTGTACTAATGGGGGTATGGGGTGCTCAATGCTAATTGGTTGCTAATCCGGCCACTTTAAGTCCATACTCCCACTTGCTGTCGCCATACTTTAACAATAAATGCTCCCTGCCACTTGTTGGCTACCAGCTGCCCGAACGGGTAGTGGACCCTGCTGGAGTCATCCTTGATCCGGCCCAAGTACATTGGTTGACCCGAACCCAGTTCGATACATATTTCTCCATGAGCCTGTTCATCTTCTGGATTCTGGTCTCTTTTAACAGACTGGATATATTGGGCCTTTGGATACGGGTATTGGGCCTGCGGCCCAATATCCCAACAATACTCAAATAGTTGGTATTATTAAAAACCACTTTCAAAGTATGTATTATTATTGATTGATAAGTGATAGTTAGTATTATTTAAAGTTAGTTTCCATTTTTATATTTTATTTTTGTATTATCTTGAAGAGTTGGAGAAGAAACTATTTATCTCCTCTACAATTGGTTCTATGTAATATTTCTTGTATGCTATTGTATTTCCTTGTTCTTATTTACACTTTTGTAATTAATATGAGCTCAAGAGGCTAATTTCTTAGCTAAGACAAGGGATGAACTTTTATGCTCATTAGGTGTTTGATAAAAGTTCTAAACCATCACTACAAGAAAATAGGTTATTTACCCACACTCGTATGTGTTGGTAAAACAGTAGATATGTGTAGGTAATAATCTTTACCCACACATATTATAAGTGTTACGATGTGTGGGTACGGAAACGTAGACAAATGTTATTAGCTACACTTCCAATTATGTGTGGGTAATATTATTATTTATAGCTACACATGTATGCGTAGCTAAAACACTTCTAAATGTGTTGTTGTTGGTCATTTCACCAAATAACCCGTGACATGGCATATGACGTGGAAGTACACGTGGCTGATGACGTGGCTTGTGACGTGGCAATTCAGGTGTGACGTGGATAATGACGTGGCATAACTGATGACTCTTAGCCGTTGCCACGTGGACATAAAGATGTGTGGGTAAAAGTTATGTGTATGTGTGGGTAAATTGTATTTTAAAAGTGGGTAATAAAAGTGGGTAAAACTATTTCATTAAATATTATATTTATTTATTAAATACACATATCAAACAATTACATTTTGTAATAGCCTAATAGGAACACGGGAATGGATAATATATTATAACGATAAATGTCATAGTTCAAACTAAAATATTCAATTTCAGCAAAGTATTAGCTAATCAAAAATTGCCAAACAAAATAAAACATTAACTAGCTGCTGCCACACTACAAAGTATTAAGTCTAATATGAATTTTGCTTCTAAACAATATTATCATATTCAGAAGTGGAGTCCTCATAACCGTCAACATGCTGGCCTCGATCAATAGAGGATGACCCACGATTAAGCGGTACTGAACAATGATCTGAAGGAACATGTGACATGGGAGGCATAATATTCTTCTCAATCAACAACTTTTTCATCATTTCAACAGTGCCTGAAAGTTCTCCAACACGATCCATCAATTGAGTATAAGTTGGAATATTTGAATCACCTTTGCTTCTTTTGGACCCAGTGGGAGACCGTCCCCAACCAAATAGACGAACAGATTCTCGTCCAAGCACCTTCTCTAATATTTGTTTATCAGTTAAATCTTCAGGTGATTTTTCTCTTCTCAATTCCATCATTTCTTCCTGTTATATTATGAATGGAATAGTAACAATTCATTAATCAGGTAAACTGTGAACATCAGAACATGCATGTATATATGTCAATAATGTAAAACTAATTAATTTGAATAAAAGATGTCGTGGTTAACACACACGGTCTGTGAAGTACACTTACATATTTAGATTCAGCTTCTACAGATACCCAACCACGTTCTGGATGCCAATGACGGAGACGCCACGTCTCAATATGACCAACATGAGCATTTAACTCAACCCCACGACTAATGTGATGGCGTGCTGTACTTTTAGATCCGTTTCTAGAAATACATTTTCTTTTCTTACATGACTCAGCATTCTTCAAAGCTTTTTGCTATAAAATAAACACAAGTAATGATTATAAATATCAACAATAATGTATAAATGATGCATCCTGCTGTTTTTCTCAAAATAAACTACGAAACATGCTATAGCAAAGAAACTCCTATTCACTACGTTTACTACTACAGTAAGCTTTAAGACTTAAATATACTTTTTAAAAAAAATTAAAATTCATTAACGTCAGCATATCTTTAGGAATAAAACATCTTACCAGATATGAAGGGTCGCTCCAACAATTACATAGATATTCCCAATCCGATTCGCTAACACCCTCATAAGGCTTACCATTTGCCTTCGTCAGATCACCTGCACCTCCAACTGTTTTAAAATGTTCACGTAACATACGTCTATAGTTATGCCAAGCTCTTTGCATTTGTTTATCAATAGCTTTTCTGACATTTGCATCTGCCAAATCAACATCAAATAATGTCTGCATAACAAAGAGAATAATAAGTATGATTAATGGTTATATGAAACTTAGAGTGGAAGATGATGATAGTAGAGGTATAATGTTATGATCTAGAATTAATATAAATCAAATAACCTTATTTTGAAATCTATGGAGGAGGGAGAATATTTTATGTGATCCTATGCTTCACATCCTACGCTATTTGAATAATAATAATCAAACTACAAGAAGTTTGTAGTGTGAGTCTTCATGTATACTTACTCGAAGTTTGTCACGAAGTGGTGCTCTTTCTTCTTCAGGTACAAACCTCCATTCTTTGTACTTAAGGTCGCAATACGTACGCAGGATATATCCAACTTCATTATTGAAAACCTTTGTGTTGTCACATATTGCTTGCATAAGGTCAAAGTCAAACTTTACCGTCAATTGTGATTTAGCACTCCTCATTGCTTTCCGGGCACCTTTACTGCATGTTATTCCACGCACATTTGAACCTTGTTCTGCGGATTCATTATTGGCAGATGAAACTTGAGTGCCGCTTTGAGTTTGGTCTGTAAATAAAATTATATTAGATTTAAATTACAATCTAACAATCTAAAGTCTTATTTTTTGTCTAGGAGAATGTAAAAGTCCATTAACTTCCGTTTTCTATTTTTTATTCTGCATAAATATTTCCATAAAAATCCAGTTTCTATTTTCAAGACATTAAGTATTTCAGTTTTTAATTTTCTTTTCATAACTTCAGTTCTTCATTGGGAAAATTAAAAAGCCTTTGAGATTTATTGCTTGTAACACAACTGGTTTACCAAAAACTATATGCTATTAAGTTATATCACATGCCATTGAGTTCACAAAAAAAAACTAAATATAAAGATGTAAATATCAAACAAAACAAAGGATTGAAACTCGAGTGTCTCTTAGAGAATGAGCTATTTAATTACATTATAAGGAATATTCAAATATTAAAATAAAGGATTGAAATAAACATTTTTATGTTAGAGATAAAACAATTCTAAACCAAAATGCTAGATTTTTTATATGTATAAAACTTCGAGAATTAACATCTAGAAGATATATAACAAATGCTGTTAATTAATAGGTGCAATATTTACTTAACAAATGAATAATTGCGAGTTATTGATATAACTAATTTAACCTGCTTGAATCCCTTCTCTTGCAGAATCATGTGCAATTGGATTACAGCTACGTCCACCTCTTGTTGAAACTCGAGCATCTCCTAGAGAATGAGCTATTTAATTACATTATAAGGAACATTGAATTATTAAAATAAAGTATTGATATAAATTTTTTTGATGTTGGAGATAAGTACTTATATCTTGAATCAATAATTACTTTGAGGCAACCACAGTAATCTTGTTATTCTAAATCATGCAACCAAAAGAAATTATCTTTTTAAATAATCTAAGAGAGTAAATGTACAGTTGATAGTTATTGATATAACTGACCCGTTTGAAACTCTTCTGATGCAGATCTATGTCCTATTGGATTCCTCCTACACCCACCTCTTGTTGAAACTTGAGTGTCTCTTAGGGAATGAACTATATATTTTGAAAATTAACTCATGAGAGATAAATAACAAATGTTATTAATTAATAGAAACACTGATTTACTTAACCTGCTCGAAGCTCTTCAGTAGCATGTTGATCTTCAACAGAAATCCTACTACGTCCAACTTGTGCACGATATCCACCTCTTTTAGAACTAGCCATGGGAAACTTGCAACAAAGATTCAACAAAGAATTAAAATCATGCCACAGTGAAACTATGATATATACATATGAATAAGTTCAAACAAAAATAACCTAAGACTAAATTTATGTCATGCCATGGAGTCATCGTCACTGATATTTAGTTCTAATGCATCAGAGTCTTTGTCACTCTCAGACTCTAATATCAATTCATTGTGAAAGAAAAGCTCTCCATCGTCAGGGTCATAATCTTCAACATCTTCTAAAGAATCTTCATTTTGGATATGCATTGACGTTTGATCCCGCATTTGTTGGACAACCTTATTCGGTAATGCCATTGGCTCTACATCTTGTCGAACTAAAAGAGGTGTGTCATCAATTTCTTCTATTGGATGAAAAGATGGTAACTCACTAGCATCTTCCTCTTGAAATATGTCATCAATAGCATCCACATTAGCATCATGCTCTGGTATATCATATATGCAACGATGATTTACTTTTTGTACAACCATCCAATTCTTGCCCAAAGCTTTATCGTCTAAATAAAACACTTGTCGAGCTTGTGTGGCCAAAATAAATGGATCTTCGGTGTACCACTGGGATGATGTGTCAACAGATGTCAGTTTATAATTAACCACCATTGTTCTCCCCTTTGGATCAGTATTATACCACTTGCAACGGAACATGAAAACCTTCCTTCCAAGGATGAAATCAAGTTCTAAAATTTCAAGTAATACACCATAATAAATGGTATCACCATTATCATCTCCAGTGCATACTCCACTACATTGTGTCTTGAACTTGTCATCACGTTCTTTGCATCGAAATCTAACACCATTGACTATACAACTTTGCCAAATTGTGTAACGATCATCCGGTAATTGCGATAAGGAATACAAATCATCACTAGCTACCGGATCACCATTTACTCTAAGTATAGCCATCTGAAAACCGAATATTAAAATTATAAATTGTTAAAATTAAAAAAAAAGTTGATTTATACTTATATACTTAATATATAGGTTTTACCTTTTTCTTGAACCAAGCAGGAAATTCACGTTTGTGAAAATTGTCCCATTCTTGTGCACGTGAGCTTGTCAAGCAAATAAGTTCCTTATGCTCTCTAAAGTGAAAAATAAATTACTTATAATATCAAATAAATTAAAAATAACTAGAAATGAAATTATAATGGAAAACTCACTTTATGTAATCATCGAGCTCACTTCCACAATTGTTAAGAAGGTACCATTGCACCACATTCCCATCTAATCCTAGATTTCCAAATTTAGGAGCTCCAAGTGTTCGTATTTTGTGGTTAAACACGTCCATCTTATAGTCTTCACTAGAGAGGTCCCAATTGCGCTCTGGGCGTGTAAATCTTGTTTCAATATCAGTTAAATATCGAGATAAGAATGTAATAGCCTCATCGACCACGTAAGCTTCAGCAATAGATCCATCAGGCCGAGCATAATTACGCACATATCCCTTATAAGTACCCATGCGCCGTTCAATTCCAAACATCCATCTAGGAGGAGCTGGACCTCCCAATAATGCTTGTTCTGGTAAATGCACGCACAGGTGAACCATGATTGTAAAAAAGGACATCGGAAAAATTTGTTCAAGTTTACACAATATGATCACAATCCCAGTTTTCATGTCCTCAAGTTCGCTAACATATAAGGTTTTTGCGCATAACTTCTGAAAGAATTGATAGAACTCTATTAGTGTGATACGTATTTTCCTATCGAGGAATGCAAGAATAGCCACTGGCAATATCTTTTGAAGCAATACATGACAATCATGAGTTTTCATTCCTCCAAGTGTATTTGCATCTGTGACACATCGACTAATATTGGAAGCGTAACCATCTGGAAGGCGAACAGACTTGATAAACTTGCAAAACTCCTTACAATCATCTTTAGTCAAGGTATATTTAGCATGTGGTTTTTCAAATTTACCATTTCGTTCCCTCAACCACAACTCCTTGCGAATGTTATGATCTTCCAAGTCAAGACGTGCGCTCAAAGTATCTTTTGACTTTAGAGGATCATTCAATAAGGTCCCGACAATATTATCGCATACATTCTTTTCTATATGCATTACATCAAGATTATGGCGCATCAACAATTTCGACCAATAAGGGAGTTCAAACAAGATGCTCTTTTTGGCCCAATTCAATTCATTAGCACCACGTTTGCGTTTCTTATCTTTATTGTTCGTAGCTTTTCCAGGTGTTGCATTATGAACCTCCTTTAGCTGTTGTAAAATGACATCTCCAGAAAATTCTCGAGGCGGTCCTCTTCTCTCTGGCTTGCCATCAAATCCCCTATTCTTTCTCCAGCTATGTGTATCACTTAGAAAGCATCGATGCCCTGTATAACATTGTTTTCCTCGAATTCGTTTCCATCTGGTGTCCTCGAGGCATACAGGACACGCCATTCTTCCCATAGTGCTCCATCCAGACAAGTAAGCATAAGCGGGGAAGTCACTTACAGTCCATAGAATTTCTGCCCGGAGAGTAAAATTTGATTTAGAATACTCATCATATGCTTCAACCCCATATGTCCATAAAATTTTAAGTTCATCTACAAGAGGCCTTAGAAACACATCAAAATCCTTACCAGGCGACTTAGGACCAGGAATTAATAATGCTAAAAGATAGTTACTTTTATGCATCATACTCCAAGGCGGCATATTATAAGGCATCAAAATTACTGGCCACAAACTATGTGATGTTGACATATTACTAAATGGGTTAAACCCATCAGAGGCCAACCCCATTCTAACATTTCTCGAGTCTGCAACAAAATCCGGATATAACTCATCAAAGTGCTTCCAAGCCTTCCCATCAGCCGGATGACGCAGAACTCCTGGCTCTTCCTTGCGCACTTCTTTATGCCAACGCATGTCTCTTGCCGTGTGCCGTGAAGCATACAGACGTTTAAGTCGAGGTCCCACCGGGAAATACCGCAGCCTCTTATGTGGAATCTTATTACGAACATATCGATTACATTTACATATAGGACATGTGACATCATTCTTATGATCACCATAGAACAACACACAATCGTATTTGCAAACATCAATAAGTTCGTAACCTAAACCCACGTCACAAAGTAGCTTCCTAGTTTCGTAATAGCTTTGTGGACAATTATTGCTTTGTGGGAGCACTTCATGTAGTAGCTTCAACAACATTTCAAAGGAACCATCACTCCACTTATTCATCACCTTTATATTCATCAATTTTACCACGAATGTCAATACAGAGGATGTATGACATCCTACAAATAACGGGGTATCCAGAGCTTCATATAGTTTTTCATAATGAGAATTTTCTGCTGTGAGTTGCTGATTTGTAAGAAATTCACTGGTATCCCCAATATCAAAATATTGATTACCAAATGCATCATATAGCCCTGCTCTCAACCCATCAAATTCATCATTTTCAAACTCTTCATTACCCGCACCTTCATCATTAGATTCTTCTCCACCGTGATACACCCACCGTACATATGACGTATCAATTCCTTTAGATATCAAATGTGCTCTGATGACATCAATAGAATGACTCCTTGAATTAAGGCAATTACGGCAAGGACATGTTGTCAATCCCTTACGATCTAAACTCTGTTTAGCAACATTTATGAATTCTTTGATGCCAGCCACATATGCCGGAGCGATCCGATTTGAAGACTTCACCCAATCACGGTTCATATCATGAGTATTCTACTAATGATAGCAAAAACATGGAAACAAAAACATATACAAACACTGGCTTAGAGAAACATTCCATTTAGTCAGGTTAGATGTTGACAATTTATATGTCTTTTGAACTTAAAATGTGAAACTAGTAAAACCATACTTGTTAACCTTTGGATTGAAGGGAGATCTGATTCGTTTGTTTCTCGAACCTGCAAAACATATAAAGAAAATAATGTAGAAGCAACTAATACTGAAGAAAGTATATTTAAAGTCTCAAAGTCATCTATTTAAAGTCTCAAAGTCAACTAATACCTTATTACTTAGTGAAATAAGAATGGAATAAACTGAAAATTAACTAATCAATAAACTGAAAGGAATAAACTAAAAATTAACTAATCAATAAACTGAAAGGAATAAACTAAAAATCAACTAATCAATAAACTGAAAGGAATAAACTAAAAATTAATTAATCAATAAACTGATAGGAATAAATTGGAATAAACTAAAAATTAATTAATCAATAAAGTGAAAGGAATAAACTAGAATAAACTGAAGATTAATTAATCAATAAACTGAAAGGAATAAACTGGAATAAACTAAAAATTAATTAATCAATAAACAAATGGAATAACCTGGAATTTAATTTAATGGAATAAGCTGGAATTCCATAATCAGTAAAAAACAAAGTAAAAGTGAGCTGAAGATCCCTGTAATAAGGCTTCAGGCTGAAAGTTTTAAACTAAAAAACGGAGTAAAAGTGAGCCGATGTTCAGACTGGAGCGAATGAAATAGGACCTGCGGCTCACCTTCTTCACCTGCAGATTTGGATGGACTCTGGAGTGAGGAAAGATTCGAATGACTCTAAACTTAAACTTCTAGCGACGAGACGAAAACACTAAAACTTAAAAAAATGACCGGTCAAACGACCGTTTTTTGTGAGAAACTCTGAAAAGCAAGGTCAAGAAAAGTGCTGGAAAAGAACTGGCAAAATGTAAGGTGCCTGTACCTAAAGACCACAATGGGAAGGCCTATTCGTATCTTTTAATTTATGTTCTTTGTATTCTTTACCTAAAGCTTCTGTGTGATAGATCCAGAAAGCACATGGGCCCAATGTGGCAATGTGTTAGACTCTAGAACTAAATATTTCCGATAAAACAAAATAGAAGGTCGATGGCACAATAGAATAAATCAGAAAGTCTTAGTGGCCAAATGAGATGTTTTTCTTAAGAAGACTGTCGCATTGCCAGTGCCAACGCACTCCCACCATCTCCCTGCATGCTCTTTTTGTTATATAATACGGAGTAATTAAGTAAAAATCTAGCAACCTTTCTAAACAGTAACAACTATAATGACAATAATGGATCACTAATCACATCTCCCACTTTTTGCAGCTTTTGTCTTTGTTTTGTTTTGAAAAATGTGAGTTCATCCGAAGGCTATGTCATAACAAAAGTTGCTTCAGTGGCCTCTCAATTGATGAAACGAGGATGGTATATTTCCCTTCACCTTAGAGTCATGTCACCACTGGCCTGTCTATGTGTCGAGAGCTGATTCATGAAGTTGACTTTTATATGAGCTTCTGCAGGTTGGAATTTGTAGCCGCTATTAGGGAGGCATTTTTGTCTGAGGTACCAAAATATGTCCTCAGTCTTGTTCTTTAATCAGTTATTTGAGCTTAATACCATCAATTCTATGAATCTGCAATGCTTGCTCCCATGTATGCACACACAACCCACACAAGATATGATTAATAGAAGACAACTTTGCAGTGTATCCCATACCTATAGCATTTTCTATAGACAGCTGGACAGTGGTCACAAATGTGAGAGCCTTAGACGCCCTTTACTAAAATATAACTTTTCCATTTTTCTGAAAATGAGAAACACATTTACTAATCATATTTTCCTAATTTAGAAAACAAATAGAAAACATGTTTACTTCACCAGTTTTTCAATTTAGAAAGCAGATACTGTTCTTCAATATCTACGTTTTCCCAGAAAACTAGAAATCACCTTTGATGTGTTTTTTTTTTCAAATTAGAAAACAGTTTTTTCAAAATAAAGTTACTCCATCCGTCCCAATTTGAGTTGCAAAGTTGACTTTTTTGGGTCAAACAGAATATCAGAACATAAATGTAAGGTGCCTGTACCTAAAGACCACAATGGGAAGCGTTAAAGCTTCTGCCTTCAAAGGGAAGCGTTTCAACTGGCTGGGATGGGCAAGAACTCCAACATTAAAAGGGTAGAAGAGTGTAGCACCCAATGTTCTAAAATTCGCTAGGCGCTAGTCGGGCGGTCAAGCACCGCCTAGCGCCTAGGCGGACTAGGCGCCGATTAGTCGTCGATTAGGCGGCCAACTCGGTTTCAACATAATATCAAAAAATAGAATATTCTTGCCAAAAAATACTACATTACACAAATTAAGTTTAAAGTTTAAACATAATAAAAATGTTGCATACTACTTAGTTTAATAATTAATAAGTTAGGATAACTAGGTTTACAATAATAATTAAAAATCATAGGTGAGTTTTATGATTTACTATTTCTCTTTTTAACTAAAAGCCAGATTTTGGTTATTAGAAAAAATGATTTTCAGTTTCCTTTGGTGTTGTTCAAATAACGTGGTTGTTAAAATGATTAGTATAATCATGAGTGGTTCTAGTTTATTATACTATGGATATCATGTAACTCTTACTATCAGAAAACTAAAACTTGGGAACTGCCAAACACCTTTACACGAGGTTCCAAGTCTTTTGGGCTACCCCTATTGATGTTGAACTTATGATAGATTGATAGAACATAAAGTCTTAATATTGTATTAGAGCATATTAAGTTCAATCGAGCAATTCCTTACAAAAACAATGCATATGAAAACTTTGGGGCTATTTTTCGCAGTAATGCAAACTTTTTAGGATAACATGACTACATTGTGAGGTGCTTGTTTCTACTTATTAAAGCAAATTCTGCTGTTTCAAACAACTACAACCAGAAGAATTAGTTTTCAAACAACTACAACCAGAACAACCCTAAACCTTACATTATTATTTAGTCAATGTAAGGTTTACAGTAAAGCCAAAGATTCATACCATTTGCTTATTAACTAACACAAAGATTCTTACCATTTGGTGATACTCAAGTTCTCAAATAAAATGTGCATCTCCAATTCATTCTACATTGATTCCTCTGTTTCAACTTTCAAGTAAACCCAGACAAAACAAACATGTCAGGTCTAGTTTTTACATTAACTAATCATCCAAGCTTTCATATTTTTGGGTTGCAACCATTCAAAACAGAAAGTACCAGGAGCAGACAAGATTTGACTTCAATTTTTACAATAAAACTATATGCAATTCTGTGAAAATAAACTGAAATCAAAAAGTCAAAATACGAAGTCCTCGTCATTTGGAGTAAAAAAAGTCAAAAAAATGCATTTTGTTTTTTAATGGTTTGAACCGACTAATATGGTGCCTAGGCGGACGATTTTCAGGCAAGTTCTCGGTCTGGGCGGCCGAGTAATCGGCGGAGCGATTACAGAGGCGATTACCTGAAAGTCAGTACGGGACCTGTCCGCCTAGCGAGTATCCAGCGCCTAGGCGGGCGATTTTCCGGATTTTTAGAACCATGGTAGCACCTGATGATTCCTAAAATTCCTTGGCAAATATTGCTCTCCAGAGTCTCAAGAGGAAGCACAGCTATTTAATTACTTCTACTTCAGGAGATCAGTAATATGAACTGAACTAAGAAATCAAATAAACAATGGGTAAAGTCGTAGGAAAAAAATTACCTCTGCTTCGTCGCCTATAAGAGAAGATCTCAAAACCTTATTCTCCGATCTGTCCGATTCGTCTTCCTTCGGGCCAATTAGAGAAGATTCCTTAGAATTGCAGAAGAAATCGGCAGTGATATGTTAGGTTTAGGCATGGAATTACGGAAGATGTGAGGCAGCGTATACTGTGAGGCCCTAATGGGCAGGTGACGTGTATTTTAGGTTGGTTATCCTTTATTTTTAGAAAAAAGATAATTCACTTTTCAGGTTTTATCCACACTTTTAAAATACATATTACTTATGTGTTGCTAATTAAAACAATATTACCTACACATTTATCCTTTATACTTTGATTGTTTATGACTATGGTGTACAACATAGAAGTATGTTAAATTAAGTTTATACTTGCAATTAACGTTGAAGTCTAAACTATGGACATTAAAGGATAAACATATATAGTATCGCGGATAGAAATATATCTGGTCTTATATGATACGGGTGTGATGCCTTGATATTCAACGGAGTTTTCAGTAGATGAATGTAAGCCGTAACGGGACTTACACGTAATAAAAACCACAATCTCGCTGCCTTAACCGGAATTGAGAATATAATAGCGACATCGTATTCATAATTATTGGCAAAGAACTAATGTTCAAACCTATTAAATCATTTAAGTGATTCCCGAAGCCTTAGTTGTTGTTATCATTCATCTTAAACTCAAAATTAGTTAACGATTATCTTCTTGAATTAAAAGTGAAAGTCCAAGTTACAACAAACACAAATCACGTCCCTGCACTTTACTCATTTATTTATTTAAAGTCATCTACTCTCGGACTAAATTAAACAACGTTTCCTTGTGGATTCGACCCGGTATTTTACCGGAATTTATTACTATAACGGCACTCATACACTTTCAGGTTTGGCCCGGTCAAGTTTTTGGCGCCGTTGCCGGGGAAACGGTCTTTTTTAGAGTCCAAAAAAATATAACCAATCAATCAAAAATCCTGAATTTTTCATTTACTGTTGCTTTTCACTTGTTCTTGTGGTATTTTTCATTTCATGTGTGTATCCTATCCTTTGTGTTTGAATGCATTTGAGAAGTCAAGATTCTAAACATCTTGAACTTTTTGATCTTGAAATAGAAAGAACTTTCAAACACAACCGGAAGAAAAAAAAAGAAGCAAACATGATGCCAACACTCAATGAAAGGAAATGGCTCGTGGTTGCCGCCACTCCCTCATGGCTCATGTATTGTTCTAAGCGAGGCGGCTTGGGACTATGAAATGAAGAACAACTACTTCAATTCTATGCCTCAATTTCATGGTCTTCCGAGGGAGAATCCACTTAACTTCATCATCGAGTTCTATGGATTCATCCAAGGAATCCCTAGGCATGGTCTCATCGAGGACGATCTCAAACTCAAAAGCTTTTCCTACACTTTGAAAGGGGGCATGGGGATGGTTCTTGGAACAAGCACCGGCGACTTTTACAACGTGGGAAGATATCTATAATGCTTTCATTTCTAAGTATTACACACCCACGATGGCTCGAGAGCTAAGACAACGAATCTTCAACTTCAAACAACAAGTTAGAGAACTATTCCAAGATGCATGGAGGCGATTCAAAGCCTTGTTGAAGGAATGCCCACACCACCGCATTCCCCTTGATCTTCAAATTGACACATTCTACAATGGTTTAAACTCTTCATGCTAAGCCATTGTAGATAACCGTGCGGAGGGCTATATTGGCAATAAAACTGAAACGGAAGCATTGAGAATCCTCGAATCCATTACTTCAAATCATCAATTACAAGGAGGGGATGTCAAATTGGCCGGTGTGAGTGAGGTGTCCATAGCTCATGAATTGGACAAACGGTTTGCTGATTTTCAGCAAGCCATGCACAAAAATCTTCAAGCTTCTATTCACACGGCTCTATAAGCCGTGATCGGAGGGGCTAATCAAGTGGCCAATGTGGAGAACATACCACAACCCGAAGGTAATTCACCTCAAACTATTCAAGATGTTAATTATATGAACTCGTATGGGAATAGGGGGAATCAAGAAGGCAACAACTATTCAAACAATCAACAAAGGTGGAACCAAGGTAATTCTTGGAAACCACAAGGAGGTCCTTCTAATCCCCCATCCGGGTTTTCACAAGGGCAAAAAGAGCAAACAACGGAGGAGATGATGAAAACTCTCACTCAAAATATTGTGGCTAGTGTGAAAGCCCAAAATGAGGAGAATCATAGTGGAATGGAGGTATCCATTGGGAATCTCCACTCTCAATTCACAAAGCTTGATCTCCGATTTGAAGATCAAACCCAGAAACTTCATCAGCGCATGGACAACATAGAACATACACCAAGTCATCTATTCACAACTTGGAGGATCAAATGGGGCAACTTGCCCAAAAAGTAAGTTCTAGGGAGCAAGGCAAATTCCCTGCAACCACGAAAATCAACCCTAGGGAGAGCATCATGGCCATTACCACAATGAGTGGGAGGCAAATGGAGGACCCCAATTCCAAGATGTCGGAAATGAGAAGTACACCGGAGCGACAAGAAGAGGTTGCACATACACCGTTACCACCTATTATGGCTCAATATGTTCCTCCCATCCCCTATCCACAAAAATTGAAGAAGAAAGGATATGATAAGAAATACAAGAAATTTCTTGATATTTTCAATAAATTGAGCATCAACATACCTTTTGCGGAAGCCATTGCAGAGATTCCATCATATGCAAAATTTCTTAAAGGTATCATCTCCAACAAAAAGAAGTTAGAGGAATTCACAAACGTGACATTAACCGAGGAATGTAGTGCCATTATTCAAAACAAACTTCCTCCAAAACTAAAAGACCCCGGAAGCTTCACTATTTCATGCTCTATTGGAAAAGTCAGGGAGGTAAGGTCTCTTTGTGACCTTGATGGCTTGGTGCTAGCATAGATCTTATGTCCTACTCTCTATTTAAAAAGCTAAGTGTGGGGGAACTCCAACCAACAACGGTCATCTTACAATTAGTGGATAGAACAATCTGTTATCCAATAGGCATCATGGAGGATGTTATTGTCAAAGTTGGAAAATTATTCTTCCCGGTAGATTTTCTTGTTTTAGACATGGAAGAGATGGAGATCCCCATCATCCTTGGGAGATCATTTTTAGCCACCTTCGCAGTCGTCATTGATGTACAGACGGGCACGGTAAAGCTAGGAGTGGGAGAAGATGATGAAACATTCCATGTATGGAAGACACATCCCATTACAACTCAAAACATGGAGGACAACACAAACCGTTTCACACATCCCAAGGCCATAAGCAGCATGGACATCAAGAAGGCACAAAAATTTGAACCTGAGGATCATCCAACACACCTCAAGTACGAAATAAGCACATCAACAACTCCGCAACCTCCTTGCAAGCTAAAAAAGGTAACTCTCACCAAATCTCTTCGGGATTTCAATCACACATAAGAGGTACGTTTTGTCCGGCCTATGACGTTAAACTAAGCGCTAATTGGGAGGCAACCCAACAAAAAAATCAATTATAAATAAACATTTTTGGTTATACACATATTCATTTTTATTTATAATTGAACAAAAATCAATTATAAATAAATATGTTTATTAACATAAGCATTAATATTTATTTATAATTCAATAAATCCAAAAAAAATAAGAAAAAAAATCAAAAACAAAAATCATCATCTCAGCTCAGGTATCATGGATTTCCTACTCTCAAGGACACCTCATTCCACTATTGAGGATTTCATCTTTCATTACATTCTCCAACCTACATTGAGGACAGTGTGTCTTAAGTGTGGGGGGTGCATCTCATGGGTAGTTAGACAAATTTTATGTGCAAAATATTTTCTTTTTAAGAAGGTAAAAATTGTGATATTTTCTCCTTTTAATGGGTATTTGGATGAGATTTTTTTTATTATTCACGAAAACTATCATTCTTTTTAGATTTATTACACTACTCTTTACTCTTGGAACCATTCTCAAAAGAAAACTTGTGACTAGGAAACATCATTCTCTTTCATTTCCAAAAATGGTCAAAAATTCATCTCAAATATTCAAGAATCATTTTGGAGTACGAGCCACCTCCATATCTCATCAAATGAATTGGGATCATCAAAATGACTTTCAGTAAATGCTTATTGAGAACCATTTCAAATGAGTTACAAAAAAAGAAATAGCTCATGGTCTCTTCCAATAATTTCAACTGATCCATTTATATAGTGAAAAGTCAAAAACACAAAAAAAGTCATCCCACACACCCAAAAAGTTCTAGTCACAATCTACTCATCAATTCTTAAGAGTATAAGTAATTTTTCTCAATCTAATGATGCTTTTGTGTCTAATAGAAAAATGGTTTTGGACCGAGAATGATAAAAGAATCTATATACGTTTTTACCTCTCTTAAAATTAAAATTATTTTTGTATATTATTTTGTTGTTGAACTAACCAAGGCATCCAAAGGTGACGACATTGCTCGAGGGCAAGCAACGCTCAAGAGTGGGGGTATTTGATAGCCATTATATATACTTGTGTTTAACATAAGTATTTATAAGTAATTTTTGAAGAAAGAAAGAGAAATTGGGAAAATATCTTGAGAATGAGAGTTGGAGCATAAATGTAGAGAACTTGAAATCGCTCGATTCGAATTTCATGTGAATGATAACTCAATAAGCTACAAATGTTGTGAAGACGGTCATGGTCAGAATATGAAAGGATCAGGACTCAATCAACCAATAAAGTCATATTGCTGGTGGGATTTCAGGATGCATACCTCTCAGTGTTTTATCCATATCATTTGATTGGATGACTAAAAACACGTCATTCAAGTTTTGGCGGATAGAAGACTTCATTATCTACAACTTTGGTGAAGGAATATGTCCAAATTCGTAGCGGAACATCCTCAAAATCCCAGAACAAAACCGGCGCTGGAATTGCACCCAAACGTCGCCGGTCTGATGATTTTCGCACATGTAACCGCAAACCAGTAGCTTAACCGGCTCCGAATTACCCTTATAACTGGCGCCGATTATGTCAAAATTCCGGATTTTGGCTGCAAATGAAGAAGACCGGCACCGGTTAACCCTGAAACCGGTGCCGGTTAAGCCTGATTCTGCACAAAACATAGAGAAGTGCAGCCATATTTTGATGGGAAAAATCCACCTTCCTTATGATCTGATCAAATATTTCTTCCATGCCTAATTGTTGGGCTCGAATAGAGTAAAAGATGTTAATCTTTAGCCTATATAAAGCCCTCAATTCATCAAACAAGATTGTCATTCCATCTTTGGAGATAAAAATTCAATTTTTTGTATTTTATTTTTGTATTATCTTGAAGAGTTGGAGAAGAAGCCATTTTTCTCCTCTACAATTGGTTCTAGGTAATATTTATTGTATGTTATTGCACTTCCTTGTTCTTAGTTACACTTTTGTAATTAATATGAGCTCAAGAGGCTAATTTCTTAGCTAAGGCTATGGATGAACTTCTATGCCCACTAGGTGTTTGATAAAAGTTCTAAACCAATAAATTGCGATTTATCCTTTATACTTTGATTATTTATGACTATGGTGTACAACATAGAAGCATGTTAAATTTAGTTTATACTTGCAATTAACTTTGAAGTCTAAACTATGAACATTAAAGGATAAACATATATATTACTGAGAATAGAAATATATCAGGTCTTATATGATACGAGTGTGATGTCTTGATATTCAACGGGGGTTTCGGTAGATGAATGCAAGCCATAACAGGACTTACACGTAACGAAAACCACACTCTCGCTGCCTTAACCGGAGTTGAGAATATATTAGCGACATCGTATTCATAATTATTGTCAAAGAACTAATATTCAACCTTATTAAAGCATTTGAGTGATTCCCGAAGTCTTAGTTGTTGTTATCATTCATCTTAAACTCAAAATTAATGATCAATTATCTTCTTGAATTAAAAGTGAAAGACCAAGTTACAACAAACACAAATCACGTCCCTGCACTTTACTCATTTATTTATTTAAAGTCATCCACTCTCCGACTAAATTAAACAACGTTTCCTAGTGGATTCGACCCAGTATTTTACCGAAATTTATTACTATATCGGCACTTGTACACTTGCAAGTTTAGCCTGGTCAGATTACAACCTCATAACTCATAAGTGTAAAAAAAATTGTAGACTTGATATTTATATAATAAGAGTTAAGAGAGAAATAAACATAATCACATATCCATAACCTTAAAGAAAAGTGAAAGTTTTTTGGAGAAACAAAACAAGATAGATGGCAAAGTCTAATGCGACAGAGAGTATTACTGAGTATTATATTTTACAAGTCTTACTTTTAATTTATGGCCAACGTTTTTACTGCGTACAATATGCAAATTTCAATTTTGCGAACGGAATTGAATAATACTCAAAATAAATAAAATTGGAGTTGCCAACAATTCTACTAGTTTTGATGTTGTTTGAAGTATGATGATGTGTATCATCGACAATAGTTGTCTTAAGATGGTTTGTGATTAGCGATTTGTGTTGCTTTTTCGGGGGTAACCATCTGTATGTCTAGTCGAGGGTTATCAGTTATAGTTGGAGTTAAAAAGTTGTAACCGATATTGATTTTTTCGGTAATGATGAAGCAATCTTTGTACTAATTATATTAAGGGGGTGTTTGGATCTGCTTCTTAAAACTGTTTCTGCTCCTTCAAGTAGCAGAAGCAGATATTAGAGTGTTTGGGTGAAGGTGGATAAGTACTTCTCGGTGCGGTTTTTTTAGAAGCTGAAGGAGATCAGCTTCTGAAACATTGATTCTGATTATGTTTTTAAAAAGAAGCAGAGCACAATCAGTTATAAACACCCTCTAAAATAGAGATGTCCAGTAAAAAAAGTTTGCAAAAACCTATTGACATTTATTAGGGCATTCAATGTGGTATGTATTGTGTTTCATTTTTTGCAAATGAGCTTGTTGTATGTCATACTAAGGTCGTATGCATATTTCTAATCTTGCACCCGTTTTAAAATTTGAATGTTGTTAATATTCAATAAAAAGAAATAAAATTTCTTGTGAAACATTGTGGTGCAATTTGAGCGATGAACATAATGTTATTATTATTATCATAGAGTTCTAATTGAATTGTTGTGTTTCATTTCAGAATGAATCTCCTTATATACCATTACATGTTTCCTATAGTTACTTCAAACCATAGAAGAAAATAGAAGGTATTAAAGCCTTAAATGTAAAATACAAAGGTCATATATATATTTTTTTTGTTGGAGTCTATCGATATTTATCGAGATAAAATCTCATTCCTTTTATTCTATGTATGTTGTGGAGGTATTGGCCCATAAGGCCTTGGCAGTCCTTCTCTCCTTGTGTGGGCCTGTTCGGTTGCCTCTTGTCCCGGCCCATGTTATTTTCTCGCTAGCCTTCATCTGGAACCCTCTATTAGGGTTCCATATGACCCTCGGTATTTAGCCCCTCTTTGTCTTCTCCTTGACGCTGAGGTCTTCGGTTAGAGAGAGAGTGAGGTTAGAGAGATAGAGAGAGACTCCCAGTCTCTTCTCCTTCCGATCCCTTTGTGTTATTTCTCTCTATGCTTCCCCTTTTCTGACCTTTGGCATGCGTTGAGATGGCTGGCCTGGCCTGAGTGTGATTGTCCCTTCCGGTGGTGCTTGGTTGTGTGCTGTATGAGCGTGGTCTGAGCGGGAGAGGTGAAAACTGACAGTGGTATTAGAGACGGACCTCCTGTCGTCCTCGTCTACAGCCCGAGAGCTCCTCCGCCACCATCCGCCGCAGATCTCCTTTGAGTGGTAAGTCGAGAAGCCCATCCATGGGTTCTCGCTCAGGTAAATTGGCGATAAACACCCTAGGTAGTCGGACGCCTTCGGTATTGTGTGTTTTTTACTCGTTTCATCCCCCTCTCCGCTTTGCTTTTGCTGCTGACCTAGATGGTCTGGCTGTCAGTTGTAACTGACTACTCCCAGGTGCGTACGCTTTACCTTTGTGTGTGAAGTTTGGTCCGCATGTGTGTTTAGATCTGTGATTCGTACTGGTTTTGTATACGGGCTTGAGGTTTTGAACTTGTAATCTGTCTCCCTTGCGTGTTTATCTCACCTTTACTGTCCTTTGTGCTTGCTTGTTACCCTTGTGAACTGGGATTTCTAACTTGTGTGACTCAGCACCTGAGGTTAGGACTGACCGGTTCCCTGCCAGTCACCCAAGTGGCCTTCGGATCTGCGTGGCCCGTCAGCCCGCAGCCGGGTACACTGGTGAACCCTAGCTCCTTGGTTCTCTATCTCTCTGTGTGCTGTTTTTCATTGACCTTGTCTTCTGCTACTGATCTTCTGCATTATCCTTATTGTGTTCTCTCTGGTGTCTGTTACTATGTCTGCCAATATGTATGGTATGCTACCTTTTAATGGGAAAACTGATTTTGACATTTGGAAACAAAAGATCAAATGTGTTTTAATCCAGCAAAAGTTTTCAGAGCTGTAAGTGAACTTTATTTGGATTCTGATGATAGTGCTAAGAAAGCTGAAATGAATGAAACTTCCTGCTCTACTATTTATCTTAACCTATCTGACTATGTGCTTAGAAAGGTTGGTATTTTAGACTCTGTTAAAAAGTTGTGGGATAAGTTAGATGATCTTTATACTGACACCTCTCTGCCTGGTAAACTGTTTTTGCTTGAAAAGTTCTTTCGGTTTAGGCTAGACCTAACCAAAGACATTGATGAAAACTTGGATGTTTTTAATAAGTTGATCCAGAACATTAAACAATCTGGTGATAAGCATATTGATGATTATACTGTTGTTGTGTTGCTTAATGCTATTCCTTATTCTTATAATGATGTTAAATCTGCTATTAAATATGGTAGAGATGATAGGGGCGGCGGAAAATCTCAACCCCTACAAAGAGGGGAGACGGCCGCTAGGTTGCTAAGACGGAAAAAATGGCCGATCGAAACATGACGAGAAGGAATGTTGGGCAGGTGTTTATTATGATAACAAAAGTATTTTATCCCATAAATGTCATTATTATTTCTTTCTTTTGTTTGAAATGGAGATTAGAAGATAGAAAATTTATTGTTGAAGGTTGTCATCAAGAGGAAATACAGATAATGTGATATGATTCACAATATCTTTAATTAAAATAGAAAGATGAATTCTTTATTGAGATATTAAAAAAATTGAGATTTATATCAAAACATATAAATATTTTGTACTTGTCCAATTTGATGGTCAAGTAACTTAATGAACTATTGAGTGAATAGTGTAAATGTGGGTTTGAAGACATAGACTATGCACTCGGAAATTGTATAATGGACATATTGCGTTTGACAATTGCAGTCATCATTGGTCAAAGTCGTTGTTGATTTCTTTTTTATTACGGCACGGTAAATGCTTTAACATTTTCCCAATTTTATGATGTATTCTATGACTTTAGAAATGTATTTTGGTGAATGGATGATGGGTTAAAGTTATGCGCGATTAAAATAAAAATCAACCGAGTGATATAAGTTGAGTAGGTACTGAGTCATTGGGGAGAAAATTTGCATCAGATCCGCCTCATTTAAATTTTATTTGAAGTTTTTGGTTTACGATTTAACAATTATTTGATATAACTCATATCGCAAGAAATTTAAAACCAATACGTCTGCTAATGCTTTTTTTAAAGGAAACAACCACAGATGAAAAATCACTTTTCTTATTTTCATAATATTATTTTTAGTCTTATTTTAAAACAAGTGCGTGAAGCCACAAAGGTGTGAAAAAGCGCTAGATTAGTGTGAAATAAACGAATTCATATTATTTTTTCTTAACTTTTTAATCCTTTCTCCTTGATTTTAGTTCCTTTACTTTTAGAGTATGCCTTATATTCACCACTTTTGTTTCGCAAGTTTTTGTTTAAATCTTTTCAAGTGCCAATATGTTTCTCCTCCTCCTCCTCCCCCCTCCTCCCCATCATCCTCCTCCTCGACTTCTTCTGCTTGTGAAAAACTCTACAAGTCATTAATTTTTTACTTTTCACTTGAACAATTTATCATGTTTGATATGTTAGTCCCTCTAAGATCTTACCAACCTCTGTTTGGCAACCATATCGATCAACATGAAAAGAATGTGTGACATATCTCTTTTAAAGTTGTTACACATTATCATTGCCTATTTTTATTCACGTTCTATCCTTATAGGGTATAATATTTCTTTGAGGTATGCCTCATTTAGTTTATGTCTACTATTTGTACCATTATATATATGTGACAAAGTTCAATAATAATTCATGAGAAGTTCATCTATTCTTGCAGCTTTGTATCAATATAAAATATCATCAAGGTATTTTAATGTTTTTCTAAAACTTCTAGTGAGTGATTTTTCTTCTCTTCATGGCCATTGAACAAACAAAATAGTTCTCCTGATAAAATAGATTATGTACCCGCCTTTATCTTGAAGTCTCAAATATAAACTTAGAGATTTTTCATTACTCTAGTTCGCCTAAATTGATAAAATTGTGACGATTGATCAAGCTCAGTACGCTTTGCACTTTGTGCTAGACATAAATTTGGCTTCACAAGTGATATCATCATATCAATGAGCTCAAACCTCAATATACTCATAAAAGATTGGTTGACCATGCACTTTATGATAGTCTAATGGACTTTGAATAACATATCATTAGAGCTATAATTTACTTTCTGTATCTAAATATGGTGATGCCGAACTACAGTGAAATGATTTAAAACAGTGTTTGTGGATCGTTGTGCTTATCGCTACACCAAAGCAATTGCTGATAGTGTAACACGTCCTTCCTCCTTTATGGAACTTCAAAGCACCACGTTTCGATTGCACAAAAAGGATGACACAACATGCTCGTGGCCCAACAATCTCCCCCAGCATCTGTCAGCCTACAATTGAGCAGCATGCTATTTCCAGAGGTTGAACTCGTGACCTTTGGCTTTAATGCCACTTGTGGATCGTTGCGCTTACCGCTACACCAAAAGCAATTGGTGATAGTGTAGCACACCCTTCCCCCTTTATAGCACAGGCTAAGTGGCACGTTTCGATTGCACCGACAGGCTGACAGATTACTGGCACCGCATACCCGCGGCCCAATATAAATGATGAGGTTTACATAATTAAAAGACTTACAGAAACGTCAAAACATAAATGACGAGGCTTACAAGGGAAGAAGTGGATTTTCACCTCTTATAAAGATGAGTGTTAACACCACCTATACTCTACAAACGTTTTGCCCAAAACTATGCTACAGACAAAAGTGTGTGAATAATGGCAGGCTTACCAATGTGGTAGCCCTGAGTGTCATATATATAATAAAAGGAGTATCCTAATTATAATATGAAAATAATAAAATGTGGAAAGCTGATTAATGTAATTAATACACTATTACACTCCCTCAATTTGTGCAGGGAAAACAACGTGTAGGATGTCTCTAAGAAAAATAAAACATCGAGGAGACAGGCACTTGGTGAAAATATCTACAAGTTGAAACTGCGTGGGAACATTGCGAACAACTAAATCTCCATGAGAAACTCTCTCTCGAACAAAGTGATAATTGATGCTGATATGTTTGTTGCGTGCATGCTGAATAGGATTAGTAGACAAGTAAGAAGCTGAGACATTATCACGCAACAACTGAACTGACGTGCGAATGAGCATCCCTAATTTGAACAAAATGGGCCTGATGTGCAGTATATCCTGGACTTAGTAAGCAATAGCCCTGTATTCTGCTTCTGTGGAGGATCTGGAAACATTAGTACAAAAAAGGCTTTTCACATCGGTCAAAAAAGGCTTTTCACATCGGTCAAACAACCGATGTGGTTCCAGCACATGTGAAAAGTATTGACTTTTCACATCGGTCAAACAGCCGATGTGATAATTCTTTCTACATCATTCGTTTAGTGCCCGATCTAGAAGATAGTCCGAAACGGCGTTTTTAATGATATTTCACATCGGTTATAACCCATGTAGAAAAGAAACCACATCGGTTATTTTACAACTGATGTAAAAAAGCTTCGATTTTTCCCGAAGCATAGATTTTTCACATCGGTTATAACCCATGTAAAAAAGAAATCACATTAGTTAGTTCACAACTGATGTGAAAAGCTTCATTTTTTCAGAACATATGTGTTTCACATCGGTTATAACCCATGTAGAAAAGCAATCACATCGGTTATTTCACAACTGATGTGAAAAACTTCAATTTTTTTGGTATTTTTCACAAAAAAATTGCAATATGACCCCGTTTATACTGTAATCACATCATTAAGTGTATCATCAACTACTATAACATAATTTTCACCTTTTCACTTGATCCATCTAAAACGATAACACAAGCTATTTTTTAATTCTTCCACAAATGTTAAACAAGTTTAAGTAACAACTTAGTACATAATAATAAGCTAAAATAAAACAATCCTTGCACAAGTCTAGAGTAATAACACATTGTATAAAGTTACAAGTCTCATCATCACTCAAAAAATTAAACGAACACGTTCATCATGTGTCGTTGATGGATTGCATCATTTCTAAGAAATATGATGCCCAACGAGTTCGTACTTCATCAATCTCTTCTGATGAGGATGGTTCCGGATTGGCAAATCGCTACAAATTAAATAAGAAGGTTATTAAAAAACATTACATGTGGAGCAAACCTATTGAATGTAAATAAAATAATAACGTACCTCATCCCACATTTCAAGAATTACCGCCGAAATAATATTCAACATATGCAACATCACATAATAACCACATTCATAACTCCCAACTTGCATCCGAGACTACAAATTAGAACAACATAATTACTAATCAGGAATTACGGTATTCGACTTGGTGCTACACAAATTAAAGTAAAAATAACATACAAAGTAAAGTAGTAAGTATTTACCATAGGAATAATCCATTTCACTCTTCCCTTACTTGAGTTGAGCCTACGGCTTGCCTCCATCTCACTATGTAATTTATAATATTAAATATATATAATAATAAATTATTTATGTAATTAAGATATACAATATATACGGGAAAATTCCCGAAATATGACTAAAACAGTTTCAAAATTCCAAAATAGGATTGTCATGTTTTTTATTCCCAAAATAGGACTAATTACTGGCATGTTTAGAAAATACTGCCATGTTTGAAGTTTGGTACTGCCATAACATGGCAATAATTAGTCCTATTTTGGGAATAAAAACATGTCAGTCCTATTTTGGAATTTTCAAACTGTTTTAGTCCTATTTCGGGTAATATCTCAATATATATTCAAAAATTAAATAAAACGGAATGTACAAAACACTTAAATTAATGTTACAACTGCATCCATTATGTGCTCAGAGGCCGGTTAAAGGTTCCTTAGCTTCAAATCTCTGTAATGATTCCTTAATGAGCAATTTCAAATTCAGCATAAAAGCATGGCCATGTGTTTTATCTTGCTTAACATAATAATGACCCGAGCATACACACTACAGAGGAGGAAGCAACAGAAATAAGAAAAAAATGGACTCAAGCCTCATGTCTTGTTATCCTGGCATCAATAGTAGAAGCATCAACATAGCAAAACATTGTTTTAGCACACAATATGTAAGTCCAATGACTATGAGCATTGTTGGTCCAAAATAGGACGCTCGTAGGCTTTAGGAAAGCTACGTACGACACTCAAGCAAGAATTAGGAAAGTACGAATATGGAAAGTTAGCCAGAAATAGCATCTAGAAATCGCTTCCCTAATCTGAATTACAACCCGCCTTTTATAGGCGTATACAAATCGTAACTGCTATCGATAATAATGACTAATTAATTACAACATTAATACGGAATTAAATACATAATTAATAGCGCATTAATTGTTTGACCGTTACTCTTTCGGGCTGGGAGGTCGACCGGACTGGCAGGCTCCCCGCTGAGCTGGCAGGCAGACTCCAGGTTGTGGACTTGGATCCACGGGTCCAAGTTCGGGGCTTGGGCTGATTAGGCTCTGGGCCTAGTTCCATAACTCCATCAAGCATGAACAACAAAATTACCACAAGAACCCCAAATACAAACCCAGTTCCCACAATAAACAGATGTGGGTAGTTACTCATTACACCATATGGAGATATATATATATATATATATATATATATATATATATATATATATATATATATATATATATATATACCCACAAAATATATATATATATATATATAAATACCCACAAAATATATATATATATATATATATATATATATATATATATATATATAAATATAAATACCCACAAAATATATATATATATATATATATATATATATATATAAATACCCACAAAATATATATATATATATATATATATATATATATATATATATCTCCATATGGTGTAATGAGTAACTACTCACATCTGTTTATTGTGGGAACTGGGTTTGTATTTGGGGTTCTTGTGGTAATTTTGTTGTTCATGCTCATATATATATAATTTTTTTGTGAATGCGTTCTTTCACCTTTAGTGCAGGGAATATATATATATATATATATATATATATATATATATAAGAGATCAAATACAAACCATGCTTAAAATACTAACCTACAAACTCAATAATATGCATCACTTTAAACTTCAATATGCAGTAAAAATAATTAAAGATGTAGGGGTGTGATCACATAAAAATTAGTCCTCCCATTCAAATCATCTTTACATTATTTGTGTTGCACATTGAAGTTCAACGTGTTTCATATTATTCAAGCCATAAAATAGCAGTTTCATTTTTACATTATTTGTATTGCATACTGAAATTCAAATAGTGCATCTTTACATTATTTATACTGCATATTGAAGTTCAAAGTGTTGCATATTATTGAGTTTGTAGGTTAGTAAATTAAGCATGGTTTGTATGTGATCTCACCCCTATATATATATGTATATATATATATATGTATATATATATGTGTATATATATGTGTGTATATATATATGTATATATATATGTATATGTGTGTATATATATATATATATATATATATATATATATATATATATATATATATATATATATATATATATATATATATATATTCCCTGCACTAAAGGTGAAAGAACACATTCACAAAAAAATTAAACTTACATTAGTGAGTCAAAGGCAATTCAAGTGTTAAGTGTAAAAGGAGTAAGATATCTATTAAAGTGTTACCAAAACAGACCATACCACGCCCTTAGAATCACCACCACATGATTAAACTTACTAATGATGTCTTATAAACGGGAACCACCACCAATGTTAAATGGCAGTCATGCTGGTGCTATATAGTAGAATGGCTTGGTGGGTTTTGTGACATACTGCCATCCATCCTCTGCCATTAAGAGATCACAGTGACTCACACACAAAAATTCAAAATGTATCCAGATAAAAAATGAAGTTCAAAATATGTACTTGCAAGGCATCTGCAAGAAATAGATTAAGAAAATCCAGTTCATGAAGTAAATGAAGTTCAAAATAAATACTACTTACAAGGCATCTGAAAAATAAATTGTCCAATGAATCCATTGTTGCATCAAGGTCTTTGTCAAGATACAAATTAATACTGCTTTCACTAATATCACTCTTCATATCTTACTAGTATAAGATGGGTGATGGTGGTTTAGAACTGTAAAGCCAGCAAAAAGAAAAAATCAACTGGGAAGCAGTACAACTAGACAAAACTTCACATCATGACCAGTTTTTATCAGATAAAGTCGAAAATAAATAAATAATACAAAACCAACTCGAACATCAGCCAAAGAAAATAACTTTACTCAAGGCTTTCTACACAAGCACTGAGCGAACAAATTCAGTAACATATCGGACAAGCCAACTTCTTTGATAGTCATTCTAAAATGCAAGACAATAACGTAGTTAGTTTTTGCACAGTTGCATACATAAAATACAAAGTTCGGATCTGAGGTCAGAATTCACACCTCTAATGCAATAGCAAACCTGTCCATGTTTGCATATACACATTTGATCTGAGTCAGTCAAAGTATTTATAATAAAATAAGCTACAATGGTATTCAAGAGATACAACTCTGGAAAGAAAATACCCTCAACAGTTTATCCGAATCGGTAATACAAAATGGGTTTGCTGTTTGACAAAAATCTTGAAGGAAAAAAGGAAATAGCAAAGATACAACAAAAGAAATACAAAACGGGTAAGCTTCTTTCAGATACAACAAAGCCTAGTTTTACTTGAAGGAGGTAGAAAATAAATGCAAATTAGAAGTTTATTTTTGTAGAACTTCAACTGTAATGCATAATCATCAACTATTAGAGCTAAACTACCTTCTACGAGTCTGTGACAAAATGTTAGTGCCAAGATTCAATTGACACAAATAAATAAAAGGCAACTATCCAACTAGAAAACATGGTAAAGAGGATGAGAAATTGAGAAGACATGAACTTTGGTTGTCAATGTACCTGTCAAACAATAATGACACCGTAAACCATAAACCGTTGACAGAGAGTAATCATTTCAAAAGCGTTCATAGCCAAAGGGACATTGGTAGTACTTTCACACTGCAGCCAAAATAGCACATAGACAGGTAACGAATGAAATAGAAGAGGCAAACAGTAATACACAATTTGTAAATAAAGCATAAATATATGCTTCTACCTGTGGCCTAAACATATTTCAAGGTATTATGATAGAAAGAAATCTAAACATGATTATGGTTCTGGTCCAAATTCGAACAACGGACAGTTTACCTGCGGCGATGGTGACTCAAATTGTTGGCCTGGTGTAAACTCGCTACTCTGGACGGACGCCACAGGAAAACACCACTGATGTTGAACGGCGGCTCCTACTGCTTTGCTCTCTCGAAAGGCGTACTATCGCTTCGCTCTCTTGAACGCCGACCTACAGCTCTTCTCGCTCGCCGTCTGATTATGAAGGCACGAAGTGGGAACCTGCATTCGATGTCGAAGACGGAGTAACTTTACTCCACCGTCGCGTCAATCGCAGCAAAAGTACACCGACAGGACTGAGCTAGTCGATGCTCTCGCTAGATGAAGTTTGGCTAGGTTTACCTATGGGTGGATTCCAAAGACGAACGTACCATAACTTCAAATCTATCCAGATCTGTTATAACCTGGAAGTACCGAGCAAATTTCTTTATTCTTTTTTGTACATCGACCTTAACCGATGTAAACTAAATTTTCATTAATCCAAAAATTTACCCCGCTTTTCTTTTGACATTGGCTCCACAAGCAACCGATGCAGAAGATTTAATATAATTTCAAAATATACCCCGTTTCACTATTTAACATCGGTTATAATGACAATTGATGTGAAAAATTTTACAAAAATTTAAAAAAGACCTCGTGCCAGTTTTTTACATGGGTTATGGGATACCACATGTAGATAAGGAGATGTAAAAGACCTTTTTTGCACTAGTGAAACAGTGGGTTGTTTCTTGGACGTCCAAGAGATCAAATTAGGGCCCAAAAAGCAGCAAACCTAGACGTGGAGCGGCTACTGTCAGGACATCCGCCCCGATCAACATCTGAATAGGCCTTTACCATGGGAGAAGTAGTATCTCGCTGAAGCAGCAAGCCGTGATCTAGGATGCTTTGAAGGTACATGAAAATGCGCTTAACAGCCAAGATATGGGAAGTACGTGAAACATGCATAAATTGGGAAAACAGGTGAACAAAAAATGTAATATTAGGTCAAATCATGGTCAAATAGAGGGGTATGAACAGGTTTAAGAGCTTGAAGATGGAACTTCAAACTTAGCTAAGATGGAACTTGGAACTTAGCTAATAGGTGAGACACATATTTATATCTTCTCAGACATGAATAAACCTTTAGAAGACTACAACTTGTACACCCAAGACGAACAAGACACCTCACATATATCATCAAGGCCACCGCCTGTTGCGACCGGAGCATCGTCCCTCATCTGCTTCAAGCGAAGAAATGAGCAGCAGGTCCTTCCCACTCGCTCTGTTTATTCCGCTCCCTTCTAGAAGCCGTGACAAATATCAGCGCCCGCCGGAAAATTTCCGCTATGGCATACGAAAACCGTCTCCTAAAGTTTGCTGTAACCGTGTGGGCAACAATTTCGGAAGCTCCAAAACCGAACAGGAACATCTCAAGCTCTCTGTTCTTCGTTTCACCCTCGGTATGTACATATACACTCATATACCGGTGCGTCGCTTTCATATTTTCTAAATTACAATCATGTATCTGAAAGCAGTAATTTTTATTTATCTTCCGAGAAAAGGAATACCTGGACTGGATGAATCGTTCTTACCGAGATATATAGGGTACGCATTTGGTTCGTTGTTACTGTGGAATCACTTTACAGACTCGGATTCATCCACTATTACCGCAGCCCAGATGGTAAGCTCGATCTTTTGTATTTTTTTGGAAAGATAGATCTCTTTATGCAATGGTACTTGTTATATCTTATAGAGTTCTTATTAGATTAAGATATACGCTTCTGATGTATTTATTGTAATCACGTTTTTGATGATTTTATAACTTCAACATTCTATATTCATATATTCTACAGAGAACAGAAGTTCTAGGTCTTTTTCTTGCTGCCTTTTCTGTTGTAATCCCCTACATTGGGAGATTTCTGAAGGTAATTCCCGTTGCTAATTCCATTTTCTGAAATAATCAAATTATGTGTGCGTGTTAATTTTGATAGGTATTTATTCTCATTTCTTTTTATTCTCAGGCACTTAATAAAAGATACTACATTGTTTTCAATGATCAAATTTATAGCTTATTATAGTTAAGTGTTTTTTTGGAAGTCTGGAACCACAAAACAAATATTTTCTAGGTAAAAGCTTCTGCCTTTTTTGTTTTGAGTTAGCAACTTAGCAAGGTAAATATATTATGATGGACATTAAATACTGTTCTAGTTCTCCTTCCAGAAAGTGAAGTATCAGCCATCTTTGTAGAGTCTTCAAAATGAAACAGATTATAAGTCAGATACTCAGGAGCATAAGTTGTTCCACTTTTAATATTTGGTGCTTACTTTGTATAACATAACATCTGTTATATCATTGATTGTAGGGTGCTGCTCTACGCGATGAAAGGAATCTTCTAGAAGACGCGGACCAAATGTTTGTCATCTCGCAAAATGTTCCCGATGCTTTGATGGAGGATTTGGCTTGGGGAACATATGCTTTGCTGCGAAATACAAACACTATATCTGTGGTATGCAGTGCTTGCCTATAAGTAATCTCATTATCCTTTGCCGTGTTGGGTCTGCTAATTTTTTTTTTGCCATTTTGCACCAACAATACTGTAGCTTATCACAACACAAGATGCACTGTGTGTGCGTGGCTACTGGAAAACTCCACGGGATATGTCAAAAGCTGATATATGTAATTGGTTTGAAAAACAAATTCTGCAGCTTGGTTATTTAAAGTTGGAGGATACACTATATTTCACTGAAGCTACAGGTATGATTTGTCCTACTGCAATGGTATTAGTTCCTAAATTTTAAATCACCTTGGTTCCCAAGAATGCTAGTTTTATTGTGCTATTTTTCTCTCTCTTGAAGACTTGGAAAATCATAAATATAGATTGTGTTCGAAGACGGTATGTCTTAAAAATATATTTTTTCTAAAAACGAATAACGGGTGATTAATTTATAATCACCTATTATGTTATTGCATTTTTTATATATAAAACCTCAAATGTACATTAATTGATTAATGAAGATATAGACGTAGACCTCCAAAACCTTCCATATACAAAATCTCAAATATATAATTTTCTAAGCATTTCCGATATACGAAGTATATCACAAGAATGCCACCTTTTCTGTCAAACTATTGAATGATACTACCGTTAGTTCAGATCAGAAGTGTTACTATAAGAAGTAGTGCTTATCATAAGATAGTTCTTACATAAACCATCTCCTATGTGTGTGTGTGTGTGTGTGTGTATGTACATGAACATATATGTATATATGTATGTATAAGTATATGTATGCCTACACATGTAGCTATTTATATATTTATGTATGTATACATTTGTATTTGGATAAAATGTGAGTGTCATCTAAATATCTAATGGGAGAAATTAAAATAGATTTGGTGCGTAGATTTGACACTTGTGTATTATATGAGACAAAAATGTGCACTGTTATGAATAAAAAATGAGGTGACATTTTTTAAAACAAACTTAACTCTTTTTGCCACTCCAAACTGTACCGCCATGAATTAGAATGCACAACATTTTGCACCATTCTCAATTCTCATGAAAAAAGTTATTCTGACCTGAACCGTACACTTTATGTGTGTGCGTAAATATATGTGTATATTTATGTACCCTCGAATATATTAATATGTGATGGCATAACATTTCTATCACCTTTTCTTCGTTAAGAGAAATCTATTTGTCAAAGTATTGACTAAGGCACTAAGCCTTTAATAGCCTTCCGTTTTGAAACCCTCCAAATTTCTCCAACAAAAAGAACCTAAGTCGCAGTCTTTGCAGTGTTGTCAATCCCGGATAGCGGAGCGTAGTGGCCAACCCTGAAAACGCTATAGCGTTATACCGGATAGCGGGATGACCGTTATTCAGAGACTATATATGCAAAATACATATTATATGTATGCATATAATTACATTGCATACACATATCATTAAAAAATGATACTTCCTCCGTTCCCTTTTAATTGCAACAGTCAACATTTCACGTTTGCCAACGCACAAGTTTGACCATTAATATCTTTCATTCCTTACTAGTAAAAAATTTAAAAAAATCATATTTTGAAAATTTAGAATGAGAAGAATTTAACAATATTTTTTAAAAATTTAATTTATAATACATTAATCAATAAAATATAGTCAAAGTAGAATATGTGAATAGTGCAAAAAGTCCAATGTTGCAATTAAAAGAGAACGGAAGTAGTATAGTTTACTGAAAGTTTCAAACATCTTGACATTCATGAATCTTAAGTTACCTACGAATACTCCCTAGTGATGCTATTACTCCGTAATAATTAAAACAGCTCAAGTCTAAACATTAAATCAAAAATAGTTTCTGGTTTAAGTCTTGAATCAAAAACAAGTTTCTGGTTCAAGTCTTGATAAAGTAGCACTCATAAAATTTAGATCCAAGGGCCCCTTCTTAGTTCATCATTCACCACTGCTCCTCATCGAATTCTTCTTCTTCTAACATTATCTCATCTTCTTTGTCATTTTCACTACTATGGCTACTGTAAAGTTCTTCCTCCACATTTGTCTGTTCTTCATCTTCAACATGTTCCACCAAGCGGCTCTTTCCCCTAGAGTTGGAAGCTTTATGCAGTTGTTCAGAGGTTGTTTTGGTAGAAGATGAAGGCAACATAAGATGCTACTCAGAAGAAGCAAAGAAGAGTAGTGCAGAAGACACTACTCAGAAGAGTCAAAGAAGATGAGTGATAGGTAACGTAACAATCACAGTGTAAATTCGTAGTATATTGATGAAGATTTAATGACGGAAAACAGAAAATAACGAGAGAAGAACGTGAGACGCTTTGAGTGGTCTCGCACTCCCAAAATCCCAGCCCCGATCCCAAAATTCTGCCCCCCTTATTCTTCCCCTTACTCCCTCTTATATAATACTCCCCTAAAGGGCCAAGCCTCAACTATGTTATTTGGCCTAAAACCCTATTATTGAACAATATAAAAATTACTTAATAAGACTCTTATTTATGGTAGTGTCCGGGTCCCTAACAATGAGTGCAACAGAGGTTGTTCTTGTAGAAGATGAAGCAGCAAAAGGCACTACTTGAAAAAGCAAAAAGGAGTGCAGCAGATGTTGTTCTTGTAGAAGATGACGCATCAGAGGTTCTTGAAGAAGATGAACTATAGAATCAGAATCATCAGATACTTGTAATTGTATCAGGTGTGAATTGCAACAGTAGTGAAGAGAAGAAATAATTTCAAAAGGTGGAGCGGATTTTAAGGGTTTTATGTATATAGAAGGGTTTTATGCTGGTTACTATTTATTTTAAAAAACTTTACGTTACCCTTGATGCTTCTGAAAACAAAACTTGCACTAGTAAAAGCCTAACTGTAGTGTCTGCCACACCCGCTACAACGCCTGCTATAGCCACCATTACTCCTGCAAGAGACAAACACAATGCTACAGGTGGTCTTGTGGTGCCCAACGACTCCTACGCTCCGCTATGCCGCTATAGCATGCTATTCACTTCACTGAGTCTGTATATTTTTTGAAGACTAAATTGTCACTTCTCAAGCTAGAATCAACTAAAAAGAATGTCTGGTTCCAGATTCTCCAATTCAGGAGCTGCTTCCCAAGGGGACTCAATCTCTTCTAGTACAGCCGCTTCCATGTTCTTATTCAAGTTACAAGGGCACTGCAAAGAATGATGGGTTCGTCCTGGTAGCTTCTGGTAACAGTTTTGCTTATGATAGTCAAGACAGAGGATGGATTAAAGCAGTCGCGAGCAAATTTAAAAGTAAGTCCACTTGTACAGATGTGTAATGTTAAACGTATCTTATAGAGCACCAAATACTTAGTTTTTTTTAAACAGATTCTCTCTGTCTACCTCTTGTGTATTTTCTGTACCCTTATTTTTTGCTGCATATATGCAATATGCGTGTTGAGTTTATGTTGTCCATGGATATCTAATTTTTAGATCTGTATCTCTGTTGGGTTATTAGTTGAGAAAATAACAGCCCGACAATTTTTATGCTCATGCTATGCTTCATAAACAACTGATATCATCGAGGAAAGTTCAGGACTAAATTCAGGTCGAGTAAAAAACAGCTGAGTTGTGTGGTTTTTATTTGGTAGTAGTTACTAGGGATAGATCTTATCAGATTATCCATGGATTTCTTCCATAGCAATCTTAGTCAATTGGTTATTACTCCCTCCATTCCAACTTAAGTTTCTCACTTGCCTCATTTGGACGTCTTAGCTAAAGGTTACCAATCAATGACCTCATTATATTATATATCCATCAACAATGTTTTTCAAAATATACTCGAATAACCTTATTTAAATAACCTTGTCATTTTTTATTAGAAATAGAACAGGTATGAAAGAGAGTGAAAGATTATTCTCATTGATCAAGGATAACTGTACAAGTATTTATAGAGAACAAGACTCTAACTAACTAGTCAATAGTCTCGAACTATTATAACAAACTTAACAAATAATCTGCCACATAGACTAAGCTTATTACAAAGAAGGAACTTGTACCATATTCCTACCATCCCCCCCTCAAAATTAGGGTGATTGATTTGGAAAATCAGTCACACTAAGTTTGGTTTTCAGATCAAGAAAGGAGGAGGCTGATAATGGTTTAGTCAGGACATCAGCAAGTTGATGAAGAGCTGGAATATGGTAGACTGCAAGCTGCTTAGATTGAACTTTTTCCCAGACAAAGAAAAGATCAATCTCCATGTGTTTAATCCGAGATTGAAGCACAGGGTTATGAGCTAGCTGAACTGTGCTTAGGTTGTCACAATAAACTCTGGGAGTATGAAAAGGAACTTGAAGTTCCTTTAGCAAGAACTGGACCCATAATAGTTCTGCTGCTGTGTCTGCAAGGCTTCTATACTCAGCCTTTGCTGATGATCTGGCCACACACAATTGTTTCTTGGGCCACCAAGAGATGATATTAGGGCCAAGAAAAATACAAGACCCAGAAGTAGACCTTCTGCCACTTGGATCAGAAGCCCAATCAGCATCACAAAAGGCTGATATAGGCAGAGGTGTAGTAGATAAAGACAGAGGTTTGATGAGAATGCCATGTGTAGTAATGCCAGAGAGATATCTTAGGATGTGTTTGACAGCTTTCCAGTGGTCTTGTAAAGGTGTGGCCATTAACTGGCACACCTTATTTACAGCATAACTAATTTCAGGTCTGGTTAAGGTAGCATATCGTAAAATTCCAACTATGGACCTGTAGGCAGAAGGATCTTGTAATGGGTCACTGCCTTGATGAGTAAGCTTGCCGTTACTGAGCATAGGAGTGTTGACTCCTTTTGAGTCTATCATTCCAACTTGATGAAGTAAATCTCTTACATATTTGGCTTGAGACAAATGCAAACTGCCATCAAAGAGCCTCCTGACCTCAATTCCTCAGAACAAATCAATATCTCCCAAGTGTTTAAGAGAAAAAGAGGAATGCAGCTTATGAATCAGTTGTTGAATGGCTTCAGAGTTATTTCCAATGACTAGAATGTCATCAACATATATGAGAATGTAGATTTGAATTCCAGGTGACACAAAGATCAGTAAAGAAGGACCACCTTTTCCAGTAGAATACAGTTCAGATTTGAGCTGCCTAGCTCTGGACTCTGGCCACAAAGTTCGTCTGAAAGAACTTGTGTATTTCACTCCATAGCTGGTGCGAGTGTTGACAATGAATAACTCGAGCATGAAGAGACTCAGAAAGAGATGCTAGAAGCCATGAAAACACCATCTGATCCTGTTTCTCCCAAATAGCGTAGGCATCATTCTCAATTTCAGTTCCTTCATCTTCACCAGCTACGAACTTATGAGGAATTTCAGGTTTCTCAACAAACTTGAGAAGTTTTTGAGCACGAATTACAGATTCAACATGATGCTTGCACAGGAGAAAATTATTAGAATCAAGCTTGATAGGAAGAGGACGATTAAATGTTGCTGGAAACGAGATGTTTCCAAGTTTGTCACGGCGTCGCCGACTAGGCGTCCTGGCGCTAGGTAGTGCTCGCTGTCTTCACTGGCCTCGGCAGAAGAAGAATAGTCGCGATAGGCGTCCTCCAGGCGTCGCCCAGGCGCGGTTTTGCGACAAGTCGTCGCCTTTTTTGCCAGTCCAACAACCGTCCGCAGGCCCAGGAAAAAAAATAGATTTAGGCTTTTAATTGAAAACAAAGCCCAAAGGGTTCTGATAATCTTACGAGCTATTTTGTCACCATCGTCGTCTAACTCAAGTCGTAGAGACAAGCCAGACGAGTCGGAGGAATCAAACGAACCGCAGCAACTACAGGGAGCAGGAGAGCTCACTTGTCTCGCCCTCCCCGCGCTGAGGAGACCAGTACGTTCTATATTTTTTTTGGTCTGAGTATTATTTTAATTAATTAAGTTGTATATGTGTATATATACATATATACAAAGTGTTTTGTAAACATGATATGCCCAATTACACCCACATATACTGTCACGATACTGAGTTTCAGATTTGCTTCAGTACATTATTAATTATTAATTTATTATATATGTTATAAAATAATAAAGTGTTAAACTATTAATAAAAAACTATTATATATAATAAAATGCGTACTTTACTTTTTGTAATATATAAATAAATCCTATTTAATTAGTAATATATTATATATATATATATATATATATATATATATATATATATATATATACTACATATATACGAAGTATATAATATAGAATGTGCGAATAGTCGCCTAATTTTCGCCTAGGCGGGCGTTGCGACTTGACTTACCGCCATGACAAGTATGGATTAGGGATGGATTCGGGCCGGATCGGGCCCGGGCTGCCGGTTCGTATCACATGGGCCCGGGACCGGCCCGAGGGTTGGACGGGTCCGGTTCGGGCCGGGCCACCCGCCCGGGTCACGGGTCAGGCCACCCGCCGGGCCGGGCCGGTTAATTTTTTTTAATTTATATTTTATACTTTATAGTTTTATACAAGTATTAAAAAACAAACTTCAAGTGCATTTATTTGAAATGAAATAGAAACTACATTTGAAAATTAAATAGGAACTATAATTGTTTTTAATCGGAATCTCCGGCATAAGTAGAGCCACCCTCTGTAGATTCATCCATAAAGTGTTGGGATGGAGTGATGTCAATTTCTTGAGCTCTACGTGCTGCTTTCAACCAATCGTGGTAGCATATAAGCATCTCAAGAGATTCAGCGCTCAACCTCGTTCTGGTTTGTGTTAGAACATTGCCGGTCAAACTAAATTTTTGTTCCACGGCAACCGTTGAAACCGGCATTGATAGCACTTGCTTAGTCATCTTTGCTAAAACCGGGAACATTCTTTCTTTTCCCTTCCACCAGTTTAGTACGTCAAAATCATCATCTTCTTCAAAATCAACATCATAAGTTAAATACAAAGAAATCTCATTAATTGTGCTTCGTTGTGTAGCGGGAGTTGATTTTATTTTTTTAATAAGATTGGCAAACGTAGATTTGAAAATTGATTTTCCTTTAGATGATGTTTGTGTCGGGGGAGGGGGCGCATTGCCATATTGTGCATGAAACTCATTGAATAATGCATAAAATATATCACTAACCTCGTTGTATTCCTTTTTCGGATCAATTGGGTTGTCCTCATACATTGGCAATGGACCAAAAAAGCAGCATAATAATAATTCAAACATTCTTCTAAAGAACCAAGTCTAAAACGAGGATCGAGAACAAATGCAATACCATAAATATACGGAATATGTGAATAATATTTTAAAAACTTTTCCTTCATAAAACCAGCAAAATAACTCACATAATCAGCATTCTCAAAATTTGAAAAAGCACCGGCGAGATTAACAGCTTCACGAATAAATTGGTTTGAGGTAGGTTTATAAACATGACTAAAAGTTTCAGTTGCATTATTAAAATATATCAAAGCATTACAAATTTTTTCACAGGTGTCGATCTCAGTCGAGTTTATAATATAGTTATCATATTGTTTCATAAAAGCAGGAAAATGTTGTTTATATCTAAGAAGAACGTTAATTAACTTATATGTACTATTCCAACGAATAGACAAATCTTTTGGAAAAGCCACGTATCTCTCACCTCTTTCTATCAAATAATCATGCAATTTTTTCCTAAGGTGTCCATTACCCCAAATACGTCTAATCCCCCCCTTGACTACCTCCAACGATGCTCCCAACGCTTTTAGACCATCTTGCACACATAAATTTAGAACATGACATGCACATCATTGATGAAAAAATCTACCCATCAAAGAAGTAGAACCACACAATTCACGCAATCTAGGAATAGCAGCAGTATTATTAGTAGCATTATCAAAACCAATAGCAAACACCTTATCAATTAAATTATACTCAATTAAAATACGTTCAATCAAAATATAAATATGTTCAGCGGTGTGACGATCATTAAATTCACGGAAAGCAAGAACACGTTTATGCATATGCCAATCATTATCAATATAATGTACAGTCAGACCCAAATAATGTAAATTATGATAAGTATCCTCCCATATGTCAGAACATACAGTAACACGTCCATCAAAGTTTGCAAAATAATTTTGTAACCTTACCTTTTCTGCACCATAAAGCCTTGAAATTTCTTTCTTAACCGTTTTGCGACTATAACCTCTATATTGCGGATTTAAACAAGTTTGTGCATAATCACGAAAAGCAAGACTTTCAGAAAATAAATAAGGCAAATTTTCTTCAACAAGTAAGTTAGCCATACCTGTCAAATTTTGTGCATCATTGTATGAGAAATTACCAAAAGCTTGTTGGTTATTTGCAAACCTCGATATTTGCGTTTGTTTCCCCGTTCCGCCGCCTAATTTTGCATACTTCACCGGGTGTTTGGACTTAAGGTGTCTTGTGGCGGATCCGTATCCGCCGGAAATCCCCAAGCTATAGTTTTTCTTGCACCAATTGCAAGTTGCGGTCCAATTCCCGGTGTTCGGATCCTTCCACTTAGAAAAATTATTAGCCATTAATTCAGATTTACTTTTTTTTGTACCTGTTTGGGATGAGGCTGCTTGGTCGGCGTCATGGCTGCCGTCACCCTCCTCCTCCTCGTCGTCGTGGCTCTCCGGAATTGCTTCCTCCACATCGTCGTCCTCGTCCTCGAGCTCTTCTTCGTCAATGGTCCTCGGTTGGTCTTGAAAAAAGCGGGAATTATGTCAGTGCAATTCTTGTTCTAGTTGTTCGTCGGTCATCGCATCCCCATCCCTCCTTACGTAACCCGTATCAAAATCATCTTGACTTTGAGATGAAGAGCCGATATGTGATTTACCTTTGCGGGATCTCTTCCTCGCAAGCTCTTTCGTTCGGTTGCGCTCGAGGTTACCCATATCAACCGAATATCTAGGACGATCCATCTAAAAAATGTAGCGATTAATAAAAAATTGTAAAAAACTAATTAACTATTTATCTAACTATTAATTCGAGTTATAGCAAATTAAGTAGTGAGTTAACTAGTTTTGTGTACAGCATATTTTATAAACTAGAGTCAAATGTAGCAATTAATAAAAAATTGTAAAAAACTAATTAACTATTTATCTAACTATTAAACAAGAGTCAAATGTAGCAAATTAACTAGTAATTAAACAAGTGTAAATAATAGAATTATTTCGTACCTCTTTCGGACTTTCGGTCTTTCGGATGGGAGTAATAGAATGACTTCAAATTAATTAGATATAATTCCAACTATATTAATAGATATAATAAATATATAAGTAATATATAATTAGATAACAAATATAAGTAATATAATACTATTTATATCTATTTATAGTTTATATAAGTAGATAATTATTATAAACTATAAATAATAAATATAATATATTGGAGAATGGAGAATAAGAGAATTAGAGAGTAGAGAGTTAAGAATAGGATTTAGGAAGAATTGGAGAAGAGATATGAAAAAATGTTTAAGATTAGGAGTATTTATAGGTTTTTTTACCCCCCACCCCCCCACCACCCCCCCCACCAGACAACCCCCCCGGACCCCCCCTTTACCCCACCCAACGGCTATATAGCCGTTTGGGTTGTCCCCAGCCCCACCCCCAACGGCTAGTAGGAGCCCAAACCATTTTTTTTTAAAAAAATAGAACCGGACCCGGGTCCGGGCCCGACCCGGCCGGGCCGGGTCACAATAATGCAGAACCGAACCCGCCCCGCCCCTTCTCACCGGTCCGGGCCCATACCCGGTCCCATTCGCCTAGGCGGGCGTTGCGACTTGACTTACCGCCATGACAAGTATGGAATTATGGATGTTTCCAGGAGCTGGAGAAGAAACAGAAGTCGAACTTGAGTTCGACCTGGGAGAAATAGAACTGTATGAAAGAGAGTGAAAGATTATTCTAATTGATCAAGGATAACTGTACGAGTATTTATAGAGAACAAGACTCTAACTAAGTAGTCAATAGTCTCGAACTAATATAACAAACTTAACAAATAATTTGCCACATAGACTAAGCTCCTTACAAAGAAGGAACTTGTACAGTATTCCTAACATATTTCAATGAGAAGCTTTAGCCGGAGGTAGTAACTTTTTACAATTATGATGCATCTCAAATACTACGTAATTTTCTGTGAGTCTTGCTGTCATTTGGGATTGATAAGATATACTGAAGTGAACATAGTTCACCGTTATAGTTCTTTATCTCCTTTCTTCTATTTTCTCAATTCCCATCCACACATAAAACTCCCCAACAATCTTTTAGTAGCATTTCACAATCCCAGATGCTAACTACCAGTCCTTTTCCACTCTATAAATTGTAGTGTGGTATATTTCATACTGGGTGCTCAAAATACCTCCCGAATATTCCATAGATAAAACTGAATCCCCATGTAGGCTGGTTGGATAATCGGATTTTAAGAAAAACAGAATATACAAATCTCCTTTTTTCTCATTAACGTTATTATGCTTGCCACATCATCAGATGCTTATCATTTATTAAATTAATACCAAAAGTTGGAATGTCTGAATGATAGTGGGATCAAAAGGTCCAAAACCTGACTTCTCATTTACTTCCATCTCAGCCATTCTTCCGCAGTCATAATTCAAAGGCAACGGTCTACCATAGGTTAAGTATTGCTATCTTCTCGGCGACTACTCACGAGCATTTTGGAGGCCCCAGACGAAAAATATTTACTATGTACAAATCACTTTTAAAATCAGATAAATTGAATAAAAATCGTCTCATGAAAAAAAGCATATTCAAAGTCCACGATACAATGTTTGTAATATTCAAAAGGATAAATTTTTAAATGCAAACATATGCAAAACACAAGGCAAACTTGTACTTGTAAAAGTATTAAGAGATTTCAAGAACGAGACTCGGAGAGAAGAGCTGAAGAGTCTTAGTTGATTCACTAACAAAGGACCCATGTCGACGGCGGACAGTGAGGCATAAATACAATAGCCGATTAGCGGTCTGTGTTGGACGTTGATAAGTTCGTATTTCGACACGCATTTGATGCGTGTTGAGATCGGCTTTTAATAGTTTTTCCTAACTTTAAGGTGTCATAAGTCTCAATTTTAAGCTCAAGTCATATTTACCGGCCGTTGGTTCGAGTTTTGGTATTTTTGGAGTCAAAATCAGGGAATTTGAGCCTGACACCGGCGTTTGAGAAGCAATAGAGACGAGTTGAGAAGCATTTTAGAGTTTATTAGGAACATTGGAGGTCAGTGAGGTGTTAAAGACGAAGTTTTGAAGACAAAAGAGCTCTAGAATTGGCTACGGGATCAAAAGAAGACGAATAGAGCTTGAAAACAACGGTCAGGATGACGTTCTGTCAATCGTTCAAGCATATCTTTTCTTAGGAACATCCAAAGAACATGACTCAAGTTTCATATGAAAGCCAACTTCAAGGGCTACAAATCATATGAAGACACCATTGTGAGAATCTGAGAGAAGCAAGGTGAAAACAGACGATGAAGTTAGATAATCTCTGTTGAGATTTCAGAATGCGACCTTCCACCATTTTATTCATATATTTTGATTGGATGATTCAAATCCAGTTTTGCAAGTTGTGTTGGATAGAAGACTTCATTAGCTATAACTTTGATGAAGGAAGGATAGTCAAAATTGAACTATGAAGCTGATTTCTGCTTGCAGTTGCCGCTTGGTGTATTGACGGTCTGTGAATAACACCTAATACTAATATCGGAGTAGAATTTTTTGGAGGCCCCCTTGGCAGTTGAGGCCCAAGGCAGTTGCCTGGACCAACTGCCCTCAAAGCCGCCCCTGCTCACGAGTTGGGGGTTGACCTTGCCAGTTAGCATTCTGACTCGCCCCGTTTTGTTTTTCCGAGTTACTAGCCGAGTACTGGGTGATTTTTTTAAATCTGTAGTCCAAAACTTGGCAGTAATGAATTCTTCTGGGGCTTCTAATGGTTGTGAATTTGATAAAATGACATTTAAGAGAAAAATCAGGTGATATAGGATAGATATCGGGATGGGGCAGAGATTTTACTACTAAAGTTTATTATGGTGTATGTTTTGTGATAGGAAAATGTCTAGACGAGTTCACCATCTTAAAGAATTATAAAATTAAAATTATAATATGTATTATTATTATACCTATTACACTAATTATAATTATATCTATAATATAATTGTATATATATTTTTAATTATATTTATTTCTATAATTATAATCATAATTATAATATTTTTTCTATAGTTATAATTATAATTGCTCCGTATAATAAAAGTAAAAATATTAATAATTATAATAATGATAATAGTAATCATAGTAATAATAGTAATAATAATAATAGTAATAATAGTAATGATAGTAATAGTAATAATAGTAATAACAATAATAATAGTAATAACATTAATAATAGTAATACATTGTAATAATAATAATAATAACAATAATAATAAAACAATAACAACAACAATAATTAAATTAATCATAGTATTAATAATCAAAATAACAATCAGAGTAATAATAATAGTAATAATAACAATAATGATGATGATAATAATAATAATTATTATTATTATAATTATTATATTAATATAAGGGATAAATCATGTCTGAACTTTTCTGATCCATAGTTGTCACGGCGGTAAGGCGAGACACGACGCCAGCCGACCGCCATATCGCCTAGGCGACAAGGCGCCCCCCTAGTCGACAATTAGGCGACTAGTCGCACATTATATAAATTTATAATATATTATATATAATTATATACATATATATATATATATATATATATATATAATTATATATAATATTCTATTTAATTATATTTAATTTGTAAAATATAAATATTCTACTGCTAGAAGAAACAGAAAGCACAAGTAATTAAAAATAAAAAAAGCACCGGATTAACCCATAAAACCTGGGAGCGATGTCGGATGCTCGACTTCTTTCCTGTGAGGCTACGACGGGAGTGGTATGGGACGAAGGTTGAGTTTACGAATGGTCAAATAAGATTTGGGCTTTATTTTAGTTGTCTAAAACTTTGTTTCCAAAAACTAAATCCGAGCATTCAGTTTGGACTACAAAAGATTGCTTTGTTAGGTACGCTATGGCGAACGCCTTATCGTCAAACGGACGACTACATGAAGACGTCATAGTCGCCTATTCTTCTTCCGGCAATGCGACGGCTCCTGGTGACCCCTCCCCAGCGAATGGACGCCTAGTCGGCGCCTAGGCGATGCCGAAACAAGTATGTTCTGATCTGGTATGATCTGATCTGAATCTTTCTGATCTGAATGCTTCTGATCTGATCTGAATGCTTCTGATATGAATCTTTCTGATCTAATCTTTCTTATCTGATCTGAATGTTTCTGATCTGATCTGATATGAATCTTTCTGATCTGATATGAATCTTTCTAATCCGATTTGAATGCTTCTGATCTGATCTGAATTTTTCTGATGAATAAAATAAGAATACACAATAAGTAATAAGAATAAGACGAATATGCAACTTCTAAAACTCCATATGTTGCTTGATTTTTGGGGCATCTCTATTTTGAAGTTTAATTAATACATAGCCGAGTAATCACCTAGTAATTCTAAGTATTCATTCCTACTCGCTACTCGGCTCTTAGCTGAGCTGTCACTGAGTAATCCCAAGTACTCATTCCTTTTTGCTATTTGGCCCTTGACCGAGTTACGACAACAACTTCTAAAACTCCATATGTTGCTTGATTTTTGGGGCATCTCTATTTTGAAGTTTAATTAATACATAGCCGAGTAATCACCGAGTAATTCTAAGTATTCGTTCCTACTCGCTACTCGGCTCTTAGTTGAGCTGTCACTGAGTAATCCCAAGTACTCATTCCTTTTTGCTATTTGGCCCTTGACCGAGTTACGACTGAGTAACGACTAAACTACTTAGAACTTAGCTAAGATTTGAGATAAAGATATCCAAATGTGAACTAAAATGAAATTTGTCAGTGTCAAAGCATATTTTTTTATGAAGTGACAACAAAGGCAGAGCTGGCCCAAACGAGTGACGGCAGCACATGGGAAATCTAGGATGGTGTAATGAAATGCAAAGTTGATAGAAACGCAACATGGTGAAGACTTATAATGATGTTTCCGGTTGGAAAAAGGCAGAGAGGCGAACACATATCAATTATAGACATTGTCTTGTGGTCTTGCCTAGGAGCAAAAGCAGGCCATACCAATTGCTGATCGAAACCCAAAGCAGTTCCCATAAACTAGGACCGTACGATCTGTCCCTTGCGGCAGTTCCATCACGGTGGTGAGTGCTTTTGCTGTTTGGTTGAGATAAATTTATACTCTGTTAAGAAGGTATAAAGTCATTATTGTCAGTTTTATTGTCGGATGTACTTTATCATTAAGAACACATATGCTGTTGAATTGAAGGTCTGAACTCATATCTCACTTGATAATTTTACTCTCGGAATTTACTTGATTTCATTTTCTCTCAATTGGCAGATGAACTTCAAACAGAACTTGTGATATGATGTGATTAACTTGGCGCTGTTCTGATCAATGGCGGAGTCACAATATACCAGTTCTCATAACTCTACAAGCTACAACACACATGGGAAACGTTTGAAGAATACATGAAGTGCGATTCTAAGCCAATGGTGATACATAAGAGTAAGACGTCCTATCTTGTATGACTGTATCATGTTATATACCCCGTATAACATCCCATCTCAGCATTTTATTGTCCAGTGTTGCACCACAGTAATCGAGGTTGGATTATTGGAATGAAATGTAAGGTGGAATCCCTTGTGACCTCTCTGCTGTTCATTTCTTCTCTTGCTTGGTTTACCGAGGTCTCCAAGAGTACTTCAAGAATCAAACAAAAGCTCATGCTGAGGAATTGAAGTCCTTCAAATTTACTCCAAGATTATGTGCAACTAGTCAATACTTGTTTTAGGGTTTAGAATTTAAAACCTCCAAACAATTTTGTATCAACTCTGTCAATATAAGAGTTGTTGGTGTGGACGTCAGCCACATCCAATATTATCCTCAAAGGCTCAAAGGCTCAAAGGCCAAAGCCACGTCGTTTGGATGCACCTTGGAGCCGCCTTTTTTTCCTTCTACGCAAGGAGTTAATCTGCACTCTGGAGTAGATGAACCGACTCCCTAATCCCTTCTTATCTCTACCTTAAAACTACCCTTAATGCAAAATAGGACTCATTAATCTCACTTTTAACATTTTTGATTCCTAATTTGTTCTACCTTTCCAGATATTGGCTGCGTTTGTTTTTTAGCGGATGAGCAAAAACGCTATCCCGACACTGCATTTTGTAGCGTTTTAGTTTCAATGGATTTTGGCATTTTGGTTCAAGCGCTGATACACATAGACATAGTGTGGCACTACCATAGTACCATCACCACTCATTTTTTAGTGAAGGAGATACAAAGAATCATTTTCCTCATACTCTGAAATGAGGCTAACTATTTAGTGTTTTTGATAAAATTAAATTTGGCTGACAGTTGAACCTAGGCATGGATTCGGGCTGGGTCGGGCCCGTCCGGGCCGCCGGTTTGTAAGTGATGGGCCAGGGACCGGCCCGAGGTCTGGACGGTTCCGGTTCGGGCCGGGCCACCCGCCGGGCCGGGTCGGGCTGGTTAAATCCTTTTTTTAATTTATACTTTATAGTTTTATACAAGTATTACAAACAAACTTCAAGTGCATTTATTTGAAATGAAATAGGAACTACATTTGACATTAAGAAAAAAATACAATATGAAATACATTTTGTAAATTGTAAATTTGTAATCAATCGGAACTTCCTGCACCTCTCAGTCCTTTGGCTTTGTCACATGACTTAATATGCTTCATTGTCATCCCGTATCCGTGTGAAACCCCCATGCTACACTTTTTCCTGCACCATTTGCAAGTTGCGTACCACATCCCGGTCCTCGGGTCCTTTTGGTTATCAAAATTATACCATATAACGGCATATTGACTTTTCATCTTAAAAATGGTAGATATAATAATTCTACAAATACTACAATAGAAGGAGATGAAGATGGAGAAGGTGTGTATAAAAATGTCAGAAAATAAGAGTATTTATAGAATTTTTTGTAGCCCTGCCCCCACCCCTCACCCCACCCCCACCCCCGGGAGTCCCACCCTTGATTCAAGCACCCAACGGCTATATAGCCGTTTGGGGGGAATTGGGGCCTTGAGGAGCCTTTGATTTCAAATTTTATTTGTTTATTTTAATTTTTACTTTGAATTTTTAAATAAATTATATAATGTAAAATTAATTAATTTGAGAAGTGCTACATATTAAAAAAATGAACGTATATTTATTTGAAATATGAACTACAAGTTACAATTGAGAAGTAAAGGTAAAATTAAAACATGAAATATTGAAATACTAATCAATCGGAATCTCCGACATAGGTAGAGTCACCCTCGGTTGTAGATTCATCCATAAAGTGCTGGGATGGGGTGATGTCAATTTTTTGAGCTCTACGGGCCGCCTTCAACCAATCGTGGTAGCATATAAGCATCTCAAGAGATTCTGTGCTCAACCTCATTCTACATTGCGTTAGGACATTGCCGGCCGAATTAAATTCTTGTTCCACGGCAACTGTTGAAACTGTCATTGATAGCACTTGCTTAGTCATCTTTGCTAAAACCGGGGATATTCTTTCTTTTCCCTTCCACCAGTTTAGAACGTCAAAATCAGGTGGTTCTTCAAAATCAACATCATATGTTAAATACAAAGAAATCTCATTAATTGTGCTTTGTTGAGTAGCGGGAGTTGATTTCGTTTTTTTAATAAGATTGACAAATTTAGATTTCAAAGTTGATTTTCCTTTAGATTAAGATGTTTGTGTCGGGGGAGGGGACGCGTTGCCATATTGTGCATAAAACTCATTAAATAATGCATACAATATATCACTAACCTCGTTGTATTTTTTTCCGGATCAATTGGGGTGTCCTCATACATTGACATTGGACCAAAAAAGTAGCATAATAATAATTCAAACATTCTTCTAAAGAACCAAGTCTAAAACGAGGATCGAGAACAAATGCAATACCATAAATATGCAGAATATGTGAATAATATTTTAAAAACTTTTCGTTCATAAAATTAGCAAAATAACTCACATAATCAGCATTCTCAAAATTTAAAAAAGCACCGGCGAGATTAACAGCTCCATGAATAAATTGGTTTGAGGTAGGTTTATAAACATGACTAAAAATTTCAGTTGCATTATTAAAATATATCAAAGCATTACAAATTTTTTCATAGGTGTCGATCTCAGCCAAGTTTATTATATAGTTATCATATTGTTTCATAAAAGCAGGAAAATGTTGTTTATATCTAAGAAGAGCTGCAATTAACTTATAAGTACTATTCCAATGAATAGACAAATATTTAGCAAAAGCCACATATTTCTCACCTCTTTCTATCAAATAGTCATGCCATTTTTTTCTAAGTTGTCCATTACCCCAAATGCGTTTAATCTCCCCTTGACTACCTCCAAATATGCCTCAACGCTTTTAGACCATCTTGCACACATAAATTTATAACATGACATGCACATCGTTGATGAAAAAATCTACTCATCAAAGAAGTAGAACAACACAATTCACGCAATCTAGGAATAGCAGCAGTATTATTAGTAGCATTATCAAAACCAATAGCAAACACCTTATTAATTAAATTATACTCAATTAAAATACGCTCAATCAAAATATAAATATGTTCAGCGGTGTGACAATCATTAAATTCACGAAAAGCAAGAACACATTTATGCATATGCCAATCATTATCAATATAATGTACAGTCAGATCCAAATAATGTAAATTATGATAAGTATTCTCCCATATGTCAGAACATACACTAACACGTCCATCAAAGTTTGCAAAATAATTTTGTAACCTTACCTTTTCCGCACCATAAAGTCTTGAAATTTCTTTCTTAACCGTTTTGCGACTATAACCTCTATATTGAGGATTTAAACAAGTTTGTGCATAATCACGAAAAGCAAGACTTCAAGAAAACAAATAAGACAAATTTTCTTCAACAAGTAAGTTAGTCATACCAGTCAAATTTTGTGCATCATTGTATGAGAAATTACCAAAAGCTTGTTGGTTATTTGCAAACCTCGATATTTGAGTTTGCTTCCCCGTTCCGCTGCCTAATTTTGCAGTCCACCGGGTGTTTGGACTTAAGATGTCTTGTGGTGGATCCGTATCCGCCGGAAATCCCCAAGCTATAATTTTTCTTGCACCAATTGTAAGTTGCAGTCCAATTCCCGGTGTTCAGATCCTTCCACTTAGAAAAATTATTAGTCATTAGTTCAGATTTACTTTTTTTCGTACCGGTTTGGGATGAGACAGGCTCGTCGGCGTCATGGCGGCCGCCACCCTCCTCCTCGTCGTGGCTCTCCGGAATTACTTCCTCCACATCGTCGTCCTCGAGCTCTTCTTCGTCAATGGTCCTCAGTTGGTCTGGGAAAAAGCGGCTATTATATCGGTGCAATTCTTGTTCTAGTTGTTCGTCGGTCATCGCATTCACATCCCTCCTTGCGTAACCCATATCAAAATCATCTCGGCTTTGAGATGAAGAGCCGATATGTGATTTACCTTTGCGGGATCTCTTCCTCGCAAGCTCGTTCCTTCGGTTGCGCTCGAGGTTACCCATATCAATCGAAAATTTACCACCTTCCATCTTAATATAATATATGTATTTATAAGTAGATAATTAATATATAAGTGGATAAGAAATATAAGTAATTTAAATATATGTATTTATAAGTAGATAAATAATATAAGTAGATATAATAATATATTAGAGAATAAGAGAATTTGAGAAGATGAATATGAAGTAGATAATTAGAGAGTAGAGTGTAGGATTTAGGATTAGGATATGAAAAAATGTTTAAGATTAGGAGTATTTATAGTTTTTTTACCCCACCCCCACCCCACCCCCCAAACCGGCCGGACCCCCCTGCCAGGCCACCCAACGGCTATATAGCCGTTTGGGTAGTCCCCAACCCACTCCCAACGGCTCTTTGTGGCCCAAAAGTTTTTTTTTTAAAATGTGACCGTTAGACTCGGACCCAGGCCCGACCCAGCCGGGCCAGGTCGTCTTTTGCCAGAACCGAGCCCGCCCATCCCCCCGATTCGGTCTACACCCGGTCCCAGACCGCCAAACCTGGCCGGGTCACGGGCCGGGTGGCCCGAACTGAATCCACCTCTAGTTGAACCTAATAAATGTACTGAAATTTAAAAATTATATACTACTGAAATTTAAAAATTATATACTGAAAAGTCAATTTTAGCTAACTAAAAAGAAAAGAGGGAGTATAAGATAAAAAGGAATTTTCTCAAAATAGAAGTAAAAATGTGAATTTTAAAAATGTGAATTACATTTCCTCCATAAATACAAGTTAAAAAATGCCGTCATTAAGAAATGTTGAAAATACAATATTTTTCAAATGACATCTAGCAAAGTAAAACCTATTTCATACTTAAGATAATTTTTGAAGTTAAAATCGGCGCGAAAGATATAATTCGAACGAATTCGAGGGAAGTAGCTAACAGTACGATGCTGACCGTATAGTTGGTGGCAATTTTGTAATTTTGGTGAAAAATACTATTTTTGAATAAGCATTAATGTAATTCTGTTGAGCATGAGGCCCGATCTTTTGAGTATTCAAAGTCTAAAAATGAGCATCAGTGTTCTCTGCTTCATATCTTCTAATTCGGTTTCTTTTTATTACTTTTTCGTTTATAAAAACTTTTAAATTATGTCTGTAATCAATTCCCATTAATTTTAATATGTAAATCTAATGTAGTATGATACGTTTGAAATGTGCAACATTTTAAAATGAGCGTAAAACAGTACCCAATGAGCATACATATCCCACAAAATGAGTACCAAAAAAAATCGAAGGATCATTTGTGTATGCTCATTTATTTTGGGCGTTATATTCATATTATTTTAACATAAAACTCAATTTTAATGTGCTTAATATTCAGTTGTGTATGTTCACTTCTTTTATGCGTATACTCATTTGAGTTTAATATAAAACTCATTTGAGATCAATAACAATTTTTATTGAATTGATATTAGATACTACCTCCGTCCCAAAAAAATTTGCCATTTTAAAAAATTTGAGCCTTGATTTTGATAAGTATAATATTATGGAAGTTAAAAAATTTATACTTTTATGAAAGTATTTTTAACAAAGAACATTTTCATTTAATTTTTATATTATAAATAATTTTCAATAGAAAAATATAGTCGGTCAAAGTTTTGAAAATGACAAAGTTTTTTTGGGACGGAGGTAGTATGATTTTTTGAAAGAAAAGAAAAATGAAAAAACAAAAGCATAAAAAAAGAAAAAGACAAAATGAGAAGCAGATCAAAAAACAGGAGAGCAAGGCGGAACAGAGACAGAGGAATTGAAGTTTGAAAGTATTTTTGGCCAAATCACTAGGAACAACAAGTCTCACAGTTTTCTAGATCTCCATGGAGGTGATCGTTGGCTTCTTCTTGTAACGAGAAAGTCTGGAGGACTCTTGAGCCTTGCTTGAAATTCCGGTGGCTGATGTGCGGACTTCAGAAGGGTGCGAAGCGAAGAAGCGCAAAGCCATAAAAAGCCGGATGTACCGTGAACACGGTACAACCGGTTGTACGGTATATTCTGCGCTAATAGTATGGACTATGGAGAAGCATGCAGAAAACGATTGAGCAGCCACTTAAGATCGTGCCCGCCAGATCTATGTGGTTAATCGTACGCCTCAAATTAAGTTAGCGGTGGGAAAAACCAATATTTCAAATTTGTATGGTTTTCGGGGAAGGAAAAAGTCAAAGACACGTCCGATGTAAACACCCAGGTTTGGTACTCCTTTATTCACTGATTTGTATTTGTTTGGTTGGTACCACGGAGAGTTCACAACATTTAGACGTCATATAATTATTTTGTACATTTACATTATAGTTTCACATGATTTTCATTTTTAAATAAATACGTAGTATAAAAATATCAATTTCCATATCACTTTCTTTTTCTTGTTTATGATATTGATAGAGATTTCAATTTTATTGGATTAAAAATGATTGAACAATATACGGAGCAGTAACATTTTTGTGAAAAATAATCTGAAATCGGGTTTTCGGGGTTGTTGGGATTTTCTAGTACGAGTTAGCCGGTCTTTCCCAGCCGACCTAGTTTTGTGTGGTATGTCTAAGTCTAATGTCTTTCTAATCTATTACGATAGCACATAGTACTACGTATAATTTAGTAAGATCAGGTAATATTTGCATTCCATTGTCGCCTAAATATAATCATGATCTAATTTGATCGGATCTGACTTGATTCTTACTTTCATAGATTTATTACTAGACATATTATACCGAGTACATATATGATGTACGTAGTTAACACATTAGAGTAAAGCTTTCACACGCCATTGGTTTTTTTGTCACTTTGTGATATTGTCTTTTTTACTCCACATAAGTGGTACTTCGTATAAATCAAGACAAAAGACTCCACAAATAGATACGGAGTATGTGTTTGCACGCGAATTTTTAAAATCATTAACAGAACTGTATGGCTAAATTGGGTAGTTTCTAGGGCTGAGCAAAACCGACCCTACCCGAAAAACCCGGCCGAATTACTCCGAATTTTTAAGAATGGGTCGGTTGACCCGACCCGAATCCTTGAAACCGACCTGCCAGCCCGATTTGCTTGGCCCGAGACCCAGCGGGTAGGGTTCTCCTAATCCCTACCCGACCCGCCCGAAAACCCGACCTAGCCTAAGCCCATTTCCCCCAAGCCCATAACCCATAAGGCCATATTACCCTTATCCGGTTATCCCTTCCCCCACATAACCCTAAGTTACACTCTATCTCTATTCTCTAACTCTCTAAGCGGCTAACCCTAACCCTAACATACACTCTCTACGTCTCAGAGCCTCAGAGGAGTGAGAGACTCTGACTTCTCAATTCATCGGCCGCCGTTGGCATCGCTGTAGGGCTGTAGTCCTCAACCTAGTGTAAGTGTGGAAGCCTTGATAGTCTTCTAGCCCAGCGTGAGTAGTTGAGACTTGAGATTTGAGACTGATTCCCAATCATTCTTCTTCGAGCCTTTGAGGTATAAAATACTTTAAAATGTTTGTACAATGGTATGATTAGTCCTTCATGATGCATGCATGTTCTGAGTTTTCAGTTGTGAACTTGTGATGTTCGTATATATTTCTGAAACTTGCGTGTTGACTGAATGACTGTTGAGTTCACACTTGATTTCTGAGTTCAGTCATGTACAGATCTGTTCGAATGTTTGCTTGTCCAGTTGTCCCTGTTAATTGTTGATCTATATTAGTATATATACACACCTGATGTCCTGATTGAGTTACTGTCTTACTGACTGCATATGTACAACTCTTATAATGCATTCAGAATTTCAAATCTGTTTATTAAAAATATGAATGAAGTGTGGAAGCTATATATTATATAATGAAGTGTGGAAGCTCTTACTGACTCCTTATGTACAGCTCTTATTCATGTGTTGCCTACTTGCCTACTGAGTACTGGCTAGTGTGGAGATGTGGCAGTGATGTATTTATATGCACCTATACACCTATACAGGTTGTCATGTACATAAACTATGTGGAAGTTTAATATACACCTATCAATATATCATGTGTTGCTTAGTTGCTTACATAATTGCCTTCTGATTAATTTGAACAACCCTTTTTGTACTCTAGTACTCAAACGAGTACAAAGAGTGAACTGGGTTCTTCAGAGTCTGTAGAGAAGTGAAAAAGCAAAGTGTTTTTATCCTTCTATAAATCAGCTTGCTGATTGTTCCAGACTTACATATTATGGTTATTATTTGTGAGATATGAACTCTGTGGAAGCTCTTACTGACTGCATATGTACAACTCTTACTCATGTGTTGCGTACTTGCCTTATCTGTGAGGTATTAAGTATTAACAATGTGGAAGCTTAGTATACACATATCAATATATCATGTGTTGCTTACTTGCTTACATTAGATGGACCCTGAAGAATGTGTGACCTTTTCTACATCTGGATCTCAACCTCCTCTGAGTCAAGAAACAGTGGTGGAAAGTCAAATTCCTGAGCCTAACATTACCAATGAGCAGACTGCACCACCTGCTGTTTCTGGACAAAAGAGAAAAGTGGTTGACAAAAGATCTAAGATTTGGGATCACTTTGATGAAATTAAGGATGAAAAGGGTGTGGTTATTAAGGGGAGGTGCATATATTGTGCAAAAATATATTATTGTCACTCTAAGAAACATGGAACTTCCTCCATCAGAAATCACATGCTTAATTGCATGAAAAACCCCCATGCTAAAGACACTAGACAAGCCCTATTAACCTTCCAGCCTGTACCTCCACAGACAGGTGAACCATCTGGAAAGACTGGGGTCATGGGAACTTGGGTATTTGATCAACAAGCTATTAGGAGAGCTCTAGGTGAAATGCTAACCATCTGAAGCTTATTGTTTAAATTTCAAAATTCTAACAATTCTGTTTGTCTGTTATAGAAATAATGGATGGAAATGTTGGTGGTGGAGATGCTGCTCCTACTGGATCCTGTATTGTGCCATTAAGTGTACAATTTCTATATTTATATTGTGCATTTGTGCCATTATGTGCTTGGTTTTCCATTTGAATGTGTATGAACATGAATACATGACTCTATGATTTGGCATTAGCTATGATGAAGCTTCCACTCATTACTGCATATAGGGTTTAGGGTTGGTATTGCTCTTTCAGTTCATAAAATGGTAAGTTGCAACTGAAATTGTAGCAGATGCCCCCTATTTCCCTTGTGAATGATAAAAAGCATTCCGAGCTCTATGAAATGCCTGGTTTGTTTCATTATGTGCTTGTTTTTTCATTTGAATGTGTATGAACATGAATACATGACTCTATGATTTGGCATTGGCTATGATGAAGCTTCCACTCATTACTGGTACTGCATATAGGGTTTAGGGTTGATATTGCTCTTTTAGTTCATGAATGGTAACTTGTAAGTTGTAACTGAAATGGTAGGCTATAACAGATGCCCCTTATTTCCCTTGTGAATGATAATAAGCATTCCGAGCTCTATGAAATGTCTGATTTGTGCCATTATATGCTTGTTTTTCCATTTGAATGTGTATGAAACATGAGTACATTGCTATATGATTTGGTGTTGGACCTGCTGCCAATATGAGTATAATGTATTACACTATTATGCGCTTGTTACATTTGAATGAGCATGATTCTGTCATTCTGGAAAGCATGCACATGTTGCCAAGTGCCAACTATCCCTGGACCCTTGTACCTTGCTCTGATTTGCAGGTTTTGTGTAAGTATCTCATAATCCCATTAATCCTTTACTCTATCATTTCTATTAATTTTCATTGGCTATGATGAAGCTTCCACACATTACTGAATGTATGGTTTACGGTTGGTATAGCTCTTTCAGTTCATAACATGTAAGTTTTAACTGAAATTGTAGCAGTTGCCCCTATATTCCTTGTGAAGGATAACACGCATTCTGAGTCAGTGAATCAATGATTTCTCTGATTTGTTTCATTAACTTATCCTTGTTAAGTTGTTATTGACATATTGTACTACTCTACTACATGTCTATTGCTTTCCATGTGTTCATTAACTTTCTTATGCAGGTGGAAACTTCAAACTGTGGAAGATAGTTGTGGAACTTCAAAGTCTTCAAGCATTTTTGCATTTTTGTGTACTTGACTAGTTGGAACTTTGTATGTTAATGATTAATAAACTGTGTAATTCAGTAATATGTATTTTGTAATATGCTAAAACTCTTTGTTACAATTTTGATCCCCCCTACTCTTTACTCTGTAATATTCACATTATTTATGGCCGTATGGGAATCAAATTATGTTTTGCAATTGTAATATTTTAGATTTACTGGTGTTGAAATTACAAATTATTTTGCAATTTCAAATTATTTTAGTTGAAACTTGAAACCGACTAAACCCGATACCCGATCCGAACCCGCCCTACCCGAAATACAATAAAACCCGAAAATATCTAAGTAAAAAAACATAGGGTAGGATATCCATATTACACATCCGAAACCTGAAAGGGTATTGGGTTCACCCACCCGCCTGACCCGAACCCGCCCGATGCTCACACCTAGTAGTTTCTACGTACGGAGTATGGTCAAATTGGACACTATGGTTGTATGAGAATTTCATATTTGACATTAAGGTTTCAAATGGACCAAATTGGACACTATGGTTATTTTTGTATCTCATATCGGACACTAAAGTTTCAAGTTGATCAAACTTTACGTTTTTTGATCATTTTCAGACACCCATCGAAGATTTTCACCTTGAAAGATATAAGTATTCCTTTTTCTCTTGGTTTTATGTACCTAAAAAATAAAAATAACTTAATTTGTAAATTTAGATTTAGAATATATAATTAGATGCTCCAATTAAGAAAATCTATTATAATGTAATTGAATTCTTTAATATTTTTAAATCAATTTAACAAATCAATATTTCTTAACGTTTCATAAAAATCACATGAATGAAAAGTCCTAAATATTTTTAAATTGTTAAATATAAGAAATTATTAATTAAAATCAAATTATATATTCTAAAACTTCAAATTAAATATTCCAAAATTATACACGTAATTAAATTGGTCCACTTTCACCAAAAAGGAAAGGAAATGTAAGACTAACAATTTTTATTAAAGGAAGAAGAGAATCATAAGTGAGTGTCCAAAAACTATGAATTATGAAATTTCAGTGTCCAATATGAGATACTCCCTCTGTCCCTTAAAGGTTTGCCATGTTTGACCAGCACGTAGAATAATAAAGTAAAAACCGTGTGGTAGAAATTTGTGCAGAGGAGAGAGAAATAACATGAGCCACAAATTGATTGATTAAAAGGGAAAGTGACAAAGTTTTTGGGACAACCAAAAAAGGAAAGTTGGCAAAGTTATAAGGGACGGAGGGAGTACATGTTTAACCATAGTGTCCAATTTGGTCTATTTAAAACCTTAGTCTCCAATACGAGATTCTCATGAAACCATAATGTCTAATTTGAACCTTATCCCTTCTACATATATACCTGTTTGTTTTCTATTCAATCGAAACAAAGATTTTTTATTGGCTAAATTGGCTAATATTGTTATGGTTGCGGTTCATCACAAATTTTTAATAGGGAAAAGTAGAGAACAGAAATACTCCATTTGTTTTTTATTTAAGTTTACACTTTACATTTTGGATGTTCCAACCAAGTTTACACATCCTTACTTGGCAAATAAATCTACACCAAAAGAGTGCAAAACAGTGCCAAAACAGTGTAAAACAGTGCTAAACAGTGTCACATGAGTGTATTCTACAGTAAACTTTCTTAATATGTGTGAAGTCAAAGTGTCAAGTTAATTAAGAACCGGAGGGAGTATGTGGTTTGGGCCGTTTTCAGATAGGGACACATGTTTCATTTTTTAACAAAGTGAGACGTGTTTCAATTCCGTTATCACAGCTGGGGCATGGTGTCCAACGACATTAGAAAAATTCATTCTCATTTTCAAAAGTTTTCGGAAAATTAAAAGAAAATATTGGGAGGTGCGCCTCGTCAAGGACACCGACCAATAAACTATCGTTCTCTTTGAATTTTTCGGCTTCATTTGGATTATTTTCTAAAAACGAATTCACTAATATCACTTTTTCGGTGGACTTTCTGGAGATAGGGTGGCTGGAAACAAAAATAGAAAAATGGTCTGGAGGTCTTCTTGACGAGGTGCACTTAATAGTTCTTTTGTTTCAATTTTCTTTTTTTGAAAATGAGTTAATTTTTCTAATGACGTTAGATGTCATGCCCCAACTAAATTGAAACACGTGCCCCTATCTGAAAACAGTACAAATCACATCCCTTTTTAATATAATGGTTGTGGTAATAATTTTTATTGAATAATTTGTTTTATTATTTTACCTGAGAATTTAACTTTTCGAAGTTGCACTTGACTTAATTAATAGTGTTTGAATTTCGAAGTTGCATCACTTGCATGTACTACGTCCAAAAGGTTGAATCCCCAACCCCAAGAGCCTCCCATCTCGACCTGACAGGATGGTGGAGGAGTAAATCACGTGACTCAGTCGGCAAAGCGGCAGTAAATCACTTGCATGTACTACGTACTATTTGAATATTTCATTTTGAAAACAACATTAACTATTTTTTTTTTTAACAATTAAGATCAAAAGACCGAAAACGGATCTATATAAAATGCTGATTTTGGAACCAAACAAGATAAGTGTTGTACAATTCCAATTCCAATTCAGTTTTTGAAAATTAGAAACACAAATAATCAATTCTTTTCGATCTGGTTCAGAGTCACGAATACGTCTAGCTAACTGTATTTGTGTGTATATTTATTGTATACATCAATGCATGGTTAGGTAAGTTTTCACTCAAAGCTTGACGGACACAAATTTATACCATCTGTTTTTTATAACATTAAAAAGTCTCTAATTTTTTTTGGTTATATGTTCGTCACAAAATGTTTTAAAAGCTATAAATAAAATAAAATATGAGAAATTACCCAAAATAGGACTAAAACCGTTTGTATATTCTAAAATAGGACTATCATATTTTTATTCCCAAAATAAGACTAATTATTGTCATGTTTTGGCAGTACCAGAATTTAAATATGGCAATATTTTTCAAACTTGATAGTAATTACTCCTATTTTGGGAACAAAAACATGACAGTAGTATTTTAGAATTTCCAAACTTTTTTACTCTTATTCGGGAATTTTTCCATAAAAATCTGTTTTGAGAAGCTACAATACATTTAGTACATACTCCATATTCGATAGACATCAGCTCATATCTTATAGCTTTTGTACTATTTAAAAAGTATGTAAAACATTCTAATTGTATACTTCTTATTAGGCACGACAAATTTTTAGAGGTTTTCTCAACATAAAAAACCTTTTTCGATAAACTACATGCGTACAGTGAGTAGCATCTGATAAAAGTCTGTAAGTTTAACATTAATTAGTCAGATTAATTTGTATATCTAACAGAATTAAATTAAATAGTCAACATTTGTATCAAATAACTATCACTTTTTTCTTAAATTTTTTTTCAATCACTAAAAACTAATCGTTACTAAAAAGATACAGAATAATAAAAGTATATATTAAACCTGTTGTGTTAAATTGTCTTACCATCCAACATTTTCTAAAAACATAGGATATCGGAATGTAACAATACATGTCCAATTACCATAGTAAATTATCAAAAGATGGAAAAATTTCCTCAGGTGTATATTCTTTTCCAATCTTCCTTTCCTTGGACAGCTCTCCAACCAAACCCATTATAGACTTTTTTCTTTGTTTTAAAAGGAAAGGAAGAATTTCTTCTACTCATTCTTTCCTTATTGATTATTACTAACAGCGAATTCGCCGGAAAATTTCCGTCCGGCAAAAGAATCAGTTCTTCTGCGACAAAGATGCCTGCATTCTCTGGTCCCCAGTAAGATCTAAAACTCTGTTCTCTATATCATTTCGCCGGCGCTTTTGACCACCGACACATCCCCGCCGGCGAGTCAAGAGTCCGTTACTTTTTGGATTTTCGGTTATTTGTTGACATACGACTACCGTTACTATTGTGCGAAGAAACGTGGAAAAAGATAGTCCGTATAACTTTTCTCTAACGCCGTGAAGGCGCCGTTATATGAGATATCTCCGTCAACGGTAAACAGATCGTTCAGGCGACAAGTCAATGCTCTGATATCAGCATTTAACTGTGTTCACCGTTAAATCGAATCAAGATGATGAGAATGAGTAAAGGAGCCGCCGCGCCTCCGCCGCCGTCAGAGAACCGTAGTTCCGCAGTCGGAGCTGCCGGAAATCGGGAAAAGGAGTGGGAGATGAGGCCCTGTGGAATGCTGGTTCAGAAACGGAACCCAGATTCTGATATCCACCCATCTCCACCCACAGTCCGGGTCCGGGTCAAGTATGGGTCGGTCTACCACGAAATCAATATCAGCTCTCAGGCCACTTTCGGTACTTGCCCATTTCACATATTTTTTTTCTTATTATTATTATTGCTCTCACTTTATTGTACGCATAATTGAAAAAAGTGACACTTTTTGACTCTTTTGCACGGTTCTGTTTACTAAATAAATAAAAACGATTTTTTTTGGAGTGACTCCGAAAAGAAAGTTGAATATTTATTTAGAGACATATATATGTTTCTACAAAAATTGTATCCTTTTGTTTAGATGTCTGCTATAGTTTCTTTGTTTTTCGTCCATGTGAATGACTTTTTTCATTCTAATCATTTTTACCGACTTTAACATCTTAAATTTAAGAATTAAGCACGCATGACTAATTGGATTTTTGTTTGTTGTTTCTCATCATTTCGTTTCTAAAACAAAATGCTTAAATTATGATGGAATAAAGCAAAATGACTCACTAAACTGTCCGCGCTTCTTTGTTACGGAGCAACAGTCACTCCATGCAATTTTGGACGCGATTTTCACTGTGGGTCATCTGGAAACAGTCTCTCTGTGCTTTAGTACAGGGGTAAGAGTGTAAGACTACGTACATCCGACTCCCCCTTACCCCACCGTAGGTGGGAGCCTTTGCGGCACTGGGATAAATGAAAAAAATAGGCTATATTAAGTGTTTCATGCAGGGGCGGAGCCAGAGCACTGGACCGGTACAAAGAATATATTTGGAAAAATATTTACACGGAATTTTTTACACTAAAAATATGAACATTTTTTAAATTTAGGTTGGACCAGGGCTAGGATTGGCCCTCCCCCGGCTCCGCGCGCCCCTGGTTTAATGAATAGTTTTTTGCTTAGTCACTAGCTACTAGCTAGTTATTATCTTAAAAAGAACATAAAAAGAAAAAAAGGTGATGTCAAAAGTTTATACAAGAGTTGTTAGAATATTTTTTATTAGCTTCATTTCACTTTGAGACTAGATCTAAAAATATCAATATTGCCCAAGACATAAACAAATTAGGCCAAGTTGAATAAATGATTAATACTTGGACAATACTAAAATGCACACACAATATATATCTAACAGACTCAACATAAACAGATCAGACCACATATGACTAGACTTAAATAGATCACACTAAACTAAAAAAATTAAGTCCAATGAAAAACATTCTTCATTTAATTTTTTGAAAACGGTAGACAAATCAACAAAATCAATGGGGTAAATACCGGTGAACATCCTTAGTTTGATTAAGAATGTTTTCAGTAGCTTTGCCTGTGATGATTTTTTGTTCAGTTCTAGTTTGTATTGTTTTGGTATGATGTGGTGTATTTAAATTTAGTTTGATAAAGATTTGTGTGTGTATGTGTATTTTACTATTGTTTAAGTTTGATTTGATCTGTTTAAATATGATTTAATATGAGATTGGTATAAGACCAAATGAAAACATACTAATTATTTTTTAAAATGGACATTGTACAAAGTTTAAGTAAAGACTAAAAAACAATCAAACAACATATGTTCAAAAGTTGAAAAACAAAGAAGTGTTTGGCAGAGGCACTAGAGATTAAGGATGTTTTTTATTCGATTATAATTTTATGATCAGGTCAAGTATGATATGTTCAAGTGTGCTCCAGTTCGTTTGGTTTGAACTAGTCAAGTTTGGCTTGGTAGATTTATCTTCTTTGCGTATTTTGTAACTTCTAAATCTGGTTTGGTTTGGTCTGTTTATAATTTAAGTCTGATATGATCGGTATTGAAATCAATTCAATTAGAAATATCTTAGTTGGGCTCGAAAAGTCAAATATTAAGAGTTAGCATCTTGGGGTGTCCCTAAACAACCTTTGTTTGCCTAAGCGTAATTAGAGTAGCAAATCCTGTTAGCTGATTTGACCAACGATTTTATTAACATATGGAAGCAAAAAAAAAAAAGTGGAAGCAAGATGTTTAGCAAAATTGTTTATGATTAGCTTTTGATTAGACAATGACAAATAAGGATGTGTTTAATATGCGTGGTTTCAATCGCAAACAAGACCAGTCTGACCAGATAATAGGAGACTTTGACAGTTGTAAAACGCGGAGTAGACTAGTTTAGAGCAGACCTAAAGAGACTTGATTCGAAAATTTCAGTCAAATTAGAAACATCTAAGTGTTCAAATATAAAAGTTTATATATTTAACTCCAAACTCCGTAGTTTTTTATATTTTCTTTTATAAAATTTAGAAAAATAAATTTAAAATTACATTAAATACTATTTTATTTAACTACCCCTATTTTTATTGTTCATATACACATACATATTCATTCAATTGTAATACCATTATAAAATAGTTCATTTGACTAATTTATTACAATAAAATAAAAGACAATATTCATTATGATATGTTTACTACTACACTATTACAATCACTTTAGTTTTATTATTTTTATTATTTATCGATTAATATTTTAGCATTTGTAATTATAAACTAATTAATGAAAAAGCAAAGACTAGAGGGTAAATCAGGCTTTTGAAACATTAAATAAAAACTGTTCTGAAATAACTAATCAAAATGGCCTTTTGGTTTAGCATAAAAATCCAAATTAGAATGACGTTTACACTGAAACTCTGAAAGTAGCTAGTATGTCAAACAATCAAAGTCAAATAAAAAAACAAGAAGAGGCTGGTATGTCATTTTCCAAACACTCCAATTATGTTATGTTTTATATTTATATTTTAGTTTGATAAGAACTGCTCATCTAATTTTAATTTTGTAACTTGTACACGTGATTATTGTTCGTGTTGTAACTTTAGTTGTTTGCAGATCGTTATTAAGCTAAAGAGATTTTTTTACTAGAACTTATGTGTTTATGTTTGGAATGGAGCCAAAGATTCACTATTGTTTGGCTTGAGAAAATGATGGAGTAAAGCAAAATGACTCACTAAACTGTCTGCGCTTCTTTGTTATGAGGCAACAGTCAGTCCATGCAATTTTCGACGTGATTTTCACTATGGGTCATCCGGAAACAGTCTCTTTGTGTTTTAGTACAAAGGTAAGACTGCGTACATCCGATCCCCCCTTACCCCACTGTAGGTGGGTGCCTTTGCGGCACTGGGGTAATGATGATGATGATGATGAACGTATGTCTTTATGTCGATAGACTCTAAATATGAGGGAATTTGATGACACTAAAATTGAGAATATGTTGATTTTGTTAAAATTGATGAAATTTTGGTTGAAGCCTCTGATTCAATGTATTGAATATGAAAAAGGTGCATTTAAATACATTTTGTTAATAAAATAAAGAAAATATTATGTGAAAAATAGTTAAAATGATACTCTACGGTAATTTCAACCAATTTAGTCAGAAAAGTAACTCCAGTCATACTTATTTTGATTATTAAACAATTTAGAGCATAAAATCAATAGTAACATGTATATCATAGTGAGCTTCGCTAGTCACTAGTCATAGTTACTCCTTCCGTCCCAAAAAGATTGGCTAATTTGATTTTTTTTGGACAATGATGTCAAAGTTTAGACAATGATTTTAGGTATTAAATTTGTGTGTAATTTATAAATTTTATACTTTTATGAAAGATTTTTTAATAAAGAATATGCTCATATAATTTTCATATTTTAAATAATTTTGTATTAAAAAACATCATTGGTCAAACTTGACCATCATTGATCATGAAAAGTCAATTCGGCCAATCTTTTTGGGACGAAGAAAGTATATGAAATCATATTTCGATAATAAGGCTCGCAAGCCGAAAATGTAGATTACCAAATGAGTGTTTGCAATCGCTTTTGCTTAAAAAAATCACTTTGATAGTATCATAGTGAACCTCACTAGTCATGATCTTTTATATGAATTTAATATTTTATACAAAATGGGTGTAAATATAAAGGGAGCATAAGTGATAAGTATTTCTTGATCATATTCTGAAGCTGTTTGAGCATTTGATAGGATTAAGATTGAAAAAAGGAAATTGTTTGCAGGAGAGTTGAAAAAGATGTTGACGGGGCGGACAGGGCTGCACCACCAAGACCAGAAGTTGTTGTTTAAGGATAAGGAGAGGGACTCGAAGGCCTTTCTTGACATGTCTGGTGTGAAAGACAAGTCTAAGGTTGTTTTGGTTGAGGACACAATTAGTCAGGAGAAGAGGATTCTTGAGATGAGAAAGAATGCTAAGATGGAGAAGGCTTCAAAGGCTCTATCAGAAATCAGCTTGGAGATTGATAGATTTGCAGGACAGGTTATTATGTGCTTCCGTTTCAAACGTTTTACATCTCATTGAAATGATCGTTTTGAGTTCTAAAACCCGTTTTCAGACTCCATTTGCTATGTATTAAAGAGTAGGCACATATCAATTGTTATTGTTATTATATCTCTAAATGGATTCTTTTTGTCTTCTTTTTCTCTAATTATTACAAGAAAAAAGATTGAATTTTTGAAGGTCCCTTTACTGTGACAAGGTTTTGATTTTTGTGAAATGCATTGAATAGGTATCTGCACTTGAATCTGTAATTTCGAAAGGAGGGAAGGTTGCAGAAAGAAATGTTGTGAACTTGATTGAGATGTTGATGAACCAACTGCTCAAACTGGATGGTATTAATGGCGACGGAGATGTTAAACTGCAGAGAAAAGTCCAGGTATATCAGTGGTATTAATGGACACAATATTTACTTTCATTTTTCCTCCTTGATTAGTAGTTCATATTATAATAAATTTTACTTTTGATATTTTCTTTTCTTATTTCACCTTAATCCAAACTCAAGATGTGATGATAAGAAAAGAAAAGAAAATTGTTCCTGCGTGCTGGGTTGTACCTCTGATGCGCACGGGTACAACGTCTACTACCATTAGACCGACTGAGTCATCGTGATTTATAACCTCCCAAAAGTTTTGTCGGATCGGGACGTGAGGGGTCTTTGGGGTTGGGGATTCAACCTTTGAAAGAAAGAAAAGAAAACGTTTTTCCTTCTTATTTTTATATTCTTCAATGGAAAGTACTTATCTTAGAGTGAGGCAATGGAGACATTTGTTTTGTACAAGTACATTTTTTGCACATTCATATGTGGTACTCGATTTGATAGCTTTAAAACATTGAATTAATGAGTGTCATATGTACACAAATGTCCGATTATTTGAAAACTAGGTCTCGAGAATAAATTACTCAAATGAGGTTGACGCCAAATTCAATCCGAAAGAATCTATGACAACACCAAAAGCGTGAACCAAACGGGTCATAAGAATGATAAGTAAGACTTCAAATGGCAAGTATTACTCCGTAATAAACTAATAACTTTAGTAATGATCTGTCCTGCTGGAGGGACATGATCTTCTGTACGGCCATCGCCGTTTGAGGCGGTTATCGATGAATTTTTTTGATGAAATATTTTGAGCATATTCTTAATGAAGTGTAGAGCGTCTCCATAAAATTTCAGTTTAAAATTAAAAACGTTAAAAATAAATAAAAAATAGATAAAACACCTTAAAAAATATAAAAAAAATATGGAGGCCTTTCCCACGGTCTCGGTTACTTCCCAACAACTTTATCTTGATCGGCTAAAAAATGTCATTTTGTATAAAAACTGTCATCAAAATGACATTTCTGACACATGTTGGCATTTTTTCCGGGTGATCAGAGCTGGTGGTGCCGGGAGGTTGTTGAGGCGGTAGCATAGGCCTTTATGTATTTTTTACATTATTTATTTTATTTTTATTTTTTAAGTTTTTAATATTATAAATTTTATTTTTTGAATTTTTTATTTTTTATTAATTTTAAATAATTTTTATTTCATGTTTTTTTCATTATTATTATAAATGAAGTTATGTTTTAACTTACATCAAGCCTTAGTCCCAAAAGATATTTGGGATAAATAAAGTTATGTTTATTACTTTATATTTTAATTATTCATGAAATATGTATTGTATTAAAACAAGGAAAGGGTAGAATTGGAAAGCTAGTCCTATTTAGGGAATTTTGATGTTATGGTCCTATTTTGGAAATTAAAGTTTCATTTAATCCTATTTGGGGAATTCTCCCTTTTTTGAGAAAAATTGACTTATATTAAAATATTAGTAAAACTACAAGTAATATCAATTACTTTATTCCCCCTTACATAGAAGTAGACTACACTCATCAATATTGTCATATTTTGTCATTACCAAGCATTAATATGAGTATATGGCAATAGTCACAATACAAATGACATAATTAACATTCCACGAAAAAACATTATTTTTCAAACCTGACAATAATTACTCCTATTTTGAAGAAAAACAACACTTATATTTTGAAACCTCAAATTGTTTGTATTCCTATCTAACTCACTAATAAGTTGGAAAGGAAGCCTTTCTATCTAACATAATTCTGTATGTTTTAAAAAATTTATACAGTTTTTGTATGAATAATTCAGTTGTGGGTTTAATATAGGTAAAAAGAGTGCAAGAATGTGTTGAAACTCTGGACGTGTTGAAGGTGAAAAACTCAATGCTTGATAAAAGCAGCAATGAACAGACTCCAAAAACACCAGGGTCAGTGGTCATAACTACACAATGGGAGACATTTGATTCTGCTCCATTGGATCACGGTTCAGTTCCCGGTTCAACCACCCCACCCGGTTCAACCACCCCACCCGGTTCAACCTATCCTGAGCCAATCTGGGACTTACTTTGAGTATGCTTGTACTATAATCTGTGCATTTGTGCCTTTCACATTGTTGTTTGTGTATTTATAGAGCTCTTGTTTGGAATGGTATATGTCACACACTCAAATAATTAAATAGGTGCTATATTAGATATTCTTTAGAAACAAAATATTGTTTGTTTACATTTGCTTGTATTAGTATTGTTACTGGTATTGAAAGAAAGGTTATGTATACAGACACTTACATATCTAGATTTCTTTTTCCTGATTGTACCGGTATATACTCCCTCCGTCCCAAAATAAATGTCTTGTTTGCTTTTGCACAAGTTTTAAGAAAATTGTTAAAAATGTAAAAGTTGTGGTTGAGATTTGAGTAGAAAAAAGTGAATTGATATGAGCCACACATTATTGCCAAAAGAGGAAACAAGACGGTTATTTTGGGACAAACCAAAAAGAAAAGTAGAAAAGTTATTTTCGGGACGGAGGGAGTAGTATATACTGTTTGGAGAAAAAAAGTGTACAACTATATTCTTTACTCTTTAGGAGTTATATACGTACTATATAATATAAAGAGAGCTTTGATAGCCAAACCATAATATAATTGAAATAAGTAGCACTTGACTTATAGTTTGATTAGTTTCCAGTTATAGTTTAATGTCTCCAATATAAAACTAGCCCACCATAATTAAATCTAAGTGTACAAGATCCTCCATTATTCTAAAATCAACGACCCTATTAGCTATAATCTTGTGGTTCCGTTCACTTAATTATACTTCCTCCATCCAATAATTAAGTTCACAGTTTGACTTTTTGATTCAAACTTTGTTAACTTTGATGATTCATCATTATAAAATTGTGTATTATTTTTATAATACCAAAATAATTTTGAAGGCTTCATTTTAATATATATGATTGAAATGCTAATTATAATACCAAAATAAGTATTATATTTTTATATATCAATGGTCAAACGCTAATATTGGAGATCATGAAAGTCCAATTGTAAACTTAATTAAGGAACGGATGAAGTATTAATGAATTCGACACAGATTGTGTCAAGTTGATAGATTTAGTTTTCTGTGTTGTGTAATTACTATTTGTTCCTCACCTTATCCATTTATATACAATTCATTCCTTGTTACTTTTGGTCTATTATTGTATTTTCTACCTCATATGTATCAGTTTGCACACTTAGCAATCGATGAGAAATCTTAGCTAGACAGAATGTGCGTCAAATTAACAAATTATGGTGCAGGACACTAGATTGATTCAAATACCATCTTAGTTTTCGCCCTCCCTATTTCTCGTTCAGGTGTCTCAAATAAAGTTTTTAAGCCTAGAGCATGATAGAATACAACAATTTCACAGAAAATATAGAACAAAATTATAGAAGAAATCTCCAGAACTTTATTGAATGAAACCAGTAATAATGGCCGAAGCCCCCGAAAGAGAGAGACAACGAATCTCAATCTTCCTAGTCCAGACTACAACAGTCTAACAACCTATCTACTCACTCCAGCCAACCTTCTATTTATAGAGTAGTTCGAACACAAAAACTAGTTATTTAGTTATTAACAAACTATAACTAATAACGAGTAGCTTATTTCTTTCTTCTAGAGTACACACGGCCTAAATATTTATCTCTAGTGTTCGAAATAGCTTGGCTTCTATCAATACTCCCCGGTTGAAAATCTATCTTGTCCCCAAGATAGAAATCTGGAAATTTCTCCTTCAAAACTTGTGCATCTTCCCAAGATCTCTCAAATTCAGGTAGATCCTTCCACTGTATTAGAAGCTCTATTACTCCATCCACATTTCTCCCTGTATCCATCACCTTCTCTGGTATAACATGCAACTCCCAGTTCTCATTCAAGCATTTAGGTAAAGGTTGACAAACAGTGTTTGGGGATAATGCTTTCTTGAGTAGAGAAATATGGAATACTGGGTGTATCAAACAATGTTCTGGTAACTTCAGTTTAAAAGCAACATCGTTCAGCTTTTCCAAAACCTCAAAAGACCCATAGAACCTGGGGCTTAGCTTCTGGTTCAATCTTTTGGCCAAGCTCTGCATCTTATATGGTTGAATCTTCAGGAATACTTGTTCCCCAACTTCTAAATTCAATTCCCCCCAGTGCTTATTAGCCTGTTGCTTCATCTTATTTTGAGCAATAGCTAAATTTTCCTTGATCTCCTTCAGCAATCCATTCCTTTCAGCAGTCATCCTTGCTACTTCATCTATAACAGTGATAGATACATCTCCTTTGAGGATAACAGGGGGATCTTGTCCATAAAGTGTCTTGTAGGGAGTCTGTTTTAGGGATATGTGGCAATTGGTATTATACCAGTACTCTGCCCAAGGTAACCATTGTATCCACTCCTTAGGTTTCTTCCCAGTCAAACATCTCAAATAGGTCACCAGACATCTATTCACCACCTCCGTTTGGCCATCAGATTGTGGATGGTAAGCTGTGCTATAATTCAGTTGGGTGCCAGCCAATCTGAATAATTCTGACCAGAATTTGCTCAAAAATATACTCTCTCTCACTCACAATGGATTTGGGAAATCCATGCAACTTCACCACCTCTTTAATAAACAAATCAGCTACCTCCTTAGCAGTATATGGATGTTTAATAGCTATGAAATGTGCAAATTTAGTTAACCTATCAACAACCACCAAATGATATCTTTCCCTTTAGATTGGGCAATCCACCAATAAAGTCCATGCTTATATCGGTCCAAATTCTTTCTGGAATGGATAAAGGCTGTAGCAAACTAGCTGGTTTCAATGCTTGATACTTGTTCCTTTGGCATACTTCACAGTTTTGAACATAAACTTGAATATCCTTCCTCATGCCGATCCAATAGAATAAGGTTGATATTCTTTTCATTGTTCTGAAATTTCCAGAATGACCTCCTATGCCTGAATCATGATACTCCTTAAGGATTTTAATGATCCTAGGAGAACCTTTTGGTAACATTAACCTCCCTTTAAAATATAGCAACCCCTTCTTCAATCTGAATTCTGGTACTTGATCTGGTTGACTTAATATCCTTTGAATGGTTTCATAGCATTTTGACGTGCACTTTGTCGTGAGGTGCACTCAAAATATTTTACAATACAACACTAATACGTAGTATAGTGAACTAAGGTTCGTATTCACAGGGAAAGGAATACTTTTCTTCTATATAAGTAGTAACAAGGGGGGTTTAGATTTGTTTGATTTAAAAACACTAAGATGAACAACCTATATGAGTTTGATTAATAGATGTGGTGGCTTGGTTTTGCTTTTATCCACTTAATGAAATGTTCGTCGATCCCGGTTATATATTTAACCATCTTCCTCTCGAATACTCAATCGAGGAGTATATCCAGTTCATCGAGGGTAGTTATTAATAACGAGATGCGTTCATTAATAAAACTTACTATCGAGTCAATATAGAACAAGCGCCGTATATTAACTTGATAGTAGCAATAAACTTGAGATGAAAACGATTGAGATTGATAACCTCAACACAAACGGTTTATTGGTTTAATCAATATAATTAATTCCCTTTGGCATATTAACCATGAGATGCATGCATTAATATTCCAAGTTTACTACCGTTGAAGGAACTAGATTAATAACAAGCGTATTAACCGATTGATTCTAGTAATAATTAATATGAGAAACAAAACTAGTTGATACTTTAAGTATTGTTTAAAATATTAACATGGAATATGAATAAGAATTAATTAATACTCAAGGAAGAATATTAAAGAATATGAATCCTACCATGATTAACATCAAGATGTTAACTAATTGTTATCTTAGTAACACTCCCCAATATTAACATAGAGGAAGAAATAACTATTACTATAATCAATGTAAAGATGTTAACTAATTGTCATCTTAGTAACACTCCCCAACTTTGATATAGAAATAGTATTTGAAAGGAAGAATTAATATTCAAGGAAGAAGATTAAAGAAGATAACTCACAACTTACAAATTCATTAAGCTTCAAAGTAGCAAAACCAAGATGGAAGAGCTTAGCTCCTCATTTGGAGACTAAACATGAAGAAAATATAAAGAAAGAGCTTGTCTAAACTGAGCTAAGAAGTATATGTTAATTGGTTATTTTATTGTGAAGGAAAGGGGTGTATTTATAGGCTTTTGGGAGATGCAGGGTCTGATACCCGACCGGGTATATAGGATACCCGACCGGGTATCTTAGGAAATTTCCCAGAAATTCACTTTTCTGGGCATACCCGATCGGGTATGTCGGCATACCCGATCGGGTATGTGACAAATCTTAACGAAATCTTGCTCCCACGATCATTTGTTTCCGGATTTGATTTGGACAATTGAATCAAGCAAATACCCGATCGGGTATAGGCAATACCCGACCGGGTACATGAGTATTTTTTCCAAATCGAAATCTTTCTTACCTCCTTGCACTTTCCTTGATCTTTTAAGGTCCAATCTTGATCCCTTGGATGATCTTTGACCTGTTTAGCTCAGAAAAGTCCTAATCTAAACAAATTACAAATAAATATGAAAATAAAGTATTACACCAAAAGTGTGTAATTTCCTCAACTAGAACTAATAAAAACTAGTTAAAAATACAAACATACAATCGGAAATTACATGAATATCAACTCCCCCACACTTAGCTTCTTTACTTGTCCTCGAGTAAAGTCAAATGTTTAACAATTCCAAGTCCTCAAAAGTTCAACAATCAACCAGAAAAAGCAAAAGACCACCAAGGATAACATATGGGTTTTACATTGAGTGTTTAGCTCAAAGAATAATATCTTCTTGGGTTTCATGGTCTTCTATGCTCATCTCCTCTTTTCATTTTCAAGAGATTAAATGATGTCCTGTAAAAACAAATATATATCTCTCATATCTCTCATTTTGCCTAGGAGCCTTTTCAGGTTTTCATCCTAGCATCTCTTTTATTTTCCCACCTCTCCACTCACTCATCATTTTTTGTAAGCCTTTTTTGCTTAGATTGCCCATTTTTTGGGTTTTCAACCTAACTAGCATTTATTTTTATTTTTATTTTGCGAAGAAAATAATGCTAGTTTACAAGGTATCAAACTTAAGTACGCACCGATCAGTGACTCCCCCTCACTTAGCTCGAAGCACTGTCCCTAGTGCTCGTCTCCATCATAACCGGGCTGACCGGTGCTCTAGATGAAATACTCTCACCCCTTGTTCTCTTTGGTGCCATTTTCTCTTGATGCTTTGAATTTTGAGTTACAAATTTCGGACTTGGGGGAGGGCGTAAGGCATTATTTTTGGACTTGAGTTTTTGGGGAAAAATGTGGTGTTGATGGATATGGGGTGTAGAGGGAAATGTGGTGAAGATTTTGGCGTTGGTTTGGAAAGATTTTGTGGTGATTTGAGGGAGTAATGGGAGAAAGAAACTTCGAAATTGGAGGTTTGGGGAAGATGAAATGGGTGTTTTGGGTGGCTAATTCGGGTTTAAAGACCGTGTACCCGACCGGGTACCCTGACATACCCGATCGGGTATGCCTGTGTTTCTTCAAAATCCGGGGTCCTACCCGATCGAGTTGGGGTATACTCGATCGGGCGTTTTGGTGCGAACATATTCCTAGAAAAAAAAATTAACATACCCGACCGGGTATATGGAGCTGTCCGATCGGGTACTTCATAATTTTCCACCCCTGAGTCGATCGAGTATTTGGTTACCTGAGCTTCACCTTTTATATTTTTGTTTATACCCGACCGGGTAGTACGTGACACCTGATCGGGTATGGTGCCCCTGTTTTTTTTTTGAAATGAAAACTACAAGGGAGAAAAGAATATGTACATTTGCTTGGGTTGCCTCCCAAGAAGCACCTCGTTTAACGTCGCGGCACGGCGCCATCATTGTGTTCAATCGTTCAAGCTTGGATCATGATAATTATTTTGACTCTTCACTTCGAAAATCTTTCCAGGATCAAATATCCAGATTTCCATTGATTCATGTGGTGAGAGTGAGGGAAAGAAATTATCGATTAACATGATCAATGGAAAATGTTTTGATCTCTCAATTTTTGTGAAGATTTCAAAAATGTCTTTATCCTTTTCAATTTTATGAGTTTCCCTCGAAGTTTTTAGAACTGTTGGGGGTACCTCAAAGAATGATAAGGATAGATATTTGACTTTGAAACACGGTTCATCCTCTTCTTTGACCAGCTCAAGCTCCGTGTCTCTTTCTTCTTCTACTTCTTCTGGATTTTGGATCTCCTCTTGCATTTCCTTCTCATTTGTCAATGTGATTGCAAAAGTTTGCTGTTTAGGATCACATTCTATTTGAGAGGAAAGTTTTCCCGAATCCCTTGCTTCAAGCCTACTCACGATTCCAGCTATTTGACTCACTTGAGATTCCAAGTTCAAAATGCTAGACTTGGTCTCATTTTGGAATTGCACCATGTTTTGTTGCATGGTGGTCACGCTGTTAGTAAGAGCCCGAATCATGTCCTCCGTAGACATGTTAGAGTTGGAGAATGGATTATACCTCATGTGAGGTACATAATTACTTTGTGCGAGGTATTCTTCTTGGAGCTTTGGGCAAAAATCCGCAATATGCATGTGAGACATGCAAATATCACACGTCTTGGCATCTTGAGTTTCTGAGCTTAAGATAAACTCCTTTATGAGAGAAGCCAAAATGGAAATTTGACTCTCTAAGGATGATGTGTTGGTATCCATATACTCATGTAAGCTCAGAAAATAGAAAAGTAAAATTTTTTTATATATTTTTTTTATTTTAATTTTTTTTTTTGATTTAAAATAAAAGAAAATAATTACCTTTCCCCGGAAACGGCGCCAAATTTGACGTGCACTTTGTCGTGAGGTGCACTCAAAATATTTTACAATACAACATTAATACATAGTATAGTGAAGTAAGGTTCGTATCCACAGGGAAAGGAATACTTTTCTTCTATATAAGTAGTAACAAGGGGGGTTTAGATTTGTTTGATTTAAAAACACTAAGATGAACAACCTATATGAGTTTGATTAATAGATGTGGTGGCTTGGTTTTGCTTTTATCCACTTAATGAAATGTTCGTCGATCCCGGTTATATCTTTAACCACCTTCCTCTCGAATACTCAATCGAGGAGTATATCCAGTTCATCGAGGGTAGTTATTAATAACGAGATGCGTTCATTAATAAAACTTACTATCGAGTCAATATAGAACAAGCGCCGTATATTAACTTGATAGTAGCAATAAACTTGAGATGAAAATGATTGAGATTGATAACCTCAACACAAGCGGTTTATTGGTTTAATCAATATAATTAATTCCCCTTGGCATATTAACCATGAGATGCATGCATTAATATTCCAAGTTTACTACCGTTGAAGGAACCGGATTAATAACAAGCGTATTAACCGATTGATTCTAGTAATAATTAATATGAGAAACAAAACTAGTTGATACTTTAAGTAATGTTTAAAATATTAACATGGAATATGAATATGAATTAATTAATACTCAAGGAAGAATATTAAAGAATATGAATCCTACCATGATTAACATCAAGATGTTAACTAATTGCCATCTTAGTAACACTCCCCAATATTAACATAGAGGAAGAAATAACTATAACTATAACCAATGTAAAGATGTTTACTAATTGTCATCTTAGTAACACTCCCCAACTTTGATATAGAAATAGTATTTGAAAGGAAGAATTAATATTCAAGGAAGAAGATTAAAGAAGATAACTCACAACTTACAAATTCATTAAGCTTCAAAGTAGCAAAACCAAGATGGAAGAGCTTAGCTCCTCATTTGGAGACTAAACATGAAGAAAATATAAAGAAAGAGCTTGTCTAAACTGAGCTAAGAAGTATATGTTAATTGGTTATTTTATTGTGAAGGAAAGGGGTGTATTTATAGGCTTTTGGGAGATGCAGGGTCTGATACCCGACCGGGTATATAGGATACCCGACCGGGTATCTTAAGAAATTTCCCAGAAATTCACTTTTCTGGGCATACCCGATCGGGTATGTCGGCATACTCGATCGGGTATGTGACAAATCTTAACGAAATCTTGCTCCCACGATCATTTGTTCCCGGATTTGATTTGGACAATCGAATCAAGCAAATACCCGATCGGGTATAGGCAATACCCGACCGGGTACATGAGTATTTTTTCCAAATCGAAATCTTTCTTGCCCTCTTTCACTTTCCTTGATCTTTTAAGGTCCAATCTTGATCCCTTGGATGATCTTTGACCTGTTTAGCTCAGAAAAGTCCTAATCTAAACAAATTACAAATAAATATGAAAATAAAGTATTACACCAAAAGTGTGTAATTTCCTCAACTAGAACTAATAAAAACTAGTTAAAAATACAAACATACCATCGGAAATTACATGAATATCACATTTCTAATCAGCTAATAACTCCTCCTCCAACCCTTCCCATTCCAAACAAGTGACTATTGAGATTGAATTAAGCTGAGTCTTCCTGGACAACGCATCTGCAGCTTTGTTCTCCAAGCCTGGTTTGTATCTGATAGAGAAATTATAGCCTAGCAATTTGGCTATCCATTTCTGTTGTTCTGCTCCCATGACTGTCTGCTCAGTTAAGTATTTGAGACTTCTCTAATCAGTGTGTACTTCAAATTTCCTCCCCATCAAACAAGTTCACCATTTTTGAACAACAAAAACTACAACCATTAATTCCTTCTCATAAATTGATTTGGTCTGATGCTTGACAGACAGTTCCTTGCTCAGGTATGCTATGGGTCTCCCTTCTTGCATTAATACAACCCCAACCCTTTACCTGAAGCATTTGTTTCAATAATAAAATCTTTATTGAAATCTGGATTGATTAAGACTGGTACGGATGTCATGGTTTGTTTCAATTCTGCAAAAGCCATACTAGCCTCCCTTCCCCAATGAAAATTGTCCTTCAGTAATTGTGTTTAAGGAGCTGCAATTCTGCTGTACCCTTTATAAACCTCCGATAATATCCAGTCAACCCAAGAAAACCCCTCAGGCTTTTTAAATCTTTAGGTTCTACCCTGCACATTTAATCTCATTCCTTCACACCTGCCCAGGTTGGGAATCAAAGCTCCATTCCCTATTTGTACTTTATATCCTTTGATACATTGGAAAGTTATTTTCCATTTATCAACAATTTTCTGGGATATGAAGTTGTGGGTAGCACCACTATCAACCAAAATATTCACCTTTTGTTCATTATCTGGCCATTTAAGACTCCCTTTTACCTTGAAGTTTCTCAAAGAAGATATCCCTTCTTTACTGAGTACAGATAACTGCATAGTTTTGGATTCCTTATGAACTTCTCCTTCTTCATTATCACTAGAGGCTGTATCATACTCATCTGCACCTTCAGATTGCTCAACCAACATCATTTTGAAGTTCTTCATTCTGCAAATGTGGCCCCTGCTTCATTTATCTTCACATTTGAAACATAGTCCTTTTTTACTTCTCTCCAAATGTTCATTCTGAGTTAGCCGGGGTCCTGATTTCTTTGTTACAGAACTGGAACCTTCCTCCATCTTCTTGCTATCAATTGAGTTATTCTCAATGGGATAGGTAGAGTTTGTGCTATAGCTTCTTTTACTTTCATCCCCCACTTGCTGTAGATCTGTCCTCCAATCACACTATTTTTCCAAACCTTCTTCCCTTCATCCTTTTTTCTCCGTGATATAGCTTTATTGTTTTTATGTTCAATTAACAATGCAGTGTCCATGATATCAGTCAAATCTCTCGCCTGATAGACCTTAAGTTCAGCTCTAACGTCCTTCCTCAATTTATTCAGAAAAACTCCCTTAGTTACCTTCCTGCTCAAATCACCTTGAGAAGCCACAACCATTTCAAACTGTTCTTTGTATTCTATTACTGTTCCTTTCTGTTTGAGATTTAATAAAGGGCCCAAAAGATTCTGAACCGGCTCCGGCTGAAATTGACGAATTAAGACTGTTTTCAAAGTTCCCCAGTTTCGCTCCTGCGTCTGGTTCTCCCATCCTTGGAACCAGCTCAATGCTTTGTCTTCCATGACCACTACCGCTACATTGACCTTTTCTTCCTCCCCGATATAGTTAAGTCTTAAATAGCGATCAATTCTTATAAACCAGCCATACGCATCTTCTCCGTTGAATAACGGTACATCAATCTTCCTCCCTGTTCGGTGATGGATATCACGTTCCTGACGGCGATGATGTTGGCGATGTGTTGCAGAATAGTTACCGTTCCCTTCTGAACCATCCGAACTCTCTGAATGTCGTGAATGATGGTTGCGAGAAGTGCGATGCGAGGTAGATGAGGTGTGCGATCTATTTCGCGATCGATTTTGACCTTGCGCCACCAAAGTTGCAATCGCGGCTCGTATCTCCACTATATCTGTAGCCATAGCTGTGTTTGCTTTCTCCAGATCATTCATTCTACCTTCCATCTTAGCACGCGTAAATCTCATCCAACGATCTACGTACTCTGATACCACTGATAGAATACAATAATTTCACAGAAAATATAGAACACAATTATAGAAGAAATCTCCAGAACTTTATTGAATGAAACCAGCAATAATGGCTGAAGCCCCCAAAAGAGAGAGAGAGAGTGAATCTCAATCTTCCCAGTCTAGACTACAACAGTCTAACGGCCTATCTACTCACTCCAGCCAACCTTCTATTTATAGAGTAGTTCGAACACAAAAACTAGTTATTTAGTTATTAACAAACTATAACTAATAACGAGCAACTTATTTATTTCTTCTAGAGTACACCCGGCCAAAATATTTATCTCTAGTGTTCGAAATAGCTTGGCTTCTATCAGAGCATGCAAGGCAAGCAAATAAATATTCATGCATCTTACAAACACTTTGAGTGCACAATTTATAATAGCTAGACCACCCATTCTTTAACCCTTTCCCTTGAGCACATTGTTGGTGATGAAATATATGTGAAATGAAAATACAACAAAAACAAAAATTTAGTTAGGGTGCAAACTAGAATTCTATGGTTTTGGACTACTCCGTAACGAATCAATATCAAAATCTTCAAAAACGTTGAGCCAAAGGTCTGATCAGGGCCGTCTCTATACGTTTTGATGCCCCAGACAAAGAATGACTAATGAGATCAAATAATACTTAAATTAATAACAGAATTAAATATGAAGTAATTAGAGAAAATTATAACACCATTTTTACTAAATGTAAAAAGGTAATACGAAGTACTTGTTTTCATTTTTGTTCTCACAAGTTGAATTGAACACTAATTCTTTCATTCTCACCTTTATCATTTGCTTCGAGATTTTTGTTTGAGGTCGACGGAGAAGGATTTGTTTTTACTTACCTATCCATCGAAACCGCAAAAGATTGCATTACTTCATCTTTTCTGTATTTAAGTTTTCTCTTTGAAGCTTTGACTCTTGTTTTCGTTTCCCGCCATCGTACACACTACAAAACAATAATTTAGTACTAATGTGTTATATTCAAAGTTGAGATGTGCTTGGTGAGCACGTTTTTTGTGTACAACTTTCGCACACTTGTCTGTCTACGCAAACAGAGTTGTGTGTGTACAACAACTCTGTAGGGTCATTTTAGATAGAGAGACACCATTTAAAAAGCACAAGTTTCAGACTAAATTTGATAAACTAATAAGAATGCTTGTACTTAGACTATTTTCAGATTAAGAAATATAAGTTTCAAAAATAACAATTAACGAATTCCTCAATGGCTAGTGCTGAAATCTCAAATATGAATTCTGAAAGCTAGTCTTGCTGGATGGTGGATAACTTGGTCGGTTCAACGGTTCCTTTTGCGGCCAAATTTTGCCTCCGGATACATAAGTTCATACTACGTATATTTTATAATTTCAAAATTCAGTGGCCAATTAAGGAGTTTAGGTAATTATTATTAGGGAAATTTTACGGTGCCTTGCTTAAATTACTATGCACCGGTACCCAATTAGGTGTAATGCAGATACCACAAATATTTGAGAAGGGTATGACACTATGATGTGGCACTGTGCTACGATTTATTGGACAACAAATGCAATGTACCAAAACACACGAAATTAGTTAGTGCACCGTTGAAAGATCCTTATTATTATTAGACTAGTAGACTATTCCTAATTTCTTAGTGGACCATCCGGCTAGGCTTGGTAATTTTGAGTGTTGTGCTACCAACTAGCCGCACTACAAGTTGGATAAATCATGAATGGATGGTCATTTATTAATGTATAAATATATTACTATATACGAAATAGTATATAATAACTTTTTTTAAAAAAAAATGGTGCCCCAACCCAAGTACGGCCCCAAATATCCCTAAGAGCCCAGGGTCCACAGCGCCCATCAAGCAGAACCCAGTACGGGAAGGGCCGCACAGGCTACGCCGCGCGGCACTTGTTGAATGGCGTGATTGACGTACTTGGGTAATTTCTCCACCATGAAGAGCTGGCTATGGCAGAGTGCCTCAAAGGAGTTGGCATGAAATCACATGTTTGGCGGGAAGCGCATTTAATGCAATAGATTTGGAGGATTTTATGGTTGAAGGAATAGCCACTCAGGGCAGCCACATCACCATCTTTAACTACTCATTCATATTATAAATACCATCATTTATTTAGTTGTATGCGGTTAGCAATTTTGTACTCATAGCATTTTATTACTCTCCTACTCTTGTATTTGCTTGTAATCCTCCCTAAGACCGAGATTCCCGTTCGATCATAATTGTATAATCAACATATTCATCTCAATATAGTCAATTAATTGTATCTTCTTGTTGACCATTATTTGTACCCTCGTCACTCTGATCACAACATTCCAACGACCTCCAAAGGAACATGTTGGACCTTTGAACCTGGAGGAATTAACCTCAACATTGGAGCTGTCTGTGGAAAACTGAACTAAAAATCCCGAGCAAGCTCTCGCTCTAAGATTGTGCACATTTCAACGCTTCCCTAATACAATGACAAGAAGACATAACCACACCAGGGACCTGTCCAAACGTCTGCATGATAGTCGGGGATCTAAAACTCTCAATTCGAATAACCAGGCCAGCAACGGGTGGGAGGACCTGAACGGAAGGGGCAATCTCACTCACCTGATTCCTAATGGGGTCCGCAAAGATTCCAACCTCATGATGAGGGAATTGGAGGATACTATGCGGGCTATGACCGATAAGGAGTATGCAGAACATACTGTGTACACTGCCTAGACAGAACACACACCTCCCTCACTGATTCGACAGATGTAGCCGTTTGATGAAACAGAAGGAAAGCCCAAGGCCTCCCGAACCCAAGTATACTCCCGCATGGGCAGGCTCACAACGGGCAAGGATTTGTAGGGCAGGGCCATTCGGGAAACCACGGGAAAAGGACTGAAGCCTCTGCCTCCCGAGTAGAAAAGGATACTATGGGGGAACAGACCTCGTTCATGCCTCGCACCAACCACCATGTACGGGCACCAACCCCAAACGCCTGCCCCCCGGGGGGGCATCGTTTCTAGGGAAGACCAGAGGAAACCAACTAGTTAGTTGAATGGGCCAGAACCATGCAAATTCCCCCCCCCCCCCCCCCCCCCCGGGGGGGGGGGGGGGGGGAGGCCCTGCATTGTGTTACCCCTCGCCGACCGGGAATACAGGGGTCCCCACTATGACAGATATTTAGCGACAGATTGACGAGCTGACTCGTTAGCAGAATTGGACACCTACATAACATCGTGTTGGGATGATCTCACTGTTCACCACCGAAATCATGGCAGCCGAGATCCCGAGGGACTGTAGGCCCCTGATCGGCTTGGTCTACAATGGGGTTGGGGACCCCAGGCACATCTCATTAGTTACCAAGGAGGGCTCATGCTTTTGGGAGATGATGGTCCCGGATAGAGGTAAAAGTCTAGAGGGGGGGGGATAAACTTTTAAAGATTTTTCAACTTTAAAAACTTTTCCCTTCTAGATGAGTTGATCTCTAATCTTTTGGGAGATTTATAGATGCACAGCGGAAGTCTTTAACCTCTTATATAAATAGTGTATAACAACTTTCTATTATGGAAGAAATTTGGACTTTATGTAGTGAGCAGTTGGCTTGGCAGAGGACTCGATGGCAGTGAACTGCTGAGGCAGCTGCTGAGGAAATATTGATTGTATGATGAAAGTGTGAGCAGAATCTTTCTTAGAATGAGAAGAGCTCTCTGATGATGTAACAAGGTGGATTGATAATCAACCTTAATGAGAGCAGTGGTCTCAGCAGTTGGGTAGAAACCAGGGAACTGCTGAGGCCCCTGCTTAAGTGAAAGTGAAGGTATGGGAAGATTGATTATATAGTGTTGCTCAGGGTGATGAGGGCTTTCTGAAGATGTGCTTAAGTATAAGTAAAAGGAAATTTTACTGGAGCTGAGGTCTCGGCAGTTGGGTGGTACTGAGGAAACTGCTGAGGCACCTGCTGAGTTTTAACTTAGGTTTCAGAGATCAATTTAAGTGGACTCCTTGGTGAGATTGTTGTGAAGATCTGATGAAGTTTGGAAGTTCAAGAGAAATAAGTTTGTATGAGCAGTGGACTCAGCAGTTGGGTAGTCATCAGGGGACTGTCGAGGCACCTGCTATGCCTTAAGGTGAAATTCAGAGATTTTGATAGAACAGGCCTTTTTTGTGGTGATGTTGCAAGCCTCTTGTATCTCAAAGAAAGTGAGTTATTAAGTAGTAGTGTCAATTAAGACTACTGCTTAGGATGCTGCTGGCAAACTACAATCTTTTGTGTTAAGTGTTTGGTGTGTGTTTTGTTGACTGAAAAATAAATCAACACACAGTATATCCTGGTTCAGAGGTGGTCTAATCCCCCTACGTCCAGTCCCACCCTCTTTCAGATGGATTTCCACTAAAGTATTAACCACAATACACTTAGTGCCAATCTAGCCCTTACAGCACTTAGGCCTAGATTGAAGGTTTTTCACAATGAGTATAACACCACTCAAAGTTACTCAGTCCTTAGACTTTTCTCAAATTATCCAGTGGGGATCAAAAGGTAATCTATCTATCTAACCACACTTTAGGATCCGAACAACTGTTCTCCTAAGTGTTTACAACAATCTGTGATTTGTTTACAAGAAAGTTCTAACCTCCAACTAGGAACTAAACTTTTAGGATTTTGCAATGAATACTTGAGACTAAGAAGTTTAGTGAAGCATGAGTCTAAGCAGAGAGTAAAGTATGGATTCAGACTTTCTCTTTTGCTAGATATCTCGTGAATGCTTAATGAAATATTTCTCTACTTAGAATGCTCAAGCTTGGTTAGAAACTTTCGTTTCAGCCTATATTTATAGGCTCTCCGGTTGATTGATCTAATCCGTTGGTTAGGATGGATCAATCTTGTGCGTTGAAGGTCTTGCAAGGACAAATTGTACATTCGTTTTCTTGTGCAGGAGCTTTTATTGGGGTTGTTCTTTTGTCTTCAATAATGTTGGCCGCTGAAGCATCTTTTATGTGTGCGTCCCATGTTCTAGTACCCAGTACTTGATTCAGTATTAAATGCCGATCAAGTTGTGTCTTCAATCATTGTGACTTAATTAATTTTTGTGTACAGATAAAATTATATTGGTAGGATTTAAATATCCTATTTAAGGTAAAAATTATTACCTTATTGCACTTTAACTTTCCAGCATAATTTTATTAGTCTCAAAAATTGTACATTTATTTTGTCACTTTTGAATACTAATGCGTAAATAAATAAGACACAATGTACTAGTGTAATGTATAGTGACATTATCAAAATCTATCAAAACTGGGTACTAACAGGAGCGGCCGATGATGCCATATGCAGGTTGTTCTTGAGCACGCTTCAGGGGCCCACCTAAGAATGGTTTGGTCAGTTACAACCAGGGTCCATTGGGAGTTTTCACGAACGGTCTACGCTCTTCTTGACATAGTTTTCCTCAAGCACCACCCCAAACGACATTTCAACTACCTCCCGAGTGTCCATCGGTGTCTGAAGGAATCCCTCTCCCAATTCTTGACCAGGTGGAGGGATGAAACTCTAAAGGTTGAACAATTGACGGAGTGTATCAGCATCGCACCTTTCACCAACGCCCTCCGAACTGGGGAACTATACCTAGATCTTAAGAAAGATCCGGGCACCAGTTATGCTGAAGTGGTGGCTAGGGCCCAAAGGTATGTTGCCTTTCCCAAATTCTCTCAAATTTTCGGGATCATTCAGAGATATCTTATTCAGGGGTTGTTGGTAGACTGAGTCCCGACTACTCGGGACGACTTACTACTCGGAGGGCTTGGAATCCCTTTTAGGAGGTGTGCACACATAAGGTAGTCGTTTCGTTTCCACAAGAGCATTGTGGTACCGGCATTGATCGGGGTGGCCGTCCGTAACCACGGTCCACCGGGCTCAGCCGAAAGGTTGAGCACCACCCTTCTAAACTACTAGGAAGTTAGTGAAAAAGAGATTTTCTTAAGAAATTTAAAGATAAGAATTACTATGATATTTTCCAAGAGAAGTTGAGGACTTTAGTAAAGAAGTGATTTTGAGAAAAAATCAAAGAAGAAAAGAATTTTGGTGGTGTGAGTTCTTTTTATATAGTATTATATGAAAAACTATTTTCACCAAACGTGATTATTTTACGGGGTTGGGTGGGCCTTACTTAGCTAAAAAGCTAATTTTTGTTTCTTTTTCTTTGTTTTGTTTTTTGCACTTTAATTGTGCAGGTGATGAATGTTATACATGATGATGAGAGCTGCGTTAGATTACGTAGTTTAGTATTTCTAATCACCTAGTTGTTGTTTATTTCAGTTTGAAAACATGTAGACATTTAAATTACTTTTGAAATTTTCAGTACTTAAATACTTGAATTATTTTTGGATGGTGGTTTAGCCCGTGCATTCGGTTATGTGAGAATCGAGTGTGGTGGTAACACCCATCGAATATTATGCTTCCGCTGCAATTTAAACTCTTTTGAATTAAATATCTTGGGAAATTCTTTCTACACCTGCTATAATTAGCACCAATTTCGGGTATAAATTTGGAGTTGTTACAACGTCCAACAGGAGGAATGAGATGAAGGATCGGGGGCCTAAGTTAAAAAGCCCCGAATGGAGATAAAGGTAATTTTTGGAGGGGCTGAGACCAGGGACACACCGGCCAACCGGAAGAAGTTTGAACGAGCGTTGTACGTCGCCTCTATATCCACCCCTCCCCAGAAAAGGAGCAGGGTCGAGCCAATAACCTCCGACCCGACCTACCTGCATAATTCCCTTAGCCCACACAGGGGTGAGCTGGTGGTGAGCATGATCATTGATAATGCTCTCATACGATAGATTTTGGTTGATACATGTAGCAGCGTTAATGTGCTGTACTTGGATGTATTCAAGAGGTTGGGGATAACCTAGGATCAGCTGACCCCCCTAAGGACACCCCTCACCAGCTTCATGGGGAACTGCATCGATGCAGAGGGTACCATCTCCCTGCCCGTCGAGATAAGGGATGGACTACATCGGTCAGCAATCCAAATGACGTTTGTGGTGATAAATATCAAATGTGGCCACACCGCCATCTTGGGACGCCCCGGGTTGGAGGACCTCGAGGCTGTAGCATACGTGCGATACTCATGTATAAAATTTTATTCCCCACAGAAACTGGGGGTGGGGGTAGCCCGCACGGACGCAGAAACCGCCTGGATTTGGTAGAGGGAGGCACTGAAGAAGATTAACACCCATGATCTACGGGTTAACAACATATCAGAGTCTCGTGGCACGTAGATGCCGTGGTAAGACCTGAACCGACCACTCTCTTGGAACAAATAGAGTTGGACACCCCCTCCAACCGAAAAATATGTATTGGTGCCGATTTGGAGCCCAAGATACGGGAATGGGTGATTGGTGTCCAAATGAGATACCAAATCCTGTTCGCTCGAGGACCCGAGGATATGCCGGGCATATATAGACCCAATGATCATGATGGATAGTCTACCCGGGGGTATGTATCCGAAGGGTTATTACGGGGAATAACTTAGAGAAAAGTCAGAGCAAATAAGTAAGAGAGAGAGTGTATATTCGATATGTATTGAGCGTGTTATCACTTTTCAGCGTGGTTACAAATGAGGAAATGGGGTGCTATTTATAGTAGCAATAAATGCCGGGCAGGGACACGTGTCAAGCGCTCATTGGCCGAGGGGTCACCTCAACTGGTTGGCGCTGGCAGCCGCATGTGGCCGCATTTAATGCGGCTGTTGGGTGGGACGTCTGTGCAGAGTACGGTGATCTGTACGCATGTGAGGCGGATATCTTGTCGAGTGAGATGCCTTCGGCCATAGAGCAGTAGCCGAAGGCTCTTCCTCCCGATGGCACCCTTGGTGCCGAGGGCTCACAGTGCCGAGGGCTGCTATTTTCGCCGTTTTCTCCCAGTTTCTTAGTTTGCTTGAGAAACCCGTTCTGTGAGAATTTGGAGCCTTCGGCCAGGGGGCCGAAGGCACCCCTGGCGTGTAGTGCGGGCTGCTTGGTACTCTGGGCGCTGTGATTTGGGCCTGTTGGGCCTTTGCTGGGGTAGTAGGAGTCTGTGGGCCGGGGGTTCCCGGGCCATATACTCCATCAGGAGTCCCTCACTCCTTTTGCCGAAAGGTACTTGAGGGAAAAGGAGTAATTTGTGCTTGCCCTTTGATGTTGTCCCGTTGTGATCTCTGAAGTTGGTGAGGAGTTGTTGCTTTTACGTCCCTGCCGAAGGCAGTCCCTCAGTTACCCACATGTCGGGACTTGAGGGCTTGCTTTGTTGTTTGTTGGAATTTCACAGATTTTGTAATTTAATGATTTTCCCGAAGGGATCCTCCAGTCCCCCACTCCTTGAGGCACTTGTAAAGTGGTGAAAAGGAGTAAAGTAGTTACGTTGCTGTTGTTGGCCGAAGGCTGACGTTTTTCGTTTCATTTTTGGGGATGCCTCGTTAAAAACCTCATTAGGAAAAACCCTTTGGGAAAAAATCCTAATGAGGGAAAAAGAGTGCACCGAATTCCCCCAATGATGAATCGAAAATGTCAAACCTTGGTAAAAAATGGAGAATGGCGGGAATGCCGAAGGCTCTCTCTTCTGAGGGCTCCTGTGTTGATTAGCCGAAGGCTGGCTGTTGATGTCCTTGTGGCGCCGACGGGGAGCCCCTCAATCCAGGGATCGAGGGCCTGCCAGATGAGGGCAGCAGTGAAGCTGTTACCGGGGGGTCCACTGTTTGTTGATGAAGTGGTGATTAAGATACCCGAGGGCCATGGGCCATCCGTCAATGAGGCACTCCCCGGGGGCTATCCGGTTTTGCGGTGCTGAGGGGAAAACCCCCGAGGGGTACCCTGATATGCAGCCCTAGGGATCTGAAGGAGTGATCCCGAAGGCGTGTGTAATGTGCGGTGTGGGGCACAACCCGGGGGCACTTCTGGGTGAGTGCACCCGGAGGCTATCCTTGATGAAGTGGAGTGAAGTAGAAAACCCGGGGGTTCCCAAAATATAGCCGTTGAAAATATAGCCGTTGGAATATGTAACGACAAGGTATAGCCGTTGGGGGGGTGGCACACGTGGCGTGTGATGGCTGGTTGTCCGTGGGCGGCGTCACCGGTTGGGTGAAACGGCGGTGTGTAATGATGGCGTCCACCCGGAGGCCCGGAATCCAGGCCCAAGCCCGGATTCATCGCCTATAAATACCCCAAGGCCAGGCATTCCTCCGTGTGCGATAAACTTGTTAGCGAAGCTCTGTCAATTTTTCTAGAGAGAGAAAGTTCAGCCTTCGGTCAAAACTCAGCTTTCGAGGTCAGTGCTCCCTGCCTTTCTCCTTCTAGCATAGCTGTACTGTGCCCTTAGTTTAGGAGATAGAAAAGTTAGGAAACACTACCGTCTACGAGCCTTCGAACAAGGGTGCGAATGTCGTCCCAGAGTGACTCTCAGGACATCTCGAGGACGCCCTCGATGGAGGACGAAGGCATCTCCGATGTGGAGTCAAGCAGTGGTCAGCCCTCGGATTGTGGTGACGCAGCCCTGGCCCGGGAGGTCCAGAAGGAACTCACTGCGGAGGTTGAAGCCGAGGGCTTCGAGCAGGAGTGCGATGATGAAGACTTAGCCCTCGCCTGGCAGACAGCGGAGGACGAGGCACAGAATGAGAGCTCGAAGGTTACGATCGCTGTTCTCCCCCCCTCGGGGTTCCGGGGAGGCCAGTAGCTCGAGGCCGTTGGATCCGATACCTCTGAGGGCGGTCTCCGGTGTGAAGAAGAAGAAGGCCGCTACCAAGAAGAAGGAGAGGGCCGTCGATCAAGGAAAGCCCGTGGACATGCCCGAGGGGTATAGTTGGCTGAACACTGAGGCCCTCGAGATCAGGTCGAAGGCTGACAGGGCAGATCTGTACGTGACTCAGCTGCACGTGGGGCCCTCGGCCGAAGTGGTGGAGCCAGGTCCCGACGACGTGTTGTCCAGGGCGCCCGAGGGGTGTATCGCTGTTCATGTCCTTTCGGTTTCCATGGGACTTAGGTTCCCTCTGCACCCATTCCTCCGGCAATATTTGCGGTTTGTTGGCTTGGTCCCCTGCCAACTCACGCCCAACAGCCACTCCTACATTGCGGGGTTCCTTCAGCTCTGCAAGTCCCGAGGGGTGAAGCCCAGCCTGGATCTATTCTTCCAGAGTTTTAATCTGTGCCGGGGGGCATGAAAACGGCGAGGGGTACGCCAACCTGCAGCAGATTGCCCGCTTCAAACTATTCTCCGATGCTCCTTCTTCCAACAAAGGATGGAGAGAACGTTGGTGCTACGTGAAGTTGGATGAGAGCCCCTTCCCGAGGGAGCTACGTGACCGATTCCGAAGGCACGAAAAGATCCGGAGTGCCGCTCTCGAGAAAGACGGCCTAAAGCTGGCCAAGTTCCCGGAGGGGAAAGACAAGAACGTGGTGATCAAAGATTGCACCCTCGAGGAGGATTTATACACCCTCGGGTTCCGGAGGTACCGCTTCATAGGGGAGACCGATGAAAAGTACCCTCCCTTCAACAAGGCCTTCGGAGGGGCCGAAGGTAGGAGCCGAGGGCTTTAGAATTTTGTACTTAGTTTTTTTTTTTTGCTTGGATGTTATCGTTCCTTCGCTTAGACCCGTCGGACTAACCCTTTGTCTCCTCTATGCAGGTATCCCCGTTTCCATGGTGAATGTAAAGGGCCTTGCCCGTTTGAAGAAACAGGACCCGAAGGGGTCGGGACAGGGCATCCAGAAGCCCGCCACCGCCCTCTTTAAGAAAGCCGAGGGCGATGCCGCTGCCGGTAAGGGGAAGGCAGTGACCAAGGGGTCCCCCCCCGGCTACCAAGAAGCCGAAGAAGGGGGATGTCGCCGAGAAGGAGCCCCCGGTCATTATTGCTGATGAGCACCCCGCCTCCGGGGTGCAGGTGGAGAAGCTGCCGGGTGGAACGCCTGCGGGGGCAGAGGAGTCGCTGCCTGAGATCCTCACAGTTGCGTTCCCGAGGGGTATGTCTTTGGCCAACGGCGCCGTCGACCCGGGGGCCATCCTGAGGGGTATGACCCCTGAGACGGATAGGGCTGCCCTCGGGGCCTACAATGATGCGGCCCTCGAGGACCACATTCTCCGCTCCTCCCTCTCTGTAAGTGTTTACCTGGCTTCCTCCATCTTCTCCTTTGATTATTTTTGTGTGATTGCCTTTAACTGTTTTTGTTGTTGTTCTGCAGGCTTGCTTAGCCCTCGGCGAATAGGCTCGGAGGCTTCAAGAATGGCGCCTCCACAGAGCGGAGCAAGACGCCAGAATGAGGGAGTGCCTCCTCAAGAACCAGGAGGCGGTGAAGCTGGGGGCCCAGCTAGAAGAGGAGCTCCGGCAGATGAGCTTGAAACTGGAGGCCGCAGAGAAAGGCAAGGATGATGCTGAGGCCGCTGCCAGGAGAGCTGCTAAAGAGGCCGAGGACTCCAAAGCGCTAGCTGTCGCCAAGGCTGAGGAGGAGGCCGTTGAGGCCTTTGTCGCCGAGGGTTGGAGAGCCGAGGGGCGCAAGATGTGGGTGTCCTCGGTCGTGGAGGCCTGCGTCGAAGAATGGGCCGAGGGCCCTGGGTGGGAATGGATGGCCCGGAAGGGCAGAGAGTACTATGAAGCCGGCGAATTCTTCACCCAGGCCCTCATCTACCGGAGGATGGCCCGGCATTTGGGCATTGAGCAAAAGGACTTCTCCCCCTCGGCGTATGGCCTTCCCCCCTTGCAGCCTGATGTTCGTGAGCCGCTCCCGGAAGGTGTTCAGAGGCCCGACCTTGAGGACACGGTGTTGAAGAACGAGGCCGAGGACGACGCTGTCGAGACCGGAGAGGAGGCATCATCGAGGCCGGCTGTAGAGGGCGCCTCAGTGAACGATGCTGTCGTAGTTGTGGAATGATTTTGTACTTAGAAATCTTTGAACATCTTTTGTAATGAACAACATTGTTCCTTCGGCTTCGGCCCGTTTGTAAATTCACACTTACTCTCGTTTTTGATGAAATGCATGCTGCCTCCGGGCTTTTCATATTCGAATACGCCTTATGTTTTGAATGTATGCTTTCTCCTTTGAATGTATGCCTTCGGTATTTCTGAATGTATGTCTAGGACTTAGAATACTATCTGATTGTAGCTAGCCCTTAGGAGCCTTCGGTAGTTGGGCACCCTCTGCTGGATATGCAACCGATGGTTCGGCAGCAATTAGGACTTGGAAATTTTTTCTAAGTGTAGCATATATTAGGGCCTTCGGGTGTTTGCAGTAATCCAAGTCCTAGGACTTAGAAAAATTTCTAAATGTAGATTTCCCCTTGAGAGCCTTCGGGATATGGCCTCCCTTCCTGATGTGTGAATGTTGGGCCGAGGGCCCACTTCATAGGATTTAGAGATTTTTGCAAGTGAGTATGTCATGTAGCCTTCGGCTACTGTGGAGCCCCACCTGTAATGTTGCCCTCGGGGGGTCCCTGATGAGAAGGTCCCTCCTGCCGAGGGCTCTGGACAAACTGGGACAGGTGCCCTGCTTGTATTAATCTCTCGATGGCCGTCTTCAGTTGATGGCAGTCATCGGTCATGTGCCCCTGGTGTCGATGGAAGCGACAGTAGGGGAACTGAGGGTTGATAGCGTGTACCTCCGGGGGTGCGCGAGAATCGCGCTCCACGAGACCCCTCTCCTCTGCAAAATCGAGGATGATGCTGACGGGATGCGTCAATGGTGTCCGAGGGCGGTCCAGGAGAATGGGCTGGGCCCAAGTCTTAGGGTTGCTCTTATAACCTCCCCCGGGCTTGGCTTGGCCTTGCCGAGGGCGGTCATCGGAGGGTCCCGAAGTCTTGGGGCGATTTGGAGGAGCCCCCGGCCCTCGGTTATGCTTGTTGTCAGCCCTCGGGGGCTGCTGGTCCGGGTGTTGGTGATACTTCTCCACCTCCTCGGCCTCATCATACCGGTCCCCCCGCTGCAAGGCCCTTATGTAGTCGCGGGGGGGTTCAATGATGAGGCTCCTTGAAAAGTTGCCGGTGCGGAGGACGGTTTGTAGGAGGGCCAGGAGGGTCCCGTCATCAGCACCGTCGACCTTGTCGGCCTCCGTCCTCCAGCGCTCCAGGAAATCCCGAAGGGTCTCATCCTTCTTCTGGCGTATTGTTAGGAGGTGGGAGAAGTGCTTCCTTGTGCGACGCCTCCCGGCAAATTGTGTCAAGAACCGCTGGGCGAGTTCTTGCCATGAATTAATACAGCCTTCGGGCAGCCTGTTGAACCATTCGTATGCTGGTCCCTCTAAGGTGGAGAGGAACCAACGACACAAATATTCGTCGGACGCCCCCACCATCATCATGCTATTCTGGTACTTGCTGTAATGTTCCTGGGGGTCCGTTTTCCCGCTGTAGGGCTGTATGTGTTGCCCTCGGTATTTCTCCGGGATCCGGGCCGCCAATACCCTTGGGGTAAATGGCGTCCGAGTCCGGAGCTGGATGACGGGTTCCCCGGAGCCCTCGGCCACCTTCTTCTGTAACTCCTCCATTTTGGCCATCATGGCCTCGTATTTGAGATCTGAGTGATGGGTGGAGGTGGTGGCGTGAGCTTTGTTGGATTCCATTTCGTCAAGCCGGCGCTGGAGGGCCGCAATAATCTCGTCCCGGGGGTCCCTCGGGAGGGTCTCCGCCCCCTGCGAACGAACCCGGGCCGAGTGGGCCTGGTTGATTTGGTGCCGAGCATCATCGGCATGAAGGGGTGCCTTGCCTTTGTCCCGAGGGGGACGCTCCTCGTCTGCCCTCGAAACAGATCCCCCGCTTTCCTGGGGTCTTTGGAGTGCTTCCCCCCCGAGGCGGTCTTGGACCCCTCGGCGGTCTGGCCCTCCTCCGAGCCGGTTGAGGGCGGAAGTACGGGGCCTCTCCCTGTTGTCATTATGGCGGTCCCGGGACTGAACTTCCTGGGAGGATGTTTCTCGGGCCACCACCCCTTCGTCGTTTCTCACCCGAGGGGTGGGATTTCCGAAGGGGTGTGGCAGAGGGGGAAGTATGATATTCTCCCCGATCTGAGGGTGAGCTGGAGCCAGGGTGCCGAAGGCACCCGGGTTCTGGGTGAGCGTTTGGATGAAGACGGAGAGCGCCGATTGTACGTCGATGGTGAGAACCGGAGGGCTGACTTGGTCATCGCTCCGGTTTTTCTTCTTGGCCTCGATGCCGAGGCGGGCATCGGGGGCATTTTGTTGGATCTGAAGGCGTAGGTCGACAGCCGCCTGTTCCAGCCCAGCGAGGACACCGCCCTCGGGAACCCTGTGAGAGGCTTCGGGGGCGTTGACGTCGCCGAGGGGCAGGTTCTTGTCTTCTACGTTCTTTGAGTTGGCACGTGTTGTCCTCACCATTTTGATAGAGGGCTAGTGTTTTGTGTTTGGTCGAGGGGGAGGGTTTCTTACTCGATTGTTCAACCTCTCAACGAGAGCACCAAATGATGGATAGTCTACCCGGGGGTATGTATCCGAAGGGTTATTACGGGGAATAACTTAGAGAGAAGTCAGAGCAAATAAGTAAGAGAGGGAGTGTATATTCGATATGTATTGAGCGTGTTATCACTTTTCAGCGTGGTTACAAATGAGGAAATGGGGTGCTATTTATAGTAGCAATAAATGCCGGACAGGGACACGTGTCAAGCGCTCATTGGCCGAGGGGTCACCTCAACTGGTTGGCGCTGGCAGCCGCATGTGGCCGCATTTAATGCGGCTGTTGGGTGGGACGTCTGTGCAGAGTACGGTGATCTGTACGCATGTGAGGCGGATATCTTGTCGAGTGAGATGCCTTCGGCCATAGAGCAGTAGCCGAAGGCTCTTCCTCCCGATGGCACCCCTGGTGCCGAGGGCTCACAGTGCCGAGGGCTGCTATTTTCGCCGTTTTCTCCCAGTTTCTTAGTTTGCTTGAGAAACCCGTTCTGTGAGAATTTGGAGCCTTCGGCCAGGGGGCCGAAGGCACCCCTGGCGTGTAGTGCGGGCTGCTTGGTACTCTGGGCGCTGTGATTTGGGCCTGTTGGGCCTTTTGGGCCTGTTGGGCCTTTGCTGGAGTAGTAGGAGTCTGTGGGCCGGGGGTTCCCGGGCCATATACTCCATCAGATCATTTGTCACAGACTAGTCGTTCGGCAAGATGCCAAACCCGTACAACAAAAGAAGCGATACCAGGCAGCCAAACGGTACGAGTTTACCAAGGATGACACTAGTAGTCTTAGCATTCTTATCATCACACTCAGGCCTATGAAGTGTAGTGCGTCCTTTCATATTTGACACCATATCCCCAGGCGGAGGGATGATGCGTCACTTACCGGCGATGACCGAGTTATAGCGATATTCATATTTCGATTCATGTCATTTGATGTGACTAAGTGATACTGTTGGTCGTCACACGCTTACCACAACACCCTCCTCCTTTATCTTGGCTTGGGACATACATGATACCAAAAAAATGATCTCATGACGGAGTTATCACATATTCACCACATTAAATAAAAATTTCTCACTATATTCACTACTCACCTTTCAATATACTCACCATCCTAGAATTCACTGCACACCGTCTTTAATCGTCTTCACCCTTGGGTTCATCTTCAATGTCGACGGCTAAAGAATCTAAGTTGTTGGAGCGGCGGTCCAGCGTCATTCGTCGCGCACCTCACCAACATTAATTTCAAGAAATACCAAAAGAAGGAGAAGTATAAGGAGATGAAGAGGACACATGATTTAGACGGGTGTGGTTGGAGGCGGGCAGAGGGTAGCGAGCGAGCAACTGAAGGCAAGCGACGAACAAGCAAAGGAAGTTGAAGCTTTATAATAAATTACTAATAGATAGACATATTAGTCCATATATATTATTTATTATTTTTTTATTAAATACATTATTTAAATACTTCCTTCGTCCCCATTTAAAATACACTTGCACTCATGTCAAGGAAATAATGCCTTTTTCCTTTGACTTCTTGAAATATTGTTTCATTGATGAGTAAATTCACTGTAGAGTACACTGATTTGATACTGTTTGTACTATTCAACACTATTTCGAGTTGTGCTATCATTATTATTCAAGGGTAGTAAAATAAAATAATACTCCGTATAAATTTGTTTACTAAGTAAAGAGGATTTCATTTAGAGACATGCATCCAAAAACGGAAAGTAAGAAGTTTATTTAGGAACAGATGAAGTTTGATTTTGGATTCCCCCCCCCCCCCCCCCCCCCCCCCCCAAACTAACAGTCAAATACAGAAAAAGTTGGGGAGTTACCTAGAGTAATTATCTCCAAATTAAAATGTCACAATAGGAAGGTCTATATCTTATTCTCATACAAGAGACAAACTAATCAAAATTATTCTCATTGTTTTACATAATATCTTACTTTCCCATCATACAGCCCAATGGCCCACGATGAATTCATGGATCCACAATCTTCTAACATAGATTATATGTGCATCTGAGATCTCTGTATGGTCATATGGTGCATGTGTAAATACGTCTGGAGTATCAAATTTGTTGTTGAAAGTGATAAGGAGACTCGTAGCTTACTAGCTAGTATAGTTGTTACCTAACTTAAGCACGCAGAATTAAATACAGATACATGGTTTAAGGATACTATATGTCCCTATGAAATTATTTACGTACGTATTTATATGCGTATGACATCATCAAATCAATATTACGAGTATCATATGTTCTTTGTTTCTTTCTATTCAATTCGAACATATACAACGTATGTATGAGACTTCAATTCAGTTCATAATTCATACTCCGTATAGTCTCCTTATTTATACGAAATAAGGAGACTATACGGAGTATGAATTATTAAGAAAAACCTTAAATTTGTTATTAAAAAAACCTTATCACATACGAAGTACATGACTTTTAAATTTGTCACACTTTAAGTTTACACAATAAGAAAAATAAGACGAGTGGTTGTAGTCCAATGGATGATCATCCACCCCCAAATCTCTCCTTTGTGGGAGGTTTTAGTTCATTTCCCATCAAGGGGAGATGAGAGAGGTCTTGCTCCCAATGATTCTTCATACTTTCACGGAGTTGCTCAGCGCCTCAGCGGCTGAGAAGGGAGAGGATGACAATGAAGGTAGCAGGTTCGTGTGGTGGGAGGAGCAGCCTGAAAGGTGATGTAAGTCCTGCTGGATTCGTCCTTTGGAGCCAGTACTGACTGTGCTCAGATCCGGGTTTAACTGACTAGGGGCTTTGAAGGGTAGTTCATAGACTCCATGATTATGAGAGCGTAAGCCCCGACACCTGGATTATAAAAAAAAAGACTGGTTTCATAATTCACGTGCCCGAGGAAAAAGTATTATTACTCCACGAAGTACATTTTGATAATAAAAGAGGTAAATTTTTTATGAAATTATTTAAAGATAAAAAGGTATAAGAGGTACACATCCACACATCAATACTTCTAAATGACTTACGTCTTGTTTAAGTGCATGCATGAATCTTATCACAATAAAAAATCAATCTTAAATTACATTTTTTGTCAACCATTGGTGTTTAATTGCCATGAGGGGTCTTTTTAATATTATAATGGTATGTATGAGACTATATTTAGTTTTAAAATAATATTATGTTGCAAATTCATATAGATGGGACATACTCCGTATTATATTTGGTGCCCGTTTGTTAGTCATGAATTTTGGCTTTTCAGGCTTATAAGCCAATTTGTCACCAAACACGTAACTTTTGGTTTTACGGGCTACATTGGCTAATAATAAGAAAAAGTAAGGTTGAAGTTACTTTTCTGGCTGTATTGATTGAAATTACTATAGAGGATCATTTTAACTATTTCTTCATATAATTTTTTCTTTATTCTATTAATAAAATGTATTTTAATTTTTTTTTACAAATCAGCAAAACCAGTCAATACAACCACATCAACCAGAACTTAATAAATTTCAGCAGAATCAGTCAATACAGCCGATTTGGGTATTACCAAGCGGCTTCTTGTATTGATGTTAGAAAAATATTTAAAAAGTGAGCTAAAAGAATTATGTAAATTTGATGTCACACAAACATTTATATTTTTAAATTCATTTCACATTATATGAAAATGATTTAACGTTTAACTAATGTTTGATATATACGTAGCATGGAGTATTTAATATTGCTTGATATTTTACAAAAAATGAGTTCTAATTATCTAATAAAAATAAATTAAACATTACAAATCTAGGTTTTTTTATAGAATAAGTATCAAGATAAGTTTTATACCAATGATTTTTTACTGTTTATTTGTCAAAGTAAAGATAAATTATTTTAGATTTATCTCCCTTTACATCTCCTATCAAGTATTAATAGTATGTAAGACTTTAATTTTGAAAACTAAAATTTATGTTGGGTTTCTTATGGTTATTTTCGATACTTAATATTTAGGTTTCTTATGGTTATTTTTGGAAAATTTCCGAAACAGGAGTAAAAAAGATTGAAAATTTCAAAATAGGACTGTCATGTTTTTATTCCCAAAATAGGAGTAATTACTGTCAAGTTTGAAAAATACTGCCATGTTTAAAGTCTGGTACTACCAAAATATGAGAGTAATTAGTCCTATTTTGGGAATAAAACATGATAGTCCTATTTTGGAACACACAAACGTTTTTAGTCCTATTTAGGGTAATTTCCCTTATTTTTTCATATGCTTCTCTTTTTTCATTTTTTATCATTTAAAAAACGAGGAAAACTATCAATTTGGTCATCGTACTTTTCCGAAAACGTCAATTAAGTCCTCATACTTTAAAAAATCAACAAATCCTTGAAATTTGAAAAAACGTTCAATCGAGTCTATTAGCAGGTCACCTGTCATGTGAACAGGCCATCCGCTGACGTGGTACACACGTGGCAGCCTAGTAAGCATCGACTTTGCTGATGTGGCGTACACGTGGAAGCCGAGTCAGACATTTCCTAATGAAGTGGCACACACATGGACTGTCACGTGTGTGTCACGTCTACGGGTGACCTGCTCACATGACTAATAATCTCGTAATTGACTCAATTAAATGTTTTTTCAAAATTTGGAGATTTGATTGATTTTTTTAAAGTTTGAGAATTTATTTATATTTTAGTGATACTCCGAAGTTTTATTACATACGGAGTACTTTTTGTCATTTGTTAGCTTAAGTGGAGGTTGAGGAAGACGCAAAAGACAAAAGAGGGCAAGAAATTAAGAGTACAATTCGTTACATATAAGTAGCTAGACATGTAGTAGGTAGCATGTCTTGATACTTTTCTTCCAAATCTCCCAATATAGGGGAACATGAAAAATAAAGATTTTAGTGTTTTTGAAGAGCTAAAAACACCCACCATCCAAAACCATTGAAGCCACTTTTTTCCTCTAAAAACTCCCAAATCAATCAAAATGAAGTTAGTCATAATATAAACTTCCCATATATTAAATCAATTCGCAAGGTAAAATGAAGTTGTCTGGACTCTTGAGTCCATAAAATTAATTGACCCATAAAAAAGGCATTGTTTTGGACTGAGAATTGAATAACTATTGAAGCACCACTTTCACAGCTGTCTATATTTATGATTGGAGACATAGTAACAAATGTGAAAATTGAATGATTAGAACTACAGCTCAGGGCCAGATTTAGGGGCCTAGCTATCACCATGTCCTGATGCACCCATCCCAAATTCCATTGAATCCAAAAGCTTTACTATGGAGAAATGAATTTATAAAAGTGGATATATATACTGTTTTAATATCTAGATATACTGCATCCTTCCCATTTTAGTAAGCTAAATTTGACATTTAAATCCACTTTGACGGATTATACATTTATGTACAAAACTATTGATAACATGAAAACGATATGAAAATGTTCTTTATAAAAAATGCTATCATAAAAGAATAAAATTATTAAATTTAGAAATTTCTCTAAATAGGAGCAAAAACGTTTTGAAATTCCAAAATAGGAGTATCATGTTTTTTATTCCCTGAATAGGAGTAATCTACCAAGTTTGGAAAAAAATATCATGTTTTAAAGCCTAGTAATGCCAAACTTGGCAGAAATTTACTCCTATTCAAGGAATAAAACATAATACTCTTATTTTGGAATTTCAAAACTTTTTTACTCATATTTAGGAAATTCTCTCTATTAAATTTTTTATAAATATACTCCGTATTAGTTAAATAATTGGTCACTGTTTATCATCTTTGCCTCAAAAGTCAAAGATGGCTAAATAAAATGGAGATATTACCCGAATAAAATTCCAAAATAGGACTGCCATGTTTTTATTCCCAAAATAAGATTAATTACTGCCATGTTTTGGCAGTACCAGACTTCAAACATGTCAGTATTTTCTAAACATGGCAGTAATTAGTCCTATTTTGAGAAATAAAAAACATGACAGTCCTATTTTAAAATTTTGAAACTGTTTTAGTCCTATTTCGGGAACTTTCCAAATAAAATGGGACTGAGGTATACTACGTAGTATATTATTGGAGACGTGTTGTATTAGTATGTTACAGCTAGTAGCATGTACGTACGTGGATGAATTAATCTGCTTAATTATCATCCAATCCATTCGTGAGGATAAATAATGATCTGACCCAGACAGCGATTCTTAGCTTGCTCCAAAAAGAATGGTCAAAATATTTTTTGGGTTGTTTGTTTTATATCGTTTAAATAGAATAGAGGTTCGGATATCATAAAGATAGATTGTTGGATACAGTGCAGTATATGCTACGGGAACATGAGCAACAACAGATCGAGGTGGTAGCTAGCTACCTCCTAAGTAGACATGACACCCCAATAAATTTCTCAATTAAATACACTACACATTTATTATGTATAAAACATCGAATTAGGTTTGTGTGAAACAAAAATATGCAATATAATGATATGAATTGTGTTTTATTTTAACCATAATCATAAATCATAAGTGTGCACTTTATGAATCATAATATTCATCGTTTCACGTCGATCTTATTTGTCACTGGAAGAACCACCCGTTCTCAGAATATTTTATGGTGTCCAATCTATTTAAATATCTTTGTATTTGTGTAGTTATTTATTAAATGTGTAATATGGGACACAAATGTATATCAGCTCATTAGCTTCTTTGTAACCCATAAATTAGCCATCCTCTTCTATAAAAGGATTCTAACCTATGGAAAACCTAAGGCTTTAGAGTATAGAGGCGAGATAGAGAGAGTAGGTTTAACGCTGCTCTCTCTTTCTCTCTTTCTCGAGAGAGAGCAGCGGCGTTTTACACGGTATACCAAAGATGTTGTTCATCTCGATATCTTTATATCCACCTCTTCTTCAATGTTATGATTGTTAGATTGTTAGAAATATGAACTATCGCATCATTACAGTTGGAACACACACAAACACATGCATAGATCAAACGTGAAATACAATGACAATTTTATAAATACAACATCAACTTTTTTCACCATTAGAAGTACATTAGTTAAGGTTTGAGAATAAAAGTGCAATTCACATCTGTCACATTAAACTTTACCCTATATATATTTATATAACTCACTACCTCCACAACGTAAATATATTCCCATTTCAAAAGTAGGTAAATTATGAATGGTGAAAGGAGATATAAATTATTGAGGATATGATGAGAAGATAGTGGAATAATGCGATGGAATGAAGGATAAATCCAAAAATGTAGTTGTAATAGTGCATTATTTTTAAAATTATTGAGGTATGATGGGAAAATTTAGAAATGGGAAGATATGAATGTTACGGCCAAAAAAGAAAAGTGAGAAGATATGAATGTTACGGAGGTAGTATAAGATCGGGAATCTATATATATTTAATTTGAGTTTCTACCGGTGGACGTAACTCAAATGGTAGATAGGGGGTGTCACAAGGGGAAAGACTCGGGTTCGAATCACTTCAACTGCGATAAGAGGTTACTATATATGCTAAAATGCATATGGCCTCTGCAAATATCAGAGCCAGAACTCTCTCTCTATCTGTCAGCTTGTGATTAAAGTCCAATTTACATCCTCACATCTAACTGTCTGATCGGTGTTGGGGGCCCTCAGGGATGGGACCTCATCTTTTAATTTCTTTGGGTTTTCGACACCATACGATATATAAATGAATCAATTGATCTGATGTGCATATGGTGGATGAGATTGGATGCCGACTTGTTACAAATTGGGGTTTGGTAGTGGTCACTTGTTCCCTTGTAGCCGTCCATAGAGGTCGGGACATTTTGTACGATAATAATTTGAGGCTAAGCTAAGCTAAGCTAGATTGAGAATCCTAATCTCTAAAGAATAATTAAAGTTCCTTTTTTGCTGAGTGATTAGGGGATCCATTTAAGCTATATATTACGTCTGTTGTTATTTCATGTTCCGCACTAGATAGATCCTGTGTTTTGACCGTTGTAATCCCTTAGATATATGGTAGAGGGCATGCATGAGATGAAGGAATAATGACCAATAAGATGTCATTAACAAAGACAAATTAACAGATTATTGAAAACGAATGATTTAGTAAATTTGATATATATTCTGAATCTGTTTCTTGTAGCCCACCAAGAAAAAAGAACTGTACATTATATTCATCACTTCGTCATCAACAACACTCGTTGTCCATCGGATAGGGATCTCCTTGTAAAAAAAATTAGTGAAAGGCCGTGTTGCAATTTCATTGTCCATGGAAAACTTGAGTTTAACGATCTTTTTCACGGGATTGATTTCAGATCAAACCAAATCAGATTATATTTAAACACTATACTGGAATAGATCATATCAGACTTTGTCAGTAATAAAATACACATAAATGATAAAATAGTCATCTACCTGATCAAACAGGACTTAAACAAATTATACCAATCAAAAAAATACAATTGATAAAATGTGACTACACTTACAATAATTACACCATTATGGACATTGCGGTGTAAAGGTTAACATAATCATCATCACGTCGATCTACCATTATTGTGATCATTGCGGATTATATGTGTGTATTTTCATATTAAGGGTTCTAACCCTCCACACACCACTACACATACACATACACACAAGCACAAACACACACATGGTGCGGGTTTAATGAGAACACTTCATCTCGTGAAAAAAAAGAATGAACTAAACCGATGCACACTATCAGGGTGTAATCAAAGCAATGGGCTAGGCTTGACTGGTACAAAGGTTTTTTTGATAAATTTATACACGTAATTGTTTACATTAATACTTAAAAATTTGAAATTTGGGTGGCCTGTGGCCTATGCTGGTCCCTACCTCCACTCCTGGACATTATGATTCATGGAGGTGCACATTTATTGTAATGCAAAATTTAAATGACAATAATTGAGTTTATTTACATATTTGCCATCACATTTTGTGATTTATGGTTGCGCACATTTCTGATTAATATATTGCACAACTCCCAATATTATTAATGCTTCAGATGCATTCTCCTTTCTGAGTTATGACCGGACTCTCATTCATCTAAATTATATACATATATCCATACACATACATGTACATGTTTTGGTTACAATAAGAAGTTTTCTTCCTATACACGTTTTGATTTGAGATGCACTATTACATTTTTATAATTTTCATCATCTACTTTTGTTATTATATGGTACATTATTTCATAAATGAAGACCACTTTTTGTAATGAAGTATTACCTTTTTGTCCGTTTAGTGGATTGTAAACATATTTAGAGTCATTTTTGACATACTTTCGATGACATATATTTATTTTTACTCTTCGTGAGATGGAGATTTTTTGTTTGATCTAAAATACATATATATAATAAAAATCAATACAATTATATATACGGCGTGTATAATAATTATAAACACGAGTATCTACTTATGATTTGGGAGTTTGGAAGGTTGTACGTACTGGATCGTAGCCAGTTAAGAACAATATATTGTTGTACTGTGTGGAGACCAATAAATATAGTCAATGATGAATAAAAAAGCCTGGATAGGATTTTATTTCCGAATAAGTCCACAACCAAACCGATATCTTTGATATCCATGGATCGGATCAGTACATGCATGCATACTAATAGAACCGTGTACGTCCTTACAGACGCCATTAATCACTAAGCTAGGCCGGAGGTGATCTAGATAAGAAGTTAGTTAGCATATCATGATTGTATTATAATTACATACGCCCAAACGTACACACCACTTCTAATTTCGGAAAAAATCGTTTAATAATTAAAATAAGTAAGATGAAATTTACTTTTGTGAATGAATTGACTCAAGCTATTGTTAAGAACAATAATTTTTTCATAAAATTTTTTCTTTAGTTAATTAATAAAATATATTTTAAATATACTTGTTGGGTTAATGGCCCATCGGGAGTTAGCCCATAAAACCATCAAGGGCCACCCTGCGGACGTCCCCAAAAGGTACAAGACAACGAGTTACCTTTCCGCGAATTCTGGAGAGGACCGTCCCCAACAGGGTCAGGGGACGTATGTATCCTAGCGCCGACATGACTTTGGCCATCAACACAAGACGCTCGTCTGACAAGATTTGGATCCCAGCAGGACGAGGAGCTAGGCAAGCTCATGAGACGAACGTCTCATCCCCTTGGCTGGATCCCAAGATACCAGTAGGACGAGGAGGCAAGCTCATGAGACGAACGTCCCCTCCCCTTGGCTGGATGTCAAGATCCCAGCAGGACGAGGAGGCAAGCTCATGAGGACGAACATCCCCTCCGTTGGTGGTTAAGGTCAAGCGGTCCATAGCCCGCCACGTCAAAGCATCCAACTACCCATTGACAATATAAATAGAAGCATTCATTTCATTGTAAAGGGAGGGACTAAGCACTCTAATAGTATATCATTGTAACAGCTCGTAGCATAGACTATGGACGAACAACCTCACATCTTGTATGTTAGGGACGAACGACCTCGTGCCTTTGTACCGAATTTAATGTACTAAGACTTCTTACTGGGCCTCTTCTTGCTTGTTTCTTCATCTTTCCTTCTTACTCTTCCATTCGAAACCCTTAGGACACGTGTTGGGCCTACGGGTTGAAGGAATAAACCTCGACAATACTTTTTTCGTAATTCAGGATATTCGGTCAATTCAGCTTCAACATGAATTCTGTCAATTTTCAGATTTGGCCGATTCAGTTAGTTTCAGTATTTTCATATTTTAATATGTTGAAAAAGTGTCCATTTAAAGATGCATTAAAAGACAAGAACGTTGGGCATTAACTTTCGTAACGGCTTAGGTATTCTGTTCCGGAAGCCAACAGAATACCTCTAAGGTCTTCTGTTCGGAAGGCACCAGAAGAGCCCAGAGGTCTTCTATCCGGAGAGCATTCGTGTTCGCAGGTCGCGCGCGCACACGAGTCGCGGTTTTTCTTCTCCGTTTTCGGGATTTGATCGGCACCCCCCTACGCGTAAGAGAGGGCCTTTACCTTTAGGAATCTTAACTCCTTAAAAGAGGCTTCCCTTTCTAAGGGGGTTAAAATCCCTTGAGTTTTCTGGTGTGGTATAAAACACACTAGAAACCCACCATTTTCACTATTTTCCATTTCAACGAGTGAACTTCGAGAATCAATTTCTCATTCACCCGTTATCCGTTTTGAGCGTACCAAATATCGAATTGTAGCCCTTAACAAGGACAATCCGAAACCACTTTGACCCGACCCAAATCGAAAGTGGACCACACTCAAATAATTGCCTCAAAATGACCATTTAATACAATTTTTAACACATTTTTCCAACACATGAAAGCTATATCTTAAGTCAAGGCTTGGGATGAATATCTAACCCATAAGTTTTTGATATTTTTTCTAAGTAAATATATTACTAGTATGATTTATTCTTCTTAAACTTAACTATACATACGAAGTATATGTTATGCAATATAAGAGAATAATCTGTATATTAATATGAAGTAACTAACGTTGAAATGACAATCACACACTAAAAGAGATTCTCATTTTATGGAATACGGAGTATCTAGAAATTTTTATGGTCAATGAATAAGCATAGAAGTATAGATGATATAAATATACCGGGTCTGAAATGATGCATGAGTGATATTTTAATACTTAACAGACTTTTCTCTACATGAATGTGCGTCGTAAAAGGACTCACACGTAGCGGAAACCACGTCCTCTAACCAGTAATTTAACTCTAAACATGCCTCTAACTACGCCACATATTACGGGTAAAGCCGTAAAGGTGCCCGCTTATGACCCTTCTCCTTTAAGAATGAGGTTCTAACTAGCACCTGAATTTTATGGATTTAATGAACACAGTTAATTTTTTCCGCATAAAAAGTACCCAAAAAACATAGATTGCGTTACTTTGATCAGGCCACGTGCTTAGCTAGAATGTATCTTATTCCTTGATTAACTAATCGGTAATTGGAATGATCACATGGACACGTGTCAAGTTGCGTAATTATATGGAATTAATAGCTTGATTTGTATTCAAGACATTCTCCTCTTTTCTTTTTTCAGCTAGTCAACAATAACAAACGAAATGCCATCTTGTACTCGTAAATGTACAATATCACATGGTCCATAATGGAATGTCGACCAAATTAATTATATTGGTAGGCTTGCTAATATATATACTTTCATCTTTAATTAATTTGTTCGAATATATTTGGCAAGTGGCATTCCTTGGTCTCCGTTTGCAACTTACAAATAAAGCTATAGTGCAACTTACAAACAAAGTATTCCTAATTACTAGTTTAGTACACAACCAAAATAAATACTCCCTCCGTCCCACGGTGAACTTCATAGTTTGACCTACACACATATTAAGGAAATAAACTTACCATGGACTAAATTTTACTATTTTGACACTGTTTCGACACTGTTTGGCACTGTTTTGCACTATTTCGACACTGTTTGGCACTGTTTTGCACAGTTTGACACTGTTTTGATGTAGATTAACTTGTCATTTAAAGAAATGAGAGTTTGTTTCTGGGACATCCAAAAAAGGAAAGTGAGAAGTTCATTGCGGGACTGAGGGAGTATATACTTGGTATAATAATAAATTGAATTTGAAAAAACATTATCCGAGTATAAAATTGATCCCTACTTTAAAATTTTATTGAGTTGTTTAATTTTATTAGTAATGCACTACAAAAAAACACGGAATTGACAGAAATTTTGGCAGAGATTTGAAAAAAATTCATGAAGGATTTGGCAGGGAAATGACAAATCCGTGTCAAAAATACTTTGACAGCAGCTATTTGGCATGAAATCATCACTAAATCCGTTCAAAATTCGTGTCAACCCGTGATTTTTTTGTAGTGATGGATTATGCGGTGATTTAAGGATATTAAATAATGAGAGTTCTAGTTCGAAGCCCAAATTTAGGGATATTAATGAGATGAAAAATGTACAATAAAAAAAATGAGATGAAAAATGTCATGTCACATGGAAGGTGATAATGAGCAACGGCGTAGGGAATCTATGTTCTCGCGGTCTTGCCTTTTCATATGGGTGAAGAGATATTCCAAATGAGATCAGCCTCAAAGATGAAATGAGACTACTCGATCGAATGGTTTTTATTACTACGTATATAGGTTATTATAATCTAAAATGAGAGTATAATAAGATTATATATATCGATAACTCATCCTTATATTCGTTAAATTTAAATATATAATTTTGTATAAACAATGGGTTACTTCTCTTTCAGTGTTGACTTTTTAGTTAGGGTGAAACAATCATTCCTAATCTAATTGTAGAATTGATCGAGATACAATTACGTTTAAACAATAAACTGTTTTGGAGTTAGAGCTAAAAATATCACATTAAGATTTATTTATTCTGAGAGTTCATCATCTTGTGAAATCACACGTAATCACCGGATAGCAAAAGATAATAATGATACAATTCCAATCTCGGATAAAATGTGATATATATATATTTCCTTTAGGATGTTTTTACTTGGACGATTTTCAGTCCCAGACCAAACCAACACTACAAAAAAAACCACGGGATTGGCAGGGATTTGGCAGGAATTTTGGGAGAGAAATGTCAAATCCGTGCAAAAAATACTTTGACACGAGCTATTTGGCACGAAAAATCGGTAAGTCCGTGCCAAATTTCGTGCCATTCCCGTAGTTTTTTTGTAGTGCAGATCAGACTTAAACAGACTAGACCAGATCAGATCAGACTTAAACAGACAAGACCAGACGTAAACATACCAGACCAAATCAGACTTGACTTACGCAGTTAATTACAAAATACAAAAAGACCAGACGTTTACCAGATCAAACCAGACCAGCAAATTACAGTCCAAGTATAGACATTCTTAGTGCACGGTGAAAAATTACATTAGACATCCCGACCATTTATACTTTCTTGAATTACTTAAGATATATTTTATCAATGTTCAAGCGAGTTTTTGTGTTATTTGAAGAAATTTTATCAATGTGTTGAGGAAGAATAACCCAAAATGGATTTTAAGAGAAATGACAACAATATAAAGTATGAGATGCATGAGTACTTTATATTGTTGTGTGCTACGTTCTTCAAATAAAAAGAACAACAACAACAAACAACAACATCCAAGCCTTAGTCCCAAAAGATATTGGGGTCGGCTAACATGAATCGATACATGATTTTCATATTTCGATTCATGTCATGTGATGTGACTAGATGATACTGTTGGCCGTCACACGCCTACCACAGCACCCCCCTCCTTTATCCTGGCCTGGGACAGGCATGATACCAAAAAAATGATATCATGGCGGAGTTTCTTCAAATAAAAAGAACGAAAGAGAAAATTACACATCTTTCCCTATGTATGACATAATGATTAAGATGCCCTCAATTTATTATAACCCTAGTCTATTCACTCATTTAATCATCAATTATCTTTTACCCATAGTATTGTTGATCACATCACATACCTCTCTTGCTCTGCCGATCGTCTCTCTCTTGATGTCATTGTCGCCAACTGTCACTCCTCCGCTGCTGCGACTTACTACCTACATCATGTCGGCCAATCGGTCATCTTCTCCACCCTAGCAACTCTCTGAACACGAAGCCATAACTCCTTGTCCTCCTACTCAGTGTTAACCAATTGTGCACTGACAAACCGAACTCACTCTCTTTGGCCATACTCGGGCAACTAAACTTCTGCAGTGAATGGATGTCCTCCTGGGGATGAGCTTTGAACAGATGCATTGTGAGAGTGTGGCGTGCAGTGAATCGAAGAAAATGCATGTATAGTGTCACAATGTATGCCTTCAATTCTTATCTTCTTCTTTATGTTGTTAAATAACAATGAGTAGTAACGCCTTCATGAAGGATAGTGACGTCAGCAAAGGACATACAATAACATTAGTGGGAAGAAAGGTAAGTTGAACGGGAAGATCAGAGCAGTGGTATCAACTGAAATTGCACTAGTGTCGCGCAATAACACCTTTAGAAGTATGGTGACTACGAGAAATCTGGTTTATGTTTTTTTTGAAAGATCAAGAAATATGGTCTATGTTTAATTGAACGAAGTTAGTGCAAAATACATTCTTTTAAAGTCTCTATCACGATGTTTATTTTATTTTCTATTTTTCAGTCATACAAATGACGAATAATAAATGTAGACATATGGTCTATGTTTTAGTCATATTCCAAGAAGCTTCACAAAAAGAATCATTTGTTGAAATCACATGTACGCTGAAGTGATTCAAGATAACTATGTCTCAATGATCTAGTTAGATATTTTAAATTGTGTTGAAAAGTAGACTTAATAATGTACAACTTTGATGAAGACATCTTAGCCAAATTCAAAAAGAAGAAATTATAATTCATCAATATTAAACGGATCTGACACAACGTGTGTATGGAGTCATGTATGTTCATTAGAACATTCTTCTAAGCGCACATAGTTTGGATACATACCATTTGTGTATCGTAGGCACACATATCTGATTTTTAACGAAGAAATAAAATATAAAATTGATGGTTTGAAGTTTGTGATGCCATGCATCTCCATGAACTAAGAGAATGAGTTTAGGCATGCTAGCATGTTGGACAATCGGTCACGACGTAGCGAGTGTCTAAAACCCTTTGAGGATACTCAAGTGGGATATAAGTGTATACTATGATGCACATTTAATGCATGTAGATGCTAGATAAGAAGACACTACCTAAAAGTGTTAAGACTAACAAATTCATGATTTTTTTCATGTGAATGGAAAGATCTAATCAATCTTTGAAGCTCTTCTTCTAATATTCTTAACATCTGAACCTTTCTCTAATGCGAAAATTTGTGAAATGGTGATAAAGGAAGACCGTGAAAAAAATGTGACTCGAAAACAAGATGATCACATGCACGCAATGTCCTCAATATTAACCAAGGTCCTAGGGAGGTTACCAATTTGATCACTTGTCCATGAAGCATGTGCACTATTACTACGTACAAACAGATGTCGACAAATCTTAAATGTCTGAATTCTATCTCTGTGCCAACATTTATCTATCATGTAAATGCCATCATAACATACTCTTTTAAATAGAGCATATGAATACCTCTTCTCCTTGCACGTCCTCGCTATAGCAACAAGATATCCTTTGCGGCAGTTGAGACAAAAAGTTACATTACCCTTTCAAATTTTTAGTCAAAAACTTGCTTATTGTCCGTCCTTTTATTCCACCACTTCTTATGTAGAGGAACCACTCTACATGGTCCTCATCATTTACATAATCACAAGAAAGTGTCAATATCTCCTTGTCTAGCAATTCAAGCAACATGTACAAAGTGAGCCCCCATTGTATGTACACGAACATATCTTCCCACCTTTATCCAACCAAGACACTCAAATTTTGTTCTGGATCATGCTCCTGAGATATTGGTCCAAAATGGTGTATTGCTATAATAAAAAAAATCATTGCGCTTGCAGCATTAGTCTTTCGACACTTTTTAGCCCACTCCATTGTAAATAAAATGGTATCTAGAAGTGCTTTCAAGTACATCCAGTTTTGACAATTTAGCCATCTTGTTTGCCATAACAGGTGCAAAATTACTTTGAGGTTGACTATCTATTTTGTGAGGAACAGGATCATGAAAATTTTAACAACTTATCTTATACTAACCAACCCATTTTCCAAAGTAATTCAGCAAAATTTGTGACCACATGAAGTATTGATTGTCATGTTAGGAAGCTGCATACATATGGAGCAATTCAAAATCTCATTGAGGAGATTGAGACCCTTTGTATTTCCACTGATGTTCTTCTTCTCAAAGTCCACAACCTTAGCGCCTCTTCTCAAGAGCTATTGTCTTTTTTGAGCCTTCTCCTTGTCAATTGTGAAGCATTAACCATGCCAGCTTCATGACAAAATGAATATCTTCAATGACATCTGGAGTACAGTATGGGCATTGCCACCGGACGTCAAACATCGATTTTGAGTGTAGGGAGAGGCGGGCGACATGTTAGGGAGTGGTGCATGTGATGTAAAGTCAACCTCTTATCTTATGCTACCTTACGTTTTTTACGCCATCGGTCCCCATTGCAAGGAAGGTCGGTTACTTTTCAACCCACTATAAGTATTCACCGGTGAGTGAACTCTAAGAAACATGAAGATGAAGAGCTCGAATTCATGAGAAGAGTGAAGAGAGTATAGAGTTGGTATGGCTCTTGAGGGGTGAGAGATTTTTTAAGTGATACACGTGCGCCCACGTATAACACACGCACATATATAGGGTGAGGTTCAAATAAAAATAAGCATTTGAGTTAGAAATCAGAATGAATCTTAACTGTTGGATTTAACTATGTTGCGGTAAAAGAGGTTTATATTGCACTGAAGTATGGAACTTTGAGCGGTGGCATTTTCGTAAATACTTTTGAAAATATCTTTAATACACCTCTCTAGTGCAACATGAAGCTGCTTTACTACAATATCGTAAAAAAGAATCATTCATTGAAATCAAATGTACGCTGAAGTGATTCAGGATAACCGTGTCTCAATTATCTAGTCATAAAATTTTAATATGATGATTTAAATGAAATTATTTTATTTATGTTGAAGATTAGACTTATTAATCTACAACTTTGATGAAGACATCATAGCTAGATTTGAAAAGGGGAAAATTATATTTCGTCAATATTAAACGAATCAGACACATTGCGTGATTCAAGTCATGTATGCTCCTTAGAACATTCTTCTAAGTAGACATAGTTTTTACACACGCCATTTGTCTTGCGTTTGTGCAGGCGCACATATTTTTGTAAGAAGAAGAAAAATCTAAAAATCATGGTTTGAAGTTTGGGATGTCATGCATCTCCATAAACTTGAAGAATAAATTTAGGTGTGTTGGCACGTTGGACAACCAGTCATGATGTAAGTGAGCATCTAAACCCCTTATAGGATACTCATGTAAGTTATTCATGTATACTATGATGCACATTTAGTGCATGTAGCTGCTAGATAAGAAGACACTATCTAAAAACGTTAAGACTAACAAATCATGATTTTTTTCACGTGATTAGACGAATCTAATCCATCTTTAGAGCTCCTTTTCTAATACTCTTAATATTTTGACCCTTCCTCCATTATTCAAATCTATCAAATAGTGATAAAGTAGGTAGGTTACTCAGAGACAAGATGATCACATGCACGCAATGTCCTTAATATTAGGAAGGTTACCAATGTGATCACTTGTCCATCAAGCATGTTTATAATCATAGCGTCCAAATAAATACCGACAAACCTTATATACCTAATGAATTCTATCTTTGTGTCTAACATTTTCTCTATTATGTAAACCTCATCATAACGTACTCATTTCTCTAGAGCATATAAGGACTGCTTCTCCTTGCAGCACCTCACTACGCAAACATGATATCCTTTGCGCTAGCTGAGACATAAGGTTTTGTTATCGCTTTCAGATTTCTAGTCTCTTCGACCACTCCCTATGTGAGGAACCACTCTCCATGATCCTCATCATCCACATAACCACAAGAAAGTGACACTGATTGAGCCCCATAATCTCCTTGGCCAGCAATTCCTTCATCGTGTACAAAGTGAACCGTCCATTGTACGTACATCAACCTACCTTCCCAGTCTTCTCCAACCAACGGATGATTTTTCGAATGTATTGGTCCAAAATGGTCTTTTGGTATAGTAGCAAAAATCTTTCCACTTGCAGCATTGGTCTTTTCACAATTTTTAACCTGCTCCATTGTAAATGCTTTATCTAGTCTGTTTTAATTGTGGAAAAAATGTTACATTGAAGTCCCTTCAAGTCGTTTAGTTTGAGAACTTAGCCAATCTGTTTGCCATAACAAATGAAAAATTAAATCGAGGTTGACTATCCAATTTGTGAGGAATAGGATCATGGAAATTTGCACAAGTGATTTTATTATCACCAACTCACTTGCCAATATACTTCATCAAAAGTTGTGACCACATGATCAAATTAGTGATTGGCTTGTCAGGAAGCTGCATACCTATGGAGCAGTTCAAGTTCTCGTTGAGTAGATTGAGAACTTCGTTATTTACACCAATGTTCTTCTCAAAGTCCACATCCTTAGTGCCTTTGCTCTAGAGCTCCTCCTGTCTTTTCTTAGCCTTCTCTTTGTCAATAGTGAAACATTGACCTCAATAGCTCATATTTATGTGATAAGGTCACTGGCCAAAGACATAGCCTCCATTATCGATGCTGGTTTCAGGAGAAGATAAATATCTTCAATGACTGGTGGAGAACAGTCTTAAAATTCCCACCAAACAACGTCAGACATCCATTCCAGGCGTAGTGAGAGCAAGGTGACATGCAAGGGAATGACGCATGTGATGGAAATACATGCAAGGGAATGACGTATTGTGTGTACACCAATCTATCTTCCCAGCTTTCCTCAACCAAGACACCCAAATATCATTCTCGATCATGCTCTCGAGGTATTGGTCTAAAATGGTCTTTTGGTATAGTTACAAAAACAATTCAACTTATAGCATTATCCTTTCCACACTTTTTAGGTCCTTCCACTATGAATGCTATATCTGATCTGTTTTAATTGTGAATACAATGATACCTTGAAGTCCCTTCAAGTGCATACAGTATTGGCAATGTAGCCATTATGTTTGCCATAACAAATGCAGAATTAATTCGAGGTTGACTATCCATTTGGTGATGAATAGGATCACAAAAAATTGCACAAGTGATATTATTCTAACCAACCCATGGCCACTTGCCAAAGCACTTCAACAAGCGTTGTGACCACATCAAGACACCCAAATTTCATACTGGTTCATGCTCCAGAGAGGGTATTGGTCTAAAATGGTCTTTTGGTATAGTAACAAAAATCTTTCCACTTGGAGCATTTGTGTTTCCATCCTTTTTAGTCCGCTCCATTGTAAATATTTTATCTAGTCTGTTTTAATTGTTAATAAAATGGTACGTTGAAGTCTCTTCAAGTACATTCAATTTTGACGATTTAGCCATTATGTTTGCCATAAAAATTGCAAAATTGATTTAAGGTTAACTACCCTTTTGTAAGGAATAGGATCCATGAATTTGTCTAAGTGATCTTATTCTAACCAACTCACTTGCCAATGCACTTCAACAAAAGTTGTGATTACATGATGTAGTGATTGGCCTGGTGGAGCGCTTCATGCTCTCGTTGAGGAGATTGAGAACCTCATTATTTCCATCGATGTTCACTCGCTGGTTCCAATTGCATTTGTGTGGGTGCTCATATCTAATTTTTAGTGAAGAAGGAAAATAAAAAACTAATGATTTGAAGTTTGTGATGCCATTGAACTCCATGAACCGGAAGAATGGATTTAGGCATGTTAGCACATTGGATTAACGGCCAGGACGTAAGCGAGTGTCTAAAATCCTTATAGATACTCATGTGGGATATACATGTATACTATGATGCACATTTGGTGCATGTAGCTGCTAGATAAAAAGACAAAATCTAAAATGTTAATACTAATAAATCCATGGAATTTCTATGTTATTAGACGGATCTAATCCACCTTTGAAGCTCTTTTTCTAATACTCTTAACATTCTAATATTTCCTGCATTGAGCGAATTTATCAATGAAGCTCTTTTTCTAATACTCCTTTTCTAATGTGACACAACTATGCCTCCGAGACACGATGATCGCATTCACACAATGTCCTTAATATTAGGAAAGGGCCGAGATACATTACTAATGTGATCACTTGTCCATCGAGCATGTTCAATATCGGAGCGTACAAACAGATGTCGACAAGTCTTATATACCTAAAGACTATCTTTGTAGAAACATTTCTCTATCAAGTAAATTCCATCATACGCAGACCTGAATGCCATCTTTGTAGAGCATATGAAAGCCGCTTCTTCTTGTATGTACACCAAACTATCTTCCCAACTTTCTTCAAGTAAGACACCCAAATTTCTTTCAGGATATTGTCCAGGACCAATTGGCCGCAAATGGTCTTTTGGTATTGATGGATAGTGTATTCGAGGGTAACCTATCCGAGGAGTTATTACCGTGAATAATTTAGAGAGAGGTCAGAGCAAGTAAGAGAGTGTAGGTATTCGATATATAAAGTTGTGTGTTTTTACAATGGGAAAATTGACTGCTATTTATAGCAGCCATAAATGCTAGATCTAATCAGCGAGGGTACACGTGTCAAGCAACCAGCGGTGGAGGGTCAACTCAACCAGGGTGGCGCTGACCATAGCACGTGACGTTGTACTTGATGCGGCGATTCAATGCATGTGGGAGAGGAGATCTTGTCGAGAATAGTGCCTTCGGCCGTACCTGCCGATGCTGAAGGCTCTTATTTCAAGATTTGTTCTTTGGTGATGTTTCTGGACCAGGATTCCTGAGTTCAAAGCCTTTGGCGCATGGGACCGAAGGCATATCATGCTTATGTTTGTTGAGCTTGGCCTATTTGGACCTCTTGGGCCGGATTGTTGTAGTGGGAGTATGTGGGCCGGGGGATTCCTAGGCCATATATTCCATCAGGTATTCTAACAAAAGTGTTTCCGCTTGGAATATTAGTCTTCCTACACTTTTTAGTCTGCTGCATTGTAATTGCTTTATCTAGTCTGTTTAATTGTGAATCAAATGCTACATTGAAATCCCTTCATGTACATTCTGTCTTGACAATTTAGCCACTATGTTTTTCATGACAAAAAAGTGTCACAGACAAAAATAAGTCTTATCACTGTGTGCGAGTAACTAGACAAGAATCATTATAGTGTATTTCAAAGTGACAAGTCACTGCTAGATGATGAATCACTGAGAAGTAGTCTTCCTATTTCAATTGTGAATACAATGGTACGTCGAAGTCTCTTCTTTTAAATGTGACACGAAGTAATATTTAGAAAATATTCTAGTTTTTTAGAAAATTTTGGCTTAGTACATCACTTTTTAGAGAATTTTAAAATAATTAAGACATATTTTGGCTTTTGAATTTAATTAAATACTCTGTAAAATTTATGAAGTATGTCAATAAGAAATACATTCTTGATTAGGTTGTAATTTATTTTAAAACTAAACACAAAGTAATTGCACTTCCTTAAAAAACATGTAAAGCATTTTATCAACCTTCTCCATATAAAATACTTTACATATATGATCTTAAATGTACAGAAACTTACGTTTTAGATTAAATAACGGAAAATTGCCCTAAATAGGACTAAAACGTTTGTGTATTATAGAATAAGACTATTGTGTTTTTATTCTTTAAAAAGATTAATTACTCTCATGTTTTGGCAGGACCAGATTTTTAAATTGACAGAATTTTTCAAATTTGGCAACAATTACTCCTATTTAGGAAATAAAAACATGGCATTCATATTTTTAAATTTTCAAACTTTTTTACTTCTATTTCGAAAATTTTCCCTTTAATAATCAAATCAAATCATGTAAATGCTTCACATCCCTATAGTTTACAAACATAATATTTATTTCACAACTTACGAAGTTTCTTGTTTGATGAGTAATATTCTCTAAATAATAAGCGAGTACAAAAAAATATTGGAATTGGCACGGATTGAGCATAGATCTTTGATACAGATTTGCCAAAATTCATAGGTGATCAATTTGACATAGATTTGACACAAGTATTTCAATTCCGTGCCAAATGTTGTGTCAATGTCGTTTTATCAAAAATATGTTATGATATGTGCTAAAGTCAATCAATCCAAGCCAATATCGTTATTTTTGTAGTGAAAGTACATATAAAACTTTGTACTGTTGTTCAAAGTTTAATTTACATCCTAGTTACTAGAAAATAAACTTTGAACACATTTATAAATACTAAGAGTTAATAAGGATGTGTTTACTTGAATTGTTGACAGTCCCAAACCCTAAATTTCAGTTCAAGTAAAAACATTCTAAATCACATTTTTTCATATATACAAAGTCAATTATTCTTTGGATGAAACTCAAAATTAAATAAAATGTTTGATACGAGGATGGGGCGCGGATAGTAGTTGAAGCTGGCAGGTCAACAAGTATGAACCAATTTGTAATTTGTATGCCTCGTCATATGCATTATCAAATATAGACAGTGGTGGCCCCCCTACTCCACTTTTATGCTTTTAGTATGTAGATGATGAACCCAGCTCGGGAACAAAAGTGCATAACCCTCTCAAGGAGACAACATCACCTGATTATTAATGGCTGCCTCTAGAGGTCGATCCATGAATGTAAAAGTACAGTGGTGAGTTAATCAGTAAAAATCTCCGGAATATACACAATATATATGCATATACATGTATATTTGGGTAATATAAAATAAATTTTAATGTTTAGTAAAAATTCATTTATTTGCAAATTAGGTTGGTTATGCAATTAGCTCTTAAAAATGGCAAGGCTAATATCAATCAATAAGCAATACATTTCAATGAATTTTCTCTCATTTTTCATTATATATTACTCATTTGAATACAAAATATTACCATTTTGTATTAAAAATGTCATTTCATCGTTGTGTATGTGACTTTCAACATGAACTTTTGACATTTTTTTCCTATTTAACTGTGTCAAAATTTTATCATTTCACTATAAAGCGGTCAAGTTGTGATTAATATCATTCGAATCTTCTCTTAGTAGTACAAAAAATAGCTACCAGAGAGTGCTTAAAATTAGCTTGTTGTGGCGCTTTTACACGCCTTCAATGGTTGCGCACCGCAACAATGAATTGGAGGTGATTTGTGACTAAAAAGTGCTTATATCATTAATTTTTATTTAATTTTAATCGAACCCATGTGGCGCTTTTATGGACATCATTTATAGGCGCTTTACGAGAACCAGCACCGCACGCATGCGAAAATATAGAAAATAAAAAATAAAAATCGTTCAGCCAATAGATCGAGGTGTTTGTGCAAAAAATGCCTCAAATGAAGCGCCTCCTTGTGACATTTTCCACTAGTGTATCCACAAACAGTGATGACACAATTTTTGTTTGCTATTCCATTTGAAACTCAAACCTATTAAAAACTTTATGGGCATGAGAGAGTGCACATTGAGTTTATTAAGCTTATGTTAAAATTTACATTGGGCTTATCACTAATTATCTCAAAGTTTTATTACTAATTATAAAACTATTACGGGCTTGGAGATTACTCCATCCAGCCTAGAGGAGCTCATCCCTACGTCCGCTCATGATTGTCTCAATTTAACTAAAAGACTTAAAAGTTGTTCTAATTGTCTAATTTGTATGTCTTTAATTTGAACTTATAAATATCTGGTCTAATATGATCTGAATTTTTTGATCAGATTTGATATGAATTTTCAAATCTTAGATGAGCTGGTCTGATTCTTTCTAATCAGATCTGAATCTTTGTAGTCCTATCTGATCTAAAATTTCTAATCTAATTGAGTGTATTATTATAGAATTATTATTACCATTCATATAAAAATAATAATTATAATAATAGTTATAAATATATTTATAATGATAAATACAACTATAAATATACTTATGGTTATAATTTAAATACAATTATAATTCCATTACATATATGGCCATCATTATCCTTATTTTTATAGTTACTATTATCTGCTAGAGAATATTTTATGGTGTCCAATCGTGTTTAAAATATTTGTATTTGTGTTGTTATTAGATTAGTTAATTAGACCAGGCCAATGTAATGTTAGGGGCCCGTTTATCTTTCAAGCCTATTGTAACGGGCTCAACCTACAGACCTATAAAGTTTGGAGGTTGAGACTCAAAACCTCACGATATAGCGTAGACATTATACAGTGCTCTCTCTCTCTAGAGAGAGAGAAGCGACCGTTTCTTACCCTACAATGAAATTCGAAATCTTTTTGTGGCATTGAAACGGAGTTCTATTCTATTATATTATATTCTATTCTATTCTATTCTATTCTATTCTATTCTATTCTATTGATTGTTGGATTGTGTTCTACAATTGGTATCAAAGTCGAACCGTGAAAAATGTCGGATTATCTGCGATTTTTGGATCTGCCATTGACGAGAAGATCAAGATGCTAAAAAATCCCATTTTCTATGATTTTTGGTTTGATCGATCTGCATTCGATGATACTCTGTGACTTTTGGAAGATTAGGACCAAAATCCGATTCAAAACTATGTGAAATCTGGTTATGGAAAAGTTTGAAATTGATGTTTGCAGGTTCTACGAAAAATTTTGAAATTGATGTTTGGCGTCCAACATTTACCTCACTAGACAAGCTAGCTAGCTCCAAGTAGTCTTGAAAATGAATGTTTTATGCGGAGTATTACATATTATCCTCCGTTTTTTTTAATCGCAACATGTTGCCTTTTTGCTCTGTTCACATGATCTACTTTGACTATGTTTTACACTATTATTTTATGGATATTTTTTTTTAAAATGTCAATTCCTCTCATTAAAAATTTTCAAAATCTGATTTTTAATATTTTTTATCAATAAAGATTAAGATATATACTAACTTTCAAATGTGTGCATTGGCAAATGTGCAAATGTTGACGGTTGTAAATAAAAAAGAGCGGAGGAAGTATTTTATTCTTTCAGGTATATGACTATATGAGTAACAATAAGCATAATAATGATGAATTGAGATTATGGTATTACCATATTCCGTTGGTGATTGAACAAAAGACTAGCTGATGCAGACTATATGGGCAACCAAAACCCCGATTTAAGGTTTACGCCAAGTTGGGTTGACAACTGCAAAATTTATATTGAGAAGCATTCAACGCGTTTCTATCTTAATGGAATCTATGGGAATTGAACTTCAATTCATTGGGCTGTGGAACTTTCTGAAGTCGATAGATACATCAGTTTTCCTTTTCACCAACGCAGGACAAAACTAAGGTCTTATTCGTCAAAAGACTATGTGCTACGTACGGTTAACAAATACTCCTCCAATTCATCCACTTTTCTTTCAATTCATCCAAAAAGTTGAACTCCCAACCCTAGGACTCCCGATCTATGCCTCGACCCAACGTATAGCATATGATCACGGTGACTCAACGAGCTATAGGAGTGTTAAACTTTTGCGCGGGTAACTCAGTTGATTGAGTGATGAGATTCTTAGAACATTAATCAAAGATCGAAATCCGGAACAGTCGTGTGGAGATTATATATAACTCCTATGTGATGGACTGAATCTCCGATGCGCACGGGTACAAGATCTATCATCATTCGACTGACTGAATTATCGTGACTTACATTCTCCCAAATGCGTTGTCAATCAGGGCGAGGAGGCCCTTGAAGTTGGAGATTCAACTTATTGAAGCATTAAATCTTATATTCATGTGCACTAGAGGCCAAATCTAACACATGTAAGATACCTCCACACGATCTCCTCACTTTTGTTTCAAGATCTTCAAAAATGAAATTATCCTTTCTATACAAACAAATACGGAGTATTAATCACAAACATCACAAGAACACTTATTTTTTCCCTGTATTTTGTATGCAAGTTAAAGTGGGGTATGTCGAAGATTCGGACGGAATAGTATATTAATGGGCTACAAATGTGCAAATGTATTACGAGATACACGCATTAGGTGAAACACTATAGGTCTATATATATTTTGTCCAAAAGGTTGAATGCTCAACCCCAAGGCCCCCCACCTCAACCCGAAAGGATGATGGGGAGGTTAATCACGGTGACTCAGTCAGCAAAGCGGCGGTAGACCTTATACACGTGTGCACCAGAGGTCTAGCCTTATTTCAGCTTCTGTAACATCCACACGGTCGCTGCGGGTTTCGAACCTTGGTTACTTGGTCCAATTTTCCTACCACTCGAACAACTGAGCTACTCGTGCGGATATAGGTCTATATATATCATTTCACTAAACGTTGTCAATTTGCTTTATTTGTTGTTCTATTTTTATCATTTACTTGTTCAGCATATTACCATTGGTAAATAGTACTGAAAAATTTCAATCACTTAACTTTACTTTGTTTTTTCATACGTAGTATATCAGTAAAAAATCGTAAAGTTTTAAAAGAGGAAATCGAAGCACCTACAAGAATAATACTATCGTATTAATGTTGGTTTGTTTCCCTGTAATGGATGGCCGGTGTGAGATGACTTTACACACCCGTAAAATAGTTTGATTAATATATCAAGTTAAATAAGATCTACGAAGTGTGACTTAATCGTACTATTAGGAGGTCGTATGGCAACCCTCCTTTTCGGCTTATCAGACTTATCAGTCAACTTTTTTACCAAACACGTAAATTTTGCTTTCGCACGCTGAATTATGTAATAAGCCGAAAAAATAAGGTTGAAGTTACTTTTCTAGCTGTATTGGCTGAAGTTACTGTAGATGCTCATTTTAGCTATTTTTACATATAATTTTTTCTTTATTTTATTAATAAAATATATTTTAAAAATATTTTTTTCTTGTATCAGAAGAATCAGTCAAAACAGCCGATTTTCGTGCTACCAAACAAGCGCTAGGTCTGTTAGAGTAAATGGACTATTGTTTTCAGGGGCAGCCAGAAGGGTCAGATTTTTTTTTAGATAAATACATACTAATATATATCAATTTATTAATTGGGGGGGGGGGGGGGGGGGTAAAAATAAATTTTAAGATAAAATTAATAAAAAATATAAATGGGGGGGGGGGGGGGGGGGGGGCAATGCCCCCTTGGGGTTACATGTAGCTCCGCCCCTGATTGTTTTTTAATTTCAGTGCAAAAATATTCATTTTTTACGTTTCTGTAAATGCAATCCGAATACGAGTTTTAGAATTCTTTATGATATTTCTAGCGAAATTATGACCAAATCTAATTCCTTTATATAATGTTATATTTCCTTCGTTTCTTAAAACTTGTAAAATTGTCATTTTACACAACTCAGACTTCTTACTTTGACCATGATTTTTGACTAATATATGTAATCCAACTACTACTCCGTCCCTAAATGTTTGTCTTACTTTCCCAAAACGGATGTTCCAAAATGTTTGTCCTACTTTTTTAACTTTCTTATTTGGTAAACAAATCTATATCAAACAGTGCAAAACAATGCAAAACAGTGCCAAACAGTGGCGCTACAGTATCAAACAGTATCGCTACAGTGTAAATTCAAATTCATTTTCTTAAAACTTGTGAAGTCTAAGTAGGACAAACATTTAGGGACAGAGGGAGTATTATTTATTAAATGCTATTAAATTTCTATTAATTTGGATTTCAAAAATCAGAACTTTTTATAATGTTTACTAAAACGTACTTAAATACTCTCTCAGTATTTAAAAGATCACTACATTAGGTGTTGGCACAATATTTAAGGAAAGAATAGTAGGGGTAATGAATAATGTAGCAAACTTTTAAATACGAAGGGAGTAAGTTACGGTTAAAGTTGTACACTGGCAAATATGAAAATTAATCTGTTGGAACTATTAAAGAAATACGATAGTATAATATATTCGACCCATACATGTCCAAACTCATCCATTTGTGGCTTTATAGGGATGTTTTACTTGGGGTGCCTTTAGTCCCAAAACAAATCGGACCAAATCAAATCAGATCACATCATACTAGATCAGATCAGACTTCAATATTAATAAAATGCACTGAGATTAGACATTTACGAGACTAGACCATTCTAATTTGGATCAAATCAAATTAGATCAATAAATTTCAGTTCAAGTAAAAACATCCTAAAACGGGTTGAACTGATTGAATGGACCCGGCTCTTTTTTATAGGAAGTCGATGTAGTCGGAGGCTTTCAATTTGAGCATTTTTGAGGTCGAATTAGGTAACGAATACGCTTTTACACAACATGCAGCGCGACGGTTAGATCGTGCCAAACTGCTTAAGTTGGTCAAATCTTGTGAGTGCATTCGGAAAAAGTTAGTGGATCCACTAGTTATCAAACAAGACCGAAGAGTCGAAGACTACATTCCAAGATGCCTCACTAATTTGATTGGTTTAAATAGTTAGAATATATAAATGGAGGTTGCTCTGTTTTTTAGGAATGTTTTTTATCACTGATTATTGGATACTTCTTCGTCCCTTAATTATCTCCTCAATTTACAATGCACACAAATTAATATAGTAAGGTTTGTGTGGTGGAGAGTTGTGCAGAGAAGAGAGAAATTTGAAAGAATGTGTAAGAATTGTTGTGAAACACAAATTCTATGCAAAAAAGGAAATATGAGATACTTTTGGTACGGACGAAAAAGGAAAGTTTGAAAATAATATAGGGACGGAGGGAGTACAATTTTGACAAATATAGAGTATGAATTTGTTAAAACATACAAGGGATGAATACATTTAGTATTGTGAAATTGGTCTAAATAGGAGTGAACAAGTTTTAGAATTTCAATGTTTTTCTTCCCAAAATGGAAGATTAGAAGTCATTGTTGTTAGGATTGAAAAATGTCATTAATGACAGTAAATACTTCAATGTTAATACCCAGTACTTCAAATGTTTTGACAATAATGACTTCAAGATGACTATAAGAGTATCTCCAATGGCATAATGTGCACGGTGTACATGGTGGCATAAGAGATAGCCACATAAATATTAGCAAATAAATTATCTCTCTCCTTATATAAATTGTTTGTACAATTTTGGTATGTTTTTCTTCACAATGTCAAGAAGACCGTCTATATGTTGATATTGAGGTTGACATTGCAGAGAAAATTTACCGAAATTGTATAAAATCATTCAAATAAGGAGAGAGATAATTTATTTGCTAATATTTATGTGGCTATCTCTTATGACACATGTACACTATGCACATTATGCCATTGGAGATGCTCTAAATATTGTTATATTACTCATATTTCTGGAGAGAAAAATTGTCTTGTGCTTCCTGATCTTATATTTTCTACTCGGTAATAAATTTATTAATTTTACAATTTTTATTGAAGGAAAGAATTGGATGGATCAAATGAACAACAAAACAAACGGATGGCATTTTGAGAATGAAAAAATTCGCTGACAATCTTTATGGAATGTAAAAGAAGAATGAGTACAAAGGAAAAAGGAAGATGGTCCCACTTCCATCCATAAATTCTCCATTTCTTCAAATAAGAAGAGATCATTGAAGTCAATTTTTCTTTACTTTTTCATTCTCTATTTCTCATCTACCAGTGAATCACCTGCGAATGTTTGGGTGTCTTCACGACATCATAATCAATGGAAAAGTTAGTTTAGCTTTTAAGAAGTATCATTCTATACATAATAATTTTGTTACATTAGCATCTTATTTAGAACAATTCTTGGTATAATGGTATACACGTTTCAGATATACATACTCATTTATACACTCAAGTCATCTATGTTACTATGTACATATATAGTTCTGTCCAATGAATTGTTAGTGTGTATAGATGAGCGTATAAATTTTCCTCTTGTTTAAAACTTCACGATGTAATGGATTAAAATTATCTGCAATTCTGGTGAGAATGTTATTAAATTAGAAAGATAGTGTTATGTTGATTTACTTTTTAAGAATTACTACGTATGAGATTGTGGAAGACATGTAAAGTAACCTACACGGGTAGCTCTGTTGGTCGAGTGATGAGATATTTGGATCAATGGACCAAGGTTCGAATCCCCGCAGCGACCGGGTGAAGGTCACACAACCTGAAAAAAGGTTGGGCGTCTGGTGCACACGGGTGTATGGACCTACTGCCACTCTGTTGATTGAGTCAACGTGACTAACATAATCATCACCCCGTCGGATCGGGATGAAGACTTCTGAGACGGGTGATTTCACCTTTTGGATTAATGGGAGACATGTAAAGTAAAATTCCTTCTTTTGATTCAAGAATTGATATTATTTGGGTAACCTTAAATACCGCTGAATAAGAAAATGAGGAAATATGAAGGATAATTTGATTACTTTGGATCTTTTAGGTAATGTAAGATTACCTTTGATTAACCTTTAAACCACGTCTTCTTGTAATTTTTTAAGAAACATTAACATTAAAGTTTTACTATATCAACCAAACATACGAGATAACGTTACATTTATGTAATCTCATACTCCGTGCGTATTCTTTAAGTAACCTTATTATCTAGATAATCCTACATCCTCACATATAATGCGAAATTACCTTCTGGGAGGTAATAACATCACCTAAAGTAATTTTATATTCCGTAAAACAAATGCCCCAAGTGATTCTCCATGGTTATCACACTTTAAGCGTTCTTGTGATTCATTTGAATTCAGTTGTAAGAGATTCGATAAAAATTTAAACAATGTTAACTTGAAAAAAATTGAAGTTCAAAATTAAATACTTCCTCCTCCGTCCCTTAAAGTTTGTCACACTTTCCCAAAACGGATGTTTCAAAATGTTTGTCCTACTTTTTCAACTTCTTTATTTGGCAAACAAATCTATACCAAACAGTGTTAAACAGTGCAAAACAGTGTCGCTACAGTGTGAAACAATATCGCTACGGTGTAAAGTCAAATTCATCTTCTTAAAACTTGTGAAGTCAAACTATGAAAAACTTTAAGGGATGAACGGAGTATGTGAGTATCGATTAAAAGTCAACCTCAGTTTATTTTGGATATTAAAGGTGCGATTTAAGTATGATTGATACTTCCTTTGTTATTCAAATCCCAGGTGACAACACCAGATCAGAGTTTTCCCATAGTACTTCGTCTAATACAAGACTAAGCTAAATTACAACCAGTTCCTATACAACTCTCTTTAAGCATTATATTTAGAGCACTTACGGAATAGAGAAGAAAAACCATAAGAAATTATTTCCTCAGCTGATATTTAACAGAGTTGTTATCTATATAGGTTATATAGGACGGGTGCCTATACAAAAGAAAAAAGATTCTACTAAAATAGATAAACAATTCATCTCTATCAACACAAAGAATCCTCGTTGCTTCTCCGGTGGACGCCTCCGGTGAGTTCTTCCGCCCTCCGGGCTTCCAGCTCCCAATCGGTCCGGAGCAAAACCACCAACATGGTGACCATACAAGAAAACTGCGCCGCCAGCAGCCCAAGCCAGAGGCCCTCAAAATCAAAACCGCCGAAAAAACTCAGCGCCACGGCCACCGGCATTCCGACGATGTAGAAACTGCTGAGGTTAATGTTGGCTCCTGTCTTCGGGCGCGCCGTCCCTCGTAGGACGCCGCACCCGGTGGTCTGCGGGCAGTTCCCGAGCTCGCAGAGGCCAATTATGGGCAGAACCAGAGTGGTGAGGGCAATTATGTCCTTATCCTGGGTGAACATCCTGGCCCAGACATTCCTGACGGAGATGGCGAAAAACAGGGCCGTGAATCCAAGAACGAAGCTGCAGGCGAGGCCCACAACGGCGGCGCGTTTGGCCTTTCCCGGCTCCCTTGCGCCAAGCTCATTCCCCACTCTGGTTGAGACGCTGAAGCTGAGAGAAGACGGGAAAATGTAGATCAAAGAGGTTGTCTGGATGAGAAGCCCCATCGACGCGACGGTGGCGGTCGGATTAACCAGCAGACCGCAGAGCAAGATCATGATCTCGTACCACCACCATTCAAGACAAACAGAGACGCAGCTGGGAATGGCCAAATCGAGTAAAGATTTCCACCCTTTCAGGCATTCAGTCGACAGAGCCTCCCATGTCTTCTTGTACACGCCGGAGATGAGGATGTAAACGATCAGAGAAGCGACGAGGTTGAAGTTCGTCCAAACCCCACTGAGCGCCACCCCTTTCGCGCCCATACCCATCTTGATCACAAGAAAGTAATTGATGGGGACGTGGAGGATGATCGAGAGGGCGGCGCAGAATGTCAGGGGCAGAGTGATGGATTGGGTCCTCAGGTAAATTCTCAGAGGATGAAGAAAAGATTGGGCGATAAGATCGGGAATGGAGTACAACAGGTAAGACTGAGCCGCGGCGGCGATCGCCGCATCTTGGCCGCAGAAAAGAAGGATCTTTTTAATGTTGACCCAGAGGAAACCTATGGGCAGAGAGATCAAGAGAAGCAAAAGAACCGCCCTTTGTAAGGTCAATCCGAGGAGGTTGTACTTCTTGGCCCCGAAAGCCTGGCCGCAAATGGGCTCCATACCCATGGCCAGGCCGGAAAGAATGGAGTAGCCGGTGATGTTGGCGAAGCCCAATGCGAGGGAGCCGCCGGCGAGGGAGAGGCCGCCGAGGCGGCCGAGGAAGAGCATGGAGATCATGGAACGGGAGTAGAGGAGGAGGCCGGTGAGGATCATGGGGAGGGCTATTCTGGCTATAGATTCTGCTTCTTTGACGACAAGGGAGAGAGAAACGGTCTTCTCTTGCCGGGGTTTTGACATGAGCAGAGGGAGAGAAAGCATGTTGGTTTTGTCGGTGGCGGTTGACTGGAATTTGTGGTCATCATACGACGATTCCACGGCCACCTCCGCCGCCGCCGCCGTTTTTTCGTCGCTGGTGGTTCGGGGGCAGAGAGCGGAGGCGGGTTCTGTATTAGCTTTACACATTCTGATCGAATGGTTGGTTTTCCTTGTGCAGAATTTTATGAAGACTTGGACTGAAATTCCAATCCCAATCCCAGCACGCGTTCTTGGACTGAATTTCTTTGGGTTTTTCTGAAGAGGAAGAAGGATGGTGTTTAAAGAGGGAAGAGGGGAGGCGGGCTTTTATAGAGGGGAAGTGGAGGACGACCCCCTAAAAGCTGCAACTGTTGAAATTTTGTCCCGTTTTTGGTATCATGTGGTAGCGGATTAGACCCGCCTGCCTCTCACACTCTCACCTCATCTATTATTCTCTGTTTCATTTCAGAAATAAATTCTCCAAATAAGGAAAAATATAAACATTTCTGTTTTGTGTTGAGCTTTTCCAAATGCCAAAAGAGTGAAAAAATAAAGTAGATAATGATTGTTCGATTTACTAAGAACATGTTAGGATGTTTTATTTTAGACTCAAATCTGGCCTGATCTGGTAGTGTGTATTCTATAACTATGGAAGTCTGGTCTGGATTGATCTGGTCTGACCTGATCTGGTCTGGGATGGAAACCAATCAAAAAGAAAACGGCCTTACTCTGTCCTAAAATAATTTCTAATTTCTTCAAAAAAAATTATTTAATTGTGTTTGATATGATCTTGTCTGGTTTTGTGTGTTGAGGGAATGTTCTATGTATGTTTTATAATTATTGAACTGTTTTCCGATTTGTTTAAATGTAGTCTGATATAGTACTATCTGTTCTGAGACTGAAATCAGTCTAATTGAAAGCATCCTTAGTCGATACATTCTTGTTATATGATTTTATCTATGAGTTTGAGTGACAATACTTTGGTATCATTTCAACTATTTTTTTGTAATTCAATAAAATACGTACTTGGTAAATATGTAAACTTTCATATGGAGTTAATATTACTTGGAAAAATTGATTTATATGGCAAGTCAACTGTAAACAAATATTTTTACATCCTTAGGACAGGAGGAATATGTTTTAGTTTTATTTGTGAAAAAACATTCTCCTTATTGAGCAGTATGTAGGTTGCATGTATAAATTTTATACTCCCTCCCTCCCAAATTGTTTTGAAATGTCAAACATTTTTTTGGTCAACCAATACAAAAAGTCAATGTTCCATATCGATAATTAATTACATTTTTAATAATTAAAATTTATATATATTCAGAAACTATATTAAAATCTCTTCAAAGTTGTAAACTCCAAATTAGAATATTATTAAAAATTGACATCCTAATTAAGCAAATGAAATGAAATTGTTTGACGAAGAAACGTTTTTTAAGTCTTAAAGCAATATTGTGGAGTAATTAACGAGGAAGAATGAGTGAAATGTACGAAAATAGATAAAGTGGAAGATGAAAAGTAAGGCCATTTTGTTCTTCTAATATACTCGTATTTGAGATTGTCAAAATGACAGTGGATGAAACAATTAAAGTTTCATAAAAATAAAGCTGAGCATTTAAAAAATGAGAATTATTTTCCCACGGAATATTTTAAATCGTGCTTAAAGGTGGCGGTATGGTTTGATGTCACTTTTAATTAAGAATAATTTCAACTTCATGTGTCTAAAAGTTATCTTTGAAGAAAAAGAACTTATCAAGATATATAAAACCTGCGAACATTACAAAAATAAAATCAAGCAATCTCAGGATAAAAAATCCCTATAATCAGATTTTGAAAGCTATCACTGAAAATTTTTTATAATCACGCATCAAGTAATGGTCATTCTGATGCCTGTATTGAGTCTTTTTTATCTTCATTTACCTTTGGAAAATGACATTTAAGTAAAAAATGACGATTGGACCCTTTTTAACATTTTAATCGGTGAAAGCGCTAAACCATGTTGTTTGCAAAATGGTTGTTCGGTTATAGCATCTTTGGTCGGAACTGTTGAAATGAAAACACTGAATACCGATTAAACATCTTTGAAATGCGACATTATTTCCTAACTGCTACGCGTAACAACTAAATTACTAAACATCTTTTTGGTATCCACTAACTCATTTCGCTAGTCAAACTCGCTGAATAAATCCGCTATCAATAATCCACTAATCGCTAATTGCCAATGCAAACAGATATCTCATTTTTTATTATTCCGTGTCTCTATGAGCCCGTTTGGTTGGACTCTTTTTTCAGGCTTATCAGCCAGTTTTTTCACCAAACACGTAACTTTTCATTTCGCGCGCTGAATTGTGTAATAATAAGAAAAGATAAGATTGGTGTTACTTTTCTGTTTGTATTGGCTGAAGTTATTGTAGAAGATCATTTTAGCTATTTTTGCATATAATTTTTTATTTTATTTATTAATAAAAATTATTTTAAATATAATTTTTTTTATAAATCAATAGAATTAGCTAATACAGCCACTTCAACTAGAACTTAATAAATTTCAGCATAACCAACCAATTCAGCCAATTTCAGTGTTACCAAACAGGCTCTACATGTCAAGTTGGTTGCGCCTATTGGTTTAAGATTTTATTTATTTGACAGGTAGAGTCACCGTTTGTTGCACGGTTGATTAAGAAGAAGTGTATCAAATGGATTTGTTGTGTCTCAACTTCAACAATTCTCTCACTAAAAAATACAATGTAGTATTGTAGTACATATATGATATCGTGTTTGAATATACTACTTTTCATGATCATCAAACTCTTAATTTCTCCCATTGAGGCATTAATAGTTCACCCCCTCTTGTATTACCACCATTGTAAAATACAGGGATGATTGACTATCGTACAAGTGAGAATGATGGTTTCGTTGACCCAAGGGTAGCAGAAACTGAGAGAGAGTCGAAAATAAACTAACTGTAGATTGAGTGTAAAATTTATGCAGCGTAAAAGTAAGCTAGAGTGTAGAAATGGTGACCCCTCTCACGAGTTGGAAGGTGATATATAAAGTGTAAAACAAATACTTGGGTAATAAGTAAAATCAACTAGTCTAATAGAGTAGTGACACATGTAATGGAATGCATAGGGAAAGCTACACATGTAAGTCTGGAAGCTTTTGTGTAAAACCGTCTGAGGTGACGTCAGCCCTAGACAACTGTTATGTTGATGATGTAATCCCAGGAGTAAGTGGAATCGAAGTGCTGAAATCACTAAGTCCACAATCTTCATACGAGGTCTCAAACTATGTGATAGAGGTCGACCTCAGGTGTAATGTGTTTTTGTCAGGAGCAGGGTGACCTTAGCTCGCGATGTGAAGCATCGTTGCTCTTGTTGACCCTTTGACTTTGTAAGGTACTAATTGCCTTTAAGCTCGGCTATAGTGCTGGAATTGGCCCTAACCTTCGCGAGGGACGACCTCGACCTCGGATGTAGTTTTGGACTTGTCTAGATAACCTGAGAACTGGTTTTGGGCCCTACCTTAGTCTCGACGGGAATTGATTTAATGCACCCTAATGGTCTTTATACATAAATATTCATACACCATACATATATGAGAATATACTCAATCAGAAGCATTTGTGTCAGTTTTTACCATTTATGACATTCCAAATAAATTTAAATAAAAGTCAATATATATTGTCTAGTTTATAAAAAAGAAACAAGTGATTCGCGAGGTCCAATTAGGAGCATGTCAAGATATGATGTTATTGACTCTTATCAAGTTAATACAGTGTAAATACAGATATCATAATTTATTGGGATAGAGTTGACTTCAACAAATAACCCGTTTATAGTTATTATGTTATTACGTCGAGGTGGTTGCACCTAACTCTTTGAGATTTTGTGTTTATGGCATGCAGGTTCACTGTACGAATTGATTTGGGGTGTTTCAACTTCACAACTGTCTCACTAAGAAATACGATATTCGTTATGAACTTATTACTTTTCATAAAATTCAAATTCCTAATTCTTTGATGAAGCGGTCATACTCCCATTCCTGAACCCCGATTGTGCGTGTTTGCGGGTTTCCGGATTAAATATGAGCAAAAGTCAAAGATGTTAGTGGATCAAGATGAAATAAATAGTTCATGTGGCCCAGCTTGTAACATTTATTAGTTAGATGTTGTTGGCTCTTACCAAAGTAATATGAAGTAAATGTATGTAAAGACCATACACCATTAACGTTTTCGAATGTAGTAGTTGACTTCAACAAATAACTCCTTTATAGTTAATTCATATCTATGTCAATTTAGTTGTGTGTAGCGTGTCTAAGATTTTATTTATTTGACCGCTTGAGTCACGATTGTTGCACGATTGATTAATAAGATATATATTAAATGCATTTGTTGTGTCTTAACTTCAATAACTATCTCATTAAAAAATATATGATATCTCTTATGAATATACTGCCTTTCATAATCATCAATATCTTTATTTCTCTTTGATGAGGCGGTCATTCTCCCCACTCTTGAACCACGATTGTGGCTGGTAGGGATGACCGACTGTAATACAAATAGGTTTGTTGAATTTGTCATGCATGTTTGTTGTTTTTCGAATTAAATTTGAAAAGTGTTCAACGATGTTTAGTCAATCAGGATGAAATAACTAGTTAATTTGACATAATTTGAAGTTGAACCTGCATTTATTAGTTAGATGTTGGATATTACCAACGTAATATGAAGTAAATGTAGATAATTGTTGGGGTGTAAGAGTTGACTTGAACATTACAGTGTATCTAGGTCAAGTTGGTTGCGCTAAACATGTTTAGGATTTTGTTTATTTGGCCGACGCAGTCACCGTTTGTTGCGCGATTGATTAACCAGTGTATCAAATGGTGGTGACTCAATTTCACAACTGTCTTGTTAAGAAATATACAATATTAGTTATGAATTTATTACTTTTCAAAAACACAAAACTCCTAATCTCTCTTATTGATGAACCAATCATTCGATTCGCCCCCCTCTGTAACCATCATTGTGGCATGTAAGGGTGACCAGCTGCCATATAACTAGGTTATCTGAGTCAGTTGTGCGTGTTTTTGAGTTTTCAGATTAAATATGAGAAGAAGTCAAAGATGTTAATGGATCAAGATGAAATGAATAGTTCATGTGGCCCAACTTGGAACATTTATTAGTTAGACGTTGTTGGCTCTTACCAAAGTAATATGAAGTAAATGTATGTACAGACCATAGACCATTAACTTTTTCGAATGTAGTAGTTGACTTCAACAAATAACTCATTTATGGTATTTATGTCTATGCCAATTTAGTTGTGTGTAGCGTGTTTAAGATTTTATTTTTGACCGCTTGAGTCACGGTTGTTGCACGGTTGATTAAGAAGATGTGTATTTAATGCATTTCTGGTGTCTTAACTTCAATATCTATGTAATAAGAAAATATATGATATCTCCTATGAATATATTGCCTTTCATAATCATCAATCTCCTTATTTCTCTTTGATGAAGCGGTCATTCTTCCCACTCCTGACCACGATTGTGACCGGTAGGGATGACTGACTGTCATACAAATAGGTTTGTTGAGGCTGTTATGCCTGCTTGTATTTTTCAGGATAAATTCAAAAAGCGTTTGAGGATGTTTAGTCGATCAGGATGAAATAAGTAGTTAATATGGCATAATTGAAGCAGAACCTGCATTTATTGGTTTGATGTTGTTGGATTTTAACAACGTAATATGAAGTAAATGTAGATAACTTTTGGGATGTAAGAGTTGACTTGAACAAATAAATCATATATGGTTATACTGTATCGTGGTCAAGTTGGTTCATTAAACATGTTTAGGATTTTATTTATTTTGCTGAGGCAGTCACTGTTTGTTGCGTGATTGATTACGAAGTGTATGAAATGGTGGTGACTCAATTTCATAACTGTCTGGTTAAGAAATATAAATATTGGTTATGAATTTATTAGTTTTGATAAACTTCAAACTCCTAATCTCTCTTATTGATGAACCGGTCATTCAATTCGCTCCCTCTGTAACCAGCATCGTGACATGTAAGGGTAACCGACTATCATATAACTAGGTTATCTGAGTCAGATGTGTGTGTTTGTGGGTTTCCAGATTAAATATGAGCAAAAGTCAAAGATATTAGTGGATCAAAATGAAATATATAGTTCATGTGGTCCAGCTTGGAGCATTTATTAGTTAGATGTTGTTGGCTCTTACCAAAGTAATATGAAGTAAATGTATGTAAAGACCATACACCATTAACGTTTTTGAATGTAGTAGTTGAGGTGGGAGAGCTCTTGGGGTGGGAGATTCCACCTTTTGGACCAACTTGAATGTAGTAGTTGACTTCAACAAATAACTCCTTTATGGTTATTTTATGTCTATGTCAATTTAGTTGTGTGTAGCATGTTTAAAATTTTATTTATTTGACGGGAGAACTATCAAATAAGCCCTCAAACTTACACAAAAAGTGCAAATAAGCCCTTTTATAGGATGCTCTGTCCGGTCATCGCCATTTGGGGCGGTTTCTGGTGGAAGTTTTTGATGAAATTTTTTGAGCATCTTCTTCATTAAGTCTAGTTTACCCATACCAAATTTCAGCTAAAACTTCAACCGTTAAGGCACTCAAATGAGTTTCTGAAATATATTGTGTTGTTTAACTACACAGTTATTTTCAAAGATTCATTTGAGTGCCTTCTCGATTGAATATTTAGCTGAAATTTGGTATGAGTAAACTGGACTTAATTAATAATATGTTCAAAATATTGCATCAAAAAATTCCACCGGGAACCGCCCCAAATGGCGACGACCAGATAGAGCCTCTTATAAGAGGGCTTATTTGCAATTTTTATGTAAGTTCGAGGGCGTATTTGATAGTTCTCCCGGTGCATCAAAAAATTCCACCGGGAACTGCCCCAAATTGACCTCTTGAGTCACGGTTGTTGCACGAGTAATTCAGAAGATATATATATATATATATATATATATATATATTAAATGCATTTGTTGTGTCTTAACTTCAATAACTATCTCATTAAAAAATATATGACATCCCTTAGGGCATCCTCATTGGGAGGATTATTACAAGATTAAATTGGTGACATGGTAGTTTTTTTAGAGAATTATCAATGAGTGACATAGATTATTTAATAGGATTATTTGCTACAATAATCTGGGATCAAAAAACTTTTCTTCTTCGTTCGTTCCAATTAAAACTTCCACTTTCCCTTTTTAGTAAAGAATTTGTGGTTCACAACATTTCTTACACATTTCTCTCTCCTCTCCACAACTCTCCACCACATAATACCCACTATCTTAAATTGTGTGCCAAACCTATTTGGAAGATAAAATAGGAACGAAGGTAGTATAATTTTACTAATATATAATCACAAAACTCCTAATTACTCTTATAGATGCACCGATCATTCGCCCCTATCCGGAATCACCACTATGGTGTATAGGGGTAATCTATTGTCATACAAAGTATGTTTGAGAGGGAAAAAAATACAAGTATATACGTTTCATTTGTGTTGCAGAAAACTAATTTATGTGCATAGAAATTGCATTATATACTAAAGTTACAGATATCTTCGTAAATAAAGATTCACACACACCAATGCATGGGTGCAAACAATTTTTTATATGTCACCTTAGTTTATAGACATTTATTAATTTTTTCAGTTTAATTTCTTTAAAGAGATAAATTTATATTTTAGGATGATGAAGACTATAACTGCAATGACTATTTTTGTCTCTGTTATTCTCTCCATCTCTGGTGATTAATCTTGAAAAAAGAAACATAATAGTGAAGTGTGAATAATTGAACACGCCAATGAAGGAAGATGGTTAAGATCGAAGATGATGAAGATGATCATGGTGATGAAAAATGACACAAGATGTTAAAGCTGAAAGATTGTCAACCGGGGAAGGTGATGAATATGCAAGATGGTGAAGATGATGAAGATGAAAGAAAGAAGCAAGAAGAAGAGTGAGTGGGAGAGGGAGGTAGAGAAGGGGGTCAAATTTGAACATGGGATAAAAATAGAACATATTTATCATATGTGCAAAATGTGCACGTGAAATGTGTCTAAATAGTATTTTTGAAACTAATGGTTCATTTACGTCTCGGTTAAATACAATTTAGGTCTTGTCAAAGTTGACTGCATTTCTTTAAACAGGCGATTTATTTTGAAAATTTTGTGCATCATTAAAAATAATAGTTTTTTTACTACCTTTATGGGTGATTTTGATGTTTTAACATTTATCACACACATTAGCGTTTCAAACGTATTAACGTTTCAATATGTAAGGACTACTATATCTGTAGTAATGTGTTTTGTCTTCTTATCATACTCTTACGATGGTAATACAGAATAAACCTAAAGACCATTATCTTACAAATTTCTATTGCTTTCAAACGTTGCACAAAATTTCAAAAGAACTTTCCTCTTCAAAAAGCTATAATCAAGGATGTTTTTACTTGGACTTTAATTCCTCCCAGACCAGACCAGACCAGTTCAGACCAGACCAAATTTGGATAGTTATAAAAATACAAAGAAACCAGACTAGACCAGACGAGTTCAGACCATACCAGACCAGCAAATTACAGTCCAAGTAAAAACATCACAAGATTGACACTACGTGAAATGTATTTAAGTGAGAGGAGTGAAAATATTGTGAACCAAACATTACTGCAGGACCGGCCAAGGGCATGGTTACGCAGCCCAACCGCACAAGGCTCAAAATTTTGAAGGGCCCAAAAAAAAGTATTAGTATTACTTCAGCCCATATTTACAAACCTTCCAGTTCCCGCGCCCAACTTCAAATGACGACTCCCAGACCCATTCTCACCCATCCGCGACCCAAACCTGCGCGGAACGAGAAATCAAGGAAGGCCGCTGAAGCCGAAGGAGGACCTACGCAAAGAAGGCTCGCACAACTCAACAACTGAAGCCGACATCCGCCACGAAGCGCCAGCGCCACCGCGTCGCCCACCGCACTCTGCCTCCACAGCTCCACAATCCGGTTAGTTTCTGATATTTAGCTTTTCCGATTTATTTGGTTTGCTAATTATTGTGAATTGTTGAATTGTTGAATTGTTGAATTATTTGTTGAATTGTTGAATCATTGAATTATTTTAATTGTTTATTTTCTGATTTCATGTTTATTGAATTGTTCCATTGTTGTTATTTGTTGATTTTTTGCAGTTAAAGTAAATGATTATTTGAATTGATAATAAATGTGTAAATGTGTTTAACAACTAAAATTTAAGAAAGTGTTATAAATATATTATTAGGTAACTTCAGGTTCATATATTATAATCAGGGCCGACCCTGAGCATGACTCTTTTTAAATAAAATGTAAGTTATTAATAACTACTTTTATTTTTATCATTACGTTTATTAGTAACTTGTATTTACACACAATTTACTTCTGTTGCAACTTCAAAAAAAGGCCCAAATTTTATTGTTGCACATGATCTCCATTTTCTTGGGACCGGTCCTGCATTACTCTCATTGACTTTAGAATGACGGTAGAAAATAGTTAACACACTACACGGTGTTTGAGGCCCCCAAATATTATACCCCGTACCCCATGCTACATATTAGGATGTTTTCCTTTCGACTGAAATTTGTTGGTCAGGTTTGGTTTGGTTTGGTTTGGTTTGGTCTGAACTGGTTTGGTCTGGTGTGGTAAATGTCTAGACTCTATGTATTTTATAACTATGGAAGTTTGGTCTAGTCTGGCCTGAGACTGAAAACATTCCAAAAGAAAATATCCTTATTAATTATAGGCGATACTTTGGTATTTCAATTCGTACTTGATTAAATATTATTACATCCGTCCTACTAACAATAGAACATGAGAAGATGTTGCATTATTAAGAAAAAAGAGTTGTTGACCAGGTGCTTATTGCTCAAGAGATGGTTCACAGTATTGACAAAAAAGTAAGGGGATCTAATTTGGTGGTTAAATTAGATATGGCCAAAACTTTTGAGAAATTATCTTGGAAGTTTTTATCTGATATCCTCTTGAAGTTTGGTTTCTCTACTATGTTTGTGAAGCTGATATTGAATAATCTTCAAGCTACTAATCTTTCTGTTTTGTTTAATGGATCTCCTTATGGGTTCTTTAAGCCTAGCAGGGGGTTAAACAAGGGGGCCCCTTATCTCCTTTTTTGTTCATTATAGCTTATGAGGCCTTTTCAAGGAGTATTTTACAGCTATTGGACCAAAGGAAAATTAAGCTTTACTGGACGGGGACCTCTGGTTTTCCTATTTCTCACCTAGGGTTTGCTGATGATCTACTTGTTTTTCTAAATGGAGATTCAAGATCTATTTGAATTTTAACAAATTTCTGAAGGATTACCAAAACTCTTCTGGGCAGACGGTCAATATGGATAAAAGTTTATTCTTGTGTAGCAAAAACGCATTAAGAAGAGTCAACCAAATTAAGCAGCTCTTGGGCATGAAAAGAGCTAATCTTTCTATCAGATATTTGGGAGTCAACCTACACAAAGGGGTTAAAAGATTTCAGTATTGTGGCCAGATTATTAATCGATTTGAGAAGAAGCTTACTACTTGGAATCAAAAAGAACTTATCTCGGGGGGGGGGGGGGGGGGGATTGATCTTAATTAAACATGTCATTAATTCCATTCCTTTGCAGTTTTAGCTGTTGACACCTTACCCAAGAGAGTTATCAAAATCCTCAATAGCAAGATGACTTCTTTCCTTTGGGGATCATCTGGAGATAAAGAAAAAATTTAATTGGATAAATTGGGATCATTTATGCTACCCTATTGAAGAGGGGGGGGGGGGGTATCAGGTCCCTTACTCGTATTGAAAAAGCATTTACTCTCAAACTTTGGCAGAAATGGAAAATTGGTGAGTCTATTTGAGCTGATTTTGTGAAAAAGAGATATGATAGAACAAAAATGATACCTAAAATTTCTGAATCTTCAATCTGGAGAAGGATATGTCACATCCATAACTTTGCTTCCTCTTTGTTCTCTCAATCTCCTACTGGCATTACTATCTGGAATGAGGAAACAAATGGTGAGTTCTCATTGAAATCTGCTTACAATGGAGTGAGGAATCAACTCTTACCAACCTTTTCTTTCAAACATCTCTGGAATCCAAGAAAGGAGCTTAAGATCACACTACTGCAATGGAAGATTATCAAAGATATACTGCCTTTCCCAGATAAGTTAAATCATTTTCACATTATGCTCAACCCATCTATTTGCCCTATTTGCAGGAATAGCAGTGCCTCTTTGGATCATGTTTTTTATAAATGCAAAAGGGTGAGGCCTATATGGGTTTATTTTATGAACCTACTGGGTATTCCTGTACCTATGGAAGCTTCCTATATTAGTCAGATGTTCAGCATTTGCTGGCTCAGAGCAAGTTGATCTCTAGATTTGCTGGATATTTTCAAACATAATATTTATGGGATTATTTCCTGGCATATTTGGAAAGTGTACTCAAATCATCAGTGGGGAGAGGGGAATGCAAATTTATCTACTGAAGAAATCATCATTTCTATTAAACACTACACACAGACATGGGCTCAGTCACTGAAGAGGGTTAAAGTTCATTCAGTAGATAAGATTCTGTATGATGAACACCTTATTCGAAATGATTTTTGTAGTAAGAATTACAATATGCAGATCTTAAAATGGCGTAAACCTATTGGGATGATGAAACTAAATACTGATGCTCGTTACTTATCTGGTCTGGCATCGGGAGGCATGATTATGAGAAGTCGAAGTGGTCATCTTGTTCGTGCAGCTAGCTTTGACGTTGAGGCTTCATCAGCACTTGAAACCGAACTTCAGGCCATTTCACGAGCTATTAGGTTGGCGGTAAGTGAGGGCTACAACGACTTCGAAGTTGAAACGGATTCGGCCATGGCGGTTAGCTTTCTCCTGGATCCTGATGTCCAAAGATGGAGAACCCTAATTCAGGAAACTATGCAGGTTGCGAATAGGAAAGGTCTTTCCTTTCGACATGCCCACCGGGAAGTTAATGGGGCCGCTCATTTCTTGGCCCAATTTCACTCGGGCCCAATACAAGAATTTACCAGCCCAGATAGTTTACCTTTGATGGCAAAGCGGGCCTAATTTATGGATTTATTTGGTATTGCTTCGTTACGTCTTCATTAATTTTTCGTCTGTATTTCCCGAGTCGGTCTAGTCTCCCTGGTTTTTTTTCATGGGTTTGTTCTTTCTTGTTGAAGAGGTTTTGGCCCAGTCCCCCTCTTTCTTTGTAATCCACCATGCTTTAATAAAATTTTGGTATCTCACTCCCGGCATTTACCCCACTGATTTTGCTGGTTTGCCTTTCGGGATAAAAAAAAGAAAAAGAAAAGTGAGTTGATGTGATTATTATTAAATTGATGAAGTTAGAGTAGAGTAAGAATGAAATAGAACCACATAAATTTTACCAAATTTGATATGAGACACTGATGGATAGTCTACCCGGGGGTATATATCCGAAGGGTTATTGCTGGGAATAACTTAGAGAGAAGTCAAAGCAAGTAAATGTAGAGAGAGAGTGTATTATAAATGTGGAGTGTTTGCAGCGTGGTTACAAATGGGGAAATGGGGTGCTATTTATAGTAGCAATAAATGCCGGGCAGGGACACGTGTCAAGCGCCTATTGGCCGAGGGGTCACCTCAACTGGTTGGCGTTGGCAGCCGCATGTGGCCGCATTTAATGCGGCTGTTGGATGGGACGTCTGTACAGGGTACGGTGATCTGTACGCATGTGAGGCGAATATCATGTCGGGAGAGGTGCCCTCGGCTGCAGAGGGCTAGCCGAGGGCTCTTAGTGCCGAGGACCCCTGAGTGCCGAGGGCTCCAGGTGCCGAGGGCTACTGTTTTCGCCGTTTTCTCCCAGTTTCTTAGTTTGCCTGGAAAACCCATTTTGTGAGAGTTTAGAGCCTTCGGCCAGGGGTCCGAGGGCACCCCTGGTGCGTATTGCGGGCTGCTTGGTACTCTGGGCGCCGTGATTTGGGCCTGGTGGGCCTGTTGGGCCTTCATTGGTGTAGTAGGAGTCTGTGGGCCGGGTGTTCCCGGGCCATATACTCCATCAGGAGTCCCTCACTCCTTTTGGCGAAAGGTATTTGAGGGAAAAGGAGTAATTTGTGCTTGCCCTTTGATGTTGTCCTGTCGTGATCTCAGAAGTTGATGAGGAGTTGTTGCTTTTATGTCCCTGCCGAAGGTAGTCCCTCAGTTACCCACATGTCGGGACTTGAGGGCTTGCTTTGTTGTTTGTTGGAATTTCACTAATTTTGTAATTTAATGATTTTCCCGAGGGGGTCCTCCAGTCCCCCACTCCTTGAGGCACTTGTAAAGTGGTAAAAAAGAGTAGAGTAGTTGCGTTGCTGTTGTGGGCCGAAGGCTGACGCTTTTCGTTTCATTTTGGGGGGATGCCTCGTTAAAAACCTCATTAGAAAAAACCTTGTGGGAAAAAATCCTAATGAGGGAAAAAGAGTGCACCGGATTCCCCCAATGATGAATCGAAAATGTCAAACCTTGGTCAAAAATGGAGAATAACGGTAATGCCGAGGGCTCTTCTTCTTCTGAGGGCTCATGTGTTGATTAGCCGAAGGCTTGCTGTTGATGTCCTGGGGGTGCCGAAGGGGAGCCCCTCAATCCGGGGATCGAGGGCCTGCTGGATGAGGGCAGCAGTGGAGTTGTTACCGGGGGGTCCACTGTTTGTTGATTAGTTGGTGATGAAGATACCCGAGGGCTCCCATTACCTGTGTGCCATGGGCTACCCGGTTTTGTAGTGATGAGGGAGAATCCCCGAGGGGTGTCCTGATATGAAGCCTTGGGTTTCTGAAGGAGTGATCCCGAAGGCGTCTGTTATGTGCTGTGTGGGGCACAACCCGGGGGCGTCTCTGGGTAAGTGTACCCGGAGGCTCTCCTTGACGAAGTGGAGTGAAGTAGAAAACCCGGGGGCTTCCAGAATATAGTCGTTGGAAATATATCCGTTGGAATATGTAACGTCAGGATATAGCCGTTGGGGGGGGTACACGTGGCGCGTGACGGTTGGCTGCCCGTGGGCGGCGTCACCGGTTGGGTGAAAACACGGTGCGTAATGATGACGGTCCGTCCGGAGGCCCGGTTTCCGGACCCAAGCCCGGATTCCAGCGCCTATAAATACCCCAAGGCCAGGCATTCCTCCGTGTGCGAAAACCTTGTTAGCGAAGCTCTGCCAATTTTTCTAGAGAGAGAAACAGCAGCCCTCGGTTGAATCCTCTGTTCCTAAGGTCAGTTCTCCACTTGCCCTTCACCTCTTAGCTACTTGTATTGTGCCCTTAGGCTAGGAGATAGAATATTTAGAAAACACTAGCGTCTACGAGCCTTCGAACTAGAGTCAGAATGTTGTCCCAGAGTGATTCTCAAGATATCTCGGGGGCGCCCTCGATGGAGGATGAAGTCCTCTCGGACGTGGAGTCCTCAAGTGCACAGTCTTCGGTGGGACAGGATGCCGTCGTTGCCCTGGAGTTGCAGAAAGCCCTCGTAGCTGAGGCGGAAGCCGAGGGCTTCGAGTAAGAATGTGAGGACGAAGAGTTGGCCCTCGCCTGGCAAGCAGCTGAAGAGGAGGCACAAAGAGAAAGCGCGAGGGTCACCGTTGCTGTGCTCCCCCCTCGGGGTGCCGGTGAGGCCAGCACCTCTCGGCCGCTGGACGCAGTTCCCATCCGGGTGGCCCCCGGAAAGAAGAAAGCTAAGGTAGCTGTTCCCAAGAAAAAGGGGAGCGTCGCAGATCAAGGGAAGCCCCTCGATATGCCCGAGGGGTACTCCTATCTCAACACCGCCGCATTGAAGATCAAGTCGAAGGTTGATGCGGCGGACATCTATGTCACCCAGCTTCACGTGGGCCCCTCGGCCATCGTGGTGACACCGGGTCCGGATGACGTCCTCTCCCGGGCTCCCGAGGGGTGCATTGCGGTGCACGTTCTCTCGGTATCCATGGGGCTCCGCTTCCCCCTGCACCCCTTCCTCCGGGAGTACCTTCGGTTCGTGGGTCTGGTTCCCTGCAAGCTGACCCCGAACAACCATTGTTACATTACTGGCTTCCTCCAGCTCTGCAAGTCTCGGGGGGTGACGCCTAGCCTGGACCTCTTCTTCCAGAGCTTCAACTTGTGCCGAGGGGGGCACGCGAATGCCGAGGGATTCGCCAATTTGCACCAGGTGTCCATGTTCAAACTCTTCACTGAGGCGCCCTCCTCGAACAAGGGGTGGAAGGACCGGTGGTGCTATGTGAAGTTAGCCGAGAGCCCCGTCCTGAGGGAGCTACGTGACCGCTTCAGGAGGCACGAGAAGAGGAGGAGCGCCGCCCTCGAGAAAGATGGCAGGATTCTGGCCATGATCCCGGAGGGCCGGGACAAGAATATCACCATCAAGGAGTGCACCAAAGAAGCAGATCTCTACACCCTCGGGTTCCGGCGGTACCGGTTCCTGGGGGAAACAGACGAGAAGTTCCCAGTGTTTGAGGGAGCCTCCGGAGGTAGTGGCTGAGGGCATTCTCACCCTCATATCTTAGCACGTTATTTACTTGCGTCGTTTATTCTTTTATGCCACTTATTAGTGACCCCTCGATCCTAACCCGTCATTGTTTTGCAGGTATTCCAGTAAACATGATGAACGTCAAAGGCCTCGCCCGACTCAAGAACAAACCGGCCAAGGATCCGAAGGGGCCGGACGCTGGCGGCCAAAAGCCCGTCGGTGCGCCTCCCAAGAAGCCCGAGGGCGATGCTGTTGCGGCGAAGAGGAAGCCGTCGGCAAAGGAGCCCCCCCAGGCCCCCAAGAAATCGAAGAAGGGGGACGCCACGAAGGATGACCCCCCGGTGGTGATTGTAGATGACCCTCCGGAGATGCCGATGGCGCAGGTGCTGAGGGGTGCCCGGGAGCCATCTGTCGAGGTCCTCACGCTCTCCCTTCCGGGGCCCAATGTACAGGACTTAGAAAATTTTCGCAAGTGTAGCATGTCATGTAGCCTTCGGCTACTGTGGAGCCCCAACTGGAATGTTGATTAGGCCGGGGGGCAATTGTTTAGGACTTAGAAAATTTTGCTCAGTGTTGATTCCTTGTGTACTGTAGCCTTCGATTGATAGATAGCCTTCGGCTATTAGGTCCCTTGAGATGAGGGTGAAATATGCAGGACTTAGAAAGATTTCTAAGTGTAGATTTTCCCTTGGGAGCCTTCGGGATATGGCATCCCTTCTTGATGTATAAGTAGTTGACCAGCGGAAAAATATGTAGGACTTAGAATAATTTCTAAGTGTAGATTTTCCCTTGGGAGCCTTCGGGATATGGCATCCCTTGTTGATGTATAGCCTTCGACTGTCATATTCATTTAGCTGTAATATTGATTGAGCCGGGGGCCCATCTTTAGGACTTAGAATTTTTTTTTTGCAAGTGTTGTTGTATCGCATAGCCTTCGGCTATCATATTCCCTTGGCTGTAATATTGATTGGGCCGGGGGCCCACTCTTTAGGACTTAGAATTTTTTCCAAGTGCTGCTTCCTTGTGTCGCCTTCGGGTGATAGGTGCCCTCTGACTCTGCATCACTTTTGCGAGATGCCCGGGGGTTACTCATTTAGGACTTAGAATATTTTCTAAGCGTAAATTGTTGTTGAGCTTCCGGATGTAGATCTCTCCGGGTATATGAATAGGACCCTTCGGGTGATCGTGAGGCCCTTGTGTTGTATGAGTCTTTGGCCGAGGGCCAAATATGTGGGGCTAAGCAAAATTTCACAGAGTGTCGTAGATGTTGAACCTTCGGTCAGTGTGGAGTCTGTCCGAGGGGCAAATATTTGGGAATAGTCCCCCTCGGTTGGCTTTTGATGATTTGTAATATATGCCTTCGGTTGTCTGGTGATATATTAGCCTCCGGTTGCTGTCATTTTCCAAAAGTGTGGACTTAGGAAAAGTGTGGAATCCTGTTGTTGTGAAGAAAGCCAATGAGGAGCGTGTGCCCTCGGCACACACTTTGAAAAGTTGTAGAGTTTGACTTAGCCAGTTGTGTCCCTTGTAATGGGGTAGGGGCCCTCGGTATTAGTGCGTAGTAGATGCCTTCGGTGTTTGTTCGAGTAGTATCCTTCGGGAAATAGGAGTCTTCAAATACCGGAGGTGTTCCCGTGGGGAGCCCTCGGCATGTTGTGATCTGTTGGAGTGTACTCTTCGATTTCTCGCTGAGTCTACTCCGCTTCACCCCCTCTTTTTTTTTTTTTTTTTGGTTGGTGGTGAAGGGAAGGCATCAAGAAACTTGGTTTCTTGGTAAGGCTGGGCCTATTAGGAGAGCATCAGAATACACCAATGGCTCTCCTCCCTCGGGTTAACCTTCCGAGTTCCGAGGGGATCGAGGGTCGTTTCCTGGGCACAAGATATGGTGGTCCGTAACCTGCCTCCCCTTGGGGGATGGCGCGGAAAGCGCCTCATTTTTTAAAGTCGTCCCCTCGGCGCTGGACATAGTCCGTGGCCTGCCACACCCTTGGGGTGGTGGCGCGGGGAGCGTTTCGGTTTGGAAGTCGAATCCTGGGCATTTCTCGTGCCTTTCATACCCTTGGGGTGATGACGCGGATAGCGTTCCGTTTTTGAAAGTCGAATCCTGGGCATTTCTCATGCCTGTCATACCCTGGGGGTAGTGACGCGAAAAGCGTTTCAAGGAAGGGTTTTCATTTGCACACTAGTTGCAAATGGCCGGGGGCACTACGTGCCACCGGCACCGATGGTGGCGCCTTCGGTATATGCGTCCTCGTGGGGTACGGCTTCTAGAAACAACACTTGGTGTTAGTTTCGATGTGTAGCCCCCGGTACTTGGTACCGAGGGGTCTTCTGTAGGAACACTTGGTGTTCTCTTTTGTTGCAGTTGATGGAGGTGTCTACCCTCGGTACTTGGTACCGAAGGGTCTTCAAATGAAACACTTGGTGTTCTGATTGGAGTGTTTGGTGCCGGAGGGGTCCTCGGAGGGAACACTTGGTGTTTCCCAACAGATGTTTGGAAGCTGATAGGAGAGCATATCCCTGGCACTGGGTGCCGAGGGGTCTTCTTTGAAACATTTGGTGTTTTTCTTCGTTTCGATGTTTGATGATGGAGGTGTACCCTAGGCACTGGATGCCGAAGGGTCTTCTGTAGGAACACTTGGTGTTCTTATTTTTCTTTTTTGATGTTGGAGGTGGGGATGTACCCTCGGCACTGGGTGCCGAAGGGAAATGAAACACATGGCGTTCCTTGTTGTTGGTGATAGGAGTTCCCTCCCTCGGTACTTGGTACCGAGGGGTCTTGTGTGAAAACACGTGGTGTTCTCCTGTTGTTGTAGGTGTTGATGGTGTCCGCCCTCGGCACTTGGTGCCGGAGAGGGTTCTTCTCGTGGTGAGGCCTGGGGCCTGTAGTCAGTATGAGGGCTTGGCGTTTCGAATGTGTCTTCATTCCTCAAAAGTGGAGGCCTTGGGCCAAAGGGTAGTACATTCATTAGTTATGAGGGCTTGGCCGCTCTTACATTATTAGTAAAATTTAACTAAATGGTGTACATTCCAGTGCCTAGGGACCTCTTTCCCGTTAGGGCGTTTTAGCTTATAAGTCCCAGGTTTGATGATGGCTGCTATGATGTAGGGGCCTTCGAATTATGGTGCCATTTTTCCTCCCTCGGTTGGTTGGCTGGTTTCCCTCCTCCGGAGGACGTAGTCTCCCACTTGAAATTCTCGGGTGCGAACTTTGGCGTCGATGTAGCTTTTGACTTGCCTTCGATAATTTTCTGCCCGGATGAAGGCCTGCTCCCGGCATTCTGAAATGAGGTGGAGGTCGAGGGCCATGTTGCTGTCGTTGACCTCGGGGTCATACTGGATCACCCTTCGGGTGGGAAGGGTGACTTCCGTAGGAGCTTTGGCTTCAAAACTGTAGCAGAGGGAGAAGGGTGTTTCACCTGTTGCTCGCCGAGGGGTGGTGCGGTAGGCCCAAAGGATGTTGTGGAGTTCTTCCACCCAGCCACCACCCTCGGCCTCTAGCTTCTTTTTGAGGCCCTCGAGCAAGGTCCGATTGGCATTCTCTACTTGCCCGTTGCCTTGAGGGTAGGCAACGGAGGAGAAGGTGTGTTTGATGCCCCACGCCTCCAGAAGGGCACAGAAGGGGGCTGCCTCAAATTGTGTTCCGTTGTCGGAGATGATCTGCTGGGGGACGCCAAACCTTGTGAGGATGTTCTTGAGGACGAAGTGACGACACTTCGCCTCTGTGATACTGGCGAGGGGCTCAGCCTCCACCCACTTGGTAAAGTAGTCGATGGCCACAATGATGTACCTGTTGTTGGAGGTACCCCTCGGCAGAGGGCCCACAAGGTCTATCCCCCATCGAGAAAAGGGGACGGATGTGGTGATGGGGGCATAGTTGACCGCTGGCCTGCCGGGGGCTTTCTGGAAATGTTGACATGCGATGCACCTTCGGGCAAGGTCAGCGCAATCTCTGGCCATGGTCGGCCAAAAATAGCCCTGGAGAATGAGCCTTCGGGACATGGAGAAGGGTCCCTGGTGAGCTGAGCAAGTGCCACTGTGCACTTCCTCCATTGCGACCTCGGCTTCATCTTGATGAAGGCACCGAAGTAGCGTGCCATTGTAAGATCGTTTGTTGAGCCTTCCATCTTCGATGGTGTAGCTAGGAGCCCTCAGTTTTGCCAGTTTAGCGCGGGTCTCATTCTCGGGTAGCTGCCCCGTGGAGATGAAGGCGGTGATATCCGAGATCCAATCCTCTTGGCGTTGTTGTATGTTCATGACGGGACTTGCATGGATACTTGAGAGGCTGAGTTCCTCAATTTTGGCAATTTTGGAGATGTGCTCGGGGGACTCGGCCGAGAGCTTAGATAATATGTCGGCCTCGGAGTTCTGAGCCCTCGGTATTTGAGTGAGAGAGTGTGCCTCAAATACCTTAAGCAACTCCTTGGCCGCTTCCTTGTACTGTTTCATTCTTCCCTCCTTGGCCTCATATTCCTCGGAGATTTGGCCAACGACCAACTTGGAGTCGCATTTGATGTGGATCTGCCGAGCCCTCATGTTGGCAGCCAGCCGAAGGCCACATAGGAGGGCCTCATATTCGGCCTCGTTGTTGGAGACTTTGAAGGAGAAGCGGATTGCATAGTAGGCTCTGAAGCCCTCGGGAGTAATGAGGACTACCCCTCCCCCGCATGCTTTGGTCGCGGAGGAGCCGTCGGTGTAGAGGGTCCACCAATCGTCCGAGGTAGCCGAGGGCTCCCCGTCCATGGCTGCCCTTGCGGTACACTCCGTCACAAAGTCCGCCAGGGCTTGGCCCTTGATGGCAGGCCTCGGACGGATGTCAATGTTGTACTGGCTCAAGAAGATAGCCCATTTCACCATGCGGGAGGAGCTGGTGGGGCTCCTCATGAGGGCGCCGAGGGGTTGATGAGTGAGTACCTGAACCGGGTGAGCTTGAAAGTAGTGACTCAACTTCTTGACAATCCAAATGATGGCCAACACCGTTTTTTCCACAGGGGAGTACCTGAGCTCGGCCTCCCTTAGGGTCTTGCTGACGTAGAAGATGGCATGTTGGATGTCGTCTTCCTCCCGGATGAGCACAGAGCTGATGGCCGCCGGGCTGACCCCAAGGTAAAGGTAGAGGGTCTCCCCTACCTTGGGTTTGGAGAGCACAGGAGGTGAAGATAGATATCGCTTGAGTTCTTCGAAAGCCCCCTGGCATTCCGGAGTCCACAGAAAGCCAGCCGTCTTCCTCATGATCTGGAAGAAGGGTAGAGATTTCTCCGCTGATTTAGATAAAAAGCGGTTGAGGGCTGCCAGGCGGCCCGTCAACCGTTGAACTTCCTTCACATTGCGTGGGGGCTCCATGTTGATGATGGCCTGGATCTTCTCGGGATTGGCCTCAATACCCCTTCGTCTCACTATGTAGCCCAAGAACTTGCCCCCTTGGACGCCGAAGGTGCACTTCTTCGGGTTTAGCCGAAGGTTGAACTATTGCATGATGGCGAAGATTTCCCGGAGGTCGTCAGCATGGCTGAAAGATTGTTTGCTCTTGACGATCATGTCGTCGACATAGGCCTCCATGGTGCGCCCTAGGACGGCTTGAAAGACCCGGGCCACCATCCGAGTGTAGGTGGCCCCCGAGTTCTTTAGGCCGAAGGCCATTACTAGGTAGCAGAAGATGCCCTCGGGAGTCATGAAGGCAGTTTTTTCGGCGTCTTCCTCGTGCATGAAAATTTGGTGATACCCTCGGAAGGCATCGAGGAAGGACATGATCGCACACCCTGCGGTCTCATCCACCAGTTGTTCAATATTCGGTAGAGGGAATGGATCCATAGGGCACACCTTGTTGAGATCGGTGTAATCCACGCACATGCGGAAGGTAGGGGGCTTCTGTGCGAGGACCACATTCGCTAGCCATGAGGGATATTTCACCTCCTTGATGTGCTTAATAGAGAGGAGCATGGCGACCTCCTTCTTCACAAATTCCCTCCTTTCGGCGGAGAGGGGTCTTCTTCGTTGTTGTACTGCTTTTGCCGAGGGGTCCACCGAGAGGCGGTGGGTGATGACCCTTCGGCTGATTCCCGGCATGTCCTCCGGCCCCCATGCAAAGACAGTGGAGTAGGCGCGGAGGGCGCGGTGATACCGGTCTTCAGATCTTTAGGGAGCTGGGCTCCAATCTTCACGACTCTCTCCGGCTGGGCCGGATCGAGCGCAAAGTCTTCTACGTCCTCGGCTGGTTCAGCCCTCGGCCTCTTTTCTTCCTGGTCGACGGTTCCAGTGATGGTGTCAACACGGAATTCCGTCTTACTTACCTTCTTGGTGACTTGAAGGTAGCAGGCGCGGGCGATTTTCTGGTTCCCCCGGGAGTAGCCAATGCCTCCCTCGGCGGGAAACTTGAGGCAGAGGTGCCTCATGGAGATGATGGCCTCGAGGTCCTCGAGGGCTGGCCGACCGAGGATGATGTTGTGGGCGCATTCGATGTTCACGACGACGAACTCCACTTCGAGCCGGGCTCTATGGAGCCCGTCGCCGAAGATCACCGGGAGGGTTATTACCCCCTCGGAATCAATAGTGTCGCCGGTGAAGCCGGCAAGAGGGGTCTTAATGGGCCGAAGGGACCCCCTCTCCAGATGCAGCTCTCTGAAGGTGCTGAGGTACATTACATTGACGGAGCTGCCCGTGTCAATGTAAGTTCGGTGAATGATGGTGTCGTTTATTTCGGTCCGAATCACCAAGGCATCCCTGTGAGGAGAAGAGGTAGGAGGGAGATCTGCGTTGGTGAAGGTGATGGGTTCCTCCCTCAGTCGCTTTACCGGGGGCATATGAGTGACTTCCCCCACGTAAAGTGATTGAGCCCACTTCTTTCGCTGGCTGGTGGAATCGCCCCCTGTATTGCTACCGGTGATCATGAGGATGTGGCGTTTTTTCTCCTGATAGTGGGTGTACTCCTCCTCTTCTTCTTCCAAGTTTCCGATCTCCCTCTTCTTGCCGAGGGGGATGGTGTTCGGGTTCACCCAGGCGTTTACCTTCGTGTGGTGCCCTCGGGGAGGTCCCTGATGAGAAGGCCCCTCCTGTCGAGGGCTCTGAACAAATTGGGACAGGTGCCCCGCTTGTATCAACCTCTCGGTGGCCGTCTTTAGCTGATGGCAGTCATCGGTTCTGTGCCCCTGGTGCCGATGGAAGCGACATTATGGGAACTGAGGGTTTATAGCATGTACCTCCGGGGGTGCGCGGGAATCGCGCTCAACGAGGCCCCTCTCTTCGGCAAAATCAAGGATGATGCTGACGGGGTGCGTCAATGGTGTCCGAGGGCGGTCCAGGAGAATGGGCTGTGCCCAAGTCTTAGGGCTGCTCTTATAACCTCCCCCGGGTTTGGCTTGGCCTTGCCTGAGGGCGGTCATCAGAGGGTCCTGAAGCCTTGGGATGATTTGGAGGAGCCCCCGGCCCTCGGTTATGCTTGTTGTCGGCCCTCGGGGGTTGCTGATCCGGATGCTGGTGATATTTCTCCACCTCCTCGGCCTGAGCATATTGGCCCCCCCGCTGTAAAGCCCTTATGTAGTCGCGGGGGGGGGGGGGGGGGGGAGTTCAATGATGAGGCTCCTTGAAAAGTTGCCGGTGCGGAGGACGGTTTGTAGGAGGGCTAGGAGGGCCCCGTCATCAGCACCGTCGACCTTGTCGGCCTCCGTCCTCCAGCGCTCTAGGAAGTCCCGAAGGGTCTCATCCCTCTTCTGGCGTATGGTTAGGAGGTGGGAGAAGTGCTTCCTTGTGCGACGCCTCCCGGCAAATTGTGTCAAGAATCGCTGGGCGAGTTCTTGCCACGAATCAATGCAGCCCTCGGGCAGCCTGTTGAACCATTCGTATGCCGGCCCCTCTAAGGTGGAGAGGAACCAACGACACAAATATTCGTCTGACGCCCCTACCATCATCATGCTGTTCTGGTATTTGTTGTAGTGTTCCTGGGGGTCCGTTTTCCCGCTGTAGGGCTGTATGTGCTGCCCTCGGTATTTTTCCGGGATCCGGGCCGCCAATACCCTTGGGGTAAATGGCGTCCGAGTCCGGAGCTGGATGACGGGTTCCCCGGAGCCCTCGGCCACCTTCTTCTGTAATTCCTCCATTTTGGCCATCATGGCCTCGTATTTGAGGTCTGATTGAGGGGTGGAGGTGGTGACGTGAGCTTTGTTGGACTCCATTTCGTCAAGCCGGCGTTGGAGGGCCGCAATAATTTCGTCCCGGGGATCCTTCGGGAGGGTCTCCGCCCCCTGCGAACGAACCCGGGCCGAGTGGTCCTGGTTGATCTGGTGGCGAGCATCATTGGCATGAAGGGGTGCCTTGCCTTTGTCCCGAGGGGGACGCTCCTCGTCTGCCATCGAGACGGACCCTCCGCTTTCCTGGGGCCTTTGGAGTGCTTTCCCTCCGAGGCGGTCTTGGACCCCTCGGCGGTCTGGCCCTCCTCCGAGCCGGTTGAGGGCGGAAGTGCGGGGCCTTTCTCTGTTGTCATTGTGGCGGTCCCGGGACTGAACTTCCTGGGAGGACGTATCTTGGGCCACTACCCCTTCGTCGTTCCTAACCCGAGGGATAGGGTTTCCGAAGGGGTGTGGTAAAGGGGGAAGTATGATGTTCTCCCCAACCTGGGGGTGAGCCGGAGCCAGGGTGCCGAAGGCACCCGGGTTCTGAGTGAGCGTTTGGATGAAGGCGGAGAGCGCCGATTGCACGTCGATGGTGAGAACCGGAGGGCTGACTTGGTCATCGCTCCGGTTTTTCTTTTTGGCCTCGATGCCGAGGCGGGCATCGGGGGCATTTTGTTGGATCTGAAGGCGTAGGTCGACAGCCGCCTGTTCCAGCCCAGCGATGACACCGCCCTCGGGAGCCCTGTGAGAGGCTTCGGGGGCGTTGACGTCGCCGAGGGCCAGGTTCTTGTCTTCTACGTTTTTGGAGTTGGCACGTGTTGTTCTCACCATTTTTGGTAGAGGGCTAGTGTTTGGCGAAGGGGGAGGGTTTCTTACTTGATTGTTCAACCTCTCAACGAGAGCACCAAATGATGGATAGTCTACCCGGGGGTATATATCCGAAGGGTTATTGCTGGGAATAACTTAGAGAGAAGTCAAAGCAAGTAAATGTAGAGAGAGAGTGTATTATAAATGTGGAGTGTTTGCAGCGTGGTTACAAATGGGGAAATGAGGTGCTATTTATACTAGCAATAAATGTCGGGCAGGGACACGTGTCAAACGCCTATTGGCCGAGGGGTCACCTCAACTGGTTGGCGTTGGCAGCCGCATGTGGCCGCATTTAATGCGGCTGTTGGATGGGACGTCTGTACAGGGTACGGTGATCTGTAGGCATGTGAGGCGAATATCATGTTGGGAGAGGTGCCCTCGGCTGCAGAGGGCTAGCCGAGGGCTCTTCGTGCCGAGGACCCCTGAGTGCCGAGGGCTCCAGGTGCCGAGGGCTACTGTTTTCGCCGTTTTCTCCCAGTTTCTTAGTTTGCCTGGAAAACCCATTCTGTGAGAGTTTAGAGCCTTCGGCCAGGGGGGCGAGGGCACCCCTGGTGCGTATTGCGGGCTGCTTGGTACTCTGGGGCGCCGTGATTTGGGCCTGGTGGGCCTCCTGGGCCTGTTGGGCCTTCATTGGTGTAGTAGGAGTCTGTGGGCCGGGTGTTCCCGGGCCATATACTCCATCAGACACTTTTAGTGAGATCGATCGAAAAGAGAAGATATAACAATCTTAGCGGGACGAAGGGAGTATTATGTTTAAAAAAATACTTCAACTTGAATTATAGTTGAAGCTGCTGAAAAATATATTTTGGCATTGAATATGAAAATTTATGTAAAACCAAATTCAAATCAACCCCATTTTATAAGAGCATCCATAATGGTTGTAGCAAGATTATGTTCAAAATAAAAAGTACCCGGTTATCTATAATTTCTTCCTCTTCATTTATTATTAATAACAGTAGATGTAATAATTTTCGTTCTTGAAGATAGTAGCCTCTTTTGGCTAACTGCCTTTCTTAAAAAAAAGGCTATGCTCCAATATCTGGTAAGATATTAGCTTTAAAATTGCAAACAAGTCCTCCAAATCCACCATTGAAGATGCTCTAACGTTTAATCCTATTTAAGGAAAACAAAACATATGGCCGTATTTAAAATTGTTATATACTCCGTATTCACAAAACTTTGCCAAATTTTTCTTTTTGGTAACACTAAAAAATTGATCATTTCCATTTAAAGTACGTAGTACTCTGTAATAAATATGTGATTACGGTCATTTATCTCTCCTTAACATATATCCCAACGTCACATTTCTTACTTTATTATTCCAAGTTCAAATCAAAATGTACAAAAGTTTATAAAACGGAAAGAAAAAATAAATTTCCACTGCAATTTCATTTTTTAAATATCAAATGAACTTGGAATTAAATTATGACACTGTGCGTGAAGTTTTTTTCTCCTAAAATACTATATCTAGTCTTTAATAATTGCCGCTTTTGTATGTTTCTTTTTCTTTATTTATTAATTTTTATTTCAGTGCATTTTAATAAGATTTTGCCATGCTATATAACTAACTACTTGTGGAATATCCAGAATAGGGAGGAATGGAGCAAGTGAGTAACTACAACTCATACACGTGTTTCCACTTAAATTCTTATTGTTTTGTAGTCCTATCAGCATCAATTGTGTACTTGAAATGGCACATGGTCAAATTTAATCACTACACAATAATTAATAATTAATTTAATAAATAACTTCTATAGGGTTTACGATTAAGCCTGCAGGCAGCAGAAGTATCACGACTTTCCTAGTTTTTATTAAATCAATCGTCATTTAAGCACTTGCAAATTTGGTCCTGTAAATAACTTCTATAGGGTTTCCTATTTGATTTAATCACGATTGATTTACAATCGAGTTTTATAGGACCAAAAACGATAACAGTCCAAATCGAGATTTACAATTTTAGTCATGTAACTTTCGGTTGTTATCGTTTTTGGTCTTGTAACTTTAAGCACTTGCAAATTTGGTCCTGTAACTAATAAATCTTTGTAATTTAAGGACTTTCCCACCGGAAAGTACACTTTCCGGCGGAAAGGTCCAATGCCGGCAACATCTTTTCTGGTATGCTATTGCCGGAAAGTGTACATTTCAGGGGAAAAGTCCTTAAATCGCAAATATTAATTAGTTAGAGAACCGAATTTGCAAGTGACTAAAGTTACAGGACTAATAATGATAACAGTCGAAAATTACAGGATGAATATTGCAAATTTCCCATTGCCCAAATTAAAAGAAAAAAATTACAGATCTATAATCATTTGTTATATTTTATTTCAAGATCTACTATAGAAAAAAATTACAGTCCAACAATTTTCCTCTCTATAATAAGTGATACTCCATGTAATAATACTCGTCCGTATCATATTAGTTGCAACATTAAAATTTACACACTATTCATGTACACTACTTTGATTACATTTTATTTATTAATGTATGTGAATTATTATTTTTGAAAAATATTGTTGAATTCATCTCATTACAAAGTTTCATAATTTGATTTTTAATTTCTTTTACTAATAGGGAATTAAATATAATGATGGTCAAAGTTGTGCATTAGTAAATGTGAAAAAGAGAATATTGCAACTAAAAAAGAACATAGATAATTTGTTTCCCAATGTTGATGATTGATGGACATTCTTAGATTACACAATATAATGTTCAAACTGATACACACATGAGTTGTAATGGTATGTGTATTCATATTGTTCCACGTGCAGTTTCTTTTCGGGGCACTGTGTGTCCAACATGTAGCGTTATTTGCATATGAGATGAGATACAAATAGGCCTTGTGAATGGCCCAGCATTAGCTGTATGAAAAGACTTAAATATAGACACTTGCTAAATTCATAAATATAAAAACTACAAAATGTTTGTCATTATTCGTTGACCATGGAAATGCTAATTGACCAAAGATACGTGCCAAATCCGTGTCAAGATCGTGCTAAAATCTTTGTTTTTTTTTGTGGTGACATCTCTTACATAACTCGAACGCAACTAGATGCATGTCAAACTATATTTATAACGTCAATGGTTACATTTAAAGACTAAAGTTGAACCATGATTAGAATTTAGAACTGAATTAGCTGTACCGCAGGAAGTTGGGAATTTGTGAAAATCGAACAAGCATAGTAAATAAATGATTCTTTGTCAAAGCTATTTTGCGGTTTCAACTCCTTTCTCAAATCACTATTTACGATTTCAGATCCACTTTAATTCTAAAATATAAAAACTTTAAAAGGGTTTCCGTTACAGATGGACTAAGAAAATGCCACCGGTCAAGCGTTCTCATTAACCATCATTACAACTCTTACATAAACTCGAGCGTTGGTAGATGTACGCCAACCTATATCATGATTTGTAACGTTAGCAGTTTCATGTTGAACCATAATTACAGTTGAGTCAGTTGTACTGTTGGCGGTTATGAAATTATGCATGTCATCCTGGCGCAGGGACCATGCTAATCTTCTCTGTATCGTTCCAATATTATCGGATGTCCCTGAAGGGACGGTGGTTATGAATTATGAAAATCGAAAAAGTATAGATAATAAATCAATGATTACACGTAAGAGCTACTGTGCGGTCGGGCTCCTTTCCAAAATCAACGATACAAGTTCCGGTTCAATGCTAAAACATAAAAACTAGAATAGGCCGGTTTGCCATCACTAATTGACCAAGAAAATGGTAATTGGACTAACATCCTCATTATCCATCATTACGATTCTTACATCAGCTCAAACATCACTGTACGCACGTTACGTTAACTATATCTGTAACGTCAACGGTTTCAGGTTGAATTGTAATTAGAGCTGAATCAGCTGTACCGTCGACGATTCAGAATTTGTGAGAATTGAACGAGCATGGCAAATCAATGACTCAATGTGAGAGCCATAGTGAGATTTCGACTCCGCTCCAATACCATTGATTTCGTGTCGGGTTTCGATTGATTTGTACCCGCGAAAATGATTAACAAGAACTTGTAAATGGGATATTGGATGGTTGATATTGTTGAACACTCAAAGATTGAATTAAATGAAGGTGTGCATGACTGAAGGAACACTAGAGTTATCTTGTACGGCACTCTCCTTACATTAATGGACCTGTCTGTGTTTTGTGAGAGGATATTGCTGAATGCAAGGCATGTTCTTACTATAAGTCTACTTCTCAAGTAATCTGGTGAAACTGGTACATTGTTCCGGCACGGCCACCTCACTGCGCCCCAATTCATTAACGCTCAATAATTCGATGTTCTCAGAATTTGTATGTAATAATTCAATAGATACGAGAGAGATTCTGTGCAATAATAATTTCTGCTCCCCTCCTCTCCAATTTGTCTCATGTTTCCGTGCATTTTTTGCTAATTAATCATAGGATTTTGAAACTTTTAGGCCTCATTTCTTGACTTAGCCATTTACTTTCCGCCTTCTTTTTTCTGTTCACACAACGTTTTATAATGTCACAACTTTAATTAATTTCCTCCTATATTCCATACACACCAAAGGATAAATGAAATACAAGTATAATCTAGCTTTTTTATCGGGAAGGGAGATGATTAAATTGTCACAAATTTGATCGACATTTGTTCCTTGCAAGGGTCAAGGGTGCAAATCAAGTACACGTTTTAAGTCAAGTAAGTAATAATGTATTAAAATTCACGTCTTCTTTTGAGTATTTGTGAAAAGAATATTTTGGGTTTGAAGAATGAATAAAGAGCGCCGTTGATTTTATTTTATAAATTTCATGCGAAATATAATATCAATTATCAACTTCACTTTTAACATAATATGCCAACAACTTGTGAAACCAAGATAAAAAGAGGCTTTGAGGAAGGAGGAGGGTAGACAAGCTAAAAGTCAACGGAGTATTTATTAGCTACTCTACGTACTCCACACAGAAACGATCGCTCCAAAATTTTCGCATATGGATTTAAAAGTGTTAATTCAGGGATTAGACACTTTAAGGAAAATACTAATTGTCCTCTCTATATGACTAATGAGTCTCTAAGGGGTATATTTGGCAAATGGCTTATGAGCCAACTTTTAACTTGTTTGATCAAATTTAGTTGTTTCATTAATCAAAACAGTCAATATTTATGTTTGATAAATAGCTTTTTAGATTAGCTTGTTGAGTCTGAAAAAGTGAAAAAATGGCAGGAAGGAAAAGCCAAGGGGGGCAGCTTTTTAGATTGGTTTCCTTAGATGAGTTGCACTCTATCAACCATTTTGAAACAAACAATTTTACCAGATAATTATTTATAGTCAGCTAACATAATCAGTCGATCAAAACAGCTACCACAACCTGCTGTTACAAAACAACTGACACAACCAGCTGACAGCAACAGCTAAAACCCATTTGCCAAACAAAGCCTAAAAAGCACAAATAGGATTACCATTTTTAAATTCCCCAAAAAGGATTAAATATTGATTTTCTACCCTAAATACTCCTAAGAGTATAATTCATCATGAAATGTTTTAATTCATATTAAAATCATAAAAAATAATAAAAAATCGTAAATATAATAAAAAAGATCGTAAAAATAATAAAAATTAATAAAATATTTATAAAATAAAAATTTAAATGTTTGTTTTGTTTTTTTTAAATAATAAAAAATAGTAAAAACCCATAAAAATATATACTTTTCCCTCTGTCTCCTAGCACCACCACCTCCGATCGGTGAAAAGTTTGCCACTTTTGTAAAAAAATGCCATTTTCTCTTTTTCTAAAAATGCCAAAAACGACATTATTACTCTTCATTATGCCAACATTTTCATTGAATCTGTCATCATTATGGTATTCCTAAAAATTTTGGTATATTTTTCCTCCAGTGATGGGTACCGGTGGTGCTGGGGGGGGGGGGGGGGGGGAAGATGCGGTAGTGTTTCTTTTTATTTGTTTTATTTTTATTTTTTGAAATTTTTATTTTATATTTTTTTTTATGATTATTATTATTATTTTACGGTTTTTATTATTTTTTTATGATTTTATTATAATTAAAACCTTTTAAAAGCTACAAGGATTTATTTGTCCAAACACACATAAATAGTCCTATTAGGGGAATTTAAAAAATGTAGTCCTATTTGTTCAATTTTGCCACTTATTAGTCCTATTTAGATAATTGACTCTAAGGAAAATTACAATTTCAAAAAGCTAGGGAGTATTAATTTTCATAAAGCAAATTATCATTTTTAAAATGTAAAAGTATAAATTCAAATTGATTTTTCAAAGAATGAAATCGAGTTAATAGATTTTGGTGTTTGTATCGTCAAAAGCTATTTAGTGCATGGGGATGTCAAGGTTAATAGTATGGTAATTCTATCTTACCTTAAGGTAGAATACATTGTTCAATGAATTAGCATATTATAATTGAATAACTTAAATAAGTAATTAAGTTTTTCAATTAAAACCTCGGGAGATTTGCAATTTTAGTCCTGTAATTTTCGACTGTTATCGTTATTGGTCCTGTAACTTTAATCACTTACAAATTTGATCTTGTAACTAATAAATCTGTGCAATTTAAGGATTTTCCCACTTGAAAGTACACTTTCCGGTAGAAAACCAATGCGGGCGAATCTTTTCCAGTAAACTATTGTCGGAAAGTGTATGTTTTAGGGAAAAAGTCGTTAAGTCGCAAATATAATTAGTTGCAAGATCGAATTTGCAAGAGACTAATAATGAAACAGCCGAAAGTTAGGAACGAAAATTGCAAATTTCCCTAAAATCCTTAATAAATCCCTGGCAAAGTTAGTCACGGATATAAAATACCCGATAATTGTTTTATGAGGGCGCTGGAGCTAGAGATAAAATCCCCGACAAAATCCCTCACAAAAGCATTTGACAATTATTTTTTAAATTGCGATCCATAACAAAATCTGTGACTATTTCGATGTTTTTTGTAGTGTATACAAATAAATGATGCAATGATGAGTTAAATCAATCAAATGCATCTCTATTTTTTAATGAGTACTGTAAGAATCACCTGATACTTTTACTTCCAAACAATGCATTATCAGAAACGATAACCACCATTACATTTTCTCTTAGGAGTGGATTTTGGTAATCTTCTATGAAATAGTTTAGTCTTCTATAACATTAAACTGTATATAAAGTAAGAATGAATTGCAATTACTCAATATTATCAAAAATGTGAAATCGTGTGATTGATACTTCTATAAAATTAGTAAAATGTATATAAAGTAAGAATGAATTGCAATCACTCAATATTATCAAAAATGGTGTAAGACAAATTTAAGGGAACTCCAAAAAAAAGTAAAAAAGAAAAAAAGATACTGGTGATAGAGAGAATATTAAGGAGACTTGTAGGGTGCTCTTTTATTCATTCCAAAGCATCTCCACCATAAAAATGGGAGGATGTGGGAATTATTTTGTTGATTTCCTTAATTGCTATTGGATCATAAGAATGGCCACTAGCTAGGAGCCTTTAGTGCCCCTTGACCATGAGAGTGACAAGAAAATATCCATTGAAATATATAACCTTTTTAGGCAATAGCATTAGTAATAAAATCATAGCACATGAAGAGATAAAACTATAATAAAACGTATTTGTTTCTATAGTGTGGATTGTTGCACAAACCGTTGTACTAAAAACATTTGTTGATAGTGTAGCACATCTTTCTCTCCTTATAGAACAAGCAATTGTGACGATCGATTACACCAGAAGACAAAACTACTGACAGAGCCTGTGATAGGGCCAATTAGGCAAGGCATTTGCCTAGGACATCAAATTTTATGGGGTCTCAAAAAAATATTTATTATTAATAATTGGTAAATGAAAATGGCTTCTAGGTTAACCCTTATGGGTAATGACCCACTCATATACTTCAACTACTCTGTATTTCTTAGTTTACTTTATGACTTTTTGTGATTAATTATCTTTGTAATTGTATAATTTTAAATTATATGCACTTTTTTGTTAATAAGAAATGTTATTTTGTATAACTAATTATTAATATGTTTTGCATTCTTTTTATGTGTTTAGTTAAGATCTCATTTTTGCATTTTATTTAAATTGCATTCCCTCATATGTGTTTGATTATTTAATTTTTTCATTAATCATGTATAATTGTATCGGCTAATTTTAGCTTTTTTTTAGCTTTCTATGTTGACGTACATATTTGTTTTGGAATTTTCTACTCTGTAATATATATGAATATGTAGGTATTAAGCTCGTTGCTGACTTTATTTTTCGGCTTATCACTCTTATCAGCCAAGTTTTTCATCAAACATGTACCTTTTGATTTCACGTGCTGAGGTGCGTATTAATCAGAATAAGTTAGGTTAGATTTAATTTTCTGACTAAATTGACTGAAGTTATTGTAGAAGACCATTTGAGCTATTTTTTCATATAATTCTTTCTTTATTTTATTAATAAAATATATTTTAATTTTTTCACAATTCAACAGAAAAACCAATCCAGCCAATTTAGCCATAATTTCATAAATTTCAGATTCAGTCAACCAGTGTTATCAAATGACGCATTTTTATATGATGAGTAATTAAAACTTTTACTCATGATATTTGTCAAGCCTTTTCCGCCTAGGGCCTCTAAAATTCTAAAGCTGGTCCTGACCGCTGACACTACATCTCCGCGGTCCAACATATAGCAAGTTTGTGCTTTTCCTTTCTGGGAATAATTAATGTATGTGTTCACAATAGTTGATGTATTTGTTTGACATCAAATGACAATTTTATACAACATTATATTAAAAATGTAAGATCATCATTTTTACTAAACTATTGAAAGCTAAAGTTGAGAAAGAATTTGTTGTAATAAGTTTTAAGATACAAAATAATCAAAAGAATAATTTTCATCCAAGCTTTCACTTTAGTTGTTTGTTTCGGATGTTGGTTATTTGTACTTTTCTCTTTTATTTATTATGAAAAATAATATAAAATTTTTGACAAGAAAGTGAAGAATTAAATGTAAAAGGGAGAATTCCCCAAATAGGGACTAAATGAAACTTTAATTGCCAAAATAGGACCATAACTTAAAAATCCCCTAAATAGGACTAACTTTCCAATTGTACCCTTGCATTGTTTTAATACAATTCATATTTTATTAAAAAATAAATATAAAAGTAATAACATAAATTCATTTATAAAAAAATTTAAAAAAAAAACACGAAATAAAAATTATATAACATTAATAAAATAAAAAAATATAAATATAAAAAATTATAAATAAAAAAATTAAAAAATAAAAATAAAATAAATAAAAAATGTAAAAAAAATGACAGCCTATGCTGCCGCCTCAGCAACCTCTCGGTACCACAAGCTCTGATCACTGAAAAAAAATGTCAACATGTGTCAGAAATGCTAACTTGACGACAATTTTTTTGACATTTTTAAGAGTAAAAATGCCATCTTCATGGCATTTTCAGAGAAAAAATGGTAGTGTTTACGTAAAATGAATTTTTTTTAGCCGATCAGAGATAACATTGCTTGGCAGTAGCCGAGACTGTGGGAAAGGCCTGCATATTTTATTTAATATTTTTAAGGTGTTTTATATATTTTTTTATTTATTTTTAAAGTTTTTTATTTTTTTTATTTTTTTATTTTTTAGATATATTTTAGATTTTTTATAGTTTTTTTACGATTTTTTGTATAAGTTAACTTATTTTTTATTATTTTTGTATTTATTGCAAATGAAAATATGATTATCTTATTAAAATATGGTAAGGGTAGAATAGGAAGATAGGGTATACTTTAGTCCTATTTGGGGGGGGGGGGGGGGGGGGGGGCAAGATAGTCCTATTTGTGCATTTAGGGATTAATTTAGTCCTATTTAGAGCTATTATCTCAATGTAAAACCCACATTTATTTTAGCTCAACAAAATAAATAACATGACATTACTTAAATAGAGAAAAACTACAATTATTATATATTTCACGTTGCGTTGTTTAAAATTTTAATTCAAAAATAGAAGAATAGAAAAGGAAATACGATGTTCAGAAGATCAGAGGATAGGAAGCACTATTGTTTATGTTGTTAGAGAGAATTCCCTAAGTAGGAGTAAAAAAGTTTTGAAATTTCAAAATAGGATTATCATGTTTTTTATTTCTTGAATAGAAGTAAATTTCTGCCAAGTTTGGCATCACTAAAATTTTAAACATGACATTTTTTTCCAAACTTGGCAGATTACTCATATTCAGGGAATAAAAAACATGATACTCCTATTTTGGAATTTCAAAACATTTTTGCTCCTATTTAGAGCAATTTCTAATGTTCTTACCATTTGTGTATTCCAAACTTTAACCCAGTAAGTTAAGAAAAAAATGAACACATTTAAATTTTTAGTCTCTCATTGTGCCAAAAGAAATAGCACACGAACAAACACATGACCGTAGGGAAAAATATTGCAATTTTCTCTTATATTAGACACTTTTATGATCCAAAACCACAACCTAAGAATAAAAGTAAAAGACTAAAGTATAAATGTGCATTTCATTCTATTTTTACCTGTTATGCATTCCGAAAATTTAGTCCAGAAGACAACAAAAGAACAAATAAAAAACTACATTCTTTAAATAGAAATTGCCCTGAGTAGGAATAAAAACGTTTTAGAATTCTAAAATAGGACATTCATTTTTTATTCTCTAAATGAGAGTAATTTCTATCAAATTTAAAAAAAAAGCCATGTTTAAGGTCTGTTGAAGCCAAATTTTACAAAAATTACTCCTATTTATGGAATAAAAACATGAATGTCCTGTTTTAGAATTTCAAAAGGTTTTTACTTCTATTTCGGAAACTTTTCTTTTTTAAATCTTCTGACCATTATGGTGTTTTAAAATCTTATAGAAAAATAGGAGATCCAAATAAAGAAAGGAGAAATTCTGCCACTTTTATTTTCTTGCCATTAATCTTGTTTAAAATCTGATATACAAAATGTATTATTAAGAACTTTTTTCTTTAGGATGTTAGTGTGATTAACAAAGTAAGCCAAGGAAAGAGAAAAATAAGGGAGAAAATTTGCATTCTCCTCTTGTTGCCATTATTATATTCTAATAGGATCATAGCCCAAGAAGAAAAGGAAAAAATTAAGGAGAAAGATGGAAATAATTCTTGTTTCTAATAATGATTTACCACAAGAAGTAACGTTGTTCTATGTTTTTTTAAAAAAGAATTAGAAAATACAGAGTACAAGACATGCTACTATCAACTCTTCAAAAATAATGCATTGATGTACCTTTGTGATCTATATAATCCATTTGTAATCTACTCGGTATAACTTATTAAAAGAAAATATACCATGTACTTCTTTTTTGGTCCCACAAAAGGCCAGTAAAAAAGTAACCTGCACCATTTGTTAGTGCAATTGTTTTCTACCTTCATCATAAGAGCTATACAATAATGTTCCCCCAAAATCATTCCTAAAAAAGAAGTCCTCGGAAGGCCAGACCTAACTCTGAGGGTCAGTTGATTAGGAGGATACACATCGCACTTTAATTACAAATGGATATATAGCAAGCGGGGCTCTGATTCAGATATTTGCAGAATCTATGCATTTTTATATTGTACTCTCATCGCAGTTGTTCGAATTCGAATTTTTTTCGCACTCTGTTTATCGAAGTAATTTAAGTCCTTTTTGTATGTGTGTTTTAGTGTTTAAGAAGGGTATGAGTGGTTTTAAAACTGATTTCATTTTTGGTCCACAAAAATGTTTCACTTATTTCGATATTTCTTGACAATTTATTAATTTCTTCCATTTTTACATATTAGATTCTCGACAATTGACTAATTAGTTTATTTGTGCATTCCCAATGTTTCAATTCAATTAATTTGCGTTTATTAAACTATGAGCCTGTTTTAAAAAGTTCTAATTTAGTAATAAATTATCCTTAGCTTTCAAATAAATTTTTACGGAAGAAACTCCGTATTAAAAAAAACCCTAGCAGCGGCGCTCCAAGTATGGCCTCCGTCAATTGGCAACCTTGAAGGAATACGACGGCGATCCACTTGGTTTGGTTAGGTATCATTTGTCTTATTGCGAGCGCTACGGTCTCTCCCTAGTAGGTCTAGGGTTTGGTTTTTCCTTAGCAGATCTAAGATTTGGTTCTTTCGGTCGGTGAATACCCTTCACTTGTGTCCGGCGCTGGGATTGGATTTGAGGCAGATTGACAAGAATCTGCCCAAGCTTGACGACATCGAAGGCAGAGTTCGGCGATCGATTTCTTCGTGAGCAGGGTACCAAGGGCATGACAACAATGAAGATGACCGCTAGCGGTGGATTTGCTACGAGCGCGGGACGAGGAGAGGTGCACGGATTTCGAGCAGACTAGATGACGATTGAATATGGAGGATCAATTAGAGTGGTACCAAGGATACGACCTCCTCCTCCTGAACCACCGCCATGGGTTGTACGAGGTGCTAGAGTCCGTGGAAGTTTCCTATTAGGTATTTTTATTCTGTCATTTGGCTTCTTGTTATCGTCTATGTTGTTAGGTTTGTCAGTTTGTTTGGGAATTCAGCTTTTTTTTTTATGTCATTGAGTATGTTTGGATAATTGGATCTATGGGAACAGTGATGGTTGTGTCAAGCCCGCTACATGGTTAGCGATTCACGTTGCTTTTTCAGGGGTGACCGTCTCTAAGTCTGCTCATAGGCTTTACCGTCATAGTTGTTGGATTTTAGTTGTTGTCTGTTTTGTTTTTCCTTTGATTGATGTAATGATCCTGAAACTTATGATATGAAAGAAGGCTAGTTGACGATAAAAAAAAAACTATGAGCCTGTTTGATAACACTGAAACTGGTTGAATTGACCGATTCTGCTGAAATTTATGAAGTTCTGGCTGAAGTGGTTGTATTGAATGATTCTGCTGATTAATGAGAAAATGGTATATAAAATATTTGTTATTAATAAATAAAAAAAAATTATATGAAAAAACAGCGAAATGATCTTCTACGGTAACTTTAGCCTATACATCCAGAGAAAAACTACAACTTTACCTTTTCTTATTATTACTAATTCAGCGCGCGAAATTGAAAGTTACGAGATTGATTAAAAAGCTGTCTGATAAGCCCGATAAACTGAATAAAGGCTCTATATCCTTCTGATGTCCTCAAGTTCTAAGACAACGATTGAATAAGGGAAAAAAACATTGAGCCAATGACTAGTTAGGCTTCACGGAGAAAATTGAATTTCCTGAAGAAGATTCCAAACCCCCCCACTTTTGTCTGCGATATGGTCTAACTTGTATTCGGGCTTCGTCTACAAAATATTAAAAGATCAATACATATTACTCAAAATTAAAAAGCACTATCAAGTGGACTCCGACCAGGTGTACCTTATTTGACTTGATCATGTCTTAGTGTACTCGTTGGAAACACTTTATCAAGTTCGAAAACTCATATAGGCTTTTATTTTAATATATTAAGAGATAACTCAATTTATGCCAAATATGTTCTATTTACTCTGAAAATGCTATCTATATAAAACAAGTTAAATATATTCGTGCTTTATGTTCTTCCGTTTCTGATCTAAATTGATCATGTTTGATAGATGTTTGTTCTATGTGTGTTTTATGTGATAGTGCCTACTCTTTGGCTGCGAAAGCCTCGAAAGCTTACGAATGGCCTTAACTTGTAGTGCAACGCTTATTATTATTGTCTTGACTTTAAGCGTGAGGATTTGCGAATGATCTCGACTTTTACTTCAACCGTTTATTAATGTCCGAGGGCTTACAAATTGCCTCAGCATTATTAGGCATTATGGCCAAGAGATGATGAAAAGAAGAGATGAAGAAGAAATATAATGTCTTTGATTGATATAAATAAGTGAGCTTTGTACAGAGTGGCTGAAGGGGCTACCGATACCTTCAAAGCTTCAAATGTCCCATGTTGTAAATAGGCACACATGTTCTCCGGGAATGCGGGAGTGCGGGATTATCATTGTTTTTATTCCAGAAAAGAAAGATGCAGAGAAACTTTACTTTTTTGATTCTTTTGTTATGACCCATTCTTTTAATTTAGAAATAAAATATAATTAATCATATTTGTATTTTTATCTATGTAATCTCCTATAGGAACGATCGAGGAAACTACTTCATATCTATTGAACAAGACATCATAATGGACTCTACTTAGTAGTATTTTCTCGATACAATGCCCTAGCTAGAGATTATAATACTTAAGCGGCATTCTTTTCGTAAGGAGAAAAAAGGGCCGGGAGGAGGTGGAGTTAGGCCTGAGACCGGTTCGGTTCTTACTCAAAATTGGTGGAATCGTTACAAAAAATTTAACTAATGAAATCGGTTCGGTTCATATGTAAAAATTCAAGAACCGTTATGGAACCGGACTAATACGTACTAAACGGTTTGGTTCTTACTTTTATCGGTTTCTCAAATAATTTTTTCTCTTCAAATGAATGAGCACATTATTTGCTTTCTACCACATAAAAAATTCAAAACACAAGTATTAAATTTTTATTTAAAGTTCCAATGACTTCAAACATCAAAGCTAAAACTTAACTAAGTGAACACTTTATAGAATAAAAGAAAATTTCAATTTTCATTTCATAAGTAGAACATAAGAATCATTGTTATGTAGTAACAATGAAGGTTGTTCATCATCACTGATTCACTGTAGCAAGACAGGACGTCCACTCAAAGTCTTTCAAAACTTAAAAATACACTGAGTTTGCATGTATAGATATAAAGGCATTATTAGAATCTATTTGCTAGTAGTATAATTTAAAATGAATCTAATAGTTACAAATATCATGAACAAGTGAAGTAAATTACATGCAATCAACTACAAGTTATTTGAGTTATTTATATTAATAAAATTATGTGATGTTACAAAACTTAATTTGTAAAAATGAGCTCAACGCTCATTTACAATATTGATTACTTTTGTTTTCGTTGGTTAATTAGAATTGTTTGCTAAACATCATTGATTGTACTATTATTCTTATTGTTGATATTATTGTTATTACTATCACTACTACTATTATTATTTTTATTTTTATTTTTTAATAACGGTTCCTTAACGGTTCCGTGCACATATTTTTTATAAGAATCAGGAACCGAACCGTTAGTAACAACTAGGAACCGAACCGTTAACAATTAATACCACATTTGTAGGAACCGAACCGAACCGGGTTTTAACGGTTCGGTTCCCGGTTCCAAAATCCCACCCTAGGTGGAGTTTTGAGAATTAAAAGGAATCACAATTTTTTTAATTGAAATAAAAAATGATAAAACTAATGTGGCAACTAAAAAGTGAAAGTTGACAAAGTTTTAAGGGAAGATAAACTATGTATGTACTCCTTCCATTCCAATTGAATTTCTATTTGGAGATTTTTAGGTTTGATGACGATGAAGGTAAATCATCCCGAGATACCTAATAAAAAAAATTAAAATTCACATATTGGGAAATTACAATCAAGGTTCTATACACTCCTAATATTCAAATTAGAATATAATAGAAAATTGAAAAATTCAACAAACAGATACAATAAAAGAGTGTTGATTTGATTTGGAAAACTTTACAAATTATTTAGAAGAGCCACGAACGTAAGATCGATCTTAGTATAGAAAGTGAAATCAAGATTTCGAAGAGACGACGGTCGTGGGTGATTTCTTTTTTTACGGGAGTGCCGCACATAGGTTGCCGAAATACGGGACTTTTTCTAGGTTTTCTAAAAAAACAGGAAACGTGTTCCATGAATCCGAAATATGTAGGGTTTTAGGTGGGAAGTTAAAAAACGGATTAGATGAATCCGAAATATGTAGGGCTTTAGGTGGGGAGTTAAAAAACGGATTACATGAATCCGAAATTTGGTTTTAATTTTTTTGCAAACTGCTGGAAGATGCTGCGGAAGGTGTAGGGAAAGTAAAAAAATGAATTATTTAATTTTTTAATTTTTTTTAATAGACTTCTTAGGTTTTTTAGATTGGTTAGTTACATTTTTTTCAAAGAGGAAAACACAAATATTTCAATAAAAATTTGTGAGTGGGATAAATAATAGAGCATATGAAGCATAATATGTACAAAAATAAATAATTTAGTGATATTTATAGTTGGAAAGATGTGTATTATTTTATTAAATAAGAAATAATCAATTGTTATGTTAGAGATTGTAATAGTGAATATACATATTTAATTATATTGTATTACGAATTTATTCAATGTTCCCGCAAAATTAAATAATATAAATACTTCATTACTCATTTATCTTGAACAACAACATGACAAAGAAATACAAATTTTTATTCATTGAAAAAGAGTTACAAAATACATATAAATTTTTACTCTTGTGCTCTCCTACTCGGACGCATATCAATTTCATTTGTATATCGTGTTCTTTGAGGCCTACCGGTTTGACTGCGTCGAGCACTTTGAGGCGGTATCACTACATATCCGGTATCAGGCATCGCACTTACGTCATGCATAAGCATAATATCTGTAGCATACGTACGGATGTACGCACCTAATTTATACACGTCCGGGATGAGATGATCTACAGTTATTTCTAAGAAATGGCATGTTGCATAGGCATGCACACATGGAAATCCATTTTGCTTCCAAAAACCGCAATCACATTCGCAACGTCAGAGATTTACCGTTACCGGCGGATAATCACGGATGGAAACAGAGTATATTCCCGTTGTTCGGTTATGCGGGACAATAGTGCACTGATGTCTTTTCTGTGAACGTTCAAGAATATCTTTCCATATATTTTGCGGATATAGGAACCCAGCTTGCCGCCACATCTGACCGGCCCTACGTCGATCGGCAAATAGTTGGACAACTTTGTTATAAGTTGCCTTAACCAGCGCGGTGATTGGAAGTGTTCGACATCCCTTTAGAACGTTATTGAAGCTCTCAGAAAGATTTGTTGTGAGCATGCCGTAACGTCGTCCATCGTCGAAGCACAGTGCCCAATTTTCACGTGGAATAGCGTTCAAATACGTGAACGCATTCTCATTCGTAGCACGAATTTGAGCCATTGTTTGGTAAAATTCACTCACCATGGGTGTACTCCCGGCCTGCCAACAGAGCCTTTTCAGTTCAGTGCTCCTGAATTTTGTCATGAAATTGCTTCTAATGTGTCGGAGGCAGAACCGCTTCGAAACTTGGGAGGTTTTCAATTGAGGTACTGATTGATAGGCACTTAGGATGCCAGGGTGTCGATCTGATATTATGCACACATGCCGATTTGGTCTGACAACATAAGTCATAATGTGTTCCAAAAACCAGGACCAACTATTTGTGTTTTCACTTTCCACAACTGCGTACGCGAGAGGGAAAATCTCACGGTTAGCATTCATGGCGACTGCAACCAAGAGATGACCCTTGAACTTTCCGTACAAGTGAGTACCGTCAACAGATACTACGGGAAGACAGTGTTCAAACCCATCAATGGAAGCTTTAAAAGCCCAAAATGCACGATGAAATTCATACGTACCATCATGACTGGTTGGTTTTGGTTGGAAATCTACCACTGACCCCGGATTTGATTATCTTATCGCAAGCAACAAATTGGGTAAATCATTGTAGGCCGCCTCCCAGTTCCCGAATCTTCGTTCAAGGGAAATCAAACGTCCATACCACGCCTTTTTGTACTTGACATTGATTCTGAATTTGTCGTATATGTCTTGCATCACGAGTTTAATGCTGTAGTCCGGATCAACATGCACTTTTGTAGCGATTACACTCGCTATGATCTTGCTCGTCATAAGCCTGTCATTACGGGCTCTTTTATAATCCACTCTGCAGTTGTGTAGTGGTTGATATTTTTTCACCTTCCACAAATTGGTGTTGAGAAGGTTTCCCGCCTGAATGTGCCACATACACATGTCATCATAGATGCAAACTGTCTTCCACGATCTCACACGTTTGTCATCTGTCTTAAAAATTCGAAATTGCCGAATATTTTCTATTGCTACGGCTTCTTTCAGTAAGTCGTATTAATCGTATATTTTGCCGACCGCAATAGTTTCATTATCACGATTCGCTGGTTCAACATATGGTTGTTCCAGCTCAATATCGGCCCATGTTGTGTCATGAGCGTCATCACTATCGTCAGAATTTGTTGTTGCATCGTCATTTCCAGAAAATTGTTCATAATCTGGATCATCTTCCTCTTCCTCTTCATATGCTGTTGAAGGGCCATCTTCATGTTCAACGGTATGCGGGTTGTAGCGTCCGCCGTATCTCGTTGATGGTCCGTCATCGTTGGAGTGGATATTATGAAAGGTTTCACAATTGTGGGTGTCACCTCCTCCATATGTTGATATTTGTGGTTGGACTATAGAGGTTCTTCGGGCATCCAGGAAAATATGTAATTCTCCATACTCTCTTTCAGCAAGTCGGAAAAAGTGCTTCCAAGTATCATCATCATGGATGGGCCACAGTCTTGATGCCACATACACACGATTTTTGTACTTCGGTAATTTTCCGTGAATTGATACAATTTCTTCAAAACCTCTCTGCGCACACTCTTCGACAATCCGCTCGTTTATAGCGTTAAAGTCATCGTCATTGCTAATTAACAGCGCTGCGCTCGGAGGAATGGAATACTCAACTTCATCATCTTTCATAATAATAGAACCATTCCAGTGGACACAAACTGGAGTTTTATGCTCAGTTGCCATTTTTTTGTATATGGTAAGTAATATCGTAGGAAATATAGGGAGTTGATGATAGATAGCTAGGAACTCTAAGGTGATAAATAGATATCAAGAATATGGTGACTGAGGATTTGGGTGCAAGTGATGAGCCTTTTATAGATCAAAATTATTGATAGTTGGGAGTGGGTTTAGGTGGGTGCAAGTGGTTGGGAGAAGTGGTTGAAATTATTTTGAATAATAAGTGGTTGAAAAAAAATTGAATGTTGTGTAGAATTATTGATTCACGAAGTGACAGGGAATCTGTCAGAAAAATTAAAAGTTGATTGATTTAATTTAAAGTGAGTGGAATCTATACACTTTTGTACCCGGAATATTTTTTTAGATCAAAATTATTGATAGTTGGGAGTGAGTTTAGGTGGGTGCAAGTGGTTGGGAGAAGTGGTTGAAATTATTTCGAATAATAAGTGGTTGAAAAAAAATTGAATGTTGTGTAGAATTATTGATTCCCGAAGTGACAGGGAATCTGTCAGAAAAATTAAAAGTTGATTGATTTAATTTAAAGAGTGAGTGGAATCTGTACACTTTTGTACCCGGAATATTTTTTTTAGATCAAAATTATTGATAGTTGGGAGTGAGTTTAGGTGGGTGCAAGTGGTTGGGAGAAGTGGTTGAAATTATTTCGAATAATAAGTGGTTGAAAAAAAATTGAATGTTGTGTAGAATTATTGATTCCCGAAGTGACAGGGAATCTGTCAGAAAAATTAAAAGTTGATTGATTTAATTTAAAGTGAGTGGAATCTGTACACTTTTGTACCCGGAATATTTTTTTTAGATCAAAATTATTGATAGTTGGGAGTGGGGTTAGGTGGGTGCAAGTGGTTGGGAGAAGTGGTTGAAATTATTTCGAATAATAAGTGGTTGAAAAAAAAATTGAATGTTGTGTAGAATTATTGATTCCCGAAGTGACAGGGAATCTGTCAGAAAAATTAAAAGTTGATTGATTTAATTTAAAGTGAGTGGAATCTGTACACTTTTGTACCCGGAATATTTTGGTGAATTTAAAAAGGTGGGACGTGTCTCATATGTAGGTTGTACATGTGGAATAAACGAAGGCGCATCAAACGTCGGAATGTATGCACTAGTCGGTGTATAGTATTGATTAGGTACATGAGATGAGGAAGGGATGTGTGAATGAATATGTGAAGATGGTTGTCCTTCTTCTTCACCACCATCTTCGTCATCCTCTTCCTCCTCCTCATCATCATCATTATCATCATCGTGATTATCATCATCACCATCATCATTGTCGACGTGTGGAGCAACATAACCGCGTCCGTAACGCCGACCTCTAGTGGCCGCGACTCTTCTACGGTCTTGCTGAAGTGGAGGATGATCATCCACTGCATCATCATGGGCATCCCCATAGAAAATGATGTCTTGATGAAGCACATTCTCGGCACCTAATCCTGTAAGGCATCGTGCAATTTGCTCGCGAATGTCTTCGACGTCAAATGGAGCTGCCATGCGCCGATAGATATCGCCCATACATTGCATCTAAAATTCAAAAGTAAAGTTATTAAATAATAATAAACATTTCTAAGTTGAATAATTACACATAAAATACTTACTAGTGTACTTGTCTCCCTGTTAGTAGTTACATAACCCGTTGTAGGTCGACCATGTAACGGATTGCAAATTCGTCGTTTCCCGACATTTGCGTACCATTCACGGTACGCAGGAGTGTAGGTGGGATGATCAACGAACTCAAATGCGATACGACGATTGCGCCTCGCCGCCCATAGTGTCAATGGCCATCCGGAATTTTTTGCACCACTTGCATGGTGGCTAGCTTGTGATTCCGCTGCGGGAGGAATATGTTGCATTGCACCGAATTGACGACAAAATCTACCGGGGTAGTACATCTCAGAAATGTCACAATATATAAGCATGACATTAGATGTCCACAAATCTACTCCCGCGACGCAGAACCTGGGGAGGGCTTGTAATGCGTATGGGCGCCACACGAACTGGATCAATATTATTTGAAGTTAATTCAAAAACATATTTATTTTCTATTAAACTAAAATGATATTATTTAGTTGCCAAATGAGCACCCTCGTGTATGTGATGAGTTCCTCATTTGTGCTGTGCTGATGTACCGGCCAACGCTGTAGGGCATTCATTCTTATTACAGATGTGTTTAAGTCGTTGTTGTTTGGCGTGAAACCGGCGAAGTCCGTGCACATTTGCATCCAAAGTGCTTTCGAGTTTGTCTTAGGTCCTGACAGTGGTTCTCCGTCGATGGGCAACCCCAACAACACTTCTACGTCCTGTAAGGTGATGCCCACCTCACCAAAAGGCAAATGAAAAGCGTGTGTCTCTGGTCTCCATCGCTCAACCAACGCCGTAATAAGCGACCAGTCTAACTGCAACCTTCCGATGCAGTCGACGCCGTAAAAGCCGGAGGCCTTCAGCAACGCTACCACTCCTGGGTGACGTGGGCCATCTTTGTACACCATTGAACAATATACATTACACCTCAACTTGTCATCCATGGATGTAGCATCATTCCAGACAAGGTTCGCTCGATGCGCGTAACGTGGCATCACCAACACAGACCGATCAACCGGGTCCATAAGTGGTATTTGTGCAGCCATTCGTATCTCAACTGACAATAAGAATCATATATTAGTGTTATATATGTGTGTGTATGTATATTATAATGACGTGTTTTATTAAATGAAATTATAAATTACACATAAACTTTCAATGAAACTATATCAGTCTTATGTATTACATTATAATATATGTACGGTTGATAATGGGCTTATCCACTGAACAATATTACCACCGTGTCAGAAACTAGAAAAGAACTAGTTCTAGACGAGCTTGTGAAAATTGTACCAGTATAGTGCAATTATATTATATGTTCCCATACAAATTTTAGACTTGCCACTGAGTAATATTCTCACTGTGCCAGAAACTAGAAAAGGACTAGTTCTAGACATAACGTTTGCCAGAAACTAGAAAAGGACTAGTTCTAGACGAGCTTGTGAAAATCGTACCAGTATAGTGCAATTATATTATATGTACAATTACAAATTTTAGACTTGTCACTGAGTAATATTCTCACTGTGCCAGAAACTAGAAAAGGACTAGTTCTAGACATAACATTTGCCAGAAACTAGAAAAGGACTAGTTCTAGACGAGCTTGTGAAAATCGTACCAGTATAGTGCAATTATATTATATGTACCGATACAAATTTTAGACTTGTCATTGAGTAATATTTTCACTGTGCCAGAAACTAGAAAAGGACTAGTTCTAGACATAACATTTGCCAGAAACTAGAAAAGGACTAGTCTAGACGAGCTTGTGAAATTTTTACCGGTATAGTGTAATTATAATTGATGTTCGCTTTTATGGCTCAATTATAATAAATGTTACGGAGTATGAACTATATTATATTACGTAGTATAATGTTAATGTTATTTGGAAATAAGTAGTGATGACTAAATTAAAATGTTCAACTAACTAAACTAAATTTAAATTGTAATCGCAACGTAGTCTCAAATTACCATATACACTAATTTAGTACTCCCTCTGTCCTAGAAAATTCTTCACACTTTAAGTGTGATTGTAGTTGTGTAAGAAAAAGATCAAATTAATGTGAACCACACAAATTGTCCAAAAATGGTAAGTGGGAAGAATTTTTTGGGACGGTCCAAAAAAAAAGTGGGAAGAATTTTATGGGACGGTGGAAGTATTTAATACATTAGTAAAAAATATTAGTGAACCAATAATTAGAGTAATTGAAAAACAGTAAATGTGCTTACATTATCAACATAAATTAACTACTGTAAAGGAAATACTACAAATAATTATAAGTTGTGGGCTAATTATTTCTATTGTTATATATTTAGTATGACATATATCAACAATCTTAATAGCAATTAAGATTAATTACATATTAATATTAAGATTTTCGAAATATTCAGGCTGACATAACACAACCAGTACAAAAAATTAACGGTAAAGAGTAAATATATAATTAAAATTCTAACCTTTCTTTGAAAAACTCGGAGAATAGAATTAGCAAGAACACTCGATAGTTTTTTTTAACTAAATTTATTTTTATGGTAGTAGGCTGAATATGATGTTGAAGTGATTTAAATAGGTGAAGTTTGAGATTGGGAGTATGGATTTCCGTGTAAAACAATGGACAGTTGGGATGAGTTTGTTAAATCCTACGGTTGAAAAATGAGCTGAAGAAGCACGATCCGGGAGAACTTGGATTGGCCAATCCGGGAGCTTCATATTTCGGATTAGGCAAATCCGAATATCTTTGCCTACTGACACACGGCTTTTCACACCTGACATCCGATTTCTTTTTTTTGGGTTTTGAACTTTTCGGATTCACCAAATCCGTTTTTCCTTGAAAATAAAACCCAAAGTCGGATTAGGAGAATCCGAAAATAGGGATGCTGACAGCTCTGCAAACCCTAGGAAAACCCTAGGAAAAGTCGGATTTGCCAACTCCGTTTCCCGTAAATTGGTAACCTAATGCTGACATTCGTATTTTGGGAATGGAGGCATCAAAATCCCGTAAATCCATCCTTTCCCCCCGACGGTCGTTGCTGATTAAGTCAGCTTCCCCACCGTGCAAAGTTTCTACATGATCATCAATAATAATGCCCCTGGCAAGTGGCAATGCTTTAGATCGATCGAGACACCGAATCCCACCGCAGATTATACGGTGCAACCGGCGCACCATGAGGATGGTGCGCCCGGTTGCAAAACGACGCAGCTTGACTCTTTTTTTTTTTTTGCTTTGTTGTTAAAAAAAGATAATAACTTTTTTATTTTTGATCCGATTTTTATAAAATTTATATCAACATTTTTTATTTTTCATGATCTTTCAAATGAGACCAATATTGCTTATGTAATTTTAATAAATTATCGAACTATTATATTATTGAGTATTGGATTATTAGGAAAATCGAATCTGTTTGGGAGATGATAGGTTTGTGAAATAGAAGATCGAATCTGTTTGGGAGTGGATCAGTGGCCTCAGTTACATTTGATAATACATTGAGTTACATCTTTTTATGAGCGAGTTACATCTTTTTATAAGCAAGTTACATCTTTTTATAAGCAAGTTACATCTTTTTATAAGCAAGTTACATCTTTTTAAAAGCGGGTTACATATATATAAACACGAGTTGCATTTGACATGCTTGAACGCGACTTACATATATTTACACGTAAAGTTACATATTTTTACACGTAAAGTTACATATTTATACACGCGAGTTACATATTTATACACACGAGTTGCATTTGACCTGTCTCAACGCGAGTTACATATTTTTTTACGTAAAGTTACATATTGTTACACGTAGAGATACATATTTATACACATGAGTTGCATTTGGCCTGACTGAACGTGAGTTACATATTTTAACACGTAAAGTTACATATTTTACACGCAAATGGTAATATGTTAAAATTACATAGGCAATATTGGTCTCATTTGAAAGATCATGAAAAATAAAAAATGTTGATATAAATTTTATAAAAATCGGATCAAAAATAAAAAAGTTATTACCATTTTTTAAAAACAAAAGGAAAAAAACAAAAAAAAACCGTACCGGTATACGGTGCTCACCGTATACCGGTTGCACGGTATAAGCACTCGAATCCCACCATGTTTTTATTAATATTATGAGCCCGGTAATCATGTTTTACGTCTTATCAGTCTTATCAGCCCACTTTTTTTATCAAACACGTAACTTTTGATTTTGAGTGCGGGTGTGTAATAATAAGAAAAAATAAGGTTGAAGTTACTTTTCTGGTTATATCGGTTGAAGTTACCGTAGAAGACCATTTTAGCTATTTTTACATATAATTTTTTATTTATGTTATTAATAAACTATATTTTAAATTTAAGTTTTTCATAAATCAGCAGAATCAACCAATACAACCATTTCATCCAGAACTTCATAAATTTCGGCAGAATCAATCGATTTAGCTGATTTCAGTGTTACAAAACGGACTTAAGTATAACTATATCAGTTTTTCCTAAATATAGAACTGGATTCGTTATACTAAAATTGGTGGTATGGTTGAATTTGTTAAGATTGTTTAAGTTTTGAAAGGATTTGACAAATTGACTTTTCTTGATCATTGATGAGAATCTTTGAGAAATGATTTTAATTAATATATATTACGTAGTATATTTGAATAAAATTTATAATTTTGAATAATTTTTATACTTATGAAAATATTTTGAATAAGAAGCATTTAAATATAACTTTCATATTCAAAATAATTGTTACAAAATATCATTTTTCAAATTGACCACCATATATAAAAAAGTCAATTTGGTGCGAAACGAAAGAAGTATAATTTAAGGCATAAAATAAAAAATAATTAATTATGCGACTAGTAAAAAAGTTTCAACATACTATCCTCCGTTTTTTAAAAGTTGAAACATTTTGACTTTCACGTTTGTCAACGCATAACTTTAATAATAATTATATTTAATTACATATTAGTAAACATAAAAAAGTTTTTTAATCACGAAAGAGCGACTTTTATATTAAAATCGAGAACACATACAAGACAACTTTCAGAAATATTTTACAGATCCAATCGTCAACCCTATATGTAGACAGAGTCAATCACATCATACAAAGCAACATGACTCGCTAAACCTGAAAGGGTCAAATTTAAGCCTAAAATGACCAGAACTGAAACCATGTCTATCAAAAGAACTCAAAAAATTCAAACATCCAAAACAAACCTACTCGGACTAAAATAAAAACAAGTACTACTAAAGAGAAAATAATGTTGAAGTAAAGTCTTTCCACAAAACTCTTCCTCGTATGGAGGTGATTCTGGAGGAGGCGAGCTCTTGCAATTCCCAATATGGGTGAGTACTAACTCCACCATCATCGGAGCGGCCGACCAAGGTTGCACCATCTAGAACCGCACTGATATAAACTCGCAGCCACAATCCGTTCATCCGCCAACATTATTTCCTCCGACATAGCTGCAATCTTAAGTGTTAAAATACTTAACATCAGTACAATTTGCCGCTCCGTCCCCATATTGATAGAGGAGACGGCCGCTACATAAAAAAGGTTAATAATTTGAAAATTTACATTGATAAAAATTTAATAACATTTTATACATAATAATTTGATTATACATATTATTGTAAAATAGTAATCAAAGTAAGGTATGTGAATAATGCAAAAATTCTTATATTGTAAATTTTAATTTTTAAAGAAAGGATAAAGTACTTGATAAATTGGAAATTACCCTAAATAGTAGTAAATGAGCTTTGAAATTCCAAAATAGGACTACTGTATTTTTCTTCCCGAAATAGAAATTTTTACTACCATGTATGAAAAATACTGCCATTAATTATAATAAATACTGTCATGTTAATTTCATTGTACTGCAACTGTTTGACAGTCACGTCTACAAGATAACAGTAAATATTGTCATATTAGTTCTATTTCGGGAATAAAAATATAGTAGTCCTATTTTGATATTTCAAACTCCATATAGATTTTGTGAAATCTTTCTTTGATAAAGTGATAAATTGAAAACAGAAGTGATAAAACAGCCCACTGAAAGTCACGAGTCAGTGAGCTTTTGAAAGTCCTAAAAGGAAATTATGACTACGACATTCATATGTACTCATTAGCATAATTAGTCACGAGTCATTGATCTTTTAAAAGTCCTAGGAGGAAATTATAACCACGACATTCATATCTGATTCATAATTATATTAGTGTTCATCATATGTATACAAATATAGACTCATATATATGCGTACCTATGTGCACACGTCATGTTTTTATTCATTTTTACGTCCAGTATTAGAATATTTTTCGGATTACTTTCACTAAATTTTATAGAAATTCAATTGAGTACAGTTAAATAAATTATTGAAAAACACTGAGTTATTACGACGTATTGTTTTTCTCAAAGTTATTTAACTGACTTTCTGGATGAGTTTTAAAGTGAAATTTTGTAGATATAATCTAAAGTATTACTACCTCCGTCCCAAAAAGAGATGCAAATTTGACTTTTCTTAGTCAAACAGTCTTGTTTTGTTCACTTAATTTGGATGTCAATTTTTAATTATGTTCTAATTTGGAGTTTACAACTTTGAAGATATTTTAATGTAGTTTATGAATATGTAAATTTTAATTATTAAAAATTGAATTAATTATCCATACGGAGGGTTGACTTTTATTATTGATTGACCAAAAAATGTTGACTTTGCAAAACAAATTGAGACGAAGGGAGTATCATTTTTTTACTAAATAGCACTTCAAATGAAGGCCCCAGACAAGGTTTTGGTCTGGACGACTTTAGGAGAAGATTAGTATATTTGTCCATAAAATATACTCGATCTATCGTATATTTTAATGTCATCTAGAAGTTTTTTATTTTAGGGAGTTTGCATATTTTACACCCAAGGGAAGGAGCTGATGCCCTGAGGGGAGTAAATGAAATTTATTTTTAGACAATTTCCACGTCTAAATAGTGGGAAAAATAAAGATTAAATGTTTAAATTATATACTACGTACGAAGTATATACAAAGAGATGAACTAATTAATCATACAATTATACGGAGTATTTCGTATAAGACAATAAATTATAACACGTACCTATAAATAATATACTCCGTAAATTACAAATCGTTTCTGTCTTTCTCAAATTCCGAAACCAAACAATAATGTCTCAAGGGCATTGATGGAGCCAGAGAAACCGCTCAGGGTCGAAAATGGTTGATTGTTTTTAAACAATGTCCGAGTTGAAAATTTCATATGCAGTTTAGATAAATAGGCAATCGTAATAATAAGATAGATTGTCTTTGATATGCATCAAATTTAGTTATTTTACGGTTAGACAGTGGTAATTTTCCATAAATGTTAACTTTTTTATCGTAATGAGTTACCGATGCCATAATATATCAAATCGAAGATAATTTAGAGCTCTATACGAGGTCACCTCTTGGCTCCGCCCCTATCTCAGGGTATGCTTAACGATTTAGTTTAAAGAATGCATGTTGAGAAACTATTTAATTGTAAAAGATGGTGATTGGTACGAAAATGAAATTGTTTTCAGAAAGTAGTAGCGGGAGGGTTTGATAAAACATAAGTGTATTATTCGTGCATATAAACGTGATTAGAAAGTGAAAAAGTTGTCTAATTTCTTCGTAAATATTACAAAAATTATAAAAAACAACCACTGTAATACTGTAAAATTGTGCATAGTCATAACATTAAAAGTTAGGGAGATTACCCAAAATATGAGTAAATGAAGTTTGAAATTCTAAAACAGGATTACTTTGTTTTTATTCTCGAAATGGGACTAACATGACAGTATTTACTGTCATCTTGTAGTCGTGATTGCCAAATAATTGTAGTACAGTGCATTTAACATGACAGTATTTATTATAATTAATGACAGTATTTTTCATACATGACAGTAATAACTCTTTTTAAAAGTATACTAATCCTATTTTTGGAATTGCAAATGTCATTTGGGTAATTTCCCTAAAAGTTACTACGTAGTATTATATTCACTAAAATATAGAATAGCTTTGTTTCACTATCTTCATCTTATCATTATTTAATTTCTCAAAATATTGATCCCTACTTTCAGCGTTTAGATTTTAAGAGATTAAAATATTGAGAAAATTCACTAATTAAAAATAAGTATCATTGCTTTCTTTCCAAATGGGGCTCATTCACTCCTCTAGTTTGAGAAGCTAGTTTTACTGTTTTGTTCATTTAATAGGATAAATAAGTCTTACATGGAGAATAAGACACAATTACTCATATTTTTGTAAATTGTCCATCTTAGTCCCCTGAGTAATTTATTTTTAAATTTAACAACGGTGTATATATATTAAAAATACTTATTATAATTTTTGAAAACAAGAAAGGAAACGGTACTTCTCTAGACTTGAAGACAATATTGTAGCTATATTTCAGAAGTTCACATATATATCTCAACATTTATAATTAAAATTAAAGATTGTAACGTGACCCTTGTCCGTATTTATTTTGGTTGGATAAACATTTTCATGTGATATATACTGAATTATTAAATGATCGTGAAATTCATACTTTTGAAAATCAGTACATGCTAGTTAAATAATTACAGAAAAATATAGCAACTTTTGGTGAGATCGGGTAAGTTCTACAAAAAACGTAGTAATATATACTCCGTACTAGATAACATTTGGTGGGCGGTGGAATTATTGACATGTTTAAACTTTTTTAAACCTTTTTTGTGGACATTTGGGAAAAACAATTTTCAAGAATTTTGTCACGCTAAACCTATACCATTTGTGTTGTCCTATACCTTTTAGCCCCTATGCCTAGTTTTTAATTTCAAAGACCAAGTCACTTTTTTGCATACATTTTGTTACCCAGATTTTCAACTAAATACCATCAATACATTTGAATATTTGATTGTGAAAATTAATTGGCTACGGAGTACATTCTTAATTTAAGTTATAAAGCTGTGAAGAACCTATTTACTTTCTACTTGTATCAAACATTAACACCAACTTTTCTCCCTTTAGTTGTACATGTCTAGCTCATTATGTCTCATTAACTTATTTTATGATTTTATCCATAGATGTCTAGCATTATGGCTTATTCACATGTCTTATTATATACTTTTCTCTGAAAAGAAGTAAAAAATAGGTTGTCACATTTGAATATTTTCACTTGAAATTATTTATTTTTGAAACTAGATTAGACAATACCGGAACTAACATAAATATATCAGTTCATATCAGATTCTTATTAGAAGACAAAATCAAATTTGTTCATACTATATAAAACTAGATCTCAAAAAAATTCTTGAAATAGGTGTAAAAGTGTTTTGAAATTTCAAAATAGGATTGTCAGATTTTATTCTCTAAATAGGAGTTATTACTGACAAGTTTGAAAAATATTATCATGTTTAAAATCTACTACCGCAAAAATATAAAATAATTACACTTATTTCAGAAAGAAGACATAACAATCTTATTTCGAAATTTCAAAACATCACAACATGCTGCATTTATTTCGTACGTCAAGCTGCGTGAGTAAGCTCTGAATCATCATCTATGTCATAACTCATAAGCAGTCATCAAAGCCTGACCTTCGCAACGTTAATGCTATTTAGGCGAGTTTAACACGTCTTCTCAATCACTAGATCACTATGAACGTTGATAATATGGTGCTATATATTGCTTAATCCCTATAGTGATATAGGGTTAGGATGGACAAATGAAAAGATTCAACTGAAAATTGAAAATTTGGTTCGGTCTGGATTCACTGAATTAAATCAGTAAGAATATGTTCAAACAATGATTTGGTTTGGTTTAAAATCAGAAAATCTTAATATTTGGGATATAAATAAATAATCTATATATGAAAAATACATGTTTAGCATATACGGGGTATCATTTTAGCTTTTACACATTTCAATTTATGCATTCATTATACAAAGTTAGCTAACAAAACACACACACACATCATATATTGTACTCCTGATTGGTATAGAAAGATGTTTGGTGATAACAATATCACATTCCGTTTATATCAATTTCAGTTAAAGTAGAGTACACTATACATATTGCATGATTCATTTGATTTAAATATAAATTTTATAACATTTTTACCGATGTCTCATTTAGTTATGTTTAAATATTTTATGTGAAATTCTAAATGTTAATCAACTATAAACTTAACTTTTGTGATCTAGTGATTGAGAAGTGTTAAACTTTTTCATATTATCAATCATAGCAGGACAAATTGTGTGGTAATTTATACATACAACAAACAACAACAACATCCAAGCCTTAATTCCAAAAAAAATTGGGTTCGACTAACATGAATCGATCTATGATACCGACTCCAAACAGAGAGACAGACAAGGAGGGCGGGGGGGAGTAAGATAAAATGGATAAAATAAAGATAAATAAATATAAGATAACAATAACATAAGAATATAAGAAAAATAAAAGATAGAAAGATAAAAGAGCATAAAAAGCTAGAAGATAAAAATAACATAAGAATATAAAAAGACAAAAAAGATAAACGATAAAAGAAAAGAGAGAGGAAACATAAAAAAGATAGCAATCGTCCACACGGATGTGTGCCCTTCACTTTGCTCTGTCCAAAGTCATACTATCTTCCAACCCAAGAAGACGCATATCACTTCTGATTCCTCGAATCCAAGTCTGTTTGGGTCTTCCCCTCCCTCTCTTCTCTGTCTCCTCCCCACCCCTCAAGTCGGCTAACGGTGCATCACTCGTTCTTCTACGCACATGCCCAAACCACCGCAAATGAGACTCCTGCATCTTATCTTCTATAGGTGCTACTCCCACCTTTTGTCTGATTATCTCATTCCTCAAGCGATCTTTTTTGGTATGTCCACACATCCAACGCAAAATACACATCTCTGCCACACTCATCTTTTGAATGTGACATTTCTTGACCGTCCAACACTCTACGCCATACATTAATGCAGGCCTAATTGTTGTTCGATAAAATTTACCTTTCAGTCTAGTCGGCATACCTTGATCGCATAGAAATCGTGATGCACTCTTCCATTTCATCCACCTAGCTCATATACTATGACATACATCTCCATCTAATTCACCATCCTTCTGAATTATGGAGCCCAAATAACGGAACATATCACACATCGGTATCTCCCTACCATCAAGAGTAATCACACTGTTTCTACTACGTCTACCTCCACCAAACTTGGACTCCATATACTCAATCTTGCTTCACCCTGTTTGAAACCCTTGGTCGCCAATGTTTGTCGCCATACTTCCAACTTCGCTTTAACACCAGATTGCTTCTCATCAATCAATACAATATCATTGGCAAACATCATGCACCGCGGTATATCTTCTTGAATTGACCTCGTAAGTTCATCCATGACTATAGCAAATACGAAAGGACTCAGAGCAGATCCTTAGTGCACTCTAATAGTAATAGGGAACTCGACGGTCCTCCCTACACTAGTCGGACACTTGTACTACAAGCATCATACATATCCATGATGATACCGATATACTTATATGATATGCCTTTTCTCGCACCTCGATTTTCACGTTGTCTTGAACCCTAAGCCTGCCCCTATCGCAGAACTCGTCGATCTCCCCTTCCAGCGCCAGGCTCTGTCCCAACCCCTTCCAGCGCTAGGCCTTGTCCCAACCCCTTCTAGCGTCAGGACCTGTCCCAACCCCTTTCGGCGCCATACCCTGTCCTGACCTCTTCCCCTATCCCTAAGATTAACTACCTTCGAAGCTCGAATTTGACTTCTTAGTGTTCAGAATCTGTAGCCTCTATTTTTGATGTCATCACAGAGAAAGAGAAGAAAAATAAGAGACGGATTTGCGGTGGGTGAGTGTAGACAGGTTGGTGAAGGCAATGGTGTTGGTGGTGGTGCAACGATGGAGTGTAGGTGATGGATATCGAAAGATCTGGAGATCTGGCACTGAGGTTGCTGATTCGCGGAAGAAGGCCTGGGATGGGATGTCGGATGAAGTGCGGGATCGGCAGATTGATAAGGGTTGTAGAATTTCAATCACTTTTTTGTACAAACGTATTTTGGTCATATTTTTGTCAATAGCAAGTCGGGAATAATATCTATTCCATTGTTTCTAATTTTTAATGCAACTAAATGTAAACATATAAATGAAGCTATATTTTAATTTGTGTAATTTTCATGTCAAAAAATGTTAAGAGACTATCAGTGTTTTTGTTTGTAAGTAGTTTATGTTAGAAGTAAAAGTGTCATATTTCAAAGTATGAAGTTTAGGATGTTGTTCCGGTGAGAACACTTCTTAACATGAGAAATAAGAACACTTTAAAATGATGCAGATGTATTATGGTTTAAAAAGGTGCGCATTTATATTTATAATAATGTGAAGATCAAATGTGCACTTTTTTGGTTAAGCTAATGCAACGTTTCAATGCACATTTTCTAATTTATTATCATGCACATTTATGTTTTACATGCATGATACTCAATCCAATGCTACAAATTAAAATCGTTTTCATTTATGTCCTTAAATATGTTCTTATTGAACTAAACTCTAGAGTTTAAATATAAGTGTAAATAGTGTAATACTAATGTGCAAGTGTAATATTATTTGTAACATCATGCTAATTCAAATGGAATATGCTTTGTGTAGAGTAGATTATTCTCCGTATTTGATATAACTACAAGTGGAAGAAATTAAAGGAAATGAATGAGCGATTATATTTTGGTGTATTTACCTAAATAGGAGTAAATAAAAGGATAATTGCAACAATAGGAGTTTAAAGTTTAAATTCCGAAAATAGAACTAACTCTTCCTATTCTACCCTTTCCTTTGTCCTTGATAATAGGATTTTTAAACAATCATTATAAAATATAAAAAAATAAAAAAAAATCGTAAAAAATAATTAAAAAATATATAGACCTCAACCACCATCTCAGCCACCTTCCAGCACCGCCACCTCTAGTCACCGGAAAAGATTGCCAAGTTGGGGGAAAAATGTCATCATGATGGCAATTTTGAAGAGAAATCAAGAGAGCAAGAGAAAACTGGATATTTTCAAAGAGTAAAAATGCCATATTTATGGCATTTTCAGAGAAATGTGGCATTTTTACACAAGATGGCATTTTTTTCGACGACCGGAGTCAGTGGTGCTGGGAGGTAGAGGGCGCGTCGGCAATGATGTACATATTTTTTAAATATTTTGTAGGTATTTTATTTTATTTTTTGGACTTTTTTAAATTTTTTTAAATAATTTATTTATTATTTTTTATTTTTTTTATTTTTATTTTATTTTTTCACGTTTTCATTATTATTTTATAAATATTTTATTATTTTTTATATTTTTTTATAAATAAAACTATGATTTTCTTATTAATAAAATAAATCTACTGGAAATTAATTATAGGAAGGGGGTAGAATGGGAAGAAGAGATATATATATTAGCACTATTTTGGGAATAAAAAGATGGTACTCCTAATGTTGAATTTTGGGCTTATTTTACTCCTATTTAGGGTTAGTACCCGTTATATTTTCAGTAAGTGCATGCAAAAGTTGTAAAAGTATAAACTTGTTATTATGTTCATGTTTGCAGACATAAGTCTTTACCTTCTATCTTTTATACTCCATCCGTCTCTTAAAATTTTGCCAAGTTTGACCAACACGAAAATTAATAAAGTAAAAAGTATGTGGTTGATGTTTATGCAGAAGAGAGAGAGTCAACTGAAACCACAAATACTTTACTTAAAAAGGAAAGTGACAAAGTTAGTGGGACATCCAAAAAAGGAAAGTTGACAATGTTTTAAGGGACGGAAGGAGTACTATTTTAAAAGTCTATAAAAGCTAGTTGTATGTTTGACATGCTAATTTTTAAAAGATTTTTTAAAATTAAAAGAACTTTTGAGATGCTACGGTGAGTAGCATCTGACAAAACTTTGTAGTTTTTAACATTAATTATTCCCAACAACTTGTATATCAAACAAAACTAAATCAAACAGTTAGCTTTTTATCGAACAACTACTAACATTTTCTTTTAAAATCTTTCCAGTTACAAAAAGGTAACAATCATCAAAAAAACTCATAAGAAAATCTTTTCACCTTGTTGTTCCAAACACACACTATGTTTCTATTGGTCCAAGTAATTTATATGTTAGGTATTAAAAGTGACATATCATATTGTAAGGGGTCTTACTAATATTGAAAGTAATTTAATAAATCAGTTATATCATAAATTATACTATTCTCCGTATCTCATTAGTTGTAACATTGCATTTTATACACTATTCATGTACTCTACTTTGACTACATTTTATTTATTAATGTGTGTGATATTTTTTTGAAACATATTGTTGAATTTGTCTCATTACTAAGTTTCATAATCAAATTTTTAATTATTTTTTACTAATACAAAATTAAATATAATATTGGTCAAAGTTGTGTATTGGCAAACGTGAAAAACGGAATGTTGCGACTAAAAAAGAAAAGAGGAAGTATTATATTTAATCCTGTAAATTGTGATTGTGTCTAATACTAGTTTTTCAATTTTCATCGCCACTTGAAGATCATGTCCCCCATAAAAAATTCCCTGAATAACAGTAAAAACATTTCAAAATTTTAAAATAGGACCTTCAATTCATGTTTGTATTCCCAAAATAGGAATAATTTTTGCTAAGTTTGGAAAAATTGTCATGTTGCCTGGTAATTAAGACCAACTTGACAAAAATTACTCATATTTAGGCAACAAAAACATTACAGTCCTATTTTGGAATTCCAAAACGTTTTTAATTCAATTCAGAAAAATTTTCTTGTCCCATATATGATTTTTGTAGAGCTAATATCATAATTTAAACAATCATCAGCAACTAAGGTAACATCAATTCAGTATCAGATTATTGACTTGGTTAGTTTTATTTCCCAACTCACTTCTTTATGAAATTTAGGCCTTGTTTACTAACAGGGATATTTTCCTATTTTTAAGAAAATTGGAAAACTGGAAAAAGAAAGACAGAAAACGTGTTTACCAAAACAAATTGCAGGAAAACTGGAAAAAGGAAAATAGAAAATTGTGTTTACCAAATCATTTTCGAAAAAAAATGAGATATGTCTTTGTTTTGCTTAATGAATTGGAAAAGTGACTTTTCTAGTTTTCCAAATTTGGAAAATGCGGATGATGCAGTGCCGACGCTATGAACTTGCATACTTACGCCTAGTGTTGGATCCGATCCCGCTCCGGTGTCAGTTCCAGTCCGATCCAGTCAATGACCCGACGCTCCCTATCTGGTTCAGTCAATGACTCGGCAGTGCAGTCCGGTCAATGAGCCGACGGTCCGGTCCGGTCATCAACCCAGCGATCCATGTTCGGGCGATGGCCGAGCAATCCTGGTCCAGACCGGTCGATGACCCGACTATCGCGGTCCGATCAACGACCCGGCGGTCCCTGTCCGATCTGGTCCACGATCCAACGATCCTTGTTCGGTCCGATCGAGGACACGACGATTCCTGTCCGGTCTGATCGACGACCAGGCAATACTTGTATGAACATGTTTTCAGATTTGAAAATGGAAAACTAAAAAATGAAAATAGGAAAATATCGCTATTAATTTTCTTTTAACTAGATTCATTCATATTTTCTCTACCATGAAAATATTTGGCACATATTTGACTTATCCCTGGCACAATTCCTTCCAATTTTGGATAACAAAATTCCTGCAAATTTGCACAGAAAAAATAAGACGTATTTTGTCTGTGAACGGGATTCACAGACAAAAAAAAACATTCACAGAGGTGGATGTAAGGATGGGTATAGGAGCGAAGGTGGGGGGGGGGGGGGGGGGGGGGGGCAACCGGACCTCGGTCCAACCCAAATTTAAAAATCATTTGTATTTATAGTGTAAAATATATGTTCAAAAATTTCACAAACTAAGCTTTGATCCTGGCTACGTCCATGGATGAGTATAAGGATGAGTACAACATGAATGGTTGTTTGGGGATTCCCTGCCAAAAATCCTTGTCAATCGGGTGTTTTTTTGTAGTGAATAAGCGTGATGAATACAACCTTGATATCATAATTGGAATATTGACTTGTAATTCACTTGGGAAAAGATGGAAACAATGTATCGTAGAACTAAACTTGGTACATAAAAACTTGAGGATCAAAACTAACAAAGAAGATTAGTAGTCTAGGATTAAAATTGGTATTGCCTCAATAGTGAATGATTATTTCTTATAGTTAACTGACTTTTCTACTACAATGTATGATTTTCTATTCATTCATGCGGCATCTTCAATTTTGTGGTGCGATTCTTTCTAGATCCATTTGGACAGACTTGTATATGATAGTGCATGATTTGCAAATAAATAAGGTCATAGCTAGGTCCAATATCCAGCACAGGTATGAGACTTGATCAAAATTAAATTTCCCTATATGTTTCAATGAAATATTTATTTACGTATTGTTAAATATGAGCTAGTCATATTTTCGGGGTTCTATATTGTCGATGTCATCATAAATCCTTACACAAATTTAAATGCATAGACTAATTGCATTCCAATTGTAACAATTTCAGATTAGATTTACATACTCCTACAATATTTGGCAGATACGTACCAGGTTGTACAACATCTGGCAATAATTAGGTACTTAAAAATTTGGTGTCCCTTTTTTCAAGTTCTATAAATGTTTACTTTTTCAATATCATTTGCTGTCTTCATATTTTGTTAGAATAATAACAGCGTCGTACGACTTCTTTGTGTATAATGTGCTCCATTTTCAATTTTAACCTATTGTACCTTATCATTTATATAGACTCTTTCGGTAAATAGAGTTTTTAATACACAATTTATAGGCAGGTTTCATTCATTCTTTCATAGAATAAATTTGTAGTGGTCCGTAGTCCGTACGTGGTCACTCTTTACCAAATACCATGTACTGTTGCCCAAGAGATACTAAAGAATTTACTTGTTCTTGTAAGATTTAGCATTTTATGGAAGTTTGAATTTACAATATAATCACGACAAAATGACAAAAAATTCGTAGTATAGTATATCCTGGCCATTTTGGTCAACATATTCTGATAAAAATCATAGACTAAAGGGTCAAATAAACCCCTGTATCAGTCGTGTAAGCTTAATTCAGTTCCACAACTAAAAACAGACTCAATTCGTATCCCGAACAGACAAAAAATGGTTCAAATTTAATTTTTTACGAGTAAACAACCGGTCATGTTTTTAATTGTTTCACTGTTTCTGTTTTTTATTTTCGATTTATTGAAATTTTGGCATTTTTTAATGGTTTAAGGGTGCAAATTGGACTTTTTTTACCGGTTGTTTACGTGTAAAAAATGAAATTTGAACTCTTTTTTGCTGGTTCGGGGTGCGAATTGGACATTTTTTAGTTCAGAGATTAAACTGAGCTTACACGATCGGTAGAGGGACCTATTTGACCCTTTAGCCAAAATCATATTAAGGCATTTATTGAATGCCATAAAAGCTAGCATAAAAGTGTGCTACGTAGTATTTTTTTAAATTTATTTTGAAATGGATATCCATTGTTTATTTTTTTTTGGAAGAAAGGTGCTTAAATTGATATCATAGCATTCAGATAGGGGTTAAAACCACAAAATTATCACATGCAACCATCAACCTTTGAATCATACTCAGACTTGATCACCTTTGACAAAGCAATATAACTCACCGATCCTAAATTGGGCATAACTGAGCCAAAGACGGTTACCACAGACCTCTCATCACAGCATAAAACAAAATAAACGTAAAAAAAACACAGTCTGATTGTGGAACTGAAAAAACATAAATGCAAAAAAGATAAACACCAAAATGAGTCCTCATGAGCAAGATAATCAGTCGCACGCCTGGCGGGTCTAGTAACCCGGACCCGCTGCTTCCCCGTTTTTTTGGTTTATCTAGAGTCATGTGGTCTCTAGTTGGATCTTCTTGTGATTGCTCTTCCCATATTCTTCTGGCTTCTAATCCCCCGACACCTCCTCAATGCCGCCAATTTCTCCGTCTTTGGTCACACTATTGCTTGTACCCGTTGTGGACTCACGCCACCCCTGTCCTCCTGTTCCTTCGCCTCCCAGACCTGCTTTCCTCTGTTGCCTACTGCCCCTGAACTTGAGAAATTTTCCACTATCCACTTATTACCCCATGTTGGACTAGTCTCCCCCCTCCACGAGCCCAAAGTTCTACCCCATAGGTTTTTTTCTAACACTACATCTTCCTCATATTTTAAGGGACAAAATATATCCGAATGCCCTATCACTCCACAAAGAAAACAAAAGTTGGACAATTTTTCATATTTGAAGTCTAGCCAATGCCCAATACCCCCTTTCTTGAGACTGGATCCCTTTTTCAGAGGTTTCCCAACATCCACACGAACCCTGATCCTCATATATGATTCTCACCTTTCTTCAAACTGGCTCTCATCAAAACTAATAAACTTACCAATATAGTTACCAACCCTCCTAGCAGTTCCTAAATTCATGAATCCATATGGAACATTATGAACTTATACCCAAAACCCCACCTCATACAATTTCATTTTAAGGGATATATCATCTGGTCTAACTTCCTTAAGTAGCAGCAAATATCTTTCAGAAAACCAAGACCCATCCTCGAGAACATGATTCATATCCACAATATGGTACAACAACAACATCCAAGCCTTAGTCCCAAAAGATATTGGGGTCGGCTAACATAAATCGATACATGATATCACAACCAAAAGGAAAAGAAGGAATAAAGATAAAAAAGATAAGCTATTATGAAAAGATAATATAAAAAAGATGAATATATATAAAAATGATAAAATAAAAAGGCTGCAAATAATGCATATATATAGATATATATAAGGATAAAAAAAACTAGGAAAAATAGATGAGGGATAAAGATTATCAAGATCACTCCTTCACGTGAATACCCGCCCTCCACTTAGTTCTCTCCAAAGTCATGCCCTCATCCAACCCCAGAAGAAGCATATCACTTCGAACTCCCCTAACCCACGTCTGTTTGGGTCTTCCTCTCCCTCTCTTCCCTGCCTCTTCTCCACACATCTGAACTCGCCTAACAGGTGCATCACTCGGTCTTCTACGCACATGACCAAACCACCGTAGGCGCGACTCCCGCATCTTTCCTTCAATAGGTGCTACTCCCACCCTTTGTCTGATTGTCTCATTCCTCATGCGGTCCTTCCTAGTATGCCCACACATCCAACGTAGCATGCGCATCTCTGCCACACTCATCTTTTGAATGTGACATTGTTTCACCGCCCAACACTCTACGCCATACAGTAATGCAGGCCTAATTGCTGTCCTATAAAATTTACCCTTCAGTCTAGTCGGCATACCTCGATCGCATAGAAATCCTGACGCACTCTTCCACTTCATCCACCCTGTTCTGATTCTATGGGATACATCTCCATCTAACTCACCGTCCTTCTGAATTATGGAGCCCAGGTAACGGAACATATCGCTGACTGGTATCTCCTTACCATCCAGAGTAATTCCGCTATTACCACTACTTCTACCTCCACCAAACTTGCACTCCATGTACTCTGTCTTGCTCCGACTTAGTTTGAAACCCTTATTCTCCAATGTTTGTCGCCATACTTCCAACTTTGCTTTAAGACCTGATTGCGTCTCATCAATCAATACAATATCGTCGGCAAACATCATGCACCACGGTATATCGTCTTGAATTGACTTCGTAAGTTCATCCATGACTATGGCAAATAAGAAAGGACTCAAGGCCGATCCTTGGTGCACTCCGATAGTAATAGGGAACTCTTCAGTCCTCCCTACACTAGTACGAACACTTGTAGTACAATCCTCATACATATCCATGATGATGCTGATATACTTGCGTGATATGCCTTTCCTAGTTAAGGCCCACCAAAGAACTTCTCGAGGTACCCTATCATATGCCTTTTCTAAGTCAATGAACACCAAATGCAGATCCTTATGAGCATCTCTATATTTCTCCATAAGTTGACGAAGAAGGTGAATAGCCTCAGTTGTTGAGCGACCAGGCATAAAACCGAATTGATTCTCTGAAATCTTCACATTCCTTCGAAGTCTTTGCTCAATCACTCGCTCCCAAAGTTTCATGGTGTGACTCATAAGCTTAATCCCTCGATAGTTGGCACATTCTTGTACATCACCTTTATTCTTAAATAAAGGGATAAGAGTACTCTTCCTCCAACTCGTTGGCATCTTGTTGTTTCTCCAAATCATGTTGAAGAAACTTGTAAAAAGTAAAAAAAAAATACCTTTTTTCACCAATTTCTTTAATGGATGTACCCTTACCCGGATGCCATATGGAAGCCATCAGTTCCTTAAACACTTGAAATTTGATTTTCCGGTCAGTGAGAAGGACTCCAACCATCGGGAACTCGTCCCTCTTCTCGGCTACAGCAAACTCTTTGCCTCCCTCATCATCGAAATACAATTCACTATCCTCTTCTCCAATAGCCATCTGCCTGTAGTGATTCATAATATCATCCATTCAAACGACGAGCGCGCCCACCCGATTCTACCACGAGAGAACAACGGCCGTATTTCGACTATGTCGAATACGGAAGAAAAGCTCTAGCGTCCGAAACCCTAGAGAGAAAACTTCTGAAGACAAAAATATAAAAAAACTGCTGCAGAATGAATATCCGTTATTTGGACTAATTTTAGTAATTTGTTTCTTAGCGTAGTTTTTTCGTTTGTGGTTCCAACTTACTCTCATTTTGAAACGGCAATGTGACTTGGAACCACCATGTTGGTTGACAAAATTGGAATACATACCTTATTTTTCAATTAATATGTGCACCCTACTTATTAAAAAAAATCATTTACAAAATGAAACGCAAATATCAAGTTCTTAAGTATGATGTTTGCATACTTTAATTTTAGGTATCAATAAAAAAGGTTCAAAGCGAGATTTACTTTTGTAAAAACAAAATAAACGAAAAAGAATCATGGGTTAAAGTAACACAATCTAATACTCCGTATATGTATATGTATATGTCCTCATTTTTTGTGAAAAATTATGAGCCTGTTTGATAATATTCAAATCACATGAATCGGTTTAACCTATTGAAATTAATGTAATTCAGGCTGCAGAATTCAATCAAACTGTTGAATTATAAAAACATATTTTTAAATTACTCTATTAATAAAGCAAAGAAAATTTTTACGGAGTATGAAAATTACTCAATATCAAGTTCTTAAGTATGATGTTTGCATACTTTAATTTTAGGCATTGCAGTCAGAAATGCTTGGGGCTAGCTTATATCACATCAGCTATCAAAGACATTACAGCCCAATTGCTAAATCGTGACATTACCGCTGTCATTAACCTACGTCTGGATGATGCGATGTCTGACGTCACTATGCGTGTTTCAAAAACTCTCAAGGGACACATGGTATCTTCTAGAAGACATCTCTAGAAAGATCTAACCAATTTCAAAGCTAGCATTGGGCCCATACTGTGGATTCTTGGAGGTGATTTCAATGTTATGTCTGACATCAATGAGTATAAAGGCAAAAGCACCCCGTAAGTATGATATGGATGAATTTAATGAATTATGGTTTAATAATTGCCCGCCTGAGCTGAATTTTCAAGGGACTCCTTATACTTGGATAGGGAGTATGATCAAAGGCATGATCCTTAAAGAGCTTGATAGGGTCCTTGTTTCTAATGAGTTTCTCCAACTCAACTAGAATCAGACCCTTCAAAACCTGAATATATGTGTTTCCAAGCACAACCTGTTTCTTATAAAAGAAAAGGTTGTCCCTAAAAAAGGCCCAAAGAATTTCAGATTTCAGCATATGTGCACTCATTTTTAGACATTGTCCAAACTGCCATTTGCAACATCCCTTGTACTGGTTATGGTATGTGGAAATTTTCATGTAAGCTCAAAAGATTAAAAAATACTCTTAAAGAATGGAACAAAACCATTTTTTGGAAACATCTTTGACACTTTGTCCAAAATTGAAAAAGAAATTGCCTTTTTGCAAACTAAGATCTCTGATTCCTTTCTCAATGAGAATCCTATCCTTTTGAAAAAAGCTCAGGCTAAATACATTCAATCTTCTGCCCATATAAATACATTTATTCTTCTGCCCATAGAATAAACTGGCTTAAGTATGGCAATGCTAACTCAAAAAATTTTCATCTATCCCTTAAAGCCAAACACAATAAACTAAACATTTCCAAAATAAAAAAGGAGGATGGTACTTGGGTTGATAACATGAGTGACATAGGTAATGCTGCAGTTGATTTCTTTTGAAATCTTCTTACTGCTAATGATAAACTTGATTGCCAGTAGCTTAATTCCTATTTGCAGAATATTAACTCTGTTATTACGGGCAATGATAATGCAAATATTTTGAGCCCAATAACCCAATTACACCAACTGAGCTAAAGGCTGCAGTTTTCAGTCTTGATAAGTACATCGCTCCTGGTAGTGATGAGTTTTATGGTTTCTTTTACAAGATTGCTTATGATACGGAGTAGAAAAAATCTATTGGTACACACTATTGGTACACACTCTTACACACTCATGTCTGTGAAGGCGTTTTTTTTTGTCTGTCCCAGAGAAATCGTATTTGACAAATACATTTTGTTTGAAACAGACAAAAAAAACGCCTCACAGACATGAGTGTGTAAGAGTGTGTACACAAAGTGTGTACCTCAAGTCTGATTTTACGGAGTATTATTGAAGATACCAGAAAATACCAGAAAGATCTTGTTAAATGTTGTCAGGGAATTTTTCTCTAATTGGGGTCACGATCGGATTTGAAAATACCAGAAAGATCACAACTATTATACCCCCCAATCAACATGAAAACATCTAACAGTGGAAGAGTGATGAGTTTTCACATGAGCTTGAAATTCGGCATAAGTACAAACAAGATCAAAACGATACATTAGTAAGTAAACCTAACAGTCAAAGGTGTAATTATCGATAGAGGAAACATAATATGTAGAACCACCCTTAGTTGGAATAAGAGACGATCTCCAAACGTCAGAATGAATTTAATTGAAAGGTGTAAGAGAAATTTTTTCAAGTTTAACACCACTACAATAAGATATATATTCAGAGTAAATCACCAAGGAGACTTGATGTACACATATAACATAGGCAAGATCCTCATACATGTCCAATTCTAGAAGCAATCAATTGAAATGTAGACAATTTGATCTTTCCGAAACATAGAGACCTTTCCCCTTCTTATGCTTTGTCCCATCACTCTCTTCGATTGTTAATCCTGCCCATAACAAGAATTGGGAAATAGACCAACATAACATCCAGATTCATATAATTTACCAATAGAGGTAAGATTCATATGTAATTTATTAGGAATCCAATACACATCGGATAGAGATATAGTAGAGGTATATATGAACTTTCCCAATACAGTTAATTTAATGGAGAAGGCGGTCTTCATCCCTACATTTGATATAAACATCATAAGCTTGTAATTCAACACATCATGTCAAGGCTAATTAATCCAAAAGATATTTCATTGCATAAAATTAACCCAGCTCCCCAAATTAGTTTGTAATAAGGCACAAATTTCAGATCGCAATTGATTTTTAAATGCAATGTTATTTTGCAAAAATAATCTTGATAAATAGTCCCCAAATGCGTTTTGCAGTTTTGAACTTTGCTAGTTGAGATCCAATCATTTGTTCAATAGAATTATTAATCCAAGTAATATTGTTAGAGTAATTTATAGACTCCCAAACAGGAAACATTTCATCAATTTTTTCATCTTCTAACTTAGGGCATACAATTTTTTCATAACTTAGAGCTTTTCCCTGCAAAAAATGAGATTTAAACATTTTTTGAGTTCAGAGGGTGAATTGGAGTTTTATAGAGTTCAGGAGACAAATTGAGCATTTGTGCAGGTACAGGGGCCTATTTGACCCTTTAGCCTAGATGAAATGTTTTTCCACTTCAACAAATACTTTCTTGTCTAGTGTTTCTAATTTAGTTTAATTTATACATTCAAAGAAAAAGGTTTAATACTTTTAATAACGTAAACTATAACAACTTTAGAGTATGGTTGTAAACGAATCGAATAATTTTGATCCGATTCGCGATTCGAATTCGAAATTGATGATTCGAATTCGAAATATTCGAATACGAATTCGAATACGAATCAATTTTATTATTCGAATAAAATTTGAATATGAATACGAATATACATATATTCGATTCGTAATTTATTCGAATATTCGATTTGTATATTTACGAATTATAAATAGAGTTTTTGCCACTTTTAGTCCCCCGACTATTGTGTCAGTGACACTTTTGGTACTCGACTTTTAATTTTTCCACTTTTAGTCCTCGACTATTGTGCGAGAGACACTTTTGGTATCCGTCTTTGAAAATTTTCGTATTTAGTCCTTCGACTTTTGTAGAAATGACACTTTTGGTCCTTCAACTATTGCAATAGAGACAATTTTAGTCCTCCACTGATTGTGTCAAAATCATAGTAGAAGGACTAAAAGCATCAATTTGATAATACTCAAAGGACTAAATGTGGGAAACTTGAAAGTAGAGGACTAAAAGTTTCTCACGAACAATAGTCGAGGATTAAAAATGGAAAAATTAAAAGTCATGTACCAAAAGTGTCACTGACACAATACTCGGGGGACCAAAAGTGGCAAAAACTCTTATAAATATATATTCTATTATATTTATAATTTATATAATTGTTTAAAATTAAAATATAGAATAGGTAATACGTATTCTAGGTTTAAGTAATTAAATTAACTTTGTTTACTTTATTTGTGTGTGTTTCTTTAGCAATTGAGTTTTGAAGTAATTGAATTTTTGAAATAATTCATTTAATAGACATTTGTGAAAATCGAAAAATGCCTAAAATGAGTCATAATTTGAATAGGTGAATATTTTTTGACACTTCAAATATTTGAATTGGAATTCGAATATTCGAATATGAATATACTCAAATACAATAAACGAATCGAATATGAATCTATTGTAAGATTCGAATAATATCCGAATACGAATACGAATATTCGTCAATTTATACGAATACGAATAATATTACTCACTATTCGGTTCGATTCGATTCGTTTACAACCCTACTTAAGAGAGCAGCTCGCATTTTCTAGGTTTGCGAGCTTAATGGTGTCCTGCAATTATGGTACTCATTTTGATGTTATTTTTCTCCCCTCAATGTAGTTATTACTCATATAAAGGCATATTAAAGTTCATGAATCATATATTCGTAATTTGTAATTTCTTTAGTCATATAAGAATAATTTTCCCTTAACAGCTATATATAATCATACATATATAGCAACACAAATGGAATAAGCATTAAACCATATTTGAGTGAATGTCAGCTTCCAACAAATAGAGAGCAAATGTCCCTACTTATGGAATATAACCAAGTGAAAGCACCTAAGAATTTAGGTTTGGGTAGTATGATAAATAAGAAAAGGGAAAGTTCCCGAAATAGGACTAAAACAGTTTGAAAATTCTAAAATAGGACTGTCATGTTTTTAATTTCCAAAATAGGAGTAATTACTGTCAAGTTTAGAAAATACTGCCTTGTTTGAAGTCTGGTACTGCCAAAACATGGCAGTAATTAGTCCTATTTTGAGAATAAAAAATGACAGTCCTATTTTGGAATTTTTAAATTATTTTAGTCTTATTTCGGGTAATATTCTCATAAGAAAAACAATCATAAAACAAAACAATATAATATACTCCCTTCGGTCCTTAATTAACTTTACACTTTTCTTTTTGGGTTGTCCGATATTAAACTTTAAACTTCCTTATTTGCCTTATTTGACAAACAAATCTACACCAAACAGTGCCAAACAGTGTCAAATAGTGCAAACAGTGTACTCTACAGTAAAGTCAAATTTATTTCCTTAATATGTGTGAAGTCAAAGTGTAAACTTTATTAAGGATCGGAGGAAGTATACTACTAGTATGTAAGGGGTCTTTCGATCTACTTCTTAAAACTGTTTTTACTTTTTCACAGAGCTGAAACATATTTTGAGATGTTTGATTGAAAGTATAAATGTACTTATGAGGGCTCCACAGTGGTTTTAGAAAGCAGTTTTTTAGGAGTTGCGGTAGATCTGCTTCTGAATACTGTTTTATGTTTTATTTCTAGTTTAAAAAAGAAGGGAAGTAGAATCAAATCTAAACACCACTAACTATAAAATAATACAATATAAATGCTAATAAACCCATGTTCTAGACTGGCATTCCATGTTACGGAGTATATATTAATGTCAATTAATCAAAAGTAACGGACGATTATGTTGGATCTAGGTTCTTGGTAACTAGTGCGTCGATAATAATTAAAAATAGAACAGGATCATATAAGACAATTGAATTAGATATAATTAGGCTTAATGCACTATTGGGATTGAATCCAGTAAAACATACCTTTTTGACCTAATTGAGTCTTTTGCGTCTTCCTTACCAAATAAAGCTCCAAGGATATAGCCTTAATTAAGAAAATTCCCTAGCCCTAGCTATCTAGTCTTTTTTAAGCTAGCTTGGCTTTTTTTTTATTTGCATGGAATGAGCAGCAATACCAGATTGGAAGGCACGTAGAACGACGAATCAGATTCTAAAACTCGTGGAATCTTTTCTTTTCTTGCAACAACTCGTGGAATCTTCTTTAGCCGCCCATGTCAAGATAGCTATATTTATTCCCTAAATAAAATAAATATTATATTCAGTAATTGCTCTATGCACATTTTAAAACGTATTTTCCATTTATAATATCATCGAGATATATGGCAAATTATTAATAACTTTTGCAATTAGTAATAACTTTTAGGATAATATATAAATAAGTTGAATGGTTTTCGTTTTTTCCGCCGCATGCGTGTAGTGCTCCATAGATCCTGCGCTTCCCTTGCCCTGAACGTGAGTGGGGCTGATTAATTTGGCTGATCAATACGTATTTTTATTCCCCTCCTTTCTACTTTAATGGTTCTGCTTTCTTTTTAATTTTTTTAATACTCCTTTCTTTTATTGTTTCCTTCTTCTTTTCTTGCTTTTACGTTTTTCCTTGTTTAGTTCTTTCTTTTTCTTAATTTTTTTATTTTAATCTTTATTCAATTATAAAATATTTTAGATATTAATGTTTTGTTTTTCTATATCGCATTGTGTAAGTTACGTATGCGGTATGCTCATTTAATATTCATTTTATGCTCATTTTAAAATGTCATATCAATACACAAATGAAATGAGTTTTATGTTAAATTCAAATGAGTATAATGTCCAAAATAAATGAGCACACAAAAATACGTTTTTAAATTTTTTGATACTCACTTCGTAAGTTATGTATGCTCATTTGGTAGTAATGGTATGCTCATTTTAAAATGTCATATCAATAATGCATATTTTAAAATTATTATAATACATTAAATTCGCATTTTGTTTTTAATTGAAATCGATTATAGACATAATTTCAGAAATCTTTTTTAGACAAATAAAAAAAATTACATTAGAAGATTTGAAGCAGATTTCACGATACTCATTTTTAGGCTCATATTACTCAAAAGAATAGAGATGATGATCACCAAACTTATTGCATTAATGCTCATTCCAGACAAATCGTGATTTTCATCAAAATTACAAAATTGCCCCTGGATGTACGGTGCAAGACGTACATCCGGATGTATGGTATACGAACCGGAGATATATTTGTGAAAATGTTTTCTATGAAGTTTATATTATGTCAATAAAAATTAGCTTAAAATTTAATTCGGAATACAGGTAAATAAATTATTGAAAAAGCACTGCACATAGCAAAATTTTAAGTTGACATTTTATTGACATAATTTACATTACACAATCTACATCACATCTGACCAGATCATTTCTTATAATATACGGAGTAATAGTTATATTATGTACGTAGTCTTACCATATAATAATTAAAATTAATCAGGGTCTCAATTTTGCATTTGAAACCAAGACCTCCAAATTCATTAAACGGTCCTCGGTAGTTGGTATGAGTTCAATTTTTAAGCCCACGCGACGTTATCCTAATCATGTAGAAGTGTTAATAAAACTATATTCATAAAAGTGTATATAAGCATATAAAATATAATAAAAAGAAAAAAAAAGAACAAAAAAGTGTAATCATATAAAATACTACATAGCTACATTTGGTATTCATTAATTAATAAAGTCACAAACTCATTTTATGTTTATTATTATTGTGAGTTTTCTTTATTAATATATAGTCCCTGAATATTATGTTTAGTAGCTAATTAAGTACGTGACTTAATTGTGGAATGCTACACTTTAAAATAAGCATAATATTCTAATTGTCCCTGGTCTAATATTATTAATTTGGAACATTAATAATTAATAGACCAATATGTGAATTAACTGATGGCTATATTCCACTAGTCATGGGTATATAGATATCAAGTTAATAACATAGATGCTTGTTAGTGAACAAGTTCATTGGACAGACCCAACTTGAGGACACTGCTAGGTTATGTCTTCAGTGTTGTCCTCAATAATATTGAGGTGCTATATTCTTATATTTGAGATAATCATGATTACTTACATGTGAATTAATATGTATTAACACCATTAAATGTTATCTTTAAATGGGTAATTATAAAGGTGGTGATTGTACATATTATGAACCATGTAGTGATATGTGAATTATCAAGATAGTTTTTGTCACTCTCGTATAGCGAGAGAAAGATATATATTGGGCCCTTGACAAGTAAGATTAATTAGCATGATCATGCTCAAATGAGGTGTCATTTGTTCAAGATTGATCTTACTTGGTAATCAAGAAATATTAATTAAGAATAACAAGGATGACACGACCTAACCTTGTCTCAATTAAGATATCGTTTGATAAAAGAGAATTATTAGCACAAATTAATCATTAAAAGGTTATGTCAGATTTAATTGACATTTATATATTTTAATTTGGATAGTCATAATGTCTTGCTAGAGACTGCTTATGATTTGTGAGGTTTGAATTAATTTTATAGTCCACTGCGAACGATATATAAACCTATAGGGTCACACACCTAACTGATTTGGATCATTAATGTTCGTTAATAACATTAAAATAGTCTGATTAGCCCAATTCGAAGTAGGTTTTCGAAATGTACTAATTAGCCCAGTTCGGTATTGGGCTAGGGCCTCTAGGAGAGTTTTATTAGCTATAAAACTCTTTCTTTCCTCCTCTTATAAATAGGGCTAAGGAGACCCAAAAATTTTAAGATTTAAAAAATTCACATCTCAAAACCTAGAGAGAGAGAAAGAAGAGAACGCTAGCAAGTTCCATGTGGCCAATCTAGTCACGTGCGTGTGGATACCGGTAGAGCTCGAGATCGTTTTCTCGGACTGTCTGACATCCTTGCTTAAGATTGCTATGTAAGTCCTCTTATATCTTGTAATTTCGTTTATAGTAAGAACCTCAGATCCGGTTGTTTACTTTAGGGCAGTATTTTTTTTTGTTTATTCCGCTACGTTTTCTGCCCGAAACCCAATAGTGGTATCAGAGACAGGTTCTTTATTATATTCGGCTTACCTTATTTTATATATATAGGGAAAGTTCTCGAAATAGGACTAAAATAGTTTCGAAATTCAAAAATAGGACGGTCATGTTTTTTTATTCCCAAAGTAGGACTAATTACTGCCATGTTTAGAAAATACTGACATGTTTGAAGTCTGGTACTGCCAAAATATGGAAGTAATGAGTCCTATTTTGGGAATAAAAACATGGCAGTCCTATTTTTGAATTTTCAAACTATTTTAGTCCTATTTCGGGTAATATCTCATATATATTAACCCGGAAGGCAAACCACCAAAATCAGTGACACAAATGACCGGGAACATTTGTCAGGTTTTGTTAAGACAAGATAGATTAAAAAAGAAAGAAGGGGACCAGACCAAAACCTCTTCTAGAAGGCATACCTTCTACAAATACAATGGAACACAAGAAAGAAAGAAAAATTTGGTGGGACCAAACCTGACCCAATAATACAGAAAAACATAATTAAATAATGCGGAAAAAACTCAAACCCAATTTATCAGCGATTAAAGTGCGTCTAATATGACCAGGAAGGAGACTAATATTATTGAAGATAAACTTATCTTCCAAATGTAATTTAGCAAGATAATGCGCAGGCCAGTTAATTTCCCGTAAAATATGTCTAAAAGAAATAGAACAACCGACCATCCATCTTCTAACACCAACTGAGAGTCCATTTCAACCTCAAAATTTCGATATCCCCTTTCAATCGCCCATGCAACAGAAAAATGAACCGCTTTGAGCTCCGCCTCCTGAGCCGAGAAAGCAGTACAAGGGAAGTGAAGTGCCACCTCAAAATCACCTGAACGAGTTCGCATCACCGCTCCTCCCGTAGCTCGAGATGAAGTGAAAGAAGCATCAACACTCATCTTGAAATCTAGAACAGGTAAACTCCATTTAATAGCTCAAACTCGCCTTTTCGTTGGTCTGAACATTTATTATATCAGATGTTCTACAACAAGAATCGGACTGGGGTTTCCTAATTTTGTTGCTGTAAATTTTGTATCAGACCAAAATCGAGTGTAAGATTTAATTTGTTGAATGAGAAACCGAGGATGAGAAACTCCACTCTCATTCCCCCATCTAATCTGGCAATATTACTTCCAATGATGCAAAGAGATAATTCCTGCCATATTGTGTTTGAATACATCTGTTAGGGTTGTAGACCGCGCTTCCAACCACCAAGCAATATTCATCTGTCTCATTGTAATTGACCTAGCAGGAATAGGAATTTCAACAATTCCAAGAAAATATTTCGAGAGCCCAAATGTATGATCCATGCTTTCTGAATTCTGTTTACAAAAGGGACACATAGTTGGAAATACAGTAAAATTGAATCTTTGTAGGTTATCAGGGAAGGGTAGAATTCTGTTCAAAGTATTCCATTGAAAAATTTGTATTTGACCTTGCCGATACTTGTTCCAGGTGTGACTGAAAGAGAAGATAGCATTCTTGGTTCTCCTGACATGATGTAATGTAGAGGACAATGAAAAAATTCCATTATTTTCAGGTATCCAACTGATCTGATCATCATCAACCTGAATTAATGATTGCCCCTTATTATGAATCTTACATAATCTCTTCCAAATGGTTGAATCTGTTGGTTTAGAAACCATATTTGACCCCCTTGGATACCTAGCATTGCAAAATAGATCCCAATTTGATCTATTATTCCTCCATTTTCACCAAAGTTTGAGAGAATAAGCCTTTTCTATATCCACCAGAGACCTCAAACCCAGACCTCCTTCTTCATATGGTAGGCAAAGATCCTTCCATCTGACCCAGTGATATTTTTGCTTGCTGACATTAGCACCTCAAAGAAAATGAGACATTTTCCTTTCTAAACTCCTACTAACTGCCTTAGGTAGAGTGTCAACGGCTAGGATGTGCAGAGGAAGAGTATTAAGCACATGCTTGATAAGCACCAATCTGCCTCCAAAGATAAGATGTTTCTGCTTCCATGTGGAGAACTTCTTATCAAATGATTGAAGTATGCCCTGACAATAACTTTTCCTATTGACTCCTTTGTGCAGGTGGGAACCCATATATTTCATAGGCAAATTGATCTTGATCATCCCCAGCAATCTCTCCATGTTGCTAATCCTTGTCAGAGAAATTTTCCCACACACAAAGTTACTTTTATCAAAATTAATAGCCTACCCTGAGGCCCTTTGATGAAGGCCCAAAAACCTTTTAAAATTATTAATAGACCTGGCCTCCCCATTGAGAAACACTAAAATGTCATCAGCATAACATAAATGAGTAACTGTTTGTCCAATCGGACCAATCCAGTAAGGCTTAATTTTATTTTCAGCTGCTAAACTTTTCAAGCCTATGGAAAGAGCTTCTGTAGCAAGAATAAAAACATTAGGGGAGAGTGGATCCCCTTGTTTGACTTTCTGAGAGGTTGAAAAAAACCTATTGGTGATCCATTAATAAGCACAGGAAAGTGAGTAGTTTTAAGATGATTCATGACCAAATGAACAAAACCATTTGAAAATCCAAATTTGATTAGAATTGCCTATAGAAAATCTCAGGACAACCTGTCAAAAGCCTTTGCCATATCCAGTTTGACAATGAGATATGTGCCCCTAATCTTCCTGTGACCATTTCTGGTGCTTCCAGAATATGCTCTGAAATATCCCTGCCCCTCATGAAACCAGCCTGCTCTACAGATATCAATCTAGGTAGAATATTCATAAGCCTGATCACCAAGAGTTTAGTGCAAACCAATTACTAACAAAGTTAGAAAGGCTAATACGTCTAAAATCTGAAAAGGTAGAAGGGTTATCACTTTTGGGAATGAGAACAATTAATGAACAAGCCATAGCCTTAGGAATAGAGTTTCCTATAAAGAAATCACGTACAGACCTGACTACATCTTCACCCAAAATTGACCAACAATGGCTAAAAAAACTTCATTATACCCATCTGGTCCTGGGGCACTATCTTTATCAAGATCCCAAACTGCATCCTAAACTTCATCAAAGGTAGGTAGATTCATTAGCATACTGTTATCATTGCTATTAACTAGTTCAGGAATGAATTGCAGGATGGAATCCACGTCATGAACCTCTTCTTCTGCAAAGATATCTTGGAAATATTGAACTCCAGCTGCTCCCATTTCCTCTGGATCAGTACACCAATTTCCAGCACTATCTTTGACACCGCATAAGGACTGCATCCTTCTCTTAACCTTCACATAGGCATGATAGAATTTAGTGTTCGCATCCTCCTCCCTTAGCCATTTAATCCGAGCTTTTTGCCTCCAAAATTCAGATTCTTGCTTATGCTTAGATAATAATAGTGCCTGTTTAGAGGCCCAATTCTCCCTATTAGATTCTGAAGGGCAAGATTCATATAGAACTTCAGCCTCTGCAACATCAACCTCCAGATTTTTGATGTCATGAAAAATATCACCAAAAGTATTACTATTCCACAACTTAAGTCTTTTTTAACTGCTGAAGTTTGTTATAAAGACCTCTCATACCACCGGTAGTTGCAACAGACCCCCAAGCACTTCTGACTACTTCAAGAAAATCAGGATATGTAATCCACATATTTTGAAGTTTGAAAGGTTTGGGTCTGACCACTAACTGATTTTTACATTGTATAAAAATATTCTGGGATTTTGATATGTAATATGTAATTTCATTATTTTGGGATTTTTCAGAATTAATTTTATGTTAATTATTATTGTGAGCTTTTGTTATTAATATTTAGTCCGTGAATATTATGTTTAGTAGCTAATTAAGTACGTGAATTAATTGTGGAATGCTACACTTTAAAATAAGCATAATATTCTAATTGTCCCTGATCTAATATTATTAATTTGGGACATTAATAATTAATAGATCAGTATGTGGATTAACTGATGACTATATTCCAATAGTCATGGGTATAGAGATATCAAGTTAATAACATAGATGCTTGTTAGTGAACAAGTTCATTGGACAGACCCAACTTGAGGACACTGCTAGGTTATATGTCATCAGTGTTGTCTTCAATAATGATGAGGTGCTATATTCTTATACTTGAGATAATCATGGTTACTTGAATGTGAATTAATATGTATTAACTGTAACACCGTCCCCAAATGTATTTACCTTTAAGCGAATAATTTATTGAACCTTATGAAGTTTTTAGTGAATTTACGAAGTTGTGAATTTGTATAATATTTTTTCGCGTGAATAGTAAATTGCACGTGGGGCCCACATCGGGAGTGGGGACCGCCCGATATTATCGGGGCCACATATTATATTGATCTTGGACTAGATAATATGTATATGGTGGTGGATATCCTAGTTGAGCCATGACAATGGCATAGGGTTGACCGGTTGGTCAAACGGGGCCAAATTATCAGTATCGGAAATCTATCAGATAACAGCCCGAAAAGGGATCTCGGAGACTTCTAAATTAAAGTTGAGGGATGCATATTGATTCTAAGGTCCATTAAGAATTGGGAACAAGTGTTATATTTTATTTGACCCGATAAAATAAAATATACTTAAAAATAGTCCGGAAAATACAACTTTCGGGACAAATTACACTTTGGGACAAATTAGGATGACCTCCCACTTGGGTGGGGGCCACCCCACGAAATTTTCAACCCTTGAGGGCTGGATGAGTGTCAAATTGGCTGAACAACTATTGAGAGGATGGGGGAGACACCTTTGACATGTTGTAGACCCCCTCCCTTCACTCATTTGTCTAAATGAGACAAAACCCACCCCTCTCACCTCACAATCTCCACCTACACCATTCAGCACCCTAGGATAGCAAGGAGAAGCTCTGAAACTTCTCATCTCCATAGCCCAAATCCGAACTCAAGCTCAAGGGAGTTCAAGAAGGAAGTTTAAGAAGGAAAAAGCTAGGAAAAAGTGTGAAAATTAAGGTAATGACCTTATCATAACTTTTCCTTTGTTTTTCTTCTAGCATATAAGATATATATCATATGAAAGGCCTTTAGTATTGTTCTACATGATTTAAGTGTGGAATAATGGGTTGGAAAGTGATTCTAAGTCCAAAAACAGACTTAGAAGCCAAATTGACCGGTTTGCCGGAAAATAACCTTTTATAGGTTATTTGTGTTGATATGGGTTTTGTGATGATAAAACCTTTTTAGGAACTTGATTTAAAGTATTTTTGAGCTTCGCCGGAGTTTCGTCGGAGTTGGTCAAAGTTCGCCGGAGTTGGTCAAAGTTCGCCGAAATTAGTCAAAGTTCAATCAAGAAGCATAGAACGCGCTTAAGCTTAATTAAGGTGAGGATGACCGACTATGTTACTTATAATCTTTGGGTTAATTTCATGGGATTTCCTAAGTGAATACAAATGTGATGTGCATGAGTTGTTAATGGTTAAAAATGCCTAAATGAAACTACTATTGATTATAAGTATAGTATGCATGATACACAAATTTATGAATAAATTGTGTATGTTTAGATGCTATGAATATGTGTATATGATGGTTGTACCAACCATGAATATCATTGGAGATAGTATACTTTGATGCCATGAGGAGAAGCTATGAGTGTATGAAAGTGATACTTGATATTAAGGCCAATTGGGCAAGAAGAAAGAATTATATTGAAATAAATAAATAACTAGCATTGAAACATTAGTTGGAAATGTTAGTTGAGAAATGGATGAATTAGATCCTAAGAATTTGAATTATAAAGAATCGGTGATTATGAGCCGGGCTCAAGACCGATGTAGATAACGGTGATTATGAGCTGGGCTCTAGACCGTAGTAGATGACGGTGATTATGAGTTGGGCTCTAGACCGTAGTAGATGAAGGTGATTATGAGCTGGGCTCTAGACCGTAGTAGGTGACGGTGATTATGAGCTGGGCTCTAGACCGTAGTAGGTGACGGTGATTATGAGATGGGCTCTAGACCGTAGTAGGTGACGGTGATTATGAGCTGGGCTCTAGACCGTAGTAGATAACGGTGATTATGAGCTGGGCTCTAGACCGTGGTAAATAATGATGAATTGATACTAAATGAACGGATTAACTATAATGTAATAATGCTCTAGTTGAGGGCCTCAGAGATTTAAACTTTGATTATACTTAATATAGTTGTCATTGTACTTGTCAAATGTTTCCAAGTACTGACATCCCCTTCACGGGGGAGGCCACCTCACAGTTTCAGGTAGAACTTGAAGGTTGCTACCACCAGCCGCTGCTTCGGGAAGTTTCTGAGGAGAAGACTTGGTTCGTGCTTCTCCCGTTCCTGTTTTGAAAAACAATATGAATAATGCTCATGGATAACATTTTCTGAATAATTATTTTGGGGGGATTGCATGCCTAATTATACCAAGTGTGGCTTGAACACTTGTATCAATTGTTTCCGCTGCTTTAATAAATGTTTTACATTATGTTTGTTTATGGATGTACTATGTGTGAATGGTATTCAAGATGCCTTGTATAGTATGGATGAGTCGGACTGCGGTTGACTATTCGTACTGTACGGCAGGTTGTTGACGTGTCCGGGTAGGTCCGGGGCGTGACAATTTAAATGGTATCAGAGCTTTAGTCCGTAAACATCATAATGAAGCTTCAAAATTTCTTTTTGAAAATGAATTTGAAAAAAAAAACCATGAGCATAAGTTTTGTACTTATAGAACTTTTGGTACTTGAGTTGCAATGCCTCTAATTGTTAAGATGGTACCCTTAACAATTGGTATGGCGGTGATTTGAGCCGAAGGATGTCTTTAAGTACCCGTCCGTCATTTGACATTCGATACGAGTCTAACGACTCATTCTAATTTCTTTCAGAAATGGAACCAATTGGAAGGATCACTAGAAGGAACCCGTTGGGCCGTGCACCGGGCGGGTCCGAGCGCGGTAGTCGGGGGTCCTCTAGGGGATCAAGAGGAAGGGGCCGTGGAGGCCAACGTCAAACTGTGAGCGATGGCCACATTGATACCGAGAGTGAGACCTATTGGTCCTATGAGGACTCAACTTACCAGCCGGGGACTGAGCCAGTTGAGACCCCTTACGAAGAGAATGATGATGATGTGAGTGATGAGGAGGAAAGTGGCTCCTTGGCCAGAATCGAAGCGCTGCTCCAACAGTATCATCGGGAGCGCGAAAAAAGGAGGGCACGCCGAAGGCACCGTGCAGGGCAACCTTCGGGCGGGGCTCCAAGAGGGAGGAGTTTTTGCGATTCGAGAACCCATGTGGAAGCGCATGGGAGTCGGGGCGATGGAGGTCCAGCCATAAGGATCTCCAAATACATCAAGGAGGCGAGGGACTTAGGGTGCAAACCGTTCGATGGGACGGGAGACATCTCGGTTGCCGCCCAGTGGATCAAGAGGCTGAACGAGGCAGCCCTTGACATGCAGCTCACCCCCGATTTTAAACTGAGAATCGCGGTAAGGTTACTCGAAGGGTTGGCATCCAAATGGTGGGATGTAACCAAGGGTAAGTATGGCGGAACTGTTACATGGGAGGATTTTCGACAAGAATTCTTTGCCCAGTACTACTCTGACTTCAAAGTAAACGCCAAGGTGAGGGAATACACTCTCCTAACCCAAGGCGGTAACATGACGGTGAAAGAACTTGAGAACAAGTTCAGAGACCTTGCTGATCACATACCGGAGTATGCTTGTGATGAAAACCGAATGGTGAATCATTTTTGGGAGGCCTTGGACTTGGAGATACGTGACAGGGCAACTCAATTGCCCAATATGACTTTCAGCCAAGTGGTTGCCCAAGGGTTGAAGGGAGAAAAGCAATGGGAGGAGAGGAAGAAGAGAGATGCCGAAGAGGCCAAGAAAAGGAAGTGGGAAAGCCATGGCCCCCAAGGTCCCAATAAGAAGGGGAACCACGGGGGAGGTGGATCGTTCAGGGCACCGGCAGCACCATCCAAGGGAAACCCGGCCACGAGCGGGCACTACTCGGGTTCACAAGCCCCAATGACGCCCAGGTGCAGGAATTGCAACATGAACCACACCGGTAAGTGTCGTGATCCACCACGGTGCTACCAATGCGGGAGTACAGGGCATATTAAGCCAAACTGCCCTCAACTTGGTGGGAACCGGGGGTCAGGACCAAGCGGCGCTACCACGGCAAGTAGGAACCGGGCCGGAGCACCTCATGCTAGCGTGGGCCAGGGGGGAGCGAGCACGAGCAATGCGCCGTCCGTGAATCAAGGAAGAACTCAAGCTAGAGTTTATGCTATGACGGAGGCGGATGCACGTGCCAACCCGGACTCCGTTGCGGGTAATTCCTTAAACTCACGTATTAATTTTCGTAAACAATAGGAGGGTGGAACTTGTAATATTATAACCCCGACGGGTTTAGTCGGGTTTGAAGGGAAAAAAGGAGGAGAATCCTCGCCTTGGGTGAAAACCGCCCGGCTTTGACGAAAGCTGCCCGGCTTTCGTCTTGATTTAATTGGGACAATACTACGACAACGAATGCCGGTCGGCTTCCACTGAGAACCGCCCGGCTTTCGTCAAGATTAAATCAAAGAAAATTCTCGCAACCAAAAACCGGCCGGCTTTTGGTGAAAACCGGCCGGCTTTCGTAAACACCTCACCTGGAAAATTTCTCGCAGCTGAAAGCCGCCCGGCTTTCATGGAAGCCGCCCGGCTTTCGTTAAGCCTGGGATTCCTGCGCTGCTGAAACCCGGCCGGGTTTCGTAGAAACCGGCCGGCTTCGAAACCATTCCCTGAATAAAAAACTACGGTGACGAAAGCCGCCCAGCTTTCGTAAAAGCCGCCTGGCTTTCGTGATTAAAAACTTAGAATTTTCTCTCGCAGTCAAAAACCGGCCGGCTTTCGTGAAAAGCGGCCGGTTTTCACCCGGATTGATCCTAAAACGGTCCTAAAGGTTAGAAACCGGGAAATTTCGGGAGGGTATCGAACGGACCCCACCCGAAACACAACCAACATACTCTACGACTTAAGAAACGAACCTATTTATTAGATAGTGTGACTTACATTACTTTTGAATGTAGGAACACTAAAGATAAACGGGAGAGAAGCAAGGATCCTTATTGATACCGGGGCGCAACGATCATTTGTGAGTGAGGCGTTCGCCAGCGGATTCAACGGACCACCTGTACCGATGACTCAAACCCTATTGGTGTCCACGCCTCTAGGGGATGATATCGAGAGAGAAAGCCACTATCCATCGTGTGAGGTGGAGGTGGAGGGACAGAACTTGACGTGTGATTTCGTACCGCTGAGTATGATCGAGTTTGATGCAATCCTCGGGATGGATTGGCTTGAGAAACATCATGCTAGGGTCGATTGCTACACGAAGGTTCTTGAACTCGAAGGCGGCGAGGGGTTGACCTAACGCTTCGAGGGAGATAGAGGCAAATCAAACTGTTGTATCATATCCGCCGTGAGAGCAAGGAATATGATGAGAAAGGGGTGTCACGCATACCTAGCGTATGTGGTGGACAAAACCAAAGAAGAGGTAGACATCAATGATGTGAGAGTTGTGTGCAAGTATCCGGATGTCTTCCCAAAAGACTTGCCGGGACTTCCACCCGATAGGGAGATTGAGTTCGTGATCGAGGTCGAACCCGACACCAAACCAATCTCTATACCGCCATACAGAATGGCACCCGCCGAACTTAACGAGTTGAAAACCCAATTGCAAGAGCTATTGGATAACGGTTTCATAAGGCCGAGTCACTCTCCGTGGGGAGCACCGGTCCTTTTCGTGAAAAAGAAAGATGGAACACTTCGAATGTGCATTGACTATCGTCAACTGAACAAGGTCACAATCAAGAATAGGTATCCCTTGCCTAGAATTGATGACTTGTTTGATCAGCTCCGAGGGGCAACGGTGTTTTCGAAGATTGACTTGAGGTCGGGGTACCACCAACTGAAAATAAAGGAAGATGACATACCGAAGAGTGCATTCCGCACAAGGTATGGTCATTTCGAGTTCCTAGTTATGTCGTTCGGGCTAACCAACGCCCCGGCGGCATTCATGGACATGATGAACTGTGTGTTCAGTGAATACTTAGATCAATTCGTGATAGTATTCATTGACGATATTTTGATATACTCCAAGAGTGAGTGGGAGCATGAAGATCATTTGAGACTTGTACTTGAATGGCTAAGGGAAAAACAACTCTTTGCCAAGTTCTCTAAATGCGAGTTTTGGCTCAAAGAGATCGGGTTCCTTGGGCATGTCGTGTCAGGTTCGGGCATTGCGGTGGATAAAGCCAAGATAGAAGCCATTATGAATTGGGAGAGACCCAAGAACGTGAAAGAAATACGTAGTTTCCTCGGTTTGGCAGGATATTATCGTAAGTTTGTTGAAAAATTTTCTGTATTGGCGTCTCCATTGACAAAGCTCACAAAGAAAGGGGCCAAGTTCATATGGGACGACAATTGTGAGAAAGGGTTTCTCGAACCAAAGAAACGGCTTACAGAAGCACCAGTCCTCACTCTACCCACACAAGGGATAGGGTACGACATATACAGTGACGCTAGCATCCAAGGGCTTGGATGTGTCCTAATGCAAAACGGTCGGGTGATTGCCTACGCTTCAAGGCAATTGAAGAAACACGAGGCAAACTACCCTACCCATGATCTAGAGTTGGGAGCGGTAGTGTTTGCACTGAAAATTTGGCGGCATTATCTCTTTGGGGAGACATGTCACATTTTCACCGATCATAAAAGCTTGAAGTATGTATTCACTCAAAAAGAGTTGAATATGAGACAAAGGAGATGGATGGAGTTGATCAAGGACTATGACTTGATCATCGACTATCATCCCGGGAAGGCCAATGTAGTAGCCGATGCACTGAGCAGAAAGAGTACACCGGGGACGTTACTCACGTGTCTACGCTCACTAAGGGCACAAGTGGAGGTGTCCACAAGTGGGGTCCTCATTGCTAGATTCGAGGTTAGGCCTACATTGCTGAGTGAGATCAGTAGATGTCAGGCCACTGATGAAGAATGTCAGAAGATCCGTGAACAGATCCTTGAGGGACCTGTTGAGAACTTTCGGGTACGTGATGACGGTCTTTTATTGTTTAAAGGCCGTGTATGCATACCAAGGAATGAGGAGCTCCAAAGGTCTATACTGGAGGAGGCTCATTCTTCGGCGTATGCCATGCATCCAGGAGGTACTAAAATGTACCGAAACTTGAAGGAAAGTTACTGGTGGTCGGGTATGAAGAGGGACATCGCAGAGTACGTGAGTCGGTGCCTTACTTGCCAACAAGTTAAGGCGGAGCATCAACACCCGGCGGGACTTTTGCGACCACTTACCATTTCAGAATGGAAGTGGGAACACGTGACCATGGACTTCGTGGTGGGACTACCACGAACAGTGAACAACTATGATGCAGTATGGGTAGTGGTTGATAGGCTCACCAAGAGTGCACACTTTTTGCCTATCAACATTACTTATCCTCTTGAAAGATTGGCAAAGCTATACACGGAGGAGATTGTGAGACTGCATGGAGTTCCGATATCCATTGTCTCGGATAGGGACCCACGTTTCACATCCCGATTTTGGCCAAAATTTCAAGCATCTTTGGGTACGAAGCTAAAGTTTAGCACAGCCTTTCACCCACAGACGGATGGGCAATCCGAGAGGGTGATACAGATTCTGGAAGATATGCTTAGGGCATGTGCTCTGGAGTTCCAAGGGAGTTGGGACAAGCATTTGGCTCTGGTCGAGTTCGCCTATAACAACAGTTATCAGGCGAGTATTGGCATGCCCCCATACGAGGCATTGTATGGGAGGAAATGTAGAACCCCGTTGTGTTGGGACGAGGTGGGCGAAGCCAAGCTCGAGGGGATCGAACTTGTCGAAATCACCAAGGCTAAGGTGAAGGTCATTCAGGAGAGACTCAAGGCTGCCCAAGATCGGCAAAAGAGTTATGCTGACAAACGACGCAGGCCATTGGAGTTTGAGGTCGGTGATAAGGTCTTTCTAAGGATTTCTCCTTGGAAAGGTATCATCAGATTTATATCGAGGGGAAAACTTAACCCCCGATACATTGGCCCATTTGAAATCCTTGAAAGGATAGGGGCCGTGGCTTACCGTATCAAATTGACGCCAGAACTTGAGAAGATACACGACGTGTTCCATGTATCGATGCTCAAGAAATACGTGCGAGATCCGTCTCATATCCTTGAGAAACCACCGGTAGAGATACGTGAAGACCTACAATATGTGGTGGAACCGGTGAAGATTGTGGGTCAACAGGTAAAGAAACTAAGGAACAAGGAGATTCCTATGGTAAAGGTCCTTTGGAGGAGTGATCGAGTCGAAGAAGAAACCTGGGAGACTGAGGTCTCAATGAGGGAGCAGTACCCTTTCCTTTTCGATTAGACACGTGGATTTCGGGGACGAAATCCCAAATAAGGGGGGGTGAACTTGTAACACCGTCCCCAAATGTATTTACCTTTAAGAGAATAATTTATTGAACCTTATGAAGTTTTTAGTGAATTTACGAAGTTGTGAATTTGTATAATATTTTTTCGCGTGAATAGTAAATTGCACGTGGGGCCCACATCGGGAGTGGGGACCGCCCGATATTATCGGGGCCACATATTATATTTATCTTGGACTAGATAATATGTATATGGTGGTGGATATCCTAGTTGAGCCATGACAATGGCATAGGGTTGACCGGTTGGTCAAACGGGGCCAAATTATCAGTATCGGAAATCTATCAGATAACAGCCCGAAAAGGGATCTCGGAGACTTCTAAATTAAAGTTGAGGGATGCATATTGATTCTAAGGTCCATTAAGAATTGGGAACAAGTGTTATATTTTATTTGACCCGATAAAATAAAATATACTTAAAAACAGTCCGGAAAATACAACTTTCGGGACAAATTACACACTTTGGGACAAATTAGGATGACCTCCCACTTGGGTGGGGGCCACCCCACGAAATTGTCAACCCTTGAGGTCTGGATGAGTGTCAAATTGGCTGAACAACTATTGAGAGGATGGGGGAGACACCTTTGACATGTTGTAGACCCCCTCCCTTCACTCATTTGTCTAAATGAGACAAAAACCACCCCTCTCACCTCACCATCTCCACCCACACCATTCAGCACCCTAGGATAGCAAGGAGAAGCTCTGAAACTTCTCATCTCCATAGCCCAAATCCGAACTCAAGCTCAAGGGAGTTCAAGAAGGAAGTTTAAGAAGGAAAAAGCTAGGAAAAAGTGTGAAAATTAAGGTAATGACCTTATCATAACTTTTCATTTGTTTTTCTTCTAGAATATAAGATATATATCATATGAAAGGCCTTTAGTATTGTTCTACATGATTTAAGTGTGGAATAATGGGTTGGAAAGTGATTCTAAGTCCAAAAACGGACTTAGAAGCCAAATCGACCGGTTTGCCGGAAAATAACCTTTTATAGGTTATTTGTGTTGATATGGGTTTTGTGATGATAAAAACTTGTTAGGAACTTGATTTAAAGTATTTTTGAGCTTCGCCGGAGTTTCGTCGGAGTTGGTCAAAGTTCGCCGGAGTTGGTCAAAGTTCGCCGGAGTTGGTCAAAGTTCGCCGAAATTAGTCAAAGTTCAATCAAGAAGCATAGAACGCGCTTTAAGCTTAATTAAGGTGAGGATGACCGGCTATGTTACTTATAATCTTTGGGTTAATTTCATGGGATTTCCTAAGTGAATACAAATGTGATGTGCATGAGTTGTTAATGGTTAAAAATGCCTAAATGAAACTACTATTGATTATAAGTATAGTATGCATGATGATGGGCACTAGTTGTTAGTGCCTAAGTATACATTTTTATTATTGTTTGTAATGTTTATTTACTAGTTTTGTGTAAGTTTATAGTTGCTAGTTTGCATTTGATTGTAATCGTATTTTTAGCACTTTATTGTTTGTTGTAAGTTGTAGTTAGTTGAGCTATAAGTTTAGGATAGGTTTGGAAGCAAAAAGGATGAAGAAACCTGAGTTTTGTGCAAAATCCGATCGGGTATGGACTTTACCCGGCCGGGTATGAAGTGACAAAGGAAATTGCTACAAAATTAGCAAATACCTGGTCGGGTATTCTATGATTTCGGACCAAAGAACGTGCAGAAGACACAAAAACATGGGAAAATATTTGATATGGTAAATACCCGGTCGGGTATGTCAAAATACCCGGCCGGGTATTCGGCATTAGGTGTTGAAAACACCTATAAATAGCCCCATTTTCCTTCACATTTCATAATCCCTTCTTCCATACTCTTTAGCTCAGTTTAGAATAGCATTTCTTTATATTTTTCTAGCTATGTTTAGCCTCCAAATGAGGAGCTAAACTTCCATTCTTGGTGTTGCTTTTGAAGCTTGTTGATTATTAAAGTTGTGAGTTATTTTCTTAACTTCTTTCCTTGAATATTAATTAATAGTTCTTTCCTTAATATCATCTCTATATTAATGTTGGGGAGTGTTGCTAAGATGACAATTAGTTAACATCTCGACATTAGTTAGAATGGTATTTTCTTCCTCTATATTAATATTGAGGAGTGTTGCTAAGATGACAATTAGTTAACATCTTGATATTAATTATAGTAGAATTCATCTTCATTAATAATATTCTTCCTTGAATATTAATTAATCCCTACTCTTATTTCATATTAATATTTTGAACATTACTTAAAGGATCAACTAGTTTTGTTTCATATATTAATTATTACTAGAAACGATCAACGAACCGATGGTTAATCGTTGATGGTTTCACAAGTAAGTAGCTTCGGTTTATTAATGCACGGTCGTGGTTAATAAACTTAAGAGGGATTAATTTTGTTGGTTAAACCGAAACCGCTTGTGTTGAGGTTATCAATCTCAATTGATTTCATCAAGGAGTTAGAAAGATTAAATGCTACTATTAAATCGATATAAGGCGTTGTTCTATATTTGATTAATAGTAAGGGTTATTAATGAACGGTCGTTGTTAATAACTACCCTCGATGAATTGGAGATACTCCTCGATTGAGTATTCGAGAGGGGATAAGTTATAGATATAACAAGGATCGACTAAAATATATCAACAAGTGGAAAGTAGCAAATCCAAGTCCCTTTTTTTCTTGAATTAAGCACATATAGGTTGTTCATCTTAGTTTTTAATTAAATCAAATCACTCAATCCAAATCCCCCCTTTTATTTACTAAGTATCATAAAAAGAGAATTATTCCTTTCCATGTGGATACGAACTCTACTTCACCTATACTACGTATAAGTGTTTAGTATTGAATTTATTTTGACGCCCCGTGACAAAAGTGCTCGTCACATGATACACAAATTTATGAATAAATTGTGTATGTTTAGATGCTATGAATATGTGTATATGATGGTTGTACCAACCATGAATATCATTGGAGATAGTATACTTTGATGCCATGAGGAGAAGCTATGAGTGTATGAAAGTGATACTTGATATTAAGGCCAATTGGGCAAGAAGAAAGAATTATATTGAAATAAATAAATAACTAGCATTGAAACATTAGTTGGAAATGTTAGTTGAGAAATGGATGAATTAGATCCTAAGAATTTGAATTATAAAGAATCGGTGATTATGAGCCGGGCTCAAGACCGATGTAGATAACGGTGATTATGAGCTGGGCTCTAGACCGTAGTAGATGACGGTGATTATGAGCTGGGCTCTAGACCGTAGTAGATGACGGTGATTATGAGCTGGGCTCTAGACCGTAGTAGGTGACGGTGATTATGAGCTGGGCTCTAGACCGTAGTAGGTGACGGTGATTATGAGCTGGGCTCTAGACCGTAGTAGGTGACGGTGATTATGAGCTGGGCTCTAGACCGTAGTAGATAACGGTGATTATGAGCTGGGCTCTAGACCGTGGTAAATAATGATGAATTGATACTAAATGAACGGATTAACTATAATGTAATAATGCTCTAGTTGAGGGCCTCAGAGATTTAAACTTTGATTATACTTAATATAGTTGTCATTGTACTTGTCAAATGTTTCCAAGTACTGACCTCCCCTTCACGGGGGAGGCCACCTCACAGTTTCAGGTAGAACTTGAAGGTTGCTACCACCAGCCGCTGCTTCGGGAAGTTTCTGAGGAGAAGACTTGGTTCGTGCTTCTCCCGTTCCTGTTTTGAAAAACAATATGAATAATGCTCATGGATAACATTTTCTGAATAATTATTTTGCGGGGCTTGCATGCCTAATTATGCCAAGTGTGGCTTGAACACTTGTATCAATTGTTTCCGCTGCTTTAATAAATGTTTTACATTATGTTTGTTTATGGATGTACTATGTGTGAATGGTATTCAAGACGCCTTGTATAGTATGGATGAGTCGGACTGCGGTTGACTATTCGTACTGTACGGCGGGTTGTTGACGTGTCCGGGTAGGTCCGGGGCGTGACATTAACACCATTAAATGTTATCTTTAAATGGATAATTATAAAGGTGGTGATTGCACATATTATGAACCATGTAGTGGTATGTGAATTATCAAGATAGTTTTTGTCACTCTCGTATAACTAGAGAAAGATATCTATTGGGTCCCTTGACAAGTAAGATTAATTAGCATGGTCATGCTCAAATGAGGTGTCATTTCTTCAAGATTAATCTTACTTAGTAATCAAGAAATATTAATTGAGAATAACAAGGATGACACGACTTAACCTTGTCTCAATTAAGATATCGTTTGACAAAAGAGAATTATTAGCACAAATTAATCATTAAAATGTTATGTCAGATTTAATTGACATTTAAATATTTTGGATAGTCATAAAGTCTTGCTAGATGCCGCTTATGATTTGTGAGGCTTGAATTAATTTTATAAACCACTCTCAACGATATATAAACCTACAAGGTCACACACCTAAGTGATTTGGATCATTAATGTTCGTTAATAACATTAAAATAGCTTGATTAGCCCAATTCGAAGTAGGTTTTCGAATGGTATTGGGCTAGGGTTTCCAGAGGAGTTTTATTAGCTATAAAACTCCTTTCCTCCTCTTATAAATAGAGCTAAGGAGACCCACGAATTTTAAAAGTTAAAAAATTCACATCTCAAAACCTAGAGAGAGAGAAAGAATAGAACGCTAGCACGTTCCCTGTGACCGATCCAGTCCCTCTTATATCTTGTAATTTCGTTTATAGTAAGAACCTCAGATCCGGTTATTTATTTTTGGGTATTATTTTTTTCTTTATTCCGTTGTGTTTTTCCGTCCGAAACCCAACACCAAATTTGAATTTTCAAAGTTGAATATGAATTTAAGTTTCAATATTAAATAAGAATTTTGGTTGCAGAGTTGTAATTTGAGTTGTTTAGGTCCCGTAAATAAGATTAATGATGAGCTGTATAATTCTGGGTTATTTCTGTTTCGTGATGAATAAGAGCATTAGTTAGTTTATGCTCTCATCTATTGCGATTACTTTTGAATTGTTCATTGTACATTTTTTTGTTTGTCTAAATATTCCAATACTTTCTTCACTTGAATTTATCTGATGGGGTTATAGGACTACGCCCAGAGCCTAATCGGCCCATGCCCCGGACTTGGACCAGCAGGCCCAAGCCCAGTGATCCAGAGCTCGTTCCGGTCCAACCGATCAGGCCCATCAAAGAGTGAAAGGCCAAGGCGGCCTGCCTTCTAGCCCAACAGGGAGCCTGCCTTCCAGCCTAGCCAGGAGCCTGCCTTGCAGCCCAGTGGGGAGCCTTCCTTCCAGCCTAGCCACGAGCCTGCCGACCAGCCCAGCTGGGAGCCTGCGGTCCAGTCCAGGTGGGAGCCTGCCTTCCGGCCCGGACAGCAGCCTGCCTCCAGCCCAACGGGGAGCCTGCCTTCCAGCCTACCCGGGGGCCTACCTTCCAGCCTACCCGGAGCCTTCCTTCCAACCCAGTGGGGAGCCTGCCTTCCAGTCTAGCCAGGAGCCTGCCGACCAGCCCAGCTGGGAGCCTGTGGTCCAGCCCAGGTGGGAGCCTAACCTTCCGGCCTTGATAGCAGCCTACCTCCAGCTCAACGGGGAGCCTGCTTTCCAGCCTACCCGGGGGCCTGCCTTCCAACATACCCGGGAGCCTGCCTCCAGCCCGGTCAGAAGCCTTCCTCCAGCCTAGCGGGAAGCCCACCGTCCAGTCCAGCAGGAGGGAGCTCAAGCGTCCAGCCTGCCAGCCAGGCTGACCTGCCAACAAGGAAGAGTAACGGCCAACAATCAATGCGCGACTTAATTATGTGTTTAATTCCGTATTAATGTTGTAATTAATTTAGTCATTATTGTCATCGGCAGTTAACATTTGTAATCGCCTATAAAAGGCAAGTTCGATTCAAATAATAGACAAGCTATTCTTGGCTACCAAATCCCCTTTGCAACTTTCCTTATTCGTATTATATTCCTAATTCCTGCTTGAGTGTTCTTACGTAGCTTTCCTAAAAGCCTACGAGCGTCCTATTTTGGACCAACATTGGTGCTTTCATTGAGAGCCTCTATTGTCTCTCACGTAACTTGAGTAGGAATCACATAGGAAGATGACCGGAATCTCGTCATGACATGACCATGTCTCAGTCCACACCGATGAGTCCACCCGGTCTGGCCGCCAGCGTGCCCTCGACAACCATGCACAGGGCAGGAGGGCGGCGCGCCAAGGCGACCTTCGGAACCAATTATCAAGCCACGGTGACTTAAGGGCGACGCTCAACCACACCCAAGGTGAGCGCTCGGTCCGCAGCCGGCGGGGGGGAGGCCGACGTCATGCTCCGCGCATGGACCCGGCTCGACTCAATGCCGGGGTGGAAGCCCTACAGGAGGCAACTCGGGTTCTGGCGGAAATGTGGATGAGCCTGCCCGTCAACAGACGCTAGCGGATGTGGAGGTGTCTTCCAGGCGGCGTGATGAGCGACGCTCTGGATCCAACCAAAACAAGGGGGAAGAAGTATCCCATCGGCGGGGGGAAGAAGTCTCCCAGCAGCCTAGCCGACCCCATCGGCAGACGGGGAGGGGCGCCCAGCAGGGGCGCCCAACGCAGATGGAAGGAGGCGAGCCCTCTCGCCACTCTCACCGGGCGAGTAGTCGGACTGGCTCCACGGAGAGGCAAAACGTAGGGCCCCGACCTCACGTGCACGGACGACTTGGAGGTGCCGCCGGACATGCCCAGCCCCGTGTTGGGGCTGTCCGGGGGAACCCACTGCCGACCGAGGTGGAAGATCTACGACAGCGCTTTGACGAGTTGAGAAGGAGGGTCGTCGGGGGGAGCCCTACACGGCCGACCTCCGGATTCCCGAACCCTTCACCCGGGCGGTTATGGATGCGCCGTTGCCGAGGGGCTACAAGCCATGCGCTATTGAAGCATACAAGGGCGCTTCTGACCCCCAGCATCATGTATCTCGGTACCTTTCCTACATGGTCATGATGGGGTACGAGGACGTCATCCGATGCCGCAGTTTCTCCGCCACTTTGGATGGCCCGGCTCGTGAATGGTATGAATCTCTACCCGACGGGAGTATCACGAATTTTCGTGAGTTGGCTCAGCGCTTTCTCTTGAGGTTCGCGAGCTCCCGAGACGTCAAGAAAAACTTCAGCCACCTGTTCGGCCTAAAACAGGGGAAGAAGGAATCATTGTCGACCTTCCTAGCGAGGTGGAGGGCCGAGTCAGTCAAGGTTCAGGGCCTTGATGACAGGACTGGGGTGGCCATGCTCACAAACTCTATCCGATCGGGCGAACTTTACAAAGATTTCATCAGAAGTCCCCCTACCTCGTACGAGGAGGCGCTCGGCCGTGCCGACCGGCAAGCCGAGGCGGAGGGCGCCTTGCAGAGGAAAAGAGATGAGGAAGAAGGTGCAAAAGAAGAAAAGAAGAAGGAAGCTGGTTCGGGTGCTGAGAAAGCTGACGCAAAGCTAGCAACCAAAACAACAAGTACAAAGGTAACAAAAGCAGAGGCAAGGGCAAGGCGGACGTCCCGAGCGGACCGCTACAGCCCGTCAAGCAATTAACTCCACTTGCTCAGCCGGTCAGGGCCATCCTCGACTACGCGGAGGAGCAAGGTTTAGTCGACTTTCCGGAGGAGTGTGATGTGGTGACTGCCAAGCGCAACCACGACCAATATTGTCGATTCCATCGGAGAGCAGGGCATGATACAGATGATTGCGTCATTCTCCGGCGGAAAATTGAAGAACTAATCCAGAAAGGGTACCTGGGCCAATTCGTTGGCAAACAAGGAGGCATCCCGCAGAAGAGGAGCCTGACGTGGCAGCGGTCCGACCAAGCTACCACGTCAAAGGAGACACCGCCTGCCAAGAAGCGAGAGCTCAGCGCCTTCTCCGAGGAAGACGATGTCGACCTAGGGAATGGCCCCCGGAAGTACCATCGATGTTCATTCATATTCGGGGGACCCCAGGGAGGCGACACCTCTGGAGAGCGGAAGCAGTGGGCCTGAGCCCTATACGTCGGGGAGATAACCAGGGCTCCCGCCGACAAGAGGGTGAAGAGGGACCCCATCTTCTTCACCGACGCAGATTTGCCACCGATGCCTCCGCCGCACAGGGATGCCCTGGTCATCAAGGTCGAAATCAACAACACGATCATCCACCGAGTCCTGGTGGACAATGGGAGCTCCGTTAACATCATGTACTATGACACCTTCCAAGGTCTCGGGCTGGACCGAAAGGACTTGATCCCGGTGAGAACCCCACTCTCGGGCTTTACCGGGGACTCCATTGAGTCGGAGGGCAGCATAGTCCTCCCCGTGATGGTGGGCTCCGAGCCCTGCGTATCCAAGTTAGACGTCGAGTTTATCATCGTACGCCTAACTTGTGCGCATAAGATCATCATGGGAAGGCCGGCCCTGGAAGACCTCAGATGTGTGATATCCCAGGAGCACCTATGCATGAAGTTTCCCACTCCGAATGGCGTCGGAGTTGCCAGGGGAGATCAGCGAATGGCGAGGAGCTGCTATCTGAAAGCTTGCAAACAAATCGGTCAAAAAGACTTGAGGGTCCACACTATCAACAGCAAAGCCATGAAGTATGAGGAGGGTCAGCTCCGCGCTGAACCCACCTCAGAAGTGGAGGAGATCCAGATTGACCTCGAGAGGCCGGAGCGGAAGGTCAAGATCGGGACTGGGCTCCCGGCCGGCTTGAGGGAGAAGATTATCCAGGTACTTGTCCTTTTTAGCGTTGTCTTCGCGTGGGGACCGGAGGACATGCCTGGCCTTGACTGAAGCATCGTTGTCCATCGGCTGTCGGTCAATCTAACGGCGAAGCCCATCCAGCAGAAAAGAAGACACCTCTCAGCCGAGAGGGGGGAATTCGTGAAGAAGGAGGTCAACATGCTCCTGAGTATCAAGCATATCCGGGAGGTCTTGTACCCGGTCTGGCTGGAAAACGTGGTCCTGGCCCCGAAGCCGCCAACCTGGAGGATGTGTGTTGATTACACCGATCTCAACAAGGCATGTCCGATGGATCCATTCCCATTGCCTAACATCGACCAACTAGTCGATGGGACGGCCGGATGTGAGCTCCTTAGCTTCATGGACGCTTTTCGAGGATATCATTAGATTTTCATGCATGAAGAAGATGCGGAGAAGACCTCGTTCGTCACCCCAGAGGGGATTTTTTGTTATCTTGTCATGGCCTTCGGGCTGAAGAACTCTGGGGCGACGTACACGAGGATGGTGGCCAAGGTATTCCGGAAGGTGCTCGGAAGGAACATGGAGGCGTATGTTGACGACATGATCGTCAAGAGCACCCGGGCGTCGGATCATGCAGATGATTTGGCAGAGATCTTTGGGATCATGAAGGCAGTCCGTCTGTGCCTGAACACGAAGAAATGTACCTTTGCCGTCCAAGGAGGCAAGTTCCTGGGGTACATGGTCACACGGAGGGGGATTGAGCCTAATCCTGAGAAGGTAAGGGCAATACTTGACATGGAACCCCCGAGGTCGGTGAAAGAAGTCCAGATTCTCACCGGCCGGCTAGCAGCCCTTGGACGCTTCATGTCCAAGTCCGCCGAGAAGTCCCTACCCTTCTTCCAGGTCCTAAAGAAACAAAATAGTTTCGTCTGGAATGATGAGTGTCAGCGAGCCTTCGACGACCTGAAGAAGTACCTCCTCTCTGAGCCTTTACTCAGCAAGCCGGAAAGGGGGGAGACGTTAATCCTTTATCTTGGGGTTTCCCAAGGCGCAATCAGTTCCGTGCTGGTTCGCGAGGAGGAAGGCGTTCAGCGTCCCGTCTACTATATGAGCAAGACCCTCCAGAATGCTGAGCTCCGGTACACCCCGCTCGAGAAGACAATATATGCCGCCTACATCACCGCCAAGAAGTTAACACACTACTTCCAAGCGCACCCGATCAGAATCCTGTCGGACCAACCCCTAGGTGCCGCTCTGAGGGCGCCCGGCACAAACCGGGAGGTGAAGTGGTCGATGCTCCTCAACCAATATGAGGTTGACTTCCAGCCTCGGCGTCTATCAAAGGCCAGGCTCTGGCTGATTTCATTGTGGAATGCACGGCCCGAGAGGTGGCAGATAGGTAACAAGAGAGCAATGAATAGTGGTGGACTCTAGCGACTGATGGGTCGGCAGGAGCCAAGGGATGCGGGGGCGGAATCGTCCTCATCTCACCAGAGGGATTCCGAGCCTACTATGCCTACCGCTATCTTTTCAAAATCTCCAACAATGAGGTGGAGTACGAGGCCCTACTGTCTGGGCTACGACTGGCGGCCGCCATGGGAGCAGAGTGGATAACGGTGAAATGTGACTCCCGCCTGGTGGTTTCCCAGGTCAAAGGTGAGTTCGAAGCGAAGGAAGAAAGAATGATGAAGTACTGAGATGCTGTTCGGGAGTTGCTCGGGTTGTTCAAGCAAGCAGAGTTGATCTGCATCCCGAGAAATCAAAACTCCGATGCAGACCTCCTCTCAAAGCTATCCCAAGGGTTGCCTGAACACATATCGAGAATTGCACGCATCGAGGAGATGACGACCTCAAGCATATCAGCCTCACCGTCCATTGACGTCCTTCCCCTGCAACCAGTCGCCTGGTGTTGGGTGGATGACCTCCTATGCTACATAGCCGACGGGACGCTCCCCGATAAAGAAGATGAGGCAAGGTTAGTCCGGCGACGAGCTCCGGGCTACGTCGTCTTGGATGGGAAGCTGTACAAGAGGTCCTACAATGGGACCTTGCTAAAGTGTTTACGCCCATATGAGGCGGACATGATCGTCTCTGAACTCCATGGGGGCGTGTGCTCCGCCCATCAGGGGGCAGGCACGTTAGCTAGGAAGGTCGTCCTCCAGGGGTACTTTTGACCAACAATAATGAAGGATTGCGCTGACTATGCATGGAAATGCGAGACATGCCAGAAGTTCCAGAAGAGCCCCGGTTGACCAGCAACGATGTACACACCGATCAGCACCGCCCTTCCATTCACAAGATGGGGTGTCGTCCTGGTCGGTCCCTTACCAACCGGGTCGGGAAACCGGAAGTTTGTCATCGTCACGGTGGACTACTTTACGAAGTGGGTTGAGGCCGAGCCGCTTGCCAGCATCACACATCTCCAATGTAAGAAGTTCATATGGAAGAATATTTTCTACCGGTTTGGGGTTCCCCTCCAAATAATCTCCGACAACGGAAGGCAGTTTGACTGCGAAGCCTTCCGGCAATTCTGTGCAGAGTGGGGCGTAGAATCCAGTCGAGTTGCGGTCTGCTACCCCCAGGCAAATGGACAGGTGGAGAAAACCAACCGGACGATCGTCGATGGATTGCAAAAGAAGTTGGAGGCCCTCGGGACTGCCTGGGTGGAGGAGTTGAACAATATACTCTGGACCTTCAGAACAACCCCAAGGAAGGCAACAGGAGAGACCCCATTTGCCTTGTGTTATGGCTTTGAGGCGAGGGCACCGTTCGAGGCCGTAGTTCCCAGCCGGCGAGTGGAAGAGTTTGAACCAGCCAGCAATGAGGAGAGGCTCTGAGCCGAGCTCCACCTCATTGAGGAAAGAAGAGACTGTGCCTTCATCAAAGCGGAAAACTATCGACGACAAGTCAAGGCGTACCAAGACAACCGAGCCCGACCCCGGAGTTTTGACGTCGGTGATTAGGTCCAAAGAAGTAGGAAGGCCAACAGGCCGACAGAGGGAGGTAAGCTCTCCGTCAAGTGGGAAGGCCCTTACGTGGTTGACGCAGTGATCGGCCCTGGGACATACAAGTTGAAGACAACAACAGGCCGGTTGGTAGACCGCGTCTGGAATGCCGAGCACCTGATGAACTTTTACCAGTAGAAAATCGAAGTTTCACTTTTCTTTGTAAACTCCTGTGCTCCGAGCACGGGATTACAATTTGTAATTCTTCATGTGGTCCGCCCACATCATGAATTCAATATACTTTGCTAGCGATATTTTGTCTTCAAAAGAGGTCCGACCTCACTTAGTAATAAAGGGCGGCGGCAAAAAAAAAGAAGTACTATGCCCCCCCCCCCTCGGTGTTTGGCCGACCTCGGCCAGGCTCTTTAACTGAAAATAGCCAAGCGATTTTCAAGAATCCGGGCAATATTCTAAAGTAAAGAGCTAGCCGCGACAGTCGAGGCGACGGTAGGGCCAGCCTCCGGGTCGAGGGTACTCAGGATGCTGACCTCCGGTCCTTTCGAGTGCTCGCCGCTTAACATCGCTGGCCAAGCAGCTCGCACTCTCGTCATCCCTGAGTTGGCTGTGCGGGTTCGTTCTGGTGGATCATGCAGGGTCCGCCCCTGTTGTTTGGCTATCCATGCGGGAGTAACCAGATTATTCCCCAAGTCCGGGCAAACTGGACGGGTTAAAGTGACAGTAGGACTGACCCCGGGTCATGAACGTTCAGGATACCGACCTAAGGGTCTTCCTCATCGGTTCAATGTCCGACCTTGCTGGCCAAACAAGTCGCTTACTTGTTGATTCCATATCAATAGCGAACAGATCACTTCTACCCAACTAGGAGGGGCACGGATAGGCTCGGTCGCGCCAGCCTAACCGCCTCCGGGAGGTTAGAGAAGCCAGATCCCCGAATAAATTGCTAAGTATTCGTAATGCAAAGTATAGAAAAGGAGACATATGAATTAAAAATCAAACATCCATTCGAAACACAGAGTATTCAAGTGGAAAACAAAGGAAATACAAAATAAAAGGTCATGGTTGGACATGACCGTCGCCATCATCCCCGGGGAATAGAGACTCCAGCCTAGCCGCCCGACCGCCCGGTTGCCCGATCGCCCGACCGCTCGGTCGCGTGGTCGCCTAGATTGAAAGCTCCACTGGCATAAAATTGCGGCAGGCACCTCAAATTTGTCACTCTCAAAAACACGAAGCGCCGTCAGTCTGCATACAGGGATGGCCAATCTACATACACAGGAGATGCACCCTGCTCCTCTGCTCCGACTCCATCCAGCAAGCCTGGAGGATCCACCTCTGGCCCTCTGCCATTCACCGGGGAGATTCTGACACGGGGCATTTGGCCACCGTCTTGGGCGTCACGGCGCTCCGTCTAGCGGACTTCGCCAGCAGCAGACCGAGGCCCAACCTGCGCCATCAAATCAGAACCTCCATCCTTAGTCTGCCTCGTTGAGGAAGAACCATGGCCGATAATCCCAGGGTGAGGGCATCTGCTGCCTTGCATTGTTCTGTGGGAAGAGAAGACCAGACCTGCAAAAAAAAGAGCGTGAGTGAGAACTCCTGGAGACTCGCCCGAACAGAGAAAGGTGCAAGCCAAATCCGGTCTGGAAGATGGGTCAGCCCGATGGGGAGAGATCACCGGCAATTGGAAGCTTTGGGCCTGCCGACCCGGAGATGACATCATACTCCTTGCACCTGCAGACACGGAGAGGTCCACTCGACCTAGAGATTCCAAGGGTCTGCTGGCCAGTTGCTCGCTAGGGGAGGAAGCATGTCACCCGAGGAGATCTGATGTTTCACCTGGAAGCTGTCGCCGCCTGGATCCACCGCCTGGAATCCGTCGTCGTCTGGAACCGGCGTCTGGGAGCCGTCGGTCCAGCCCAGGTGGGAGCCTGCCTTCCGGCCCGGACAGCATCCTGCCTCCAGCCCAACGGGGAGCCTGCCTTCCAGCCTACCCGGGGGCCTGCCTTCCAGCCTACCAGGGAGCCTGTCTTCCAACCCAGTGGGGAGCCTGCCTTCCAGTCAAGCCAGGAGCCTGCCGACCAGCCCAGCTGGGAGCCTGCGGTCCAGCCCAGGTGGGAGCCTGCCTTCCGGCCCGGACAGTAGCCTGCCTCCAGCCCAACGGGGAGCCTGCTTTCCAGCCTACCCGGGGGCCTGCCTTCCAGCATACCCAGGAGCCTGCCTCTAGCCCGGTCAGAAGCCTTCCTCCAGCCTAGCGGGAAGCCCACCGTCCAGTCCAGCAGGAGGGAGCTCAAGCGTCCAGCCTGCCAGCCAGGCTGACCTGCCAACAAGGAAGAGTAACGGCCAACAATCAATGCGCGACTTAATTATGTGTTTAATTCCGTATTAATGTTGTAATTAATTTAGTCATTATTGTGATCGGCAGTTACCATTTGTAATCGCCTATAAAAGGCAAGTTCGAGTCAAATAATAGACAAGCTATTCTTGGCTACCAAATCCCCTTTGCAACTTTCCTTCACTACAAAAAAACTCGCCCTTTGTCACGGATTTTGTCACGGACTGTAGTTCAAAAAATCCGTGACAATTGATTTTTGTCACGGATTTGTCACGGAAAAAATCTGTGACCCCAGGGGCGTGATAACGTTTTTGTCACGGAAAATAATCCGTGAGACCGTTTGTCACGGATTTGTCACGGCCACCGTCCGTGACAAAACACTTCACCGGAACTCCATCTCCTTTTATTTGTCACGACCGCATCCGTGAATAAATTTTTTTATTTTTCAAAAAAAAAAATAATTATTTGTCACGGAAATTTTCGTGACAAATTTAAAAAAAGGTTTTTCGAAATAGAGTGGACGGGTATTTGAAACGATCTGAAAAAAATCAAATTTTAAATTTTGTCACAGAATTATCCGTGACAAAATATTTTGAAAAAATTTTGAAAAAATTCGAAACAGGTGGGCGGGCACTTTAAAATTTTCAAAAAAAATCAAAATTTTGAACTTGTCACGTATCCCATCCGTGACAAAACATTTTTTTTTAAAAAAAATACGTTATTTTCAGCGTTGTATGTATTTAAAATAAAATGAATTTATATTTTGTCACGGAACAGTCTATGACAAAAGTTTAAATTTTTTTTAAAAAAAATTAAAAATTCAGCGCATTAATTTTTTGAATGTTTATTTCAAAAGTTTATTTAATAAATAATAACCATTAAAATTTAAGCGCTTTTTAAAAAATTTAAACTTAATAAACATTGTTTTTAATAAATAGTTAAACAATCATCATTAATCTTAATAAATAATTGTTTATAATAAATAATTAAACAATCATCATTAATCATGATTAATCACCATTAAACATTATTTATCATAATAAATAATAAACCAATCAAACCATCATTATATAACACAAATAATTAATATTCATACATTGACCATCAAAATTTAAAAATCCTTAAAATGTCAATAAACTAATTATTACAAACCATCAATGGTCATCATAATCATCATCATCATCAGGTTCGTCACGATGATCGGGTTGCCTTCCGTGGCCACGACTGCCACCACGATGGCTGCCTCGACTGCCACCGCGGCTGCCAGCCCGGCTGCTGCCATGGTATGCTTGAGCTCCGGGAGTCGCTAAAGGGGTATCATCATAATATCCATATGGAAAATTGTTGGAAATATGGCTATAATTAGCAAAACCCCTACTGCCCATATTGCCCATATATTGCCCGCAAAGGGAACTTGTGGAGTCATATCGGGGTGCTGTATGTGCATGGATGGACGGTAGGTGACGTTGAAAATACGCATTTGTCGTTCCATCTCTTCCAACCTTTCTCTTGTTCTTCTTTGCTCTTCATCCCGTATCCGAGCTTCTTCATCCCGCCTTCGAGCCTCTGCTTCACGTTCCTCCAATAGTTTCTCGAGGCGGGTAACCCGATCATCATACGCCGAATGAGAAGATGAGCTAGCTCCTTTGGCCTTCTCCAGGATCTGTACGCCTTCGGAACCCATAAGCGGCACCCGGCCCTTGTAAACTCCGGTTGCCGCCAAGATGGCCTCATATTCTTGATTTTCATCAAGTTTGGCATCAGAATCAGCTAGCTCATCAACTCTCTTCCCCCGCTCTTCCTCATATTTTTTCTACAAGTTCAAAAATTTATTATATAAGAGTTCAAAAAAATTCGAAATTTATTAAATTATTGAAGTTTCATTATTTACTTCAATTTCAGAAAGGCGGGGAGGCGGCATGGCACCCTTCTTCATCCAGCAATGTGCCATGAGTTTCATTGGCGTGACCCGTTTTTTCACAGGTCCAGATCCTTCCTACACGGATTTCAAAGTTATAAAAAATATATATACATAAGGGTATGGAATGGAAATAATTTTAACTAATTAGAGTTTACCAGATCTTTTTTATGTTGAATTTGGGGTTTGCGCCCCCCGTGCCATTGAACTTCCTTGGCTTTCTCGGAGTTCCGGTTTGCCTTGGCCGTTTCGCTTCTCAGCAAAAATGCGGCTTCCGTAGCCCAGTGGCGGCAAAGCATCTCCCACACATCATCGCCAAGGAATCTTGGCTTTCGACCGGTAGACCGGGTGGTCCTAAAAGTGGGTCTCAACCACCCAGAAATCCTAGAATTGTATTTTTTGAGAATAGCTTGGTCTAGGGAAAAATGCCACCGATGGGAAGCCTTCATTAAAAACATTGATATATCGTTTTTTAAATTTAAGCTATTAAAATGTAACAAAAAAATTTATTTTTACCTTGAACAACCGCCACCATAGTTCACGAGTGGCCGCCGGAACCTCACCATAAGTCGACCAAGGCCCCGTGAAATGACCACAAACAATAGACTTGATTCTATTCAAGACCTCGGGATCGCTTCAAAAAAAATGATAATTGATAAAAACAATTGTATTAATTCTTAGATGTAGAGATTATACTATTTTATATTAGACATTGTTAGTTTTTTATTACCTATGGATTGATTGAGGTGTCACCTCAAGCGAATCGGGATTGTGGTGTTCTTCTTGAGTGGGGGTGGCATATATTGCACAAGATGGAGGAGGTGCATGAGATGATGCCCTCTCCCCATGCACGCTGATATGAGCGTCTGATTGTTCAGAGGGAGGAGTTTGGACATGTCCGTCATGAGCATGTCCTTCGTCGGCATTGATATCATCATTGATATCACGATCAGCGTTTGAGGCCCGTCGTGAATTCTGGCGTCCACGACGACCAATGGTGGAAAGGCGGCGTTCGTGCTCACTCATCTAAAATTATTGAGAAATAATATATAGAACATATTAAACTTGTGTTTAATATGAGAGGTCGAATGAGTTTTTAATTTGAATTTTATGTTATGAAATTTAATTGTGTTAGGTATTATTTTATCAAACCTTATAAAATCAGTTTATGGAGTTTTTGTGTGGTATGATGGTTTAAACTTAATGAGTTTCCTATTTATTTATCAAACTTTGAAATATAGAACATATTAAACTTGAGTTTAATATGAGGGGTAGAATGTGGTTTTTGTATGATTTTTATGTTATTGAATTTAATTGTGTTAGGTATTATTTTATCAAACCTTATAAAATTATTTTATGGTGTTTTTGTGTGGTATAAAACTTTGAAATATAGAACATATTAAACTTGAGTTTAATATGAGGGGTTGAATCAGTTTTTTGTATGATTTTTATGTTATGGAGGTCAACTTGTGTTGTGTATATTTTTTATCAAACTTTTTATATTAAACTAATAAAATCAGATTTTCCATATTAAATTATAAATCATCGGAAATCAGTTTTTTGCATTAATTTAGAAAAATAAAGTTTATTACACCTTGTATTTTGTATTAATTTATAAAAAACAGTTTTCTAAAATCAGTTTATGGAGTTTTTTTGTGGTATAATGGTTTAAACTTATCAGTTTCCTATTTATCAAACTTTGAAATATAGAACATATTAAACTTGAGTTTAATATGAGGGGTAGAATGTGATGGAGTATATGGGTCTAGGCCCCAGGACCCACATACTCAGAACAGAAAGCACAGCCGCTACGCGGTGCCCTCGTCGGCCGAGGAGGGGCCAACCCAGAATATGATCTTGAGGCCAAGGAACCAGGGTGTCCTCGTCGGCCGTGCCCGCGTCGGCCGTGCCCTCGTCGGCCAAGCCCTCGCCGGCCACGGGAGACTCACAGAACCGGATTTTACACTTACTCATTTGTATAACCCACCAGTGGCTTTGTACTCGGCCCAGTAGCGGTCCGGTTGTAAATGGGCCTTCCAAGCCCAAGGTTTGGGAGCCCAGCCCGTATTTTTCCTATAAATACTTCCTCTGGAGGTAGTTATGGGGGTTACAAAATCATTCTATTGAAGCATATATTGCACTTCTCTCTCTAGCTCTCACTTCTCTCTAGATATATACTCGATCTCTTTGGCGCACTCTTCAATCACAGCGTAGTCAAGAGACTTGACGGAGGGCTCGTCGTCTTACGGGTAATATTCATCGTTTAAGGATTTCATCCTAAACAACTCCTAAGGCACTAAGGCAAACTATTTTAGATCTAAGAAGTTTTTGTGACTAACACTGGATCGAGGCCTAGGAGAGCAAAATGTGTAACAAATCGAAGAACGGGTTGAAGAACTAACCTTGAAGATTTGAAGGGGGTGAAGAACACTCAGCAAAGGTCTCTCTCTCTAAGAATTTGGGCAGCACTTCGTTACTCAGAATGCAAATGAGCTCCCCTCCTCGGAAGGGGGAGGGTATTTATAGACCACACTTCCAACGGTAACTACACGTGGCATCACCTCAGTGGCCACACCAACGGCCACCAATGGGGTGCCACCACTCTATCTACAGATCAGCAGCCCACCACCGAAGCAGGCCCTACGGATCAAGAAGGGAAAAGACAACACCCATAACGGCCAGGGCACTCAACGGCCAACACAACCCTCATCGGCCTTTCAAAGGGCCACGCAGTACGCAAAGGAAGGTTTCACAACGGCCACAAAACCCCAAAGGAAATGAACATAACGGCCATGAGGCCCTTGCACTAGACCCTTGATGATAACCCTTTGAAAGCGACCTGCGTCCAAGGGTTCTCCCACAGGGTTACCTTGGTCAGGAAAATCGCCAAAGGGTTGGATTCAAGGGCAGTATGAGGGTCACATCTCGGCCTAGGTTTTAACCTACTCCTTCACCCCTCACACTCTTCGGCCTGAAGCAGTGGGGGACTGGGGGACTACACCGACCTCAAGAATAACAGGCACAATCAAAAGAAATCCAAAAATACACCAAGTCCACAACTACGACATCAGACATGCACCACAACGTCCATAACGTCATGGTGCACCTTCGGCCACAGCAAAGCTTGAGACCACAGGACACTTATCGGCTTTGAAACCACATCACTCAAGCCAGGAACCAAGAGAAAGGTCAACATACCTAAAAACTGCCGTCCACGTACCACAACGGCCCCGAGGTCCTCACAACTTCCTCTTCGGCCAGACAGTGTTATCAACCCCAAAACCTTGGGCAATATGACGCCTGGTCGTCCAATAACACAAGGCATCATCAACGACGGCCAAAAGGAATGCGGAGTGCCCTCATAGGCCTCACCAGCCCAAAAGGGAAACTTTACCTAGTCAACAACCAAGGACAGCCACTACCTTCATCGGCCACCCGTGCCAGAACGCGCATCATCCAACAAACAAAGCGCACCAAAGGAACAAGGGCCTTCCCCGGCCGCATCAGGGGACAGGCAATGGCCAAACTCAAAACACAGGGCTACCAAACGCCGCGACAGGGAACGGACAACGTGGTCCCGCATCGGCCATGAAGCATCAAGCACGGAAATCTACTCTCCTACACTTCGCCTACATCTCAGCTTAGAGAGTGGGGGACTCCTGATGGAGTATATGGGTCTAGGCCCCAGGACCCACATACTCAGAAAAGAAAGCACAGCCGCTACGCGGTGCCCTCGTCGACCAGAAGACCCTCGTCGGCCGAGGAGGGGCCAACCCAGAATATGATTTTGAGGCCAAGGAACCAGGGTGTCCTCGTCGGCCGTGCCCGCGTCGACCGTGCCCGCGTCGGCCAAGCCCTCGCCGGCCACGGCAGACTCACAGAACCGGATTTTACACTTACTCATTTGAATAGCCCACCAGTGGCTTTGTATTCGGCACAGTAGCGGTCCAGTTGTAAATGGGCCTCCCAAGCCCAAGGCTTGGGAGCCCAACCCGTATTTTTCCTATAAATACTTCCTCTGGAGGTAGTTATGGGGGTTACAAAATCATTCTATTGAAGCATATATTGCACTTCTCTCCCTAGCTATCACTTCTCTCTAGATATATACTCTATCAGAATGAGTTTTTTGTATGATTTTTATGTTATTGAATTTAATTGTGTTAGGTATTTATCAATCTTTGAAATATAGAACATATTAAACTTGAGTTTAATATGAGGGGTAGGATGAGTTTTTTTTATGATTTTAATGTTATTGAATTTAATTGTGTTAGGTATTAATTTATAAAAAACAGTTTTCTGATTTTGTAAATCAGAAAACTGATTTCTGAATTAAAACTGATTTTTGAATTAAAAAATCAAACTGATTTTTTATCACGGATAAAAAATTAAACTGATTTCTGTAAATCACAGATATTTTTTATCAAACTGATTTTTGATCACTGAATTAAAAAATTAAACTGATATCTGGAAATCCACATATTTTTTATCAAACTGATTTTTGAATTAAAAAATCAGTTTTTGTTTATATAATAAAAAAATGATTTCATATGTTTCATGAAAAAATTGATTTTTGAAATCTATAAAATCAATTTTTTCATAAAATTTATAAAATCAGTTTCATTTTTTGTTTATTCATGAAACCTATAAAATCAATTTTTCATGAAACATATGAAATCATTTTTGTATTATATAAACAAAAACAGTTTGTTTAGTTTTTTTATTTCTGTTTTAATATATAAAATACATTTTTTTACTTAATTTCTGTTTTTTACCTATGAAAAAGTTTATTATTAATTTTTGTATTATTTCAATTATTTCGTATTTACTTATCAAGCTTATCAATAATGTAAAAAAATGACGTTTTTATGTTTTTTATGAAACAACATTTTATTTAAAATAAAATATTATAATATCCGAAATTATTTAAAAATCAGTTAAATAATCCGAACATTTTATGAGCGTTTTATAATATTAAAATAAAATATTATAATATCCGAAATATTATAAAAAAAATAATTAACAGTTTCATGATTTTGTTGGGTTAGACATATTAACTTTTTTGAAAGTTTAAAATGAGGGGGCGAAAATTAATGGAGTTGAAATTATTATTCTTAATAAATATCCGAAATTAACAAAAGCTCAAAAACTCAAAAATATCCTTGACTAAATATTTAATAATTAACTATTCTTAATAAATATCCGAAAAACTCAAAAACATATAAACATTCAATATCTAAGGCATGCTTTTTTAAATTAAGATAGAACATGATTAAGCATATAAAAAAATAATATACACATATCATGAAACGATAAATCTAAAGCATGCATTTTTAAATTATGAGAATGCATATGAATATACGAACAATAAAATTACGAGCATGCATATGAATAAATTACGAGAATGCATATAAATTACGAGTTTTTTAAACAATAAATCTGGAGCATGAAACAATGAATGCATATGAATATACAAACATAAATATTTTTAGCATGCATATTCAAAGAAGTAAAACATGCATTTGAGTGTATAATATTACAAACAGTAGCATTTGAGTATAATATTCAAAGGTGTAGAACATGCAGAGGCGGAGATGATCCGCGGTGGCCGGAGAGATGTGTGCGGTGGCGGTCGGCGAGTGTAAGAGAGGCAGAAGGGCGGTGGTCGGCGGGTGTAATAGAGGCAGAACGGCGTTTGGGAGAGTGGCGGTCGGCGGGTGTAAGAGGCAGAAGTGCTTTGGGAGTAGAGAGTAAGGGAAAAAATCTAGAGCAAATTGTTAGGGTTTGCTGAAGAATTGGGAGCGTAAGGAAAAAAATGGCTAAGTGTCCTTTATATATTAGGGGTTGTCACGGACCCATCCGTGACAACGCCCGTGACAACGTAATTACGGATTTTGAATTTGTCACGGATTAATCCGTGACAAAATCATCGAAAATTGAAAACTGCGGGACGGCAGTCGAGGCGGCAGGGAACGACAGACGAGGTAGCAGAACGGCAGGTTGACCGGTTTGTCACGGATCCATCCGTGACAAATCCGTGACAAAATTCAAATTTTTGAATTTTGTCACGGATTTGTCACGGATGGATCCGTGACAAACCGGTGCAGGGAATATTAAAGCTTTTCAGCCTTTTTCAGACGAGGCGTCAACTACTTTAATTGTCACGGACCTATCCGTGACAAATTTAAGTATAAATATGTGCTTAGAGTCCCATTTCTTCAGTGCGAAAAAATGGCTAATCCAGAATCAGATGTGTGGAGGTTGATCAGTAGAAGTGTACAACGATTAAAACAAGTTACACAGTTGATGAAGCCTCGAAATGCAGAAGCAGTTCAAAGCATCCGTGAGCTGATGAGTAGACCGCTTGAAAGCTTTGGCGATATTGTAGACTATGAATCAGACTCATACAACGTTTCACGAGGGAAAAATTTGTGTAGGGCACTTTTACGTGCAGAACAATGTTCGGAGTATATGATACCTATAAACGCGGAAGCTGCAGAAAGAATTAACGAGCTACTTGATAGGCCTCTAGATGAAAGCTTTGACGCTAATGAATAATATTGTGTTTATTTGTTTATCTGTATTGTGAGTTGTTGAATGTAATAAATGATAAAAAATTGTGTGTTTTCTACTTAGTTTTTAAATTTAATAAATAAATTCATGTTCTTGTTTATTAAATTTCGAATTATTAAAATTTTGTAATGTTAAAAAACTAATAACAAATAATGTTAAAAAACTAATTTCCGAATTTTAAATAATGTTAAATTTCGAATTATTTAAAATTTAAATAATTTTCAATTTTCGAAATTACCTAATTCATTTTAAATTTCCGAATTGATAATAATGAACCACTAATTTTCGATTGAATAATTTTAAAAACTTAATTTTATTAATTAATAATTGATATTTTACAATATAATATGGAATAATTATTTTTTTTAGAAATTATAGTTGCGAATTACATACCTAACTATCTTGGAATAATATAATAATGACGAAAGAAAGTTAAAAATTCAAATTATAATAGTTCAATTAAAAGTAATTACATTGGTTGTTAACTATACATTTAATCGCTATCAGAATCAGTATTTTCTTGATAGCCAACTTCTTCTTCTGTATCTTCATCATCATATATCCATTCTTCTTCTTCCACCTGGTCATCGTGCAGTTGTTGTATATATAATTCTTCAATTTCACGCTCATTTTGAGGTATAGGGGGCGGAAGGTGTGTTTCAGGCATAACTTCAACATCTCCGCCATTTGGGTCACTTAACTGAATGTTATGGTTGACCGCGTCAGCAATAGGCGGAGGTTGGAAAAAATCTTGCTGAAAAGCATCAAAGTCAATATCCTTGTGTTGAGCCTGTGTTACAATTTTGCTCGGACGGATATTAATGGCACACACCCAAGGATTCCGTGTGCGCCTCGTTGAAGGATACTCTGCATAATAAACCTGGGTTGCTTGTTGAGCGAGTATGAAAGACTCATTTTTCTGATACACACGAGAGTGGTTGACGTCAATTATATTATACTTTGAATTTTTTCTCACACCACGTGTAGGGTCGACCCATGTGCAGCGAAACAACACGCATGTTAATTCTTGCAAACCAGAAGGTATTTGATGTTCGAGAATCTCATGCAAGAAACCAAAAAAATTGGTTTCCGAGTTATCAGAACCGATGGTCGGGACACATAACCCGCTTCTCCATATTCGACTGTGTGATACGTATAACCGTTTATCACATATGAATGCCAAACCTTTGCATAGGAAGAAGGGCCCCACGATAATGATACTAAAAGAGGGTCGTTAATCCCACGGTACCTGATCTGCAAATTAAAACATGATAACATTAGGTAATGATTAAAAATTATTAGCTAATAGTATATATAACGTATTTATATATATATATATATATAATACCTGCTGTTGGTACCATAATGCAAAGTCAGAGTCCACCATTGCATCAATTGCATCATCAGGAAATCCTGATAAAGACACTCTAAATTCACTGTGAATTGAAACATAAAGATATTATTATAACACTCTAATTTTTAAAAAAATATTAGTTATATTACAAATGTAACTACCAATTCAACTTACTTATAAAATGGTAAGATTTCTGGACAATTCATGAGGATGTAAGTATGTGCAATTTTCATTTCTCCGCCCACGATGTAAAGGTAAGTCGCAGCTCCTTTACCTCTACCTGGGTAGTTGAAAATAGAAACTATTTATCATATGAATCCTCGCCAATGTCATCGTTCCGAGCAGGTCTCTTTCTTTTACTGATGACTTCACGCTCAAAATAAAAAGATGAAAATGTTGAGGTTTCTTGTTGAATATATGCTTGACAAATTGAAGCCTCAATGTGTGCCTTGTTGGTCGCTTTCTTTTTCAAATCTCCCAGAAATCTGTCATGCAAAATAAAATTTGTAAACAAACAAATGTTCTTATTAAACAAATCATCGTTTATAAATGAAATTATGACTAACCTTTCAAATTTGTACATCCAACGATAGAAGACGGGCCCTCCATTCAAAGCCTCATACGGAAGATGTATTAGAAGATGTTCCATTACATCAAAAAATGATGGGGGCAGTATCTTTTCCAGATTACACATCAGAATAGGAACAGTGTCTTCTAGTCTCCTCAGGGATTCGGCATCCAAAACGGCGGAACATATCGACTGAAATAATTGACTGATTTCGGTAATACAACCCCAGACGTCTGCATGAAGCATCTCTTTCAGTGCAATCGGCAGAAGTCGTTGCATGATTACATGAGCATCATGAGTTTTCATGCTCGACGTCATTGTTTATTTGTCCAGGTCCACGCATCTTGACAAGTTAGAACAATAGCCATCTGGAAAGTTCAGAGAAACAAGTCACTCTAATATTGATTCCCTTTGTGGGGATGTGAGTTGGTAGACTGCTCTTGGAATTTTTTTACCCACATATTCTAGATCGACGGCGAGTTCGGGTCTGTCGCACCAAATTGTCATGTCTTTTCTAGATGCAAGACCATCTTTGGTTTTGTGGGTAAAATCCATAACCGTGTTAAATACATTGTCAAAGACGTTCTTCTCAACGTGCATGACATCTAAATTGTTACGAATGAGGTCTTTCCAATACGGCAACTCCCAAAATATACCCCTCTTTGTCCACTTATGGGTATCACAATACCCATTTGGCTCCCCGTAGGGTTGCTGCACGGCCGTAGGAAAACGTCGAACCCGGTTAAAAACTTGTTCACCTGTAAGTCTTGGAGGAGGGGGATCTCGTACCACTCTTCCGGCAATAAAAGACTTCTTGTCCTTTCGATATCGATGGTTCATAGGCAGAAACTTGCGGTGACAATCAAAGTAACTTGGTTTCCCGCTAAATTTGAGCCAATTGGCATCTGATTTCTCCATACATATCGGACATCCCATAAGACCGTGTGTGCTCCATCCTGAAAGCATACCATAAGCAGGGAAGTCGCTAATGGTCCAAATGATGGCAGCTTTCATGATAAACATTTGATCTCTTGAAACATCATAAGTTGATGTCCCAATGACCCAAAGTTCTTTCATCTCCTCGATCAGGGGTTGGAGATAGATGTCTATCCTTTTTTTAGGATCCGAGGGACCTGGACAAATTAAAGTTAAAAAAATGAAATGACTTTTCATGCACATGTCGGGAGGAAGATTGTAAGGAGTTAGCATGACTGGCCAACATGAAAATTTCTTCCCAAACTTTTCAAAAGCAGCAAATCCGTCTGAACACAATCCCAGTCGCACATTCTGTGGCTCCATTGCAAACTGAGGATGACAACGGTCAAAGTGTCTCCAAGCTTCACAGTCGGAAGGGTGAGACATCAAACCCTCTTTGGTTTCGTGCTCAACATGCCACGTCATGTGTTTCGCAGTAGCATTTGAAGCATACATCCTCTTCAGGCGTGGAGCTAGAGGGAGGTAAAACAATTTAGACAATGCAGACCTTTTTGGTGGTTTTTTTCATCTATGAGGAACAGGTTTGTATCTCTCTCCACCACAGAACTTGCAGCTCTCAAGTGCCACATCATCCTTCCAAAACAACATACATCCTTATGGGCACGCATATATTTCTATACAAGGAAGCCCCAACTGAGACATTAATTGTTTCATTTTGTAATATGAATCAGGAAGATTATGGTCACGCGGTAACATTCCTCCAAATGACTGCAATAACCTAGACATGCAAGATTCAGGAAGACTGTATTCAGATTTAATGTTCATCAACTCTGTAACGGCGGATAGCTGAGAGTATCCCTCACAATCAGCATACAGAGGCTGATCGGCAGCTTTTAAAACATCTTGACATCTTTCAGCTAAGTCTTCAATATGAGGAACATGAGAATTCGGATACTCATCCGCATCAGGTTGATAAAAGGTCGGATCTTCATCCGCATCGGGTTGATACGAGGTCGAAGCTTCGGGAAGATCGTTAAATGGCTGTGGTGGGTTAAACTGAATCGTTGAAGCACCGTATACATCATATGCCATTCTTTGATCCCACGTCATTTGATCATAGTCTCCCCATCCACTCATCTCGGTAGGGACGTTACGAGATGAACCTACTGTTTGTGGTAAAAGTGATGGATCGAAATGTTCGCCATGAGAAGTCCAATTATAATAATTGGCAACGAAACCTTTTTCGTACAAATCCCACACAACTTGGTCGACATCTTTAAATTGAAGATTTTTACACTTTGTACATGGACATCTGATTTTATCATCATCCATATAATTCTTCTGTTCTTGTGCAAATTTAATAAAATCTCCAACACCATTAAAAATTTCACTGCGTATTCCATAGTTATCGCGATGTTTTTGGTACATCCAACTTCTGTTTTGTCTATACATTATGCCTGTATATATATTATAAACAAAATATTATATAAGTATATTAATATTATTAATTAACTAAAAGCAGTGCATTATTTGTGGCATTAATAATTTGAATTAACCAACTTTTCAATCACGTAGAAACGCCCACTAAAATATTATTTAGAAACATTAAGCTGGCCGGAATTAATAATTTACTAATATAAAGTTCACTAAAATTAACTAACGTTCAATTAAAATTACTAATTAACTAATAGCAATATGTTAATGGCATTAATCGTTTTAATTATTAACTAATTCACAATATTAGAATTTGTGCACCAAACACACTAAATTATTACGTTAATGGCATTTATTCACAATACTAAAATTATGAAAATCTAATAGTACACATTAAATAATTAACTAACATATAATACTAATTAAAGTTATTACGTTACGTTAATGGCATTTATTCACAATACTAAAGTTAACTAATTTAACTTATTAATTAGTTAATTTCCATTTAACTAATATTGTTGAATATCATTAATTCACAATAATATATAATTCACACTTAACTAATAAAGTTTGAATCCTAACTTAAATCACTACAAATCCTAAATTATGCATTAACAATAATTAACTAATAAACAAATTAAACTTAATCATCATCATTGATCAATTAACTAATATTTAAATCAAACTAATATTGTCAACTCAAATTCTAAACCCATTTCCTCAATGTTTTAACTTAATTAATTAGTTAATTAATTTACATTTAACTGATATTATTGTAAAATATTATCTCATTAATAATTCACAATAATAATTCACACTAAACTAAATAATAATAAAGTTTCAATCCTAGCTATATTATGCATCCCATTAACAATAATTAACTAATTTAACTTATTAATTAGTTAATTTCCATTTAACTAATATTGTTAAATATCATTAATTCACAATAATATATAATTCACACTTAACTAACAAAGTTTGAATTCTAACTTAAATCACTACAAATCCTAAATTATGCATTAACAATAATTAATTAACTAATAAACAAATTAAACCTAATCATCATCATTGATCAATTAACTAATATTTAAATCTAACTAATATTATCAACTCAAATTCTAAACCCATTTCCTCAACGTTTTAACTTAATTAATTAGTTAATTAATTTACATTTAACTAATATTATTGTGAAATATTATCTCATTAATAATTCACAATAATAATTCACACTAAACTAAATAATAATAAAGTTTCAATCCTAGCTATATTATGCTTCCCATTAACAATAATTGCTAATAAATAATAATTGGTGATAATTAATAACCTAATAAGCTAGCTAACTTAATTAAATCACTACAAGTCACTAATTAATTAATCTATAATAAGCTAGCTAATACTTCAATCACTACACATCCTAAATTATGCATTAATAACAATAATTGCTAATAAATAAACCGGCCTAATCATTGGTGATATAAACTCATTTAACTAATTAATTAAACAAACCGGCCTAATCCTAGCTATATTATGCATCACATTAACTAATTAATATTTATATTTAAATTTAACTAATTAAATTACGTTAATAGTTTAATAATATATTGTTAATAATATGAAAATTAACATGACCTCACTAAATTACGTTAATAGTTTAAATACATGAACAACTAACCTCACTAATTAATTATTAAGCTAGTAATTAATTTATTACACAATTAAAAGAAATTAGTTAAAATGACATACCTTATCTGCATAAACTGGGAAAATGATGAACTGACGGATTACATCATTCAATCTTTAAACCGATACTACATCACTCGAATCTACGAATTCTTGAACTGATAATTGTTGTTCTTGCAATTGTAATGGACGATGGGGTTGGGTTATACCCTTTTTTCGTACTGTATTATTAAAGGTTACCGCTGGAAAATCAATAATTGAAGTTTGTCACGGATTTTGTCACGGATGGATCCGTGACAAAGTTTTTTTGAAATTTGTCACGGATCTGTCCGTGACAAATGCCCGGGAGAAAAAAAAAGTATTCACCGGAGTAAAAAACCGGTCGCCGGAGTAAATTTGTCACGAACCAAATCCATGACAATATTTTGTCACGGATTTTGTCACGGACCTATCCGTGACAACACATTTTCGTGACAAATCCCAATATTCCGTGACAAAGCCCGTGACAACTTTGTCACGGCCGTAATCCGTGACAAAAATCTGTGACAAAGAGCGAGTTTTTTTGTAGTGTTTATTCGTATTATATTCCTAATTCTTGCTTGAGTGTTCTTACGTAGCTTTCCTAAAAGCCTACGAGCGTTCTATTTTGGACCAACATTATCTTTTATAAGTTACTTTTCTCACCTTTAAAATTTTTACCATGACAGCTCAATCTTCCACACTAGTGTGTCCGAGGAAAAGGACAAGGGTAGTTTTGAAAACAATTTTGTGGAAACGGATTTTTCCAAATGTATAAAATAAAAATCCCAATGGCCTTTGCTACTGTAACCTACCCGGCCATCTACAATTTTTAATTATTTTATTATTTAGTTATTTGACTACCAGGCCAAACAAAAATAAGAAAGACATAAGAAAATTTCAATTTAAACTAATGATCGTCAGAATCTATGAATGGGGATGGAACTTTTTGGAGCAATTTTGATCTGCCAAATTTGAATGTTCAAAGCAATTACAAGGCAACATTCTACTACGATCCATTCTGAAGGTTTAGAAGAATTAATCGACACTCATGACGAAGCAACGTGTATTATTGCTAGTCAAGAGTTAATAGACGATTCAGTCCAAAGCTGAGTTCTACTGACTACTGACTTATAAATTTTGACTCATCAATGTTGTAGAAATCGTCTGAGAATTTATACTCCCTATTACGGAAATTGCAAAAAATAGGAGCAAATAGGATTTGGAATTCCAAAATTGGACTAATATGTTTTTCTTCCCGAAATAGGAGTTGTTATTGTCATGCATGAAAAATACTGCCATGATTGAAAAATAATGCAATTAATTATAATAAATATTGTCATGTTAAATGCGCTGTACTGCAACTATTTGGCAGTCACGCCTACAAGATGACAGTAAATATTATCATGTTAGTCCCATTTCGAGAATAAAAACATATTAGTCCTATTTTGAACTCCATTTACTCCTATTTTGGGAAATCTCCTTTTATATTATTATTAGCCTTTTCCCTTTGGTATGATGCAACTTTGAATTATAGTATATGTATATATCTTAACGATGTTAAGTAGTTGTTTGTTTTTTATAGTTATGGACAGATTTATCATATTTTTAATTTAATGTATTTTCCATATTGTATTCAACAAGATTTAGTTATTCCGGATTGTCATTTTATTTACTTAAAACGTAACTTCCATTCAGGGCCGGTTCTGGGGCATGGGCAAGGGGGCGTGCGCCCAGGGCTCATTGCTCATGTAGGGCCCATAAATTTACCAGTTAAACATAAATATAAATTATATATACGTTATATATCTATAAAAATTTAAAAGTAAAATAAAATTTATAATTTTTATACTTCCAATTCATTAATTATTCAACAATATCTAAATGCTATGTCTAAAATTTTGAAACATCTACACCAAAATTTATTGGGAACGACTTCACAATTCTACTCATTCATAAAGTGTTAGTGCATAAATGTTAATCTTTTCATCTACTTCTCTCATGTAAACCCATGATTCATTCATAGGGCTGACATTTTGAACCGAAAAACCGAAAACCGAACCGAAAAAAACCGAACCGCTTTGGAAAAAAACCGAACCGAACCGATATAATTTGGGACCATTCATACCAATTCACTAATTTTCTTTGATTCTCTCGTTTAAGTGAAATATTAAATTATAGTATAAAGAATTTAAAAATTTGTAGTTTATTTTAGTCTAGTGAAAATGTGATTTGAAATATAAAAACATTACTCCATATATCATATAACATTCATGTATTTGCCTACTTTTCATTTGATCAGTTTAAGTATATAGATAGTATTCTCGAATGTATGTTACTTATCAAATATTTAAATATAATCTTTCTAACTGTCTCATTTGTTAATTTCTTTGTTGTGTTACATTCGTATATAGATGACGAAATTCCCTAACTTTAATTATAGTTTTTTATAAGAAAAATAAACATTCACATGTTCTTAAATGCCTACTCTATCTATATTGTCCCGGGTCCATAAAATGTCAGGACCGAGCCTGCTTCCATTTGCATCATTTCACACTAATTTGAATTTAAAATACGAAGTAACTAATAATAATTTAAACTATAATTTTATTTTATATGAAAGTGAAAATTATTTTTGCTCCCGAAAAGTTTATTGAACCCCCAAAATATTTTCGCCCCCCACAATTCCTGTGAGACTTAAGAAAGTCTGTCACCCATCTTCTTACTTAATTGTAAAGTGAGTAAATTATTAGGCACTACATTCTTCAAGTGAGTAAGAGAGTGTTTGCAAATTGCAATTGCTTTTACTTTTTAAAATGATTTTGGAAAAAGTGATTAATAGTAAAAATTGGTAGTGTTTGAAAAAAAAGTGTTTTTGAAAAAGTAAAACTGGATAGTGTTTGATAAAATAAGTGTCTTTTGTGTAATAGAAAAAGTGAAAAGTAGTTTAAAGCATCTATCTACTAGCATTCAACTTTAAAATGCTTTTTTAAAGTAAAAGTAGGCATTAGCAAACACTTTTTTCATCTTATCACTACAAAAAAATTCGCTTGTAGTCACGGACCGTAGTCACGGATTTGGTTCGTGACTAGTTAGTCACGGTTCTAATCACGGTTTAGTCACGAAACGTTAAAAAAAAAATAGTTACGGATTTGGCCGTGACTACGTCCGTGACTATAGTTAGTCACAGATGTAGTCCGTGACTAAAGTGTTTCGGCCAACCCAATTTCGCCTCCAGCGGGATTTTTTTAAATTTGAAATTAGTCACGGATGGTTAGTCACGGATACGTCCGTGACTAATTCCGTGACAAGTGCAAAATTGATTTTTTCAATGTTCCAAATTTAAAGTGTTCTGACAAATCGTACCAAAAATGTGTAGTCACGGACACATCCGTGACTATAAGTTTTATATATTCAGCCTCCGCTTCATTCAACAAAATCACACCATCTACTCCAGATAAAATTCCAGATAGAATTGAAGGATGTAATCTACCCATCTCATATCATTTTTCCTGTTTATGCAGATAAGGTATGTAATTTGAATTACGTATTTTTTGTATGAATTAGTTGGTTCATTTTAGCTACTAGATTAGTTAAATTAATACTTAATTAATTAATGAAATAAATTCCTTTAGTTTAGTTACGTTAAACGTATGTGTAATTTAAACATATTGGCTTAATTAAGTTGTATTTAATTAATTAAAATTACGTAAATTAGTTAAATATGTAATATAGTTAAATACATATATATGAAAGTATATTATTAAATATAATATTGGCAATACATATGTTATTAATTTTAAAATATAGGGTTAAAATTACGTAAATTAGTTAAATACATATGTAAGTATATATGATTAACTATAATTTAAATGCATATTATTAATATTAGTTAAATGTAAGTATTATTTAATTCAAATGACTTTATATATATGATTAAATATAAGTATATGATTTCTTTATATTGGCAATTATTGTTAATTAAGGCGGCCTAATTTAGGATTAATAATGATTTAAATTAGGGTTAGTTAATTTAATTTAAATGTGTTTATTATATATATATGCTCAAATTATTGGATTTGCTCATATTATTTAATTTAGTAAATTGTTAAATGTGCATTATTAATAAGATTAAGATGTTGATAATTTTAGTATTGTGGATTAAATTAATGCCATTAACGTATTGTGCATGTTTATAGTTTAATAATATTTATTATTGGACGTTAGTTAATTTTAAGGGAATTTTAGTGAATTTTAGTGAAATTTTAGGCAATTAGTTAATTTTAAGGGAATTAGTTAATTTTAAGGGAATATTAGGGAATTAGTTAATTTTTAGTGAATTTTATTGAATTTTAGTGAAATTTAAGGAAACTAGTTAATTTTAAGGGAATTTTAGGGAATTAGTTAATTTTAAGTGAATTTTAGTGAATTTTAGTGAAATTTAAGTAAAGTAGTTAATTTTAAGGGAATAAGTTAATTTTAAGGGAATTTTAGGGAATTAGTTAATTTTAAGGGAATTTTAGTGAAATTTAGTGAAATTTAAGGAAATTAGTTAATTTTAAGGGAATTAGTTAATTTTAAGGGAATTTTAGGGAATTAGTTAATTTTAAGGAAATTTTAGTGAAATTTAGTGAAATTTAAGGGAATTAGTTAATTTTAGGGAATTAGTTAATTTTAAGGGAATTTTAGTGAATTTTAGTGAAATTTAAGGGAATTAGTTAATTTTAAGGCCGGGAATTAGTTAATTTTAGGGAATTAGTTAATTTAAAGAGAATTTTAGTGAAATTTAGTGAAATTTAATATATTAATAATACTCCACATATGTTGGTAATGTTTATAATTTAGAGTTTTTAACTGTATAAGTTTTTTATTATAATATTCAGGACAAAATCCGTGACTAGTTCTAGTCACGCGGAATTAGTCACGGAACTAGTCACGGACAAAATCCGTGACTAAATGTTTTAGTCACGGATTTTTTACACTATGGTCCGTGACTGAGTCCGTGACTACACGCGAATTTTTTTGTAATGTATTTTATGTTAAAAGCTAAGAAATGCATTTTTAAGCAATATCAAACACTCCTTAAGATGGTGACTAATATGATTTTACACCCCATTTCTAAATAACGAGTGACTAATTTAAACATAACCCTGTATTCTTACTAATTTTTACTCCATAATTAAACTCTTAAAGTAGATCGATAACGTAACTGAAAAAGTTACGGACTATTTTTTATGTACAAGAATTATTATATTAAGGGAACAACACGCTTCTATATATTGATGTTGTTAGATCAAAGTTATGCCTTCATTTTCAAATGTTACTAATTTTACTTGGATTGTTTTCAATCCCAGATCAGATCAGACCAGACTTAAACATATCGGATAAGACCAGATAAGACTTAAACAGACCAGACAAGACTTGACTTCCGTAGTTATAAAATACCCAGACACCGGACGTTAACCATACCACACCAGACCTGTTCAGACCAGACCAGATTTAAACAGACCAGACTAGACTTAAACAGACCAGACAAGACCAGACTTAAACAGACCAGATCAGAGCAACAAATTACAGTACAAGTAAAAACATCCTTACTATTCTAACCCTGTCGGTATATGTTATCAAAAGATGTAATTTTAATGTTGTTTTTGGAGTTTTGTAATATTACTTCAATCTCAAAATCATACTCGTAGCTAGTACCTGTTGTTGGAATGTTGTTTTTGGAGTTTTTTACTTTCTATGCAAAATTTCCCTATACAATCCTAGATTCCTAGTAGAGTAGTAGACTAGATAGATAGCATGTAATAACAATGTTATACCCTTCATAAACGATTATTTCATTCATTTATCCTTTAATTAAAACGATTCAATTATTGCATTATTTCTGTCACTACAATACACGTCTGGGTTCACAGCAAAGTCTCCCAACATATCCACCTGCACCGGGATTAACGCTTTAATTAATGGCATGGTGTTGAACGTACAAGTGTCTTTGGAGAAAATGCCTATGATAGGATAAATATTAAAAAAATTATTTTATTGTTTTCAATTTAGATTTCTAAAGTATTGGTTCTTAAAGTTTTCTAGGAGTCTAGGATATTGGTGAAATAGTGTGAATGACTCGATGTAGTCCAAAACGTGTATATCATAGGAGAATATAATAAAATGAAGAAGTAGAAAAAATAAAAAGTCTTGACCAAATATCGTGGTCAAGACCAAATATAATAAAAAGTGGATAACGGACAAAAAGGTGAAATAGAAAGACTGGGTAAAAAAGGAGGACCACGACGACAATGCCGTTTTTAGGTGGTTTAATAAGTCATCCATAGCAGGATTCCCGAATTTATGGGCCTCATATTTTTAAAATTTATTAGTATTATGTAGTAATATATATTATAGTGACAACTCCGGTACCTTGGTACCATAGAATCTACCAAATATTTTATATTACGGAGTAATACTAATTAGAAAAATACCGATAGTAAAGATGTTTTACTCTTTTAGTTCTCTTTTAATAAGTATTAAATTGATTTGAGTATAAGTATTTGGAGTGATTTTTTTTTTAAATTTTTCATATTAATATGGAGCCTCAATTTTACATTTAGAACCTGGACCTCGAAGTTACGACCTTGGGTTGATGTCACCCGTGCTTTCTCCGCTAGTTTAGCTGTTCAAGCAGGGAGATTATAGGAAGCCGTGGATGATGAATGATCGACATAGATCGGATAGGATAGATTATAGTTCTTGGGGGCATTTAACTCAACACTCATACATATTTTAAGCCATTTTTGTCTTAGTAAATTTGTGTCAGATTTTTGTTTTATCAAAAGTTGGAAGTGATATTTTTACGACTCTTTCAGAAAAGAGGAGATTTAAAGATTCCCGTCACTAGCCTCACCACCGCCACTAACACCATCGTTGTCACTAGTCACTGGACCGCATAAATGACTACCCTCTATTTCACTGCATACCGTCATGCACTATTAAACTTTTCGGTGACTCAGTTTTCGATGTCATCAGAGACCTTTCGCCAATGACTACTCGTCCCCCATAGTGACTATTGCCTCTAGCACCGCACATCCAAGTGACCATTGCATGTGACTCCATCGTAGTGACTTATTCGCAGTGACCAACCATCACCACACATGATCACTGTCTGTCCCGCCTCACCAGACCCCAACACCCTCCCTAGCCTTCAAACCCCTACCCCGGCCCTTCACAACCGCTACCCTACCCCTTGCACATGCCCCTGCAACCATCGTATCCCACCCCCACCCGCAGAAAATAGGGCCAAGCTCCTAACGAATTGAAAACTATGTAGCCTGTAGCCATTGTCGACCGTCATCATAAACACTCGTTGTCTGCATAGGCGCTTGGTTCGCCACTGACAATCACAATTGCACGCAACAGAAAGAGAGGAAGATGAGAAGGGGCATGGAAATAGGACGCCAATGGCAGATGTGTGTGGCGTTGGCGGGATGTTCATAACATTCATTGAGAGTACGTTGACAGCGACAAATCTATATCTGATGTGCGTAACTGTTGAGGGGATGAGTTTGTCGTTGAGGAGATACACATAGGAGTTAGGGTTTGATTTATTAGGTCTGTTCTAATTCATTTATCATTAGTTAATCACTTTTTTGTGCTATTTTTAGCTAATCCACTAAAATTCTTGGAGTAATACACAGGTTATTATACCTGAGGTTTAAACTTAAAGTTGTAGGCTTGTAGCCCAAGATACAAACGATCATACTAGTACAATATAGTACTACGGCGCATTAGCTTGAAACGCAATCAAAACGACTTGCTTCCTATAAGGCGTTAAAAATGTAAATTAATTTTTATAACTAAGAGTTCAAAAAACCTTCAATTTCTCTCAAGGCGTTTTATTTCGACTTCCCCCACATGGAGAAAGCCGGCTCAGAAAAGACGAGCCCTAAAATTTGACTAAATTCCAAGCTCATAAGCAGCTGAGCCTTCATAGCAATGATGTTCGCTGCCTAGCTAGAAATCAGAAAAGAGCTCTTATTATAGGTACATGGGATGGGAGTTTGTCCTCATCAACCGGTGTGGGATATTGAAATATGCGGAACAAACAATCAATATCAATATATCAATATATAAAAGAGGAACTTTTTAAGAGCATATAAAGCGTCACATAATTCTGCCATGTCATCCATCATATATAACAATTATTTAGTTATTTTTATACACCGTGTCTTTTATTTTTATTGGATTCTATTTTTGATTGCATATTGATATGGAAACAAATGACTCTAGATTCCGTCACTTTTGAAATGGATCAATTCCTAATCTAAATTAGGAAATCTTTATATGTTTACAAATTTCGTCACTTAAGATGTTTTTAATTAGATTGATTTCAGTCTCAGACTAAATCAGATCAGATCAAACTTTAATAATAATTGAACACATAAAATGTAGAAAGAATTCCCTTAATAGGAGTAAAAAGGTTTTGAAATTCCAAAATAGGACTATCATGTTTTTTATTCCCCGAATAGGAGTAAATTTCTGCCAAGTTTGGCATTACTAGGCTTTAAACATGTCATTTTCTTCCAAACATGGCAGATTACGCCTATTTAGCGAATAAAAAACATGATACTTCTGGTTTGGAATTTTAAAACGTTTTTGCTCCTATTTAGGGCAATTTCTAAATGTAAAAAAGAAATCTACCAGATCATATTACTTTAGACCAAATCAAACCCGAAAATTTTAGTTCAATTAAAAACGTCCTTAGTAATGACGATTTCAATGTTATGAAATAATAAGTAAAATGTAAAATCTTACTATTAAAAGTATGTACTCCATTATTCATACCAAGTTGAATGAGGAATATTAAAAAAAAAAAATTGAGGCGCGTAATAAAGTAAATTAGAGGATATGAAAATAATTAAGAAGTTTCTCTATGAATTCTTTAAAATCGGGTTCATAATAATTATGCTTAGTAGAGAAGCTTATGTAGAAGACTATTTATACTATTTTTCATATAATTTTTATTTATTTAACAAATGGAATATATTTTTTACATGATTCGGGATATTCACCTATTCAACTAGAATTTAATTAATTTCAGCAAAATAAACTGATTCCGCCAATATTAGTATTATCAAACAAACTCTATATTTAAAATGGGTTTATTTTGCTTTTGTGTCACATCATTCCGAAAACTAATCAAATTTTAAATTAGATAAATTACATACCCGCCCGTGCATCGCACGGGCTTGAAACCTAGTAAGTCAAAAACGAAGGTGAAAACGGAAAACCTCCTCCGGCAAACTTGGACACATTTTGGCTTTTGTAATACTTCGTATAAAATTGTCCAATTAACAAACAATTAAACTTGTTCAAAGCTATATAAATTGTAATTGTCTATTCTTTCAATTATTATTAGAAAGAATTGTATATACTAATAACTATAAGGTTGTTTATAAAAAATGATATTTTAAGTGTATCAACTTTGATCATAGTAAATTATATTCAAATTTATGTGTAAGTGAACACGACATTATACTATAATAACATTATTTTCCAAAATAAGTTTTATTTTTAAGTGGTATATTTTTAAAAACCTCTTGCTTTATTTATACTATATAGTTTTATTTCTATTATTTTATCATTCAACTAATTTCCAGCCTTTGTAGCTATATGCCTATATGAGTATTTGTGAATTTTAGAACGGTTTGCATTTGATTTTTGTTTGGGAATTCAAAATATGATGTCTTCTATATGATAGTATCACATATCAGAGTAAAAATATGAAGGTCAGTGTTGTTACTCTAATAAAAAGTAATTCAAATACCATTCTAAAGAGCTCATTTTCTTATAACAAAGTAAAAAAAATAATCGTATGATAAGAAGAAAGAGCTCATTTTCAAAAGAAGTGTTATACCATTCAGAAATGTTATATAAATTGAATACATTTACAAAATATGTTATAAGAAATTGCTTTTATTTAGAAACCTTACTGACTTTTACAGTTTAGCACATCCTCTAACAATTACGAACATAATATTAATACGCTGTCTATGAGTGAGTTATGTTTAACACATCTTCTAATTTTAGAGTGGAATAACACTTTGAGATAATAAAATTTATTCAGCTTTTGTTAATCCCAAGACCAATTGTTTACACATATTTGAAAAAGATATTAGTCATTATTGTATTTGGTTAATTGTTCTTGGTCTTTCTTTCCTCTTCTCTTTCTTTTGAATTTCAATCTACCTACCACCTTCTTATGCTCGAAAAAAACTACTAGCTTTTACCAAAAATCTTCAATAACAAACTCTTTCATTATTTTCTCTCTACATTTTTTCGCCCATCAAAATAATAACTTTTGTATCTATGTGTTCTCCAAAGTGTATCTTCTAATGTTCTCCGTTTAACCCTTTTGTCCCTTCAAGACCATTGATCTAGGCTTGTTCAATAATTCTTACATAGTTTCCCCTTCAATCATTAGAATGGGACGGAGGAAGTATTAATTAAGGTTGGTCATGTTTTTGTGGTTGTAATTTTTTATAGGGAAATTACTCAAAATAGGAGCAAATGACATTTGAAATTCCAATAATAGGACTAGTATGTTTTTCTTCCTGAAATAGGAGTTATTACTGTCATGTATGAAAAATACTGTCATGATTGAAAAATACTGTCATTAATTATAATAAATATTGTCATGTTAAATGCACTGTACTGCAACTATTTGACAGTCACGGTTACAAGATGACAGTAAATACTGCCATGTTAGTCCCATTTCGGGAATAAAAATAAAGTAGTCCTATTTTGGAATTTCAAACTTCATTTACTCCTATTTTGGGAAATCTCCCTTTTTTATATTATGTTTTTACTTATCTATTCAATATTGACCACTCAATCTCACTTTTCTTAATAATCGCATCATCTTCTCATGCAATTAAAATAAGAATAGCCTAGCTGGTGTTACGTTTGTAGTTTAATTTTATACAACATAGAAATGACTTATAGAACACAAAATTACACCTTAGAAATTTACCCCTAAATGATCTTGCCAAAAACTAAACTTTTCAGATATATTAAAAATGCGTAATGTCCTCTTTTACTAACTTGCGAAGTAGACTTAGTTAACTACGTTCTTTTGGGAACAAAATATGAGAAGTATGATAGAGTAGGATAAGTACTCCATTTCTCTTTATATGAGGCATGGTATTCGAACGAATTGAATTTCCATATATATATGCTCCAAAGCCACACTTATTGAGTAATTGATAAGTGTTTTGGCGGCATCTTCGAAGCTAGATTCCTTTTGCTATTATTTATAAAGTATTAGGGAAAATTTTACAAATATGACCAAAGAGTCATCCAACTTCCACAAATAGGACAACCGGCAGTTTTAAAACGTTAAGTAAGAAGCAATGACGAAAATAACCTCAATTAAAAGATAAAAACTCAACCGCCCATCCATGTGCTCTCTTTCACTCTTTCCGAAAAAGGCTTCACCGCTAAAACTCAACCGAACATAACAAAGCTTCCTCTGAAATGATGAAGGCTTCACCGCTAATCACCACAGGGCCATCACCACTGCCACTGATTTCACCATTACCAGTGACGAAATCACCGTCGTCGACGCACCAGATAGCTGCTCCAGTTGATTTCATCGGATGCCACAGCCAAAGGTTTCTTCTTCTTCCTCCTATTCTTCTTCTTCTTCTTCTTTTTATTTTTCATCTTCTCCTTCTTTTCTGATTTTGAACATTTATTTTGCCAATTTCGAACTTCTATTTCCACTACAAAAAAACACGCCGTTTGTCACGGATTTTTGTCACGGATTCCGGCCGTGACAAATTTGTCACGGGCTTTGTCACGGAATTCTGGGATTTGTCACGAAAATTATTTGTCACGGATTTATCCGTGACAAAATCCGTGACAATATATTGTCACGGATTTGGTCCGTGACAAATTTACTCCGGCGACCGGTTTTTTACTCCGGTGAATACTTTTTTGCTTCCGGGCATTTGTCACGGACAGATCCGTGACAATTCCGTGACAAATTTCAAAAAATTCAATTATTGATTTTCCAGCGGTAACCTTTAATAATACGGTATGGGAAAAGATTTGTCACGGATAAATCCGTGACAAATCCGTGACAAATTTCAAAAAAACTCAATTATTGATTTTCCAGCGGTAACCTTTAATAATGCGGTACAGAAAAAGATTTGTCACGGATAAATCCGTGACAAATCCGTGACAATTTTTTTTATATAACCCAACTCCATCGTCCATTACAATTGCAAGAACAACAATCAGTTCAAAAATTCGTAGATTCGAGTGATGTAGTATCGGTTTAAAGATTGAATGATGTAATCCGTCAGTTCATCATTTTCCGAGTTTATGCTGATAAGGTATGTCATTTTAATTAATTTCTTTTAATTGTGTTATAAATTAATTATTAGCTTAATTAATTAATTATTATTAGTGAGGTTAGGATTCTTTTTTCTTTATATAATAATAATTAATTATTAGCTTAATAATTAATTAGTGAGGTTAGTTATTGTTCATTTATTTAAACTATTAACGTAATTTAGTGAGGTCATGTTAATTTTCATATTATTAACAATATATTATTAAACTATTAACGTAATTTAATTAGTTAAATTTAAATATAAATATTAATTAGTTAAATTATTGTTATTATTAATGCATAATAATTTAGGATGTGTAGTGATGATTTAAGTATTAGCTAGCTTATTATAGATTAATTAATTAGTGACTTGTAGTGATTTAATTAATTAGTTAGCTAGCTTAATTATTAGGTTATTAATTATCACCAATTATTATTTATTAGCAATTGTTGTTAATGGGATGCATAATTAATATAGCTAGCTAGGATTGAAACTTTATTATTATTTAGTTTAGTGTGAATTATTATTGTGAATTATTAATGAGATAATATTTAACAATAATATTAGTTAAATGTAAATTAATTAACTAATTAATTAAGTTAAAACATTGAGGAAATGGGTTTAGAATTTGATGAGTTGATAATATTAGTTAGATTTAAATATTAGTTAATTGATCAATGATGATAATGCATGATTAGGTTTAATTTGTTTATTAATTAGTTAATTATTGTTAATGCATAATTTAGGATTTGTAGTGATTTAAGTTAGGATTCAAACTTTATTAGTTAAGTGTGAATTATATATTATTGTGAATTAATTATATTTAACAATATTAGTTAAATGGAAGTTAACTAATTAATAAGTTAAATTAGTTAATTATTGTTAATGGGATGCATAATATATATAGCTAGGGTTGAAACTTTATTTTTATTTAGTTTAGTGTGAATTATTATTGTGAATTATTTTTGTGAATTTACAATAATAATTCACAATATTAGTTAAATGGAAATTAACTAATTAATTAAGTTAAAACATTGAGGAAATGGGTTTAGAATTTGATGAGTTGATAATATTAGTTAGATTTAAATATTAGTCAATTGATCAATGATGATGATTAGGTTTAATTTGTTTATTAATTAGTTAATTATTGTTAATGCATAATTTAGGATTTGTAGTGATTTAAGTTAGGATTCAAACTTTATTAGTTAAGTGTGAATTATATATTATTGTGAATTAATGATATTTAACAATATTAGTTAAATGGAAATTAACTAATTAATAAGTTAAATTAGTTAATTATTGTTAATGGGATGCATAATATATATAGCTAGGCCGGGTTGAAACTTTATTTTTATTTAGTTTAGTGTGAATTATTATTGTGAATTATTATTGTGAATTATTAATGAGATAATATTTAACAATAATATTAGTTAAATGTAAATTAATTAACTAATTAATTAAGTTAAAACATTGAGGAATTTGAGTTGATAATATTAGTTAGATTTAAATATTAGTTAATTAATTGATCAATGATGATGATTAGGTTTAATTTGTTTATTAGTTAATTATTGTTAATGCATAATTTAGGATTTGTAGTGATTTCAGTTAGGATTCAAACTTTAGTAGTTAATAATTAAAACGATTAATGCCATTAACATATTACTATTAGTTAAATATTAGTAAATCAACGCTTTTAGTTAATGTCACAAATTAAAGTTGGTTAATTCAAATTATTAATGCCACAAATTAAATAATGTACTGCTTTTAGTTAATTAATAATATTAATGTACTTATATATTATTTTGATTATAATATATATACAGGCATAATGTATAGACAAAACAGAAGTTGGATGTACCAAAAACATCGTGATAACTATGGAATACGCAGTGAATTTTTGAATGGTGTTGAAGATTTTATTAAATTTGCACAAGAACAGAAGAATTATATGGATGGAGATAAAATCAGATGTCCATGTACAAAGTGTAAAAATCTTCAATTTAAAGATGTCGACCAAGTTGTGTGGGATTTGTACGAAAAAGGTTTCGTTGCCAATTATTATAATTGGACTTCTCATGGTGAACCTTTCGATCCATCACTTTTACCGCAAACAGTGGGTTCATCTCGTAACGTCCCTACCGAGATGAGTGGATGGGGAGACTATGATCAAATGACGTGGGATCAAAGAATGGCATATGATGTATACGGTGCTTCAACGATGCAGTTTAACCCACCACAGCCATTTAACGATCTTCCCGAAGCTTTGACCTCGTATCAACCCGATGCGGATGAAGATCAGACCTTTTATCAGTCTGCTGCGGATGAGTATCCGAATTCTCATGTTCCTCATATTGAAGACTTAGCTGAAAGATTTCAAGATGTTTTAAAAGCTGCTGATCAGCCTCTGTATGCTGATTGTGAGGGATACTCTCAGCTATCCGCCGTTACAGAGTTGATGAACATTAAATCTGAATACAATCTTCCTGAATCTTGCATGTCTAGGTTATTGCAGTCATTTGGAGGAATGTTACCGCGTGACCATAATCTTCCTGATTCATATTACAAAATGAAACAATTAATGTCTCAGTTGGGGCTTCCTTGTATAGAAATTGATGCGTGCCCAGAAGGATGTATGTTGTTCTGGAAGGATGATGTGGCACTTGAGACCTGCAAGTTCTGTGGTGGAGAGAGATACAAGCCTGTTCCTCATAGACGAAAAAAACCACGAAAAAGGTCTGCATTGTCTAAATTGTTTTACCTCCCTCTAGCTCCACGCCTGCAGAGGATGTATGCTTCAAATGCTACTGCGAAACACATGACGTGGCATGTTGAGCACGAAACCAAAGAGGGTTTGATGTCTCACCCTTCCGACTGTGAAGCTTGGAGACACTTTGACCGTTGTCATCCTCAGTTTGCAATGGAGCCACGGAATGTGCGACTGGGATTGTGTTCATACGGATTTGCTGCTTTTGGAAAGTTTGGGAAGAAATTTTCATGTTGGCTAGTCATGTTAACTCCTTATAATCTTCCTCCCGACATGTGCATGAAAAGTCATTTCATCTTTTTAACTTTAATTTGTCCAGGTCCCTCGGATCCTAAAAAAAGGATAGACATCTATCTCCAACCCCTGATCGAGGAGATGAAAGAACTTTGGGCCATTGGGACACCAACTTATGATGTTTCGAGAGATCAGATGTTTATCATGAAAGCTGCCATCATTTGGACCATTAGCGACTTCCCTGCTTATGGTATGCTTTCAGGATGGAGCACACACGGTCTTATGGGATGTCCGATATGTATGGATCAATCAGAGGCCAATTGGCTCAAATTTAGCGGGAAACCAAGTTACTTTGATTGTCACCGCAAGTTTCTGCCTATGAACCATCGATATCGAAAGGACAAGAAGTCTTTTATTGCCGGAAGAGTGGTACGAGACCCCCCTCCTCCGAGACTTACAGGTGAACAAGTTTTTAACCGGGTTCGACGTTTTCCTACGGCCGTGCAGCAACCCCACGGGGAGCCAAATGGGTATTGTGATACCCATAAGTGGACAAAGAGAAGTATATTTTGGGAGTTGCCGTATTGGAAGGACATTCTCATTCGTAACAATTTAGATGTCATGCACGTTGAGAAGAACGTCTTTGACAATATATTTAACACGGTTATGGATTTTACCCACAAAACCAAAGATGGTCTTGCATCTAGAAAAGACATGACAATTTGGTGCGACAGACCCGAACTCGCCGTCGATCTAGAATACGTGGGTAAAAAAATTCCAAGAGCAGTCTACCAACTCACAGCCCCACAAAGGGAATCAATATTAGAGTGGCTTGTTTCTCTGAACTTTCCAGATGGCTATTGTTCTAACTTGTCAAGATGCGTGGACCTGGACAAACAAACAATGACATCGAGCATGAAAACTCATGATGCTCATGTAATCATGCAACGACTTCTGCCGATTGCACTGAAAGAGATGCTTCCTGCAGACGTCTGGGGCTGTATTACCGAAATCAGTCAATTGTTTCAGTCGATATGTTCCGCCGTTTTGGATGCCGAATCCATGAGGAGACTAGAAGACACTGTTCCTATTCTGATGTGTAATCTGGAAAAGATACTGCCCCCATCATTTTTTGATGTAATGGAACATCTTCTAATACATCTTCCGTATGAGGCTTTGAATGGAGGGCCCGTCTTCTATCGTTGGATGTACAGATTTGAAAGGTTAGTCATAATTTCATTTATAAACGATGATTTGTTTAATAAGAACATTTGTTTGTTTACAAATTTTATTTTGCATGACAGATTTCTGGGAAATTTGAAAAAGAAAGCGACCAACAAGGCACACATTGAGGCTTCAATTTGTCAAGCATATATTCAACAAGAAACCTCAACGTTTTCATCTTTTTATTTTGAGCGTGAAGTAATCAGTAAAAGAAAGAGACCTGCTCGGAACGATGACATTGGCGAGGATTCATATGATAAAGTAGTTTCTATTTTCAACTACCCAGGTAGAGGTAAAGGAGCTGCGACTTACCGTTACATCGTGGGCGGAGAAATGAAAATTGCACATACTTACATCCTCATGAATTGTCCAGAAATCTTACCATTTTATAAGTAAGTTGAATTGGTAGTTACATTTGTAATATAGCTAATATTTTTTTAATAATTAGAGTGTTATAATAATATCTTTATGTTCAATTCACAGTGAACTTAGAGCGTCTTTATCAGCATTTCCTGATGATGCAATTGATGCAATGGTGGACTCTGACTTTGCATTATGGTACCAACAGCAGGTATTATATATATATATATATATATATATATATATATATATATATATATATATATATATATATATATATATATAATACATTATATATACTATTAGCTAGTAATTTTTAATCATTACCTAATGTTATCATGTTTTAATTTGCAGATCAGGTACCGTGGGATTAACGACCCTCTGTTAGTATCATTATCGTGGGGCCCTTCTTCCTATGCAAAGGTTTGGCATTCATATGTGATAAACGGTTATACGTATCACACAGTTGAATATGGAGAAGGTCGACCAACAATGAACAGCGGGTTATGTGTCCCGACCATCGGTTCTGATAACTCGGAAACCAATTTTTTTGGTTATGTTTCTAACTCTTTAATTTCCGAATATTTTAGAATAAATGTTTTAAAATGCCAAAAAGTAAATGCATGTTTTTCTTAATATTCTTTAATTGTTTAATTTAATGTGTATATGTTAATAAGTTATCATGCATTGAATATGTGTATATGTTTAATGTTTACATGTTTCCGAATATTAATATGCATGCTCGAAATTTTATGGCATGTTTTTAATTATTTAATGCATGTTTTTCTTAATATACATGCATGTTTCTATGTTTTTCATAATATTCATATGCATGCTCGTAAATTTATTTATTTAATGCATGTTTTTCTTAATATTGTTTTAATGTTTATATGTTTCCGAATATTCATATGCATGCTCGTAATTTTATTGCATTTTTTTAATTATAGTCGGATTACACAGATATAATGCATGTTTTCCGAATATTCATATCCGAATAGTCGTAATTTCCATATAAGGCATGTTTTTCTTAATATTCATGCATGTTTAAATGTTCTTCTTCATATTCATATGTGAGGTTAGATTTAACGTTTCATAATATGTGTATCATTTGTGTATATGCTTTAAATATGCCTTAGATATTGTTAATTTAAGAATGCCTGCTTTAGAATAGTTAATTATTAAATTTTCAGTCAAGGTTATTTTGAGTTTTTGTTAATTTCGGATATTTATTAAGAATAATAATTTCAACTCCATTAATTTTCGCCCCCTCATGTTACACTTTCAAAAAAGTTAACATGTCTAACCCTACAAAATAATGAAACTGTTAATTATTTTTTTTATAATATTTCGGATATTATATTATTTTTTTAATATTATAAAACACTTTAAAAAATTTTGGATCATTTAACTGATTTTTAAATAATTTCGGATATTATAATATTTTATTTTAAATAAAACGTTGTTTCATAAATAACATAAAACAGAAATGAAGTAAAAAAATGTATTTTATATATTAAAATAGAAATAAAAAACCAAACAAACTGTTTTTGTTTATATAATACGAAAATGATTTCATATGTTTCATGAAAAATTGATTTTATGGGTTTCATGAATAAACAAAAAATGAAACTGATTTTTAAATTTTTTTTGAAAAAATTGATTTTATAGATTTTAAAAATCAGGTCACTGTTTTTTTATAAATTAATACCATACACAATTAAATTCCATAACATAAAAATCATACAAAAAACTCATTCTACCCCTCATATTAAACTCAAGTTTAATATGTTCTATATTTCAAAGATTGATAAACACGTAACACAATTAAATTCAATAACATAAAAATCATACAAAAAACTCATTCTACCCCTCATATTAAAGTCAAGTTTAATGTGTTCTATATTTCAAAGTTTGATGAATAAATAGGAAACTAATAAGTTTAAACCATGATACCACACAAAAACTTCATAAACTGATTTTAGAAAACTGTTTTTTATAAATAATACCAAATACAAGATGTAATAAATTGTATTTTTCTAAATTAATGCAAAAAACTGATTTTCGATGATTTATAATTTAATAGGGAAAAACTGATTTTATTAGTTTAAATTAAAAAGTTTGATCAATTGATTTTATATAAGGTTTCATAAAAAATATACACAACACAAGTTACCTCCATAACATAAAAATCATCCAAAAAACTTGTTCGACCCCTCATATTAAACTCAAGTTTAATATGTTATATTTATCAAAGTTTCATACCACACAAAAACACCATAAAATAATACTACCTCCGTCCCAAAAAGAGATGCAAATTTGACTTTTCTTAGTCAAACAGTCTCGTTTTATTCACTTAATTTGGATGTCAATTTTTAATTATGTTCTAATTTGAAGTTTACAACTTTGAAGATATTTTAATGTAGTTTATGAATATGTAAATTTTAATTATTAAAAATTGAATTAATTATCCATACCGAGGGTTGACTTTTATTATTGATTGACCAAAAAATGTTGACTTTGCAAAACAAATTGGGACGGAGGGAGTACCTAACATCATGAAATTCAATAACATAAAAATCATACAAAAAACACATTCTACCCCTCATATTAAACTCAAGTTTAATGTGTTCTCATATTAAACACCAGTTTAATATGTTCTATATATTATTTCTCAATAATTTTAGATGAGTGAGCACGAACGCCGCCTTTCCACCATTGCTCGTCGTGGGCGTCAGAATTCACGAAGGGCCTCAAATGCTGATCGTGATATCAATGATGATATCAATCCCGACGAAGGACAAGCTCTTGACGGACATGTCCAAACTCCTCCCTCCGAACAATCAGACGCTCATATAAGCGTGCATGGGGAGGGGGCATCATCTCATGCACCTTCTTCATCTCGTGCAATATATGCCCCCCCCCCCCCCCCCCCACTCAAGAAGAGCGCCACAATCCCGGTTCGCTTGAGGTGACACCTCAATCGATCCATAGGTAATAAAAAACTAACATTCTGTAATATAAAATAGTATAATCTCTTTATCTAAGAATTAATACAATTGTTTTTATCAATTATCAATTTTTTGAAGCGATTCCGAGGTCTTGAATAGAATCAAGGCTATTGTTTGTGGTTATTTCACCGGGCCGTGGTCGACTTATGGTGAGGTTCCGGCGGCCACTCGTGAACTATGGTGGCGGTTGTTCAAGGTAAAAATAAATATTTTTGTTACATTTTAGTAACTTAAATTTAAGAAATGATGATATATCAATGTTTTTCATGAAGGCTTCCCATCGTTGGCATTTTGCCCTAGACCAAGCGATTCTCAAAGAATACAATTCTAGGATTTCTGGGTGGTTGAGACCCACTTTTAGGACCGCCCGGTCTACGGGTAAAAAGCCAAAGTTCCTTGGCGATGATGTGTGGGAGATGCTTTGCCGCCACTGGGCTACGGATGCCTCATTTTTGCTGAGAAGCGAAATGGGCAAGGCAAACCGGGCTTCCGATAAAGCCAAGGAAGTTCAATGGCACGGGGGCCGCAAACCCCAAAGTCAACATAAAAAAGATCTGGTAAACTCTATTTAGTTAAAATTATTTCCATTCCATACCATTATGTATATATTTTTTTTTATTAACTTTGAAATCCGTGTAGGAAGGATCTGGACCCGTGCCAAAACGGGTCACGCCATTGAAACTCATGGCACATTGCTGGACTAAGAAGGGTGCCATGCCGCCTCCCCGCCTTTCTGAAATTGAAGTAAATAATGAAACATAATTCAATAAATTTCGATTTTTTTAGATCTCTTATATAATAAATTTTTGAACTTGTAGAAAAAATATGAGGAAGAGCGGGGTAAGAGAGTTGATGAGCTAGCTGATTCTGATGCCGAACTTGATGAAAATCAAGATGATGAAGCCATCTTGGCGGCAACCGGAGTTTACAAGGGCCGGGTGCCGTTTATGGGTTCTGAAGGCGTACGGATCCTCGAGAAGACCAAAAGAGCTAGCTCATCTTCTCATTCGGCATATGATGATCGGGTTACCCGCCTCGAGAAACTATTGGAGGAACGTGAAGCCGAGGCTCGAAGGCGGGATGAAGAAGCTCGGATACGGGATGAAGAGCAAAGAAGAACCAGAGAAAGGTTGGAAGAGATGGAACGCCAAATGCGTATTTTCAACGCCACCTACCGTCCATCCATGCACATACAGCACCCCGAGATGACCCCACAAGTTCCCTTCGCGGGCAATATGGGCAATATGGGCAGTATGGGTAGTAGGGGTTTTGCTAATTATAGCCACATCTCCAACAACTTTCCATATGGATATTATGACGATATCCCGACTCCCGGAACTCAAGCTTACCGTGGCAGCAACCGTGCTGGCAGCCGCAGTGGCAGTCGAGGCGGTCATCGTGGTGGCAGCCGTGGCCACGGAAGGCAACCCGATCATCGTGACGAACCTGATGATGCTGATGCTGATTATGATGACCATTGATGGTTTGTAATAATTAGTTTATTAACATTTTAAGGATTTTAAAATTTTGATGTGTTAATGTATGAATATTAATGTGTAATGGTTTGATTGTGTTTAAATAATAGTTTATTTGTGTTTTGTAATGATGGTTTGATTAGATTATTATTTATTATGATACCTAATGTGTAATGGTGATTAATGATGATTGTTTAATTATTTATTATAAACAATTATTTATTATGATTATTGTTTAACTATTTATTATTAAGTTTAATTTTTTGAAAAAGCGCCTAAATTTTAATGGTTATTTTTATTAAATAAACTTTTGAAATAAACTTTTAAAAATGCGCTGAATTTTTAAAAAAATTTTTTAAAAAATTTAAACTTTTGTCACGGACTCTTCCGTGACAAAATATAAATTCACGCTAAATTAACGTTTTTTTTAAAAAACAATGTTTTGTCACGGATGGGATCCGTGACATATTCAAAATTTTGAATTTTTTGAAAATTTTAAAGCTCCCGCTCACTCTATTTTAAAATTTTCAATTTTTTTCAAAATATTTTGTCACGGATATGTCCGTGACAAAATTTAAAATTTGAATTTTCCGGACCGTTTCAAATACCCGCCCACTCTATTTTGAAAAACCTTTTTAAAATTTGTCACGGATAATTCCGTGACAAGTAATTATTTTTTTTTTGAAAAATAAAAACATTTATTCACGGATGCGTCCGTGACAAATGAAAGGCGGTGGGATTCCGGTGAAGTGTTTTGTCACGGACCGTGGCCGTGACAAATCCGTGACAAACAATATCACGGATTAATTTCCGTGACAAAAACGTTATCACGCCCCTGGTGTCACGGATGGGATCCGTGACAAATCCGTGACAAAAAATCATTTGTCACGGATTTTTTGAACTACCGTCCGTGACAAAATCCGTGACAAACGACGTGTTTTTTTGTAGTGTTCATGTTTTCACAAGGCCATCAGGTACTCTGCAAAACTTTTGAAGAAACCATATCCAAAATCAAACATGCAAACGCTAGACAATATATAGACAACAAGTAGTCACTAAACAGACAATAAGTTTTGATAATAGCTCAATAGCAGACAATACATAGATAATAAGTAGTCATTAAACATACATTAAGTTCTGATAATAGCTCAATAGCAGAGCAGGTAATGTAAAACTGGGAGGATATTGAACTTGACCTTGAAATTGGGAGGAAGAGCTTATTAGGATCATCCGAGGGAGGATATTGAACTTGATTTCATGGAAATAGGGGGAATAGGGGAGGAGTTGGTGGAATCCAAATAGGAAGGGTAGGAGTAGTTCTCCATGGTCGTGATTGCTTCGGAATTGATTTTTCGGACTTTGTGTGTGTTTAGGGATCCAGCGATGACGAGCGACGACCTCTCTGGTGGCGACGACGATGAACGATGGTGAACTGAGATGTAGCCTGCGATGAAGCGAGTCGTTGATTAAAGAGACAAAAGAACGAAATAAGTTGCTGAAGGGTTCAGCCGTTGCTGAAGGTTATTGGCTTTAGTATGCAGCCTAACTTGGAGTGTAAAAACGTAAACCAAAAAATAAGTTTCCTAAAACAAAGCTAAATAAAGCATACAGATGGAAAAAAACTAATTAAATCCTAATCTTGTAAAGTTTGTATGATTTAGTCTTATTAACAACAATTTTCTCTATATATTAATAGATATCATCTTACATGTTGCATGATAAAGTGTGAATTAGGAGTATCTCGAGATTAAGAATAATTGAAGTACATCTTGTTCATTACAGATTAGGAATATAGAATCTTTAAATGATTAAATGAAGACCATTTCCTTTCAAAAAAATGAAGACCATATAATATACAATTGCAATATCGTGGGAGCAATCCACGGTGAACATGCTACTCCCACAGTTCAAAACACGCGTGAATTGTACACGCGCGAACAATAACTTTTTTTTCTTGTCCTAGTAGCAGAATTATGTAATTTGCGCGTAAATAAATTAAATGTAACTGCAGACAATTCGAAATATATATAACGTGTTTAATATAGAGTATAAGAAATAAAACATTAATTTCAATGAAAACAAGGAGTCTCATTGCTCAAATATTAAGGCCACAAAAATGTTTTATAAAAAAATCATTTTTTTGCAGAAAATGAAATTTTTCTGTTTCAATAGTACGGGTTCATTTTGAGATGTAACTCGTGTTAGGAAAAATGTAAATCACATTGATAAAAAATCTAAATTATGTATAAGCAAAATGTAACTTGTTGAGACAACTTCAAATGCAACTCGCGCATAAGAAAATATAACTCACGTATAAAAGATGTAACTCGCGCATAAGAAGATGCAACTTCATATATATGTATATATACTATGAAATGTAAACAATGAAAACAAGAAGTTTAATTGTTCAATTAATTTATGTAAATAAAGAATATATTTTGTTCTTATTATTAAGGCCTTAAAAACGTTATATCATTTCTTTTGCCAAAAATATATATATTTTTTGGCAATTTTTTGTTTCAATAGCATGGGTATATATATTTTGTGATGTAACTCGTGTTATGGAAAATGTAAGTCGAATTGATGGAAAATCACTTAGGTGTATGCAAAATGTAACTTGGTGGGCAAATCCAATTGTAATCTGTACATAGGAAGATGTAACTCACGTATAAAATGTTGAAACTTGTGCACAAGAAGATATAACTTCATATATTATCAAATGCAACTCCAGAAATTGTCTATAAACATCACTCACCCTGCGGCGGAGTCAGGACACTAGGCCAATAGAAAGAATATTTTTGGAATTAATTTTACACGGAACTTTTTACTGTAAAAATATAGACATTTTCAAACTTTGGGCTGGGCGGAGGCCAGGGCTGGCCCATCCCTAGCTACGCCCCTGCTCACACGTGTGGAAATGTAGATCACACATGAAAATGTAATCTCATATTTCATCAAATGTAAATTGAAATAAATGAATTTAATGTCTTAAAAACACTAATAATATATTTAGAGATAGGAAATATATTTTAGGAAAAAATGTATAAATATGAAAAAATATTACAAAAAAGTGTATAATACAAAAAAATTATTACAGAAATAAAAATGGTGTATGAATGTAATATCCTTATTTTATTTAGATTAATATTACAAAAAAGTGTATAATAATACAAAAAAATATTACAAAAAAATTAAAGTCCTAGTTTGACTTCACACATGTTAAGAAAATAAATTTAGTGAGAAGTAATTTTAGTGTAGTACACTGTGTTGACACTGCTTAGCACTGTTTGATACTCCCTTCGTCCCTTAAAACTTTGTCATCTTTCCGTTTTGGGACGACCCAAAAAACTTTGCCACTTTCTCTTTTAATCAATTATTTTGTTGTTTCTGTTATTTCTCTCTCCTTTTTACAAATTTTAATCACACAGTTTTTAATTTATTATTCTCCGTGCTGGTCAACTCTGACAATGTTTTAAGGGACGGAGGTAGTATAAATTTATTTACCAAATAAGGAAGAAAAACTTTAATTTATTTAGGGACATGAAAGTGAGACTTTAGTTCAGAGGCATTGAAATTACTATAATTCTCGTACGGACAATAATGAAACTTAGCTTCTTCGTCCTCCTGAGGCATGCATGCGGATAGCCATAGCCATCATCAGGTCCCTCGCAAACAGCTGGCAATTAAATAAATATGCAATGCATGTAATAAACTTATTTGGACGATACACAAAAAATTCAAAAGGCTAAGGCTATGCTTTCCTGCGGCTAGAACGTCGTTCATGCATGGAATTAGTCCACCATATCATATCATATCATATAGCTGTAGCTAGAGATCAGATCCATGAACGGACAACGGACCCTTTTTTTCAGCGTTAATCATTAATTAACGCTAATTAAAGTATATATATAGTGCTCAAATATTTTTCACCATAATATACAATTATTATTATTATTAATATATATAATCCCACCCTCCACGAAGCTTAAATAAAGTACGTGTTGTTGAGCATGATCTACATTACCTTTATATGCACAATGATCATATCGAATGTGAATATTTTCAGCCTTTCAGGGCCAAGTTATCTACTGATCTAGAGGACTCTAGGATGAATGCCATCCTTTTGCGATGTTACATTATGTTCCCAATTGTATTATTATATCGATGGATGAACATTGTACGCCGGGGCAGAGCCAGAGCACTGGGCCGGGCTGGGCCGGCACAAAGATTATAGTTGGAAAAAAATTTACACAGAATTTTTTACACTAAAAATATGGACATTTTTTCAATTTAGGCTCGACCAGAGCCAAGGTTGGCCCTCCCCTGACTACGCCCCTGATTGTACGTGTTCCGAATTATTTAGAGCATGTTCGATAATAGTGAAATTTCAATTGTATATCTCATAGAACATACTTCATTCGGCTCTATTAAATTTTATTTTTCAAGTCAAAGATATTAAACTTTGACCGATATATATTTATACGTTACACGGTAATATTGATCATATGAAAATTGTGTGAAAATGTTATTTGTTATAAATACTATCGCAAAATTATAAATTTATTAAGTTTCATGTAGATATACTACTGGAAAAGTCAAACATAAATAAATAAAAAGGGAACATATATACTCCGGCCTGTGTAGAAAATATACTAATTTAAAATTTATACTGCCATATATAAAAAGCTCAGGAATTAGTGTATGTGAATCTCGAAAATAGAAATGCTTTAATGAGCTTGAGTAATTATATGAAGTCATATACGATTTTACTATGAAGTTATATGATTTATGTGGCTTCACATGATCCCTTGTTTTTATGTTGGGGTCACTAATTATACAATTCATTAAAATATGATTTGGCCATTATGATCCTAACTAAGTTCACATGACTCCGATCCATAATAAAATCATATATACCTGCATAAAATTTGTGGCTTTAGCTTTACTTTTTAGACAAGACTATTTTTACTTTAAACTTTGTGTTTAGTTTTTCCAAAAATCAGAAAATATGTGTTCCTTGAGATATATATAGTTTAAATATATATATATATATATGTTCATTTAATTATTTTTTTTTTCTTTTCTTCTTTTTTCTATTGTGCTTCCATTAATTATGTTGTAGATTTGGTTTTCTTTTTTCAATTATAGTTTCATATTTTAATTAAATGGCAACATTGTTTTGATTATGTATTTGATTTTCGATTAAAAGTGAACTAAAAAGCCGAACCAGTCCATTTTGAAGTATTTTTACAATGATTATAGTATTGGTAATTTGGTACCTACCCTTAGATCATAGTTTTCGAGATTTTAGATGTATTTTCTTTTTTTGGTTTCAGTTTTAGATTAGACTATGTCATAACATACAAGATCGAACTTGATTAGATCTAACCACACTTAGACAATAGTGAAATGCACATAACACAAAAATTTACTTAACCAGATTAGGAAAGTTCATACCGGACCAAATCAAGTTAGAAATTTCATTTCAATTAAAGACTTCTTATTTTTCATGTTATTATAAAAAACATTCTTTTATATACTATAATACTAGTATTAAATAAGTAGCAAATATCGGGCTATGAGCCTATGAGTAGCTAAAGCTTAAAATTCAATTGGTGTTGGGAGTTGGGACATAATTAAATAATGAAAGGGTTAATGACATATTGACAATGCAACTTTTGCATTTCATGTAGTGTTTAAAAATGTTTAAATTATATTTCCATTACCTTCTCTTGAATTATTCTGACTAATTTGAAAGTCAATTTTTATACGTAGTACTATATCATTTGTGTCCCTACTAACTTGAAATTTAAAAAATCAACACACATATTAAATTAGAGAGTTAAACTATGATGTTCATATTGAAATTATGAAATATGCAAAGATGATTTTGAAATACTTAAATGTTGTCAATTATATTTGTGATAAATTATGAGAGATGGAAAATGAAAGAGGCAAAGATAGTAAGAGAGACGTACAGAACAATTGCTCATCATATTCGAATTCAAATTTTTCTGATTGAAATTATAAATATTAAATTTGAAAGGATATATAGAGTAAATATATATGTAATTTTTGTGTGTAGTAATACATTTGAGTATTTTTATATGGGTGTTTATCGAGAAAATTTTCGGGTCGTAATTGTCGGGTTGTAATTATTTCGGGTAGGGATCGGGTCGGATCGGATTTCGGGTTCAATCGGGTTTAAAAACTTCAAATATTTTGTTGATTACGGTTTATTCAAAAAAAATGTACAATATAAAAAAAAGGAATAGTCAGATCTGCATCTCATAATCGGGTTTTAAATAGTTCAAAAACTTTACATATTTGAGAATATAGTTTCTTCAAAATCAAATTATTACAAAAAGATTACATATTACGGATCAAACATTACAGAAAATACAATTACTTGTTTACGATTTATGAAATACAATTTCTGAAATATACTGCGCTGTGTAACTGCGCAGTTATCTTCAAAAATTCATTTGACTGCCTTCCCGCACTACTACATTTTCGGGCCTAATGTAACATTATTTTTGTAACAGTTAGTAAAAACGTTACATTAAGTTCATCTATTGTAATGGTTATATATCATTTGGTTCATTTGCGTAACTATTGTTACATACTGTTACATTTGGTTCATCTATTGTAATGGTTATATATCATTTGTTTCATTTGTGTAACTCCTGTTACATACTGTTACATTTAGTGTGATTCTAATGTAACACTATTTTATATATATACAGACGTTTGTTTAAAAAATGTTACACTTTTTGGTAGATTAAGGTTATACTTTAAGAAAAAAAATTAGCGCTATAGATCAAATACATTTGGTAAACGCTAACGTAACACTGGTGTTATACAAAAAATTTACTAAAATTAAGGTTTCCGTCATTTTTTATGCGATGAAAAAGCATTAAAACATTTTTCATAGAAGAATCAACTTCCATAAAGCAATCTCCAAAATCTTCTGGTCTTCCAATATACTATGTAGTTCCACTAGGGTGTTCCGCCCCAATATAGTTCCTCTAGGGTGTTCCGCTAACCCCGGATCTTAGGGAAACAAAGGGTGGGGGCCTGCTCATCGAAGGGAGATGTCGATGTATGTGTATGGCGACGATTTCAAGCATAAGGACCTTTGGGGATCTCAATGACCGACTGCATTTTTGTTTCCCCGACTTTTCAAACTCTGGAGATCCTGCGACGAGGGACTAGGCTGCACCGGAGAATGGATGGAGCACAGATTCGACTGAGATTCTGGGAAAATAAGAGATCTGGGGCGCCTAATCGGACGGACTCATACCGTAATTAAGCCAAAGGCAGAACCAAATCCAACCTTTACTGCTTCTTATCGAGAGGGATAGAAGAGGAGTTGGCGACCCCGGCTATAGCGAGATTGCATCTCTGAATCGAATCGACGGCTTGACTGTTGGAGTGGCAGAGGGGGTGCCGGAACTTGCTGGAGAAAGGCAAAGAACTCCCTTTAACTGGGAGGGAACCCGTGCTCGCTGATAGAGGCTCAAATCGGAAACCATGGCTGGAGACGCCCGTGAGGTAGGGAAGCTTCTGGAAATGAACATGATTGTTATAGTTTCATTCTCAAACATAATAGTATATGCACCAAAATAGGCAACGAGTTGATTACAGTTGATTTTATGTGGTGATTTCATATATTCCTATGCTATTTAGGCTTGTCTAGAATCAACCTCATTGATTTTATCTGTTTAATGCAGTCTTGTGTTTACTCTCTGCATTCGTGGAGGTTTCTTTATGCATCTTCCATGGATAAATTGAGTTTCAAGAAGGCTAAGAACAATCATAACTCCAACTATATGTTGCTTCTGCACAAGAGGTGCTCGAAAAAATGTCTGAACTACAAAAGTTGTATTTTCTTCCTCTTTTATGATTTGGTTAAAGATGCTATTGTGTTCATTGCAACGTGCAGCCTCCGTATGCTGACAAACTGGTAATTTTCAGGTCTTGTTAGTTTTAAAGAAAACATAAGTATTACATGCTCGAAGAGTAGGTTGAGAGGATGATATTTCGGTTTTGTGTTTTCTTGTTTGGCTAGTTTTTTTTATTTGATTTGAATATGTATACGATAGAATAACACAGTCTTTGCTATTTCTTTTCATTTAATTTTTTTTGGACAAGATTGTTATGTGATATTTGGAAGACCATAATACCATAGCTCAAATATTTGGATCCTTTGTACTTGAAAATTGAAATGCTAGCTATAATGAAACGTAGAGAAGACTGGAAAAATATATTCTCCTTTTATATTTTCTTAATGTGATTAAATAAATGCTCCTTGAATGATTTGAAAGATACCATTATTTGGTTTGGAAGCATAATATCCTTTTTCAAAGCTGTTGGACCACTTGGTTAAAGAACTAAAGGACTTTAACTGATTACTAGAATAGAACCAAATGGTGCTATTGGTTCTACTTCGATCATAGTAGTGGAATATCCTGATTTACTAGAATAGAATACCAATATTATGGGAGCTATTTTGGTATTGCATGTACACACAAGTGCAAACTATTTGTATTATTTGATATGAAAGCGAGAGATTTACTTGAATGCTTTCTAATAGTAGAATTAAGTCAAGTTTTTTGGATCTTTTAATCATTCAAATTGAAAGAAGAAAAAGTGCATATTCTAACGGTAGAATATAATTAAGTCAAGTCTTTATGCACATGATCAATTTTATGTACTTTTGCAGTTTCATTGCATTTTTATGGGTTAACTCTTATTTCGGATTTTTATTGTTGTTAACTCTTATTCTTTTATTATTGTTGTCAATCCTATGCAGATAGAAAAGCTACACATGATGATCATATAAAGGTGGTGTGAACTGTCAACATACTATGCTCTATGATGATAAGGGGACACGGGATGAAAATGAAGGGATAACATCACGTGGTATCATTCAAGCATTTTTCTAGGGAGGCAAATTAAGTGAAGTGTTAAGTCTCTAGCCAAGTCCGGGCAGTTATGATATTAGTGACTGGTGTTTATTTTAATATTGCTAGTTTACCTCCAAATGTGAGAGGTGTTTTAATTATAGGTTTTTTGGGTACCTACATGCATTGTGATTATTTTTTTAGGGGTAAGGTATATGTCCCCCCCCCCCCCTATTTTTATTGCATCATGCCTTATATTGAATAAAAGCTTGGTATATTCTTGTTAAATAAATAAGTAATTAAATAAAAAATTGTGTATGTATGTGTGTGTCTATATATATATATATATATATATATATATATATATATATATATTTGTATTACAGTGTTACATTAGAGAATGTAACGAAATTTAGAGCAAAGGCATCACTCTACACAAATTTAGAACCGTTACATTTGTACACAATCTGTTGTAACATTTATGGCATGTTGGGAGGACCATTACAGTTGGTTATAAATTTCGTTACAAGCCGTTACATTAGAGCAAATGCAACGCGAGCGAATGTAACGACGAGAAACTATTACAATAAGTCGAATGTAACAGTTTTTTGGACCAAAGGTCACGAATTCTGCTGTTACAAAAGACCCGAAAATGTAGAAGTGCCGATTGAATTTTTATCTGATATTTGGTATGAGTAAACTAAACTTAATGAATAAGACGCTCAAAAACTTTCATCAAAAATTTCCACCGGGAACCTCCCCAAATGACGACGGCCGGATGGAGCCTCGTATAAAAGGTGTGATTTGCACTTTATATGTAAGTTCGAAGGCTTATTTGGTAGTTCTCCCTTAATATATAGAGTTAATGCCTCAAATAGGACTAATAGCAAAGTTAATTGCACATTTAGGACTATAAACCAAACACAAGTTTCATAGGACCATTTTCAGAACATTGGACAAAAATACCCCTCTTTTATTATTTTAAATTTTAAAAACGTAAAATACTAAAATTTAAAGCTATTAAAACCCTAGCAGTAACACTGCCGCCGCCAGAGCCAAACCTCCCGCCGGCGCATCTTGCCTTCACCCTCACTAGAGACGGCGCCGCCTGTCGCTTCCCTCGCCGGTGAATGCGCCGCCTGTCACCGCCCTCGCCGGCGAATGCGCCGCCTGCTGGCACATCCTTGCCGGCGCATCATTGCCAATTTGCCATCCATCGCCGCCCCTGACGTCGTCGCTTCCCACACTGGCGTCACCATCCCTGCCATCGCCATCTGACCGGCGTTGCCATCCACCACCGCCGCCATCCTCTGAGCACCACAACTGAGGCGGAATAAATCTTCCATTATTTTGGCAGATTTAGAGTTGGGGATTAGATCCACATCTGCCATAACACAAGAGTTTCAGATCTGTCAAAGAGTTGGCAGATTCATGTTGGAATATTAACACAAAACTCCCACAAATTTGACAAAAAGTGAAAAACATGAAGTATATAACCAAATATTCAAACAACTAAATTTTTTAGTGGAATAATTTTCTTAGCACAATCGGAAATTAGACAAACGAAGGTATTGAAAAAAAAAATCAGAAAAAACAATTTATACAAAAGTATTTCTGCCATAATATGATGTTAATGTACAGATTTCTGCCATAAAGTTTGCCAAATCCAAAGCAATCATCCAAAATGTTGAAAATCAAAATTTGTTTTAAAACTTAGAAACTAGAAATCAGAAAATCAAAACAGAAGTCCGAAAATTGGAAATTCAATTCCAAATCCAGAAAGAAAGCAGAGGAAAGAAGAAGAAGAAGAAGAAGAAGAAGAAGAAGAAGAAGAAGAAGAAGAAGAAGAAGAAGAAGAAGAAGAAGAAGAAGAAGAAGAAGAAGAAGAAGAAGAAGAAGAAGAAGAAGAAGGAGAAGAACCTTAATGGCAGCGGCGAAATCGGCTGCGCGAGAGAAAGCTCGGTCGATCTGATGCGCAGGGCGAAGTCGGCGGCGGTGATGGCCTGGGTGAAATCGATCAATGATGCGCAAGGAAGAAAGAGAAGGATGTGCGCAGGAGAGAAGGGGGGAAGAGGTTGTGTGCAGTGGGAGATGTGCGTAAACGGGTGAAGGGGTAATAATGGAATGAAATATACGTATGTTTTAAAATAGGAGTAAAATATTCCTATTTGGGGGAAAACATACATGATCCTATTTCAGAATTTCTCCCCTCTTTTAGTCCTATATGGGGCAATTACTTTAATATGTATAAAGAGGCCTTCAGTATATACTTGATCGTTACTCATAAATTAATACTCATAAGATCATAACTTTACTTATGAAAATGTTTTCAAATGACCGCGCGTGAATGAAAATGTAGTGAATAAAACAGCAAACAAGAACATAACTTTGCCTCAATATATGACTTTGCCTAAAACTGAAGTCAAGTGTATCCCGAGCTATGGAGTGATACAATGTTGAGTGATACAATGTCACACTGCAGTAAAAAGTATAACTTACCCAAAAACTTACCAACACATGAGCCACAATCACCAGCTCCTAGAAAATGTAAGCTCACTTGTAGGGCATTCAGAAGGCTTGGTTGATTTAAAAGAGGTTGTATGTCCTTTTACTTTTCAAAGGTAAAAAAGCCACCGATACAGAAACAAAACATAAGTTTGTTGATTGATACAGAAATAAAAAATTTAAAGAGCAGTTATTGATTGATACAGAAACAAAACATAAGTTTAATGTTATTTGTAAAAATTAATGGGAAGGGGAAGTATAAACCAAATGTGTTGTCTGCTATAGCAATGAATTTCAAAACATGGCAGTTGAGATCACCTGACACTTTGATCCTATTCAAACATTTGTAATACTTACGAAACTTAGCTTAATTGCCTTGAATTGAACAGATTTGATGATTTATCGAAAGCACACTGAAATTATAATCTTATAGATAATTGGTTGAGATAATGACTACAATATGAGCACATATTTTATGTGTGTCATTTTACCCAGGAAGAAATTCTTTCAGTAGTTTTATTCACCAATCCATCAATTCATGCATGATGCTGAAGCATCAAGTAAAGAGAAAACTCCAGATGATTAAGAGAATTAGACAAATGAAGTGCATAAGTAAAAGGTAGTAGTAGTACACTTGTTGTAGTAGAGAAGTTCTTTTTGCTACTTTTGTGGACACTAGATGAACCTATATTGAATTACTTCATTGTTAATCTTGCATATGAAAAAGGCAAGTTGCCATTGCTACTTTCACATTTCAGATTATTTGTTGAATGGTAATTAAACTATGCAGGTTTGTTTGAATCAAATGCACACAAGTTCTGGTGGCAGGATAGGCTTCTTACATAACTAGCATATACATACAAAGCATTCATTTATTTATTCTTCCTTTAGCAACGACACTGAAGTGTTTGTTGTTACTATTGCAGGTTGGGTCACCTGAGTGTCTAAGATCTGTATTATCAGCAATAATATTAAGAATGTTCTCTGAAGTGAGAAGGAACCTGCTGTCTTTCACTGTTTTGACAAATGTACATAATAACAATGTATATGGCCTAGTTTGGATGACATTTATTCTTTTTCCTATTACACTAAATTAACCATTTTTCATGGATATAGTACTATTTTAGACAGGTAGTGACAGGTGGTGAGCCAGGTGTTTTTTATTAGATTTTTTAATAACAATACTACATGCACATTGTTGCATACTAAGAGGATTTTGTTTGGGCAGTTTGCTGCTTGTAAGCTCAATAATAAGGTGTAATAGCTACCTTTCAAGCTAAACACACACACGAGAGATAAGGAGGAGGAGAACTCAACATAGCATTCATCGAATAATTTAGGCTATTAAATAGTCATTACAAAGGGAATTCAAAACAGACACGTTCAACGAACTAACTTCCCTAAAAAGAAGCCATGTTGCACGTTTGACCATGAACTTAATGCATAAACGTAAACAGCACCTAAAAATTAGCTAACAGCTTTTACCTAGTCATTATTGAATAAAATGGAGTAATTAAAAGTAGTAATACTTAGACTCCTACGCATGCACACCCACCTAAACTCTCATGCATACGTCAAGCTTGGTCACTCTTCAACACCTCCCCTTGATCCAAGCTTGCACATCCCTATCCTTTCCATGAAGTAGTAGTGCTTCGCTTGATTTAAGGCTTTGGTGAATAAGACTGCGTTTTCCCAATCTGTACCACAAAACTGAAGTGTTATCTTTTTTTCAGCCACTAGTTGCCTTATGAAATGATGTTGAACATCAATGTGCTTAGTCCTTGAATGAAATGCAGGGTTTCTTACCATTGCTATTGCTGATTTGTTGTCACACCAAATCTCAGGTTTCTCCTCTTGTTTGCAGCACAAATCAGACAATAGTTTCCTTAACCATAAAGCTTGTTTTGCTGCAGCTCTTGCAGCCACATACTCTGCCTCTGAGGTTGACAATGTCACAGTTTCTTGTTTCTTTGAGCTCCATGTAATAACACCTGACCCAAGATCAAACACTTATCCGGATGTGCTCTTTCTATCATCCACACACCCTGCCCAATCACTATCAGTGTACCCTCTCGGTTTTAACTCCTTTACACTTGCATATTGGATCCCATACTCAAGTGTACTTGAGACATATTTCAGAATCCTCTTGGCTGCTCCCAGATGCTGCTTGGTAGGGTTATGCATACACCTGGAAACAAAACTTACACTAAGAGCAATATTAGGTCTAGAGTGTGTAAGATAATTCAGACCTCCCACCATACTTCGGTAAAGCCTCTCATCAGCCTTCTCAGTTCCATCAACCTTTTATAGCTTCTCATTTGTGTTCATTGGTGTTTTGGCTGCCTCACAATTTTCCATATGGAATCTCTTTAACAGATCCATAGCATACTTCTTCTGGCATAAAAAGATGCATTTGCTATCCTGTCTCACCTCAAGCCCAAGGAAGTATTGCAGCATTCCCAAATCAGTCATTTCAAACTCCTTGGTCATAGCACTCTTAAAACCATCTAGCATATCTTGTGAAGAACTGAAATATATGATGTCATCAACACATAGGCACACTATAATAAATTCATTCATACCTCTTTTCTTCACATAGAGTGTGGGCTCATTCTCACTTCTCACAAACCCCTTTTGAGTGAAAAATGAGTCTATCTTGCTGTACCAAGCCATGGGGGCTTATTTGAGCCCATAGAATGCCTTCTTAAGCATGTAGACTTTCTCTTCTGCATCTATTTGTACAAACCCTTGAGGCTGCTCTACAAACACTTCCTCAGATAACTCCCCATTCAGAAAAGCTGACTTCACATCAAGCTTAAATACAGGCAAATTCCATTGAGCTGCAAGGGCTAACACCACTCTTGCTGTTTCAAATCTGGCCACAGGTGAAAAAGTTTCCTCATAATCAAGGCCCTCCTGTTGTGCATAGCCTTTCACTACTAACCTGGCTTTATGCTTGGAAATACTCCCATCAGGGTTGAATTTGGTTTTGTACACCCATTTCAAGCCTATTACACTCCTTTCTCTAGGTAGTGTAACAAGCTCCCATTTATCATTCTTTTCAATAGCCTTAATCTCTTCCTTCATGGCTTGTCTCCATACATCCTGAGTAATAGCCTCTTCAAACGTTGTTGGCTCAATAGCAACCAGAGCAAAGTCACATGACTCATAAATATCAATTAGGGATCTTACCTTGCATGGTGGAGACTCACTTTAAGACCTGATAGAACTCTGACTACTGGGTGAACTTAGTGGAGTAGTAGGTGGAGAAAGTGGCGGTGATGCATCTGTAGCTTCTGCAAGATCATCAAGGGAGACTAAGGGCTGAATAGTGTCACTTCTTGTGATCTGATCTTCCCAATTCCAAGCTGATTCCTCATCAAAGACAACATTCCTACTGATCAATATCTTACCAGTAATAGGATGAACCAGTAGGCTTTAGACTGGACTGAATAGCCAACAAATACACATTAATCTGCCTTACCATCAAGCTTGGTTCTCTGATCAACTAGAGTGTAAGCAATACACCGAAAGATCCTCAAATGACCAATTGATGGCTTCTTCATCCTCCATACTTCAAAAGGTGTAGCACCATCTATAGCTTTTGTGGGTGATATGTTGAGTAGGTATACTGCAGTAGCTACAGCCTCACCCCAGAATTTGTTTGGTAATTCTTTAGCTCTCATCATGCTTCAAGCAATCTCTACAACTGCCCTATTCTTCCTCTCTGCAACCCCATTTTGCTCAGGGGTGTAGGGTGTAGTGAGTTCCCTCCTTATTCCATGATCTTCACAGAATATAATGAATTATTTGGACATGAATTCTCCACCCCTGTCAGTTCTTAAGGCTTTCACAGCCTTACCACTTTGCTTTTCAACTATTTGAACTTCTTGAAGTTCACAAATGATTCTGCCTTTCTCTTTTGAAAGTAAACCCATGACATTCTACTAAGATCATCAGTGATCAAGAAGAAATACCTGCTAACTCTAAGGGATTCAGTTTGCATGGGACCACACAGATCAGCATGTACCAATTCAAGGACCTCACTTGCCCTCCAACTTTGTCCTTTAGTAAAGGACCCACGCGCATGTTTACTGTATACACAACCTTCACAAAACTCTAGGTCACCAAGAGAGGGTAGTCCATATACCAACTCTTTGGTAGCTAGTAATTTGAAGCTATGTACATTCAGATGACCATACCTGAGATGCCAGATTTTAGCACTCTCATCACCTCTGACCATAATTAAGTGCATGGTTAGCAGTTTTCACCAATTCCACTGGGAACACCTTATTTCTTCCCATAGGAACCTTCATGACAGTGCAACCATCATTTTCAAAGACAACACACAATTTTCAAAGACCAATGAGTAAACACCACACACAATTTGCCTAACACTCAATAAGTTATGGGCAAGCTGGGGAACATACTGAACATTTTGTAGGAGTTTAGTTTTTCCTTGAGCCGTGGGAACCAAGATAGTACCAAGGCCTTCTAGCTACTACTAGTTTCTTTCCATCTCCAAGGCTTACAACACCTTTCTTGGTATCATCTAGGTCCTTAAACATGGTTTTGGAGCTGGTCATGTGGTTTGAACACCCACTATCCACACACCAAACCGAATTGCAATCATGATCAGAATTATGTTGTGCAAGAAAGAGGTGTTCATGCTTAGCATAATTTGACTTTTGATCAGACTTTCCTTGCTCCTTGTCCTCCTCTTTCTTCCAACATGATGCTTCTTTGTGGCCAAGCTTGTTACAATAGTAACACTTGATTGGAGCTTTAGATGTGCCTTTGAAGTTGTCCTGCCTCCCCTCATTGTTGGAGCGACCTCTCCCTCTCCCTCTCCCTCTATGAGGACCCCTACCGCCTCCTCTACCTCTCCCTCTTCCCCTGTTTGAAGACTGGAAAGATAGATCTCTGGGTGCTTCCTCCTTGACTTGAAAGGCCTGGTCTTCACTTCTTTCAGTTTCACCATTGCCTCTCTCTTCATAGGCTTGAAGAGAGCCCTTCAATTCTTCAAATGTGTAGGTCTCTAGGTCTTTGGATTCCTCAATGGCACATACTAGCTGCCTATATGTAGGTGTGAGACTCCTCAACACCTTACTCACAACCTGTTCCTCTTTGATGACTTCACTGTATGACTTCATCTTCTGAACAATGGGTGTAATCCTGGAGAGATAGTCCTGCACTAACTCTTTGTCTTTCATCTATGCATTCTCCATCTCCCTCCTGAGTGATTGTAGCCGAACCAAAATAACTTTCTTGTCCTTATGTATTCCTTTTTAAGAATACTCCACGCCTCCTTTGAAGTAGATGTTGCAGCAATGCAAGGGAACACATCATCATCTAGGACTTGCTGAATAAGGGAAAGAGCTTTTGTATCTTTCTTCCTCTTTTCTCTAAGAGCTTGATCAGGCTCCTCTGGCTGATCATCAATAAATCCATCCTCAACCATGCTCCATAATTCTTGGGACTTGAACAAAGTTTTCATTTTCAAGCTCCAAAAGTGATAGTTTATTCCTTTAAACAAAGGAAGTTGGTTCACCGAATTCCCGTTCCTTGAGCCCTGCATACTGGATTGTGTTGATTTTTTTCTCACGCATGTGATTCTCTCAACAAAAAATGGATAGATCTCTCACTAGCTCTGATACCAATCGTAAGATCAATAATAAGATGTAATAGCTATCTTTCAAGCTAAACACACACACAAGAGATAAGGAAGAGGATAACTCAACATAGCATTCAATGAATAACTTAGGCTATTAAATAGCCATTACAAAGGGAATTCAAAACAAACACGTTCAACGAACTAACTTCCCTAAAAAGAAGCCATGTTGCACGTTTGACCGTGAACTTAATGCATAAACGTAAAAAACACCTAAAATGTAGCTAACATCTTTTACCTAGTCATTATTGAATAAAATGGAATAATAAAAGTAGTAATACTTAGAGTCCTACGCATGCACGTCTACCTAAACTCTCATGCATACGTCAAGCTTGGTCACTCTTCAAGAGCTTTCTCATGATCTATGATAAATTAATCCTTCATGGAACAAACTGAGCAGTTCTCCTCTTCTTCAATAGATTTGTTCGATACCATAGAGCATGTGGAGCAGGTAGTGTTGTTTTCAGAACATACTCTGAAGAAAAAAGTCGGGTCGTATGCCAAATGGGCACTTATGTTGTTGTGAGGACTCTTAGTGCTGATAAGACATGTAAGTTCTTTATTGACGCTCTTTCGCGGATACTATATTAGTAGTGAGATTATAGAGCATGTTTTGTTGGGTTTTTTCATATAGAATAGCTGATTACGCCTAATATTCCGAAAAGCAAAGCATTCGGTGAAATCCATTTGAGCTAAATAAGTAAACAAAAAACTACTTATTCAAACTTACCAGATTCTTATTATGAGTCAACAAAGAACTACTAGAATAGCGACACAATCCTTCTTTATCATCAAACGCATCTCATTGTAGCCTTTCTCTTGGCCCTCAGATTTGGTGTATGAGTCTCCTTGATCTATATTCACAAGTTTGTTTTTTCTCTTCTTTATTCGTGGTTTTTTCTTAATCTGTTACTATAATAGCTATTTGTTCTCTGTTCTGCACTTTTCCTTGACTCAAATGTTCTCTGTTCTCTGATTCTCCTCTATTCCTCCTCTAGCAGATAGAGCAATCTGCACTCATCTGTTATAGGTTATGCATCATGCTCTCCTTTCCTTTAAGGTTTTCCTCATGCCTTATCTGTTACTCTGTATAAGTTATGCTCCATGCTCTGTGTGTGCTCATATGTAATAAGTTATGATTTGCCTCTCCTCTTCTTTCTATAAGTTAACTTGTAATTACTTCTATGACAGTATGAAATATGAATGCATGTGTTAAGCAGTTTGTGTTTATGGCTATATGTGTTCTGAGTAGTATGCTTTGTTATATGGCAGATATAGTGATGTGTTTGTGACTAATTTTTTGACAATTGCCTTTATGACTATATGTATGATTGCAGATAGAGCAATGTGCACGGTTTTTTCCAGCAAACAAAAAATAACATTATAATTCCCTAAAACTAGAGGGGTCAATGCACATTTTAATTTGCAATCTTTGTCAATCTTAATTAATTTCTTGAGAGTACAACACTTCTAGTTATATACATTTATTTCATATCACCTTAACTATCATTGTTGTCTCTCTCATGGGGTTTGAATTTTGTATTTATTTTTGTAGGTATTTGAAGCTGAAATATTGTGGCAATGCCTTACTACTTTATTTAGTATTCACATTTTCATGTTGTTAACGATACGATACATATGTTTTAGAATTTAAGTATTCAGATTTATTATTGTTTATGTGGATGGTGATTATTGTGTCAACTTACAACTTAAATATATGTATAAGGCCATTTCTTGATCATTCAATTTATTGGAAGATATGAAAGTTGTTACATGTCGTTGCCAGGGGCGGATCTAGCTTTGGCATCCAGGTGGGGCTAAAATGTAATTAAAAATGAATATTCAAAAAATATTTATTCTAGCAACAAAATCAAAGACAAAAATAAAGATTATAGGAATAAAAGTTTTCATTAAAGTCAAATACAAAAATACCATAATTTTACAACTGTTCTCTACGGGTTTTCATCGATTGATATCGTTCGATAATGACATCATTATCAATTTTCAAGAAGATGTCTTTTTCCACATAAACAATAAGTCTATCATTGAGCCAATCGTCACTCATCCGGTTGCTCAACCTATCTTTCACGATATTCATTGTTGAAAATACTCTTTCAACACTAGCGGTTGCAACAGGAAGAATCAATGCCAATGTCAACAACTTGTAAACTAAAGGAAACACCTTGTGCTTCTTAGTTTCTACCAACTTCTCTGCAAGGTCACCAAGTCCATTGAGCTCCTTAAATGAAGCATTAGAGCGCACATCAAAGATATAACTTTCAAGTTGATCAGTGAGAATACAAACATCTAATGGTGAAAAATCCTGGGGATAAAACTCGGCCAATCTAAGCAATTTCTTCTTCTCAAAAGCAGAAAATGAATCTCGTGGAGATAAGCAAGCAATGCATAGTAGCAACTCTGTACTAGCTTCTGAGAAGCGATCACCCAACTCTTGCAGTTGCAAATCAATCACAACACAAAATAGATCACAGCGATAGTGATGCAAATTAGTAAGAGTTGGTCCTTTACGTACGGGGCCACCTCGAGAATCAAAACGGATGAATGTGTCATTCATGTTTGGGATATCAATAGAATGTTGATCACAAAAATTACAAACCTCCTCAAACAATGAATCCCATCCGTCATCTCTAGAAGCTTGAAGTATGTACCTGCAAACTCTAACAAGATCCATTGCATTGACAATATCTTGGTCACGCCTTTGTAAAGCATGAGACAACTCATTTGATATTTCCAAAATAAATTTCATCATATGCAAATTTAGAACAAAATCAAAGCAATGCATCATCTTAAGTAAATACTCTATCTCCACCTTTTGCATAGACGTAGTTACCTCATCATCGTGTATCACATCAAGAGCATCACCAACAGCAGAAAACATTGAAATCAAGCTCACCAAAGATCTATAATGTGAACCCCAACGTGTATCACCCGCGCGCTGAAGGCAAGATTCTTGGTGAAGACCCCTTCCACTTGAAATTTTACCACTTTCAAGCGCTTCAACCATGAAGTTCAATTGTTTTTTACGAAGAATGTCAGAACGTTTACACGAACCTCCAATAACATTTATCAATTGAGCAACAACACGAAAAAAATCAGCAATGAGAAGATTCTTTGTTGCAACAGCTACAAGGGCAAGTTGGAGTTGATGTGCAAAGCAATGAATGTAATATGCACTTGGGTTCTCATTAAGAATAATTGTTTTCAACCCACTTAGCCTCCCTTGGATATTACTCACCCCGTCATAACCTTGCCCTCTTAATCTAGATATGCTCAAGTTGTGTCTACAAAATAGCGTGTCAATCGCTTCCTTAAGTGCAAGTGATGTGGTACTAGTGACATGTTCAACTCCAATAAACCGTTCTTTCACATATCCACTAGCATCAACATAACGTATCACAATTGACATTTGCTCTTTTGTTCATACATCACGGGATTCATCAACTAGAATAGCATATAAAGAATCTCCAATATCTTGAATGATAGCATTCACCGTTTCAATAGCACAAGCATGAGCTAAATCTTTTTGAATGCTAGGTGCAAGAAGTTTACAATTTCCAGGTGCATTATCCACTACTACAGAAGCTATCTCAACATTATGATCTCTTAAAAATTCCATGGTCACTAGAAAATTACCTGGATTTAGAGAGTCTTCAGATTCGTCATGACCGCGGAAAGGTAACCCCAACCTCAACAAGTACCGCACATTATCAAGAGATGCTGTCAGTCGAATGCGATAATCATGCTTTGTCTGCATTGATTGATTGTCCAAAATTGTCTCAATATGTGCATCTTGTTTCATCAATGCATCACACCTCATTCGAGCTTGATTGTGCTCATTATCATGCTTTCCAACATGAACATTAAGTTTGGCCTTATCTTTCCAACTGCTAAATCCCTCTGAAACAAACACATCTCCTCCTGATTGTTTCCCTTTGTTGGGTTTGAAAAGATAACAATACAGTTGCTCAATGGATAAATACTTCACATGTAATTAGTCAATAACAAATATTCTATCAATATTTTAAATTTTAAAACATAACACACAGTTCTCAATTGTGGCTGACTGGCCGCATATGGTGATGCTACAGATTGTTTAGAAAAAGTAACGAAGGCTGAATTTTTGTCGTTATTAAATAACAATGAAACATTATATTGTCGTTAATGATTGAGTATGTAGTCGTTAATAGGTAATGATGAGATTGTATATCGTCGTTAATTATTAACGACGAACTTTATCGTTAAAACCAATAACGATGGAACCTATAACAACCACTTGACGACCAAAATATATCGGTTGTTAAAAGCTTTAACGACCAACTTTCGGGCCTATAACGACAATATTTTTCATTGCTAAAGTACCTTTTTTTAGTAGCGTAATTAAAACTCAGACAGCTAAAATTGAAACTTAAAGTTTCAGTAATTTCGAACTTTAAACAATTAATTTTCAAGTTTAAGTTTGAATTTTCAGCTATTTTAAACTTTGGAAACTGAATTTTCTAGTTTAAACTTTCAGCTTGATTCCAAAGCAACGCAAAAACTAATAAGGGTGAGAATATTATTAATATGTATTGTTATGATTTTATATTTTTGTTTTTCAATTCCATTTTGAAACATTTCTTATGCATTTTTTTGCAATATTAATCTGGGATGTGTGTACTTTTTATACACTATTGTCTAAAATTGACATTGGGGGGTTAGGTGTTTCATAAAATGCTTGAAGTTTTCAAGTTCAAAATCAACTGTATATTAATGCTTGACACTTTAATAGTTATACTGAAAAATTCAAGTTTAATAGTAAGTCTGAATCATGTTGTTTCAACTTTGAATTTTCAAGTGTAAGTTTACATTTGCAGTTAGTTTACACGTTCGAAACATTTATAGTTTTGAAACATTTCTTATGCATTTTTTACAACATTAATCTAGGATATGATAGATTATTCACTACTCGCTCTTATCTTTGTGTGTGTTCTTAGAGCAAACGTTGATTTGAAAATCTCCACGATAAAGATGGGTCATAAAGTTCATATTATGGTATGGTTTAAGTAGAAGCTGATGTAGTACTTCTAAATCTATTTTTTATAAGTTTGTACGAAGCATTGCATTCGAATTGATAGTTGTCGTACTGAGATAATTTATCAATGAGTTTATTTATAATTTTTTGGCAGATTTTGGCTAAATAGAACAATGGTAACTCTTAAAAGAGCAGGTTGTGACTAAATTGTTGAAGAGATAAGTGTGAGAACTTATTTTATTCTCTATATCATTAGGTTCATACGGATATTTTGTTGGGTGTGTTTCACAAAACAAAGAAAATAATTAAAAGAAAATAATTAATTAAAATGAGTAAAGAAAACAAAAATAGATGGGACATAGATTAGCCAGAGCTCGTGCTACGCACGATGTCCTTAAAACGTATTTGTCTCCTCCCACAGTGCTAGGATCATTGCAACGACCGTTTCCCAGGATACGGTGGCTAACGAACTAACGTTTGAGCACACAAACGAAAGTTCCGGTGAACGGGAACAAAGGCAGAACACTTAGGAATTTTTCTAGAAAGCTGGAGGTGTTTTAGAGCTCAAAATTACGTGCTAACTGTGTATGATTGCATGTGTTGTTGCAAAGCACCCACCAGCTATTTGTAGGAAGATTTGTTGTGTGTTAAAGGAGAGTTAAGGGACCTGAACATTGTACATCAATGACCAGTCTGTTGGGCATTGAATCGGTCATGAACTGTCCATTTAATGCTGCATTAAAAGCTAAGAACGCGCATTGGGCATTTATTGCTGTAACCGCTCAGGTGCGCGACCAGAAAGGGTCCGTGGTCTTCTGGACGGAAGCCACCAGAAGACCTCATGCCCTTCTGTTCCGAAGCCAACAGAAAACCCCCATGAGCTTCTGGTTCCGAAGCCAAAAGAAAACCCCCATGGTCTTCTGGTTCTAAGCAGTTCTAGTTCTGGGAAAAAATAAAACGTTACGGAAAGAAACAAAAATTAAATCGTATCTTTGAATGATGGGATTTTCGGACGACATTCATATCTGCAGGTCGCCCGCGCACATGAGTCGCAGATTTCTTCTCCATTTTCGGGATTCGATCGGCATCTCACATGCGCGCGAAGAGAGCCTTTCCACCTAAGAATATTAACTCATTCAAATGGGGTTCCCTTTGTAAGGGGGTGAAAATCCTTGGGTTTTACAGTGTGGATAAATCTCACAAGAAACCCATGATTTTCAAGAATCAATTTCTCATTCACCTATTATCCGTTTTGAGTGAACCATATATCGATTTGTAGCCCTTAACAAGGACAATCGAAAACCACTTTGATCCGACCCAAATCCGAAGTGGACCCCACTCAAAATATTGCCCCAAATTGACCATTTAATGCAATTTTTAACACATTTTTTCAACATATTTTGGAAAATATTGTCCTAACATTTAGTTATCAAAATGTATTACTCCTAGTTTAGAGTTATTATGGTTTCATATTGTCATTGGGGTTAGGCTTTAGGTTTTGTATTCCTATATATTAGGTTTTCATCTATTTGTCAATATAATTATGTTAGGATTATAGACATATAGTTGAGTTTATAATCATATTTACTAGTCAAAACTCTCATCAATTAATGTAGTAGTTCACTAATCAACGTTGTTTATATGAAGTTAAAGCAGAAGCAATTGAAACTGTGTTACTAACTTTGTGTATTTTGTTTCTCTTTGAATTGATCAAACATTAATTATTTTTACAGAGTTACTATATTTTTATGAAAGTGGTTTCGTTGTTCTAGTTTATGGTCAAACATTCTATTCGATACACATTCATTTTCTATTATTTGATTTGATTTGAAGGCATTCATGTAGTGTCATGTCTCTCTCATGAAGCAACATGTTCAGAATTCAGTCTTTTTAAACTGCATTTTATTCAAAATTGGTTATGCAGTACTAATTAGTAGTCAATTTTAGTTGCATATTGTTTATCAATTACCTGCCATCTCATTATAGTGGTTACTGATATATTGTTTATTGTTTTAAATATACAAGTGTGAGTTTCATCATACTGTTTACTAGATTGTTTATTGTTATGCTCAGATGCATATATCATATATTTATGCCGGAAAAAAATTGCAGCCTAGCTAAAAATATGTGAATATACAATAAATATATCATATATTTGCAGACTAGTTGCAAATTATTTACCAAAATAAATATACAAGCTTTAATAGCAAATTTTATATAATTTTTTGCTGGTAAACTTATTGCATATAACATTTTTTAAGCCAAAATTAGAGAAGCTTGTAGAGCAACGTGGTATAGGAGAAATTCTTCAACCTTATGGGAGGTGATTTTTCTAAATGAATTGCGAATGAGGTATTTCATCAGTTTGTTATTTCATTATTTTCTGTTACTAACTTTTTAAAGATGTTAAAATATTATATACAATTTAATTACAATATGACAGGTTGGCAAGGAGCATAACAAAGAGACAAGTTATCGATGATGGTGATGATGAGAAACATGATGAGTACGATGATGAAGAAGAATGATCTCTCTGTGTTGTTCTTGAACTTTTAGAATGCCATTACATCTTCATGTTTTATTAGCTTTAGTTGGTTTAGTTTTACACAGATTCATGGTAGATGAAATTGGGTGGCCTGTTGTAACAGATTATATATGTAGTTACAAACATACCAAAATCAATTATCAAAATAAAAATTCATATTGATATTTATTGTTGGCATTAATGTAATTTTAATATTTAAAGAACTATATGGAATTGGGCATCTATGGATTACTAAATTGGTGCAAAATAATAAAATTGTCACTTTAGTAGTAAGGCTACCTCTTAAAAGCATCCATGACGGCATTTAAAGTTGCATCTGATGATTTTTAGGAGTGATATATAATAGTGCCTCTAATAACATCTTAAGTCATTAAAAATAGTTGCCTCTAATGACATTTTAAGACAAAAGGCTATGGTTACTTCTATATACAGAGTATATCTTTTTAGAAGCATAATTTTTTGCCTCTAAAGAGGGTTTTTAGAGGCAACCATCATTTGCGGCGGAATATTTGTTGGCAACCACTAAGTTGCCTCAAAAAAGCATTAGATGCTACTTTCATATTTTTAGAGGCAATTTTGTAATGCCTCCATAAATCAATTTTATTATAGTGCTTTTAAGATGAAATTTGGTGAGCATAATCTATATTTAATGAAGAACTTGATAGAGTATATGGGCTCGGATCCACGACTCATAAACTCTTGGATACACAATAGCAAAGACCCATCACATCACTGAAGGTCTCTCAAACATAATCCCGGTCCAGAATGAAAACAGCTCCATGTCCCTACATTCACTTCGGCTATCATTATCTCGATGGTGTCACCTCACCACAAATCCCATACAATCACTCAATGAGAAGGACAAAACTAGACCCAGGGTGCACCCTGCACCTCGGCCACAGTCACCTCGGACAATAGAGAACACTTGGGCAAAAGTTGCCCATGGATTAGCCAACATGTGTAGTGCAGTTGATACACCACCTCATTTATTACTACTCTAAATACCTTCCTTCAGGGTAGTTGTAAAGAATTCAAACTCAATTAAATATCAAGCTCTTTCTCTCTGTAAACTTTAGTTCTCCCTTGTCTCTATAATATATACCACTAATGGTTTATCGGAAAGCTATCAAACATACTCACAAATTTCATCAAACATTTAAACTCAAAAGCACCTTAATTGGAGGCGGCCGTTGAACGACGGTTCTTGACAGGATCATTCCTCTGATCTCTATGTATACTACGGTGTAGTATAACTATCACATCTTTTTTTTTTTTGAAAATTTAGTTTTGGTTTTACATATTTTAACATTAAAAGGCTCAGAAATAATAGAATTAATCTCAAACACCTTTTAAGTTTGAAAGAGTCCAACAAACTGATTTATTTGTCTTTTGAAATAGAAAGAACATTTCTTTTGAAAGATTTGCTCTATCCAAGTAAAGCCTAAAGCATTTCTTAGAGTAGAACTTTTTCGGTTCTTAATTTAGAAAACTTAATAACTCCAACTGATTCAACTGAACATATTATTTAAGAGATGGCAATATACATTGTCAGAGGCGGCTTGAGCATTTTGGAGGTCCTAGACGAAAAATATTTACTATGTACAAATCACTTTTAAAATCAGATAAATTGAATAAAAATCGCATTATGAAAAAAAGCATATTCAAAGTCCACGATATAATGTTTGTAATATTCAAAAGGATAAATTTTAAAATGCAAACTTATTCAAAACACAAGGCAAACTTGTACTTGTAAAAGTATTAAGAGACTTCAAGAACGGGACTCAGAGAGAAGAGCTGAAGAGTCTTAGTTGATTCATTAACCAAGGACCCATGTCGACGATGGGCAGTGAGGCATATATACAGTAGCCGATTACCGGTCTGTGTTGGACGTTGATGCGTGTTGAGATCGGCTTTTGATAGTTTTTTCCTAACTTTAAGGTGTCATAAGTCTCAATTTTAAGCTCAAGTCATATTTACCGGTCGTTGGTTCAAGTTTTTGGTATTTTTGGAGTCAAAATCAGGAAATTTGAGCCTGGCACCGGTGTTTGAGAAGCAATAGGGACGAGTTGAGAAGCATTTTCGATTTGATTAGGAGCATTGGAGATCAGTGAGGTGTTAAAGACAAAGTTTTGAAGCCAAAAGAGCTCTAGAATTGGCTACGGGATCAAAAGAAGACGAATAGAGCTTGAAAACAACGGTCAGGATGATGTTCTGTCAATCGTTCAAGCATATATTTTCTTAGGAACATCCAAAAAACACGATTCAAGTTTCATATGAAAGACAACTTCAAGGGCTAAAAATCATATGAAGACACCATTGTGAGAATCTGAGAGAAGCAAGGTGAAAACAGACGATGAAGTCAGACAATCTCTGTTGAGATTTCAGAATGCGACCTTCCACCATTTTATTCATATATTTTTATTGGATGATTCAAATCCAATTTTGCAAGTTGTGTTGGATAGAAGACTTCATTATCTACAACTTTGATGAAGGACGGATAGTCAAAAGTGAACTATAAAGCTGATTTCTGTTTGATGTTGCCGCTTGGTGTATTGACGGTCTGCGAATAACACCTAATACTAATACCGGAGTAGAATTTTTTGGAGGCCCCCTTGGTAGTTGAGGCCCAAGGCAGTTGCCTGGCCCAACTGCCCTCAAAGCCGCCCCTTAACATTGATATGCTGATACACAATGTCTTTGAAAAAAAACAGTGTCTTTGAATTAAAATGCAAGTAGAAGTAGCTGCCCTATTTTAAAGCAAGCATAATTACCCCTTGAATAATATTTATGTGTAGACATTAAATACAAGTTTGGGAGAGACTATGTAAATCATTGAGTTGGCAATGTACATGGATATGCTGATATGCAATGTCTGAATTCTTAACACCATTTCAAAAGCCAATGGTGGACAGAAATTAAAATGAATGCATAAGTAGCAGCCCGATTTTTAAGCAACATAATTACCCCCTTAATAATATTTATGTGTAGATATTAAATACATTAAGTGGATCATATTTGACATTTATGCTCTATTTGGGTAACGTGAACTTAAGTAAATCTTGTGCATAAAGTAAACCTAAATTTTAATAAAAACTAACCTAAGGGAACCTAGGTTCATGCCTAAAAAATGATTGAAAATAAATAAAATGAACATAAATTAATGTAACAAATGTCGTTAAGGTAAAAGTACTCTACTCATTTTACGTTATGCAAGAACTTAATTTCCACTACATGCACCGATTAAATGTGCAATTAGTGACATCTCATTTGAGATTATACCCACCTTCCTAAACAATTCGTTAACACACGTACTTGATAAAAATGGAACATATAACATGCACTTTAATGCAAGTTTCTTTTACTATCCATATCCTACGGCTACAAACAACAACAAAATTTGTCATAGAAAAAAATATATACAGACATGATATATTTCCCTGGATTACGAGTGACCTTTTAACATTTGATTTGACACACATGTTGAAAGACATTTTATTTCTATATTGAGCAAAAATTGTCCTGAATTTAGTTTTATTTAGAACTTATATTAACACTTATCAAATTTCCAAATTTAAATGAGACTGATCTGAAAATGCAAATGATGTAGATTAGTTATTAAGATTTAAGTTTTACATGTCCGAAATGCTGCCAAATACTTTCATGTAATACACAATATTTCAGATCAGATGCCTTCTTAATTTCCATATCCTCCATAAAGGCTTGAACCAAAGATCGACTGTCCAAAGTCATCTCCAATGTCACGCTGCAAAAAAAAGTATGACCCAAGACAATATTTGAAATTTTATACTCATCCGCTTCATTTTTTGATAAAAATCATACTATCACTTTTGCAATTAAGATTTGTTAACTTTGATTGTTAAATGTGAAATATCACTATACTAAAATACAACAATGCTTCGGGTACACACCATTTTTACACCGATCAAATTGTTTGTGTACAGACAACTTTTTTTCGTTTTGTGAAGAAAATCGGTTTTCGCATCGACAAGCAGTGGCGTGAAGAGAGCCGATATTCTAAAAGTTCCAAATAGAGATAGATTTCTCTACGAACAATACAAATCGAAGTTTGAAGAAGGAGAAGGAGTCCTCGACCCGCAACAGATAGAGGAGGATTTATTCAATCACGAGGCGGATTGAGGAGAAGACAAAACCTTTCGGTAAAGCAAGTCCGCTCTACACCGTCTTTCACTTCCTCGAAATCTATCTTCTCAAAACGAAAAAATTTAACATGCATGTAAAATGACGCTTACAACTTACATATAGCATTTCTCATTAAAATATAACATAAAATGCTATTTAAAAACTTATTTTAGCATATACGGAGTACTAAGGTTTCCAGAAACTATTAACATAGTCAATTAAGAATTTTCTTTTCTTTAATTTTAGGGAAAAGGGTCAGATAGGGCCTCGAACTTAAATAAAAAGGTCAAATAAGGCCTTATAAATGAAGCTCTGACCAGCCGTCGCTATTTGGGGCGGTTTTCAGTGGAATTTTTTGAGCATATTATTCATTAAGTCTAGTTCACTCATACCAAATTTCAGGTAAAACTTCAATCGGGAAGGCATTCAAATTGATACTTGAAGATAACTGCGCTTTTAATTGCGTAGTTATCTTCAAGAATTAAATTGAATGTCTTCCCGATTGAAGTTTTACCTGAAATTTAGTATGAATGAACTAGACTTAATGAATAATATGCTCATAAAATTTCATCAAAAAATTTCACCGGAAACCCCCCAAATGGCGACGGACGGACAGAGCTTCATTTATAAGGCCTTACTTGACCTTTTTATGCAAGTTCGAGGCCCTATCTTACCCTTTTCCCTTAATTTTATATAAAAAAATTGTCATTTTCAGATTCTGTGTATTGCGATTTACTAGAATTTCTCCCACAATTTCAGAATATATCAATTTTACTTATAAATATCAATATATCATGGGAGGCCATTATGTAAATAAATGAATAAGGTTTCATAATTTGCTTGTTTATATATTGAGGTGACTAACATGTGCAATGACATTGCACATGAGTAAACGCAGATCATATCCTGCAACCAACGCACCATGAGGATGGTGCGCTCGGTTGCAAAACGACGCAGTATTGCGGCCGACCTCTTCCCAACAACACTCTCCCTCTCCCCAGTCACCATCCTCATCGTAGATTCATCGTACCCCAGCAAGTAGGAAGCGAGCAGCAGTACTCTTCTTCGTCAGATCTGAAGGCGTTCTTCCTTAGTCGAACTACAGAGGCGGAAAACGAAAAAGATGAGATGGGATAGAGCAGCAGCAGACTCGAGCTTATGAAAAAGTAGATGAGTTACATCTTAATGTATGCGAGTTACATATATTAATATACGCGAGTTACATTTTAATGTATGTGAGTTACACCACGGAATAAACTCCAGCTATATCATTTTTATTGTCCTAATATTAAAAATAAAACATATTCACTATTTATAAAACAGTAATTAAGCTATTAGGATCAATTTTTTATTGTTTACATTGAAATCAATATTTTTTTCTTATACTATGAAACTTTGGAACAAACTAGGAGGCGTAACAAGTGGGAGAACGATGACTACATATGTAGAGGCCACATTCTTAATGGTATGTCCGATGCGTTATTTGATATTTACTGAAACGTTGAGAGTGTGAAGGAATTGTGGAATTCTCTTGAGTCAAAATACATCGCCGAAGATGCTTCCAGTAAGAAGTTCTTGGTGAGTGATTTTAATAATTATAAAATGGTTGAATCAAGGTCGGTTATGGAACAACACAATGAACTCATTCACGTTCTTGGTCAATTTAAACTCCACAAGATAGATATTGATGAATCATATGCCGTGTCGAGTATAATTGACAAACTTCCACCCTCTTGGAAGGATTTTAAACGTAATTTTAAACATCAAAATGAGGAATTGTCATTGGTTCAACTTGGGAGTCACTTGCACATTGAGGAGTCTCTTCGTGCGCAAGAGAATGACAAAATTATGGGTGAAGTTGAATCTGGACAACCTCATGTTCACTTAGTTGAGGACAAAAACTCTAACCCGAACAATAAAGGGAAAGGCAAAAAGTGCAAATATGAAGACCATGACAAAACCAATAAGAAACCGAAATGTTTGATTTGTTGGAGATATCAAAAGGTTGGACATGTCAGGCATGATTGCCGTGTGAAACTGAACAGGAATGGCGCTGGAACGAGTGGCAGTGGACAAGAACGGTCTATAGACCTGGTTCCACGGAAAGGAGGTCAGTTCTTGACTAACTTTGATAATTCTGTCCAGAATTATGTATCACTCATTTCGGAATCTTTTTATGTACATGATGATGATTGTGCATGGTGGATTGACTCGGGGGCTACGAGCCATGTGTGTAAGGATAAAGGATGGTTTGAAGACCTAGAACTAGTAGAGGTCGGTTCCTTCTTACGCATGGGAGACGATTCAATGGCGCCAAACTTGGGAAAGGGTGTAGTTGTTTTAGAATTTACTTCTGGAAAAACAATTACGTTGTTTGATGTTTTGTATGTACCAAAGGTTCGAAAGAATCTTGTTTCGGGAAGTATGTTGAACAATTTAGGGTTCAAACAAATGATTGAGTCTGATAAATATATTCTGTCCAAGTGTGGTGTGTTTGTTGGTTTTGGATATTTATCAAATCGCATGTTTCGTTTGAATGTTGTGAATAAATTAATTTCTAGTGATAATTCTGTTTTTGTGGCATCTTCCATGAATGATTGTATGATTTGACATGCTAGATTAGCTCACGTTAATTTTAGAAAAATGCATGAAATGTCTAAAAATGGTTTAATTCCGGCTTTTGATATTAATAATGATAAGTGTAGAACTTGCATGCTTACTAAGATCACAAAACAACTGTTTCCTAATATTGAAAGGATCTATGTGACTTTCACTCAACTCCTTCCCTTGGAAATAAAAAGTATGTTGTTACTTTTATTGAGGATTCAACTCGGTTTTGTTATGAGTATTTATTACACACTAAGGATGAAGCTTTAGAGAAATTTAAAGTGTATAAAACTGAGGTTGAATTGCAATTGGGTAATCCGATTAAATGTTTTAGGACTGATCGGGGAGGAGAATATATGGATCCCCATTATTTTCAATGTGTTGGAATCATTCATGATACCATGCCTCCGTATGCACCACAACAAAATGGTGTGGCCGAACGGAAAAATCGAGTGTTAAAGGAAATGGTTAATTCTATGTTTTCCTACTCGGGTTTGAGTGAAGGGTTTTGGGGAGAGACCATGCTCACGACCTGTTATGTTCTAAATAGGGTTCCAAACAAACGCAACAAGACAACCCCATATGAGCTTTGCTACAAAAAAGCGCCAAATTTGAAATATTTTCGGGTATGGGATTGTAGGGCGGTTGTAAAATTGCTGGAGCCCAAAAGAAAAAATTTGGGAGAAAGGGGAATTGATTGTATATTCATAGGGTATGCTAAAAAATCCAAGGCTTATAGGTTTTATGTAATAGAACCTAACGATGCGGTAGCGGTTAACACCGTGATTGAGTCTCGGGGTGTGATCTTTGATGAGATGAGGTTTTCATCAATTCAAAGACCTAAGGACTAAGTTCCAAGCACTAGTAAGGTGCAAGTTCCATAATGTTTGAATGGTGTCTCGGATCCCGAAGCACCACAAATTAGAAAAAGCAAAAGAGGTCGCATCGTGAAAGACTTTGGTCTCGATTTTCACTTATATTTAGTGGAAGGTTCAAGGGATGAAGTGGGGGTACAATAATCATATTTTTACCAAGTTGAGGATGATCCAAAGTTCTTTAAAGAGGCAATGGAGTCCCGAGATGTTGCCTTTTGGAAGGAGGCAATTGATGATGAAATGTCATCATGGAGAACAACACTTGGGTGTTGTCGGATTTGCCACTGGGTTCTAAACCTTTAGGTTGCATATGGATCTTCAAAAAGAAGATGAAGGTGGATGGAACTATTGACAAGTTCAATGACCGGTTAGTCATTCAAGGTTTTAGACAAAAACCTGGAATTGACTATTTTGACATATATGCGCCGATTGCTCGAATTACAATCATTAGGTTGTTAATTGCTTTGGCAGCTATGCACAATCTGATTATATATCATATGGATGTTAAGACGGCATTTCTTAATGGCGATCTTGATGAGGAAGTTTACATGAAACAATCGGAAGGTTTTGTTATGCCGGAAATGAGCATAAGGTATGTAAACTTGTTAAATCATTGTATGGGCTTAAACAAGCACCCAAACAATGGCATCAAAAGTTTGATGAAGTTATTTTGTCCAATGGTTTTAGTTTAAACCAATCGGACAAGTGTGTCTATAGCCAGTTTGATGCCTTAGGGGCGGGTGTGTTCATATGTCTCTATGTAGATGACATGCTGATTTTTTGAACAGACCAAAATCAGGTTGATGAAACTAAAAGGTTGTTATCATCAAGGTGTTCCATGAAAGACATGGGGGAGGCGGATGTGATCCTTGGAATAAGGATTAAGAGGGTAAACAAAGGGATTGCTTTGACATAAGCTCACTATGTTGAAAATATTCTCAAAAGGTTTAATTATAATGATTGTTCACCCGTTAGTACTCCCATGGATCCTAGTGTGAGGTTGATGCCTAATAAAGGAAAGGCGATATCACAACTTGAGTACTCTCAAACTATTGGTAGTTTGATGTATGCCACGACAAGCACTAGATCGGATATTGCTTATGTCGTGGATAGGTTGAGCCGGTATACTAGTAATCCTAGTACTCAACATTGGCAAGCAATGAAGAGAGTGTTAAAGTATTTAAAGGGAACCATGGATTATGGTTTGTGTTACTTTGAGTATCCTTCGGTGTTAGAGGGATATTCGGATGCCAGTAGGATATCCAATATAGAGGATCATTCTTCTACAAGTGGTTGGGTATTCTTGCTTGGGGGAGGTGCCATTTCGTGGACTTCCAAGAAGCAATTTGTATCACAAGTTCAACAATGGAATCTGAGTTTGATGTGTTGGCTACCGCCGGTAAAGAGGCGGAGTGATTAAGAAATTTAATTTTTGAGATTCTATTGTGGGGGAAACCGATTGCACCTATTTCTATCCATTGTGATAGTGTTGCCACTTTGGCTAAGACATATAGTCATGTTTATAATGGCAAGTCTAGACACTTGATGTTAGACATAGTATGATTAGGGAATTAATCATGATTGGTGTAATTTCGGCAGAGTTTGTAAGATCGCAACATAATTTGGCGGACCACTTGACCAAAAGCTTGGCCCGGGACTTAGTGCACAAGTCGGTGATAGGGATGGGTTTAAAGTCCATTGAATCCTTAATGGTAAGACACACAATTCCCCTCTTATACAACGTTAGAGACTGGATTCAATGCGGAAAGCTCACACTTATGGATTGGAACACACGAATCAAGATCATCCTAAGGTGTGTGTTCGGACCTGTAATAGGGAGGCTGAATTTATTTCTTAATAATTCCTTAGATAAAATGTAAGCAGGTACATGAATAAAGGAATTACCTATATGATCGTGAAGTGTAGCCGCGCTTCAAAAGGCTTGGGACTTGGCTTTTATACGATCATGAATGGGATTAGGACACACGGCTTTATAATTGTGTCAAGTTTGTATTCTAGTTGAGAATAGAAACTTGTATGTATTTTATCTTCATATATTCAAATGGGTTGAAGGGTTCAATCCAAAGGACACTCCGATTCTCGAATATTTGGAATGCGTAAAATACTATGATGAAAATTCAATCGTATCGACATTTTCATTTATGTACAAGTTTTGGTTTGAAAACTTTGTTATGTCATTTCATGGGTTACACTAAAATGGGGGAGGATTGTTGGTGATGTTAGTGTCACCGTCCGTTTTGTGTAATTGGAAATGACATGAGTGCCAATGAGGATTAGAACCATGTTCCAATACAAGCTAGGAGGTGTGGAGTGCGCACTTGTATATAAGAATGAATTCTATTCCAAAGTGTCTACGGCAGTGGAACTCGAGGTAGAACACTCACTAGACCAACTCTGTGGTTCTAGACCGAGGTCTAGAGCGGTTGGGCAGTTTCGTGCAGTTTTTCAAAAACTACCGTGGTTATTCTCAAACGTGTTGCAACTGCCTGGGACGTGTAATATGGATATATATCACCATATTTCGTACAGAAAAGGAAGAGGGAAGATATACAACACATCTTTATCACTTTTGGCATTCAAATTAAGAGAGCAATCCATATACTCACTAGTTTGGCTCTAGTTCTTGTGCCTAAGTTCTAGAGTGTCCTTAATGATTATCCTATATTGAATTTCTTGTAACTCAGGCATAGGGGAGAAATATCAATTCGGAAAGTGAACATACACGATCCTTAAGCAATCCAAGTACTCGATTATCACCCCTTATAGACACGTACCCCAACACATTATAAAATGTAGTCATATAAATGCACTGACCTGGACAAAAGGTTGGCTAAACAAATGAGGGTCATAGGACTGGCCAAAACCAACACTATCAGAGTCATTATAATTCATCATTCCATCTTCATAGCCACTTTGCTGCACAAATTAAATAGGAGTAGATTATTTGCTCATTCTGACACAAATGTAGATACATGACATAAATATATAAACTTGTCCATTATTATTACAACAACAACATTCAAGCCTTAGTCCCAAAAGATATTGGGGTCGGCTAACATGAATCGATACATGGTATCACCACCAAAAGGAAAAGAAAAGAAATAAAGATAAAAAAGATAAGCTATTATAAAAAGATAATATAAAAAGAGATGAATATACATAAAAACGATAAAATAAAAAGGATAAAAATAATGCTTATATATATAAGGATAAAAAACAAGGGAAAAAGATGTGGGAAAAAGATGATATGAGATCACTCCTCCACACGAATACCCGCCCTCCACTTAGGTCTCTCCAAAGTCATGCCCTCATCCAACCCCAGAAGAAGCATATCACTTCGAACTCCCCTAACCCACGTCTGTTTGGGTCTTCCTCTCCCTCTCTTCTCTGCCTCTTCTCCATACATCTTAACTCGTCTGACAGGTGCATCACTCGGTCTTCTACGCACATGACCAAACCACCGTAGGCGCGACTCCCGCATCTTGTCTTCAATAGGTGCTACTCCCACCCTTTGTCTGATTGTCTCATTCCTCACGCGATCCTTCCTAGTATGCTCACACATCTAACGCAGCATGCGCATCTCTGCCACACTCATCTTTTGAATGTGACATTGTTTCACCGTACAGTAATGCAGGCCTACTTGCCGTCCTATTAAATTTACCCTTCACTCTAATCGACATACCTCGATCGCATAGAAATCCTGATGCACTCTTCCATTTCATCCACCCTGTTCTAAATCTATGGGATACATCTCCATCTAACTCACCGTTCTTCTGAGTTATGGAGACCAAGTAATGGAACATATCGTTGACTGGTATCTCCTTACCATCCAGAGTAATTCCGCTATTACCATTGCTTCTACCTCCACCAAACTTGAACTCCATGTACTCTGTCTTGCTCCGACTTAGTTTGAAACCCTTATTCTCCAATGTTTGTCGTCATACTCCCAACTTTGCTTTATGACCTGATTGCGTCTCATCAATCAATACAATATCGTCGGCAAACATCATGCACCACGGAATATCGTCTTGAATTGACTTCGTAAATTCATCCATGACTATGTCAAATAAGAAAGGGCTCATAGCCGATCCTTGGTGTACTCGGATAGTAATAGGGAACTCTTCAATCCTTCATACACTAGTACGGACACTTGTAGTACAATCCTCATACATATCCATGACGATGCTGACATACTTGCGTGATATGCCTTTCCTAGTTAAGGCCCACCAAAGAACTTCTCGAGGTACCCTATCATATGCCTTTTCTAAGTCAATGAACACCAAATGCAGATCCTTATGAGCGCCTCTATACTACTCCATAAGTTGCTGAATAAGGTGGATGGCCTCGATTGTTGAGCGACCAGGCATAAAACCGAATTGATTCTCTGAAATCTTCACAGTTCTTTGAAGTCTTTGCTCAATCACTCGCTCTCAAAGTTTCATGGTGTGACTCATAAGCTTAATCCCTCGATAATTGGCACATTCTTATACATCACCTTTATTCTTAAATAAGGGGGTAAGAGTACTCTTCCTCCAACTCGTTGGCATCTTATTGTTTCTCCAAATCATGTTGAAGAAACTTGTTAACCACTCGACGCCTCTCTCTCCCAAACTTCTCCAAGCGTCAATCGGTATGCCATCTGGACCCACTGCTTTCCTCCGTCCCATCTTCCTCGGAGCTTCTTTAACTTCCATTGTTTGGATCCGTCTCCAAAATCACGATTTACCATACAATCTGGTATGGACAAATCACTGATATCTTGCGTTTTGTTCCCGTTGAATAGTGTATCAAAGTATGACCTCCACCTCTCTTTTATCTCTCCGTCATCCATTAATATCCTCTTATCGACATCCTTCACACACTTAACTTTTGCAATATCTTGAGTCCTGCGATCACGAGGACGAGCAAGTCTATAAATATCTAGTTCTCCTTCCTTAGAGTCCAACTTTTCATACAACTCATTGTTCACTTTCCCTCGTGCTTCCCTTACAGCTTTCTTTGCTTGTCTTTTAGCCTCTTTGTATGCTTCTATGTTCTCATCACTCCAACTTATCCCAACTTTTTGTAGCAATCTCTTTTGTTCCTTATGGCTTGTTTCACCTCATCATTCCACCAAGACATGTCCTTTTTAGGTGGCAGACATCCTTTAGATTCTCCAAGTACCTTTTTGCCACTTTGTTAATGGTCAACTCCATTGATAACCACACATCATGCACATGTGTTTCATTATCAATATGCCATACATCTTCACCGACCATTTTGTGTGTAAATCTTTGTTGAAGATCTCCTTCAAGCCTCCACCACTTTATCTTTGGCTCCACTTGTTATTTAACTTGTCTTCTATGATCCTTACGTCGAAAGTCGAGCACAAGCATCCTATGCTGAGTGACAACACTCTCACCTGGAATAACCTTACAATTAGTGTAACTAGTTCTCCAAGTGGTCCGTACTAAGAACTTAGAAGTAGTTAATTTGGGTACAAGGTGGGAGTCTCTTTTCTAGGTTACACTTTTATAGGTTACAAGGTGGGAGTCTCTTTTCTTAAACCAAGTGTTCATTATAGCCAACTCATATGTCAAGGCAAAATCCAAAATGTTCTTTCCCGCCTCATTCCTAATGCCAAAACCATGTCCGCCATGATTACTCTCAAAGCCATCACAACTCGAGCCCACATGCCCGTTGAGGTCACCTCCTATGATCAACTTCTCTCCTCTTGATACTCGTCGCACCACGTCTTCAAGATCTTCCCAGAATTGTTGGGTTGTAGATGCATCCAATCCCACTTGTGATGCATAGGCACTTAATTCAATCCCACTTGTTGTCCAATATTATTATGATTAAATAAATCATACGATAGTATTATTCTACCTCATCTTATTTTGAAATTAACTTCTTTGTACATAAGCAATTTTTAACTATACATAGCATCTTATTCCTTTCGGACTTTCGGTACATGATAACATTTTGCCGCATGTTTTTTAGTTCTCGTATGATATCAAAGCACACACTATTTTCAAAAAAGATATCAAGAGGAGGTTTTCTTAATTATATACTACATACAAAACTAAGACTACAACTGTTATATGTATATAATATAGAACTCATTTGATAACACTCAAATTGGTTAAATTGGTTGATTCAGCTGAAATTTATGAAGTTCTGGCTGAAGTGACTAGATTAATTGATTTCGCTGATTTATAAAAAAAAATATTTAAAATAGTTTTTATTAACAAAATAAAGAAAAATTAATATGAAAATTAGTTAAAATGATCTTCTACCATATCTTCAGCCAATATTGCCAGAAAAGTAACTCCAACCTTGCTTTTTCTTATTATTATAATTCACGAGCACGAAATCAAAAGTTACGTGTTTTGTGAAAAAATTAGCTTATAATCCTGATAAGCCAAAAAATAGGGTCACCAAACGGGCTCAGTCACTAATATATAAAATTGAATATAATCATGTCATTATTGCAAGTATTATGGACACTGTAAAAGCCACATTTTTATTAGTGAGGTTTGCAATTTTAGTCATAATTTCAGTTGCACAATTTATTAGTTATCTATTATTACTAGCTTGAAGGGTTGATGTTGTACCTAATAAACATTTGAAGTTTAAGGATTATTTCACCTCGAAGTACACGATGAATTAATTCAACTTTTAGTTCTACGAGTTTTATGTCAATTCCATATTTTGTCTGTGTCTTTCATTTTCTCCACATTTGATACTTGACTAATGATGTTTAACCATTTGTGGTTCATTTCCGGTGATTTTCACCACCGAAAACATAGCCGCAAGGAATATATATGGGCAAAAACACAATAATCATGTATCAAAAGTGAACAAAGTGAAAGATGTAGACTAAATGTTGAATTGACCTAAAACTCATAGGATCCAAAGTGAAATTTATTCATACACGATCGAAAAATTAGGTCCCACATCAAAATTTCTACTTTCCTGTTAAAAAGTACTCCCTCCGTTTCTGAAACAAGTTCCACTTTTCCTTTTCGGGCAGATTCAAAATTAAGTTCCACTTTCAAACATTTCCTCATTTGGCAAATTATCTAATTCAAAACAGTGTCAAACAGTGTCAAACAGTGTTCAAACAGTGTCAAACAGTGTTCAAACAGTGCCAAACAGTGCACTCTACAGTAAAGTCAAATTTCTTTTCTTAATATGTGTAAAGTCAAATGTGGAACTTGTTTGTGAATCGGAGCGAGTATTTAAATTGCCCCAAGCACATAGCGGTGGTTCCATGACACTGATAGTGTGGTGTACTTAAGTGTGATCCGGTTTAGCATAATAGACGACCATACATTGTTTTTGATAATACCTTATCAGTAGAAAGGTAGGGATAGGTTGGATTAGCCCCTGAAATGTCTTCTCCGATGGACAATGGCAGTACAGATCTGAAGGCCATCGGAGAAGCTGCCTGCGGCGGCACAGAGAATGGCATCCCAAAAGCAGAAAAGCCCATCGGAGAAGCTGCCTGCGGCGGCATAGAGAATGGCGTCCTCTCGTTCTCACCGAACTGTGACGCGGAGAACTGCTGCTGCGAATATGCGGCGTAGTCTCCCATGTTCTGAGTGGGTTCCACGTTTCCTGGAACATAAACGTCAGTGTTTTCGAAACATAACGAGTAATAATCACTATCTCCGGTGAAGGAAAGACCAGGACCGCTGTCGCAGGTTATTTCCGGCGTCATGTAGTATGATTCAGGGCTTCCGGTAACAGGGTAGTCTCTGTCTGTTGTCCAACCACGGTAGAACAATGACTCTTCCTGCTCCGACAAAGACACATCGTGAATATCATCACCGACGGCCGAGTAGAGTGACGGAGACTGGGAGAAAGAGGATGAGGCGGCGGCGGGCTTTTTTTGACTGCGAGTGAAAAGTTTTCCGAGTTTGGAAAATTTGCTGACCCTTTTGGATGCAAACTGCTTTTGAGTTCTTGATTGTTCTGGCGGCGCAGGAATTTTCGATATTTCTGCACATATTCATACCATAAGTCCAAAAGACCAAAATGCTCTTTGATTAATGCATGATTCAAGAACAGTTGGACTTGGGATACACACTTTTTGTGTACACACGTTTTACACATGTCTGTGTAAAGTTTTTTTTATGTTTGTACAGACATAACGTATTTTTAAAATACGTTATGTCTGTACAGACATAAAAAAAAACTTACACAGACATGTGTAAAAAGTGTGTACACAAAAAGCGTGTAACTTTAGAATTTTTCTTCATGAATTTCTCATTGATTTTCAAATATACCGAGTATGAGTCAATTTTATAATAGAAATTACACTAAATAGGATAAAAACATTGAGTTGAAGTATGGATGATAAAATGTACAAGTAGAACCATATATATTTTATTTTCGAAAATGACTTATTTGATTATATTAAAAATATTAGAATTCCCCTATCATGAGTGAATAGATCCTATTTTATGAAGCCGTCTAGATAGAGAAGCTCTCTAGGATTTAGTCGGCGATTTCCCAATCGCTCGAGGATTCGTGTACACGGCGAGGAATAGACGACGAATCTTCATTGAAGTTGTAGTGTTCTCGCGCATGACAGGTTGCAGAGCTTTGGTGTTGATGATCTTTAGTCGTCTTTCTTTCGACATTTTGGCTTGAGAAGAGTTTCGGCAGATTGGCCCAAGAGGGACGTGTCCTCGGAGTCGAATGGGAAGGAATAGCAAAATCTGTGTTGTCCAGGACAAATGGTGAGGAAGAGGATGAAGTATTAGCGATTCTCCCCCCTCTTGAGCTGCCGCCATGGATGGAGGATTCAGAAGAAGTAGATGCAAAAGAGATCCAACGGTTAAAGTTTTACTTTTTTTGCTTATTTCTTTTCAGACTGAATTTGCTTGTTGTTTGTGTCATTATTTCATCGTACAATAAGGGGGAAGGGTATGTGTGTTGGTTTTGTGTAGCGGGTAGAATTTTGGTTGGAGGCAATCAGGCTGATTCAGCCGCTAATAGTCTCTATGCTCTCACTGTTTCAGCGACTAGTCTCGCTCTTTTCGGGGCGAGCTATTCTATATCTGATCATGATGTGGGAGGGCTATTCAGCTTTGGTATTGTTTGGAGAGAGGGAGATTTAGGTCTTGAGACATGGTTGTTACTCTTATTTGGTTGATTTAATATAAGCTTGTTTCCTTCAAAAAAAAGATCCTATTTTACGAAGAAAATTTTGGTAGTTCTATATGTGCACTTTGCTTATGTTTTAGTCTTATATAAGGAATTTTCTCCAATTATATATGGACTTATATATTGGCACATTCTATTGATGCCACTTAGCACATTTTTTGGTGATAGTCCTATACACTTTGTTTATGTTTTAGTCTTATATAAGGAATTTTCTCCAATTATGGGGGTGTTTGGAACTTATTTTGATTCTACTTCTTTTTTAAAGCAGAAGCAAAATCAGAATCAGTTTTCAGAAGCTGGTCACCCCCAGCTTTTAAAAAAAACTTATTCTAGGAGTAAATTAGAGCACCAGAATCACATCTGCACTTTCACCCAAACACCCCAACTTCTGTTTCTGCTCCCTGAATCAAAAGCAGTTTTAAGAATCAAATCCAAACACCCCTATATATGGACTTATATATTGGCACACTCCATAAATGAGTCAAATATCGGTTGTACAATTATATGCTCCCCTTTTACCTCCCGTAATCATCGAAACTGAGTAAGGTTATTTGTTGTTATTCTATTTATTTATATTAAAGTTATTCTACTTAATTTTGTATTCTAATTTGAAATTTGAAATAATTTGAGTTACATATTTTTAGACTAGAATACTCTCTCTCTCTAGAATGGTTGTTGTGTTCTATTCTTTTAAGGGAAAATTCTCGGAATAAGATTAATTTGAAAATTCCAAAATGGTATTGCTATATTTTTATTGCCTAAATAGAAACAATTACTGTCCAATTTGGAAAATAGTGTCATGTTTTGAGTCTGGTATTGTCAAAAAATGACAGAAATTAATCTTATTTAGGGAATAAAAACATGATAATCCTATTTTGGAATTGACAAACATATTTACTCCAATTTAGGGTAATAAAAAAAACATGACAGTAACAAACATGTTTTGCTTGGCCTATTTTAGATTTTTCAATATAATTACTAATAGAGAGTTTTCAAACATATTACTACAACAAAATTTATTTACAAAAATATGACTAAAGTTAGAATGGTAACATAAGTGTAAATACAGAATATACATTTCTACAATTAAAGTTACCATTCAAGTAATTGACTTAAACATAACAATGTTCCCTAAATAGGAATTAATCTCTTATTATCCCTAAAAAGGAATGAACATTAAATTTCTACCTCAAATACCCCTAATCTAATTAATTAAATACCCCCAATTCCCTTGGGTCTCCGGGGTGGTCCGCTTGTGGCAGGGCAGTCCGGTGGTGGTGGTGCCAAACGGAGACGATGGTGGAGCTCCGACGACCGACGGCGGCAAACGAATTTGGGCAAAAAAATCTGGATTTTTTTAGCCCAGTTAAAGCTCTGGCGGCGGCGGCAGCCGAAGGACGGTGTCCAGAATCAAGGCAGATGCCGCCAGTAGCCAGAGTCCGGCGGAGGCAGTGGCGGCAGTGGCTGGTGGTGGCAGGGGATTTTTTGTCCAATCACAAAAAACACACCTATTTTGGCAATTTTAAAACCACTAATCCTATTTGTGAACATCTCCTATGTTTTACTCATATTTAAGTAATTAATTAATTTTTACTATTATAGTCACTACACTTAAAATGTTACATATTTTGAGTAATCTTTATTTTATTCATAAAAATGTAAATATTTTTTACTATTATATATGATATTTTACTAAAAAGTTTAAATAGATCATTTGGACTGTTGTATCTAGGAGTGTTATATATTTTTTATAAAATTCTGGTCTGTGTATAATGGTTAGAAATAATGGCATAAAAATTACATGAAGCAAGGTAGACTAGCGAGACTTTTAGGTATTAAAAAATCTCCCAATGCATACCGTCTATGGGCCAAGTCAATTGTCCATGTGACTTGAGTGGATGTGGTAATCTGCTTTTCTAGATGAATTTTGTCCTACTCAGCAAGTTTTCCAGACTTTCTACACTTAGACTGGGTTCAATATATTCATGGTGTTATACGTTACGAAGTATAGAAAATTGGACTGGGCTGAGTTTAGAAAATTATACGAAGTATAATGATAATAATAAAATGAATAAATTCATACCATTTCTTTATCTTAAAATTATGTGATGGATAGTGTACCCGGGGGTAGCTTATCCGAGGGGTTATTGCGGAGAATAACTAGAGAGAAGTCAGAGCACAAGTAAGTAAGAGAGAGAGTGTATTCAGTATGAATGCCGTGGTTACAAATGGGGAAATGGGGTGCTATTTATAGTAGCAATAAATGCCGGACAGGGACACGTGTCAAGTGCCCATTGGCCGAGGGGTCACCTCAACTGGTTGGCGTTGGCAGCCGCATGTGGCCGCATTTAATGCGGCTGTTGGATGGGACGTCTGTACAGGGTACGGCGATCTGTACGCATGTGAGGCGGATATCATGTCGGGAGAGGTGCCTTCGGCTATAGAGCAGCAGCCGAGGGCTCCTCAAACCGATGACACCCTGGTGCCGAGGGCTCCTGGTGCCGAGGGCTATTGTTTTTGCCGTTTTCTCCCAGTTTCTTAGTTTGCTTGAGAACCCCGTTCTGTGAGAGTTTAGAGCCTTCGGCCAGGGGGCCGAAGGCACCCCTGGCGCGTAGTGCGGGCTGCTTGGTACTCTGGGCGCTGTGATTTGGGCCTGTTGGGCCTTCTGGGCCTGTTGGACCTTTACTGGAGTAGTGGGAGTCTGTGGGCCAGGGGTTCCCGGGCCATATACTCCATCATTATGTTTTTAGTGCATGATTAAAGTAATGTGATCAAAATATTTGTATTTAGATCATTTGTTGTTGAGAAAATTCAACGGCCTAATCAAGGAGTGGAATTAGGTGTTCTAGAAATGTAATATCTGATGCCTAATTGCATTTCTGGACAGAGAACCTTGATAAAAAAAAGTTTAGAAATTTTTTTGCTTCATCACAACCGAATAACCGATCATCTAATGTTTTCATCTACAAAACAAAGGGTACTTCTAAGTTTAATAGTTCTAATTTTACAACTTTAATAATGTAATTTTAATACATACTACCTTTGTTCTTAAATAAATGCAACATATTAATGAATGCACTATTCACATGTTATACTTTGACTATGTTTTATTTATTAACGTATTTAATAATTTCTTTTCTTTAAAAATATTGTCAAATTTGTTACAATGTAAATTTTCAAAATCTGATTTTTAAAATTTTTTACTAATAGAGAATTATACTCCCTCCGTTCTCTAATACTTGACCCTCTTTCCATTTTGGGATGTTCTCTATTAGTTGTCTCCCTTTCCACTTTGGGTACATTTTTTCAATAAATATACTTATTTACCCTCATTCTCTTTCCTACTTTTTCATTCTCTTTCCTACTTTTACCTTTACACACAACCCACTACACCGTTTATCTTACCCCTATTAATTCCTTCTTAAATCTTGTGTCAAAGGCTATACTCCCATCTATTAGAGAACGGAGTGAGTATATATTAATGGTCAAAGTTGTGCATCGTCAAACGTGAAAAGTGGACTGTTGCATTTATTTAAGTATGGAGGTAGTATTTAAATAATTATGATTTGTTACTATTTCTATTTACATTTGCAGTTTCTTATTTAGACTTGGCTTTGCAAAGTGTCTAAAAAAAATTGCCACCTCACCGAGAGAAAACGTAAGACTGGCTGCATTGGAAGCAAAAACAAATCGAGAGTGTCTAAATTATTGACGTGGCGCACTATCCCCACACTAGACATTACCGCATTGCGATTGCTCTTATAGTTTGAGTAGACAAAAATACGAGCACTTTTGCTCTTTCCAAAAACATGACTTAGTCATCTTGGTCTTCTCCCTCAGTTCTCTCACGCTCGCAGCTCCAGGGGCTGAGGAGTGATAGAACCTTCTCCTTCGCACGGCCATGGCGCCTTCTCTCTGCTCGTATGATAGGAAGAATTATATTTGGATAGTCAATATTCTAGCATTAAAACTAATACTCCCTCTATCCCGCAAAATAGTTCTCAGTTTCCTTTTTGTGTCGTCCCAAAAAATTGTTCTCATTTCCCTTATTGGAAAGTTATGTGTGGCTACCATTCATTTACTTTTTTCTTACTCAACCACAATCATATACTTCCACTTTATTTTCACTTTCTTAAACTTCGATCCAAATCCTTGTGGAAACTATTTTATGGGACGGAGGGAGTAGACAAAATCATGTGCAATATTTATGCTTCCTTATTTAGCTTGTAAAGGTAGAAGCACATTAGCATATATATGCTTCAGTTCTAATCAAAAGGGATGACCAAGAATAATATACGTATTATATTCACTCCTTTATTAGTTTATTTCATGGTATCGGAGCAACCATCATAGGCGGTGTCGGAAACTGTCCTCATGAACGGAGAAGACAAAGAACCGTTCGGCCAAATTAGGTCGCGACTTCTCACGCATACCCCTCTTCCTTCTCCGAACAAGGCTTTTCAGCAAGTCAACCAAGAGCGAGTGCGTGGGATGATTCTAAATCGAGAGGGCAGAACTGATGTACTGGGATTCACTGTTCAAACGGAAGGAAGAAACCGAATTAAACAAGGGAAATCGGGCAAACCTGGAGTTGTGTGCACTCACTGCAATCTCCCCGAACAGGACGCCGTCAACTGCTTCGAAATCGTAGGCTGTACATAGTGGTGGGGACACAGACCTCGAATTTGCCAGAAGGGCAGCGCACATGGCAAAGATTCCATCGGCAACGAATGTGGTGGAGCTGCGGCAAGCGAGCGTGGTTGTGGTGGCTTTTGAGCTCACGCAGCGGCGATCGAGGGAAATAAATCGTCTGGGCGCTTCGATAGCTCTGGGGACGCGAATGGCTTTGGGTATAATCAAATACTATCTGGCTTCTCATATGAAGAGTGCATGGCTCTATTAGCTGCTTTTGGTAAAACAAATACTACTCATTCCGATCGTATCTCGGGTGAGTTTGATATTTTTTCATGGATTATCGATACCGGAGCGTTGAATCATGTGACAGGAAATATTTCTTCTTTAAGTGATGTCACTGAAACTAGTCCTCTCTGTTGGGTTCCCCGATGGACAGAAAATGAAGGCTACCAAATAGGGATCGGTTTATTTATCCGATAGTTTATGTTTGACTAATGTGTTATTTGTTCCAAAATTGCACTGTAGTCTCATTTCAGTCTCCCAAATTACTGAGGAAAATAATTGTTTCGATCAATTTACATCTGACTTGTGTGCTATACAGGACCGGCACTCGAGGAGGCTGATTGAGGCGGGTGAAAGGCAGAATGGACTTTACTATTTTCAGCGCATCCCTGAGGCTTATATTTTTTTGGAGTGCATAAAGAGAGAAAATTTGGATAAGTGGCATCGCGTTGGGCCATCCGTCAGACACAATAATGTCATGGTTACCTGGTGTGAGTGGGTCCAAATAGATTATTTCTCAACCTTGTGACATCTATTTTCAAGCTAAACAGGCTAGAGATTCCTTTCCTCTTAGTATATGTAATTCCACACATTAATTTGACCTTATACATTGTGATCAGTGGGGACCATATAACACGCCTACTTCTTGTGGTGTTAAAAGTTTTTTGACCATAGTTGAGGAGTTTTCTAGAGCAGTTTGGGTGTATCTTCTGGTTGATAAAACTGGGTTGTTTACTATGTTTATGTCATTTTGTGCTATGGTGGAACGCCAATTTTCCCAAAAAATTAAAGTTGTCCGTAGTGACAATGGCATAGAATTTAATTGTGTACGAGAATTGTTCGATGTATCTGGAATCATTTTTTAAACTTCATGTGTGGCCACTCCGCAACAAAATGGACGAATTGAACGCAAGCACCGACACATCCTGAATGTTGCATGTGCACTGCGTTTTCAAGCGCATCTTCCTATTCAATTTTGGGGAGAATGCGTGCTCACCGCGTCACATCTCATAAATGGCTCAAAGCCTTGTTGATCAATCTTGGTATTCATCATCGCAAGGCCGTTCCTTTTTCTGTGACAGTCGGTCTGCTTTACATATTGCTTGAAACCCAGTTTTTCATGAACGTAACAAGCATATTGAAGTAGACTGTCAGGTGATGTTATTAAAGATGGACTTATCTCTCCCAATTATGTTCCTACTACTGTCCAACTTGCAAATATTTTTATTAAAGCTCTTGGGAAGACTTAGTTTCATTACCTTCTGCGCAAGTTGGGCATTTTGAACCCTCATGCTCCGACTTGAGGGGGGCTATTATGGGAAGAATTATATTTGGATAATCAATATTCTAGCATTAATACTAATAGACAAAATCATGTGCAATATTTGTGCTTCCTTATTTAGCTTGTAAAGGTAGAAGCACATTACCATATATATATGTTACGGTTGTAATTAAAAGGGGTGACTAAGAATAATATCAAGATTATGTTCACTCCTTTATTAGTTTATTTCATCTAGTCTGCCTCTTTGAGCTCACCTTTCCTCTTTCTCACCTTTCTTCTCTGCTGTAGAGATGCAATCGAGCAAATGTTCCCCTGCCAGATCCGCAATCCACCATCAACTCCCAAATCTCCCATCCGTCATCTGATCAACCTTCGCCTACACCCGTCGAAGTACGTAACAACCTCCGTCGCCTCCACCCCAAGCCCTCTCAATCGCAACGCCATACCAACTACTCTTCTTTTTCTTCCCTTTCTGTATGGCTTCAGGGATGGCAAAGGGAGGGAGTCCAATCATGAGGGTGAATCTATGGGGGCGAGCGTCAATGATGAATATGTTAGGTCAGGGTTTAAAAAGGGTGCCTCAGTGAAGGATTGGGGGGGTATCACGATGGTTTAGGATAGGATCTAGGTCAAGGGAAGGATGACCTGGGGAAGGGCTAGGGGCAGGGGGAGGGAGGTTTGGGGCCGAGGCCGAGGATGGTAGGCTCAGAGTTGTCAATGGTGGCGGTAAACCAGGTGGGCTAGATGGCGGCATCCGAAGTGTTGCGACGGCAATAAACCAGGTGGGCCAGATGGCGGAGGCTGGAGTGTTGCGGCGGCACCGGAAAAAGTTGTCAGAAAATTCTCCGGCTTCATAGTGACACATGTACGACGACAGTTACATTCTAAAGTGACATGAAAACTGATAGTGACACGAAAACCGATAATGACATTCGAAAGTGACAAAAATGTTGCATGTCGGTGACATGATGCTTTTCCAAATATATGACCTTAGTCACATTTTTATCCTTTCGTAGAAATGATCACAGTTTCAGGAATTGCCTTTAAATTAGTAATATTCAAGTTAAAACCCCTAATGGTTATTCTGTTATTTTATGATAATCAAGTTTCAGTTGTTCTCTCAATGTGTACGTGATAAAAAAGTTACAAAACTCAAGTCTAACATATATAAATAAATTATATCTTTTACATATAGTTAGATTAATTTATCACATAAATTACTAAAGATGTTTTCTTTTGGACTGAAATATGTTGGTTTGGTCCGAACTGGTCGGGTTCGGACTGATCTGGTCTAGTCTGCTAAATGTCTGGTCTCTATGTATTTTATAATTGTTCCAGTCTAGTCTAGTCTGATCTGGTGTGTGACAAAAACAATCCAAAAGAAAGCATTCTAACCGTCTAACAAATTAAAGTTCAAGCTAAATAGTCGATGTCGTATTCATATTTACTTTTATTAAAATATAAGAAGTTTTATAAATATGCATATAAACATATTTCTTCTATAATAATTTAGTACTTCATACCTCATATGTTCAAAACTTTAAATTATGAGTATTGAGAAACTCATTAAGCTAAGGCTCAATAAAAAGTAAAACATTACGAAGTTTTAGTCATGAACAGCGTGGTTAATAATCATAAGTAATTGGAAATCAACCTGCAAATGACTTGCAACATTCTCCCTAGTTAATCCCGGCACATCCATGGCCTTCAAAATATTATTGGGTACTGCATCTGCACGAAAGTGTAAGATAATTTTGTTTTAGGTACATTAGTTAAACTAAAAGAAAAATAATTCATACAAGTTGCCAATATTATACTATCTCTATTCCATAAAACTACTTCCTATTAGCTTATTTTTGTCAATTATGATCAAGTGTAACCACTCATAATTTTCAAATACACAATTACTTTAATATGATAATTAAATGAACATGTTCTTTATTAATAATACTTTTATAATGTACAGAAAAATCATAAATGTACACAAATTTAGCACTTCATCCCAATATATTTTGCCAACTTTTTTATTTAGTCTGTTTTTAAAATGTAGACATTATTTTCATGAAAGGTTTTTGTGAATAATGTTATTCCTCTTTACTCAACGCAAAGATAAGTAGCATTTACTCACAATGGAGATGTTCACAGTAGTGAGATTATTACCCAAAAAACACACCTATTTTGTGACTATTATTTACTCCTGTTTAAGTAATTAATTCTCATTATTATAGTAATTATTTTATTATTTTATGTGAAAATCAGAATATATAGCCATTTGGGTGTTTTCATTAAAAATTACTAATAAAAAAGTCATGGACAAAAATATTACTTAATGACTATTAGTGACTATACTTGTGTTTAAATTTACATCATTGTAAGTTATATGTAATTACTACGATGTAAATTTGAACACTATTATAGTCATTAATAGTTACTAATATTTTTGTCCATATTAGTTACTAATATTTTTGTCCATATTTTCAATAGTAATATTAATGGAATTTTTTCGAATAATTACAATTACAGAAATTTCTTAAATAGGAGTAAAACAATGTAAAATTCCTCAAATACGAGTTGCATTGTCTTCTTAACAAAATATACACTTCTATTTAGAATTTTCTTTATCTTTCATTCTTTTAATAGGATTAAACAAGTCTTATTTTATAAATTAAGCATACAATTTAAAACTGTGTCATTGTTTTGGTCAAATGACTTACTCTCAACTCCTACAGAGGTGATGGCATCCAAGAACTTGAAGTGAAGAACATCCGTCCACACCAACTTCTTCTTCCCCATCTTGGTTTCAAAAAAAGGTTCCGTCTGTTCAACGGGTTTCCGATAAGCTGCAAAATTTGTGGTACCAGCGGTGGCGGCAGGTGGAGGAGTCATTTCTACATGCAGCTCCATAGCACTGCACCTAACATAACCCTTCTTCTGAGCTATAAGAAACTTCCACAAATTTTTCAGGGCGTTCTCCGACACAGGTTTTTCGATGAACGAAATAGCTCCGTTCTGCATTCCTTGCCTCACAATGCCCTCTTGTGTATCAATGGACATCACTGCATTTGCTCGGGCATCATAGAATGGTCAATTCCGCGTGCGCACACACACACTCACACACACATATATATACATATATATATAATGAGAGAGAGAGAGAGTAGTATTCCTATCCGGCATAGTTAGTTAAATACGATACGGAAATTAAACGAGGTTTAATACGTACGCGTTTTATTCGGTAACATGAATGAAAAAACGTTCAAAAATTCGTTGAAAAAAAGTTGACTTTTAAAAACATGTAAATACGTATACGTGTATAATTCGATATCTGTTACAAAAATTCGTACAAAAAATACGGAGTATTATTTCGAACATTTAAATTATATACTTCACAAAATAACATATACAGTAAAAAGAAATAACATTATACACATTTTCATGTAGCAAATCTCATTACTACATAAAAGAATTATTCATAAATGCAAAAGTTGATGACAAAAATAAAAATAGTAATTAAGTCCAAGACATAATTTTGCAAAATAATGTATAAGGCATAGTAACAATAGAATGAGACTAACTTAAAATCATTATCCTTATATGATTCTCAAATAACACTCAAGTTAAACTCGTCATTTTCATCACGATGACGGATGACATATGAGAAAAGTTTTGCAATTACTACGCTTATTATTGTTTATGTGTAAAAGGTTATACTAAAAACATAAGGTTTAGAAAAAAACCTTAATTTTGATATGCTTGTTTGAAAAAACATCAAAAATCTAGTAGTATTTTAAGTTTTAGTCTTTTGAGATGCTAGCTTTAGCCATCATACAATTAATTTTAGTATTTAATAATAGTATATTTTGTATTGTAACAATACAAAAACACGGGGCCAGGGAGGAGGTTTTCCTTTTTTCTTTTAAGATATTGTTGATCTCCTATGCATTTAATGTATTCATTCAATTGATCAATTCATGTTTCTATTTTTTGTAAAATACGGGAAAAATACGTTTTTATACGGGAAGTAGGAGTTTTTCCTTTTTAAACGGACTGATATTATTTTTCATTTTAAACGTGTTTTTTAACTCAAAAAAAAGGTACGTGTTTAAAACGCGTTTAAAACGCAAAAAAAGCTAACTAGACTATCCGGCCAGGTCGGACAGGAGGGTGGTCCGGCCACCTCAATTTGAGGTGGTTCCCGATAGTATTTTTTGATGAAATTTGTGTGTATGTTCCTCATCAAGTCTAGTTCATTCATACTAAATTTTTTGCTCGTCAAATGATTTTTTCATGATAACTGCTCCGGAATATACATATAAAACGCAGTTAACTTTCAAAAATCATTTGACGACCTTCCCGATTGAATTTTTTGCTCAAAATTGGTATGGATGAACTAGACTTGAATTGATAAGGAAAATACACAAAAAAAATATCAGCAAAAAATACCGCCGGGAACCACCTCAAATTGAGGTGGCCGGACGAGCTCCTGTCCGGCCTGGCCGGACAGGAATAACTGTGTGTGTGTATATATATGTGTTTGTGTGTGTATAACAGTAGCTAAAGTTCATATTTTACACTTAAGTGACTATCAGACTATACTATAGTAACTAGTATTCATATTTTGTAAACAAGTTTCATTTCGGTAATATTTTTGGAAAACCTCAAATATGAATTAGTGAACATAGAATGATAAGAGTGAGCAACAATTCTTCAATATTTAGTGAACTTAGAAGAAAAGTTGATGCTCATATTAAAAAAAAGTGATGTCTTGTAGTCCTGTTTATGAAATATTTCCCACCAAAGTTTTGTCACCAAAGTTTGTCACCAAAGTAATTCTTCGAACATGACTCCTATTTTGTCACCAAAGTTTTTATGTCGATAGTGCAACAGAAAAACTTATTAATAGTGCAACACCCTCAAAAAAAGTGAACGGTCTGCAGTTTTCACTGAAGGAATGACTTGTATTTGATCCGCACCATATATATAAACATAATCTACTTATCTGCATGTACACAGAGAAATTAAACTGAGAGGCATGGGCAAGCACACATATACGTACACCTCATCTATTTAATTTTAATTCTCGATGTTGATCATTTGCCCCGTTTAGGAACGTGTTTGTAGATGTGCGAAATATACTTGTCGTGTGTTTATCATAGCTTAATGAAACATTATTAATTTATCTTAAAATTATATATGACTCGTTGACTCATAAATCAAAAGGTTTTTAATTACTTTTCAATATTAAAGCTCAATTTGTCATACCCCTGTTTGTGAACCATGTATTAATTTCATTTAATTGGGTATATTTATTATGTATGTATAATGTATGAGTATAATGAATAATATAATGAACTCACAAACTATGGGAAGAGCCTGAAATTCATGGGCAATCATGAGTTGCAATTCAAAGCCATTGATATCAGGCATGTGGACGTCCGAAATAACAACATCAAATGCAAAGCTGCCCCTCGCTCGTAGGGCACCCAAAGCATCACATGGGTTTTGCTCTGCCACGACTGCATTACAAAATACCATAATTCATCATTAAATAAATACAGGTAAATTATAATTAATGTCTCAAATATGATATGATTGCAATTTGCAAATGTAGTTAGATTATGAAATAGAGTCATTCGTTCGATCATATATAATCGCTAGGAATAAATTGGACGACTCACAAGTCTAAACAAATTTAGTTTTAATGAAATTGTAAAATTAAAGGAGTTACAAATTCATCTTTTATTGGGTGGTGACAAGTACTAAGCTATCTCATCTCAATCACGTATAAAGCCACAAAGGTACAAATTAATATATAAATGTTTTATATTACTCATGATATTAGATTGACGTTTCCAAGAAGGACCATATGAAATTGGTCTGTTCCAACGAGCTACAATATTGATTTAGAGTGAGTTAGCAATTACCGAATTACATACATATTGATTTAGTTAAACCTCAATGATGAGCACATGAACTATATGAAATTGGTCTGTTCCAACGAGCTACAATATTATAAGAGCATATTAAGTTGTGTGACTTTTGTCAAGTAGATCTTTTAGATGGAATTTTAAATTTTAATAATAAGTACTATGTATTGTAAATTTCTAATTAATGTATACATTAAACACAGGCTTGGAAATATCACTAGGCCACAGTGTATACTATGTATAAGCTAAGTCTCGATACGCTTCATTTAGTTGATAGATTTATTTGCAGAAAGACAGATTAGTAAATTGTACAGAGTATATTGGATTAAATCCAATTAATAAAGTATAGAATTAACAAATTTTAAAGGCCTAAAAATCACTTCCATGTAACAAATCATTCTCAGTGTTATTCGGGGGTGGGGGGGGGGTCTCGTTAATTTTTTCACCGATTCATCATTGTCATCTTTTAGTAATCGTTATCATTTTCATAGATCATAGAGGCCCATCATGGTGTTATATCGGTTTGACTCCCAATACCATGTTAAAGCTTGGGGTTTCAGGTCAACCTCATAAGAATGAGTAGTCCAGGATCTTAATATAACACTTTATTACTTTATATTTTATTTGAGAAATACTTAACACCACGAAGAACTAACAATTTATAAAGGCTTAGAGTAATATCGAATGACACTTCTTCGAACAACTATTAATCTTTTTTTTACTTGCTGCATTAGGCTTTTCATATATATAGCTTAAAAATAAAATTATAGGTTTAGTGAATTCTTTATGAAAAAGTAGGAGATCAATAGGGAAAAAATCAGGAAAAAGAGGGGATTTTAAAAACTTGGATGTTCTTTATACAATTATTTTTTTCAAACAAAAGAAAGAATGGAAAGTAATTAAAAAACTGTGAGAAAAATTAATTGAAACAACTAAAACTAAATTTACAAAGTAATATTTGTAATTAATAATGTTTTTTTACACCTGTAATTATTAATGTGGGAATTGAAGATAAGACGGAAAATAAGAAATACACTTCAAACATCCAATGCGCAATTTTTAATTTATTTCAAATTTTGCAAAAATAAAAACATTCAGTTAATTCCATATATAGCAAAGATTTAACCAATAAGAAATTAAAAGAGACAAATTTAGAAACACTTTGTCGTTGATTTTCTCCCCTTTTGGATGCATGGTCAAAGCATTAATTTCAGTTTTCATTCCTCAAAAAAACTTTGTTTTTCTTTGTAACATAGGGCTCATCCTAAACCCACTTCATAGCCTCTGAGGAGCAGAGTTTAAGCATAAAATTGAAAGTATTCTAATCTAATTGTGCTTCAAATGAATGAATTAAAACTACCTTGAAACTTCAATTTCTTGAGCATAGCACTAACAATGACCAGACAGGTAGGATCATCATCAACAAGAAGCACTTTCAAGGTTTCGTAATTCTCCATTCTTAATTAACAACTCCTCTATTATATATATATATATATATATATATATATATATATATATATATATATATATATATATATATATATATATATATATATATATATATATATATTTACTCCAACAGTAGTAATTAACTATGCTTAAAAGATCAAAGGCTCTTAATTCAGTCTCCAGCTATATGTGGAAGACACTATATATAGAAGCTCCAAGGCATTATAGAAACTTACTGGGGGTGAAGGTGAGGCATGTGTACATAATATATGGGGTATGTGGTTAACTTTCTTAGGGTCCCATACGTTACACGCATAAACGGATGTTCTATTAGGATTTTGTTTGTCTAGTATTATTATATTACTATGGTTGAGTTTTGTTTTCCATAGGATGGAGTTATTTATATTTAGAAAATATAAGTAGTCATTTTCAAAATGCATATATAGTACTAGAACTATTTATATTTTTCCACTTTGGTACTAGTATTTAGTGAAACTAATCATTACGAGAAGTATATGTAAGTGATTCAACTGACAATACTATTCTCAGCTTACATGACGGCCGAAACCCCATGCATACAACCCAGTGTGCATTACTTTTATCCATTCACCAATGCACACTAGATTGTATACATGAAATTACGGCCCCTACATAGGATTTTTTTATTGGAATTATGAATATATATTATTGATTTATTTATTTAAGAAATTAAGAGTTAAGATACCAAAATGCAATAAACCAAGTGATTAAGGTACCACTAAGTTTAATTATGCATTTTATCATAAATGAGAATAAAACATAACACATCTATTACTCCAAATACGAGTTGAAAGGTATGAGTGAATTGTAGAAATCGGAGTTGTTTTTAATATGGAATAAAAAAATATAGTAATAAACTAATAACTATAAAATTAGTACTGTGTGCGTGAGGAAAATACATGTATTATTCGGAAAAGATATATTACTATTACGTAACTCTTTCACTGCTTTCCCGGACAGCCAAACAACATTTATTGTAATTGATACACTAAGACCGTCCATCTGCATGTCCATAAACTGAATCATTTCCTTCATTCAAAGGAGTTGATCATCAAGATTTACTTCAGATTTTTCTACGTTATTACACGCACCGATATATTTGGTTGATATCAAATGAGAACGTTCGTTCATCTAAAACGTGAGCTAAGACCTTTTATTATGATCATTAATAATTATCACAAACAAGGGCTATAAAAGTGACATGTAATTCTCTATACTTATAATCCCTATTCCCAAATACCTCTTTTTTTAGCCCCTATTCAAATTAACAAATGGACTCCCTTATAATTCTCTATACTTAAAATCTCTATACTTATCATAAACAAAGTCACTCATGTGAAATAAAAATGAAATCTATTAATTATGTATGATAATTATGCAAACCTATTAATTATGGAGTTGGAGTTGGAGTATAATTAATTATACTCCAATTAGTGGAGTATTTAAAAGAAAAGTACATATAATAATAATTATTCAAGGGCAATTATGTAAAAAAAATGCTGACACACGTGAGTAATAAACTTAGGAGATACTTTCGGTTACAACAAATTGCACCATTTCTTTGCAAATCTAGATCATTAAATTAGTTTTTATTTATATTTTGTCTATTATAATTGGTAGCCATGAACGAAACATTACTTGGTGCAGCAATTATAATTTAAAAATTCATTTTAAAATCATTGGAATAACGTGACATTAACATAATAAATATACTTTATTAATAATTCCATTATATAACAAAATAAATTTGAAGTGCATTATTGGTAAGTCCGTATTTCAACACGCATTTTTCGGTGTTGCAAAAATTGTCATGAATTTAGTTTTATTTCAAACTTATACTAGCACTAATCAAATTTCCAATTTAAATGAGACTAAAATGCAAATAATGCTGATTAGTTATTAAGATGCAGTTTTAGATGTCCAAAACTAAATTGGTAGTATTATTATTTCGCAGTATTTTGGCAGTATGCTGATTATTATTAAATGCACTTTTAAATTATAATTGCTGCGCAAAGTTATCCCTTGAATAGTTATTATTATATGTATTTTTTTAAATACTCCACTTATTGTCTATAATTATTAGGTTTCCATAATTAGCATCCATAATTAATAGATTTCATTTTTATTTCACATGAGTGACTTTGTTTATGATAAGTATAGAGATTTTATGTATAGAGAATTATAAGGGAGCCCATTTGTTAATTTGAATAGGGGCTAAAAAAAGAGATATTTGGGAATAGGGATTATAAGTATAGAGAATTACGTGTCACTTTTATAGCCCTTGTTTATGATAATTATTAATGATCATAATAAAAGGTCTTAGCTCACGTTTTAAATGAATGAACGTTCTCATTTGATATCAACCAAATATAATTAACGTAGAAAAATCTGAAGCAGATCTTGATATTCAACGCCTTTGAATGAAGGAAACGATTCGGTTTATGGACATGCAGATGGACAATCTTAGTGTATCAATTACAATAAATGTTGTTTGACTGTCCACAATAAGGATGCAATGAAAGAGTTACGTAATAGTAATATATCTTTTCCAAATAATACATGTATTTTCCTTACGCACACTATACTAATTTTATAGTTATTAGTTTATTACTATATTTTTTTATTCCATATTAAAAACTACTCCGATTTCTACAATTCACTCATACCTTTCTACTCGTTTTTGGAGTAATTTTTTAGATGTGTTATGTTTTATTCTCCTACTTGTGAAATGAGGTGTTACATATTTATTCTCTCCTATATACCCTTATTTGAATGAAAATAAAACGTGCACGTGTTAATTTAACCATCTATACGATAATCACTAAATGAAATGAGGTTCTATTGAAATCATTATTTAAATACAAATTTCCGTAAGCATTTAAAACTAGTATTTATATTTCACATACACATTAGAATACACCACCATCCCGCAAACAAAAATATATACACTACTTTAGTCTATATTAGGACTAATTATCTTTTGAGACTTTTATTGTTAAAGTTTTTCAAGGAAATTTACAATTTTAGTCATGTACTAATATTAGGTTGTGTTTACTATTCGGTCATGTAATTCATAAATCTTTACAACCTAATGACTTTTCTACCGGTAAAAACACTTTCCTGCAAGTACAATTTAATAAATCTTTCTAATAAGTTTGGCGCGTTGTAAATTTATTTTTTCTAATAATATGGGCATAGGGGGTGTAAAATTCAACTTTCTCTTGAAAATTACTTGGATATAATTCTCAAGAGGGTTTGAACCAAAGATCGACTGCACAAAGTCATCTTCAATCTATCTCACGCCGCAAAAAAAGTATGACCTTAGACAATGTTTCATACTACGTATTTTATACTCATCCGCTTCATTTTATAATACGAATCTTATTATCACTTTTGCAATTAATATTTGTTAACTTTGATTGTTAAATGTCAAAAGTTACTAGATTAAAATATAACATAAAATGCCATTGAAAAACTTATTTTAACATTACTTGTTTTATATAATAAATCTGTAACTATTAAAGAATTTTATATTCCGTAAACTTTAATAAAAACTTATATTTTTGCATTTTATAATACTTTTAGCCACCCCTTTATTTTCGTTCTGGTTCCGCCACTGGTTATATATAGAGATATATGTTCTAAAATTTAATTTGACACCACCTATATAAAATAGAATGATGGTCTGACACCACTCAAATATTTTATGTAGTTATATATTAACGTATGCTTTCTAATAATTAACATAACACCACCTTTATAAATGAAATGAGGGTCAGAATATAAGTATATATGAAATAATTAAATATTTATGACTAAAATAAAGGTTATTTAGAAAAAGTGGTGTTTTATGTGTAGTGACTATGACATTATATACCATAGTAACTTTTAGTGATACTTTTGTCATCATTTTTCATTTTCATTTACCCCAGTGCCGCAAAGGCTCCCACCTATGGTGGGGTAAGGGGGGGTCGAATGTACGCAATCTTACCCCTGTACGAAAGCACAGAGAGACTGTTTCCGGATGACCCATAGTGAAAATCCCGTCCAAAATTGCATGGACTGACTGCTGCTTCATAACAAAGAAGCGCAGACAGTTTAGTGAGCCATTTTGCTTTATTCCATCATAATCTCAAGCCAAAAAATAATGAATCTTTGGCTCCATTGCAAATGATGGAAACTTTTAGTGATACTTTTGTAAATAAGTTATTTCAGAAATACTTTTGAAAGGCAAATGTATACATAGTATATTTATGATACAAGCTATTTGTCACAACAAACCGACTATTGTACCTATAAAATTAAACATGATATGTGATGGTTTGAATTAAATTTTTGATTATTTGATTGATCGAATTTTAAACGGAAAGTGTCTTTGCATCATTTTTATTATATAGTTGAGTTGTTGGGATAATAGGATATGAAATAACTATTCAACCAGTATGTATTATTATTGGCAATAATTGATACTACCTTCATGGCTGATGCAACCGGTGATGATTGACACTAACATGGGGGTATGAGGAGGTGGTGAAGGTTATTAAGAAGAGTATTTTATGTGATTGATATGGAATTGATAATATAAGAATAAAGTAAGTAAACGTATAATTATCAATAAATTTATTTTTAATATTTGTCATAGAAGTAGTATATATTAATTATAAAAAGTGGACACCACTTAATTGAATCGATGGCTTCAAATATGTGCTTATGTCTACATAAATGAATTGTATATGGATGGTACAATTATAGACTCCGCTTTTATATTCTTTGTCAATAGAAAATACCTTAAATTGTAGTAACACAGTCCTCAAATGGTAATGTCATAGACTCATCCATCTTATTTTAGGAAGCTTTTGAAAGAAAGAAATATACTCAATTAGTTCTATTATTATAGAATTATATATATGTTTTACCTAATGAATCTGATATTTTTAGTAAAAAGCTTTACTCGGTCTATTTTAGATTTCTCATTAATATTACCTAATGAATCTGACATTTTTAGTAAAAAGTTTTAACGCATCATTAAGAGCTGATGTTTCATAGGAGTGTTAAATTTTTTTGACAAAATTATGGACTATGTATGATGGTTATTCTTTTATTTTATCTGAATCAAGTCTCACTTGTTCTCTCAATGTGTGTGTGATAAAGAAGTTACAATATTCAAATGTAGAATTAAATAATGGGTTTACAGGGTTTAATGCACCAAACCCCCGTGATATGGAAATTCGGCGCATTAGCCCCTTGTGATTTAAAAAATGTGTCAAACCCCCTTATGTTTTAATTAATTATGCGCAAAATCCCTTCTATGAACAAATTCAATTGTCAAATAAAAGAAAAATGATTAATATTTTTGTAGAGATTTTGACATACTTACTTGCATATTAAATCAGAATATTAAGAAAAGTGATTTCAAAATCATTAAATTTAGTTATAAAAGGGGTTCTGTGCATGATTAATTAAAACACAAGGGGGTTTGACGCATTTTTCAAATCACAGGGGGCTAATGCGTTGAATTTCTATATCACGTGGGGGTTTGGTGCATTAAACCTATAATTAGATTATATTATCACATGAATAACTAACCGTCAAACAATGTTTAAGCTAAATAATCGACAACTGAACCATGGATTGGACCTTCCGAGTATATACTATCAAATAGGATAATGAATAGAAAAACGGTCCACCCGATGAGACTTTTAAGTGTTAAAGGGACAATTGGAGATATAATGAACCAGAGATCTAACTAACCCAATCGAACATTGGTAATATTAAAAGTAATGTGAAGCCGATATACAATTGGGAACCCGGTCCATCTTTGTGGGCCGAGGTATATGGTCCACTGAGGAGTGGAAACATCATTAACAATATATGAGTTTATGGGTGTGACTCGTAAATTAGAACCATTCTCGGTGTAAACTTTTTTATGTACACATTTTGTATACACTTCTATTGTTCGGGGGGGAGGGGGCGGGGGGTCACAGACGAATTACATCTTTTTACACCAAGAGGGTGTACATCTTTTGTCACTTGATCAAGGGTGGATTTTTTTTAGTGTAGATAGGACCGTGTGATAAACAAATCTAGCTGATTGAACTCTTGAAGGATAACTTAAGAAATCAATGAAGTAAGGGATGAACTCGTGAGAGTATGAATTAGGGTGGTTTTAAATAAACTAAAATTTGTTGGTCTAGTCTGGTCTGAACTGGTCTTGTTTGATCTGGTTTGGTATGTAAATGTTTGGTGTCTGTGTATTTTAAAACTATGAAAATTTGGTCTAGTTTGAATTGGTCTGGTATGTTTAAGTCTAGTCTGATCTGGTCTGGGACCAAACACAGAACAAGTGAAAACATTTTTAAAAATAGGGGATAGGTACTAATATACCCTTTATGTGCTGATGTGTCCCTAAAGTTTAGAAAAGTGTAAATATATCCTTAAAGTTTATATTTAAGAGAAAATTATTGAATATATTGGGTTTAATTTAGACAATGAAAAATAAAAAAAAATTAAAAATACATTTTTTGTTCAATGCTTTTGTATTATTTTTATATCAAAGTTTAATATTATTAAGATAAAAGGAACCACTGAATATAAAATGATGCTTTAGTATTTTAATTTCTCAACACTTCTTAAATAATTTGGAGTAAAAACTATAATTAAACTACTATATAAAAAGGAAGCATTGAACACAAAATGGATTGTTTTTAATTTTTATTTTTCAATCTCCAAACTGAACATATTCATTGATTTATTTTTTATAGTTTTAAATATTTTTCTATTTATTCAAATCTATAGGTGTAAATTTACTCCTAAGTCCTAAATAAGGAGTACAAATTAGTTTAGGGGCATTTTTGTACTTTTCAAAACTTTAAGGACATATATGCAACTGGAGCTAAAGATCAAGAATATACATGCACCTTTAACCTTGTGTGACCGTGTGACAGTTTTACAAAGGAATTGAAAAACATTGACGTAAAGGCTATCTATTTTTATAGTGACTATAAAAATGATGAAATTATGTGATGAAGGTAATTTTACTCATTAGAAATCATTAATCAATAATATAAAGATTTGAGAATAGCACACAAGGTAGGTGGCGGAGGTTGTATGTTTGTGTTTTTGTCACATCATATGAAATACCATGAGTGATGGATGGTAATCCTAGGAGTAAATAACTACCGGAGATTTCCAATAATAATATTATTAAAATAAAACCCATGCATAAAATGTTAGCAAAGTTACTATAATTATTTTTTATATATGGTCATTGATCTATGTAAATTGAAAATGATCATAGTTACTAAAAGCTACTAAATCACTTTTTGTCCATCATTCTTAATCAATTTTAGTCATATAATAGAAATTACTTCAAAACTAATATGTATGATATATTCTTACGTAGTTTTTCATCAACTAATACCATATTACCTAGAAGGAAAAAATAGACTAGTACAAAAGTGTATATTGTAGCATTCATTTTGTAACATTGTAGAAATTGCTACAATATACTCCGTAATATTTATTGTATTATTATTGTACCAAGAAATGCTACAATAAAATGATAAATTGCTACAATACATTTATTGTAACACCAGTCGGATGCGGCATACTAAAAAGGCTACATTTGATATATTGTGACATTCTTTACACCTATTACAACATTTTGCATATGCTACAAAAACTATACTTTATTGTACTAGTTAGACCAAGGAGCCCGAACTTAATTATTAGATAACTTAACCATTTAAACTCACAAACTCGAGAAGTTTTGAGACTTAATTAATTATTCATTACACCTTTTGTTTATAATTTTAATTTTGCGGTAATTTTATTAACCTTAGTTATTGTGTAACCGGACCCTTGTCTAAACCTCTCCAGCTCCACATACAATGTGATCCTTTATTTTTAGTGTAAATTTTAATCATAATCATGATAAGGAGTATCTATTAATAATTTAATATAATCCAATTCGATCTATCAGTAATTGGAAATGAACCTGAAAAAATGACTTGCAACATTCTCCCTGGTTAATCCTGGCACATTCATGACTTTCAAAATATTCTTGGGTACCGCATCTGCATGAACGCGTAAGGAAATTTTGTTTTGAGTACATTAGTTAAACATAAAAAAAAGTACATAGTTCGTAGAGACTTGCCAATATTATACTACCTCCATCCATAAAACTTCCTCCTATTAGCTTATTTTTGTCAATAGTAATCAAGTTTAACCACTGATATTTTTCAAATACAAAATTATTTGAATATGATAATTAATGAACATGTTCTTTATTAAAAATACTTCCATAATGTACTACATATAACAATTATAAATTTCACCCAAATGTAGCACTTCCTTCATCCCAATATATTTTGCCAACTTTTTTATTCAACGTATTCATTTAAACTTTGACATTTTTTAAAGTAACAATTTTGTGATTAATGTTATTTCTCTACAAATTTCAATCACATAGCTGTTTATTGTTTTATGTGCAAATCAGAATTGGCATGTTATGTGGAACAGAGGAATAATTAAGATTACAAAACAAAATCTTAAATTGGAGTAAAACATTGTAAAATTCTTCAAATGCAAGCTACATTGTCTTCTTTACAAAATATATACTTCTATTTAAGAAACTTTTTAATCTTTTAATGGATTAAATAAGTCCTATTTTATGAATTAAACATACTAGTCCTATTTAAAACTGTTCATATTTTAGTCAAATGACTTACTCTGAATCCCTATAGAGGTGATGGCATCCAAGAACTTGAAGTGAAGAAGATCCGTCCACACCAGCTTCTTTTTCACTGTCTTGGTTTCAAAATAGAGATTCGTCGTGATGGTCGTCTTTTCCACGGGGTTCCGATCAGCTGCAAAATCTGTGGTGGCAGCAGTGGCGGCAGGTGGAGTAGGATGCCATTCTACATGCAGCCCCATAGCATTGCACCTAACATAACCCTTCTTTTGAGCTATAAGAAACTGCCACAAACATGTCAGGGCGTTTGGTGACAACGGTTTTTTGATGATTATAATAGCTCCGTTCTGCATTCCCTGCCTCACAATGCGCTCTTGGCTGTCAACGGACATCACTGCATTTTTTCGGGCATCATAGAATGTTAATTGCATCTACATATATGTATAACAGTACAAGGGTTCAGTATGCGTGAAGGGAGGGAGGGGGGGTCTTGCAGCAAGGATAGTGAAAAAATGAAATTAGTTTAACTAATAAGAGTAAATGATAGACACGTGGTGTTTACAGGAAGAATATTATTGTTGTTTGTGCTAAAATATGACTTATTGAATAGAAAATGATAACACTGAGTAACAATTCTTCAATATTTATTGAACGAGCCGGCTTTACCTTTGAAGAAAAGTTTATGCTCGTATTTAAAGAAAATTGATGTTTTATAGTCCCATTTATGGAATTTTCTCACCATGTTAAAAATTTCATATGTCCTATATACGAATAAAGGACTCTAAAAGTGCTAAATAGTAGTAATGTTTTAGATTCTCAACATAGAAGTTACAATTGTTAATTATTTTATCTATACTCGTATTTTTTGGATGATATTTGACATTGCACTATATTTTTAAAATCATTAATGTATGCACCCTAATTGACCATCAAATTCTCAAGATACAGTAATGTTTTTAAAAATATAATGTAATGTCCGACGACTGTTGTTGATAACTGACATGAAATTAAATTGTTCGCCTACTTTGATAGGTGAGAGGCCAATGGAGGTGTCTCTAAGGTGGGAATTGTACAATAAAGACATCTAGCTAGCCAACTTATCCCATTTTATACTCCTACGAAATTTGTATCTCATATTCTTGCACTTTTACATTGTTTTATTCATACCTTTTGAATTAACTATTAAAACTAAAGTATCGACATTAAATGACAGTACGTGAGTTGTCAAAAAAAAAATATTGGACATGATATATCAATGTGTTTGTAAATGTGTGAAATATATTTTATGTGTTATTATAGTTTAACGTTTGTTTTCCATCATTTGAAATGGAGCCAAAGATTCACTATTTTTGGCTTGAGAATATGATGGAATAAAGCAAAATGGCTCACTAAACTGTCTGCGCTTCTTTGTTATTAATCAGCAGTCAGTCCATGCAATTTTGGACGCGATTTTCACTATGGGTCATCCGGAAACAGTCTCTCTGTGCTTTGGGACAGGAGTAAGACTGCGTACATCCGACCCCCTTACCCCACCGTAGGTGGGAGCCTTTGTGGCACTAGGGTAAATGATGATGATTATAGTTTAGTTTGCCGGGTAGGTGGAGTTTTATTTGATGCGTAGATAATCTTTATTGTGTAGGATCATATCATTCTAAATAAAAAGAATCAAAACCAATGTTATGATGAAACAATCGAGAGAAAGTTTGACAAGTAAGATGGAAACGAGCTTGTATTGATGTGTGTAGGGTGTTGTTCCAATGAGAATAGTGCTTAACGTAAGAACACTCACATTAAACCCAATGCGATGCACAATGAAGGTCATCTGGTGCACTTTTAAACTTTTCTCAAATAAGTCAATATTAAATAATTGCAGTGGCATTTTTGTAAATACTATGTTTAATGCGAAAAAATGCAGTTGGCGAACCTAATTGTGCATCAAATTGGGGTAAATGTGGTGTTTTCACGTTCTCACATTAAACAGTGTTCTCACTTGGTCCTTTATGTGTGTGTACTTCAATGAACATTATTAATTTTTCTTAGAATTATGACTTGTCTACTAAAAAATCAATATGTTTTGATTACTTTTTAATATTAAAATTCAATTCTTCATACTCCCACTTTTTACCCTTGTTTTAATATAATTCAATTGGGTATTTGTTATGTATGTGTATGAATGAATAATGATCTCACAAGCTACGGGAAGATTCTGAAATTCATGGGGAATCATGTGTTGCAATTCAAAGCAATTGATATCAAGCATGTGGACATCTGAAATAACGAGATCAAATGCAAAGCTCCCTTTTGCTCGTAGGGTATCCAAAGCATTCTGTGGGTTTTGCGCTGTCAGAACTGCAAAACAAAATACCATAATTCATCACTAAATAATTACGAATCAATTATAATAATGTCTCAAATAGGATATGATTCCAAATGTAATTAGATTATGTCGGGAGTTACAAATTCAGCTTTTATGGGGTGGTAGTAAGTACTAAGCTATCTCATCCCAATCACATATAAAGCTATAAAGGTACAAATTAACATATAAATGCTTTTGATTGCTCATCTCACCCTTCAAAGATGGACGATCATATCTTAGTGTGAGTTAGCAATAACATCTTGATATAATTATGCATTTATGCCTCAATGATGAGCGCATGAAGTATATAATCGGTCTTATCCAACAAGCAACAATCTTTGTAAGAGCATATTAAGGTGTGTGACTTCTGTCAAATTGATCGATTCCGGCCTTAAGATGGAGTTTTAAATATTAATTAGAATTACTACATATTTTAAATTTCTCATTAATGTATACATTATCCATGGGCTTAATACATATCTATAGCTAGCCCACAAGTGTATACTATGTATAAACTAAGTTAAGATCCACTTCATTTAGTTGATATATTTATTTACAGAAAGACGGATTAGTAACTTGTATGTTGGATTTAAGTATTCCAATTAATATAGGATAGAAGAAATAGAATATTTTAAAGGTCTAAAAATAAAAATTGCTACCACAACAAAACATTCATGGGAAGAACTAACAAATTATAAAGGCCCAAGTCCTAAAGCAATCTGATCTCCAATGAAAGTTCTTCGAACAACTTTTACTCCATTTATTTTTACTTGCTGCAATAGGCTTTTCACACAGCAAAATAAATTATAGCTTTATTGAATACTATTTGAAAAGTAGGAGATCGACAAGGAAAAAAATCAAGAAAAATATAAGAATTTTAAAAATCGGATTGTTTTTTATACAATTATTTGTTGTAACAGAAGAAATAGTGGGAAGTAATTAAAAAAATGTGAAAAAAATAATTGGAACAAGTAAAACTAAATTTTTAAAGAGTGTGGTTGAGATTTAGCGGATAAGGGTTAGCGGATAGCAGATTATGTAGCAGGTTGTTAATAGTGAATTGATTCAGCGGGTTTAACTAGCAGAATAAGTTGTGAGGTTCTAAAAGATGTTTGATAATATAGTGTTGGGCCATAGCGATTAATAGGTAGTGCCCTATTTCAGGGGTTCCATCGCTGGGGTTGATCTATCATTTTATCAAACAACATTTTCACTTATTGAAAATGCTCCAAAGGGTTAAGCTGTTATTTTTCGGTGCAACGCCATATCCCCGCAAACACTCAACACTTTGTACGAGTAAGTTATAATGTCGTAATCGAAGATCAAATCAGACGGTAAATAAGAAATACACTTCAAACATCCGGTGTTTTTAAATTATTTAAAATTTTGAAAAAATACAAACATTATATAGCAAATATTTAACTGACAAGAAATTAAAAGAGACAAATTTAGAAACACTTGATTTTCTCCCCTTTTGATGCATGGTGAAAGCTTTAACTTTGTTTTTCATTCTTCAAAAAAAACTTCATTTTCCTTTGTAACCTAAGGCTAATTCTTAACCACTTCATAGCCTCGAGAGTTTGAGTATAAAATTTTAATTATTCTCATCTAATTGTGCTTCAATTCATATGAATGAAACTACCTTGAAACTTCAATTTCCTGAGCATAGCACCAACAATGACCAGACAGGTTGAATCATCATCAACAAGAAGCACTCTCAAGGTTTCATAATTCTCCATTCTTAAACACTCCTATATAGTAACTAACTATATGTTTATAAGATCAGAGCTTCTTAATTCAGTCCCCAGTCATGGAAGATACTATATAGAGAAGCTCCAAGGTAGGATTGAAAGTTGTTGGGGGGTGAAGGTCAGGCATGTGTATACGCAATATATGGGGTATGCGTTTAACTTTTTTACGGTCCAAGACGTTACATACATAAACGGATGTTCTATTAGGATTTTGTTTGTCTAGTATTATTATAATATTATATTACTATGGTTGGAATTTGTTTTTACATTTTGAAAATAAAGGGGTCATTTTCAGAATGCATAAACAGTATATTAACTGTACTGTTACACTTTGTAGCTGAAGTTTTAAATGAAACGAATCATTGCCAAAACTATATGTAAGGGTTTCAACCGGTAATACTATTCAAGTATATGCAGGTAAGAAATCCTACGTGACGGCCAAAATTCTATGCGTACAGTCCACTAATACTATTAAAATTTCTAGTTAAAAAACTCTACATGGTGACCGAAATTCTATACATACAGTCCACTGTGCATTACTTTTATCCATGTCACCGATGTACGATAGACTGTATGTATGAGTGAAATTACATGGATTGTATGTATGTGTACAACCCCGACCGGACGGTACGTTTGGAGGATGTAAATTGGACTATAATCTCAATCTGAAAGATAGAGAGTGGGGATCTGTCCCCGGTACTTGCAGAGGCCCTATGCATTTTTAGCATAGTAACCCCCCATCGCAGTTGACGGGATTCGAACCCGGGACCTAACCCTTGTAGCACTCCCTTGCTATTTTTTTTCTTTTTCATTTTATTTATTAGATCTTCGTTGATAATAAATCAGAAATTCATAACCTTAGTGTTAAGATCAAATGGCCACAAAAGAATGTCCATAGATTCCATTTTAGGTGGGAGCTTATTGCACATCACCCCAAACACTATTATATACGTAGTATATAATTTGATTTTGAAATAAAATTTGCTCCATCGGAGAAAATAAGAATAAATATTGGTCATTAAAGTGAATAAATTTTGAAAAAGATCCCATTTTAAGTTAGAAATGTGATGGTAATGTAGTAATTATAAAGGGCAGACTATGGGCGAGTCGGTGCCCTCATTCTCCTACATGGTTAGTGTATATATATGTACGGATCTGTTTGCAGCCCCGAAACTTGAGAATTAAAAGACTACATTGTATACCAATTACCAAAGCATATAAATGATTAACAAGTTGTGTATGTAACGAGATTGTCCCACACTCAAGGGTGATGCGGTGATGCCTTAGGTTGCTTGTTCAACTCCCATTCCACATAACTTAATAAAACACTTAAACTAGAAATCCTAATTACTTCTAAATGATTTGAGTTAGTTAATTGAGATATAATAACATTGTTGAGGTTTATTCCTTCAACTCCAAAGGCCCAACATCTTCCCTTTAGTTTTGAATGGAATGTTTGGTGGGTTAAGTAGATAATATGGTGCAAGCAAGCAAAGGTAGAACAAGTAATAGAAAGGTAGAACAAGTAATAGAGTAGTAAGTGAGTTCTATCTTATTCAATCCAATGATAGTAAGGGTCCGTACACAACACACTTCACTACGAGCTCAACAGGCCATTCGTCTATCTCACCTAAGAGGAGGGGAGTTAATTGCAATTGCTATAGAATTAAAGATGACAACACTTTACAATGAAATAAATGCTACTATTTATACTACCAAGGGGTAGGTAATATTGATGATGTGGAGGATTGTGAGTGACTGGCTTCCCAATCACCAAATCTACTGCATTAAATGCTTTTCCCGCCAATATCCTAGTTTCCCGCCAAAGGATCTGGATGAGCTACCTCCGGATCTTGGATCTCGGTTCTAGTTAAGAATAAGGTAGGGGCATAGTTCCGATTATGCGGATTGTCCTGCCAAAGACCATGGAACATAGCTCTTGTTGGGAAAGGCCACTGAGGCTGAGTGTCCTCGAGGACTCGACGAGCGTCTGACCGGCACCTTGCTAGATCGTGCCCAACTTGGGCCTTGATGGTTTCCTTGCTAAGGGTAATGGGCCGACCCGCTATCGGGCCTATTTACCCAACACAAGTCCCCCACTTCTGATGTTCCGAGCGTGAGCGGGACATAAAGAAGTATAAATGCTCCCACCGAGCTGAGCCCTCCCGACGCTTCGATGTGACGGTTATTAGGCAACTTCCCGAAAACGTATGTGACGGTTACGACGACCGGTTCAACTTGCAAGGTGAGCGTAATCATCACATCTCTTGAGCTACGTGCGACACGTGTCTTGGAGTACGCTCCTCGCCACGTGTGGCATGCTTATTGGTCTGTTGGATGGTGGAATCCTTTATAAATACCGGCTCCATCAAATTGTTTAAGGTTTCCAAACTTTCGCTTAGCTGCTCGCAATTGTGCTGCTCTTCCGCTCAGATTCCCTGGTCTAGCTTTCCTCGCCTCAAGATTTTTAGGTAATTTTCTTTTTGTATCCCCTTACTAATCCTTGGTCACCGGTGTTTGAGAACCTGTGGAGGTAGTCATGGATTTTTGTTTGTCCTTTGAGTCTAATTCGGAGTCTCGTTTCTCAGGGAAACAAGCACTTCCGGTAGCACTGGGTCGTCGGCCACAGCCTAAGAGGCCATTGTTGATGTCGTCGATAAGGGCACCGCCGCCCACGACGATGCCCAAGGGGATGCCCACTCATGGGGATGTCGCCCATTAAGAGGTAACCCAGGAGATGTCGTCGAGCCTCAGCTTAAAGATGTTGACTCGGGTGATGAGGCCTACTCAGGGGACAATCTGACCATCTTCGATATGGGCATTCCTCAGGATGTCCAGGTACACGTGGTACCGTTGCGGAATGCCCATGGTTGCGAACAGTTCTCCTCAGACAAGACCTTGAAGGATCTCAAACTATAGCTCCCTCCACCGATCGTCTATAGCCTGTGTGGTGTGGATCAACCGATGAAAAGACGTCATGGCATGGTGATGGTTCACTTGGACTCGATAAATGAAGGGATGTGATTCCCTCTTCATCCGTTCTACCTCAACCTCTTTCGTTGTTATCAGGTTGTCCCAACCCAGTTCATGCCCAACTCCTTCCGGCTTGTCTCAGCCTTCATTGTCTGATGCGTCGATAGGGACATCGAGCCAAGCTTGGACCTGTTCCATCATTTTTTAAACTCTCTCCTCTGAACTCTGACGGGTTCCTAAGCATCAGCACTCGACCGGGAGGAAAACTCTTCCATGGGCCCCATCGTCCATTCATGACTGGAAGTATCGCTTCTTATTCCTAAAGGGTCAACTGCCCGAGCGGTGGAATGGATACCCGCCAAAGATAGGGTCGCCTCGCCTCACCGATGAGTTAGAGGAGGCCGTGAATAAAGTGAAAGAAGGGGCTTCGAACATCTGGAGCCTTACGTTAGTTTCGGAGCGCTTGCCGGTGCAGAAATAGGTATCGCCCATTTCTCTGGAATGGATGATTTCCCCCTCTGAGCCATATCGAGATCCCGGGCGGTTGCGTTCCTGCTAGGTGAGTGTCCTTTTGGATTCATACCGCCCAGTTCTAATGTTTGTCTTTTCCATTTCAAGTCCTCCTCCCAATAGAAACAAATGGATGTTGATGCGCTGAAATTGACTCGGGCTGCCAAAACCGCCAAGGCGTTAAAAGCGAAGGCATAGGCTGGTCGTTCGACCCAGAATTCTGAGGCCATCTCAGAAGCTTCCCACGCCGCTCATCGAACTGACACCGGCGTAGTTCCGACCTCCTTGGCCACTCCTGCTGCTTAGGGGGACATCCTCTGCTCTGAGATTGCCACCTTGGAGGTCTCGCCTTTAAAGGTGGCCATAAGCTGCCAACTTGGCCCCTCCACATAAAGAGCCCTGAAGCGGGCCCGTATCGAGCCGGCTACCGTACAAGTCCAAGAGACGGACCAATCCTCCCTCGACTGCTCGGCCGTCGAGGCATAGAGGAAATTTGTATGCCACTCTGGTGTGGAGTTGGTACCACGCCCGTCTCTGGAGGCCACATAGAGCACCCTGAAGTCCTACTTCGAGGTTTGATCTTCTTCATATTCATTTATTCCGCACTAATTCAGGTCATACTAATTTTCCCTACTTATGGCTCTCTCGTGTTCGCAGACCGGGCTGTATTTTCTACAACCGGAGGCCACAAGGGACGTTGAAGTCCTGAAGGCCAAGAAGGATTCGGAAAAGGCCGTCAAGGCGGCGATGAAGGAAGCTCAGCGGTCCGTCCAAAAGAAGCTGGATGAGGCCGCTCGGGAGAAGAGGGAGCTTCCCGCCGCACGGGATGCAACGCTTGGGAAGTTGTATATGCTCGAGCAGCACGTGATCTCTTTCTCTCCCGCCCTCGCCCCTGTGCTCGAAACACATGTCGGTACAGTCGCCGTCCTTCCTGCCCAAGCCGATGTTGCTCCCCCGATCTAGCTCATCGATACCACAGGGTACGAGAAGACGGTTAAGTTTGAACTTGCCGCACAGCGATATGTCTGGGGCGCGTTGGTGATATTTTTAAGGAGTTGCAGCGGCCGATCAAGAGGGAGAGCCTAGGCTAAGGGGTCATGCTCCTGGAGCGTACACCACTCAGTCGCCGCTGAGGACAAGCCATCGAGGCTTTTGAGTGTATGTTGCCCCATTTAGCCAAAAATCCTTCAAAGCCTTTGCCGACGAACTTTCGACCGTTGTCAATAATGATCTGCTCAAGGATTCTGAATCGACACAAGATGTTTTTCAAGACGAAGCGCTGCCATTGATATTCAGTGATGGTGGCCAACGGCTCGGCTTCCACCCACTTGGTGAAATAGTTGATTGCACGATTATGAATTTCCGTCCGCCGGACGTCGTATGTAACAGCCCGAGCAGGTCAATCCCCCATCTTGCAAATGGTAAAGATATGGTCATTGGGGAGTAAAAGCTGGTTGGGCGTCCCGAAACCGGCTCGTACTGCTTGCACACCGCACACTTCTAGGTGTGGTTGAAACAATCTCGTTGGATGGTCGGCCAATAGTATCCCTGGAGGATGATTTTCTTTGCCAAGGTCTGTGGGCCGTGATGGCTCGAACATATTCCTTCATGGATCTCTTCCACGACGGCCGCAACCAAGCTTGGCAGTAAGCATCTGAGGTATGGCCCGCAAAACCTCTTCTTATAGAGTTATCCAAGATCCAGAGGACGTTCGTCCACAAGGGGGGATCTTGGGTCTTCTTAGATTGCACGTGATAGTAATAAACAAATCAGGATACCCCCTAACAGTCTACATATGGTCATGAAATCCTCATAATTCTGAATCATATATCTTGCACCTCAGTAGATGGCAGTCCAATTCTTCTAACTTGTGTAGATGCACCAAATTGTGAATTCGATGATAGTTAGAGATATATTTAACTAATAATCCTTAAGAAATCCAAATTTCTTATCATCATTATCATGAATGTCTCGAACTAATAAAATTTAGCTTGATACTTTTTGGAACTACAGCACTGTAAAATAATGATAATTGATTCTAGGTTATTTTCTCTTTGTATCTACAGACCGTTATAGCATGCTTCCCATAGTATGCAACTTATGCGATTTGGACAATATATTCAAGATCCAAATTCTATATATGAAGTAAATAATATTCCTATCAAAGGTAGAAATAACATCACTCATTTACAGACATTTCATCGAACACCTCACATGCATATAGCTAGTTCTCATAATTAACAATGGAAGATGGAGCAACGAGAACCAATGGAGATAGAAACAGAAACGTACCTCACATGTGGAGCCAGTGGCAATTGCTTGATTCCGTTCTTCCAACTGGCGGATTCGCTCATTCTTTTGGGCTAGAGGCAGCAATTCAAGCGCTTATAGTGATCGGACTTGAAGATATGAAAACGTATGTGATCCATGTTCTCAAAAACACCGTGAGTCTTCTTCTCACTTTTGTTTACTCTGCAACTATTTCTCAGGACATGGAAACCAGGCACAAGCTTGGCACAAGCTTTGACCAGGCACGGGATGCCACGCTAACGAACGATGCGAGTCGAAAGGCGTCAATTTCACAAGGAACTCCTGATTCTTAAAGCAATGAGAGAAACCTCTTTGTGTACAGGAGATGTGAGATTCCACCGGGCGCCGATCTTCGGTATAGTTTGCGGGCTTCTCAAAATGGATCCAGAAGCTTCTCAAAAGGGTTACATGTACATAACAATGAGAGATCTGGTGTCTGCTGCATAAAGGTTGAATCTTGTGGGGGGCCTGGGTGCAGCAGTGTTGCAGCACCCGATTGCTTTAATCTCTGATTATTTGTCCGGTAAATGGATGGGTCGTCTGGTGGAAGAGATGCATGCCAGATTTTCCAGGCTCTTTTGCTTATGAATTACTATGGCCATAATTTTGTTGCCTGCCAATCATGCCTACTGCCCTTGGTCCCTTACGGTGGAACTTAGGTGCTTAAATTCTAGGTATGAAAATCAAGCTACTACATCTTTATTAAAACTGTTGCTAGCTCAGAGTGTCAGACATGCTAGCAACCATGGGTTTATTGTGTTGAACTGGTTTGCAAGGGCTCTACATGGTTGATCAATGAAGAATAAAGAGCTTATTGTGAGTACTCCATATTAGGTACTGTTGTTTATTAATCCAGTCAATTCTATTTTTTATTTTTTTGGTTTTTTTGTTTGTTTAAAATATAGTTGTACATAGTATATGATATGGGTTATTGATTCTATAATGAACTAGAAAATTGATCACATTTAAGTATTAATCATGTTCATTTTGGAAACTGCCAATAATATTGATATGAATATAAATATTCCACCTAGTTTGTTTGGAAAAAATTAGGTGTGCACACTTTTTTATGTACACCCTAATTTGCGTGTGTACACAGGCAAGCTCGTTTTAAAAAGTCAGGAATTGCCTATGCACATAAGTGAGTGTACATCTTAGCAACCAAGAAGACTGTGGGAGCCTAGAAAGGATTGAAACTCGGTAAGCCACGTTAGATAATCCTCAACAGCATTAAGACGTGTGGTTATAATATTGGTGATGTTGGAAGTGGAGAACACCAACTGGGATGGCATGGAAGATAAATATGAGGGTGGTGAAGAAAATCTTGGAAGATTATTAAATTGTTGTTGCGGTAAAGGGGAGACACCTGGCTGCCCGGAGAAGGTTAGTCCCAAAAATTACGGCGTTGGCGAACCAAGAAAGCCGGCAGCAGCGGTCAATGAAGAAAACTGTACGGCGGGGGAGGAAGCCCATGTGAAAGGTTCTGACATGCAGAACAATCTATAAGAATCAAGCGTAGGTGGAGCCTGTGTAATCTGCAGCGATCAAAAGCTACGCAGAACTGGAGAACATGTCGCAACAAAAGCAGGCTGCACCGAGGAGAGAATGGGTGCCACGTTGGTCGACTGTGGGGTGCATATACGATCATAATTATTAATTGTACTTCTCAATATTATCCTCTAATATTTGTGTACATATTAGACTAGTCAATGTAACCTTTGTATACGTACTAGCTGACCGGGCTAAACTTGCAAGTGTACAAATGCCGATATAGTAATAAATTCCAATAAAATACCGCGTCGAATCCATAAGGAAACGTTGTTTAATTCAAGTCCGAGAGTATATAACTTTAAATGAAGAAATGAGTAAAGTGCAGGGATTTTGATTTGTGTTTGATATTTTTGACTTTTCACTTTTTGTTTAAGAAGATAATCGTTTAACTAATTTTAAATTTAAGATGAATGATAATAACAACTAAGGCTTCGGGAATCAGTTAAATGCTTTAACAGAGTTGAATATTAGTTCTTTGCCAATAATTATGAATACGATGTCGCTAATATATTCTCAACTCCGATTAAGGCAGCGAGAGCGTGGTTTTCGTTACGTGTAAGTCCCGTTACGGCTTACATTCATCTACCGAAAACCTCATTGAATTTCAAGACATCACACCTGTGTCATATAAGACCGGATATATTTCTATTCTCGGTACTATATATGTTTGCAAGTATAAACTAAATTTAACATACTTCTATGTTGTACATCATAGTCATAAACAATCAATATATAAAGGATAAATCACAATTTATTGGTTTAGAACTTTTATCAAACACCTAGTGGGCATAGAAGTTCATCCCTAGCCTTAGCTAAAGAATTAGCTACTAATGCTCATTTTAATTACAAGAGTGTAACTAGGAATAAGGAAATACAATAACATATAAGAAAAATTACCTAGAACCAATTGTAGAGGAGAGAAATGGCTCCTTCTCCAAAGAACTTGAAGAACAATTGCAAGAACAAAATATAAAAAACTAGGAATTAATCTATGGAATGGAATGTGTTTGTAGGATGAATTGAGGACTTTATATAGGCTAAAGATTGGCATCTTTTAGTCTATTCGAGCCCAACAATCCGGTGTGAAGCAATATTTGATCAACAAATGAGGAAGATGGAGTTTTTCCATCAAGAATCCTCTTGCATGTTGCTGTGTTTTAGCTGCATCCGACCAACCCGGCGCCAGTTTCAGGCCTACCCGGCGCCGGTTATGTGTTATTCACAGCAAGTACCTAGAAATTTGGGGTACCCGGGGCCGGGCCTAAGGCCTACCCGGCGCCGGGTAAGCTACTGGATAGCAGCTGAATTTGTGCGAATAGAGGAGCCGGCACCAGCCATAAGGCCTACCCGGCGTCGGGTATGCCCAAAGTTGTATTTTCCGCTTTTCGCTCCGTTTGACGCCCGTTGTTGACCTCGAAGTGTCAGTTCTTGGTGTCCTTTTTCCCGTTGATTCTTGTTTCTTCATTTTTTACGCCTAGGTGCGGTTTTGCTCAAATTGGGATTTTTACCTGTTTTATCTTTGAATGTTTGTACAGATAATCATCGTTACCTATATAAAATATAGGTAATTATTGTGCTTATCACTAGCTCAAGTAGCTCCTGAGATTACTTCTATAGTTAAGCAAGTTAGTTCAGAGATTATATCTCTTAGTGTGTATATATACGACACCTAGTGTACTCTTATTTATATAAAAAAAAAATTATTTTTATTCTTATTTATATAAATTAATAAATACATTTTCATCTACCCTTTTATGGTATCAAGAGCCAGCCTTTTCACATGAGCCTAATTTTTTTCATCACGATGGTTGTGGCTTTCACCGCCAACACTTCAGTTGTTTTCCATCACTGCAACAACCAACATTCCGGTTAAACTTACAACCACCAAATTCCCAGTTTGGAAATGTCAGGTGTATTCCACACTTGTTAGTCTAGGCTTGGAAGGATATGTTGATGGCACTCTCCAGATTCCAGCCATATCTTAATGACGATAATACTCAGCCCAACCCCTGCTACTCAATCTGGTATCGCCAGGATCGCACCATTATCAATACGTTGATCGGTAGCTGCACCGATACAATTCAATCACTCATCTTGTCATCTACCATGGCGCGTCATGCATGAGACAAGCTAGCCTTACATATGCTAGTACATCTTATGGTCGACTCATTTCCCTCAAAACGGCACTTGCCCGCACTACCAAGGGGACTCATTCTATTCTTGATAATCTCTCTGAAATGTATGCCTTATCCAAACTTATTGAAAGCGTAAAAAAGCGTCAAAAAGCGTAAAGCGTAAGCTAGCGAAGGACCTGCGCTTCGCTTTCCATTTGCGCGACTCTGTGAGAAAGCGCACGCTTTCTCCCGCTTTTCCCTTAAACGTAACCTTCACAAAGCGGTTGCTTTATTCCGCTTCTCACAAAAAGCGATAGACCAGTCAACACTTCAAAAGTTTTTTTTGTCCGGACTCTGCGATTACGATTACTAGGGTTGAGTCCGTTTAGAGAAAGACAAATCGATCATTCATCTACAGAGCTGCGACGAGGAGAAAGCTGCGAGCCTGCGATCGTTCATCATCGTTCGGTCTTCTCTTTCTGTAGCCGACAACCAGAAGACCTCTCCAGAGCTGCGAGCCTGCGACAACCAGAAGACTCCTCCAGGTATTCCTTCTCGATCGAATACTGTTGAAGTGTTGAGGTAGTCTTCGTTTACTCCTCCAAGTTTGTATTCAATCTTCGTGGGCGTAGATTTTATTACAGAGTATATTTTTACTTTGAATTTTTTTGGTTGATTTGTTTAATACTACTGTATTTTAATACTGCGACAACCACAAGACTCCTCCGGGTATTACTCCTCCAAGTCTTTAAGAATTTCTACAGTTGTATATTCTTCACTTTAAATTTTTTTGGTTGATTTGTTTTCATTTTGTGTTTTTTATTCTTATATACTCTGTATTTTCAGATTCTTCTTGTATAAAATTCACTTTGAATTTTGTAATTGATTTGTTTTAATTTTGTGTTATTCAGTGTGTCACTGTGTGTTTTAATGAGCTTAAGATAGTATATTACTAATACTTGGTAAAAAAAGGGAAGATAATATGTTGTAAATTGTAAATATATAAATATTTACACTTTTTTGTGCACTATTTGTAGTAAAGAAATGCCTAGAGCACAATCTAAAAGTGAAGATCCAGCATGGGAGCATGGATTAAGAGTCAAACAAGATGACAACACACGTGTGCAATGCATATATTGTGACAAAATTACAAGTGGAGGTATATACCGTCACAAACAACATCTTGTTGGCGGCTTTAAAAGTGTTAAGGCGTGTCAAAAGTGTCCTCAAGAAGTCAAAGTTGCCATGAAAGAGCTTCTTGATAACAAAAGTCAACGAAAGGAAGCTATGAAAGAGAACCTTTCAATTCATGATTTTGATGATGATGATGTTGAGGAGATTGAGTCTGTAGATGGGACAAGCAACGCATCATCGACCAAAGGCCCCATGAATTTGTATTTCAAAACACTTTCAAAAGAAAATGAAACTTTGAAACGAGCTAGAGGAGCAGAAGTAACTATAGCAACTTGCAAGAAACAGTTGCGGGAAAAAGCTGTTTGCACGATGGATGTATGAAGCTGGATTGCCCTTTAATTGTGTCAATTACAAGACATTACAAAGTTTCATTGATGTTGTGGCACAACATGGACCCGGGATGAAAGCTCCTAGTTATCATGAAGTTCGAGTGCCATATATTAAAAAGGAAGTAGAGCATGTGAAGGAGCTTTTTAAACCACATGAGGATATTTGCAAGCAATACGGTTGTTCATTGATGATGGATAAGTGGACTGATAGAAGGAATCGCGCTTATATCAATGTGTTAGTTAATTGTTCACTTGGATCTTATTTTATCCAATCAGTTGAACGGAGAGAAGATGTTTGAGCTCTTTGAACTCTTTGTGAACAGAGTTGGAGGAGAAAATGTTGTTCAAATTATTTCAGACAACGCTTCTGAAAATGTCAAAGCTGGTAAGTTTATTTTATACCTAAACTCGTAATCTCTAATATATAATTTAAATGCATTTAATTATTTTTTTCATTTTCTTATCGTTTAGGCAAGGATTTAATGGAGAAGTACCCGACAATTTATTGGACACCGTGTGCTGCTCATTGCATCAATTTGATGTTCAAAGACATATTTGAGCTTAAACACTTTCAGACAACCTACAAAAGAGCTCTGAAGTTATCGGTCTACATCCATTTTTTTAAGCATCGATTTTTGTGAGAAAGCTACGCTTCGCTTAGCGCTATCGCTTTAAAGTTATGTCCAGGATCATCGCTTTTGGACGCTTTTCGCTTTAAAAAAGTTTGGCCTTATCTGAGGTGTTGGCCCTTGCTCAGAATCCTATTTCTGATGAAGACTTGGTTATTAATATTCTGAATGGTCTCAGTTTAGAATACAGTGAACTAATCTCTGCTATTTGAGTTCGTTCGTCGGCCCTACCTCTGGCAGAGCTTCAAGATATACTCCTCGAGCATGAACAACGAATTCAGCAGGCAGCCTCGATGTCTTCCTCACTCATACCCACTGCTTATGTAACACACACGGCTGAGCATAACTACTCTCAGGGCGATCGTCGATTTCCTCCTGCCAATGATCGGAGGTTCTCTCGCAGAGGACGTGGTGGTCACTACTCTGTAGCCAATCGTTCTCAAGCCCCAGTTGCCTGCCGGTTTTGTGAGTTCCCAAGCCATGAGGTGAAACAATGCCGTAATCATATCTCTTATCCATCCACTCGGTAAACAATAGACACTAAAATAAATTTATTTATTTGTTCGCAGTCAGAGTCGCGAACTACTTCGCGGTCGGAGTCGCGAACTACTTCGCGGTCGGAGTCGCGAACTACGTCGCAATCTCATCGTTCGCAAACGTGAAGATCTTCTCACCCTCTCCAGTCGGGAACAGAGTCTTCCTCATCATCTCACACTTCACAAAGTTCTTCGCAAGCCGATTCGCGAAATGTGTCTTCGCAGAGTTATTTCCCTCGCTCTTCGTAAAGTTCTTCGCATCCCTCTTCGCAGAGTTTTAATCATCACTCATATCATCGCTCTTCGCATCAGAGTTCGCCTTCTTCGTCTAAAGTCGCTTCTCGGAATTCAGCTAGGTCAAAGACGGAGGAATTACCTCTATTCCACGAGGCTGAAGCGTACGCATGGATAAGGAGGATGGAAAGATATTTCCGAGTCCAAGCTATTGCAGAAAGATTTAAAGTGGACATTGCAGCAAATGCAATGGGGGAAGCCGCAGATGGCTGGTTAACCTGGTTTCAATGGTGGGACTTTCACAAGAGAGAAGATAGTTGGGAGGCTTTAAAGGAAGATTTGATTAGGGATTTTCCACCTGGACAACGGCAGAAGACAGGGAAGACAGCAAAACCAGAGTCATCGAGGTCTTCGCATATCTCTTCGCATCTCTCTTCTCATAGCTCTTCGCATTACCGTTCAAAAAAATTGTTGCAAGTAGAAACCCCCAACTCGCAATCACCAAATTCTTCACTATCAGGATTGATGAGTTCACAAGTTTCTCAACCTGCGAAAGAATTGCCCCAGTAAAAAGACTGAGATGGAGCCAACGGAATCTGTAATCAAGAAAATGAATAAGAAGGACGAAACCGAGTAGCAAGGACAGATTATCCAATGGCCAGAAAATTCATGCATTGGTAAAAAGAGACCTGGTACAGAGGCTCAGGAGGAGGAGGTTGAGACTGTTCCCGGAGAATCTGCTAATATCTGGGGAAAACACCAACAGATTCATGATACTAATAAGTCTAGCCATACCATACACCTTAAAATACAAGAAGCAGAATGGCAGCCCTGGGTTGAAAGCATGTTAGACTACTCCAAGATTGATTTACAAAATCCATTTAAAGCGCTTGAAAGTTATCTAATGTTGAGAGACATCTCTGCAATGACAGCCCATAACCTGTTACTGCCTAAGGTTTATGGATCATTCACAAGGCTTGTACAGAGGATGGCCCCAAAGAGTTACCAACAAACTTTAGCTATTAGGGCCCTTGGTAACATACAGCCTTTGGTTGTTCACATTTTACCTTATGTTAGGCCAATGTTGACTAAACCCCTAACACAGCTTGAAGAATTAGTAACTGGTTCTCTAGATCTTTTAACACTATTGCTGAAGCCTTCACCAATGGATGACATCAAAGCGATCGATAAAGTTTCTTTTGATCCTTATGCCAGGACAATTCTACAAAGCAAGATGCAGGAATTATTGGAATGGAGAGAAATTCCAAGGGTGAAAGAAGTAAAGATGAAGGGTCAAGTAATGAAACTGATGGGTGCATTATGCAAAGTAAGAAACCCTAGTCTTAAAGATGACAGGAAGAGGTGCGGTATAATAGAACTCATGCTACTATGCTTTCAGGATTGGGGAATACATTTGGAGATTGTTAAATCCTTAAATTCAAAAAGAGAAACACAGTATGACTCAAGTTCTCTTGAACTTTCTTCTGACATGTGTGTGGATGAAGAATTGTATGAGATATTCAGTGTGAAATTTCACTCAAGAAATAGGATGAGGTCAGAGGCACATGTTATACTCAGGCTGGACAAAAGTTCTTCATCTAGAGGACTAGAAGTATGGGAACATCTGATACCGCAACTAGCGAGGTACTGGGAGGGGAGAGGCACCAGGAGGAAGCTGAATTCCAAGCTAGGTTCCTATCTCCCCACCTTGAGGACAAGGTGATTGTTTAGGGAGGGAGTATTGATAGGAACCCACTTATTAGACTAGTAATAGTAATAGTAATAATAATAGTAGTAATAAAGGTCTGGGAGTACTCTAGTATAAATAGATGGGAAGGGGGGTTAGTAAGGAGGCTTTTAGACTTTGGTCTTGGGACTGGGAAGGATACGAGACTGAACATCTCTATCTTTTGGGGCTTCGGCTTTGGGGGCTTTGACCTTTGTACAGATTACTGTTCATCTTCTTCAATAAAGATTACCTTGTTCATTGATATTAATTTCTGTAATTTCTGGATATTTGGAGTTCTTATCAACCACTTCCACTATCAGTGCCCCGATGAATCAGCCATGGTTATTTGATAGTGGAGCATCTCATCACATGACTTCAGGTGCTACAACTCTTCACAGCCCTCATTTTACTAAGGACAGTCCCCAAATTAACCATTGATAAATAAAATTAGTTTAAATATCTAATTTACCCTCTTATAAAATACTTCATATAACTTAGGGAAACACAATTAGCAGGCACCCAGGCAGCAACCCTTAGTATTTTTCATTTTAGTTCAAATAGACATGCTACTGTAGTGAGACAAATACATAAAGGAAACACAAATTGATCAAACCCATTCCTTATTAAACCCACAAATCTCGATCAGAATGCCCCATTTCTCATTAAACCACAAATCTTGATCAAAGTCGTTGCTTTCCAGGTCGAACAAGAAACAGGAGAGTCAAGAGACGTTGAACTCGGAGCCCAAAGTCAGCTGCCTGCAGCTGAGACCCACCAAAATGGAGGTGTGGTTAAATCCTACCCCGGTCAATTTTTGGGCGCAGAGGAAGGTCACGTTGGGGACCGAAGCGTTGTCCTCAAATGTCAAAAGCCAACGTAGTCTACGGCCATCGACCCGCCGCTGTAGATGATGCTGCCGGTTTCATTTTTGTTATGTGGGTCACACTAGGGGTGGGCACAAAAAACCATAACCGACTAACCAAACAAAAAACCAGAAAACCGATGTATTTTGCGGTTAACCGTACCAGATTTTTTAAAACTCATGGTACAGTTAACCAACCGCTAAGAGAAAACGGTACATGGTACGGTTATGGTTTAAATTCTGTTAACAACGGTAACAACTACCTGAAATTTTAAATAAATACTAAGTGGATATTATATGCAGTGTTGCTCCCGTGTACATTAATTGAGAAAAACAGTGTTGCTCCCCTACTGCAACGTATTACGTACTTGTTTTTTTAAAGGAGCTCTATTGTATATGAGTTTTTAAGAGCATATGGTTAGTTTTAAGAGTTTACTGGTTATAAACAAAAGGATGAGCTTTTGACTATAGAGTACCTGGTCTACTGGCCGGTACTATGAACTATTATTATTATTATTATTATTTAATACTCTGCACATATAAATAAGCATATTGATATTCCAAATAAAGATAAATAAGCATCGAGTGAACTAATAAACTATCAATAGCATTTTTTACAGTAGTTTGTCTTTTAAACATTAGTATGTTCAAAATTTATAAACAACAAAATTGTTATGGTTTATTGGTTAACTGTTAGTGGTTAACCTAAATATTGGTTAACCGGCAACCGTTGGTTAACCTAGGTCACACACTTGGCGCCGCACCTCCACACAACAATTGGCGGTACATGTGGAAAAAGATGGATTCTTTTGGTGTTGGACTGTTGTAGATGGGAGTGTCTGGGGCAGGGACGGAGGCAGGTGTTGGCTTATGGTATCAAATGACACCACTCAAAATATATATTTATTGTATATATGTGTATATATAGATTGAAAATTTTTAAAATGACACCACTAATTTTTTAATAAATATGGTCAATATATAAAACACATTCCACTTATCTCACAAGTTTTTCATGTATGATTGAAAGAATGATGTTCATGATATTTAACTAGAAAATAAAACAATAATTTGATACTCCTATTTTCGAATTTACATTATTTGTAATCTTCGAGCCAGTTGGGTCATACTGAAATTGGTTGAATCAGCTAGTTCTACTCAAATTTATGAAGTTCTGAATCAAGTGGCTAGATTAGCTGCTTGCCTGCTTCTGCTAAATAGTGAAAAAAATATATATTTAAATATATTTTTTCAATAAAAATAAATAAAAATATATATGAAAAATAGCTAAAGTTGTCTTCTTCAGTAACTTCAGTCAACTCAGTCATAAAAGTAACTTCAATCTTACTTATTTTGATTACTTCACAATTTAGCGTGCAAAATCAAAAGTTACGTGTTTAGTGAAAAAGTTGGCTGATAAGCCGAAAAACGGATCACCAAACGCACTCTTAAGGGGTGTTTGGAACTGATTCTGCTTCTGCTTCTTTTTTAAAGCAGAAGCACAATCAGATCAGTTTTCAGAAGTTGGTCTCCCCTAGCTTCTAAAAAACTGCTTTTGGGAATAAATTAAATTAGAGCACCAAAAGTACTTCTGCACTTTCACCCAAACACTCCAACTTCTGCTCCTTGAAGGAGCAGAAGCAGTTTTAAGAATTAGATCCAAACACCTCCTTACTTAAGGTAATTTTCATTGTTATATTACATTGACACCACTCGTACTACATCCTGGCTCCACCCCTGGTCCGGGGGGAACGGATGCTTTGTAAACTTGTAATAAGAATATTATAGGTATTATGAAATAATTTTATTTAATACGAAAATAAAGGGCTGCACTTATATTTAAAGTAAGCCCACAGCCCCGCACTCAAAGAAAAAATTGAGTACTTGTATTATATGGGCACTGGACCGTCTAGAGGCCCAACTTAAAAAAAGAATATCCGCCCAAAATGTTATCAGTAATCCTAATCTTCAGTTATGCGACTCTCCATCTGCTGCAACTTTCAGGCCCGTCACCCATACCTTGCCATCTGCTAGGCCTCAAACTTTAATTCTTCATCTCAGTAAGCATTGTTGGACAACTCCAAAACTGTAAACTTCTTTGGTCATCTGCTGTTTCATCTACTTACTGCGGTGCTGCCTAGCGGTCAATAGCTGTTACTTATGTGTTGTGTAGTTTTAAGTTTTTAATTTTTGACAATAATTAGTCATTCGCTTATTTTAAATGCTCATGAAAAATTATTCTGTGTGCTATACCTTAACCTAAACTCTCTGAGTTCATCTTCATCACCAATCATTTTGGTTACACTACACATGCTTGATACATGAAACAAAACCTGGGAAAACAGATTTTAATGTGAATTTAAGGAATTCAAATTTCTTATCATCATTATCATGGATGTGTAGACCTAATAAGATTTATCTTGATATTTCTTGGAACTACAGCACTGTAAACTAATGATGATTGGTTCAGGGTTATTCTTTTTGTATGTCAAGACTGTTTTAGCATGCTCCCCATAGTATGCAATTTTTGCAATTTGCACAATATCTTCAAGACCCGAATTCTATATCTAAAGTAGATAATGTTCCTCTCACAATTCAAAGGTAGCAATAACATTAGTCAATAGTCATTTACAGGCATTTCATCAAACACCTGACAGGCATATAGCTACTTCTCATAATTAGCAATGAAAGATGGAGCGGCGAGAACCAATGGAGATAGAAACAGAAACGTACCTCACATGTGGAGCCAATGGCAATTGCTTGATTCTGTTCTTCCAAACCGGCAGATTCGCTCATTCTTTTGGGCTAGAGGCAGCAATTCAAGCGCGTATAGTGATCGGACATGAAGATCTGAAACGTATGTGATCCATGTTCTCGAAAACACTGCGAGTCTTCTTCTCCCTTTCGTTTACTCTGCAACTATTTCTCCGGACATGGAAACCTGGCACAAGCTTGACCGGACGCTGGACGCCATGCTAACGAACGGTGTGAGTCGAAAGGCGTCAATTTCACAAGGATCGGCACTCATGAGAGTTGACTCGGCGGTTTTCTCGGAACTCCCGATGCTCAAAGCAATGAGAGACACATGTCTGTGTACAGGAAATGTGAGATTCCACCAAGCTCCGATCTTCGGTATGCTTTGCGGGCTTCTCGGAATTGATCCAGAAGGTTCTCAACAGGGCTACATGTGCAGGGGTGGTCAGCCTGTAGGTACTGATTCTAGCAGTCCTTCGGGAACTAGTGGCCTGAATTTTTCACCCTACTCCGTGAAAGTAGGACGAATCATTGGAACGGTAACCTCCCATCCAACGAGATAGAATACTTGGTTGGGTACCATGATTACTTGTTTTCGAAGCTCTTTTGCTCCTGCATTCCTATGGACATAAATTTGTGGCCTGCCAACAGTGCCTACTGCCCTTAGTCCCTTACTGTGGAACTTAGGTGCTAAAATTCTTAGTATGAAAATCAAGTTATTACACCTTTACAAAAAGTTTTGCTAGCTCGGACGGTCAGACATGCTCAGGGGCGGATCTAGCATTTACGTTCAGGTGGGGCCAAAATTTAATTAAATAACGTATATTATAAAAAAATGTCAAAATGTAGTACAGTATAATAATATCTTAGAAGTCAAAATGTAAAGTATAGAAATGTCAAAGAATAAATTGAATATTACAGAATCGACAATACAATTATCTTAAAAGTCATAGATATCGAACCGAAGTTTTATCGGTTACCCAAATGTTTAGTGCCAATTTTTAGGTTAGTTTCTCAAAAACAAGATAAACCGATTTTTTTACTCTAAAATCTATACTCTATGTAAATAAAACTTATTTTCACCTACAAAATCCAATGTATTCAACTAATTAATTTTTCGGCCAATATTCAAAAGCCCAATGAATTAAACTAATTAATTTTTAGGACAATATTCAAAAAGCTCAATCAATTGAACTAATTGGTTTTTCAGACTAATAAAGCCCAATTAGTTGGACTACTTAATTTTTGCATCCTAGTATTCAAAAGTTAAAATTCTGATTTGTGTAAGATAGCATGTTCCTAGACTTGAATGGAAAATACAAAAAAAAATACTGCTCCAGCTAGGAACCGAACACATAACCTCTACACTGCCAATCATGTCTCTACCATCACACCAACGTAACTTTTGTTTACAATAGGACGTTTGTTCTAATTATACCATTTCTTCACAGTACATATAATATATATATACTAGTAATTTCTTTTTTTTGATGTGGGGCCTAGGCCCTCCCTGGCCCTATGCCAGATCCGCCCCTGGACATGCTAGCAACCATGGGTTTATTGGCCTCGTTTATTTTTCAGCGGATTGCTACCCAAACCGCTGCAAAATGCAGCGTTTTGCATTTCAAAACAATCAACGGATTGCTCAAACTGCTACTATCCAAATGCCCCCATTTGATCGATGAAGACTAAAGAGCTTATTATAAGTACTCCATATTAGGTATTGCTGTTTATTAACCCTGTCGATTCTATTTTTTTTTTGTTTGTTTAAAATATAGTTGTACATAGTATATGATTCTATTTTTTTGGTTATTGATTCTATAATGAACTACTAAATTGATCACTTTAAGTATTAATCATGTTTATTTTGGAATCCGCCAATAATATCGATATGAATATTAATATTGCACCTTGTTTGTTTGGAAGAATCTAGGTGTGCACACTTTTTTATGCACACCCTATTTTGCTTCTGTACACCGGCAACTCTTTTTAAAAAGTCTGGAATTATCTATATACATAAGTGAGTGTACATCTTAGCAACCAAGAAGACCGTGGGGACTACAAATGATTGAAATCGGGTAAGCATGTGAGGATCTACGTTAGGGCTATGGTGGGCTGAAGCTCAATGCAAAGTTAAAAAATAATTTTTTTAAGGTATTATTTTTCAAAAAATTCATCCAGCCCACCGCCCCCACCCCATGTTTTTCTATAGCCCAGTCCAATTTTTTAGGCTAGCCTATAAAACAAAATCTTACCATAGAAAAAAAAATAATCTAATGTAAATGTTATACACATCACGACAGGGCCGTCCCAGGGGAGGGGCGACTAGTGCAATGACACAAGGCCTTTAAAAAGAAGGCCCAAAATTATTAGTAGTAGTAGTATTTGGGATGACACTAGGTAGCCCACTAGTCTAAATTCAATAAAAATGAAGAAAAGTAATAGGCTAATAGCCCTGTGTTTGGGATGAAGCAGGCAAGTCTTCTCCCTTTGATCTTTCATCGTCGACATCATGATATCCGCAAGGCAGCAATCCGCATTAGCTGAATTCAAAAAAAAAACGTTCAATCGCTATCGAGTCGCCGACCACTCCAGGACCCAAGCATCAACATTTGTCCGTGACTCCTTATAGCCGTGTAGGTCTGCCAATCAAACTACAGTTGAGCATCATTATCACTTTAATGTTTTCAACAAGGCAATAGACTTTTTATTGATGGAGTTAAGGACCCGGTTTAATGATAAACCAGTGGAGCTCCTTTCTTTGACTTCCTCATTGGATCCCAAAAATTCATGAGTCATTCAATATCGATGTGATGATGTTATATGTAGTCTTGCAAGGAAGTTCTATCCCAAATATTTGGGTAATCAATATATTCTTTCAAGTATCTACACTTGTTGAATTATGTGAGGAGTTGACTAAGAGAAGAATATATGATCATTTTCTGCCATGAAACTTCTAAGACAACACTCTGCAACAAAATGGTAGATGACTTTCTTGCAGATTGTGTGACACTTTATATTGAAAGAGACCTTACTTTTAGTATAGATATAGACTCTATTGTTGACAAGTTTTTTGTTTCAAAGCCTTCTCGGGGACTAACTTAGTGGAGAACTCTTATACTTGATTTTTTGCTTATTTTGAAAATTTCCAATGTATTATCATTTCAAGTATTTCAACACACCCCAACATGAAATTATGGATTCGCCTTGTGGGTAAACCACAGTAGATAATCCTCAACAACATTAAGACATGTGGTTACAATATTGGTGACATTGGGAGTGGAAAAGGTCAACTAGGACGGCATGGAAGATAAATAAGTAATTGCTCCAAATAGGAGCAAACATTCAAATTGTGCAAAAATAGGACCATTCCTTTTATATTTCCAAAATAGGAGTTTCAATTCCAGATTTACCCCTTCCCAGATTTAGCGCTCCATATTTTTCTGCTCTACCCATCCGTTAGCAACCGTCTCTGTGCTCTCTTATCTCTTACGAAGTACAGAGTATTAGCAAGACCTTCTCTCTCATCTACACCTCACAACTCCCAAGCCCAGCAAAACATTCACCTCCGTATTTCTCTTGTTCACCTCCATTGAATAAAGATATAATCAAAATTTCTCACATCTCTAGCTATTTTCAGATTCGGACATTGATTGGTCAAATTTCTCTCTTTTAATTTCTCCTCTGGCAATAGGAGAAATCTTGTAGTTATATCTTCTCACATCAAAAATTCTCTCAAGATATAATCAAAATTTCTCACATCAAGAGGTTTGTATTCTTCTTCTCTTCCTTCTCTTCCTCCTTTTTTTCTCCTTCTCCTTCTTCATCCTCTTCCACCTCTATTTTCTTCTTACTTTGAATGTTTTCTCGTTTTCTACTAATTATTTTATTTACTTGTGAGATTCTAAGTTAAAAAAAAAACTGTTTTAAATCAGAAACTTTTGGATTTTAACACGTGATGAACTGCTGATGCTTTCTAATTTTATTGTTTTGAATATCTTGTTAATTTCGTTTAACTCTTTTAAAACTTTTCAAACTAATAATTTAAATCTGAAAATGTTTTGTTATAATTCAAAAAGCATTTTACTAATAAGGTCAATAGGTTGCCAAAAAATAACGTCAATAGTGTCATTTTTACATGTGTGAAGTGCTATGTTTTTCTATCTATCTGGTAAAATGTCATCTTAACGGAATTCGCACAAAAACATATGATGGAGATCGTATTGCCATCTTCACAATTTCATGGCATTATAAACATGAATTTTCTTATTGCCATCGAGATAAACTTTAATGCCATATAGATGGCATTATTGTCTCAAACTAACCCTTTATATTGTCATCGTGATGAACTTTATTGCCATATAGATGACATTATTGTGTCAAATTAACACTTTATATAGATACACCATGGAATTATTAGTATTGAATTTGCAGTGGAGTACTTATGATTTTTAGTTTTATTAGTCTATCAAATTTTAAATTATTCAGTTTTAGAATATAATTTTGTATTTAATAATCTCATTGTTTTACATGAAAATGACATAATTTCTCTTTGAAAGTGACAATTTTTACGTGAAAGTGCCATATTTTACATCTATAAATACCATCTTTTTTACCACCTCTGTTCTCTTTTAATTGCAACATTAGACTTTTTGAATTATTCACATATTCTACTTTGACTATATCTTATGTAGTATTTATTAATGTATTATAAAATTAATTTTTACAAAATATTGTGAAATTCTTCTCATACTAAATTTTCAAAATCTTAATTTTTTAGAATTTTTATTAATAAGGAATATAAGATATTAATGGTCAAACTTGTGTGTTGGCTAACATGAAAATTGAACTGTTGCAATTAAAAAGGAACGGAGGATGTATTATTTAGTGTCATTTTTAATATGTAACTGCCATTTATGTTTTTTTTACCTAAATGGCATACAGGGCATTTCATATTTTCATTATATATATATGCAAAGATTATAATGAAACTATCGAGAAATCATCACTGACTTGTTGACTCATACGAGGATGTTAGTTGAACCGCTAGAATAGCCGGTAGTGGCAGCACTAGAGGAGGCATGACAATCATGGGAGTTCGCAGGAGATGAGAACTCGACGGACGGCGGAGGCAATGAAGGAGATGACGACGGAAATGGAAAACAAGGCGGCGATAGTTACGGTGGTGACGGTTATTGCTGCTGCAAGTTATCTGGGGTGGCACCGTTGGAGATGGCAACAATAGCCTGCCAGATCTGGTGCCGTTTGATGTCCAAGTAGTGGAGAGCTTCTCTGCTACAACTGTCGACAACCAGGTCACTTCAAAGTCAACTGTCCACATCCTATAGTCTCCAAAAGGCAAGGCCGGGAAGGAGAGAAGAAGTATGAGCACAGAAGAAGGAAGGCACTCATCACTGAACAACCAGAGAAGGACCCCCCCTCTGAGACAGAGTCCAGCTCAGAATCAGAATCCGATGAGGCATTCTGTTGCCTGGATACAGAGACTGAAGACCTATGCCTTATGGGTCAATCTGATGATGAGATATCCTCTACTTCTAACTCTAGTTTTTCTTCGGTAGGCAGAGCCTTTGATTCTGATTCAATGTCAGAATTTTGGGAAGAGTTTCAAGCCATCCAAGCCACTTATTCCTCTGTTAAAGAAGAAAACAGTAAGCTTAAGGTTGAAATCCTTGACTTAAGAAAGGAGGTTGAGATCAAAATCAATCTTTTGATTAAGGAGAGAGATCAACTGGAAGCTGAAAATGTTTCTCTTCTAAAGAGAATAAGGGAGATAGAGCCTCTTGAGATTAAGTATAAAACCTACCAGAAGGCCCAAGCCTCAATGGAAAAGTTTGTACTTGATCAACAAATTGGCGCTGGTTTTGGCCTTGGATATGGCTCAACAGAATCAGGTGAGCCTTCTGTAATGCCTAACACCAGAGTTGCTAAGGCAGATAAGGTCATAGTGTCACTGATTTCTAGACCCATTTGTCAAGCTGGTGTATCTGGCACCAAGGTTGTTCATGAGGAAGTCAGACCGGAAAAAGGGAAGATAAAGGTTCAACAAAAACCCTTTTTGAAAAATAATGAACCTGGCTGAAAACCTAACAACAGAAAGGGTTTTCAGGATAACAAAAATAAAAGACCATTTATTGACAGACAACCTCATGATAACCATGCCAGAAATGACCACCAGAGAGGCAAATATCAAGAGAAGGTTAACTTCAGGCAAAAAAGGCTGGCTGGTCAACCTAAGAAGCCCAAAGCTAATCATTCCTCTGCTTTTGATAGTATATGGGACTTCTACCCAACCAAAAAGGCTATGCAGAAGTATGTAAACCGGAAGCATGATCCTCACAAGCATCTGCCCAAAGTGAATCACACTTCCGTTTACTATGACAACCAGGTGGACAATGGGTACCACCCACCAAGGTTTCACCTGATGAGACCAAAGTGGTACCGGCTGCCAAGACTGCATGACCCCCTAGGACCCAACATTGCTTGGGTACCTAAATCTTCCTTTTAATTGTTGTAGGAACTGTGTGCTGGAGCTATCTCTGAACAAGATTGGTACATTGATAGTGGATGCTCCAGGCACATGACAGGTGACAAGAGTTGCCTTACAGAGTTCCAGAAAATCAAAGGGCCCAGAGTTACCTTTGGTGGTAATGACAAAGATGGCCAAACTAAAGGAAAAGGGAAGCTGATCAGAAACCAGATAATCATTGAAGATGTCTCTTATGTCAAAGGCCTGAAATTCAACCTGCTTAGTGCTAGCCAATTCTGTGATAAAGGCTACACAGTTGAATTATCCAAAGAAGGCTGTTCTGTCAAGCATGAGACAACTATGGAAGTAGTACTGACTGCTACCAGGAAAAGAAACATCTATGTTGTTGATTGGTCTACTGCAAAGGGTGGAATTTGTCTTTTACCTAAAGGAGATTCAAAACTCAGGTGGGAATGGCACAAAAAGCTGAGTCACCTGAATTTCAAAACAATCAACAAACTAGCAAGGGATCACATTGTTGATGGCATCCCCAACATTGTGTACAAGAAGGAGAGTCTGTGCAGTGCATGCCAGAAAGGAAAGCAAGTGAAGAACTCCTCAAACCCATTGCTGGAAATCTTTCTACTAGTCCTTTAAATCTGATTCACATGGATCTATTTGGACCAGTAGAAACTCCAAGTGTTGGTGGAAAAAGATATACCTTAGTCATGGTGGATGACTACTCAAGATACACCTGGACAATCTTTCTGAAGAAGAAAAATGAAACTCTGCAGAAACTACCATCTCTGTTGAAACTACTTCAGAATGAGCAGAACCAGAAAGTCAAATCTATCAGATCAGATAGAGGAACAGAGTTCGTCAACAAAGTAATACAAGAGTTCTGTGATCAAAATGGAACAATGCATCAACTCTCTGCAGCCAGAACTCCTCAACAGAATGGAGTTGCAGAAAGAAGAAATAGAACACTCAAGGAAGCTGCAAGGACCATGATTGCTGAATCAGGTCTGCCTTACAGATACTGGGCTGAAACTATCAACACTGCATGCTACACCCAGAACCGGAGCATGATTCACAAAACTCATCAGAAGACCCCCTATGAGCTCTGGAAGGGAAGGAAACCTAACATCAGCTACTTTCATGCATTTGTAGGCAAATGCTATATACTCAATAATGGAAAGGAACATCTCAAAGTGTTCCAAGAAAAGGCTGATGAAGGAACATTCTTAGGCTACTGCAGCACCCGCAAAGCCTACAGAATACTCAACAAAAGAAGCCTACTTGTTGAAGAATCGATTCATGTCAAGTTTGATGATCTCAACGTTGTTGAGGACATAACAGAGAACTTGGAGAAAGTGAATCTAGAAGAAACGCCAGAAGTAACCACATCAGAAGTGGTCAACAATTCTGCCATACCAATCCACCTCCAGAATCCCATCCTACAAGACAATGATAGTGATGAAGAACCTGAAGAAGAGCAAGAGAGACCAAGACAACACTTATCAGAACCTGACCTAACTTGGTTAAGGGATCATCCCCCAAACCAGGTGATAGGACAGATCAGAAGTGGAGTACAAACCAGATCTGCTACAACAAGGAGAGAAGCAATGCTTGCCTGCTACATATCTCAAATGGAACCCATGACTGTGGAAGAAGCTCTTGCAGACTCAGATTGGATCAATGCAATGCAAGAAGAGCTGACTCAATTTGAAAGGAACAAAGTATGGGAACTTGTTCCTAGGCCAAAGCACCAGAATGTCATTAGAACCAAATGGGTATTCAAGAACAAAGCTGATGAAGATGGCAACATTGTAAGGAATAAAGCAAGGCTGGTAGCTAAAGGTTATTGCCAAGAAGAAGGAATAGATTTTGATGAGACTTTTGCACCAGTTGCCAGACTTGGAGCCATCTGAATGGAGATCTTGAAGAAGAAGTTTATGTGGAACAACCACCAGGTTTTGTCATTCCTACTCACTCCTCTCGTGTCTACAAGCTTAAAAAGGCCCTATATGGTCTTAAGCAAGCTCCCATAGCATGGTATGACACATTGTCCCTTTTCCTAGTGAACCATGGGTTTACTAAAGGAAAGGTTGACAAAACTCTATTTCAAATCTCTGTTGCTAATCATATTCTGTTAGTACAAATATATGTTGATGATATTATATTTGGTAGTACTAATCCAGAACTGTGCAAGAAATTTTCTCAAGTGATGCAGAGTCAATTTGAAATGAGTATGATGGGAGAACTCAGCTACTTCCTAGGACTACATGTCAAACAAGTTCCAGAAGGAATCTTTATTAATCAAGGGAAGTGTACTAGAGATCTGATCAAGAAGTTTGGAGTGGAAGGCAAATCCTCAGTGAAGATTCCCATGAACACCTCACAAGGAATTGGTCCGGATGATGAAGGAAAGGATGTCGATGCAACAACATACAGAGGAATCATAGGATCTCTGCTGTATCTGACTGCAAGCAGACCAGACATCTCATTCTCTGTTGGAATCTGTGCCAGATACCAGTCAAAGCCCAAGGAGAGCCATCTTAGTGCTGCAAAGAGAATCATCATATATATCAAAGGAAATCCAAATGCAGGCCTATGGTATCCAAAGGGAGGTAACTTTGAACTAATTGGTTACTCTGACTCAGATTTTGCAGGTTGCAGATTAGACAGGAAAAGCACCTCTGGTCATTGCCAAATGCTAGGAGGAATGCTTGTTTCCTGGTTTAGCAAGAAGCAAAATTCAATCTCAACAAGTACAGCAGAAGTTGGGTACATTGCAGCTGGGAGTTGCTGTGCTCAGCTACTCTGGATGAAGCAACAGTTGAAGGATTATGGCATTCAAGCAAAGGAGATCAAACTGCTCTGTGACAACACCAGTGCCATTGCAATCACTCAGAATCCTGTACTTCATTCCAGGATAAAGCACATTGAGATCAGACATCATTTCATCAGAGATCATGTGGAAAAGAAGCATATTTGTATGGAGCATGTACCTACAGAAGATCAGCTAGCGGATATTTTAACCAAGCTTTTACCAGAGGCAAGGTTCAACAAACTAAGATAAGAACTGGGAATGATGGATGATCTTCCTAGAGATGTTTGAACCAGAATTGCTGTGGATCAGAACTGTTGTCTGGATCAGAAAACCCTACACCAGAATACCCCTTATCTGATCACCAGAGCACCCTTCATCAGAGAACCTCCTTCTCTGATACATGGATCCTTTTCTGTAGTCCTTCAGAGATCCTTGTGGACTTTATTATTTTTCGAGGAACGGGCAAGACCTTTTGACTTGAACAGGTCTTTTACCAGAATAGCCCTGATTAATTATGTCGTTAACGGAAACGTTTTCCGCCCTATTTCTTTAAATGATACCTCGAAACCGTAAATTATCCCAAACGTCCACTAATCCAAAACCTTTTATATCCATCTCCTTCAACCTAAACCGCTACTGTCATTTCTCTCTAAACGTACTAGCTTCAAAAATCCCCCATTATCCTGAATCTCTCTGAAATCCTTCTGAAAATGAACTTCATCAACATCAACGACCTCACAAAAGAAGAAGCCAAGACTATTGTGGCCAATGTGGTTATCGGAATGAAGGTTGATTTGTCTACACTTCCTCTACTCGCAGAAAATCAGAAAAGAATGGCGAAAATCATCCAAGGGATGAATGAATCACAGTTGAGCAAGATTGTTGCTCATCCTTATGAAGAGTTCAGCACCAGGGATGTGGCTGAATTCTATCTGAACGCCACCATCACCAAAAACGGAGTTCACTCCATGGTGCAGGGAAAGAGCATCTCGCTCAATGCCGATGCTCTGAATGAATTCCTTGGAGTCCAACTGGACTCTCAAGACCCTGAGACTCCCACTCTCATTGACCTAGAGTCAGTGGAGGTCTCAGTAGAAGCATTTGCCGAGACCTACTGCCGCCCTGAGGCCGCCAATCTGGACAGACTCTACATGAAGAAGTTCCTACTGAAGAAGGACTTCGAAAAGCTGGTTGTTGTTCTGCACAGGAGCGTGTGATACAAAACTGGCTCAACTGATGAAATCAACAAGGCCAACTGCAAAGCTATCTTTGCTGTTCATCATGGGATGAACATCAACTGTGGTGAGGTAATCTTTGGTTCTCTGACTGAATTTATCAAGAAGAAGGATCAGAAGACTGGCCTCTTCTCAACAAAGATGGGCCATGGCCTTCTTCTGTCTGCCATCCTCACTGCCCATGGAGTTCAACTCAGGGACCCTTCCCCAGTTGATCACTCCAAAACCCTGTTCCTAACTGCATCTCCCAAACTCAACATAGCCATCTCTGCTGAACTGAAGAGAGAAGAAAGACTGGAGAAGAAAAGGGAACAACAGGCTGTCAAACTGAAACCTGCTGCCAAGAAGAACATCAAGAAGCCCTCTGTGACTTCTGAACAACCTGAGCAATCCCAGATTGCAAAGGATGTAAGAAAGAAGAAGAAAAATGATAGATGCACTCCATCAGAAGTGGATGCACCAGAAATGGGTGCATCAGAGTTGGCTCCTTCAAAACTTGTCAGAAACTCTCCTGCAAAGAAGCAGAAGTTGAAAAGGAGAAGAAAGCAAGTTGTTCAGAGTGAGGACTCTGACAACTCTGGTCTGAAACCTGTGAAGAAAAAGAAGAAGAAAACAATCTCACCTGCAAGGGAATCAGAAACTCAGGGGGAACCTGAACCTGTTGCCCAACCCTCCTCTGCACCGGACCAGAAACTCACTGCAGATTTATTAGAACCCCAACACATCTCTGACGGAGTACCAGAGACTGATTACAACACCATTCTGCAAAAGCAGTTTGAAAGGGTTCTGACTTGGAGAAGATGGAGAATGGGACCTCTTCAGAAGATCGTACAGTATTTTGACTGTTATGAAGCAGAGGAAGCCGCTGTTTTACACTGGGTAGGCACAGAAGATGTGTCTCAGTGCTTCAACCTTGCCTTTCTCATCTCTGTCCTACAGAAGAAGAAAGAAAAACACCAAGGTAAAGCTCATATGACTGCCCTATCTCCTGAAAGGCATGTCAAAGCTCTGGAGGAGCATGAGATGGAAGAGTTTGATGCTTGGCTAATGGAGAAGAAAAGAAAAGAATCTCTCATCAAGTTTCGCTACAGTGCCCATGAGGAAAGAGAACCCTCCACAGCCAATGATGTTCCTCTGACCATGGAAAAGTTGGTCAAGGAATGGAGAGAATCCATGTTCTCAGAGACTGTCCTTGAGGTAATCCCTACACCCCCTCCTTCCCCTCCCAAATCTCCTTTTACTCAATCATCACCTCCTAAATCACCTCCAAAACCTTCAACCCCACTCAAACAGAAAACCCCATCTCCTCAGAAAACCTCATCTCCCCCACCGTCCCCCATCAGAATCCCTTCACCTCAGAAGACCAAATCTAAGTCTTCATCACCCTGCAAGCAACCCTCCCCTCCTAGAAACCGGTCACCCTCACCACCACCCTCTCCCAAACCTCTAAAATCTGTCACTCCTCAGAACCCCTCTCCTCAGATTTCTCAACATCAGAACTCCCCCCATCAGAAAACCCCCTCTCATCAGAGTTCACCTCCTCAACAGCAACCCATTTCAATCACCAGAGCTGCTACACCACCACTGTATCCTCAGCTCTCTGTCGCCTCAACACCCAAGAGAGAGGTTCTCATTCGCATTCTGTCCTCAGATGCTGACAATGATGGGTTCCTCACATCCTCTCTTGCGGCAGATTTCACTTCCAAGAGGAGGAAGACCCCTCCCAGGGACCAACCTACTGGCAATACTGCTCCATTCCCCAAGGGAAGAGGTTTGGAGATGCCTGGATTTTCTCCAGAAGCCCCACAGATGGACTTCAACCAATTTGTGCAGTCTGCAGAAGAATTTGGTGGTCAGATGCTAGACAATATGAACAAGCTCATCGTCATCAATGACAAACACTATGAGCATCTGACACACACCAACATCCATCTTAACCAGGGTCTTCAGCAACTGTCAGAAAAGCTTGACACTCTGACAGAGTCCCTGCACACCTTCATGAGCTCATCCAACTAGAAGATTGACACCATCTCCAGAGAAGTAGATGGAATTAACTCTGTCCTCTACTTTCACTCTCAATCTATGAATGGTCAGAATCAGAAACTACAGGAGATAGCTGAAGTCATTGACATTCTGCAATGGAATGCTGACCAAGCCTCAGAGCGCTTCATGGAGATAGGTATTATGTGTACAGAACACAAAGCGCAGGCCTTAGATATTCTTCACAAGGACAAGGAGCGTTACCAGAAGTTGGTACTCCTTGAAGCAAGTACACAGAGTATCCAGTCTACCATGGAAAGGCAACAGAACCTGATTGAAGGTCTGGCTTCTGTTACCCAAACTCTGCCAGAAGCTCTGGATGAGATCAGAGATGCCCAAGCTTCAGAATTCTCAAAGATTGAGCTCCTCCTAGGCGATCTTGTTGATGCCAAAAAGGGGGAAGACACCAGAGAAGAAGAAGGTCCAAGCTCCAGAAGAGAAGAAGAAGGTCCAAGCTCCATAACTTTATCCATCAGAGGACCCTCATCTTCGGTTGATCCTGCTCCTTATTTCGAAGCCGCAAAGAAGAAAAAGCAAGCTAATGCAGGCACCAGACCTCCTCCTCCACCGCCCAGAAGTTCCAAGAAGAAGTCCTCCAACTTTACCTTCAATGAATGGATGATGAGTGGGATGTCTAAGCCTGACAGGGCCCAATTTACACAGATGAAGAAGCTGATGACTCCACTGCAACAAGAGAATTTGTTTATGGACAGTGATGGACTCGTCCAAATCAATCATGGTGGATCAATTCAAGAAGCTGAGAACTGGTGGCAGATAAGAGTTCTATCTGGCAAGAACATCTCAGAAGCAATCAGAAATTACTTAGATTGTAAGCTTGCACCTCATTGGGCAGACTATCAGAATCCGAGGGACTTAGCCTCCATCAGAGCAAAGGTCAATGCAGAGCTTGAAAGGATTGACAAAGCAGGACCTCAGGTAGATGAAAATGAATCCTAAATTTTATCTATCTCTGATTATGTAATTAACCATCTGATAATAAGATTCCATCTCTGCCTCTAGTTTGCATGGCATCTTAAATTATCTGTTCTTGCTTATTTTCTGTGAATTCCTTGTGCTTGCTCTAGTTCTTTTTGCCCTTTTATTGCTATCTGATTGTACTGTACTCTTACTATTTTCCTATGCTAAGTTGCCCACCAAGATTTTAATAGAAGTTGTTTAACTTTATTCTTGTATGGTGAAAGGCACTTCTCTGGAAATAGTTAAAGGGTTTTGGCATCATCAAAAAGGGGGAAATTGTAAGGAATATATGTAATTAGATTTTGATGATGCTAGGTTGATTAGTATTTGAAAGTACCCCAATAAAAATTTTGTATTAGTATTTGTCTTTGTAAGTACTAGAATAGTCGACTGCCAGAAACCCTCTTGTGGTCTTCTTTATCAGAACTCATACCAGAGATGCTCTCACAGTTGCTCTCCAGAGAAGCCATCAGAGTTGGATACCAGAGTTGGCATCAGAAGCTGCCATCAGAGTTCTAATCAGAAAACCTCATCAGACAAGCTCGCACCTTGCAGAACTCGAAGACACTTACCAACGGTCGTTAAACTAACGAGAAATCCCCTAACGGCTACGAACCTTTCAACGGAAACATGGTACTGTACACGCATTAAATGCTCAATTAATGTTGTACGTACGAAGATATATTTAAAGCTGATGATTGACCATGCGAGTATCTTCGCGCCCCCAAAATGGCAAGTCGAAGGACCAACCGGTCAAGTCAACGGTACAAGCATTTAATGAAGTTGTCTTCTACACTCCAACGGGAAGACTGCTCCCAGTATATAAGATACACTCTGAAGAACTACGAGGACAACTTTGCTACAACAATTGCCTGTCTAACTTGCTCAAGATCATTCCACTCTAAATCAATTACCTCCAAGCTTTCTTGAGATAAAAGACTTACTCACTTCAACAAGAAAAGCTCAAGTTGGAAGATATACTCTCTTATCCCTCATCCAACTAGCAAGTTGCAAAGTTCCTCAGTTCTTCAACACCTCGAAAACTTCATCTACACATCCTTTGTGAAGAAGCAACGTTGGAGAAAACTGATCTTGATTCAAACACTTCTTGAAAAAGAAGGGACGTCTCAAATTAACTAGAGTAAAGTGAAGTGGTGATACTTCCTAGAGACTCAGTGAAACGAGACCAGCCATCAGGAAGCAGGACTGCATCCCGGGTGGCAACTAGGCTTGAAGAAGACGTGGAGAGCTTCTTAAGTTCTAGGGACTAAGGCGTTGTAAACTGTCGTTTTTACAAGCTTAGTGGAACAGTGGACTAGAGGAACAAGTTGTTTCTTGAACCACTATAAAAATCCCCGGTGTCACTTACTTTACTTATTTCATTTCTGCACTTAAGAACTTGACTGCATAACTCAAAAGGTTGGACTCTGTGTTCAGCAGATCTTCCTCAAGAGTTATCAGAAAGGCATTTGCCTTAGTGTTGTCTCAGGCTACCCGGACAGAACCTATTCCGCTGCCAGGTCCAGTTCTGCCATCAGAACTTGACCTTCTCTGTCACCAGATTTCAACCATCTCTGATAAGTCAGTTTTGACTTAGAGAAAAGTTTAAATTCCTGAACAGTCTATTCACCCCCCTCTAGACTGTTCCCATTACAAACGGGACCAACATCTGGTGTACTTCCCTTGATTGATAAAGATTCCCTCTGGAACCTGTTTGACTTGTAGTCCTAGGAAGTAGCTGAGTTCTCCCATCATACTCATTTCAAATTGACTCTGCATCACTTGAGAAAATTTCTTGCATAGTTCTGAATTAGTACTACCAAATATAATATCATCAACATATATTTGTACTAACAGAATATGATTAGCAACAGAGATTTGAAATAGAGTTTTGTCAACCTTTCCCTTAGTAAACCCATGGTTCACTAGGAATAGAGACAGTGTGTCATACCATGCTCTGGGAGCTTGCTTAAGACCATAAAGGGCCTTTTTAAGCTTGTAGACACAGGAGGAGTGAGTAGGAATGACAAAACCTGGTGGTTGTTCCACATAAACCTCTTCTTCAAGATCTCCATTCAGAAATGCACTCTTGACATCCATCTGATAGACCTTGATGTTGTTGTAGGCAGCATAGGCTAGAAATATTCTAATGGCTTCCAGTCTGGCAACTGGTGCAAAAGTCTCATCAAAATCTATTCCTTCTTCTTGGCAGTAACCCTTAGCTACCAGCCTTGCTTTATTACTTACAATGTTGCCATCTTCATCAGCTTTGTTCTTGAATACCCATTTTGTTCCAATGACATTCTGGTGCTTTGGCCTAGGAACAAGTTCCCATACTTTGTTCCTTTCAAATTGGGTAAACTCTTCTTGCATTGCATTGATCCAATCTGAGTCTGCAAGAGCTTCTTCTACAGTCATGGGTTCCATCTGAGATATAGAGCAGACAAGAATTGCTTCTCTCCTTGTTGATGTTGATCTGGTCTGCACACCACTTCTGATATGTCCAATTACTTGGTTAGGGGGATGGTCTCTTAACCATGTCAGATCAGGTTCTGTCAGTTGTTGTCTGGGTCTCTCTGGTTCTTCATCTTCTGAATCTTCATCTTCATTCAACAGAAGGGGGTCTGGTGCAGGTGTAGGAAATGCAGGGTTATCTGGTACCTCTTCTGTTGGTTCAGGTGTTCTGTCTTCTATGTTGACTTCTTTGAGGGTCTCTGTTACTTCTTTAACAGAGATGATATCATCAAACTTCACATGTATAGACTCTTCAACATGTAGAGTCCTTCTGTTGAGTACTCTATAGGCTTTACTGGTGTTTGAATAGCCTATAAATACACCTTCATCAGCTTTCTCTTGAAAGACTTTCAGATGTTCCTTTCCATTGTTAAGAATGTAGCATTTGCACCCAAAGACATGAAAGTAATTGATGTTAGGTTTTCTTCCTTTCCAAAGTTCATAAGGGGTCTTCTGGTGATTCTTATTGATCATACTTCTATTCTGGGTATAGCATGCAGTGTTGATTGCTTCAGCCCAGTATCTCATAGGTAGTCCAGATTCTGCAATCATTGTCCTTGCAGCTTCTTTTAATGTTCTGTTCCTCCTATCTGCTACGCCATTCTGTTGAGGGGTTCTGGCGGCAGAGAGTTGATGAAAGGTTCCATTTTGATCACAGAAGTCCTTTATGACTTGGTTGACAAATTCAGTTCCTCTGTCAGACCTGATTGTCTTAACCTTCAAGTTCTTCTCAGTCTGAAGTTGCTTTAACAGAGATGGCAACTTCTGAAGAGTTTCATTTTTCTTTGACAGAAAGATAGTCCATGTATATCTGGAGTAGTCATCAACCATGATTAGGGTGTATTTCTTTCCACCAACACTTGGAGTCTCAACAGGTCCAAATAAATCCATGTGGATCAGATTTAAAGAACTTGTAGAAAGATCTCCAGCAATGGGTTTGAAAGAGCTCTTCTGTTGCTTTCCCTGCTGGCATGCACTGCAGAGGGTCTCTTTCTTGTAAACTATGTATGGCAGTCCATCAACAATGTGTTCTCTTTCCAGTTTGTTGATTGTTTTGAAGTTCAAATGGTTAAGCTTCTTGTGCCAGTCCCAGCTTAGTTTTGAATCTCCCTTGGCTATCAGACAAACTCCATCCTTTGCAGTTTTCCAATCAACCACATAGATGTTCTTCTTCCTTGATGTTGTAAGAACCACTTCTTTTGTTGTCTCATGCTTCACATAGCAGAAGTTCTTTGTGAATTCAACAGTGTAGCCGTTGTCACAGAATTGGCTAGCACTTAGCAAGTTGAACTTCAGGCCTTTGACATAAGAGACATCATCAATGACTATCTGGTTCTTGATCAGCTTCCCTCTTCCTTTTGTTTGACCTTCTTTGTCATTACCTCCAAAGGTAACTTTTGGTCCTTTGCATTTCTGGAACTCTGTTAGACAACTTCTGTCATGTGCTTGGAGCATCCACTATCAATAAACCATTCTTGCTCTGAGATAGCTCCAGCACACAGTTCGTGCAAGATAAAAAGAAGGGTTTAGGTACCCAAGCAATGTTGGGTCTTGGGGGGTCATGGAGTCTGGGTAGTTGGTACCATTTTAGTCTCATCAGGTGAAACCTTGGTAGATGGTACCCATTGTCTACCTGGTAGTTATAGTAAACTTAAGTGTGATTCACTTTGGGCAGATGCTTGTGAGGGTCATGCTTCCTGTTTACGTACTTTTGCATAGCTTTCTTTGTTGGAAAGAAGTCCCATATACTATCAAGAGCAGAGGGACGGTTAGCTTTGGGCTTCTGAAGTTGACCAGCCAACCTCTTCTGCCTAAAGTTAACTCTCTCTTGATATCTACCCTTCTGGTGATCATTTCTGGCACGGTTATCATGAGGTTGTCTGTTAATGAATGGTCTTTTATTTTTGTTATTCTGAAAACCCTTTCTGTTGTTAGGTTTTCTGCCAGGTTCATTATTTTTTCAAAAAGGGTTTCTGTTGAACCTTTATCTTCTCTTTTTCTGGTCTGACTTCCTCATGAACAACCTTGGTGCCAGATACACCAGCTTGGCAGATGGGGCTAGAGATCAGTGGCACTATGACCTTGTCTGCCTTAGCAACACTGGTGCTAGGCATTACAGAAGGCTCACCTGATTCCGTTGAGACATAACCAAGACCAAAGCTAATGCCAATTTGTTGATCAAGCAGAATCTTTTCCATGGAAGACTGGGCCTTCTGGTAAGCTCTGTACTTAATCTCAAGAGGCTCAATTTCTCTTATTCTCTTGAGAAGAGAAACATTTTCAGTTTCTAGCTGATCTCTCTCCTTAATTAGAAGATTGATTTTGATCTCAACCTCCTTTCTTAAGTCAAGAATCTCAGCCTTCAGCTTACTGATTTCTTCTGTGACAGAGGAATAAGTGGATTGAATGGCCTTAAACTCTTCCCAAAATTCTGACATTGAATCATAATCAAAAGCTAAGCCTACCGAAGAAAAACTAGATGCAGAAGTAGAGGTTATCTCATTATCAGAATGAGCCATGAGGCATAGGTCTTCTGTCTGAGTATCAAGGCAACAGAAGGCCGCATCAGAGTCAGAGTCAGAACTGGATTCTGTCTCAGACAGAGGGTCTTTCTCGAGCTGTTCTGTCACGAGCGCTTTCCTTCTTCTGGAATTGTCTTCATATTTCTTCTTTTCTCCATCATGCCCTTGTTTCGTTGACACTCTTGGATGTGGACACTCTGCCTTGAAATGTCCAGGTTGTCTGCAGTTGTAACAGAGAAGCTCACCACTGCTCTCTGTTTCTTTGACCTTCTGGAAGGGCTTTCTGCTGAATGATGGACTTCTTCCATCTTTGGGATTCTTCATAAACTTCTTGAATCTCCTAGCAAAAGCAGCCATATATTCGTCAGATAAAAGTACTGAGGGGTCAAAATCATTTACCTTTGATGTGCTGACAGTGAGGGCTGTAGTGGTCCTCTCTTCTGGTACATCTTCTTTTTCTTCAATCATTTCAAACTCATGAGCTTTGAGATCTGAAATGAGCTTATCAGTGGGATAAGTCTTCACATCCTTGCTGGCTTGGACAGCAACCACCTTCATCTTCCATGCTGAGGGCAATCCTCTCAACACTTTGAGGTTGATCTCTTTGGTGGTAAGTTCTTTGCCAAGCTCATAGATCTCTCCAGTGAGAGTGAAGAGCTTGTCATACATCTTGGAGATGCTTTCACCAGGAAGAAGCTTGAAGTCATCAAACTTCTTGTTAGCTATTGCCAGCTTGTTGTCCTTCTCCTACTCATCACCAGCTCCAATGAGCTCAAGAGTATCCCAGATTTCCTTGGCAGTCTTGCACTTCTTTATTCTGTTGAAGTACCTATCATCGATGGACTTGTAAAGAATGTCTTTAGCAATGTTGTCCAGATTGTACTTCCTTCTTTCTTCAGTAGTCCACTCAGATTTGGCCTTATTGATCATCTGAGGTCTGGTGTTATCAATAGCATGCTCTGGGTTGACCTTCTAGAAGCTTGTGAAAGGCCCAATGTCAAGTACTTCCCACATCTCATCATGCAGAGCACAGAGATGTGCTTTCATTCGGATCCTCCAGTCATCAAACTTGAGATCTGAGAACATAAGATTCTTGGAAAGGGAGTGATCCATTATATCAGATTAAAAATGAGGTAAACACAAAAACAAGTGGATCTTTGTTCTGCAAATAACCTAAGAGATTATTAGAACAAGGAGGCTCTGATACCACTTGTTGGTCCCGGTTGTACTGGATACAGTCTAGAGGGGGGTGAATAGACTGTATTGGTTTTTAACTTTTTTAAGCTAAGTACCGGATTTAACAGAATAGCCTGTTCTGTTGGCAGAACAGACTGGCAGCGTATGAGGTTCTGGTAGGGGGTTCTGTTAGTTTAGCCTCAGAGAAGCAAAGGTTGTAGGCCTTCTGTTAACTCACAAGACAAGTTCTGCTGAACACATATACCAATTCTTTGAAGTTAAATAGTTCAGATAAAAACTATAAATAAAATGCAGTAAGTAAATGACACTAGGGCTTTATATAGTGGTTCAAGGAACAACTTGTTCCTCTAGTCCACTGTTCCACTAAGCTTGTAAAAACGACCGTTTACAATGCCTTAGCCCTATCACTTAAGAAGCTCTCCACGTCTTCTTCAAGTGTAGATGTCTCCTTGGATGCACTTCTTGCTTCCTTAAGACTGGTCCTTTCACTGAGCTTTCCCGGAAGTATCACCACTTCACTGCTCGAGGTACTTGGACGTCCTTCTTGTGAAAGAAGAGTTTCTGTTAAAAACAGGGGTTCCTCCAACTTGCTTCGTTACAAAAGGTTTGTATATGAAGTGCTTGAAGAGTTGAAGAACAATGAGAACTTTGCTTGAGTTGGAAGTAGGAAGCTTTCCAACGTCTGTCTTCTCTTGTAGAAGATAATGAAGATTTAATCTCAAGGAGGCTTTTTGCGTTTTTAGCGTTTGAAAATTTTGTATGCGCACTGTGGTTGCAAAGTTATCGGTTGTTCTTCGAAGTGTATCTTTTATACTGAGGTTGTCTTCCCGTTGGAGGAGAAGGAGGACAACTGCATTAAATGAGCGAGCAGTTGACTTGACCAGTAGGACCCAGCAAAGTTGGCGGGTTACTATTTCGGGATAAAGCTATCCTGACATTGCGGCCAATCATGTGCAATTACTCTACAGAGTACGGGAGGCATTAAATGTGCATTTAATGCGCGTACTGTAGCTTTTCCGTTCAAGACTCCTAGCCGTTAAAGGAATCTTTAGTTGGTTTACCGGCTTGGTGATATTCTTCTAAGTGTCAGGCCTTCTGGTGTCTTTGGCAGAGAGTTGATCAGAGAAGGTCTTGAGCACTTCTGTTGGAGAAAGTTATCAGAGACTCTTGAGGGTTTCTGTTGAAGGAATATCCAATAGAGAACCAGGAGGGTTTCTGTCAGAATAAAAGCTAACAGAGAGACCCTGAGGTCTTCTGTTCTGAAACAGAGAGCCAAAGGTCTTCTGTTCTGGAGGCCTTTTGCACAGGAGGCCTTCTGCCAGTCGATTATACTAAGGAATTTTACAAGGAAAATTCTAATACATTAAATCTAAGGAGGGGTACTCTAAAGTCCTAATTAATATAGCATCATCAAAATCTAATTACAAATATTCCTTACAACTACTCTAGAGCCAATCATTCTCAAGCTCCATGTTTCTGCCGGTTTTGCGAGTTCCCAGGCCATGAGGGGAAACAATGACGTAAACTTCAAAGGTTTTTTTGGGATAATCATGTCTCTGATCCATCCAGTTCGGCATCTCCATTAATGAATAGAGAAATGGTGCTAAATATGAGCTTAAGTTTCCATATGTAATTAAATAAGACCTTGACTTTTTTAACTCATAAATAAGACCTAATTTCCCGTGTCTTCCATATTTGCCATCAAGTCTTTTATTTTTGCTTCAGTGTGATGAGTTCCCACGCAAGAGGCAGAGGCAGAGGAGCATGGCCGAGGAGCATGGCCGGTGGTGCAAACGCGATGGTACGGCAACGCGCCAGCAACAGTGCGGTGGCCGAACGGCATGGGGACATGTCGGTAGGTGACGGAAGGCCCAGATTGTACCGGTCTGCAACAATTTGGTGGAGATGGAATGACGACACGTCAGTGGCAGCTGGCCGGAGGCCTTCTTCTCCTTTTAATTCTTCGATGATTTTGTTATCCCCCTCCCTTCTTCGTGGTTCCACGGCCTCACATCAGCTACCCTGATCTTTTGTTTGTTCTTCTGCTCTGTTGTTTTCAGAATATCCGCTCTGATCTCAACCATTATCTCCTTTGATTTCAGATCCATGTTGTATTCACAATAACAAAACAAATCGCAGAGATAGATTTAAGGAAACTAGGAGTTGAATACTGGAATTACTGTACAACCAGTCAACAATAATTACTTTGATGTTGGCCACCATACTCTATTTATCCATATACGTACAATTGCAACTTTAACTCATCAGATAAGAGATAAATTTTTCAGCCTAAATGTAAAGTAATCATAACTTTTTTTGATAACGTGTTCTGTAAATAAATAAGCAAAGTAATAAATGTAGTATGGTATGATTGGGAACGTACAATGATATGACATGGCTAACATGTTCTGTATAAAATAAAGCAAAAGTAATAAATGTAGTTGAGAAAAATCATGGGCAGTTTATTTAAAGTGCATGAATGAGTGGGCTGATAATGTCCAGGCTACATTGGCATTATCATGGCAATGTTATTGGCATTGTCACGACAATGTCATTGGCATTGTCACGACAATGTCATTGGCATTGTCACGACAATGTCATTGAAATTGTATCATTTTAATGTCATTTTTATAACATTGACATCATCACGTATTACATTGTCATATAATGACATTGATTTTTAAACAATGGCATCGTATTACATTGTCATATAATGACATTGATTTTTAAACAACGACATTGATTTTCTAACAATGACTTTAATTTTTAAAGAATGACATGATATTACATTGTAATGAGCATTGACATTTTTATGACATTGTCATTGACATTCTTATGACATTGTCACTGACATTGTTTTCTATTGACATTCTTATGACTTTGTCATTGACATTCTTATGACATTGTCATTGACATTCTTAGAACATTGTCACTGACATTGTTTTATATTGACATTCTTATGACTTTGTTATTGACATTCTTATGACATTGTCACATCTTTAACAATGATCATCATGTGAATAAAGTAGGTTAACATTATCATATATTTAAATATTTAAAATGTAATAATGATAGCTATGTTTTACAATGGCAGTGACTATGCATGCTTTAATTAAAGGGTCATGGGTACAACTGTACAAGTATTAGGCTTTGTAATACTGTATTCGCCATCCACCGCTAACAGTCTATCATGTCCAGCTTTGAACACCTACAGAACACCGACATGATGGCATGTCCTCATTTTCCTTGGCTTTGTCCTCCTATCCATCGCTCCTTCGCATATTGTGCTCCAGAACATAAGCAAAAAGAGCTCTCTAGAAATTGAAAAGTCAAACAAAAATAAAAAACTACCGTACGAAGAAGAAGCGAAAGATGGAGGTTGACTCCCGCCGGCGACCACTTGTGTGATGTGTTGTGACGGCAGCTGCTCCAGCGACAACCTGCAGTAGATCTGAATTAAACGCATCAGTGATGTGCGCCTGGTGAGAAAATTTTGGTCTTCAATGGGTCTCACCTTTGTTTCTGCCTTGGCGGTGAGTTGAATGGCTGCTCCGTATGATGGCAGAATGGAAGCAAGTAAGATTTGCGGGCGGCGTCATTTTTAGGGGTGTTTTTGTCCTTCCGTTAAAAATTAGTCTTATTTAGGTCTTAAAAAATTCGGACTCTTATTTACGTTTCTAAGCCTTGTTTTACTCCTATTCAAGTCTTTATCCCTAATGAATACCACATGAATTAATGACGTAATCATGTCTCTTCCCACCTATGTTGAGTGTGACGGCCCAGATGAAGTCCACCTTGGTGTTGAATTAATGACGTAATCATGTCTCTTCCCACCTCGTTGATAATTATTCCAAAAAATTCTTCCCACTTATCATTTTGGGATATCACAAAAAAATCTTCCCACTTATCATTTTTGAAAAGTTTTGTGTGGCTAACATTTATTTATTTTTTTCTTAATCGACGACAATCATACATTTCTACTTTAATCCACTTTGTTAATAAGCATGTCAAGTCAAAGTTGGAAGTATTTTTTGGATCAGGGGAGTACATCATAACTGCGTATTTAGTTGGAAGAGTAGATCTAGGAGTCCTATTGATGGTAATTTTCCTGTACTTGAAAGAGTTAAATTGAACAACCAAACGCAATCTGGTGCGTTGATCAAGCTAAGAATGAGTTTTATATCTGGTACTCACCATGAACAAATATTGAGTTAATACCATTCATATATTGAGGCAATTTGCAATTTAATCTCAGACTATTAATCTAGTTAGCTTTGATACTCTCATTTTTTTGTACAAAATTATTTCTCTGTCATTTTTTTACGGCTATTTCCTACAAAAAGGAGTCCAATATGCACACTGGGCTATGTCTTCTTGTCCGAACCGGCGGACAGGAGGCTCCTCCGGCCACCTCGATTTGAGGTGGTTCCGGGGGTTATTTTGGCTAGTTTTTTTGTATGTTACTCATCAAATCTAGTTCATCCATACCAAATTTGAGCAAAACATTCAATCGGGAAGGTCGACAAATGATTTTTTCATGATAACTGGTCCGGAATATACATATAAAACGCAGTTTTCATGCAAAAATCATTTGACGACCTTCCCGATTGAATTTTTTGCTCAAATTTGGTATGGATGAACTCGAGGTGAATATTTGTGAACTGGAGGGAGGTGAATATTTGTGATATATATATATATATATATATATATATATATATATAGAGAGAGAGAGAGAGAGAGAGAGAGAGAGAGAATGAATCTGGTGAGAAGCTTCATAAGGCTGAAAAATGAGAAGTAAAGAGGACTGTCCGATCAAAAGTTGATCAAGGGTCCAGTTCAAAAACTGCCCAGGCTAACCTAATAAGACATTCTAGAATACGCTAATTTATCTCTATACGCCAACTAAAGCGGAGACAGAGCACCTTCCTAATAACTGCTGCGAAGTGCAATCGTGCAATGAAGATAATTGCAATAACGCGCAATGGTGAACCGCAAAACCTCCGATGAAGTGCATCAGTTCAATCTCACAACGATGAACCGCAAATCTCCTACGATCTTTGGCTTGCAACTTCAAAGGTAATTTGATGAAATTCGATAAACTTTGACTCAATTCTTACTTGTTTCAACCAATTTCAAAATACATTCCTAGTCTCTGATTTAGGTTAACTGATACATCTTCATCCAGGTTTGTTGAAGACAGTTATAATGAAGTTAGAAGCAATTATAAGAATTATATAATTAGGTTATTTTAGAATTTTAAAAGAAGAAGTAGAAAACTATGTGTGTAGTTGTAAAAATAAGAGAAAATTAATCATGCATGTCATCTTGAGTAAGTACGTGGTTTTCCATGTGTATTGGTATTATATGCAGTCTTGTTTGATAGATAGATAATGATTTTAAGTTGCACCCACCATATGTTTGTTAAAATGTCTTAACGAGCACTTTGTCACGGTGCGTCAAAATAAACTCAATACTACCATTTATACGTAGTATAGTGAAGTATAGTTCGTATCCACATGGAAAAGAATATTTCTCTTTTTATGAAACTAGTAAATAAGGGGGGGGGGGGGGGGGTTTGGTTTTGAATGATGTAATTTATTTAAGAAACTAAGATGAACAACCTATATGTGTTTAATTCAAGAGTAAAAGGGACTTGGCTTTGCTACTTTCCACTTGTTGATATATTTTAGTCGATCCTTGTTATATCTATAACTTATCCCCTTTCGAATACTCAATCGAGGAGTATCTCCAATTCATCGAGGGTAGTTATTAACAACGACCGTTCATTAATAACCCTTACTATTAATCAAATATAGAATAACGCCGTATACCGATAAAATAGTAGCATTCAATCTTTTTAACTCCTTGATGAAATCAATTGGGATTGATAACCTTAACACAACGGTTTCGGTTTAACCAACAAAATTGATCTCTCTTAAGTATATTAACCACGACCGTGCATTAATAAACCGAAGTTACTTACTTGTGAAACCACCAACGATTAACCATCGGTTCGTTGATCGTTTCTAGTAGTAATTAATGTCGGGACGTTAACTAATCGTCACTTAGCAACCCTCCAACATTAATATAGAATGAGATTAAGGGAAGAATTAATAATCAAGAGAAGAAGTTAAGAAAATAACTCACAACTTTAATAATCAACAAGCTTCAAGAGCAAAACCAAGAATGGAAGTTTAGCTCCTCATTTGGAGACTAAACATAGCTAAAAAATATAAAGAAATGATATTCTAAACTGAGCTTAGGAGTATAGAAGAAGGGATCTGGTTCTCAACTCAGACCCGACCGGGTGTAGTGCATGACCCGACCGGGTATGCGCTCCTGGCCATTTTTATCTTCAGATTTTCTCCTTTTCCTTGCTAAAAACACTACTACTATTCTACAACTATAAATGAAAGCAAAAAAACAATTACAAACATCATAAAACAAATGTTTACAAACTAATTAAAGATGAAAGAAAATCCACACAAAGTCAATACAAAAACATACATTTATGCACTATAAACTAGTGCATATCAAATATCCCCACACTTGAATCTTTACTCGTCTCGAGTAAATGTAATCCAAGAAATCCTTAAATGATAAGTTCATCACCACAACCATCAAAAAGTTTGTTTGAACAAAAGATAATTACACAGTATCCCCTGTAACATAAAAAAGACCACATCAAGGGGTCTTCCATTCCAATTTCTTATGCAATGAGCCTTCTTCAGTCATCACCATTAGGATCCTGCAGAATAAAAAGAACTACTTCTCTCATTCTCTCCTTTTGCCTTGGTGCCCTTTCGGGTTTTCAACCCAGCTTCCCACATTTTCTTTTAATAAATCTCACAAACTCACTCTTATTTTTGCTTTATTTTTGCTTAAGCTGCCCTTTGTGGGTTTTCAATTTAACAAGCTTTCTTTTTTTTTTTTAATTTATATATATATATATATTAAATACACACTCTACTAAAACAAAAAATAGAAAGAAAAAAACATACCGTGCATGGGTTGCCTCCCAAGAAGCGCTTTATTTAACGTCGTGGCTCGACGATTCAGAAAGGTCTACGAATTCCACATTTTTGGGTTGGAAACCCTCGAAGAAGGGTTTTATTCTCTGTCCGTTCACTTTCAGAATCTCTCTCGTCTCCGGGTCCTGAATTTCCACCGCCCCGTGTGGATATGTTTCGACCACTTTGTATGGTCCGGTCCAACGGGATCTCAGCTTCCCCGGAAATAGACGAAGGTGTGATTGGAATAGGAGGACTTTTGCATCAAGTTTAAAGTCTTTTCGTATGGTCATTTTATCATGCCACTCCTTCATCTTTCTCTTGTATATTTCCGCATTGTCTTAAGAATCCTGGCGAAGTTCTTCCAATTCTTGTAATTGGAGCTTCCTATGTACACCGGCCTCGTCAAAATTGAGGTTGAATTCTTTAACCGCCCAATAGGACTTGTGTTCTAGCTCTACGGGAAGATGGCATGCTTTCTCAAACACAAGTCTATAAGGGGACATACCGATTGGGGTTTTGTAGGCAGTTCGGTATGCCCATAGCGCATCATCAATGCGTATACTCCAATCCTTTCGGTTCGGGTGCACTGTTTTCTGGAGTATAGATTTCAACTCCCTGTTTGAGGTTTCCGCTTGGCCATTGGTTTGAGGGTGGTAGGCTGTAGAAATATTGTGAGTCACACCATATTTTTTTAGTAGGGATCCCACAATTTTATTACAAAATGTGTGCCTCGATCGCTTATTAAAATTCGAGGGACCCCGAACCTTGAAAATATGTGTGATTTTAGAAAATTAGCCACCACCTTGGCATCATCAGTTTTTGTTGCTTTGGCCTCCACCCATTTGGAGACGTAATCTACTGCAAGAAGGATGTATATGTTACCTTGGGAATTTGGGAAAGGTCCCATGAAGTCGATACCCCATGCATAAAAAATCTCACAGAAAAGCATGGGGTTTTGTGGCATCTCGTTCCTCCTTGAAATGTTGCCCACTCTTTGGCAATTGTCACAAGATTGACAAAAGCCGTGTGCATCCCGAAATAGACTTGGCCACCAAAAACCGCTTTCAAGTATCTTCATTGTCGTTCGTTTCGGACCGAAATGTCCTCCACAAACATAAGAGTTACAAAACTCTATGATGTGGGCTATCTCATATTCAGGGATGCATCTTCGGATTATTTGATCCTTACAATGTTTTCACAAATATGGGTCATCCCACACATAGAGTCTTGAATCCATTCTTAATTTTTCTTTTTGAGATTTTGAGAGTTGTGGAGGAAATTTGCCGGAAACGAGGAAGTTCACGATATTTGCGTACCATGGTTGTGTGGTTTTGATGGAGAAGAGAGTTTCGTCCGGGAATTCGCCTTTGATGAGATTTGTGTGGAGGTCTTCGATGTCTTTGTGAGGAATGAGGCGGCTTAAAGTATCGGCCACCAAGTTCTCCGCTCCTTTCTTGTCTTTAATTTCCATATCAAACTCACTCAATAGAAGGACCCATCGAATGAGTCTTGGTTTAGCTTCTTTCGTTGTCATAAGGAATCGGAGAGCGGCATGGTCGGTGTAGACAATAACTTTCGTTCCAAGAAGGTAGGAACAAAATTTTTCCAAAGCAAAGGCTACCGCTAGCATTTCCTTCTCGGTGGTGGAATAGTTCTTTTGGGCTTCGTTGAGGGTTGAGGAGGCGTAGTAGATGACATGAGAAGCTCTTCCGACCTTTTGGCCTAAAACAGCCCCCACCGCATAGTCACTTGCGTCGCACATGATCTCAAAAGGAAGAGACCAGTCGGGAGCTTGTATGATTGGGGCAGTCACCAATCTTGCTTTCAAAGTGTCAAAAGCCTCTTTGCATTCATCATTTAGATCAAATTACACCTCCTTTTGTAAAAGTTTGCATAGAGGAGATGAAATTTTTGAGAAATCCTTGATGAATCTCCTATAGAAATCGGCGTGACCGAGGAAAGAGCGGATGTCCCGTACATTTGTGGGGTACGGGAGCGTTTGAATAACATCAATCTTTGCTTTGTCCACCTCGATCCCCTTTGATGAGATCACATGCCCAAGAACAATCCCTTGTTCTACCATGAAGTGGCATTTTTCAGAGTTCAGCACAAGGTTGGATTCAATGCAAGTTTTTAGCACAAGAGTGAGGTGATAGAGGCAAGAGTCAAAAGAGTCCCCATGGATTGTGAAATCATCCATAAAGACCTCCATGAATACCTCCACAAATTCTGAAAATATGCTCATCATGCACCTTTGAAAGGTGCCCGGTGCGTTGCATAATCCAAAGGGCATTCGTCGGTAGGCAAAAGTGTCAAATGGACATGTGAAGGTTGTTTTCTCTTGGTCCTCCGGGGCTATTGGTATTTGGAAATACCCGGAGTAACCATCGAGAAAACAATAGAACCTGTGCCCTGCTAACCTCTCTAGCATTTGATCAATGAAAGGAAATGGAAAGAAGTCTTTTCTAGTTACCGAATTGAGTCTTCGGTAGTCAATGCAAACTTGCCACCCGTTTTGAACTCGGGTGGGCACCATCTTGCCATCCTTGTTTTCAATGACCGTTACTCCGGTCTTCTTTGGCACCACTTGAGTAGGACTCACCCACTTGCTATCGGAAATGGGAAAGATGATTCCCATTTGAAGCAATTTGATCACCTCCTTTTTCACCACCTCCATCATGGGTGGGTTCAATCTTCGTTGCAGTTGTCTCACCGCTTTGGCCTCGTCTTCGAGCAAGATCCTGTTCATGCATGTGGATGGACTGATGCCTTTGATGTCGGCAATAGACCATCCAATGGCCAATTTATATTCCTTGAGGAGCGCGATCAATCTTTCTTCTTGTTCTCGGGACATGGCATTTGAAATAATCACCGGTAGAGTGTGATTTTCACCCAAGAACACATGCTTCATATTTTCAGGGAGTGGTTTTAATTCCACCTTCGGTGCCTGCAAAACAGATGGTAGCGGCTTCTCGCTTGGAATGGTTAATGGGAGGGCTTTAGAGCCCGGTGGCAAAAGTGGGAGTTGATTTAACTCCGCCACCATAACCTTCATGTTATTTGACATAGAGTATTCCAAAGTAAAATCCTCTATGTCGTTTTCAATTGCGCTTAGTACTTCATCTTTTCCTTCAATTTCAAATACATCTTGGACCCAAGTGTCGCAAGTGTCAATCGCAAAAAGAGAGTGATTATCAGTGGGGTATTTCATGGAGTCGTAGATTTTAAATTCGACTTTTTCGCTATCGAACTCCATGGTTAACACTCCACTAAAAACGTCAATTTTTGCCTTGGCCGTTTTCAAAAAAGGTCTGCCTAGTAAAATCGGGACTGCATTTTTATCGTTCTCCATTTCAAGAACGTAAAAATCAGCGGGAAAGATTAAATTATCCACCATGACGAGAACATCCTCTACCACACCTTTTGGGTAGGCATTGGATCTATCGGCAAGTTGGATAACAACCCCCTGTTTCATGTAAAGGTCCTAGTTCTAGGGACTTATATAGAGAATATGGGATGACATTGATTGATGCACCCAAATCTAACATAGCCCTAGAAGAACTAGAATTTCCAAGTTTACATAGTATAGTGAACATTCTCGGATCACTATACTTTTTGGGCAGTTTCTTTTGAAAAACGGCCGACACTCTTTCACTTACTTGGATTTTATGCTTGCCATTCAACTTGTGTTTCCTTTTAATTGTGCAAAGTTCTTTTAAAAACTTTGCAAACCTAGGAACACCTTTTATTAAATTGAGAAGAGGGATGTTTACCTCACATTTGCTGAAGGTCTCATAAATGTCTTTGTCATTGTTGTATTTTCGGTTATCCTTGAGAGCCTCCGGAAAAGGTGGCACCGGCTCATATGAGTCGAGCGGTGGGAACTTTCTTTGAGGTGTGATCTCCTCCTCTTTTTCCTCTTCATTTTGAGGGTTTGTGCTTGGCATCAAGATCTCCTCCTCTTCTTCTCTCACATGGCTCCTTGCTTTTGCCTTAGCCATAACCAATTCTTTGCCACTTCTCAAAGTGACCGCATGAGCTTGTTCCCTTAGATTAGGTTCCGTTTTAGATGAGAGTTTTGCCGAATCCCTAGCTTCTAGCCTACTCATGGCATTTGAGATTTGGCTCATTTGGCTTTCCAAGTTGTGGATGCTAGACTTTGTTGTTTCTTGAAATTGGGCCACACTTTGTTGCATCGTAGTCATATTCATGGCTAGTGCTCGAATCATGTCTTCGGTGGACATGTTTGAGTTCGATGTTTGGCCTTGTTGTTTATATTGTTGAGGAGGAGGGTTTGATTGTTGAGGGGGTTGAGAGTTTCCGTACCTTAGATTTGGATGGTCCCTCCATCCTGGATTGTAGGTGTTGCCGTGAGGATCGTACCTCCTTTGGCCTTGGAACCCCAAAGCATTGACTTGCTCGGAGTTCTCCTCTTGTAGAGTTGGGCAAGAATCTGTGGGATGCCCTTGTGTTGAACAGATTCCGCAGACCTTGACTTCTTGGGTTTTTGGATTTAAGAGGAAATCTTTAACCAAAGAAGTCAAGCCGGCTACTTGACTCTCCAACGAGTTGTTGGATTCCGCCGCCATGACTCTCTTTGTTGACCGCCGATCATAGTGTCTACAATTTTCGGCCAACTCCGAGATAAGATTCCTAGCTTGAGAAGGAGTTTTGTTGACTATTCCTCCTCCACATGCGGCATTGATCATCCGTCTATCATCATCGCAAAGACCATCATAAAAGTAAAGGATGAGGTCTTGCTCCGAGTAGCCGTGATACGGGCAGCTCGCACATAGTTTCTTGAATCGTTCCCAGAATTCGTAGAACGATTCATCATCTTTTTGCTCCACATTGATGATTTGTTTCTTTAGAGATGAGGAGATCGAGGCAGGATAATACCTTTCGAGGAAGCTCTTCTTCATGGCCGCCCAAGTGTCTATGCTTCCCGAGGGAAGATAGAATAGCCAATCTTTGGCGGTGTCTTTGAGGGAGAATGGGAAAGCCCTTAACTTAATTTGCTCCTCGGTAACACCGTTCGGGCACATGCTTGTGCAAACGATGTGGAACTCCGAAAGATGTTTATTTGGGTCCTCTCCTCTTAGCCTGTGGAAAGATGGAAGTAGATGTATGAGTCCGGATTTTAACTCAAATGTAGCACCCGCATCAAGAGTTGGGAAGGTGATACATATAGGTTGTTGGTTTAGATCGGGAGCTGTGAGCTCCCTCAGCGTTCTTGTTTCAAGAGCCATTTATATTGGCTCCTCGGACTCGCTAGATTGAGAACTAGCACTTGAGGATTCCCCCGAGTCGGTACTTGAGAATTTACTTTTTAACCGCTCGAGAGCTTTTTATATTTCGGGGTTTGTTTGGTAGGTGAGTTGGTTTATGGATCGGGTTTTTACCATATACTCAAACAAAGCTCAGCAAAATAGAAAACTTTATATATAATAATTGTTTTTTTATTTTTCTTGAAATAAAATAAAAGAAAAATTAATTGCCTTTCCCCGGCAACAGCGCCAAATTTAACGAGCACTTTGTCACAGTGTGTCAAAATAAATTCAATACTACCACTTATACGTAGTATAGTGAAGTAGAGTTCGTATCCACAGGGAAAGGAATAATTCTCTTTTTATGAAACTAGTAAATAAAAGGGAGGGGTTTTGGTTTTGAATGATTTAATTTAATTAAGAAACTAAGATGAACAACCTATATGTGTTTAATTCAAGAGTAAAAGGGACTTGGCTTGCGCTACTTTCCACTTGTTGATATATTTTAGTCGATCCTTGTTATATCTATAACTTATCCCCTCTCGAATACTCAATCGAGGAGTATCTCCAATTCATCGAGGGTAGTTATTAACAACGTCCGTTCATTAATAACCCTTACTATTAATCAAATATAGAACAACACCGTATACCAATAAAATAGTAACGTTCAATCTTTTTAACTCCTTGATGAAATCAATTGGGATTGATAACCTTAACACAACGGTTTCGGTTTAACCAAGAAAATTGATCCCTCTTAAGTCTATTAACCACGACCGTGCATTAATAAACCGAAGTTACTTACTTGTGAAACCACCAATGATTAACCATCGGTTCGTTGATCGTTTCTAGTAGTAATTAATGTCGGAACGTTAACTAATCGTCACTTAGCAACCCTCCAACATTAATATAGAATGAGATTAAGGGAAGAATTAATAATCAAGAGAAGAAGTTAAGAAAATAACTCACAACTTTAATAATCAACAAGCTTCAAGAGAAAAACCAAGAATGGAAGTTTAGCTCCTCATTTGGAGACTAAACATAGCTAAAAAAATATAAAGAAATGCTATTCTAAACTGAGCTTAGGAGTATAGAAGAAGGGATCTGGTTCTCAACTCAGACCTGACCGGGTGTAGTGCATGACCTGACCGGGTTTGCGCTCCTAGCCATTTTTATCTCCAGCTTTTCTCATTTTCCTTGCTAAAAACACTACTACTATTCTACAACTATAAATGAAAGCAAAAAAAACAATTACAAACATCACAAAACAAATATTTACAAACTAACTAAAGATGAAAGAAAATCCACACAAAGTCAATACAAAAACATACATTTATGCACTATAAACTAGTGCATATCATGTCTCAACAAAAAATTATGTTAATGTTTTTCATTTTAAGTGTAGATATTTGACTTTGAAAATATATATCTACCTTTTGATATACTTCGTATATAGTAAGTATTGATTGGTTATGAAGTCAGTTCAGCACCCTTTGTAACTATAAAAAGTTTAACTCGCTCAATAGGGACAATTGCAGTCTTGGAAGCTTTAACAGAAACTCCACTCATGAAAAAGTCAATAGCAAACCCTGCAAAAAAAAAATTGCTCAGGGAGCCTGCACAAGCCCTGGTTAATCATTTGCAGCTATCAGAGATTGGTTATTGAAGGTTTGGGTGGATTGTAATCCTGCTTTGGTTAAGTTTTTACTAAAAGTCGTACGTTTTGATTACAAAGTTACATGTTTTTACTTATAAGTTATAGCAATTCTTAAATTACGTTTTTATGAAAAGTACATATAAGATTCTAAGTTTTAGAGGCGTTAACATTTTTAGTAAAAGATATCCCTTTTGATTTAAGAGTTATGCTTCTTAGATTACAAGCTATATCCATGGTTTTAGAGATCTTGAGAGTTTTAGTAAAAGTTAAGCTTTTGGGTATAAAAGTTATGTTTTCGGGCTTACAAGTTATACATATTTGAGTAAATGTAATGCTTTCTTAAACCTCTCTAAATAGAATTATAGATTGTAAACACTTATGATAAAATAATTATTTACTTTATTACTTTTTTGCAACAACACGAAGAAATTATTTAATTTATTAGTGGCATTGAGAAAATGTGAGTTGATGCATTTGCTGTTTCAGTCTTCTCTATGTTGACAATTGTTGGTAAGGATTTACAGTTACGGATGAGAGTGCACCTATTTATTTTAAAAGTTATGAACATTTTATTAAAAGTTATGAGTATTTTATTAAAGGTTATGAATGTTTTATTAAAAGATACTACATATATTTTATAAGTTGAGAATTTCCTGTTAAAAGTTATGATTCTAATTTGTTTGTGTATTCTAAAAATGGTTCTTTTTACTTTTATAGATGAGGACAACAAGTATGTATGAGACAGTGAAGCAAAATGAAAATGATCTACATAATGATGGTCAACATGGTAATAATTTGGTAATTTCCTTTTTTTATAATTTTCATTACTTTTCATTTTATATTATATATTTATGATTCAAAAGTTACTTGCTATTGTATAATTTTGCATTCCTTCTCTTGCTGATTGTGATACTTTTAACTAATATTTTCTGGTGGTTAACTTACAAGTTATGTTATACTGTATAAAATTTATTGGTTTTGTTATATTAGTATGTGTCTAATCTACTTTTGGAGGTATGTTTGTGAATTGAACAAGGTGAAACTATAACACATGTACGCATCATGCAGAAATATTTTCTGGAGTCCTAATTTGAATACGTTCTTGCACTCTAATTCATCTTAAAAGTGACAGCAACTTGATACAGAATAAACCTTTTATAATACCAGTTCTATTTTCTTTAAAAATGACAAGTTACAGATCAAAATCAACAACTTATAAGTGTTAGCAATTTTAGAGCCATGATAAGTAAAATGACCAATAGATCAAAATGGTCAACTTTTAAACATAATGTGATTACTTTTTAAGATGGAAAATTACATATTTTTCTTACAGCCTATTAGCTCAATTGGAAGAGCATCGTGTGACCACACGAAAGATGTGAGTTCGAATCCCACATAGGCTATCTCAATAAGTGGATTGATTAATTGTTTCCCAACTTTAATTTCATGTAGGTGTTCCATTTATTTTAATTGTAGAACCTGATAGATTATGCATATGTGTTTGTTAGATTTGGTCCATGTTTAAGTTAGGTAAGTATATGATGGAAGATATTAATGCAGTTGATCTTAGTAACCCCAGAGAAGAAGATCCACAACAGGTTTCTACTCACTGGAGGAACTGTTCCTAATTCAAAGTCTATGATCCTAAAAAATGATGGTTTCACCCAGCCCGATTCTGAAGACTACAAAAACTTCTGCACTTTAAAGCTTCCAGGTCACCTCATTGATAGTAGCAGTAGAAATCAATTGTGGTTTGATTAGCATTAGTTTTTTTTATAACAAAAAAGCCCATCAATCATGGTTTGACTAGCATTAGTTTTTTTATAACAAAAAAGCCCATTTGTGTAGACCTTTTTTCATTCCACTAAAGTATTAGTAGCAGTAGTAGTAGTAGTAGTAGTAGGACTCCATGGAATAAGTTTAACACTAATACAAAACATAATAGCTAATTTTAAATTTAATCTTTATCAAGCTGTCTTCTACTGCTTCTTTATGGAACTTAGCTGGGGATCAGTCTGATAGAAAACAATCTCTCCTTCATCACTAACATAGCGATCTTCACTCATGCTCTTCACCAAAATGGGGACGAGATGGAATTGTATAAACCCAGGTTTCTTGTGCTCTCTGTAATACCTCCCTAGCATTGGACTGGCCGCTTTAGTAGCTTAAAATGATAAGAAATGAAGTATTGTGGATGCAATATAAGAGAAAAGGCAAGCAGTTTGAAAGGGAAAAAAGAAGCACTTACGGTGGGGGAAAAAGAAGAAAAGGCAAGAAAAAAGTAGCACTTGCAAAGTAGATGAAAACTCATGAAAAAATGCAGACTGGTCACCACAACTTGTTTGCACAAACAAGGTTATCCACATGCCAGTTCAAGTGCCTAGAACAAGTTTAACGTGAACAAACGCAATCAGCTTATTAGCTATATATAGCCTTGACGAATTGCCACCGCCGGTCCGTGGTGGCCTGGCATGCCGCCACCTGAATCGATCGCTGGCACAGTGTCTTGTGGCGGAGGCATGTCCCGCCGAGTCTGCCGCCGTACGCAGCCTTTGCTCCAGTGGCGGCCCCGCCCTCAAGCGCCAGTAGTGCCATGAAACACAGTTGGCTGTCTCAGTCTGCTTAGACTCTCATCAACCCCCACCCTGAAAATTGAAACCCACTTTACTCCCATGTAAACCACCTGTTTTTCAAGGTTTGTCCTTTGTCTGCCTCACCCACGCTATGAATTACACTAGACATTACACATCACACACATCTCGTCCTAACTACTGTCACTGTATTCAATTGTTTCCCATTGTATTACACCAGTACTTCTATTGTCTTCGCAAGTACTGCCCCTGGAATGAAAATTTTGATTTCCATTGAAACTCAATGTCAATGAGTTTCAAATATACTGAGTATGAGTTAGTTTTATATTAGAAATTGGGGTTTAATGCACCAAAGCCCATGTGATACGGTCATACGGAAATTCGGCACATTAGCCCCCTGTGATTTAAAAAATGCGTCAAATCCCCTTGTGTTTTAATTAATCATGCACAGAACTCTTTTTATGAATAAATTTAACAATTTCAAAACCACTTTTCCTAATATTCTGATTGATTATGCAAGTAATATGTCAAAATCTCTAAATCATAAAAAAATGTTAATCATTTTTCTTTTATTTGACAATTGAATTTATTCATAAAAGGGGTTCTGTGCATGATTAATTAAAACACAGGGGATTTGACGCATTTTTTAAATCACAAGGGGTTAATGCGCCGAATTTCCATATCATAGAGGGGTTTGGTGCATTAAACCCTTAGAAATTGAACTAAAGAGGACAAAAACTTTCCGTTGGAGTATGGATGATAAAATGTACAAATAGAATAAGAGTGAATAAGACTTATTTGATCCTATTAAAAGTACTGTATTTAATTTCCCTTTTTAGGAGTGAAGAAGTCCTATTTTAGGAAGAAAATTTTGGTAGTCCTATACATGCGCTTTGTTTATGTTTTAGTTTTATATAAGTAATTTTGTCCAATTATATAAGGACTTATATATTGGTACATTCAATTGATGCCACTGGGCACATTTTTTAGTGGAGTCTGTGCTAAACCTTAAATAGGACTAAAGCGTTGATAAAATGTACAAATACGATCATCAATGTTTTCTTCTAAGACTCATGACACCTAATTGATTAAGTTTTGTTATAAATAAGTCATATTTAGGAAATTATAAACATTTAGCCCTATTTAGAGCAATTGCTAAAAAATATTGAGTGATGGGCATGATGTTGATGTTTGCGCACCATGTTTTTGTGTGGATCGAAATTTTCCAGTTTGATCTGGTCTAATAGATATATGACCTTTGTGTATTATATAACTATTTTTCTGGTCTAATGTATTTAAATCTGGACTGATTTAATTTCAGAGTGAAATAAGCCTAATTACAAACATCTATAATGCATATGACTCCATAAATGAGTCATATATAGTTTGTACACTTATATGCTCTCCTTTTACCTCCAGTAATTATCAAAGTTGTGTAAGTTTAGAGAAAATTGTGCAAAATACGACTAAATCATACAAAGTTTACATGATTAGGACCTACTTAGTTTTCTTCCATCCATATTACCTATTTAGTTTTACATTAGGAAACTTATTTCTAACATTCCAAATTTGCCCTCCAGCTTTAAGAAGTAAAACAAAACACTTCTGCCTCTAAATTTCTTCCGCAGGACCACCGTAGATCACCTTCTTCTCCCGCAGGAGCACCGCACATCACACTTCTTCCGCGGGATCACCGTCATCCTTTCCAACGCCGTTCATCGCCGCCAGAGAGGTCATCGCCCGTCATCGCCGGAACCCTAAACACACACAAACGCCGAAAAATCAATTCCGCAGCAATCACGGCCATGGATAACTACTTCCACCGCAGAAGAAGAAGAAGAAGACGAAGAAGAAGAAGAAGACGAAGAAGAAGAAGAAGAAGAAGAAGAAGGTGGCATCTGGCGGTGGCATCCGATGAAGTCAACTGGAGCAGGTATCTGGTGTGTCGCCGACGGTGATTTCAACATCAGTAATGGTGAAATCAGCGGCGTTGGTGATGGCTTGGTAGTCGATCGATCGTGAAGAGAGAGAAGGGTCGATGAAGTTTGTTCGATGCGCATGGGAATTTGGTCAAAACGTTTGAGAATTCCAAAATAGTATTGTCATATTTTTATTCCCTAAATAGGAGTAATTACTGTCAAGTTTGGAAAATAATGTCATGTTTAAACTCCGATATTGCCAAAAATGACAGTAATTAAACCTATTTAGGGAACAAAAATATGATAGTCCTATTTTGGAATTGACAAACATATTTACTCTTATTTAGGGTAACAAAAAAACATGGCAGTAACAATTAAACATGTTTTGTTCGGCCTATTTTAGATTTCTCAAAATGATTACTATTAGAGATTTTCAAACATATTACTACAACAAAATTTATTTACAAAAATATGACTAAAGTTACTATGAGTGTAATATCATAGTTGCTTAAGTGTAAATATTGAATATACATTTCAACAATTAAAGTTACTATTAAAGTAATTGGCTTAAATAGGAGCAAAACATAAGATTGATCCCTAAATAGGAGTTAATCCATAATCTTCCCTAAACAGGAATAAACATCAAATTTCTACCTCAAATATCCCTAATATAATTAATTAATTAATTGCTCCTACTTCCCTTGGACAACCGGGGCAGTCCGTTGGTGGTGAGACAGTTTGGTTGTGGCAACGTCGAAGTCTGGTGGTGGCAGCGGCGGCAAACGAACTGTGGCAAAAAAATCCGGATTTTTATTGCCTTGTCAGAGTTCTGGCGGCGGCGGAGGAGGCGGCAGGAGTCCGGAGTCCGGAATCAAGGTGACGGCCGAAATCTGGTGGTGGCAGGGGATCTTTTATCCAATCACAAAAAACACACTTATTTTCGCAATTTTAAAACTACTACTCCAATTTGTGAACATTGCTACTCCGTATGTTTTACTCCTAATTAAGTAAAAACTAATTCCTACTATTCTTGTCACTACACTTAAAACGTTATATATTTTCAATAATCTTAATTTTAGTCATAAATTTGTAATTATTTTTTAGTATTACAGTAAGTATATGATATTTTTACTAAAAAGTTTATATGGATCATTCGGACTCATGAATCATAGGAGTGTTATATATATTTTTTATAAAGTTATGGACCGTGTGTAATGGTAATTCTTTTGTTTTATGTTAATCAATGTGTACGTGATAAAAAAAGTCACAAAACAATTTCACACTTTTCTTTTTGGGTAGGTTCAAAATAAACTTCACACTTCTATTTTTGGCAAATTTTCAATATAAAGTTATCCTTATATCCTTACTTTATTACCTACTTGACATTCACTTTCTCTCTCCACTACACATTTTCTATTTTATTAGAGGCATAATAGGAAAGTCAAAACAAAAAATCCACTATCTTAAAAATTGTGAAGTCAAACCGTGAACTTCTTTTGGGACCGGAGGGGGGTTTAATGCACCAAACCCCCTCGTGAAATATAAATTCGGTACATTAACCTTCTGTGATTTTAAAAATGCGTCAAACCCCGCTGTGTTATATAATCAATCATGCGCCAAACCCCCTCCAAGAACAAATTTAATTTACAAAACAATGAAAAATGATTAGTTTTTTTGTATAATTTAGAAATTTTGACAAAGTTACTTGCATGTGCAACCATATTATTACAAAAAATGATTTCAAATTTGTAATTTTTGTTCTTGAAGGGGGGTTTGCGCATGATTAATTGAAACACAAGGGGGTTTCATGCATTTTTTAAATCACAGGAAGCTAATGCGCCGAATTTATATTTCACGAGGGGGTTCAGCGCATTTAACCCGACCGGAGGGAGTAGTATGTATATCCTTCAAAAGTCACTTGTACGTGGAATAATTATATATACGTATTATATTAATTAATTTTGATATTGAACCTTGTGCAATGAAAAGAAAATTATATTAATACATGTTAATTACATTTTAGGTAAAGTAACAACGTTTGGAAATTTAGTGGAACAAGGAGATAGAAAAAATTGCCATTGTCGCTCAGCTTAAAATAGCACTCCACTTTAAAATTTCCTACCTTAGCTTCAAATCCGAGTAATTTTCAAGAGAAAAGTGATGTTACATCCCATAGTCATTTTAAAATTAAAATTGCAGACAATAATTATTGCAAAGATTTATTAAATTATACTTCTCAGAAAATGGTTTTACCTGTGGAAAACCCTACAATTGTGATGATTTATTAGTTATAAAACCAAATCTGCAAATAAATAATGGTAGAAGACTAATAGTGGACGCACTCTAGCTAATGTCACACATCTAAAATTGTAAATTCCCGTAAAGTACTTTTTTTTAAAGGAAATAGCTTATATTAAATAAAAAATGATCCAAAAAACAATAACAATATCCCAAGACCTAAATCCCCTTCTATCCATCCAAAACCAAACCCCCGTCGGCCCCCTTACATCATGATCAGACATAGAATAGTACACCCTAGGAAGAGCGGGACTAATCGCTGAGACTGTGAGAGCATAGAGGCTATTAGCGGCTGAAACAGCCTGATTGCCTCCAAACAGTAATCTATCAACTAAAGCATACCAAAACACCAATCTACACCCTTATTGTTTGTCAAAGAAACGAAATAGAAATAGCAAACTAGACTGGATTGAAAATAAATAACTAGAAACAGTAAGTCATTCTTCCAAACCCTAGTCACACAGTTCCTCAATGACGGCAGTTCAGGAGGGGGACGAATTTTCATCACTTCATCTTCTTCCTTCCTCACCTTGATCTGGAGTGAGTCGCCCCCGTCTCTTGGCCAAAATACAGAACGAACATCATCAGTTCAAAAGCGGCCAGCCTCCACATCCCTATCCTCCGAATAACCTTCCTCCTCATCGCGTCCCTTTTGCGAAGCTACAGTATGCGATGAAGACCTTCGAGATAGCCTTATTTCTAGAACGCCAACTTCCGTACTGTTCAATCGTTGAACGAATTCGTTCGCCGACCCCAAACCTTGCAGACGCTGGACGAAACCCTAGCTGCGGCAGAGTTTTTTTTAAACTGAGACCGAGACTCCATAAAAGAAGCCCGGAGAACGAAGGCCACACCCCAAACGGCAAACGTCGGCAGCGGGAAAAAAGAAACTAGGCGTTACCGTATTGGTAACCCTAGGCGGCGGCGAGTTCTTAGAGAGAGAAGCTTTCTAATGCGTTTACCAGTATTGTGGTTTTTGATAACTTCCCCGTAAAGTACTTTAACAACCAAAGTCTCAATAAAACTTGATTAATATTTTATTAGGTGGTTAAATTACGATGTGCACGCTTTATTTTCAATCTATGTAGCACCGATACCGGTACGCGTAATCGCGGAAACGCGGACACGGGTACGGGGATACGGCAAAACAAAAAAAAGTAGGATACGGATTAGGGGCCATATTTATAAATATTAAAAGTTATGAGGGTGTATTTACAAATATTAAAAGTTACAGGGGTGTATTTATAAATATTAAAAATAGATTTTTTTGGAAATATATGCATATAATATCCTATGAAATATACAAAAAAAATAATTTTTTGGATATATATATATATCCTATATATACATATATACCCATTCATTACATATACATCGTAATATTTCTCATATACACTAGTGCATCTCGAAATATAAATGTAGACATGTAGTCGATAAGTCATTAATTTAAAATGAGAAATAAGTCAAACAACTACAATCTTGAAATTAAAAGTGCAAGTACCAAAGTTATAGAATAATTAAGATAGAAAACAATATTTTAAAAACATATACTGCTTAGAAGCTTGTGATAAAAGACGAAGATTGTTATGAACAAATACCAAATCCTCCGCTCGCTTTGGAAGCAGTTTGTTTCTTCTAAATGAATTAATAAAAGAATGAGAACTCCAATTCTTTTCTGAGCATGATGATGAAGTAGGCTGTCCTAGTATTTTGAAAGCTAATTTTTGAAGAAAAGGTGCATTAGAACCAAAGCATGCCCACCACTTCTTAGGTTCCATGTAATATCTGCTTGCAATAGATTCAGGATCCTCAAATTTTGGATTTTTTTTATTCAAAAAAGTTGATACGGGTATCCGTCAAGATACGAATATCGGAAACTTTCAAAAATTACAAAAAATGGAAACTTTTAAAATTTATAGATACGGCCCGGGAACGTACGGTACGGGTATCCTAAAGTATCGGATACGGGAACGTATCCGATACGCCGATACGCTACCCTAGGGAAGTATCCGTGCTTCATAGTTTTCAATCAAATAAGGTATTAGTATGTACTTCCTCCGTCTTCATTTTGGCCAAAGATATATCCGGTTATCTAAAATTTATATACCTATTCATATCAAAGTATTAACTTCAACCGTAAGATCATATTAAAAATTAATTTTTACTAAATAAAAAAACATTATTAGTGACAAACTAATCTCTTTTTTATAGTGTGACAAATTAATCTTAACAGATTGGTGTTGAAAAATGAAAAAGTCACTATGGAGTGTATTTCTGTTGTTTTAACAGACAATAGTCAACAGGCACGCATACAATTACATATAATGTTTACGAAAAATGTTTACAAATTAAATTTCGTGTACAAGAAAAATGATTATATATGTATCATATTTCAAGTAAGCCCATACTAAAAAGTGGAAATTTAACGTTTCAGCTATAATGTCTAAAGTAATTTTTTATAGCACACCTCAAAGTTTTTTTCATCTTTAATCTTTTCACTTTTGTACGTACTACTCCACCAACTTCGCGCACCACCAAAAGTGTTGGGCGCACCACAATTTCTTCAAAACGGGACCTATTTGTCCTCTTCCTTATCAAACTCGAAGTTTGATCAGTTTATTACGTACTCCGTATTGGGAGTCCCGTATTGGACATGATTTGCTTTTTTTTTATTTATTCAAAAAGTATACATTGTTTGCTTAGATGCCTTCGTCCATTTGATTTTTTGGACAAATTTTCAATGTTTTGACCATCCTCATTCCTCCCTACTTTTGTTTTATTATAACCTGGTTTCAATGTTTTCATCAAACACCTAAATTTTGATTTCGCGCGTTTAATTGTATAATAATAAGAAAATGTAAGATTGTAGTTACTTTTCTGGCTGTATTGACTGAAATTACCGTAAAGTATTATTTTAGATATTTTTTCATATATTTTTTATTTTATTAATTAGTAACAAATATTTTAAATTTAATTTTTTCGCTGCTCACATTAACATGTTTCACGGTGACATGATACCAACGGCAATGGTGACACTCACAGCGATAACAATGACACCGATAGTCATTGATAGTGACTTAAAAATCAGGAAATGACATAATACCAATTCGACAATAGTAATACATTTAACGATCATATATGCAAAATTGTTGTTATTAATCAATATGCAAATCATCATGGTTGCTGATTAATTTGCATTGTACTACGTAATATGAGTTTTTAATACAATTCAGGAAAATGATTAATCTGAATAATATAATAAAGGAGGGACTCCGCGCACCTCCAAATGTGTTGGGCACGCCTATCTTTGCTCATCAATGGACTAATTTGTCCTCTATTTGTTGGGCGCACATCTTGGTTTGATCGTGCACCTCTTAGCTTTTACTTCATTAAACTTTTTTTAAGGTAGATGTTAGACATTATTATCACTCTATTTGACAACATTCTTAAATTGGTTTTTTTAAACCGTCCCTCTTTATTTATTGACACATCTACCTTTTAAAAAAGAAATATTTTTAAAACATAATCAAACCCTAATATAAACAAAATTACAAATCCTAACCATCATCAAACAATTGCTATTCCCCCTGTTCCATTAGAAGGTTTCCATATTTTTGGGCGTCTCATAATTCATAGTACGTATAAAGATTTTCATTTTTATTTTAGAAAACAATTGACACTCTTAAAAGATAAACTAATCATTAAATATTAAAAACAATACATGTATGACACTCTTAAATGGCCTCATTATATTATATACTCATTAAAATTATTTCTCGAAATATATTCAAATCACCTAATTTAATACTATTGTCTAAATAACCGTGCCATTTTACGTCGAGAACTTTTAAGCGAGACGAATGTAATTTTTTTTGGGAAAAGTTTTTTAAGCGAGACGAATGTAGTGTATATATATAGGGCGGATCAAACAAGACACATCGAAAAGAGTCAATAGACATATATTGGACCAGTTTGGACCAGATTAGGCTAAATCGTACTTAAATAGATCATACCAAATCAGATTAGAAAAATTCAATTAAATTAAAAACATCCTTATTGATGTTATAATTATAAAGTAATACTTCCTTCGTCTCTTTTTAGTTGCAACAGTCAACATTTCACGTTTGCCAATGCACAACTTTGACTGTCATTATATTTAATTCTGTATTAGTAAAAATAAAATAAAAATCAGATTATAAAACTTAGTAATGAGACGAATTTAACAATATTTTTCAAAAAAAATAATTCACATACATTAATAAATAAAATGTAGTCAAAGTAAAATACATGAATATTGTATATATTCCAATGTTGCAATTAATGTGATACGGAGGATAGTACTACATATCTCCTAATAAATTAACTTCTCGCAAATTAATATGTATACTTCAAATTTCAATTGTGGTCGTCTTATAAATTAACGTTTCTCGATATTAATATAAAAAGTCGCATTTTTATATTCAAAACTAATAATTTTAACCTTATTAATTTATGACCACTAAAAAGAAATTATACATGTAATATACATCCGTTCCATATGATATAGTGTAATGGAATATCATAAAATAATAATCTGTCACATTGCACAAAATTAATAGACGGAGAGAAATTTTAAAATGGTTAGTGGGTGGGTTATGAATCGTCAAACTACTACGGAGTACTACAAGCAATTTCAATCAAAATTTAAAAAGGTCAAATTTGTCTACTTAGGCCTTGTTTGGTTCAAAGGAGGGGAGGGAAGGGGAGAGTCAAGGAGGGAAGGGAAGGGAAGGGAAGGGAAGGGAAGGATTTTGATAAAAATTTGTGTTTGGTTGGAGGAAATAGGAAGAAAGGTTTAATGAAAATATTTTCGCAATTTACTTTTATTTGATAGCTTACTTAAAAAAATAGATACATGTCTAACTATTGTGAATATTGCTCCTATGGTCATAGAGTCATAATTTTATTTTATTTAATTTTTTTTACTTTTTTAGTTTTATAATTTTTCATTTTTCAGTTTGGAATTTTTAATTTTTAATTTTTAATTTTTTTTTAATTATCAATTTTTAAAATTTTTAATTTATAATTTTTAAAATTTTTAAATTTTAAAATTTTTAAATTTTTAATTTTTAAATTTTTTAATCTTTAAATTTTTAAATTTTTAATTTTTTTAATTTTTCAAATCTTTTTGTTTTTATCTTTTTATATTATAACGTTTTTTTCATTCACGTAGGAGATGAATAGTTTGTAGTAATCAACACGTTTCCTCCGAAATACCTCGATTTGGGGGGTTTAGAATGGGAGGAAGTAGAAGATTTTGAAAGCCATCCACTTTCCTCCCCTTCTTTCCTATTTCCTTCAACCAAACACACACAAATCTCCCACTTTCCTCCCCTCCTCTCCGAAACCCTCCAACCATCCATTCACAACCCACCCACTAATCAATAGAGTTAGGTAAAGTAATATAGAGTGTGCGGGGAGCAACATCCTTTTTTAGTTAAAACTAAAACCAAATACCTTCTCCTCCAGTGTCCCAAAATTCGTGCACCTTCTAGGTTCGATGTTAATTTCCGTTGAGCCCCAAAATTTCACAGCCGAGTGACACTCCTTTGCGAACACAATTTTGTTCACCCTCATTTGAGAGGGTTATTTTCACCTTCACCTCTATTTGCCTCCCATGCGACAAGACAATAGGGGTGAGGGTGAAAATAACCCTCTCTCAAATGAGGGTGAACAAAATTGTGTTCGCAAAGGAGTGTCACTCGACTGTGAAATTTTGGGAAATGAGGATGAACAAAATTCACTCGGAGCAATGGGAAAATAACCATCGGAAATGAGAGGGTGAACAAAATTATGAAGGTGTACTACGAGCAATGGGATGAGATGGGATGAATGGGATGGAAGGCCACGGCAACCATTGAAGGGGTGAACATCATCCTCCCGGTGAGGGTGTACAAAATTACATTCCTCCTTTGCACCCTCTCCGCCACAGGAACACTCCAAAAGGAGGTGCGGCCTAAATACGAAATCTCCGGCCTTACTCTCACCTACACACAAAAACTCATTGAATACTTATAGGTCAAGCTCAGAGTATTTGCTGCTCCAACAGCTGTAATTGGGAGGTCTGTTCGCTTCTGATGCTTCCCCCGTCGTGGAACAAAAGACAGAGTTGATCGACGGTCTGCCTAGCAATTCTGGAATTCTGACGATTACAGCGGTAATAAGGTCATTGACAAACCTTGTTCTGAAATCAAATCATATATTTCGCGTGCTTTTTACCTTTGCATTTCCTGACTTCCGGAACTGTTAGCAGCTTGTTCATTTCATGTCTTCAGGACGCTTTTCTGCACCTTTGATTTTTTGAAGGGATGGTAAAATTAATGTCATAGGAGGAGATAACATCGAACAATTTCATGTCTTTTGAGGTCTCACTCTTTTGTCAGTAATGTTTAATAGCAGATCGGTTGTTCAAACACGTAGGTGCCTCAACCCCTCATTTTTATGTAAGTATCCATAAATGTTTATAATATGTAAATATAATATTTTAAATTCTTTCTTCCATAACAAAAATCATTGTCTTGGCCACTACAGAGGAGTAATAGGGAGCATATCTGATGCTGCTTGAGTATATAGGTACATGTATATTTATGATTTATGATTATAAATTAATGCATCCTCATAATAATATTTGCATTGCAGAGTGACTGAGATTCCCCCTGTCGAAAACAAAGATAATCATGCATTGATGCATGTGTTAGAATGCTTGCGCTCCCATTAACCTCTTTCATATGTAAAGAAGGCAAGGTTATAACCATTTTCTCTTTTTCTCTCTCTATCTTAAATTCTTTACAGTACATTTCTTATATTTAGTGATGTTTTGTATGAACCGCTGAGTTTGAAGTAATTGACAATATTCACCTCACTCATCTCATAGTGATGTTATTGTATGAAGTTATGAACTAATGAGTTTGAAGTAATTGACAATATTCACTTCACTCATCTCATAGTATACTCCTAAACTGACATCCTAGAGAATAGATTGAGTTTCTGTAACCTTGCTTCAAATTTTCTTGAGAATAAATTTGCCTCTAGTTGAAATGATCAAAGCACGAGTTCCAAAACTTCAATACTAATACTCTGCATTGTTTGTAATTGTGGAATGCAATTGCGCCACATGGCACGCCTAAGCTAATTCCTAGACTATGGCGTAAAAGGCATTGCATATGACGTTGGGAGTGTGGCGTATGCAATATTGCACTGAGGCGTACACAATATTGCATACGCAATAAGGCGCTCTGAGGCAAACACAATAGGAGAAGGTCAGGGTGTAAGGGTATTATTTGGGCCCAGCCGGCCCACTTTTAAGTTTTTATAATTGATTTTATGATCCTTATTTCAAACCACCAGTTATTGATTGGATTTTTGAGTCGATCAATCTAATTAATTTAAATTCTCATATCTTAGATTTTTTTTATAAACGATTTAGAAAGTTTTGGTATTCTATGGTACTTTGAAGTTTGAACATATTACTTTGCTAGGACTATGACCTCTTATGGTTTGTTTGAATATAACATTTGTCGAGTTTTGACAAATATGTTTATTTTTTATTATGTTCACACACACAGACACACACATACACATACGCATACGCGCGCGCACACACACACACACACACACACACATATATATATATTACGCCTCAGGCATACGCCTTGTTGCGCAATGAGGCTTACGCAATATGCAATTTCGAACCTTGATATTTACTCCATATTGTTCATTGCTTAGGCCTTGTACTTTAGAAGAGAATTTTCCCAAACAAGTGCCTTAGATATTGGAATAAGTGGAAGTGACTTTAGAACTGTGCAGACATTAGCCTATGATGCATAGTGGAATCAGGATGTGGTAAGTGTATACATATTTTATTTATTTAGTGAGTTCATTTTATTTCTATAATTATCTATATATATTGGGAAGCGAGTTTAAATAATCTCATTATAATGGAGGCAATGGAGCCAAATATTCACTATTTTTTGGCTTGGAATTGTGATGAAATAAAGCAAAATGGCTCACTAAACTGTCTGCCCTTCTTTGTTATGAAGCAATAGTCAGTTCATGCAATTTTCGACGTGATTTTCACCAAGGGTCAACCGAAAACCGTCTCTTTGTGCTTTAGTACAGGGGTAAAGTTGCGTACATCCAACCCCTCCTTACCCCACCGTAGGTGAGAGCCTTTGTGGCACTGGGGTAATGATGATGATGATCATCATCATGGAGGCGTCTTTATCAAGTACAGTGGGATCTAGAGTGGTGCAATGCTATGACTTGTTTTCTCCTTCCATATACTTGTAAATGTATATACTGAAAAACCAGTTTAATGATATGTTTTAATATTGTTGTATTATATGTATAATTCTAATCATGATTGCGGGAAAAAGGTAAATTGGAATTAACTCTTACTACCTCCGCCCCCTTAAGTTTCTAATCACGTATAATTCTAAAGTATTGTTTGATAACTCCAAGTCTTTAAACTTCTTAGGCCTCAAAATTCAATTTATGTCTTCACTTAAAATTACCTATATCATTTTTGTTCATCTGCTGGTTCACCTGCTTGCTGAGCTGCTGCCTACTTGTTACATTAGTTTTATCTAGTTTAGTTTTTAATTAGGTGATTTTTGACAGTAATTTAGTCTTTCGTTTATTTTAAATGCTCATAAAAAATTATTTACTGTGTGTTATACCTTAACCTAAACTCTCTGAGTTCATCTTCATCACCATTGAGAATCATTTTGGTTACATTTACACATGCTTGATGCATAAAACAAAATCTGGGAAAACAGATTTTAATGTGAATTTAAGGAATTCAAAGTTCTTATCATCATTATCATGGATGTGTAGAACTGATAAATTTATCTTGATATTTCGTGGAACAACAGCACTGTAAAATAATGATGATTGGTTCAAGGTTATTCTCTCTGTATGTCAAGCCTGTTTTAGCATGCTCCCCATAATATGCAACTTTTTCAATTTGCACGATACATTCAAGTTCTGAATTCTATATCTGAAGTAAATAATGTTCCTTTCACAGGTAGCAATAACATCAGTCATTTACAGACATTTCATTAAACACCTGACAAGCATATAGCTAGTTCTCATATTTAGCAATGGAAGATGGTGATAGGGACCGGTTCCTATCAGATGGAGCAGCGAGAACCAATGGAGATAGAAACAGAAATGTACCTCACATGTGGAGCCAGTGGCAATTGCTTGATTCCGTTCTTCCAACCGGCGGATTCGCTCATTCTTTTGGGCTAGAGGCAGCAATTCAAGTGCGTATAGTGACCGGACCTGAAGATCTGAAAACGTATGTGATCCATGTTCTGGAAAACACCGCGAGTCTTCTTCTCCCTTTTGTTTACTCTGCAACCATTTCTCCGGACATGGAAACCTGGCACAAGCTTGACCGGACGCTGGATTCCATGCTAACGAATGATGTGAGTCGAAAGGCGTCAATTTCACAAGGTTCGGCACTCATGAGAGTTGCCTCTGCGGTTTTCTCAGAACTCCCGATTCTCAAAGTGATGAGAGACACCTCTCTGTGTACCGGAAATGTGAGATTCCACCAGGCGCCGATCTTCGGTATGATTTGCGGGCTTCTCGGAATGGATCCAGAAGCTTCTCAAAAGGGCTACATGTACATAACAATGAGAGATTTGGTGTCTGCTGCAACAAGGTTGAATCTTGTGGGACCCCTGGGTGCAGCAGTGTTGCAACACCAAATTGCTTTAATCTCCGATGATTTGTCCAGAAAATGGATGGGTCGTCCGGTGGAAGATGCATGCCAGTCTTGTCCATTGATCGACACTGTGCAGGGGTGCCATGGTTACTTGTTTTCCAGGCTCTTTTGCTCCTGAATTACTATGGCCATAAATTTGCTGCCTGCCAATAATGCCTACTGCCCTTAGTACCTTACTGTGGAACTTAGGTGCTTAAATTCTTGGTATGAAAATCAAGTTACTACATCTTTATAAAAAGTGTTAGTAGGTCAGACATGCTACAACCATGGGTTTACTGCGCTGAACTGATTTTCAAGGGCTCTACATGGTTGATCAGTAAAGAGCTTATTATTAGTACTCCCTATTGGGTACGTTACTGCCGTTTATTAACCCTGTCAATTCTATTTTTTTATTTTTTTGGTTTATCTGTTTAAAAAGTAGTTGTATATGATATAGGTTATTGATTGTATAATGAACTACAAAATTGATCACATTTAAGTATTAATCTTCATTTTGGAAACTGCAAATAAAATTAGTATGAATATAAGTTAGTTCCAAATTTTGTTTGTACACCTCCTATTTTGCCCACATAGACAGGCAACCTGTTTTAAAAAGGTCATGTACATAAGTTTGTACAAAAAGTTTACACTCTGTGTACACCAAGAATTGCTCTATTTGTTTTTGTTTTACAGAAGAGAAAACATGCATTGTAACTATTCATAGAATCACAGTTCTTCAATTAAAAACTGATAGGAGTACAGAACTTGTCCAAGTAGTTAGTTTTGAAGCTGAGTGTTGTGTACTCTTTGTACACGCATTTGCTCCAGGTTTAGTAGCCATAAAATTGTTCAATGCTAAATAGTGGTAGTAGTGACACATCACTCCAATGAGTCAATGACATCTAGTTTTTTGTTTTATAACTTTTGTTTAATAAAAAAACAATTCATGGCTAAAACAGTGTTGTTTATTACTTGTGTAGTTGTGTTTTAACAATAAATTATATCGTCCTCCTTAATGGAGCAACGATAATAGCGGCTTGTATGACATTTATGTTCAGTTTTCACCAAAGATTATACTAGTAACTTTTTGTAGCCACATTTGCTCCAAGTTCTGGCTTCCCTTGATCCAAAAAATAAAATAAAAAAAGCAACTAAGATTTTCTTGGTTCCTTTCGTCAAACGAAAGAACTCACCGCCTTCACTGGTGTGTTTTGTGACAGGTCGGCCCTTAGGCTATTATGCCGGCTTTAGAAGGATGGATTCAACTTGCTCACTAGCCCGAATTACAGGAATGCTTTTCTACTCTTCACACCGGAATCGATTGTGAATCGGCTTGTGGCTAAGAAAGAAGAGTCCCATTCAACTGATTGAAAAAAGCTTGGTTCCATATTAGGCATAGCTTAAGAAACAAAAACAAGTATGTAATGGTAAGTGCAGAATTGCAATTTCAGAGCCGTTTCCGTAATTAACAGAGAATTTGGAAACTCATTTTACTAAATAATTAATGCAATCATAGGTACATAAACTTTTAGTATAATTGGTGTACCAAACGAATCATTCATGTTGTAAAAATAAATCTTAGAAACCCTAGAAAAAATATTGTGTTTTCTGAATGACTAGTCCAAGGACAAAAAGACTACTAGTCTTTGTATAAAATTCACATGAATAATCCTAATTATTAGCTATCTTCTAATATTAATTCTAGAATATTATTTCTAATAATAATAAATGTAATACTTCCTTCGTTCCTTAAAACTTTGTCAACTTTCTTTTTTTGGTTGTCCCAAAAACTTTGACACTTTCCCTTTTAATCAATCAATTTGTGGTTCCTGTTATTTCTCTCCTCTGCACAAATCTTTATCACACATTTTTTATTTTATCATTCTACGTGCCGGTCAAATTTTGCAATCCTTTTAGGGACGGAGAGAGTATTAAATAAGGGCATATAAATGATATGGTTAGTCATATTTTTGGAAAACTTAAAAACAAGTCACACTTTTATCTTTTGTATATATTTTAGTAATATTCTTAAAAAAGGCCCATGAAGTAATAACTTTATGGAAGTCTACACATGAAAATATAAAAATAAAAAGTGGAAGGAAATAATTGTTAGAAACAATGGCATGAATATTACTCTACAACTTTCTTTAGACAAAAATATGACCCTTTTAGAGAGACACAAAAGTGACCAGACTCTTCCTGTGCTTTCAATTATTCGACTTCGGACTTTCGTACTAAAGGTATCCATGGCCTTCTCTCTTGTGACTTCAGTCCTCATCGAACAACCACCGTCGATGCTCAGCCAACGTATCCTTCTGACTGGCCCTGTCTCCTCCGTCCTCGTCAACTTTGTCGCTGAAGCACCAACGCCCAAGTTCGCCGCCTGCATCCTTTCTTCTTCATAGCTGATCTTTGCGGTCATTGCTGGTTTGCTTCATCGTTCTCCTCTTCATCACCGATACTTGATGGAATCAACAATGATAAGGTTGATAAATGAGGCTAGGGTTTTGAATTGCAAACACGGACTCAAATTTCTTCTCCTTCTCCCAATTTCCGCATCTACGGTAACATCTCGGTTGATGTGTAAATCTGACGCGACAGTGGGAGTCGACGGTGAAGCAGGATGCAATGGACAGTAAGGACTTTGTAGATCCGGTGGCAGCAACGACTTTGAGAGCTGGGCGATTTGGCGGCGGCGACTCTGATGACTTGGGCAACAATTAGTGTTACGGAGGGCTGCTGCGTGTGGGTGGGGGTGGTGTAGGTGCGGGTGGACTGGTGGGTAATGAAAGTCCAGTGGGGTTGGTGGGTAGTGGCGAGTCCACTGGGCAGTGATGGGGCAGGGGGACGACGACATCCAAGGTAGGGGTGGCAGCAACGGTGGACGGGCAGGGATGGTGGAGCTAGGTGAGGCAGGGGGTTAGGGTGAGGTAGGGGGCTGGGGTGACGCAGGGGAGGGGTTGGGTGAGGATGGGGCTTGGGTGTGGTGGTTAACGGCGGTGGTCGCAAGCGTTGGCCAGAGGTGGTGGCCGCCGGAGGCAGTGGTCGGCGGAGGTAATTGGGCGGTGCGACGGCAGTAATTTGGCGGTTACGCCGGCAGTGTCACTGTGGCCTGAGGTGGTGTCACTGTGGCGGTGTCAAGGTGGTTGGCGATGTCAGTGACATGGCGATGACGGCAACAGTGACATCCGACAGTGACATGAAAATGAGGCAGTGACGTGAATATCAGACTGTCACTTTATTTTAGTCACATTTTTGTTCAAATTTAGAAGTGGTATTCGAGGAATAACCCCTAATTGTTATTCCGTGTCCAAGAAAGAAGAGGCGTCCGCCTCTTATACAAAATGATCAATCGATCAATTAGGATAAGTCAAAACAAAATCAAGGAATTAGAATCGTAGGATAATTCTATTTCCATAAAATAAATAATACAAGCCCTTAAATAGATGATTCCAAAAATAATGGCCAATACCCCCTCAAGTTGGCGCATGGGGACCCAGAATGTCCAACTTACGTAGGGGAGTTTGAAATTGAGTTTTGTCAAGGGCTTTGGTGAAAATATGAGCTAGTTGAACTGTTGTGGGAATATAGTTGGGAGCAATAATATTAGCCTGTATAGGATCTCAGACAAAATGACATTCAACTTCAATGTGCTTGATGTGTTCATACAACACGGGGTTATTAACAATATGAAGAGCTGACTGACTGTCACAGTAGAGCTGACTGAAGAGCTGACTGACTGTCACAGTAGAATGTGATAGCCTGAGAATGTTGAACACCCAAACTCAACAACAAAGCCTTGAACTACTTAAGCTCACAAGTAGCAGCTGTCATGGAGCGATATTCAACTTAGGGATGGACCCGATCCGGGTCGAGTCCGGGTCCGATTCGGGCCTTGGGCGGGACTGGGTTTGGGAGTTGGAGGCTCGGTATCGGCCCGGGTGGGTTCTAGGACCAGGCTAGGCTCGGGTCGGGTCTTATATATATTTTTTAATTTTGTTTTTCTTATTTATTCCTACCCCCACCCCCAAACCACCCAATCCAACCCGCCCAATCCATTTGAAAAAAAAAGATTTTGGTCCCGGACCGGCCGAGCCGGTTCCAAAAGGGCTGTAGCCCGTAACCCGTCCCAAAAATCCCCGGTTCGGGCCCAAGGGCCGGTCTCGGTCCTGGTCAACCGGGTCAGGCCGGTACCACATAGTGGCGGTCTGGACTGGGTATTGGGTCGATCCGGCCGGTCTTGGTCCATCCCTAATTCAGCCTCGACAGATGATCGGGTAACAGTTGACTGTTTTTTAGATTTCCAAGAGACATGTGAGTCAACAAGGAACACTAACTAACCAGAGAGAGATCTTCGAGTAATAGGGTAGGCAGCCCAGTCAGAGTCACACCAACCAGTAAGAGTAAGATCATTGTCAGCAGAAAGGAGAATACCCCGACCTGGAGAACCCTGAAGATACCTGACAACCCGTAGTGCAGGAGACCAATGCTCGGTCCTAGGTTTTTGCTAGAACTGAGATAACATGTGGATCGAATAAGTAAGATCGAGATGACTAACCACAAGGTAGATGAGCCTGAGCCTACGGATGAGGCGACAATATTATTTAGGATTTGGGTGAAGTGGACCAAAAGCACCCCCCCCGGATCATGGATTTGCTCTATTGAAAAAAAGCTGGGTTGGCACCCAAAAGACCGGTTTCTGTAATAATATCAAGTGCATATTTTCTTAGATTTAGAAATATACCAGAATAGTATACTCGTATCAGTAGTAGTTCGGAGAGAGTTATATTAGATATATGTAGTGAATAGTTTCCTTCTTGGTATAAGGCAACAAAGGTGAGAAAGGTAGGTAAAGAACTATTCAAAGCACAATGGGTAAAACATTCATTAAGATAAGATTTAAAACCAGCAATAATAGTACTGTCATATCCAGAGATAAGAAGATCATCAACATACACCAGGACATTGAGCTGAATAACACCACAAATGAGTGTAAATAAAGAATAGTCAACATACGACTGAAGAAAACCATAACATTTAAGTGTGGTGACTAATTTAGCAAACCAACACCGTGGAGCTTTGTTTTAGTCTATATACAAACTTACGAAGACAACACACCAAAGATGAGTCAGTGGTGGTGTAACCAGGAGGAATGGTCATGTATACCTCTTCATGTGGATCACCATGACGAAATGCATCATGTACATCCATCTTATGCAACTCCCAATTTTTACAGGCAGCAATAGCAAGAAATGCACACACAGTAACCATTTTGGCAACAGGGACAAATGTTTCAGTATAATCTAAGCAAGCAACCTGCCTATTACCAAAATTACCAATCGTGCTTGAAGCAACCGTCAGATTTGTGTTTGACTTTATACACCCATCAGCATCCTAAGGCGCGTTTGTCAGAAGGCAAGAGAACAAGAAGACTCCAAGTAGAATTCTTCTTAAGAGCAGCAATTTCTGTGCGCATGGCCTGACGCCACCCATCATGTTTGACGTCATCATGAAATGTTCAAGGCTCTATAATAGATTCAAGAGCTGCCAGGTAAGCAACATGTTTCGGAGAAAATTTATCACAACATAATGAGTTCTAGGAAATGACGCACCTGAACATGATGATGAAACAGGAGGAACGAGAAATGGACTGTCTTTAATAATAATACTGTGGGTGACGAAATCTTTGACACACACAGAAGGAGCCGATCCTCGTTGTCCCCATCCCAAAAGAGTGGGCTGTTGGAATGTAGTTGCTGCGTCGGAAGTAGGTGGCGCATCATCAGGAGGTGGCATAGCCGAAGTAGTTGAGGATGGTGGCGTATCAGCAGCGATGGCGGTTCTATCCACCGAAGCAGATGAGGGTTCTCGGGTCGAAGACGTGGAAGAATACCCAAAAGCCTCCAAATCAATGTAATCATAGGGCAGAACGGTGGATAGCTCGGGTGATGTATCAGTGGATGGAAAAGAACTAGCAAACGGGAAAATAGTTTCAAAATATTTTACATCACATGAAACAAAATATTCTTGAGTTTCAATATCATAAACAATCCACCCTTTCTTTCCAAATAGATAACCCAAAAATACACATTTTCTGTTGCGGCTAAGAAATTTGTCACTTTTGGACTTCATATTAAAAGCATGACATAGACAACCTAAAACTCAGAGAGAATTTATAACACGGCGTAACACCAAATAATATTTCATAAGGCGTCTTATAGAGATGAATGGCAGAGGGAGTACGATTAATAAGATAAGATGCAATAAGGACACACCCTCTCCAAAAAGAAATAGGTAAATGAGCTTGAAATCTCAAAGCACGTGCAACATTCAGAATATGCCTATGTTTATGCTCAACACGACTATTTTGTAGTGGTGTTCCAATGCAAGATGTTTGAAAAATAATTCCACTAGATTGAAAAAAATTAGCCCACACAACACCAGAATAATCATCCATAAGTGTCAAAAAATGTCTAGCATCACATGAAGAAGGGGTATTATAAAAACCCCATAAATCATAATGAATTAATTAAAAAATTCCATGAGTTTTATTTAAACTAGTGGGAAAAGAATCTAAAGGGTATTTCCAATAACCTTCACACCACTTACAGGAGCCAAATGTTCAAGTACTTGAGAAGATGAGTGTCCCAACCTTTGATGCCATAGATCGTTCACCAAATGCTTGGATTCCCTTATTGTCAATATCTTTGTTGAAGATTCCTCACGAAGATAATACAGTCCATTTCGTCGTTCACCCATTCCAATCAGCCTCTTCGAGAGACAATCCTTTATAACACACAAGTCACAAGTGAAACGGATGAAACAATCAAGTTGATCACTTATTTGAGATATTGAGATAAGGTTGCAATTCAACACATTATTTAAATGAGGAAAAAGGGTCATATACACCCATGTACTTTATCAAGTACATTCATCATCATTGTCAAGTATTCTAAGAAAGTTGTTTTAATCTGATGATATTATTCTGTTCTTCGTATGATTGTCTTTGAGATTCATTCAACAATTGGTATCAGAACCTAACTTGTATCTGATTGATTATATCTCCAAAGCTTCGCATTTGCATCTGCCATTAACGAAAAACATCAAGTTTGCGTAAACTTGATTTTCTTTATAAAGAGAGGGAACGAATAATTCATCTTGCAGAAGGGAAAAATACTGTGTTGAAGAAGTTTGAATCAAGAAGATTATTGTGTTGCAGATTTGAGGTGTTTAGGTATTTTAATTGACTTACAAGTGTAGATGAAACAGAGAAAGTACGAAGAAGTGGATCTCGAGCCTGACAAAATCCGCAAATTCGTTGACCCAAAATCCCTATAGCCGAGATCTTCAACCTACGCACACCCGAAATCCGACATCGCAACAGCTTAATTTTGAGATCAGCTAAATTTTTCGGCTATTTTGTTCGCAAGTCTCCAGCGCAGGGGGTGCGAATTTTCGATTTTGAACTACATGCCGAAATCCCATGTGCGCGAGAGCTCCGTTCTTCTCATTCTCACTTTGCTAATAAGGAAGAGCGTTGCATATATATAGGCTTAAAAGTTTCCAAGGAGTTTAGGTGTGGGATAAGTTATCAAGATTACTTCTTCCTACACTTGAAAAAATACATTTTTTAAAAAAACTCGCTCTTCAAGAACTAATTTTGAGCTCAAATCTTCAACACCAAAGATCAACACTACAGTCAAAGCTTCCATATCTCAAAAAAAATAATTAATTAAATCTCAAGGTTAATGACTATTTTTTCTCATAAGGTCAAAGCTACACCTCAAGATCCAAAATTCTGCAGATACTTCAATCAAACACACGTCAACGATCCATCTCCGACAATCATCAATGAGTTCCTACTCTAACTCATCAATGATCTTAAACAACGAGGTAAGTACTTCTAATTTTAATAAAATAAAGGAACTTGAAGAGAGACTTGCCAATAATCAAAGATGTCTGGAAAGACAATTAGAACATGAAGCACGTCTTGGTGTACGCTTAACGAATTCACAAGATAAAGTCACTAGCTTAGAAACTGAAGTAGCTAAACTTAAGAAAACTATTTGTGACTTAACTAAAGGTTGAGATGAAAACAAGCGAAAATGTTCAGAAGATGTTAAATGTTTTGAAGAACGTAATATGGAATGAGGTCATCTTTATTCAAAATTAAACGAGTTAGAGGATATTCTTGCTCAGAGAGGTCAATCTGAACAAAATGGTTTTCTGTTAAATAATAAACCAAAGGACACCGAATTATATAATCTTAAAGAAGGACTAGGATTTCAAAACCCGGGTAACCTAAAGAAAGTTAATTGCAAGCAATTTGATGACATTAGGTACATGAAGTTAGAGTTAGCCAATTTAATGTTCTTTACTAGTGCTTCTCAAATTAGTGAGAAAGAAGAGGACAAAAGGAAAAATAGAGCTAAAGCTGAAATTAGTTTTGATTATATTGCTCATAATGACTGCTTTGCTACTAGACAAATTTCTCTGTCTGATGACTATATCGCCCTCTCCTGTTCTGAAAATCAAACTGTGTCCAATGAGGAGGAAGTCTCTACTTCAAAGGTTTCTGAACCATATTTTCCTGCAATAATCAAGAATATAGGTTATCTCCATCTTCTTTTGAAAAAGAAAGAGAGAACTTTAAATCTTATAAGGAAAATCTTTTAAACAAAATCTCAGAATTAACTAATTATTCCTTTCAAGGCTCAAAAACTCTGTTAATTCCCTTTTAGAAAAGAATAAAAAGAAAAATAATTTTTCAAGAAAAAGGGACTCTACCTCATCTCCTGTTCCTAAAGGATTTTTTTCAAAACCTCCTTCCCAATAGGCTTCGAAAGAAAACAACTCATCCTCTCAATCTCATTTTGAAAAACCAAAAGGTATTGTTCTTAATAAATGCCGAGAGAAGAGGATGGACTGGATTTTCTAACAAACTCAAAAGGAGGCTGCAAGACTTAAAATGTTTTCCGAAAAATCAAAATCTCTTTTTACAAAGTCTTGTAGTACTTTCAAGGATTCTCGTTCCGATTCTGAAAGTAAGTCACCCATTTCTTTCACAGACAACTCTTGTAAGTCTTATACTAATGGTTCTACTTATGTGAAAACTCATTCTAGTTCTTCTGTTAATGCAACTGGGTAGTCTACTACTTCAAGACATCATTATGATGTGAGTGATGATAAATCTCAACTCAAGAGATTTAAAGCTTCTACCTATGATGTTTGTGATGATGTTCACCTGCACTGAAACTGTTATTGTTCAAAAATCGATTCCTAAATGAGATTCTCAGTCATATAGCTCTCTCTGAAAGCTTCAAAAGAAACTAGTATATGAACAAAAATAAAACAAAAACTTCATAATTTGTGTCATGCGAGAAAGGACGGACCCATCCTTAAATGGGTACCAAGAGTTTCTTATTTTTTTGCAGGTGTCCGTCATGTGTGGTACCTGATATGTTTGCTCCACACACATGATGGGAAATTGAGCTGCTGAGCAACCATCTCTTGGCTTCTGAGTACATCAGCTCAGAACCCGCACTAGATCATGGTTTCTGGATAAATCACTCAAGAACCCGCACTACACCTTAGCACAGAAAGGCTTTTGAACACCTCCATTCAGTATCCAAAAACATAGAACATTGCATACGTCAAGGGGGAGCGATGAGAAATCTTTTTCTGACCTTCCAAACATGTTTAGCTAAATCTCCCAGTGCACCTATTCAAGTCAAATCATTCTTTAGGGAGAGCAAGTGTGCACATTATGAAGTCAAGTATTGACATGTATACTCACCACTGAGCTGAAAATCAACAAATGCGCACTTAAACACCAACACACGCCTAATGCGTATTTTGAGACGAAGTGCTTCTTTTTCATTCCTCTTGGTTCCGTACAACGAAGAAAACACAATACAAAGGGGAATTTTGATCTCTCTCTAGGTGACAAACAACATTACTTGCAACTTCTGAAGGGGAGTTCCATTTTTCTCTTCCTCGCGCCACACAATGCACAAAGCAAGGATACTCTCTAGGATGCACATTCCGAGGAGGAACATCTCTATTTCCTTCTGGCGCCATAACGTTCAACGCAAGACAATTCAAGGATGCACCTTTTGAGGGGGAGTTTTCAAAGTTCTCCCCCCACGCGCCAAACAATGTCAAATGCATCCTACTGAGTGCTCCTATTGAGCGGGATCAAGGAAATCAATGAGAGCTAAGTCTTAATTAGGGGTGGTTCGGTACGGTATACCAAATATTTTCTCTCATACATTTACCATACCGAAACTTTCGGTATACAAATTTTATATACCGTTATCTTACCGAAGTTTCGGTATACCGCATTTCGGTATACCGAAGTTTCAGTTCGGTAACGGTACGGTATAAGTAAATTATCATGCATGTCCCCCAATTCAAAAAATTATCATAGACTAACAAAATATAGTAAATCGGTGTACTAACGACATATTTAATCCATTATTAAAATGTTACAAAATACAATTAATAATCTATTGATGTCATATTCAATATTGAACAATTATTATTATTAGTATATTTAAGCAGTTCAGCATATTTAAATAACTTGAGCAATATAGATATAATTGAATGAATAGTGATCACTAACAAAAATAAATAAAATTATTCAAACAACATGGATATTGATGTTAGTTTTCTCGCACTTAAAAAGATTTTTGTCCACAGGGACGGACAAAAGGGAATTAAAGATTAAATAAATTCAGCGATTAAAAAGAAATAAAATTAAAAAAATGCGTCGTGCGAGATTGATTGGTTGAATTGAAATTAAACTAATGCGAATGAGCGAATAAAAGTAAAGATTTGGGTTCTTCTTAATTAACGACGAAGAGAACAGGGATTGATTCCGGGGTAATCAGATTTCTGGCAGATCAGGCTTAATTACATGAATTTAATTGAGCATAGCTAATCAATACTAAGTTCTTACCGCTCTCGCGGTGTAGAGTACAATAATTTAGGGGACCAGGCTGATCTCTCATGCGACATGATCCTAAATTATTGTCAAGACGAACGAGCTTACGGCCCCTTAATCGCCACTAATTTCTTAGCGAACGATTAAGTGTGTGAGAATGTGTCCTAGAATAAACTAGATCTCTCTTAATTTATTCTATGTGCAATTGTAATTCTAGCTGCGGTTCCAGATTACAAAAGATAACAGTTAAATTATTCAAACACAAATTAAATGGCATTCATGTAATCAAACAATCAAGAAACTAGCCATACATCATGATAAACCCCTTCATCAACCCCAAATCCCTAATTAAAACTACTCGCAATTCATAATTGAAGAATCAACGGAATTGGGAAGGATAGAATTAATTGTCATTAATCAAAAAGTAGGAACTTACAAAGAATGTTAAGGAATTGAAAAACCTGGCTGAAAAGCTCTCTAATTTTCGTCCTTAATCAGCTCTCTAAAGCCCATCCTCCCTTATTAGGGTTATGGGGGTGTTATTTAAAGGAAAGGGTGGAATTTGGGTAGAATTAGGACAAAACGGGGTCAGGCACGGCGCCAAGCACGACCGTGCCTGCGGAAGCATCCCGTTTAAACGCGTCCAGACACGGCGTGCCTAACTGCCAGGCACGACCGTGCCTGGCCTCTAGTACCTTGTTCCTCGTTTCTCTTCAGGCACGGCGTGCCTGCCTGCCAGGCACGACCGTGCCTGGGTTCCAGTAGCTCATCCGCTTCATTCCTAGGCACGCACGGCGTGCCTAATGCCAGGCACGACCGTGCGTGACCTTATTCTTCACTTTTTCTTCATTTTCTTGTTCCAAAAGCTCACGGATGTACAAGGTCAATCCAAATACTCGTTCTTCATCAGAATTTCGTCGTGAATCTCCCGATGACTTCCAAATCTCTCAAATCTTCTTTGAATGCCTTCAAATCCTTCCTGAATGCCTCTCAAGCGCTGATTGCCAGACTCTAACTTCTTCAATTCAACTCCAAATGGAAAGAAACTCGATCCAACGCCTGATAATCGCAACTTGAGCTAAAATTGAGACTTGCAACAGCTTAAAGCTAGGAAAACCATCAAAATCTAACCCGAACACGCATCAAATGCGTGTCTAAATACGGACTTATCAGACTCCCCCACACTTAAGCTTTTGCTTGTCCTCAAGCAAATCGAACAACGGGACTTACGATAATCACCACATGGAATTTAAAACAGTTAGCATGCACACGTAGTTAAAAGGATATTCACAGAATAGAAAATCTAAATCAAGAAAATTCTTCGCTAAACTACATCTTTGTACTCAAGCTAAACTATTTGACGAAGTACTCACAACATCCTCGAAGTAATGACAACATAACACAAATAAACTAATTATTGATCAGAAGGACTTCTGAAAGTGATGGTGAATGGTAAAAGACAGTCCCTTTCTTTTGATAGATTGGAATATTCTAACAAAGACTCGGTGCATTCAGGAACTTCAGGGCTATTCTTAGGAACAAGGAACTCAGAAGGACACAATTTTAGGAACAATCATCTAAACTTATGCAAAGAGCAGGCATGGTGTACAACTAAGCTAAACCGCCGCGGCATATTGGTGATTTGACGTATACTTGAAGTACGCGGAGGACTAAAGCTAATTTTGCTAAAGCCTCCAAGTTCATTAAATAAGTTTAGTTTTCCTTGTCATGTTGGCACGAGAACGCCATTTCTTTCGAAAGATACCCAAGGTTTCATCTTATTGTGCAAAACACTTACGCTTTTTGACCCGGGCTCCCATTCTCTTTTTCGCAAGGTAAGAGGTCTAGCTATATTAATTTTTCACCTTCGGATTCTTACTAGACATTACCCCATTCTAATCTCGGCCTCACCAAGGAAAAATAGCAATTAAAGTTCATTTATTAATGTGAATCCATGCCTATAATGCAATTCTCGAAAGTATCAAATTCCTAAAAAGTGACTGCTCTTACCCCACTTTGGGGCATAGAAACAGTGCCAAAAATAGCTCCTACACAAATTCCCTAAACTTAATAAATTAATCCCATAGTTCCCTAAATGCCAAGGCTAAGTCAGAAATATTCACGGGTAAGGAACACATGACATTTGGTTATGGAGCTCAATTGATTGGGTAAGGAACAAAATGGTCAGGTTCAAAGTGGCTTTTCCTAAAGGACTTTTTCAGGTGAGATGGAAAAATTATGAATTAAATGGGTGACTAATGCCTTCATCCTTTCAACAATTAGATTATATTGCAAGCAATTTAAGCCTAAACACTTCAAGGGTGTCCTAAAAGCACAGTCAATCGTTAGCCAGCTCACAAAGACACAGTTTAAAGAAAAAATTTCAAAAATTTGACATGAGTTTCCTATGAATATACAATTAACACTTGCGCATGCTAACTCTAAAAATCACATGTAACAACTACTGCCCGAATGCCCAATTCGCTCCCCCACACTTAAACTTTGGCCTCGCCTTCGATGACCAAATATGCACTATGCACAAGGGGGTAAAGATTAAAGGGTCATGCGTGCTCAATCTTAACTCAAGTCAACATTACAAAAAGGCGATTATAAGAGTCGCAGAAACTTCCCTAGGGCGCTGGTCGGTGCAGAACTAAACTGAGTCTAAGTGATCCTCGGCACATCATCCCTAAAGCAAGACCCTGAGCTGCAAAAATAAAACACACAAAACACACAAAACAAACAAAACAACAAGAAATACAGAAGTAAGCTCGGGTTGCCTCCCGAGAAGCGCTATTTTTAACGTCGTTTGCCCGACGCAACTACCCCATCGGCTCTCAAATAGCAAAGACTGCAGTGGTGCACTAATAATCAATGTCTCCAGCTCCCTCTCAACAAATGCCATTAGGTGTCGCAGACCTTTAAATTCTCAAGTACACGTACACAGCACATGGTCTTCATAACCTTCATCAGCACAGAAGTGAAGTATGAAACTCTCATCCTCTTCGGGCGGACAAAGAACATGAGTGTGAACTTTGATTACTCTAGGTGTCACTGGAAGCTCAAGAGATGTTTCAAAGCAAGGATTAGGAGCAACATCATAATCGAACTGCACCATAGAAAAGTCTTCATCTTCCTCACAAATATAATGAAAATTCACAACCTCTCTTCTGGACTCTGTATCACTCCCCATGAAGGCATCCCAACTCTCGTTAACATAGTTCTTATCAATATCTTCCTGGATGATGTTGTCATTCTCCACATATAAAGAAAAATCAACATCAAGGAGTGAATCAAAGACATCCGAATCTGAAATCACGTGAGAGTAGATCGGTGCATGTGTACAAGAGGGGTAATCTTGCTTGTGGAGTGAGACTTCTTCATTATGAACATCATCTACCTCGCCACCATTCTCTTGGAACGTGTGATCATCATTTCCCAACTCATCTTCAATACCCAAACCTACCTCAGTAGCACCATCATCATGACTGATCAACTCCATGCCCTCATCAGGTGTTGAGACTAATGGTAAATCAAATGGCTCGGGAGTTTTTGTATGAAGATCATAGTGATCTGTGACTTCATCAGTTACAGCTTTTACCATTTGAAACTTTTTCCTGTATTCTTCGAAAAACAACTTGACACTATTACCTTCTTCTTCATCTTCAAACATAGGTGGGTCTTCAAATGCATGAGGAAGTGTATCATCCATCATATTCCCACCATCGCAGTCTGACTCAATGCCATGATCACCCCTATTGGTATCCTCGGATTGGTCTTCTACCAGATGGCTCCTTATGGTATTTATATGCTTCATGATGTTTGAAGTGTTCTGCTCCATGGCTAAAGAGCTCTCCCTTATATACTTTAGGTACTCAGAAAAAGTTTCTGAAAGTGTATTCTTACACTCATTCTGTGGCTCATTACTTGGCAAGGATGTAGGAATGGTTGAGCTTTTTGTGTTTGTATATTGTGGGGAGGAAGAAGTGGGGTATGCAGTTACCCAGTAAGGATGGTCATAAGGTGTTTTAACGGGGCAAAAAGATATATGGTGACACCCTCCACAGTATGAACAAAAGTTATTCTTAGGCAGACAAGGTTGCGTGGTTGGAGGGTATGGATAAGGGCTTCGATAATTTTGTGGTGCAGGAAAGTAATTTTGATGAGGAGAAAAATGAGGGGAATGATACAGGGAATGTTGCGTATTTGGAGGAGGGTAAGAATAGGAAGATGGAATATTTTGTGGTGGAGGAGAGTAATAATGGTGAGGAGTGTAAAATTGAGGGGGAGTGTAAGGAGGGTCTGGCGTATATGATGAATATTCCATGGAGGTTTGAGTGTAAGAAATTCCTCCTGGAATTTGGTTGAATGGGTTCATCTCATGCCTCTTAAAAAACCCCTGAAAGGTTAGCACAGAAAAATCCTACGGAAAACAAAAAGAAAAACTAACTAAAAAAAAATCTCGCTGAAATTAATTAACCCTTAAAACCGACACCGTCTCCGACAATGGCGCCAAAAACTGATGTTAGTTTTCTCGCACTTAAAAAGATTGTAGAATAGTGGTGAAACTACGAGTATCGTCTCCACATGGACGGACAAAAGGGAATTAAAGATTAACTAAATTCAGCGATTAAAAAGAAATAAAATTAAAAAAAGCATCGTGCGAGATTGATTGGTTGAATTGAAATTAAACTAATGCGAATGAGCGAATAAAAGTAAAGATTTGGGTTCTTCTTAATTAACGACGAAGGGAACATGGATTGATTCCGGGGTAATCAGATTTCTGGCAGATCAGGCTTAATTACATGAATTTAATTTTATTGAGCCTAGCTAATCAATACTAAGTTCTTACCGCTCTCGCGGCGTAGAGTACAATAATTTAGGGGACCAGACTGATCTCTCATGTGACAGGATCCTAAATTATTGCCAAGACGAACGAGCTTACAGCCCCTTAATCGCTACTAATCTCTTAGCGAACGATTAAGTGTGTGTGAATGTGTCCTAGAATAAACTAGATCTCTCTTAATTTATTCTATGTGCAATTGTAATTCTAGCCGCGGTTCCAGATTACAAAAGATAACAATTAAATTATTCAAACACAAATTAAATGGCATTCATGTAATCAAACCATCAAGAAACTAGCCATACATCATGATAAACCCCTTCATCAACCCCAAATCCCTAATTAAAACTACTCGCAATTCATAATTGAAGAATCAACGGAATTGGGAAGAATAGAATTAATTGTCATTAATCAAAAAGTAGGAACTTACAAAGAATGTTAAGGAATTGAAAAACCTGGCTGAAAAGTTCTCTAATTTTCGTCCTTAATCAGCTCTCTAAAGTCCACCCCCCTTATTAGGGTTATGGGGGTGTTATTTAAAGGAAAGGGTGAAATTTGGGTAGAATTAGGACAAAACGGGGTCAAGCACGGCGCCAAGCACGACCGTGCCTGCGACCTTGCCTGCGGAAGCGTCCCATTTAAACGCATCCAGGCACGGCATGCCTAACTGCCAGGCACGATCGTGCCTGGCCTCCAGTACCTTGTTCCTCGTTTCTCTTCAGGCACGGCGTGCCTGCCTGCCAGGCACGACCGTGCCTTATTCTTTACTTTTTCTTCGTTTTCTTGTTCCAAACGCTCCCGGATGTACGAGGTCAATCCAAATACTCGTTCTTCATCAGAATTTCGTCGTGAATCTCCCGATGACCTCCAAATCTCTCAAATCTTCTTCGAATGCCTTCAAATCCTTCCTGAATGCCTCTAACGCGCTGATTGCCAAACTCTAACTTCTTTAATTCAACTCCAAATGCAAAGAAACTCGACCCAACGCCTGATAATCGCAACTTGAGCTAAAATTGAGACTTGTAACACCTTAAAGCTAGGAAAACCATCAAAATCCAACCCGAACACGCATCAAATGCGTGTCTAAATACGGACTTATCAGATACAAAATCATTTATCCATAATGTGATATTGTGTATTTAGTCTTTTTTATAATTTTAAATAAAATATTTGAATAAGACTTTCGAACAAAGTTATGTGCCTCGACTTGCGGAATCTCTATGTCGATACACTCGTCACATAAGTGTATCCCTCTTCACTCGTCAGCTACTCAGCGGCTCAGCCATCGCGGCTCGCAAGCTTATGGAACAAGATGGACTGGTCCGAACATTAGTACATTACTCATTAGTCATTAGGGTTTGTTTGTTTGAATGTTACGTAGTAGAAGCCTAGAAAGTTATAGTGGGTTTGGGAAATCGGGCTTTTATTTTTGTATTTTAGTATTTGTAACCAACATAAGTATTAATTTTGGGCTTCAAACTTGTAATGGATTTTTACAATATTTTAGAATTTATAGTAATCGCTAGGTGGGAGTCGGTACGGTATTATACCGGTATACCGCGGTATTTGAAAACATTTACCGTTACCGTACCGAAATATATCGGTATGGTATCATACCGCACTGAAAATGACGGTATACCAATATTCCGGTATTTTCCGGTATTTTTCGGTACGGTAAGTGTGGTATACCGATTTTCCGGTATTCTTGCCCACCCCTAGTCTTAATGGCTCGGTGAGTGAGTGACCATTTTATGAAATAGGAAAGTAGAGGGTTCAAGTGAGCGAGAAAACAATATTCAAAGACATGTCTGCTACCTCAATTGTCGATCAATCAAAAATCAATCCTAATCACTAAAATACTCCGGACAATTCCCCATAGGTACATGACCGAATTATTCAGATCTTAGGTAGAAGTCGATGCATCTTGTCCAACAACGCATGCACAACCTTAGCCTAGACCACTCATATATCTCCCAACAGACGGGTGTTTCATCAAAGTTCACAGGGAACCTCGTCATTCATCACTGACTTCTTCTGAGGCGACTGATACTGACTACAGTAGCCCATAACCCCATGCCCCTGAAGATTCATTGATCACGTCCTGTCTAGTTTTCACACTCCCAAATTTTTTTAATTTTTCAAGGATACATACACATTTTAGAGTCAGTTGCTGGCCTTCAAAACATGCGAGAACTTTCATAGAGCTCATCTATTATAGATGTAGACCGATGATTAGATGGAAATCCTGATCTTGCAACATAAAAATTACCAACATTTTCAGGCTATTTCTTAAGAGTTCATCTCTATAGTGATGATAACGGGCGTCTACGCGACCCCGAGGGGCTACAAATTTTCTTCGCATATCATTGTGATCATGCCATAACGACAAGAGTAACATCTACTATGGATGCCTCACGATGATCAGCCGAAAGTCCTACTAGAGCTTTAACGCTTTGATTATTGTATACAAGCCACACATCAGTGTTTACATTGATGTTGTGATAAGGGGACATCTCACTGTATCTGCATTTTAGTTTTGTTTTGCAGAATAAAAGGACGAACAAAAGCATGACGTACCGATTCATCGGATCGTCATGAGGGGGAGAGCGGTCCAAGTGCATTTAAATTTTCACCAATCATTCCCGGACATTTCTCTCCTCCAACACAAACATATGCTCACGTCTTCCCACTCAGCTTCAAATCAAACAATCAGCATATACTCACAAAATTCTCCATTATGCCACTGACAAGTTCTCCACTAAAACATTCACGTCAAATAGTCAAAAACACTACATTCTGGAAGAGACAGAGGTCAGATACTCAAGAACTGAAGAAGAGTCCCGTGTGCGCCTGAAATTCTTCAAGAATATTCATTCTAGAGGTGTCATCAAACTTAATTCAAGCTGATGAAGAGCAACTTCTGTAAGACAAAAGCTACATGCAAGATTTTAAAGATTCATCAACCCCCAACATCAAAGATCAAATTGCCAAAAAGATATCAAAGGGGAGATTGTAAGGATTTATTGAGAAAGTCTTTCAAAGAAGACAAAGGAAGCTAATTTGCAGTTCCAAGACAAAGACAAAGATAATCTGTGCTTCATTGCAAACTAAACACAAAGGGGGAGATTGTTAGAACATATTTTATTGTGTTCAATTTAATTGTATTTATCTATGTCTATTAGACTTAATTAGTAGGCATTGTAATTAATTAGGGGTCATTTAATTATTAATTCGGCCCATCCTTATGTGATTAGGTGTTCGATTAATCTCACCTATATAAAGGGTCGAAGGTTACTCGTACAACCTACCGATCCCAAGCCGCACTATTCATTATTATTGGTCATATTATCGTGTAGCGGTAGAAGAGATCGAAGAGTTTCGTAAAATACTCTGTACTTTTCATTCATCATCATTGTCAAGTATTCAATGGAAGTTGTTTTAATCTGATGATATTGTTCTTGATATTATTCTGTTCATCGTATGATTGTCGTTGAGATTCATTCATTATTGGCTATTCAAAATATTTAGTTTGCTTGATTTCTCTTGTTTTCTCAAATAAATACTTAGCTAGTATTGATATTACTTAATAATTACTTATAAGGTGTAGCCACACTTAGTATTGCTAGTATCTCCCGCTGGTAGATGTACTCATGTACGTTGAAATTAAAGTTTTATGTAGTTTAAAGAAGGAAGATGAAGAGGTAGAGGAAGATGTAGTTTGAATGAATATTCCACTAGAAAATAGTTTAAAGTATAGAAATGAATAAATCGTGGCATAGTTTAAAGTACAAGGAGGTCCCAAATATAAAACACAAATATTAAAATGTAAAGAAAAATTTGCAATTTTCATTCAATAAATTTACTCTGTGCTCGTTTTAAATCTTGATACTTCACTTGCCCACAAATTTGGTCACGTAACTAATATTTTTTGCAATTTAAGCACTTTCCCACTGAAAAGTATACTTTCATACCGATAATTCACCACAAAAGATGTGGCTAATGTTGATTTTTTTACATGAAAGTGTACTTTCAGGTGGAAAATTCTTTAAAATGCAAAGACCTATTAGTTAAAGGACCTAATCACTATGCGAGTAAAGTTACAGGACTAACAATGCGGACCACAAAAATTATCGACTAAGATTGCAAATCTCTCAAATATAAAATTTAAAACTTTAGAGAATAAAGGGTTGCCTAATGCCTTCGTAATTTTTTTTGAGGGGAGGAGGCAAATAATTTTTAATAGTAATATTTAAAGAAATAAAAAAGTGGGGGGCCATGTAAGGGTGGCAGCGGGTCGGATTTATACCGGGTGAAGGCTCATCCGTCGTCCACCCATTAATTTTTCACAGTCCACCCACCTGTCCATCATCCATTAAAATCTACATCCACATTCAACCCATCCATCATGAATGGGTTATCGGGTGGATCGGTTGAGTAACGGGTGAATGTGAATTGTCAAACTTGAAAGACAAAATAAATAAATTATAAAGAGAAATCATAACAAAAATTAAGAATTCATTGAAAAGTAACTACAAAAACATGAGCAATTAAGTATATTACAATCATTAATTCATTGACGATGACAAAGAAAGAACTAAGGATGTTTTTACTTGGACTGTAATTTGCTAGTCTGGTCTGGTCTGATCTGGTCTGGTCTGGTCTGATCTGATCTGGTCTGAACTAGTCTGGTTTGGTCTGGTCTGGTTTCTTTGTATTTTTATAACTATTCAAGTCTGGTCTGGTCTGGTCTGATTTGATCTGGTCTGGGACGAATTACAGTCCAAGTAAAAACATCCTAATTGTCAAACAAAAGAGACATAAAACTTCTTCAAGTTGTCAATTCCACATTTCTGCATCAACATAAACTATTTTTGCAGTTCAATTGTCACTTATTGAAACTCTCCAATTGTCTTTATTGCCCGATGATTAGGGGATTTAGGGCTAACGGGATTATGACTGGGCTCCTATTTTAGTTGTTACAATGCTACTCCGTAGTTATGCAGTATCTGTTAATATATTAATATTAATTATTATTATTTTTATTATTTTTATTATTATTAATAATATATATTATTAAATAGATATTATTATTATTATTATATATTTATATGCTGGTCAGCGGTTGCGGGTGGATGAAGCGGGTGATGGATCGGGTGATGGGTTTGGATGAGCGTTCATGCACACCCGATCCAACCCATCTTTCAATCCACTCGTCATCCATTTCTCATCCATATTTCTTCGGGTTTTCGTCCATATTTTTGGTTCGGGTTGATCGGGTATCCGCGGGTGCGTGTGATATTGCCAGCCCTAGCCGGCCATGGCCCCTTAAACTACAATGTATCTCCGCCCCTGGATCCTTGGAATTTTTCTTTGTGTTGTTCAAAAAATAGGAAGGGCTTTGATAAATATTCGCTTTAATAAATATTCCCTTAGTCCCTGAATTTGTTTCCAAATTTCTTTTTTTCGTACGTTTTAAAATAATTTTCAATTTCTATTTTTGGCAAAGAATTTGTTATTTACAATAATTCTTACATATTTCTTTGTCATTAGCACAACTCTCGTAACACAATACTCATTATCTTAATACTCGTACAAAATGTAATTTGAAAAATAATTTAAGGACGGATGGAGGAGTAAGTTTTTGTTTTTCCACTATGTCTAGAATTTCAGCTTCCACATTTTATGGAGTCATATTACTTTTTCTCAATTTGTATAAGTTAAATATGTAAAATCACCTTATCTTTTAAAATCCGAAAAAGTTGCGTCAATATCATGTATTGGCTGTATATATTTCACTATAACCAAATGAGTTTTAGAAACCTACTCTCTGGTCTATTTTATGTATCTCATTTGAGATTGACACAATTATTAATAAAATGATTGAAAATGTAAAACTTGTAATTGATATTAAAGTCTAATAAAGTGAAACACTATGAACAACTTATTTGTTACAGGGAAATGTAGGGGTATTAAAGAGTAGGACACATCTATATCTATACATAGTACTACCTCCGTCCCAAAATTATCTCCTTATTTGATGGGCACGGGTTTTAAGATAGTGAGAAATGAGTGGTGGAGAGTTGTGCAGAGGAAAGAGAAATGTGTAAGAATTGTTGTGAACCACAAATTCTTTGCCAAAAAAGGAAAGAAGAGATAAATTTGGGACATACCGAAAAGGAAAGAATGAAGATAATTCTAAGACGGAGGGAGTATGTAATACTACGTATTATAAAACACTTTTATATAGAGTTCTAAATCAGAATTTATAAACAAAAAACAGGACTAGAAAAGTGGCCACTATATTAGATTGAGATATCTATCATCCATTCCATTTCTCTCCTAATTTCTTCATCCCAAACAATATCAATCCAAACAAACAATACTTGCATGAATGAGGAACCAAATAACGATCTACTCCGTACGCGATCCTACACCAAATTAATTACTGTTCAACAGAAAAACGGGGAGGGACCCACTGGTGTGGGCCCACATTATTCCGGTTTCTTGTTAAAACAACCCTGAGCCGTCCATCATCATCACCTTCTTCTTCTAATGTAGGGTTTTCTGGGTCCCTCCAGAGAGTAAGTGGGCCTCCTTCTAGGGTTCCTTCCTCTCTCTATATCTTCTCTTCATACACGTAATATCTTTTCAATGCTTTTATTTTCAGGAAATAAAACACAAATTCCAGGCTAGCTTCAGTCAACGAATACAAGGATATGCTTCTTCATCCAACGATGCCGTGGTAGAAGTTGCAGCCTCTCTGACTCTCTGTTCATTGTCTCGCCGGTTCTGTTTCTGGTAATTGATCGCCTTTTGGATTCGATTTCTGAAATTGATTTTTCGGCCTGTGTAATTATGGCGTCAAGTGAAATTCGGCAAGAGAAATTCGATGCCGACGAGGAGGTGAACGGTCCGGCAGATCCGCTGCTAGGAGACCCGCTCGAATACACGATTACGGCGGTTGGTCCGGCGTCCGAAGCGTTCGGCGCTGGTTCCTCGAACAGTCTGGCCTTGTTGAAGGCGGAGCCGGTGGAAAACAATTTGCAGGTGGCGGTGCCGCTTCAGGTCAAGCCATTGGCGAAACGGTCCTCGAAGGACCGCCATACCAAGGTGGAAGGTCGGGGGAGGAGGGTTCGTATGCCGGCGGCGTGTGCGGCTAGGATTTTTCAGTTGACCAGGGAGCTTGGCCACAAGTCCGACGGCGAGACCATCCGGTGGCTCCTCGAGCGGGCGGAGCCGGCCATCATCGAAGCCACTGGTACGGGTACGATACCGGCTATCGCCGTCTCCGTGAACGGTGAGCTTAAGATTCCAACGACTTCTCCGGCGACGGAAAACGGTGGGGTTGGTGGCGATTCCTCGACGAAGAGGAGGAGAAAGAGGGGTCCCAACAGTGAGTTTTTCGACGTGAACGAACCTTCCCATTTTGCCCCTGTTTCTCCGATCAGTCCACAAGGGCTGCTTCCTGTGTGGGCGGTTGGTTCCGGGAACGGCATAGTCCCCACCGGGGCTGTTCCGGGCGGGGCGTTCCTGATGCTGCCGCAGCCGACGTCAGCAGCCGGAGGTTCAAGCCAAGCCCAGTTGTGGGCAATCCCTGCGACAGCGACCACTGTTTACAGCGTCCCGGGGAGACCGATTTCTAGCTTCGTCTCCGCAGTGCAACCGGGAGTTTGTTTTCCCCGCGGGGAAGTTCTAGCTCAGCCGAACTCCTCCGTGTCAAACAGCAGTTTCGGCCCAGGTAACAATTCCGGCAAGGAGATGTCCACAATGGCCCCAATTTGCAGTTCTACTAGTCCCACCAGCTCCTCAAACGCCGCCGCAAGTACCGCCCAAATGCTCAGAGATTTTTCTCTTCAGATTTACGACAAGAAAGAGCATCAATTCATGGACACTTCCGGGTCTCCATCAGATGAACTTACCCAAAGAACACCTGAAAATCACAACCAAAGATGAGAAATGGCCGTAATCATCGAAGAGCTGTAGTCTTTTTTTGTTTCAATTAGTTCATTAGTTTTATATTAGCAACCTCTAATTGTCCATGTTTCGAGTTCATCAAATGGAACTGTATAAAGATTGTTTTTTGTCTTTTGATTTAGCAGATCGTATCAAATGGTGGTTAGATTGAAGTTTTGAGATGCTCTGATATTGTTAATTCACTTGATTAATGTTTAACATGCAAGCTTTTTAAACTAACATTGTCATAACTGTTCTCCTATTAAATTAAACAAAACAAAAATGAAATTAACAATAGATATTGAACAAAACTGAATTAAAAATAAAAATTGATCGAATGCAATAAAACTTGGTGAATGGTTAATTTCGACCCTTTTGTGAGATTAGACGTAAAATGAAACAAAGCTTAAACAAATTACTACCTCCATCCCAAATTGATTTGTAAAATTGACTTTTCTTGATCAAACAGTTTCATTTTGTTCGCTTAATTAGGATGTCAATTTGACAAAAAATGTTGACTTTGCGAAACAATTTGAGAAGGAGAGACTACAAAAAATATGTTTGAATCCACTTTTATCACCGCCCCTATTTTCATAGGCAATTCGTTAAAAAAAAAGACATCATTTTATACAAATACTCCTTCCGTTTCTGAAACAAGTTCCACCTTTCCTTTTCGGGCAGATTCAAAATTAAGTTCCACTTTCAAACATTTCCTTATTTGGCAAATCATCTACTTTAAAACAGTGTCAAACAGTGTTCAAACAGTGCCAAACAGTGCACTCTACAGTAAAGTCAAATTTATTTTCTTAATATGTGTGAAGTAAAATGTGGAATTTGTTTCGGAAAAGGAGGGAGTATGTGTATAGAAGTAATACAAATTCAATAAATAATTTAAATAAAAGGAGCAGTTGTTTTGGTTCGAAGGAGAACGTAATGAGATTGACGTGAACCATTTGACAAGTTCCAGTCAAGATTGAGGTGGAAAAGGGGACACGTGAGAAAGGATGGAACGGGGCCCGCCAAAGGAGATAGGCGTGGTCCCCAAAGTGAAGGGGTGGGTCAAAGATAAAGTGAATGGAAAAAAGAAGGGGTCAGCAGCAATCCGTGCGGGGAGCGGTGGGGTCGGTGTGGAAGGAACAGATGTGGTGGTCCGCAGGCGTCGCCGGGTGAGCTGCCAGGGCGGCTTCTCGTGGGCCATCTCACCGCCTCGCAAATCTATCCATATCACCACTGTCGCTCCTCTCTATGACCAACACGCAAAACAGTGTGTCAATTTTCTCTTCACGCTTTGTTCTATTTTACCACTCGAATTTAATACACCGTAGGAGCTAGATTGGTAACCAATGATGTTTTCTTGGCATTGTTTTCGTTTCAACAATAGACTAGAATACTCTTAAATAAATCAGATCAAATCAAACTTGGACAGTTATAAAGACACATAAATCAAACGTTTATCGGATCAGTCCAATCAGACAAGATCAAATCAGACTTAAACAGACCACACCAACAAATTCCAATTCAAAATAAAACACACTAATAATCCCATAAAATTAATGAATTTTTTTAAAGTGATTTCAATATATTAGTTGTTGAATCATGAAAAATATGTTTAAAACACGTTGAGAAAAAGATACTGTTGAGGTAATTGGCCCGACGTAGGAGCGGCTCATTACCCTTAGACAGGAAAGCCACCCAAGCCCAACTTGGGAGCGGCCGAATGAGGTGGTCTACACGACGATAGTCTGACCTACGCGACGCTCGACATTAGTATTCTTGTCCAAAGAGAGCCAGGTTCTGATCCAAGGGCCTCGAAGAGGGCGCTCAGCACGGCCCGAGCAACGGCTTGGCCTTGTGCTTACTTGGACACAGAGTCAGGAAAGCATGGGACACTCGTCAGGACCTTTGGCGGGAAAACAAGATATTGGCGAGAAACGCATTAAATGCAGTAGATGTGGTGTTTGGGAAGCTACCCACTCATGCGACTCCATGTCACCACTGCCACCTACCCCTTGATAGTATAAATAGCACCATTTATGTCATAGTTAGGCATTGCAACTTGTATTCACTAGTTATAGCAATTACCACCTTTGTATTCTCAGCTCAGATAGACGACCGACCTCGGTTGACAGTAGGGTGCGCCATAATTGTTCGTTATTATCACCTAATAAAAATTTGACACGCTTACTAAACATTTTGTTTGCTTGCCCATTATTTGCTTGTGCCATTTATCATATTCGACGCATCAAACATTCCCTATGAAACCCAAAGGAAGGTGTTGGGCCTTTGGAGTTGAAGGAATAAACTTCAACACATACTTTTGATTCCTAAATTAGTCATCATATTGAAATATCAGACCCGTGTTTCTGAGATTGTAAAAGTCACATCTGAATTGACAGATGTGTTATAAATGTCATTCCCATTGAATTTATTGGTAGTTCAAAATTGAAGGTGGATTATGCAACATGGATGACATTCACAATACATTTGTCAATTAGGAAGTGACATTTACAATCTCAGAAACCTGGGTCTAAATATGTGACAAAGAAAAAATATATGAAAAATAGTTAAAACGTTACCTAGACCGGTAATCAAAACAAATGTCACATGTTTAGTTAAAATTGGCTGTTAGGACCGATAAGGTGGAAAATGAAGGTTACGAAACCTGCTCTAAATAAATAAAGAGGTTGTTCTTAGTGGACACGTGAACACGTCAATATTCGAAGTTACACAAACAATCTTCTGCCTAGATCACTAGGGGAGTGCATGTATAAAAACGTGTACAGGAATATTTTTCCCAAGTAGATTGTGAAACATTGATAAGTTAATTAGTATGTACTGCTACATTTCTTGTTGGAATTTAAGCATATGGGGCCACCGCTCATTTTTAATTCAAAAGCACTATTTGAAGGAAAATAAAATATGTCCGCATTGAAGAAGAGTTCAGATAAGAACAAAATGGTTGTATTTGAACGTTGGTATGATCGAGTCTTCATATGCCGTGAAGAATCGCACAAAACACCTACCATAGGACAAGTGAGTAAATATCTCTCAAGAATTAAAAAGAGTATTTAGGTTTAGACAGAATGTGTAGTCATCTTAATCCATACATAACTTAATGAAAAAGAATAAACAACCCCTAAGTTTTTGTGGCTTCAATATATGGTTGTAGCTAGGGTATGAAGATGGTGGTATGTTATCTTTAAGAAATCTGAGGGAGAGAATTTGATTTGAGTGAAATTGGGCAATGGAGTCCACTCCAAGATTTTGTTTTTTGAAAGACTCCAAGATTTTCAAAAACAGAAACCTTAAGTTATTGAATTGGCATATGCCGTAAATGAATGTGACACTAACGAAGTTTTCATATAGTAGTATCTAATATGAATTGGAATTTGACACACATAATTACATACACAACAAACTAAGAAGAGTTACAACATGTGTTTATGTTAAAAATAAACTATTCTAAAAATACAAATGAAATTGGAATCGAACAATAAGAATCGTCAATGATATCTCTGATTTGCATAACTATCAACTTGCTAGAGATAGAAGTAGAAGAACTGTCAAGAAAGTTTCTGATAATATGTCTGATTATGCTTTTCATGTGCATGACACCTCCCTATTTACTTACTATGTGTTTGAGATTCTAGAACTGATGAGCCTAAAATCTAAGATCTAAGGAGTCCCAGAAATGGCTAGATGCCATGAAAAGTAAGATGGAGTCTTTGAGAGTTAACCAAAGCTAGACCTTAGTTCCCAGACCTCCCAACTACCCTGTGGTTAAGTGTAAATGGTTGTTTAAGGTTAAGGAAGAACCTAATACAGTGAGGTTTAAGGCTAGGTTATTGGTCAAAGGGTTTACTCAAAAAGAAGGGGTGGACTATGCTGAGATATTTGCTCCTTTGGTAAAATTTACTACTGTTAGAATCATGTTTGCTCTTGTTGCTCACTTTAATTAGGAAATGAAAGACATGGATGTAACCACTACTTTCTTGCATGGTGATCTTGATAAAAAGATTTATATCACCTAACCTGAAGAGTTTGTGGATCCCAAGAAAAGTGATTATATGTGTTTGCTAAGGAAGGCCTTGATTATATTTGTGCAGTCGAGGACTCCGAGGCGCCCCTAGAACAGATTAACTCTCCCGAAATGAACAAGGACAACCGTATAGAAAACTCTTCTCACCCTATGGTTACCAGAAGTCAATCACGAAGTCATAAAATAGATGACTTCACAGAAGGATTGATAACTAGAAGTCAATCAAAACGCTCCAAGATGATGAAGACTATTACATCTACCCAATTTACTCAAACTATGAGTCACCTCAAAAGCTAGTAACTGGACTCGAACGCTATAAGTTAGCACACCCAGATGCAAAATCGTACCCTCCTTATCTCCAACGGGCTATCCAATTTCACCATAAATACAATCGGTTGCTCTCAATCAGTGTAGGTGTGCCTACAACGAATGTTATTTGTTAACCCTTTACTTCTCTTGTAACTTTATCTTGTACCTTCCTTTATCAATCTTTGTACTTGTAAGCCTTTTCTTAATAAACTGGAAAGTGTTCCCCGACGCTTTCCCCACTTTCAGTGGCATTGCCGAAAAAAACTGAAGGCCTTGTATGGTCTGAAGCAGCCTCCTAGGCAATGAAATATTAAGTTTGATCAATGCATGAAATCTATGAACTTTGTTAAAGCTGCTTGTGATCATTGCTTGTACTATAAAGATACTTCCTCTGTGCCAATGTTTTTATTACTTTATGTTAATCATAAGTCCTAATCTTAATTCCAATGTTCACGTGCAAAAATGTCTTTGTGAAATTTTTTCCATGAAAGACCTAGGGATGCAAAGAGGATCCTAGACATTGACATCATTAGGGATAGATGCTAATCTACTCTTTTGTAAAACCAAGTCTCTTATGTAGAAAAGGTTTTGAGTAAAGTCAATTTTCAATCTCCTTCACATGTGAATGTTCCTTTGACATCCCACTTTGTGTTAAGTAAGGATCAGTCTTCCAAATCTAATTCTGAAATTGATAAGATGAAATATGTTCCTTATTCTGGTGCTATAGAGTTTGTGATGTACCTTATGGTGAGTACTAGGCCAAACATTGCTTATGTTGTTAGTTGTTTAAGCCGTTAAATGTCTAACCCTGGTATGCCTCAATAGAATGCTTTAGAATGGTTGCTAAAATACCTGAAAGCTACTGTGAAACATGCTCTGTTATTTGCTAAGTGTCCTGATGGTATTGTGTTAGGGAGTTATGTGGATTCAAACTATGCTAATGATAGGGATAAAAGGAAGTCTACCACTTCTTATGTATTTACTTTGTGTGGTTCCTATATCAGTTGGAAGTCCCAGTTGCAACATATTATTGCACTTTCCACAACTGAGTTTGAATATGTTGCTGCCACTGAAGTCTTTAAGGAAGTCATCTGGCTTAAAAGGCTTGTCAGTGATATAGGTTCTCTTAAGAAGGGAATTATTGTTTATTCATACAGTCAATATGCCATATAGCTTTGCAAGAACCCTGTGTTTTATGATAGGACTGAGCACATTGATGTAAAGATTCATTTAATTTGGGAGATTGTGGAAGCTGGAGATTTCGTGTTGGAGAAGATACCATCAGAGTTCAACCTTGCGGATATGGGGATAAAGTGTCTTTTTGTTGAAAAAATACTTTCTTGTAAACGAACATTAAATCTATATTGTGGTTAGATGTTGTTTGTTTTGCAGGTGCTAGCCTATGGAGTTATTGTTTATACTCCTGGGCCTTGCTATGAGAACATGGAGTTCTCTGGGCATGCAGTTTATGTCCCCTTGATCCTCTCGATCCCGAGAGTGTGAATCACACTCTCCAATTTGTTTTCTAGGTTCTTTTGGACCTATGGAGTGCATCTTGCATCTCTGATATGTTGTGTCCTACAACATCTTTGGACATTTTAGGCAACCAACGTTGATGAGTCTTCCCATGTCACTTTGTATGCTCTACATCACATAGGACCAATAAGGTGGAGAATGTGAGAGGTATTGGTCCTATGGGCCTTGGCCTCCTCTTCCCTTTGGACTGAGACTCGGTCCTCTTTGTCTGGTTATCTCCGAGCCCATTTGTTCCTTCCTTGCTTTACCGATTTGTGTTTGGCTCTTTACCCGTGTTTGACCTACTTGTCTTATTGGGTTTTGTTGACCCGTCTACTTAATGCCTTGGTTGGCCTTCGTTCTCTTTGAGCTGCCTCAGTCGTAACCTAGTTCTAGAGACCTCTTCCAGAGAGAGAGTTTGGCTTCTCTATAGTCATTCTTCTTCCGTCCCTCTCGTCACTTCAATAGTGTGTGTGTGATCTGTGGGTTCTAGGGAGAGATTTGAGAAGGTAGTTGAGTTGAGTATGGGTTTTAATGCCTTTGTGGTGGTTCCCTTGTCTCGGTAGGTCTATGTGGTGGTTGTGAGTTTGTTCTAGAACTCTTGGGTTCGAGTGGCTGGAGACCTGAACGGGAAGATCTATCAGCCTTACATGCTCTTTGTTTCATTGTACATGATGGTTTTTGTTACATCGTGTTGCTTTTTGTTGCATCATATTACTTTTTTATTTCATCATGTTGCATTTTGTTGTATCTGTTGCTTTTTGTTACATCATATTGTTTATTGATTTTGATTTTGTCTATTTATATTTATATTTATATTTATATTTATATTTATATTTATATTTATTTTTATATTTATATTTATATTTATATTTATATTTATATTTATATTTATATTTATATTTATATTTATATTTATATTTATATTTATATTTATATTTATATTTATATTTATATTTATATTTATATTTATATTTATATTTATATTTATATTTATATTTATATTTATATTTATATTTATATTTATATTTATATTTATATTTATATTCCTTACTTATTTAGAATAAAAAATCACACATATATAAACACCTAAAATGGTAAATTTGGAATCATGATAAACAAAAAGAAACGGGAGGAAACTATATAAAAACAATATGCAACAAAAGTAACAATAAAATGATAATAAAAATAATTCTAATAATAATAATAGTAATAATAATAATAGTAATAATAATAGTAGTAGTAATAATAATAGTAATAATAATAATAACAATAACAATAAAAATAACAATAACAATAACAATAACAATAACATTAATAATATCAATAATAATAATAATATTTAAAATGTATAAATACTAATTACAAATTTTTCAATTTTTTGATTTTTCATTTTCGTTATTTTATTTTTTCACCTTTTTTTTCCATTGTCAATATTTACACACTTTTTAATTTACTGTTTTGAATTTTAAAAGCCTTCTTTATATTTTAATTTGATTTTTTTATTTTTTTAAAATCTCATATACCTATTTGAGCCTTTTAGAACGTTTTCAAATAACAGAATTCATATTCTTTAATGTTTGTTCGGTTTTTCAAAAATTTCAGTACTTTTATGTTTACTTTCACATTTTTAATATAGACATTGTTGATTTATTATTTTCAAAATTACCGTAAATTTTTTAAAATCTTTTGTATTCTTATGAAAATTTATAGAAGTTTTTTTGTCTTTTGCTTTATTTTATAATTTATTCATTTTTTATGTTTTATGTATTTATCTTCATTTTCTAAAATATATTAGAGTTTTATTTTTAATTTTAGCTTTTTTCAGTTTATTTTATTTTTGAACATTTTAATTTTTTAAAAATGTACTGTGTAGTTTCAAGTGTTTAAAATTGAACATGTTTGAAGGTAATGGCTTTACTTATTAGTTCTCATGTACTGTGTATTTACCGTAAATTAGTGTTATATTTAGGGGTGCAAACGAGTCAAGCCGTTCGTGAGCCGCTCGTGGATCGCTCGGGAAAAGCTCGACTCGAGTTCGGTCATATTCAAGTTCGGCTCGAGTTCGGCTTGACTCGTATACTAAACAAGCTCGAGTCAAGCCTCTTAATTTTAGGCTCGTGGCTCGCGAACCTACATGTTGTATAATAATAATATATATAATGTTTTTTGAAATAGTTATTCTATTTAGAATTACTCTATTTTTAATACTTATTACTACGTATATTATAATAGACATAATAAAATATAACATTATTTATTATTGTAATCATTATCAATAATAATTATAATTCTACATATATATAACACGAAGTAAGTATTAGTTTATTCGTAAAAACAAAAAAAAAGTATTGATGTTTTCGTTAGTTCACTGGGAATAAGAATAAAAGAAAATGACATCAAGTTCACACAAATGGGTTGGTAGACAGAATGGAATCGCTCTAGTAGGATTCATAGGCAACCCAGGTTCAAATCCCCTCCATAGCATCCTTTTGTGTACTTCGAATCCACGCCATCAAAGCTTCATAAAATGGCTAAGATTTCGAGTCAATCTTGAGCGGCTCATGAGCTCAAGTAAAGCTTTTGAGCCGAACTCGAGCATATAAAATTTTTTCGAGCTCGAGTTCGAGCATATGTGAGTTCGGGCTCGGCTCGCCTCGTTTACACCCCTAGTTATATTGCTGCATTGATGAGTCGTTGACTACTCTTTCACTTTTCAACCTAATTTCCGTTTCTAAGCAGAGTTCTATGTAAAGAAAGTCTCTTTCTGAAAAGAAAAGTACACTAAATGTTTTTTCGAAAATGTTATTTATAGTTTCCAATTATTTGTGATAAATTTTCTAATTGAATCAGGTTACAGGTACACCTTACTGCCCTTACAGTTTTTGCTCACATGAACTATGAATGTGTGAGAATCAAAATCTTCCCCAGCATTTGGGTGGGTCATTCTCATTTGGGTCACATGTGAAGTTGACATTAATGGCCCACCTGGATTGGGCCGTGAGCCATATATGCTTCCAGTTTGGGCTAAAAAGTACAAATTGATCCATTATCAACTAAAAACTCTAAAGAGTGTACTACAGCAATGTTTCTCAATTAAACGAGATGGAATTAAGTTGTGCAGCTTGTCGGTAATTTCGGATCAGATTTGCGAAAATCATTAATCAATTTTAATTTTATTCAAATTCTTTCATTATAAATAGGGTCTCATTTGAAACAAATCAAATAGGAAATTTTTGGGAAAAATCTGAAAAACTTCTGCACAAAGAAACGTTCGAAGTTCGAAGGATTTTCGGGAATCTTTGAAGAAACTATTCCACGAATTTTATTAAGAACAAACAAATAATCTAGTGTGATTTCATCCATTCTTGTTATATAGGTCCAAGTTGCTGATCATATTTTAGAGCTCTATTAGTCTGCTTGATTGTCTATTTATCATAAATCTCATTTAATCTCTACAAGTTAATTTTCAAGGTGTTAAAAGATATTCTTAACTCATAATTGATTTTCGATTCAATTGAAGAACAAGACAGATATATCTAGAAGCTCTTTAATAGAAGATCCAAACAACACACCTTTGTTGAAGACTAAGTTATTTGAAGACCGAAACCTTTCATTAACAATTCTTTATTCAAGAATATTTGAATAATTGATGATCCGAATAACAAAAATCAGAATAACTATCAGTTTATTAGATATCTTTAAAATTAATTTAACCTTGAATAATTTTAACACTTTTAGAATAATATTAAAAGAGCTCTGCCTGACTTTCAGTTAAACAGACATCTTTGAAATTATTTTTCAAATTGTTAGAAGATATTCTTTAAATAAGATGTTTTGGGAGGTACTTTAACAGCAGATCAAGCAATAAAAATGACACTTTTATTAAAGATTAAGCTACTGAAAACTTGGAGACCCTTCAAGAAGTATTCTTATTTCAAAAATATTTGAAGATTTGAAAACAGAAGACTTTAATATTCACAAATCAAAGAAGATTATTTAATGAATCGAAGAATGAAGATTCGAGAAGATTTGAATATTTGATAACTAGAAGAATTAAGAATTTAGTTTTAAACTTAATCTTTTAACTAAACTTATTTAAATTCAAGTGAAGAATTAGAGGACTCATATATAGATGTTGAACCAGATATTCTATAAACCCCTCCGTCCCAATTTGTACCAAGTCAATTACTCCGTCCGTCCCGCTAGAAGATTCCCGTTGATGATTTACGATGCTTGATTGACAATAAAGCAACTTCATCCCTGTTCACACTCTGATTTTTTTTAGTAAATAAAATTAACATATTCAGAAACTACATTAAAACCGCTACAAAGTCTGATAAAAATGTAAATTTGATAAAAATTTGATTTATAAATTAAAAGATTAACAATGATTTAAGTTGACCATGTGAATAGTAGACTAGAACCTTCTAATGGGACATAGGTAGTATTTTTCAAACAATTTCATTTAATTCACTTACTTAGGATGACATTTTGTAATTATATTTTATTTTGGAAAGAACATTTTCTTCAATTCAATAAATTTGTCTTTTTTCCTATATCCTTTTATTTAGAATTTAATAATTGAGGATTGATCTGGGCAAGTTAGATGTCTCGTACAGCTAAGCGCATTTAAGGGAGTCTTTCGGATCGATGTTTTGATAAAAACTGTTGAACATATTATTAATGAAGAGTAGATGATATTCACAAAAATTTAGCTATACTTCAAAAGGGAAGTCAATTAAATAAAATTTCATCAAAAATTTATCAATATTTTTGTTAAATTGAACACAATTATAAAACTTCATAAAAAATGAACCCGAAGTTCTACAGTATTTGATAAATATCAATCAAATTACTCTTTATATTAAAGCAAATTTGAACGATTCTGAAATTTCTTCTCAAGTGGGAATGAAGGATCACATCATTCTCCCTTTGTGGGCACCACGAACCATTTCAATTTCATCATTCTTCTATCCAAGTTCCTAATTGGTCCATCCATATTTTCCTCATTACCGAGACTAAGCATAAAGGAAGAGAGGGTGCATTGGATATTGTACTGAATTCGATCTTAAAAAGACAGAAAAAGCAGCACAAAAAATGATTAGTGGAGACAAGACATGGCCGGTATGTAGTGCTCCAACCTATTCACTTGTCTTCTTGCAACATTCTAAACTTTCCATTCATCTCTTTCTATACTTTTTTTAAAATACACGTGTCGCGGGTTACGATATCATAATTTTGAAGTCTATGAATTATCATTCAAAGTCTTTAGACAATTAAATTCGAATCTAATCACAGTTAGTCTCCCTGAACGTACAAGAATCATTGAGAACAAGACTTCCCTCATCTACCTTGTTCGGAATTGAATCCAAAACCTCTCACAAAAACAGACGTGAGGGTGGATAGTCATCTCTTTCTTTACCACAATTATTCCGCATGATTCTTAGGCTTAACTAGGGTAGCATTGAATAGCTAACCCCACTACTTATTCAAATTTCGCATTTCCATTTTATTGGAACAAAATTAAAAAGAGAAATATTACTAGGTTTATATGGTGTTTATGAGTATGCTTTCATATATAATTAGTGTTGGCTCACATATACTCGTATATGATTTTGGTCATTCATGTTATATGTCATAGCCCAGCCCTTTTACCATTCTCTATCAACTCATCATTATCCTTAACTATTGATCAATCTTTGCCAATCCATCGTGAGGATTATAACTTTGCATTTTCTTGGTCTACGTATAAGTGTTTTTCTCTTTAGGAACCAATGAAAATAATGAGAAAGATTTTGCGACTTTTACTTCTACTTTCCTATTTTGCGCAACTTCGTTCTAAATGAGTTATTAGAGAGGCCGGGATGGAGAGTAACTCTAAGGGGGTTTGGCTGTTATTCTTTTTTTCGAGTGAAACTGACTTGACTTATCATAGCAGAACGAAAGCAGGTTACAAAGTGACAACAAAAGAGTATATGATAGTCTTCTGGCTTAACTTAATTCTAAGCCCTAATCAAGGGAGAGACCGCTCCTTCTTGGCTGTTATTCTTGAAGTTCAATATAGTGCATGAGATATTAGGAACCAATTTATCCAGTAATCCCTTTGGTGCAAAGTCTGACGTATTCATAATTAACTCAGTTACTATTTAATCAATACATTAAATGTCACTTTATTCACATATCGGTCATAATTTCTAGTCATATCATAAGAATTTGAAAATGGTCATAATGTCATATTGTCATGGCAAGTGCCCGTTGCGAAATGAGCGCGAATGGTGATGTGATTCTATTCCAAACTACTACCTCTGCCCTCTTAAAATTTTATCAAATTTGACCGGTACAGAGAACAATAAAATAAAAAATATGTCGTTAAGGTTTGTGAAGATGAGAGAGAAATAATAGAAACCACAAATAATTGATTAAAAGAGAAATTGACAAAGTTTTTTGGGAAGTCCCAAAAACGAAAGATGAAAAAGTTTTAAGGGAGAAGTATTTTCATTCGTCCAAATGTTAAATCCGCAGAAAAATGTTATATGCATTCACTCTTATACCGACTTTTATATACCCACCATGTTGTTCCAGACTTTTTTGTTTGTGAATCCCGTTCACAGACAAAATATGTTTGTGCAATTTTTACACAGACAAAATAAGACACATTTTGTCTGTGTCAACCAGATTCACATACAAAAAAAATTTCACAGACATGATGAGTAAAAGGTGGGTACAACAAGAATGATTGAAATTTGGGGGCTCCCAAACTTCAGTCTGACAATAGTACAACTTATACTTGTGTGCAACTGTGCATTAGAGGTCCTTCTCAAGAATGTAACCTCCATACGATCGTGAATTCTGAACCTTCAAATTTTTCACCGCTCGAAAAACTAAGTTATCCAACAACAATTCTTGTTGTACAAACTTTATTTTTACATACTGACGGTAAAGACTTGTTTCCCGTGATAGACAAAATGTATTGTCTATATAGGCATAACTCGTTTTGTCTGTGACAAACAAAAAACTGTTACAAACAATGTATAAAAATGTGTAAACAATAATGGTGTCTACAAAACGCCATTTTGATTATCCAATTGGAGAAAAAATTGCTCTAAAAAAAAGGATGACACCCCATCCCTGAGGGCCCCCCAACACTGACCAGACGGTTCGTTGGGAGAATGTAAATTGGACTATAATCACAATCTGATAGATGGAGAGTGAGGCTCTATCCCCAGTACTTGCATAGACCACCCTATGCATTTTTAGCATACTAACATCTCATCGCAGTAGTCGGGACTCGAACCTGGAACCTAACCTTTGTGTCACTCCCTCGCTACCAGTTAAGCTACACCCACTAGTGAAAGAAAAAAAAACACACATAATACAAAATTGCCCGCAGTGCAGTGCAGTGCGGCAGGGTAGCCTCCGAGTCATGAGTGCATAAGCTATTTGTTAGTAATCAAATCATTCTCATTGATTTCTGTGATTTATAAAAAAACTTTATCAAAAATATATTTTATTAAATAAATAAAGAAAAAATCATATGAAAAAATATTTAAAATCATTCTCTGCCGTAACTTCAGCTTATGCAGTCAGAAAAATAGTTTCAACTTTACTTTTTTTATTACATAATTTAACATACAAAATAAAAAATTATGTATTTGATGAAAAAGTTGACATATAAATCTCATAATTCAAATAAACAAACTCTAGATTGTGTGTTTTAGTGCAATGAGTTGTTAGCTAATGTTGTTACTTTCCAAGTCCGATGTAAAAAACTTCCACCTTTGTTTGTCAGCGAGTGGTAGAAATGGGTTAAAACAAGATTCAAATATAGGTTAGTAGTAAAATTGAAACAAGTACTCCCTCCGTCCCGTAATTAAGTTACCACTTTCTTTTTTGAGCAGTCCCTAAATTAAGTTCACACTTCCTTACTTTCCTTATTTGATTAATTATCTACATCAATATAGTGTCAAACAGTGTCAAACAGTGTTTGAACAGTGCAAAACTGTGTTTGAACAGTGCAAAACATTGCACTCCACAGTAAAGTCAAATTTATTTTCTTAATCTGTGTGAAGTCAAACAGGTAACTTGTTTTGGGGACGGAGGGAGTATGTTTTTTTAGCAACGCAAGTATATGTTTTCATTTTTAAAATACTCCGTAGCATTTATATCTAAAAAATTCTAAGCATCTAAAAAATTATAATCTAAAAAATTATATATCTAATAATAAAAAATTATAAGCAACAATAGAGGTAAGGGTGCAATAGGTATTGGAAAAATGTTGGTGTAAGCAACATGCAATATGAAATTGTTCAATTTGCATAATTATTCATACTTTTTCACTCAATTGAGCTTTCTATCCCCATTTTCCGTTTGTATGGGCTGTTTTCCCGTTAAGTTAGAAACGGATCCCAATCGTTTTCCTTCCCTTTTGATTCTTTAATTAGTCTGTACTCCAGCAATTATTTTGGTAAAAAAACGTTTTACAAAAACCAGTTCATCGCAATGCTCTCTGGATCCTCAACGTAATGCTCCAAAAACCAGTTCATCGTAAAAAGAAGTTTGGAGTGGATCGGATTTCATACAAAAGTGGTTTAGAAGTTTTAGAATTTCATACTACCGTATCATTTTCAAAGAAATTTTTAAAGAATTTTCATCATACGGCTTTAGATTTTTGAAATTTGTTTTTACTTTTCTAGGGCCAAAAAAATTATTTCTATGTTTTCTCCCGAGCTCATTAGCCAATCAAATTTAGTTTTAATTTGAGATTACTTTATTAGTTAATCTACTAATGTTTTTACGTGTATTGAAATTTGTTGGTCTGGTCTGATCAATTTAAGTTTAGTATGATCTGGTTTCGTCCGAACGTGTCTGGTCTGGTCTAGTAAATGTCTTGTGTCTGTGTACTTTACAACTATGGGAGTCTGGTTTTGTTTGGTCTGACTTGCTTCAGTCTGTTCTGGTCTGATTTGTTTAAGTTATGTCTAATCTAGAAGTGAAAACATCGTGAGTTGTTTCATGAATTCCATTTATTGACTTTTGTTTTAATATTGATGTGGCTCTGTTAGTATCTCTCTCACTCGCGTAATTATATAGGGCTATTACCCTTGATTAGTAATTAATAAGTACTACATGTCTACATTGTGTGGATACACTTCCTTTATTATGGAACCATTTCAGCATCTATTCAGCACAAAAGCTATTATATTAGCTGATATGCTTCAATACCATTTTGTTTTCAAAATTTGCTTTCACTTAGCTTGAAGTTTAAAGTCGCCAATAAAATAAACTATTGTAGGTATGAAAAAAGTACATAGAGTTTAAATTTCTTTAAAATAAAAACACATGTTTTAGGTTTTTTAAAAAAAAGGTTGACCTTGAAAGATAATCATGGAGATATCAGCTCATATTTATCATAAATTGCAAATGTAACATAGTTTTTACAATTTTCCAATACATGAAACAGACAATATATTAGCAATCTTCCAAAAATATATCCTTTTTTGTGAAATATGCTTTGTTGAATGGATTATAAACTAGAAATTGGAGTTTAGTAACCAATTGTTTCTGACTCCATAATGTAAAACTGCCTTTTCAAATTTCAAGTATTCATGTATAAATACTCCGTAATGTAAAATTGCCTTTTTAAGTAGTGATTTATAAGTATTACGTAGTAGTAACTCGGTCCCAAATTTTTTACAAATTCAATATTTTTTGGTCAACCAACGTAAAAAATGGAGTTGAGACTCGTAATTATGGAGTTCAAAGGGAAGAACTCACCTTACCTAGGTTGAAAGGAAGTTCTAACTGGGTGTCGTCCTTGAAGAGTTCAACCACGTTGAATTGAAACTCCTAATTACACTCTCTAATACCTATTAATTACCATGTACATGCATTAAACAGGTCTTATTGTAGTTATGTTAAATAGAAAGTAAAATCTAAGAGAATGCGTGAATGAATCATTCTTTTTGAAATCGTTGCACCCTTTGACACGCATTTTTGTCACGGATTTGGTTCGTGACAACTTTATCACGAATTTATCTCACATGTCACCAAAAAGCGTTGTCACAGACTTAATCCGTGACAAACTATTTGTTACGGACTAAATCCGTGACAAAACAACTCCGGTGACCAGTAACTAATGCCGACACAATTTTTTATTCCGGCGTTTTGTCATGGACAGATCCGTGACAAAGTCCGTGATTTGGTGTTTTATATATGCAAGAACAGTTTCATTCGACTCATACCAGTTAGAAATTCAATCAGAGTATAATACAGTATATCTTGAAAGATTAAAGGATGTAATCTTATATCATTTTCTCTATCTATGCAGATAAGGTATGTCATTTCAATTATGTATCTTTTTTAATGCTAAATATTATTTTTTTCGTTTTAAATAAATTTAAATTGTTAGTTATGTTATAATTTATTGTGCATATATTTGAAATTCGTTTGGAAATATATATTAATTTTTCAATTATTGATAATACCGTTAATTTAGGATTTGAATTGATAATATTAGTTAAATTTAAATATTAGTTAATTCAAATGAGTTTATAAAAATTTAGGTTTGTTTATGCGTTTTAGTCAAAACCCTTTTAGAGTTTTAAGTAATAATAATAGTAATTAATTCAATTAAAATGTCTTTCACATTTTTAGTTAATTAAAATGTTTATTTGGAATTCGTTTACAAATACATACTAAATTTTAGCTATTATTGTTAATGGCTTAAATTTAGGATTTATAATGATTTAAGTTAGGATTTAAACATTACTTTAGTGTGAATTTTTAGGATATACTATCGTATTTAACTTCGAATGTTAGTGATGTTATAATTTGATACAAAACTACAATGACACATAATTTTGTTCATTATAACAATTTGATATTTTAAGAAAATAATTTGTATAAAAATCACATTGGGGTGTTTGGCAATTGGCTGTTGACGGTTAGCTGTTGGTCGAATTTGTTGGCTGATTAGTGACAACGGATTTTGTTGGCCGTTTTGATTAGCTGATAGTGTTAGCTGTTTATAAAATAGTGTTTGGTTAAACGGCTATTTATAATCGGCTAATAACTTATGAAATTACTTTTAAGGACATCATTTAGTTTCTTTTGTTAATATTATTAGTACAATTACCTAAAAATTAATTTATGATTTAAAAAATAAAAATTATTGAAAACAAGTACGGAGTAATGATTATTTTAACATTTTTTCCATGTATTAATAAACTTAATTAGTATGAGGATATTTTGTTCAATAAATGGAGTTACCACTAAAAATATACCAAGTCAAATACTCAGCTCCAAATTACTCACACAATTTTGAGGCTTAGAGCCCCTTTGGTTAGGACTAAATTAATTGCTGAATTGTCTAAAAAAAATAAAAATAAAAAAGATTTTGTTTGAACAATATAAAAATAAAAAAGATTAAATAAATTAAAGAAACTTATCTTGAACATCTAACAATAGATGGAACATTCGTGTGCAATCACCCGGACTCCGGTGAGCAAAGCCTTGGCAGATCAAAGCAACTAAATAGGTACAGGCCGGACGTCAAACTGTTGGCAATGTCGTGTGTGTGTGAAAGTATACTAGGAGCAAAGAAAGATAAGAGAAGCAATTCATGCTAGTAACCGGAATGCTCTGCTGTTTTTTTTTTTTAGCGGAAGAATAAGTAACGCATGAAGAAGTGGAGTAGACAGGCCTGGGCAGAATAGGAATATAGGTGAAATATTCAAACCGCCAATGTCAAAACGCTACATTTATTAGCTTTTTCCATTATGGTTGTTTTGGATAAAAAGCCATGTAAAAAAGCCAACTAACCAAATACTTCAATTAGCTATTTATCTGGTCAAAAAGTCAAAAATCAATCAAATCAGTCGAAAAATGGCTGATAGACCTTTAACCAAACACCCCAATAAGAGAATGAACTAATAGGAGTACATATAAAATAGGAGAATGAACTAATCAAATTTAATGTAGATTTTAGGTATGAAAAATCAAATTTAATGCAAAGAATGATATGAAAAACCAAACCTTATATAAAATTTAATGCAAAGACTGATTCTGAGGCTGATAAGTGGACTAAATTTGTCGAAATTTTGGCCAGAAGGATGAGGGTTGGTGATGGGATAATGGTCACGATCTAAATGTGGTCAACTTTGTCACTTTCCCTTTTTTGTCACTTTTCCTTTTATGTAAAGAATTTGTGGTTACAGTTAATTCTCTCTCCTCTACACAAACCTCAATCATACAATTTTTGCTTTATTAATCTCTGTGCCGATCAAATTTGGCAAAATTTTAAAGGATGGAAGGAGTATAATATTAACGAAGTTATAAATATTTTACTTTTATGAAAATACTTTTAGCAAAAAACATTTTTCATATAATTTTTATAATACAAATAAATTCCAATAAAAAAATATAATTGGTCAAAATTATGAAAATGACAGTTTTTGGAAGGAAGGTAGTATCTTAAAGAGAATGAAGATCTAAAGAGAAAAGTGGTTTGTACAAATAATAAACGAACCCCTTAGATGGCTCCCGAAAGGTTTTTTATAGGAGAATAGTGGGTTGAGCTTCTAGGCTTGGACCTGCATGCCCATATACAGTAAAAGACCAATAAATTGTTAATAAATGGTATCTAGTCTATTCTAATTGATATATATGGAATAAATAGAGTGTACAATAATGTCAATGTTATCTATGGAACGTATGTGGGTCGTTGTCCTGACTCAAAAAGTCATTAGACGGGGTCCAAATTCATATACTCTATCAGCAAGACATTTTAACTTGAGAAACAAGAAATATCACATTTAGTTCTTTGTTATGTACTTTATTAGTAATATGATGCATTTTTTGGGATAATAGAAAGTTCCGGTGATTTACTGAATTGTCACCACATCATGTATCACTTTTTAGTTTTTTGACAATTTTCCAGCCATTAAATCACAAATGCAACGCACCAAATGCATTGTCATTCTCACCATAAGCACTCTTTTTATTTGATCATTATTCTACCGAGTTATAGACTTAGCTAGAGGTAGATTTGTCCCCGGCTCGAAATTAGACGACAACCGAACCACTGATTTGCGGTTCCAGATTTTAGGTAACCGGAACTGCATAGTATTGGTTCTAAAAACCGGCGGTTTCGGTTCCAGGCCAATCCGGTCCGATTCTGGTTCCATTTTTTATTTCTTATTTTTTTGTTTTTATTTTTAGAAATTAAGGTTTAGTAATTTTAAGTAAATCAATAAGAGAGTTCCCAAAAATTATCACAAGAACAAATATCTCTCATTGTTAAAACTAAATACAATAATAAGATAATTAATAGCTAACTATTTATAAATTAGATTGTAAAATCCTACAATCTATTAAGTTTATTATATTTATTTTATCTCAATAGTAATTATTATTATAGTAGTATTAATAAAACAATGCTATTGATAATGCTATTGATAGTGATAAGTATAATGATAAAAATAACAATAATAATGAGAAATGTACTGATAGTTAGTCACAGACGTAGTCACGGATGTGTCCGTGACTAACTGATTTCGTACGATTTATCGGTACACTTTAATTTTGGAGGGTTGAAAAAATTAATTTTGGATCTTGTCACGGAATTAGTCACGGAATTAGTCACGGATTCGTCCGTGACTAATTTCAAATTAAAAAAAAACCGCCGGGGGCAAAATTGGGTTGGCCGAAATAGGTAAGTGTTTAAACAATCCGTATTTGTGACTGTTTTTTTTAAACAATCCGTAACTAGCCCGTGACTAGAACCATGACTAACTAGTCACGGACGTTAGTCACAGACCAAATATGTGACTAGCGTCCGTGACTACAAGCGAATTTTTTGTAGTGATAGTGATGATTTTGATAATGATGATGATATGTAATAGTAATATTAATGATAATAAACACTTGATCAAATTAGAAAGATTCCATTCAGGCTATAAGAGTTCATATCATATATTACGAAAATTCATACTCTGTACTAGATCATATCAACTTTTAAAACTTTAATTTAGATAAATCGAATAGAAAGGGTAGTTATAGCCCATTTAGTCACATCGATTTGGCCGAAATTATGGCTGAAATTATGCAGAATTATAAAAAAAAAACTACATTTAAAATATTTCTTATTATTAAAATAAAGAAAAAATATCTAGATAATAAATAAAATAGTCCACTTCAACAATTTCAACAATTCAGTCAGAAATGTAACTATAATTTTACTTATTTTGATTATTATACGTAGTGCTATTTAGCGCGTGAAATCAAGTGAAAAAAAGTGACTTATAAGTTGAAAACTGGTAGTATCAATCTTAGATCCCATTTGGTAACCCTCATTTTCACTTTATCACCCTTATCCGTCAATATGTTGTCTCAACACGTAACTTATAATTTCGCATGTTTAACTATATATCAATAACACATTGTCTCGGTGAATTGACTAAAGTTAGAGTAGATTTTGCTGACCAAATTAGTTGAAGTTGTGCACGAAGGATGACATTTTTAGTGATTTTTCATATAATATGTCTTTATTTTACTATTAAAACATTTTAGAAAACACTTTCTCCATAATTAAGGAGATTCATCAAATTCACCCGCTTTGGCCCGGAGTTCATCATTTTCTGCAGATTCAGTCGATTCAGTTTTACCAAACGGGGTCTTAATTTACTTAGATTTGTTGGAATATTATTCCAAGCTGAAACAAATCTTAGGTGAAGTCCCCAAATATTATTGTTAGAATCTGGAGTTCCATCCTAAAATAGCATTTAATTCCTTCACAAGTTTTCGGTTTTAGGATCGTGCCGTCATTCATTTTTTTCATCGATTCGTCATTGTCATTTTTTCTAGTCGTGTCATCATTTTTCATAAAGGAGCCACACCATGGATCCATTTTGACTCTGATACAATGTTAAAATATGAGGTTTCATTCAAATAGGTCAACCTAAAAGGATTGAATGATCTAGATCTTGATATTGTACTCAATTCGTTCACAAGTTTTCGGTGTGAAAATTTAACATTTATGGAATTACACATGGATTTCATCAAGAAAATTTGACGAACCTTATCTTAGCTTGCTCTATATATGGCTTCCGTATTTTCTTCATTTTATGCTTTTCTAAGCCATTTGTTATTAAATGTATATGTACTGATGTTTCCTTGAACACTGAAAATGTTCCTAACGTATCAAACCGTTGTGAAAAGACATGGGCAACAAACAACAACATGTTCCTCAGGTTATCACGTTCCAAACTGACAATTTTTATACTTTAGCTCCAAATAATTAATCAAGCCCTTTTGAATTTCAAAAACTGTTTATTCCTCCGATCTAGCTTCGTTGTTCTGCTGTACATATTCATCTACATCTGTAATATGGAGTATAAAATAATCCATTTGTCCCTTTCAATCCATTTTTTGTGTGGTCCCCCTGTCAAGATAATCTTATGTGATTCATGGTCAATGGGTATGGTATGATCAGATTATGTTGCATTTTTATCCTTTAGCTATGAATGTTAAGTTTACACAAAAATGTAGTCCATGTTTGCTATGTCTGTGTGGCCATTTTTAGTTCGTTTTTAGCAATCTAGAAGAGGATTGCTTCATAGCTAGCCTTGTTTGATAAAAACCCGAAGTTGAGAGAATAAGAAAATAATGAATTATACAATAATTTTGTTTTAGCATATGTCAATCATGTCTTCCGATATGATTTTCGAAATTTAACTTGTTTTTACAGCTTTTTTCATACATATATACGAATGAATCTACTTCATTCAACTAATACTCCATACTCCCTCTGTCCTGCAAACAACTTCCCGGTTTGACCTACACACATATTAAGGAAATAAACTTACCAGAGGGTAAATTTTACTGTTTTGACACTGTTTCGACATTGTTTGACACTGTTTTGCACTGTTAGGCATTGTTTTAATGTAGATAACTTCCCATTTAGGGAAATGAGAACTTTTTTGTGGGACTTCTAAAAAAGGAAAGCGGGAAGTTCTTTGCGGGACGGAGGGAGTATTATGTTTGAACAACTTTTATCCAATTCCATACAACAGTCTTGATCCATTATAATCTGAACAGTAATTTTCGGCTTCAACATATTATATTCTTCCGAAGTGTCAGTTAGAGAATTCAAATCTTTCCTTACAGTGCATATAGGCAGGGGCGAGCCGGGGTCACTATGGTCAACCGACCTTGCTTTAGGTTTGAGAGTATAGAGCTCTGAGATATATTCAATTTGATATATATTATGGCCCCCATAACTCATTACGAGTAAAAAGTTATAACTTCTGGAAAAAATGAGTACTACCTAAATGTATAATCAGGAAAATTTGATGCATACTATAGATTATTTTTCCAAATTTTGAAATAAGGTATAATTCACTCAATACTTACGTGACACGACTCAGAAACAGAACAGATACAATCTATCCTATTTCTACGAGTGCCTATTTATCTAAACTGCATACAAAATATAAAACTCGGACATTATTTAAAAACGATGCACCATTTTCATTCTGTATATATATAGGTTGACTTTCGACACCCTAAGCCGTTTTTGTTTTTCTAGGGGTGGGATCGGTCCGGTCCGATCCGGGTCGGGTTTTTGCTAAACCCGAAAATTACCCGTAAGGTATTGGGTTATGAAAATTAGGGACCGAAAAAGCCCACTATATTCGGTCCGAGTCGGGTTTTTTGTAGCATGGGTTCGGTCCGGGTTCGGGTTGGGTCGGTGAAAGCCCGAATGTGAAATCACTCATTTTTCTTTTATATTTTAAAATCTATTTTCAAATAAAATTAATAAAAAGTACAAACCGCAAATAAAATTAATAAAAAGCACAAATATTAGTCTCCAAAATCACCAAGAATTCAAATCCAAAGAAGACAATTATCATAATATTTTGTTTAAGATGCATAACAATAAGTAATATAGGTGTTCTAAAAATGTTATGAAATAAAATTTATGGATAAAAATGTGACTAAAGTTACTATATATATGTTTTCATGGTCATTACGGTAAATAAATTGAACATATTTGTGGTCACTAAAAGTTATTAAGGCATTTTTTCGTCCATCATGATTATAATCATATATTAGGAATTAATAAATTATATTGGTGTATGTTCACAGACTATATGTGATAGTCACAGTCAAAATACCGGATTCAAGTATCAAACAGAATTTAAAGATAAAGAACACACGATATGTTGACGCAGTTCGGATAAATCCTACTCTGCGGGGTTTCAACAGGGGAAACCCGGTCCCAAGAATCCACTAGCTCAGAAAAGTTTGAATACACATATGGTTGCAAAGCAAGGAACAAAAGTAACAGATCTAACACACTAGAATCAGTCAAATACGAGCAAACGAATAAAATAAGAAAAGGAACAGAAATAACCGGACGAAACACCCAAAACCCAGGAGTTATCAGATTCTTGGTCTCGAATCAACTGCACTGGATCTGCGTCTCAACACACGGTATAATCCTTGCCTTTCTCAGCTTATTTCGAAATCCAGTGTATCTCAGATCACAAAGAAGAAGAAAATCAGAGGTTAACTCTTCGTAAGCTCTCTCTCTTATCGTTCTGTATTAGGGTTTGAATATGACGTAATAGACGTCTCCAGAAGAAGGAAGGAGACAATTTATAGGCGAGAGAAAGAGCTGGATCAAAGTAATAAGAACCGAGCTCACCACGGCTGAAACAGGCCCAATCCAAAGAGGATAAAACTGAAACGGGCCAGACCTATTTAATGGTCCAATTGAATAATTCAATTAGAGTCCATTAAATATAATTACTTTCTAATCTTGCTTTGCCTTCCTATCTAAGTATTAAAACATCAAGTATAACATAACTAGAATTAGGATTACAAATATAACAATTTGCCCTCCTAAGACTAATTCCAGTGCAGCACAGCTCATAAGAGCAGATATCATCATTGCTAGTGATAGGATTCATGAAACCAGATAACACCCTTTCATCATCAACCCAACCAAGTAACCTCAAGATCAAGGTACTTCAAAGATTTTGAAGAACTGCCTGCAAAACAAAAACTTAGCAGTAGGAACAATTTTAGTACCAAAATCAGCAGGGTTAACATCTCCAGTAATCTTATCAATTTTAATGTTACCTTTAGAAATCTCATCCCTAAGGTAATGAAATCTAACATCTATGTGCTTAGTTTTTTCATGATACATAGGGTCTTTGCACAAGTATATGGCACTTTGGCTCTCCGAGAAGACACTAGGAACAACATTTGTCCCCAGAACTTCACCCACTATACCTTTTAACCATTTTGCCTCTTTGATAGCCTCAGTGGCTGCAATATACTCAGCCTCTGTAGTAGATAAAGCTACTACAAATTGCAGTTGAGATTTCCAAGATATACAGTTACCAGCCCAAGTAAAGAACCAAGAACTAGTAGATTTTCTTGAATCTTTAAATCCAGCATAATCAGAATCAACAAAACCTTTCAGATCACACAAATCAGAATTAGAGTATTTCATAGCAGTCCAATGTTTGGTCCTAGGATCAGACATAAATCTGCTAAGTATGCTAACAGCAAAAGCAAGATCAGGCCTAGTACACAACATGGCATACATGAGAGAACCAGAAGCAACATCATAGGGGATCTTATCCATTTTCTCAGATTCTTCTAAAGTCATAGGATAGGGATCTCTAGAGAGTTCTAAATGCCCTCCTAAGGGTAAAGGGGTGGATTTAGAGTCATTCATATTAAACCTATCCAAGATTTTAGTCAAATAATCACCCTGTGACAAGAACATGCTCCTATTGGATCTATCCCTAGTAATGTCAATACCCAAAATTCTCATAGCAGAACCAATATCCTTCATGTCAAAATGCAGTTTCAGATCATCCTTAACACTAACAATCAGCATTTTACAAGGACCAATTAAGAGAATATCATCAACATACAACAGGATATAAACAACATTTTCAGTTCCAACATGTTTATAATACAAGCAAGTATCATATTTACTTCTTAAAAAACCAAGTTCGCTCATGCAGGAATCAAACTTCAAATTCCATTGTCTAGGAGACTGTTTAAGTCCATAGATAGATTTTTTAAGAAGACAAACATGTTCAGGAAACTCTTTATTAATAAAGCCAGGAGGTTGAGACATAAAAATTGTTTCTTTTAAGTCCCCATGCAAAAAAGCAGTCTTAACATCCATTTGCTCCAACTCCCAGTCAAAAACAGTGGTTATAGCCAGCATTAATCTCAGGGTTTTGAATTTTATAACAGGTGCAAAAATATCTTGATAATCAATTCCTTCCTTCTGTCTAAAACCTTTGGCTACAAGCCTGGCTTTAAACTTAGGAGGTTAAGTAGGGTCAAGACTATCTTTTAACCTAAAAATCCACCTACAGTCAATTATTTTGGCATTTTTAGGTTTAGGAACTAAAATCCAAGTTTTATTAAAGAACATGGAATGAAGTTCTTCCTGCATGGCTTTCATCCACTCATTAGACTTAGAGAAATTCATGGCTTGTTCAAAATTATCAGGGGTCAACTGTTTAACCACCTCAGCAGCAATCAAAACAAACTCAGCTAGATTAGAGAAGTATCTTTTATTAGGAATAATAGTTCTAGGTTCTCTGTCTCTAACCAATTGATAATCAGCTAAATTAGGTGCATTATGATTTTCAGTTTCATCATTATTATCAGGCACATTATTTATCATAGTAGTGTCAGTCAGATCATGCACACAAGGATTATGAGAACCAGAAAAACTACCTTGTGAGTCTGAGCTCACTACTACCTGTTCACCTCCATTGAGGTCACCTTGTTGGCCTGTTTCAGATTCTGAATAATCATTTGTTGTATTGTGGAATATTCCACTGTCATCCTCTTTGTAAAAAGAGTCATCATCATCCAAAGAATCAAAGAAATTTCCATCAGAAACATCTGCAGTTTTACTCAAGGCAGTATCAGTTCTTTTTAAAGGAAAATCACATTCATTGAAAGTAACATCTCTGGATACAATACACTTATAAGCCCCTGATTGTAAAACCAGTAGCTTATAACCTTTAACTCCCTCAGGATAACCTAACATTACACATTTTAAGGCTCTGGGTTGTAATTTACCTTGAGAAACATGGGCATAGGCTGCACACCCAAAAGGCCTCAAATGAGAAATGTTTGGTTTAAATCCAGACCACATTTCCTGTGGAGTTTTGAAACTGATCACAGAAGATGGGGATCTGTTGTCTAGGTAAGAAGCAGTAACCACTGCTTCACCCCATAGGGAATTACCAAGGCCTGAACTGATGAGCATACACCTTGCCTTTTCAAGCAGGGTTCTGTTCATCCTTTCAGCAGTGCCATTCTGCTGAGGAGTACCAGTGACAGTAAGTAACCTTTTAACCCCTTCATTTTTGCAAAAGACATTGAATTCATTGTTACATAACTCAAGACCATTATCAGTTTTCAAAGCTTTCAATTTAAAATTGGATTGAGACTCAACCAATATTTTCTAGTTTTTAAAGTTCTCAAAGGTTTCATCCTTAGTTTTTAACAAGAAAACCCACACCTTCCTTGAAAAGTGATCAACTAGAGATAGAAAATATTTCCTACCTCCAGTTGTACTCACTTTAGAAGGTCCCCATAAATCAGAATGAACCAATTCTAAGGGAGCAGAAGCAACAAAAGATGATTGTTCAAAAGGATGCCTAGTTTTCTTGCCAAAAACACAGTTTTCACAAAAAACAAGGTTTTCAGGTATAAAGTCTAAAAAACCAGTTTTAAACAGCTTGTTCAAACCCACATTCCCAATATGACCCAATCCGTTATGCCAAATTTCAGTTTGCTTTTTAGTTGTGCTATTATTAACAGAAGCAGCTAAGTTAAGTTCAAGGGAGCAATTAACTAAGTAAAGTCCCCCACTTTCATTAGCTTTAATAAGGTCATTTCCATTTCTGAAAACCACCTTATATCCATCCTGTGTATTAATAGTGCAACCCAGATCATCAAAAACAGATTCAGATAGAAGGTTCCTTCTTAAGAATGGAACCCATCTAACATTTTGGATAACCCTTACAACCCCATCAAACATCCTCAACGGAACATTACCCACACCTTTGATATCTAGGACAGTATTGTCTCCTAACATGACCTTTCCCCCATCATGAAGAGTCAGGGAGGAGAAGTAGGCCTTGTTAGGAGTTGCATGTAATGTACACCCAGAGTCTAAAATCCATTCATCATTCAAAGAAGATCCAGAACAAACAAGCAATTCATGTTGAAAAACATTTGGAGATTCTGTGTTAGGAGTAGGGTTAGGATTAGTCTTGTTATCACCTTGTTTATCCCTTTTTTTCTTCCTACAGTCTCTTGCAAAATGTCCTTCAATGCCACAGTAGTGACATTTGAAGGTTTTCTTTCAGAATTATCTTTATCAGTTTTATTCTTCTTCTTATAACTGTTCTTTTTATTCTTTGGTTTCCCTTTAATCATAAGAGCTTCATTTTTGGGCTCAGTTTTCTCAGTATTAGAGGGATCAGATTTAGACTTAAAAACTATAAGAGATTCATTCTTTTCAAGTATAGCATCAGTGATCTTACCAGGGGTGAGATCCTCATTAGAATACTGGATGACATCTTTAAAGTTATCAAACTGTGAAGGTAAAGAATTTAACAGAATAACAACTTGGTGGGTGTCTTTTATCTTTTCATCTACCTTTTCAATTTCTTGAGTCAATTTCAGAAAATTATCCAAATTCTAAGACAAAGACACAGAAACATTCATTTTGAAGGTAAACAGTCTACAGAGCAGAGATATCTTTCTAGACATAGATTTTTTCATATAAGTGGACTCAAGGGTATCCCATAACACTTTAGGGTCAGTGATTGTGGAAAATTTTCTAGCCACATTGTCAGAAAGATGAATAATCAATTCAGAATATGCAGCATTTTTTAGTTCAGTTAGTTCAGAACTAGACACATTGGGAACAGTATCAGAAGAGACAACTCCAAAGCATTTCTGCTTCATCAGGAGAGCTTTCATCTTAAGCTGCCACATGGGAAAGTCACTGATACCATCAAAGATACGAATCTTGGTACCAGTGTCAGACATATTTGCAAATTAAGATCAAGATACAAACCAATAACAGCAACAGAAGGCAATCAGACAAGAACAGAAAGAGACGCAATCAAGATTCGAACAGTTTTGAGCTAGGGTTTCAGGATCGAAAAACAGTAAACCAAAAAATTAGGGTTTCTTGGAAAAACTCAATCAAATCAGAAATTTAGATTAGGTTTTCAAGAATCTAATGTAAAGGTTCTGATACCAAAATTGTTCACAGACTATATGTGATAGTCACAGTCAAAATACCGGATTCAAGTATCAAACAGAATTTAAAGATAAAGAACACACGATATGTTGACGCAGTTCGGATAAATCCTACTCTGCGGGGTTTCAACAGGGGAAACCCACTAGCTCAGAAAAGTTTGAATACACAGATGGTTGCAAAGCAAGGAACAAAAGTAACAGATCTAACACACTAGAATCAGTCAAATACGAGCAAACGAATAAAATAAGAAAAGGAACATAAATAACCGGACGAAACACCCAAAACCCAGGAGTTATCAGATTCTTGGTCTCGAATCAACTGCACTGGATCTGCATCTCAACACACGGTATAATCCTTGCCTTTCTCAGCTTATTCCGAAATCCAGTGTATCTCAGATCACGGAGAAGAAGAAAACCAGAGGTTAACTCTTCGCAAGCTCTCTCTCTCTTATCGTTCTGTATTAGGGTTTGAATATGGCGTAATAGATGTCTCCAGAAGAAGGAAGGAGACAATTTATAGGCGAGAGAAAGAGCTGGATCAAAGTAATAAGAACCGAGCTCACCACGGCTGAAACAGGCCCAATCCAAAGAGGATAAAACTGAAACGGGCCAGACCTATTTAATGGTCCAATTGAATAATTCAATTAGAGTCCATTAAATATAATTACTTTCTAACCTTGCTTTACCTTCCTATCTAAGTATTAAAACATCAAGTATAACATAACTAGAATTAGGATTACAAATATAACAGTGTATTATATTGATTTTATATTAAGGCTAATTGTTTCGGGTTTTATCGGTCCGGGCCGGGTTATTGATTTTAGGGCCCGTTAAAGAGCTCGAAATTTCGGGTTCGGTCCGGGTTTTTTTATTCGGACCGGTCAAAAAGAAAAAACACGGATCGATATCATAATTGGGCCGAGCCAGGATCGATTTCTGGGTTTTGGTTCGGGTTTTCCCACCCCTACGTTTTTCTGGCGCAGCCACCGATTATATAGGTAGTATCAATTCTATAAAAAACGAAGTACAAATCTTTCCCGAGTTGCTTTGGGCACCCCCAAAATTCACTTTTACACTCTTTAAGGCCAAAATACCCCTATCAACTAAAGTGTATCCAAATTAGTTACGTGATTGCAGTAACGCAGTACACAATCCTTAACCCTTAGTACCTTAATGATAATTGTCAATTTGTAATTAAATACGGACTCAAGACTCTTATTAGAAATCGGACTAAAAAAGTGGCTTTCGAACTCTAAGGTGAAATTTTTTTTGCAATAATTTTGCTAAAAGTTAAAAAAAAACAAAGGGGTCTTCTTTATACTCTAGAAGGAGTTTTCATAGTCTCTAACTCTTCACGATACCATAGCTATATATTCGTCAACTGCATAGAGAGTATGTTTGACACATTTGACTAAAAATATACTTTTTGTTAGTTTTTCAATAACTATTACTAGTAATTTTTAAAAACCGAAAATATATTAAAAGGAATTTTTACATTTAACTTTTTGTTTGATAAAAAGCTGAATGTTTAATTTAGTTTTGTTTGGTATAACCTATTGTTACCATTGTTCTAAAAATCACACTAGGCGTTCGACTAGTTATCTCCTAGGCGCTAGCCGGTGGTGGGGTACCCTGATTGTGGTCTAGGCGCTCTGACCAATTAATTTGACACCTAGATAAATTAGTCGGGCGCCTAGGGTAACTAGTTGCCCGCCTAGAACCCTTAATCGGCCGCCTAGGCTTCTAGATTCATTGAACATTTTATTTTGTTTTTTTATTTTTGTATTTCAAGAGATATTTTCACTTTTAACTTTAACGTCGCATATGAAGAAAGCTACTAGTTGTAGATTAAGATAAAACTATACATTTTTATATATAATCTTAAGTGTTATTATTATTTAATAATAGAAATAATTACATAAATATGACCAAAATAAAGATGATTTACAAAAATATGACTAATGACTAGAGTAGTAATGAAAATATAGTAATTCATGTTCAAGTTTTGAGCTTAAGTTACCACAATACCACATTGTAGTAATGAATAATCATACCTATGTAAATATGTTTTATTTTAGTAATATTCTTGTAAAAACCCCTTAATAATATTTATCACATAAGAAATAATTTCACTTTTGGTCCTATGAGTTTTATGTCAGTTCCACATTTAGTCTACGTTTTTCAATTTATCCACTTTTGGTACTTCACTAATGTTTCTTGACCATTTGTGACCATTTTCTGGGAATTTTAACCACCAGAAACATTGACGGAAGAATCATATATTGACAAAAACACAATAGTCATGTACCAAAAGTGGTGAAAGAAAAAGACATGGATCAATTGTGAAATTAGTGCGATACTCGTAGAACCAAATGTGGGATTAATTCATTACATAGTGAAGTTAAATGAGTAGGTATAATATACGTAGTATTATTGAATGTGAAAACTCAATCATTCATGCATGTTAATGTGTATGTGTGTGTACAATTTTTTTATACACACAAAAATATTTATAAAACTATAAGTTCTATGTCTCCGACTAGCCTCCGCCTAGGTGCCCGCCTAGCCACCTAGGCGCTAAGCGTTTGACTGGTGCCTAACCTCTTTTAAAACATTGATTGTGACTAATTAATGCTAAAAGATATCCCGTACAAACTTTCTCTTAGATGATATTCATTGTAGATTCTCAAAAACGATCTTTTTTTAAAAAACAATTATAAATATTGTCGTGTCAAACATATATATAATTAGATGCTTTTACAAGATTTGTAAATAGTATAAAAGCTAAAAGAAAGGAAACAATGAGACTTGTTTATTACTTTCCTATATTCTTATGAGAAAATAAATATCATATCTAATTATTGGTCCAAAATAGGACGCTCGTAGGCTTTTAGGAAAGCTATGTACGACACTCAAGCAAGAATTAGGAAAGCAAGAATGAGAATGAAAAGTCGGTAGGAGATTTATTAGTTGCCAGAAATAGCATATAGAATTCCTTTTTTCCTAATCTGAATTACAGCCCGCCTTTTATAGGCGTATACAAATCGTAACTGCTACCGATAATAATGACTAATTAATTACAACATTAATACGGAATTAAATACATAATTAACAGTGCATTAATTGCTTGACCGTTACTCTTTCGGGTTGGGAGGTCGGCCGGACTGGTGGGCTCCCCGCTGTACAGGCAGGCAGGCGCCAGGTTGTGGACTTGGATCCACGGGTCCAAATTTGGGGCTTGGGCTGATTAGGCTCTGGGCCTAGTCTCATTACTCCATCATCAGTCCCCCACTCCCTTAGTCGAGTAGTAGACTCGGCTAAGAGGGAGTAGTCCAAGTCAGTTGCTCTTCTCTGAGACTAGAAGATCTCCGCCCTTGTCCATGTTGGGGAGATGTCTCATTAAAAACCATCATTGGGAAAAACCCAATGGGATAAAATCCTAATGAAGGGAAAAAGAGTACATCTGACGCCCCAAGATGAAGCAAGATGTGAGATCCTCAGCCTTTATTGCAGTGGTCGCCATCTGCGAATAGGATGGCTAGAACTGTTCTTCTCATCGGGCACACACTCGTCAGGTTCGTCATTTGCTTCCTTGAAGATGGCAAGACCCTCAGTCCCCCACTTCATTCAGTTGTACCTACACATAAAAGAAACTAGTGTAGAATAGGGCATCTGGCCTGGTGTGGAAACACGGCTCAGTGTGTAAGTGAGTCGGACTCACTACTTGAAAAAAAGTGACATCAAGTTCCCAAGTTAGGCCTTAACCCAGTCTCCGAAAGAGAGATTGAATCCGCGAGTAAGTGAGTCGGACTCCTCACTCGAATGGATAATCTAACCCCAAATAACTAAAGCATATCAACCTTTTCGAGAAATGTGAGTGTCAATTAAGTGACAAAATTGCTTGGAAGAGCGTGGCTCTAGGCCCCTAACAAGAGTTTAACTCGCCGCCCGAGGTTAGTAGTTCGAACCCGCAAGTAAAAACTTTTGAAGGGGTGACTCGTCCCACGAGGTCGGAGTGTGATGCACTATGAAGGGGTAAGAGCACACGAGAACTCGTATGAAGTCAAGAGTGTGCGGTATTAACATTTATATTGGAGCTTATTAATCGTCACACCCGTATGACGTGACCCGGTGGCGCGAGTGTGTGTGCTCGGCTAGTGTACGAGTGTGTGTGCTCGTCCGGCGTACTTGAGTGATAAGATTTCATTAGTCTGTTATTCAATGTTAAAATTACACACACTTAACAAGAGTAAATGCAATCATATCACTTAAAATATCTTTTCAAATGTTTCAATCTATGATTTTTTTTAAAATCTTTTTGCTAAATAACCGTAGGAGAGATTTTTAGCACTTATCTTGTGGTCGAGTTCGCTCAAAATTTTGAGACAAGAGCATTAGATTGGTTGACCTCTACGACATCACATTCAGATGTGCTAATGTTTTTTTGGACTGAAAGCTTTGTTAGGCGCTAGGAGAATGGGAATTGGACCAGGGATCCAGAGCAGTGCTGGCATGATCTCAACAATGACTCTCCAGTGTTAGTGGCGAAATCAGGTGCAGCATTCGGTGCATTATCGCCCTGGATGGTGAGCACAACTTTCGTTCAATTGAAATTCCAGATTCTTATGTTTTGTTCATCTCTTTTGAGATTTCGAGAACAATCTTTCTGGCATTCTTTGTGATTCCTACTAAAGTGATCTGAAAGACAATAACAACTCTCAATGAAAGCACCAATGTTGGCCCAAAATAGGGCGCTCGTAGGCTTTTAGGAAAGCTACGTACGACACTCAAGCAGGAATTAGGAAAGCAAGAACGAGAAAGTGCTAAGGGAATTTGGTAGCCAAGAATAGCTTATCTGTATTTGAAATTCGAATTGCCTTTTATAGGCGATTACAAATGGTAACTGCCAAACATAATAATGACTAAATTAATTACAACATTAATACGAAATTAAACACATAATTAAATCGCGCATTGATTGTTGACCGTTACTCTTCCTGGCTGGCTGACAGGTCGGCCTGGCTAGCAGGCTGAATGCTTGAGCTCCTCGGGTGGCAGGCTTCCGGTTGGGCAGGTAGGCAGGCTCCCCGCTAGACTAGAGGACAGTCCATTGGCCGAGCTGGAAGGCAGGCTTCCTGCTGGGCTGGAAGGCAGGCCGCTGGCCGAGCGGGAAGACAAGCTTCCTGCTGGGCTGGAAGGCAGGCTCCTGTCCGAGCTGGAAAGTAGGCTGCTGACTGGGCTGGTAGGTAGGCTTCCTGCTATGCTGGAGGCAGGCGCCTGGCCAAGTTGGAAGGCAGGCTTTTGGCTGGGCTGGAAGGCAGGCTTCTGGTTGGGCTGGAAGGCAGGCCGCTGGCCGAGCTGGACGGCAGGCTGCTGACTGGACTGGTAGGCAGGCTCCCTGCTGGGCTAGAAGGCATGCCGCCTTGGGCTTTCACTCTTTGATGGGCCTGATCGGTTGAGCCGGAACGAGCTCTGGATCACTGGGCTTGGACCTGCTGGTCCAAGTCCGGGGCCTGGGCCGATTAGGCTCTGGGCCTAGTCCCATAACCCCATCACTAATTAAAATTGTGTTTTGTAAATAAATAAATAAAAAAACTTGCAATTGTTTATTTGTTTATTCAAACACATAAAGATTTTAACTAAAAAGGAACGAATTACTATTTTTTCAAAACTTAATACTTATTTGGTCTTATTTAATGATGATACATACGTAGTAATTAATAAATAATAATTAATTAATTAATATGGATTAGTATGCCCCCATTTTAAGATATCCCTATATCATATAATCCTATCTTCTCCAGATATCCGCACGCAGCTAAGTTGTTATGACTTATGAGCATCCCTGAATCCCTGATCTATTTTTCTTTAAGATAGTATGATGTTTGCATGGTCAGATAGATAAGAATTGTTTGGAAAATCAATTTCTTGTGTTTTTCTTTGTACGCATTCGTCGTATTCTTCGCTTTCAATACATGAAGCTTTCTCTTATCATCCATGGATGTCCTTTACTTCTCAAGGGAAGTAATCAATTATAGAGAAGTGAAGTATTTCGACAAGCAAGCAGTGATGATGGACATTATTGAGGCGATGATGAAAGGGTAGTGAAGAAATAAAATAGAGCGTAGGAATGAGTAGGTATAGAAATATAAAGATCTCTTGCAAAAAATGAATTTCTAACCCATAACAAAAGTCTAATAAACAAGACTATTTATAGTGGTAATAAATGTTAAGCGCATACATGCTAATACATGTGTTAGCTACTCTATGAGCGAAGGTCTTCAGCATATGATGGACGAGGGGGTATAATTAATACCATGTCCATGTGCAGATGACAGAGTGTGGTGATGTCGTTTTATTGTTGGTGGAGAAAGTGGCCGAGGGTGCATGGCTACAAGGATGATGGAGAAGGGTGATGTCTTTTTATTGTTGGTGAGAGATCTATGTTGCTTTGAGTGTTGGTGTCACGGTGCCCTTATCGGGCCGAGGGGCACAACTTATTGCTTGTTGGTCTGGTCAAGATATCTCGTGAGTTGTGGGTAATGAATCCATACTTATACTCCATCGAGTAATATGTTATGAACTAGAAGCAATTGGAACTGAAACATATCACTCAAATCAAAATGAAGATAGATTATGAGGATGTGTTTCTTGAATTCCCTTCTATTTTCATGGGCAATAAAGATGATAGCAGTTTGCTTATCTTCCTTGTAGATGACAATGAGTTGTGTGTTTACAACAACATCTAAGTCTTAATCCCAAAAGAATTGTGTACTTACAACAATGAGTTTTGTGTTTATGATAGTAAAAATATTTATGATTTTTTTTTAATGCAAGCTCACTAGATTTGCCTCTACCTACTGGCTACCGTGTGAAATTTGAAAGGAAGTTTAATTTATATGAATGAAAGGTTAAAATTCCATTCATTCGTAACCATTGAATGATGAAATCTTATACTTAAAATAAACAAGATTAAACATATTTTGATAATCCAATGATCCAATCTAACCTTAGTGAACCGGCTCTTATGAAGTAATGATTTATTGACTTGGTTGCTCACATTCACCTTGTATATAGGCCAGGTAATAATGCATTCTTGATTCTTCTTAGATGGGAAGGGTAAAAGTAAATATGTAATCTTGATTTAAGAAACAAACAAAGCTAAAATGGCCAACTTTAGAATGTCATTTTTCCTTACTTTCTGAAATGCAAACCAGCAAGAGCCCAAATCAAGATTGACCAGGGTTGAACCACACCAAACCTGAGTTGACTGGGGGTAGGTGCATGGTCAAGAAAGTGGAGGGAATAAGGGAGAAACTTTAAGATTCAAAAAAGCGAAGAAAACAAAGATCCCCAAAATACAATAATAACACCTCGTATTTAAAACCCACAGCGGCTATTCCGCCCGCCCCATCCATTTGTATCTACGCCGTATGTATTCCTTTCCTCTTTATCTTTCTCTCTCTGCTTGGGAGTGAGTGATAGTCTCTGTAAGATAAGAATCACAGTAGAGAGATATAGAGAGAGACAGAGAGAGATAGAGCTTTTTAGTCTAACTCATTCTTTTTCTTCCTTTCTTTCTTCTTCATTTTATACTGTACCATTTGGTGTCATTATCACTCAGATTTTCCTTTTCAAACTCCCCCCTCATCTGCCTTTTTTCTGATACATACGAAAGCTAGTCTCTGCTCTACATGCCGCGGCATATATATATACTCTGCGTATCAATCATATAACAAAAAAGATCCCAGATTTTTAAACAGCGTGAATGGGTAAAGACTGGTTCTCTTGGGGCGGCGGCGGCGGAAGAGGAAGGTCCGGGTCGTCCTTCTCCAAGAAAAGAACAGAGTTGAGGAAGCAGCCGGAAACCAACCGCCAAGAACGTACACCAGCGGCCACCACTGGCTGCATGTATGCTGTTCTTCACATCTTTGACTTGCCTCCTCTGAACCCCCACCGGTCTTTCAACCCCATTTCACCCTTTCTTCATGACGACCACCATTTTGAGCCCACCACTAAAGGTTCGATTTTTCTTGTTACTTTTCATAGTTTTTAGCTGTAATGTTAAAAATGGTCGTGTAAAAGTTGGTACTATTAATGCAGGTGTTGAAGCACCGAGGAACAGCTTGGAGTTGGGAGAACCGCTGCGGGTAAAAACTGCTTCGAAGACCATGTGGTCAACCTTGAAAAAAGAGGAACAAGCTACAAAAATTTTGAACAATGTCTCTGTAAGTTACCGTTGCTCTATGTTTTATCCTTATCCTTACCATTAATTATTATATATCCCTCCTTATAATAATAGTAATAATTACTATTGCAATAAGCCATTTGGGTGTAGGAGAGAAGGGGCCAGAAGTCAGAACTGAGAATCTTTATTGTAGTTTAACACAGTCAATTAGTTTCAATTGGTAATTTACTGATCATGAGGGAATATTTCATGCTTATCAGGTGGGGATTAATCAAATCAGGACAAGTTGTGATCTTTCTTCTTCAGAATGTAGCTCCTCCTCCCCGGGAGGGGCCAAGACGCCTAGTCTGGTGGCAAGACTGATGGGTCTTGACCTTCTCCCTGAGAATAACAATGGCTGCTCCCCGGCTTCAATGTGTTCTTCAAGAGAAGACAGAGCAAGATACCTCCTCCGGGACCAGCACCGTCGATCGGGGACGTCATCGCTGCCCGAAACCCCGAGAGGGTCTTTAGCGAGGAAGTCAGACGGAGACCGCCACCACCGCCACCACCATAACCATCACAGGCTTTCATTGCAGATTAACAAAGAGAACATGATTTTGGGAAGTGAAGATGAAATGGGCAGGGGTAGATTTTCTTCATCAATAGCGGAGAAAAGGAATAGGAACAGAGAGCACAGAGAGAATGTGAGCGAAATGGTGAAGTATGTGAAAGAGAGTGTCAGCAGAAAAGTTGGTCAAGACATAACTAATTACACCACCAAAGACCGCAACGTTGGCCGGAAAGAGCACCGGCTTGATACTGATCAGGTTGTCTTGCTCAAGCCTAATAAACCATTCCTTGATTTTTACGACGACTTTACCCACACCAAGAATCACTCTCCTAGGTTAGTGTCCCCAAAAACAGAGAACCCTCCCATAAAACAGCCTCAAAAACCCATTTCTAAGTCAACAAGTAAAGAAAATCACTCCCAAAAGCTGAACTTACAGAGTTCTGATATAGTCACGTCCTACAAAAATCAACCCCCAAAGAAACAGCCGCCGAAAAAGGAAGAACCGTTCGTTCGTCCGGCGAATACAAATCAAGAAAACAAGAAAGGTTGTAAGAGAGCAACTCCTCTGTCAATTCCAAACAACGTTCCTAACATATTAAGGCCGGCGGTAAGGAAGAAAGACCGGCTGCCTTTCCCCACGTTACCGGGAAAATCGCATCAAAAACAGGTATCTAAATATGAAGAAATCTATACTTGTTAAAGCAAACCCACCCTATTACTCTAAAGATTCGATTTTTACGTCGAATTTATATGAATCTCCTCATTGTATGGCAGGCAACGGATGTCCTTTTTGTACCAAAAAGAGACTCGCAGTTATCTAGTTCTCAGAGCCGGTTTTGCAAGCCCACTGCTCCCACCGCGAAAGGCGGCGATCCGCCGTCCGGAAACGATGCGGAATTTGAGTACATACAGAGAGTACTGAAGCGCGCCGGCGTCGATCATGATACGCCGGTGTCGTTAGCAAAATGGCACTCTTGCTCCAACCCTTTGGACCATTCCATTTTCCAGTACATGGAACTCTTCCACCACTCGAAGATGAAGCTCCGGTGTAACAGAAGATTGATTTTTCATCTGGCGGATGAACTCCTCGCCGGAATCTTGAAACTACGGCTGAATCCCATGAACGGGTCGGAGCTGGTTGAGATGCTCTGTTCGGAAATTCGAAAACTGCCCTCCGCGGATTGCAAGGGTTTGGAATACATGAACGAGGAGGGAGACGAAGAAGATGACAACACGGCGATGGACTCTATAGTCGGCGAGATTGAACGTTACGTGGCGGAGACGCTGGTGGAGGAGACAGCGATGGTGGTCCTTGAGGTGGCGCGGGAGAGAGAGTGTGTTTATGTCACAGGTTCTGACTTTCTGAGTGAAGCTCACATGGTCATTCCCCCCGTGATTTGATACCGGAGTGGGCCCACCGTCTGTCATGGTGGTCTTTGTGGGGCACACATCAGAGGCGCAAAGGATGGCCTACTTTCTTGATCCAGACCAGCAGACTTCTTACTGTAATTTTCTTAGTGTATTCAGCATTAATTACTTCTCTTCTTGACTGTATTTTTGATTAATTAATAACTCCGCTGATCAATGTAAATACATCTAGTAATAGTAGTATTAATGAGTAATTCTATTCTGATGGTGTTCATAAATTTATTTTGTTCTGCACTCCATATATTTGTTCACTATAATATTACTTTAATTTGTTAGCAGTAACATATATCTTTTGATAACTTTTATTTTCATATTATCAACTTATACATCATCTTTTCAGATTCTTTTATCAAATACTTACCATTTCATTTTACGCTTCATGAATTGTGTAACAATCGATACAAGTAAAGATGAAATTGTTTTTCTATTTGAATTGTATTATTAGGCTCATTTCAGTTGTTTTTCACGTTTTTTCTTTATTTCATTATTAAAGTGCATAATTTATTTTGAATATAACTTTTTTCATAATTCAAAGAATTTCAATATAAAATAGTTAAATAATTGAATATTCAATATTACCAAATACTCGTAGCATAATGTAGATTACATAGTAAACGATTGAATGTGCTACTTATGAGAGATTGATTTTTTCCCAGAAGAAATAGAATGAAATATCACTCCTACATCCCTAGGTTATGTTGAATTGGACCCGAAACAAAACTTTAAAGGGGTAATTTGAGTTTGCACCATATTTTATTGTTGAAATTTGACTTTGCACCCTGTTTTAAAAAATCTTTGTTTTTGCACCTCAATCCCATATGAAAAGACGAAAATGACCCCTCCATTAACAATTCTATTTACCTTTGACATATTCTTTTTATAAGGGGTTGGGGTGCAAAACCAAAGTTTTAAAAAACGGAGTGCAAAATCCAATTTTGACAATAAAATGAGGTGCAAATTCAAATTACCCCAACTTTAAAAGCAATACAAATCAAGTAGTTAAGATCATATTTACTTGGAAGTGAGAATTAATTCGAGTCAATTCGCTTAAAAAATAGCCTCTCCCCAACAGTATTAGTGTCATCCTTCCCTCTATCATCTTTAATTCTATCATTAAGATTTTAGATTCTCCTTCCGTCCCATTTTACTTACCCAAACTTGACTTTTAAAGTCAATGACATTTAACTTTGACCAATTATATGTTTATATAGAGAAAGTATTAATAATATGAAAATGATACGAAAATGTTCTTTGTTAAAAATGTTATCATAAAAGTATAAAATTATTAAAGTTTGCATAAATATACTCCGTATTAGTTTAAATAATTGGTCAAAGTTTACCACCTTTGTCTGAAAAAGTCAAAGATGACTAAGTAAATTGGGACGGATGGAGTATTATATTTTAAATATATTTATATGATTCTAATTCTCTAATTCTCGCATATATATTAGTAGTAGAATAAAGGTAAGAAAAGGAAAAAGGAAATAAATAAGTGTAAGTAAAAAGAAAATAAAGTAAAAAGTTAGTACGGTGAGAAAAAGATCTTTTATAAGGAAAGTAATCCGGAAAAAATATATAAATGAAAATGAAATAATAAACGAGAAGAAGAAAAAGAAAGAAAAATGGAATGCATAAACATTGGAAAAAAATTGAAAAGTAATAAAAAAAATAAGAAGACAAAAAGGAGGAATAAAAGAGTCAAGACGATAAAAATAAAAAAGGAAAAGTTTTAGGAAGAAAAAAAATTACATCTGGGATCGCTTGGTGAAGATTTATAAAAGGTGGGATTTATAGTTGAATGATTTGCAAAGAAAATAAAAAAACCTGTAATAGCAGATCATCAATGGGTCAAGGACCAACGAATAAAAATGATGTGCAAAAGTTGGATTATTCATGAATAACGATAAAATGGGACCAATGAATGAAAACCGTTAAAATGTTGGATTATTAATTTTCATTTTTCCATTTTAAAATCAAACATGTACATGTATTTGTATATTCCCCCGACCCCCTATAATTGTCTCATTTTTCATTTTTGGATGTCCCTTTATTATTGTCTCATGCCATATTTGATAACATTTGTGTGGCTATAATTCATTCTTATTTTATTTTCACTTTATCAACTCAATATCAAACACATAATTCTACTTTTCTTAAAAACCACACAACACTCTTCCGTACCAATATTAGGGGGACGGAATGAGTATTTGTTAAGGATGGTATCCTATTTGTACTCAAACTTGTGTTTGGAGATCGGGGACAGGAGATTTTAATTTTGTGACATACAAAAAGGATTACTTTCCCATTTTCCATCTTTGAATATTGTAATTTCGGGAGAGTTGGAGTACTTTTAATTTTATTCGGACTTCCGACTGAAAAGGAGCTTACAAGTTGCAATATGTTTTTCAGGTATGCTGCTAATTCGATATTTCGATATGTCAATTCACGGTTTATTTATGCTAGCTCCATAACAAAGCACGATAGTCTAAATGTTTAAGTGAAAGTGCAAAATACTTCACATTCATACACAATTTTTATTTTTGTAATTTTATTTGTATTATATACTTTTTTCGTAATACATTTTTTCATATTGATACATTGTTTCTTATAATATTTTTGCATAGACTAAATGTTTGTTATTCTTACCTTATTCACACTTTATCAATTTAATATCAACTAAACAATTATACTTTTTCTTAAAAACCACATCACACCCTTAGGTCCCAAATTTAGGGGGACAGAGGTAGTAGTGTTTATAATAAAACTAGTGCCCTATCCTGATAAAAAAAATATACTAACTCCGTCCCATTTTATGTGTCTCCTTTTATTTTGGCACAACTTTTAATAAAGTGGTAGAAAAACTAGGTAAAAATTGTGGTTGAGATTTGAGTATAGTAAATTAAAATATTGTGAGAACGAACCACATATTTCTTTCCAAAAAAAGGAAAAGTGACACTTATTTTGAGACAACTAAAAAAGGAAAGTAAGACATATAAAATGGGACGGTTGGAGTAACTATTAGACAAGTTAATAAATTTCTCAAAGGTTTAGCATATGTGAATTGTTACTCCGTATAAGACATCTACATGACTACAGATTTATAAAGAAGATCAATTTCATGCACTTAGACATGTTCTTGACTCCTATAGTACAAGAATAAGATAATATATTTGATGATGAAAGTGATTTATAATCAATAGACATTGCTAGTAACTTGGTAGAAATGATAGAGGGTTATTAATTTGTTTTTATTGCATAGTTGATGAAAAAGCATTGTAATTGATGAATATGTTGTCAAATTTTTTAAAATAAAAAACTGATTTTATATTCTTGAGATTGGGATCTTGATTAAGAACAAAAAAGATAAATTTCAAGTTTTGAGAGAAAATAGATTAGAAGATTTGTTGAAAGATTTCAGTAAGTCTTTTGTTAATTAAGAACAAAGTTAACATTCTTAACATGAAAGATACGAATCATTGTTCTATATGCGTTCATTATTCGATAACAAATTATCATCATAATAATCATAGTTATCATAACAGTCATAGTCATCATCATTATGATACTTCTTTTTTGGACACGATAATTTTGTGGCAGTAGTATGCTATATGGTCTTAAGGCGACATGTGTTAAGACTCGATGTTCTATCCTAAAAGGTCAACCTGATAGGAAGAGTAGCCCAAAGTCTTGTGTAGTATTTTATTATTTTATAACTTTCCGGTATGAGACAAATAGTTTAACAACATGTATATATGGTGTAGCCAGGGAGGTCCTAGTCAACTCTGGTTTTGGTAAAAAAAAAGTATATGATGAAACCATGAAGGTCTATCATCATTGGACCGGATCGGATGAGTCACTGTGACTTACATTCTCCCAAATGTCTTGTCGGGTGTGAGGGGCCTCAGAGTTGTAGATTCAACCTTTTGGAACATTGATCAAATTGAAGGATATGTTTTTGTGTATATATTCGTCACTTTGTCTGTTGGGATGTGAAGATCTTTCTGAAGGGAGATTCAACCTTTTTGTGTTGAGAAATAGATTTAGGTGAATAGGTACACTTCCGCCGTCCTAGAAACTTTATCAAGTTTGATTGGATAAAAATTAGGGGAAAATAATTTAAATACCCAAATTTTAAAATAGTGTGAGCGAGATTTACATATGTAATATATATATATATATATATACCCTGAACTTTACATAAAAAATTATGTTATCACCATTACTATGTATTTTTTTGTTCGAAAACGTAAACTTATGGGGTTAAGCATGTGGTTTAAAATAGTTAAACATTTATAGTGGTGTAGTTAAAGCGTCATAAATTTATATTTGAAAGAAAATAACATATGTTCATGGTACTAATATTACTTTTTATATAAAGTTCGGGGTATAAATATTACATATGAAAATTTGGAGTGCTTAGATCACATCTTTTCAAAGTTTAGAGTATTTAAATTATTTTTCACTAAAATTAATAGAGTAACAATCATTGTTGAAATTTGTATAGAGAAAAGACAAATAAGAATATTACTCCGTAGAAATTAATTGACGTCAAAGTTTTCTTACTTTGTCTTACTTTGGTTCCATTGGCGGTTAATTGTGTGTATATATGTATATCAAAGATGTTAGAAAAATGCTAGAAGTACAAAGACACTTACAAAAAAACTAATGATGTGGCTATTCTAATTATCATTGATATAAAAGTGTTGTAAATGTGATGTGATGTGTTAAATAATGTGATGATGCCACATACCCTTTTGTAAGACTTTTTGTAAAAGTGTTTGTATCTCTAGCATCACTCAAGATGTTACTCCCTCCGTCCCATCGGACTTTGCCAACTTTTCTTTTTTGTTGTCCCAAAAAACTTTGTCACTTTCCTATTAAAGTAACTAATCTGTGGTTCGACACATCTCTCTCATCTGCACAAATCTCAACTACATACTCTCTCCGCCCCTTATAACTTTGACAACTTTCCTTTTTTGGTTGTCTCAAAAACTTTGTCACTTTCCCTATTAGTCAATCAATTTGTGCTTTCTGTTATTTCTCTCTCATCTGCACAAATCTCTACCACATAGATTTTACTTTATTATTCTACGTGCCGGTCAAACTTGACAATCTTTTTAAGGACGGAGGAAGTAATTTTTAGTATTTGGACAAAGGTAATATTATAACTTTAAAACTGTGCTCAATTATTTTGATTAGACAGTCAATTCTTAACCATATCGATAATGGTTATTGGCAAAAATGTGGGGCGTGAAAATTGTAAACTATCTACGGACTAACAAAGTAACAAGGTAAGGTTCCCTATTTCATTACCAGTAGTACATTGTACGAGGTACTACTGCCTAACAGAATTCATGCTAATCAACAGAGAACAAATTCTAAAGCATTTAATACCATTGGACGATATATAAGGAAGCGGAAATGTTTAATTTATTTATTTTTCAATTTTAATTTTCGTCTAAAGGTACTCCAAAAAACAAATAAGCGAAACATACGTATGACCATCTCGTACGGGTATAATTTGGAAGAAACGTTTAATAAAACGAATAATAATAAAACGAACCAAAAATTGATCCTAATAATCCCAACTATTGACGATCTGCTCATAATAATCTAAATTATCGATTATTTCATAATAATCCCAACTTTAGGGACCTTCCACCAATAATGGTCCGACGTGACTGACTATAAATAAATTCCTATAGTTTATAAAAAGATATATAAGGTAATCCCTATAAATAATCCCAAATTTTAATTTTTATGCTTAATTTCTATTAAAAATTCACTTGTTAGAGCAGGTAATATGCGGTCATGGACCATTATTGGCGGACGGTTCATATAGTTGGGATTATACATAAATAATTGGATTGTTGTTAGCGGACTGGCAATAGTTGAGATTATTATTTTCAATTTTTCCTAAAACGAATAATTTGGAGTAATTTGTTTTAAATTAGTAGGTGATATGACTAAACCTATCATTTAAATCAAATTATAGAACAATTAAAAAGCCCATGTTTGGTAAATGGCTTATCAACCATATTTTGGCTGGTTTTATAGAATTTAGCTGTTTTGACCAATTGACAAGCTAAATAACATGTATGGTAAATAACTTTTTAAATTGGCTTCTTCATCCCAAGCAGCCAAAAAATTAGATGGTTGGAAAATCTAAAGGTTGGAGCGTTTCGTGTCGACATCTTAATCCCAAGCATATACTCCGTATTATATTCTTACACTACTACAACCTCCGTCCCGCTATGATTGTTCCATTTTACCTCATCGATCTGTCCCAATAAGATTGTTCCATATCAAATTTGGTAAAACTTGTGTGGCTCTAAATCATTCTTACTTTATCAATTTAATATCAACAACATAAACCATTTTTTATTAATTTACGTGTCACTCCCTTTTGTCCCATTGTTAACGGGACAGAGGGAGTACTTTTTTAGGTTAGTTTTTTTATCATTTGATATTACAATTACTAGAAAGCCAACACCTTTCACAAAACTTGAAATGAGTGATAATTAAAATTATCTCTAGATCATATTTTAATTTCACCTTTATCTTTTTTTACCTCTATCCTTTTTTATATAATTTCTTTGCAATAGAAATTACAACGTATAATTTTTGAAATGCTTAAATAGAAATTAGATTAAATACTAATGTCCTTATATGTCTTTTTACAAGACAACAACTATTCTTAAATAACTAATTTACCAAAAATTTGTTGACAACAAGCTAACATAATCAGCCAACTAAAACAGTTAACACAATCAGCTATTGTCAACCAGCTGTCAATACCAACTAACAACTCACAGGTGATTGTCAAATAAGGCCAAAGTCATCAGTATTCCAAACAACTAAGTATATTGACAAAATTGAGTTTTTGTTTTATCGTAAGTCGTAACGCCAAGACACGTGATTTTCAAACTATTAAAAATGTTATTTCATGGTTTCATGTACATAATTAATAATAGGTAAAAGTACGAAAAAGTACTTGTGGTTGATCCTATTTTCAGACAGAGTCATGTATTTCATTCTTTATCAAAGTGGTTCATGTGTTTGAATTTCGTTATCACAAGAGGGTCACGCCGTTAAAAACGTCTAAAAAATACTGTTAAAAGTAACTCCAATCTTCAAAAGTGTCCGGAAAATTAAAAGAAAAATACAGGAAGATGCACCTCAATAAGATGCCTGCTAGGCCATCTTTCTTTTTTGTTTTCAGTCACCCTTGTCACAGGAAAGTCCACCGGAAAAGTGATATTAGCGAAATCATTTTTAAAAATAATTTAAACAGATCTGAAAAATCCAAAGGCGAAAGTGGTTTGGAGGTCATCTTGACAAGGCGCACCTTTCGGTATTTTTCTTTTAATTTTTCGGACACTTTTGAAGATCAGAGTTACTTTTAACGATCTTTTCAGACGTTTTTAACGGCGTGAACCTCTTATGATAACGGAATTCAAACACATGAACTACATTGATAAAGATTGAAACACATGCCCCTATCTGAAAACAGGTCCAACCACAAGTACCTTTTCTGTACCTTTCCCTTAATAATAACACCAGAGAATTTGACACAAATTTGAGCAATAGAGTGTAGTTACCACTACAAAAAAACACGAGATTGACACGGATTTTTGGCAGGGATTTCCTGAAATTGGCAGGGATATGTCAAATCTGTGCCAAAAATAGTTTGGCACGAGCTATTTGACACGAAATTATCGGAAAATCCGTGCAAAATCCGCATTAACTCTCATTATATTAAATCCATATAAATAAATATTAGGTGCACGTCATATAATTTATCGACAATAGTTTGACTAAAGTGTGATTTATTTCTCGTACGTGCGGACATATTGGTTTGGTTTAACCAAATTGAATCGTACCAAAGCGAACTAAATGGAACTGAAACCGAACCATATGCATTATGGTTTGAGTTTGATTGTATTTCTTTCAAACCATATTAAACCGAATCAAACCGAAAATGATAAAAATCGAACAAAACTGAACCGAACCAAGGAAATTCAATAAAAGCTTCATATATTATCAAAAAACAAAAAAAAATCAAACCGAACCAAGCCGAACCGAACCAGTCCGAAAAACAATATAATATGGTTTTTGTTTGGTACTAATTCTCTCATCCCGTTCCAAATTGAATCGAACTAAACCGATAAAAACCGAACAGAAAACCTATATAAGCTTTATGTTCTTTTAGAATGAAGTTCATGTAGATTCTGTTTGGTACTACTAAAATTGGTTGAATCGGATGATTTTGGTGAAATTTCTGAAAATCTGGCTGAAGTGGTTGAATTTGCAGATTTTGTTGATTAATAAAAAAATATTTGAATGAAATCGATAAAAAATTATACTCCCTCCGTTCCTAAATAAACTTCCAACTTTCCTTTTTCGTCCGTTCCAACTAAAACTTCCACTTTCCCTTTTTGCTAAAGAATTTGTGGTTCACAACATTTCTTACACATTTCTCTCTCCTCTGCACAACTCTCCACCACACAATATCCACTATCTTAAACTTTGTGCCAAACCCATTTGGAAGTTAAAATGGGAACGGAGGTAGTATGTAAAATAGCTAAATTTGTCCTCTGTAGTAGCTTCAGCTAGTACAATCAAACTTTTTTTTATTATCAAACAATTAAGTATAGGAAATCAAAAGTTATGTGTTTGATGAAAAAGTTGATTGATAAGACTGATAAATTCAAGAACGGGGTTTTCAAACGAGCTCTTAGGCTATGTTCGGCAAGCAACATAAGCTGGACTTAAATACTCTAAATCCAGTCAATTGTGATAAAAGTAATCATGTTCGTTTGAAAAGCTGAAGAGGGCTTAAGCTGAAGTTTTTGAATTGAATTGACACGCTAAGGCAACAAGCGTTAGTGTTCAGTCAAATGTTTTAAGAATCCCAGTTCCAATCATATCCCTCGAACGTCATATTTATTGATCATATCGATAACTGAATTATCGTTGATTTTCAAAGGACAACTCTGCAGATCTCTACCGTATGTGTATGGCTTTATAAGAATGTTTTAAGAATCTCAATTCCAATCCGAACCCGCCACCAACGAATTTAGCTCCTCTCCTGTAACTGGAATTCTCCATTAGGAGAGAGATAAAGTGAGATGTGGAAGTGGTGGGGTATGGAGAAAGAAAAGATGAGGTTTAATTATTTTTTTTAAGGATAGAGATAGAGTGAAAAAGAAATGGAGAGAGTAAATGAAGGGAAGGAAATGGAGAGGAGTATGACTCACCACCAATGCTACCTTTGAATCCTTTGATCAATTGATTAGGTATACAATTGCACAATCACCACGGTATCATTGAGAAATAGAAGTATTATGTATATATATATACACAGACGTATGTATATACTCCTTCCGTCCCAATTTACTTAGTTATCTTTGATTTTTCCAGTTAAAGATGGTAAACTTTGACTAATTAGTTAAACTAATATATTTATGCAAAATTTAATAATTTTATACTTTTATGATAGTATTTTTAACAAAGAACATTTTCATATCATTTTCATATTAAAAATGTTTTCTCTATATAAACATATAATCGGTCAAAGTTAGAGTTCATTAACTTGAAAAGTCAAGTTTGGCTAAGTAAAATGGGACGGAGGGAGTATATGTATGTATATATACACAAATTCTAAAAGGCTTAAAATATTAAAATTATTATAATAAATATTTTTATTCTATTAATAAATCATATGTCCTTTAATGTAATTTCACATTATCCGGCACTCTTTCAGCTCTTTTTGCCAAACGGGTGTACTCCATTCAGTTAGCAATTCAGATTCAGCACTTCAAATTCAGATTCAGACATTTGTCTCTGATTCAGACAATAGCCCTTAACTCAGACAATAACCTCCTGTTCCGGTTCGCTGTGCCAAACATAACCTTAGTGTAACTAATGTTTCATGTTTCATATTATTTGTCTTAGTTTTGAATACCATTCAATTATATAGATTTTCACGTGTTTAATGTAAATATATGAATAATTAATAAAAAGAGAGGAAGTATTTAATACATCAAGTTCTCGATCAATTCTAATCACAAATACTTCTACAAGCAGTAGACGCCAAACAATTCTGTGTAGTACGTACGTATAGGCGCCCTACTTTTCAGCTTTACAACATCTGAAAAGGCCTACGTTCCCCTTTTCTACCTTTTCTATGTTGTAGTTACCTTTTTGACTGTTCAAACTTTCTAAGAGGAAAAAACGGCATCAATAAATTAACAGACTTACACATCTTATACACATTATGTTCGTGAAGCTTTTTTTTTGTCTGTGAATCTAGTTCACAGACAATATTTTGTTTGTGCAAAACATTGTCTGTGAATCGATGTTCACAACAAAAAAAAAGCTTTCACAGACATAGGTGTGTACAAAAGTGTGTATAAGAGTGTCTACAAACATCATTTTTGATAAATTAAAGGGTAGAAAACGAAATTACAAAAATAAAAACTTGTATGCATAAAAATAGAAATCATTTAAAGTCTTTGACTGTTCCCGTTGCATTCATGTCGAGCACTACAATGGTACGTTACTAGCAAGCATAGCAAGAAACATCATTCTGAACTTACCATATAATCATAATATCATATGGTCCTTTCTCCATTTCACATTTATTACTATGTGTATAGTAATAACTACAAACATAAAAGAGGAAAGATGCAAATTCAAAAGAAGACATAACTGCAATCCTGCAACTTTTCCTTTTGAAAACATGCACAAAATAAGTCATTTGGGTAATGTATTGAGTAGCAAACAAAAGGGAAAATGACATTCTTGAAGCACGGCTATTGAGGAACAGTATATCTAGTCAACGAATGGAGTGGGCTTAAACTAAAAAGGAGTTAGGAAAACTAGGAATGTTGGATTCTAATTTTTGTTGTTATTAAACTATCAAAGCTAAAACGAATAGTGTAATAATTAAATATACGTTGTATAATTAGGCTTTGGTTAACATAAATCATACTCCATAGTACTTCTTCCGTTCTTAAATAAATGCAACGGTCAACATTTCACATTTGCCGAGACACTTTTTTGACGATTAATATAAATGATTTTGTATTAATAAAAAATTAAAAAAATTAGATTATGAAAATTTACAATGGGACAAGTTTAACAATATTTTTTCATAAAATAATATTATTACATCAATAAATAAAACGTAGTCAAAGTAGAACATGTGAATAATGTAAAAGTCAAAGTATTGCATTTATTTAAGAACGAAGGTAGTAATATACAAACGTGCAACCGATAAGACTTGGGTATCTTTAATAGGGAAATTGAATTGTCCAATTATTTTGAAAGTAATGACTTTAAACATGAACATATTTTTCAAATTTGACAGGAATTGCTTATATTTGAAGATTAAAAAATATTATGCTCATATTTTGGAACGTTTTAACTCCAAATTTCATGAATTTTCCCTATTTACTACACAATACAATCTGTTGGAATGGAAAAATCCGTTTGTACATATAATTTTGCACGTCTTCGTAGTTGTCTGAAAACATATACTCCCTCTGTCCCTAAATTATCTTCAAACTTTCCTTTTTCGTCCGTCCCAAAATTATCTCATCTTCCCCCTTTTAGCAAAAAAATTGTGGTTCACAACCATTCTTACACATTTCTCTCTCCTCTGCACAACTCTCCACCACACAAATCTCATTATCTTAATAAATGTGCCCAGCCGAAAAGGGAGAAAGATTAGGGACGGAGGGAGTACTACCTTTGTCCCATAAAACTTTGTTATTTCATAAAATTTGGACCATCATTTTAATTATTATAATATTATGAAAGTTAAATTTTACTAATATGAAAGTACTTTTAACAAATAATTTTTTTGTATCATTTTATATTATGAATAATTTTCAATAAAAAGATATACCTCCCGGTTCTAGAACAATTCATCAAAAAATAGCATTTTATTAAAAAAAATTACTCAATTTTCTATATGGCAATTGTACATGCCTCCTTGCCGTGCACGTGAAGAAAGACGACCGGAACTCCCGGTTCTAGAACCGGATTAATTTGTGATGTATGTTTATAATCTCTACATTTAAAACATCACATTTTTGGAATTATCTTTATTTTAGCCATGGTGAAACTCCACCCCACTCCATACACTACAAGAAAAAGGCAATTAGCGAAAGGAACGGTCACAAAAACTAAACAATCACCAATGGTTTTATGCGAACGGAAATAAAGATTATTTCAAAAAATGTGGTATGTTAAATGTTTCTCCTCTGTATATCTTAAATGTAGAGATAAATAATACGAAATAACTTTCAACGGCACAGAGATAGTAGTACATAGTATTGTAATCTTAGATATGTCCTCGTTCCTTCCGTAGACAATCACAAAAATATAAAGCTACAATGAAATAATATGACACATTTGGGAAGGAACACAAGTAAGGGAGGATCAGCCTAGACCTTGACCCACCCTAAATTAAAAAAAAAAATGTCTTTCTTTTTAGTATAAAAATCCTGTGTAATTTTTCTTCAGAAATATTATTTGTACCGATCGGATTGTGGTACCACTACAGGTTTCAATATGGAGGGTTCTTTTTGGAAATGTGGTATCCATCAAACTATCAAAGGATTAGGCGATGCATTCAGATGCCACGGATTCAATTTTAGTTGGAAGGAGCGGGCACCATAGTTAGGCTAGGCTAGTAGCGACAATGTATGACTAGGATAAAAATTGAGGAGCGGATTTAAAGGGGGAAAGTGATACCTAGAATGAAATTTAAAAAAAAAACAATTCTCTTAAAGTTTGGATAGTATATAGAAAGACGGACATAGATATTACTGTCTTCAATTTTTATTGGACATGGATGTGGATGATGCAAATCGGAAAACTTACAAGTGACAGTGCTTCTACAATGCACCGCCAGTAATCGCTCGTTTTTGTGGCATACAGGAGAAATCTTTGGTGGGTGCTGGTCAAACCAATGTCTCCTTGTCAGTAGCTGGAAAATCTGGATATTGTCCTCTTTATCGTTCTTTATTATCTGAAAACTACTTTTTTTATTCTTTCCCTTCTAGTAGCAGGTGTAACATTGATGTCAATGGAGTCTACAATATTGTGAGGTTAGCGAGTTGGGCCGCTGTTACTCGTGACTTCATCTCTGAGTCTCATCCCAGTGTAGCCTTTGATATGACGAATTTGTATCTAGTTCCGATCTTTATTAATAATAGTTGAGTTGCCTTTTGCCAAAGAAAAAAAATCTATTTTCTCCTAAGTTGGTGTATCAAATACCTCATGATTTGAATTTAAGGTTGTTCTTTGTGTACCCTCTTTACACGTCACATACCCCTTTTATGAACACATATAATTATCAAACAAATAAAAACTGATTGATATATTTGTATAATTTAGAAATTTTGACCAATTTAGTTCCACATGAATAATTATAACACAGGGTGATTAGACGCATTTTAAAATCTCAAAAGGCTAACCACCAAATTTATGTATAATAAGGGGTTTGGTGCATTAACCTTCACGCCACATAGACAACTTCAAAAAAGTTTCAATTCTTTTTGCATTTTAGACGAATTGTCGGTAAACATAAGCAAAATAGGTGTACAAAAAATGTATACAATTAAAATAACTTGTACAAATAGAATCTTCTTTCACTTTATGGATCTTCTCAAGGTTTCCTCTCAAATGTCAAAATCCTAGAATGCTTTCTTTTAAATTTGTCTAAGTTTGAGCAGATACTAAGGAAAAGAAAAGAATTGCTACATAGTATTGCATTAGAGCATCTCCAGTGGTTCCTTTTAGGATTTGCTTGAAAATTTGAAACTACTAAGTACTAACCTATCATTGGAGAATTGCTCTTCCTTTTGCTTGAGAAAGCTAATTAGCCTAAACGAGCTACTAGCTTGAGCACGGAGAATTATTAAATATAGTATTGTAAATAACAAATGAAGAGGATAAAAATGTAGCTAACCATTGAAATATATTTCAAATTAGTCAAGTCAGGACCGTCTAATGAATTTGGAGGCCCCGGTTCTAAATGTCAAATCAAGGCCCCACATTAATATAAAAAAATTTAAAAAATTTCAATCCAAATACATATACTCAAATTAAAATAAATTGAGTACTCATTAAAAGAGAACTAAAAGAGTGAGAGAGAGGAACCCTAGTGACCGTCTCCCCTCTTTGTAGGGGTTGGAGTGGGAAATTACACTGATATTAATGGTTCTAACGTTTGAGATTGTAACTATGTCGGAGGAGATAATGTTGGTGGATGAACGAGGTGCAGCTGGGAGGTTGTATCGATGCTGTATCGTGAAGTCTTGGTTGATCATTCCGACAGTGGTGGAGTTGATATTCACCCATATTACAAGAGCTCGTCCTCGTCCGGAACCACCTACATACTGGGAAAAGCTATGTGGAAAATTTTTATTTTAGTATTATTTCTCTTTAATAGCAATTGTTTGTGTTTTAGTCCAAGTAAATTTGATTTGAATGTTTGGAATTTTGAAATTCTTTTGATAGGCAGTGTTTCTGTTATGGTCGTTTTAGGCCTAAATTTGTCCGTTTCACGTTTAGCGAGTCATGTTGCTTCGTATGAGGTGGATGACTCTAAACGTACTCCTAGGGTTCACGATTGGATCTGTAAATTTTGTCTGAAGATTGTTTTGTATGTGTTTTCGATTTTAATAAAACGGCCGCTCTTTTATGATAAAAAATAGAATTAAAAGAGCAAAAGGATCAACGAAAAAATGATGGATCTATATTTTTCTTCCTTACCAATTGTATTTTATTGATTAGTATTAATATACTTAGTATAATATTACTATATAATACTAAAAAAATTTCAAAATCTAGGGTCCTCTTCTGAATAACCTATTGAACCCCTAAAAACGGCTCTGAGTCAAATTATGAGGACAATTAGTTAACCGCCGGACTGCCGGAGATACTCTTATGCATTTGGCGTAGTGGGTGCAATCAAAATAGAAATACGATTAATATTTATACTTATCTGTGTAGTCCATAGTCCGTATGAAGTAGGAAGCACATACTTCGTATATGTTAATACTTAAATACTCATATACAGTAATGTGAGTACTCAATTTTGAGAGTTAATCACTCTGCAATATTATTTAAATGGTACTATACTAATATTATCACACATTCACAAATAGTGGATGACATTATTAGTAATTCTGATCTGCCATGTTACAAAAATTGGACATCACATGACCAACTTAGGATGGAGTTTCAATTTTAAATATTTATTCCTAATTATAGTGAGAAAGCTTACATGATATGGAAGGAAAATAATAGAAATATATAAAACTATTGATACTCACTCGAATAATGAAATTTTGTATTTGTATTTGTTTATTTTTTTCGAATACGAATTCGAATATGAAACGAATATTAATTTCAATTTGTATTTGTTTAACAATACGAATAGTTAACGAATCATATACGAATATCGAATCGATTTGAGCATAGGTTAAATATTAGTTAAATATTACTTTAAAATATTTTTTCTTATATTTTTTATGTTGTATTTGTATTTATATTTGTATTTATATTCTGATTTACTACAAATGGGCTACACTTTGAGAGTATTGCTATCTTTTAAAAGTTATTATAGTGTTATTACTACTATTATTATTATTATTATTATTATTAATATTATTAATATTACCACAATTATTAATCGAATTATTTGATCAATATTCGAATCGAATACACTGATATTCATATTTGTATTTGATAACAGCTCGAATCAAATTTAATATTCTTAATTATATTTGTATTTGAATTTTCTGAATTCGAATGGTCTTATACGAATTCGAATCGCGAATCGAGCACAAATTATTTGATTCATTTGCAACTCTACGCTACCGTCTACAACGATACTACGTACTCCTTATTATACTACGTACTATTTTTACCTGACACTTCATAGATCTTAGTTTTAGGTCAAAAAAGCAAAGGAGTGCCACAAGAGTTAGGTCCCAGGTTCGAATCCCGACAACTGCGATGATGGGTTACTATACTAAAAAAGCATAAGGCCTCTGCAAGTATCAGGGACATAGCCCCACTCTCTATCTGTCAGATTGTGATTATAGTCTAACTTACATCCTCCCAACGTACCGTCCGGTCGAGGTTGGGGGCCCCAGGGATGAGGTGTCATCCTTTTTTTTTAGTTTTAGGTCAAAAACTTCTTCTACACACCTTCATCCCGTTGAACTTAATCGGTATATTATTCCATATAATCAATAGAATTACTATGTACCCTTTTGATTTTGGATGTCAATTCTTTATTAAATCCGATTTTTTTGCTATTCCGTACATCATCCGTCGTTTGAAATTTCATCATCTTTTCTTTTTTGAATATCCTAGAAACTTTGTCATTTTCTTTTTTAATCAATGAATTCATTATTCTTACCCCTACATCTCTTAAAACTCAGCCAAGTTTGACCGACACGGAGAGTAATAAAGTAAAAACTGTGTGATTGAGGTTTGTGCAAGAAAGAGAATTAATTGAAACCACGCATTTTTAACTTAAAAGTAAAATTGACAAAGTTAGTAAGACAACAACAAAGAAAGTTGAAATTTTTTTAATGGATCAACGAAGTATTATTTCTCTCTCATGTGCACAAATCTTAACCATATATGAGTAACTCATGAATATGACGGAGTATTAGGATTTTTTCTTTATAATTTCTCATGACACAGTTTTGAAAAAACGGAGTATAATTTTTAGTGCACATTCTAATACGAGTAATAATTTAAACTTTGTGACGGAGGTACTATTTAAGCATCAATTAATAATGGTAGACTGGAATTGGTAATGTCCAGCGTGAGGGAGCGAGTATAAACCAAGAATGCCAGCTATGAATACGACAATATACGGAGTATAACATTTTAATTTTCATTGTCAATGGATGGAATAAAGCGGATATAGCAGGGAGTGGGTGGTGTTTGACCATGAGTTACGTTATAGGTTTATAGGGTCGACTAATTATATTCATTGGCATCAACGCTTCAAGCTCTAATCATAACATTTTCAAATCTCATAAATAATCCTTTTATTAAAGTTCTTAAATAAAGAATATACTCATATAACTTTCATATATACGGAGTATAATGTTGTATTAAGAAATAGAAAAATTCTTGATGTATATGAGTTCTACATAAAGTGTACTCAAAATCCCCTTAATTGTTTGTATACACATGTGAATTGTTTTAAAATGGGCAGGATTTAATGCCAAAACCCCTTTAATTGCCTGTGTACACATACAATGCATAACTTGTGTACGTATTTTGTGTACAACAAGAATGACCCTAAAAATGTCATTGATCAAACTTAATCATAATTTATCGTTCCTACGAGTTGAGGCACAATATGTGAGATAATGTTTTATTAGTTTTAGAGCAGAGTAAACTGTACAAACCTCCATCGTCATTAATATTATTGTTATTATTACTGTAAAATTTGGAGTAAAAGAAGTTCACGTACACCACATGAAACATCAGTGCTATGCATTTGGCAGTGGTACCACAAACCAGAAGCGTTTAATACCTTTGACCAGTAACATAATGAAGCTCATTTACAAGTTTCTGCTTAAGTGTTATGGCGCCTTAAATAACTACTCCCTTCCCTCCGTTCCTATTAAAACTTCCAACTTTCCTTTTTCGTCCGTTCCAATTAAAACTTTCACTTTTCTTTTTTAGTAAAGAATTTGTGATTCACAACATTTCTTACACATTTCTCTCTCCTCTGCACAACTCTTCACAACACTATACTCACTATCTTAAATTGTGTGTCAAACAAATTTGGAAGATAAAATAGGAAAAGAGGGAGTATCATATTTTTGAATTATAGCAAAGGAACTTTAGTTCAAAATGATGATGATGATGATGATAAGAAGCAATAGTCAATCTTTCCACTCCAAAAAATCAGTGTCAAGAATGAAGATGGGCACAATTCCTGCAATAGAAAGCTAAGACATTTGCTATAGAGGCAGTAGAACCTAACAAGGGGATCTAGCATAGGTCAGGTTTTATATTGCTCTGACTTTTAAGAACGTGTTCCATAATTTTTTGAAAATTGAAATAAATGACAAAAGTGGCTTAAATTGGATAAGTTGTGACTTAATGAAAAGAATGTCTTGATCCTAAAATGAAAGTATCTACACTACGATTATCGTCCTTATTTGATGATAACACATCAAATTACACTACATAAAGTTTTAACGCTGGTTGAAACACAGTTTGACTAATAATACATCTCATTGGCAGTTAGTAAAAATTATATAGAAAATCATATTTTGAAATTTTATTTGACACAAATTTGTACTTCTAATAGGAAGATAAACAAAAGTCGAAATATTTTTAGCTATTAATAACATAAGAGTTGTGCTTGATGCACACCTTTGACACATAATAACCTAGATTTTGTAGGATTCTTCCACCTTCTTTCTTGGAAGTTGACAAGAGACATATAACACCTTCTAGGAAGGAGCTATCCAACATTGAGGTACTTCCACATCTCTCCATGGAAGGTACTTGGAGATAGCTAGGAAACTCGATCCCTAGTAATGGGAATGGAAGCTTGGATGCAACTTCCTCATGTCTCCTATATACACCTATAAATAGGGAGTGCATTGTTGTTCATAATCATCAGTTTAGAAAGTAAGAAAAGTGTGTGAAAAGTGAAATACACTTAGTGTAGAAGTGTATTGGCGAGGATTGGTTTTTGTAATAGTTGAGTGTGAGAGTTTGATCCTTCTATTGTAATTCTATTCTTGATATTGAATAGAAGAATTTTCCAATCCCGACAGATTTTAATGTAATGTTTAATTGTTTAAGAGATATTCCTCGTATTTTCGTAGAGAACTAACACATGGGTGGAGACATGCGGAGGTTGGAGGGGGCCTCGACTCCTCCAAGAAAAAGTTGTAATATATATACGTACTCATAAATATTTATAGGTAATAAAAAATGTAGTGAAATTTTAAGCTTTGCTCCTACGAAGTATATTTTAATTCTTTAAGCCCGCCCCCTGATTTCTAATGTCTCGCGCCGCGGAGGAATTGAATGCTTTTATAAACATAAGGGATTGTTAACTAATGGAAAGGTTTTTGTATTTTAAAAATTTTGAAAACAAGAAATGAGTAAATGTTTACTATTGTTCCTAGAACTCGGGGAAAATGCCTAGATACCCATTGGTAAAATCATATTTGTTGAAACTTTGGCCATACAACAAATTTCGACACAAGTTGATGTTGTATGGAACTTTTAGTGAACCATATTACATTGGTAAGTTTGTTTGATATTTTTAATTTTTTTGTGTTTATTTCTTTCGACCGTTTGGCCCTAATCAGCCCAATCAAATCATCTCAAACACAAACGTATGTATCTCATGTTCTCACTAACCCTGTGTCCTTCAAAAACAGTTGTCTGCATAAACTTTTTCATATATAGGAAACACAAAACAATTATCGAGTATATATATATGTTTTTCTGGAAAGCTAGAACATGTTTTTTTGTGTTTTCTAAAATTAGACTCGACTTTTCCTTTATGATGTATTGAAACTTATCAAAATTAAATACAGTAAGCTCGTATATATAAGATTTATCTTAATTATATATTCTTTGTAATTATTGGGGTTTGGGCTGCACGAAGCAGGCCGGCCCAACACCACCTAGCCGACCCCTGATAAATCAGTTACACATGACTACATGACGGTCATACCCGACTCCCGAGTACCGCAATATGACCGAGCGGACACTCAGCCTTCTCCGAGGCAAGTGTCCCCGATGCTTGTGCAAATACGGTTGAGGGGAAGATCAGTGCACAACACTAAAATTGACAGCAAAGTAAAATTTGGCGAGAAGTCCATTTAATACTTGGATTCAACCACATATGCAGAGAGGATGGCTCGATGAATAAGAGGATGACACATCACCAAACTCAACTACCGCCACCTTACTATAAATAGTTCTTCTTCCCAGCATTCAATATCGTTTAATACTCGACATTTGTAAACATCAGTATCACGATTTGTAAAGCAAAATAAAGAGTCTTAGAGCTATTTTTGAGTATATTGCAAGAGTTTTTCATCTATACCAATCATATATAACTTGTTTTCTCTTGTTTTTACTATGTCCAGTACATCCGAATCTATCGGAGTACCATGCATCGTAGGTATCATGCTCCACGTTTGGAGGGAATTAGCCTCAACAATATTGATATGATCTCAAAGTTCAAGTATACTCTCTTCGTTCCATTCAAAAGTTCTCACTTTTCTTTTATGTACGTCTCATATAAAGGTTCTCAATTCTATTTTAGGAAACAAATAATATTATTCAATGGGAATTTAATCATCAAATATAAAAAAAATACAATTATAACATCACAATTATTATCAATGAACTCATTATATATATACCCATCAAAACTATTTCTCAAAATATATTCGAATAACCTTATGTAATTACTGTTTAAATAATCGTATCATTTTACGATGAAAATCTTATTCAATGATATTAGTCTACCACTAACGATTGACACAGCTAGGAACCACCATAAGCATTATTAAAACCACTAGCACTATTTCTTCAACTAGCGTAACACCACTAAAAACTATCACACATTCACAATCGTCAATCATCGTCGTCTTAAGAAGTGGTTAGGACACCATCTATAACATTGCTTGAATATGAGTTGGTAAAAACACATTATATAAATTGAAAAAGTTGAAAGGAATGCAAAAACTAGAAAATGTAAATGGAAAATAGAAGTAGAAATTAAAAAAAAAAAGAAATAGAAAACTAGAAATAAATAAACAAATAACAAAACTAGAAAGCTTGCAAGAAACCCCAAAAACCGCAAAATTAATTTATCGGTAAAATATTTATTTAGTTAAAAAATCTTGCAACGCTATAGTACCAAAATATTTGCATTTACAACTCTATAGAGGTAGACATATCGGTTTTCGGTTCGATTTTTATCGGTTTCAGTTCGGTTCGGAACAGATTGGAAAATTATTACAAAAACCCCCATAATATCTTCCTGTTTGATTTCGTTCAGTTTTGTTCAGTTAGGTTCGGTTTGAATATGTTATATTTTAATATGAAGGTTTTATTGAATTTTTTTAGTTCAATTTAGTTTTGTTCAATTTTTATCAGTTTCGATGCGGTTCAGTTTAATACAGTTTTGAAGAATTTCTATCAAACCTAAATCAAATTACATATGATTCGATTTAGTTTGGTTTAGTACAGTTCAATTTAGCAGAACCACTTTGCCCACCCATCTCTTTTTCGCACTGCACACTTGCACAGCGAATCACTTTTTTACAATAATCCAATTGGCCCTAGGTATGGTTGGACTCGGGTCGGGCCACCCGGCCCGTGGACTGGCCCGACCCGGTTCTCGGGTCCGGGTCGGGCCTAGGCCCGGGGGTAGGGCGGGTCCGGGCTCGGGTCTCAAATTTGGTGAACCGGCCCAGCCGGGTCGGGCCCGGGCCCGGGCCAAATTGATTTTTTTTTATTTATTTTTTTCATTTTTGGGGTTCCACCCGGGTTGGGCTTGATGGCTAGGATGGGTTTGGGGGGGTTTGGGGAGGGTGGGGGTGAGGGGGGGGGGGGTTAGGAAAGCAAAAAAAAAAAAAAAATCCAAACCGGAGGCCCGGCCCGGACCCGGCCCGGCCCGGACCCGGTGGCTACTCGGGCCGGTCCCGGGTCCACCATTCCTGAACCGCCGGCCCGCCCGGGCCTAAGTCCGACCCGGACCCGGACCGGACCCGAGTCCACCCCTAGCCCTAGGGATGGACTCGGGCTGGTTTAACCAAACCAAAACCAGCCCGAACCGGCACTGTTCTGCCCAGCCCGGTCCTCGACTCATTGAGCTGTTCGCGCCAACCGACCTGGCACTGTAGCGGTGCGGTTCTCGGGCCTTGATTTTGATGAACCAGCCCGGCCGATTCGGGCCCGGTTTGGGCCAATTTTTTTTTTGTTTTTCACATTTTTTAAAAGGGAAATGGGTTGGGCTGAGTGTTTTGGAGGGGTGGGAGGCAGGAAGAAATTAGAAAATCAGAAAAAAATATGGTGAACCGACCCGGCCCGTGAACCGCCGGGTGAACCGACCCGTGAACCGCCGGGTGAACCGACCCGTGAACCGCCGGGTGAACCGACCCGAACCGGGCCCGGAGCAACCCGAGCCAGTTTCCGGGTCTAACTTTAAAAAAAAAACCGGTCGGAACCGAACTGAGACCCGGCCCGGTCCGAACCGAGTCCATGCCTAATTGGCCCTATGTTTTAGTTTGTGCTGTAAAAAGGTTCATGGAATGGCATAATGATATGGATTGGACAAAACAGTCCTGCTGTTTTTAATGAGACAAGATCAAATTAAACAAACCAGACATGACAATAATAAAATACAATAAAATAGAAACTACCAGACGAAACCAATTCAGACTAAACCCAACCAGAGTAAACTTGTACAAACCAAACCAGGCCAATCTATAGCAGATCAGAATAATTCAATTCAATTAAAAACATTCTAACTGATGTGCCGTGTGCGCAACATTGCCCTTTATTATTATTATATTACTATTAATTATTATTTTTATTAAAGGATACAGTGCCTCAACCGAACTAAATGGATAGGACTTAAACGAAAATATGTTGGCATTTTGCGGGCTCTTAGCTTTCTTTACACTTAATTCAAATACATCAGAGTCCGGAATATATTGAAATGTTGAGTAATGATAATTTTCCAGAATGGGAAAAATGAACGAATTATACAACTTTTGTACTTTGGCCTGAGCAAATTTACCTCTAGCATGATTGAATGAAACATGGAAAAAAGGAGCAAACTTTTAATTTCTACCATCCACATCAAAACCAGCCCCGGTCCAACCGGGTGTTGCTGAACTTTTTTTTAGCACCGCCCCAATCCCCCTTCCTCGTCCATGGACATTGGTTTTCTTTGTTGATCTTCCCTCACTGTCTGTTGAAGATCGTTGTTGTTGGTTGTGGATGTTCACTAAAGTTGAATTTCCAGAACTTCCTTCCTTTGGTGCATTTGCAGATGATGCAATAGATGATTCGAGTGTATTAGGAATCACTGAGGCATCTTGGGTTGCATTGATCTGGGGAGTCCCAGCTGGACTCTGGTTCTAATATTGTACATCACACAACAAAGATAAATACTAGCTTAAAATGAAATAAATACTAGAAGATGAAAGGTGCATTCATAACACCAACCACCACAGAAGAAAAACAGGAATTAATTATGTAAACTAGTTATCACTACAAAATCATTGTAATTTTTTCATTTCCGTAGAAATGTCATGAGAGGAGGCGAGTTTGGCATCGAGTCTAGTCATATAATCATATCCCATATCAGAATTCAAATTATAAAATCAATGTGCACATCATTATATGACTGTAAACCACCGAAAAATTCTAAGAGGAATGTTTCACCAGGAAAAAGAAGGAAACTGGTGAAATGCTTAAACACTAATGCCACATTGTGCATCCATATATTCGACAAAAAAGGGAGGAACATCTTACATAGGGGATTGAAGTGGATGATCTGCTTGGATTTAAAGCCTCTAACCGCCTCTTTAGCTCCTCCAGTCTTGCAAACTGGCTACTATTACTTTCCTGAACCTGCAAAAAGTTTTTTTTTTTGTTTTCTTGGTGGTAACAGAACATAAGATCTGCGAAATACACAACTTATTTGTGGGAAAAAATAATGTAGATGACAGATACCAGATTATTTAGATCTTCACAGAGCTTCTGTTTTACAGCTTCCTCATCCTTCACAGCCTGTTTTGCGGCTTCATAATCCTGAAAATCAGCACACAATCATACGGAGAATAATCTGGCCAACTATGAATATGACTATATGGAAACATGGAAAGAGGAAGCAAAAGAAGGATTAGGGAGAGTACAATACAAACCTTGCGTGCTTGTTCTTCTTTCAGCTTGGCAGCATGTATTCTCTCAGTTGTCAATTCTATTTTCCTTCTCATGTGTTCAAGTGCTGAAACAGCATTCACACATTAGCAGCATACAAAATTGAAATTAGACTATTAAGTCGTAACAGACTCAGATTAAATAACAAAATTGGAGTATTTGCCAAGAAAAAGACCTGCTTTCTTAGGCCCAGCTGTGAGTTTCATCTCCATTGTAAGATTTGTCAATTCACGTTCAACATCACGAATCTTGGAATAATTTTCTTCAATATATCTGAAAGGCATACAAGAGAAGATTAAAAAAATCAGACAGAAAACTGTACATATATGTTTCAATTGCCTCATAGTCTGGTCCGTATATAACATTTCAATTGCCTCATAGTCTGGTTCACATATAACATTTCAATTGCCTCATAGTCTAATTCGTATCTAAGTATCTAGATTATATATATATGATTTAATAAAGGGCAACAAATGAAGCCTAAAACAAAATATGAAAACCGTTGAAGAGTCCTTTAGTTATTCAAATATAAGTCCCAGATTGCCAGAAGCAAGTACCAAGTAATATCATCTGAAAAAGTGAAAATTACCACAAGCCCACAACTAAAGATAAGTAAGCAGAAGGAAGAAACAGAGACTTCAAAATTTTTTACTTTCCCCCACTGATGCATTATGCAAACCGGACAACTGGTAAATCTTGACAGGCTTCATATAGTAGACACTAGACACACAGTAAACATAATGTTATGAATTAGATTGGCTTCATATAGTCATTCACTCAGTGGATTTAAAGCCATTTAGCCTTTGTTTCAACACTATAATTTATCAATCCTTTAGATATGTGCTTTAGCTAACAGTCCCTTCGAGGAGGTACATTGGTTTTTCCGCATACAGCACTTTGCAGTCATTTAATGATGATGTCAACTCCAACCATTGCTTCATTGACAACACCCTTTGTCTAACCATTGGAGATGTTTGTCAGATATGAGATCAAGCTTAACTATCAAAGTGGGATGAAGATTGACCTTCAATGTCTCTGGCAGTGTTTCTCCACTTGAGGAATAAGCCTAAGACACTCTGCCTTCACTAAATGCAAATTCATGCTACACTATTATTTTCGTAGAGTTTCACTCTGTGGTAGCCATTATATAATTTCAGGAAAAGAGAAGAGCAAATGGCACAGTAGAGGCTTTGAATGGAGGGATTTTAGCTCAAAAGTGGCCTAGAAGGCTAAAAATGGTTAGAATGTGTGATTATGATATTAAAGGTTCTAATAATATCTTATGGTGAATGAAACCATGGAATAGTCAATCTTTTAAGATGCAATGGATACAAGTGCTGCTTATTGATGATGAACTTAATAATGGCCTAAAAGTAGAGAGTTTGTGGCATTTATAAATCAATATATTCCTACCGTTAGCTCAAAAAATCTGTACTAGTTCTCAGCAGTCCATGTATGATACTCACAGGTGACTTACACTATGCAGAATTCATACAAGCTTTGCTTATTTATCTTTGAAAATGCCTTATACAAAATTCAGTTATTTTAGTTAATGAACTTACCTTATTGGCTCTCCATTTTGATAATTGCAACTGTTCAAAAGCTTGAAAGTACATGACAGACATATTGGTCCTTTGGTTGTTCATCAGACGGTGGTTTGATGTGAAAGGTTGTGATAGGCCTATTCCTTTAAGGTGCTAGTAGTAGAGAGAAAATCGCTCCAGACTTTTAAATGGGGACTAATACCCATTACCATAAAAAATATGGCCATATGGGAATATGATACAAATGACTTCATGAAGATTATCCAAATCTATCTCATACTATTGATTCCATACAGATAATCCAAGGATACAAGAACAAGCAACGCATGGAATAGCACTGAATAACTTAGTGCAATACAACACAAAATTAATTGAGAAGAAAGACAAATAGACAATGAATAGATCTCAGAGAAGGGACTAGAGGTAAGAAGTCATACTTACTTCCTCAAATGAAGTTTCTCTTCTTCAATTAGCTGAAACAAGGAACTCGAACGTCATAAACGTGTAAATGCTTCTGCTAGTAATTCTATCATTCTATACATATGAAATGAGAGAGAATGAGAGTGATAACCTTTTCGGTATAAGCGATGACGGGGGATTCTCTGGCGATGCCATCCGGACCAATGTCCGGCAGCAGAAGAGACTTGGCCGTAGCGCCAGAGTTGGGATCCGGATTGGTATTAGCAGCCATTTGAGAAGGAATTAGCGCAACTCCGGTGAGAAAAGTTATGATAAAGGCTACACGAAATCGGCGACCCAGGAAAAATGCGTCGTATACAGCCGCAGCACAGGCTGAGGGATCGGTCATTCCGATGATTTGTTCATTTCAGCCGCAGCACATGCCAAAGATTTTTTCCGATGTGTTAAAAAATTGTTTTATGTAGACCAATTTGTATTCCTGTTTGCATACAAATTCTTGGCATAAGTTTTGTCTTTACATTATTATTATTATTATTATTATTATTATTATTATTATTATTATTATTATTATTAGAGATAAGTAACAGTTAAATGTGTATTTATATGTTAGGTTAACAAAAGTGTTCTGTGTAAAACTTAAGTATAGATCTTATCATATTTTATATACAGAGTAACTTATTAAAATAAACAGTATTTTCTTGAAAAAAATCATTATTTATGAAAAGTGTCAAATTAGCTATGTCATATTACATTAGTACATATTTTCCAGTGTATAAAAAATACGAGGTATATTAAATAATTGCATTTTTTGTCACATGGGGTCAGGGGAGGTTGAGACTTGAGAGGAGTTTGGAGAAAACAGAGCTGCCCTCTGAAATTTCAAACTCCAGGCCTGGTATGGGAGTGAGTCGGAGACCACTTTCTCATATACATAATTACATGCACAAGTATTAAAGAATAACAATAAATGATGCTTGTTTTTTACACTTTTACCCATCTTTCTAAAAATGGACCTCTTTAAGTTAATAGGGAAAAAGTAAAAGTAAGGGTAAATTTGTTAATTTATTCTTATTCACATACCTAAAATTGAAAGTGAAAAATCATTTTGAGATAACCAAAACAGGAAATTTTGCAAATCAAATTGGGACGGACGGAGTATATCCTCTTTTAAATCTAGGCTAGTGAATGTGTGAGCTCTGCTAAAAATCTAGGCTATCTTTTTGTATATTTGGATAATGGGTTTTTCACAAAAACCTTGCTCTTGTTATTACTAGCAATTTTTTTTTTTGTAATATTAAACACATAGCAAGGCTACCATAGGTTATTGACAGACATTTTTGTGTGTTGCACGAACGTTTTGCTACATTCCTAATATGTTCAATGAAATCGGTTAATTTGTTTCTATATGTTTCTATATGAATGTTTCTACCATATGTTTCTATATGAATGTCATCTTCATTTGTGTACAATGTTTTTGCAGGGATCTTATCACTTCACTGTATATATTAATAAATATTGCAAGTCTGGTTAAAGTTTTAATTTTTTATATTTTTTATTTAAAATAAATTAAACAACGCAATCATAGAGGTTGAGACTTGAGACCCTTTTTATTGTTAAATAGATGTGTAGTTAATTTTATTTTGTTTCCTCAGAATATTGTTGTGTCTGTGGCTTTTAGAACACACTTTATAACACATGCACTATTGGCCTCCACAAACAGATACTTTAGTGTATGGATCAGACAATATAGGATCAGAAATAACTAGATAAGGTCAATTCTGGGATTGTTAGACAAAGCTTTTGATTTTTGAATATGCATCATAGCAATTGAGCACAATCACACAAACCAACCAGTTTCTTACAGATGAGCTTATGCACTTCGCATGGCCCCCCAAAAAATAAAAGACCATAATAATAACAAACACTTAAAACCAGTAGAGCACTAAAATTACAATCTATAGAAGCAGGAAATTGATTGAGATTGTGATGGTGCACAGTACTTGCCCCCTCCTCTTGGCCTCATTAAGCAATAATAATGGCCTTCATCCACTTGCAGCAAGTGGTTTATGTAAACCAGCAGGATGACTAACTACACTTTCACTAGTAGTACCTGAGAAGGTGTCATCACAAGGTAAGGAACACAAAACTATCTAATAGTTTATTCAAGCAGAATCACTAATCTGAAACTAGCTTCTTACTCCAAGTGAAATCATTGGTCACTGCAAAGACGGTTTTGCCTTTCTGAAATGAAGCTGGAGATTGCCTCTCTAGTTGGGAGGGCTGGTATTGCTCCCCGCTGTGTTACCGTGAGGGCAGCACAGGCATTAGCAAAGAAAAGTGCTTCTCTCAACCGCTTCTCGTCCTGCGCAAAATATATATCATTGACTGGTTTACTATTTTTTTGATTATTCTTATTACTAGGTCACACACCCGCCTACCTGGTAGAGGTTAATGTCTGAGGCTAAATGTGAGAGTAGCCCTCCCACAAATGAATCGCCAGCACCAGTTGTATCTACTGCTTTTACTGCAATGCTATTCACTCTTCCCTTAAATTGCTGTAAGAAAAATAACCCACAAAACATTAAGGCGATAAAATAAAATTAAAAATTCATTAGCATTTTCCTTTCTTTAACTAGCATTATCAGGGATCCAGAAGTAGCCCAAGTTTTCATGGAAAGTGGACAGAAAATATGTATTTAAAAAACATTCAAGTAATCAAAGTAAGTAACCATAGCTTAGAAATCACATTTTCTTCAGCAACAGTAAGCACAAAAAAGATCCATTTGAACCATACCTTAGTGTAATATCTGCAACCAGCAGAACCTTCTGTTACAATCAAAAGAAGCAGATTCGGATGAAAGAGCTTCTTTATGACCACATCATCATCATAAGGATCATCTCCTCCAGTAAGGAATGAAATTTCATCCTCGCTTATCTATAACATTACGAAAAAGGAGCAGTTAAGTCAAAGCATACCACTAATAATCTCTCCTTCTAGCGCATTCGATCATCACATACCTTTATGATGTCTGCTCGATCCCATATACTCATTATCCCACTGCGGGCAGCCTCTTCTGAAGGCCACAAAGGCAACCTTAAATTCGGATCATAAGAAAGTAGACAACCGGAATTTTTAGCAATGGCCATTGCAGCCAGATGGGTGGACCTGCATGGTTCGTCGATCAAACTGATTGAACCGTAGTGGAATATAGCAGACTTTTTTATAAGATCAATGTCAAGCTCTGATTCATGAAGAAGCATATCAGCACTTGGGTTTCTGAAGAAGAGAAACTCGCGTTCGCCCTCTGCAGTTAGAGTAACAAATGCAAGTGCAGTTCTAGCTTTGTGGTCAAACCTCACGCCTGAGTTGTCAACTTTGTGTTGTTTTAGTATACCATCCAACATACGCCCAAACTCATCGTCCCCCACCTTAAACAAAAAGTGGATATGTCAACCTTACATTTTCTCTCTCACTTATTTTTCAATTTTCCAGAATGTTAGTTCTCTATGGAACTAGTGAAAGAAAAAAAAGATAAGAAATGCTGCTTTCTTAGACTTGGTTTTACATTGTAAATTACGAAGGAAAATGAAATGTGATTATTCCCCCAACTTTCTTTTTACATACATTAAAATAAATATTAAGATTTCTTAGTCTTTATATACTAAGTACGAGTAGTATTTACAAATATATAAATGAACATCAACAAATATCTCAAATAAATTTATTGAGTTTCAGCCTATCTTTTATTTCGCTCACATTTTCTTCACTAAAATTTTACTCCATGTTTTCCTGCATGCTTTCTATCCAGTTTTAGGTTCGAAACCAATACCTTTATTTTGAAATTTTCTCAAAACCATTATCTATATATTATATGATGATGACATAAAAACTGGAAACTTTGAGCGATGAAATTCAATTAAAAACAGTAGTCATACATCATTTTTTGTTCGCATTTGTTTGATGCAAGACCACACACGAGAAAAAAGCTTTCCTAATTTTTTCCCTTTTTCATTTCAATGGCATATTGCCATTGAAATATACCCATAGTGATTTGGGAAGTAGGCAATTTCAAGAAACACAAAAAGAGAACCAACAGCATGTTCAAGAATGGAGACAGATAAATCACAGAAGGATCTGCGATTTTCAATGTGCTTTATTGGATCCTACCATCCTATCATGAAAGGAAAATAGAGTGAGAAATGCACCTTGCCAATAAATGCAGAAGAACCACCCAACTTTGAAATACAAACAGCAACATTAGCAGGTGCACCACCAGGGGCTTTTTGGAAGGCAGGAGCTTCGGCAAGGGAAACTCCACCGACAGTTGGAACAAAGTCAATCAACATTTCCCCAAAACATACAACTAGCTGTTGGTTTTTCTCTACTGGTTTTCCATTACTAGTTAAAGACAGGTTCTTCAAGTCTAAATACATAAAAAAATAGTTTAGCAAATCATAGAGAAGTGATTTGTAAACTGAATATATTATAAGATCTCTGAAGGCCCATGTAATACAAAAATGCTCTAAACACTTATGCATTACTGGTATTCCACCAAAAATGCTAACCTACCATCTACCAACATTTCTTTATCCCATGTATAAAAAATTAACAGAAGAATAGTGGACCTCTCGAAATGCAATGTTTGGGAAGGGATCTTGAATCTTCAATTTCTTGAACCATAATTGCATAACAGAGTCAATAATAACGGGATTGAAGTAACTAATTAACGCAACTCCTCAGGGTATCTTTATTTTGGGAGATGATAGTCAGAATTGAAAGATTAAGAACCATAACGCTAATAAAGACACATATAAACTGCAACAAGAAGAACAAGAATCCAGAAAGTTTCAATCTTGAACGAGTAGAAAAGATCCACGAACAGAACTACATAAATAAACTGGAATTTCAATTGAGCCCTGCCAATCTCAAGAAACCGCGATTTGAAGCTGGGAACTTGAGGATTTATACCAACCCACAACGGAGCGTGTTCGTGCATGCATTAATATTACCGAAAATCTATACAGTTCACGTTGAGGTACCTGAGATAGACGATTTCTCAGCCATGTTCCGATCAATATTGAGATTAAAGTGCCAAGACTCTGAAATATCCTCAAGAATTGAATGCCCAGAAACGATGACTCTGAAATATCCTCAAGAATTGAATGCCCAAAAACGAAATGCCACGGAGGAAGAACTGAAGAAGAGAAACAGATGAATACGAAATGTGAAGATGGAATCTTGAAGTCTGACCAAACCCGGGTTTGAAATACCTCCCAGCTTGATGGTATGTATCCAACAGGCAGCAGCCGTACGTGTTGTCACGTGGCGTCACCTTCCAAATATGCCCCTTTAGCGTCACTCTTCCTAAGAAATGTCAAAATAGTACGAAAGCTCAAGTTGTTATTAATTAATTATTTGATGGGATATGTCTAATAATTTTCGTGTGTACCGGTTGTATCTATCCTACGCCCATCACATTGGAAAACAATTGTCGTTTTTCTCTATCTCAATTCTTCGAATTATTTTAACGGTCCATCCAAATAGACTGAATTTAAGTCATTTGGTCCATTTTTTTTATGATCCAGATGTCGGTGTTCATGTTCCCCTAATTTTGAAGTATATGAACTACTCTCCAAAACCTTAGTACGTAGGGCGCCAGTATGACTTCCAAAGCCTGCCAGCCCGCAAAGCCCAGCTGCATCCAAGGGGTCTTCCTACCACACTAATCCGCAAAGCTGCATTATCATCCTCTCCTTCTTAGCCGCTGAGCAACTCCGTAAAGATACGAAAAATCATTGGGAGCAAGACATCCCTCATCTTCCCTTTGGTGCATAGCGAGTTTCGAAGACGAGACCTCACATATACACACGGTAACCTCACATATGTCATTTGGTCCTTCCTAATTCTTATTTTCAATAAGGCGGTTAACGAAGAGAGCTATTTTGAATTGTTTTGTTTTTGGAAATTTAACAGGCCGAGCTCAGTGAACTTCGAACTCGAGTACGCGCCTGATTTCAAGTTCTAAGACTTATTTGAACTGAACTTGAACATAGTAAAATTAGGCTCCATTGGAACTCGAGTCTACCGAACAGAGATACATTACACTTCATTCGTATATGTGTGAAAATTTAAACATCTTTGGTGTGGTTTTATATATTTAAATACAATTATTAACCAATTAAGTAGTTGTCGAAAAATTTGAGCATGGACCTATTCACGAGCATAAACTAACTTTCTACGTACACTCGGGCATATTTATCGAGTGCTCGGTTCCAACACCGGACATCAATCGAGCGGAGCTCGAGCTCGAATCATAATATTACTATTACCGAACTGATTTGAACTCGAGCTCTGGATGTTCGGATTCAACTCGTTAGTAACCCTAATCTTTTGCTTATCCGATATATGATAATTTTTATTAAACACATAATTTATGGTTCCAATTTCTAAATTGTATAATAGTAAAAAAAATAGAGTTGAATTTATATTTCTGACTGGACTCATTGAATTTGCTCAAAGAAACTTCTAGATACTTTAATACTAGTATATTTTTTATTTTAGTAATGAATTATATTTTGAATATAATTTCATCATTTATAATTAAGCATATTCACTCACTTCATTAAGAGTTTTACCAATTTTAGTAGATTTAGGCCATCTAGTAAACTTAGAGATCTTTTAGTAACACTGAAAATTGACTGAATAATGATGAAGTTCTAACTGAAGCGGCTGAATATGTAATGAATCAGCTTACAGATTTCTTAGTACAGTTCTTCTATAGAGCACCACTTTATCAATGTATAGCACATGTACGTGCATCATTAACAAAGCAAGCCTATTACTTCAAATATGAAACCTTTTATATTATACATAGTATAAAAAATCGAAAAATTTGACATTAATAACCCAACCTTTACTCGGTCTTCCCAAAACGGTCCCAATTATTACTAATCCAAAACAAAAACAACCTTTGTACCCTTTCTTCCTTCAACGGTCTCAGTCTAATATTTACCGGTTGTTAAAGTGTTTATTAAAAAATTACACTGGTTAAGGTTTCAAATAATACCCGCACATGCCTTCGACACCCTCATCTAACTTCTCCTTCGCACTTCCTCATACTTGCTAAGACCTCATCTAACTCCTTCTCCCTCATTTCAGTTTCTGGTTCACACAATCAATAGAATCCATGTCCGCCCAAGACATTCATTCGTACGGTGGTGAGTCTTGCTCGACGAAATCAAGCAAAGGAGTAAATCCAAGAGTGAAGTGTCATCACAACATCAATTCCCGTAAATGTGTTAATTTTTAATATTATGTGATTAGAAACATGCTAGAAAGAGATAGAGTTCATATTGAGGTACAGTTTAATAGTTAGTCAACAATAATCAAATAAGGGTAGCCCTTGTTGTTTTCTTAACATCAGGAGCTAGAAAAACCTGGTGTTCATGCTAGATGAGTAACCATAGCTTTTAAAAGTCTAGGAATAAGTGATAAGAAATTAATAGGGAAACTTTGTAATGGATTAGGAAAATCATGGGTTGTTTATGAACACATTTTGCCTAGAAATCTGGTTTTTCCTTGCAAAGTAACATAGCTGTTTAAAAGGAAAGTTATGGTAGAAGCAGCTCAGGGGACATTTTTATGACTTTTTGTGCACATGATTAATTATGTATTTCATCTTATTATTTGATTGATATTATGAAGTGTGTTTTGTCAAGATGACATCTTTGATTGGAAAGTAAAATTTGAGGATTTTGTATGTGTGTCAGGATGAAAGATACAATTTCTTCAAGTGGGAAGATGGAATTGAGGCAAAACCATCTCTTGAAGATGAAGAAGTCAACATAGTTTAGAAGCCACAAATCCAAATTGAGCTAGAATTTCAGAATAGGTTGCTAGAAGAACAGTTGAAGAAGTTGCAAGTGAAAAATAAAAATTTGAAAGAAGAAGTGCAAGAGATGAAAATTGAAGTTGAAGAAATGCGGATTGAATACTTCAAGTGTTTAGGGAATGAAAAGAAATATCGCATTTGTCTAATGTTGTCATGGGTTTTTTTCTTTTGCATATTTGTTCTTCAAATGAATATTGTGGTAGTTGGTTTCGTACCCTCTAGTATGTATAATAATATATTGGTCTAGACTTATCAATATGTTTTTTAGTATTGGTGTAGAGTTATGAATGTATATGTTTGGATATTGATTAATATATTGGTGTTCCCAAATTTGAAGTGCATACTGGTGCATAGATGTTTTTCGTTAGGTTGTTTTCACTCACACAACAGAGAGTGCATCTTTGTTGCATATTAATAGGTCTTCCTGCTATTGTCTTGAAGGTGATAAGGACATGTAATGTACACATACATTGAATTGTAATTACCCTCCTGTCCAACAATTGATTTTGGACTAGAAAGGTCAAAACAATACTTTCACTACTTGACCAGGCTGTTAGGCATGAAGATAAACAAGGTTGAGTTTGACAAACTTTGTGAAAAATGCCTGTAGTGCGAAGGTCCCACCGTCAAGTCAAGTTAAAGATACTCCAGTTTTTTGCACATGCCCATATTTTACTTGTATTTGAAGTAATTTGTTATCTCTAGATACATTTCCCACATGGTTATTAATGTTATTTAGGATGACAACCAAACATATATAAGGATGTTATGTACTAGTACATGAAGTTAGGTATATAACCCCATTACATTAGACAACCCTTTTGATCAGGTGCCTTGACTAGTAGCTATATGAGGGCAAAAAAAAGATGCATTTATGTGTTCTCATTCAATGTTTATTAGTCAGGATTGTATGGTTATACAGAAAGAAGATATCAGTTCTATTGAGCACATTAGAACATTGTCAGAAATCCCAAATGATGAAAGATTTCAGATATTTTTGCTTTCTTAACTTTTTTAGGGGTAATTGTTTAATTACCATTGAAGACTTGAAGGTTAGTACCTTTCAATTAACACAGTAAGATCAGGACTGATGACTCCAGCTCTTTTCTGGTACTCTGTATTTAGCTATTTGTGAGATCTCATGAATCATCTGTTATACTGCTGCACATGACTAGTATACAACTTGCTGGTGAATATTTCTTGTATACATGGCCTACTGGTGCATATTACTAATATACAACAAGTTAAGAAATATATGTATTGGTAGTTATACCAACTACTAGTTCTATGATGCTGCCAAGTTAATATATCAAATACGACTATTAAAGACTTAAATAAAGAGAACAATATAGATTGATAACAACAAGTGGTAACTACATAAACTGACCAAACATTACAACCACACTTTAGTGTTAAACCACAATCAAAATATAAGCCAAAATACATGTGGTATGTAGTACCAGATCCTCCGAATGGTTCAGAATATTACAAACCCATACAGCACAAAAATCATCTACCACGTTTAAATCACGTTTAATTCCCGAGTTAGATAATAAAACATGTACATATTAAACCACGTTTAATTCCCATATTTTTAAACCTAATTAGGCACATGAGATGAAACAGACTACATGTCCTTTTGTAGGGTTGGGTAATTTCTTTCTTCAAATCGATTGGCATATCCAACTGATTATTCATTGTCTAAAGCCCAATCGCATTACTCACAACTGACGGAAATGCAATAGAGAAAATGATCAGAAGAATAAAATGTAAAAAAGTACGGAGTAGAAAGACAAACGAAAACACAACGGAGGCTTAACGTAGAACTAACATCAGATAATTTAGGGGTATACTAGCAAAATAAGGGAAAGAGTGAACGCTTTCAAATAAGGGAGCCTCTTCGGTGCCTTCATATTGCAGGTTGTTTCGGTGCATCGTATGTGTGGCTATATACAATTGGAAATATATTCCACGTAATTCATTTAAAAATAATTGCATAGAAATCCCTATGCTCTATGCATTTTCATCATTTTGAAATCACTATTGTCACACATTCTCTCCCCTTCTCTCCATCCCATAACCACCTTCATCCTTGCTCTTACTAAATGCAAGATAATTCTACCGCCGATTCTTGAGTTTAATGAAGAAAACACATATTTGCAAAGTCGGGTTTCCTTATTTTTCTAACGATTCATTATTCGAAAACTTCATATTCGTCCTTCAACAATCGTCAACCTTGAGGACAACGGTGTTGAAGAAAATTCCCATCTCGATTACCTTTCTAGTACACCATAGATGGGGATTTCCAGTTCCTTTATACACCAGTGAAGATATTGTCAAGAGCTTGGCGACACACCGAGGCTGCAAGCCTGCAACTGTTGAACTCAAGCAACGAAAATAAATAAAAGAAATGGATGCAACACACACTTTCATTCATGTATAATAGGCTATAAATAGCCATGTACAATGCTTCAACAAATATGCATAAAAATAGCAAGAAACTAACTCCTATTAATGTGTCATGCTTCACATCTAACAACCAAGATAGGATAAACTAAACACCTCCTAGAAATATGCTAGCATTACAAGACTTATTCAAACATGAATTACCAAGCAAATATTAAATGAATAATAAAACATTTACATGTGCATGGCCACGTAGACATCCCATGCACTTCATACTACAAGCTTGATCACTTCTCAACACCTCCCCTTGATCAATGCTTGATCATACCAATCCTTTCCATGAAATATTAGTGTTTCTTCTTATTTAAAGACTTTGTGAACAAGTCTGCATTTTGAGCATCAGTTCCACAAAATTGCAAAGTGATTTATTTATTTGCCACCAATTGACTAATGAAATGATGTTGAACATCTATGTGCTTGGTTCTTGCATGGAATGCTGGGTTTTTAACCATAGCAATAGTGAATTTATTGTCACACCATAACTCTACAGCTTCTTCTTGTTCACAACAAAGGTCCTTCAACAATTTCTTTAGCCAAAGAGCTTGTTTAGCTACAGCACCTGCAACTATATACTCTGCTTCTGTAGAGGATAAGGCCACTCTATCTTGCTTCTTTGAACTCCAAGTAATAGCTCCTGATCCTAGATCAAATACCGACCCAGAAGTAGTCTTCCTATCATCAATGCAACGTGCCCAATCACTATTTGTATAGCCTTGTAATGAAAAATGTTTCACATTTTCATACAAGATTCCATAATCCAGTGTGCCTGCCACATATTTTAATATTCTTCTTATTGCTCCAAGATGCTGCCTTGTAGGAGAGTGCATGTACCCGGAAACCACACTCACGCTATACGCAATATCTGGCCTGGTATTTGTGAGATAGTTCAGACCTCCTACCATGCTCCTATAGAGCCTTTCATCTGCATATTCAGTTCCATCATTCTTATGCAGCTTCTCACTTGTATTCATAGGTGTTTTAGCAATTTCACATCCTTCCATGTGAAACCTTTTAAGCAGATGAGAAGCAAACTTCCTTTGAAATAAGAAAGTTCCTGCTTTACCTTGTTTAACCTCTAAACCAAGGAAGTACTTCAAAACACCTAAGTCAGTCATCTCAAATTCCTTTTTCATAGATTTCTGAAATTCCTCTAGCATTGTATGTGAACTACTGAAATATATGATATCATCTACATAAAGGCACACTATTATGTATTCAGACATACCTTTCTTCATCACATATAATGTATGCTTATTGTCACTTCTTTTAAACTCATTGTTGATGAAGAATGGATCAATTTTGTTGTACCATGCTCTTGATGCCTGCTTTAGGCCATACAGAGCTTTCTTTAGCTTGTATACCTTGTCTTCTTCTCCTTTCTTCTCAAAGCCTTGGGGCTGCTCTACAAAAACATCCTCAGTAAGCTCACCATTCAAGAAAGCTGACCTGACATCTAATTGATACGTAGGTAGTGTCCTTTGTGCAGCGACAACTAGTATAGCCCTCACAGTTTCAAACCTTGCTACAAGGGAAAAGGTTTCCTCATAATCTATGCCTTCCTTCTGTGCATAACCTTTTGCCACTAGACGTGCCTTGAGTTTTGAAATGCTTCCATCTGGATTGTACTTTATTCTGTACACCCACTTTAATCCTATCACATTCTTCTCATTTGGCAGATTCACAAGCTCCCATGTATCATTCCTCTCTATTACATTGATATCTTCTTTCATAGCTTATTGCCATCCATCATAGGTAGCAGCCTCCTCAAAGTCTACAGGTTCACTAACAAGAAGAGCGAGATCACAAGATTCATCAATATCAATGAGAGATCTTACTCTTACTGGAGGTGAATCACTGCTTGAGGTTGAGTGACATAATGGTGAATTCTAACCACTTGAGGATGGTGATGAACTCTGAGGTGTTGGTGGTGGACTTGGCTGAACTGGTCCCTCAGTTGACTCATGAACTTCCTCCAAACTGATGGTTTTTTGCATACTCTCATTGTTTTGATTCTGCAGCTTGCAATCCCAGCATGAGTCCTCATGAAAAATAACATTTCTCCCAATGATTATCTTATCAATGTGAGGATTGTACAACTTGTATGCCTTGGACTGAGTAGAGTATCCAATAAAGATACACTCTTCAGCCTATCATCTAGCTTAGCTCTTAGGTTGATAATGTTAGTATATATGTCCTAGCGACAATCATTTCTTTAAAGACATATGTACTTGATCACATTTAGTTTTTATATTTGATATATACACGGTATTACACTTTATGAATGATTGTTTTCGATTGTCAATGTTTTATTCATAATTGTGTTCCCTTGGATTTATGTTGTCAATAAGTAAGTGGGAGCTTATATGATATAACATAAGGTCCTAAAATAGCCCCAATCAATGATCATCAAGAATGGGATATTGATGATATGCGATAAGATTGGTATGTGGACTGCATCATACTTTTAGAAAGTATAGTTGATCTCACGACTATGAGTTCCTGTAATTCATGATGGTCACATAGATATTTTAGAGAATATTGGCATACCCACCGAGAAACCATTTGATAAGTTCTATTCATGTGTCTATGGGATTATCGGCGTATAGAGTAGTGTAGTAGTCCTCCGACTTGAGGTCAATACGTACTACATGTGCGGAGTGATGTACTTTGACCATGACCAACACTCGCACTCCAATCGGGGTAGATACGGCATGTGTTGGGTGCATCACGAAGCACATGGAGTAGTAGTTGAGCCAAGAAAGGATTCATTCCTCATAATAGATTAAGAGAGAACATTCTACTTCTCATATCTAGATGGATCATAAAGTCATTGGCCAATGCAAAGATATATTCGTTTTGGATATCGAATATGATCGTTATGGATCATCTAGAAAGATTGAGAGACAGAGACTGAGTTATTGGGATAGACACTATATCATGTTCTAGACTTAGTTGAAATGTTCTCTGAATGAAAGGACCGTATCACTATGAGATCTATATTACAGGGAGTTTGTATAGTCCTCGCAAACGTCCTTATATATTAAGTTTGTCTGGAGAATCGTCTAGGGATTCGCTAAGACCTTAATTTGATTAGTGCTTAATATATAAGGCCCTATGGGTCACACAACAAGTGATTATACCTTCCGATTGAATTGTTAGAAGGAATTAAATATTATTAATTGGATTAAATAATATTTAATTCGTAATACTGAAAATGAATTAAATATTAATTAGATTAAACATATTTAATTCATAAAGCTGAAGGAGAGTTCTATTTGATAGAATTAATTAAGTAAGATAAATTAGATTTATCATACTTAAATTAGATGTATTTATTATTAAATAAAGTAGATATTTTCTTTTGTAATTTGGAATTAAAAGAAAAGTAAATAAAATAAATATTAATATATAATAATTAGAAAGTGGCGTGCAGCCACATCTCAATTATTATTATTATTATTTTGTTTTGTTTTATCTACTTATTTAATTAATTAGGAGTATTGGTCCTAGTAGGATTAGAACTCATTAATTAGAAAGACTTTCATTGTGATTGGGAAACTAGTTTCGAACTAGTATAAATACATCCTTCTCCTTCATAATTTGTAGACCAGTTTTTAGATTCAGTATTACCAGTTTATTTCCCCGCAAAGAGATTTCCTAGCCTTTCTCTTAGGGAAATCTAACCGTTCTTTCGGAGAGGAGAAATCACGTGGATACCTAAGGTCAAGGATTATCACCGCTAGGCTGGAAGATCTGTAAGTTCTAACTCAGATCTGTTATTATTGTCATATTCGTTGTTTTGTCATAATCAGGAAAGATCTGTTTGGGAAAAATTTTAAACTTCCGTTGTTGTACTTTCGAGGTACGTTACATTAATTTCCTAACAGTGGTATCAGAGCCAAACTGATTCTAATGACATTATACGAATTTTTGGATAGTACTTCCGTGGGTGGAATATATTTTTGGACTATATTTTTACGTAATGTGGTTTCCGAATTTGTTCACTGATTGATTTTGATATCAAAAGTTAATGTTATATGCTGCGCACTGAGTTTTTAGTTTCAGAAATTTTAAAATTTGAAATCGACCTTAATCGTAATCTAATAAATAATCTGAGTTCACGACCGAGCCACTCTGAAGAAGAAGACGAATTTCGATGATCTGGAATCGGGACGATCGAGCCGCGGATTTTCTCCGTACGCTGCTGCTACTTCCGACAATTTTGACGGAGAAATTGTTTTCTCCGTTATGTTCTTCGTTCTGTTTTTGTTCGGGCTAATTTTTCACCACGAGTTAGTACTTCCTTTGAGGTTAGTTTAACCTATCAAGGACTCAGGTAGTTGTTTTTGTTATAAAGACTTTTATTAAGACTTAATAGTGATTGGATTACTTAAGCCTTGAGAGCTACAAAAGTCTTGGTACATTGTTGCAACCTGGAATTGAGTTTCGGTCTTTGGATTTTTTTTTGAGAACATTAGGGCTGAATTATTTTCACATCAATTTAAAGTGTGATTTCCGTTTTCTATAAAATTGGTGCAAATTAGAAGTGCTAGCCCGATTCTTTAGAAACATAATAACAAAATCATTATGACATTTTTATGTAAGAAATGTTTTAATAAAATTAAGTGATTTTTAATTAGATATAAATGATAACTTAATTTCAATGATTTTGATTTGATCAATAATTATGTTGTTATTATTGTTTTCAAGCATGCTTATGTTATTAGTATGTGAATGATATCTGTTATAAATTAGATTTATATTGCATGCTTTAATTTATCTGCCTGAGTTAGATCTCATTAACATATTATTTGATAAATATTAGCATCTTGATTAAATAAAGTAATTTAAAATCCCGCTAAACGTTCCCCATAAATTAAAATTTAAGTCTTATCTAGGATAACGACATCACCCATCATAATTAAATTAGTAGAAATATTTTTTCGTTGAAGAATATTTCACCCAAGTGTTTATTCCATTCGACAAAATATAGAACTAATTTATAGGTACAACTGTTTGTGATCGTGTGATGGTTTTGACTTACTTAAATTAGCTCGAGTCGCCCAAGCGTCAGTGTTAATTTAAGGATGTCGATCAATTAAAAATTGATCAACCAAAAGTTGCTTGGACGCAATTGGTCTGGGGACCTACCCATTATATTATTGCAGTGATCAGCCCAAGCTGTGACTGTAATAGTATGAATGAGGATTTTGGCCACTATGATTGTAAAACATTCCATGTTCCTTTTAATGGGGTCAAAGAGCATATAAAATTAGTGGGGGCTAAATAATTAAAAGTCCATATTATTTAGTTAACTAGATGTGATCATAGGAATTAATATATGATCTTAATTCCGTTCTATTTGAACTTCTTTAGGCCTTTTAGGTATGTCGAATTTATCATTGAGAAGTATCTTGGATACAAATAATCTGATTGAACCAAACATTCTAGACTTGGAACAAAATATGCGTTCCGTTCTTAGGCAAGAAAATATCGAACATGTATTTGATACATGTGTACCCGAGATCCTTGATGTTAGCTCTTCTGAATTAGCCATGTTTGACAAGGACATTCAGAAGAATCACATTGCTAAGGTACCAAAGGATGTATGTCTCTACGGCAAAGAGACAGGACATTGGAAGAGAGATTGTGAGATATACAGGACTAATCTAGCCAAAGCACCAAGTGCTTCTAGCTTAGGCATTTTTATTGATATTAATATGTCTACAACTAACTCTCACTGTTGGGTATTAGATACGGCTTGTGACTCACACATTTGCGATAGTGTGCAAGGCCTAAATGACAGTAGAGCAGTTAGGCTGGGTGAGATTGACCTACGTGTAGGAAATGGAGCAAAAGTTGCTGCTGAACGTGTAGGGACTTATATATTAGATTTACCCAGTGGTTATAGATTAGAACTAAATAATTGTTATTTTGTTCCTTCTATAACAAAGAACATAATTTCCATTCCTATGTTAGACATTGAGGGTTTTTCTTTTCATTTTGCTAATAACACTTGATGTTTTTCACAAAATGGTATTGTGTATGGAAATGCTCCTCTTATGAATGGTTTATATGTTCTTAATTGTAGACATGACATATTAAATGTACAAAATAAAAGACCAAGGTTAAGTAATCTGAAAAATACCACATATCTTTGGCATTGTAGGCTTGGTCATATTAATGAAGCCAGAATAGCAAGGCTGAGTAAATTAAATTACTTAACGCCATTTGATCTTGAATCATATGGTAATTGCGATTCGTGTCTCTCAGCTAAAATGACGAGTAAACCTTTTCTTGGAAAAGGACTACGGGCCAAAGAAGTGCTTGAATTGGTTCACACAGATGTGTGTGGACCATTCCCAACTCAAGCTAGAGGAGGTTTTTCTTACTTCATCACGTTTACTGACGATTTCTCTAGGTTTGGATTTGTGTATCTTATGAAACACAAATCAGAAGCTTTTGAGAAATTCATGGAGTATAAGGCTGAAGTAGAGAAGCAACTTGACAAGAGTATCAAGACTCTACGATCTGATCGTGGAGGGGAATACTTGAGTAAGGAGTTTCTCGATTACTTAAAAGGTCAGGGAATTCAGTCACAATGGACTCCTCCAAGAACACCTCAATTGAATGGTGTCTCTGAAAGGAGAAATAGAACCTTGTTACACATGGTTAGGTCCATGATGAATTCCACGTCTCTTCCAACATCTCTTTGGGGGTATGCATTGCAAACTTCGATATACATTCTGAATAGAGTTCCATCTAAATCAGTGCAAAAGACACCATATGAGTTATGGTGTAATAAGAAGCCTGTTCTTTCACATATTAAAGTGTGGGGTTGCCCTGCTTATGTAAAGAAATTGCACACTGATAAGTTAGGAGCTAGAAGTGAGAGATGTTATTTTGTGGGGTATCCTAAAGAAACTAGGGGATATTATTTCTATCATCCTGAGGAACATAAAATCATTATTTCCAGACAGACACGATTCCTAGAAGAAGACTTGGTCTTCAAGGAATTCAATCGTAAGAAGATAGTACTAGAAGAAATTCAAGAATCACAAAATAACATAGAGGATGAAGACTTGTTAGATGGTCAAAACAAGGATTCAGTGGGAGGATTAAGCGGAAGTATGTCTCTAGGAGGATATCCTTCAGCTAGTGGGAGTAATATAGGAAGCACCTCGCACCAGCAAGTGGTTCCTATTAGGCATGAAAGAAATGACATGGTTGTCATTCCTTCTGCACCTACTTCTCCTTCTCTGCAAACACTTAAAAATGTAGCACCAGAAAATTCTCCGAGCATTGGACAGTCCAATGCAAGAGAACCTCTTCACAATCAGAATGAGCAGCCTGAACAATCGCAAAATATTCAACTTCGTAGGTCTACTAGGATTCGTCATGAACCAACTAGGTTTGGCTTCCTCATGGAGGATCATGATGATGTTGAAATTCCTGACAAGGATGAACCTAAGACTTACACTGAAGCAATATTAGATATTGATTCAGAGAGGTGGCAAGAAGCCATGAAATCTGAAATGGACTCGATGTATATCAATCAAGTATGGAACTTGGTTGGCTTGCCTGTTGGGGTTAGACCCATTAGATGCAAATGATTTTTAAGAAGAAAATTAATGCTGAAGGCAAGGTGCAAACATACAAAGCTAGGCTAGAGGCAAAAGGTTATAGTCAAAGAAAAGGAATTGACTATAGTGATACCTGTTCGCCAGTTGCAAAACTGAAGTCCATTTGGATTTTGCTCGTTATAGCTGCATAATATGATTATGAGATTGACAAATGGATGTTAAAACCCCTTTCCTTAATGGAAACCTCAAGGAGGAGGTGTACATGGTACAGCCTGAAGGTTTTATATCCATATCAAATTCTAATTCAATATGTTAATTAGAGAAATCTATTCATGGGCTAGAACAAGCATCTAGGAGTTGAAATATTAATTGTGATGAAATAGTCAAATCGTTTGACCTCATCAAATGAAATGAGGGTGCTTGCGTGTTTAGAGTGCGCAACAAGGATAGTGTGGTCTTTATAATCATATATGTTGATCATAGAGAATGATATTCCCTCATTGAAGTCCGTGAAAGAATGGTCACCCAAAATCTTCATGAATATCTTTTGTCTATGGTAGACAGAAAGAACTAGTAGAATTTAATTATTCTATCACTAGTTTCATGTATGATAAGAAAGACTACGAGTCACAGTCAGTATATGTTTTTAGTCTCAATGTAATAGTAGTGCTGAAAGAGTTGCAAGTAAGAAACTACTATAAATTCGACAACTAGAGCCTAGTAAATTGTTGCATTTGATGCAACATAGGTAAGCGTTTAGATACGTTAGTTCCTTAAAGAAATAGGGGTAATTCCTAGAGACAATTATCCAATAATTGTTATTGTGACTGTACCGGTGTATTTGCACAAGCTAAGGAACTAGAAATTACCAGTATGCTATCATGTTTTGATACAAAGAGCAAGATGAGAAGTTGCAATAGAACGCATTCCCGTAGAGGACAATTTGGCTGGCTCATTCACCAAACCTTTGAGATGTGAGAAACATACTAGACATTTTGAGAATCTAGGTGTTAGACGCATTGGTGATTGGCACTAGGCCAAGTGGGAGATTGTTAGTATATATGTCCTAGCGACAATCATTTCTTTAAAGACATATGTACTTGATCACATTTAGTTTTTATATTTGATATATACACGGTATTACACTTTATGAATGATTGTTTTCGATTGTCAATGTTTTATTCATAATTGTGTTCCCTTGGATTTATGTTGTCAATAAGTAAGTGGGAGCTTATATGATATAACATAAGGTCCTAAAATAGCCCCAATCAATGATCATCAAGAATGGGATATTGATGATATGCGATAAGATTGGTATGTGGACTGCATCATACTTTTAGAAAGTATAGTTGATCTCACGACTATGAGTTCCTGTAATTCATGATGGTCACATAGATATTTTAGAGAATATTGGCATACCCACCGAGAAACCATTTGATAAGTTCTATTCATGTGTCTATGGGATTATCGGCGTATAGAGTAGTGTAGTAGTCCTCCGACTTGAGGTCAATACGTACTACATGTGCGGAGTGATGTACTTTGACCATGACCAACGCTTGCACTCCAATCGGGGTAGATACGACATGTGTTGGGTGCATCACGAAGCACATGGAGTAGTAGTTGAGCCAAGAAAGGATTCATTCCTCATAATAGATTAAGAGAGAACATTCTACTTCTCATATCTAGATGGATCATAAAGTCATTGGCCAATGCAAAGATATATTCGTTTTGGATATCGAATATGATCGTTATGGATCATCTAGAAAGATTGAGAGACAGAGATTGAGTTATTGGGATAGACACTATATCATGTTCTAGACTTAGTTGAATGTTCGCTGAATGAAAGGACCGTATCACTATGAGATCTATATTACAGGGAGTTTGTATAGTCCTCGCAAACGTCCTTATATATTAAGTTTGTCTGGAGAATCGTCTAGGGATTCGCTAAGACCTTAATTTGATTAGTGCTTAATATATAAGGCCCTATGGGTCACACAACAAGTGATTATACCTTCCGATTGAATTGTTAGAAGGAATTAAATATTATTAATTGGATTAAATAATATTTAATTCGTAATACTGAAAATGAATTAAATATTAATTAGATTAAACATATTTAATTCATAAAGCTGAAGGAGAGTTCTATTTGATAGAATTAATTAAGTAAGATAAATTAGATTTATCATACTTAAATAAGATGTATTTATTATTAAATAAAGTAGATATTTTCTTTTGTAATTTGGAATTAAAAGAAAAGTAAATAAAATAAATATTAATATATAATAATTAGAAAGTGGCGTGCAACCACATCTCAATTATTATTATTATTATTATTATTATTTTGTTTTGTTTTATCTACTTATTTAATTAATTAGGAGTATTGGTCCTAGTAGGATTAGAACTCATTAATTAGAAAGACTTTCATTGTGATTGGGAAACTAGTTTCGAACTAGTATAAATACATCCTTCTCCTTCATAATTTGTAGACCATCTTTTAGATTCAGTATTACCAGTTTATTTCCCCGCAAAGAGATTTCCTAGCCTTTCTCTTAGGGAAATCTAACCGTTCTTTCGGAGAGGAGAAATCACGTGGATACCTAAGGTCAAGGATTATCACCGCTAGGCTGGAAAATCTGTAAGTTCTAACTCAGATCTGTTATTATTGTCATATTCGTTGTTTTGTCATAATCAGGAGATCTGTTTGGGAAAAATTTTAAACTTCCGTTGTTGTACTTTCGAGGTACGTTACATTAATTTCCTAACAGATAAGAGTATAAGCTATGCATCCAAAGATTCTGAGATGACCAACTGAGGGCTTCTTCATTCTCCACACTTCAAATGGGGTCTGATCCTTCACAGGTCTTCTTGGTGAGATATTGAGCACATATACTGCAGTTGCTACAGCCTCACTCCAAAACTCAGTTGGTAAGCCCTTGGATTTCATCATGCTTCTAGCCATTTCAACTACATTCCTATTCTTCCTTTCTGCAACTCCATTTTGCTCAGGAGTGTATGGTGTTGTAAGTTATCTTCTTATGCCTTGTTCTTCACAGAACTAAATGAATTTCTTGGGTAGGAACTCACCTCCCCTATCAGTTCTTAAAGCCTTGACCTGTAGCCCGCTTTGCTTCTCTATAAGTGCTTTGAACTTCTTAAAGTTAATAAAGGATTTTGATTTTTCCTTTTGAAAGAACACCCAAGACATCCTGCTACAGTCATCTTTAATCATTAGAAGGTACTTACTTCCCCCTAATGATTCAGTGTGCATAGACCCACACAAATTAGCATGCACTAACTCGAAACATTCACATGCTCTCCATGTGTTTCCTTTTGGAAATGAGCCATGAGTCTTCTTACCATATATGCAGCCCTCACAGAGTTGCAATTCACCAATTTTTGGTAAACAATGCACCATTTCTTTCGAGCTAAGCATCTGCAGGCTTTGGACATTCAAATGCCCAAGTCTAAGATGCCATAGTTTGGCAGTCTCTTCTCCTTTTACCACAAGTGCCTTGCTATACTGACCTGAGAGATCCAATGGAAAGACTTTATTCTTTCCCATTGTAATTCTCATCATTATATCACCATTCCGTTTATCTTTGATTACACACATATCATTTTCAAAGATAACTGAATATCCACCACACACAAGCTGACTAACACTTAGCAAATTATGGGCAAGTTGAGGCACATACTAAACATTGTGTAAGAGTTTTACCTTGCCCTGGTCAGTTTGCAATGAGATTGTACCAAACGCTTCCACATTAAGTTGTTTGCCATCTCCCAGCCTCACATTGCTCTTCTTTGAGTCATCCATCTCTTTAAACTTCTTCTTAGAACTGGTCATGTGATTGGAACACCCACTATCTACATACCATATAGATACGCCTCCATGGTCAGAATTATGTTGAGCCAAGAATAGATTCTCTTGCTCAGCATGGTTTGACTTTGGTTCAGTTTTCACATGCTCCTTATCTTCTTCTTTCATCCACCACTGAGCCTCCTTGTGACCAGGCTTGTTACAGTAGTAACATTTGAATGGACTTTTAGAGGTATGAGATTCCTTCCTACCTCCATTAGTTGGATGTCTACCTCTGCCTCTTCCTCTGTAGCCTCCTCTATTACCTCCTCTACCTCTTTCTCTTCCTGTGTTTGGAAATTGAGGTTGATGATCTCTAGGTGCATCCCCTCTAACCTGAAAGGCTTGCTCTTCCACTTTGTCACAGTCCATGTTGCCCCTCTCCACATAGGCTTGCAGGGATCCATTCAATTCTTCAAAAGTGTATACTTCCAGATCCTTAGCCTCTTCAATAGCACACACAAGTTACCCATACTTAGGAGTAAGGCTTCTCATCACCTTGCTCACAACTTGTTGCGGCTTGATATCCTCTCATTAGGATTTCATTTGCTGCACAATGCTAGTAATTCTTGAAAGATAATCATGAACAATTTCTTTATCTTTCATGCGTGCATTCTCCCTCTCTCTTCTAAGAGATTTTAATCTCACCAATCATTACCTTCTTGTCTCCTAAGTATTCTTGTTTGAGAATACTCCAGGCTTCCTTTGAGGTTGAGGCTGCAGCTATACGAGGGAAAATTTCATCATCAAAGACTTCTTTTGTCTCTTAGATTTTGATCAGGCTCCTCCGGTTGATCATATGCAAATCCATCTTCTACAATACTCAATAGTTCTTGATATTTGAAGAGTGTTTTCATCTACAAACTCCAGAAATGATAATTAACTCCTTTAAACAAAGGCAGTTGATTAATAGAATTTCCATTGCTTGAGCTTTGCATATTTTCTCTCCTTTTTTTGTTTCGTGTGATCTCTCTTTCTCACAGATTGTTTTGAGACTTCCAAATAGGGGTTTGGATCGTCATTACGCTCTGATACCAAGTGTTGAACTCAAGCAATGAAAATAAACAAAAGAAATAGATGCAACACACACTTTCATTCATGAATAATAGGCTATAAATAGCAATGTACAATGCTTCAACAAATATGCATAAAAATAGCAAGAAACTAAATCCTATTAATGTGGCATGCTTCACGTCTAACAACCAAGATAGGATAAACTAAACACCTCCTAGAAATATGCTAGCATTTCATGACTTATTCAAACATGAATTACTAAGCAAATATTAAATGAATAATATAACATTTACGTGTGCATGGCCACATAGACATCCCATGCACTTCATACTACAAGCTTGATCACTTCTCAACAGCAAGCTACACCATCTCGAGTGAGCGTTAACCATTAATGTCCCTAAGCAATCACTTGTGAAAAATTTTGAGCTATGTGGTGGGCTTGGCAGTTTTGTCAAAGCTCTGTTTCAATTCTTTTCTCTTTGGTTTTAATTTAGTTTTAGTTTTCTGGGTCCTATATTTGTGATAATGCTATATATATGAGTGATTCAAATTTGCCCGCTTGTGATCTTAGATTGACCCCTCATTTTGAGGTCTCTCTTATGGTATTTTCATGTGTTTCTCATCATTTTGTGGTAATACTGTGGTCAATTCCATTTTGTACATGCTTTGGATGAATGAACTTGAGACATTGGGAATAAATGAACCTATCATAGGTAGCTACTATTTTGAGATACTCATATGGACCATATAGAAATATGTTTCAAGCTTGATATACATTGATCATGAAATATGACCCTAAAGACCAAAAACGTGAAACGGGAAATGGAGCTTCATTTGAATCATGAATTTTTAGAAATCATAAATCATTCAAAAGATAATCTGAAAAACATGTACAATAAATAAGGCGGTAATCAAGAGGAAGGAGCTCGATTCCTCCCGACCAGTCGGAGAATAAGAAAGAAGTGATGAAAAAATCGTTTGTTCACGATATGAAGGTGTGAAAGCAGTGGCACTATGTAACAACACAATAAATTAATTTCAAGTGTTGAGATTAATTTGAAAACCACAGAAGAATAGTTATACTTCCTCCGTTCTCTTTTAATTGCAACAGTCAACATTTCATGTTTACCAATGCACAAGTTTGACCATTAATATCTTTCATTCCCTGTTAGTAAAAAATTTAAAAAAAATCATATTTTGAAAATTTAAAATGAGAAGAATTTAACAATATTTTTTAAAAATTTAATCTATAATACATTAATTAATAAAATATAGTCAAAGTAGAATGTGTGAATATTGTAAAAAGTCTAATGTTTCAATTAAAAAGAACGGAGGCAATATAAACTAATTAGAAAAGGGAACCTCATATCCCTCAGGGTGCTTGATATTATCTGTCACATACAACAAAACAACAACAAAATCAATTTAAAATCCAACAAGCTGGACCTAGAAGTAGGATTGCCGCAGATAATTGGAGAGACAAACCCATAAAAAGCTAAGCACACGGATAAAATGACAAAATGAGAGATGGAACAAACAAATTTCAAAACAACAGTTAAAACAGAAGGATAAACATCCCTTTGTTGGTGAGATATTGAGCACATATACTGCAGTTGCTACAGCCTCACTCCAAAACTCAGTTGGTAAGCCCTTTGATTTCATTATGCTTCTAGCCATTTCAACTACATTCCTATTCTTCCTTTCTGCAACTCCATTTTGCTCAGGAGTGTATGGTGCCGTAAGTTATCTTCTTATACCTTGTTCTTCGCAGAAGTGAGTGAATTCCTTGGGTAAGAACTCACCTCCCCTTTCAGTTCTTAAAGCCTTGACCTGTAGCCCACTTTGCTTCTCTACAAGTTCTTTGAACTTCTTAAAGTTCATAAAGGATTCTGATTTTTCCTTTTGAAAGAACACCCAAGACATCATGCTAAAGTCATCTGTAATCAGTAGAAAGTACTTACTTCCCCCTAATGATTCAGTCTACATAGGCCCACACAAATTAGCATGCACCAACTCCAAACATTCACTTGCTCTCCATGTATTTCCTTTGGGAAATGAGCCACGAGTCTGCTTACCATATATGCAGCCCTCACAGAGTTGCAATTCACCAATTTTTGGTAAACCATGCACCATTTCTTGTGAGCTAAGCATCTGCAGGCTTTGAACATTCAAATGCCCAAGTCTGAGATGACATAGTTTGGCAGTCTCTTCTCCTTTTACAACAAGTGCCTTGCTATACTGACCTGAGAGATCCAATGGAAAGACTTTATTCTTTCCCATTGTAATTCTCATCAGTACATCACCGTTCCGTTTATCTTTGATTACACACATACTACCTCCGTCCCAATTTACTTAGCCAAACTTGACTTCTCAAGTCAACGGCGTCTAACTTTGACCAATTATTTTAACTAATATATTTATGCAAAATTTAATAATTTTATACTTTTATGATAGTGTTTTTAACAAAGAACATTTTCGTATCATTTTTCATATTATCAATATTTTCTCTATATAAACATATAATCGATCAAAGTTAGACGCCGTAGACTTGAAAAGTCAAGTTTGGCTAAGTAAATTGGGATGGAGGGAGTATCATTTTCAAAGATAATTGAATATCCACCACACACAAGCTGACTAACACTTAGTAAATTATGGGCAAGTTGAGGCACATACTGAACATTGTGTAAGAATTTTACCTTGCCCTAGTCAGTTTGCAATGAGATTGTACCAAGCCCTTCCACATTGAGTTGTTTGCCATCTCGCAACCTCACAATGCTCTTCTTGGATTCATCCATCTCTTTAAACTTCTCCTTAGAACTGGTCATGTGATTGGAACACCCACTATCTACATACCATATAGATATGCCTCCATGGTCAGAATTATGTTGAGCCAAGAATAGATTCTCTTGCTCAACATAGTTTGACTTTGGTTCAGTTTTCCCTTGCTCCTTATCTTCTTCTTTCTTCCACCACTGAGCCTCCTTGTGACCAGGCTTGTTACAGTAGTAACATTTGAATGGACTTTTAGAGGTATGAGATTCCTTCCTACCTCCATTAGTTGGACATCTACCTCTGCCTCTTCCTCTGTAGCCTCCTTTATTACCTCCTTTACCTCTTCCTCTTCCCGTGTTTGGAAATTGAGGTTGATGGTCTCTAGGTGCATCCCCTCTAACATGAAAGGCTTGCTCTTCCAGCTTGTCACAGTCCATGTTGCCCCTCTCCTCATAGGCTTGCAGGGATCCATTCAATTCTTCAAAAGTGTATACTTCCAGATCCTTAGCCTCTTCAATAGCACACACAAGTTGCCCATACTTAGGAGTAAGGATTCTCATCACCTTGCTCACAACTTGTTGTGGCTTGATATCCTCTCCATAGGATTTCATTTGCTGCACAATGCTAGTAATTCTTGAAAGATAATCCTGAACAGTTTTTTTTATCTTTCATGCATGCATTCTTCCTCTCTCTTCTAAGAGATTGTAATCTCACCAATGATTACCTTCTTGTCTCCTAAGTATTTTTGTTTGAGAATACTCCAGACTTCCTTTGAGGTTGAGGTTACAGCTATACGAGGGAAAATTTCATCCTGAAAGGCTTGTTGAGTAAGATATAGGGATTTTGCATCCTTCCTTCTTTTGTCTCTTATATTTTGATCAAGCTCCTCCGGTTATTCATCTTCAAATCCATCTTCTACAATACTCCACAGTTCTTGAGATTTGAAGAGTGTTTTCATCTACAAACTCCAGAAATGATAATTAACTCCATTAGACAAAGACAGTTGATTAATAGAATTTCCATTGCTTGAGCTTTTCGTATTTTCTCTCCTTTTTTTTTGTTTCGTGTGATCTGGCTTTCTCACAGATTGTTTTGAGACTTCCAAATAGGGGTTTGGATCGTCCTTACGCTCTGATACCAAGTGTTGTACTCAAGCAACGAAAATAAACAAAAGAAATAGATGCAACACACACTTTCATTCATGAATAATAGGCTATATATAGCCATGTACAATGCTTCAACAAATATGCATAAAAATAGCAAGAAACTAACTCCTATTAACGTGTCATGCTTCACGTCTAACAACCAAGATAGGATAAACTAAACACCTCCTAGAAATATGCTAGCATTTCAAGAGTTATTCAAACATGAATTACCAAGCAAATATTAAATGAATAATATAACATTTACGTACGTGTGCATGGCCACATAGACATCCCATGCACTTCATACTACAAGCTCGATCACTTCTCAACAGCAACCACAACAGTTATACCTGGAACATCCTAACTGATTTTAATTGTTAGGTTTATGCTATTTTCTTCCATTTTTATTTAATTCTAGGGTTAATGCCTTAATGTGGGATATGAGAATTTATTTCAGGCATACACCATTTAGTCTTGAAAAAGAATTACCATTTTATAATCCCCACCGATGATATCAATTGGTTTCTACTAGATTTTCCCTAACCTAAATTGTTATCTAGGATTAGTTTAGAACTTCATATCTTATGCTTGTTACGAATTTAGGTAGCAAAATGAGCTTTTGCTGACCAAGAATGAGTTCCACCATACTGATTGAGTAAGGTGTTAGAAAATTGGTAAAGTTGGGTTTTAGTGGTTTTCTTATAGGCATATCTCCTTATATATATAAAGAGCCGAGCCAAGTTACGGTGTTAGAAAATCTTAGTGTAGTTTACTTAATACATCAGCCCCTTTTGTTTAATTTCTGTGAGGGTTCAGAATCACTATTTGTGCAGACGTGTACCTTCTGTGACCCTAGGAAGAAGTATGGAGCCATCTGCATATATATTTCATCTAGCTTTTTTCCTCCATTACATTCGCTTGAACAATTTTCTAATGTATGAACGGAAACTCCATTCTTCCTATCCTCTTTGTATAGTATGTGTTTCTAAAGACAATCAAAAGTTAGAGTTCGGCTTGAATGAACTATTGCCAAGGCCCCAACTATCCTCACAGTTGTGCATACCATGTCTGCGAGCTGCACCATCTCGAGTGAGGGTTAACCATTAATGTCCCTAAGCAATCACTTGTGCAAATTTTTGAGCTATGTGGTGGACTTAGCAGTTTTGTCAAAGCTCTTTTTTTTTGCCCGAAAACCATCCAGAGTTGGGTGTGATAAATGTCGAGTAACATTTACCAAGATTTTATTTGAAAATATTAGAGACTTTTACAAAAAGTTGCCACACTAAATGGCTTTCAAGGAAAACAAAGGATGGGAAAAGCTATAAGATGGTCTAGGCCTCTAAATATGACAGGGAGTCCAGAATGCTAGCGTCCAAAAAAATAGGATAAGTGTGGCGGAACATAATACTCCAAATAATCCGCATATCAGAGTTGGGGCCTAGGGTTCGAAGTGATTGTTGTTCGAGAGACTTCTGCGTGTTGAAGGGTGGCGTCTCCCCTGAGTGATGAATCGTCCCCTCAACCAGCGTCTCGAAAGTAAGAAACTCCCTCCCTATCTTCGATGTATGCTCGTTTGGCTGTATATGGTAGTTGGTTCGCCGTGAAAGTTTGTAGGTGGTCAGAGGTGAGTCAAATTTGAGCTAAATGATGGGCTGCCATGTTCGTTGCTCTGGGACGGTAGGATATCGAGAGGCAGTGAGCCGTTCGCAGTCGCTGAAGGGTCCTGATTGCATTACCGAGATAATCAGGTATTGAAGCAAACCCGTTGATTATTTTGACCATTTTCTCCGAATCTGTATAAATTTTGAACGAGCTGTAACCCTGCGTAATTAGAAGCTGAATGGATGATTTTGCAGCCAAGGTTTCTGCGTGGAGAGGATTTGAAGCTGTCGGTGGGAAGGCATATGCTCGCTGCAGCATTCCGGACTCATTTCTCAAGATAGCTCCACCTGCACTTTTATGTTTTCTGAAAGCTGCATCCGTGTTGAGAACCAACTGGGGAGGTGAGCTTGACTTCCATTTTAGAACGTGGGGTTTGGTTTATGTTGTCAAAGCTCTGTTTCAAGTCTTTTCTCTTGGTCGATTCTATTTTGTACATGCTTTGGATGAATGAACTTGAGACATTTGGGAATGAATGAACCTATCACAGGTAGCTAATATTTTGAGATACTCATATGGACCATATAGAAATATGTTTCAAGCTTGATACAGATTGATCATGAAATATGACCCTAAAGACCAAAAACTTGAAATGGGAAATGGAGCTTCATTTGAATCATCAATTTTTAGAAATCATAAATCATTCAAAATATAATTGAAAAACATGTACAATAAATAAGGCGGTAATCAAGAGGAAGGAGCTCAATTCCTCCCGGCCAGTCGGAGAATAAGAAAGTAGTGATGAAAAAATCGTTTGTTCACCATCTGAAGGTGTGAAAGCGGTGACACTATGTAACAACACAATAAATTAATTTCAAGTGTTGAGATTAATTTGAAGACCATAAAAAAATAGATATACTTACTCCGATCTCTTTTAATTGCAACGGTCAACATTTCATGTTTACCAATGCACAAGTTTGACCATTAATATCTTTCATTCCCTGTTAGTAAAAAATTTAAAATACAAGTAGAATGTGTGAATAATGTAAAAAGTCTAATGTTTCAATTGAAAAAGAACGGAGGCAGTATAAACTAATTAGAAAAGGGAACCTCATATCCCTCAGGGTCTTTGTATTATCTGTCACATACAACAAAACAACAACAAAATCACTTTAAGATCCAATAAGCTGGACCTAGAAGTAGGATTGGCGCAGATAATTGGAGAGACAAGCCCATAAAAAGCTAAGCACACAGATAAAATGACAAAATGAGAGATGGAACAAACAAATTTCAAAACAACAGTTAAAACAAAAGGATAAACATCCCTTTTTAGCAATTAAGCTGAATGTCCTTGAAAGTTATGGTGTGCTTGGCATGAATGGCACGGAGGTTAGTGTGACAGTGTCCTCACAGAGACCAACAAGATCTATCATGCTCACCTGAAACATTAATTAATAACAACAATAGTACCTAACATTTATTTGATAATACATAATGAATAAGTTGATGTTATTTCCAAGAGGATGGTAAAATAAAGGGAGAACTATCAAATAAGTCCTCGAACTTTCATAAAAAGTGTAAATAAGCCTTTTTACAGGAGGCTTTATCCGGATGTTGCCATTTGGGGCGGTTTTTGGTGGAATTTTTTTATGAAATTTTTTGAGCATCTTCTTCATTCAGTCGAGTTTACCCATACCAAATTTCAGCTAAAATTTAAATCCAGAAGGCAGTCAAATGATTTTCTGAAATATACTGCAATGTCTAACTGCGCAGTTATCTTCAAAAATTCATTAGACTACTTTCTCGATTGAAATTTTATCTGACATTTGGTATTAGTAAACTACACTTAATGAAGAAGATGCTCAAAAAACTTCTGATGGAGTATATGGCCCAGCAAACTCTGGCCCATAGACTCCCACTACTGTAGCGAAGGCCCAACAGGCCCAGGAAGCATGGCAGGCCCAAATTACGGCGCCCCAAGTGCCAAACAGCCCACGATGAAAACTGGTGTGCCTTTGCCCCCTGGCCGAAGGCTAATAAACTCACAATGCAACTTCTTTAAAAGTACTCAGAGTGTTCGGGAGAAAGCTGTGAAACAGTAGCCCTCGGCACCTAGAGTCCTCGCCACCTAGGCCCCCCGGTATGAAGAGCCTTCGGCCAATCATCTACGGCCGAAGGCATCTCCTCGACAGAATCTCCCACCCACATGCGTCGGATCAACGTACCAAGTACAAACGTCACATCCAACCACCGCATTTAACGCGGCCACATGCGAGTGCCAGTGCCACCCCGTTGAGGTGACCCCTCGACCACTCGGATAGTGACACGTGTCCCTGTCTGGCATTTATTACTACTATAAATAACACCCCTTTTCCCCATTTGTAAGAGAGGCTCAATACACTCAACGCATTCTCAGCAATATATATTCTCTCTCTTACTTTTGCTCTGACTTCTCTCTAGTTATTCCCCGTAGTAACCCTCGGATAGATACCCCCGGGTACACTTATCCATCAACTTCATCAAAAAAATACATCGGAAACCGTCCCAAATGACGAAGGCCGGATAGAACCTCCTATAAAAGGACTTATTTTCATTTTTTATGAAAGTTTGAGAGCTTATTTGGTAGTTGTCCCTAAAATAAAAATCCAGGATGGTAGCTCTTTGGTCGCTCTCGCCTTGCAAAAGTAAAATTAGAACGTCAAGGACTTAATATGCAATTTTAAAAATACTTTTAGCCAATAGGTGAGTTGGAATAGTTAACGAATCAGATTGTGCCACCTATCAAATACACCGAAACAATCCAAAATGTGATGGCACTCTAAAATTTCCGTATAACGTGGGAGCAGCCCACGGTGAGCATGGTGCTCCCACAGCTAATTCACGCGTGAACAGTAACACGCGTGAACAGTAACTTTATTTTTATTCCCGGTAGCATAGTGATGTAACTTGTGTGTAATGAAATGTAACTCACGTTGATATGCAATGTAACTGCAGACAAATTGAGATGTAATTTTTCTAATTCAGAGAAAAAGAAATAAAACATTGATTTCAATGTAAACAATGAAAAAAAGTAGTCTAATTGTTCATTACTTTACATAAGTAGTGAATATGTTTTGTTTTTAATATTAAGACCATAAAACTATTTTTAATATCTTTTTTTTTTTGTTTCAAAAGATGGGGTTTATTTTGGTATGTAGCTAGTTATGAAAAATGCAATTCATGTTGATGGAAAAATCTAACTTAAGGGTATGCAAAATATAACTCATTAGGGCAAGTCTAAATGTAACTCGCGAACAAGAAGATGTAACTCACGCATAAAATTGTGTAACTCGCCTATAAGAAAATGTAACTCTATATATACTATCAAATGTAAACAATGAAAACAAGGAGCCTAATTGCTCAATTACATTACCTTATAGTGAATATGTTTTGTTTTTAATATTTAAGGCCATAAAAAAATGTTTATTGAACAATATTTTTTTTTGCCAAAACTTTTTTTTGGGAAAAAAATGTTTGCCAAAAAAAATCATTTTTATGCAAAGAAATGATTTTTTTTTGTTTCAATAGCATATGTTTATTTTGTGATGTAACTCGTATTATGGAAAATGTAACTCGTGTTGATAGAAAGTCTAACTTAAGTGTATGCAAAATGTAACTTGCCGAGGCAAGACTAAATGTTAATTATTTGCACGTTGGAAGATGTAACTCATTCATAAAAAGTTGTAACTCACGTACAAGAAGATGTAACTTCAGAATATCAAATGTAACTTCAAAAATTGTCAATAAACATCACTCACAAATGTAGAAACATAAATCACACTTATGAAATTGTAATCTCATATAGACAAATATAAGAGAGATAATAAATACCCCCTCCGTCCCCCTTTAAATGTCCCGGAAGAGGGTGACACGAGTTTTAAGAAAAGTGGGTTTGTGTGGTTGATAATAATTGAAAAGGTAAGAATAAAGTAAGAATGATTTTGAGTCACACAAACTTTACCAAATAAGGTATGAGACAATTAAACAGGGACATCCCAATATGGTAAAATGGGACATTTAATAGGGGACGGAGGGAGTATATTATAGGAAAAAGTGTGAATATGAAAAAATATACTCCCCCCGTCCCTTAAAACTTTGCCAATTTTGACCGGCACGGGGATTAATAAAGTAAAAACTGTGTGGTAGAGGTTTGTGCAGAGGAGAGAGAATTCATTGTAGCCACAAATTCTTTACTTCAAATGGAAAGTGGCAAAGTTAGTGGGACATCCAAAAAAGGAAAGTTGGCAAAGTTTTAAGGGACAGAGGGAGTATTACAAATAAGTGTATAAATATAGAAAATAATTATTTTGAATAAAAAATAATTAATTATTGGTTGTAATTTTAGTTGAATAAAAAAGGAAAAATTTAGCAATAAGGAGTAAGAAAAAGTAATTAATTTATTTGAAAAGATGAAAATTTGAACAAATAATTGTAATACTTCCTGGTGTTCTTAAATTAAATAAAAAATTGTTGGAAACGTGATAACTTTTAAAGTTTGGATGATGAAAAAATTTTAAAGTAAAAAAACAAAAAGCTAAGAAACGTGAGTGAGCCGATTATCCGACTAAAAATGTGCAAACAAGTAGAAAATTGTGCTTTGCTATCTTTTTTAATTGTGAAATGACACTGTTTTGGGATCGGCGCACTGTGCGGACGGTGGATCGATTCCACGGTATAATCTGCAAAAATTTTCCTTCAAATAATAGATCTAGCTGTAAAACAAGTACACATGTCATAAAATGAGTGGATAGGCACGGTACTTTAATTTGTGAAGGTACTCGAATTAGTTCGTATACCGTGGGATCGTCCCACGGTGAGCACCGTGCTCCACTCCCAAAACGACGTAGTTTTGAACAATTTTTTAAAAAAATCGCGTGAACAGTACACGCGTGAACAGTACACGCGTGTACATTGACTATTTTTTCTTTCTTTTTGTTCCAGTAGAGTGAATGGTGTAACTCGCGTTTAAAAATATGCAACTTACGTTATTGATCGATGTAACTCAAATTCATTCGAAATGTAACTTGTCAAATACATAGTATATGAAATTAAATATTGATTTCAATGTAAACAATGAAAAAAGAGAGTCTAATTGCACAGTTGTTTTAGGTAAACCATGAGTATGTTTTATTTTTAATATCATGACCATAAAAAATATTTTTTTTTTAAAATCATTTTTTGTTTCAATAGCAGGGGTTCATTTTTTAATGTAACTCATGTTATTACAAATGTAATTAACGTTAATAGCAAATATAACTTAGGTGTGTACAGAATGTAACTTGTTGGAAAATTGAACAATGATTTTTTTGTGTTTGAGAATTATATATATATTATAAACATTGATTTCAATGTAAACAATGAAAAATTGATCCTAATAGCTTAATTACTTTTTTTTAAATAGTGAATATATTTTATTTTTAATATTAGGGATATAAAAATGATATTGCAGTGGTTTATTCCGTGGTGTAACTCCCATACATTAAGATGTAACTCGCGTCTATTAATTAAGATGTAACTCGCATTCATTAAGATGTAACTCGCGTACATTAAGATCTAAGTCGCGCAGGAAAAGATATAACTTCATGATATATTATCAAATATAACTTGAAGAATCAAAATAAACAAACTCAATGTATTAAAAACCTCTAAAAAGATATAAAAGTGCCAAAAAAATTATATTATAGAAAAAGTGTGTGCATACAAAAACATATTACAAAAAATGTATGAATATAAAAAGCATATTATAAAAAAAGTATATGGATATAAAAAATATTACATAAACAAAAATAGTGTATGAACATGAGATGCAATATACTTATTTTATTTGGATTAATAAACTTTTTGTTAAAAAATAAAAATGATAGATTCAATTATAATTTAAGATGAAGATAAAGAAAAGTAGGATTACAATTAAATTTTTGGTATTTTAATTTGATGCAAAAAGAAAAGAATTGAATAAAAGAAAAAAAATAAAGACAAGCAAAGAAAAAAGAAATAACAAAGCTGCAGATAAAGGATGAGGGAAAAGGAAAGTCATGTAACTTCCTTAAAAAATGGGATCGACACACCATACTGTGGCTCTACCGTATAATTTGTGTACCCAAATAGTCACCTTACTTACACGCATGCATGGTCTTTAAGTGTTGCTCGCTATTAACACGGGATGACTGTACTACATATTTTAATTGGGAATTTCTATTATTAATAGCGTAAAATCTTTAAATAGGTGCAATATCTATTTTTTCCCTAAAATAAGAATTAATTACTACTAGTATTACGTATTACGTTTTAAAATCACAATTGTCATATAAGTAATTACGGAGTATATTACTCTATCAGTCTATCTTATTGAGTAATTATTACTACTCCGTTTTAAAATCGCTTTTTTCATATACCAGTAAGTAATTCGGAGTATATTACACTTATCTTATTGAGTAATTACTTTAATGTAATTACACTATAAAAGGGACTGCCCCATTATTTGGTTTGTTCAGAATCGATCATATATCATTCATCACCACAATAAAAAATTACCCGAGCGTAGTACCAATCGACCGATGGAGACGATGAGCCGGAAGGCGGCGGCGGCTAAGGGCAGCAGCGGCAGTTTAGGCAACATAAAACTTCTTCTCTTTATCGTTTGGTTTGCCGTAGTCAGCAGCAGTCTTGCTTTTGTTGGCGTGGATGCGAGCGGCGGAAGGAGGCTGAAGACGGTCGTCGTGGTCAAAGGGTTCCCATCAGCGGTCAATGATCATGTCCCGCCGCCGGGTTACTATTCCGTGATGTTACGAAAGGGCGATAGGGAACCGCCGTCCGCACCGTCACCCTATATTAATCACAAAGACTCTCCGCCTCCGGAGTCGTCTTGAGGATTTCGGAGACCCCACACAAAAAAAATTATCATATTCAAATCATAAAAAATCATATGAAAAAAGCATATTCAAATTGAAGATAAAACGTGAACGTCCAAAGGAAAAAATCATGAAAAAGAATTTGACTAGTTATCTCAACTTATTCTTTCTCTTGGTACTAATATATACTACTTAATACAAAAATCATAAACAATAAATTAACAAAAACCAAGAATCTATAAATGAAAATGACAAATCAAAGAACATAAATAATTTAGTAATACCAATACCATCACATTAATTTCATGTTTATATCATACGACATATAATCTAATCCATACAATACCAATTTGTTTTACCAGTATAATAATATTAACCCAATAATTTTTAGATTACACCTATTTGTCATACATTCAACATATTAAATATTTAACTTTACACCTTTACTCCTTAAGTAGACATTATTTCACTGTATTCACACTAAAACACTTGTAGTACTAAAAAGTTAAAATCCTTATTACCTTATTTAGACATCTACACGTGACACGTCGCTGCCTGCTGGATGCGTAGAAAATAATTTTCCTATTCTAGTTTTCAATTATTAAGTAATTATACATAATACTAATAGTAATATCTTTGATTTTGGAGACCCTTGGCATGTGAGGCCCAAGACAGTTGTCTGGGCTAACCCCCCAAAGCCTCTCGCCTCCTAGAACCAAGCACTAGAACTGAGATCACCGTGTTCATTAAGCCATTCATTATATCTATCATATTATCATTAAGCAAGTCATGCAGTAGTATGTACCATGCACTGTTTAAAAAACGTATATTACCGTTTATCTTAATTCGTATTAATTAAGTACGAGTAGTTAATTTGAAGGAATCTTTAATTTATGCATATTTATTATTCATAAATGATAAATGACGCCCTTTTAATTTGTCACTTAATTACATTATACTACTATTATGCGTATGTAGTATTTTTTTGACTGGTACTGTGCGTAGTTTGTTTTTTAGTATGCGTAGTATTATACACTTATACTACTACTACGTATTAGTTACTCATTTATATATTACTCTCTCTGTTGAGAAAATTTGGTCTTATTGATTTGTTTTTTGTCAATGATGATCAAGTTTCACTAATGATATCATTTAGAAAACTAGACAGTTCCCTAACTAGGACTAAAAGATGATGAAAGTGCTCAAATAGGACATTAATCTTCCTTGATCTTCCACAGGACCAGGGCCGTCTAATAAATTTGGAGGCTCCAGTTCTAAATGTAAATTAAGGCCCACATTAATATGAAAAGTTAAAAAAAATCTCAATCTAAATACGTAGACTGAAATCAATTGAATACACGTTAAAAGAGAACCAAAAGAGTGAAAGGACCAACGAAAAAAATGATGGATCTATATTTTTCTTCCTTACTAAATGTATTTTATTGATTAGTATTAATATATAATATTACTATATAATACTAATAAATTTTAAAAAATTTGGGGCCCCGTAATTCTGGAGCCCTGTTCTGGATAACCTATTGAACCCCCTAAAAACGGCCCTTCACAGGACTAAAAGTAACTAAGTAGACAAAAGTACACTTAATGAAAGCCTAATTTAAGACAAAAAACAATCAACCAGATGCACTGCATCTAGATATGCACTGCAGCTAGGACATATATACTATCACACTAAAATTCATGCCGGTCTGCCACCATGTCATGTGCCGCTGCCGCCGACTACCATGCCGACCACCGTCGCCGGTGGCGGCTGGGGTCGCCGGTAGCGGCTGCGGGTGGCAGCGTTGCTTAATCCATCGCCGCTCTGAAACAAGTCTCAATCTGCCCACGCCATGTTCTTTAGTGCCGCCGCCAGCCTCCGGGCAAGTCCTCGTATGCATCTACATGGATTGCCGACATATCCTCCACCACCACTGTTAATTCCTCTAGTGCGTCTGTTTCCGACGAGTTGGTTGCCGATCTCATGCTTGATAGATTACCAAAATCATTAAAATAATGAAATATTTTTTAATGCCATGTTAAAATTATAATGTCATTTTATAACAAAATACATGGCAATAACGGTTGCAAGACATGGAATTATTTGCCATCTTTATGAAGTTAGTGTCAACTTCACAAATGTAAAATGACATTATTTACCAAACATATTGAAAAACATGGTATTTATAAAATAATTTTGTTATCTTAATACATTTAGTATCGTAAAAATGAAATTGCTTTCAAATAGATTTTCGAAAAATAAACAGTGGTTATAGAATCTTCAGATCCAAATTCATGAAATTGAAAATTTTAAGATTAAAAATCAAAATAAATAAATTAAAATCAGATTCAACTTTTTTCAATCCCTGGAGTATGTATTTTAATAATAAAAGGTTAAATCTAAATTTTTTGGATAACCAACTTTTGGAGCCTCAGATTTTTCATAGCTGAAATTTCAAATCTAAATCTAAAAATTTCCATTTTGAATGTGAAAATTAAAAAAATCACAAAACTCAAGTGAAGAAGAAGAAGAAGAAGAAAAGGAGGAGGATGAGAAGGAAAAGGAGGAGTATGAAGAGAAGGGAGATACTTACCGGAAAAGACTGTCACGTAGCCAGATTTGAACCACGCTAGAGTCGTAGCAACCGTCGTCGAAGTCACTGCCGCTGCCACCGGAGTAGAAGGATGAAGAATGGAGATCAGAACCATGCGAGACCAAAAATTCAGAAAGTGAAGAGAGAATGGAGGAGAGAGGAAAGAAGAGATAAAAAATAGGAAGACGTTCCTGGAATGTAAAGGCCTTGGGTGCGTGACAGATGCAAAGGGAAAGAGAAAAATAAGAGGGGTAATTCAGTTAGTTAAAAATTAATGGTACTATTTTGGAAATAAAAATACATGAGATCCTATTTAGGCATTACTCTTATGTTTTAGTCCTATTTAGGTTAATTAATTTTTTTAAAAATATTAAAATATAAATACGTAGTATTATATATATGGAAATGTATTTTATTAGAGATATTTTCATAAAATTATAATGATTATAAACTTCTCACAAATGTATCACATAAATTATTGTTCAAAGTTTATTATCATTGATTACAAAAAGTCAATTTGGCCAATTTTTATGGGAAGGGGGAGTACTATGATGTATGTAGGTTCGAATCTTAGTTTCGGCTCTTCCATAGTTCCATCACATTTATTCTCTTATTGTGTTTAAATGACAACAGATTTTATTTGAATTCTTTGAAATTATATGGAACACATTAGATGTGGTTAGTTATAACGAGTTATGTGTTGGCAAACGTTGAAAGTGAACACAAGTACACCTTTGATTACAACACACTCTCCCCGTCAGAATGATATTTCGATTTTGGAAAGAAATATGTGATCCATGACATTTCATTTTATTACTCAAATTTTAACCATAACTTTTACCCTTTTCAACCAAGGTTTTAACAATGAACTAATATAGTATTATCTATATTATCCAGTATTATCTTTATTCGAAATCCACACATATATAATATACTAAAAAAACACGTGTTAGGATCACCATGCATAGATGCAACTAAAATTAACAAAGAATGACATAAGTGTTTCTTAAATTTTAATGACAAATGCGTATGTGAATAGTGCATGTAACACCCCAAAAATTTGAGAAATATTCTATACTGTGATTTAAATCATTTATTATGTACGGAGTATGATTCAGTGTTTGGGAGCAAATTAGAGAGGTCCAAAAAAATGGAGCAAGCATGATTAAAGAGTAATTGGGTGCCTTAGAGCCACGCCTCACGTGCACTACTAAAAAAAGAGCTTTTAACAATGAAAAATATCATCGTTATAGACTGAAAAGTTGGTCGTTAAAGCTTTCAACGGCCCCTTTTTTTTTCGTCGTCAAGTGGTTATTATTAATAATGTCTAGAATTAACTAGGACTATGTTGATTGATTCTTCTATTCCTGGTCACTTCTGGTTAGATGCCCTTTATACTGTGGGCTTACTCCGTATGAAAAACTTTTTAATAAAATTCCGGATTATAATTTTTTGCGTGTGTTTGGTTGTTCATGCTTTCCTAGTTTTGTTGCCGCCTCTCACAACAAGTTATCACCCCACTCTATACACTGCTTTTATTGGCTATGCACCGGGCTACAAAGACTACCGTTGTCTTTCCCCTTCCACTGGTCATGTTTATGTTAGGGAACTCACCTTTCATGAAAATGTTTTTCCATATCCTACCTTGGTCGATCTCAACCACTACATTCCGGACCCCTAGCCTCTCAACCTCCTGGCTATCCACTTCGTTCCACAACATCACCTGTCCAACGCCGGTCCAAATAAGTAGCTCGTCTCTACTTCCTTCTCCTAATCTACCACCATCCCCCGAGACCACTACACTGTAGACAACTCCACCAGACTCCCCACTCGTGACACCATCTCCTAGACTACCCTCACCACCCATATCCCCTCCAGTCGAACCCGGCCTTCCCAGTCGCGATACCCACTACCGACGGTCTGCACTAGTGCGCACTTATTGTGCACGGCGTGGGTATCAAAGAAGTTCGTAACAAAGCTATTGGCAGGTGGGCACGGTGGTCCGCACGGCGTGCGGGCACCCGCGCTTCGGAAACGTGCCCCGTGCATGGCGTGTGCAACTTTTTTTGGCCCACTTTGGCCCAAATTCGATCAGTAATCATAAATAAACATCTTTCTCGATTTCCTTCTAACTTTAAACCCTAATGCCGACCTCCTAGACTACTTTTCCTCAAGATCTTCATTCGTAAAATGAAATTTGAGGCCATGAAGAAGCTAATTCAACCAAATCTTCCGATAAGTGCGTTTTTACATATTTCTTTCCGTTTGGAATTGCCTCCATCTTTTTCCATTGCGAGAGGTCCGGGAAAAAGAAAAAAAGTCATGAAAATCTTGTCAATGTACGAGATGAAGTGAGACATGCATATCTAAATGTTGGACCTTAGCAACCGAAAATGGATGTTTATCTAATTACAAAGTTTGGGCCTCAAAATCGAAGTTTTCAGGAACAATGATTTGATAAGTTTAATTGGTTAGAGTACTCACCTTTGTTTGATAAGCTTACTGCATATTTCTATTGCTTCCCTTTCTTGAGTGACATTCATATGCATACTACTTCTACATGAGTTAATGAAGAATTTGGAAATTGGAAGAGGATATATAAATCAAGGAAATATATGTGCATTTTTTCAGCACATTGGTTCTACAACATTATCACCTCATATTAGTTGTGTTAGAAGAGTTGAAATTTGAGGCAACCATTTGGCCATATTAACAATGTTTGGCACACACAATCGCAATAAGAAGAGGAGAAAAATCATTTGTGATTGAAAACTTCTATTATAATTGTCCGATGGTTAGCACTTTATGGTTGCGCCTTTAGAGGTCATGATGAATCTCTAATGTCATCAAATCGGGGAAACTTTATTGAACTAGTGAAAGCTTTCACGAGTATGAATACCACAGTTCATGAAATTGGGCTTGAAAATGCTCCGAAAAATTCTGAGTACATTGCTCCCAAGATTCAAAAGGAGACATTGCAAATGGTTGTGAAGAATTGCAAATAGTTGTCTCTGCATTCTTGTTGATGAAGCACAAGATATATCTAAACAGGAGCTAATGACGATTTTTTATAAGGTTTATGAACACCATACCACTTTTAGTGTCACGATATGATTGTTATATATGTAAGGAAAAAGTACGGAAAAGGTACTTGTGGTTGAGCCCATTTTCAGATAGGGTCATGTGTTTCATTCTTTATCAAAGTGGTTCATGTGTTTGAATTCCGTTATCACAAAAGGGTCACGCTGTTAAAAACGTCTGAAAAAGACCGTTAAAAGTAACTCCGATTTTCAAAAGTGCCCGAAAAATTAAAAGAAAAATACCGGAAGGTGCACCCCAATAAGACGACCATTATGCCATCTTTCTTTTTTGTTTTCAGCCACCATTGTCACCGGAAAAGTCCATCGGAAAGTGATATTAGCGAAATCATTTTCAAAAAATAATTCAAACAGATCTGAAAAATCCAGAGGCGAAGGTGGTTTGGATGTCAGCTTGATGAGGCGCACCTTTCGGTATTTTTCTTTTAATTTTTTGGGCACTTTTGAAAATCGAAGTTACTTTTAACGGTCTTTTCAGGAGTTTTTAACGGCGTGACTCTCTTGTGATAACACAATTCAAACACATGAACTACTTTGATAAAGAATGAAACACATGGCCCTGTCTGAAAACGGGCCCATCCACAAATACTTTTTCCGTACTTATCCCTATATGTAATTAATAAAACTTTCCGAGAGCTGAAATTCTCGGCAAAAATATATCAAGATTATATAAATATATACACTACAGTAAAAATAACTTTATCTTCTGGAGATAAAAAATTTGATTCCAATTGAAAATATCCTTAATTAGAAAAGTGAAAATTTTACGCGTGCCATTGCGTGTTTTGGTTTTTATTCTACCGAGATTTATTTGCGTCGTGTAAAAGTGAAAGTTAATTTTTAGTTCGATGTATCATGAACATTGTGATGATTTTTCATTTTCAAAATGAGGGGCAAATTTGTTTGTGTTTTAATTTTTGTTGCATAAATTTGAGATAGTTTTAAGGCAATTTTGTATTTGTCAAATTTTAACACATGCAGTATTGCTATTAAACACATCTTACCTTTATTTTGAAACATTGACTTATAAAGTTAAATGAACTCATTTCATAAATTAGTACATGAATAAAAAATGTATTCATGATTTCGAAATGTTTTTAAGATTTGTTTTTCTCAATTAGATCGTTATCAAGGATTTAGTTAGAAAGGTTTCCTGTATAATTTTTGAAATTCCTTTTTGCATTTTAGTACCAAATCATGTGTCACCGTCTCAATTTTTGGCGACAAATAATTTTTTTCTCATGAATACTTTTAAAATATGAATGATCAACTCCGTAATAAGCTAGTTAATTCCAAAATTTATTCATGAATACTTTAAGTAGACTTATTGAATTCTAATCTAACATATATGGAGTTCTAAATTTTATGAACAACTCCATTAAAAACGTTTTTAATTACACTGGTTTTTTGTTTGATTTATCTATTCTGATCGAGTCTGGTCTGATCTGATCGGGTCAAGCAATATTATCCTAGCATTTTTAGCTCTTTTTGTCAAATGGATTTAGCTCATGATACCAACAGTTCAAATGTAACATTTCAAAATTCAGCTTTAGACAATAGCCTTTAGTTCAAACAATAGCTTTTTAATTCAGACATTAGAATTCACCTACATTTTGAAGTGCCAATCATAACCCTAATCTATGAGCCCGTTTGAATATTGAGAAAATCTTATATAAATAATGTATAGAACTTTGTTGAATTCTAAATCGAACACGACAAAATTTCCATAACTCTTAATTGTATTTTTAATTTATTGGAAAAAAGTATTAACAATAAGATTTTTAAAAAATTCTATACTTGTTTTACATTTGGAAAACATGCACCTAAAGTTAGTTTATAATACGTAGTAACTTTTTATTAGTCATTATATATTACACCGTATGTGTACTACAAAGAATTACTCAAAATATTAATTTCAAAATTTTAAAATATAATTATAAATCATGAAAATTTTGTTGTGTTTAATTAGAATCCATAAGGTTCCCAACAAAATAAACTCCCATGTTTAATTTAATATGATACTACATCCGTTCCACTAACATTGGAACATGAGGGGGGAAACAAATTATTAAGAAAAAAATGAATTTATGTGGTTAATATTTAATTGTTAAAGTAAGAATAAAGTAAAAAAGAATTAGAACAACACAAATTTTATCAAATTTGGTATGAGACAATCATAGCGGAATTTACCAAAAAATGAAAAATGAGACAACCTTAGCGAAATGAATGGAGTATAACTTTTTTATCTGTACTCCAATTGTTACAAAAATGTATCAAAATTTATAACTTTTTATTATCTTTCATATGACACAAATATCGAGTATATAAAAATTAAAAAACAATTTAACACTTTAAAATATATGTATTTTTAAGTGCTAACTATAGCATTTTTATTTGTACTCCGATTGTCACAAAAATTATATCAAATTCATTAATTTTTATGATCTTTTAATGAAACCAATATTGAATATCTGAAAATAAAAAAATAATGTAACACTTTAAAATAACATCCTTTTCTTAAAGCTACAATAACTTTTTTTATTTATACTCCAATTATTACAAAAAATATATTCAAATTACTATCTTTTTATTATTTAACATTGATATTAATTGCATATATGAATTACACAGTGACATTTTGGTAAATATTGTGAAAATGTGAAAATGTGCAATATACAAGCTTCGTTGTGCAACACGTTGGGGTAAATGTGGTGTTCTCACGTTCTCACATTAAGCTTTGTTCTGATATGATCTTTATTATATATATATATATATGTGTGTGTGTGTGTGTGTGTGTGTGTGTGTGTATGTATGTATATATATATATATATATATCCGGTACTAATTTATATACACATTGCAACTTAATTATTTTGAGGAAAAGGTACTCTGCTATGTTTTTCAATCCAAAGCTAAGGCGACCTAATATAATAGTCCAATTGAATATTTGATGTGCCTTAGCTTACTTGCTAGTTGCTAGTACTTGCTACCACTCGCATACACGTGACCCGTTGGTAGTTGGTATACCGTGAGATCAAGCCATGGTGAGCATAATGCTTCCACATCTAATTCACACGTGAACAGTAACACGCGTGAATAGTAACATTTTTTTGTTTCCAGTAGCAGAGTGATGTAACTTGTCTGTAATGAGATGTAACTCACGTTAATATGCAATGTAACTGTAGGCAAGTTGCGATGTAACTTTTCTAATAAGAAGAAGAAAAAATAAAATATTGATTTCAATGTAAACAATGAAAAAAGTAGTCTAATTTCACAATTACTTTACATAAGTAGTGGATATGTTTTTTTTAATATTTTAAGGCCATACATTTTTTTTAAATACCTTTTTTTTTTCAAAAAATCATTTTTTTTTGCAAAAAAAAATGATTTTTTTTTGTTTTAATAGCAAAAAAAAATGATTTTGGTATGTAAATAATGTTATGGAAAATGTAACTCACGTTGATGAGAAATCTAACTTAAGTGTATGCAAAATGTAACTTGTTGAGACAAGTCTAAGTGTAACTCGCGCACAATTAAGAAGATATAACTCACACACAAAAAGATGTAACTCGTTCATAAAAATATGTAAATCCATATGATACCAAATGTAACTATAGAATTTGTCTATAAACATAACTCACACGTATGAAAAATGTAATCTCACGATTTTTCTATCTTAATGTCTTTACAAGGCAAAATAACATATAAAAAGATAAGAAATATATTATACAAAAAAGTGTATGAATATAAAAATATTTTTTTAAAAATGTATATATATATATATGTAAAAACATTACAAAAAAAATAAATTCGTGAGTAATTTTAGTTGAAGGAAAAAAGTAAAAAGTAGTGTATGATTATGAAATATGATATACTTATTTTATGTGGATTAATAAAATTTTGTAATAAATTGGTAAGGAAAAAAATTAATTCAGTTGTAAATTAATTAGTTAAAGATAAAGATAAGTAAAAAATCACAAATAATTAGATGTAACTCGCGCATAAGGAGATGTAACTCACGCATAACAAAATGTTACTTACGCATAATAAGATGTAACTTGATCATAAAAGATGTAATCTCATGATATATTATCAAATGTAACTTCATGAATCAAAATAAACAAACTCAATGTTTTAAAAACCTCTCAAACATATAAAAGAGAGAATATATATATATATATATATATATATATATATATATATATATATATATATATATATATATATATATATATATATATATATATATTATAGAAAAAGTGTATACATATAAAAATATATTACAAAAAAGTGTATGAATATAAAAATATATTGCAAAAAAAGTGTGTGAATATAAAAAATATTACAGAAATAAAAAAGTGTATGAATATGAAATGCAATATACTTATTTTATTTATATTAATAAACTCTTTGTTATGTATTGATAAAGAATAAGAAAAAAAGATTCAATTATAATTTAAGATGAAGATAAAGAAAAAGTAAAAATGAAATTAAATTATTAGTAATTTAATTTGATGGAAAAGGAGAAGAATTGAACAAAAGAAAAATAGATAAAAAAGAAAGGAAGAAGGGAATCAAAGCTCCAGACAAATGAAGTGCAAAAAAGAAAGTAACGTAAGTTCCCATTTTATATGAAGATCAAATGATATACGAATAACCAATAGAGTAAATGAATTGTTTAAAGAGTAAAAACTCACTTTCGAATTGTAAATGAATTTCGAGAAAAGTGAACAAGAAAAAATTATATACGATCAAATTAAATAAAAACTCACTTTATGTACTTAATCCTGTTATAGAACGGTTGCAAAATAACGTATTTTTAACGCGTACTAGTATAATACTCGTGCATTGCACATGATAATATTTGCAAAATATATCAAATCGATATTAGAATAGAGTTTAATTTTGTAATGAGACAGAAAAAATGTAATCAAATACGGAATAAAAAATAATACAAACATCGTTGTCTACATCCTCATATATGTACAACACTTCTTTTCAGTGGCGGAACCAACTTCGTGATCTTGAAGGGACACATTACCTCAGAAGGCTCGGATCTTTACTACCTTTAGAAATCTGTGTACAAAATTGATTCATATGAATTCTTTGTCAAACTTGAGCCTGACTATCCACAACAACAAAAAATAACAAGCTCAGTACATGGCTATAGCCCAAAATACACAATAGCAAAGCCGCTACGCCAGTCACCTCAAAACAATAATGCTCTCGATCAATCGCTAGACCTAGTGCTCGCCAGCGTTATTCATTTATTCTTGCCTAATTCCGGCGAATTCCAAAGAAACTCGCTCAATGTAATCAACCCTCCAAGCTTCAAAGTTAGTAGTCAAGCTCATAAATATATTACTCCCTTTGTTTTGTTAAGATTTTCTTACATTTTCTTTTCAGTCTGCCTCATTAACATTGATCAATATCAAATTTGATTGTGGTTCTAAATTATTCTTACATTCAAAAGTTGATTGTCGACCACCATGTATAATATATATATATAGAGAGAGAGTCATTCTCCTATCCAGCAGCCCCGGTCCGAAGTCCGAACGTCGTCCGAACACCGCCGTTTGGGGAGGTTCCAGGTGTAATTTTTTCATGAAATATTTTGAGCAAGTTCCTCATCAAGTCTAGTTTATTCATACCAAATTTAAGCTTAAAATTAGATCGGGAAGGCAGTCAAACAATTTGTTGAAGTTAACTGCGCCAAATTATACATAGAAAAATGCAGTTAACTTCAAAAAATTATTTTACTGCCTTCCCGATCGAATTTTAAGCTGAAATATAATATGGATAAACTAAACTTGATGAGGAACATGCTCAAAAAATTTTATCAAAATATTCCACCGGAAGCCGCCCCAAACAGCAGTGTTCCGACAGTGTTCGGACAGAAACGTGCTGAACCTGAAAATTTTTCTCTATATATATAATAAAAAGAAATCTGCAGAGCCGCAGGGGCACAAGCACCCCCAAGCTCTAGTGTAGTTCCGCCCCTGCTTCTTTTATATTGACATGCAAACCATTGAGTTAACTGGTTCATCATTATTTACAACTTTTCATATGTCTTGTCTAATCGGGGCGTGAAAGTCTTTAGGGTTGGAGATTTTACCTTTTGGAGGAAAGAATGTCATTTACCTGATTTTGAGATTTCTGGTTAGAATTCAAATTATAGAACGACACATCCGTTAATCACGTACAAATATAGTAGGATTCGAACTAAAGTGACTGGGTGGGGAGTAATTACTTACACACATGCAATGCATGGCTTTTAAAGTTCCCAATGTGTATTAAAAAAGATTCTATTGTGAGAGAGATATTTCAAGTACACTATAAAAGGGTTATTCACAAGGTATATCATCACCAAATAATTTCAGGCAAGACGTAATATCAAATATTTGTTTTGCTTGAACATCGACTGAGAAGATGTGTAGAACTGCGGCGCCGGCGGCGCCAGTGGCTGAGGGCAGAACTGGCGGCGTGGCCGGTTTGGGTTCCATTAAACTTCTTCTTGTCATCTGGTTTGTTGTCAGCATCAGCATTGTTCTTGGCGTGGATGCAAGTGGCGGAGGGAGGTTGAAGACGGTTGTTGTCGTCAGCAATAACACTCCGCCGTCGCCATATAATTACTCGGCGATGCTACCAAAGGGTGGAGCGATTCCGCCGTCGGGGCCGTCACCCGGTAATAATCGCAACGCCGCCCCTCGGCTTGCGTCTCCAGACCCTCCGCCCAGTATGAAGCAGCACTGAGTTCGGTCATCTTATTCATCAAGCAATGGATTATCTTTATTTGCTCTTTTTGAATGAATGCCCAACGCGCCCCATGCCAGTCGTATTTTTGTTAATTACCATCGTATTCACAAATGATTGTCTTTTAAATCTTCACTTAATTACTTTAGCTACACATTTACATATGATGATTTGATCAAATCTAAGTTAAAGTTCTTTGATACGTAGTATTAGACTACAAACTTCACTAATTATTAAGTTATATGGAGTAATTATCCTTCGCGCATCCAACTACTAAAAAACATTGGTTTTTGCACATATTTGGTGCGGATTCATCAAAATTATTACCGTATTCGGTACACATTGTCTCAAAAATATGTTATGATTCATATCAAACTCGGTCAATTTGTATCAATAACTTCCGGTTGAAGTTAGATTACTTTGTATTTTGATGTTTTTGCTTGACGATCATTTTGTTTTTTGTTTAGATATGTTTAACTTGGGTGTTTTCTTTTGGATTGTTTTTAGTCTCAGACCAAACCAGACCAGATCAGACCAGACTTCTATAGTTATAAAATACACACAGACTAGATGTTTATCAGGCCAAACCAGACCAGATCAGATAAGACCAGACAAGCAAATTTCATTTTCAAAGAAAACATCCTTGATCCACACATGCATAGATGCCTGAGCACTTCGGAAGTTTTTAAAGTTGTGCTTTTTGAACCCTTATGGACTAGCCCAATAGGTCGGCCCAATCGTCTGGGCTGATTTTTGGGAGCCCAATAGGATTGTTTGGCTGATTTTAAATTGGAAGTCTAAGAATAACATATGAGTAACGTAATTATTTCATATTTTATTCAATCCTTTAAAACGGATAAAATATGGACAATGAGTGTGCTCTACAATTTCATCCAAGCAGTATAATGTCTTTTTCTACGGAGCAGAAAACGATTTTAAAATGTAAATTCAAATTAAAAAATACGATAGTATATACTCCCTCTGTCCCATAATTAACTTCGGTTTTGACTGGACACGAGGATTAAGATAGTGGGATTTGTGTGGTGGAGAGTTGTGCAGAGGAGAGAGAAATGTGTAAAAATGATTGTGAACCACATATTCTTTATCAAAAAAGGAAAGAGGAGATAAATTTGGGACGGACCGAAAAGGAAAGAATAAAGATAATTTCGGGACGGAGGGAGTATATTTTATTTGAATCCCAAATTTAAAAATATGTTTTAAATATTAGTACTGTATGAAATTATACTCCGTGTATTGGAACACTTTCAAAAAACATTTTCAAAAAAATCTTTATATCAGCCAGTTTAATTTGAACCCTTGCCTACCCCGTTGCGGAGTGCTGACATACCGCTTATCTATGCATCGTTACATTTTTTCACACATAAACATTAAGTACTAGGTATGGTACGGAACCAATAAACGGGTTTAGAAATTAGTTCAAATAGGATTAAAACTATGACAAAAACCTAAAATAGGACTTGTTATGTTTTTATTCCAAAATAGGACCATATGAGTTCTATCGGAAACATACCTATTTTTGCATTCCATTCTTACCCTTCCATTAAATATGAATTAAAAATAGTCAAAAGCCATAATTAAATGTTTAATTCATAATAAATTCGAAAAAAAATAAAAAATTCGTAGAAATATAATTAAAAAATTTATAAATTTTTTATAAAATAAAAAATTCAAAAAAAAATTTCTAAAATAATTTTATTTTTAAAAAAAATAATAAAAAATAGTAAAACTCCGTAAAAAAATTTTAAAAAATATGGATGCCTTTCCCACCGCCTGTACTACCTCCCAGCACCACCACCTCCGGCCGATGAAAAAAATGCCATTTTTTTCTGAAAATGCCAAAAAAGTGGCAAATTTCTCTTTTCGAATGCCAACATTTTCATTTTTTTCTTCCATAAATATGGCATTCGTAATGAACTTGGCATTTTTTTCCCCTGATGACTGGAGGTGGTGGTGCTGAGGTGGCAGAGGCGGCGGTGATTTTTTTTTTTGAGTTTTTTTTTTATTTTTATTTTTTTTTTAATTTTTTTAATTTTTTGAAAAAAATATATAATTAAATTTTTAATATCGAAATGTTTTCCTTAATTTTTTAGTATTTTTTACGAATTTTTATTATTTTTTATTATTTTATTAGGAATTAAAACATTTTAATAGCTATAAAGGTATAATTGTCCAAGGTACGCATAATTAGTCCTATGCAAACATAGTTCATTTTTTGGTCCTATTTGTGAAAAGTGAATGACTTTTAGTCCTATTTTGATAATTAACTCTAAACGGGTTTTGAAAGGAATCTCAAACTTTTTTATCCTGAATCGAACCGTACTGATTTCAAAAAATGTCATGACGGGATCTCATAAAATGAAAACTAGTATCAAACCGAGTCAGACCAAAGTATGGTTAAATTATTTAAATTTGTACTATTATAGTTTATTTATCTGAAATTTATTAATTACTCCATCCGTCCCAAAGTGATTTGCAAAGTCAACATTTGTTGGTCAACCAATGTTAATGTTAAATCCTCCCTATATATTGATAATTTATACCATAGTACAATTTTTAAGATTTAAAATTTACGTATTTAGAAATCACATTAAAATATCTTTAAAGTTTCAAAATCCAAATTAGAATATACTATTTTTGAAAGGCCAAATTAGAATATAATTAAAAGCTGATATCCTAAATAAGTGAATGAAAATAAATTGTTTACCAAAAAAAGATCGACTTTATAAATCAGTTTGGGACGGATGTAGTGTGAAATATTAATATCCCAAACGCATAGACCTGCCTTTGGGATGATCTGAATAAAGTACTATATCTATCCCTTAAAACTTTGCCAACTTTTCCTTTTTGGATGTCTCACTAACTTTGACGCTTTTTCTTCTAAGTAAAAAATTTATGGTTCCAGACTTCCAGTTAATTCTCTCTCCTCTACACAAATGTCAACCACATGAGTTTATTTTATTAATCCTCTTACCGATCAAACGATTGAATGATTGATAATGATGAATAGATGATCCATGTCCACATGTTGTCAAACACTAGACGTTAATCACATACGTAGGTATTAGTTTAGTGTAATATCATCAAAACGACATGATTTAATTATGTCCATCATATTCCCCGACCAGCATTAAGTCTTAGGCCCGTTAGTTCCATTAATACACCCAAAAAATGGGTCACAGCCCATGCACACACCAATCAACCCCCAACTCTGCCATACATGTCTGAATGTTTTGAACACCATAAAAAAGACAAAACTACTTGATGTACACATCCTTGTACGCACCTTATACACACCATGTTTGTAAAGTTTTTTTTCTCTGTGAATCCGGTTCACAGACAATATTTTGTTTGTGCAAAATATTGTCTGTGAGTCGATGTTCACAGACAAAAAAAAACCTTTCACAAACATAGGCGTGTACAAAAGTGTGTATAAGAGTGTGTACAAAAGATTTTTTTGAAAAAAAAGATGGCTAGTCTGGTCTTTGGTCGTAAGAGGCCTACTCCATCCTTCATGGGTCCGTATACACTATATCCGGCTATATGGTGTACACCGAACAGTCAGTGACATTTTTGTAATTTAAGTAAAAATTACGACTTCTGTTAAATGACTATTAATGTATTTGTAATGAGCATTAGACTTGATCGTTTGAGTATTAGGAGTCTTATGATGAGTATCTTGATCACTTTTTCATACGGTGTATTTTTTAATTCACTTTTTTTTCTTTATATATATTTTTTAATATAAAGAGAATGACAATTTGTTGGTCTTCTTGACGAGCGCACCACCCAATGTTTTTCTTTTAATTTTTTAGAAACTTTTGAAAATTGGAGTTAATTATTCTAACGGTGTTGGACGCCATGCCCCAGCTGTGATATATAACGGAATTGAAACACATGTCTCACTTTGTTAAAAAATGAAACACGTGCCCCCATCTAAAAATGACCCAAACCACAGGTACCGACGTACCGTTTCTGTACTTTTCTCATTTTTAAATTAATTCCTCTTTTGGTCATATGACTTTTGTGCCAATTCTATCTTTAGTCCACGCTTTTCACTTTGTTCACCTTTGATGGTTGACTAATGTTTTTTAACCGTTTATGGTCCTTTTCCGGCAACTTTAACCATCGGAAACATTGTCGTAACGATCATATATGAGCGAAAAATACAATAGTCATGTATTATATTAAAAGTGGACAAAGTGAAAGATGTGAACGTACTAAATGTGGAATTAACCTAAAACTCGCAGGACCAAAAGTGGAATTTATTGGTAAATTATTAATCAATCAAAGAAGCTAAACCTAAATTATATTTTCGAGTTCACAAAATCACGGTTTACGTTCCTTTCAAAAGACAGAATCCAAACTCTAGACATTACTCCATAGTTTCTCCTATGTAAGTGTCTAATGACATTGGTTATTATGGTTCAAGTTCAGGGATGGAGAGTGGAGAGACACGGGCAAGATCGAGGAGGCATCGGCCTCCTCAAGAAAAAATTAATTTGTTATGTACATACATACATACATATATATATATATAAATTTTATAGGGAGTAAAAAATAGAAAGAAATTTAATTTAAACATTGCCCCAACACAAATTCTTCATGCTTTGACCCTTGCTTACCATTTCTGGCTCCACAACCGAAGTTCATCGGATAATACGATAAGGAAAATGCTTTCTGTACACATTTTGTACATTCGCTTATACATGCACTATTAGTCTATTATTGTATGAGTTGTGCTATGTGTACACATTTTTGTGTATACCTTTTGTACAGAATCTGTCACACGCACAAATAATTATCTGTCCACAAACAATTCTACAGAGTTGTCTGTGGGCAGACAATTCCATGCTTTCTGTACACATTTTGTACATTCGCTTATACATGCACTATTAGTCTATTATCGTATGAGTTGTGCTAGGTGTACACATTTTGGTGTACACATTTTGTACATTCGTTTGTCTCACTCATGGAATTGTCTGCCCACAGACAACTCTGTAGAATTATTTGTGGACAGATAATTATTTGTGTGTGGGACAGATTCTGTACAAGAGGTATACACAAAAATGTGTACACGTAGCAGAACTCGTACGATAATAGACTAATAGTGCATGTATCACATACAGGGATGAAAGCACAAGTTTAACCTACCATTTTCCAAAAAACCACATCTAAACAAAAAACAATACGTCAACACATTCACTTAATTAGTGGCACATGCCGTTGTAGAACAAAAAGGTGTGAAGGGCATTAATCCAGAATATAAAGAGTTGGTAATAAAAGACTAATTAATATCCAACATAACGTGCTTTATCTTAATTGCTTGTCCTCAGAACTTATGCAGTTATGCTTGGTGCCTTTAATTTGTCTATCCACAAACTATTGTCTTTGTTTTCCGAAAAATTCTAAAGGTACACACTTTTTACACATGTCTGTGTAAGGTTTTTTTTATGTCTGTACAGACATAACGTATTTTTAAAATACGTTATGTCTGTACAGACATAAAAAAAACCTTACACAGACATGTGTAAAAAGTGTGTACACCAAAAGTGTGTACCCAAGTCCAACTCTTGTTTTCCTAGTGCTAATATGACAAATTCCTTTAGGGTACGTGCCTAAATAGGTGGGGAGGGATGTTGCCCGAAGCTTCTCTCTTCTCCATTGTGGAATCATTGTCGAGAGTTGGGCAAGTCCAATTCTTAACGTCTGATCCTCCAATGAAAAAAGGCCCGCATGTCCAATGTTTGTGTTTCATTTATTGCATTATTGTTTAAAGCTTTTGTGTTTAAAAAAATGAATACAAGAATAAAAATATCATTAGTGAAATGTCTCTACAGAATGAGTAAAGTATTGATGTATGTAAAAGAATGAAATAATGATTTACATACATAAAAAAGGGTGACATCACATTCCGAGGGCCCGATCAGACAATGGTGAGCGAAAGTGTTGACTCTTATATATAATGACTATTTTTTAATTAGAAATACCAGTTTATTACAAAGAAAAAGGAATTACAAAGAGGAGGACCAAACCGAAGCCTACTCAAATTACAAAGCAATATAAGAGCTATTGCATCAAATTTCAAGATATTGGTAAATTGAGTTGTTGCCTTCGCTGGCGTATCGTGCTGCACGGTTGACTTCCTCGTTAAAGACTTCCGGGGAGATGGATTGCCGATTCAAAATTATTTGAATGCGGGTAATAGTGTACTTCTCGTCCAGTATTCAACACGCATCATCATTACATTAAAAATATACGAGAAAATTGCTTATGGTGGATTAAAGCATAGAATTCTTCCAAAAATAAGATCATATCTTTAGTTTTCCTTAAATATAACTAAACATTACATTTCTACATACTCCTATTCTCCTAATTTAATTAATTAATATAATTAACTACTCTCATAGTTCCCTTGCATAATCACGGTTAGTCCTTCGTGGCAGATCAGTCCAGTGGATATGACATAGAACTCTGGCGATAGCAACGTCAACTCTATAGTGTTGGCCTACTAGCATATCGGCACTGTCCTGGGGACAGTAGTGCTCCAACCATATGAGGGTACTTTTGTCAGGGGATGGAGGTTTATAAACCTCCCAATATATTTTACTTGAAACATTAAACCATGGCATTAGAGCATGACATTAGTTCCCACTAACTTTGTCACTTTCCTTTTTAAGGAAAGAATTTGTAATCCCCATTAATTCTCTTTCATCTGCACAAAGTTTAACTACACAGTTTTTACTTTATTAATCTGTGTGTCAATTAAAATTGGCTAAGTTTTAAGGGATGGAGAGAGTACTACACAACTAACACACACTTTATTAATCTGTGTGTCAATTAAAATTGGCTAAGTTTTAAGGGATGGAGAGAGTACTACACAACTAACACACGTATATCCAAATAAAAATTCATTTGGAGTCAAAAGAAGTAGTGAGAATTTGTTGTCATAATTAAAGAAGCATTATTATTTATTCAATAAGTAATAATAACAATAAATGATTAAGTACAAGTTTTAATTAATAGTTGTAAATTACAAATAAAAAATTAGAAAATGAGGATATAATAGGACAATAAGTATACTTAAATTATTGGAAAAACATTATAAATATGTACATGGAGAATTAATTAAGAGGCATGGCACAACAATGTTAGAAAAAACTAAAATATTCTAAGTTTAAATTATAAAACAATGTATCACATTATATTCAAGCGCTATCAATCTAGCTACAAACATTGTATAAGTACAATGATAATAATTAGTACCCATAAAACTTTGTCAGAATTAACTTTAATTTGGAACATGAAGTAAAAACTCTATGATTGAAGTATGTGCAGAGGAGAGAAAAACAACTTCAAACACATATTTATTACTTTAAATGGATAATAATTATTATCGATGACCAACTACAAAATAAAACAAAAAAAAGCATTCATTTAGTTCAACTATATCTATCCTTCTATCAATGAGTAAATAAGTTATTTTTTAAAGGGAAATTACCCAAAATAGGAGCAAATGACATTTGGAATTCCAAAAATAGGACTAGTATGTTTTTCTTCCCGAAATAGGAGTTATAACTGTCATGTATGAAAAATACTGCCATGATTGAAAAATACTGTCATTAATTATAATGAATACTGTCATGTTAAATGCACTGTACTGCAACTATTTGGCAGTCACGACTACAAGATGACAGTAAATACTGCCATGTTAGTCTCATTTCGGGAATAAAAACAAAGTAGTCCTATTTTGAGATTTCAAACTTCATTTACTCATGTTTTGGGAAATCTCCCTTTTTAAAAGAATTCATTCGTTATTAAATATACACAAAAAAGAAGACATTTGAAATATCTATTTTCTTATAATACCTTTGTGTGATGTTTTGATAATGTAATTTTTAAGAATATTTATTAAAGTAAAAATATACTACGTAATAAAGCCTCATAAATACATAGAAAAAGTATAAGTTCACATCTTCTTAAGTAATAATATGATTCGGTTCATTTATGGAAAAAATAGTGTGATTAATATGTATTGATTCTTTACCATCTAGCTACTCCGTATATTTATCTTTATTATGTATGTAGTAGTTCTTATAGCGCAAATAGTGAGATGGGTGAAGAGAGATAATATAGAATAAACACTTGAACTTCTGGATGGAACTTATTTAGAAACTTTAAAGTAAGGTTAGACACATTTACTATTCTTTTTTTTCGCCTGGGAACACTTCCCTATTTTGTTAAATCAAGTTTGAAATTACAAGAGAAAATTATGAAAACAAGCCAAACAAGTACAAAAACTTAACAATTGAAATTTTGTGTAGGGATTCCCACTGCAGCTGAGATAGACCTATTGAATTTGTTGTGAAAAATGATCGCCTTTTTCAGATATGGTTGGTAGGTCTTGGCCTCCGGGTTTGACGACTTGTAATGCCTGAGTGCTGCAGCCAGTTTGTGTGGGGAGTCAAACCTCACGTCAACAGGGTAGATGTAGTAGTCCGAGTCGTTTTGTGTGTGACAGGATTGACTACGTGTGACCATGGGGTGTGATGATGTCCATCCCACCTCGTAAAATAATGATGGTCTTTGTTCTGTGGTACAGATCTGGGCAGGGCTCTTGTGTTTGGTTTTTTGTCTATTCAACTGCGTAAATCCATCCGAGCATTCTTCCTCATCGATAGTTTTAGTTTTAGTATCGGGACCTAAAAAGGTATGTAAAGGAATTATAGTATCAATGTTATCATAAGTGAAGTTGTTTTCATAATAATTACATATATCAAATGCCCCAAAGATAGTAAAAGTTAATGTATAAAATAACAATCATAATTATCACTAAATACTATGTGAGATAGTAATATGATATGCAGTACTAATTATTATCATCTTCATTAGACAAAATAAATTTAGGACAGAAGAATATTTATTTGATAATTTTTTACGAAGTATTAATTAATGTATCTCTAACAAGTATCATACATGTACTCAAATATAATAATTTCCATGTTTAAATTTTATACAATATGTATGTGATAGAGTATATGGTCTCAGACCCACGGCCCACATACTCTTGCATATACAGACGGCCCAAATCCACATCAGTACGACCAGGGGCCAAACAAATAAGCCCAATTCAGAATGAATAGATGGACTTTCTAGCTGTACCATCACCTCGGCGTACGCACCTCGGAGGGACGCACCTCGTCCACTGGCTGCCAGAAGCCCATCAAGGGGCTACAACCACTGCAACCGAGTTGCACCCCTTCACCTCGGCCAGAGCCTTCAGTGGATAACTTTATTATGTCCTTAGCGGAATAGACCAACACATGTAAATACTCCATTAGTGGCCCATTACTATAATCAAGCCTCCCAGGCCCAAGACCCGGGAGTCCAACCCATATTTTCTCTATGAATACCCCCTTAGGGGTAGTTGTAGAGGGATAACAACTCATTTATTGCAAGTACTTTCTCTCTCTGTATTATTAGCTCTCCCTTGTCTCCAATGAAAGCACTGGCAGTTTTACCGGGAAGCTATCAGTATGTATCTGTCAAGTAATTTTTGCACATGAAATGAATTATGGTGTTTAAATTCACGGATTACTTTAAAAAAAATTTACTTCATCATTTAGTAAAGGTATTTGGATATGTCGCATTTGGTGTGATAGATTTTGATTAAATACCTGAATAAAAATATTTTGTTGTACATACATTAGTATATGTTAGTCAAACAAATCGATGAATAAGTATTTGAATTTTAAAATTTGATATAAGAAAGTAGTGTGAGAATAATATCAGGCTTAACCATAATGGTAGCCCTGACACACACACACACACACACACACACACACACACACACACATATATATATATATATATATATATATATATATATAGTGAAAAGAATTATAATTACAATAGGAGTCCCACAATAATAATAATAATAATAATAATAATAATGAAACTACTCTATCACACCCCTTCAAGCTGTGCAGAGGAAACAATGCGCAAATTGTCACGAAGAAGTGTGAAACGTTGTGGAGACAAACACTTAGTAAATATATCTGCCAGCTGAGCCTGTGTGGAACATACATGACACAAAGATCACCATGGCCTACCCGCTCACGTACAAAATGATAATCAATGTTGATGTGCTTACTCCTAGCATGCTGAATGGGATTAACCAAGAGATATGAAGCAGATACGTTATCACAAAATAATGTAGTAGGCACCTGGACTGGAAAACCTAACTCGAACAGAACCGTACATATGTGCAATGTATCTCGAACAATAAAAGCCATAGCTCGATATTCAGCTTCAAGGGAGGAACGAGAGACCGTGGGCTGCTTCTTGGATTTCCAGGAGATGAGATTTGGGCCTAGAAAAATTGCATAACCTGACATAGACCTACCTGTATCTGGACACCCTGCCTAATCAGCATCATAATTGAATAAGCAATACCCACCGCAGACTCTCGAGACTGCTGGAGAAGGTGGCCATGAGTGGATTTCCACGAAGATACCTGAAAGTACGCTTAATAGCCAACATATGTGAAGTGCGGGGTGCATGCATAGATTGAGAAATCAAGTGTATAGCAAAGGTAATATCTGGTCTATTCAAAGTCAAATACTGCAATGCACCTACATACTCATGTACTCTGTGGCATCAGAAAGAAGCTCTCCATCAATAAGGAAAAGTTTAGTGTGACTAGGAGAGGAGAACGGACATGTTTTAAAGTATGTAAGTGAAAATGATGAAGGAGATTAGATACATATTTATGTTGAGAAAGGAATAGGCCATATGATGTACGAAGACATGTATACCTAGGAAAAAATGCAAATCTCCCAAATCCTTCATCGCAAAACACTTAGCCAAGAGAGATAAAAATGAGTAACAAGTTTAGAAGAATTACATGTAACAATGATGTCATCAACATATAGCAACATGTATATACTGTCAGAGTTACGCCGAAAAATAAACAAAGAATTATGAGACTGACTACAGACAAAACCATGAGAAAGAAGAAAATTAGTACAATGATGAAACCAAGCACGAGGTGCTTGTTTGATACCATAAATGACTTTACGAAGCCGACACAAATGATGAGGAAACTGAGGATGGACAAAACCAGGGGGCTGACGCATGTAAACTTCCTCAGTAAGATGATCATGAAGAAAAGTATTTTTAACATCAAGTTGGTGTATGGGCCAACCGAATGACACAACTAAGGTAAGTACAAGACAAATAGTAGTAGGTTTAACTACAGGACTAAATGTTTCAGTGAAATCAATACCTGTCTGCTGATTAAACTCCTGAGCAACCAACCGTGCTTTATAGCGGTCCTCAGACGCATCAGATAAATATTTTGTCTTATAAATCCATTTAGACCCAACTACATTTTTTCTAGCATCAAACGGTACGAAGTCCCATGTATGATTACAGATAAGGGCATTAAATTCCTCAGCCATTGCGGCTCGCCACTTAAGATGTTTATTGACAATAGAAATTATGTGGGATCAGGTGTGCTGACAACTTTATTTAAGTTAAAAAGTGGTTTGGGTTAAAAAATCCCGGATTTAGATCGGGTTTGCATGGGATGAACATTAGCAACGGGGGCAGAGCAGTTGGAGGAAATGGCAGGTGGGGAAACACTAATTAATACTCCCTCCGTCCCTCTTATATTGTCCCGTTTTACCTTTTCGGGAAGTCCCACTAAAATTGTCCCATACCATATTTGGTAAAGTTTGTGTGGTTCTAAATCATTCTTACTTTATTCTTACTTTATCAATTAATATCAACCACACAACCCCACTTTTCTTAATAATCGTGCCACTCTCTTCCGACCCAATATAAGAGGGACGGATGTAGTATTACTTAGAAATTTTCTTCTACGGTCCTCAATTTATATTTTCTAATGAAGACGATAACAATTAGTATCATGCTATATGGTCAGATTATTTAGTAATAATTATGTTAAACTATTTAGTATCATTATGTTACACTACATGTGTTCCCTAAAGATTAGGACAAGATGGATTGACCCAACTATTATGACCTGTTTGGATGGAGTGTTGAGAAGTATTAGTAATAGAAGTGTTAATAAGCGTTGACATGGGCCCGGAAAGGTAGGTAAGTGTGAGTGCAAGACCTAAACTGTAACGCCCGTATTTCTTAATTACTTCTTACGTGCTAATCACTTTTATTATGATCATGTTTAACTTATAATTTAAATGTTATATATGTGAAGTATAGGGATATCATGTGATTATGAACTTTGTGATAATGATATTTGAATTTACGTGTTTGTATTATGTTTGAACGTGATAGGTGACAATATCCGATGAGCAACGAAACTATACTGTAATAATCTCTTATTTTGAATAGAACAGTATATCAAGTTAGTTGTCATATTAGATAGTATTCGGGTGTTTTAAAAGTAGTTTAAAATGTCACCGGGGGTCAAGGGAGTGATCGGCAACAATCGGGGCCGGTTTAGGGTGAAAAAGGCGTTTTTCGGCACCGGGGGAATCCCAGACCGGCGCCAGTTGGACCCAGAACGGCGCCGGTCCAAAACAGAAAGTTGGCGGCGTGCAAAAATCATCACAACCGGCGCCGGTCAAGGGTAAACCGGCGCCAGTCTGGTCGGTTTTCTGAGGCGGTGCAAAGTCTATTTTAGCGGAAAAATCCCCTTTCAACCCCATTTTCGACCTGAGCTCGTCCCTCTCTCTACAAACAATCTCAAAACCCTTCCTAAGGTGATTCAAGGACAAATTAAGCATATTCTTCATCAAAGATCACCCCTTGGTAAGATTTTTACACTTTACATGAAGCATTTTTCTATATTTGATCCATAGTTCTTGTTTTGGGATTTAACAAGGGTTGAGTGAGTTTTGGGTTGATTTTAAGAAATTAATGGATTTATGGATGATAGGAGTGTTGTAGTGTGGTTTTTTATCCTTGGTTTATCAAGTTTTAAATCTATTCTTGAATAACTAGGTATTCCAAAGTTTTGTCAAATTGATGAAAGAATTTGGGGAATTTTCTTAATATGTATGGGCTGATTCTAAATAGATATGTAGAACTCTTGATTATTATGGTTATTAGTTAGTTGTTATTGGTCTCTTAAGTATGAAGTTCAATCGGGGGTTGGTTGTCTAACTACTCGAGGATTTGACCGGTTGAGATATAGGAGTTTTAGAAGTGTATCATGTTCGGGTCTGGTTTTGATGAGCTCCTCTTATCCCTAAGTCTTAGGGTTTTTAGTAAAAGCATGAAATTGTGTTGATGAAGTGTAAATCATATATGTATAGGTGCTCATTGAAGAACCGTTGCCCGTAGACGCTTTACACACACGCTCAAGGGTAAGAACTCCGCATGAATCAGGTAAGTCACCACCACCTATACATGATAATTCTAAATATAGTATTGAAGTCTTGCTAATTATGAATTGGATATGTTTGAATTGCTTGGATATTTGAACTTGTGTGACATGATGATAGGTGAAGTGCAAGCGTTATATAAGTGTTGACATGTTGTGTTGACTGTAAAGTTATTGAATGATTAAATGTATGATATCATGTCGTATGTTTGGTCGTAGATGGGGTTCATATAGAACCAATGATGAAAAAGGAGTTATGTTGATGATGTTATCTGATGAATGATAAGAGATGTTCTAAGGTAGCCGTGCCCCCAAGTAATCACCTGAGCTGAGCGTAGCGGGACATCCTTCCACGGGTCCATAAACTCAAGAATAAAGTGAGAAGAAAGAATGATGAATGAGGAAACCTTTTTAGTTTCGATACGTGAAGCTTTTGTTGCCATGATATGTGTTGTGTATGTGGTTATGTTTATATGTTGAGTATTCTAGCTTGTGTATCTATTTATGGCTAGCTAAGACTCCATTATTTTAGTGGATGTAATGGTGACTTACTAAGCAAATTTTGCTTACGAGAATTCTGTTTTCTCATGTCTCATGCATAGGTAATAAATGAAGGATGAAGCCTCAGAGGATGTATGGAGCTGGTGACAAGGCCTTGGATGGGTTAACAGAGAAGACCTGACTGTTTCTTATGTTTTGTTTTTATACTTTGACATTTTCACGAGTGTCTAATGTTTTGTTTTAAAAAAATCCTGATCAGGTGTGATGACTTTGTTTTAAGCGTGATTGTTGTTGGTCTTTTGACATTTTAGTTTTGAAGTTTTTCTTATGTATATAAGAAATAAAGTTTCATGACGAGAATTTGTATCTTTAATATTCCGCTTTGTATATTTAGTCTTGTTTATTTATGTTGAGTATGGTAATGGCCGTTTGGGGATGATCGTTACATAAACTTACCTTGTTTGGGAGAGTTAAAAAATAAAGTGTTAATAATGAAAGTGTTTTCACGTACATTAACAAAAATATCCACATGCCTTTTAAATTTAAGTATTTTATATAGCTAATTATATTGTTTGGCTGCTCCATTATAAAATATCACCGTATATATATTTTTGAAAAGGTATCACAGTATATTATTGTATCCAAATGTACAAATTGAAAGGGGAGGCACAGCATATCAACCTCATTGAAGAAAGATAAAAGAAATATACTCCCTCCCTCCCAAAAAGGTTGGTCAAATTTCTTTTTTTTTGGATATCCCAAAAAGATTTGTCATTTCCATTTAAAGTAAGAAATATGTGGCTAAAATTAATTCTCTCTACTCTGCACAAATTTCAACCACACAGTTTTTACTTTATTAATCTACGTGAAAGTCAATGTTGGCTAATTTTCTGGGATGGAGGAAGTACCTATTACCCTTGTACTATTCTGGTCGATGCTAGTCACGCACAATTGCACAAAACTTCACTTTTGTCAATATACACTGAAAACATAAAGAAGAATTGAAGATGAGTAGAAGCTAATCCAGAGAAGAGAAACAGCGACCAAAGAAAAACATAGACACATAGGCGAGGCCGACGGACGAATATAGGGAGTATATTTTAAATGAAAAGGGTAAAGTTTGTCCAATACCTTAATACATCAGAAATGGGGTGTTAAAAAGTGATAAGTTAAACATGTTGGGATGGTTATGGTTAACACGTACAAACCATTACTATCATTCCAACTTTTTTTTATTTCTCTTCCAAAAAAGTGTAAAGGTAAACACTTCTTAACACTTTCATTACTAACACTCTTGAACACTCCAACTAAACAAGCCATTAAGATAAGTGCAACTGTGTGGTTAGTATTGAATATGAAAAGTGTGAATAGTGCAAGAATAAATTACAACAACCTAAATATTATCAAACATGATATGCGACAAACTTAGTGAGCGAGATTAAAAAGGTAAAATGGGACAAACAATAGGGGGCAAGTCGACAACCAGAGTAATAATGTTGACATATAAAAAATGTCACACCTCTACAAAAATGTAACAAATGCTAAGGAAATGTTATATTTGACATTACATATATATATGCATTATAATGCTAGAAATTAACATGTTAGTGGTAAACCATTTCATTGTTAAAAGTTATAAATTGTGATAATCTTAAAAATAATGTAAAGAATATTTGTATTATCAAAAAAGTAAAATTATAATTATTGAGTATATATATATAAAGACAACAAACATTAAAGTTGAAAGTATGAGGAATTGGATATCACTACACACAGTGACTCTAGTCAAATCATCTACTCAACAATAGATCATATCAATGGGCATTTTACCTTATGTAACCAAGCAAGAGTGCATGGTGTGTGTAGGACAAATGATTTAAACCTCGTCTTAAGTGCTCGGGTTTTTATAAGCATGGATTCTTGAACAAAAATAAACTTAGGGAGACTTAGCAAATAAGCGCTCAAACTTTCATAAAAAGTGTAAATAAGCCCTTTTATAGGAGGTTCATTATGGACGTCACCGTTTGGGGAGGTTTACGGTAGAAGTTTTTTGAACATCTTCTTCATTAAGTCTAGTTTACTCATACCAAATTTCAGCTAAAAATACAATCAAGAAGGCAGTCGAATGAATTTTTGAAGATAACTGTGCAATTAGGCAGCGCAATATATTTCAGAAAATCATTTGACTGCCTTATCGATTGAATTTTTAGCTGAAATTTGGTATGGGTAAACTAGACTTAATGAAGAAGATGCTAAAAAAAATCATCAAAAAATTCCACCGGAAACCGCCCTAAACGGCGATATCCGGACAAAGCCTCTTGTAAAAGGGCTTATTTACACTTTTTATGAAAATTCGGGGACTTATTTCATAGTTCTCCCATAAACTTATATTGAGTGCTCCATGAATTAAGTTACTAGCCCCGCCATGACCCCCGTCTAACCCTAGCCGCCGCCTCTCCGGATCTAGATTTGAAACCAGTTTGATCCATTGATTAGGTCAACGCCCCTTAGATCGACTTCCCACAATCAGAAAGAAATTGAAGAAGGAGAAGAAGATGAGAAGCTGTGGCGGCGTAAAAGAGGTTGCGACGTCAGAGAAGAAGAGGTTGCAGCGAGGCGAAACGAAGGCGGCGAAGAGCCAACGGCGAGGCGAGGCGAGGCAAGACGAAGATGGTGAAGAACCAGCGGTGAGGTGAGGTGGCGGCGAGAGGCTAGGGCAGCGAGAGGCTAGGGCGGCTTCTGTGAAGCGTAGTGCTGAAATGAAATGGCGGAGGTTCCTCTGGTTTCTTTTAATTAGGGCAGAATGCATCTTTCAATTAATACATGTCATATTTAGGGAAAGAAAAAATGAAGTCATATTTTGGGAAATGCAAAAGTTATTAGTAATATCAATGCCATTTTTTCTATTAAGAAAAGTCCTCGTGACTCATGAACACCTCTTTGGTAGACAAAAATTGTAATTTAAAAACACGTTCTTTATTTTTATAAGATTCATGTATTTAGACAATGTAGAAGTTGTTTTAAAAGTATTGGTGAATGTGTTCCTTATAAACTCTTTATCTTCAAATAAAACGTTATATATCCTTTTTATTTCAAATTATTTTTTCCTTTTATTTGTCATTTCTTACGATTTAATGTATCAATACTTTTTTCTAGAGATCTTCAATTATAAAATTAAAGATATAGATTTAAATGTCGACGTGTATGTATTAATGAATTTTTTTGAATAAAAATAACCGCAGAGCCTCACATTGGTGAAAAAATTTAGCCCGCTACACTAGCAAAAAAAGTTCACCCCGCCACACCATTGAAAAATGACCCGCTACTCTAACAAAATTTTTCGCCCCCCTTGACTCAAAATCCTGGATCCGTCCCTGATTAAGTATGTACTTAGCTAGGCGATTGAAAATATATGGAATAACAAATAGTTCATGATAAGAGTAAAATTTACTATAGTAGTAATAAATTGAAGCATCTTAAGTGGTACGGTAATCGATTTTTAATTAAATTGCTATTAAGTCTAATAATTTAAATTTGACATTTTTAGATTGGGGGATTTGATTTTTCTACTCCATATTTTGGGCAATATTGGAGTTTACATATCATTTTCATAATTAATAATATTTCCCCTCCATCAACCGAAAAATTGTGAAAGAGTAGAATTTAATTTCTATATATATTTCCACTAATATAAGACTTTGAATCATTTTCATTTTCATTTACCCCAGTGCCGCAAAGGCTCCCACCTACGGTGGGATAGGGGGGGTCGGATGTACGCAGTCTTACCCATGTACTAAAGCACAGAGAGACTGTTTCCGGATGACCCATAGTAAAAATTCCGTCCAAAGTTGCATGGACTGACTGCTGTTTCATAACAAAGAAGCGCAGACAGTTTAGTGAGCCATTTTGCTTTATTTCATCATAATCTCAAGCCAAAAAATAATGAATCTTTGGCTCCATTGCAAATGATGGGATAATATAAGACTTTGAATATAGGGTAAAAATATAAAGGACTAAAATCATTAATATGATTTAAAAATTTAGTCCTACACACATTGAGTTGATTTCTATATATATTTCCATTTTCAGAATCATCTAAAAAATATTTTAATCCTATATACATTTTTAAACTTTGTATCACCCATCTCCTGATCATAACATAACAAAAACTAATAAAACATATTACTCTTCCAAACCCGATCTATTTGAAAAGAATGACATATTAATCCGATTGAAGTAAACATGTTCTCAGACTATACCAATAGTCACAACCAAGATACCGGATTCAATCCTTTCAAACAACAAAACAGAAATAAAATAAATTGAACACACGATATGTTGACGCAGTTCGGATTAAACAATCTTAATCTGCGTGATTTCAACAGGGGAAACCCGGTCCCAAGAATCCACTAGCTCAGATTAGTTCAGAATACAAAGATGGTTGCAAAGCAAGACAAGAAAGTAAACAGATCAAGCATACAAGAATCATCTAGAAACAGACACACAACAGAAATAAGAAAAAGAACAGAAATAACCGGACGAAACCATCAAAACCCAGAAGTCATCAGATTCTTGGACTCGAACCAACAGCTTTGGGTTTAAGCTTCACCGAACAGACTATCTCCTGCCTTTCTCAGCTGCTTCGGAACTTAAGTGATCTATCCTATAAAAACCAGAGGTTTCTCTCTTACTAAATGCACCAAAGCTCTCAAACTCGCCTCTCTGTATTTAGATTTTCATAATGACGTAAAAGTAGTCTCACGAAGGAAAAAAGGGACCTTATATATGCGTAGAAGAAAAGAGCTGGGTCAAGAAAGGAGAACCAGACCACAATGATAATCTCGGGCCCAATCTGCAGCGGATAGGATTAAATGGGTTGAACCTAATTAATGATCTAATTGACTAAATCAATTAGAGACCACTAATGAAAGTACTATCTAATCTTGTTTTGCTCTGCTATCTAAGTATTAAAAACCATCATAGAAAATACATCTAGAATTAGGATTACAAATATAACAATTTTCCCTCCTAAGACTAATTCTGGTGCAGCACAGCTCCTAAGTGCAGTTTCATCATTACGAGTATCAGGATTCTTTAGATCATATTACACCCTTTCATCATCAACCCAGATAAGTACCTTTATGATCAAGGTACTTCAAATATTTTGAAGAACTGCCTGCAAAACAGAAACTTAGCAGTAGGAACAATTTTAGTACCAAAATCAGCAGGATTAACATCTTTGGTATTCTTATCAACTTTAATATTACCTTTAGAAATCTCATCCCTAATGTAATGAAATCTGACATCTATATGCTTAGTTTTTTCATGATACATAGGGTCGTTGCACAAATATATGACACTGGCTATCAGAGAAAACAGTAGGGATAACATTTGTACTCAACATTTCACCCAAAATACCTTTGAACTAGGGGTGGGCAGAACAGTTCGATTTGACCGAACCGAACCGTATCAAACCGAATTAAATCGAACCGAAATTAACCATTTGTAATTTGGTTTGAGTTTGGTAGTATTCCTCCCAACCCGCATTAAACCGAACCAAACCGAACCAAAATCATAAAACCGAATAAAACCGAACTAATCTAAAAAAGAAATAATTTCTTATTTTTTAAAAACAACAAATCAAAACCAACTTACACCAAACTAAACCAAACCAAAATATAAGATTTCTCTCATTAATTTGATTGATGGTAATCTTTTTGAAGCTTTAATTCTTTAATTTTAGTGTCCAGGACTAGAGTTTACTACAAGAGTTACATTCACAACTATAACAATTATAGTGGTTTAAGTAGATAGTATTTAACTATAATTTATTATCTACTACTACTATATATTTGGTTCATTACTTACAAACACCAGTTTTGTTTTTGTTTCGGCTTTATATATAATTTGATTCATTCTCGTTGTTGTTGACTTGTTGTTGCTTACAAATGTGTCATGCTTATATATTTTTGGTTCATATGTGTGTTGTTACTGTTTGCAAATTTATATCTAACATTATATTTGGTTCATTACTATCGCTTCTTGGTTCATTATTTTGAGTTAATTTTTTTTTCAATCCAAACCTTAATACTTTGGTAAACCGAACTCCAAATCGAACAGAATCATACCAAACTGAAACTTAATCGGTTTGTATTTGGTACATTTTCTATCAAACCGTTTAAACCGAAACCGAACCGAAACCAAAGAAAACCGAACCGAAAACCGAAATGTACACCCCTACTTTGAACCACTTTGGTTCTTTGATAGCCTCAGTAGCAGCTATATATTCAGATCAGTGGTAGACAAAGCTACCACTGATTACAATTGAGATTTCCAAGAGATACAGTTACCAGTCCGTGTAAAGAACCAAGAAGTAGTAGACTTTCTTGAATCTTTACATCCAGCATAATCAGAATCAACAAAACCCTTAAGATCACATGATTCAAAATTAGAGTATTTCAGACCTAGGTTCTTAGTACCAGACAAATATCTTAAAGTATATTTCATAGCAGTCCAATGTTTGATCCTAGGATCAGACATAAATCTGCTAAGTATACTAACAGCAAAATCAAAGTTAGGCCTAGTACAAAACATTACATGAGAGAACCAGAAGCAACATCATATAGAATCTTAACCATTTTTTCAGATTCTTCTAAAGTCATAGGGTAGGGATCTCTAGAAAGTTCTAAATGCCCTCCTAAGGGTAAGGGGGTGGATTTAGAGTCATTCATATTAAACATATCCAAGATTTTAATCAAGTAATCTCCTTGTGACAAAAACATGCTTCTCTTGGGTTTATTCCTAGTAATGTCTATTCCCAAAACTCTCTTTGCAGAACCTATGTCCTTCATGTCAAAATGCAATTTCAGATCATCCTTAATACTAAGAATCAACATTTTACATGGACCAATAATGAGAATATCATCAACATATAGCAGGATGTAAACAACATTTTCAGTTCCAACATATTTATAATACAAACAAGTATCATATTTACTCCATTGTCTACGAGACTGTTTAAGTCCATAGATTGATTTTTTAAGAAGATAAACATGTACAGGAAATTCTTTATTAATAAAACCAGGATGTTGAGACATGAAAATAGTTTTTTTAAGTCTCCATCCAAAAAGGCAGTCTTAACATACATTCGCTCCAATTCCCCGTCAAAAACTGTGGTTATAGCAACATTAATCTCAAGGTTTTGAATTTAATAACAGGTGCAAAGATATATTGGTAGTCAATACCTTCCTATTGTCTAAAACCTTTAGCTACTATTCTAGCTTTAAAATTAGGAGGTTCAGTAGGATCAAGACTATCTTTTAACTTATAAATCCACCTACAGTCAATTACTATAACATTTTTAGGTTTGGGAACTAAAATTCAAGTTCTATTAGCGTACATGGACTGAAGTTCTTCCTTCATGGCCTTCATCCACTCATTCGATTTAGGACACTTCATAGCCTATTCAAAATTATTAGGAGCTAACTGTTTTACAATCTCAGCAACAACCAACACAAATTCAGCAAGATTAGAGAAATATCTTTTATTAGAAATAGTAGTTCTAGGTTCTCTATCTCTAACCAGTTGATAGTCAGCTAAATTTGGTGTATCATGAATATTAGTGTCATTATTGTTATCAGGCACATCATTAGTAACAATAATGTCAGTCAGTTCATGCACAACAGGAGTATGAGAACCAGAATAACTACCTTGTGAGTCAGAACTCACTACTACCTGTTCACCTTCACTAAGGTTATCATGTTGGTCTGTTTCAGACTCCGAAGAATCATCTACAGCATTGTGGAGGATTCCACTATGATCCTCTTCATTTACAGAGTCAGCATTACCCAAATATTCAAAGAAATTCTCATCAGAAGCACCTACAGACTCACTCAAGGTAGTAACGGTTCTTTTAAATGGAAAAACATATTCATTGAAAGTAACAGCTCTAGATACAATAAACTTATAAGTCCCTTGTTGTACAACCAGTAGCTTATAGCCTTTAACTCCCTCAGGATAGCCTAACATTACAAACTGTAAGGCTCTTGGTTGTAATTTACCTTGAGAAACATGGGCATAGGCTACACACCTAAAAGGCCTTAAATGTGAGATGTTTGGCTTCACCCCAGACCACATTTCCTGTGGAGTATTAAAACTGATCAGAGAAGATGGGGATCTATTAATATGGTATGAAGCTGTAACTACTGCTTCACCCCACAAGGAGTTACTAAGACCAGAACTGATGAGCATACACCTTTCCTTTTCAAGCAAGGTCCTGTTCATCCTCTCAGCAGTACCATTCTGCTGAGGAGTTCCAGGGACAGTAAGCAGCCTTTTAACCCCTTCATTTTTGCAAAAAAACATTGAATTCATTATTGCAGAACTCAATATCATTATCACTTTTCAAAGCTTTCAGTTTAAAATTGGATCAAGACTCAACCAATGTTTTCCAGGTTTTAAAACTCTCAAAGGTTTCATTATTAGTTTTTAACAAGAAAACCCACACCTTTCTGGAAAAGTGATCAACTAGAGATAGAAAGTATTTTCTACCTCCAGTTGTGCTCACTTTAGAGGGTCCCCATAAATCAGCATGAACCAATTCTAATGGAGCAGAAGCAACATAAGATGATTTTTCAAAAGGATGTCTAGGTTTCTTACCAAAAACATAGTTTTCACAAAAAACAAGGTTTTCAGGTTTAAAGTGTCACGCCCCGGACCTAGCCGGACACGTCAACAACCCGCCGTACAGTACGAATAGTCAACCGCAGTCCAACTCATCCATACTATACAAGGCGTCATGAACATCATTCACACATAGTACATCCATAAACAAACATAATGTAAATCATTCATTTAAAACAGCGGAAACAACATTACAAGTGTTCAAGCCACACTTGGCAAACATGGGTATACAAACCCCCGAAATGTATATTCAGAAAATAATATCCAAGAGCATTATTCATTTTGTTTTCAAAACAAGAACGGAAGAAGCACGAACCAAGTCTTCTTCTCAGAAACTTCCCGAAACAGCGGCTGATAGTAGCAACCTTCAAGTTCTACCTGAAACTGCGAGGTGGCCTCCCCCGTGAAGGGGAGGTCAGTACTTGGAAGCATTTGACAAGTACAATGACAACTATACTAAGTATAATCGAAGTTTAAATCTCTGAGGTCCTCAATCTAGAGCATTATTACATTTTAGTTAATCCGTTCATTTAGTATCAATTCATCATTATTTACCACGGTCTAGAGCCCAGCTCATAATCACCGTTAACTACTACGGTCTAGAGCCCCGCTCATAATCACCGTCATCTACTACGGTCTAGAGCCCAGCTCATAATCACCGTCATCTACTACGGTCTAGAGCCCAACTCATAATCACCGTCATCTACTACGGTCTAGAGCCCAGCTCATAATCACCGTCATCTACATCGGTCTTGAGCCCGGCTCATAATCACCGATTCTTTATAATTCAAATTCTTAGGATCTAATTCATCCATTTCTCAACTAACATTTCCAACTAATATTTCAATGCTAGTTATTTACTTATTTCAATATAATTCTTTCTTCATGCATGATTGGCCTTAATATCAAGTATCACTTTTATACCTACATGGCTTCTCTTCATGGTATCAAAGTATACTATCTCAAATGAAATTCATGTTGGGTACAATCATCATTCACTCATATTCATAACATCTAAACATACACAATTTATTCATAAATTTGTATATCATGCATACTATACTTCTAATCAATAGTAGTTTTATTTAGGCATTATTTACCATTAACAACCCATGCACATCACATTTGTATTCACTTAGGAAATCCCATGAAATTAACCCAAATATTATAAGTAACATAGTCGGTCATCCTCACCTTAATTAAGCTTAAGCGCGTTCTACGCTTCTCGATTGAACATTGACTAGTTTCGGCGAACTTTGACCAACTCCGGTGAACTTTGACCAACTCCGGCGAGCTTTGACCAACTCCGACGAAACTCTGGAGAAGCTCAAAAATACTTTAAATCAAGTTCCTAACAAGGTTTTATCATCACAAAACCCATATCAACACAAATAACCTATAAAAGGTTATTTTCCGGCAAACCGGTCGATTTGGCTTCTAAGTCCGTTTTTGGACTTAGAATCACCTTCCAACCCCTCGTTCTACACTTCCAAACATGTAGAACAAATCTAGGGGTCCTCCATATCCTATATCAGTCATATGGTAGTTAGGAAAATAAATAAAAGGTTGTTATAAGGTCATTACCTTAATCACCACCCTCCTTCCTTCCCTTTCTCTTCCTTAAACTTTCTTCTTGGACTCCCTTGGGCTTGAGTTCGGATTTGGAGCTATGGAGATGAAGTTTGCAGAGCTCCTCTCTCCTTCTTTGTGTATTTGGTCGAAATAATGAGTGTAAGGAGGTAGGGGTGGTTCCTTCTTGTCTTACTTGACAATAATGAGAGGAAAGGAGGTCCACTCCTCATTTGATGCCAATCTCCTCCACATCCCCCATCCTCCTTCATGTGGTGCGGACAGTTCATGTCCTTTTTTATACTCAACAACGTGGGTTGGCCCCCACTTATGTTGGAGGTCAACCCTTTGTGTCCCGGAGTGTACAATCGGTCCCGAAAGTTCTATTTTCCGGACTGTTTTAATTATGTTTTATTTTTATCGGGTCAAATAAATTACAACACTTGTTCCCAATCCTTATTGGACCTTAGAATCAATATGATTCCCCAACTTTAATTTAGAAATCTCCAGAATCCCCTTTTGGGCCGTTATCCGATAAATTGCCGATACCGATAATTTGGCCCCGTTTGACCAACCGGTCAACCCTGTGCCATTGCTATGGACCAATTTGGATATCCACCACCATATACATATTTTCTAGGCCCAGATGAATCTAATATGTGGTCCCGATAATATCGGGCGGTCCCCACTCCCGATGCGGGCCCCACGTGCATTTTACTATTCACGCGAACAAATTAATACGAATTCACAACCTCGTAAATTCACTAAAAATTTCATAGGGTCTAATAAATTATTCGCTTAAATATAAATACATTTGGGGAAGGTGTTACATAAAGTCCAAAAGTCCAGTTTTAAACAGCTTATTCAAATCCACATTCCCAATATGACACAATCTGTTATGCCAAATTTCAGTTTGCTTTTGAGTGGCACCGTTAGCAACAGAAGCAGTTAGGTTAAGTTCAGGGGAGCACTCAACTATATAAAGGCCCCCACTCTTATTAGCCTTAATAAGGTCATTTCCATTTCTGGTGTCACGCCCCGGACCGCATCCGAGCCAAGTAGACAACCGCCGTACAACCCGATAGGAACAACAACAGTTCATCCCTATTGGATTGTACAAGGCGTCCGATTGATTCTATTGCCAAACCGATTAGTAAACACATACAATCAACATCAATATCATAATCAAACAAATGCGGAATAATAAAATGTTTGATACTTAGCCACACGTGGCAAACACGGGCACGCAGGCCCCCAACTGTTTTAATGGAAATATTGTTCAAAAATCCATGAGCAGTTTATACATTTGAAATAAGAATGGAAGCACGAACCACGTCTTCCTTCTCGATCAATAACCCTAGGCAAAGGTGCAGGTAGTAGGACTCTAGCCTCAACCTGAAAATGTGAGGGCCCCCGGAGGGGTCAGTACTCCATAGAAGTACTAGTGACAAGCAGGCTATATGAAGAATAACTAATGTTTCAGACACGAGACCCAAAAATAGGGTGATATATATACATATAGATGTCCCTCATCCACCCGATGATACATACTGTATATATACTCGTAAAATACTCAACCCGTAGGTCATTTACCTTAAAGAGTCTTTTAGAGATAGAGTTCTTACCTGACTTTTCTCACTCCTTTCCCGGTTACCTAGCTCACAAGCTATAGTCTACCTTCGATTCATACTACCGAGTGTTTTAGGATCATTTACCGTCCAAGGCACTCAACCCATCCTGAGTATTTAAGATCATTTAACGTCCAAGGGTACTCGGCCCCACCTGGAGTATTCTGGATCATTTACCGTCCAAGGGTACTCGACCCCACCTGGAGTATTCTGGATCATTTACCGTCCAAGGGTACTCGACCCCACCTGGAGTATTCTGGATCATTTACCGTCCAAGGGTACTCGACCCCACCTGGAGTATTCTGGATCATTTACCGTCCAAGGGTACTCGACCCCACCTGGAGTATTCTGGATCATTTACTGTCCAAGGGCACTCAATCCCCAGTCTATTCTCTACCAAATCCTAACCTGGATATCGCTAACCTTTCATTCCTTTAACTATGGACAATGCCTATCCCTATAGTCATATAACAATCCTTAGGATCCAACGTGGGCGGGTCCCACCCGAACGACCCAAGTTAACCTACTCAAAACTGTCCATTCTGAGCTTAACCCAATACCCGGTCGGGTATCCAACCTTACCCGGTCGGGTGGGGTGAGGCAGTAGCCCCTGGAGCCAACTTTACTTGAGACCCGGTCGGGTCTAGTGTGGCAGTGGCTTCTGGAGCCATTTTTTAACCAAAACCCGGTCGGGTATTCACCCATACCCGGTCGGGTATCACCTTTGTCTTGGCGGTCAACGCTCGTTTGACCGCCCAAACGAAGTCCGATTAACGTGAAATTTTATACACTCACACTTCTTGACGTCCTTGATCCAAAAATACCATTTTGGATCCCTGGAACATCACACATAAGAAGTTATCACATTTTTTATCACCAAACCTACATAACATGCTTTTCAATTATGTTTTATGTATAATCATGGCATAAGCACACACTTGGTTATCTATAATCATTCCACAAAACATATTCCTGATTACTTTAGGTAATATCATGCCTCACGCAAAAGTTATAAAGCATAAAGCCGTCTTCTCACCTTAATGAAGCTTATGAAGTTCTAGCCTTCCCGATTTAGCTCCGACGAAACTCCGGCGAACTTCAATGAACTCCGGCGACAACTCCGGCGACCTTTTCAACTCCGTGAAAGTTCCTTGAATACCTTAGACAAGTTACTAACAAGGTTTTATCATCATAAAACCCATAGTAATACAAATAACCTCAAAAAGGTTATTTTCCGGCGAACCGGTCACTTTGGCTTCTAAGTCCGTTCTTGGACTTAGAACTACCTTCCAACCCCTCTTTCTACACATCCCAACGTGTAGAACATTACTAGGGTGTGAAATATGATTGAATAATCATAAAAGAGTATTGAAGAACAAGAAATGGGATTAATGGAGTCCTTACCTTGCTAAACACCAGTTTTCCTCTCCAAAACCAACTTTTCCTCTTCTCTTTTCCCCTCCTTCTTCCCCCTTAGCTCAAGTTCGTAAATGGCTGTAAAGAATGGAGTATTGCAGAGCTTCTCTCACCTCTCTTGTGGGATGGACGAACTGATTGGAGGTGGGTGGAGGGAACCCCTCACTTTTGTCTCAATAGCCCAAAATAATGTGAGGAGGGGCCCTTGGTTGGTTTGATTGGTCTCCTTACCAATCAGCCTCCCATTTCCATGCCTTTCATGCGGCTCCCCTTGATGTTTTCCAGACCAAGGACGTGGGTTGGCCTCCACTCATGTGGGAGGTCAACCCTTTGTGTACCCGAGTGTACAACCGGTCCCGAAAGTTGTATTTTCCGGACTGTTTTAAGTATATTTTATTTTATCGGGTCAAATAAAATATAACACTCGTTCCCAATCCTTATTGGGCCTTAGAATCATTATGAAATCCCCAACTTTAATTTATAGGTTCTCGGAATCCCTTTTTGGGCTGTTATCTGATAAATTGCCGATACCGATAATTTAGCCCGTTTGACCAACCGGTCAACCTTGTGCCATTGTCATGGCCCAATTAGGATATCCACCACCATATACATATTATCTAGTCCAAGATTAATATAATATGTGGTCCCAATAATATTGGGCGGCCCCACATCCGGTGTGGGCCCCACGTGGATTTTACTATTCACGTAATAGAAATGATAAAAATTTACAATCACGTAAAAATGCTTTTATACATTTCTCAAGGTTAAATGCATAATTTGGTACAGTACAAATACTCGGGGGCGGTGTTACAAGTTCTACCCCCCTTATTTGGGATTTCGTCCCCGAAATCCACGCGTCTAGTCAAACAGAAATGGATATTGTTCCCTCATCAGGGTCTCCACTTCCCAAGTTTGCTCCTCGACACGATCACTCTTCCACAGTACTTTTACCATCGGCACCTCTTTGCTCCTTAGCTTCTTTACCTGTCGGTCCATGATTTTCACCGGCTGCACCGTATAGTGTAGGTCTTCTCGGATTTCCACCGGTGGTTTCTCAAGAATATGTGACGGGTCCCGCACATACTTCTTGAGCATAGAAACATGAAATACGTTATGAATCTTTTCTAACTCCGGAGCCAACTGAAGTCGGTAAGCTACAACCCCAATCCTTTCAAGGATTTTGAACGGACCTATGTAACGTGGGTTAAGCTTACCCCGACTGAGGAACCTGATGATCCCTTTCCAAGGTGATACCCTCAGAAATACCTCGTCACCAACCTCAAACTCCAACGTCCTTCGACGTTTATCAGCATAGCTCTTCTGTCGGTCTTGGGCAGCCTTGAGCCTATCCTGTATGACCTTTATCTTCTCCTTAGTGATCTCGACTAACTCGGTGCCCTCAAGCTTAGCCTCGCCGACCTCGTCCCAACACAATGGTGTCCTGCATTTCCTCCCATACAATGCTTCGTATGGAGGCATGCCTATACTTGCCTGATAACTGTTGTTATAGGCGAATTCCACCAAAGCCAACTGATTGTCCCAGCTCCCCTGGAACTCCAAGGCACATGCCCTCAACATGTCCTCCAAGATCTGAATCACCCGTTCAGATTGCCCATCCGTTTGAGGATGAAACGCGGTGCTAAACCTCAATTTCGTACCCATGGATTCCTGGAACTTAGGCCAAAACCGTGATGTGAACCGTGGGTTTCTATCCGATACTATAGTAACCGGAACCCCATGCAGTCTCACAATCTCATCTGTGTACAATTTGGCCAACCGCTCGAGCGTATAGGTAGTGTTGATGGGTAGGAAATGAGCGCTCTTGGTCAGCCTATCGACTACCACCCATACTGCGTCGTAGTTCCTAACCGTCCGTGGTAGACCCACCACGAAGTCCATGGTAACATGCTCCCACTTCCATTCTGGAATGGTAAGTGGTTGCAATAACCCTGCCGGGTGTTGGTGCTCTGCCTTAACCTGTTGACAAGTAAGGCAACGGCTCACGTATTCTGCAATCTCTCTCTTCATCCCCGACCACCAGTAGCTTTCCTTCAAGTCCCGGTACATCTTTGTACCGCCCGGGTGCATGGCATACGCAGATGAGTGAGCCTCCTCAAGGATAGATTTTCGGAGCTCTTCATCCGATGGTACACACACTCGTTCCTTGAATAGTAGAAGTCCATCTTCTCTCTCACGGAAACCCTCGACGGGCCCCACAAGCATCCGTTCCCGGATTTTCTGAAATTCCTCGTCATTGCCTTGACATGTTCTGATTTCATCTAATAAGGTGGGTCTCACCTCAAATCTGGCCAATAGCGCCCCATCCGTGGATACCTCCACGCGTGCCCTCAATGCCCGTAAGCATGTGAGTAAAACCCCTGATGATGAGCTCTTCCTGCTCAGTACATCAGCTACAACATTAGCCTTGCCTGGATGATAGTCAATGATCAAGTTGTAATCCTTAATCAACTCCATCCATCTCCTCTGTCTCATGTTCAACTCTTTCTGAGTGAACACATACTTCAAGCTCTTGTGGTCGGTGTAAATGTGACACAACTCCCCGTAGAGGTAGTGCCTCCAAATCTTCAATGCAAATACCACAGCACCTAGCTCCAGATCATGTGTGGGGTAGTTTACTTCATGCTTCCTCAACTGCCGAGAAGCATAAGCAATTACCTTCCCTGATTGCATCAGTACACATCCCAGTCCCTGAAAGCTAGCATCGCTGTAGATGTCATACCCTAACCCTTGCATGGGCAAGGCAAGCACTGGTGCTTCGGTCAAACGTTTCTTTAGCTCAAGAAACCCCTTCTCACACTTGTCATCCCACACAAACTTAGCCCCCTTTTTAGTGAGCTTCGTGAGTGGGGATGCTATCACCGAGAACTTTTCCACGAATTTGCGGTAATACCCCGCTAAACCGAGGAAACTCCTTATATCCTTCACGTTCTTGGGCCTCTCCCAATTAATGACCGCCTCAATCTTGGAGTTATCAACTGAAATGCCCGAGCCCGATACCACATGCCCGAGAAAACCGATCTCCCTAAGCCAAAATTCACATTTAGAGAATTTGGCAAAGAGTTGCTTCTCCCGCAGTGTTTCAAGCACAAGCCTTAGATGTTTTTCGTGTTCCTCTTCATTCATGGAGTATATCAAAATGTCATCAATGAACACTATGACGAACTGGTCTAAGTATTGGTGAAATACTCGGTTCATGAGGTCCATGAATGCCGCGGGGGCGTTCGTAAGCCCAAACGACATTACTAGAAACTCATAGTGACCATACCTCGTACGGAATGCACTTTTGGGTATGTCACTCTCCTTGATCTTCAGTTGATGGTAGCCTGACCTCAAGTCAATCTTAGAGAACACCGTTGCCCCCCGTAGTTGATCAAACAAGTCATCGATCCTTGGCAAAGGATATTTGTTCTTTATCGTGACCTTGTTCAACTGACGGTAGTCGATACACATTCTGAGTGTACCATCCTTCTTCTTTACAAATAGTACCGGTGCTCCCCATGGTGAATGACTCGGCCTGATGAATCCGCTGTCCAGCAATTCTTCCAATTGCACCTTCAACTCTTGAAGTTCAGCCGGTGCCATCCGATATGGAGGAATCGAGATGGGTTTTGTACCGGGTTCTACTTCAATGGTGAACTCAATTTCTCGATCTGGTGGGAGTCCCGGGAGTTCTTCAGGGAAAACTTCTGGGTACTCACTCACCACTCTCACCTCAGTGAGACTCTTTTCCTTGCCCTCCTTGCCTATGACATAGGCCAAGTATGCTTGACACCCTTTCCTCATCATACGCCTTGCTCTTATGGCCGATATGATACAAGGGTTGAATTTCCCTCTATCTCCCTCGAAGCATAGAGTGTTTCCTTCTCCATCCTTTAGTTCTAACACCTTGGTGTAGCAATCTACCTTCGCATGGTGTTTTTCGAGCCAATCCATGCCAAGTATAGCATCAAACTCGAGCATATCTAACGGCACAAAGTCACCCGTTAGACAGTGCCCCCCTATCCCTACGTTACACGAGGGATAGTAGTGTTTCCGCTCTACATCATCTCCCAATGGCGTAGAGACCAGCAAAGGTTGCATCATTGCTACCAAAGGCATGTTCAATCCCTTGGCAAACGCTTCGCTCACAAACGAATGTTGTGCCCCGGTATCGATGAGAATTCTCGCATCCCTATCGTTGATCTTTAGTGTTCCTACATATATAAGTCATGTAAGACACCCTATTCGTCATCCCGACAGAAAAGGACCGGACGGAAAAATTTCAGCCTAGAATTACCCTATACCCGGTCGGGTAGGGTCTTCTACCCGGTCGGGTATCACTCGAATTCTTAAGGGGAAACCCCCCTGTCTTCCTTGCTCGGTCGAGTACCAGCCTCGAATTCGGGCAAAATGTCAATACCCGGTCGGGTATATACCTATACCCGGTCGGGTATCACTCAAAATCCACAAATAAAAGCTCCCTGTCTTCTACGCTCGATCGAGTACACACTTCGAAGCTCAAAATCTACACATACCCGACCGAGTATATAGCCATACCCGATCGGGTATTGCTCGAAATGTCAAAAACAAAGCATCCTGCCTTGGCTGCCCGAACGGGTGCACACTTCAAACTCGAAGCATAGCTTATACCCGGTCGGGTCTATAGGAGTACCCGATCGGGTCCTTCATATTTTTGAAGATTTTTCAACCCATTACATGATCAAATACGTGTGAAATCAAGAGATTACTTGCAATGGAGTCCGGGTTGGCCCGAGCATCAGCCTCGGTCATTGCATACACCCGTGCTTGGGTCCTCCCTTGGTTAACGGACGCGGCGTTGCTAGCCGTGGGTCCGCTCCTTCCCGTGCCGGCCTGAGACGGCCCCGCACGTCCCCTACTAGTCGTAGGTCCTCCCATGGCTCCCGATGGTCCTCCCCCGTTCAGCATTGGACAAGAGGATTTGAGGTGGCTCGTGCTACCGCATTTGTAACACCGGGGTGGTTCATTGCACTTCCCCGCATGACTCTTGCCGCAGTTTGCACACCTCGGTGACCACGTACTCCCTGGTTTGGCCCCTTGCCCTCCTGAGCCTTTATTCCTTTTCGCCGGTGGTGCCGGCGCCCTGAATGAACTGCCACCCCCAGCATGATGCTTCCGGGAGTGGTCTTGGGGTCCAGCGTTTCCCCATCTTCTTTTCTTCGCCTCCTCGGCGTCCCTCAACTTCCTCTCGTTCCATTGGGCTTCCCCAAGGAGCCCCTGATCAACGATTTGGCTAAATGTCATACTGTGATGGTAAGTAGCCCGGTCACGGATGTCCAACTGTAGAGCATCCCAAAAGTGATTGGCCATACGATTTTCATCCAATGAGTATTCTGGGATGAATCGTGCCAAGTCACGGAACCTTTGTTCCAATTGCCTCACCGAGCAACCATCCTCCTGTTTCAGGTTCGTGTACTCTCTCCTTTTGAGATTGACTTCAAAAGTTGAGTAGTACTGATTATAGAACTCCACTTCGAATTTCTCCCAAGTGGCCTCACCGTGGAACTTTCCCTCCACGCCTTCCCACCATACAGCAGCTACCCCCTCTAGTAGCCTGGTGGCAACCCTCAACTTCACGTCGAGTGCAATTTGCATGTCCCTAGAAGCATCATTTAGCTTCTTAATCCAGTCGACGGCCTCAGATATGTCGCCCTTGCCATCAAATGATTTTCACCCCAAGGCCCTGGCCTCCTTGAGGTACTTGGAGATACGCACCATCGTGTCTCCTCCAAATGCTCCAGATGGAGCACTAGAAGCTCCCCGGCTTCCTTGTCCCATGGCCTGCCTAGCCTGTCTAGCTTGGCGCCGCTGTTCTCTCTTTGCCTTATTCTCGAGGTACCATTCTAGTACCTCACTCATACGGTCATAATGAGGATCATCATCCTCATCTTCTTCCTCAAAGTCCTCCCCGTTGTACGGGGTCTCCTCTTGCTCCGTGCTTGGAGCATACGTGAAATCGTCCGGTTCGGTGGCCCTAGATGGGTGCACAGAACCGACACGTGTGCTACTTGCCATCGGCGTTGTAGAACGCCCACGACCCCTGCCTCGGCCTCCTCCTCGGCTTTGGCCCCGGCCTCTACCCCTAGAGGTCCGTGATTCCGCCCGAGTGGCATGCCCGGTGGCCCCCGGCACATGCCCTGTCGGGTTCCTCCTAGTTATCCTGCGTCCACCCTCCATTTCTGAAAGAAATAAGGAATGAGTCATTAGACTCGTTTCAATGTCAATTGACGGAGTAGTACAAAAGACACCACTTGGTCCAACATTATGGCCAACAAACTGTTAAGGGTACCGTCTTAACAATAAGAGGTCAATAACTTAGTTTCCAACGGTTCCTTAAGTACAAAAATTGTTGCTCATGGTTTTATTCAAAACTTTTTGAGGATAACCATATTGAGAGGTTAATTATATAGTTTAGAAATCGATGGCTCTGATACCACTTAATTGTCACGTCCCGGACCGCATCCGAGCCACGTAGACAACCGTCTTACAACCCGATAGGAACAACAACAGTTCATCCCTATTGGATTGTACAAGGCGTCCGATTGATTCTATTGCCAAACCAATTAGTAAACACATACAATCAACATCAATATCATAATCAAACAAATGCGGAATAATAAAATGTTTGATACTTAGCCACACGTGGCAAACTCTGGCACGTAGGCCCCCAACTGTTTTAATGGAAATATTGTTCAAAAATCCATGAGCAGTTTATACATTTGAAATAAGAATGGAAGCACGAACCACGTCTTCCTTCTCGATCAATCACCCTAGGCAAAGGTGCAGGTAGTAGGACTCTAGCCTCAACCTGAAAATGTGAGGGCCCCTGGAGGGGTCAGTACTCCATAGAAGTACTAGTGACAAGCAGGCTATATGAAGAATAACTAATGTTTCAGACACGAGACCCAAAAATAGGGTGATATATATACATATAGATGTCCCTCATCCACCCGATGATACATACTGTATATATACTCGTAAAATACTCAACCCGTAGGTCATTTACCTTAAAGAGTCTTTTAGAGATAGAGTTCTTACCTGACTTTTCTCACTCCTTTCCCGATTACCTAGCTCACAAGCTATAGTCTACCTTCGATTCATACTACCGAGTGTTTTAGGATTATTTACCGTCCAAGGCACTCAACCCATCCTGGAGTATTTAAGATCATTTACCGTCCAAGGGTACTCAGCCCCACCTGGAGTATTCTGGATCATTTACCGTCCAAGGGTACTCGACCCCACCTGGAGTATTCTGGATCATTTACCGTCCAAGGGTACTCGACCCCACCTGGAGTATTCTGGATCATTTACCGTCCAAGGGTACTCGACCCCACCTGGAGTATTCTGGATCATTTACCGTCCAAGGGTACTCGACCCCACCTGGAGAATTCTGGATCATTTACCGTCCAAGGGCACTCAATCCCCAGTCTATTCTCTACCAAATCCTAACCTGGATATGGCTAACCTTTCATTCCTTTAACTATGGACAATGCCTATCCCTATAGTCATATAACAATCCTTAGGATCCAACGTGGACGGGTCCCACCCGAACGGCCCACGTTAACCTACTCAAAACTGCCCATTCTGAGCTTAACCCAATACCCGGTCGGGTATCCAACCTTACCCGGTCGGGTGGGGTGAGGCAGTAGCCCCTGGAGCCAACTTTACTTGAGACCCGGTCGGGTCTACACCCATACCCGGTCGGGTCTAGTGTGGCAGTGGCTTCTGGAGCCATTTTTTAACCAAAACCCGGTCGGGTATTCACCCATACCCGGTCGGGTATCACCTTTGTCTTGGCGGTCAACGCTCGTTTGACCGCCCAAACGAAGTCCGATTAACGTGAAATTTTATACACTCACACTTCTTGACATCCTTGATCCAAAAATACCATTTTGGATCCCTGGAACATCACACATAAGAAGTTATCACATTTTTTATCACCAAACCTACATAACATGCTTTTCAATTATGTTTTATGTATAATCATGGCATAAGCACACACTTGGTTATCTTTAATCATTCCACAAAACATATTCCTGATTACTTTAGGTAATCTCATGCCTCACGCAAAAGTTATAAAGCATAAAGCCGTCTTCTCACCTTAATGAAGCTTATGAAGTTCTAGCCTTCCCGATTTAGCTCGGACGAAACTCCGGCGAACTTCAACGAACTCCGGCGACAACTCCGGCGACCTTTTCAACTCCGTGAAAGTTCCTTGAATACCTTAGACAAGTTACTAACAAGGTTTTATCATCATAAAACCCATAGGAATACAAATAACCTCAAAAAGGTTATTTTCCGGCGAACCGGTCACTTTGGCTTCTAAGTCCGTTCTTGGACTTAGAACTACCTTCCAACCCCTCTTTCTACACATCCCAACGTGTAGAACATTACTAGGGTGTGAAATATGATTGAATACTCATAAAAGAGTATTGAAGAACAAGAAATGGGATTAATGGAGTCCTTACCTTGCTAAACACCAGTTTTCCTCTCCAAAACCAACTTTTCCTCTTCTCTTTTCCCCTCCTTCTTCCCCCTTAGCTCAAGTTCGTAAATGGCTGCAAAGAATGGAGTATTGCAGAGCTTCTCTCACCTCTCTTGTGGGATGGACGAACTGATTGGAGGTGGGTGGAGGGAACCCCTCACTTTTGTCTCAATAGCCCAAAATAATGTGAGGAGGGGCCCTTGGTTGGTTTGATTGGTCTCCTTACCAATCAGCCTCCCATTTCCATGCCTTTCATGCGGCTCCCCTTGATGTTTTCCAGACCAAGGACGTGGGTTGGCTCCCACTCATGTGGGAGGTCAACCCTTTGTGTACCCGAGTGTACAACCGGTCCCGAAAGTTGTATTTTCCGGATTGTTTTAAGTATATTTTGTTTTATCGGGTCAAATAAAATATAACACTCGTTCCCAATCCTTATTGGGCCTTAGAATCATTATGAAATCCCCAACTTTAATTTATAGGTTCTCGGAATCCCTTTTTGGGCTGTTATCTGATAAATTGCCGATACCGATAATTTAGCCCGTTTGACCAACCGGTCAACCTTGTGCCATTGTCATGGCCCAATTAGGATATCCACCACCATATACATATTATCTAGTCCAAGATTAATATAATATGTGGTCCCGATAATATTGGGCGGCCCCACATCCGGTGTGGGCCCCACGTGGATTTTACTATTCACGTAATAGAAATGATAAAAATTTACAATCACGTAAAAATGCTTTTATACATTTCTCAAGGTTAAATGCATAATTTGGTACAATACAAATACTCGGGGGCGGTGTTACATCTGGAAACAACCTTATTTCTATCATGTGTGCTAATAGTGCAACCCAAATCATCAAAGATGGATTCAGATAGCAGGTTCTTTCTCAAGAAGGGATCCCACCTGACATTTTGGATAACCCTTACAACCCCATCAAACATCCTCAAAGGGACATTACCAACACCCTTGATATCTAGGGTAGTATTATCTCCTAACATGACCTTTCCCCCATCATATAAAGTCAGTAAAGAGAAGTAGGTCTTGTCAGGAGTGGCATGTAATATATGTACACCCCGAGTCTAAAATCCATTCATCTCATTCAAAGAAGATCTAGAACAAACAAGCAATTCATGTTGAAAAACATTAGCAGATTCAGTGTTAGGAGTAGGGTTAGGATTATTTTTATTATCACCTTGTTTATCCCTTTTCTTCTTCCTACAGTCTCTTGTAAAATGCTCTTCTATGCCACAGTAGTGACATTTGAAGATTTCCTTCTCAGAATTGTCTTTATCAGTTTTATTCTTCTTCTTAGAATTATTATTCTAACCCTTTGGTTTCCCTTTAACCACTAAGGCTTCATTTTTAGGCTCGGTCTTTTCACTAACAGATGGATCAGACTTAGACTTAAACACCTTAAGGGTTTCATTCTTCTCAAGTATAGCATCTATGATCTTACCAGCAGTGAGATCTTCATTAGAATACTGGATGACATCCTTAAAGTTATCAAACTGGGGTGGCAAAGAGTTTAACAGAATAATAGCTTGGTGGGTGTCTTTTATCTTTTCATTTACCATTGTGTTAATTTCAAAGAAATGTCCAAATTATCAATCAATGACACATAAACATTCATTTTAAAGGTAAAAAACCTACATAGCAGAGAAATCTTTCTAGACATGGACTTTTTCATGTAGGCAGACTCAAGGGTTTTCCATAACACTTTAGGATCAGTAATGCTGAAAATTTTCTAGCCACATTATTGGAGAGATGGATAATCAATTCAGAATATGCAGTATTTTTCAATTCAATTAACTCATCATTAGACACATTGGGAATAATATCATACAAGAACTCCGAAGCATTTCTGGTTCATCAGGGGACCTTTCATCTTAAGTTGTCACATGGGAAAGTCACTCGTACCATCACAGATACTGATCTTGATACGAGTGTCAGACATGTTCGCAGGTATAGCTCAAGACACAGAAAAGCAATAACAACAGAAGGACTAAGAGCACGCAAGAATAGAACAATTCTGAGCTAGGGTTTCAGGATCGAAAAACAGTGAACCAAAATTAGGGTTTCTTGAAAACTAAATCAAATCAGAAATTTAGATTAGTGTTTCAAGAATCTAATGTAATGGCCCCGATACCAAAATTGTTCTCAGACCATACCAATAGTCACAATCAAGATACCGGATTCAATCATTTCAAATAACAAAACAGAAATAAAAGAAATTGAACACACGATATGTTGATGCAGTTTGGATTAAACAATCCTAATATGCGGGGTTTCAACAGGGGAAACCCGCTCCCAAGAATCCAATAGTTCAGATAATTAGTTCATAACACAAAGATCGTTGCAAAGCAAGACAATAAAGTAAACAGATCAAGCGTACAAGAATCACCCAGAAATAGACACACAACATAAACAAGAAAAGGAACACAAATAACCAGATGAAACCATCAAAACCCAGAAGTCATCAGATTCTTGGACGTTAACCAACAGCTTTGGGTTTAAGCTTCACCGAACAGACTATCTCCTGCCTTTCTCAGCTGCTTCAGAACTCGAGTGATCTCAGATCTTATAAAAACCAGAGATTTCTCTCTTACTCAACGCACCAAAGCTCTCAAACTCGCCTCTCTGTATTTAGGTTTTCAAAATGACGTAAAAGTAGCCTCCAGAAGGAAGAAAGAGACCTTATATATGCGTAGAAGAAAAGAGCTAGGTCAAGAAAGGAGAACCGGACCACAATGATAAGTCTCAAGCCCAATCTGCAGCGGATAGGATTAAATGGGCTAGACCTAATTAATGGTCTAATTGATTAAATCAATTAGAGTCCACTAATGTAATTACTATCTAATCTTGTTTTGTCTTCCTATCTAAGTATTAAAAACCATCATAGAAAATACATCTAGAATTAGGATTACAAATATAACAAAACATAACATGTTATTAAAATTCGATTTAGATTTAATTTCATATAATGATCAAAATCTCACCATAATCTTTTTAACATTTTGACATTATAATTAGAGCTAAACATCAGCTCATTGTATATCATGCATTAGTCTACAAACATATAAAACTTATGATTATTTTTTGGGAAATTACCCAAAATAGGAGCAAATGACACTTGGAATTCCAAAAATAGGACTAGTATGTTTTTCTTCCCGAAATAGGAGTTATTACTGTCATGTATGAAAAATACTGTTATGATTGAAAAATAATTTCATTAATTATAATAAATACTGTCATGTTAAATGCACTGTACTGCAACTATTTGGCAGTCACAGCTACAAGATGACAGTAACTACTGCCATGTTAGTCCCATTTCAGGAATAAAAACAAAGTAGTCCTATTTTGAAATATCAAACTTCATTTTCTCCTATTTTGGGAAATCTCCCTTTTTTTGCAAATTACATGTTCCCCAACAATTACAGTATCAAATTTATCCTTACTTAAACATTGTAAATCATTTTAGTACCAACTTTATCCTTACTTAAACATTTTTACAAATTACATGTTCCCCAATTATATGTATATTTGCTCTGAAGAATCTTCGAATTACTTTGAGATATAAAATATGCCCTATATTTTTTTAAGGTAAACGTGTTGTGAAAAACATGTACATGCAAGTAGGTTACTTTGAGAAACACATAACAGCTTCCTTTTGGGAATTTGTATTTAAATAATAATTTGCATGCTAGCCATATACTTCGCATTCTATTTAATTTGTCTTGAATTTAATTGAATTATTATGCTTTAGTCCGTATAAAAATTACTATGAAATTAATTTCACTTCTGTACATACATGCGTTTTATGTCAATTCTCCATTTAGCCCATATCTTTCCCTTTTTCCACTTTTGATACTTGACTATTATTTCTTGATCATTTGTGATCCTTTTTAGGCTATTTTAATCATCGAAAACACTGACAGGAAGACCATATATAAGCAAAAATAAAATAATCATGTCCCAAGAGTACGTGGTCATAATCAATGACTTGGACCAATTGTGAAATTGGTGTGGTACTAGTAAGACGCTTGAATGTGAATTATATAGACCGTTTTTAATTTGATTTTTTATTGTTATACACTTATAAACAATATATAAGTTTAGGGGAATGTCATACTTTTAGTCCCTCAAATAGTAGACATATTGAAATGTAGGACTTTTATTTTCAAGTTCGTAAATGTCACCTCTCAATTATTCATATATTGTAGTAAAAGTAGTTCTTTGAGAGGTAATAATTAAAATGTGGGCGATGACCACATCTACACGAATCTCGACAATTAAGGGCTGACATTTAGATACTTAAAATTATATGGATTGCATTTCAATATCCATACTATTTAGGGTTGTAATTTTCCCTAAATTTAATAAGTGTATGTCATATTCTATCCATTGCCTTTTTTATGTTCATTTTTCTTTCTGCAGAATGCAACGTAGTTCACTTTTGCTTTGTGAATCATGTATGTATGTGGTGATTGGTGAATAGTTCCTCCACCTCTCTTATGGATCTGCCGACGGGTTTAATCCATCGGGACTTTACATAGGAAAACATGCACTTATTGGGTAGCCTACAGACTACTGAGACGTGCGAACGAATTGAGGGATGTCTGTGAGCGTAGAAGTGGTATTCTCTCTAGTTTTGTTTAGTGATTGTTTTTTCAACAGGCGGTTCCTGTCGTTTCTTGTTCGGTGAATGATTTGAAGCAACGGTAGAAGGGTTGTCGTTGCTACGCTCTGCCTCTCCATGATCTTCTTCTCTATGGTTGATATTTCGGGATGTGCTGCGTGCTATGGATCGAATCCGTAAAATCGCATGGTAATTTCTGGATCGAGTTCTAAGCAAGGGAGAAGTCAGATTGGCAGACCGACCCCTCTTGAACTGCTGCCCTGGGGCGATCAAGATGCTAGGGTTTGACAGATGATAATTCAAGAATACTGACAGCAGGAAGGAGCTAAGAGTAATTGTGAATAATTTTATTTTTTATTGTCTTACTTTCGTGTTAAGTTTGTTTATGTCGCTCTATTTTTTATTGATGTCTTAAGTTTTAGGTCTATAATAAGGATTAATAATTCTGTTAGATATTATGTTATTAGAAGAATCTATACGACCAATGTTGGTCTCTATGAGTTTGTTGCAACGATCCAAATCTATTGATATTAATTACGATTAATATAAGTGGTTTTTACTTTCAAAAAAATGAATGTATATATGCGGATATCATTATTAATCTTATTTTCCTATACGGAATTGCAAGAATAGGACCAAAACTTATGGAAATTGCAAGAATAGGACACCCATGTTTCAGCTCACGCGCATAGGACTAATTATGCGTTGAAATGCCAAAAATGACCTTCAAACCGCTACACATACTCTGAGCTCATTTGACGGTTACACAACTCCCATTACGGCACCTCCCGGTTTCCAAGTTCCCAGTATCATTACCCCTGAAAAAAAGATTCCAAAAATTAAATGAAGATATATTGGAAGCCTTACCGTTGAGAGATTGCCGCTTCCTAGTCGACGTAACTTCCCTTGAGGAGAGTTTCATTGAGGAGAGCCGCTTGGTTGAGGATAGTTGAAGGACGAAGCCATTGGCGACAAAACGATGGATTTATCAAATACAGTTTCCGTTAGAATCAATTCCAAAATGGTATGTACTCATTTCTTATCATAATGCCTGCAATTGAATGTCGATTGGCAGTTAATAAGGTTTGAAACAAATTTGATGAATGTTAATACGTTTTAAATTAGCCACGCAAAAACTCTTATGATGAATACTATTGCATTCGCAATAGAGTAAATGACATGTTTAATAAATTTTACTTGTTCATATGCTGGCATTTTGTATGAAAGTGACATTCCATGAGTATGTGGTTATATACTGGCAATGTAACCTTATGTGAATGTTATCATGACATTATGCCTTAAATAATGACATTGTATGAAAATGTGTTAGTTTGAAAACAAAATGACACCACATATAATGAGAAATTGAGAAACTGATGCAATAATGACAGTTTAATAAATTTTAATTGTTCATATAGTGTCATTTTGTATGAAAGTGACATTCCATGAGTATGTGGTTATGTACTGGCGATGTAACCTTATCTTAATGTTATCATGACATTATGCCTTAAATAATGATATTGTATGAATATGTGTTAGGTTGAAAACAAAATGACATCACATAAAATGACAAATTGAGAAACTGATGCAATAATGACAGTTTAATAAATTTTACTTGTTCATATAGTGTCATTTTGTATGTGGTTATGTACTGGAAATGTAACCTTATATGAATGTTATCATGACATTATGCCTTAAACAATGACATTGTATGAATATGTGTGAGCTTCAAAGCAAAATAACATCACATATAATGAGAAATTGAGAAACTGATGCAATAATGACAGTTTAATAAATTTTACTTGTTCATATAGTGTCATTTTGTATGAAAGTGACATTCCATGAGTATGTGGTTATGTACTGGCAATGTAACCTTATCTGAATGTTATCATGACATTATGCCTTAAATAATGACATTGTATGAATATGTGTTAGGTTGAAAACAAAATGACATCACATATAATGACAAATTGAGAAACTGATGCAATAATGACAGTTTAATAAATTTTACTTGTTCATATAGTGTCATTTTGTATGTGGTTATGTACTGGAAATGTAACCTTATATGAATGTTATCATGACATTATGCATTAAATAATGACATTGTATGAATATGTGTGAGCTTCAAAGCAAAATGACATCACATATAATGAGAAATTGAGAAACTGATGCAATAATGACAGTTTAATAAATTTTACTTGTTCATATAGTGTCATTTTGTATGAAAGTGACATTCCATGAGTATGTGGTCATGTACTGGCAATGTAACCTTATCTGAATGTTATCATGACATTATGCCTTAAATAATGACATTGTATGAATATGTGTTAGGTTGAAAACAAAATGACATCACATATAATGACAAATTGAGAAACTGATGCAATAATGACAGTTTAATACATTTTACTTGTTCATATAGTGTCATTTTGTATGTGGTTATGTACTGGAAATGTAACCTTATATGAATGTTATCATGACATTATGCATTAAATAATGACATTGTATGAATATGTGTGAGCTTCAAAGCAAAATGACATCACATATAATGAGAAATTGAGAAACTAATGCAATAATGACAGTTTAATAAATTTTACTTGTTCATATAGTGTCATTTTGTATGAAAGTGACATTCCATGAGTATGTGGTTATGTACCGGCAATGTAACCTTATCTGAATGTTATCATGACATTATGCCTTAAATAATGACATTGTATGAATATGTGTTAGGTTGAAAACAAAATGACATCACATATAATGACAAATTGAGAAACTGATGCAATAATGACAGTTTAATAAATTTTACTTGTTCATATAGTGTCATTTTGTATGTGGTTATGTACTGGAAATGTAACCTTATATGAATGTTATCATGACATTATGCATTAAATAATGAAATTGTATGAATATGTGTGAGCTTCAAAGCAAAATGACATCACATATAATGAGAAATTGAGAAACTGATGCAATAATAACAGTTTAATAAATTTTACTTGTTCATATAGTGTCATTTTGTATGATGTGTCATTATTGTTAGTCATTTACATGGTGATTAAAGTGCATATATATGAGTGAACTTGACAGACAATAACAAGAGCTTTTAAGAAGTCAGTGTTAGTGAAGTTGGAAGACTTGCGTGTCAACTCCTACTGCAATGTTGGTGAGGTTCTTAAGAAAATAAAGACATATCTAAGCACAGAGGAACTGACAGAGTTCAAGAATACTGTATTTGGTTGGATGTTAAGAATAGAAGATATTCCTTGGCTGAGTGGACAATTGATTTTGGGATTGATTGGAAACTTTGTGACTGAAGTTAATGGAAAGACAAATGACAGTGTCATCAGGTTTAACATTAAAGACAGTGTGATCAATTTTCAGAAGCATGATCTTGCAGTAATGTGTGCTTTAATGTTTGGAGCTGTGAAACCAAATATTTCCGAAGAGCTTGAGGGAGATATATGGACAAATTATTTAGGAGGCAAGACAACTGTGACTCGTGCAGATATTCAGAATGCATTGAAGAATTACAAGAGCACTGATGATAGTAGACTGACAAATGATGGAGTCAAACTGGCACTACTATACATAGTTTCACACTGCTTATTTGGGAATCAAGCTGCTAGACCCATGAAGGCATACTACATAAATTTAGTTGATGACTTGGATGCATTCAATGCTTATCCATGGGGTGATGACGTTTGGGTGGACTTGGTTAACAAGGTGAAACAGAGCTGTGAGGCACTAGATAAAGGAAAAGCAGACAGAGTAACATTCCCTGGCTTCATAATGGCATTCCAGTGGTGGGCATTTGAAACTTTTCCTGGTTTAGCAAAGGCTGGCTTATGCAAAGTCATCAAGGGGACAAGACATATCATACCAAGGACTCTAAAGTGGGAGTTTAAAAAAAACCTACACTGGAGGTCCTTTCTGAAATTATATTCAAGAATGACAAGGTATGTTATTGATTAATATGTAAATTTTTAAATGTTTATGTGCACACATTGTTTACTAACATGGTTTTTTGTTTTAGTTTGAATGGGCACAGATAGTACCAACTGCAGATGAGATTGCTATGATAGAAGAGGGAAATGACATAAATGAGGAGGTGATGCACCTTGTGATAAACAATGTTGGCAGGATTGATGCTCAAAAGCCAAATACTATTGTAGCAAAAGGGAAACAAAAGGTGATGCAGGCCAAAGTATTCAAAAGAAAAAAAACAAAAGCTGGGAGGAGCACAGGTAAAGCAATCAAATCTCAAGAAGGGCCTTCTAGAAGAAGAAGAAACAATACTACAGTAGAAAAAGAGAGTGATGATGATTCAAGTGATCAAGAAAGTGATGAAGGTGAAGAGACCGATAGTGATGATTCTAGTGAGAGTGGAAGGGAAGCAGATAAGTATGTATTCTTCATGAGCAAAGACAACAAAAGTATTAAAAAGAGCATCAGAAAACAAGCAAAGGAGACTGCCAGATTAGTGGCAGAAATGAAAAATATGAAGAAGAATAAAAAAAACAAGAGGATCTTTTGAAAGATGTCATTTCGATGCTCAACAAAATGTCACAGGGTGTTGAGAAGAGTGAGCCTACAAAAGCAACTGCAGAGGGTGATACGGATGAAGAAGAAAGTGGAGAAGAAAAAGAAGAAAATGAAAAAGAAAAAGAAGATGATGTGATAGCCATGACTGGGCCAGATTCTGAGAATGATGTTGCTGATATGGCTGTGGAAGAGGACACTAGGTTGATGAATGCAGAGGCTGAGGATGGTGTTGTACAGAATGATGATGTTGTAGAGAATGAGCATGCTAGTAAAGAGAAAGAGGCAGCAAATGTTCAGAGTGACGATTCATGTGTGAATAAGGATGCTGATGCAGAGGTTGAGGATGATAAAGAAGAGAATGAGGATGCAGAAAGAAATGAAAACGAAATGCAAGAGAAGAACACTGAGGAGATAGAAAAGAACACTGAAGAAGCAATTTGTGACATGCCTACATTCAAAATACTCACTCAGTCTCAAGGTAGTCAGAAAAAAATTGAAGACAGTGTCCAAATGCAAGAGGAGGGACTACCTGCACAGGAAAATAAAAAAGACACTGGTGAGTCTGCTTGGGGGATGGGCTCACAGGAAAATAGTCAGTTTGTCCAAGAGATGTGCAGGAGTGCAGATGAAGTGGCAAAAAAGGCTTTTGAAAGCTATTCTTCTAATCCATGCAGAGCACTCATAATAACTGATCAGGTAAATGCAAAAACTCAGTAAAATGCCATTCATGTGGCATTTTCAATTGTTAAACTGACATTCAACTGCCAATACTATGAACATTTTGTACTATGACATTGACTGTATCTTACTTCTTTTAAATAAACATATAACAACATAGTAAATAATATATATTATGCCAATGCCTTAGGAGGATCTTCCCAAACAAAAGCGTGTTGTTAGGTCACCAGTGAAGTACATGGGAACTGAGCATGCATCAAAGAGGAGGAAGAGAGAAAAGGGAAAGAAAAGAGAAGATGATGAATTTCTGCCACCTCTGAAGCAAATAATTGGACCTTTCTCTGAAGATCCAACAGAGAATCCACCGGTTGAAGAAATACAGAAGGTGAAAGAATACTTAGAAGTTGGATTGTTGAAGAACTTCACAAAAAACAAAACTGGCAGAAGGTACAAAAAGGACGAAGACAGAATGACCAACAAACCATTCTTGCTAGCTACAATGAAAGTTGAATAAAAAACATGGTTATATGACCTGTTTATGAATCACCAATGGATCACTGACAAGGTACACATACAAATGATCATATAGTTGTCAGTTTAATGACAAAGTGTAAATTTAAATACATCTGAGTCAGTACAGAATGACATTATTAGTCTGTTTGCTTTACCTTTAAATGATAAATGTGTATTTTACTTCTTACAGCATGTTGAGGTAGTAATGTACTATTTGGGCATGAAAAGGGTGCATTACAAACTGCCACAGAAGTATACCACAACTGGCCCTTTTTTCTTGCAAATACTCAAGCGTGAACTTGACACAATATCAAAGGGGCACTACACATACCACAAGTCAGCAGAACAAGAAAACATTGTGCGTGAAATAATAGGTGCTAACAACTATAGCCTACACTGGAGCAAGGCAGACTATGTGTACTTTCCTCTGAATACTGGCAATCATTGGGTGTTGTTAGTACTAGATATCAAGCAAAGAAAAGTTAGGGTGTACAATTCAAATGCTAGAAGAGGTGATTCACTGAGGGATATCAGATCCTATTAGGCAAGCATAACTGTGCTCCTGCCCAGAATTATGGATTATCACAGAGTCTACGAACTGATGGGTGAAGAGATTATGGGTGAACGGTATTTGGAAGTAGATCCTGTAGAAGGATGTCCACAACAAGATGATGTGTAAGAGCATATAAATTTACTTAAACAGATTGCGTAATAGTGAACTTCTTTATTATTTTTAAAAAATGTTTTTTCTTTATGTTATGCATCAGGGGAAACTGTGGAATATACATGTTGAAGATGGCAGAATTTCTAATGGTAGAGATGGACATGGATGCCATATATCCTGAAGCAATACCCTTGTTTAGGGAAAAAATGGCAACTGAGCTGGTTCTATACAGCCAGAGAAGGCAGGCTGAGAAAGAATGAAGTGCAACTTTTAATATGTAATAGTACTTTTGGAACATCCAGTACATTTGTTTTGAAACAATTATGCTTATCCTTTGTTATTGTTTTGAAACAATTATGTTTATCCTTTGTTATTGTTTTCGAACAACATGTTGTTTGACTTTGTTATTGTTTTTCGAACAGAACCTATGAATGTATGTTTCAAATGGTAATAGTTCATAGGATACTTGTGTTCATCTATACTTGTGTTAATTTTTAGATGACATTTTTCGTATCATCAATTGACATGATATATAAACATATGTCATTTTTAATAATTAAAATGACATCAGAGAATTGATCTGCAATTGTGAGTAAAGAACATTTGAATGATAGAATTTTGTTTATATGCAGAATGGCTAAATCAATACCTTAAATGTTTAAGGAAATTATAACTACTTCCAATGAGTTGGCAAAGGTAAATCACTGGGTATTCATTGGAATGGGATTCCTGCAAGTTTATTCAATTATGTTTATCTACAGGATACTTGTAGTTTCATATGCAAGGATTGTTTGTGGGGTCAGATTTGAGTACATGCAGCATGTAAATGACATAAAATGACAGTTACATGACATTTTTTTAGAACCCAAATGACATCAACAATGAACAATATCAATTACGCATATACAATAGGACATCACAATATTGACATGCCATTGTGGGCAATGGAAATGGCTAAATTTATTACACTGACATCAAATGTCAAATACATCATTGACTTCTATCCATAACAAACTGTCATCAATTGTGAACAGAAATTGCCATCAAATCTGACATATGTCAGTTACGAGTAAACAAAATGCCAAAACACAAGGCCTGAAAACTAAATGGCAGAACATTTAAACAAATGATAACTGTGTCCAAACCACATAATAGAATTCTTAAAAGTACTTTATAAAAACAAAAGACAAAATACAATGAATTAGCCATGGGTATCACTGGGTATTGATTGGAATGGGATTCCTACAAGTTTTCTTATTATGGCCAAGCACATGGCATCTAGAACATTTTTGTCTTTTTGAACCTCTATATTCTCCAATGGATGGAATCCTGGATTTATTCGGGCGACCAGGAGGACGCTTCATACAAGTTGGTGGCTTGCATAGTTGGTTTTGAATAGTAGCAGGAACAGACCAACTGTCACGATCAACAATTGGATGCATAATACCAGACCATGTAGCAAGCCAAGCATCTCTAGTATAAAAAGGAGAAATGTAAGTATAACATGACAGATGTGGGTGTATAGCAATTGCAGCAACAACATGAACACAAACAAAGTGATCTAGTTGAAAGTGGCCACAAGAACAACTTCTAGAGTTGAGATTGACCACAAAGGACGTGCATCTGCTATCAACAACTTCAAATTCATATGCACATGATGGTTTCACCTAGGAAATGGCCAAAATATGAATATCAAATTAGAATAAAAACGAAGTACCTAAACAATATACTAACACAAGAACAAAACTGACAGATTTGCAGAATCAAAATGACATAGTGATAAACAAAGTGGCATTATATAACCAGATAAAAAACTGAGAACTGACTTATGGTTAAAAATCAGCTTTGACATACCTTCATACGTGTAGCTTCAGCTTGCAAAGCTACAAGACGTTTCTCACATTTCCGTGTGAGTATAGTACTTGTTTTCTCAGCTTTATCTTTCCTCTCTGTGAACCATTGTTGCATCCTTTCACGCAAAAAATCAACAAGTTTAGAGACTGAATACTCTCTTGCACATACATTGACTTTGTTCATAGACTCAGCACAATTGGAGGTCATAATATTATATCTCTTTGGTCCAGAAATTACTTTTGACCATGTGTTAGCAACTATTTTGTCTAGCCAAGTCCTTATCCTGGAGTTTTCAGAATCCAACATGGATAAGTAGTCATCATATTCTTTAACAGTTGCTGCCATATAGGCAGCTTTGAACTTCCATCCCAAAGTAGCTGCAGATCCTCTAAATTTGTGTGTCATGTTACGACGCAGATGAGCAACACAAAAACCATGGCTAGCATGTGGCAAGATTTCAGAAACAGCCTTTATAAGACCTTTATGCCTATCAGATACTACATAAAGGTCATGTCTGTACTGTATTGACTGACAGACTTTGGATAAAAACCATTTCCAAGAAGATTTTGTTTCAGACTCACAAATACCAAATGAAATAGGAACTATGTGATCATTGGCATCTTGACAACAAGCTGTAAGAAGAGTGCCTTTATAGTAAGCCTTCAGGAATGAACCATCCAGTATAAGAACAGGTCTACAGTGAGGCCAAGCTTCTATCCATGCTCTGAATGACATAAAAAAGGTACAAAATGCATCATCCTTCCCTGTGACTAGATCAAACATAGAGCCAGGATTCGCCATCTCAAGCACATAAGCCATAGAAGGCAAAACCTGATAGGATTCAAGATCAGAACCAAATTGCAGCTGCATTGCTTTCTTCTGTGCTTTCCAAGATTTTTTGTATGACATGGAAATTCCATACTGCATACTCATGTCTTCACGAATTTGTTTTGGTGGGTACGGTTTATTGGAAGCATCAAGGTATTTGTGTGCAATAAGTTTTGCTATCACAGTAGCAGTTGCCTGTCTATGTTTGCCTTGTCTATAATCAATAGAGCATGTGTGTTCTGGACAGAATCTAAAATGACAAAACAATGGCATTTTTATACAAGTGAGTAATATACAATTGGCATTCTTGGACAGGAATGTCACCAATACATGGCATTCTGATAAACAAGAATTAACAACGAAGTCAAACAAAAAGAATGAAATAAGAAGTTACCTTCTAATTTGAAACATTTGTACGCCAGGTAGTCTTACAGCTCGAACAGTCCAACGACATTTTGGATCTAAGCAAATAACATGTAAAGATATTTTCCTAGAGGTCTTTGTTCTGTATTGAAAGTGGTTTGTGATAGCATACATCTTCAGATGGTGGATAAGGTCTATTTTACTTTTGTGAATAGCATATAGAACAAGACAATTAGGATGGGACTGTGTGATGACTTCAAAATTGTGGAGAAATGACAGTGACTGAGATGATTCTATTACTAAGCCATCTGACATGTCATCCATGCCTTCATCACTGTCTTCAGATGTTTCAATTTCTACAGCTCTAGACATAGTGTTACTACAAGAAGCAACATCTTGAGAGTGTCTACCAGAGATGTTAACATTTTCGGTGCAAAAAGATGAGCTATGATCAAAAGAGAGTGCAGGTGAGGAGGCATGTTGTTGGGAAGAAACAACAACATTCTCATCAACAAAAAGTGAATGAGTTGAAGAAATGACAACATTTTTAGCTAAAGGAAAAGCAGAAGGTTCAACACCAACAAAAGATGGATATGAAGAAGAGATAGGATAAAACTCAACACAAAGTGGATACTTTAGAAAATCTGGTTGAAGAGACTTGATATAAAGATAAAATGTTAAGGTAGATTGATCATTTATAGTTACAGTAGGAGGGAATCCATCTCTCATATAAGAAAGCCTGAAATTATGATTAGGTTTGTACTGAGAAAGGATGGCATTCAACATATCAACAAAACAAGCATATTGAACACCATAGTTAAAATGAAGCCCACATGTGTGCACTGTGACACTTCAAAATTTTAAATAAAAATAAAATAATTTTATAATAAAAGGTTACAAAAGTAAGATTTTAATAATTAAGTGAATTAGATAAAACCTTAACTGTTATGACTTTTTAGTCAGATAAAATGTTTCAATAAAAGAAATGACATTTTTATGAGTTTTACAAAGTGATGTTTATACGTATGACAAAAAAAAAATTAAAAGTAACATTTTAATAGTAGTAAAGAAGTCTTAAATAGTGGACATTTCAAAGCTCATAGCATGCTACGTACTCCTAGGAATAATAATACGTAGTAATAACCTAATATTAATTCAAACTAAATAACGATAAGTATTGCTACGTACTCCTAGAGTCCTAATCGATCAGCACCTATTAAAACATACGAACGCTGCTCTCATTGTGCTGCATGAACGTAGACTACAAAAGAAGCAGTATTCCTAATTTCAAACTCCTAGCCGGCAAAGCAACGTACGAGAGAAGACTCCTTACGAAGTGGGAGATAACATCGTAGGTTCAATGGAACCAATTGGATAAGCTCGAAGGGAAACCCTATGATGCCTTGACAACTGTATAAATAGAGTCCTCGATCTTCCCTTCTTTCACACCAGAGCTGAACTCCATACAAGTATATATACATATATACATTATACATATATATAATATATATAGGCGAAAATCCAAATCAGCATTATGCTAAATAACGAGCCTCGAAAACACTTCTAAAACGTTCCCCTTCTTGAGAGGAATCCAACGGAGAAAGAATCATAGAAAACGGTCGTGAAACGAGGGAGAAAAGCATCGCCGGAGTTCGCCGGAGTGGCCACCGGAGCGGGTTTTACGTCAAAGAACGAAGTAGATTCTGCTGCCACCTCCAGCCAACTTCTGACCGTCGCAACCGTCTGTCTTCAATCAGCTGGTAAGGCCGTAATCTCCCTAAATCCGTAGCCCAGCATCCGTTCGTTGGTTTACGGTGTTAGTCTGAGGAAGAAGATGATGTATACGAAGGTTTTTTTTTATGAGTTTGGGCTGGGTTTTGGACTCCTGTATTAAAATGGTAGGGCCGATGGTTAAAATGGACCTAGACTATAATAATAATAATAATAATAATAATAATAATAGTAATAATAATAATAATAATAATAATAATGAATAGTAGTAATAGTAATAATACTAATAATAGTAATAATAATAATATGGAATGAGCATTAAAAATAATGAAGGCGCTAATTTTGAATTATGGGAGTTTTATTTGATATTATTCACTTTTATTGGAAATGTTCACTTTTTAAATAAATAGAAAATTAATTGGCTAGTTACCTAAATAATAAACGAACATTTTGACCGATGAAGTGATTAAAATGCATTCATTTAAGGTTTCTAAAATAAAGTGGAGGTTAATAAAAGAGATTAATGATTAATTAATGGATAACTTTAAATTTGAAATAAATGATTAATCTTAAAATTCGAATAATAGAATAAGGGAAAATCGGTTAAATTATTAAGAATAGAATAAATGACTAATTATATCATCTTAATTAAAAAGGTGATTATCTAGAGACCGAAATTGAGGAAGAGAATTAAGAGCATCGGGACTTAAGGTAAGTTTCACGTCAACCGATATTAGTTCTTTTTCTTCGTGATTTCTTTTACATATTTTTGTGTGCATATTTGAGAATTGAATTTATGTGTGCTGAATTTGAATATTATTATATGAAAGGGTTGTATTTGAGATATTAGTTGATGTACTGTTTTGTTGAGATAAATTATTGTATACGATTTTGGGATATTTTGTAATAGTACGTAATTTGTTATCTTTGTGGGAGTTTGATAAAAAGGGAATTTTTGAAGTATAAACTTCGATTGATTTAGAGAAAAATAAATATTTTTATAAAAGGTGAGCATCACGGGAGAAATCTGTGGTGATGGTTTTCCACGTCCCTTAAAATGTGGAGGATGGTTAGGTCTACTACTACTCAATTTTTGTGGTTTTGGTTTGAGGTGAATTGACGGTCGGTAGAAAACATCCCGGCTTTTGAGTAGTAATGGTAGTAGTAGCTCCTAATCATTCAGGTTTTGAGGTGGGGTAGTTGGTAGAAAACATCCCGGCTACCCGGATCGACTTACTAACCCAGAGGGTTTGGAATACCTTTAGGAAATAGTTGTTTCCGTTTCCAAGGAGCAGTTGTGGTACCGGTGATAGTTCCGGGGTGGCCGTACATCACAACGGATCACCGGGCTCAACCAGAGTGTTGAGCACCGCCCTTCTAAATTACTAGGAAGTTAGTTACAAAGTGATTTTTGGAGAAATTCAGTAGAGGGGAAATTTTGGTGTTTCATGTATTTTGGAATTATTATGATTCACGAGTTATGTGATTGTGATTTTGTATATATATCGTTTGCTTATGATTTATAAATTGTTTTGAAAATATTTTTATACTAATGGTTGTACGAATTTATATATATACTATTATTATTATTTTAAAAGGTTAGGTGGGATTTACTTAGCATTATTGTTAATGTTTGTTTCTTTTATTTTTCTTTCTGTACATGATTTTTTTACAGGTGTTGAGTTGATCGATGTTGAAGTTGATTTCGAGAGAGAGCTTTCACTAGAAAACATTATTAGTAAATCATTGTAAATTTCTTTTTCAATAACTTTAATTAGTGAGCTTTTAATTTTGAAGTTTAAGTTGTTTTAGCCTGTGCACTCGGTTAAGAGAGAACCGAGTGTGGCGGTAGCACCCCTATTTCCCTTTGAATTTTCCGCTGCACATTTTGTGATGTTTTCAAATAAAGTTAATAATACTTTCCAATAAATCGTTATTTAAATGTATTTTTGGGTGGGAAATTTGGGGGTGTTACAAGTGCACATTGGTGAACACATAGTCAGAATCCCAAAAACCATCGACCTTGACCATAACAAATAAAACAGGATCTATTGTGCAAAAAGGTTCCTAAAAATTGAAGGAAAAACAAATATTTCAGTATAACAGAAGCATGAAAGAAGAAAGTTGGTTATACTAAAATGACAGTTTGCGTGAATATGTGACAGTCTATAAGGATGTTATAAATAATATTTACCACACAAAATGGCAAATCAGCAAACAATACAAAATGACAGTTAGAAATACAAAAGAACCAGTTATGAAGAACCTAATCTAGTACTTACAGCAAGACACAATTTAAACACCAACATTAAACGCAGAAATAGCAACATACGAAGAAATTTCTTGAAATAAAAGCATTGATAGAGTTGATGAAAAGCAAACGAGCTAAATTATTAACAATAATGAATTTGAAATCGATTATAAAAATTTTGAATTTTTTGTTAATATTGTAGAAGCAAAATACAGAGGAATAAAACATATTGATGATTGCAGAACGACATGTGTACAACAGACGAATTGACATATTCTAGAAGCAAAATGAGAGCAATTGCAACATAAATTTAACCATGATTGGTGAAGAAGGACTATACAGGAAAGTTTCGGTGAACATACTCTGCAAACGAACGAACAATGGCGGAAGAAGATGAATGCAGAGGAGAAGGACGAACAGCTCAAACAAATCACGAAGAAGATGATTGACGAAGAAGAAGAATATCGCGAAAAAAAAAACAAAGTACGTCAACTGACTTCCCAACTGATTTAGGAAACTAATTTTCTGGAAAGAATCTCGATCAAAGAGGGAAACTAACGGAAACTCATAAATGCTTTCACACATGGATTACCGAAAATAGCCGGTAACACCTGCGGCTTAATGACAAACATAGGCAGGGGCATTTTGGATATTGCTTAAAGCGTTAAACATACCTATAGAACCGTATAACTCCTATTAGGGGGAATAAAACATAGTAAGTCCTATTATGGTTTTTTAAGTAAGTTTTAGTCCTAGACAATTTTTTCAATATTTATATCACCCACTTTTCATTTTTATTTTTTAAAAAAGTACAAATAAAAATGACGAATAAAGTACGGAAGTGGTATGTTATTTTGGAAGTTTCCAACACTACAAATAGCGACTCTTGTCACGACATCAATCATTTAATAATATGCTCCCGTAATGACATGCCTCTTCGCCAACCAGGTATAATTTACCATGAATTAGACCCTTTTTTCACGTTTTGACTTAAAATAATAGGGGTGGACAAAATAACCGAACCGCCATGGTACTGAACCGGACCGATAGGGTACCGGACCGGAACACGAGATTTCAAACGGTTCTCAAAATTTTTGTCACGAACCGGACCGGACGGATTCCAAACCATGCCATGACCGGTTCTCAAAAAATGAAAACCGGTACCGGACCGAACAAAACTGAATTATAATTTTATTAATTTATATAATTTTATAATTATATATACATGTATACCATATTACCATTAATTACTTTGATTACTCATTTGCACTTTGTTAATTGCTAGTTAACCGGATCGGTAAAAATGAATGGTATTATATGAAATTCATTAACTATGTTATTGCTACTTATTTATGTTTTGTACTATTGTTGTTTATAAGAAATTCATTAACTACGTAATACTACCTCTGTCCCAAAAAACTTTTCCATTTTCAAAACTTTGACCAATTATATTTTTTATTGAGAATTATTTATAATATAAAAATTATATGAAAATATTCTTTGTTAAAAATAGTTTCATAAAAGTATAAAATTTATAACTTCCATAATACTCTATACTAATCAAAATCATGGTTCAATTTTTTTGAAATGGCAAAGTCTTTTAGGATGAAGGTAGTATGAAAATTGATAATTGTGTGGATTTTGGGATGATGACTATGTTTTAATTTATCGAAAAAGTGGCATTGTTTGGCATTGGTACGACATGGTATCGGACCGTTTGAAAATGGAACCGAACCGAACGGGTTTAGGTCTAAGACCGAACCAAACCAAACCGTTTCAATATATAGTAACGGTCCGGGTACATGTTCGGTAAAATATTGGACCGGACCGGACCGCGCCCACCCCTATAAAATAATGCGAGTAAGTCAAGGATAAAAATAAAACAGTTGTCTAAATAATAGTAAAATTAAATAAACTCGTATTTTCTAAATAGGACTCAATATTTAAAATTTTCTAAATATGATCGTAAATTTAAAGTTTCTTTACCTATGATATCTAAAACTCTGGGTTTTATTTCTTAATTAGTTTATTTCCTTTCAAAAAAAAATCTTAATTAGTTTATTTGTACAAAACACGGGTAAAACCATATAAGTTGGTTTTTAACCTCTTGAGATGAATGAAGAATAAATTTGGGTTTCTAAAGGAGCTTAGTGTTACATTTATCAATAGTTTTGAAGATTACTCTTACAGAAGAATTTATATATCTCATCCGTCCAAAAGTTTGTTATATTCAAGTTTCTTAATGATATCATGTACTTAGTATGGGTATGTTTGGCACAACTAGCTGAAAAGATACTTTTGTTAGCTTTTTAATAACTGTTAGCTTTTAGTGACTAAAAAGATCTTAAATAGAAAAGATGGTAGTTGTTTGGTAAAAAGCTGACTGTTTGATTTAGTTCGATTTGGTATACAAGCTGTTAGGACTAATTAATACTAAAAGTCACGGGCTTTTTTCATATGCTACTCCCTGTAGCATCTCAAAAAAGATCTTTTAATTTTTGAAAAGCTCTTAAAAATTGTCATACCAAACATATAACTAGAAGTTTTTAGATACTTTTTGAACAGTACAAAAGCTAGAAGGTAGAGACTTATGTCTGCCAAACATAGCCTATGACGTTTCTTAAACTTTGATTTATGATATACTTTATACAAAGTTAATTGTAATGTAATAATGTGAGATTGATATATGAAAATATTTTTCTGAAAAAAGTGGTCCAATAGAATGATAGATATCAACTTTACATTTTCACTATAATCAATTGATTAAAAACACGAGTAAAACACATTTGACAAAAAAGTTGTTGATCGAATTTTGTGTGTGAGTACGGTATTACATTTTATGTACAGAGTGCAATTAGACAATGCTAATCAACAGCATTCAACAATGAGTGGGAAAAACCGAACCGAAACCCAGAAACCGGCCCTGGCTCGGCCCGAATTATGATATCAGTCCGGGTTTTTTCTTTTTGACCGGTCCGAATAAAAAAAAACTGGGCCGAAGCCGAAATTCCGGGCTCATTAACAGGCCCTAAAATCTATAACCCGGCCAGGACCGATAAAAACCCGAAACAATTAGCTTTATTATAAAATCAATATAATATAGCAATATAATTTATAAATTAATTCCTAATATATGATTATAATCATGATGGACGAAAAAATGACTTAATAACTTTTAGTGTCTACAAGTATGTTCAATTTATTTACCGTAATGACCATGAAAACATATTTATAGTAACTTTAGTCACATTTTTATCCATAAATTTATTTCATAACATTTTTAGAACACCTATATTATTTGTTTTTATGCATCTTGAACAAATTAAATATTATGATAATTGTCTTCTTTGGATTTGAATTCTTGGTGATTTTGGAGACTAATATTTGTGCTTTTTATTAATTTTATTTGCAGTTTGTACTTTTTATTAATTTTATTTGAAAATAGATTTTAAAATATAAAAGAAAAATGAGTGATTTCACAATCGGGCTTTAACCGGCCCAACCCGAACTGGCGAACCCGGACCGAACCCGGACTACAAAAAATCCGACTCGGATCGAATATAGTGAGCTTTGTTTTGGTCCCTAATTTTCATAACCCGATACTTTACGAGTAATTTATGGATTTAGCAAAAACCCGACCCGGACTGAACCGATCCCACCTAAGTCAATGAGATCGACATATAAATGATGGCTCTAAAAGGAGCATCGCAACTTAGATCGCAAATTACACTAAAAATGAAGCTTATTAATTACTTTGGCAACTAAAGTATTCCTACCGCTCATTTAATTAACCAACTTCTGAACTGACCTCATATGCAATAAATACAAAATAAATAGAGTTTAATAATTATAAAAATAAATTAAATAGTACTTGGGATTTTACCGTAGAAAGAATTGTAAGAATAATACTTCCTCCGTTCTTAAATAAATACAACGGTCAACATTACACACTTGCCGAGACGCAACTTTGACCATTAATATAAATGATTTTGTATTAGTAAAAAAATTAAAAAAATTAGATTATGAAAATTTACAATGAGACAAGTTTAACAATATTTTTTTCCATAAAATAATATTATTACATTAATAAATAAAACGTAGTGAAAGTAGAACATGTGAATAGTGAAAATGTCAAAGTGTTGCATTTATTTAAGAACATAGATAGTACTAAATACTACGTACTAAATAGCTTTTTTTTGACAAAAGGTGACTAAAACTCATTTGGACAAAAAAGTCACATTTCTCATCTTCGGCATTTCCGTTCTCGCATCCCCTATTCTCCTGCCATCAAAACATCAAAAGCCCAAAATCAGCCCAGCCCTAAATTAGCATCTGGCATTTCATCGCATCCCCAACCATGGAGCTTGTGAGAGTGCGATTGGAGCTCAGGTAGTGCTGCCGCCGCCGAAAGAATCGCCGCCGCCGCTCACCGCTGTGAGAGTCGCCGACACCAACACACCTCTTCTCTGAGGTCATTGCATCTGTTGTCTCGTCGCCACCGGTTGCAGGGGTAGCGAGGGGTATTGGGGAGGCTGGGGAGGGGGTTAAGTTTGGGGCTGGGATGTAGGCAAGGGATTGGGGCTGGGGAGAAGGGTAGAGGTTGGGGAGGGGCTAGGGGCGGGCTAGGGGCTGCGGTATGGTGGTGGGAAGTGGTTGGCCAGAACCTGGTGGTGGTTTGGTCACTGACAGAGAGGCTGTGGGCTGGGGAGGGTGGCCGTCGGAGAGGGGCAGGTGCGGCTGGTCGGTAACATGGAGGGGATGGTCACTTGATGGTCACTTGAGGGCGGCGGAAGATCACCGGCGACAGTGATCGTCGGAGGTGTCCGGATGTGGGATGGGCCCCAACACCGGAGATGGTGCGTCATTGTGGTCGGTGGGCGATCAGTCATTGTGGTCGGTGGGAAGGCGTTCACTATGGGTGGTGGATGGGCAGTCACTGTAGGCAGGCGGTGACGGTGACCAGTGGAGGGATAGTCACTGTGGGCGGAATCACTTTGATTTGAATCACTTTGCATTGAAGGGCTTAATTGTGATGTTTGTCTAATTTTTGGAATTTTTGAAAAGATGTCACTTTTTTTATCTTTTATCCCCTTTTGAATACTCCCTCCGGTCCTAGATGAAATTCACACTTTCCTTTTGGGTAGGTCCAAAATAAGCATCACACTTCTTCTCACTTCCTTATTTGGCAAATTATCTACATCAAAACAGTGCAAAATAGTGTCAAACAGTGTCAAACAGTGTCACAACAGTGTATTCTATAGTAAACTCAAATTTATTTCCTTAATTTGTGTGACGTCAAAGTGTGAATTTCATTTGGGATCGACGGGAGTAATATTCAGACCAAAAGGCCTTTACCATATATTACAAAATTAGAAAGTAAAAAGAATTACATATTTATAACTAAAATGAAGACGATTTACAAAAATGTGATTAGTGATTATAGTAATAATGAAATCATAGTAACTTATATTCGATTTTTAAACTGAAGTTACTACAAAACAATATTATCGTAAATAATGTTGTTAAAATACCATAGAAAGTAACCCCGGTGCAGTCTTGTGGGGAGGCTATGTAGAAGTTATTTGAGAGGTGAAAATAATATGTGTTGAGATACTATAAAGAATGAGATGCCCTTAACTATCCTCTTTTACCATAGCTATCCACTTTTACCACCATGCCTTTATATATACTACTACATCCGTCCCTTAAAACTTTGTCAAAATTGTTCGGAACGGGGAATAATAAAGTAAAAATTGTGTGGTTGAAGTTTGTGCAAAGGAGAGAGAAATAACAGAAATCACAAAATAATGGGATAAGGGTCAGATAGGGCCTCAAACTTGAAAAAAAAATGTCAAATAAGGCCATATTTAGGATGCTTTGTCCGGCCTACGCCATTTGAGACGGTTCCCGGTGGAATTTTTTGATGATTTTTTTTAGAATCTTATTCATTAAATTTAGTTTACTCATATCAAATTTGAACTAAAACTTCAATCGGGAAGGCATACAAATGAATTCTTGAAGATAACTGCGCAGTTAAAAGAGCAGTTATCTTCAAGAATTCATTTGAATGTCTTCCCGATTGAAGTTTTAGTTCAAATTTGATATGAGTAAACTACACTTAATGAATAAGATTCTCAAAAAAATTCATCAAAAATTTCCACCGGAAACCGCCCCAAATGGCGTCGGCCGGACAGAGCATCCTAAATATGGCCTTATTTGACATTTTTTCCAAGTTCGAGGCCCCATCTGACCCTTATCCCCAAAATAATTGATTAAAATGGAAAGTGAGAAAGTTTTTTGGGACGTCCCAGAAAAGAAAGATGAAAAAGTTTTAAGAGACGGAGAGAGTAATATAGAGTCTGATGTCATCTTCAGTCTCTTCATTTATCTAAATTAGATTCTCACTCGTGCGATGCACGGAACAAAATCTATTAAAAAGACATATTATCATTTATTATATAATGTTAACAACAAAGTATTCATAGTTAATATTCACAATGTTTTGAAAGAACGCAAAAATAAATATTATAGTATGATTGATTTGTTTGTCATTTTAAATACAAATCAATATTTGTTATGATTTGTAAATGCAACACAATATTGACTTTGACTATTATTTATAGTCATTAGATAAGAGGTTATGATCAATAATTGTAATCTCTGAAATCAATAATTGAATGTATTTTTGAATCATTAAGTTTAAAAACATACGCAGTTATTTTTTAATGATTTACAATAGAATTTTGACGTAATAATATTAACCTTGACTCTTATTTATAGTTATGACATAAGATGTCATGATCAGAAATATGGTTGTCTTTGAAATCAATCATATAAATGTAATTTTGAATCATTGAGTTAAAAAACTTACTTTTGAATGATTAATAATTAACATGGAGTAATATAATTATTACATTTGATAAAATTTTCACAAAATCAGTAATTGCTCCATAAATTATGTATGACTTTACCAAACATTTCGCTCATCAGAATTTTTAAAAACATAATGGATCCAAAAATCAGACCATTTAATGATGTACGGAGTTTTTATACTCAATCCTAATTGGACTATTTCCTATAGATTAAAACCCAACAATATTTTAAAATTAAAGGATAGTCCATTTAATCTGGTCCAAATGGTGGAACTGTTGGATAATATCGTGTCGCTCTACCTTGTATTAACTTCCGCTACAAAACACCGTCAATTTGGGTTGAATTGACTTTTTACCATGATAGTGACATTTTTGAGTGAGAAAATTGCCAAACTTTGCGCTATGCTTTGTATGTAGATAGATAGATGGTACAATCCAGATATTTATAACTCTATCTTCTAATTCCAAATAGCCCAATACCCAAATACAAGAGTACATCATCAACATTATTAAATGCACAATTACTTTACAGATAAACCCAACAAGAAAACAAAGTTTGGCCAAGTATGCCCAATCTATACAAGCACTACTCAAGCGGGCCTCTCTTAGAACTTTGGCATTACCACTCCTCTTATTACAAAATTTTAGAGCCACTCCATTACCCTTTTCACAACTAATGTGGACAAAAAAGCCACTCACACATAAACTTTTAGTTTGAAACAATAAACTAAACAAAGAAACTAATTAATTAACATGAACATGGTGGCCCAAGCTCTGTCGAAAAAGAACTGTTTATTCTATATCATGTTCAACTCGGGAGGGTGGCTTAGCTTAGTCACTCTCGTCCTTTTAATTTTCTTTTCTTGTCTTCGTTTTGTTTTGTTTGGATGCTAGTAACAACTCACCCAATGTTATACATGGAGACTAGGGATGTTTCTATTGGACAACTCACCCCACTGTCTAGTTTGTAGTGTATATAAAGCCTCCATCCAATCTTGGTCACTCATTCACCCAATACCTCTTAGCTAGCTAGCTAGCTCTTGTCACTCATTCACCTAAAGGGTAAAAAATTTGACCAAACATTTCCCAAATGGTCAATCAAGAATGCCATGTTGTTCCAAAGCCGTTGGATTTGAACGCCTCCATCTTCCACCACCAGCCAAACATCCCTGCGCAGTTCATATGGCCGGACGAGGAGAAGCCCACGGCTGACGCCCCACGCCTCGACATTCCCCTCATCGACTTGTCGGGCTTTCTCTCTGGGGACCTTGTCGCCGCTGAAGAAGCTTCGAGACTCGTAGGGAAGTCGTGCATGAAACACGGGTTCTTCCTCGTTTCCAACCACGGCGTCAACGGGGACCTCATCTCCGATGCCCACCGCTGCATGGACCACTTCTTCGAGTTGCCTCTTGGCGAGAAGATAAAGGCTAAGAGGCAACTCGGGGAGCATTGCGGCTACGCGAGCAGCTTTACGGGCCGATTCTCGTCAAAGCTGCCGTGGAAGGAGACGTTCTCTTTTAGCTTCTCGGCCGAGAAAAACTCTCAAAACACAGTCCAAGAATATTTCCAATCAGCAATGGGTGAAAATTTCTCACATACAGGGTACATATATACTACCGAGTACATATATGGCATTCAATTTTTCCATCTGTCTAAAACATGTCCATATCTTCATATTCTCTCTAGCATAAAATTAAACATGACCCTTTTCTATGAATATGATCACTAAATTAAATTTATTTTTAAAAAAATCATTGAAATGACATTATAGTGACCAGTTGTCAATGACTCATTATCTACCGATGACATGTCAATCCAAAATAGTGACTAGTCATATTTTCATCAAAAAACATAACTAATCATATTTTTGTTCGGTGAAAATCTATTAGTAATATACCCATATCATTTTTTGAATAAACATAATCATTGGTGATTGAATTTGGGTTGACTTGCAGGAAGGTTTATCAAAAATATTGCAATGCAATGAACAAGCTTTCACAAGGGATACTAGAACTGTTGGCGATGAGCCTAGGAGTGGAAAGGAAGAGCCTGAGAGAATTCTACGAAGACAACGAATCGATAATGAGACTGAACTACTACCCGCGGTGCCAGAAACCCGAGTTAACGTTGGGGACCGGCCCACATTGCGACCCGACATCGCTCACCATCCTCCACCAAGACAATGTCAGTGGGCTCCAAGTGTTTGTTGACAACCAGTGGCACTCCGTCCCCCCATGTCCCAACTCCTTTGTTGTTAACATCGGCGACACTTTCATGGTACGCTATACGTACATTACGTTTTTATTTTAAGTAACAAACCGTTGTCTCACCTGCCTCTAAGGCTAACCACAACTCTCTCTTTGCGTCAATGAATCAAATTCTCCATCAATTTATACGTATTCACTCGATGAATCGATTCCGTTTCTATTGTCGTTGTTTATTTATAGGCGCTAACGAATGGGAGGTACAAAAGTTGCTTGCACAGGGCAGTGGTGAACAACATAAGTGCAAGGAAATCACTTGCATTTTTTTTGTGCCCGAAGAAGGACAAGGTTGTGAGGCCTCCTGCGGAATTGGTTGACTCAAATAACCCGAGACTATATCCGGATTTCACATGGCCGACTTTTCTTGAGTTTACTCAAAAGCATTATAGAGCCGATATGAACACACTTCCAGCCTTCTCCGCTTGGATCCAAAACCACAATCACTCGTAGTTCTTTGCTCGGTCATCCCATTCATGATTGATTCAAACCAACTTAACTATATATATGGTCATAATGGTCTTGATTCATGAATGGTGATAGCCACCTACGTACAATATATATATTTATATATTCGGAATTGTGGAACGAAAATAGAGGGAAAAACACAAAATTAGTGAGTGTTCCTCTTTTTTTCCTTATTATGGAGTTAATTTTCTTGCCATCCCGGCCTTCACCGATTGATCGAATTGGTTTGTTAGGAGGAAAGAAATATGTCTGTAATTTTAAATTAAATGAAGCATAATAATGTATATGTGATGGGTTAATTATTTCATTCAATGTGATGTGATCAATTGAGGATAAGCCAAACACTCTGCTTCATTAATTATCTATTGTTTAATTGGGAACAAAATGATTAGAGCTCCAAACATCAGAATGAAATGACTGCCAACCCATATAATTGTAACATTATTTGATGTTTATTGTTTATTCTTGCAAATGTAATATGACAAGGGATTAGGGATGGATTAAAAAATTTGAGTTGCGGTGGATTATAGAGTAATTATACGATGTGTGTGTACTAATAAAGTGGGATAAATGGAAAATATAAAAAAGTTAAGATTAAAAACACAAACTAAAAATTAGATTGTGCTTGTCTTCAACTCACCATAGCCATAGTGTAGATCCGCTTGTAGAGACAAGAGAGTGATGAAGTTATTAATATGTGGTTGATATTGATGAGTTAAGAAATTAAAACTAAGATAAGAACAAATTATAACTTCGCAAATGTATTTAATATGATATGAGATTGATATACACAGTAGTAATGGTACGGGATTTAGTAGCAAGGAAAATAAAAGAAAGAAAACGAGACAAATATAATGGTACGAGATTGATATACACAGTAGTTAGTATAAGAGTAATAAAATATATAATTCAATTTGGACATTTATCATTTGGTAAGTGTTGGACTGTTAGGTTATTAAGTATTCACTTTCTGGATTTTCGGTCAGTATATAGAGTTTATTTAGTATAATATGGACTAGTAATAATACAATTTGGATATTTGTCATTTCATCCAGAAAGTGAATATTTAATAACCTAACGGTCCAACACTTACCAAATTACAATAATTGTACTAGCAATCTTATTTTGAACGACTACATATAATCTCACACTACTTAGTCAAGATACATTTTTTAAAAGAATTTCACTCATCCCATATTTTGAGTGAAATTAAAGTTCACACCCTGTATTCAAAAAAGTAAATCTAAGCAGTCGATCATTTGATTATAGTGATTAATGCATATACATGTAGTTTAGCGGTCTTGTACAAGTTACAACTCATGTATGCTGGGTACGTTGAACTTCTGATGCACAGGAGTATAATTAAAATTTATAAATATTGGACTGATTAGATCATAATGATTAAATAGATTAGACCAGACTTTCATAGTTATTAAATACACAAACATCAAACATTTATCAGAACAGACGAGTTCAAACCAGACTAGACAAAACTTAAAAGATCAGACCAAATCAGACTAGTTCATGAGCAAATTTCAATTAAAGTAATAATTATAGTGACATGTGTTATCTCTTGCACTAAATTATAGACTAAAATGTAGTCTTAGTATCTTCTTACCGACATAAATCCAGTCATTTTCTTGTGCATTTCCTTGCTTGTTTCTTTATGGTTCTTTAAGTTTTATTTTTTATTTATTTATATTTTTAACTAGACTGGGTTGAGTCTCATCACAATCATTAGATCATATACTACTTATTAGAACACATCACCTAATAAACTTAGACAATAATAAAATACGCATAAATCAGACAGACCACACTCAAATAGGTTAGATCACATAAGATAGAAAAATTTAATCCAGTTATAAAAATCTTTCATAACTATTCTGTGTAATATTCAAGGACTATATCAATCGTATGAACATGTTTAGTTCAGTAAAATTTTAAAAATTGTATAGTACATGCAACGATCGATGAAATTGTGGCGGGATTAGATTAATTAAGAAAAATGTTTTGCATGTTATTTTCAGAAAATTTTGCCTAACGAGTAATCCAATACTTTATTTTTTTAGCAATAGTCAATTCACCTGGTTTAAATTAAATTAGAAAAAGATTTTTTAGGCGATGGAAAAAGTTGATAAGCAAAATATGGTTATTTGAATTGGTTAAAATTATGTAAATTTTGTGTAATAGGAGTAAAATAAAAATAAAAAATAAGAGTTGTCTATTTTTTTAATCTAAAATACGAGTATTGTCAAACTTTGATATCATTGAATATATTACTCACTCTGGATTTAAAAGTTTGATATACTTTCTTTTTTTGGATGTATTTAAAAATTTACTACATTTTTTCATTTTGATAAATTTTTCCTTTAAAAATACTCAGCTACCCCTATTTTTCAAATTTTATCTTTTCTTTCATATTTTTCCACATCCTTTCTTACTCTTTGTACATTATTCATACCCCAACTATTTCATCCTTAAATAGGTAGTATGTCTGAACGTTTCGTAGTAACTTTTAAATACACTGTAATATGAAAGTAGTAATGCTACGATTGATAGTATCTTGTAATCATGACCGTAATTACTCTATCTTGAAGAGAAACGAGGTACTTCTATTTTCAAATTTCACATTGATTTTTACTTCAATTTAGATTAATTTCTGAAAACCTATATTATCCTTATTTTACCTATTGATTGACATGACCATTACGGTAAAAAATCGTACTCGTATTCAATATCAAAATTCAAAATCCTTGCACATTATTTGTTTGATACCTACAATATTAATAAAAAATTCTCCCAAATAAGAGTAAATTAAAATATAGAAAAACTGTACAAATAGGGTTCATTGTGTATTATTCCCAAAATATAATTTAATTTGCTCTAGTAAACGTACAAAACTTCCCTAATTAGGATTGAATGTGTCCTACTTATTAGAAAGAAATTGTGGTGATAATAAACTAATATACTAAGATTTAGGTCTACTTCTCCTACCAGATTGATCTCTTATGATGAAACCTTGAAACTTAACAAGGTATCAAAATCAAACCGATACATAGGCATCGTGAAAGCCCCTATGAAAAATGATGACAACGACAAAAATGACAACAATGAATTGATGAAAAATGAATGATGGCATATTCAATACTGAAGTGTCTACTTGTGATGGAGGGATCAAAATATTTCTCACATCCGTAAAATTTGAAAAGAATGGCATAAAATTCATTTCCCTCTCAGCTAAACCGATCTACTGCATGCCTGCATCTACTAGCAGCAATCAACGATTGAGCAAAGGAGACTACACCAGCGTCGACTCCTCTCTCTCGATCTTTGTACGCCTTTCCTCTTCGCATCTTTCTTCTTCTTCTCCATCAAACTCTCCATCCCATCAGCAATGGCGGCAACGATTCATTACAAATAAATCACAGTTACATGACTTACATCATGATTTTCCAAGTATATGACCTTGTTAGTCATATTTTTGTCCATATTTAAAAACAGTCACATTTTTGAAAATTGGTTTAATTTAGTAACATTTTTGAACTAATAAACTACTATATTGATATTTGAGGCTCATCCTCCTATCAAATGTCCTTTTAGGTTGTAAATTCGAATCTTAACATTTAAATTTTGCTCATATTTAAAGAATTTTCATATTCTATTATTATCGTTGTTCTAAAAATCGCTCTATGCGGTGGTCGGGCGTCCCGATTTTAGTCTAAGAATTTTGAAAAATTGGTTTGACACCTAAGTGAGTAGTTAGTTGGCCGCACAATTCTTTTTGCTAGATTTGTCTAACAATTCTTTTGCTTTTTTATTTCATTTTTCTAGGACATATATACTCTTACCTTTAACCATGGGTAGGAAAGAGGTACTTGTAATAAATTAAGATAGGAATATGTGTGTTTGTATTTACTCTTAAATTTGTTACGTAGTATTATTTAGAACAAATTCCACTTTTGGTCATACAAAAATCGCACGAATCCCATAATTGGTCCACGTCTTTGACTTTGACCACTTTTGGTACATGACTATTGTGTTTTCGCTCATGTATTGTCCTTCCGGAATGTTTCCAGTGGTACATGTGGTCAAAAAACATTAGTCAAGTATCAAAAGTGGACAAAGTGAATGACGCTGACTAAATGTGGATTTGACACAAAACTCATATGATCAAAAGTGGAATTAATTCTATTATTTAACACATACTCCCTCCGTCCGATTGGAATGTTCCCGCTTTTCTTTTTTGGATGTCCCGTTGGAAAGTTCCCATTTCTCTAAATGGAAAGTTATCCTACATCAAAACAGGGTCAAACAGTGCAAAACAGTGTCAAACAGTGTCGAAACAGTGTCAAACAGTGTCGAAAGAGTGTCAAAACAGTAAAATTTATCCCCTGGTAAATTTATTTTCTTAATATGTGTGTAGGTCAAACCAGGAACATTCCAACGGGACGGAGGGAGTGGTAGATACAACATTCATCCCACTTTATTTGTCTTGCATTAATTTGACACAATTATTAATAAAGTGGTTGGAAATTTAAAGTTGTGGTTAGATTTGAGTATATATATGATAAAATAAAATGTTGTAGATCACATACTTTTTCAAAAAAAAACATGAAACCTATTTTGTGACGTTCCAAAAAGGAAAGTAAGAGAAATAAAATGGGACAGTACGTAGAACATAATTAAGTTAAGTGATTAGTTATAATATGCTTTGTATTATGAATGAATGTGACAGTTCGATCAACTTATCATTGAAGCATGATAATATGCATGTGTTAAGGTCCGGGGTTCCATCCTAAAAAGTCAACCTGATAGCAGGAGTAACCCAAAGCTTTATATAGTATGTTATTGTTTTATAGCTTTCTGGTGTGAGACAAATACTTCAACACACCCCCTTAGCCCAAACAGGGTTAAACAATGTTATGGTGTGTAAATGGGCCAAACATACCCTTAACAAGCGCTACCCTTAATCATAGGTGCTAAACAAGTAGTTAAATCACATCCGGACTTGGCTTTGATATCATGTTAAGACTTGAGGTTTCATCTTAAAAGGTCAACCTGATAGGAGGAGTAGCCCAAAGCCTTATATGGTGTTTTATTGTTTTCTAACTTTCCGGTGTGGGACAAATACTTTAACAATATGTGTATGTAGATACCGACACACAGACACAATATTATTTATCATACGTATGCAATATTATTTATAAAAATATAATTTATATAGCACGATTAGTCACCGTCTAGGCGCTGGACTGACGTAATATTATCGTCTAATGTCTTTTGTAGAATATTGATTATATTGTAGATAAGCAAATTATAATGGACGACGAGACCAACTAATGGTATTATGGTTAAATTTGAAATCAAACTAGAACTTCGACCGTGGCCAAGCTGAATCCCTCACATCCATCAACTACAAGTCTACAACTATATTATAACTAGTATATTGATCGCGCGTTGCGCGAATGTGATATGTCCAACAATAATTTTTATGAATTTTGTAAAATGTTTTCATTAGAAGTATATTTGAAAGGTTAATGTTGGGGGCAATATAATATAACATACTAATTCCCAAAACAAAAAATAAGATTTTATAGAATTAGTAGGTGTTAACAATTAAACACTATGAACAATGATTAAGTAATTAAGAGAAAAAAAGGGGTTGATAAGTTTTATATTTTTGAATTTTGAAAAGTGTAATGTGTTATGAAATGGCTTAAAAATATTGTCTAATTGAAAGAAGTTGCAACTTAAAATAGAAAGGACATTTGGTACTATTCATAACATAAAAAACATGCGAAAATTTCCATAATAACGAAAATCATGCAATTATTGTTGTTCATGAAGAAGCAAATGTTTTATTTATTTAATTGATCAAAATATAAAATGCGTGGTAACTGATCCCATGATTGTAATATCTTTCAGTCATGATGGCCTTGCCCTTCTCATCTTTCTTCATTGGGGTTGTTGGTACATCTATGTTTGCATGGGCATCTGTGATTTTGTTAAATTTTCTTATCAATGCTGGAGTGTTTGTAGCTGGTGCAATTGCATGGGGCGTCTTTGAGGCCTCATTTGTGATGTTGATGATATCTATTTCTTTCATGCATATAACTGTGTATGTTGTTGTGGTACTTCCTTGGAATTCATGTGGCCTATATGTCAGTTTCAATCTATACTGAAGAGTGTCTAGCACCTCATTTTTGGCAGCTACTTTGATATGTTCCTCCTGTCATAGTGGTTGGGTAAGATTTTCATATAATATGATATATGTATTATAGTTACTGAACATACCCGAGCTTCATTTTCCATGATTTCAAATATAGTCATGATAAGTAATTCCTCAGCCATTGCCCCAAACAACACAGAATGTATTGTATGCTCTCCATCAGTTATTGTTATTGGTACCTTGCACTTGTATCTGGCTGTATGTGTGCTTAGTATTTGAACAAATGTATGATATTTGATAAATATGTTAATTTTATGTTTGTTATTATTACTTGGTTACCTGGGCTTAGCAATGTGATACGTTCGTAATTTCCATTTCTATGTTTATGTTTTTAATTAGTTTTGCTTGATTTTTACTTTGGAAATTACACACTTTTGGTGTAATAGATTAGATTGTTAAATTCTTGTAAATAGGTTAGATTAGATATATTCTGAGCTTAAGCAAGGTTTTGGTCACCCAAAGTACAGTTGGTGAACCCAAAAAGTGAAGAGAAGGTGCAAAAGTTCAATGAAAAATTTAACTTGATAACTTGAGATGAAAAATTGCATTGACAACTTCTCCACTACTTTTACAGCAACTATTGCATGCTATGTAGTAAAATGAGTGAGCTTCTTTGATGGCAACTTTTGCAACTATGCACGCATTATTTCCCTGTATTTGCAAGAGTATTATGCAATTGTACATCTGCCATAAGCACGTGTCTAGTATAACTTTATAAAACAAAATTGGAGTACCTGGCCTTGTACATGCATAACATCCACCGGTTTTACAACATTTTCTGCTGATAAATCAAATAGTTTTGCTGCAGGATCATGGAAAGCTCCACTGAGTATGATTGCCTTAATTTGAATGATGTTAGCATTGAACTTAAAACACAATAGACACATAAGTAATTATGGTTAAATGAAGAACATTGTGTCGATATATCTTCATGCACGAATTTTTTCTTCAAAAAGATATTTGTTTGTATAAATAGGTTTTATGAAATCTGCATTTCTGAACCAAAACATTTGCATCGGTCTCTTACCACTCTTCCAACTCCTTTGCTATTTCAGTTTGAGGATTTATTGTTATTGATGAATCAAACCTCATTGCTAGTGGAATACGATTGTAACATTACAAGCGTTAAAGTTTTATTGAACAATGGATTGTATGAAATAATATTATTGTAATTTGACATACCAGTAAACCCTGTGACCACTATGTTTTCTGCTTGTCAAATTGGGAATTTATCTTCGTTAAGTGCATGCGCTATTTCTTCTCCCTGCTCTGTTGAGAACTCTTGCCAAAGAGTCATGATGATTGGCTTGCACCTGATTGAAATACTCATAGTATAAATATAAATAAATAAATAAATAAATAAGTAAATAAATAAATAAATAAATAAATAAATAAGATAAACATGATTATTTAAAAAATAAGAAATAAATATTTTTGTTCATAATAATATCATATTTGATAGTGATCTCGGGCAGTTTGAAGCTTTTTACTTCTCGTCGATTAGTACAACATCTGCTGCTCTCTTGTCTCCTCTTTCCGTATCTATATGTTTCCTTGGTAACTTGTGGATGACAATGGCAGTAACACCTATTGTTAAAATGTGTGCATACATTTAGTGTTTGTATGTATGAGCATTTTATGTATTAGGTTTTAGTTAAAAGTATACTTACTTATCCTCTGTTCCGTATTCACGTACTTATGAATGTTTGATAACTTTGTTGGCAGAAGTTGCAGCTGTCTCTCAGTGTTCAGCTCTTCCCCAGGTTTTACTTTTTGAATCTGGGTTGTGTCCTTAAGAGTCCCAAAGAATTTGTATCTGTTGTCTTGGAAAACCAAGTTAGACTTGATTGCCTTGACGTCACCATTTGATATGGCATATGTTGAAAAAAGATCTAGCTTTGCATCAACTTTGTCAATATCACGAGTATATGTCATTCCTTGAACCTTATATCCCTACAATATGTCACCAAATTGTCAAGAGAGTGTGTATGTATGGGAATGTGGAAGCAGTATGAGACAAACGACAAAGTTTTGAAGTAATATAATTCCAGTAAAAATTCATCAAATTGTGCATTTTGAATGGGCATTTTAAGAGGATTGTCAAAACTGGGTATTCTAGTTTTCTGAAATGAGAGCTGTAAAAAATGCCTCTTTACAGTTTTTCATGGAGTGTACAGATTTACAACATTAACTTACCACATTAATAAATTACAAAATCTGAATAAAAGAACCCATTGCCTAAAACTATTTGGGTGAAGTGAGACAATGTTGTTTTCTTATTTTAGAATAAACATACATCTTGAAAGAATGATGTCTGGAGATTAAGAAATTAGCCTTTCAAAATTGAGAAGGATATACTCCATTTATATGATTAAAAGTTAACCATGGTAAAGTTACATGTTTGCAGTATTAGTAGTTGATGATATTTAATTCAGCTCTATCAGGGTGCTATATACATGTGATGTGTAGTAAAATGGTACACATGTTTTACTTTTATAGTAGATGTCATCATTAAAGTTATGGTTAAAGTAGTACCAACACATAAACAATAAGTAATAGAGAAAAGTTAATATTTTTTAACAAATGTTAAGTAGTTATGTCTTACAGCTTCATCTTGTAGCACTATATCCTTGTATGTATTTTCAGGTCTATTTCTTGATTCTCGAGTTTGATACTTTGCAACCACTTGAACTTTACAACTCCAATGCCTAGTTCTTTCGCCAATGGTTGATATCAAGTAATTGGATGTCATTTTTCACCTGTATCAATTACAACATCAGAAAAATATAGCAAGCCACAAAATGATCTATACTTGAAGGTAATGCCAATAGAAATGATGTATTCTAATTATTTACTAAATAATGTAGTGAAACAAAGACATCAAACGAAAACTTACAACATTTATTCTGGTTGGACAACATGTATAGAATCCAATATTTCAGGATAGACAATGTTGTTGGTGAAGCATGTTAGTTCATTCAATCCATCATCTGAGTGTATGATTAACTTGACAGATGATGCTTTTCTGGCCCAAGACATTGCTACATATAGTTAGCCGTGCGAGAACACCGTTTCTTTCAAATAAATTCCAACCAAATCCAAGGTTTGGCCTTGGGATTTATTTATAGTCATGGCAAAACAGAATTTTACTGGAAATTGGTGCCGTTTGAAAGGTATGGGGCAATTATCATCCTCTGATAGGTGCAATGGTATTTTAGGAATAAATACATTTTTACCATTGTGTTCTCCGGTTGCTATTATGCAACCAAGAATATGATCACCCAATATATCACATACAAGTCTTGTCCCATTACAAAGCCCTTCACTCGGGTTCAGATTTCTCAATAAGATCAAAGGGTAATGTTTCTTTAAGACCAACCTGTGTGGTGGCATCCCAGCTGGAGAGATACAATATAAGTAGTCTTCACAATACAGAAATTTGTTGGTATCTAAAGGCTCATCATAGCCTAAATAGCACCTTTATTCTTCTAGGAACTTATTGATTAACACTGAGTTAATGTCATCTACGAATTCATTTTTTGTTGTGAGTATTCCTCTTTGCATCAAAGAGAATGGTTCGGTCAGAAAGGTACTTAGTGTGGGGTACACATAGTTCAACATCGTATCAAGAGCAGTTGCTTGATCTGTACACGGTAACAAAAAACTCTGTGGAATTTTAATTTTACCATCTTATGTAGTGGGTTCTGTTCCATTGCCTAGACGCAAAAGATACTCGCAAAATGCAGAATTAGTTTTTGCCCGCATGTTTTGAGTGAGTACCAAAGGTTGAATGTGAGGCTAAATAGTAGGAGATCTCACCAGACTTGCATTTATGAAATCTTCTTTCCTGCCATTTCGTATTACAGGAAGTGTTTGTCTAAAATCCACACCAAAAACAACTACCTTTGAACCGAACAATTGTTTCGAACTCATGAGGTCTTGGAGTGTTTCATCTAGGGTTTCTGCACACCTACGATTGGCCATTGAAGCTTCATCCCACAAGATTAACTTAGACTCTTTTAACAAGAGACCTTCGACACTTTGTTTACTTATGTTGCAAACTGATTTGTTTTCACCAATAATAGGTATTTTGAATCTCGAGTGTGTTGTTCGCCCCCTGGTAAAATAGAAGCTGCTATTCCCGAGCTAGCTGTAGCAAGCGCAATTCCTCCCTTTGATCTTACAGTAGCAAGTAAACATCGGTACAAAAATGTTTTTCTATCCCTGGTCCATCGAGAAAATAGACTCCTCCAATCTTGGTGTTAACAACATGTGTTATCATAGTGTATGCCCTTTTTTGATCTGTGTTTAGCTTCTCAATGCACAAAAAATTATATTCACTCACTTGTATTCCCCTTTCAGCTTCAATTTCTCTTAAGATTCTCTCAGAAGCGCTATTTTGAATGAAGTTGCAGTCATTTACCAAGTCAAAGGTTGTTAGACTTTTCCCATTACTTTGAAGTATTTGGTGCAAGGACCGAAGAACTTTAACATGTATTTCTTCAATGTTGTATAACCCGTTCTTTATGAAATCCTCACAGAAAAAGTATTTGTATTTGTTCCATATTAATCTTGGATTAGGCAAATCACAAAACAGTAACATGGTAGCAAATAAATGTCTCAGAGTCAAAGGCATTTGATAAAGTATAGCTTCTTGGAAACAATTTGATGGAGTATATGGCCCGGGAACCCCCGGTCCACAGACTCCTACTATTCCAATAAAGGCCCAATAGGCCCAGGAAGCACAACAGGCCCAAATCACAGCGCCCAAAGTACCAAGCGGCCCACAGTGCACACTGGGGTGCCTTCGGCCCCTTGGCCGAGGGCTCCAAATTCTCACAGAATGTTTATTTCAACCAAACAGGAATACTGGGAGGAAACGGCGAAAACAGTAGCCCTCGGCACTTAGGAGCCCTCGGCACTAGGAGCCCCCGGCATGGAGAGCCCTCGGCTAGTCACCTACGACCGAGGGCACTTTCTACGGCAGAATATCCCCTCCACATGCGTCTGAATCACCGTACCAAGTACGATGTCACATCCAACCGCCGCATTTAATGCGGCCACATGCGAATGCCAGTGCCACCCCGGTGATGTGACCCTTCGACCGTTGGATGCTTGACACGTGTCCCCTGTTCGTATTTATTGCTACTATAAATAGCACCCCATTTCCCCGTTGTAAACCACGCTCTAAAGCCTTAACTTACATATTCAATACACTTTCTCTCTCTTACTTGCTCTGACTTCTCTCTAGTTACTCCCCGCAGTAACCCCTCGGATAGATACCCCCCGGGTACACTTATCCATCATTTGGTCCTCTCGTTGAGAGGTCAAATAATCAAGTAAGAAACCCTCCCCCTCGCCAAACACAAAACACCTAGCTAAAATGTTGAGAACAACTCGTGCCAACTCCAAGAACGTTGAGGACAGGAACCTGGCCCTCGGCAAAGTCGACGTCCCCGAAGCCTCTAACAGGGCTCCCGGGGGCGTCGTCGTCGCCGGGTTGGACAAAACGACCGTCGACCTACGCCATCAGATTCAACAGAATGCCCCCGATGCCCGCCTCGACATTGAGGCCAAGAAGAAGGACCAGAGCGTGAACCAAGTTAGCCCTCCGGTCATCACAATCGACGAACAATCGGCGTTTTCCGCCTTCATCCAGACGCTCACCCAGAACCCAGGTGCCTTCGGCACTTCGGTTCCCCTCCAACCTCAGGTCGGGGAGAATATCATGCCACCTCCTCATCCACACCCCCTCGGGAACCCGGTCCTCCGGATTGGGAACGTCGAGGGGGTCGTGGCCCAAGATACGGCCTCCCAGGAAGTCCAATCTCGGGATCGCCACAACGTAAACAAAGAACAACTCCAGACCTCCGCCCTCGAGAGACTCGGAGGGGCGCGAGACCGCCGAGGGGTCCAAGACCGCCGAGGGGGGAAGGCGTTCCAGATGCCTCAGGAAAGTGGCGGATCCGTCTCCAGGGCCAATGAAAGGCGTCCCCCTCAGGACAAAGGCAAGGCACCTCTCCATGCCAATGACGCCCGCCACCAAATCAACCTGGCCCACTCAGCCCGTGTCCATTCGCAGGGGGCGGAGGCCCTCCCGAAGGACCCCCAGGATGAAATCATTGTGGCCCTTCAGCGTCGACTTGAAGAGATGGAGGCCGCCAAAGCGCACGCCACCACTTCTGCCCCTCATACAGACCTCAAGTATGAGGTCATGTTGGCCAAGATGGAGCAAATGCAGAGGAAGATTACCGAGGGCTCCGGGGAACCCACCATACAGCTCGGGACCCGGACGCCATTCACCCCAAGGGTATTGGCGGCCCGGATCCCGGAAAAATACCGAGGACAGCTCATCAAGCCCTACGACGGAAAAACTGACCCCCCGGAGTACTACAGCAGATACCAAAACAGCATGATGATGGTGGGGGCATCAGATGAGTATTTGTGCCGCTGGTTCCTCTCCACCTTAGAGGGGCCGGCCTACGAATGGTTCAATCGATTGCCCGAGGGCTGCATTGACTCATGGCAAGAACTCGCCCAGCGATTCTTGACGCAATTTGCGGGAAGGCGCCGCACAAGGAAGCACTTCTCCCACTTGCTGACAGTGAGGCAGAAGAAGGAGGAGACCCTTCGGGACTTCTTGGAGCGCTGGAGAACAGAGGTTGATAAAGTTGATGGCGCTGACGACGGGACCCTCCTGGCCCTCCTCCAAACAGTACTCCGCCCCGGGAACTTCTCAAGGAGCCTCATCATCGACCCCCCCCCCCCCCCCCCGCGATAATATAAGGGCCCTACAGCGGGGGGACCGGTATGCCGAAGCCGAGGAGGTGGAGAAATGCCATCACGTCCCGGATCAGCAACGCCCTCGGCCAGACGACAAAAGCAACCGGGGGCCGGGGGCTCCCCGTAATCAACCCAAGGTTTCTGCCCCCTCCGGTGATCGCCCCCGGCACGGCCAAGCCAAGCCCGGGGGAGGCTACAAGGGGAACCCGAGGGCTTGGGCACAACCTGTTCTCCTGGAGCACCCTTGGACACCTTTGACTCACCCCGTCAACGTCATCCTTGATTTTGCTGAGGAGAGGGGCCTAGTGGAGCGAGACTCCCACGCACCCCCGGAAGTATATGCCATCAATCCAAACTACCCCTACTGTCGCTTCCACCGGCATCAGGGGCACAGAACTGATGACTGCCATCAGCTGAAGACGGCCATCGAAAGATTAATACAGGCGGGCCATTTGTCCCAATTTATTCAAGGCCCTCAGCAACACAGCCCCCCTCAACAAGGGCCACCCCGAGGGCAAACTGCGAGAGCAAATGCATGGGTCAACCCCAACACCATCCCCCTCGGCAAGAAGAGGGAGATTGGGAACCTGGAAGAAGAAGAGGAGGAGTACCCCCGGTACCAAGAAAAGAAGCGCCACATCCTCATGATCACCGTACCGGGGGTGACTTCACAAGTCAACGAAAGAAGTGAGCTCAATCACTTTACGTGGGGGGAAGTCACTCATATGCCCCCAGTAAAGCGGCTGAGGGGGGAAACCATTACCTTCACTAACGCTGATCTCCCCCAGTGTCCTCCCCACACAGGGATGCCCTCGTCATCCGCATAGAGATAAATGACACTATTATTCACCGAACTTACATCGACACGGGCAGCTCCGTCAATGTAATGTATCTTAGTACCTTCAGAGAGCTGTATCTGGAGAGGGGGTCCCTTCGTCCCATCAAGACCCCTCTTGCCGGCTTCACCGGCGACACCATTGATTCTGAGGGGGTTATAACCCTCCCGATACTCTTCGGCGACGGGCTCCATAGAGCAAGGCTCGAGGTGGAGTTCGTCATCGTCAACATCGATTGCGCCCACAACATCATCCTCGGCCGACCAGCCCTCGAGGATCTCGAGGCCGTCATCTCCATGAGGCATCTCTGCCTCAAGTTCCCAGCCGAGGGGGGAATCGGTTACTCAAAGGGGAACCAGAAACTTGTCCGCGCTTGCTACCTTCAAGTAACAAAGAAGGTTAGCAAGACGGAGTTCCGCATTGACACCATCACCGGAACTGTGGAGGCGGAAGAAAAGAGACCGAGGGCTGAACCAGCCGAGGAGGTAGAAGACTTCGCGCTCGATCCGGCCAAGCCGGAGAGAGTCGTGAAGATTGGAGCCAAGCTCCCAGAAGACTTGAAGACCGGCATCATCAGCACCCTCCACGCCTACTCCATTGTTTTTGCATGGGGGCCGGAGGACATGCCGGGGATCAACCGAAGGGTCATCACCCACCGCCTCTCGGTGGACCCTTCGGCCAAACCAGTGCAACAGCGGAAGAGACCCCTCTCGGTCGAGAGAAGGGAATTTGTGAAGAAGGAGGTCGCCATGCTCCTCTCTATCAAGCACATCAAGGAGGTAAAGTACCCCTCATGGCTGGCAAACGTAGTCCTCGCACAAAACCCGCTCTCATTTCGCAGGTGCGTGGACTACACGGATCTCAACAAGGCGTGTCCCATGGACCCATTTCCTTTGCCGAATATTGATCAACTTGTAGATGAAACCGCGGGGTGTGAAATCATGTCATTCCTCGACGCATTCCGCGGATATCATCAAATATTTATGCATGAGGAAGACGTTGAAAAAACAGCCTTCATGACTCCCGAGGGCATCTTCTGCTACCTTGTCATGGCCTTCGGCCTAGAGAACTCAGGCGCCACCTACACTCGGATGGTGGCCAAGGTATTTCAAGCTGTCCTGGGGCGTACCATGGAGGCATATGTTGATGACATGATCGTCAAAAGCAAGCAATCAGCAAGCCATGCTGACGACCTGAGGGAGATTTTCGCCATCATGCAGAAATTCAACCTTCGGCTAAACCCGAAGAAGTGTACCTTCGACGTTCAAGGGGGTAAATTATTGGGCTACATGGTGAGCCGAAGGGGTATCGAGGCCAACCCCGAGAAAATCCAGGCCATCATCAACATGGAGCCCCCACGCAACGTAAAGGAGGTCCAACGATTGATGGGCCGCCTGGCAGCCCTCAACCGCTTCTTATCAAAATCGGAGGAGAAGTCCTTACCCTTCTTCCAGATCATGAGAAAAACCGACGGGTTCCAGTGGACTTCAGAGTGTCAGGGGGCCTTCGAGGAACTGAAACGGTACTTATCTTCACCCCCTGTGCTCTCTAAACCCAAGGTGGGGGAGATCCTATACCTTTACCTGGGTGTTAGCCCGGCAGCCATCAGCTCAGTACGCATCCGGGAAAAGGATGGCATCCAGCATGCCATCTTCTATGTTAGCAAGACCCTTAGGGAAGCAGAGCTCCGGTACTCCCCTGTGGAAAAAGCGGTGTTGGCTATCGTGTGGACCGTCAAGAAGTTGGGCCATTACTTCCAGGCTCACCCGGTCCAGGTCCTCACTCACCAACCCCTCGGCGCTTTGATGAGGAGCCCCACCAGCTCCTCTAGAATGGTAAAATGGGCGGTCTTCCTGAGCCAGTACAACATCGACATCCGTCCTAGGCCCGCCATCAAGGGCCAAGCCCTGGCGGACTTCGTGATGGAATGTACGGCAAGATCAGCCACGGACTAAGAGCCCTCGGCCCCCTCGGATGATTGGTGGACCCTCTAGGTTCCGGAGGCTTCCGGGCCTATTATGCAGTCCGCTTCTCCTTCAAAGTTTCTAATAATGAAGCCGAATACGAGGCCCTCCTCTGTGGCCTTCGGCTGGCAGCCAACATGAAGGCCCGACAGATCCACGTCAAGTGCGATTCCAAATTAGTTGTCGGCCAAATTTCTGGGGAGTACGAAGCCAAGGAAGGGAGAATGAAGCAGTACAAGGAAGCGGCCAAGGAGTTGCTTAAGGTATTTGAGGCACACTCTCTTACTCAAATACCGAGGGCTCAAAACTCCGAGGCCGACATTTTATCCAAGCTCTCGGCCGAATCCCCTGAGCACATCTCAAAGATTGCCAAAGTGGAAGAGCTCAGCCTCTCTAGTATACATGCTAGCCCCGTCATGAACATACAACAAAGGCAGGACGACTGGATCTCAGACATTGTCGCCTTCATCACCACAGGGCAACTGCCCGAAGATGAGGTTCGCGCCAAGCTAGCAAAGCTGAGGGCTCCCAGCTACGCTATCGAAGACGGAAGGCTTTACAAAAGGTCCTACAACGGGACATTACTTTGGTGCCTTCATCAAGATGAAGCCGAAGTGGCGATGGAGGAAGTGCACAGTGGCACTTGTTCAGCTCACCAGGGACCCTTCTCCATGTCCCGAAGGCTAATAATCCAGGGCTACTTCTGGCCTACGATGGCCCGGGATTGTGCGGATCTCGCCCGAAGGGGTTCCGCATGCCAACACTTCCAGAAAGCCCCCGGCAGGCCAGCGGTCAACTATGCCCCCATCAGCACATCCATACCCTTCGCTCGATGGGGCATAGACCTTGTGGGCCCTCTGCCGAGGGGTTCCTCCAACAACAGGTACATCATCGTCGCCATCGATTACTTCACCAAATGGGTGGAAGCTGAGCCCCTCACCAGCATTACTGAGGCCAGGTGCCGTCATTTTGTTCTCAAAAACATCCTCACAAGGTTTGGCGTCCCCCAGCAAATCATCTCCGACAACGAGACTCAGTTTGAGGCAGCCCCCTTCTGTGCCCTCCTGGAGGCATGGGGCATCAAACACACCTTCTCATCCGTTGCCTACCCTCAGGGCAACGGTCAAGTGGAGAACGCCAACAGGACCTTGCTCGAAGGCCTAAAGAAAAAACTGGAGGCCGAAGGGGGTGGCTGGGTAGAAGAACTCCACAACATCTTATGGGCCTACCGTACCACCCCTCGGGGGGCAACTGGCGAGACACCCTTCTCCCTTTACTACGGATTTGAAGCTAAGACCCCCACTGAGGTAACCCTTCCAACCCGAAGGGTCACACAATACGATCCAGAGGCCAACGACGCCAATATGGCCCTCGACCTCCACCTTATTTCAGAACGCCGAGAGCAAGCCTTCATACGCGCAGAAAACTACCGAAGGCAAGTGAAGAGTTACATTGACGCCAAAGTCCGCTCCCGGGAATTCCAAGTGGGGGATTATGTCCTCCGAAGAAGGGAAGCTAGCCAACCAACCGAGGGCGGGAAGATGGCACCAAAGTTCGAGGGCCCCTACATCGTGGCGGCCATCATCAAACCAGGAACTTACAAACTAAAACGCCCTAATGGGACTGAAGTCCCTAGACAATGGAATGTACATCACTTAGTTAAATTTTATCAATAACATCATAGCGGCCAAGCCCTCATAACTAGTGAATGTATTATTTTGCGGCCCAAGGCCTAACGTTTTGAAGAATGAAGGCATATTGAAGACACCAAGGACATGGAACAAGACTCTTATGTGTGGCCAAGCCCTCATACCACCCCCTGGCCCAAAGCCTTATCACTAGTAAGAACCCTCGGCACCAAGTACCGAGGGTAGACAGTACTATCACCCGCAATAAGGAAGAAAATATCAACTGCCTTCAATGGAGACCCCTCGGCACCCAGTGCCGGGGGGATACACCACTGTCAACTTTCAACAAACGGAAGAAAACACCAAGTGTTTTCACAGAAGACCCCTCGGTACCAAGTACCGAGGGTAGACACCCCAATCACCTACGACAAATGAAGAAAAAACACCAAATGTTTTCACAAAAGACCCCTCGGTACCAAGTGCCGGGGGCCGTAAACTGGAACAAACACCAAGTGTTGTTTCTAAAGCCGTACCCCTCTAGGACGCCTATACCTAAGGCGCCACCTATCGGTGCCGGTAGCACGTAGTGCCCCCGTCCATTTGCAACCAGTGTGCAAATGAAAACCCTTCCCTGAAACGCTTTCCGCGTCACTACCCCAAGGGTGTGGCAGGCATGTAATATGCCCAGGATTCGACTTTCAGAAAAGGAACGCTTTCCGCGCCATTTCCCCAAGGGATTGGCAGGCATCTAATATGCCCAGGATTCGACTTCCAAATCAAAACGCTCCCCGTGCCACTACCCGAAGGGTGTGGCAAGCCATGGACTATGTCTGACGCCGAGGGGACGACTTTCAAAACTGAGGCGCTTTCCGTGCCATCTCCCAAGGGGAGGCAGGCTACAGACCATGTCTTGTGCCCAGGAAACGACCCTCGATCCCCTCGGAACTCAGAAGGTTAACCCGAGGGGGGATCTAATGGTGTATTCTGTTACCTCCCGATAGGCCAAGCCTTACCAAGAAACCAAGTTTCTTGAAGCCTTCCTGATAAGCGTTTTATTAACGTATTTTATGCAACAATTTATAAACGCTTTTATACTTAAAAGAATAAAACTCTCACACATATGTCTCGTTTTTCAAGAAATACTTTAATCGACAATTGGATCAAACACGAGGATGAAAAGACACACGAAGAATCCCGACAAGTAAAGGTCAACCAAACGCATCCCGAGAACAAAAGAAAAAAAGGGGAAAATACACCAAAGGGGTGAAAGCCGCCCGGCTTTCACCAAAACCGGCCGGTTTTCACCAACCAGCCATCCAGTTGCCGCCCGAAGATGAAGGAAAAGCCTTCGGAGCAAAACAGACGAAAGCCGCCCGGCTTTCATGAAAGGCGCCCGGCTTTGGGCGCCGTGGAAAATATTCAGCAAACCGAACCAAAAGCCGCCCGGCTTTTGGCGAAAGCCGCCCGGCTTTCGGTCCCTGGAGCGGAGAAGCCCGTTTTAAACTCGCAAAAGCCGCCCGGCTTTTGCGAAAGTCGCCCGCCTTTCGCCTGGAGCTGATTAAAACAAGCAACGGTCATCACAATCATTCGGGCAAAACACCAAATCCCATTAAGGAGGTTGCTTCCTTGTCCGAAAATGGCCGTTGAGAACTCAATATTTAAGAGGATTGAAGCCCTCTCAAGAGATTATTCCATATTCTACACACTTTACTTCTACTTTGGCATCCCAAGAGCAACCCTTTAGTCTTGGGAGAAGTTCTACACTTGGGGAAAGCTTTATCCACCATAGTTTTGGAGTTGTGGTATCATTTTCTTATGTATTTCATTGTATTTTATCATTTCAATACTTGTAATTTTATTATGAATTGTTCTAGCTAATTTTCTATAGCCAAGGTTAGGGATGAAACTTTACGCACTCTAGGTGTTTGATGTATGTTCTCAACCAAATTATTATGATCTTTCCTTTATATTTTAATGTGTATGACTACGGTGTACAACATATGATTATTTCGTTGGGTTTATTTGAGCAATTAACGTTGAGTTATAAACCGTGCACTTAAAGGTTAGACATATTCTAATTGTGGATAGAAATATACCTCAATTGAGTATGGTGGTTTTTATAATGTCCTAATCTTCACTGGGGTTAATTTTAGATGAATGTGAACCGTGACGGGATTCACACGTAGAATTAATCACAATCTCGCTGCCGTAACAGGAGTTAGAATACTTTAGTGACATTCCACTCATAAGAATTGGCGAAAGAACATATATTCATCACTAGGAGTCGTTTAGGAGTAATCCCGAACCCTTGGTTGCTTTTATTATCTCTTAAAAATCAAAAAGCTTTACTCTTTTCTTAATTCTTTTACTAAACCGCTTTCACTTTTGAATCATATAAACAACGTTTCCTTGTGTTCGACCCGGTATTTTTACCGGAATTTATTACTACATTGGCACTTGTACACTTGCAAGTTTCAGCCGATCAAGTTTTTGGCGCCGTTGTCGGGGAAACGGTTTTGTTTTATACGATTCAACAAAAATTCCTGAATTTTCCCATTACATTTCACTTGGTATTGTTTTAAATTTTGTTGTGTAGACAAGCTCTTAGTGCATGCTATTGAGAAGTCAAGGCTCTACAAACCTTGAACCTATCAATCTTGAAATCGAGAGAGCTTGTAGAAGGAATCGAAAGAAGGAAGCAAAAGCACCAACAATGCTTCCTTCACTCAATGAAAGGAAGAGGCCCGTCATTGCAACAACTCCTTCTTGCATCGTGCTTAGCGAGGCGGCACGAGACTATGAGTTGCGGAATAGCTACTTCAACGCTATGCCGCACTTTTATGGACAACCAGGGGAGAATCCATTAAACTTCATCACTGAATTTTATGGGTTCATTCAAGGTGTTCCAAGGAATGGCCTAAATGAAGGTGATCTTAGGCTCAAATGCTTCCCCTACACCTTGAAGGGAGCGGCAAGAGGGTGGTTTCTAGAGCAAGCACCAGCATCCTATACTACTTGGGATGAAATATACAATGTATTCATCTCCAAGTACTACACCCCAACAATGACGCAAGAGCTACGACAACGAATCTTCAACTTCAAACAACAATTTGGAGAACTCTTTCAAGACGCATGGAGGCGTTTCAAGTCTTTGTTGAAGGAATGCCCCCATCACCGCATTCCTCTTGACCTCCAAATTGACACTTTTTACAATGGCTTGAATTCATCTTGTCAAGCTATTGTGGACAACCGAGCGGAGAGATACATTGGCAACAAAACCGAGACGGAAGCTTTGAGAAATCTTGAGTCCATTGCTTCAAATCCTCAACTTCAATGAGGAGACATCAAGGTGGCGGGAGTGAATGAAATTTCTATCACTCATGAACTTGATAAGAAGTTTGAAGAATTTCAAACCAAAATTCAGCAAAATCTACAAGCATCAATTCATACGGCTTTGCAAGCCGTTATTGGAGGGGTCAAACAAGTGGCCAATGTGGAGAGCATTCCCAATGTGGAAGGTAACTCCTCTCAACATCTTGAGGATGTGAGTTACATGAATTCCTATGGTAACCGGGCAAATCAAGGAGGAAATAATTTTTCCAACAACAATCAACAACGGTACAACCAAGGAAACAATTGGAAGCCACAAGGGAGTTCTTCAAACCCTCAACCCGGAGCTCCCAAATTTGGGCAATCACAAGAATCTACTATGGAGGAGATGATGAAGCTTCTCACCAAAAATGTAGCTAGCATCAAAACCCAAAATGAAGAAAATCATAGTAGAATGGAGGCATCCATTGGGAATCTCCACAATCAATTCACCAAACTTGATATGAGGTTTGAAGATCAAAACCGGAAGCTAAATCAACGCATGGATACCATTGAGCAATATACCAAGTCCTCTATTCATAACTTGGAAGTTCAAATTGGTCAACTAGCTCAAGAAAGAACTACTAGGGAGCATGGTAGATTTCCTACTACAACGGAAATCAACCCAAGGGAGAATGTTATGGCTATCACTATACGAAGTGGTAAACAAATGGAGGGGCCAACAATTCAAAACGAACCCATGGAAAAACAAGGAGATGAAGAGCTAGTGGAGCATGTCTCACCACCACCATCCATGGCGGCTTATGTTCCCCCAATTCCTTACCCACAAAGGTTGAAGAAGAAAGATGATAGCAAGCAATACAAAAAGTTCCTAGACATCTTCACCAAGTTGAGCATAAATATTCCTTTTATTGAGGCTATTGCGGAAATTCCCTCTTATGCAAAATTTCTAAAGAATATTCTTAGCAACAAGAAGAAGTTGGCGGATTTTGCAACCGTAGCACTCACGGAGGAGTGTAGTGCTATTCTCCAAAATAAATTACCTCCAAAATTGAAGGATCCCGGGAGCTTCACCGTTCCTTGTTCTATTGGAAGTCTAGGAGAGGTAAAATCCCTATGTGATCTTGGAGCTAGCATTAATCTTATGCCACATTCTCTATTCAAGAAACTAGGTGTGGGGGAGCTTCAACCCACAACTATAGCTCTACAATTGGCGGATAGAACCATTCGTTATCCTATTGGAGTAATGGAGGATGTTTTTGTGAAGGTCGGAAAATTTTATTTTCCAGTGGACTTTCTTGTGCTAGAAATGGAGGAGATGGAAATTCCGGTGATTCTTGGAAGGTCTTTCTTGGCCACGGCGGCTGCCCTTATTGATGTTAAGAATGGCGTTGTGAAATTCCGTGTTGGAGAAGAAGAGCAAGAATTCCATGTTTGGGATTCCTTGAAGAAGCACCATGATGATTCTACATGTTTTAGTATCAATATTTTTGATACTTTGACACAAGAAGTTTTTGAGAGGGAGATACGTGAAGACCCTCTTGAGGCATGCATTTTGCTAGGATGCACCGAAAATGAAGAAATCCCTGCACTTTTTGAGGAAGTAATGTACCTTCAAGCCGGGGGTTCCTACACCAAATTCCGGCCTAAATTTGAAGAGCTTGGTGCTAGGAAGCCTAGCCAAAAATCCTCATGTGAAGTTGCTCCAAAGCCTACTCTCAAACCTCTTCCGGCCCATCTCAAATATGCATTTCTTGGAGATGATTCTACTTACCCGGTGGTAATTTCTTCTACACTCACCTCTTTGCAAGAAGAAAAATTATTGAGAATTTTAAGGGCTCACAAGTCTTCTATTGCTTGGTCCTTGGCGGACATCAAGGGCATTAGCCCTTCTCTTTGCATGCACCGAATCCTCATGGAGGAAAATCTTAAACCCACCATTGAACATCAAAGAAGATTGAATCCCAACATGAAGGAGGTAGTCAAGGAGGAGGTTCTCAAACTCCTTGATTATGGTATTATTTATCCTATTTCGGATATCAACTTTGTGAGTCCCGTTCAAGTGGTTCCTAAGAAAGGAGGTATTACCGTTGTGGCTAATAGTAAGAATGAATTAATTCCTACTAGAATGGTCACCGGATGGAGGATGTGCATTGATTACCGGAAGTTGAACATCGGCACAAGGAAGGAACATTTTCCTCTTCCATTCATGGATGAGATGCTTGAACGTGTTACGGGTCATGAATTCTATTGCTTCTTGGATGGATTTTCCGGCTATTTTCAAATAGCTATATCACCCAAAGACCAAGAGAAGACCACATTTACTTGTCCCTTTGGCACTTTTGCTTATAGAAGAATGCCATTTGGTCTTTGCAATGCTCCGGGGACCTTTCAAAGATGTGTTATGACCATTTTTTCCGACATGGTAGGGGATTTTATGGAAGTCTTTATGGATGACTTTTCTGTTTTTGGAGATTCTTTTGATGCTTGCCTTCACCATCTTGAGAAGGTTTTTATAAGGTGCAAGGAAACACACTTGGTTCTCAATTGGGAGAATTGTCATTTTATGGTGACCGAAGGAATAGTCTTGGGGCACAAAATTTCCCCTCAAGGCATTCAAGTTGATCAAGCCAAAGTAGAAGTTATTGAGAAATTGCCCCCACCTCACTCGGTGAAGGCCATCCGGAGTTTCTTGGGACATGCCGGTTTCTACCGGCGATTTATCAAGGATTTTTCAAAAATTGCAAAGCCACTTTGTGATTTACTAGCCAAAGATGCTCATTTTGATCTCACTCCACAATGTCTCCAAGCCTTCAACACTCTCAAAAAGGCTCTTACTACGGCTCCTATTATTATCTCACCGGATTGGTCTCTACCCTTTGAACTAATGTGTGATGCTAGTGATCATGCAATTGGGGTTGTCCTTGGACAAAGGAAGGACAAAAAGCTTCATGCCATCTATTATGCCTCTAGACTACTCCATGATGCGGAGTTACATTATGCCACTACCGAGAAAGAATTCTTAGCCGTTATTTATGCCTTTGATAAATTTCGGTCATACCTCATTGGACAAAAGGTAATCGTCTACACCGATCACTCCGCCATCCGGTATCTTATGAGCAAGAAGGATGCAAAACCAAGATTAATTCGTTGGGTGTTGTTACTCCAAGAATTTGATCTTGAAATTAGAGATAAAAAAGGGAGTGAGAATCTTGTTGCGGATCACCTTTCCCGTCTTGAAGCTAATGCCACAACCAACAAGGAAGTCATTCATGATGATTTCCCTTATGAACAAATCATGGCGATTAATGGAGGGTCATTGCCTTGGTTCACGGATTTCGTGAATTATCTTGCAAAGGAAATTCTTCCTCAAGAGTTCACTTTTCACCAAAGGAAGAAATTCCTAAATGATGTCAAGCATTATTATTGGGATGAACCTTACCTTTTCAAGCATTGTGCCGATGGTATCATCCGAAGGTGTGTTCCAAACGAAGAAATGCTACCTATTCTTGACCATTGTCACAATCTTCCTTGTGGAGGGCATCATGGCCCCGACCGGACAGCCGCCAAGGTACTTCAATGTGGTTTTTTCTGGCCTACTTTATTCAAAGATGCTAGAAGCTATGTTCAAGCTTGTGATCGTTGTTAACGAACCGGTAATTTGAGCCGAAAAAATGAAATGCCACAAAACATGATTCTTGTGGTAGAAATCTTTGATGTTTGGGGGATTGATTTTATGGGTCCATTCCCAAACTCTCATGGGAAGGAGTACATTCTTGTAGCAGTTGACTACGTCTCAAAGTGGGTGGAAGCCATAGCCTTGCCAAATAATACCGCCAAATCGGTGGTAGATTTTGTCAAGAAAAATATATTTTCAAGGTTTGGGGTTCCAAGAACTATCATTAGTGACAATGGCACCCATTTCAAAAATGCTCACTTCATCGGCCTCCTAAAGAAATGTGGGTGTCTCTTCAAAAGTGGAGCTACTTACCATCCTCAAACAAATGGTCAAGTAGAGGTCTCTAACAGGGAAATCAAGTCTATACTTGAGAAGACAGTCAACTCTTCTAGGAAGGATTGGTCTTTGAAGCTTGATGATGCCTTATGGGCATATCGAACGGCTTTCAAAACGCCTCTTGGTATGTCTCCTTATAGGCTTGTATTTGGGAAACCATGTCATCTTCCTGTGGAGCTTGAATACAAATCACGTTGGGCTATTTCCCAACTCAACTTTGATCCAACACTTGCAAAGGAAAAAAGACTCCTACATCTTGATGAGTTAGATGAACTCCGGAGGGAAGCCTATGAAAACTCCCGCATATACAAGGAGAAAGCAAAAGTGTGGCATGACAAGAACATTTGTCGGAGGGAATTCCAAGTTGGGCAGAAAGTACTCCTATTCAACTCAAGACTCCGGTTGTTTCCCGGAAAATTGAAGTCCCGTTGGTCGGGACCGTTCGTCATCACCGAGGTCCGGCCATATGGAACAATGATGATCCAACAAGGTACTAATGAACCCTTTGCTGTGAATGGACATCGTTTGAAGCTCTACATGGAACACCACAACACCTCAGCCACCATCTCTTGCAACTTGGAGGATTGATCACGAAGAACGTCCGGCCAACGACGTTAAAGAAGGCGCTTATTGGGAGGCAACCCAATTTCATATCCTTTTTATTTACATGTTTTACTTTTATTTTATTGTTATACTCCTATTGCTTGTGGACAATGCAATTCAAGTGTAGGGGGAGAAAAAAAGGCAAGAAGTTCGAAGTGTTAAGCGAAAATTTGACAAAAACGGGCGAAATAGGTGAAAACGACGAAAGCCGCCCGGCCTCTACCAAAAGCCGCCCGGCTTCCATGTCTTTTCCAGGTATTTTTTCACGCAAGCGAAAGGCGCCCGGCTTTCGCCAAAGCCGCCCGGCTTTGGGCGCCGTAGCTTAATTCGCAATTATTCAAATCGAAACCCGCCCGGGTTTCGTGTAAGCCGCCCGGCTTACGTGCGCAGGTCTGCTACTGTCAAGCGAAAGCCGCCCGGCTTTTGGGGTGCGGAATTGTTAAAACCCCTCTCTTTTAAACACAAACACACGCACACCTTCCAAACTCCGACCGACGTTCGAGCTCCAGCTGCCATAACATCCGTTTTCTCCCATTTCTTCTCCAATTTCAAGCTCAAATCAGGTAATATCCACTCATTTTCACTTCTTAATCCTTATTTCACAGCTTTTACATCATTTAATCGATAGTTTTGATTGTTCTTCCCAATTTCGAAATTTAGGGTTCTTGCAAATTGATAGCTATTAGGCCAAATTCATTGCATGATATCTTGTTATTGTTGCCTATATTGCTTGTATGAACCATTATAACCTCTTTTCAAGTTGTTATTTTAAAAAATTTTGAAATTTTTGCTACTTGATTAAAATTGGGGCTTAGGGTTCGAAATTCTTGTTTAAATTTGGGGATTTTCAATTGAATTATTGTAATTAATTGTTGATGAATGAGATTGTGAGTATGTTGTCCCTTGTTATCCTGAATTGTGATTATAGTCAATTTTTAGGGGAATCCATGTCAAATTTTTTTTGAGAAATTGACTATAATCTATTGAGTTTGTAGGTTGAAATGGCTTCAAAGGGCAAATCTGTAAGAAATGAGGCTGGCCCGAGCAACCCCAAGCGGGCTAGGAACAACAAGGCACCCGCGGCCTCCTCCACTATCTTGCCGGCTAGTCGGTTTGTGAACACTCAATGCTACGAGCGTTACCTCGAGTCCCGGGACAACGACTTTGTGATTGAAAAGACAATCTCAGCCCCTATTGATCACGAATTCCAGCTCACCGCCGCCTTCGCCAACATCAATTGGGAACCGGTGCTACATCTCCAAGGCACCTTCTATCCGGAACTCGTAAAGGAGTTCTTCACTAATGTTGAAGGGAATTACGCCCAAAAGATGATTGAGAGCCGAGTCAAAGGGGTCAACATTACTATCACCAATGACCTCTTGAGCTCTCAATTTCACATCACCAAGTTCGGCACCCCTTTCGCCCCTTCCCAAGCCGGAACAATGAATAGTGATGGGAACTACAACCCCATGGAAGCTTTGCAATATTTTGGGTTGCAAGGACTGGATCTAATGACGAAAAACCTCGGCCAACCACACATCCGGACCCGGCTTTTGATGTACCTCTACTCATTCAACGTCATGCCGAGAGCGAGCGGCTACAACAAAATCCGAAGTGCCGACCTCTACTTTGCATATAGGATGCATACCGGGCTTGATCGTCATGAGGGGATTCCTCTCTCGGGCATCATCATCAAGCAATTGTGGAGCGCGGTCTTAAGCAACAATCAAGATAAGGCCTTCATTTTCCCTATTTTGCTCTCTAAAATTTTTCAACATTTTGGTGTTAGTTTTAGAGGAGAAGAAGAAAGGGAGATGCATGCCGTGCTTGATGATAGCGTCATGACCCACCTTCGCTATTTCCAACCGCCGCACGGAGGACCATGGAGGTGTGTGGCGAAGTTCCATAGAGTTGTACCGGAGGAGGATGAAGAGGAGATGATGGAAGGTGGGGAATCCGCGGGAGGCCATGAGGAGCACCATGAAGAGGCAGCTCACGTCCCCCAAGCCGGAGCTCCTTACGATATGGACTACTTGACCGAGCAATTTGGTCAAATCCGCACGGAGCTTGTGGTGCATAGACGAGACTTGAGAGATCAACGCCACGCTATCCAGGGAATGGGGAGCCATTTGTGGAACATGAACTACTATTGTCAAGAGCTGGGGAGACATTTCAACATTCCACCGCCGCCGCCCTACGATCCAAACTTTTTTTTCCCTTCCCGAGAAGAGGGAGATGAGAACGATGAGTAAAGTTGACAACAAAAGGGAAGTGTACTAAAACAATTCTTATCTAGTCTTGCTCAAACTCTTGTTTGTTGTTATTTTGACTCTAATGTTGTCTTTGTGTTATGTGTGTTTAATCTTGCTTTGATTGCTCTTTGTGATCCACATTGAGACATTGTGGAACAAGTGTGGGGGGGTGCTCCTTTAACTTCTAAATTGCAGGATTTTTTTCTCCTTAATTTGTTTACTTTTGGTCCATATTTTTTTTCAAAAATATTTTAGCAAAACCCTTGTCCTCCAAAAATTTGCTTGAGGACAAGCAAAACTCAAGTGTGGGGGTATTTGATAAGCGTTTTATTAACGTATTTTATGCAACAATTTATAAACGCTTTTATACTTAAAAGAATAAAACTCTCACACATATGTCTCGTTTTGCAAGAAATACTTTAATCGACAATTGGATCAAACACGAGGATGAAAAGACACACGAAGAATCCCGACAAGTAAAGGTCAACCAAACGCATCCCGAGAACAAAAGAAAAAAAAGGGGAAAATACACCAAAGGGGTGAAAGCCGCCCGGCTTTCACCAAAACCGGCCGGTTTTCACCAAAACCGGCCGGTTTTCACCAACCAGCCATCCAGTTGCCGCCCGAAGATGAAGGAAAAGCCTCCGGAGCAAAACAGACGAAAGCCGCCCGGCTTTCATGAAAGGCGCCCGGCTTTGGGCGCCGTGGAAAATATTCAGCAAACCGAACCAAAAGCCGCCCGGCTTTTGGCGAAAGCCGCCCGGCTTTCGGTCCCTGGAGCGGAGAAGCCCGTTTTAAACTCACAAAAGCCGCCCGGCTTTTGCGAAAGTCGCCCGCCTTTCGCCTGGAGCTGATTAAAACAAGCAACAGTCATCACAATCATTCGGGCAAAACACCAAATTCCATTAAGGAGCTTGCTTCCTTGTCCGAAAATGGCCGTTGAGAACTCAATATTTAAGAGGATTGAAGCCCTCTCAAGAGATTATTCCATATTCTACACACTTTACTTCTACTTTGGCATCCCAAGAGCAACCCTTTAGTCTTGGGAGAAGTTCTACACTTGGGGAAAGCTTTATCCACCATAGCTTTGGAGTTGTGGTATCATTTTCTTATGTATTTCATTGTATTTTATCATTTCAAAACTTGTAATTTTATTATGAATTGTTCTAGCTAATTTTCTATAGCCAAGGTTAGGGATGAAACTTTACGCACTCTAGGTGTTTGATGTATGCTCTCAACCAAATTATTATGATCTTTCCTTTATATTTTAATGTGTATGACTACGGTGTACAACGTATGATTATTTCGTTGGGTTTATTTGAGCAATTAACGTTGAGTTATAAACCGTGCACTTAAAGGTTAGACATATTCTAATTGTGGATAGAAATATACCTCAATTGAGTATGGTGGTTTTTATAATGTCCTAATCTTCAATGGGGTTAATTTTAGATGAATGTGAACCGTGACGGGATTCACACGTAGAATTAATCACAATCTCGCTGCCGTAACAGGAGTTAGAATACTTTAGTGACATTCCACTCATAAGAATTGGCGAAAGAACATATATTCATCACTAGGAGTCGTTTAGGAGTAATCCCGAACCCTTGGTTGCTTTTATTATCTCTTAAAAATCAAAAAGCTTTACTCTTTTCTTAATTCTTTTACTAAACCGCTTTCACTTTTGAATCATATAAACAACGTTTCCTTGTGTTCGACCCGGTATTTTTACCGGAATTTATTACTACATTGGCACTTGTACACTTGCAAGTTTCAGCCGATCACTTCCCTTCACCTAATAATAATAATAATAATAATAATAATAATAATAATAATAATAATAATAATAATAATAATAATAATAATAATAAAAGGTGGTGAAGGGGAGTAGACTCAGCGAGAAATCAATGAGTACACCACTCCAACAAATTCACGGGAACATACCGAGGGCTCCCCACGGGAACACCTCCGGAGCCTGAAGACTCCAAAATTCCCGAAGGCAACTATTCAACAAACATCACCATAAAACGGCTAAGTCCACTATCTGGTCGCCTCCGGCACCACCAACACTGAAGGTTCTAATCCCACTACAGGAGCAGAGTTGGCTAAAGTCCACTCAGCGACACTTCATGGAATGCCGAAAGCACTTACTACGGCATCAATAGTCTACAAGATTTCCTGAAGTGGTGAAATATGGAAACCTTGTGAAAACCGAAGGCTCATATATCACTCAAGTACCGAAGGCATCTACTACGAATCACCGGAGGCCACTCTTTCGAACCAGGGAAAATTGAAAATCTCTCAGATACCTAAATCTACGGTCCTCGGTCGTAACATCGCACAACCAAGGGGATCTGGCGACTGAAGGCATATGATGCCTTGTGTTCGCAAGATTGTCCAAATCCTAAGTGTTTGGCCCTCGGTCAAATATTCATGCAATCAGAGGGGTATCATATTCATTCGAAGGCTCCTATCTCGTACACCTGGAGGGACCTACTAGCCGAAGGCTCAACATCTGGGTTACAGTTAGAAAACTTTCTAAGTCCCACATATATGGCCCCCAGTCAAATCTTCACACTCCCACAGGGGAGCTATCAGCCGAAGCCTTCCGGTGGGAGAACTACACAGAAACTTTTTCTAAAGTCCTAAAGATGGATCCCTCAACCTAATCATCATGCAGCTAAGGGACCACAACATCCGAAGGCCACGTAATGTACCATACTTAGAAAGATATTTTTTCTAAGTCCTGTGAATTGCCCCCTCGACCAAACACTATACCACCATACATTCATACACAAAGCAAGGTAGGAAAAGACGAAGGCATACATTCAACAGGAAACAAATTCATACATTCATCATAAACAAAAAATACCAAGTGTAATTGTTACAAAGGCCGAAGCCGAAAGCATGTGAATGTTCGGGTACAAAATTGTACGAAAATTATCTAAGTACAAGTCTCCTCAGGAACTTCAGCAGCATTGCCCCCGGAAGCATCCTCTACAACAGGCTTCGAAGAGACCTCTACTCCGGCCTCCACGATGTCACCCTCTGCTTCCTTCATCAACTCAGTATCCTCCAGGTCGGGCCGCTTAACGCCTGAGGGGAGGGGTTCACAAACATCCGGTTGTAAGGGAGGAAGACCATATGCTGAGGGATCGAAATCTTTCAGCTCAATATTCAGGTGCCGGGCCATCCTTCGGTAGATGAGGGCCTGAGTAAAAAACTCACCCCCATCATAATATTCCTAGCCCTTTCGGGCCATCCATTCCTCACCCGGGCCCTCGCACCATTCATCAACAGAGGCCTCCACAACTGAGGACAGCCACTTCTTGTGTCCCTCGGCCTTCCACCCCTCGTCCAGAAACCCGGAGATGGCTTCCTCCCGAGCTTCGACAATAGCCTCCGCTCTGACGGCCTCGGCCTCCTCGGCGGCTTTCTTTGCGGCCTCCGCGGCAGCCTCCTCAGCTTTGGCTTTCTCCTCCCTGAGCCTTCCGGCCTCTGCTCTCGCAAGCTGGAGGTCCTCTTCGAGCTGGGCCATCAGCTTCGTGGCCTTGGAGTCCTTATGAATGAGCTCCTTCATCTTTGCGTCTTGCCCAGCTTTGTGGAGACGCCATTCCTCCAACCGTCGAGCCTGTTCGCCGAGGGCAAGGCAAGCCTGCAAATCAACAACGCAAACTGTCAGGACAACCACGCAAGATAATCTGAGGAAGGAGGGAAGAAAGCATGAAGGAACTCACATTTAAGGAAGATCGGAGGATCTGGTCCTCAAGCGCCACATCATCTAAAGCTCTGAGGGTGGCCCCATCTGTTTCAGGGGTCATGCCCCTCAGGAGCACCCTCGGGTCGACCGTGCAGTTGGTCACGGCTGTTCCCCTCGGGAGGGAAACCTGCAGGACCTCAGGGGGCATCTCCTCCGTCCCCGCCGGCTTTCCAGCCGTCGGCACATCCACTACCAGCCCGGAGGTGGAATGCTCATCCACGATCACTACCGGGGGGTCCTTCTTCGTGGCGTCCCCCTTCTTCGATCTCTTGGTAGCCGGGGGGGATTCCTTGGCCGTTGTTTTCCTCTTCGCGGCCGCAACATCACCCTCGGGCTTCTTGAAAAACGCACCAACGGGCTTTTGGCCGCCCGCATCCGACCCCTTCGGATCCTTGGCCGACTTGTTCTTCAATCGAGCAAGGCCTTTCACATTCATCTTCGAAACGGGGATACGTGCAAAATAGTGAAGCGTTAGGCCGACGGGTCAACAACCATGGAGCAATAACATCAAGGTACAAAAAAAATACTAAGTACAAGACTAAGGGCCCTCAGTGACTACCTCCTGCTCCCCCGAAGGCTTCATCATAAAGGGGATACTTCTCGTCCGTTTCCCCGATGAAACGATAACGCCGGAAGCCGAGGGTATATAGATCCTCCTCCAGGGTGTAGTCTTTGATGGATACGTTCTTCATACGTATCCGACCTTCGGGTCCCATCGGAATCGGTCCCGTAGTTCCGTCGGGAAAGGGCTCTCATCTATCCTAACGTAACACCACCGCTCCTTCCAGCCCTTGTTTGACGAAGGCGCTTCAGTGAACAGCTTCCACCTGGCTATCTGCTGTAGGTTCGCGAAGCCCTCGACATTCGCGTGGCCCCCCCGGCACAAGTTGAAGCTTTGGAAAAATAGATCCAAGCTTGGCGTCACCCCCCGAGATTTACAGAGCTGAAGGAACCCGGCAATGTAAGAGTGGCTTTTAGGTGTCAGCTGGCAGGGGACCAAGCCAACAAACCTGAGGTACTCCCGGAGGAAGGGGTGCAGAGGGAACCTGAGGCCCATGGAGACCGAAAGTATGTGTACTGCAATGCACCCCTCGGGCGCCCGGGACAGCACATCATCAACTCCCGGCTCGACCACCACGGCCGAAGGCCCTACGTGCAGCTGCGTGACGTAGAAATCCGCTTTGTCCGCCTTCGACTTTATCTCGAGGGCCTCGGTGTTCAGCCAAGAATATCCCTCGGGCATATCAACGGGCTTCCCTTGGTCGGCGGCCCTGACCTTCTTCTTAGTAGCAGCTTTCGCCTTCTTCTCCTTCGATCCGGGGGCTACTCTCAAGGGCGTCGGGTTCAGTGGCCTCGAGCTGCTTGCTTCACCAGAACCGCGGGGGGGGGGGGGAGGGGGGGAGGACAGCCACTGTCACCCTCATCCTCTGCTTCTCTTCCTCCTCCTCCGCAACTTGTAAGGCGAGGGCGAGCTCTTCATCCTCCGCCTCTTGCCCAAAGCCCTCGGCTTCAACTTCAGCCACTAACTCTTTCTGCATCTCAATGGCGAGGGCGACGTCACCACCGGCCGAAGGCTGCTCACTCAGGGACTCCGCGTCGGAGAAGACTTCCTCTTCAACCGAGGGCTTCCTCGATATGTCTTGGGAATCACTAGCGGACGACATTTTGTATAGGCTAATGAATACGGAAGTTCTAAAGTCCGAAGGCACCCTAAGAAACTCTAGACACTTAAGTCTAAGGCCACAGGAGCAAAACTCACCAAGTAAACGGAGAACAGAAGAGGGACTGACCTTAAAAGCTGGGGATTCAACCGAAGGCTGGAGTTTCTCTCTCTAGAAATTTTGGCAGAGCTTCGCTAACAATATGATCGCACAAGAGAAATGATGCCCGGCCATGGGGTATTTATAGGCGCCCAGATTCAGGCTTAGGCCCAAAAACCGGGCCTCCGGTCACAAAATCATCATTACGAACCGTGGTTTCGCCCAATCGGTAACGCCACCCGCGGGTAGCCAACCGTCGCGCGCCACGTGTGCCCCCCTCCAACGGTCATATTACAACGGCTATATTCAGGGAACCCAAGGGTACGCCCCTGGGTAAACATTCCGCCATCAGGTGGAGTCTGGTTTTCCCCTTCACCCCACTTTAATAAGAGAAGCTCCCGGGTTCGCAACTGGCAGAGCCCTCGGGGATTCCCCCCTCAACACTTTGCGGGCCAAGTAGCCCCCGGGGAGTACACCTCATTGACGGATAGCCTATGGCACACAGGTAACGGGATCCCTCGGATACCTTCCTCACCAACTGATTAACAAACAGGGGACCCCCCCCCCTCCGGTAACACTTCAACTACTACTCACATTCATCACGCCCTCGATCCCCACATTGAGGGACTCCCCTTCGGCACATCCCAGGATATCAGCAGCAAGCCTCCGGCTAATCAACACACGCGCCCTCAGAACAAGGATAGCCTTCGGTATCAGCATTGTACTTCATTTCAAACCAGGGCTTCACATTTTCGATTCATCGTTGGGGGAATTCGGTGCACTCTTTTTCCCTCATTAGGATTTTTTCCCACAGGGTTTTTCCTAATGAGGTTTTTAACGAGGCATCCCCCCAAAATGAAACGAAAAGCGTCAGCCTTTGGCCCAATACAGCAACATGATTACTCTACTCCTTTTCACCACTTTGCAAGTGCCTCAAGGAGTGGGGGACTAAAGAACCCCCTCGGGAAAAATCACAAAAATTGCAAAATGCTAAAAACTCCCGCAAACAGCAAACATGACCCCTCAAGTCCCGACATGTGGGTAACTGAGGGACTGCCCTCGGCAGAATAAACAAACACCAAACTATTCACAACTCTACAAACTACAACGGAACAACGGCAGAGGACAAACACAATTACTCTTTTTCCCTCAAGTACCTTTCGGCAAAAGGAGTGAGGGAATCCTGATGGAGTATATGGCCTGGGAACCTCGGTCCACAGACTCCTACTACTCCAATAAAGGCCCAATAGGCCCAGGAAGCACAACAGGCCCAAATCACAGTGCCCAGAGTACCAAGCGGCCCACAGTGCACACTGGGGTGCCTTCGCCCCCTTGGCCGAGGGCTCAAAATTCTCACAGAATGTTTATTTCAACCAAGCAGGAATACTGGGAGGAAACGGCGAAAATAGTAGCCCTCGGCACTTAGGAGCCCTCGGCACTAGGAGCCCCCGGCATGGAGAGCCCTCGGCTAGTCACCTATGGCCGAGGGCACTTTCTACGGCAGAATATCCCCTCCACATGCGTCTGAATCACCGTACCAAGTACGATGTCACATCCAACCGCCGCATTTAATGCGGCCACATGCGAATGTCAGTGCCACCCCGGTGATGTGACCCTTCGGCCGTTGGATGCTTGACATGTGTCCCCTGTTCGTATTTATTGCTACTATAAATAGCACCCCATTTCCCCGTTGTAAACCACGCTCTAAAGCCTTAACTTACATATTCAATACACTTTCTCTCTCTCTTACTCTGACTTCTCTCTAGTTACTCCCCGCAGTAACCCCTCGGATAGATACCCCCCGGGTATACTTATCCATCACAATTTCTATGGAGTCGCTCATTTTCAAAAGACCTAGTTTTTCTGTAGCCTCTCTAAATGTCGACGCTACATACCTGTTAACTGTATGCAAGTCCTGGTATGATTTCGGGGCACGAACATTGAGTAATAGCAACCTTAGGTAGTAACGTTCCCCTTCGGTTGGATTAACTGAAACCAATCTACCAATGACTTGTTGTTGCTTCCTTAAATGTCATTTCCTTGATGCAGTGGACCACACAAAGTATACTGGGAACTCAATGTACAATAGATTCAACTTTTTCACATCAGCATCAATGGAGTTCATATGAAAATGAGAAACTTGTAAGGGTGCACTGTGGGCCGCTTGGTACCCTTTCAAAATATTCAGGTTTATTAAAGTTGCCATAACTATGACATTTGTTTCAACTTTACATTCTTTTCCAGTGACCGGAGGTGGCGGTCCTACAAGGTGGTTAGGGCAGTGGTTGAGGCGTGTATATTTTTTATTTATATTTTATAGTTTTTTATTTTATTAATTTAGTTTTTTTGTTTTATTAATGTATTTTTAAATCATATTAAGAATCATAAGGGAAAGGGTAGAACATGAAGAGTTAGTCCTATTTTGGGAATTGAAATTTTAAGATACAATTGTTGCAATGTTGCATTTATTTAGTATATATATATCAAGAATCACAATGGAAATGTTAGAATAGGAAGAGTCAGTCCTATTTTGGGAATTTAGAGAAACCTCCCTTTTCTTAATGTTTCAAACATATATATATATATATATATATATATATATATATTGGTGAACTGTAAATATATATATAGTAACCAAAAGTTATGTACATCGTGGCAAAATTAGAGGCATATCCAAGTATGGATATCCTATACATCAATTGCTATACAAGCAAACCTCTAGATCAGAGATCTAGCCAAAATAAACGTAGCAAAACAGCCAGCCATCAAGCCGTGACAAAAAAAAACTTTCAAAAATTAATCATATGGTTGGATAGAGAGAATAGAGAACTTTGTACACCATATACTTGATATGTGTAAACATCTCATCCAACTTCAAGGCCGCACCATCAAAACGAATTGCATTTCGAGTTCGCCATATCCAATATATAGTGTAGCTAAATGCTATTCTTGTTGCTTTGGCTCTAATATGCGCTCCTTTGCACTCCCTTTGGGTCCACTTCACCACGCTCTTCAAGGATGCCATTTGTCTTGAGATACCAAGTCGATCTTTGACATTATTCCAAAGCTGCCCTGTACATGTACAATCAAAATATAGGTGTGGTACCGTCTCCGGGTCACCCTTACAGAATGGACAAACATTAGCAACATCAAGATATATCATGTTATCATACGTTGGCAGCCTATTCCGAAATGCTAACCACATTATGAATGAGAATTTTGGAGGGATGTAATCCTTCCAAATGAAAGACATCCACGCATGTGGTGTGGCTTTAAGTCTAAGAAGATCATATACCTTGGAAGAAGATAATTTACCATTAAAAATCATCTTTTCAAGGTATGTAGTGGTCTCGGCTATAGAAGAGAATTTTGAGACAATCATGTCACGTATCAAAACCAATCTCTTCATTAATTGTGAGTCCCTATTGTGTGGAACAAAGGTCCACACACAACCCCCATTTAGGTATACCCCATGAACCCACCTTACCCAAAGAGAGTCTTGTTTTGAGTGGATATTCCATAGAGTACGAGATAGTAATGCGTTGTTCCAAATCTTTGTGTCCCTAATACCTAGACCTCCTTCCTTTTTAGGTAAACATACATCTTCCCAAGCCACTTTTGCATGCTTTCCCCCCCAAAGAAATATACGAAAAAGGCTTGTAATTCTATCCAAAATGGTTTTAGGAACCGGAAAGATTCCTAGCCAAAAAGATTGTACCCCTTGTATGACAGACTTTATCAACTCAACTTTCCCCGCATAAGATAAGGACTTGGTATTCCATGCATTTAAATAATCTGTAACCGTATCAATCAAAGGAGAGAATTGGGCTACAGAGATCTTAAGAGGGGCCAATGGTATACCTAGGTACCTTACAGGAAAGGATCCTTGTTGAAAGTCCACCAACTGTAGAATGGCAGGTAGCCTATTTGCTATGTTTCCTCCTACAAAGATATTATTTGCTATGTTTCCTCCTACAAAGATATTGGATCCATATATACATATATATATATATATATATATATATATATTCATATATACATATATATATATATATATATATATATATAATGGAGGCAAATAAATCAAACCTCCTTTAAGAGAACTTTGTTCACTATGAGACGTTGAGTTCAGCGGGGTTGAATTTATACAAAGATGTTGTCTATTTCTTTTGGGTCGTGCACGGGATATTGATGGAGCACTCTCATCCATCAGTATTAACTATGGGTTACCGCGCTCAATCTAAGTCAAGTGCATCGCAAATTAAATAAGCAGCCATTGACTCCTTAACGATACTACTGAAGGGCGTAAACAAGTATGATATTAATATGCAAATGATCATGCAGAATAGAGTTAACCAACGACCATAAACAATATTCCTTTGTTGTCCTTAACAAAGACTTCTGTCTTATTATTTTTGGTGGTGTACACCAGGCTCTACTATGTGCCTCAAACTAATTTATTAATTTTTGGTGTAGTGTGTTAATTTTCTTGTACTAATTCATGGATTTTTTTGGGACATAATCTTTATCTTGATCGGGGAATTCGGAAATGGCTAGCTAATGAATCCATGGCGTAGCGTAGACTCCCCATAGAGAACCATGGGTTGGATGAAGCGCTGGGGAAAGAGTATTTATTTTATTTTAAATGGTCACTTTTTTGTCCAGGCAAAAAGTGGTCATATTTTTTGTCCCTTCAAACTCTACAACTAATATTTTTTGCCATTATTTCATTTTTTTTAAGTGAATATACATTTGTAGTTAATAACTTTTCCTTTAATTCAAAATGCACCATTTCACTCTTAAGTGGAGATTCTTTAAAAGTTAGAGCATTTTCACATTTTTTAAGCTAGTGGCATTTCTTCTTCTAAAATTAATAATCAGATCAATTTCTTTACAGATCGTAGACTCGAGAAATGTTTAATCTTCACTTTCTTTACTGCATGTACCTACAGAAGAAATATGATATCTCGATTTCCACATGATGTTTCAAGGGAGAAAACATCTTGTGTCATTCGAATTAAAAAATATTTCATACTTAATTAACTCATACATATTTTAAAATGTGGAGGCAATGGTGTTACAACAGCCACTTTCTAATACAATGAGAAACCAAAACAGGCTCAAAGCTGGAAGAAGAACTTGTATTAGGAATAACAAGGGTTGTGCATATTATCAAGGATAGTCATGGTGGAAACTATCATCTCAACTCTTATGAGGTTTGATATCCTTGGCTGCTTTTTCCTAAGGGTGTACAGTTTGGAACCTTGCTAATAACCCTAAGGTTTGGCTACACACAGTTTGCAGAAAGGTGAACCAAAGTAAATAACTCCAGTGTTATACCATTACCTTTTCCTGCTTTACCTAACTATTTCTCTTGTGAAGATATATCAGACAAACATGGCACAAGATTACCCCTATTCTGCAATAGCTAATGCGGCAGATTAACTAAAGCTTTCAATAGCTTTCAAATTTTAAAACCTTCGATGGGTAACGTCAAAATAGCTAAATTTGACAATTTGTAATTTATTTGAATAGCAAAATTTAAATGGTACTTGCCTCCAATGAGTATTATATACGTAGCAGATCCTGTATCCCTATGACTTAGACATATTTTCTCTTTGAATCATTGAATCGGGTGGAAGTTTAAGGAGTTGGGAAAACAAGTTCTGAGTTTGAAACACAACTGATTTTTTTGTTCACCTGATGGGGCAGCCTAATAGGGTGGAATATTAATAACTTTTACTTTGATATTTTTGTTGTACTAATTTATGGATTTTTGAGAGACTTAATCTTTATCTTGGTCAGGCGATCTGGGATTGGCTAGCTAATGCAGCCATGGCGGTCCTAGTTTATTTTTTCTTAGTGAAAACATACTCACAAGGATTCTTGGTTCATATAATCCTCCTCTATACATCTATAGTTAATAACTTTTCCTTCAATTCAAAATGCAACCATTTCACTATTAAGTGGAGATTGTTTTTAAAACATAGAGCATTTTCACATTTTCAAAAGCTAGTGTCATATTTCTTCTAATAATAATAATAATCAGATCACTTTCTGTACAGTCCGTAGACTCCAGAAATGTTTAATTTTCACTTTGTTTACATCTTGTACAGAAGAAATATAATATCTCCGTTTCCACATGACTTTTCAAGGAAGAAAACATCTTGTGTCATTCAGATTAAAAAATGGCATACTTAATTAACCCAGACATATTTTAAAATGTGCAGGCAATGCTGTAACAGCATCCACTTTCTAATATAATCAGAAACCAAAAGAGACTACAAGACCTGGAAGAAGAACTTGTATTAGGAGTAACAAGGGTGAAGGTGGACCATGGATACATACATAGATACATACATAGACAACTATGGAGTAAAATTTCTCTACAAGCATAAATTCAAACATGTACTATTGTCCAGACCAAATGAAGACAAACGAAATGGGAATGTAAATGTTTACCTCAAGAGATACGTTTGTAAAGGTGATCGGAAAATAACAATTTGCTTCCCTCCAATACTAAGCAAAATTGCTGCATTCATTAAGATAAAAGACAAAATGATAAGTTATTGTGAACAGGTCAAAAGGAAATTTAGGGCAATGCATGTCAGGATCTAATTCAAAATGCAACTATTTCAATTTCAAGTGGAGATTCTTTAAAACTTAAAACACTTTCACATTTTCTTAAGATATTGTCTTCTCCTCTACTTCTTCTTGTTCTAATAATAATTATAATAATAATAATAATAATAATAATAATAATAATAATAATCACTTACACTCGCAGATTACCCCTACTCTGCAATAGCTAATGCTGCAGATTTACTAAAGCTTTTAATAGCTTTGAATTTTTAAAACCTTCGATGGGTAATGTTGAAATAGCTAAATTTCACAAATTGTAATTAATTTGAATAGAAAAATTTAAATGGTACGTGCCTCCCATGAGTATTATATACACAGCAGATCCTCCATTAAAAAAGAACAGGTAGAATTTCATTTTAAATCACAATAATGCATTTCGATTCAACTCAATATACAATGAGAGATATGAGTTCAGGATTGGAAAAAGAAACATCGAGATTCTATAATGCTTGCTTCTGCCAAGACTGAAATCTAGGACAACCAAATCTAACTTTACTATCTAATTAAGAGGCGGACGACCACACAAATTATGGGGCATCAAAGACATAATATCAAATCCAGGCGGCGCCGGGGTGACAGCATCAACAGAAGCACTCTCATCATCGTTGCAGACGGCCCGACGGCGGCATATAGGGCACGTCCCATTTTGCCTCAGTCACGCCACCATGCAATCTTTGTGGAATGAATGTGAACATGTTTGAACCAGACGGATTATCATTTCACCTTCCTCATATTCTGACAAACACACCGCACATGCCTTCTCGGTGACAGCGCCGCCTTCCCACGTTTCGGACTTCAGCTTGCGAATATCATCTTCTGACATTTTCACGGGACCGTCGACCTCATCCTCATCCTCCTCCTTGTCATTATCATCGTCGTCGTTGTCGTTATGAGAGTGAATCATTACAAATTCAACTGAGATGGTACCACTCCACACTTGGACGTGCCGAGCTTCATCTCTACTCATGACTCTCTCAGCCAACCGGCAAAAAGAGTACTGATTCATTGGTAGGAAAAATAGTGGCATAGTCTCAAACACCTAGCATGCGTCAAAAATGATTTTTATATGAAGTCCTAACCTTAACACTAATAAAAATCTTTTCAATTAAAGGACCCCTCTATAGCAATTTAGAAGTTATGAGGCTGGAGAAGACAAAGACAATTAAATCAAAAGATTTATGATTACCTAAATCTAAAAAAGTTATAAGCAAAGTTGGTTTTGTGAAATAATGGAAAAGGTTACTCCCTGAGGAGCCCTGGCAGATATATTTATATTAGAGAGAGTTTAATGTAAAGTACAATACTAAGCCTATAGTAATTCTATTACACCCCCTCAAACTGTGCGGGAGATACAACGCACAGGTTGTCTTTCAAAAAATGAAAACGTTGACTAGATAGACTTTTAGTAAAAATATCTGCCAGCTGTAGATGAGTAGGAACATGTTGAACAATCAGATCTCCATGAGCAACCCGTTCGCGAACAAAATGATAATCAATCTGAATAAGTTTACTGCGAGCATGCTGAACTGGATTTGCAGTCAAGTAAGAAGCAGATATATTATCACATAATAAATGTACCGGCTCGGAGATAGGCCATCCAAGTTCGAACAGGACTGAGCGGATATGTAGTGTGTCTTGTACTGTGTAAGCAATGGCACGATATTCCGCTTCCGTGGAGGACTTGGACACAGTGGGCTGCTTCTTAGCCTTCCAGGAAACCAAATTAGGGCCCAAAAATACAGCAAAACCTGTGGTAGACCGAGAACTATCAGGACAACCTGCCCAATCTGCATCGGAGTAAGCAACTATACAGGTTGGCCGATTAGACTGCTGAAGCCAAAGTCCATGATCTTGCGTTCCCTGCAAGTATCTGAAAATTCTTTTGACTGCAAAAAGATGAGTGGTACGAGGAGCATGCATGAACTGAGACACTAAGTGTACTGCATAAGTAATATTTGGCCGTGTCAAAGTTAAATATTGTAGTGCACCAACCATGCTGCGATACTCAGTAGAATCAGATAATAGCTCACCATCAGAAAGAGACAGAGTGGTACGGGAAGCTAACGGGGTGCGAACAGGTTTGACAGTATGAAGGTGAAAACGAGCTAGAAGGTCAGTAACATATTTATGTTGAGAGAGAAACAAACCTTTAGCTGAACGAATGGCCTCAACACCCAGAAAATAATGGAGATTACCCAAGTCTTTCATAGCAAAATGTTTAGATATAATTGAAATAAATTGGGTAACAGAGAAATCAGAATTGCCAGTAATAATAATATCATCCACATATAATAATAAATAAATAATAGTATTATTCTGGCGGTATATGAACAAAGAATTGTCGGATTTGCTACAAGAAAAATTATGTTGTAGAAGAAAGCTACTAAATCTATGAAACCAGGCTCGTGGAGCTTGCTTAAGGCCATAAATGGCCTTCCGCAGACGACATATATGATTAGGAAAGTGAGGGTGAATAAAACCACGGGGCTGCCGCATATAAACTTCTTCTGTCAGATTCCCATGTAAGAAGGCATTTTTAACATCAAGTTGTCGTATTCCCCACCCAAAAGAAATAGCTAGAGTAAGTACAATACGAACAGTGGTGGGTTTAACGACAGGACTAAAAGTTTCAGAGAAATCAATACCTGCCTGCTGATTAAAACCCTGTGCAACTAATCGAGCTCTATGGCGCTCTAAGGATCCATCAGAATGATATTTAGTTTTATAAATCCACTTACAACCAACAATATTTTTAGAGTTATCAAAGGGCACCAAGTCCCACATATTATTATTAATGAGTGCATTAAATTCATCAGCCATCGCCTCACGCCATTTTAATTGTTTATTTGCCTCAGTAAAACAGGTAGGATCTGCATTGATAGTAACTGTACTTAAATTAAAAATGGTTTTAGGCTTAAAAATTCCTGACTTAGCACGGGTTTGCATGGGATGGTGATTAACTACCGTAGTGGACGTAGGTGAGGTGGTTTCAGGTGAGACAGTGTCAGTTGATGTTGTCTGTGGCGTGCTAGACGAAGTATGGGAGGAGAGATGGGATGGTGGGGGGGCTGGTTGTGGACGTGGGATAGGAGGAATGGGGCGACGGTACACTCGGAGTGATAGGAATACTTGGTGACCGAGGTGGCGAGGATGGGGTTGGTGCTGGTGCGGCCGTAATTGTGGGAACAGGCTGGAGTGGTGGGTCAAGAGTGATATCGATGAGATGCATAGGAGATGGTGTAGTAGAAATAGACCTGGATGGAGCAGATGAGAGAGTTTTAAAAGGATATGTGTCCTCATGAAACCTAACATGACGGCTAACATAGACTCGACCTGTGAAAGGATCCAAACAACGATAGCCTTTATAACCGGATGCATAGCCAAGGAAAACACACTGAACTGAACGAGGTGATAATTTATTGGCTGAGGTGGCATTGAAATTTGGATAACAGGCAGAACCAAATACTCGCATAAAGGAGTAATCTGGAACTCGGTTAAACAGTTTTTGATACGGAGTAAGACCATTTAAGGTAGGAGAGGGTAATCTATTAATAATATATGCAGCAGTAAATATGGCATCGACCCAATAGTGACTCGGAACCGAAGCTTCAAGAAGCATGGTCCTAGTTAACTCAAGTAAATGACGATGCTTGCGCTCAGCAACCCCATTCTGTTGAGGTGTGTCAGGGCAAGATTTTCTAAAGTAAATGCCATTAGCAGAGAAAAATTGTTGCATATTATTATTAACAAATTCACCTCCCCATCACTTTGAAAAATTTTAATTTTCTGATTAAAAAGATTTTCAACCAAAGCTTTAAAATTTTTAAAGTGCATGAAAACTTCATTTTTGTGACACATGGGATATATCCAAGTATAACGAGAAAAATCATCAATGAAACATACATAATACTTGAATCCCAAATTTGAATACACAGGTGACTGCCACACATTAGAGTGAATAATCTCCAAAGGAAAAATAGAATTATGACTAGCATCCATAAAAGGTAAACGTTGTGATTTTCCTAAACTACAGGTCACACACTCATGAGTAAAGGGAGTATGACTATATAAAAATTGTTTTCTCTTAAGAAACTGTAAAGTACTATCACCACAGTGACCTAATCTACGGTGCCACACAGGGCCAGAAGCTAAGACGGAAGCAAAAACTAATGGTGATGCAGACGGCAGATGGAGAGGATAAAGTGGTCCACTACTAGTAGCTCGCAGAAGTATTGCCCCCGTTGCTTTGTCCTTAACCAAGAAAGAATTTTTATCAAAAATTACAGTACAATTATTATCAGCACAGAGCCTTTTAATGGAAATTAAATTATATTTTAACTGAGGCACATGATAAACGGATTTTAAAGTGAGAGGACGACCAGATGTAGGTAAAGCAACATCACCAATATTACATATGGGAAGATGGGCACCATTAGCAACACTAACAGAATTATAGTCGGTGTAGGGAGATTTATTAACTAAATTACCTTCAGATGCAGTCATATGAGCAGAAGCTCCTGAATCAGGAAACCATAGAGCAGGAGTAGTGTCACCGGGAGTAGTCAACAGAGCAGGAGACGTCGGTTGTGTGAAACGAGAAGGACAGTTAATGGCAGAATGACCTGTAGAAAAACAAATTTGACAGACAACAGGATGGGGAACAGATCCGAGAATACCTCCGTCTGATGGCAAGCCTGTATGACTACTGTTAGTGACACAGATAGGTAAAGCATTAATATTTAAATGTGACACAGCAGAATTACAAATAACAGTACCCGTAGATGTCACACCCCCTGCAGGAGTACTCGGCTGCCCACCCCCTCCGGGGTAATAAACTGGATGCCCCCGGGGAAACCAATATGCCTGCTGCTGCTGTCCTCGGCCACGCCCCCTGCCTCCGCGGCCTCTGCCGCGCCCACGTCCTCGCCCGCGCTGTGGAGCGCCGTTCTGCCGAGCCTGCCCGACCGGGTAAGTCTGCTGCCCGACCGGGTGAGTGGATCCTGAATTCTGCTGGGTTGGCTGCTGCCCAGACGACTGCCTAGGATATGAAACAGCCGCGCCAAACGCCTGATGAATGGACTGGGACTCCTGGGAGCGGAGATAAAGGACCCGCTGCTCTAACTCAAGAAGATGATTACGGAGAGTCTCAAACGGGAAATTTTGTCCAAACAAGGACACAACAGTGTATAAAGATTCATACTCAGGTCCTAGACCCATAATAGTAGTTTTTAAAATTTCACGCTGAGGCACAGGGCAATTGATTGTGGCAAGATCATCAGCTAATGTTTTAATTTCTCGCAAATAATTATCCATGGACTGATCAGGTTTCTTTTTAATTTGATTAAATAAACGCTTTAATTCCATAGATCTCGCTAAACTAGCAGACATAAACCGAGACTCCAACCGCTCCCAAATTTCATATGAATGTTTTAAATCACGTACATCGATAAGAACATCCCTAGATAGGGTTGCAAATAACCATGAACGGATGGTTTGATCAATTCTTAACCAAGTAGAAAATTCGGGATTGTGAGTTTGACGGTTAAGAGCATCTATGGAATAAGCAGGGGGGTACCTGAATGGAGCCATCAACCATGCCAAGGAGAGCTTGGGACACCAAAAACGATTCGAACTGTGTACACCAGGTAGTGTAGTCTTCCACCGCTAATAATTTGGTAGTTACAATATTTGTGACATTAGTTGCCACATGTGAGATACTCTGGGCGAGATCTGTGAGGAGTGAGCCAGTCGGGATGGCTGCTGGTGTGCGAGAGGGAGGGATGACAGAGGAGACACCAGGTGAGCCAACAAAAGTGGGACCGGCAAACGAGGATCCAGCCGAGAAGGGTGGCGTGTAGAGGCCTGCGGCCGCTGGCATGGCAGATGGCTGCCACGGAATTCCCGGATGAAGAGTCTGAAACAGTGAGTAGGTACCGGGAATGTCAGCGATGAAGGAAGAAGAGGCTGGCGGCGGATTCACCTGCGGCGGCGCGGTCAGAGGAGTGGCGGCGCTGATGATGACTGCGGCTGCGTCGGTGGCGGCTGATGTGACCGGCGCCATGGTCGAAGAAGTTGGAGCCACTGTGGAGAATGCCATGGATCCGGCGGAGAGGACTGTGTAGGAGTAGATGCGGTAGGAGGCGTCGCAGACGAAGACGTCGGAGTGGCGGCCGGAGATAACCGCTAGGAGATGCGATTGTTGAAGGAGTTACACCGCTTGGACCCAGGCCCGTGGTGGGAGCAGAAGCGATGCCAGGGGACGGCGGCGGCGCTTTGGCTGCGGAAGCCGTGTAGCGGAAAAAAATTTAGGGATTAGGGAAGAGAGAGAGGAAAAATTTAGTGCTCTGATACCATGTGAAATAATGGAAAAGGTTACTCCCTGAGGAGCCCTGACAGATATATTTATATTAGAGAGAGTTTAATGTAAAGTACAATACTAAGCCTATAATAATTCTATTAGGTTTTACATCAGATTTTTAAGGTGAAACCAAATATTAAAAGCAACTGTTTTCGTTGGTTAGTTTTTCTTTCGCTACAATTTTCCTAGAACGAAGCATTGCCTAGATGTTGAATATCACAAACAGGGTAGTCAACAAGGAACATATAATATCATTCTAAAGTTATTAACTATCAACTATTAAAGTTATTAACTATTAGAAAAATTCATTCTACCAGGATCAAAATGTGGTGAGCAGGAATATATATAATCTCATTCTAAAGTTAATTACCCCTAATATGATGTCAAAATTGTACTCTACAACATTTGTAAACTCAGGATGAAGAATTTTTTAGAAAGGTGTCAAAAGCAGAAAAAATGATATGTGTGTTGTTTTATTTGGGTCTTTAGGTGTCATTGTATTGTCCATTTTACTTGGTAGGATGTAAGAACAATATCAACATTTTCTACCTTTTTCGGTGAATAGGCAGAGTAGTTTTAACTGTCCACATCCAGTTTTGTATGTTTTGAACAACCTTTCAGTTTAAAATCGAAAAGATGAACTTGAAGTTAGATATGTCATCTACATATGGTCATTTTGTATTCAACAAGTATTGCACTTTGGTCTTTTTTTTGTGTAACACCTCTGTCCTAATCTTGTACTAGTTTTGAAATGTGGGTTATATGCCAACGATGACAACCAAACACTGAATTCTCAAACATTGAATTATCTTACTGTCAAAACCAAAACAAAAACAAGAAAGGTTTATGTATTAGTTGTGCTCAAGGATTAACTTATTTTCTGGAATTATACTCTTCCCTTAAAGTCGATCTCACGTTTGAAACTAAAAGCATCTTATATATCAAGTCAGACACATAGTTAATGAAAGATCGAATAGAGTAATCAGCCAGTGGCGGACCCACTAAGGGTCCCAAGAAGTCCTGGGACCCCGTGCACCTCCGAAAAAAACCTATATATATTATATATATATTATTTAAAATTAATTATTCAATTTATATTTACACACAAAGCGACTTTAGAACAACAAGAATGGAGTAGCAGAACGGGAGCAGGCGCGGATGCAAAATGTCTATGTTGTGGGAGGTTCTTTGTTCGAATCATGTTGATTTTTTTTGGCGTTTTTTTCCTTTAACGGAAGGCACGGCCCAGCCCATGTTTTTTTGGAACTTAGGCCCAAAACAAAAAACAAAAGATCCAACCCTCTTTTCCTTTCACACTGGAGTGCGATTCCCCCAACTGCGTGCGAAGACGACTTCGGACTGCACGACAAGCCAAGGACCACCGGCTGACCGCCGCAGTGCTGACGAGGCGACGAGCCGATGACCACCAGCTGGCGGCTGACCGACGACTCGACGAGGCAACGACCACCGGGCACCGGCGGCGACGATTGGCGAAATGGAACACCGAACACCCCTCTCTGGCTCTCTGCACTCTCGGTCTCTCCCTTTTCATCATCAACCAAGCGGCCAAGCCACCAAGGTATTCTTCTCTTCTTTTCTCCATTAATGGCGTTTCTCAAGCTTTTTGGTGCGATTTTCTTTATTCTCAAAACTTAGGGTTTTCAATTTCTATGTTTAAATTAAATATAAATATACCAAAACTACGTCATTCTTTTAATCGCTTTTTTGCATATCTTTTTTTAATGTTAGATTAAAATAATAAATTCATGTATTTATAAATGTTATTTTCAATTTTATACTCCCTCTGGTCCTTAATGAAGTTTACACTTTGACTTCACACATATTAAGGAAATAAATTTGACTTTACTGTAGAGTGCACTGTTTGGCACTGTTTGACACTATTTGGCACTTTGATGTAGATTTGTTTGTCAAATAAGGCAAATAAGGAAGTGTAAAGTTTAATATGGGACGGCCCAAAAAGGAAAGTGTAAAATTAATTAAGGACCGGAGGGAGTATGATTTAGGATGAAAAGATATTTTGATGTTGTGCCCAAATTTAAAGAAACTCAAAGTATCGAGAGTAGTTCGGGCGTTAATTCAAATGATCCGTCATTAGTAAATGAAGAATTGGATCAAGTAATTGCTGAAAGTGAAGCTAATTTAGCTGATAATCTACCTGAACAACATGGGGATTTTGAATCATTAAAAGCTGATCCTGAATTGAGAAAAAGACTTGCTGATTTTCACTCTAATGTTCAAGACGAGGTACGACATAGTTACATTCAAAAAGGACCATTTCAACCTCGGGACCATGATTTCCCTTTTAAGTTAATTGGAGGCAAAAAATGTAGACTTGTTTCAAGTTGGTTTGAAGTGTTATGCTTCTTTAATATATTTTTATTAGTTTTATATTAATTAGAGATCAAAGATATATAAGGGTAGAGACCCCGTGACTCCGACTTTCTGGGTCCGCCACTGTAATCAGCTCAACCTCTTTCAAGTTAATTGTGTAAGAGAGTGATGATAGCAGTAACTGGATACCCTAACATTTACATCAGGGCCGGCCCAGGCCAGGTGTAGGCTGTGCAATGGCACAGGGCCCATAAAAAATGAAGGCCCAAAAAAAATTAGGAGTGTTAGTTTATATGTACTCGTAGTATTTAATTTCAAATCCAATAGCCCAAACTTGCATCCCTACGTTTAATTAATGGATATCTCTGAAGTCAGAAGAGAGCATTGAACGAGTGGAGGAGATAATTAATGACTTCTAGCGAGACAACAAAGTCAGAGCATTTCAACACGAAGCCAACTAGCGAGACAACAAAGTCTGAAAGTAAGCACTTAAGAACTGAAGCTACCGAACTGAGGAGATTAGTGAACAACCGTGGCCGGATTAATGGTTAGGCAAAGTAGTGAACGAGCGACAACCGCAACGTAATGAACAAACAACGTCGAAATCCAACAGTCCCCGACCCAATTGTGGCACTCACCACTTGCCATAATTCCTGGACTTTCTAGGTTAGGTCTTTATTTTGGAATTATAAAATTTTCATCTAGTTATATTATTGCTGTATTTCTTCATAGATTTAAAGGATTAGATAGTTTGTTGTTGAGTTTAACAAATTTAAGGTTGTTAAGTTGTTAATTTTGCATTTGCATTGAACAAATTGATATTAGGTCATTAGGTGAATACATTTGGTTTCTTTTTGCGTTAGAAAAAAAAGGCCCAATTTTTTCTTTGCACAGGGCCCTATAATTCTTAGGGCCGGCCCTGATTTACACTTCAACACAAGCACACTTGCACCAAATAACTCAACTACACCACATTTTCTAAAGATAGGGATAAATCTACAAAAGCATCCTCACCTACTATCTTAATAACCAGTCGAGCAAAAGTGCAATTGCATATTAAAATGCACAGTACCAATAACATACGGCTCTATTGACTATTAGAAAAGTTCATTCTACCAGGATCAAATTGTGGTGAGCAGGAATATATAATCTCATTCTAAAGTTATTAGCCATTGACTATTAATATAAAACATGGAGTATTAAGTAATGACGTGATTAGTGTGGAGTATACACGAATGAATAACACATATACATATATGTCATATTCTAAGAGTGAAGAAATTGAAGAAAGTCACATTTATATTTGTAGCTATGAGGAGAACAAATCATGGGGAATAGTGGAATACATGGATAGCCATTAGAAGAATAAGAAGAAGAAAAATAGATGGAGGGGGCTGGGGAGATGTGCATCACCAATAAAAATGGTGGGTTGGAAAAACCTAACAATAGTAACAAGAGAGCTAGGATTATCTTGACGGAGTAATAGACATCCAAATCATAACCACATACAAAATCAGTCTTCCGTAAATACCCAGACTGATAAGCTTCTTCTCCAGCCTAATAACTTCTAAATTGCTATAGAAGGGCCCCTTTGATTGAAAAGTTCTTTTCTTGCAGAAAGCTTAGCCATTTCAATTACCAATAAGAATTATAAAAGAACCCCTTCAAATACTTGGCTATTTGTTGAGTGTCTTCATAAAAGGATAAGCCACAAATAACTTTCAACTTTTTTGTTTTAAGGCTCCAGAGAGATTGGGGGGCTAAAGTCAGTGTTATGCATGAAAAAACCTCCCTAGACAGTGAGTCAAAGTGGAACAACCAGTTTTAAAGGTGAGTACCATTGAGACCTAATGTGTCCGTTTTGAAACATATACTAAGTAGTATACCTTCACTTTTTCATGCCAACTAATATTTTGATTAAGATGCATCCTCCATGCCAACGCTAGTTCAGAATATGAAACAGGAAGAACCGAGAATGGAGGAGAGATTTTTACTAAGGTTTTGCCCCCGAAGGCATTCCAAACCTATGTAAGCTATGCCAGAAAGCTTCAATACTATATATGCCACACACTGGTCTCACTTATATAGTTATGTTTAGGGGACAACATTACTTAGTTTCTTGTGTCTACTACATCTTTAAAGAAAGTCTTATAATTCATATTGTTGCTCTTGCTACCACAAAAAAACTGCAGCAACGTTAGAAATTAATTTAAAAGCAGACTCCATAGCTAAAAGGAGACATCAAAAAAATAAATTCTGAAACCATTGCAAATGTAGACACCCTTTGCAACCCAAATACAATGGAAGGTGGGAAATTATGTTACCTCCAGATGAAACACGTCGAACTTAAACTGCAAACAATCTAGCAAGCCTAAAAAAACTAAAAGTACATACAAGATGAAATTAGTCCCTGAAAGATAGAACTCGTACAACGATACTAAAAAAATTTAAAAAGTACATACAAGATGAAAAAAGTATCGGTTTTGAAACATGAAATGGGAAGTCAGTTTTAGATTTTTGACAAATAGTTTACATACAATACAAATAGTTTAGATACAATACAATCACTGCAGCTATGGGACTGAAACATAAAAGTATTAATCACATCGTCAGTAATAAAAGTATTCTAATAGGCATTTAAACAAACAGTTAGCGGGTGTAGTTCATATGCAAAAAGCTTCAACAATTTTTGAGTTTGTGTTCAAGTGGATGACCAGAAAACAACTTTCAGATTCGTACCCTAAAACAAAGTGTTCAATTCGACCCCACAAACAAAAGCATACATCAAGTTTAATCGATCATTAGAGACTTGTGAAAAGCACACTAAAAATTACCTGGAATCTCAAACAAGGAGGGAAGCTGAATAGTAATTTGCGGAAGCCTCATCGTTTTGTCTTTCGAAACTATATATAACACTGGAGATGCGCAGAAACAGTTAAAGGACGTATGAGCTTCAGCAACGGGTCATGGAAGAAGAATAATTTCCAAGAGTTTCTTAGAACGTCATCTTAATTGTGGAGTAATGGAGTAATAACTTGCCCGTACAAAGAGTTCCAAGAGTTTCGGCCATGCAGTTGAACAGTCACAGACGGAGGAAAAACATTAACACCGTGACTCAAAATACATAACGGCGTCAACGGAGCAATACAACAGCAATATTGTGTAGCAGAGTTGTTTTACATCTTTGACAACTGCATTAAGAATTTAATACACAAAGTGGCTTTTATAAGATAGGTTAAGATTAAGATATGGTCATATGGATACATAGAATGATAACAAGAGCTAAAAGATAAAGTGTCAATTTTGTCTTATTATTAGTTGTCTCTCATTTTATGATTAACTAATTAACAATTTAACACGCATTAGCAATTGAACACATCGAGAGTTTAAGCTATACAAAACAAATCATCACGTGAAATATATAGCAAAGGCCAAAGAAGTAAAAGAAAAAAAAACAATAAAAGTAAAAAAAAAGAAATGTCCGGGAGATCGAGTATTGTACAACAGACGAATATGCACGGTTTGGAATAGTGCAAATAAATACTACGGAGTATAAAAACGAGAGGAACTCCACTAACCTAGCTTAGTAAAATCGATTCTTTAAAATTATTTGCATACTTGCAGGTTTCAGCATATTTTTTGTTTTATTAATGGCATTATTTTATATTTGCTGCAGACTATTTGGACTTTCATGGTGATTATTTGTTGAAGTCCCACATTGGAAAAGTTTGAATCATCAAAGTGTTATATTAAGACACGAGTTCAATAATATTAATGCTATTATTCCCTAGTCCTTGACACCTTCGTTGCGGCACGCAAGTAGGCAACACGCTTCCTATAGCATCGCGCGAGTATGCTATGGGAGTAGCCCACGGTGAGGAGCGTACTCCCATAGGTGTCATTTAACTTAATAATTAAACAAAAAACGTGGATCAAATTTGTAGATCAAAAATGCAAAAATGTGATCAATAATAATAATATGAGGAGGAAGAAAAACATAGGTAAAATGGGTGTAGTGCAATGGATGATCATTCAGTCTCAAGTTTCTCTTTTGTGAGAGGTTTGGGGTTCAATTCTTATCTAGGGGAGATAAGGGGGGTTTTGCTCTCCATGATTCTCTTTACCTTCACGAACTAACTCAGAAGCTAAGAAGGGAGATAATGATAATGAAGACATTGGGTTCGTGTGTTGGGAGCAATTGTGGAGCCACTATTGTTCAAATGGGTTCATATGAACACCCAAATTTGTTAAAATTGTGTAGGTATATAAGTGTAAATTTAGTATAATTATTTATAACTCTTTAAATTTTAAGTTGTAAAAAAGTATTGAACACCCAAAATTTAAATTCCAAATCGAGCATTGGGTGGGAGGAGCAGCCTGGAAGGGACACGTGATGCAAGTCTCGTTGGATTCGTCCTTTGAAGCCAGTACCAACAAGACTGACTAAGAAAATAATTTCGTATTAAAAAATATCAATCAAGTAAGAAAAGACAATTTTAAATTATTTCATTTATGAAAATGTATCTTTGTCAACGGCAGCATTTATGAAAATGTGGAAAATGGACAATCGAGAAAAGCCAGTACCACGACACCTTTTATGAAAACGTTTTGAATAAGGAACAACAAGACTTGCATAATTTTCGGGGAAAAGCATTGTCCGTTTCAATCGAGTACAGTTTGGGTATATAATTCCACAACGGGAAATTAAACGGGGCGGGTTCGGGGAAAATAATTAACTTCACTAACGGGACGGGTACGGGTATAAATCATCATCATGTTGGGTAATTGAGCACATCCACAACTATACATCATATAATCTTGTAGCTAGATTTTCATATCATGGTGATGGATTATAGGGTATCCAAAGTATATTAAAATGGAGAGATTGAGCTAGATAATTGGAGGAAGAAGATGATAATGAATAATGAATTGTGAAATTAGGTTTACAAGAACTCCCTAAGGGAGTATATATAGAAGAATATCCGGGTCTGGGCCTCTAATATGGGCCTGACAGACCCGGTTACATAAATGGACTGATAATATAAAAGGCTAATCTAGAACACCTGAATAATAATAATAATGTACAATAATGAAAATGCTATCAGCTGAGTGTTCGTGGGCCGCTGTCCGGGTCCAATAGTCGTGAGACCCGGGGGTCCGAGTCTATATACTCTATCAGGAGTCCCCCACTCTCTGAGTCGAGAGTATTCGAGGCGAAAGAGAGTAGAGCTGTGTGTTGATCTGTCGTCGTCTGGTGAGTAAACTTCGTGAACAAAAATTTGAATTTCTGCTTCTTTGGTTAACGGAGGCGCTAAGTCCCCCGCTCTTCCAGTCCCCCACTCCTTGAGGTGAGTGTAATGAGGTGAAGAGGAGTAGAGTAATGTGTGTTGGATGATGTCTTCAACAGGGGGCCGAGGGTTGACACCTTTTGATCCACGATGGGGAGATGCCTCGTTAAAAACCTCATTAGGAAAAACCCTGTGGGAAAAAATCCTAATGAGGGAAAAAGAGTACACCGGATGCCCCCAAAATGAAACAAAAGGTGCGAACCCTTCGGCCTGGAGATGGAGCTGCAACGGTGCCCGTCTGCTGGGGGGATGGTCGAGGCCGATCTCTAGATGTGGATAGCTCATCATGATCAGTAGTCCTAGTCATCAAATAAAGATGACTAAGGGATGGGTCGAGCGACCGTCCACAATATGATGTCTGGTTCATCAAATAAAGATGACCAGAACGTAAGGCCGATGGGCCAAGAGACCTGTACGAGAGCTCCATGTTGTCGAATAAGGACGACGAGGCGATGTATGGCCGAGGGGCCTGCATAAGAGCTCCAAGTCGTCAAATAAAGACGACAGGGCGATGGTGCGGCCGAGGGGCCTGCATAAGAGCTCCACGTCGTCAAATAAAGACGACGGGGTGATGGTGCGGCCGAGGGGCCTGCATAAGAGCTCCACGTCGTCAAATAAAGACGACGGGGCGATGGTGCGGACGAGGGGCCTGCATAAGAGCTCCACGTCGTCAAATAAAGACGACGGGGCGATGGTGCGGCCGAGGGGCCTGCATAAGAGCTCCACGTCGTCAAATAAAGACGACTGGGTGATGGTGCGGCCGAGGGGCCTGCATAAGAGCTCCACGTCGTCAAATAAAGACGACGGGGCGATGGTGCAGCCGAGGGGCCTGCATAAGAGCTCCACGTCGTCAAATAAAGACGACGGGGCGATGGTGCGGCCGAGGGGCCTGCATAAAAGCTCCACGTCGTCAAATAAAGACGACGGGGCGATGGTGCGGCCGAGGGGCCTGCATAAGAGCTCCACGTCGTCAAATAAAGACGACGGGGCGATGGTGCGACCGAGGGGCCTGCATAAGAGCTCCACGTCGTCAAATAAAGACGACGGGGCGATGTATGGCCGAGAGAGGCCTATATGAGAGCTCCACGTCATCAAATAAAGATGACGGGGCGACGTATGGCCGAGAGGCCTACATGAGAGTCTCACATCATCAAACAAAGATGACGGAGCAAGATGTGGCTCAGAGGCCTACAAATGAGTTCCTCGTCATCAAATAAAGATGACAGAACGATATATGGTCGATGGGCCTGTAGATGAGCTCTTCGTCATTAAATAAAGATGACAGAGCGATATATGGCCGATGGGCCTACAAATGAGCTCTTCATCATCAAATAAAGATGACAGAGCCATATATGGCCGATGGGCCTGCAAATGAGCTTCGCGTCATCAAATAAAGATGACGAAGCGATATATGGCTGAAATCTGGGCTCCTTTAGCCTTTCAGCCGGAGACCGCAAGATGTTCGCTATATCTGAATAGGGGGACGAGGCGGTGGACGCCTGTCTGAATATGAGGGCGACGACGCTGATGAGTCGGTCCGAATATGAGGATGAGGCAATGATAAGCCGCGTGTCATATGAAGGCGACGGACACCATCCAAGAAGGGATTGGCGAGCCTGGTCGCTAGATAAGAACTTCAACGCTGGGGCCGGTCTAAATGTGAGGACGAGGCGATGATAAGCCGTGCGTCATATAGGGGCGACGGTCGCCGTCCGGGAAGGGATGGCGAGCCCAATCGCTATAACAAGACTTCGGCGCTGGGAGCCAGTCTTGAGATAAATAATCACGTCGCGGCCGAGAGGCTGATCGCGATGTGCGGATGACAATGATGAGGAGTCAGTCCGAAATATGATGATGAGGCGATGATGGAGCCGATCGTCATATAGAGGCGATAGTCACCATCCAGGAGGGGATGTCGAGCCTGATCGCTAGCTTAAGACTCGCGGCGCTGAGGAAGCCGGTCTTGAGATAGATAATCACGCCGAGGCCGAGGGGTCGGTCGTGATATGAGGACGACGACGATGAGGAGTCGGTCCAAACAATGATGACGAGGCGATGGTGAAGCCGATCGTCATATAAAGGCGATGGTCACCATCCGGGAAGGGATGGCGAGCCCGATCGCTAGCTCAAGACTCGCGGCGCTGAGGAAGCCGGTCTTGAGATAGATAATCACACCGACGCCGAGGGGCCCGTCGTGATATGCGGACGACGACGAGGAGGAGTCGGTCCAAACAATGATGACGAGGCGATGGTGAAGCCGATCGTCATATAAAGGCGATGGTCACCATCCGGGAAGGGATGGCGAGCCCGATCGCTAGCTCAAGACTCGCGGCGCTGAGGAAGCCGATCTTGAGATAGATAATCACGCCGAGGCCGAGGGGCCGGTCGTGATATGAGGACGACGACGATGAGGAGTCGGTCCAAACAATGATGACGAGGCGATGGTGAAGCCGATCATCATATAAAGGCGATGGTCACCATCCGGGAAAGGATGGCGAGCCCGATCGCTAGCTCAAGACTCGCGGCGCTGAGGAAGCCGGTCTTGAGATAGATAATCACGTCGAGGCCGAGGGGCCGGTCGTGATATGAGGACGACGACGATGAGGAGTCGGTCCAAACAATGATGAAGAGGCGATGGTGAAGCTGATCGTCATATAAAGAAGATGGTCACCATCCGGGAAGGGATGTCGAGCCTGATCGCTAGCTCAAGACTCGCGACGCTGAGGAAGCCGGTCTTGAGATAGATACTCACGCCGAGGCCGAGGGGGTCGGTCGTGATATGAGGACGACGACGATGAGGAGTCGGGCCAAATAATGATGACGAGGCAATGGTGAATCCGATCGTCATATAGAGGCGATGGTCACCATCCGGGAAGGGATGGCGAGCCCGATCGCTGGCTCAAGACTCGCGGCGTTGAGGAAGCCGGTCTTGAGATAGATGATCACGCCGAGGCCGAGGGGCCGGTCGTGATGTGAGGACAACGGCGATGAGGAGCCGATCCTATAATATGATGACGCGGCGTTGATGAAGCTGATCGTCATATAAAGGCGATGGTCACCATCCGGGAAGGGATGGCGAGCCCGATCGCTAGCTCAAGACTCGCGGCGCTGAGGAAGCCGGTCTTGAGATAGATAATCACGCCGAGGCCGAGGGGGTCGGTCGTGATATGAGGACGAAGACGATGAGGAGTCGGTCTAAATAATGATGACGAGGCAATGGTGAAGCCGATCGTCATATAGAGGCGATGGTCACCATCCGGGAAGGGATGGCGAGCCCGATCGCTAGCTCAAGACTCGCGACGCTGAGGAAGTCGGTCTTGAGATATATGATCACGCCGAGGCCGAGGGGCCGGTCGTGATGTGAGGACAACGGCGATGAGGAGCTGATCCTATAATATGATGACGAGGCGCTGATGAAGCCGATCGTCATATAAAGGCGATGGTCACCATCCGGGAAGGGATGGCGAGCCCGATCGCTAGCTCAAGACTCGCGGTGCTGAGGAAGCCGGTCTTGAGATAGATAATCACGCCGAGGCCGAGGGGGTCGGTCATGATGCGCGGGCGGCGATGCTGAGAAGCCGATCCGATAATATGATGATGTGGCAAGGCGTTGGCGCCGGACTGAACATGTAGGACGGTGGAGCTAGTCCGAAGATGAGGGATGGCGCTGGGCGCTCGTCTGAGATGAGGGATGGCGCTGGGTGCTCGTCTGAAAATGAGGGACGGCGTTGGGCGCTCGTCTGAGATGATGGACGGCGCTGGGCGCTCATCTGAAAATGAGGGACGACGATGGGCGCTCGTCTAACAAATGAGGGACGGCGTTGGGCGCTCATCTGAAAATGAAGGACGGCGCTGGGCGCTCGTCTGAAGATGAAGGACGGCGCTGGGCGCTCGTCTAAGGATGAAGGACGGCGCTGGGCGCTCGTCTGAAAATGAGGGACGGTGCTGGGCGCTCGTCTACAAATGGAGGACGGCGTTGGGCGCTCGTCTATGATGATGGACGGCGCTGGGCGCTCGTCTGAGATGATGGACGGCGCTGGGCGCTCGTTTGAAATGAGGGACGACGCTGGGCGCTCGTCTAAGATGAGGGACGGCACTGGGCGCTCGTCTGAAAATGAAGGACGGCGTTGGGCGCTCGTCTGAAGATGAAGGACGGCGCTGGGCGCTCGTCTAAGGATGAAGGACGGCGTTGGGCGCTCGTCTGAAAATGAAGGATGGCGCTGGGCGCTCGTCTAAGGATGAAGGAAGGCGTTGGGCACTCGTCTGAAAATGAGGGACGGCGCTGGGCGCTCGTCTACAAATGGAGGACGACGTTGGGTGCTCGTCTAAGATGATGGACGGCGCTGGGTGCTCGTCTGAAATGAGGGACGGCGCTGGGCGCTCGTCTGAGATGATGGACGGCGCTAGGCGCTCGTCTGAAAATGAGGGACGACGTTGGGCGCTCGTCTAACAAATGAGGGACGGCGTTGGGCGCTCGTCTAAGATGATGGACGGCACTGGGCGCTCGTCTGAAGAAGAAGGACGGCGCTGGGCGCTCGTCTCAGGATGAAGGACGGCGCTGGGCGCTCGTCTGATAATGAGGGACGACGCTGGGCGCTCGTCTAATCCGCATGTATGGTCTTGCTTCGTCCATAATGTGTAGTATTTGCCTGATATGTACTTAATATTGTTGTGGGGATTTCATTTTTTGTTGCTCGAGGCCGGCGAGTGCGCGCGGTCCTCGGCTTCCCTCTTTTATTTTTTCTTTTTCCTTTTCTTTTCGTTTTTTTTTTTATTTCGTTCCCCATTTCATGGAGTGTCCTTCTTTCAGGCTTCGGCCGAAGGTATCGCTAGTCCTTCGGCCGGTTTGGACTTCGTTTATAACGTCCGTGATCTCAGGGGGGTCCCGTAGCCTATTTATGACGCGGGCTAGACTTTTGGTTGGCTTCCAACGGCTGCCGTTGCCCGACCCTAAGTTTGGGGATTTTGTCACCTCGACCATGATTTCAGGCTTGTCGTCCTGTGATCGGGCGCGTGGACGACGCGGTGAACTTCCCATTTCAAGACGTGGGCCGTTTGCGGGCCCGTCGTCCTGGGGACATCGTCGGCCCTGCCTGAGCATTTGGCTCTAAGGGGTCGATACGACATGCTCTCTCAACTGGGCCTGAGCCTTTCGCTGATACAAAATACAAAGTGGAGCAGACCTGAGCCTTTCGCTCGAAGGCTGCTGATACGACACATGGTATCTTCTATTTACATTTCCAAAAAATTAGCGGAATACAATAGGTGCGTTGTTCATGGCAACGGCTTTTGGGCGACGCGATTAGCGTCTCGGAGAACGAGGTGTACCGTTTACCGCTCTCGGGCATAATGCCATGTGCGGCCGGTAGCGGCTCTCATTTTTAGATGTCCGAGTCACCAAATAAAGGTGGCTAGGGTAGGTCGAGGGACCCAAATATAATTCAAATCATCAAATAAAGATGTTCAGTAGACTAGAGCTCGGGTTCACCGCTCTGGGGTTTTTAACCCGCTCTAATGGTGATGATAAAAATAATAACGCCAATAATAAATTTTCATTTGTGACCTCGGGAAATTTTAATCCCTGATAATGGTCTTCACCACCTCGGGGGTTTTTAACCCGCCATAATGGTGGTGGAAATAATATAATTAATAATAGTAATAATTATACTATTATCATTTAATAAATATTTTAAGTGTATAAATAGGAGTATTGGGCACTTAGCTCTTATTTGGGCTAGATAAATGGGCTGAAATAGCAGATCCATGCAAAAATTGGATCCATGGCATGTAGTTGAGGAGGCCCACCACCTTTTTTGACCAATTTTGACCTAGCCCACAAATAATCAAAAACTCCCCCCCCCCCCCTACGTGCGGCAAGTGGACATCCCCATCCAGCTTCGTATGCGGCCAAGGCAAGCAGGAGCAGTGAAGGCAGAGTTTTATCAGGCAATACCGGCGACGATTGATACTCCCTTCAAGTTGGGTCAGCAGGGCAGTTCCGATTTTGTTGTTCCAGGAGCTCCTTGCGGCCATTAATGGCGGAGCTTTGAGGTCAAGCTCGAGGAACTGGCTCAGACATGGGATGGCATCTTCCGGCGTTGGCGTGCGGCGGCGGTGACATTTCCGGCAAAGATCTGCGGCCTCCGTCCCAGAAATCCAGATGTTGTTCTTTCATTTTTTTGTTATTTTCAGTCTGGTTTTTCTTCATTTTTTTTTATTTTCCAGAACACTTTTTGGTTGATTTTTTGTGATTTAGATGAGTTTTTGGAGATTTTGGGAGGAATCTAACTTGATTTTGCTCTAATCTCTCAATGAAAGCATCATTGATGGATTATAGGGTATCCAAAGTATATTAAAATGGAGAGATTGAGCTAGATAATTGGAGGAAGAAGATGATAATGAATAATGAATTGTGAAATTAGGTTTACAAGAACTCCCTAAGGGAGTATATATAGAAGAATATCCGGGTCTGGGCCTCTAATATGGGCCTGACAGACACGGTTACATAAATGGACTGATAATATAAAAGGCTAATCTAGAACACCTGAATAATAATAATGATAATGTACAATAATGAAAATGCTATCAGCTGAGTGTTCGTGGGCTGCTGTCCGGGTCCAATAGTCGTGAGACCCGGGGGTCCGAGTCTATATACTCTATCACATGGGATTTGTGAAGATGCTAATAATTTCCATTCACATTATCACCGTGCCGATTTTAATATTGGAAGATATTAAACTCTTCAGAGGGAGTTCTTTCTCTTTCTATATATTTATTTGTGGGTTTATTTAAGGTATGTATTTGTAGGTTATATATAACGATGTATTGACTAATGAAGGAAATAAGGTAGGATTTCATGAGGCTAATATGATGTGTTGGTTATTCAAATTAGTTGAAGTGGATGAATTGTTGTAATTTTTGAATTCGTTTTAAAATGGATAATTGACTGAATCCGTTGATTTAAGATTATATATATATATATATGTATATATATATGTATGTATGTATGTATGTATGTGTGTGTGGGGGATCACATACAAATTAGTCCTCTCATGCTAACCTACAAACTATCACAAACTGTGCATCTTTATATTATTTGTATTGCATATTAAAGTTCAAAGTGTTGCATAATATTTGTATTGTATATTGAAATTCAAAGTGTTGCATATTATTTGTATTGCATATTGAAGTTCACAGTGTGCATCTTTACATTATTTGTATTGCATATTGAAGTTCAAAGTGTTGCATATTATTGAGTTTGTAGGTTAGTATTTTAAGCATGGTTTCCATTTGATCTCTTATAATACTACATCCGTCCCATAAAGTTTGGTCAAATTTCTTTTTTCCCCAAAAAATGTTGTCATTTCTATTTAAGGTAACAATTATGTGGCTAAAATTGTTTCTCTTTCCTCTACACAAATCTCAACCACACATACAGTTTTTACTTTATTATTCTATGCGGAAGACAATTTTGGCCAAATTTTAGGGGACATGGGGAGTATAAAATGTAGTAAACAAAATATTTTATTCCAATTTTTTTCCATCAAATTTAGGCAAAAAAGTAAACAAGACTTTATTTATTATGATTATTACACAACTTACCGTGTCAATTCAAAATATGAATTTTTTGTAAAATATTAATTGATAAGACTGATAAAACAAAGCCAAAAGTTGTCAAAGGGGCAATTATAACTACACAAATGGAAGAAAGTTTCTCAACATTATAATGTTTTTAAAATGTACACACTAATGGTAGCAAGTGGTGGCGTAAGCAAAGACAAATATTGTGGTGGGTCAACAAAATAACATTTTTATTGGTAGTTGGTAACATTGATGTATTATTATATTAGGACTTCAATTCACTCCCTAGTGCCTCCACAACAAAACATTGATTTATTTATTAGTCTTAAGGTAGGAGAACTCGTTATCAATAAATCTAAAGAGTAAGATATACTTGTGTATGACAAACTAGACAAATGTTATCACATTTATTGTGTATGTTGCAAAAAAGATCTCCACAAACCCCTCCTAATAATACAAGTTTTACTCTTGTTGCAAACTTGTAAATTAGCAAGCAACATGGATAAGAATGAGACAACTTTGAGTTTGCTAAAGATTGATAACATCAGTTAGTTTTTGTTGCAAGGCTTGCAGATCAATGCCTTCCTCATCAGAAACCTGCAAGTATATCATATTCATTTAGAATAAAGAAATGCTACTCTAAGATTTTGATAATTTGTTCATTAATGTTTATCAACCCTTAATTTTATGTGCAAATCAATCTGAAATTGTTATCTCCGTTTCATACTAAGAAGCATAATAAGCATTTTTTCAATTCAATCATGTCCGGATCAATATATATAATTGTATGAGAATACATTTATATATGAATAGAGTGATATTGTATGAATTTGCTTATTAGGTATACGCATAAAGAATCTTAGATGAGTACAACAATCAACATGAGGGTTTTTAGGTTGATTTGGTGATGAGTATTGAAGTTGTTAGCATCTAGTTTATAATGTGTAAAACTAATGTCGTTGAATACAAATCTTAATATGCATATCATTGAGAAATATCATATCATTGCTTGAATTAGTATCATTGCTAGATTTAATATAAATAAGTTTTTGATTGATAAGCCGTATTCTCAATGAAGTCATAAATATACATACGCTATATTTGGCAAATAATTTATCAACTCACTTTTAGTTGGTTTGACGTATTTTAATTCTTTGAATAGTCAAATCAGTTAATAATTATTTTGGTAAATGGCTTTTTAGTTTAACTTGTTCATGTGATACTTGAATGTCAATTAGATACTTGAATGCTCTTTTGTTAGCACCCCGAATTTGTTGTATGAAAATGTGAAATTCATTTACACTTGGGGTACTTCGCACTCATCATCACAACTTGCTTAGTTGTTTGCTTCTAAATTGAGACTTTAAATTTCTTCTAATATGTGTAAGACATTATTACCTCTAAATTCGAGGTGTTCCTGATTCTGGCACAACTCAGAATGCACAATACATAACCACGTGTCAACCAGAGATGATGCAAACATCTCAATGTGGGCCTGTGTGTATTGCAAGCAACTGTAAAACCCACATAATGCTTGCCCCATTTTCACTATCTACCTCTCCAAATGCTGGAGGGTAGATATCGTGGTTTGAATTCATTGTCACCGCGACTAGAAGATGGCCTTTGTACTTTCCGTACAAGTGAGTTCGATCAATGGAGACCACCGAAGACGGTGATTAAACCCATCAATTGCTGCTTTCAATGACCAAAGGCGAATTTAAATTCATATGTACCTTGTGCGTTGGAGTTATGACTTTTGAGGTCAATGATGGTCCATGGGTTAGTATAGGTCGCATCATTCCTTGCAAGAGTTTCAGAAAATCATTGTACGTCACTCCAAGTTTCCAAACCGTTTCTTCGTTGTCAATATACATCACGCTTTCTTATATCCGACATGAATATTGAACTTGTGCCATATGTCATGCATTATTAGCTTGATATTGTACCTTGATTTTATGTGGATCATGGAACTAATTTGAGAAGCGATGAGTTTGATTGTTATGAGTTTATTGCTCTTAAATCTTGTATGTTTTGGAATGTGGTTGGTATTGCTTGACTTTCAACAAGTTTGTACTCTTCAGTTGTGATGCTTGAATATGCCATGTAATGAGGGATTCATTTAATTAGTTTTCCAACATTTAGAACGTTTAGCCTCACTCTGGAATGTTCAAATTCTTTCGAGTTCTGAAAAAGAGTTGTCTTCCTAGAGTTCTTCATACAAATCTCTTATTGAACCCACTTCAATGTGTTATTGTAGACGATATATGGGTTCCACGAACAACTCCTCTTCATTGTGTGGAGTTGCCGAAGAAGAGTCATGGTGAAGAGGGGGTGTTTGTGGAACCCAAGTATCGTCTACAACAACACATTGAAAGGGATTCAATAAATGATTCGTGTGTAGAACTCAAAGACGTTGTCTGTTTCAGAACTTGAAAGAGTTATAAACATTCCGAAGTGAGAGGCTAAACGTGCTAAATACGGGAAGGTGAACTGAATCTATCATGAGGTATGTGCGTTGAAAGTCAAGCATCACAAGTGAAGAGTACAAATTTGTGGAAAGTCAAGCACTATCAACCCCGACATAATTGCATTCCAAATTATACAAGAGGTAAGTGAGACAAACTCTTAAAAAGTAAGTTCATTGCTTCTTAAATTAGTTCTACGATTCACATAATTAAAATCGAAATATAGTACGAAGCTAATAATGCATGACATATACCACAAGTTCAACACTCATGTTTGATATAAGAAAGTGTGGTACTTTCATGCATTGGCATTGAAGAAACGGTTCGGCAATTTAAAGAAGACGTACAACGATCTCCCAAAAGCCTTGAAAGCAATGACCAACACTAACTTAGAGACCATTATTAACTTAAATAGTGATAACACAATAAGAAAGTTGCGTATAAATTTAACATCACATTTTGGTCAATGAAAGCATTAATAGATGGGTTCAATCACTGCCTTCCGTTGGTTTGCATTGATGGAACACACTTGCACGGAAAGTAAACGGGTTATCTTCTATTCACGGTGGCAATGAGTGCCAACCACGAAATCTAGCTTTTGGTGTGGTATTAGATAGTGAAAATCGTACGAGTTGGACATGATTCTTACACTTTCTTGCACACACATTATAGGACTGCATCAGATTTTTTCCATCATCCCTGATCAATATACGGATATAAATTCTGCATACCAGACTGTGCCAGAATTTGGAACACCTCAAATTCAAAGGTAATATTATCTTCGGCACATTAGAAAAAATTCATGTCCCAATTCGGAAGCGAATAACTAAAGAAATTGTGTTGGTGAACAGGAAGTACCGCGATTGTAAATGAATTTCACCATTCCATGCAACATATTCATGATATTAACGAGAGAGCATTCTATATCTAAAAGGCATTACCTGAGAGAAGTGAGCAACGATTAATGAAATTATTGTACTCTACCAATAAATCATTCAGAATGTTTCAACAATTCCCTCAATGGATGTAGGACACAACTAATTACCGCCCTTGAATTGTTAGGGAAACTTTTGACAAACTATTCCAGCTCTTTTCAGAATAGCGTATTGCTAGTATGATGTTGCATCACACCGTACATCACTTTCTAGATAACATTCAGAAAGAGATTATGGATCGAAGGCAGTAAATAAATCACATTGTGGTTCTTCCACACAACCACTACACATGAGTGCACTCAGTGTCCATACAGAAAGCAACACCACTTCTGGTAGATCTGTCAAGGCGTGAATGTGATTGTGGTTGTTGGAGGATGAAATTGATGTCATGCGTCCACATGCATGTTGTTTTCAATTTTCCTAAGTGTCGTGTAGATGAACTTATCTTAGGGATATACGAACTAGGGATGAGCAAATAGGTCATGGAACCGTGGGTCGGGGTGGCTAATAGCTATCGGGATAAGTTATCGACGGTTCCTACGCTTATGATAACCAAACGGGGCGGGACAGGTTATATATAATATAGGGACGAGGCGGTTCCCAAATGGAAGAAAAACAGGTGCTTAGACCTACACGTTAAAATTTATAATTGGGAAAATCGCATATATGATCCCTCAGTTATCCACGAAATTAAAATCTCAGACCGATATTTCTGAGATTGTAAATGTCACACCTCAATTGTCCAAAATGGTGTAAATGTGGTCCTTTTGAGGGGTGGAATATACAATGTGGGCGAGAGTACATTTAACCACTTAAGGGACCGCATTTACAACAATTTGGACAATTGAGAGGTGACATTTACAATCTCAAAAATACAGGTCTGAGATTTTAATTTCATGGATAAGAGAATTACTCTAATCCGTGTAGCACATCAGCAATATTAAGGCCATATATGTTTTCTTTTATCTAAGAGAACTTAAAGGAAGAGTTATGAACGAAGATTTGTCTATGAAGAGTCATGTATTCTCTATTCTAAAGAGTGACGTTGTGAACCAAGAGTAGTGTGCGACCCTATGACCATCCGAATCGAAGACTCCCTCACACTCACAAGCCTCAAGCACCCACACCCTCATATGGAGGAGCATAGGTTCATTTCTTATCCAAACTTTTTAAAATGTACTCCGTATAACTTGTCTTCGATTGAATTGATATATGTGAAAGGTTGGCTAAATTTTACAATGATTAGTTTTTACAATTTTGCAGCTTACTATTTTGTACATTTTGAAGTTGTTTGTATACATGTGAAGACTTTTTTTTACATTTGGTGGCTTACTGCCTACTACAGGTATGGATTATTTTCTAATGAATTACTCCCTTTGTTTCTAAAAGGATTGCCAAATTTGACTGACACGTAAAATAATAAAGCAAAAAACTATGTGTTAGAGATTCGTGCAGAGAAGAGAGAAATAACAGGAGCCACAAATTGATTGATCAAAAGGGAAAGTGCTAAAGTTTTTGGAACACCCAAAAAAGGAAGTTGTCAAAGTTACCGGGGAGGAGGGAGTATTCAACTAAAATTTTGTATCAAAATCATTCGACTTTTTAATACTCGGTATTATTCATAACCAAGTCTGATCCCCTTAACATGATTTTCTGACTCCCCAGCTAGATACAGGTAGTATATTTTTGTTGAGAATTAATTAATTATGATGTTATAGCAGGTAAAAGAGTGGATGATTACTATTAAATGATTTCCTATCTTGATATTATTATAAAAGGACAAACAATAAGAAATGTTTATCAACAGAAGAGGACACTTAATATAAAACAAACTCGTAATTAAAATATACGTAGTAGTTTGCGACTTTTCGCCATTCATGGTGTATGGTATGTACCTCAGACTGAAGCCGATGAAGCAACCTATTATCCACCGTGGAGGAATGGCAGCTCACGACGTCAAAACCTCCGTTTTCCAGCGTCCGTAGCACTCTTGACAGTGGAAACCGACCCCTCCCGCCGCCGTCAAAACTGATCAGAACCTCAATGCCGTTCCGGCAACGGCTAACCGATACGAAACTCCGGGAACCCGCAGTGACGATCTTCTTATCCAAGCTTCCGTTTTTCTCCAAATCTTGGAAACCCGAAGTCCCCGCCGCCGTCGACGATGCCGCCGCCTTTAACCTGTCTCTCTTCCGTCCCAATTCTTGAATGCTTTTCTGCATATGTTTTATGTAGTTCAGTGCCTCGTGCATATGATCCGACGTCGAACGCTTGCCCTGTCCTCATAAATTACGAAGTAATAAAGTGTTATATTAAGATAATTTCATATCGTGGTCAAGATTCATTTGACCAAAATTCAAATTACCTTTACATATTCGACAGGGAGGAGCGAACGGAGAGAAGAATAGAGGGTGGCCATTTCTTGGCGGCGCTGCCGTTCGATTTCCCGGTGCATAATTCTCTTCAGCTTGTTACTGTCAGTCGCAGCGGTGGCGGTGGCGGTGACGGTGGTTGCTAATACTTCATCTCTTTGTAACCGCTTCCTTGAGGAATTGGCCGCGGTTGCGGTGTAGTGGTGGCCGTGGTGGTCGGTGGTGGCATCTAGCGGGGGATAACTGTAAATATAATTATTATTATTATTATTATTATTATGATCGGAAAACAGATCTTCGGAGAGCTTGTTTTGATGGGAAGGGATATTAGGATTGGAGAAAATTTGGAACAACAAATCCTCACTTCGAAACATGGCTCCGACTAAAGCAAACAAATTATTTAGTTTATGAAACTTTGTTATATATATAGTAAGTTTTGAGGTTGTTGTAAACAATTATAGTACCATATCAATTAAAGGTAGCAGATGACAAAGTAGTTAGGATTGATCAATTTTTAGTTACAATGGCACCATGATTTGCAGCAGAGAGCAGAAGTAAACTAGACGATGTAGTCACTGTCTGGCCTCACCCAATCGATCTCCGCGGCCCCACCCAATAATGTACGTATTCCACTTTTTTAAATGTAATTCATTTACACCTGTCAAAATTATGGGATCCTTTTTTGAGATTTTGCATTTAATAAACAAATCAAGGTACTCTGTTGGTCTCACAAACTTTATAAAGTTAGCTAACTGTTATTTTGGTTTAGGTGTTTCAAAAGATTTCATTATTTTCAACTAAAATAAGAAATTGTGGTTACAGTGAACTAATTTCAATCGCAGTATTCCTACTTTTTTTATTGACATATTACCAAAAAATAGATAAAACGCAAAAAAGTGACATTTTTTTATTATTTCACAAAATTTGGCCTTTGATGACAGAGTGACTGATTCCGGCCACAATGACATCTCAACAGTCACTCAGGTAAGTTACAGTGACACTTCTACAGTGATTCCAGCAAGTCACAATGACAACACCACAGTAACTCCGATAATTGTGACACCGTCAAAATGAATCATCAATGCCAATCATCACCACCGGTCTCTCACAGTGACATGCGACCTCCAACCACAGTGACACACCGTCTCCCATCCTTTCTCTAATTCTCACAGCCCCCAACCCCATCCTCAGCCTACCCCGACCTAGCGTCATCGTTGACCATCATCGCAGACCGCCGCCGCCAACCGCCACCCCACCCTCGTCTTGCTTGACTCCCCAGCCTCCACTGACTTCCCCAGCCCCCAACCCCATCCTCAGCCTACCCCGACCTAGCGTCATCGCTGACCATCATCGTAGACCGCCGCCGCCAACCGCCACCCCACCCTCATCTTGACTCCCCAGCCTCCACTGACTTCCCCTTCCCCCAACCCCTTCTGATCCCCCAACCACCTCCTCAGCCCCCAGCCACCTCCCCATCCCCCCAGCCCCCTCCTAGCCCCCATCCTGATCCCCATCTCCATGGCCCCAATCTCATCTCCCCAGCCCCACAATACCCTCCCTCGCCCCCAGCCCAACAACAACGCACCCAGTCCAATCCACAAAGTCGCACCGCAGCCCCTCCAATTTCAATCTGGAACACAGATATGAAAATTATAAAGGAGAAGAAGGAGAATAAAGGACTTGTCTCTTGGTAGTCGTCGCTGATTTTAAGAAAGTCGACGAACCTTCAACGAGATGTAGTAGAGAGGAGGAACGGCGGCTTGGAGCGCCGGAGAAGGCGGTCGATCTACACCTTTCGTCATAGCCATGGGGCTGTGTCTCGGACTCCTATGTGTGGATGGCTCCATGGCAAAGATGGGTGTTATGCGAAGAGAGAAGCCTCTGACCTTGTCCAGAGAGCGACATGCGAGCGAAGAGGTGGACGCTCTAGGCGTGGGAAGAGATATCGACAAGTTGCGCCGGGAGAAAGGTATTTTAAAGGGAAAATTCCTGAAATAGGATTAAAACAGTTTGAAAATTCCAAAATAGGACTAATTACTGCCATGTTCAGAAAATATTGCCATGTTTGAAGTCTGGTACTGCCAAAACACGGCAGTAATTAGTCCTATTTTGGGAATAAAAACATGACAGTCCTATTTTGGAATTTTCAAACTGTTTAGTCCTATTTCGGGTAATATCTCTATTTTAAATGGTCATATTTTTGTCCAAATGTAAAATGGTCATATTTTTATCCATGCAAAATCTCTAAGTAATATTTTTGCAATTCTTTCTTTTTTATTCCATGTGCATATCAAGTTTGGGGAATATTTATGGGATACATCGAGTATTTGTTATACGAGATCAATCAGATAAAACAACAACTCATTACAATATTATATGGAGTGTATTGGTTTGGTTTAATATTTAATACACCCTTGCCCCTTCTCAGTTATTCATTTCTTACTTTCCAGTACCTCTTTGAATATTTAATAATTTTTTGTATATATTTATATACAAAAGTATTTATAATATTCAAATGAAACGAGAATTTTCTTTGCAAAAAAAAATAGCATAGAAATGTAAAATTTATAATTTATAATTTATAATTTATAATTTTCGCAAAAAATAAACTTCTATTGATCCAAAAGTAACTTTTACTATTTCCAAAGCTTCTATAGCCAAAGATGCAAATTTTGCTTTAGGTGAGATTTAATACTCCCTCTATTCCATTTTATATAACATAATTTTGTTTTTAAGTCATCTCAAAATAAGTGTCATATTTTATTTTTGACAAAAAAAATAGTCCCTCCGTTCTTATTTAAAAGTGCCTCTTGGAATTACATACACACAATTTAAGAAAACTGCACGGTGTGATACTGTTTGACACTGTTTTGACACTGTTTTGCACTGTTTGACACTGTTTTGCAGTGTTTTGTTTACCAAATAAGGAAAGAGGGTTTTTTAGCGACGGCCCGAAAAGAAAGTGGGATGTTTATTTAGGGACGGAGGGAGTATGTGGTTTGCAACATTTCACTTTATTATACTCAAATTTCAATCACATTTTTTACTTTTTCAACCACTTTATTAATAATTGAGTCAAATGAAAACAAGACCCATAAAATAGGACTGGTGTAGTGTTTGTATTAAAAAAACAAAATAGAAAGATTTCAACAAATAAAAAAGCATTTGCATATATATACTCCGGATACAATATTTTTAAAACTTTTTACCTTCTAAATCAGGAGGCCTATTAACAATTCTTATGCGCTCTAATTTATGGTTTTGTGGGATGTTCACACCACCATGAGTAAGGATGTTTTTATTTGATCTTATTTCAATTCCATATCAAATCAGGTTAGTTCAGATTAGACAACATCGAACCAGACCATATCATACCAAACCAAATAATATGCACAGAGATCAGACATCTATCAATAAATCAAGCCCGTTTGATAAATTAACTTTTCAATAAATAAGTTTTCGTCCGTCAACATTTTTACTAAACACTCAACATTTGAAGTATGGGTCATCCTAAAACAGTCTCTCTGTGCTTTAGTACAGAGGTAAAACTGCGTACATGCGATCCCCCTACCCCATCGTAGGTGGGAGCCTTTGCGGCACTAGGGTAAATGAAAATGACTCAACATTTGAAGTAGGTTAAGGTTGTGCTTGTATGATCATTTTTGCTCAAAATGGGCTGAAATTTTTCAATTTAGATAACTAATTCACTTATGACCTTGTTTAGATGAAGAGATGAACTTGGCATCCAGTTATTCAGATCTTACGTTGTTTCCATAAACCATTTGCTTTTATGACATTTTTACATTTGTAGTCCTTATTTCAATTGTGTTGTCAAACGCGTCTACTTGGTCTAAGTATCATTTCATCATTTTCAACAACTTTTATCCAAAAAAATAGTCTCTAAATTAAACAATGGACTTCACCTCCAGTTCACTCTTCCAAAATAGGCTCATCAAATTTAAGAGATTGTAACTTTCCCAATTTTTTTCAAATCTGAACTAAAATTGACTTCTAATATTTTCGTGCATCGCATTGCCTACATGTGAGATTGGTCCAACCAAACGAGCCCTTGGGTTCTGGACTTTTCCCCTTTTTCTTTGTCTTTTCAGCAAGTTTTTTGACACCATTTTTTAATTGAAAGTTTAGGTACGAGAGATCTGTATGTTTATTGGTATGGGTACTGCCGCTGAGTACTGACTCTTTTATTTATGGTTTCCGACTTTCTGCCACACCATCAGCCCAACCCTTTAATATTTCCAAGTCAAGATAATGTAAACTAAATGCATTTTCTTATTCCTCAAAAGAAAATGTGGTAGGGCATAGGGGCTTTCAGTTTGTACTTGTTCGTTGGAAGATAATCTTTATCATTTCTAAATTTGGGAAAAAAAATTATGTACCGGTGGGCGTAGCTCAGCCGGTACCAAGAGAGTACCATAAGGGTTAGGTCCCGAGTTCAAATCCCGTCAACTGCGATGAGAGGTTACTATGCTAAAAACGCATAGGACCTCTGCAAGTACCGGGGATAGAGCCTCACTCTCTATCTGTTAGATTGTGATTATAGTCCAACTTACATCCTCCCAACGTACAGTCCGGTCGGGGTTGGGGGCCCTCACGGATGGGGTGTCATCCTTTTGGGAAAAAAGTTTGTGTTCATGTTATAATATTTTCATTAGAAGTTAGAGTGGAGGAACTAATCGAAAGCAAAAAATATCTCCTTGGAGAAGTCATATTTGTATTGGCGTAACAAATATTAACAAATATCGAATGGCTAGCGGAGTTTGGATCAAGACCCTCTGCCATAAGGCAGAGTGCCTTGCGACATCCGACGGCAGCGAAGCGATGAGCAGGATCTCGAGATCGGCAAAGGAGTGGAGCCCAAGATCTTCGGCCGTCGAATTTCCGATCTGACGGAGGCAAGCAGTCAGGCACCCTCCTTGGCTGCTTAAGTAAAGGAGAGACGCCCGATCCGCGAAGTTTGCGATGATTGTGCTGGTGGTTCAGTCCGGTTGGCCCCCTCCTGAACTCTGCCACGAGTGAACGAGTTGTTAGTGTTTAGACCTTAGAAGATGACGCCTCAAATTGGGATTTGGCTACATATGATTTTTTTATATATACAGAAATTTTATTTATTTTGTTAGACAATTCCTTTAGTTTTCGGATTCTGTGTGATTGGGTTAGTTTCTTGGCGTCTAATTTTGCTATGTTTAGAAGTATTGTACTCCTTTTGTCCCTTATAACTTTGCCAACTTTCCTTTTTTGGTTATCTCAAAAACTTTACCACTTTCCCTTTTAATCAATCAATTTGTGCCTTCTGTTATTTTTCTCTCCTCTGCACAAATCTCTACCACACAGTTTTTACTTTATTATTTTACGTGTCAGTCAAATTTTGCAATCCTTTTAGAGACTACTTCTAATGTGGACTATTGCTTCGAAACTCTTGCTAAACTTGCATGTGTGGGGACTGGGGATGGATTTGACTCAAGTTTTTATGGGCCCGTTTATGTCTAAAAAAAGAAAAAAGTTGAACTCTACGACTAATGAAAATGAAGAGTCCAACACAATCATACAATTTACCTAGTACAATATGATTCTATTGATTTAATGTAAGGGTTCTCTTTTCAAATAAACTATCTTCAAACCCGTTTGGTAACAATGAATTGATTGATTATATTAAAATTTATGAAGTTCTGATTGAAGTGGTTGTATTGGTTGATTCTGTTGATTTATCAAAAAAGTTAAAAATATATTATATTAATAAAATAAAGAAAAAATTATATGAAAAAATAATCATCTACAATAACTTCGATCAATACAACCAGAAAATAATCATCAACAAACTTACTTTTTGTTATTCTTACATAATTCAACGCACGAATCAAAAACTACGTGTTTAATTAAAAAGTCGATGATAAACGTGATAATCGTGAAAGCACAGTCTAGCTCCAAATGCAACTTAGCTTTTGCTATGATGAAATGATCTGGGCCTTCCGGGGTCTCGAAGATACCACGTTGTGCACTGTTGCATTAACATCACAATGATTGGATGAGACGCTAATCTATGCTCTGCGTTTACTTAACAAAAGTGAATCAAATGCTATTACGCACTACCAGACAAAGAAGCCATATCGTTTTATAGTAATTTCGAAATTTTCATTTGTTTAAGATTTTTTTGTAACCAAGGTATATTGATTGACTGACCGTCATCCAATTAAACCTCGAGAAAATAATGCCCACCCCTCAAAAGAAAAATGTGTTTGCATACGATAAGTAGGGCTGGGTCCGAAAAATCAAAAACCAAAAACCGAATCAAATCATACCGAATCATAGCCAAATAAAACCGAACCGCTAACAAATCGAAACCGAATGTAAAAAACTGAACCGAACCGTAGTTGTTTGGTTCGGTTTTGGTTTTTACCCTTCAAAACCGAATCGAACCGAACAAATCGAACTAGTTAAAATATACGGAGTAAAATTTATTTGTCCATTGTTAAGCATTAATCCTAACTAATCCTAATATCATTAATAGTTTTTGGTTTCTTTGTGCTAGAGAAATAATGTTTGTTATGTTTAGTTTAGTTTGTGAATTCATTTACACATTCATTGCACGTAATAATGTAGCTATACTGATAATATGTTTTTACTTGTTATTAGTATTAATTAACTTTTATTTTTATTTAACTTAAAGAATTCGTATTGATGAAACAATAAATATTTATCTAAACTATATTACATATAACCTATATACTCATGAACTTTTTTTGAACTAGTCACAAACAATGTAAATTAATAATATATACTTTTATCTCTCTCGCATACTCATATAATTCATGACATATTTATTTATTTTCATTTTTATTTTATTTGTTGTAGCGTGCTTGCATTCTTTATGTAATATATGTTTGATCCCTCAAAGTATTATAGCATTTTTAAATCAAATGATAATTTTTTGGTAAAAAACCGAAAAAACCGAAACCAAATCGAAACAAACCAAATCAATCAAATCGTGGTTCCAAGTTTTGGAGTGTAGAACCGAACCGAAACCGAACCGAACTTTTTACTTTGATTCTATATTTGGTTTTAGGTCAAAACCGAACCGCAAGAACCGAACCCACCCCTAACGATAAGTGTATACCCTTTTATACAAGTTTCTCTAATTGCAGGGCCAATTTGGAGGTCCGGTTCAAAATCCAAATTTGAGACATCTATTTAATACTTCCTCCATTCCATAAAAATTGCAACATTGGAATTTCTGTATTATTCACACACCTTAGTTTGACTATGATTTTCTAATAATATATATATAATAAAAATATTATGTATAGAATATTAATAAATTTGTATTAGTGTAAATTTCCAATATATTAACTTTTTTTAATGTTTACTAATACGTAAATAAATATAATTACAGTCAAAGTTGCGTGTTGGCAAACGTGAAAGTCAAGCTGTTGCAACTTTTATGGAACGGAGGATAGTATAATATACTAAAAAAATATTTTCGATCTTAATTCTTATTATACTCAAATCAATTGAATATTTGTTAAATAGTACGATTAAAGAATTACAGGTGGTGATTTTCCCCTTTCAAATAATAAATCTCTACATTCTTTTAAAGTGTTTTCATTTATGAGGGCATTATTATACGGAGTAGTGGAGTATGAATTTAGCTGCAAGCCTGCAACCCATATCCATATATGTTAAGACCCGGAGTTTCATCTTAAAAGATCAATCTGATAGAAGGAGTAGCTCAAAGTCTTATATAGTATTTTATTGTTTTATAATTTTCCGGTGTGAGACAAATACTTTAAGATGCCCCGGGGACAGAGCATTAACAAGCTACTTGTAATCATGGTGTTGAGTTTAATCCAACACATTATAGTAAATGTAGATATAAATATTGTATGAACACTCTATTTTACGTGGAAACACGAAAGGGAGAAAATCACTGTACTTTTTAGACTAATGTCCAAGTCCTCTCATTCTCATTAATACGCTTCTCACCATTTACATAATACAATTCTTGAGCACCCATTAATGGAGATTGTAGGCTAGCTAATCTAGAGAGATAGCAGGAGAAGAAGAATGGATAGGGAGCAGGGAAGGCCTCCTCAAACGGTTTCCCTCCTATTTATAGAATAGGGAGAAGGGGTGAAAATGGGCCAAATGTCCTAAACGGGCCAAAAAGAGCTTAAAGAGGCCAAAAAGGACCTAAAAGGGCTGAAGGGCCGAAAAGGACCTAATGGGCCTAAACGGGGCCTAACTGATGAGGCTTCGTACTGGGGTACTTTCTTGGACCCTGAACAGTATTACGTCAGGATAATATACCTCAACAGGAGCTAAACAAGCACTTAAATCACAACCAGAATTAGCTCTGTTACCGTATCAAGACACGGGGTTTCATCCTAAAAGGTCACAGAGTAGCCAAAAGCCTTATATAGTATTTTATTGTTTTATAGCTTTCCGGTGTGGGGCAGATACTTCAACACGCCCCCTTAGTCCGAATCGGGCTGGACAATACTGGGGTGTATGAATGGACCAAACAGACCCTTAAAAAGCTACCCGTAATCATGGATGCTAAACAAGCAGTCAAACCACAACCGGAATTGGCTCTGTTAAGATTAGGGGTTTCATCCTAAAAGATCAACCTAATAGGAGGAGTAGCCCAAAGGTTATATAGTGTTTTTATTGTTTTATAGCTTTCCGGTGTGGGACAAATACTTTAACACGTCCCTCAGTCTGAACGGGGCTGGACAATATCAGAGTGTATAAATGGGCCAAACAGAACTTTAACAAGTTACCCGTAATCATAGTTGATAAACAAGCAGTCAAACCACAACCAGAATTGGCTTTGATATCATGTTAAGATTTGAGGTTCCATCCTAAAAGGTCAACGTCGACCTGATAGGAGAAGTAGCTCAAAGCCTTACATAGTGTTTTTATTGTTTTGTAGCTTTCCAGTGTGGGACAAATACTTTAACAATATACGATAATATACACTACTATACTCTATAATTATTTAATGTTATTGACCTAAAAATAATACTCCCTCCGTCCCTTAAAATTTTCCATCTTTCCTTTTTGGGACGTCCCAAAAAACTTTGCCACTTTCCCTTTTAATCAATTATTTTGTGGTTTCTGTTATTTCTCTCTCCTCTGCACAAACCTCAACCACATAGTTTTTACTTTATTATTCTCCGTGCCGGTCAACTTTGACAAAGTTTTAAGGGATGGAGGTAGTATGCCTTATAAAAAACGGAGGGCCTGAAAGACCTTATTCTTTTTAACCAAATTAACATCATAAAAGACGGTCTTCTAATTGTCTTCGACAACAATAATTCGTTAAAAACACGACTATTCTTTTTCATAAAATGTACCAAATTGTCGACAGGTAAAAGTTGCTTGTACACGCCGTGTGCCAGTTCGTATACCGTGGGATCGTCCAACGGTGAGCACCATGCTCCAAGGCCAAAAATGACGTAGTTTAAATCAATTTTAAAAAAAATCGTGTGAACAATACACATGTGTGTAGTAAGTTTTTTTTTTCTCTTTTTGTGCCAGTAGCATGAATGATGTAACTCGCGTGTAAAGAAATGTAACTCACATTAAGAAGAAATGTTACTGCATGCAAGTTGAAATGTAACTTGTCTAAAACAATAATTTCAATGTAAACAATAAAAAAGAAGTATATTTTCTTATTTACTTTACCTAAATAGTTAATATGTTTTTTTTATATTAAGACCACAAAATGTTTTAAAGAAATCATTTTCTCCCAAAAAATCATTTTTTCGCATAGGAAAATTGATTTAAAAAATGGGTTTTTTATTCAATAAAAGAGGTTTATGAAATACAATATACTTATTTTATGTGGATTAATAAAATTTTGTAATAAATTGGTAAAGAAAAAATTTAATTCAATTATAATTTAATTAGTTAAAGATAATCATAAGTAAAAAATCACAAATAATTAGATGTAGCTCACGCATAAATTAGATTTAAATCGCGCATAAAAATATGTAACTCGCGCATAAGAAAATGTAACTCACGTATAACAAGATGTAACTCACGCATATAAACATGGAACTCGAGCATAAGAAAATGTAATTTCGTATATTCCAAATGTAACTCCAAAAATTAAAATAAACAAACTCAATACCTTTAAAACCTCTACAAACATATAAAAAGGATGAAAGAAATTATAGAAAAATTGTATGCATATAAAAGTTTGTTACAACAAAATGTATGAATATAAAAAAGATATCACATAAATGGTGTATGAATATAAAAGATACTGCAGAAATAAAAAATAGATTCAAATATAATTTAAGTTGTGTCACATAAGTACATGTACTTTGACCAAAAAGTCAATCGAATCCACATACTTTTAAATGAATCAATTAAGTCCATAAACTAGTGTTCTAAAAGTCACCAAGAGGTGCCGCCTAAGCGAGTCTATGCGCAAGGCGTATTACCTACTAAGCGCGCCAAAAGGCAACCCAATCAAATCTGAAATAAAAATTAAACTATGCCGCAGGTACATTTAGGCATGCGGGAGACCCAAAAGGCCACTTGAAGTAGCCCTGCACAAGATTGAAAAACGAGTGGAGCCTTATATAACCGAAGTGAAAGGACGAATTGTTCAAATGCTCCGGTATGGGAAATGTGAACAAAAGGGAAAAGAACCCTTGCAAGTTACGGAATACGTTTTTCAACCTAAATATAACTACTCCTAGTACTTCACACTAAATTTGTTGTAACTATTATTATTATTTTAATTATTCTAACTTTGTATTATTTTATTATATTGGCACTAGCTATTACCACTTTTATCACCACTCTTTTTCCAAATCCAGTTTTTGATAATTAAGTATGTTTTTTACAAAGCTCCAATAATAATATTGTTATTATTAGAATTAGTGTTACTCCTAATTAGAGTATCACTGTTACAATAATTATTATTATAATTATTATAGTATCATTCAGCTACTCTTTCCAATTCTAGTTTCATATTGTGTGATAGGTAAATTTATATTTTCTGGACTACACAACTACTTTTGTTGGGAGTTTAGAAAAATGTTGACCTTATATGATACTATGGGGTACTACGTATTATTTAATATTAAATTGACTTACTTAAAAATGTTGGTCTCAATTCACATTTTTATATATTGTCCTTATTTTAATCATATATTAGCTATTATTTATTTTTATTAATATTAATATTTTATCATTAGACTACTTTTTTCGGCTCTAGTTTTTGTCTAATTGGTAAATTTATACTCTTGTTATGAAGCAACAGTCAGTCCATGCAATTTTGGATGCGATTTGCACTATGGGTCATCCAGAAACAGTCTCTCTGTGCTTTAGTACATGAATAAGACTGCGTACATCCGGTTCCCGCCTTTGCGGCACTGTGGTAAATGAAAAATAAAAATGGTAAATTTATACTCTGTATTTCTTATATTAATGACGCGAAAAACTTTTTTGTTGTTGAAAATGAGAAAAGTATGATGTTTTCAATAACATTATTTAATATTAAATTTAAATATTTAAAATTGCTCTAGGAAATCTAAAATAAAGGATAAAAAAACTCAAAACGCCTTTTCACGCCTAAGCCCCACCTAGGCTCAAAAGGCCTAAGACTTGGCCGTGCCGCCTCGGCACGCCCTACGCCTTTTAGAACATTGCCAATCAACTGTCAAAAAATCACCAAATCAGCCATTTCATAGGTAATCAATCGGTTTTCCGTTATAATGCTTACGTGGATGCTCCAGCTAGATTTTTTAATGTTTTTTATTTTCTTTTCTTTCTCTCCTACCTCGTTTCTTTCTTTCTTCTTTCACTGTTTCTGGCTCCTCCTACAGCATCACGGATTCACAGCCATCACCCAACACTTCTCCTCTAACCTTTCTTTCTCCCACGTTCCAGGTCTTCATCGCCCACACCTACACCTCCTTCTCCACTCAATTTCTTTTCTCTTTCTTTCTTTCCAACTCCACGCCGAAAATGGTTGCTCGAACGCTAACTTCCTCCTCGCCCGGTGAGTTTTAAGAGGCGTCCAAGCCGCTGCAACAACACCCAATCTTATCTCTTCCCTCCCACAACCGGCTTCTATTTCATCCAGATATCTTCAAGACAATGCAATTAACCCGTGCTAGACATCAAAAGCCCTAATTTCAAATTTCGTGGAAGAATAAACATGAAGGGGTAAATTTGTAGTGAGTGGATGAGTGGAAGAAGAAAGAATATGGGATAGAAGTTTACTTGAAACGGTGGCGGGAAGAAGAAAGGAAATGAGGGAGATGGAGGAGTTTGGTTGCAGATGGACGAAGCTCTCGGACGGGAAAAGAGCAGGGGAAAAAGAAGGAGAACGAAAAAACAAAGAGAGAGAAAAGAAAAGTAAGAAAAAACGTAAAATTAAAATAATAAAAAAGCCACTTGGACATGCCACCATGAAGATGGTGCGCCCGGTTGCAAAAACGACGCAGTGTTTTTTTTTTTTTTTTTTTTTGCTTTTGATGTTAAAAATGATAATAACTTTTTTATTTTTGATCCGATTTTTATAAAATTTATATCAACATTTTTTATTTTTCATGATCTTTCAAATGAGACCAATATTGTGTATGTAATTTTAAGAAATTATCGAACTATTACATTAATGAGTATTGGATTATAAGAAAAATCGAATCTGTTTGGGAGATGATAGGTTTGTGAAATAGAAGATCGAATTTGTTTGGGAGTGGATCAGTGGCATCAGTTACATTTGATAATACATTGAGTTACATCTTTTTATGAGTGAGTTACATCTTTTTATAAGCAAGTTACATCTTTTTATAAGCAAGTTACATCTTTTTATAAGCGAGTTACATATATATACACACGAGTTGCATTTGACATGTCTGAACGCGACTTACATATATTTACACGTAAAGTTACATATTTATACACACGAGTTGCATTTTGGCCCGACTGAACATGAATTACATATTTTAACACGTAAACTTACATATTTTTACACGCAAATGTTAATATGTTAAAATTACATAGGCAATATTGGTCTCATTTGAAAGATCATGAAAAATAAAAAATGTTGATATAAATTTTATAAAAATCGGATCAAAAATAAAAAAGTTATTACCATTTTAAAAAAAAGACAAATAAAAAATAATGAGGCCAACTGCTAGAACTACGTCGTATTGGTGGCGAGTGTACTATGCTGACAGTGGGCTGGTCGTATGGTATACGAACTCTCAACCGGGAAACCAGTTGATTAACCATAAAATAGTCAATTTGGTTATTTTTTAATAGTTTAGGGACTTAATTGACTTATTTAAAAGTATGTGGACTCAATTGACTTTTTGATGAAAGTGCATGGACTTATTAGACAGTTTTCCCAAAGTAAAAGTACAATTAAATTTTTAATATTTTAATTTGATGAAAAAAGGAGAAGAATTAAAAAGCAAAAGAAGAGAAAAATAAAGAAAGTAAAGTAAAAGAAAAAGGAAACAAGAAGCTCCATGAGTAAAAATAATCCTAACTTAAAAATAAATGTGGGATCGGCACACCATGCAGAAGGTGGAATCTGTCAAGTTTTCACCTCTCCAGCTCAGACCACGCTCAAACAGCACAAAACCAAGCACCACCGGAAGGGACAGTCACACTCAGGCCAGCTCAGCCATCTCAACGCACACCATGGTTGCGAAGGGAAGCTGAGAGAGAAAGCACCACAGAAGGGTCGACGGAGAAGAGACCGAGTCTCTCTCTGGTTCTCTCGCCTCACTCTCTCACTAACCGAAAGGTCTCAACCACAAAGAGGTCAAAGAAGGGACTTAAATACCGAGGGCCATATGGAACCCTAATAGAGGGTTCCAGAAGAGGGCTAGCGGATAAAACAACATGGGCCGGAAACAAGAGGCAAAGAAACATGCCCAACAAAGGAGAAGAGGGTTGCCATGGCTTATGGGCCAATAATACCTCCACACTCTCCACCTTATTGACCATCATTGGTGGTGCAAGGTATCACAAAGTAACATGAGCATGTGGTTCATCATCGCTGGGTCACCAGTGATATCCTAGAGATATAACTGGCAAACAAATTGGAGATACACAAAATACTCCCAAAAGGAAATTGGAGAAGCACGTGAGGTACTCTCCCTAACCGTGAGAGCAGATTCTCTCAAGCACTGCGCTTTCAAGAATCTACCCTCCCACATACCCAAAACCTGCAAACAGAGTTAATCGCAGTCCAAATTTAAAATTCGTTTACAAGACAACAATTTTTCAGCAGACAAACACTTTGTCCCCATATCTGCAGGGTTGAACTCTGAGGGTATCTTGCACAGCTTCACCTTACCTGCATCTAAAACATCACGAATAAAGTGGAACCTCACATCAATGTGTTTGGTTCTATCATGATAGACAGGGTTTTTGCAAAGCTGGATAGCAGACTGGCTATCAGAAAACACAGTAACATCCTGTTTAAGAAAACCTATTTCAGTAACAAGACGTCTTAACCAGATGGCTTCCTTGAAGGCTTCTGTAGCTACAACATACTCAGCTTCAGTGGTTGATAAGGCAACAATAGGTTGTAACTGAGATTTCCAACTAATACAAGAACCACACAAAGTGAACACATAGGAAGTGGTAGATTTCCTATTGTCTTTATCATTAGCATAGTTAGAATCAACATAACCACTCAGTTTCACACCTCCAGTACACTTGTAAAAATCAAACCATGATTTGCATAAAATTTCAAGTATCTCAAAAGCCATTTCAAAGCATTCCAATGAGGCATACCAGGATTAGACATAAACCTACTCAAACAACTCACAACATATGCAATATCAGGTCTAGAACTAACCATCAGATACATCACAGAACCTATAGCATTAGAGTAAGGAACAGACTTCATAATCTCAATTTCAGAAGCAGTCTCCTAAGACTGATTCTTACTTAGCACAAAGTGAGAGGCAAGAGGTACATGCACAGGTGCAGCAGAAGACATATTAAACTTACTCAAAACCTTCTCAACATAAGAAATTTGATTTAGAACAAGAGTATGCTTGCTCCTCTCCCTAACAATGTTAATCCCAAGTATCCTCTTGGCATCACCAAGATCTTTCATAGCAAAATTCTCACAAAGACATTTTTGAACACATATAATAGATTTAAGACAAGGACTACTAATCAACATGTCATTCACATAGATTAACAAAAACACAGGAACATAATTAGTATTCTTGAAATAAAGACAATGATCACAGGCAGATTTCACAAATTTCATAGACTGCATACATTTGTCAAACCTAATATTCCACTCCTTAGGGGATTGCTTCAGACCATACAAGGCCTTCCTAAGCAGACAAACATGGTCACTCCTCTTGGGATCCATAAAGCCCTCAGGTTGAGTCATGTGAATTTTCTTATCCAATTCACCATGCAAAAATGCAGTGGTGACATCCATTTGTTTCATCTCCCAGCCATGGTGAGCAACCAAAGCTAACATGATTCTAAAAGTAGTAAACTTAACTACAGGAGCAAAGATTTCTGCATAATCTACCCCCTCTTTTTGAGTAAACCCCTTGGCAACTAACCTAGCCTTATACCTAATGTTGTGACCCGGTTCTTCCTTGACCTTAAACAGCCATTTGCACTGAACTACAGAGCTGGCATCAGGTCTAGGAACAAGGGTCCAAGTCTAGTTCACTCTCAGAGAGTCCATCTCACTTTTCATGGCCTCAAGCCATCTCTGAGACTCTCTGGACCTTATAGCTTCACTATAAGTCTTAGGTTCATTTAGGCCTAGGGCCTCAAACACAGTAAAAGCAAAATCAGATATAGCACACATAGTAAAAGCATAGTCAGACAAAGTATCAGATTTTCTCTTAATGGTTCTTCTACCCCTGTCCCTAACAAGTTGGTAGTCATGCAAATCAACATTATCATTCTCAACAGAATCATCAAACACATTGGTTCCACCAGACAGAGAATCATTATGCACATGGTCATCTTGAGTATTGAACTCCACCTCACCGGAGGTAGCAACTAGAAGTATTAACATGCACATCGGAGGGGATGACAGGTAGAAAAGGAGGAGTGTCATACATAACATAAGGAATAGTAGGCACAGAAGGGGCCTGAGGCTCCACCTCAACAGGTGTCCTCTCAGGTTCATGCTCAGAAACATGTTTAAGCAAGCAAGGGAAATCAAACTCATTGAAAATTACATCCCTACTTATAATCACCTTAAAACCTGGCACACTTCTATCCCACAAACTATATCCCTTTACCCCATCTGGATAACCTAAGAAAACACACTTTTTGGATCTAGGATCTAACTTATCAATTTTCTGATGAACATAGGCTGCACACCAAAGACCCTAAGGTTTGACAGGTCAAGAGGCCCACCAGTAAACTTAACTTCAGGGCATTGACCCCCTATGGGAAGAGAGGGAGATCTATTAATCAGATAGGTGACAGTGGTAACTGCTTCACCCCAAAACTTCTTAGGTAAACCTGAGGTAGACAACATACTTCTAACCTTGTCAAGAAGGGTTCTATTCATCCTTTCAGCCACCCCATTCTGTTGGGGGTGTAGGGCACAGTCTTATGTCTCCTAATGCCAGAAGTGGCACACAGTGGGTCAAGCTCATGGTTACAGAACTCTAGGCCATTATCAGTCCTAAGGGTCTTAACATTCTGTCCAATTTGATTTTCTACGAGTAACTTCCAGACCTTAAACTTCTCATAAACATCAGACATATGTTCTAGAAGGTAGACCCACACTTTCCTAGAGAAATCATCAATTACGGAAAAGAAATACCGTTTTCCCCCATGTGTGGGAATACAGGCATGACCCCAAACATCAGCATGCACATATTCAAGCACAGAGGAGCACTTTTTCATATTAGGATAAGAGGATAGAGGGAACTGGACTCTATGTTGTTTACCATGCACACATGATTCACAGAAAGTCAAAGAGTTCACAGAGTCTTTACCAAAGTAACCATGTTTATGCATGATCCCTAAACCTTTATTACTCATATGCCCTAGTCTATTATGCCACAACAAGGTTTTATCAGTATGCACAACATTCACAGCATTCACATAGTCAATATAAGGTTTAGCATGACACACATTAAGGTTGTTCACCTTCTCAGCTTTAAACAACATCAGAGAATTTTTCAAAATTTTCATACATCCATTCCCTCACTTTCCCTCTAATCCACTACCCTCCAAGGCAGCAACAGATAACAAGTTGTGACACAAATCAGAGACATGCCTCACATTCTTAAGAGTAAACACAGAGCCACACGAAAACTTGAGACATATATCACCTATACCCAGAACATTGCATCTCTTAATATCAGCCAAGGAAACATAACCCATATCACATTTCTCATATTTAGAAAACAAATCCCTAAAAGGAGTCATATGATAGGAGCAACCAGAATCAATTAACCATTCATGCTCAGTCAAGGTATTACGAACAGAATTAACATGGTCACACACCATGAGAACCTCACCAAGCTCATCTCTCTCTATAGTTACACTAGCTTGCTCAGGTTTCTTGGGATGGGGACAGTCCTTTATAAAGTGCCCAGAATTGCCACAGTTGTAGCACACACGTTTTCTAGACTTATTCCTCTTCTTACCATTTGGGTTACTATTTTTAGCTTGGGCATCCTGTTTGTGATTCTTAGACCTACTCTTAGATCTACCCCTCACAAACATAGCCTCATTGAATCCTTGGATTGACTAGAGATACTCCTATTATGTTTAAGGTCAAGCTCTTTACTCGTAAGGCCATTCACAACAATATCAAGAGTGACATCATCTCTACCATATTTAATAGCAGACTTAACATCATTATAAGAATCAGGAATAACATTAAGCAACACAACAGCAGTATAATCATCAATATGCTTATCACCAGATTGTTTAATATTCTGGATCAACTTATTAAAAATATCCAAGTTTTCATCAATGTCTTTGGTTAGGTCTAGCCTAAACCGAAAGAACTTTTCAAGCAAAAACAGTTTACCAGGCAGAGAGGTGTCAGTATAAAGCTCATCTAACTTATCCCACAACTTTTTAGCAGAATCTAAAATGCCAACCTTTCTAAACACAGAGTCAGATAGATTAAGATAAATAGTAGAGCAGGCAGTTTCATTCATTTCAGCTTTCTTAGCACTAACATCAGAATCCAAATAAAGTTCACTTACAGCTTTAAAACCCTTTTGCTGGATTAAAACACATTTGATCTTTTGTTTCCAAATGTCAAAATCAGTTTTCCCATTAAAAGGTAACATACCATACATATTGGCAGACATAGGAGCAGACATCAGGGTGAACACAATAAGGATAATACTGAAGATTAGTTAGCAAAAGACAAGGGCAATGAAAAACAGCATACAGAGAGACAGAGAACCAAGGAGCTAGGGTTCACCAGTGTACCCGGCTGCGGGCTGACAGGCCACACAGATCCGAAGGCCACTAGAGTGACTGGCAGGGAACCTGTCAGTCCCAACCTCAGGTGCCGAGTCACACAGGCTACAAAATCCCAGTTCACAAGGGTACCAAGCAAGCACAAACGGATAGTAAAAAGGAGAGATAAACACACAAGTGAAACAGAAGCACAGAATACAAGTTCAAAACCTCAAGCCCGCATACACAAAACCAGTACGAATCACAGATCTAAACATGCAGACCAAACTTCACACACAAAGGTAAAGAGTACGCACCTGGGAGCAGTCAGTTACAACTGAAAGCCAGACCAACTAGGTCAGCAACAAAAACAAAGCGGGGAAGGGGATGAAACTAGTAAAAACACCAGAAAGCACACAAACCGGAGGCACCCGGCTACCGAGGGTGTTTATCGCCAATTTACCTGAGCGATAACCCATGAATGGGCTTCTCGACTTACCACTCAAAAGGAGATCAGCGGCTGATGGCGGCGGAGAAGCTCTCGGGCTGTAGACGAGGACGACATGAGGTCCGGCTCTGATACCACTGTCAGGTTTTCACCTCTCCAGCTCAGACCACGCTCAAACAGCACACAACCAAGCACCATCAGAAGGGACAGTCACACTCAGGCCAGACGAGCCATCTCAACGCACACCATGGTTAGGAAGGGAAGCTCAGAGAGAAAGAACCAAAGAAGGGTCGACGGAGAAGAGACAGAGTCTCTCTCTGGTTCTCTCACCTCACTCTCTCACTAACCGAAAGGTCTCAACCACAAAGAGGTCAAAGAAGGGACTTAAATACCGAGGGTCATATGGAACCCTAATAGAGGGTTCCAGAAGAGGGCTAGCGGATAAAACAACATGGGCCGGAAACAAGAGGCAAAGAAACATGCCCAACAAAGGAGAAGAGGGCTGCCATGGCTTATGGGCCAATACCTCCAACGAATCTTACAGTATAATTTGGGGCCGTGGCTAGTACACGAAAAACGACCCATCGTGAATTGTGTACACTACTTCTATGGGTCATAGCATCTTCAACTATCATTAAAAAGTAGGGAGAACTATCAAATAAGCCCTCGAACTTTCATAAAAAGTGAAAATATGCCCTTTTACAGGAAGTTTTTACATGAATTTTTTGGTGAATTTTTTTTAAAATCTTCTTCATTAAGTCTAGTTTATCCATACCAAATGTCAGCTAAAAATTCAATGTAGAAGACAGTCAAATGATTTTCTGAAATATACTGCGCTGCCTAACTGCGCAGTTATATTCAAAAATTCATTTGACTATCTTCCCGATTGAATGTTTAGCTGAAATTTGGTATGAGTAAACTAGATTTAATGAAGAAGATGCTCAAAAAAACTTATCAAAAAATTCCACCAGAAACCACTCCAAATGGCGACGGCTAGACAAAGTCTCCTATAAAAGGGATTATTTGCACTTTTTATGAAAGTTCAAAAGTTTGTTTGATAGTTTTCCCTTCAAAAGTAATTTGGACCATTGCCCCTGATACCAGTTGTTCCATGAAAGTTTATCTCATTAATTTGTGACCTCTAGATCACAAGATTCCTATAAATTCGTTCAAATTAATGAGGTTAAAGGTCACTGATTTTTTCCAACATGTGTAGCAGTGTAGAGACTAGTGTGTGAGTGAGAGATGAAAAAGTCTTTAGGTACACTCTGGGTTACACCTAGGAGTACACCCTATATAACCCCCCATTTCTTATTTCCCATCTTCCCACTTTTTTCTCTCCCCCTCCCTCTCTTTCTTCTTTCTTTCTCCTTCATCATCTTGTTCTTTCTTCCTTTCTCCTTCATCATCTTGTTCTTTCTTCCTTTCTCCTTTCTTCATCATCTTCTTCTTCTTTTTCTGTCCTTCTCTCTTTTTCTTTCTTTTTACGTTTTATTCACCTTCATCATCTTCATCTTCATCATCATCTTCTTCTTCTTTCTTTCTTTCTTCTTCTTCTTCTTTATCATCTTCTTCTTTGGCCTTTTTATTCCAAAATTACTAAAATGAATGAAAAAGACAAAAATGTGACATGTTTTAAAATTTTCCAAAAATGTGACCAACATCTTAATTAACCCTGCAGTGCAAAGTGACTACGGTCAAAGTGACTCCGTCCAGAGTGACTGCCCCACCGCCACAGTGACTGCCCCCCGACCACAGTGACACTGCCCCACCGCCACTGTAATTGTCCCTCCGGTCATAGTGACTGCCCACCAGCCACAGTGACTACTGCTCACTGACCACAGTGACATGATGTCTCCGATCACAATGACACGCCATCTCCGGTGTCACAGCCCATCCCTCCCCTGCTCCTCACAACCCCTTCAGTCCCTTTCCCATCCAACCCCACCTTAGCCCCACCCCAACCACCCACCCTCAGCCCCAAATAAAACTGAAAGAAGTGGGAAAGAATGGCAAAACCAGCCCCTCAATGACTTCCAACCACTCAATGACTACCGCCAGTGACCGCCCGTTCAATGACCACCACCATCTCAACCAGTGACCACCAAGAACTCCCCTGCCACATGTCTCAGTCACTGTCCCATTCCCGACCAGTACCCCCAAGCCCTAGCTTTGCCCCATCGCCCTACCCCCAATCCGCTGCAACACCTGCCCCAGTAACTTACTGCCGCTCCTCCTCTCTGACAACCGCCACTACCCCCTTCCCCACCCGACCCCTTCCCTATCCGGCCACTGGTCTGTCCATTGCCCGTACCCCCAATCTGTAGCCCAGATTCGCTTCCAGATCTTCAACACCGATGGCGAGCGGCTCAGGCGAGGAGGTGACGACGAGCGGCTAAGGCGTGAGGACGTGGGCTCCCGACTCTCACCATTGCTTATCAATGGCCCTCCAATCACCGAGAGAAAAGAGAAGAAAAAGAAAAGTTGTGGTGATGGTGCTTGAGAGATGAATCGGCAGCACTGGCGATCGAGAGACGAAGCGGCGTAGATGGCGCTTGAGGTGAAGCAGTGTCGGATGACATGTGAGACGTGAAGCAACGACGATTGGCGGGTGAGAGAGGTGATGCGGTGTCTGGCGAGCGAGAGCAAGGCAACGGTTGCATACCAAAGGCTGATGCATCGATCGATGATATTGGATGGTTTTAGGGTTAACATTTGAGGCCCATTCAATTTAAAGGAGTAACTTTTTTGGAAAAAGTAAATTGAGTCATATATTTGGAAATGAAAACATGGGTAGTAATATAAGGGTCATTATTTCTTCTTCTTTTCCCTTCTCTCTTTTTCTTTTCTTTTTACGTTTTATTAGCTAAGTTTAGAAATGATTCCTTTGAATCATTGTTGTTCATCATGGGTAGTAATATAAGGGTCATTATTTCTTCTTCTTCTTTAATTCTTTCTGTTGAGGTTTAATTCCTTCAACCCGTAGGCCTAACACGTAACCTAAGGCTCTCGAGTGAATGATGGACAAGTGAGATGAAGAACAAACAAGGAAAAGGCCCAATAATGAGTGCTTATTCACTGGAAACGATCACAAATCCGAAGGGTCGTTCGTACAGTGCTATGCTACGTGCTGATACAAATGCTAGAGTGCTAGAGTGCTAAATTGTGAACCCTTTACAGTGAAATAAATGCTACTATTTATACTGCCACTGGGTGGTTGGATGTGTCGACGTGGCTGGCTGTGGGCGGCATGATCCCAACCACCAAATCTTCTGCATTAAATGCGCTTCCCGTCAGGATCTTGGTTCCCCGCCATGGGGAGGGGACGTTCGTCCCCAAGGCTTTGGCTCTTGTCTCCTGCTGGAATCCTCTTCCCCTTCCAAGGGGCGGGGACGTTCGTCCCCAAGCACTTGAGTTATCCTTGATCTATTTCTTGAGCTACTCTTGGCCTCAAAAATTAGCTGCACAAATTAGGCAAAACGTGAACAAACAAATATTTGTATACGTAAAGCAAAAGTAGAGCTCTGAGTCGAGTATATTTATCACACAAGGCATATGCAGTAGACATGAATGGATTATCTAATGAACACTGGTTTCTTGATTCTAACCCCTAAACCTTTTCATCAAGCTCAGTGGATCCCAACAAGCCATTTTGTTCAGGCTCAATGCGAGAGGCGGCTGGTTGAATCCGCTCCTTTGGTTTTGATGATGCACTACCATACCAAATCATGCCCGCTATGGCGATAGCCATTCCCACGACAACATGCAGATTGAGACCCTCTCTCCCAAAGAAGGTGAATCCTAAAATCAACACAAGAATGGTCTTCATGTGTCTGAGCACTTGGAACGAAACTGCAGTGAATCTGCTAATGCATATGAATTGGCTGAGATTGGTCCCGATTGCTATTGTATAAGAGAAGGCGATGAATAACAGTGAGGTTACAGTGTAGTGATAGGCCGCCACACTCTTATCAGTCAACCATTTGTCTGCGATGGGACCCAACAACAACAGAGATGCAGCCTGCAGAGGTGCTGTATGCCCTAACAAGTTGAAAGATCCGAGGGTGTACTTTTGTTGAAGATGGTGTACATAATACTGCTGCAATGCAGTGCTCCAAACATCAATGAAGGCAGCAATAAAACCTTTTGCATTTACACTCACATCTGTAACTGTACAGATAGCAACACCAAGGAGAACTAACAAAATGCTTAGCTTGGTGTCCCTCGAGTAACGCACACCATCCAACACCACTTCCAATAAACACGAGATAGGTATCATGCTTAGTTTCGCAATCTGATAGAACCCTACAGAGTTCCACATCAAACTCACATTCATTCCAACAATTGACAAGTTGGCAAATAATACAAATCTTAGACGCTCAGACCATGGAAGACTGGATTCCTGTATATACCCAAGTCTCTTCAGGATAACCGTCATCAATGTAGTGGTGCCAAAGTGAAGTCCGGTCAGTGTTGATGCAAATGTGAAGCCATAATTAGCCATGAGGTCTTTATTGACAAGTATGATTCCAACAGAAGTAACTGATAGAGTATATAGACTCGGACCCTGGGTCTCACAACTATTGGGCCCAGACAGCGGCCCACTCACGCTTATCGGATGTCATTTATATCATTTGTATTATTGTAGAGATAATATATCATTTGTATGTACTAGATTAGTCTTTTATGTAGTTGGGCCTATCGGGCTCATATTAGCGGTTCGGCCCATTATTTCTCTATTTATACTCCTTTTGGAGCTTGTAACCCTAGAACACAATTCCTAACTCATTCATACATTATTATTATCATCTTCTCCATACTTTCATAGCTCAAATATCTCCTAATTATATATGTGTGGATCCCTATAATCCATCAATGGTGCTTTCATTGAGAGATTAGAGCAAAATCAAGTGAGAAAACCTTCCAAAAACATCCAAGAATTCAACCAAATTACAAAGAAATCGGTCCAAAAGTGTTCTCAAAAATTCAAGATCCGCCGGAGATGGCAGCCACGTTCCGGAGCTAAGCAGGAGATGTCATCGTCATCATCCCGGTTTCTGCCACGCGCCATAGCAGAAGCGCCTCACCCGTTCCCAGGTCTGAATCGAAACTGCCCTGCGCCATCTGCTGTAGCTCGCTTCAAAGAGCACGAACTCCGCTGCCTCCGTTACAGCCCTGCTGGAGTCGCGCTTGGTCACCTACGCGGCTCGGCGGTTGGAGCCTGAGCCGTGACTCGAGATTGACCTTAAATATCCGCCATTAATGGCCCCTTACGAGCTTCAGAAGCAACAGAATGTACACCAGTGGACCCCATGTGGATACGGAACTCTCTCGATGAGAGAACTTGATGAGAGAACTCGAAGAGCGTACCAGTCTCCGCCTGAGGAAGCTTCGTCGTGGTAGTGGCTGAGGAAGACTCGCCGTCACCATCCTCGGTTGCTGCTGGGCTGCTCCTCTTATGAGCTATAATAGGGGTGTGCTACTCTGTTGGCCGCAGGCAAGGCCATCCACACGCAGACATGAAGAAGGTAGATGCTTTGGCAGTAACTTGCCATCAGCTAGGTCAATCGTTGGCCTGCTACTCAATAAGTCAAAGGGCCAATCCTAGTTCTTGCACAGCCGCACAGGCCCAAATAAAAGCTATGTGTTCTTGCTCTCATTTTTATATAATTTACCCAATTCATAAATTGATTCAAGACTTACAAAAAAATATAAAATGAAATATTTTAATAATATAACATCAAACTTCAATCTCGAGGGGTGAGTCATCCGCGAAAAGACCCGTAAATAGCGTCTAACGGATCCTAGCTACGAACTTGAGTGACGAGTTGAGCTAGATTATTAATTTACTATCATTATTATTTTTAAATAGTGTGTATTTTTTGACATTGAAAATACGGACTTATGAAATTCAGAGCACTCGCGTACACCGGGCGAGCACACACACTCGCGCCATCGGGTCACGTCAAACAAATGTGGATAATAAGCTCCCAATCCAAATGTTATCTAATGCATGCTTTAGTTTCTATGTTTTGTATGAGTTATGTGTGCCCTCTAGCTATCGGAAATGAACTACAATCCCTCAGCGGTAGGTTCAAGCCTTTATGCGTGCCACGCTCCAACTAAGCATCGAAACCTAGCTTGAGTTGCAGCTTGGAAATTTGAGGCAACTTAATTTAGGCCCAAATCCAATAGCAAATTATAAGCTCAAGAAATTATAACAATTTATTTAAATGCATAGGTGCAACTAAATGATGACATCATATCGGCCACTTAGCCATCTCTCCTGGTCATCTTTATTTGATGGCTTGGACTTCTTATAGGCCTCTCGGCCACACGTCTCGGTCACTTTATTTGATGACCCGGACATCATATTATGGACGGTCACTCGACCTATCTCTTAGTCATCTTTATTTGATGACTAGGACTACCTATCATGCTGAGCTACACACATACGAGGACCGATCTTGGCCATCCCCTTAGCAGATGCCGACTGTTGCAGTTCCATGCCCAGGCCGAAGGGTTCACCCCTTTTGCTTCATTTTGGGGGCATCCGGTGTACTCTTTTTCCCTCATTAGGATTTTTTCCCATAGGGTTTTTTCCTAGTGAGGTTTTTAACGAGGCATCTCCCCATTGTGGATCAAAAGGCGTCGACCCTCGGTCCCCTATTGAATACATCACGAGACATGCACTACTCTACTCCTCTTCACCTCACTACATTCACCTCAAGGAGTGGAGGACTGGAAGAGCGGGGGACTTTGCGTCTCAATTTTTTTTCGCGAAGTTTACTCACCAGACGACGACAGATCAGCACACAATACTCTCGACTCAGAGAGTGGGGGACTCCTGATAGAGTATATAGACTCAGACCCCTGGGTCTCACGACTATTGCGCCCGGACAGCGGCCCACTCACGCTTATCGGATGTCATTTATATCATTTGTATTATTGTAGAGTTAATATATCATTTGTATGTACTAGATTAGTCTTTTATGTAGTTGGGCCTATCGGGCCCATATTAGCGGTCCGACCCATTATTTCTCTATTTATACTCCTTTTGGAGCTTGTAACCCTAGAACACAATTCCTAACTCATTCATACATTATTATTATCATCTTCTCCATACTTTCATAGCTCAAATATCTCCTAATTATATATGTTTGGATCCCTATAATCCATCAGTAACGATATTAAATGCCCATACTGCTGAATCAACAAGTGCCTTCTTGTCATGTTTCGGAGAGGAAGACATTTTGCCTCTCATTCAAATATATTAGATCTCTACAATATTCCCATGTTTCAGTGCTCTGGCTCCGGTTAGGCAGCTTTTTACAAACATAAATATATTTTTTGGGGGGGTTAGGTGGAACTTATTTAGCATTGTTGCTAATATTGTTTCTTTATATTTTTATTTTCTGTACTTGACTTTGTACAGGTGTTGAGTTGATCCTGTTGAAGTTGATTTCGAGAGAGCTTCCGCTAGAACATCAAATTTGTAAATAATTGTAATTACATTTTCAGCATCTAAATCAGTGAACATTTATTTTAGAAGTTTAATTTATTTTGAGTTTAAATTGTTTTAGCCTGTGCACTCGGTTAGGTTAGAACCGAGTGTGGCGGTAGCACCCCTATTTCCCTTTTTGAATTTGCACTGCACAATTATGATGTTTTCAAATAAAGTCTATAAACAATGTTTTATTTAAAGGTATTTTGGGTGAGAAATTTGGGGGTGTTACAGATATAATCAGTCACCTTCACCCAACTAGGATATGCAAAAGAAACAGTATGTACCTGGATGGTCTCCGTTGCTGGTTGAAGGAACACCTCCTGCCGGGCAAAACCCTTGATGTGTCCGGGGACGGAAGTCGCCAGATCCTCGGGTGTAGGATTGCATAGTTTGGATAGAATGTCAGCCTCGACAGTCTCTACTCGGGGCACCAGATCGACGATCACCTGTTTGAACTGCGCAGTTTGCTCCTCCGTCAGCTCCTTGTAGGCCTTCATCCGTTCCTCCCTGGTATCGGCGATGTCGTTCATCTGTGTGACTACAAGCTGGCTATCCATCCTTACCTTCAGATGAGCTGCTCTGAGGGCCTTTGCGTATTTTAAACCCGCAATAAGTGCCTCATACTCGGCCTCGTTGTTGGTAACTTTGAAATCAAACTTCATGGAATAGTAAGCCTTGAAGCCTTCAGTGGAGGTGATGACCACACCCCCCATATCCCTTGGTGCTAGATGCCCCATCGGTGTACATATCCCACCAACTGTCAAAATCATTGCCACCGGGAGTCTTGTCCTCAGTTCGTGTCGTGCCATAGGATTCCTGAGGATTCCTCAGTTCGTGTTGTACCATAAAATCTGCCAGTGCCTGCCCCTTGATCGTCGGCATCGGTTTGAACTCCACATTGTACTGTCCGATCATAAGGGACCACTTGGTAATCCTTCCACTCGCCATAGGATTCTTGAGGATGGTAGCAAGGGGCTGAGTCATGAACACCGTCACCGGGTGTGCTTGGAAGTATTGTGCCAAGCGTTTGATCGATGCGATCAAAGAGAGGATTGTCTTCTCCATTAGTGTGTATCTTATCTCTGGGCCGTTCAGCGCCTTTCTCACAAAATATATAGGCCGTTGAACGTCCTCTTCTTCTTTTAATAGAACGGAGCTCACTACCCGATCGGCCACCGCTAAATACACGTACAACTGCTCCCCGGGGTCCGCCTTGGTGAGGACGAGCGGCGAGGAGAAGTACGTCTTGAAATCTTCAAATGCTGCTTGACATTCAGGGGTCCACTCAAAAGGATTGGCTTTCTTCATGATTTGAAAAAAGGGAATCGCCTGGTCTGCCAATTTCGACATGAACCTGCTCAGAGCTGTCAGGCGCCCGATGAGCCTCTGTACCTCCTTCAAGTTCCTGGGTGCCTCCATGTCCATGATGGCCTTTACCTTCTCCGGGTTAGGCTCAATATCCCGCTCACTCATCATGTAGCCAAGGAAGTTCCCCCCTTTGACAGCAAAGGCACATTTTTTTTGGGTTCAATCTCATATTCGCCCCTTCCATGATAGTGAAAACCTTCTCCATATCCTGGATGTGGTTTTCCTTCTTCTTGCTTTTAATCAAGATATCGTCCATGTATGCCTCCATGATTTTTCCAAGGACCTCCTTGAACAATATCCCGATCATCCTCTAGAAGGTTGCCATCATGTTCCTTAAATCGAACGGCATGACAACATAGCAGTACACCTCGTCCGATATGACAAAAGCAGTTTTTCAGCATCGTCTGGGTGCATGAATACTTGGTGATACCCTCTGAAGGCATCCATGAAGCCGAGCAGCTCACAACCTGCGGTTTCATCCATCAAAAGATCAATCCTCGGCACGGGATAGGGATCCATCGAACAAGCTTTATTGAGGTCGGAATAGTCGACACACATCCGCCACGTGGGCCCCTTGGGTGCTAAGACAACGTTGGACAGCCACTCCACATGCATAACATGCCGAATGTGGTGTATGCTGAGCAGGGTAGTGACCTCCACCTTGATGAAGTCCCTCCGCTCGACTGCCATGTATCTCTTCTTTTGTTGTATCGGCCTGGAATCCGGTCGAACGACGAATCTATGGCAAATAATTTCGGGGTCAATCCCCGGCATATCTTCCGGTCCTCTGGCAAACAAGATCTTGAACCTTCGCAGGACCAAGATCACGCCCTCCTGGATCTCCGGCTCCAACCCAGTTCCAATGGATACCTTCTGATCGGAAGGATGGTCCAGTTCTATCTCTTCAAGCTGCGTTGCCGGCTCTGGTCGGGATAAGGCATCTTCCCGTTGAGCGGTCTCAGCGATGCTGTTGACCCTCATCCCCGAGTCGGTCATCATCTTCACAGACTTCTTGTAACAGGTCCTTGCCGTATCTGGGTTCGTACGGGCTACACCCACCCCTGTCTCCGTGGGGAACTTGATGCAAGAATGTCGTCAAGTCTTCCAATCCTGGTCTCCCCAGAATGGCGTTGTGGGAACACTTCAGGTGTACCACCACAAAGGTCATAAGGATCGTTGTACGGTTCTCTCCATCTACAATCTCTACCGGCAGGACAATTGTTCCTTCGGCTTCGGTGCTATGGCCGGTGAAACCGGCTAAGGGCGTTCGTAAGGGGGGTCAATTCAGTCCTTCTCAGATTCATCTTCTCGAAAACGTCTTAGTACAGGACATTGACACTTCTGCATGTGTCAACTAAGACTCTCTGGATGATCCAATCCCTGATATCCATGCTGATTACCAGCTCATCTCTATGGGCCCCGGTGTTTGTGGTAAGTCCACCGCCGCGAAAACAATAGGCTCGGCCTTATGCTTCTTGGGGGGAGGTGCGCAGATAGAATTGATGTGGAGGGCCCTTTCGAACTTTTTCCTCTCTGCCACCCCCGGTTTCCGCACCCCCGAAAATCATCTTGATTTCCAACTTCTTTTTGGAACCGATCGGCCCGAGAGATGTTTCGGGCCGCTTGTCAACGTGACGTAAATCTACGTCCTTGACATCAGCCTCCCGCCGATCGTCCCGACGCCAGCTGTTGGGCTTCCTGTTAGATTGTGACTTACCCTGGGGGGGGCGCCCTTGTGGTGAATTCCTCGAGGTAACCCCTTTCGATGAGCTTCTGAATGGCGTATTTCAGACTATGGCAGTCATCCGTTCGGTGCCCGGCTTCCGGTGATACTCACAATAGGCTTCCGTGTCTGTGCCCATCGTCTTCCACTTGCTAGGCACAGGCTCCCCGAGCAGCCCCTTGTCCTTGATGGCCCCAAAGATTTGGCTTATGGGGTAGGCCAAAGGAGCGTACTCGGCATCCCTGCTACGTTTGTCCCCAAGGCCCTTCATGGCCCAAGGAACGTATCCGCCGATCGTCTTCTTCTTCTTTGGTGCTGGATAGTCCTCCGGCCCAGGACCCAGTCGATCCGCCATTTTGCGCGTTGCAGGGGTTATTACCCCATCCCGCTGAGCAATCTCCTCCTCGATTGCAGAGATTTTTTGTACCCTTGCCAGCACCTCAACATAGTTATTTCTGGGGTTTCTTTTGAGATCCCGGTAGAGATCCCCGGTGGTGAGTGCGTTGGTGAAGAGGGTAATACCGGTGTCTCCCGGAATATCCTCTACCTTCCGAGTTTCATCCCTCCGCCTGATGAGAAAAGCGGATAGGGATTCCCCTTTATTTTGGCGAACGTTCGTCAACCAGCTGAAATGTTTCTTCAGTGTAGAGTTGGAAGCGAACTGCGCCATGAACTGCCTGGAAAGTTGTTCAAAAATGTCAATGGATCTAGGTCTGAGATGTCCGAACCATTCCTGCGCCGGCCCTCTGAGGGTGTTGAAAAACAGCCTACAGATGGCCTCATCAGATGCTCCTAGCATGGAGAGTGTTCTCAGGAAGGAAATCAAATGAGCATTGGGGTCCCCGGTCCCGTTGTAAATCAGTGCCACAGAGGGCCTGATGTCACTAGGAATCACCACCGCCATAATCTTGGTGGAGAAAGGAGAAGATAGTGCGATCCTAAGCTGAGTCGGGTTCGTATCCGCCCGTCGGCTCAACTCATCGATTTGCCTCCGCATGTTCATGAGCATAGTGTCCCGGGGGTCGGCAATCACATGTGTGGGATTCACCAATGCCAAGGCATCGACCCTTTGCATGGTCCCGAGGTTATGTTGTCCATGGACGACACGGGTCTCTTGCCTCGTTCCATCCAACAGGGGGTGTGCTCCCTTGCGGTCTGATCATTGCAGGGCATCACAGGGGTGTGGTCCCGGTTCATGCGCCGCCGCGCACCTCCGAAGAGCCTGGCTCCCCCGTTGCCTCCCATGTCCGGAGCGTGAGTGTTCATGGCGATCCTGGTATAGACCGATTGGCGGGAATCATCGTTCTCACCGGTACGCTCGCCGAGCGTCTGCATCGAACGGATGGGGGAGAACGGTGTTCACTCTGTGTTAGCGGAGTACACACGTTCTGCCTCCCATTCGTCCACCAGACGGCGGATGGTGTCTGCTATCTCCCTTAGGGCATTTGGATCCCGCTGGACTTCCTGGGGGATCAAGTCAGTGGGTACCCCGAAGTCCCCGCGAGACCATAGGCTGCTGGACTTGGCCCCTGCTGCCTGGTTGCGGCTTCTCCTGATGTGAGCTAGCCGCGAAGAGAAGTCGTGGGAGTTTCCCGCGTTGTTGGCTGCCATCTCACTTGTTTTTAGGTGTTTTTTTGGAGTGATTTCTTAACTGAGAGCCTAGTTTGAAAGAACTTTTTGATGAGTTTCCCACAAAGGGCGCTAGTGTTGAGGTTTAATTCCTTCAACCCGTAGGCCCAACGCGTAACCTAAGGGTCTCGAGTGGATGATGGATAAGTGAGATGAAGAACAAACAAGGAAAAGGCCCAATAATGAGTGTTTATTCACTGGAAATGATCACAAAGCCGAAGGGCCGTTCGTACAGTGTTATGCTACGTGCTGATACAAATGCTAGAGTGCTAGAGTGCTAAATTAAGAACCCTTTACAGTGAAATGAATGATATTATTTATACTACCACTGAGTGGTTGGATGTGTCGACGTGGCTGGCTGTGGGCGGCATGATCCCAACCACCAAATCTTCTGCATTAAATGCGCTTCCCGCCAGGATCTTGGTTTCCCGCCATGGGGAGGGGACATTTGTCCCCCAAGGCTTTGGCTCCTGTCTCCTGCTGGAATCATCTTCCCCTGCCAAGGGGCGGGCACGTTTGTCCCTAAGCAGTTGAGTTATCCTTGATCTATTCCTTGAGCTACTCTTGGCCTCCTGTCAAGGGGTGGGGACGTTCGTCCCTATGTACCATGCGGGAGTCTTTGGCCTGGATACCTGCTGACCATGGGGTACGTACGTCCCCTGAGACTTATCTCCTTGTTGAGGGTGGACCTCCTCCCGAACCAGCGGATAGGTATCCCCTCAGCTTGGGCTTCCAACAGGACGTTCGTAAGGAATCCTCGTGGGCCTTCTGAGGACGTTCGTCACAAAGCCCCTATGGATTATTGGGCCGCTCGTAGGAGACCCTTATGGGTTGGTGGGCTGGCCCTTATTGGTCCATTAACCCAATACTTTCTTTTTACGTGTATGCACACCGACACTGGTTTGCTCTCAATGTCTGTGTACACAGACGAAAATTGCATATGTACAGACACTTTTGTTTCTACACAGACAACTAGTGTATGTGTACACCGACACTTGCAAACCAATTTTTTCGCACCGGCACTTTTTTTGTTTGTTTGCACAGACAACTAATGTCTGTGTACACCAACATTGGTTTCCGTGCAACCAGCCTAGCAGATCTGAAAACTAATTTTATTCTCACCGACAGTTTTATCGAAAGTGTTTGTATTTGTACGCTTTTTGTCTGTGCGAATGACAAATAAATAGGGTGTAACCCAGGGTGTAACCCAATTGAGATTTGGGGTGCTCTAATATCAAACCTCGTTTCGAGATGGTGGGGTGTTTACAAAATGACGTTTCAATAAAAAAAAACTCGGTGAAAGCGATGTTTGGTAAATAGTTGTTCGGTCCTTACATTTTTGGACAAAATCGCTTAAATGAAAACGCTGCAAATATGAGAGTTTTGGGTTATTATTTTGAGATATGTCGTATTCTACTAATTGTTATGGTCAATCAACTAAATTACAAAACATTTTCTGTCAACCCTCATACTTATTCCGCTAGTCAAACTCGTTGGTTAGATCCACTGTTTACAACCCGTTAACATAATCTTCTAATCGCTAAATACTAAAGACGCCATGTATGAGACAAGCTTTTATTCTAATTTTGTCTTATTTAAAAGAAATCAAATAATGATATAAATTAATTTAAAATAAAGTGATTTGGTTATGAGAAACTCAAATATTGATATAAAGATTAATAAAGAAACCTAATCAAGTAAATGGTTGTGCTTTATTCTTTCAATTTAGAACTTGGAATATTTCATTTGGAATTATTCCAGTACTAGATCAGATCATTTCAAACTTAAACAGATCAGACTAGATCGGATCAAACTAAAGATACAAGACAAGATCTCGAGAGTTATAAAATACAGACAAGATCATATCGAAAAATTTCAATCCAGAACTTGGGCTTGAGAGATAAAGGGATAACGCGGTATGTTGTTTCAACAAACTTGGGCTTGAAAATAAAGGGATACCACTGTGTGTTTTTTCAACTTTGCACTATAAATTAGGAAGTACTCCGTAATAAAATAGGAAAATGTAAGAAAGAATTATAACCCCACAAATAGAATAGCTTTACATTTTCACGTGTTCTATCTTAAGACTGATGTGGTAGTTACACGTTAAAACTTTGAACCTGAAATTATTACATGTAAAGTTTAGGAAAAATCACTTTGCATGTAAAATAGATTATATTATTTGGTTAGATGTTAATTTATTTTTATCATTTTATGTTACAGAGAAAGATATTGCAATGTTTTTTAAAAAGCATGCAAAATATTTTATCACTCTCCCTCACGTAAAATATTTTACATGCTTGTTTTATTACAAAATGTTTTTAAAATGTGTTGTAACATTAAATAATCAAGTCAAACAATGTAAATATTTTATGTGTCTATAGACTATGATTCATATACTCCCTCCGTCCCGGAATTATCTTCATTCTTTTCTTTTCGGTCCGTCCCAAATTTATCTCCTTTTCCCCTTTTTGGTAAAGAATATGTGGTTCACAACCATTCTTACACATTTATCTCTCCTCTGCATAACTCTCCACCACACAAATCCCACTATCTTAAAACTCGTGTCCGGTCAAAACCGGAGTTAAATATGGGACGGAGGGAGTACAAATTAATTATTTTACATACGTCTCCCAATCTGTTATATCAATGTGAAATTAAAAGATTGTTTTCCAAAGCAGGGGCGGAGCTAGGGGGTGCCCAGATTAGGCTCTAGCCCACTCCAAATTTAAAAAATGTTAATAATTTTAGTGTAAAAAATTTGTTGTAATTTTTTTCCAATAATATTCTTTGTACCGGCCCAGTCTCGCCCAGTGTCCTGGCTCCGTCCCTGTTCCAAAGTGACTTCACCTTACTGGTGTGAGAAAAAGGCGATTGTACCCGCACGGGTAGCTCAGTTGGTCGAGTGGTGGGAAAATTGGACCAAGTGACCAAGGTTTGAAACCCGTAGCGGCCGTGTGGGGGTTACAAAACCTGAAATAAGGCTGGACCTCTGATTCGCATGTGTATAAGGTCTACCATCGCTTTACTGACTGAGTCACTGTGATTAATCTCCCCACCATCCTGTCGGGTCGGGGTGGGGGACCTTGAGGTTGGGCATTCAACCTTTTGGATCAAGAAAAAGGCGATTGTGTGTTGTGGCCTGTGGGCTTAAACTATGTCCACCGATAACGAAAGTGATAGGGTCAGTTTGGGCTGGACCATAGAGACCTAATGATGAGTCAACGTAATCAATAGCAGTTGTACTGTTGACTGTTGTACACTACTTGTACTATGCTTTTATTGACTGTGTACTACCTCTGTCCCTTAAAACTTTGCCAAAGTTGACCAGCACAGAGAATAATAAAGTGAAAACTGTGTGATTGAGATTTGCGCAGAGGAGAGAGAAACAACAGAAACCACAAAATAATTGATTAAAAGGGAAAGTGACAAAGTTTTTTGGGACGTCCCAAAAATGAAAGATGGAAAAATTTTAAGGGACGGAGGGAGTATATTCAAGTCATGAAGATGATGGGTCATGACAAATTGACAATCTGTTTATTGTAATAAAGATTTTGTTTAGAAATATAGAAATTCTTTGAATAAGCTAAATCTATTGAAATTAACGAAATTCAGATTAAATTTGCTGAAGCTGTTGAGTTATGGAAAATATATATTTTATTGATAAAATAATGTAAAAATGGATAAAAATTAACCAAAATGGTCTGCTAGAATAACTTCAATCAATTCAGTCAGAAAAAAAGTAATTTTCAACCTTATTTATTTTGATTATTATTTTCCATCATTTGCAATGGAATCAAAGATTCATTATTTTTTGGCTTGAGATTATGATAGAATAAAGTAAAATGGCTCACTAAACTGTCTGCGCTTCTTTGTTATGGAGCAGCAATCAGTCCATTCAATTTTGAACGCGGTTTTCACTATGAGTCATCCGGAAACAGTCTCTCTGTGCTTTAGTATAGGGGTAAGACTGCGTACATCCGACTCCCCCTTACCCCACCGTAGGTGGGAGCCTTTGCGGCATTGGGGTAAATGAAAATGATATTTATTTTGATTATTACATAAATGAATTTAATGCATCAAATCCTCTTGTGATATAGAAATTCAGCACACTCTATGTGATTTAAAAAATGTGTCAAACTTCGTTGTTTTATAATCAATCATGTGAAAAATCCCTTTTATGAACGAATAATGTAAAATTGATAAGATCAAAATTTAAATTAACAAATGATTTCTAATTGTTTTTTATTTCCTGTATGTGCTTCTAATAGTGCAAGGATAATTTTTTTTGAAGGAAATATACTTAATTCTCATTGATCAAATCATTGTTCAAAACATGAATAATAAAATTAGGAGGAACTGAAAACCAAAACCGGCAATCAGACATAGAACGCAGCCTGTGCTAACCCATGAGCTACCCTGTTCGCAGATCGCCTAATATGACCAAAGGAAACCTCAGAAATCCTTGTGCAAATATCACGAACATCTACAGCTATCACACCGACCGCAGAAATACTTGACCCGTGTTGAATCTCCGTCACCGCTCTCACCGCATCAGTCTCCACTTCGATGAAATTCCATCCACGTTCCAGGACCCAACTCAAAGTATCTCTAATCCCGATCAATTCAGCCTCCCAAGGGGATAAACGCCCCTGCCACCTCTTCGCTGCACAAGCTAAGAAGTCCCCGTGCTCGTTTCGGAGGACCCATCCTAGCCCGCACCTGTCAGGCCGAACAACATCATCTATATTGAGTTTAACTCTACCCGCCTCTGGTCTTATCCACTGCGTCCGCCCCCTTCGCCCTGGATCTGCTGCAGAATCCTCTCGCTACTGAGCTAAGTCCCAACATGCAACAAAAAGGTTAGTTTGCAAAAGAATTTGACTTAAAGCCATGACAGGCCCATTCCACACCCTCTGATTCCTCTCGCCCCAAAGCCCCCAGCAACCCCACGCCAGTTTCTGCAGCTCCTCAACCAAATGACTCAGAAACTCAGCCTTCACCACCCCAAAAAAATCAATTCCATCAACGTTCCTCCAATTCCACCTAACTCCAGACCACGCCTCCCTGGCCACCGGACACAGCACAAACAAATGGAGCTAAGGCTCTTCATCTCCTCCGCACAACCCACACTCCGATACACACTCCACCCACCGGGCCTGAAGATTTAGCCTCTTCAGAAGTAGACCGCACAACAATTGCCAGAAGAAAATTTTAATCTTCGGTGGCAGTCTCCACTTCCGGATCGAGGTCCAACCGCTGTGCAAGGATAATATTGTACGTAAAAAACTAATACTATGGTATATTTGTATTTCGTCTATGCCCTCGTGAGCAAGGGCATATTTAAATTGGGGTGGGGCCAGTTGTCCTCTTCAACTTGAATCTGTATACCGTCCGGCCGACTATATGGCTTGCATCGTGCAATCGGTGGTATTTTGATCATTGATGTGAAATTTGCTACTTTCGCAAAATGAGCATTAATACACATTTAATGAGCATCAAATCTATTCTACTGTGTATTGAGAATCTAATAATGAGCATCATGATATCGACTTCATATCTTATAATTCATTTTCTTTTTCTTATTTTTTAAATTATTTACAATGAACACGTATGAATCCAATATGTGAATTTAATGTAATATTATACTTTTGAAATATGTATGAATATGACATTTTAAAATGAGTATTACACCAATATCAAATAAGAATACATTAACTATGAAATGAGCATCGAAAAAGTTGAAACAACTCATTTTAATTCTCTATTATGCTCATCGTTTCATTTGTGTATGCTCATATCAGTAAAACTACGTATATATGTTAGGTTCTTTGCAACCTGTAGCAAACAAGCCACCAAATCGCCAAACCTACTTAAGAAAAAGAGAAAAAGGAGTCATATCCTGTGTTGATATCCCTTTCGTAGCCGTCTATCGCGAAATCCATAGCCTCCGTTGAGAGATCAATAATCATAGTTCCGATCTGGTGGTTGACAGGTATAGGCTGAAGAGGTTCGAGTGGAAAGCCAAAAGACGACATGAGCGAGTTAGAGAAGAAGAAATACAAGTGGCGAGCGAACAAGAGAAGAAGAGATCCACACGAGCTACGAACTGTGCGACGAGCGAAGAAGAGATCCGACACAGAAGAAAAGTCGGTTGTACCGTGCGGATGGTACAGCCAGGTGTACGATATATTTTGCGCTTCAATCTCAAGAGAACCCTATACATACACGTGTATATATAAAATTTAAAACTTTATTTAGAATTACATCTTTGCACACATAGTTGTACATTTGCAATTGGAAACAAGTTTAACTTTAAAAAAGGAATAATGACGAATATATAACTAGCAGTCACCACGATTACATCCATTACAGTCATACCGATCATGACATATGACCTCCATGCTTGGACCACGAGCAAGGAAATGTATGTTTCCAGTGATGTTATCATCCGTAAGAATTTTATTCTTAAACCAACTGATGAAAGAACGATTACGCTCACTTACATGTGTTCTTTGAAATACGGCTCAACTTCACTCATATTACGTAAGACATATAGATGTGCTTCTTGAATATCAAAATGAACCTTCGTCACTACTATGGTCTCTCGAGTTCCAACCCCATCAATTCTCTATTCAGGACGAGACTTGGGAAGACCAATAGACTCTACCTGATTCATGTAATCAATAAAGAACTCCACAACTTCTTTAGCAATATAGCTTTCCACAATAGATATTTCTGGTCAAAAAATACAGAACCCCACCAATGGTGTCTATTTGATTTTATTGCGAAGGATAAATAAATAGGGTATAACCCAGGATGTATATGAAACATTATTGTTTTTAATAAAGGTATTTTCATCCTTCAACATTTTAATATGACAAGAATTTCTTTTTTTCGATTTTTAGTCATACAAATGTCTAAAAACAGAGTTAGTCATATTTCGGAAAATTCAAACTTTAAACTAAAAATTTATGCACATAATCTACACTTCATGAAAACATTCTCACAAAATTTCATCAAAAAATTTCAATAGAAATAAGCTCAAACGACGGCGGCAGGACTAAGGGTTCTGTCCTGACAGCTGGATAGGACTTTTTCCGATACTACGTATATGCATACTTTCCATTTTTATCCCTCCAAAAAATAAATAAATTTTATGTTGATTTTTCTAGTTTTTATGTTTAATTGTAAGGTAAATGGAATAACAAATGTGCTTGATTTAATTCTAATGCATTTTTTATTCAAATAAAACTCATTTAATTCCAGGGCCATGGCTCCGCCCTTGTTGCTTGGGACAGTCCTATATTTTGCCGAATCTAACAGACTAACACTCTAGTGACTATTCAAACCATCTAGAACAGTTGGGATTAGAACGAAAAAATGATACCTTTCTTTTTTTAAACGGGGCAATACAATGAGCCATATCAATATCAAACCGTGTCACTTTTTCAATAGTCTAGAGTGACACAAAAATTCAGCATAGAACAAATTCAGACTCGTATCCATAAAGGCATCAAACTTTAACCATAATCCAAAATGACATACAATTTTTCCATTTCAAATTACAAAAATAATTTCATAATGAGGATGTTTTTGGACTGTTTTCAGTCACAGACCAAACTAGATCAAATCAGCCCAGACTTGGATAGTTATAAAATACATAGATCAGACCAGTTCAGATCAGACCAAAAAATTTCAGACCAAATAAAAACATGCCAAGTTTGAGATGCATTCCTAGTAATAATAGAATACACAGAACCACAAAAGAAAATAGAATACACAAAGTTAAACATTTAAAAATACCAAACGTGTGATGCTGGCTATTGCCTAAAATACAAAATCTCATTTAGATGCATTGGAGTGTTTTCTCTTATGCATTCTTTTAGTGATATTTTAGCGACTACTGAGAACTCGTTTGGTGAGTATAAAATTTGGTTGAATTCGGGTGTAGAATTATTATAATTGAAATAATTGAATTTGCTGTGTTCTCTTAAAAGGGACAAATTCATTTCTAGTGATTAAAGAAAATAATGTTTAGAAATTAGGTAATATATATTGCCATTTTTCTCCTTTCAGTAAGATAAAAAAAAACTTTAGCAGTTTTAAAATTACCAGTCGTTGGAAATAAATTAGTTTCAGACACAAAAATGTGTGCTGTCGAGAAAACCATGGCAAACAGTTGCCTTTAAGTCATGTTCAGGTTGTTGGCTAACTTTGACATTTCAAGGAAACTTGTTCAAACTTGTCCAAAGAATTGAAGTTAAGATACAAATACTCAAATAGGCTTTAGTTATGTTCAAAGTTCAAACCAAAGATCAAAGTCATGAGCCTAAAGAAGATTGGACCCTAAAGTTTGAAATTTTTATTTACTCTAAAACAAAGCATTTCCATTTATGATGAATCCTAAAACATTGAGAAGAGTTAATCCACAAAACATTACTTGCTAAATCCCTCAGTGTTTTCTTCAACACTTTATCTATACCCTTCAATCATCCAATAACATACCCCAAGATCAGCTTTTGTAAGGGTGCATGGACTGATGGACACAGCAGATGTACAAAAAAGGAGGGTAGAGGTAGGAGCAGATCCAGACATCTGGGATGCCCTGAGCCGAAGAGCAATTATACTAGGTTTAAACAATAGCGAAGCGGACTAAATATGAAAATTGAAAAATATTACACTAAAAAACAATTCTTTTTTCAAGCTAAGCTGTTTTTACAAACCTGCAAAGCACTAAAAACTTTAATACCTTTGTCATTCATTCACAGTATAATATAATAGGAAGGCTCTATTCCAAAACTTTCATGCCTTTGTCATTACCATCCCAGATAACTTCTATGCAACAAAATATCTAGTCAATGCACATCTAATACACAGTGTGGTTCAATTACTTGTATGTGATCAGTTAGTTATATTCCATCTCTCATTTTTGTTCTTTACATACTTGATCCACAAATATGTTCTTCTCATCACAAAAATGTGGCGACCAACCAAAGAAACTCACCGGACTTTCTTGAACCCAAACCGGGATGCATGTGATGAAGAAAGTTCAACCGGTAGCTCCAGCGGTCCCAACTCGCCGGAAAGCACGCGCACCACTTCGTTCATTGATGGACGTCTTGCAGGAGACTTCTGCAGGCAAACCAAAGCCAGCTTGATACACAGCAAAGCTTCTTCTTTAACCAACGACTCCACAGACTGGTCAACTAAATCAAGAAGCTTTCCTGCCCGGGCAAGGTGACGGGCCCACGAGAGAAGATTTGCGCGCTGGAATTCCGACATTGGGGAACCGGTCACCTGAAGTGGTCGCCTCCCAGAAATGAGTACCAACAGTAAAACTCCATAGCTGTAAACATCGCACTTTTCAGAAAGGTGATCACCGCAGATGCCGTATTCTGGTGCCGCATAGCACACCGTTCCTCTCATGCTTGGCGTGCTACTTATGCCGCTCTTGGGTATCTCACCAGAAGCAACAGAATCATAACTGTTCCTTCTGGCTCTCCAAAGATCACCGCTAATCCCATCCAACCACCAATCCATGCTACTGCTCTTTCTACTAGGTATCTCACCACCAGTAGCATCATTACAGCTTTGCCCTTGTTTCTTTTTCTTCTTCTTCTTTCTTTGGAGCTCTTCGCAATACTCTTCCTTCCACCATTCTCTGGCTGGTCTCCTCTTCCCCACTTTGGTTGTTTTTTCATCTTCCATGGATACCCACCAATCTGACCGCCTTCGGTTTTTCTTTTTCTTTTCTGTTTTGGTGCTTGATGAAGCCCCACCTATCAACTCGCTGCTAGTGGGTTTTTCCTTCTTGATCTCATTTCCAATCCATTCCTTTACATAATCCTTCACCAGTCTGCCTGAATCCACCCCCGCAGTATCTTGCTTCCACCACCAGTCGTTTCTTGTAACACTCTTCTTTAACCTACTCTTCTTTTTGTCACTCATTTCTTTCCCGCTTTCCACACTGAACCCGTCAAAATTACCTAAAGAGCCATCAGGCGGTGATGCCATTGCTGCCACTGTCCTTGGGGAAACTACTTGTGTCTCAGGAGATAAATCCAGTCCTCCATGAAATTCCTCAAACCCATTAGTAGTGGTGGTGACACTCTCTGTTTCTTCAATATCATCCTCCACATTCCCTAAAGAACCCTCCTTTTTCACCTCAATTTCAACATGATCCTGCTGGGGTTTTAACCTAGCCAGACCAAAATCCCCAATTTTGGCCTTGAAATTAGAATCTAACAATATATTACTGGGTTTAATGTCACCGTGGATCACAGAGGGGTCACAAGAATGATGCAAATACTCAAGCCCTTTAGCTATATCAAGTGCGACTGTAAACCTATTTTTCCAAATCTTTAATTCGCTACACTTACGGTGCAATAGGCAGTCTTGCAAGCTTCCATTGGCCATGAGATTGTACACCACGAGCATCCGGCGACACTTCTGATCGGAGGAGAAGCCGATGATGGGTACGATGTGGTCGGAGTCGAGTTTTCCGGCAAAGAATAACTCGTTCTGAAACTCACGCTCTCCTTGTAAGGATCCTGCATCCATGACCTTGACGGCGACGGGGACATCGGGTTGAAAGCCTGAGACTTTTAGAGCACCTCTATAAACCGACCCAAATCCGCCTTGCCCAAGGCGGAGAGAGGGGTCGAAGTTGGAAGTGGCGCGGCGGAGGGCGGCGTAGGAGAATCTGTGGGGAGGTTTGGACTGCACTGTATCTGCGGGGGAAGGGATTGCCCGTTTGCGTGAGAATTTACGGCAGCAGAAAGTGAAAATTATGAGGACCGAAGTGGCGGCGGCTATTCCTCCGGCGAGCAGAGGAACAAGGCGGTGGGTTTGACTGTGTACGACATGAGGCCGCGGCGGCGGGGGCGGCGGGGGCGGCGGCGAAGGGAAATCACGTGAGGGCATGGCATCAGAGTGTGGGAATTAAGCAGAGAGAACTAATCATCGTTGGCTGCAAAAGTGTAAAGAATGGTACAGTGGAACCAATGGACGGTTGGGTGGTAATGCTGGTGGGGGTCTGTGCCGCTTCTCTTTCAAGGCGTTGAGTATTCTCGGTAAAGAGTGCCATAAATATGAGTTAATAAAGTAGACAGAAGCAAAAATGCGATTAGCTTTTATAGGTTCCAAAAGAAATGAAGAATAATACTGTATTTTTTTGTGATCTCAACTTTTTGTTCGGTGGAATCTCCCACCCCATGAACCCCACCTGATTCGACAGGATGGTGGGAAGTTAATCACAATGACTCAGTTAGCAGAATGACAGTAGGTTCATACACCCGTGCGCACCAGAGGCCCAGCCTTATTTCAGGTTCTGTGATCTCCATCCGGTCGTTGCGGAGATTCGAACCTTGGATCATTGATCCAAAAATTCGAACCCGTGCGGGTTCAACTTTTTGTTCCAATGTAGAGACTAAGATCTCCAACATTCTAATGATCTAATTAATTAGTGTTAGACTAAGAAAGTATTACATTTTTTGGAGATTGATCACAAATTAGAATGTGTGAGATTGTTTGTAAAAAAAATAAAGTGATAATCGCATTATTTTCTTTTGTTGTCGTTGTATAAATTTTATGTATAAATCGATGTTGCTGTGAGGCACATAAATGATTTTATTAACAGAGTTGAGAGTTGAATACTTGAATATAAAATTGAGGGTGTTCCTTGCAAAAAAAAAAATTGAGGGTGTATTCTACACGAAGTCAGTGACAAGTTTTTTAAGAATTGTGGTGGGATATTAAGATCCGGCCTAACATACTGGCCCAGAATATTCCTAGGGCCCATACGCGGGGAGAAGCCCAGAGGAAGTCATAGGCCCTGAACGGAAGTTCGGCACATCCCTAAGGCCCATAACACAAAGGATAATCCAGAAGAAGTCATTGGGCCCGAACGGATGTTGAGTGACTAAAGGAAAGGCCCGTTTGGCACCTGCCGAACGGGGTGTAATTGGCACTTGGGTAATCGGTTTACTTCCGAGTTAGAGGCTTAGTGGATCACAATCCCGAACGGGGTTTTCGGTCAAGTGGCAGGTTGCATTTAATGCTGGAATATGGGGATTGCAAGTGGGAGCATGGGTGCACAATTGGCATGGAAAGCAACCAATCGTCTTAGAGCAGCTCATACCCCTCACCTACCCACTTTCTAGTATAAATATCACCATTTAATTCGTTGTGAGGGGTTAGCATTTGTTTACTCACTAGCTCTTATTACATTCTAAGCTCTTGTATTAGCTGTTGGACCGTAACTATCGTTCGGCCATTTCCCTTGTAATCATAAATTACTGAGTTAATACAAGCGAGGCTATTCGAGTACAATCCGTCAGCTTTTATATTTCTTTTATACACTTTACTGTAGCGATTTTACCCTTAGATCCAAGGTTGGTGTTGGGCCTTCGGCTCGTTCGGGACTTAAACTCAACAAATTGTTTAGATGTAGAGAGAATGACAAAAGTAATACCATAGACAGAAAAAACAACAAAAAGATCAGATATGAAACTGAAAAAAAAAGAGACTAAAATAATTGAATGGACCAAAACACCCATCATTAAACAAAACTCTCTTTGGGTGTACTACTTTCGATTGACCATATCAATCCATCGTCTTCCCTCCGCCCATTTCACAATGGAGCTGTTGCTTGTTCATCGTCACCGCACTACCGCATCTCGCGATGTCACTAGTGCAATGACAATTGCCACACCACCCCCTCGTGTTGTCATTGGTTCAACCACAATCGTAGTTGCTCATCTACCCTCATCTCTTGTTTACCATCTCGCATCTCCTGTCTCAACCCTCACATTCTACTGCACATCTGCTGTCAGTCTACTACTGCCCGCCTATTCTTCTTCTTCCCCTTCTCTATGAGCTGATAGGCGATGAGTTCTAGCAAATCAAGTGACAACAAAGGCTAGTTTCATGACGGTTTACGGTGGTTGCTGCGTGGTGATTAGGATTAGGCATTGTTGGGTGGTGGTGGGGTTGTTGGGACCATGGTGGAGGCTGGTGGCAGATGCAAGGAAGTAGGGTTGCACAAGAGTAACCTGAACCCGCATAACCACCCAACCCAACCCTACCCGATCCTTTTTAATCGGATATCTGATTTACAAAAATATTTGTGTATTAAATATGTATGAACTCGTATCTAATGGGTAGGTTGCAGAATTGAAATATCAAACATGATAGTAACCGATATGGCCGAAAGTTCATTTTGCTATTATGATTAGGGGTGGGTTCGGTTGCTTCGGTTCAGTTTTGACCTAAAACCAAACACAGAACCAAAGTGAAATGTTCGGTTCGGATCAATTCGGTTTCTTTGATAAAAATATCCAACCACGGTTTGGTTGGTTCGGTTGGTTTCGGTTTGGTTTCAATTTTTATTCGATTTTTTTGACCAAAAGTCCATATATGAAAATAAGAGGAGGAACAATTGATTGCAAATTTAGTAATTTAGTCTAATACGGAGTAATTGAAAACACATTAAAGTAGCAGACAACTAAATGAACACCACCATTCTCAAAAACATCGTTTTAACATGTAAAGCAGTAACCAAGCATGAGCTCCATTTTACTACGTAAAAACAACTAAAAGCCAGCAGTTAAGGTAGTCTGTCATACAATATTATCACAAAAAGTTTATCTAGTCAACGTTTTGAGTTTTTACGTGTCAATCTGCGCGTTGTTTTCTCTGCACAGATTGAGGGGGTGTAATAGTAGATAATAGAGGATACTTTTGTAATTTTATCATTCTTTGATTATTATAAATACGGAGCAGGACACCCTATTAGGGTGAGCCATTATTTCCAATCATTACTTTCATACTAAGCTCTTCTATATCGAACGCACTTGGAGTTAAAGAAAGAGCAAAGCTAAGTAGAAAACTCCAAACATATGGAGTTCTGCCGAATTGACTGAGCTTTTAAGGTCACAAGTGAGGGTTCTTTGTTGTACTTCGGATTGGTTAGTTTTTATCTTTTCTTCTTCTTTGATATTGTTTCTTTCTGCTTCATGTTTTTCCTTTTTTGTCTTTCCTTACGTACTTTTTCTTACTCCTTCACTTATAAAACTTTCTTTTTCTAAAGATACACTTACATTATTAAAGGAGTGTTTGAATCTACTTTTTTAAACTGTTTCTGCTCTTTCAGGAAATAAAAACGGATCTTAGAGTGTTTGGGTGAAAGTGCATAAGTACTTATGAGTGCTTCAAATTACTCATAGAAGCGAGTTTTTAGAAGTTGGAGCAGGGGCGGAGGGAGGGGATGGCCAGGCTGGGCCATGGTCCAGGGCATTTTTTTTATTATATGTATAATTTAAATTTGTTTAAGGAATTGATCAAGTGTAAAATTAATACTAGCCCAGGGTAAATATGTATGGCCCAATAAAAAAACAGTCCAGCTACTAAGCAATCCGAACAAAGGAGGGGGGGCATCTTTCACGCTGACGGCAAACCAGTGCCGCAGCCAGCACTCCCGCAACATTCACGCAAACGACATCAGTAATCGCCAGACTCTCGCCTTCTGCTCGCCGACTAGGCGGAGACGCACTCACACACGACGCGCCCTAAATTGCTAGGCTGCATCGCCTGCACGGTGACTCGCCCGCTCCCCGGACTATCTTCTTGTCTCTTGGACTCCGATCTGCAGAACCCGACAACTTCGACTTTTCCTCTCTTCAAGGTCGCTGCTTCACTGCTTTAGCCTTCAAGCGGACCCATAGTTCTTCTGGGTAAGGGTTTCTTTATTACTCCCTCAGTCCCTAAAAATACTTCCAACTTTCCTTTTTGGGAGTCCCAAAAAAAACTTCCACATTTTTTGGTAAACAATTTGTGGTTCACAACAATTCTTACACATTTTTCTCTCCTCTGCACAACTCTCCACCACACAATTCCCACTTTCTTAATCCGTGTGCCATTTGTACTACGGAAGAACATTTAGGGGCGGAGGGAGTATTTATTTTTACAGTTTTTAGATCAATTAGGTATTTTACTTGTTAAATTAGTTTGTGTTAGTGATTAGCGTGTCACAATTGATTTGTGTAATTGTGTGCTTTGAATTGTGAAATACTACCTCCGTCCCAGTATGATTGTCCCATTTTACCTTATCGGTCCGTCCCACTAAGATTGTCTCATACCCAATTTAGTAAGTTTGTGTGGCTCTAAATCATTCAATATCAACCACATAAACCACTTTTTATTAATTTGTGTATCACTCCCTCTTGTCTCATTGTTAGCGGGACGGAGGGAGTAGAAAATTAGGAATGTGAAATGTTATTTGTGAATTTTTGAAAATATTAATATGAATTATATGAATTAAAATAAAGTATTGATTAGTATTTTATTTTTTTGGTAATTTTAGTAGGTATGGCTACTCAATCTATTTCCAAAAAGGCAAAAATCACATTGCGTTCGTTTTATAAGCCTAGTACAAGCACACACTGTAGACACGAGTTAAATACTTCGTAAGAATGAAATTCATCTTGTATCGACTTTACCCGTTTCGACCGCAACAACAGAAAATCATTTTCTGCAATGAAGCACGTGAAAAATGATATTCGTAACAAGATGAAAGATGAATTTCTTGCTGATCATTTGACCATCTTTATTGAAAAGGAATTTGCCAACAAAATCGACGTTGAGTCTGTCATAGATGAGTTTGCTATGGTCAAAGAGCGTCGTGTTCAGTTAACATTTTGGTTTCAAACATTGTATGTATTGTTGAAAACATATTACTATGAATTTTAATGGATTTTAATCATTATGTTCACACTATTATCGCTTTTAAAATTTTAATATAATGTTTTTAGTGTATAGTCGGCCCAGGGTAAACATCGGTTCTGGCTACGCCCCTAAGTTGGAGGAGACTAACTTCTAAAAAACTGATTATCATTTTGCTTATACTTTTAAAAATGAAATAGAAGCCCACAAATAATTCCAAACACCCTTTAAGTCCTTAATTTTCCATCATTTGCAATGGAGTCAAAGATTCATTATTTTTTGGCTTGAGATTATGATGGAATAAAGCAAAATGACTCACTAAATTGTCTGCATTTCTTTGTTATCAAACAACAGTCAGTCCATGCAATTTTGGATGGGATTTTCACTATGGGTCATCCGGAAACTATCTCTCTGTGCTTTAGTATAAGGGTAAGACTGCGTACATCCGACCTCCTTTACCCCATCGTAGGTGGGAGCCTTTGCGGCACTGGGGTAAATGAAAATGATGAAATGATGATGACCCTTAAGTCCTTAATTGATACTCCCTCCATCCCGTTGGAATGTTCCCGGTTTGACCTACACACATATTAAAGAACTAAACTTACCAAGGGATAAATTTTAATGTTTTGACACTATTTCGACATTGTTTGACACTATTTTGCACTGTTTGACCCTGTTTTGATGTAAAAAAAACTTTCCAATCAGGGAATTTGAACTTTCCAACAGGACATCCAAAAAAGGAAAGCGGGAACATTCCAACGAGACATCAATTCTGGCTAGAGGTCACAATTTTGAATCTATTAGGATACAGTTATGATATAATTAAATAAATAAATAAAAATTGACATATATCATAAATCAATTATTTTCCTTACAAAGTTCCCCTATATTTCCTTCCCTGGCATTCAGTACTAATTGCTTCTAATTCAGGAATATTGCAAAAGTTATTATTGATGTTTCTAACTTATTTGAATATAGACCTCTATAGCTAATAATGAAAAACCTGTAGCAGAACTTGAAGAAAAACAGTATGGGAAAACCCCATAGAAGCTAATAAATCATATTCAATACAGAATTTTTATTTTGAGCTTTTGGTCATTCATTCAGGCTGAACACTTGGGCATTCAATCATAGAGGCGTTAGCCATGTGACTATGATAGGGCTTCTCACCTTATGGCTTCCATCTTTCCATACCATACTTCCAAATTCAGGACCTGTTTGAGGAACTTTTCTGATAAAAGTTATCTTAAATGACAGTTTCTGTAGTTTCTTAGTGAAGTTGAGTCTCTTCGGCTCAACCTTGATGGTTGCGCCTCTGAACTCCGACACCGCCAAGCGGTAACTTGAGATGGGAGGCCCCACATTGGTAACTGTCCTACGAAAGGTCACGGCCGAAACATTACTGTCTTCAGGGAAAAGAACTGAGATGGCAGGATAGTTCAAATCCCCCGGTCTTGAGATTGTGTGTTTGCAGCTTCTGTTGGAGAATTTCCCGAATACATGAAGTTGGGAGGGTTCAATGTCTTGAGTACATAGGAAATCAAAGTAATCCTGAGGTGTGATGTCATAGATTAGCCCGGGATCAACGGCCTTCAACGGGTTAATATGGCCCGCACCATGGTCGTACGCCGTTGATTCTTTCCCGGTAGAAGCATCAATGAGATTCTTGAAGGTATTGTCATGAACGTAAGCTGTTGTCATCAGTGCCGATTTAATTGCCGCTGGGCTCCACTCCGGGTGCTTCGCCTTAAGGAGAGCCGCAACCCCGCTGACGTGTGGACAAGACATTGATGTTCCCGATAGAACATTGAATTTCGTTCTTCGTATGTCCGTCGGTAGACTAGACGGGCCGAGATCGCCCGTCCAGCCAGCAAGGATGTTTACTCCTGGAGCCACGAAATCTGGCTTCAAGATCTCGAAGGATAAGATGTTTGGCCCTCTAGATGAAAATGCAGCCACGATCGGGGCCGGTTTGACTCCAGTTTTGGTTCCTAAGAACTCAAGGGTAGCGGTTGGGTTCCGAGTGGATGACGCGTACTTCTTGATTTCTTTGCCTGCGGTTTCGCCCACGCCGGCTGCGGGGAGGAGGTGACTATCAGCCACTAGCTCCTCCCCGTTAGCCGCGGTATTTGACAAGATCATTCCTATTCCACCAGCATTCTTCACTACACGGCCTTTTTGAACCCGGGGACTAACTCCGCGGTCACAGATCACTATTTTCCCGGCCACAACGCGGCGATCTAATGCGCCCTCCAAGCATAGGGAGCCCGGTGCGGGACTAGAATTGTTGTTTCCCATGTAAATCAAAGGGTACTGTTTTTCAACAGAGAGACTCGCTTGACCTTTGTAGAGTGAAGCTCCGATATAAGTTTTCCCAGTACCAAGCCTAATCCTTGCCGGAAAATCTCTGTCCATGGTGCTGGCTCCGACCGTGGCGATCCACGGAGACACATTGGTGAGGCTAATCGGCTCGGGACCGCTATTCCCGGCAGAACACGAGACGAAAACTCCCATCTCCATGGCTCCAAAAGTAGCTGCAGATAAACTGTCCCTGCCATAGGATGAAACTCCGCCGCCCAAGGAGATGGACAGAACATTTACGCCGTCAGCCACGGCTCGATCTACGGCGGAGAGGATGTCAGAGCTGAAACACCCTCCGCTCCAGCAGACTTTATAAGCCGCGATTCTCGCCCCAGGGGCCATCCCTACGGCGGTGCCATAAGCGTAGCCGTTCAGATTCGCCCCACGAACCGGCGACCCAGCAACCGTGGCCGCCGTGTGAGTGCCGTGGCCGTCCTGATCTCTCGGCGACTTGTACTCTCCTTGCTCCGAGATCTTACCGGAGGAAGCTTCATACCCTTGGTAAAACACTCTGGCGCCGACTACCTTTCTGTTACAGTGCTGTTTCGTAAAACCGCGGCCGATCTCGCATTCGCCCTTCCAGTGAGCCGGAACGGCTTCCATTCCGGTGTCGTTGAAGCTAGGGCATTCCGGCCAAATCCCGGTGTCGAGCACGCCGACGACGACATTGCTGTTCAACAACTTCCCTGCCCACGGATTCTTGGAAGCTTCCCGATTAGTAAGTCCAAGAAACAGAGAACTTCTGGTGGTGTGTAACTGGTAAACAGTCTCCGGGAACACGGATAAGACGCCGTGTTTCAATTCCAGCCTCTGCAACTCTTCTTCTGTCAGCTGAGCAGCAACGCCGTGAAATGCCGTCTGGTAGCTGTAAAGAACCCTTTCCTCGCCGGAGTTTTCCCCTGTTTCTTGTTGTTCATACACTACTGATTTTACAAGGGACGAATACCACTCTCCGTGGCCGCCGGTAAACACTTCCGGCTTAGTTGATTTATCCATTTGGATGATATAAGTTTTCTTTGGTGAGCCATTAATGGTAGCTATGGCAAAACTGCAGAAAAAGAAAACAGAGAAGGGGAGAAGAATGAATCTCTCCATTGTTAAGCGAGAGAGAGTGAGGGTAGAAGAAGATGGGATGCAAGTGATTGATTTAAGGGAGTCGATGACTTTGAGGTTATAAACGGACAATCTCTCTTCTTGAAATTGGGACTAAAACTAATACTTACGGAATACTCCTTCACCAAAAATTGGCTGAATTAGTGAAGTTTATGAAGTTATTATAAAATAAAAGATTATTTGTTATTTAAAAATATTTGTTATTAATAAATAAAATAAAAGATTATATGAAAAAATAGGTAAAATGATCTTTACAGTAAGTTCAATCAATGTAGTCAGAAAAGTAGCTTTCATCTTACTTTTTCTATTTATTACATAATTCTGTGCGTGAAATCAAAACTTATGTAATTCGTATTTAATAAAGCTGGCGAAAAAAGATGTCACCGTTTGTGCTCTTGGTGCTCTTGGTGCATTCTCTTTAAATGTGTGGTAAAAATGTGATACGTCATTATGGGGTACACCAAGGACGATAAAAGTTGCACCCAACATTAATATTGAAAAAGAAAGTAGATAAAGCGGCCTTGGCTGTGGCTGAGATCGTGTTTGTTTATCAGAAAAGAAAAGGTAGATAAAAAGTACATTTAAAGACAGAAAAATAGTAAAAACCACCTTGGTGTTTGGAAAAATGTTTTTGGTAAATAGGTGTTGGTGCCTTCCATATTAAGAGAATTTTGAGTTAGTTTTTTGAAATATGAAGTTTTCTACTAATTATTATAACTAAACAGTTAAATTATCAAATATATCTTCTAACAATCCGCTAATCAAATGTACTTTTTATCTACCTTTTCTTTTCTGATAAACAAACACGATCTCAGCAACTAAACCTAGCTATATTTACCTGTATTGGTCGTTGACATTGGGATATGGCGAAATGGTTAACGGCTCTTTGTATTTCTACAAGCAAAACATATGGAAATTTTACTTTTAGTAATTATAAATAAATAAATTACTGTACAGTTTACATAAATTTTGGATCACCGCATCATGGAAAATGGAAAAAAGTATGCAATCCATGTTATTCAGCTTTATGAAGTCTTACATTGACTATAAATTAGCTAATTATTAGTACGGCTAATATTACACCGAGTAAAATAACTAACTTTCGTAAATATAATTATATTTAAATTAGAAATTTTATCAATTCAGGACCCGAAAGATAGAAGAATTATCAATTCGGGACCTGAAAGATGAAATGTATCGATATAAGATTCGAATGATGGAAAACTATCAATTTAGGACTTGAATGATTGGAAATTATCAATTTAGGTCCTAAGTTGTCCGAAATTTAATTAATTTTTTTATCTTAAATTTTTTAAATATTATTTAGTTTTATGAAACTAATAAACTTTTGTGAAAAAAAGTTTATCAAAAATTAGCAATGGAATTAATCAAAAATTAAATAAATCAAAACCTATGAAATTTTAGGTCCTAGATTGATAGTTTTTCATCATTCGGGTCCTATACCGATAGATCTCATCTTTCAGGTCCTGAATTGATAATTCATCTATCTTTCGGGTCCTGAATTAATAAAATTCCTTTAAATTATGGGACATGAAAGATCAAATGTGTCGGTATATGACTTGAATGATTGAAATCTATCAATCATAATTTCATACATTTTGATTTATTTATTTTTTCTTGAATTACATGACTGTTTTTTGATGAATCTTTTTCATAAAAGTTATAAGGAAAATAAAAATAAATACTCTCTCCGGTCCTTAATTAACTTTACACTTTCCTTTTTGGGTCGTCCCATATTAAATTTTACACTTTCTTATTTGCCTTATTTGAAAAACAAATCTACACCAAACAGTGCAAAACAGTGTCAAACAGTGTCAAACAGTGTACTCTATAGTAAAGTCAAATTTATTTCCTTAATATGTGTGAAGTCAAAGTGTAAAGTTTGATAAGGACCGGAGGGAGTAATTTTAAACTTAAAAAGGTTTTCAACCATTCGAATCTTACGTTGACACATTTCATTGTTCCAAAAAAAGGTGGAATCTCCCACCCCAGGAGATCCCCCCCCCACCCCACCCCGACCCGACAAGATGGTGGGGAGGTTAGTCACGGTGACTCAATCAGCATAATGGCAGTAGGCCCATACACCCGTGCGCACCAGAGGCCCAGCCTTATTTCAGGTTCTGTGACCTCCACCCGGACGTTGCGGGATTCGAACATTGGTCCATTGTTCCAAATCTCCCACCACTCGACCAACTGAGTTACCCGTGCGGGTACGTTGACACATTTCATCTTTAGGTTTCGGGTTGATTATTTATTTATCTTTCAACACCTAGATTGATAAAATCCCTTAATTGTATATATAATATAATGCCTATACAAATGTGCTTTTTGTCATTTTGGAACACTTTTATCGGAAGTTTTATTTAGTACTAGAAATACTTTAGGAAAACCTGTCTATATTTTCAAAAACGCTAATCAGAATGTACAATTTGTTGAACTATATCATATCACACGAGATAACATAAGAAACACCCGGAGGCCGTTTGACAACATTGTTTTTCGGCTTATCAGTCAACTTTTTCATCAAACACGTAACTTTTGTTTTCGCGCGCTGAATTGTGTAATAAGCAGAAAAAGTAAGGTTGGAGTTACTTTTCTGACTGTATTGGCTGAAGTTACTGTAGATGACCATTTTAGCTATTTTATATATAATTTTTTCTTTATTTTATTAATAAAATATATTTAATTTTTTTTAAATCATCAGAATCAGTCAATGCTGCCACTTCAGGCAGAATTTCATAAATTTCAGCGGAGTCAATCAAATCATTCGATTTTCCTGCTACCAAACGGGCTCTCAAATAGTGGTACTAGAATAATACTCCCTCCGTTTCCAAAAGAAAGTCACGGTTTGACTTCACAATTACTAAGGAAATAAATTGACTTTACTGTAGAAAACATTGTTTAGACACTGTTTGGAACTGTTTGGACACTGTTTGGCACTGTTTCATACTGTTTGGCACTGTTTGGATGTAGATTTCTTTGCCAAATAAGGAAATAAGGAAAATGTGACTTACCCGCACGGGTAGCTCAGTTGGTTCAATGGTGGGAAATTTGGACCAAGTGACCAAGGTTCGAAACCCGCAGCGGCCGTGTGGAGGTCACAGAACCTGGAATAAGGATGTGCCTCTGGTGCGCACGGGAAAAAGGTCTACCATCATTGGGCCGACTGAGTCACTGTGATTAACATTCTCCCAAAAATCCTATCGGGTCAGGGTATGGGGGACTCCTGGGGTGGGAGATTCCACCTTTTGGACCAAGGAAAATTTGACTTTGTTTTTTAATATAGAAGAGTACAAAGTTGAGCAAGAAAAGAAAAGTTGTGCAAGCATTTTCTGAATATTCGTAGATTTCTCATCAAGCTTTCTCAATACAATGAACATGGAAACGGTATCAAGAGATACTTTATACGTAGTACAAGAAAAGAAACATTCAAACCAAACGTGGCCATAAAAGTCATATCAGATCACATTTACTAGTTGAATGGAATAGGCCCCAAGTCTCATATTCATAATTAAGAGTCCGGTTGGTAGCACGAAAATCGGCTGGTTTGGCTGATTCTGTTGAAATTTATGAAGTTCTGACTGAAGTGGCTGCATTGGCTGATTATGCTGATTTAAGAAAAAAAAAAGTTAAAATATATTTTATTAATAAAATGAAGAATAAAGTATATGTAAAAATAGCTAAAATGGTCATCTAAAGTAATTTCAGCCAATACAGCCAGAAAAGTAACTTCAACTTTACTTTTTCCGTTTATTACACAACTTAGCGCGCAAAAACAAAAATTACGTGTTTGGTGAAAAAATTGGTTGATAAGCCTGATAAGCCGAAAAACTGTGTTGTCAAACGGCCTCTAAATATAGAAGAGTATTTAGGCCTAATTTTCCGCTTTCAGAAAGCTTATTTGAGAATTGAGACCATGTCCTGCAAATGACTCAAACTCTGCAATCTAATCTAATTGTTGGAAAAATTGAAGTGTGGTGCTCTCTGTTTAAATTTGAAAAGTACAATACTGATATTTCATTTTATTTTACATTGCCTTTATATATTCTTTTTTTATTATATCTAATTGTGCACTTAATAATGAGGAAGCTAAAGTAGTTGATACAATGAATGCTATACTTAATGCAGAAAGGATAGTTGGGGTTGGGGGGTGGTGGCAGGACTTCATGGGATTTGGTCCGATCCGTGGAGCTGTGTAAAACTGAATCATTACGTGCCTATCCGATTATTGCACTTGTATGATATACTCCATTTACGTGCCTATCCGAGTACTGAGCGGTTCCTAAATCTCATTTAAAAGTTCTCATTTTTCTTTATTGAACGTTGCGTTTAAATGTACTCACTTTTTGTTTTAGGAAACAATTAACGCTTGGATGATACTTATTACACTCTTTTTGTGTATTTGTTTAGTTGGTTATAGGCAATTATGCACTCACTGCTAAAATACGGTGCAAATTAATACTCCTTCCATCTCATATTTATCTTCACAAGTACAATTGACACACATATTAAGATAGTGAGAAATGTGTGGTGGAGAGTTGTGCAGAGGAAAAAGAAATGTGTAAGAATGATTGTGAATCACAAATTCTTTGCTAAAAGAGGAAAGATGAGATAAATTTGGGACAGACCGAAAAGGAAAATATGAAGATAATTCCGGGACGAAGGGAGTATCTATTGACATAAACTAGTAATATGTTCCCTCACAATAATTATCTATGTAATCAACTTATTAATTTTTTTCAGATATAACTTTCTTAAACAGACAACAATTGTGCTTCACATTTACAATAGATTTATGTGTGATTAATTTCAATTGTCTGCGAGGGCGGATCTAGGATTGACAGGTGAGATGGGCTATTCGGTAAAAAGATTTGTTACTATACATACAAGATTTAACTTAGAACTGTTATCGGATCAAGCTCTTTTTTAATTATATACTCGAGTTCGACCTTGATGTCGAATCTAATTTAATGTTCCGAGTTTAAGAAGTTTCGAACTCGAACATGGACTAGGTTTTGATTTTGAATAGTTATTCAAGTTGAGTTCAAACATAGTGATGTTTGGTTCGATCCGGACTCGAGCCTATCGTTCACCTATAAACTATAGGAATAAATTATATATATCTTAAAATTTAAATGTTTTGGTGCAATTTTATAAATTTATTAATGAATTAATTCCACTTTAGGTCCTCCGAGTTTTGTGTCATTTCCATTTTTAGTCCTCATCTTTCACTTTATCCATTTTTGGTACATGACTATTGTTTTCTTGACCATTTGTGGTCCATTTCTGAGCATTTTTAGTATCGGAAAAAGACTATATATGGTCAAGAAAACAATAGTGAGGTACCAAAAATGGATGAAATGAAAGATGAGGACTGATTGTGAAATTGGTGCAAAACTCGAAGGACCATAAGTGGAATTTCTTCTTTATTAATGAATATTAAAGACTTGTATTTATTGAATAATTCAAACATGAATCTATTAGCGAGTATAGTCTAAACTTCTACATTCGAACATGTTTATCGAGCGTTAAAATCGTACACCGAATATCTATCAAGCCAAACTCGAGCTCAATTTCATACTAGGTAAATAATCATTTCCTTTCTTGACAATATGTTCATTATAAATTTTAAAAACCATTTTCAATATTGGTATGAATTAAAATACTTCTATAAAATTATAAACTTATAAGAAAAAAACAATCGTTGTAAATAAAACTAATCAGTATTCCCAATTTCAAAATTCAATTGAAAATTTAAATCTTTCTTACATGTTCACACAATAAATAACTCATTCTCCAATCTTCAATTGTATAATAAATAAAACATTCTCTAATCATTAACTCTATCCTTAATCGTTATAAATTAATACTCGTACTAGGTAATAAATAAACGCTATTTTATTATCTATTCAAAAATTTAATTAATAAACGAATACAATTACAAAATTTAAAAAATACACAAAGTCACAACTCACAACTCACAAAGTAATACATTGAAGTAGTTAAAAAGTACGGAGACGTAGAGTATACTTGGGGGCTGAAGAGTAGAGTTGTGGAGGTTGAAGCGTTGGAGCACCGGAGCTAGAGCTGTGGACATTTGGACTGCTTCAGTGCCCTAGTCGTCTGGACACCTCAAGAAGTCCGGAACGGTGGATGGCAAATGACTAGACCTGGACAGAAGGCGACGGCGCGGCTGGTGGCTACATATTGATTGATGTTGGCTTGACTCCCTCTGCTCTTCGCGCTTCGTCTTCCAAGAATCGCAATTGCCAATTTCATAGAGAGGTCGTGGATCGGTAATAGTACTAATAGACCTCAATTAGACTGTGGCTAGGCTGGGTTTTAATTTTGTGGTATGTTGGACATTAATTTTGAGGTGAGATGGACATTAAACCTATACCTATACTAATAAAAATAAAAAAGTTTGGGCTGGGCTGGAGCCCACCCTGCCCTCACAATGATCTACCCATGATTGTTTGCAAGATCAATTTAAATTGTTTGTGTGAACAACATATAAATTATCTCACACATACAATAATTGTCTGTAGATGTGCAACCCAAAGGTGTAGTTGTCTATGTCGTCAATAAAAATGGATTAGAAAAATTAGAAATTGAAATTAAAAAATTAAGAAATTGAAGAGTATAGGCGGGAATGGAGAAGAAAAGAGAAGAGGAAGATGAACATGTTTAGAAGGGTTGGATGGCCAGAATGGGAAAGGGTAGAGAGAAGGGCAAAGAGAGAGGGGACAATATATTTACAAATGGCTCTGAATAGGAGAAAAAACGTGTTGAAATTCCAAAATATGACCGTCATGTTTTTATTTCCTAAATAGGAGTCATTTTGTCAAGTTTGGAAAAATTTGTCATGTTTAAAGCCTGGTAATGTGAAACTTGGCCGAAATTACTCCTATTTCAAGATTAAAAACGTGGCAATCCTATTTTGAAATTCTAAAACTTTTTTACTCCTATTTAGGAAATTTTTCCTAATATACTTATTTGTATAAAAAGTGTAAAAGATGCGTGTATATATGGCTTTCTCTAATATGTATACTTTTTTTTATTAAAAACCATGTTAAAGAAAGTTCATGAATATGTTCTGGACTAGTAGTGATTGAGTCCAACAAGCCAGAGGAGTGGTCTTATCTTTCAAGAAAGTCCAGAAATCTGTTCTTCCACACCATGTACTCACCCCTTCGAAGAATGAGTGGTCTGGTTTGCAAAGTACATGTGGTTAAAGCTGAGCATGTTGTTGTTGATCGAGCGTCCATGTTGTTGTTGATCGAGCTGAGCAGATGATTGGTTAAAGCTATTTTTGCAAAGTACAAGTTTGCGCACGAAGCGGGTGATGCGCGAAACAGGGATCACGCGCACACACTGATGCGGGAAGCATTGGTTCGTGCACGAAGTGTTTTGCAAACTGCTGAGGTTCGTGCACATGTGAGGTTCGCACACGACAAGTTTCACGCACAGCTGAAGTCCATGCACAGAGAGTTTCGCGCACAGTTGAAGTTTGCGCACAACTGAGGTTCGTGCACAGATGAAGTTCACGCGCGGAAAGTGTAGCGCACGGCTGACGTTCACACGCGGAGAGTTTCGTGCACAGAGTGATGCGCTAAACTGAAACTTTGCGCCTAAGAATCTGAAACATGTACGCAACCTAAACTTTTGTGGACGATGCAGAAAATGATGTCCAACTAATGGTATTCCATCATCCATCACTAAAGTTCCCGCACGGATGAAATCTTTAGTGTCAATCGATATATCAGCTATGACTCTGATACCAGATGTTAGGTCCATGTTTTCTACTAAGGAATCTACAAATGGAGCTCTCAAATGAGTAGAAGAAAAGCTTTCAATGAAGAAGAAAGTTACAGAATGATGAAAACAATGTAGCGTAAACTTTCTCTCTTCAATCACTCTCAGAAATATTAGGCACATGAGAATGTTCAGCGAGGCATTGGAAGGATATCTCATTCATTCCCTTAAAGGCGTATTTATACCGTAGAGATTGAGTAAGTCATTACAATGATTCGGTCTTTATTATAAATGTGGCCCAAACGTATTCCCATTGCACCTTTATTTCTATTTAGGATGTTTTCTTTTGGACTGTTTTCAGTCCCAAAGCAGACCAGACCAAACCAAACCGGATCAGATCAGACCAGACTTCCGTAGTTATAAAATACACAGAGATCAAACATTCATCAGATCAGACCAGATCAGATCAGAGTTCAGACCAACAAATTTCAGTCCAAAAGAAAAACTATTCTAATAATTATTACAAAGAGATATCTAATAATTAACTATTGATCACAATAAAAATATCTCTAACAAGAACTAAATCCTACTTCACAGTCCATACAATCTTATCGCTCTATACTTAACTATTAAATTCCATCACTCTCCTTCACTATAATGGCAGGAAAGTAATGAAGTCTCCATGATCAAACATAAAATTATTATCAAATAAGTCAAAGCCATTGATCAACCCTATGCAAATCTAACAATTGATCCTCCCACCATACATACTAAAATAGTCCGCCAATTTTCAACATTCATAAACATTATATCAATAATGCATTATGCATATCATATACTCCCCCGTTCTTTATTAAATGTCTCACATTCTTTTTTGGGACGTTTTTTATTATTTATCTCTCTTTTTATTTTAGAAAAGTTTTTGATAAAATACCCCCACTTTTATTAATTTTACCCCTCTTACTTTTTACAAATTATTTTCTTTTTCCTACTTTATCATAACTTTATTTTACTTACTATACTCTATTTCCTACTTTATCATCACCTTATCACCACTTTACTCTTTTTAATATACTCTCTTTCCTACTTTATCATTCACCCTACACACTCTATATTTACGCTACTCTTTTTCTATTAAAACCTGTGCCCAAGACTAGCGGGACAGATAATAAAGAACGGAGGGAGTATCATAAATTGTATCCCTATTTTAATATGAAGTTAAAACATTCAAATATATGCTGATAAGGTGAGGCTTCGAGTGCTCACTGACTCCGGTAGTAAATTATAGACTATACATATATTTTATTTACACAAACATATATGACATAATATTTTATTTACACAAACATATGACATAAATTTCACTATACCACACTAGTGGAAAAACGTTAATGGGAGGCGCTTCATTTGAGGCGCTTTTCTTTACGAGCGCCACAAAACAACCAAAAATCGCGATTTTTTTTATTTATATAAAGCGTGCGGTGCTTTTATGTAAACAAGCGCCTCTAAATGATTAATAAAATTTTACCACTAGAATTTATAGTCGTGTGTGCGGCGCTTTTAAATGCATAAGCGCCTCCAATTTGAAAAATAGATTTAATTAAATAAATAAATATATAAGAAGTGCGACTCTTCAATTATGAAAGCGATGCGCGTGGCGCTTGTTGGTATTGAAGCGTCAGTAAATACTTCGTTCCGTATGTTGAAAAATACTCCGTAAATATAATGCAAATCTGCCCTAGATCGAAATCAAACTCTTAGCAAGAGGTAGTGCAGATCCGACGAAGCCCTCTCGCCACCGCCGCGCTGTGACTCTCCACCTTCTCCAACGCCGTGTTGCTGTTACTCACACCTCCTCTCAGCGTCACCGTTGTTGTCCTTGTCACTAGAAGCTCTCGGGGAATCCCTCCGACTCTAGCCAAGGAGCTTGACGCTATCGCGGCCCTCGCTGCTACGCCGCTTTGTGTCCCGCCACCACCAAAGCTTCCAACTCTGGCTACCTCGTCTGACGTGACCAAATTATCTAGGTTAGAGTATTTGTTTATCTATTTCAGTACTGGTCAAGTGGTCTATTTACCTTGATTTTTGCTTCTGTCCGACGCCGAGACAATGAGATACGAATTCTCTTCAATTTGTCTGGGCTTCTATGTCGGCGGACATCAATAGAGGTTACTTGTTTCTTGAATTTCTGATTATTTGGTTATTCTATGCTCAAATGTTCTATTTAATATGAATTTCTTGAATTTGATTATCCGATTAGTCTGATTTTGGGGTTTATATGTGGAAATAGAATATGTAGTTTAGTTTTTGTCAATTTTGGAGTTATGTTAATTGTTAATTTATTATAAGAGTTCTTAATTTGGTATCACTAATCATTTACAAATAAAGTAATACTCGTAATTTGGGTGTATCTCAATGATGAATTACATGTACTATGGGGTATTAATCTCAATGTTAATCTCAATAATCGTAATTGGGGTGTTAAATTGTTAATCTTAATGTATCAATATAAGTTTTTTCATTGCATTTTATAATACTTACTTCGTGGGTTTTGGAGCTCCACTACTCCCTTTTTAGCTGTTGATCTTGTGATGAGAGGAGGAGGGGTAGAAATATATTCTTTCTTAGTTGTTTTTTACCTGCAGATTTGTTGGATTGGGAGTTATCTTTTGGTGCTTTTGCTACTTCCCGATCAACCCCTATCTTAACTTTGCTTGATAAAGTAGTTAATAGATCCTGTCATTGAGATATGGTTACGGGTTCTGGGTGTTCAGGACCTTCCCCTTCAGAATTATGGCCATCCTCTATCAGTGTTGTTCTGAGTTTTCCCACTTTGTTTGCAGAGTCATCACATTGTCTTAGCTTCTGAATGTTTGAGGCATAGTCAAGTTGAATAAGGTATTGTTTTTCTTCTGCATCAAGATTTTGATTATTGTCAATTGAGGACCGAACAGTACAAGTTTTTCAAGATTCCAGGCTTAATTATGTTTTCAACTGCAATATTGTCTCCAATGATAATATCTTCTGTGGCTTTTTCAACCATAATAAGCTTGCTTGAAGAAGGTTCTGGATCGGAGGTTTGCACACTACCACCGTCCAGTACAAGTGCAGTCGGCTGTGCTGCTTTTGCAGTCTCCTTGTTGGATTTAATAATACTCCATTTCTTAGCTGACAAATCTGTAGTTTTTGTGTGCTCTATGGCTGATTCCTTTTTTGCCTTATCTTGTGTAACGACTTTATCTTGATTCACTTTACAAGGTTACGTATAATTCTATTTTATACTATTAACTTAATTGTTGTTTTATATAAATATTTCAGGTTTCGAAATCAAGATCCGAAGCATATGCACAAGACAAAATATGTTAGAAGTATATATTCCATATTTTTTATATAATGAACATGTAAATAGCTACTGTATATTTGTTTAATTTTAAATTTGTTGAAGTTTAAACATTGGTAGAGTTGCTCTTGTAATATTCGTCAACGAGTTTGTAATGGAGGAATTTGATATTTTATTATGGTTTCAAGAATCAATTTATGTAGTTCTGTTTATAGTTTATTTTGTTATGACAGGTATTTATGCTTTTAAAATTTAAAAAATAAAATAAAAAATTGGAGGTGCTTCTTACAAAAAAGCACCTCTAACGCTCGCATATTATTTTTAAAACAAAATGAAGTGGAGGCGCTTTTTGATAAACAAGAGTCTCAAATGTTTAAAATAATCTCAAATTAGAGGCGCTTTTGAGATAAGAAGCGCCGCAAATTTTCGATTTAAAATATTAAATCAGAAAAATTTGAAGGGCTTTTGAGATAAGAAGCGCCGCAAATTTTTGAGTTAAAAAATTAAATTAAAAATATTCGAGGCGCTTCTGAAATAAAAGCGCCTCCAATCAAGCATTTGCAGCGGAAAAATCAGAGGCGCTTAGAAGCGCCGCAAGCCCCTCTTCAGAAGTGCCTCCAATCGTCGTTTTTCCGTCAGTGTGTGTTTAAAGTTTATTTACAAATATTTCATTACATTAATCTATTTATTTTATATTTAAGTAAATCGTACTTACTAATTAGTTTAGTGACAAATAAGGTTGACGATCAATGTGATCGGCTCACATATTGTGGTGAGTAGACTAGACTTTACAGTTGAAAAAATTGTCACTTAGTTTCTCACAAATTGTAAAGTGAGCAAATTATTCACCACTAAAATTATTCACATTTTTTGTGAGGGACACTTCACAATATGAGTGACTAATGTAGTGACAAATACGGAGTACATTTTTTCATCCTATTTTCCATCTAATGAGACAATGAGTAACAAATATGGTGACTAATTATTGTAATGCATTTCTAAGCAAAGCTCTATGTATTTTTGCATTTAGATTTCTGATTTTCGAATTAGTATATGGTTATGCTCAAAAGTAAAAAATACTCTCTCCGTTTCACAATCTTTGACACACTTTTCTTTTTTGGCTCTTTCACAATCAATGACACACTTACTTATTTCCTTATTTGGTAAACAAATCCTTACCAAAACAGTGCAAAACAGACAGTGCCAAACAGTGTTCAAATAGTGACAAATAATGTTCAAACAGTGCCAAACAGTGTACTCTACAGTAAAATTACCCCTCAGTAACATTTTTTTCTTAATTCTTGACAAATCAAACTGTGTCAAAGATTGTGAAACGGAGAGGGAATAAAATTGTGTTCGTGTACGTAATGGTGCCCTACTCATTGTCGATTTGTCGAGAAGACAAACAGTGTTTTGTACATCTATGTGCGCTCTATGTTTGACTAGCCTCAAATGGCCAAATAAGCAAAAAAAAAATGATATTTGTACACACTCTTATACACACTCTTATACACACTTTTGTACACATCTATGTTTGTGAAAGTTTTTTTTTGTCTGTGAACATCGATTCACAGACAATGTTTTGCACAAACAAAATATTGTCTGTGAACGGGATTCACAAACAAAAAAAAGCTTCACAAACATGGTGTGTATAAAGTGTGTACAAGGTTGTGTACATCAAGAATGGTTGAAAAAAAAATAACGTTACATATAGAATCTGGTAGAACCAGCTAAAAAGCAAAAATAGGTGTTGTTTACGGTTCAGTCATTTCAATTGACTTTTTTATCATAGTACAAAGAACTATTTTAAAGTTTTATGGAAAATCAATATCTAATGCTACCTCCGTCACAAATATATATTATTTGAGGGTATGATGGAAAGATAATGAAATAATGTGCTGGAATTAAGGATAAATCCAAAGAAAATAGTTGTAATAGTGTATTATTTTTAGAATTATTGAGGATATGGTAGGAAAATTTAGAAATGAGAAAATATGAATGTTACAGCTAAAACAAGAAAGTAGGAAAATATGAGTGTTACGGAGGGATTATAATACATCTAGACTTCTAAATCAAATAGACTTCTAAAATTTTACCATTAATTCCACAAACAATACACCCCCTTGAGAGAATTGAAATCTAAACCGACATATAAAATTGCTCAAATTTAATCGAGTGTTAAAAGATATTCTATGTAGTGTGCTATCGTGTATATAGAATATGTATTGGGATCCTTATGTGTAAACTCAGTAGTATTATGGGACTATTAGCCCATCCTCGTAAACCCTAATCGAGTATATATTTTCAACTCAATCGAAATAGCCCATTTTGTTTTAAATAAAAGTTAATTCCTCAAATAGGAGTAAAACATATGAGATGTGCAAAAATAGTAGAGAGTTTCAAATTTTCCTAAATAAGAGTATTTCTTCCAGCTTGGACAACACCACTGCTGTTGGGGCCGTCAGAGAGTCCGTCAGTGCCAGATCTGAGGTCGACAATGGATCAGCCGGTGGTCATCATTCGCCAGAATCCGCCACCGCCACCAACGTAACAGACTGTCCCGGTTACTCAAGAAAACTAGGAGGAAAATTAATTATATGGAGTATTAATTAGATAGAGTAGAGGTATTATTATATGTAGAAAATTATATTTACTCCAATTTAGAGAAGATTAGAGGTGGACTCCTAGCTATTTAAGGGAAACTGACCAGGGATAATTATTACTCTTTAAATAAAAGGATGTACTAACAACCATCATATCTCTAAATTAGAAGAAAAAGAATTGTGATGGCCAATAGGAATAATACTAAGGCTTACTCTACAACATATACCCGCATGAGTTGATCACATTTTGATAAGAACGATGAAAGCCGTTTGTATAGCCTCGGTTTTGATAGGCTAAGTGCGTGCACTAAGGCACAGTCCTGTTTTGTTTCTTTTTGATTTCCTATGCCACGTCATAGGTGAGCCTTATGGCTATCTTTGGTGATGTCCGTTTTGAAGTGAAAGCTTCTTCCAACCCTCTCCTATCACAGGAGGGGGTGGAGGGGAGCTTTAAATTTTGTAAACTTTACTTTGGATAATAATATATTTACATTTTATCAAAAAAAAAAAAAATACTAAGGCTTATTCTTTACATAAAACCTCATCACAGCAGTCTTCCTCTTGACATTATTCTCAAAAGAGGAAGCCATAACACCTCCACCCCGGCCAATCCTCCCTCTCCCCACCTTCTCTCAACTCAAATGGCAACAAAGGGAGCTTATCCTTTTCTTCCACTTCGGCGTTAATACTTTCACGGACCGTGAGTGGGGCACCGGCAATGAACACCCTTCCTTTTTCAACCCAACCTCTCTCAATGCCAGCCAATGGGTTGAAACAGCTGCCCAAGCCGGCGCCTCCCTTGTCATCCTTACGGCGAAGCACCACGACGGGTTTTGCCTCTGGCCTTCGAACTACACCGATCACTCCATTAGAAACAGTCCGTGGCGAGACGGGCACGGTGACGTGGTCGGAGAGGTTGTCGATGCAGCGAAGGCGCGTGGTGTTGACGTGGGGTTGTACCTCTCCCCGTGGGATCGCCATGATCGCCGGTATGGCGATAGCCACGCTTACAATGAGTATTACTTGGCTCAATTACAAGAACTTCTAAATAAGTAAGTTACCTCTTTTTTTTTACCCTAGGGTCTTGGGGAGAGGGTTTGGGGGGCCTGAAATAATTAGAGCTGAAACTCAGCCCATTAATTTTCATACCCTTGTGTGTTTAGCGAGTTTCAAAATTGATATAGGAACTAGAAGTTATTACACACGAGAGAGTACAGTTTAAATAAAAAGAAACTTTCTCATGCAAACCTTCCATTACATGTTTCTATTGCATTTTTTGTGATGGCAAAAGAATTAGATTTATTTATGAAATTATCACCACATTTTTTATGAAATATTTCTCGAAATACTAATACAATGCAAGTGTTCTCAAAATAGAAGTAAAATTTACTTAAACAAGGATAGTATGAGATAAAACAATAAAAAGATAGCAATATAATTTCAGTATGATAGTATGATTTCAAGATAGAGCACTTAGTACGGAGTATTATTTAATTCAGGGGAAACATAGTATTCCTAGAGAAATTAATTATTTTACTCTTATTTCGAAAAGGTTCTTTATATTAATCTCGATCAACATAACAAAAAATGTATTAACTATATATTAATTTGACTTTGACTTTTATATTTGTAAATATGGTCACTTTACGTGTACTTTTCATTAACCAAGGAAAATACGAAGTATGTTTCCTATATATTAATTTCACTTTGAGTTTTTCATTTGTAAATATGATCACGTACTTTTCATAGGGTTAAAAGTATTTTACCGCTCAATTAGAGGCTTAATTGTGGAGCATTACATAAACGAGCTAACTCGTACGGGTAGCTCAGTTGGTCGAGTGGTGAGAGATTTGGATCAATGGACCAAAGTTTGAATCCCCACAACGATCGGGTGGAGGTCACAGAACCTAAAATAAGGCTGAGCCTCTGGTGCGCACGAGTGTATGAGCCTACTGCCATTCTACTGACTGAGTCACCGTGACTAACCTCCCACCATCCTGTCGGGTCGGGGTGGGGGCTCCTGGGGTGGGAGATTCCACCTTTAGGATCAATCACATAACGAGCCGAGAGTGAAAAAATGATTGTGGGGTGTAAAGAGCTGAATATCATTTTGTTCATGTTGAAGTAATACAAATATTATAACCAAATTGCAATTTCAATACTCCAAAATTATAATAATAAAAATATTACTCCCAATACAAAACAAATACAGAGTACCATAATATACGAGAAAACACAGTCCAAAAAACATTTGTCCAATAACATATATTGAAATGCTCCAATACATAGAATCATCAAAATCCATAACGTATACTCGACATTAATATAAAAATATTAGTTAAAAATGCATGAGTTGATGCCTTAAAGTAACATATTCATTGAATAACTAATTAATTCCCAAATTATAAAGTTAAGAGAGATTTGCCTAAATAGGACTAAAAGAAGTTAGAATTGCAAAAACATGACTACTATGTTTTATTGGACAAAAATAAGACTAAAAAGAGCTAATTGGACAAAAATGCCCTTAATGAAGAGTTCGCAAGGGCCTTTGATGCGCATATGCGATTCCCCTGCTGCGCAAATGGTGTGCCCTGTGCGTTTCCAGGCCTCCAAGATCGGCGCCTCCACTAATGGCGGCTATGCCACCATCCATCAAGTCTGCCACCACTTTCACGCCTCAACAAGTACGTTGTCATCATTCTCCAACAAGAATCTACTCTGCATTGAGTCTGTGTAGACTTCAATGAGGAATGACACTTCATATGCGAGAATGACACTTAACATATGCATAATGACACAATAATGACAATTTCGTATAGATACATGACATTCTCAATATGACATTTTCAAATACTGTAATGACATAAAAGTGACATTTTTTTAAAAATGATCAATAATGACACAACAATGACATTCTCTTATTCAAAAAGTGTCATTTTCTGAAAATCTAAAGAAGAAGAAAACAGAGGACCCAAATTTGAAGAGGATGGGAAGTTCATATACAAAAGAAGAAGAAGAAGAAAAAGAAGAAGAAGAAGAAGAAGAAGAAGAAGAAGAGGAAGAAGAAGAGGAAGAAGAAGGATACCTGTGGTCGACGGTGGAGTTGCGGTGCGTGGCCATAGCCGATGGAGGAGCTGCTGTCAAGGGATGTGCGGAGCTGCTGCTACGGTGAATTTATCGTAGATTGCAGAAAGGGGCCATCGATGTGCTGCCGATATGCGGGGCCAGTGACGAATTGAAGAAGGAGGCGAGATATGGGTTTTAATAGCAGAAGGGCAAAAGTGTAATGTGGAGTCCCATTTAGGCAATTTAAAACTTGAAGTCCTTATTTGGAATTTTAACCATGTTTTAGTCCCATTTAATATAATTTCTTTAAAGTTAATGAACCTTGATCCCAAAAATTAAAACCGGAAACTTCCCTTTTTTGAAAAGAAGAACACTTATTTATTAAATAATAATGAGAGTGACAAGAGACAAAGCAAATCAATAGTTCAAAGCTATCCTGGCTGAGACATAGAACTGACTAACCCCTGAGAACCCGACAAGTTCGTTAACCCCGCATCGTGGTAGGTTAATCTAACGGCAAGGCTGCACTTGCAACTAAAATAAGTGAATAAAAAATTGGAGTTATTAAACTAAAAGGAACAAGTAGAGTCATGACTCCTGATTTTACCTGTCACCAGCAATGGAAAAGAGGTTTGATCTACCACCTTTAAACTTCCTTTTTAACTGTGTTTTGCAATTTAGAGGAAATTGAAAGAGTTTGGAAGCATGTATATAGTAGTTGGATTACACAACAATTATATTAATGTGTTATTATTAATTAATTAATAGAATAAGATGTTAAAGGTAAGTCATGTTTGTTTTGAAATAAATGAAACAGCTATGGTAGCGTTAGAGAAATATGGTTTGATGGAGCAAAGAGTTCAGATGTACCAAACATGGATTACTATTTCAGCGATTGGTTTGCGATGGTAAGGGAGTTGCAAGGCACAATCAACATATTTTCAAATGCTGGGCCTGATGTGAGATGGGTTGGCAATGAGAATGGGTTTGCAGGCACCACTTGTTGGTCTACCATTAATCGGACCTCACTATCAATCGGCAGCGGGGCCCTCTTGAGTAAGCCCAATATTATATCTAACATCACTTTCTGTTGAATTTTGTAATTATAACATAAAAATAAAAAATGGGTATTATTGTTGAACAAATATTGAAATACAATACATAGATAGATCGCATAAATCATAGTTAAAAATCATATAGACTCATATATTTGCCGATGCAGGCTCCTGGGATTCGAAATTAAATGTTATAAAGATCAAGACTGTAATAACTATGAGGGGCCAAAAAGCATGATCCACTTGTGCGCCCACATAATAGACACAGAGGCGTAGCTATGGGAGGGTCTGACCCATCCAAAATTTTAAAAATATCTATATTTTAAATATAAAAATATCTATGTAATGAGACATGTAAAAAATCTGGCCCATCTCTCAAACTCTAAAAAATCTTTGTATCGGTCCAACCTAGTCCAGTGTCCTGGCTTCGCCCCTGGATTGACATGTAACTATGTAAGCTAACTTTCAAGAGGAGAGATACTCTTTTAAGGAAATGTTTGTGATTGACTTTAGTATAAAATCTCCGTAACCCTAGAATCTTCTCAGTTTGAGTACTCGACCCCACCTGAAGTATTCTGGATCATTTACCGTCCAAGGGTACTCGACCCCACCTGGAGTATTCTGGATCATTTACCGTCCAAGGGTACTCGACCCCACCTGGAGTATTCTCTATCAAATCCTAACCTGGATATGACTAACTTTTCATTCCCTTAACTAGGGGCAATACCTGCCCTATAGTCATATAAACATCCTTAGTAACCAACGTGGACGGGTCCCACCTGAACGACCCACATTAACCTACTCAAAAACTGCCCGTTTTGAGTATAACCCAATACTCGATCGAATACTCACCTATACTCGGTCGAGTACAGGAGACAGTAGACCATAAGGTTAATTTTCAATGTATACTCGATCGGGTATAGGAGGCAGTAGCTCCCTGGGGCAAATATTCAGCAAATACCCGATCGGGTACTTGTCAATACCCGGTCGGGTATGAGAGTTGACTTGGCGTTCAACGCCCGTTTGACCATCCAAACGAAGTCCAATTAACGTGAAATTTTACACACATGTACTTCTTGACGTTCTTAATCCAAAAACACCATTTTGGATCCCTGGAACATCGCACATAATAATTTATCACATTTTAATCATCAAACGTAAATAACATGCCTTTCAACTATGTTTTATATATAATCATGGCATAAGAAAATACTTGAGTATCCTTAATCATTCCATAAAACATATTTTTGATTACTTTAGGTAATCTCATGCCTCATGCAAAAGTTATAAAGCATAAAGCCATCTTCTCACCTTAATGAAGCTTATGAAGTTCTAGCCTTCCCGATTTAGCTCCGGCGAAACTCCGGCGAACTTCAACGAACTCCGGCGACAACTCCGGCGACCCTTTCAACTCCGTGAAAGTTCCTTGAATACCTTAGACAAGTTACTAACAAGGTTTTATCATCATAAAACCCATAGTAATACAAATAACCTCAAAAAGGTTATTTTCCGGCGAATCAGTCACTTTGGCTTCTAAGTACGTTCTTGGACTTAGAACCACCTTCCAACCCATCATTCTACTTCTCTAAACATGTAGAACAATTCTAGGGGTCCTCCATATAACATATAAGTCATATGGTAGTTAAAGAGTAGAGGAAGAGTTAAAATGAGATCATTACCTTAACCACCCTACTTTTTCCTTCCTTCTTCTTCTTTAAATTTCTGACTTTGACCTCCTTGGGCTTAGCTCGGATTGGGCTATGGGAGAATGGGGTTTCAGAGCTCCCTTTCTTCCTTTCCTTGGTATTGGCCGAGTTAGTGGGAGGGGGATGGGTAGGAATACCCTTTTTGGCTCATTTGAGCAATGAGTGATGGGAAGGAGGCCCCCATGTTTTGTATGATGCCAATCAACTCAAACCAACTCCCTCCCACCTCACATCCATTTTCCACGCCTCCCAGCTCACTTTGACGAGGTATTCTCTTGGGTTGGCCCCCACTTATGTGGGAGGTCAACCCTTTGTGTCCCCGAGTGAATAATCGGTCCCGAAAGTTGTATTTTTCTGGGCTGTTTTAATTATATTTTATTTCATCGGGTCAAATAATATATAACATTTGCTCCCAATACTTATTGGACCTTAGAATGAATATGAATTCCCCGACTTTAATTTAGAAGTCTCCGAAATCCTTTTTCGGACTGTTATCTGATAAATTGCCGATACTGATAATTGGGCCCCGTTTGACCAACCGGTCCACTCTATGTCATTGCCACGGCACAATTAGAATACCCACCACCAAATACATATTATCTAGGCTAAGATTAATATCATATGTGGTCCCGATAATATCGAGCGGCCCCCACTTCCGGTGTGGGCCCCACGTGAATTTTACTATTCACGCAAAAGAAGTGATAAAATTTACAATCACGTAAAATGCGTTTATTCATTTCTCAAGGTTCAATACATAATTTGATAAAGTATAAATACTTGGGGGCGGTGTTACATAGGGTCCAACCCTAACACATATGTTTGCATTTATTGAGTCCAACTCAACTACATCACCATTCACATCAATCACAAGTTAATTACTTCACCAATCTCCAATGTCATGTTCACCCATGCAATTCTAGAGCATCGGGCTCAAGTACATCTCCTTACGTGGGCTGAACCTAAACCTTATCTCTACCAGTTAATTACTCCACCAATCTCCAATGTCATGTTCACCCATGCAATACTATAGCATCGAGCTCAAGTGCATCTCCTTACATGGGCTGAACCAAATCCTTATGTCTACCCAATGCAATTCTAGAGCATCGGGCTCAAGTACACCTCCTTACATTGGCATAGACCCCAATTCCTAAGAACTCATTATGCCTAGAATCGTAATATCAATAATCTATTTTGGGACATCCTTACGGACTGCCTCATCATGATCTTACATCATATCACGTCAATTTAGTCACTTGCATCACAATCAAGTACATCAATTACAATCAAATCCTTAGATTCAATTCCTTAACAATTACAACAATCATTAACTAGTATTTCAATACTATTAAGATTATTCTTATCCATCGTATATTCCATTTGTAAATCCCTACATATTTAGAGATATGTAGCAGCAACTCAATCATCCAATGTAATACATAAATAATCATTTATGTATCTACACAATTCACACATGAGTAAAAATGCATATTTCACACAATAGTTCATTTAACTCCATTTTTATCAATATGATTTCAAATCATTTGCAATTTCATTCCTTATCTAGTATATCAATATTTCATCAATAATCATTCATTATAATCCATGAAAAACATGATTTAGACATTTAGATAATCTCATGCTTAACCTACAAGTTGTAAGCAACTAGATGTCGATCCTCACCTCAAATGAGCTTTAAATTGTTCCTTCTCAACCCAATGCTCAAGCTTCGGAAAAGGGGGTTTGAGAATTGATTCCTTTCCTATAAATGAGTGTTAAACAGCCTCCTCAAGGTGCTAGCTCCACTCCTAGCGGAAGACACGAAAACAGCCCCTAGAACGGGTGTTTTCCGGCGAATTCGTTCCCTACCTTTCAAGGTTTTGTCTAGGTTAGTATCTAACCTTTCCAATGAATAAAATCACTTCATAACAACATTTTATACACCTCAACCAGTGTACAATAGTTCCTCAATCAATTATATGATTTAGACAATAGAAAGGAAGATTTTGGATTCGAACTTACTTTGAATACCAAAAACGTATTCTGCGAGGTTGCGTTCTTTTCGGATGATTAGGAGGCCTTACACTACTCCGTTTTCTTCAAAACGCACGTCTATGGATTCCTCGTTTCGATAGATATCCGTGGACACCTGCCACGCCCATTTTGGATGAGCAGAACTCGAGATATGAGTCGCACAAGAAGACCTACGCACCTGGAAAATACCATGCGGCCAGCTCTCCTATTTCTTCTCTTCTAGGTTTGTGCGGCTCTTCTCTCTTCCTTATCTTTTGATTTCGAATGAGGGGTGAGGGAGAGGTGTCTAAGACCCCTCAAATAAGTTGGGTAGGTTGTGTGGAGTGAAATGAATTGATATGGACTCCATGGGATATATTTGGCATGTGTGGGTCTCCTTCCTTGATTTCTTTTGTTGAGTTCAGCTCCAAGTTAATTATGTCCGACCCCCTCCCCCATTCTAACATTATTGTACTTATTTGGCAGGTGCAAGGAAGGTGTGGGGCGCACTCTTCTGTCCCCTAATTAATTTGGGAGCAAAATATCTATCAATACTTCCAAAAGTGGGAAGATGAGTCCTATTGTTTTTTGTCTTTTGTCATAAGATGTACTTTTGTACTCTCCCCAATTTATTTAGATCAAGTCAACCTTCTACATCATATTATTGATCTCTAATATGTGTAGGGTGGTCCCAATAATTCATTTGATGTATAATTACAAAAGAAAACCCTACTCCCATTATTTAGCCTAATAATGCCAAAGATGAGACCATAGACATTTGTATTCTTCTCCAATCATTCCATCACTCATTTATGACATTAATATTTATATATCTGGGCTACCAACCGTGTGGGTCACCCTCCAATGGGTATAAGACGTCATTCTTGAATAATTACTATTTTTAGCAGGTAAGGTCCAAAATAACATTTGGGCTGCCCGACCGCTCTTACATTGTATCGAGGGGTTGTATATCTTTATTTAAGAATGTTGGGTCCCAATATCAATAATGTGACCCAATTAATTATTTAGAAGTTCATTACCATTATATGAGCCGAAATAGTAATATGATTAATCATACGTTCCGTAAAACTTTAATCGTTTTACAATTGTTCGAAAATAGGGAAATTCAATACATAAGTTTTGAAATTAAATTTGAATTTCAAGGACGTTCGGGTGCAGTGTCACATGAGTCATCATGATTTAAATCCTCATATGCTCTGTCACGTCAGGGCATGAGAGACTCTCGGGGTTGTGAATCTAACCTTTTGGAACAAGAGGTTAAGCGGGTCTTGAGTTTGTGGCAGGGAAGCACATGCATAGGACCTAACTTTTAAAGGCCATTTTTCTATATAAATACTAAATAAAAATTAATATATATTATTAGTTCTTAAATATAATAAAGTGGCGACGACCTAAGAAACCATCTTTTAATAATTCCCTCTATATTGATTATTATTTTGTGATTTCTAATGTATCATGTTATTCATGTATGATCAGCGAACGTCTACAAAAACCTATAAAATGCCATCACTCCTTCAAAACTAGCTAGGTGGAATAGCCGGGAAATATCAGGTAATATGAAGTATGAACATCGTATTAGAAAAAGAAATCATACCCACCAAGCAATTATATAACCAACAGTTTAATTATATAAGTATATAACCGATGTTTTAAAATAATGCAAATTAGGGTGGGTGATGAAGAGTCTTTTTCAATAATAGTTGGCTCAATTGTGTTTGTTTTCAGGATCAACGAGTTATATTACTTTTGAAACATGATTCCCTAACTTTGAATGTAGGACTAGCAATCGAGGTGTGACTTATTTAATTATCTTAATAAAACTTGCCTCAGTTCTGGAATTTTAGTACTACGTATTAGGGGTGGACGCGGTCCGGTCTGATCCAATATTTTGCCGAACCCGTACCCGTACCGTGACTATTGAAACGGTTCAATTCGATTCGGTTCGGTTCTATCTTAGATCTAAACCCGTTCGGTACTTCGATATAGCTTATTTTCAAACGAGACGGTATCATGCCATACCAATACCAAACAATGTCACTTTTTCCAAGTGTTTAAAGGGAAATTAAAGTTTAGCCATCTTCCAAAAAACCACACGATTTTTTAATTTTCACATCACATAATTAATAACTTTCAAAAAAACTATTACATAATTCATAAATTTCAGATAATTATAGTAGTACAAGTTTTAATAATTAAATCATACTTCGATCCAATTCCAAGCTTCCAGTGAACTAGCAAAGTTTGTTAACGTACAAACGCACTAGTCAAGGACTCAAAGTAATGATATAAATGTAAATTTAAATAACAAAATCATACTTCAATCCGGTTCGGGCCCGGTATCGGTTCTCATTTTATAAGAACCGATCATGGCATTGTTTGGAATTGGTACGGTCCGGTTCGGGACAAAAAATTTGAGATTCATTTCAAACTCCGTTTTTCGGTTCGGTACCATATTGGTCCAGATCAGTACCATGCCGGTTCGGTATTTTTGCCCATCCCTAGTATGTATAAGCCATTTACCATTTCAAAAAACGTCAATTTTTAGTAAATTAAATATTTACAAATAAACCAAAAGCTCAACTCCCTTACCCCACCGTAGGTGGGAGCCTTTGCGGCACTGAGGTAAATGAAAATGAAAAACCAAAAGCTCAACTCGTTCTGACTTTTAAGCACAAACAAGGTAGTTTAGTTAGTTCCTGTGGGGTATAAGTATAACAGTGAGCATTTTCTTCATTCATCCCTCTATAGGAATCCTTCCACTCCTTTTCCGGACTGAATGTCGCGATAAATATTGAGAGCTTCATCCATGACTCCAGCCCGAGACAGCGACTCAGCTCTCTTCTTACCAGATGGATGGGTGGACAAGTAATCTTTCAAAGCCGAATCACCTGAAATTTTCCCCAACTTCTCGTACACTTTTGGTGCAAATCGTGGGTCAAACCCAGCTGATGCCATCAAAAGAAGCCCAATGTAGTCTGCTTCCATCTCCATCCTGATGGAACACTGAATATGTTATACTGTGCTTCTTCTAAGAAGCTGGAAATTTTAACAATGAAAGTAGCATGTGATAGAGGGGAAAAAGGCATACCTTCTTGTGAAGGGAAGGTTTAGGAAAAGAGTGGACATGGTGTTAACAACGTCCGGCATAACAAACTGGTAAAGAACCAGTTGTATGATGGTAAGCCACAACCGTTTTGAAATTTCTTCAGCACTATGTCTGGCCACAGCATGTGCAACCTATTCCCAAAGTAGTGTACGACATCAACATCATTGTCTAAATTAAAATCATAATCACATAGCTAGGCTTCCTGGTTACTATACACACTTCGCCTTTCAAGATTATTTTTTTGGGTGTTTCCAATAACATTACTAAAACATAACTCTTGAATACATGGGCACTACAATAATTGTGAAAATACCGTCATGGTAGCTAATGAACATCATTCAGGTCACTACAGACACTTAGAAAATTGTCAAAATACTAGAACCGTAACAGCGCAAGTAAAAGTCATACTTTCTCATTTTCTCAATTTTTTGTCCAAAAAAATAAGAGTTCTAAGAGTCACCTTTAATTTGTGCATGTAGAATTCCTACAGTATCCGAGTAAAAAATGTTATTATGGAAAGCTAGCAATTTCAACATTTACATTTTTAAGGTACTTATAATTATAATAAAAAGCAACGTTAAAAATAATTTCAAAGTGCAGCAACATTATTGAAATTACTCAAAGTGGAATTAAAGGACATGAACATGTTACGGACAACATTTTACTGAAAACAAACTCAAGAAAAAATACAGAAAATAATAAGCGAAAATGTAAACCATGAGAAATTGCAGAAATGCCAAAGGCCCAATTTCATGTTCACCAACACCCACAAAACCAATTCCTTAATAAACAAATTGCAGAGCGCTTACTTCATTTGGATTTGTGTATGTTTGGTTTATAAGATGGACAGTTGAGGCAATTTTGAAACAATACAAGAAACATGTAGGGGTATAAGTGACCATTCTTAACATGTAAAAGCATGTACGTTTGATTGATTTGAAAAGAAGTAAAAAAGATGTACATTCTTTTTACTCCCTCCGTCCCGGAATTATCTTCATTCTTTCCTTTTCGGTCCGTCCCAAATTTATCTCCTTTTTCCCTTTTTGGTAAAGAATATGTGGTTCACAACCATTCTTACACATTTCTCTCTCCTCTGCATAACTCTCTACCACACAAATCCCACTATCTTAAAACCCGTGCCCGGTCAAAACCGGAGTTAAATATGGGACGGAGGGAGTATAAGAATGGGGGTTTAAATTATTCTAGTAATTTTATAACTCAATAAGAGGTTTAATTACTCCCAATAAACAGAGAAGCAAAGTTAAGTTTATTAGGATGAAATTGTACCTCATGGCCAATAATGGCAGCAATTTCAGCATCAGACTTAAAATGCTTGAACAAACCAGAAAAGACAACAATCTTCCCGCCAGGCAAACAGAAAGCATTAACCATGGGATCATTAACCACCAAAATCTCCCAATTCAAACCCTCCAAATGTGCAGTAGCAGATTCTTTACCTTTCTTCTTACCCTCCTTCCTACTCTTCTCAATCCACTTATCATCTAGAACCTCATTATCCTCCCATTTATCACTCAATGGAGAAGTAGCCATTAATGTCTCACGATCATAGCTAGTTCTATTACTCCTCTCCACACCCTCTGATGATGTGTAGTGGATATCACTCCAAACTTGTTCCTTTCTCAAACCTCTCTGCAAAGCCCCTATTATGTCACTGGCTATCAATTGTACCCTCACGCTTTCTGGGTGGATGGAGGGGAGAATTTTGTCTTTAAAGCTTTCTTTTAACTTCTTGAATTCGTTCTCTCCTAGATTCTTCTCGAGGCTTGTGGATAAGAGCACAAAATGGGTGCGCTTCGTGTATGGTATAGTCTCTAAATTCCCAAAGTAAATGGATATTACAAATCCCGACCCGACCACAACGGCGATGAACACATTTCTAGGGTTTTGGAACCACCGATCCGGTCCTCTGGGACGGAAATGGCGGACTTGGTACCGGTCGACATAGTAGCATCTCCTTGACTGCACGAGAAATTGGGTTTTATAGTGATTCTGTTGAAACACAGGTTGAAAAATTGATGTGTTTCTTGGAAATTGAGAGGAGACATGGGGTGACCCGGATCTGAATTTGGCTCTGGAGATTATTTCAAAGACGGGACTTCTGGGTGAAATCTTGGCTGCTGAAAGCATAAGAGCATCCAGGCCAAGTCTTGATCTTCTATACCATCCCATTACTGTAGTGAAACAAGATTCAATGGTTGTGTTTTGAAGGATGAAAACCAGGGGAGGATCTAGCATTCCAGTTCAGCAATCAGTAGGAGCCAAAAGTCTTACATATACTCGCTATAAATTATAAAATAAATTCAATTGCAACAAAATTTAGATTTTTTAAAATAAAGATTTCTCTAACTATATTTTTAGTCTGGTTTCAGTTATAAACCCGTTTGGTTACGGTTTAAAACCAAATAGTTCATGTCCAATTTTGGGTTAGTATTATCTACACACGTGGTTCCAGTCCGGTTTTGAACCAGTTTTGAGCATGTAGGGTCGAACGGTATGTACTGTGTACTATCAGTGCTCGGATCTCATAATTTACACTCTAATGTCAAAAGTGCAGCATACTCAGGAACAAATAATAGGTAGTAATAGATATTTTTATCATAATTTTAAATCTCCCAACTTAATTATATGGAGTTCTTAATATACTTTCATTTAAAAAGTGTTGATTTCCCTTGATCTTGCTACGCCTTCATTGATATAATGATATATCAAAGATCGTTGATCTGTCAAGGTGCAAACCAGGTCTACATTACCAATAGAAAGCAGCAAAAAATCAAAAGCCAATCTAAATATCACAGCAGCAGCATAGGGGATATAAAGAAACTACTGCATGTAGGGAGAATTAGGAAGGCTCTAGAAAAAAGAAACATGATGTATCCAATTAAAATGTGCTTGCTCATGGCAACTAGAAGTAAAGTGATCATAATAACACAGCATTATAAGGGTATACAAAGATAAGTATATGTACTCAAATCAGGACAAAATAAGACATTCAATTTTCTGTTAGTTCACTTGGAAACAGCACAAAACATACTGCTTTGGCACGCCATAATTAGAGAACAACAACTACTTCTACTTCCATAGTTTTCGGTCAAAAGTTAGTCCACCCCTGTATTCATATCTGTCTTTCTCTTAAAAATCGTCACTCGCTTTTTGCGATTTCTCTGTTTTTTTACAATAAAAATTGAGTTTAGATAGAGTATGTTAAGAACTTTAGCCACAAAAGAACTACTGAAATACATCTGTTGAGTAAAGATGGCAGGTGGGGAAGAACAGTTTTTTCATAGCTTTATGCGGCGGATTACCTGGCTGAGTAGTGCGGCGGACTGACGTAAGGGCAGCCGGGTAGGGCGCTGTCGGCTGTAGCAGCCTAAGTAGCACCAGGACTGAAACGGAAACGGGGACGCGGAAACTCTAAACTCAGAATATCAAGATACGGGTACGGCAAAGGAAACGTCGAACTAAAAATTAAAATTTTACTAGTCTAAGTAATGTTACGGTGTATTATCAATCCCTACGGAAGAACCTGACCCACTGCCAGCATCACTAGAAGACCCACTAACTTCAATGCTTCCCATATTTCAAGATTAAAAAGATGAATCACTTATTGTGACAGCAATTTAATACTCTGGCAGCAATTAATTTAATGCTCACCGCCTCACAAATAAGCGGCAAGGGATATCCTGTTCTTCAAGCCTTCAATGCAACACCAGAGCCTTTGTGTCTTTCACAAGGGTTCGTCGCTGGCAGCTTCAACTCTTCAATCGTTCAAGTCCGATGCAGACTGTCTGACTTTGTTGTTCCAGTCGACTGGGGACAGGGGAGTCACAACTCTTCAAGCCTTCGTTTTCGAGTGCGGGACTGGGGAGTCGTGCAGAAGGATTGCAGAAGGATTGCGGACGACGTTCGTTTGCGGATAGAGTGCGGCACAGCAGGAATGGTATTCTTCAGATTCAGAAAGAAACGCATATAATGAATTAAAAAAACGTATCAGAAACGTTTCCCAACCCGGCCCAAAAGCCCAATAGCCTAGAAACGTTTCCTGGCCTTTCCCGACGTTTCCCCAGCGTTTCCCTTCGTTTCCCGTTTCCGAAACGTTTCCGGGACGGAAACTTGAAGGAGATAGGCGTTTCCGTGCTTCCTAGGTAGCAGCGGTGCAGCTCGCTGTCGGAAGATGCTGCGTTGGTAAATTGAAAATCGTTCGATTTAGATGGATTTACTTCATGATCGAATCATGCTTTTACTAATGTATTTAATTGTTCTAGATAAGGACTAACCGGAAGGCAAATTCAGGTCCGAAATTTGCAGGAATAAAAAACTAATCTGTAATCACAATATTAAGAAGTATTAAGGAGACAAGGCGATGACAGAACAGAGGAAGAGGAAATATGACCAAATTAACAGAAAGAGGGGGCGATTCTGAAACCGAATATTACGTGGAGCTCTACTGCTCTACAATTTGGACTTCGAATAGTTTCAGGCACTTTCAGGCCTTCTACAAAAGGTGAGGACAAATCAATTAGACAGGTGGTGTCATAAGGGAAGTCTCTAGTTTCAATCTGGCAACATGACAACTTACCATGATAAAAATGCATATCGCATTTGTAAGTAGTAGGGTTAAAGACTCTCTCTCTATATTTGGGTTGCCGGTAAAATTCAACTCACATCCTTTCATCTCATTGTCCGATTGATGTTGGGATTCTCAGGGATGAGATGTCACCTAATCGGTTTTGTGATGTGAAAATTCACTATTACTCGATATTGTCTTTGGCTATGTTTGGGAAGGAAGAGTAACCTTTTCTTTTTTTCTTGATACACAAGTAATTAGGATCTGAAAGCCGGACCAAAATTTTCTGGTTTTGATTTGTCTGAATTGATATTGGATCGGAGTTCTATTTTTATTTAGTTTTGTAACATTTCATTTTTTAAAATAATAGTTTTAATTGACCAAAAAAAATCTTATTATTACCTCATTGTTTCTATAATATTTTGTGTGATCATTCCTAATTTATTTTATTCTTCTATAAGTATGATCAGTATATTATACTACGTCTGTCTCTTTTAATCAATATCATGTAATCCTCATGTCAATTAAAGTTCTTGTTTGACTTCACAAATATTAAACCAAAGAAATTATAAGGTAAGACTTTCCAAAAATACCATCATATGTACGCTATTACCTTATCATTTTGACGGTAAAAATTAAGTGGAGCAGCAACTAATTTTATAAAGAACATCATTTTAAATTTCTAAACGAAGTACATAAACAGACACTCAGACAGTACAAATTGTCAATCGGCTACAGTTTTAAACCAATCGTTTATCAGATAATTTGGTGCTAAGAAATGAAAATCCCTCGTAAACTTTTTAAACTAGAAATTTCACGGGGGAATTGGACTTTGCACCCTGTTTTTGAAAAAACTTTGATTTTGCACCCCAACATATAACTTTTTGTGAAGAAAAAAAATCTCATAAAGGTGCAAAGTCAAAGGATTTTCAAGTGAAATAGGATGGAAAATTAAAGTTTTTTGAAAATGGGGTGTAAAATCCAATATCACCAAAAAGTGGGGTGCAATGTCAAATTCCAATTACACATAGAACTCGTTGATTACAAGCAAAAGATTGAATGCAACAAAAAGAAACGAACCCAACTAAACTTCCGTCCTCTTCTTCACAACCTCTTTATTCTGAGCAATTTTTTTTTAATGCTTTGTCCATACATAATCTGCAAATCATATCCATCTCACCTTCAAACGGATCACAAATTAGAAGGTGAATAATGTTAGGAAATTGATGTAACGTACCTCGAAAGTACGGCAGCGGAAGTTTAAAATTTTCCCAAACAGATCTTCCCTGATTATGACAAAATAACGAATATGATAATAATAACAGATCTGAGTTAGAACTTACAGATCTCCCAGCCTAGCGGTGATATTCATTGACCTTTGGTATCCACGTGATTTCTCCTTTCCGAAAGAACGGTTAGATCTCCCTAAGAGAAAGGCTAGGAAATCTCTTCGCAGGGAAATAAACTGGTAATACTGAATCTGAAAACTGGTCTGCAAATTATGAAGGAGAAGGATGTATTTATACTAGTTCGAAACTAGTTTCCCAATCACAATGAAAGTCTTTCTAATTAATGAGTTCTAATCCTACTAGGACCAATACTCCTAATTAATTAAATAAGTAGATAAAACAAAACAAAATAATAATAATAATAATAATTGAGATGTGGCTGCACGCCACTTTCTAATTATTATATATTAATATTTATTTTATTTACTTTTCTTTTAATTCCAAATTACAAAAGAAAATATCTACTTTATTTAATAATAAATACATCTTAATTAAGTATGATAAATCTAATTTATCTTACTTAATTAATTCTATCAAATAGAACGCTCCTTCAGCTTCATGAATTAAATATGTTTAATCTAATTAATATTTAATTCATTTTCAGTATTACGAATTAAATATTATTTAATCCAATTAATAATATTTAATTCCTTCTAACAATTCAATCGGAAGGTATAATCACTTGTTGTGTGACCCATAAGGCCTTATATATTAAGCACTAATCAAATTAAGGTCTTAGCGAATCCCTAGACGATTCTCCAGACAAACTTAATATATAAGGACGTTTGCGAGGACTATACAAACTCCCTGTAATATAGAGCTCATAGTGATACGGTCCTTTCATTCAGCGAACATTCAACTAAGTCTAGAACATGATATAGTGTCTATCCCAATAACTCAGTCTCTGTCTCTCAATCTTTCTAGATGATCCATAACGATCATATTCGATATCCAAAACGAATATATCTTTGCATTGGCCAATGACTTTATGATCCATCTAGATATGAGAAGTAGAATGTTCTCTCTTAATCTATTATGAGGAATGAATCCTTTCTTGGCTCAACTACTACTCCATGTGCTTCGTGATGCACCCAACACATGCCGTATCTACCCCGATTGGAGTGCAAGCGTTGGTCATGGTCAAAGTACATCACTCCGCACATGTAGTATGTATTGACCTCAAGTCGGAGGACTATTACACTACTCTATACGCCGATAATCCCATAGACACATGAATAGAACTTATCAAATGGTTTCTCGGTGGGTATGCCAATATTCTCTAAAATATCTATGTGACCATCATGAATTACAGGAACTCATAGTCGTGAGATCAACTATACTTTCTAAAAGTATGATGCAGTCCACATACCAATCTTATCGTATATCATCAATATCCCATTCTTGATGATCATTGATTGGGGCTATTTTAGGACCTTATGTTATATCATATAAGCTCCCACTTACTTATTGATAACATAAGTCCAAGGGAACACAATTATGAATAAGATATTGACAATCAAAATACTTAATCATCAATGTGTAATACCGCATATATCGAATATATAAAACTGAATGTGATCAAGTACATATATCTCTAAAAAGTGATTGTCGCTAGGACATATATACAACACAGAATCGGACATATCTCAGGCCCAAAGTTAGATTTTTTTGGGTTATGGACTTTGAAATACAATATGGTGCAAATTACCCGAATGGGTCACTTTTACCCACCTTATTTCGTTTATGTCCCTAGCCCGTTATTTTTTCATTTATAACTTTCTTCTTTTCACTTTGAGTTTTTATATTTCAAAAATAGATACTCTAAACAAGACGTTGTATCCCGAAGATTGGTATTTAGACAGGAATGGTCTCCATAGATAAGTCGACAGATTCACCTTCAGGAAAACGGTAGAAGAAGTGCCCAAACTTCTCCCTAGTCTCCTTAATCACCTCCATCCTCTCCGTCACCTAAAAGTTTCTAAAATCCTGCTCCTAGATCCGGCACTCCTCTCTGACCCCGATGACCCGTTTCCTCGTGAACGCCTGACCGATCTCGCATAGAGTGGACCACGTGCACTAGCTCGTATGCAGAAACGTAGAAATAGACCTCCAGTTTGCGTCGAAGAGAAGTCGACGAATGCTCAACCCGGCCTGCTTCACCTGCTCAAGGTTTGAGGAAGAGATGTTATCATATTGGTCAATCATTGGAGCTATATATGATGACGTTCAGGTCTGTCACAGGAAACTTTAAATTACAATTTTGTTTAATCATTTACATTTTTGAGCTTGTGTATTTTGGTGTGAATTGAAGTTTATCATTGATATTAGGCGAGATTGGTTTTAACTTGCCGGTGTGTATGTGATTGATGGTATCTTAATTGTTTTGAGTTCTCTGTTTTTAATGTTTATAGATTGTTTGAAAGATTGAAGTAGAAAAGTTTGTGCTTCTTCATTAGTTCAAAGCCGAGGGTAACTCGTTTGCTACTGCGATACGATCTGTAGCTTAATATTTGTATATTTCGTTATTTTTAGGCTTTTTAGTTGTCTCCGCTTCATATTCCTGAAATCCAGTAAAAAATATTGAGAGAGTATAACACACATCTAGCAGTGCTAAATCCAGTAAGGTCGATGCATATGTTTACAATTCTGCTCCTTCCATTCTGTTAATGAATGGAAAGTGAAAGGAGTTGCTTAAAAACAGATACTCCATATTAGTTATGCAAACGGAAAACTTCAAAAGATAGTGGTTCTGCTATCATCTAGAATTGAGGGTTAACAAATTACAGCAAAAGGAATAAAACATTATTCATGTACACAAATAAGAATGGGAGTGCTTGAATGGAAGTATCTTTGTGCTGAATTGCCAATGCTTGAATTCCATTTGGATTTCTCTAATGAAAGTGAGGAAACTAAGAAAAGGCTTGACTTTGTGGCTTGGATTAATAAGACCCTTGTTGCTCGTAGTGGAAATTATCTAAAGAATTTGAAGGTTGTTTTCATTTACAAGAAATGTTTTGCTCTGGATGTTGATAATTGGCTAGAGTTTGCCTTGAAATAGGGCAAAAGAAGTTAGTTTGACATTAGGCGAAAGCAAAGATTTTTACACTCTTCCTGAAATGATGTATTCAAATTCTTTTTTACATCAATGTCTTTGGATGGCTGCATTTTGGATCCTGGAAGAACAATCCAGTGGCCTTCATTGGCTTCTTTACAGATCTCTGATGTTGATTTGCCTCAGCATGTACTTGAAATGATATTATCAAGCTGTCCAGTTTTGAATTCAATGGATCTTAGTGGTTGTTAGGGATTCACTTGTTTGGAGATCAACTAAGAGTCTATATGACCTCCGGGTGCAAAACTTTGAAGATGAAGAACAAGAAAGTGACCATTTGTTGCATTTATCAGCACCCTATCTAAAATCTTTAAGTATTTCTCTGTATCCGGTAGAAAGGAAGTTGAAGCTCATTAACCTCTCATCTCTTGTTAGTGCTGAATTTTATTTTTATGAAGACTAGTGTAGCTTGATCTCTGAGGTGCTGAGTAATGTAAAGGAATATTTTGAGAGAGAAAATGTTCAATTTCAGTCTTAGTTTCTTATTTTGGTTATCTTCAAGTTGTGGATGCCTTTTTGTGTTATTCTGTCATATAGGCTTATTGATTTCTTGTAGTAATTTATTCAGATTTTTTATCATAGTGATTCTATTCCCCCATTTGCAGGCACATTATAAAAAAAAGTATATGAAGATGTAAAGACGAGAAGATTTACAAGGAAAGTGAAGATAGCGGAGACAACTTGATAAGTTGTGTGTTAAGGTGCAACATAAAAGGAATAAGAAGTGAGAAGAACCAAAAGAAATATAGATGTAATATATAAATGTAAGAAATTGTAATAATGGATTATATTAAATGTATTTTGTGATATTTTTATATGTTGTTTTTGTTTCTATTTGTTGCATCACATTTGTTGCATCGTGTTACATTTTATTACATCATGTTGCAGATTATTCTTGTTAGTCCCTGTTTTCTATTACAGCAAAGATAAACAGTATAACAAGTAGAAGATTAACAATAAAGATGAACACAAGATGATCGGTGATAACCTTCCTTGATATACCGTGAACTCGTACAGAGAAGAATATTGCGCTAAGGCTATTTGGAACGAATACGAAAGTTAACGCAACCCTAAACCTGAAGCGCCTTTTTATATGCGCAGGTATAGGGTTGGCGGAAAGGCTTTCAGCCTGATATGGGCCTGACACATTGGCCCCATATCCTTTATCCTAATAAATACAAATATTGAATACAAGGATATAATAAAGCTAATCTATTACAAGATAGGTGACAAACTTGATTCAAAATTAAATTATCTTCAACAATCTCCCCCTTTGTGATCAAGTGCCACCTTGTTATTGCTTCTGAGCTTTGAAGTAGTGCTTCCTCATGTTTAGCGCATGCTCATATTGTCTCAGCATGTTTCTCTTGTCCAGACGATCGTCAATGGCTTTTAGAATGATTTCCAGCATCGAATGTTCCTTTAGAATGTATGACGATGCCTCCTCAAGTTTTTGATCCAGCTGTTCCTTCATCTTCAGCAGCTGTTCTCTGATGATCTTCAGTGTTCCATCACAATATTTCTCAACTTCACTAACCATCATCAGGCGTTTTTCATTCTTGTGATTGAGATATGTGACTGTTGGCGGTGTGAAGAAGATGTGGTATGCAGGGAAGTCCTCGAGCTCTGGACCATACAGTCTTGGCTGTGTTAGATTTGTCTTTGTCATGTTACACTCGATAGTCATCTGTAGGTCGTGAGATGAGTGAACTCTGACTTGTCTGAGCATTAACCTCTTGATTGTTGTGAGGCCTTTGCTGTATGTTCTGCTTTTTCTGACTGGGAGGTATCTGTATGCCATAAACATTTGATAGATGTCGTCTGGTTTGAGCATGATGAAGTCGTTTTCCTGACATGTGAATTCACTCCCATCCGTGCATTGAAGTTTGTAAGAGTAGAATCTCACTCCATGATAATCCTCAGCCTTGACCTTTAGGATTTGATGAATTGGAAGAATGTTGGATTTCAGATCCTGTTCCATCAGCTCTCGTTGAGTCCCAGTTGACCGTTGTATCAGCATATGAAGATGACCTCCTGCCTGCTTTCCTTTGAGATGGGTGATCCCACGCAGCTTTAGTTCATTCAGAGGTCTGACTTTCTCCGGTCTACGCCATATACGCTCTCTGATTTCCTCTTGGAAGGGGGCTTTGATGCGTACATTTTCCCAAGGTTTCTCTGTCTTGGGAAGTCGTGCCTCCGTTTGTCTGACAACAGAATCGAGTTCTTTCTGAGTTACCTTGTAGTTTTCCCCTTCCGTTCGTTCCTCATCCTCGAGCCTGATTATGTCCTCCGCACATTTGTTTATGAGTTCCCGTAAGAGCCAGCTCCTTTGCATATCTTGTTGTTCTTCATCTTGCATAATTTGATCCATCTCCATCCACTGTCTGGGCCATTTGTCGTGAATGATAATATCCTCAAGTTGATCGTGCATTTCATCTGATGACATAATGGTAGGAGCTGGTTGATCTTGTAGTGACGGAGACCTATTACCTGGGACACCGGGGTCACTAGGATTTCCCGTTGTCATCAGCTTCGAATGAGGTTCTAACTGATGGCCTGACTTACAAGATGTACCAGTAGTAGCATCATCAGGACTTCCATCCCCTCCCCGATTGGTATCTTTAGGAGATACGCCTCGGGATGTTTCATTTAGCTCGACCAGGCTAGAAAGTTTGGTTTGGGTTTGGTTGGTTACAGGTGGCTGTTGGTTGGTGGAGGTTTCAGGTTGATCGGGCTGTGGAGTGTGGCTGGCTAAAGCAGTGTGCTCGAGTGTTCGTGGCCGCTTGTTCTCCCCCTCATGAGGATCCGAATCGTCGGGGTCCTCATGGGAACGTTTGCGACCACGAGGACTGTCATGGCATTTGCTCTTGGTCTCAGGTGAAGAGAGGAGGGCATTGAGGATGGCTTGCTGGTAGGGGGTGAGGTTGGCTTCTGGTATGTTGAGGAGATGGTCCAGCATAACCGCTTCCAAGGTGTCGAAGGGTAGCGATAGGAGATCGATGGAAGGTGTGGTCGGGTGTGGGGATAATACTGGTTCTGTATCATGGGTGCCCCGAGAAGGTGAAGGGATGGGTATTTGGTTGATGGAGTGGTGAGAGAGGGCTGTGGAAGATATTGGTTGGGTATGGGAGATGAAGGGTTTGGGTGCAGGTTGGGGTGTGGGATGTTCAGGCTGAACCGCTTGGGTGGTCCTAAATTCCTGTGCAAGAGCGGTCATTGCTTCTTGCACCCATGGTTTGATGGTGGAATCCAGGAAGCGATTCAGGAGAACGTTGACATCTTCAAAGGTGGGATGGCTAGTTACGGGGGTTGTAACAGTTGTCACAGCATCAGTGAAGATAGCTGATGCGTGGCCTGCGTTCAATGATGGAATCATTGTAGGCATAGCAGGACTTCCGACCGTCATAGCTTGCGCTCTGGTCATTGCGTTCAGGGTGGGTGCACCTGTATGTGTTGTGAAAAGTGTAGGTGTCCTAGAAAAGGAAGAAAATGTGGGAAATGTGACACCTAGGCTCGATGTGTTTGAAAGAGGGGTTGTGACCTCGGGCGATTGGCCAACACTTCGCTCAACTGATTCGGAAGGAACCAGAGAGGTGGGTGAGTCCCGTAATGTTGAAACAATAGCCTGTTGGGAGGCTAACGAGTGGCTGGATGAGGGTTGTGCATGCGCAGTTGAGCCAGATGCTGCGGCTTCTACTCGGGAACCGAAAAGATCGGCTCCTGTACTTAGAGATTCAGCTCGGCTTATCTGGATAAAGGGGTCACATCCAGCAAAGATGTGCTCGTCAGCTTTATCTATGAGGCTCTTCCTGATGCGAGGTTGAGGCTTGGGCTTAGATGATTTGTCATTCTTTATTTTTGCCCGTTTCTCGTGAATGATGGCATCCTGAGAATTCTTGATGACGTGGGCTGCTTCATCATAGTCAGCCTTGGAGCTGCAGGTTTCTCTGTGTACACTTTTGGAGTTTTGTAATTCCTTGATGGTGAATGTCTTGGGTCTGCCGGCGATTATGGGTGCTGCGTCTTCAGCGGTTATCCTTTCTGGAGATTCAGCAGGCAGCTTACCCTTTCTGATCAGAGCATAGGTATGCTCAACATCGTCACTGTCATCACCATCATCATCAGAATCTGACTCATCACCATCAGTACCCACGCTATCGGATGCCTCATCGTCAGTGTTATTTTAGGCATCACTGGACGATTCATCAGCAGATTCCTCAGCGTCCGTTGCGGTGCCCTCAGCCGTCCGACTCGTCTCGAGAGAGTCGTCAGACTTTCCTTCATGGGGCAAACCGGCCACTGGTTTCTGTGGCTTTTGGGCTCTCTTGGACGGATTGGCGAGATTTAGCAGGAACCCAGGAATCCGCAGGCCAGTGACAGGGTTTTTGTCAGCCTTGAAGTAGAGAAGCTTTGGAGATGTGAAATGTGGATCATCACTTCTTCTAGGAATGGAGGCATGCGTAGTCATGGTGTCGTGGATGATAAGCCCGAGCCACCTAGCATATGGAATGGTGCCCGACTTGTTTTTCTCCTTTGCCTTGACGAGATCCATGAGCTCTGAGAAGAACAGCTCAGCCATGTCGTACTTCTTGTTGTAAGCAATACCGTGGAAGATGAGGAGAATCTGCTTGTTGCATTTGTCAAACCCGGCATGCTTCGGTGACAGGCATTTGTTCACAAGCACGAACAGACTCTTCCATGGGTGATGGAGATATGCCCCATTGAAATTGGATAGCTGGGGGAGAAGAGAGGTGTATCCTAGAGCTGCAACGTCCTTGAGAAGGTCGCGAATGGACGGCAGAGGATCATATGTGTCGTGGACTGGCAACGCTAGGGTGGATCGTAGTGTGGACGGCGTCAGGACTATGCGCATGCCATTCAGTTTCGTCTTAATCTTGGAGCGATCCTTCACAGACTCTGTATGCATATGGCCCCAGAATTGTTGTAGGTATATCTCTGGCACTGGTTTGGCGTTGTGTAGTGCGGCCTAGAGATAGTGACCTTTCATGATGGCGGGAATGACCGGGTCCTGACATTTGAACACGGTGAGGTCTAGCTGGTAGTTGTTATCCAGCACCTTGATCCACTTCCCTTTTGGGTAGATGGTGTCGTCAATTTGAGTTTGATGTGTTCCTGCCATAATGAACTGTAAAAGCAGGGGGTCAACATATTAATCCGTTGTTTGTTTGCTTTGGGATTAGATTGTGAAAATTATGGGTTTTTTGGAGTTTCAGACAATGGGTGCAGGTGGGCTATGGGAAAAAATGTTAAGTCAAAATCTCGAGATTCGAGATCTCGAGTTTTAAATCTCGAGATAGAGATCTCGAGGTTCAGATCTCGAGATCGAGATCTCGAGATTCAGATCTCGAGATCGACATCTCGAGATTCAGATCTCGAGATCGACATCTCGAGATTCAGATCTCGAGATCGAGATCTCGAGATTCAGATCTCGAGATCGAGATCTCGAGATTCAGATCTCGAGATCGAGATCTCGAGATTCAGATCTCGAGATCGAGATCTCGAGATTCAGATCTCGAGATCGAGATCTCGAGATTCAGATCTCGAGATCGAGATCTCGAGATTCAGATCTCGAGATCGAGATATCGAGATTCAGATCTCGAGATCGAGATATCGAGATTCAGATCTCGAGATCGAGATTTCGAGTTTCAGATCTCGAGATCAAGATGTCGAGATCTACATCTCCAGATCTCTTCTCGAAGATGAAACGACGATATCGGGATCTGCAGATCCAAACCTCGAGATCGAGAATCTCAAAACGAAGATCCCACCTGCAAAAACATATATACAAAACCGAGATGCAAAAACGATACAAAGATAGATTTCGACCTTCAAAGTAATCTTAAAACCCCTTTTTGAATTTTAAGCGAACGAATTTCGAGTTGAGTTTTTTTTTTTGATTCGAAAACTTAGCGGGTGGCGATGGAGAAGAAAAGGAGGGAAGAATGGTTGTCCCGTTATACTACCTGCGAAGTGAGAACGGGAGGGATGGAGAGAAATCGGGGAGAAGATGAGGGGTTTGGGTGTCTTGTTTGCGAGTATTCCGAGGGAGCTCTGGTTTGTGAAAAAGGCGAATGAGAACGATGAGAGGCGTTCGAGTTCTCAGGGCCCTTATATACGCGAGAAAACAAGGTGTAAGGAATATTTGTAATTAGATTTTGATGATGCTAGATTAATTAGGACTTTAGAGTACCCCTATTTTAGACTTAATGTATTAGAATTTTCATTTGTAAAGTTCTTAGTGTAATCGACTTGGCAGAATGCCTTCAGAGCAGAAGACCTTCTGAGCAGAAGGGCTCCAAGAGCAGAAGTGTAATACCCGAGATTAATTTAAGAGGATTAATAGTACTACTCATACCAACAGAGGTGCATCTCCTTTTAAGGGAGCTCATCACCCAAGAACTCCAAAGTTAAGCGTGCTTGCACGGGAGTAGTCTTGGGATGGGTGACCCCCTGGGAAGTTTCTCAGGGCGCGCACGAGTGAGGACAAAGTGCGCGGAAAAGGCTAGTGGCGGTTTGTGAGGACAGTACTAGAGGTCAGAAGTAACTACCTCGGGGCCTACGGGGCCGGGGTGTTACAGGTGGTATCAGAGCAACCCTGCGATAGTGTGCTGACCCGTTAGATATCGGGCGGGCACTTAGCGGGGCAAGATTCTGGGGTTTTATTGAGATTGGTTTAAGGGCGCAACGAGGACGTTGCGATCCTAAGTGGGGGTGATTGTAATACCCGAGATTAATTTAAGAGGATTAATAGTACTACTCATACCAACAGAGGTGCATCTCCTTTTAAGGGAGCTCATCACCCAAGAACTCCAAAGTTAAGCGTGCTTGCACGGGAGTAGTCTTGGGATGGGTGACCCCCTGGGAAGTTTCTCAGGGCGCGCACGAGTGAGGACAAAGTGCGCGGAAAAGGCTAGTGGCGGTTTGTGAGGACAGTACTAGAGGTCAGAAGTAACTACCTCGGGGCCTACGGGGCCGGGGTGTTACAAGAAGACCTTCTGAGCAGAAGGGCTCCAAGAGCAGAAGACCCTCTTAAGGCATTGATGAACAGGGGACCCTTGGTTCTCTGCTTCAGAACAGAAGACCTCAGGGTCTCTGTTAGCCTTTATTCTGACAGAAACCCTCCTGGTTCTCTGTTGGATATACTCTCAACAGAAGTGCTCCAGACCCTCTCTGATCAACTCTCTGTTAAAGACACCAGAAGGTCTGACACTTAGAAGAATTCCACACAGCCGGGAAATCAACTGAAAGATTCCTTCAACGGCTAGGAGTATTGAACGGGAAAGCTGCAGTGCTCGCATTAAATGCTCATTTAATGCTCCCCATGCTCCGTAGAGTAATTGCAGATGATTGGCCGCAATGTCAGGATTACTTTATTCCAAAATAGTAACCTGCCAACTTTACCGGGTCCTACTGGTCAAGTCAACTGCTCGCGCATTAAATGCAGTTGTCCTCCTTCACCTCCAACGGGAAGACAACCCTCAGTATAAAAGATACACTACGAAGAACAACCGGATAATTTTTTCTCTACTAACTTTGCCAACTTCACCACATTCTTTGCGAGAAAAACACATTCAAATTGTTCAAGGCAAAAATGTCCTCTTGAGATTAAAACTCTTCATCCTCAACAAGAGAGACACAAGTTGGAAAGAATATAACTTCATATCATTCAATCCAACAAGAGCAAGGTTCCAACAGTTCTTCAACAACTTCAAGAACTTCATCTACAAATCTTTTGTAACGAAGCAAGTTGGAGGAACCCCTGTTTCAACAGAAACTCTTCTTGTTACAAGAAGGACGTCCAAGTAACTGGAGTAGTGAAGTGGTGATACTTCCGATAAGCTCAGTGAAAGGACCAGTCTTAAAGGAAGCCAGGCAGTGCATCCCAGGAGACATCTAGGCTTGAAGAAGACGTGGAGAGCTTCTTAAGTGCTAGGACTAAGGCGTTGTAAACGGTCGTTTTTACAAGCTTAGTGGAACAGTGGATTAGAGGAACAAGTTGTTCCTTGAACCACTATAAAAATCCCTGGTGTTATTTACTTACTACTTTAATTTTTGCACTTAGGTAGAACTGTCTAACTCCTTAGACTTGGTATCTGTGGTCAGCAGAACTTGTCTTACGAGTTAACAGAAGGCCTACTGCCTTTGCTTCTCTGAGGCTAGATCAACAGAACCCCCTACCAGAACCCCATCCGCTGTCAGTCTGTTCTGTCAACAGAACAGGCTATTCTGTAAAATCTGGTACTTAGTTTAAAAAGCTAAAAACCAATACAGTCTATTCACCCCCCCCCCCTCTAGACTGTATCCAGTATAACCGGGACCAACAAGTGGTATCAGAGCCTCCTTGTTCTAATAATCTCTTAGGTTATTTGCTGAACAAAGATCCACTTGTTTTTCTGTTATTTTCCTCATTTTTATCTGATATAATGGATCACTCTTTGTCCAAGAATCTTATGTTTTCAGATCTTAAGTTTGATGACTGGAGGATCCGGATGAAGGCACATCTTTGTGCTCTTCATGATGAGATGTGGGAAGTTCTTGACATAGGACCCTTCACAAGCTTCCAGAAGGTCAACCCAGAACATGCCATTGACAACACCAGACCCCAGATGATCAGTAAAGCCAAGTTAGAATGGACCACTGAAGAGAGAAGAAAATACAACCTGGACAATATTGCTAAGGACATCCTCTACAAGTCCATTGATGATAGGTACTTCAACAGAATAAAGAAGTGCAAAACTGCAAAGGAAATCTGGGATACTCTTGAGCTCATTGGAGGCGGTGATGAGCAAGAGAAAGATAACAAGTTGACCATAGCCAACAAAAAGTTTGATGATTTCAAGCTTCTCCCTGGAGAAACCATCTCCAAGATGTATGATAGGCTCCTCACCCTTACTGGAGAAATCTCAGAGCTTGGCAAAGAACTCACCACCAAGGAGATCAACCTCAAAGTATTGAGAGGTCTTCCCTCTGCATGGAAGATGAAGGTGGTTGTTGTCCAAGCCAGCAAAGATGTGAAGACCTATCCAACAGACAAGCTCATCTCTGATCTCAAAGCTCATGAGTTCGAGATGATTGAAGAAAAGGAAGATGTACCAGAAGAGAGAACCACTACAGCTCTTACAGCCAGTACATCTAAGGTAAATGATTTTGACCCTTCAATACTTTTATCTGACGAATATATGGCTGCCTTTGCCAGGAGATTCAAAAAGTTTATGAAGAATCCTAAAGATGGAAGAAGCCCATCTTCCAGCAGAAAACCATACCAGAAGGTCAAACCAACAGAGAGCAGTGGAGAGCTTCTCTGTTACAATTGCAGACAACCTGGTCACTTCAAGGTTGATTGTCCTCATCCAAGGGTGTCCAAGAAACAAGGACATGATGGAGAAAAGAAGAAGTATGAAGACAACTCCAGAAGGAGAAAGGCACTTGTGACAGAACAGCTTGAGAAAGACCCTCTGTCAGAAACAGAATCCAGTTCTGACTCAGATTCTGATGAGGCCTTCTGTTGCCTTGATACTGAGACAGAAGACCTTTGCCTCATGGCTCATTCTGATGATGAGGTAACCTCTACTTCTGAGTCTAGTTTTTCTTCGGTAGGCTTAGCTTTTGATTCTGATTCAATGTCAGAATTTTGGGAAGAGTTTAAGGCCATACAAGCCACTTATTCTTCTGTAACAGAAGAAAACAGTAAGTTAAAGGCTGAAATTCTTGACTTTAAAAAGGAGGTTGAGATCAAAATCAATCTTCTAATTAAGGAAAGAGATCAACTGGAGACTGAAAATGTTTCTCTTCTCAAGAGAATAAGAGAAATAGAGCCTCTCGAGATTAAGTACAAAGCTTACCAGAAGGCCCAGTCTTCCATGGAAAAGATTGTACTTGATCAAAATATTGGCACTGGTTTTGGTCTTGGTTATGGCTCGGCAGAATCAGGTGAGCCTTCTGTAATGCCTAGCACCAGTGTTGCTAAGGCAGATAAGGTCATAGTGCCACTGAATTCTAGCCCCATTTGTCAAGCTAGTGTATCTGGCACCAAGGTTGTTCATGAGAAAGTCAGACCAGAAAAGGGAAAGATAAAGGTTCAACAGAAACCCTTTTTGAAAAATAATGAACCTGGCAGAAAACCTAACAACAGAAAAGGTTTTCAAGATAACAAAAATAAGAGACCATTCATTGACAGACAACCTCATGTCAATCGTGCCAGAAATGATCACCAGAAGGGCAAATATCAAGAGAGAGTTAACTTCAGGCAGAAGAGGTTGGCTGGTCAACTTCAGAAGCCCAAGGCTAACCGTCCCTCTGCTCTTGATAGTATATGGGACTTCTTTCCAACAAAGAAAGCTATGCAAAAGTATGTAAACAGGAAGCATGACCTTCACAAGCATCTGCCCAAAGTGAATCACACTTCAGTTTACTATAACTACCAGGTGGACAATGGGTACCACCCACCAAGGTTTCACTTGATGAGACCAAAATGGTACCAACTACCCAGACTCCATGACCCCCCAGGACCCAGCATTGCTTGGGTACCTAAATCTTTCTTTTAATCTTGCAGGAACTGTGTGCTGGAGCCATCTCTGAACAAGAATGGTTTATTGATAGTGGATGCTCCAGGCACATGACAGGTGACAGAAGTTGCCTAACAGAGTGCCAGAAGTGCAAAGGACCTAGAGTTACCTTTGGAGGAAATGATAAAGATGGCCAGACAAAAGGAAGAGGAAAGCTGATCAGGAACCAGACAATCATTGATGATGTCTCATATGTCAAAGGACTGAAGTTCAACTTGCTAAGTGCTAGCCAATTCTGTGACAAAGGCTACACTGTTGAATTCACAAAGGACTTCTGCTATGTGAAGCATGAGACAACAAAGGAAGTGGTTCTTACAGCATCAAGGAAGAAGAACATCTATGTAGTTGATTGGAACACTGCAAAAGATGGAGTTTGCCTGATAGCCAAAGGAGATTCAAAACTGAGCTGGGACTGGCACAAGAAGCTTAGCCATTTGAATTTCAAAACAATCAACAAACTGGCCAGAGAACACATTGTAGAAGGGCTACCAGACATTTTGTACAAGAAGGAGACCCTCTGCAGTGCTTGTCAGAAAGGCAAACAAGTGAAGAATTCCTTCAAACCCATTGCTGGAGACCTTTCCACAAGTCCTTTAAATCTGATTCACATGGATTTATTTGGACCTGTTGAGACTCCAAGCGTTGGTGGCAAGAAATATACACTAGTCATGGTTGATGACTACTCCAGATATACATGGACTGTTTTTCTATCAAAGAAAAATGAAACTCTTCAGAAGTTGCCATCTCTGTTAAAGCAACTTCAGACTGAGAAGAACTTGAAAGTGAAGACAATCAGATCAGACAGAGGAACTGAATTTGTCAACCAAGTCATAAAGGACTTCTGTGATCAGAATGGGACTTTTCATCAACTTTCTGTCGCCAGAACCCCTCAACAGAATGGCGTTGCAGAAAGAAGAAACAGAACTTTAAAAGAAGCTGCAAGAACAATGATTGCAGAATCTGGATTGCCTATGAGATATTGGGCTGAAGCAATCAACACTGCATGCTATACTCAGAACAGAAGCATGATCAACAAGAATCACCAGAAGACCCCTTATGAACTCTGGAAGGGAAGAAAGCCTAACATCAACTACTTTCATGTATTTGGATGCAAGTGCTACATTCTTAACAATGGAAAGGAGCATCTGAAAGTCTTTCAAGAGAAGGCTGATGAAGGAGTCTTTATAGGCTATTCAAACACCAGTAAAGCCTATAGAGTACTCAACAGAAGGACCCTACATGTTGAAGAATCTATGCATGTGAAGTTTGATGAAAGCATCTCTGTTAAAGAGGTAACAGAGATCCTCAAGGAAGTCAGCATAGAAGACAGAACACCAGTACCAACAGAAGAGGTAGCAGACAACCCTGCATTTCCAACACCTGCACCAAACCCCTTTCTGTTGAATGAAGATGAAGACTCTGAAGATGAGGAACCAGAGAGACCAAGACAGCAGCTGACAGAACCTGACCTAACATGGTTAAGAGATCATCTCCCTAACCAAGTGATTGGTCAAATCAGAAGTGGAGTTCAAACCAGATCCACATCTAGAAGAGAAGCAATGCTTGCCTGCTATATATCTCAGATGGAACCTATGACTGTTGAAGAAACTCTTGCAGACTCAGATTGGATCAATGCTATGCAAGAAGAACTCACTCAGTTTGAAAGGAACAAAGTATGGGAACTTGTTCCTAGGCCAAAGCACCAGAATGTCATTGGAACCAAATGGGTATTCAAGAACAAAGCAGATGAAGATGGCAACATTGTAAGGAATAAAGCAAGGCTGGTAACAAAAGGTTATTGTCAAGAAGAAGGAATAGATTTTGATGAGACCTTTGCACCTGTTGCCAGACTTGAAGCCATCAGAATCTTTCTAGTCTATGCTGCTTACAACAACATCAAGGTCTACCAGATGGATGTCAAGAGTGCATTTCTGAATGGAGATCTTGAAGAGGAAGTTTATGTGGAACAACCACCAGGTTTTGTCATTCCTACTCAATCCTCTTGTGTCTACAAGCTTAAAAAGGCCCTCTATGGTCTTAAGCAAGCTCCCAGAGCCTGGTATGACACGTTGTCCCTTTTCCTAGTGAACCATGGTTTACTAAAGGAAAGGTTGACAAAACTCTATTTCAAATCTCTGTTGCTAATCATATTCTGTTAGTACAAATATATGTTGATGACATTATATTTGGTAGTACTAATCCAGAACTGTGCAAGAAATTTTCTCAAGTGATGCAGAGTCAATTTGAAATGAGTATGATGGGAGAACTCAGTTACTTCCTAGGACTTCAAGTCAAACAGGTTCCAGAAGGGATCTTTATCAATCAAGGGAAGTATACCAGAGACCTGATCAAGAAGTTTGGAGTGGAAGGCAAATCCTCAGTGAAGATTCCCATGAACACCTCACAAGGAATTGGTCCAGATGATGAAGGAAAGGATGTAGATGCAACAACATACAGAGGAATCATAGGATCTCTGTTGTATCTAACTGCAAGCAGACCAGACATCTCATTCTCTGTTGGAATCTGTGCCAGATACCAATCAAAGCCCAAGGAAAGCCATCTTAGTGCTGCAAAGAGAATCATCAGATATATCAAAGGAAATCCAAATGCAGGCCTATTGTATCCCAAGGGAGGTAACTTTGAACTAATTGGTTACTCTGACTCAGATTTTGCAGGTTGCAGACTAGACAGAAAGAGCACCTCTGGTCACTGCCAATTGCTAGGAGGAAGGCTTGTTTCCTGGTTTAGCAAGAAGCAGAACTCTATCTCAACAAGTACAGCTGAGGCTGAGTACATTGCAGCTGGGAGTTGCTGTGCTCAGCTAGTCTGGATGAAGCAACAACTGAAGGACTATGGAATTCAAGCAAAGGAGATCAAGCTGTTGTGTGACAACACCAGTTCCATTGCTATCACTCAGAATCCAGTTCTTCATTCCAGGACAAAGCACATTGAGATCAGACATCACTTCATCAGAGATCATGTTGAGAAGAAGCACATATGCATGGAGCATGTGCCAACAGAAGACCAGCTTGCAGACATTCTGACAAAGCCTCTTCCTGAGGCTAGGTTCAGCAAACTGAGAGAGGAATTGGGAATGATGGATGAGATTCCAAGGGAAAGTTGAAAAGGAAGGCCCTCTGTTGCTAAATTGATGTTAACAGAATACCTGTTGCAGAACCTCTTCTGTTAACCTCTTCTGTTCTCTACCCTGGCAGAACACCTCAGCAACAGAAACCCCCTTTACAGAAGGCCTCCTCTTATGACTATCAGAAGGTTGTGGACTTAGAAAATTTCTGAAAACCGGGTGACCTAGTAAATTATTAAAGGTCTTTTACCCTTTTACCCTTAAAACGGTATCCAGCCGCATAATATTTACTGCGCCCCTTTTTACATTTATTGGTATCTTGGAACCGTAAATAATTCCAAGCGTCCACTAACCCAAACCCATAAATTCCCCTTTCGCAAACCTAAACCGTTACTGTGTTCATTACTCTCAAACTCTCAAACCTCCATAGCTCTCAAGCTCTCTGCAATTTGTCTCTCTTCAAATGGCCTTCATCAACATTAACGACCTCACCAAGGAAGAAATCAACACCCTAGTTTCAAACATCTACACAGGGATGAACTGCGACCTCTCCGCACTCCCTGAACTCGCTGCAAACCATGAAACGATGATGAAAATTATCAAGGGAATGGAGGACTCTCAACCGAACAAAGTAGTAGGATATCACTTTGAGTCCTACAGTACAAGAGACGTAGCGGAGTTTTATCTCAACGCTACATACGAAGGGGAGACCATTCGGTCAAATGTCAACGGGGAGAACATAACCCTCACCCCTGAAGTTCTCAACGCCCTGTTTGGCGTAGTGGAGGACCCTCAGGAAGAAGAAACTGAAGGTTTCTTAACTCTGGACAATGTCAAGGTCACTGTGGACAACTTTGTCCAACTCTACTGCCGACCTGAAGTGGGTAGAGTTCCAAAGCTGTACATGAAGAAGAACCTACTTCTGAGCGACTATGAGAAGTTGGTGAACATCCTGCATAGGTGTGTCTGGAGCAAGAGCACCTCCACAGATGACATGAACGTACTTAATGCAAAGGCTGTCTTTGCAGTTCATCATGGGATGAACATCAACTGGGGACAGGTAATTGTCAAATCCCTTGTTGAATTCATCAAGAAGAAAGACAAGGAGACCGGTCTGTTCAAAACCCCCATGGGTTATGGTCTCCTAATCTCTGAAACCTTGCTCAAGGCAAGGATAGGGCTGAGAAATCCTATTGAGGCAGACTACACCAAGTTGCTCTTCCTCAACACCTCAAATGACAGGAAGGTTGCTCTCAAGGCAAAATGGTTTATTGATAGTGGATGCTCCAGGCACATGACAGGAGAGAGAAGTTGCCTAACTGAGTTCCAGAAATGCAAAGGACCTAGAGTTACCTTTGGAGGTAATGACAAAGAAGGTCAAACAAAAGGAAGAGGGAAGCTGATCAAGAACCAGATAGTCATTGATGATGTCTCATATGTCAAAGGACTGAAGTTCAACTTGCTGAGTGCTAGCCAATTCTGTGACAAAGGCTACACTGTTGAATTCACAAAGGACTTCTGTTATGTGAAGCATGAGACAACAAAGGAAGTGGTTCTTACAGCATCAAGAAAGAAGAACATCTATGTAGTTGATTGGAACACTGCAAAGGATGGAGTTTGCCTGATAGCCAAGGGAGATTCAAAACTGAGCTTGGACTAGCACAAAAAGCTCAACCATTTGAATTTCAAGACAATCAACAAACTGGCCAGAGAACACATTGTAGAAGGGCTACCAGACATTGTGTACAAGAAGGAGACCCTCTGCAGTGCATGCCAGAAGGGAAAGCAACAGAAGTACTCCTTCAAACCCATTGCTGGAGATCTTTCTACAAGTCCTCTAAATCTGATTCACATGGATTTATTTGGACCTGTTGAGACTCCAAGCGTTGGTGGCAAGAAATATACACTAGTCATGGTTGATGACTATTCCAGATATACATGGACTATCTTTCTATCAAAGAAAAATGAAACTCTTCAGAAGTTGCCATCTCTGTTAAAGCAACTTCAGACTGAGAAGAACTTGAAGGTTAAGACAATCAGGTCTGACAGAGGAACTGAATTTGTCAACCAAGTCATAAAGGACTTCTGTGATCAAAATGGAACCTTTCATCAACTCTCTGCCGCCAGAACCCCTCAACAGAATGGTGTAGCAGAAAGAAGGAACAGAACCTTAAAAGAAGCTGCAAGAACAATGATTGCAGAATCTGGACTACCTATGAGATATTGGGCTGAAGCAATCAACACTGCATGCTATACTCAGAACAGAAGCATGATCAACAAGAATCACCAGAAGACCCCTTATGAACTCTGGAAGGGAAGAAAACCCAACATCAGCTACTTTCATGTATTTGGATGCAAGTGCTACATTCTTAACAATGGAAAGGAGCATCTGAAAGTCTTTCAAGAGAAGGCTGATGAAGGAGTCTTTATAGGCTATTCAAACACCAGTAAAGCCTATAGAGTACTCAACAGAAGGACCCTACATGTTGAAGAATCTATACATGTGAAGTTTGATGAAAGCATCTCTGTTAAAGAGGTAACAGAGATCCTCAAGGAAGTCAGCATAGAAGACAGAACACCAGAACCAACAGAAGAGGTAGCATATAACCTTGCATTTCCAACACCTGCACCAAACCCCCTTCTGTTGAATGAAGATGAAGACTCTGAAGATGAGGAACCAGAGAGACCAAGACAGCAGCTGATAGAACCTGACCTAACATGGTTAAGAGATCATCTCCCTAACCAAGTGATTGGTCAAATCAGAAGTGGAGTTCAAACCAGATCCACATCAAGAAGAGAAGCAATGTTTGCCTGCTATATATCTCAAATGGAACCTATGACTGTTGAAGAAGCTCTTGCAGACTCAGATTGGATCAATGCTATGCAAGAAGAGCTTACTCAGTTTGAAAGGAACAAAGTATGGGAACTTGTTCCTAGGCCAAAGCACCAGAATGTCATTGGAACCAAATGGGTGTTCAAGAACAAGGCTGATGAAGATGGCAACATTGTAAGGAATAAAGCAAGGCTGGTAGCAAAAGGTTATTGCCAAGAAGAAGGAATTGATTTTGATGAGACCTTTGCACCAGTTGCCAGACTTGAAGCCATCAGAATCTTTCTAGCTTATGCTGCTTACAACAACATCAAGGTCTACCAGATGGATGTCAAGAGTGCATTTCTAAATGGAGATCTTGAAGAAGAAGTTTATGTGGAATAACCACCAGGGTTTGTCATTCCTACTCAATCCTCTTGTGTCTACAAGCTTAAAAAGGCCCTCTATGGTCTTAAGCAAGCTCCCAGAGCATGGTATGACACATTGTCGCTTTTCCTAGTGAACCATGGGTTTACTAAAGGAAAGGATGACAAAACTCTATTTCAAATCTCTGTTGCTAATCATATTCTGTTAGTACAAATATATGTTGATGATATTATATTTGGTAGTACTAATCCAGAATTGTGCAAGAAATTTTCACAAGTGATGCAGAGTCAATTTGAAATGAGTATGATGGGAGAACTCAGTTACTTCCTAGGTCTTCAAGTGAAACAAATTCCAGAAGGAATCTTCATCAACCAAGGAAAGTACACCAGAGATCTAATCAAGAAGTTTGGAGTGGAAGGCAAATCCTCAGTGAAGATTCCCATGAACACTTCATAAGGAATTGGTCCAGATGATGAAGGAAAGGATGTGGATGCAACAACATACAGAGGAATCATAAGATCTCTGTTGTATCTAACTGCAAGCAGACCAAACATCTCATTCTCTGTTGGAATCTGTGCCAGATACCAATCAAAGCCCAAGGAAAGCCATCTAAGTGCTGCAAAAAGAATCATCAGATATATCAAAGGAAATCCAAATGCAGGCCTATGGTATCCAAAGGGAGGTAACTTTGAACTAATTGGCTACTCTGACTCAGATTTTGCAGGTTGCAGATTAGACAGAAAGAGCACCTCTGGTCACTGCCAATTGCTAGGAGGAAGGCTTGTTTCCTGGTTTAGCAAGAAACATAACTCTATCTCAACAAGTACAGCTGAAGCTGAGTACATTGCAGCTGGGAGTTGCTGTGCTCAGTTACTCTGGATGAAGCAACAACTGAAGGACTATGGAATTCAAGCAAAGGAGATCAAGCTGTTGTGTGACAACACCAATGCCATTGCTATCACTCAGAACCCAGTTCTTCATTCCAGGACAAAGCACATTGAGATCAGACATCACTTCATCAGAGATCATGTTGAGAAGAAGCACATATGCATGAAGCATGTGTCAACCGAAGACCAACTAGCAGACATTCTGACAAAGCCTCTTCCTGAGGCTAGGTTCAACAAACTGAGAGAGGAATTGGGAATGATGGATGAAATTCCAAGGGAAAGTTGAAAAGGAAGGTCCTCTGTTGCTAAATCTTAGTTAACAGAATACCTGTTACAGAACCCCCTCTGTTAACCCCTTCTGTTCTCTACCCAGACAGAACACCTCAACAACAGAAACCCTTTCTTCCTCCCTACAGAAAACCTCCTCTCATGTCTAACAGAAGGTTGTGGACTTGAAAAATTCTGAAAACCGGGTGACCTAGTAAATTATTAAAGGTCTTTTACCCTTTTACCCTTAAAACGGTATCCAGCCGCATAATATTTACTGCGCCCTTTTTTACATTTATTGGTACCTTGGAACCGTAAATTATCTCAAACGTCCACTAACCTGTACCCTTATATTCCCCTTTCGCAAACCTAAACCGTTACTGCTTTCATTACTCTCAAGCTTTTGAACTCTCATCTCTCCAAAACTCTCAAACCGCTAAAAATCGACCATGGCTTTCTTGAGCTTCACTGATCTTTCTAAGGAACAAAAAGCATCTCTGCTCAAGAATGTGCTGACAGGAATGAAATGCGAACTGGATGTGCTACCCAGGTTCGCGGAGAAGAAGAAGAGGATGACCACCATTGTTGTCGGCCTGACAAAGTGTCAACTGAGCAAGGTCATCACTCATGCTTATGAGGCCTACAGTAACATTGACACCGTTGAGTTCTATCTCAACGCATCCTTCAAGGATGAAAACATCTCCTCCATCGTCCAAGGAGAAGAAGTTCTGATTGATGCTGACGTCATCAACAAGGTCTTCAATATTCAACTAGAGGAAGGCAGGGCCTCTCTATTTGACTTGGAGGAAACTGACATCCCTCTGCCTGAATTCAAGAGGAAATTTTGCAGAAAAGGTGAGGAAGTGGAGAAGGTTAACATCTAAAAGAATCTGCTCAAGAAGGAATTTGAGCTGCTCATTAACATTTTCCACAAATGTTTATGGTGCAAGTATACCTCCACCGATGATGTCACAACTGCAAATGCCAAGGCCCTCTATGCAGTACATCATGGGGTAAACATCAACTGGGGACAAGTTATGGTAAAGTCCCTGATTGAGGTAATCAAGAAGAAGAACCCCAAGACAAGCCTCTACTCTGGGAAGTTAGGGCATGGACTGCTCATCTCAGAACTGCTCCTCAAACAAGGTGTAACCTTGAGGAAGGCCACAACTTTGGATCACACCAAGGTAATTTTCCTGTCTGCCTCTCTAAACAGGGAAAAAGCTATAAAGGCAGAGCTGAAGAGACAGCTTCAGCTTGATATTAAACGACAACAAGGAGAGAAGGTGCAGAAACCCCTCTCTGGAGCCCCTTCTGCTGAAAAGAAGAAGAAAAAGAAGACCAAGAAGGCAGAACTGGTTGCTCCTCCAACCATGAAGGCTGGACAGAAGAGGAAGAGGATCACAAAACCCAAGAAGAAGGTTGCTAAACCTGTGGTCACAATGTCTGAGGAAGTGGCAGACATTCAAGGGGAACCAGAGATCCCCACCTCTGTTGCATCTCCTGAACAGAATAGGGTGACAACTCCAACAGAGCACCCCAGTCCTGTCAAAGAAGGGTATCTGTCCTTGCTAGACAGACAGTTTGCCCGGGTACTTGAATGGAGAAGATGGAGAATGGGACCTCTCCACAAAATCATCCAATACTTTGATCACTATGAGCCAGAAGAAGAGGCCATCCTACATTGGGTAGGGACTGATGATGTCTCCAAATGCTTTGCCCTCAACTTTCTTCATTCTGTTCTTGAAAAGAAGAAGGCAAGCTACAAAGGAAAGGCTGTTCTCATTTCCTCACCCTCAGAGGAGATAGTCAAACCTCTAGAAGATGGAGAAATAGAAGCCTTTGAAGAATGGCTGTTTACCAAGATGGCAAGTGACTCTGTTCAACCCAACTTCAACCCGGGAGAGCCTTCTGTACCCAAGACAGAAGGGCAAGCTATGATGGAACATATCAAGGAGTGGAAGGCTTCTTTGCTTGAGGATAACATCATTGAGGTAATTTCTCCAACCCCTTCTGTTAATATCTCAACAGAACCCCTTATCCCCTCACCTCTCACCATCACAGAAACCCCTCCACCAGAAAACCCTCAACCTAAATCTCCTGAACAGAAAACCCCCACCTCTCCACACTCACCCAAACAGAAAATTGCATCACCTTGCAGAGCAATTATTCCCTTTAGAAACCGCTCACCTTGACCTCCACCATCTCCTTCTCAACAGAATGCCTCACCTCTTCAAACTTCACCTCAGCATCAAAACTCCTCATCCCAACAGAAATCCTCTTCACCTTTCGAGTCTAAACATCAAACCCCTCAACCAGAATCACCTCCACCACACCAACCTGCAGATCAGCTTAAACCTGAATGGTTTCTCAGAGATTCTGACCCTACAACTATCTCCCCCATCTCTGCACCCCAAGGCCATTCTAGGCATTCTACTGCCCCCAATCCCTCCTTCCGGAAGAAGAAGAAGGTCATCAGGAACAGAATACCAATATACTCTTCGTATGAAGACTCTTCTGACATGGATGGATTCATGGTCAGCAAGTCATACCAAGCTACTTCTAAGAGACAGAAGACCCCTCCTCTGACTCAACTTGAGCATGAACTGCGTGCCCAATCTCTCTCCTCTGTCCAAGAACATCACCCCTTGCCTAAGGGAAGAGGTCTAGAGATGCCTCCATCTGATGGACACCAGAATCAAATTCCCTTCAACAAATTTGTTGAATCAGCAGAAGACTTTGGTGGACAAATCCTCCAAGGCATGGACAAGTTGATACAGATCAATGATAAACACTATGGGCACCTTGCTCATGTGAATGATAATCTCAATTCTGGAATGCAGTTTATCTCAGATCGTTTTGAGAACCTCACAGAAACACTCAACAATTTCATAGCCTCCTCCTCTGCCAGAACAGATGCACTGTCAACAGAAGTGGTAGGTATCCACAAAACCCTCTCTGTCTTTCAACAGACACTCCTAAATCAAGGACAGGCAATCAACACTATCTCAGAGAATCTTGAGGCTCTGCAAAAATCTGATGCCAGAACTGAGAGGCAACTGACCTCCATCGAGGAAATGTGCAGAGCTCACCAAGATCAAGCTCAACTTCTCCTCTCTATTGACAGAGACATATATCAAAAGATGGTGCTGCTTGAAGCCAACAACAAGGACATCTTCTCTGCCATTCAGAAGCAGCAAGGTCTCATTGAAGGCCTTACCTCTGTCACTCAGACTCTACCAGAGGCCCTTGAGCAGATAGCCTCATCTCAGGCCTCAGAGTTTCAAAAGATAAGCTTGATGATAAAGGACCTACATGATGCCAAAAAGGGGGAAGAGGACCCTCAACAGACTAGGCCTCGATCCAACAGAACTCCTGCTAGGGCACCCTCCTCTGCTGAGCCTACAGTAGATCCTGCCCCTTACTTTGAAGCTGCCTTACAAAAGAAGAGAGCATCAGGTATACCTAGACCCCCATCTCCAATAAAGAAAGGCACCAAGAAGAAGAAAGTCTTTAACTTCACTGAATGGAGATTGGGTGGATCTCAGAGAATTGACAGAGCTCAATTTGAAGAAATGAAGGCCAAAATGACTCCCACCCAACAACAGAATCTCTATTTGGATAAAGATGGTGTTGTGCGAGTCAGGTATGGGGGATCCTTAGAAGAAGCTGAAGAATGGTACAAGAAAAATATTGTCCCAGGCAAGACAATACATGAAGGTGTTCTCAGCTATCTGGACTGCAAGCTTTCTCCCATATGGGCATCTTATCAAAGCTCTGGCAACCTTTCCAAGATCAGAGCGGAAATCAATGAAGAACTACTCAGGCTTCAAAGATTGGAGGAAGAAGCTCTGTAAGCAGCTAATTTGGAGAATGTGTAAGGATTATCTCTGTAAAACTTATCTAATAAAATCACATCTCTGCCTTCTCACTTTGAAGAGCTTTTCCTCATTTCCTGTCTTTTTGCCTTCTGTTTGTGTTTGCTTATTTCATTTGCTTTCTGCTATCTGAATGTACTGTACTCTTACTATTTTCCTATGCCAAGTTTCCCACCAAGATTTTAATGGAAGTTTTTAAACTTTAATCTTTCTTTATGGTGAAGGCACTTCTCTGGAAATAGTTGAAGGGTTTTGGCATCATCAAAAAGGGGGAAATTGTAAGGAATATTTGTAATTAGATTTTGATGATGCTAGATTAATTAGGACTTTAGAGTACCCCTATTTTAGACTTAATGTATTAGAATTTTCATTTGTAAAGTTCTTAGTGTAATCGACTTGGCAGAATGCCTTCAGAGCAGAAGACCTTCTGAGCAGAAGGGCTCCAAGAGCAGAAGACCTTCTGAGCAGAAGGGCTCCAAGAGCAGAAGACCCTCTTAAGGCATTGATGAACAGAGGACCCTTGGTTCTCTGCTTCAGAACAGAAGACCTCAGGGTCTCTGTTAGCCTTTATTCTGACAGAAACCCTCCTGGTTCTCTGTTGGATATACTCTCAGCAGAAGTGCTCCACATTCTTTGCGAGAAAAACACATTCAAATTGTTCAAGGCAAAAATGTCCTCTTGAGATTAAAACTCTTCATCCTCAACAAGAGAGACACAAGTTGGAAAGAATATAACTTCATATCATTCAATCCAACAAGAGCAAGGTTCCAACAGTTCTTCAACAACTTCAAGAACTTCATCTACAAATCTTTTGTAACGAAGCAAGTTGGAGGAACCCCTGTTTCAACAGAAACTCTTCTTGTTACAAGAAGGACGTCCAAGTAACTGGAGTAGTGAAGTGGTGATACTTCCGGGAAGCTCAGTGAAAGGACCAGTCTTAAAGGAAGCCAGGCAGTGCATCCCAGGAGACATATAGGCTTGAAGAAGACGTGGAGAGCTTCTTAAGTGCTAGGACTAAGGCATTGTAAACGGTCGTTTTTACAAGCTTAGTGGAACAGTGGATTAGAGGAACAAGTTGTTCCTTGAACCACTATAAAAATCCCTGGTGTCATTTACTTACTGCTTTAATTTTTGCACTTAGGTAGAACTGTCTAACTCCTTAGACTTGGTATCTGTGGTCAGCAGAACTTGTCTTACGAGTTAACAGAAGGCCTACTGCCTTTGCTTCTCTGAGGCTAGATCAACAGAACCCCCTACCAGAACCCCATCCGCTGCCAGTCTGTTCTGTCAACAGAACAGGCTATTCTGTAAAATCTGGTACTTAGTTTAAAAAGCTAAAAACCAATACAGTCTATTCACCCCCCCTCTAGACTGTATCCAGTATAACCGGGACCAACACAAGGATTGGGCTTGTTCCGTAAAAGTTGGGCCCGAACGGATGGGCTTGCACATAAGGCCTATTTAAAAAGATTTTTGAGGCCCAATATCAGTAAAAATTTGAGCACCCCCTTAAACGGTGAAAAAAATTATCCCTTTGCCCCCCCTAAAAGAATGCAACAGACACTATGTACAGATGCAACGCACGCACACTATTTTTGTTCTTTTTGGGTTTTCTCCCCCTTGACACATGCAACACACACTATTTTTGTTCTTTTTGGGTTTTCTCCCCCTTGACACATGCAACACACACACACTATTTTTTTATCTTTTTGGGTTTTCTCCCCCTTGACACATGCAACACACACACACTATTTACAGATCACACCCACACACGCTTTTTACAAGTCCCACACACACACACTCTTTTCGGATCAGTGGAGATGAAATTTAAACAGGCTCGAGGTTCAACATGCCCAACTTGGAGACTAGGAACTGGAATCTTTTTTCATCCAATGCCTTAGTAAACAAGTCAGTCAGTTGAAGCTCTGAGCTTACAAAGTACATATCAATATCTCCTTTTTTCACGTGATCCTTGATGAAGTGATAGCGCAGATCAATGTGTTTGGTGCGGGAGTGGTGAACTGGGTTGCTGGTGATGGCGATGGCGCTCTGTGAGTCACTGTAGATCGGGATATGGCGGAATGTGTAACCGTAGTCTTTGAGCTGAGTCTTCATCCATAATATTTGTAAACAACAACTAGCAGCCGCGACGTATTCGGCCTCAGCTGTAGATGTTGACACACAATTCTGCTTTTTGGAAGACCAGCAGACTAACTTCTCGTGTGACACCGTCCCCAAGCATGTTTACTTTTAGTAAGTTATGTAATAAACCTTGAAGGATGATTTATGAATTTACGTAATTGTTAAATTTTATTATTTCTTTTACGTGAATAGTAAATTACATGTGGGGCCCACAGCGGGAACGGGGACCGCTCGATAATTCCCGAACCACATATTATATTCATCTTGGTCTAGATGACATCTATATGGAGGTGGATATTTTAATTGGGCAATGGGAAGGGCATAGAGTTGACTGGTGGGTCAAACGAGGCCCAATTACCGGTATTGGTAATTTAGCGGATAACAGCCCAGAATGAGTTTCGGAGACTCCTAAATTAATGTTGGGGAATGTACATCTATTCTAAAGTCCCATAATTATTGGGAACGCGTGATATATTTTATCCGGCCCGATAAAATAAAATATGACTTAAATAGTCCGAAAAATACAACTTTCGGGGCCGATTATACACATCGGGGCATAATGGGATGACCTCCCACATAAGTGGGGGCCACCCCACGATCTTATGTGCTGCAAATGACAAGGAAGGCAGCTGGGGGGTGTACATAGTAGGTGGGAAGTCTCCAAGAGACAAATCCCACACCCCATGTCTCTATCCCACTTATAGGAGGTGATTGAGTAGAGCACTCCCCCACCCTTCTCTTGCATTATTTCGAACCAACCAAAGAGGAAGGAGCTCCAGGAGACTCCCTCAGCTAATCCTTAGTGTGGAGGAAGCAACAACAAGGGAAATCCAAGGAAAAAGGGGTTGTTCTTGAGGTAAGAACTCAACAAACCATCTTTAACTAGTTTATGTTGTATGATTTTTAAGAAATCATATGGTGGATTAAAACATGATATTCTACACGTTTAAAAGTGTAGAATATTGATATAAAGAGGTGGTAATTAACTAAGAAGGGTTGGCAGATCGATAGGAGTCGAAACCGCCGGAAACTGCCACTCCAAAGGAGCTGTTCGTAGTTACAGACTACGAAAGCCGCCCGGCTTTCGTGAAAGCCGCCCGGCTTTTGCCCAGCAGTCCAGTTTTCCACTTTCAATCGGCCTAGAACGGGGATTGATCGAGGAGCTTAACAAATGCAACTATTTCAGCACTTCATAAGGTGAGGATGGCTGACTATATTGCTTATAATTAGTGAGTTAATTTCATAAGATTACCTAAGGTATTAAAAGTGATTTTCATGGATTATTAATGAGTAATAATGCATAATGAAAATACTATTGATATGAGTAAATGAAGCATGATATACAAATTTAGAATAAATTGTGTATGATTATGTGACATGAAAGGAATGACATGATAATGGAATTAACTATGTAAATATTCTGATAAAATATACTCTTACTTCATGTATGAAATTCATGAATGGATAAAAGTGATATTTTTGATATTGGGATCAAATTACATTTGGATTGGAAAATCAATTGAAAGGAAATGTCAATTTGAATTAAGAACTTGATATGTTCTAAGACAAACCTACTAGTATTAAAATACTAGTTGGGGGAATAATATAATGGAATTAATCCTAAGGGATAGGATTGTGAATAGATTTGCCTTAAGTAGTCTTAAGAGATACTTTAAGGTTGAATTGAATAAACACTAAGGTGTGTTAGGGGTAAGCCTAAAGGCTACCCAAGTGGGTTGATTCTAGGAATAGGATTTGCTTGAGAATTGGACTACGAAAATGAATTAGAGTCGGACTCTAGGGTTGCATGGAAATGTAGTTGGGCCGAGCCCTTGCCGTGTAATGTGATTAGCATGGAAACGTAGTTGCGCCGAGCCCTTGCCATGTATTTGTGATCTTCATGGAAACGTAGTTGGGCCGAGCCCTGGCCACGAAGTTGTGGGTAGTATGGAAACGTAGTTGGGCCGAGCCCTTGCCATACAATTTAAAGGTGTTAAATTGAGTTGAAGGGTTGTATAGAAATGTAGTCGGGCCGAGCCCTTGCTATACAATCGGGACTCGAGGGAACCCTATGGGGTTGGCGTGACTAGTAGTCACGGGGGATTAAAATGGTGAATTCTAAATGAATATGTGCCCACGGGCCGGTTACTTGACTTTATATAAAGTAAGTACATCTTTATAGAAGGGGTAACCGACGGTTATAGCCTATAATATAGTATCACCCTAGATTGAGGGTCTTTGAAATTGAAACGTTGATTATACTTAGTATAGTTGTCATTGTACTTGTCAAATGCTTCCAAGTACTGACCTCCCCTTCACGGGGGAGGCCACCTCACAGTTTCAGGTAGGAACTGAGCTTGCTACCATTGTCTGTGGCTTCGGGGAGATTCTAGGAGAGAGGACGTGGTTCGTGGTTCCTCCGTTTCTGTTTTAAAACAATTATAACGATGCTCATGGATATTATTTCTGAATACTTATTTGGGGGCTTGTATGCCCATGTTTGCCAAGGTGTGGCATAAACTCTTATACTAAATGTTTCCGCTGCTTTAAATAAATGATTTACATTATGTTTGTTTATAGATGTACTATGTGTGAATGATATTCCAGACGCCTTGTATAGTATGGATGTGTTGAACTACGGTTGACTATTCGTACTGTACGGCGGGTTGTTGACGTGTCCGGGTAGGTCCGGGGCGTGACATCTCGCCCAAGAACTGGACGGCTCCCGATGTACTTTTGCGGTGCATCCGGCAACCTGCAAAATCAGCATCCGAATATCCGACTAGGTCAAAGCCTGAATGCTTGGGATACCAAAGGCCTAGATTCACTGTGCCTTTAAGGTATCGTAGGATTCGACGCACAGCAGTCAGATGGGATTCCTTCGGATTAGCTTGAAATCGAGCACATAAACATGTGGAGAAGATAATGTCAGGTCTGCTTGACGTGAGATACAACAAAGATCCAATTATGGCCCTGTAATTTGTGGCATCAACTGGCTTCCCGGAGGGGTCTGAGTCCAGTTTATTATTTGGGGACATAGGGGTCGTCATGGAAGATTTGCCGTCAATGTTGAATCTCTTGAGCATTTCCAGAATATATTTTGATTGGTTGATGAAAATGTCATCAGAGAGTTGTCGTACTTGCAGACCTAGGAAGAAGTTCAGTTCACCCATCATGCTCATCTTGAACTTTGTTTTCATCAGTTTCTCGAAATGTTTGCATAGACGCGGATTGGATGAGGCAAAGATGATGTCATCGACATAGATCTGAATCAGAATAATATCATATTTCTGTCGCTTGATGAACAGTGTAGTATCAATCTTGCCTTTGGAGAAACCGGAATCAACCAGAAATTCAGTCAAGGCATCGTACCAAGCTCTGGGTGCCTGTTTCAGCCCATGGAGAGCTTTCTTGAGATTGTATACATGATCTGGGAATCTTGGATCTACAAATCCTTCAGGTTGAGCAACATAGACTTCTTCTTCTAAAGTTCCATTTAGGAAGGCTGTCTTCACGTCCATCTGAAAGACGGTGAAGTTCTTGTGCGCCGCGTACGCAAGAAAGAGGCGGATTGCTTCAACTCTTGCTACGGGCGCGAACGTTTCATCATAGTCTATGCCTTCCTGCTGATTGTATCCCTTTGCGACCAGCCTTGCCTTGTTTCGTACAACTGTCCCTTCTTCATCCCTTTTGTTTTTGAAAATCCACTTCGTGCCAATGATGGTCTTTTTCTGTGGCTTAGGTACCAGTGTCCATACATCCAGTCTGTCAAATTGATTGAGTTCATCTTGCATCGCAATCACCCAATCTGGATCAAGTAGTGCGTCGGAAACCTTTGATGGTTCAGACTGGCTTAGGAAACAGGCGAAGTGGCATTCATTCATCGTGGCGGATCTTGTGCGCACACCTTGACTCAGATCACCTATTATTTGATCAACGCGATGTGCTTTCGTCCATTTCCTCTCATGAGCCAGAGGAGTGGGAGTGATGATTGGTTGATCCGAGTCCTGATAGGTGTTTGAGGACTCTTGAGCAGCTGTGGTGTGCAGTGGAGATGTTTCTGGAGTTGTAGCAAAGCCATGATCATCCACTCCTCTGTGATTGGATTGAGGGGTTGAAGGTGTGGATGGTACATCACCTGGACCTGTAAGGAGTGGGATCTCAGCTATTGGAGTTGATGTTCAAGCTGGTGTGCATGGAGGAGATGAAGGTTGTGAATTCTCGTAGAAGTTTCTGAAAAGAAAATTAAGAATTACATCTGCGTGTTCTGAGTTTGAATCAGCTTTATCAGAAGCCACTGATACAGCATGTGATGGATCAGCCTGTAGATGTTCGATCGCGAAGTCTGCCATTTCATAGAATGTAACATTTACACTCTTGATGACAGTTCGCTTGTCTCTTAGATAGACTCTGTAAGCCTTGGACTGCAGTGAGTAACCGATAAACACGTCTTCTCTGGCTTTGGGGTCCAGCTTACTTCTTTCTGTTCGATCGTTCAGTATGAAACATTTGCAGCCAAATATCTTGAAGAAAGAGGTATCGGGAGTTCTGTTGAAGAGAATTTCATAAGGAGTCGTGTCGAAGCGTTTATGAATGGATGTTCTGTTCTGGGTGTAGCACGCAGTATTGATTGCCTCTGCCCACATGAAATGAGGCAGTCTGGATTGGATTAACATAGTGCATGTTGCTTCAACAAGAGTCTTGTTCTTTCTCTCAACAACTCCGTTCTGTTGGGGAGTTTTGGCTGCTGCAAATTGCTGAGTGATACCGAGAGATTCATAGAAATCAGTGAGAGTTTGATTTTTGAACTCGGTACCGTTGTCAATTCTTACTATGCGTACACTGTGCTGTAGCAGTTTCTGGATGGTTCTGATGAAGGTCACAATGTTTTCTGCTGCCTCGTCCTTTGAACGAAGAAATTTCGTCCATGTGTACCTTGAGAAGTCATCAACGATCACCAGAGTGTATTTGCGACCGTTGATGCTTTGGACTCTCATAGGTCCACACAGATCCATGTGAATTAACTGCAGCTGATGAGTAGATGATGGAACTGTTTTTGGCTTGTGGGAGCTTCGCGTCATTTTGCCCATTTTGTAGGCACTACAATGATTTTCAGCGGAAGACTTTAACAGAGGAATCCCCTTTACAAGTTTCTTGGAGGACATGATTGACAGATGCTTGAAGTTCAGATGGGAAAGACGTCTGTGCCAAAGGTTGTTCTGTTCTGTGGAAGCTTTGGACAGCAGACAGATGGAAGTGGTGGATTGTATGCTTTTCAGATCAATCGTGTACATATTTGATGTTCTGTAACACGTTAATAATGTGTTCCCCATGCTGTCTAGTACACAGCATTGTCTTGCAAAGAACCTCACTTCCATCCCGCTGTCACAGAATTGCCTTATGCTCAGTAAAATGTGTTTGAGCCCTTTGACAAAAGAAACATCCTTGATGGTGACACTGGCACAGATGACATCCCCATATCCAAGAATAGGAGATGAGGCGTCATTCCCAAATCTGACATTGCCTCCGTAACAGTTGGTGTAGTTGCTCAGCAGGTGTTTTATTCCGGTCATGTGGGTTGAGCATCTAGAATCCAAGTACCACACATGACCGTCCTGCAAAACAATTAAACAGGTTTAGGTACCCATCTTGGGATGGGTCCTTCCTTATCAACATAAAACACCTTTTTGAATCTTGCTTTCAGCTGTGATCCAAGGTCAGCAGCTTTCTCAACAAAAGATTTTTCTCTCGCGGGCTCTCTAACAGCCAGATCTGCCTTTGCAGTGGGTCTGGTTTTTGGAGCCCACTTAGCAGTTTCCGTTTTGGTGGGGCTGTTTTTGGGAACCCACCTTTCCGTTTTAGTCTTTGTGGGTCTGTTTATGGGAACCCACCTTTCAGTTTCAGTTTTGATGGGTCTGATTTTGGGGACCCACCTTTCAGCTTCAGTCTTGGTGGGTCTGTTTTTGGGGACCCACCTGTGATTTGTTGTGGGAGGAGAGTAGACACGTGCTTTGTGATTGAATGGTTGTTTCTTAAGGTGGGTTTTAAAAAGTTCCTCCTTAGAAAGCCGATAAAGATGTTTCCTTCAATGAACTCGGAGGGGATATTTCATATATGGTATACAAAATATTCCCTTAGAAGTTCTGTTCTCGGTTTCCCTTCTCGGTTTGAGCTTTCTGTGAGGCTTGACTTTAACAACATTCACATCACATTCATAATTATGAGGATCTGAAACAGAATAACCATAAGCAATACTAGAATTATGAATTGAACGATGTCCAAAAGATGTCTCAGAAATATTCAGCTTGGGACTCAAGACTGAACTACTAGGAGTTTGTTTGACAGAGACAGAATTACATTTAACTTTAAAGTACAAAATAGAACTGGATCTAGTGCTGGTCTTATTTTCAAAAACTTTCTTTTTCCCTTCAGCGATTTCCTTCCTTTTCTTCCTCCACTCGTCCTTCTCTTCTCCTTCCTTCTTCACTTCTTGTCCTGTGTGCAAAGGAGAAGAGTGATGAGTGGACGAACCTTTTGAAAGCTTAGTTTTATCAGGTGAGGTGTGAGAATTTTCAGACTTATTATTAGAAGCAGGTTGAGAGGTTGTTTTAGAATGATATTGCTCACTTAATTCATTGAACTTGTGAAGAAGTTCCTGCCAGTTACTCTCAAAGCCTCTCCTTTCTGTTTCAAATCTCTCTCGTTGTCTAGAGTTTTCTGGAGGTTTTTGAGTTTTTGTGCCATTGGAAAAATACAGGGTTCCTCTCCAGTTTTTGAGATACCTACTCTTAGGGATGGGTCTAAAGGATGTCCTATGTGTGGAATATCCTTTGCATAAGGGTCAAGACATTCATTAGTGCAGGAACTAGGTTCTTCGTGTGTGAGTTGTTTTTCATTTACAGAAGGATAATCACAAGAAATCGCAGCCTTAGGGTTCTTTCTCTTTTCTTCTTCTTCTTCTTCTTCTGCGTTTTCTTCATCACTTCTAAAATACATTTTCTCACAAAACCCTAGTCCCATGTAATCTTTGTTATAAATCTGAAGACAGTCAACTTTCTTTAGATTACGTGGGTTGGTTATGCCCACTCCTATTCTAGGATTGTAGAACTGGTCATCCTTTATTTGATTTAGAACAATTGTCTGTTCAGATTGACCTCTCCTGGCAGCTAGATCCTCTAGTTCTTTTACTTTGTTTAAAAGTGTTCTTCTTTTATTTTGCAAAAATTCGCATTCAGCCTTTGCTGTGCTTTTCTCGCGTTCACTGTCCTCAAATTTCTTAGTCAATTCAGCTATCTTAAGTTCAAAACTTTCGAAATCTGAGGACACCTTTTTGACCTGTTCTTTTGCAATTTCAAGTTGAACACTTAGGGAAGACTTTTGTCAAGATTCTGTTTTAGAACCCTGTGATTATCGTCTAATCTCTCCTTTAGTTCTTTAATGAGATTGTCCTTATCAAGTAAGGACTGATTCTGATAATTGCAAGGGAGATTAGAGGTACTTACAGAGCTTGTAGAGCATTCACTTCCGGGGATCGCAGCATCACCCTTTCTTTCATCTTCTTCCTCCAGTCGAGCCATCAGGACATAGTTTTCTTCCTCCTCCTCCTCATCAGAAGTGTCTTCTGCCCAATGATCATTTTCAGCAAGCACTGCAGAATTTTCTTCTTCCTTCTGCACCATAAGCATCTATTGCTTATTCCACAACATCTTCTGCTTGTAAAAGTTTGCATCCCTCTTCTTTGGCAGGCGACAGTCTTTGATGATATGTCCAACCTTTCCACAGTTGTAGCATTTGGGGGCATCTTCAGCTGCTGGTGCCTTCCTAGAAGATCCTGGATCATGGTTCTTCTGTTTATAATTTGAGGAGGAGGTTCTCAACTTGTTGGAGGAGCTGTTCTTCTTAGCAAATCTCTTGGCTAGCAGTGCCATTTTCTTCTGTAGGTCTACAAGTTCAGCCTCCAGGTCAGATTTGTCATCATCACTCTCATCTTCATCTGATTCAACCACCACTTTCTTCTTCTTCTTTTTCAGTGGTGTGGTTGTCCTTCGGGGCTGAGCTTCCATCACCAGAGCCATGGGATTTGTGTTGTGTTGATCCTCATCACAAGCAACCTCATTGACAAATTGCTTTAAGTATTCATATAGAGTGCAGAGATCAATTTCATCTAAGTCAATGCGTTGTCTCACATCCTTTACAGTCTTTTCCCATGCAGGATGTAAGCTGGATAGAAATCTTATATTCAGTTCCAAGTTGGTCCTGAATACTTTGATCTTCCTTAGTTCATTGACCAGTTGGACGAGTCTGTTGTATGTCTCGTTCAATGGTTCTCTAGGGGCAGCTTTGAAGGAGTCATAGGCAATAAGGATGGTTGTTTTCTTGGTTTTCAGGCTGACGCTTGTGCCTTGGAGCAGTTTTTTAATCTCATCCCACATCTCCTTTGCAGTTTGCATGCTGTCAATTAGTACATATACTTCGTTTGGAATGGCTTGAAGGAGGTATGTATTTGCCATTAGATCACCTCTAAGTCTGAGCTTGTCAGCTTTGGTGTATTCAGATGCCACTTTCCGTCTCCTTTCTGGAGGGATAGGTGGGTTGTTGTCTGGATCTCCTCTTACTGAGATCATTAGCTCAGCTAGTCCTTCAAGCAGTGATTCCAGCATTGCAGCGGAATTTTCTTTGTGTTCGAGGAAATTTAGGAATTGATTCCTCCACATCTGATATTCTCCTTTCCTAAGACTCGGAGGAGTACTGTTGTTCCCTTGGGCATTGTATTCAGAAGCCATTGCTGTAGAAAACTGACCGTTCGAGATATTTGATCAAAAGATTTTTAAAGGCAGAATATCGAAATTCAGATGTCGAGATCTGAATATCGAGATTCAAGATTTCGATAAATGAGGCCCAATATCGAGATTTGATATCGAGATATCAAATGTCGAGTTTTGAAATCTCGAGATTTCAAATGTCGAGAAACAAATGTCGAGATTTGAAAAATCGAGATTTGAAACTCGAGATATGTTTTCGAGATATCAAAAGTCGAGGACCAGAAGTCGAGACCTTAAAAATCGAAACCTCGATCTCGAGATTTGGATGTCGAGATCCTCAATGTCAAAATCCTGCAAAGTGAAAAACTCAGGTTAGCAAAATCTGAGGGTAGTTTCTGGTAGAGTTTGATGTCGAGATCCTCAGGTGAAGTTTTCAGCTCGAAAAACTAGGCAGAACCTATTCAAAATAGAGATCTCGAGTTCTTGATCTCGAGATATCTCGAGTACAAATTTTACAGAATAACAAATCTGAAGTATACACCTTGATCGCTTCGAAACGACAATTCTAAAGGTATAACTTTTACAACTTTTCGACAAGAAACAAGATTACAGAGTAAGAACTCGACAGAAACAAAAGCGGTAAAGAAAAACAGAGTTTTTCTGCAGACGATCTTCTGATCAGCTCTCGATCGGCTCTGATACCATTTGTTAGTCCCTGTTTTCTATTACAACAAAGATAAACAGTATAACAAGTAGAAGATTAACAATAAAGATGAACACAAGATGATCGGTGATAACCTTCCTTGATATACCGTGAACTCGTACAGAGAAGAATATTGCGCTAAGGCTATTTGGAACGAGTACGAAAGTTAACGCAACCCTAAACCTGAAGCACCTTTTTATATGCGCATGTATAGGGTTGGCGGAAAGGCTTTCAGCCTGATATGGGCCTGACACATTGGCCCCATATCCTTTATCCTAATAAATACAAATATTGAATACAAGGATATAATAAAGCTAATCTATTACAAGATAGGTGACAAACTTGATTCACAATTTAATTATCTTCAACAATTCTACTGTGTTGCTTATTGTTCTTTATTATTAATTTTAATTTTTGTTATCTATTTATATTATATTCATATTCGTTTGTAATTTGGAATAAAAAATAAGATATAGGTATATATAAAAACACCTAAAATGATAAATATGGATTTATGAATAAACAAAAGGAAACATGAAAAAACAATAAAAAACAATAAAAACAAAAAATAATTAAAGTTATTAACTTAGAGAAACACAAAGAAACCATATGCAACATAGAGTTTTCAAAACACAAAGAAACACAAAGAAACAATATACAACATAGAGAAACACAAAGAAACAATAAATAGAGAAACACAAAGAAACAATAAATAAATTGGTTAACTGTTTTTAAAATATTATATTACTAAAAAAATTATATATTTTGGATTTTCACATTTTTCAATTTTTAATATTTTCTTTATTTTTCATATTTATATATTCAATTTCTATAAATCACACGAGTTTTTAGTGTATCTCAATATATAGATTTTTTATAAATTTTAACAATCTTATTTTCTATTTTAATTTTATTTTTTAAAAATTTAGTTTGATTTTTTCCTATTTTATTTATTTGATACTACGTATATTTCAAATTTTTTATATATATTTATAATTTTTAGATTTTTTACTTTGTATGTATAACAATTTCAATAAAATTACTCTTTCATAATACTTTATAATTACTTCTCATATTTTTATATAGTTACAAAACATTTTTATCTCATTTACATCTTTGTTTTTAAAATATTAGGGTACTTTTTCAACTTAATTTCAAATATGAATAAGCATTTGTTTTATTTTTCAACTTTTATAAATTTTAAGCATTTATTGTATTTTATTACCTTTTTCAAATTTAAATAATTATTTTAAATTAGAGAATATATATATATATATATATATATAAATTGTTTTTTGCATTGTTGTATTGTTTTTGCACTAGAATTCTTCCGTTTAAATTTTTGGATTGGTAAGTGCTATTAGAGCATAAAGTTAGCATATGGATTCATTTTTATTATTCCATCAACAACTACTCGTTACTTCCCTGGTAGTATTAATACACAAGGTCTATTATTGAAAACAAAAATCTTCGGAGTCTACGTTTGAAAAGAACTTTAAGAGGGAACAAATTTGATATTATTTTCAGTTTTTGTCCATTTGTGATAAATTCCCTACAATATGTTTCCGTATATTACAGTCTTAGTTAGGGCTGGGCACGATCCGGGTCGGTTCGGGTAATTAAATTTTTTTCAAGAACCGGCGGTTTCATTTAATGGGTAGGTTCGGTCCGAGTATACCAAATCTCGAAATAGGAACCGGACCTTACCCGCCCCGTTTGAAACGGGCCGGTGCGGTTCGAGTTCTTGATTCTTTTTTATAAAAAAAATCGCCTATGCTAGCGATTATTCTAATAAGTTATAAAATTCTCAAACTAATTAAGTATTAATGTAACCATAATATAGTAAAAATTCCAGATAAAAATATAAAATAACATTTTAAATTAGGTAACAAAATATCTTACAACAAATCTATAAATTGAACAACAGACAACCACCTAAATTAAAAGTTTAATCATTATTCATAAATTGCAGACATAGTCACAAAAAATTAAACTAGTTAATAATTTAATATACATATTTGTCTATGAAAATAATTTAAAGCTTATTAAATATTAAAATATAAGTAAGCGTAAGATAAAAAAAACGGATATGTCACACTTCATCAAGTAAGAGACTTATTTACAAAAAAATATTAAAAAAGAGTTTGATGCATTTGGAATAGAGAATTGAGGAAAATAATTTAGAAGTTTAGATGGACTTAGAAACTCTTTTTAATAGACTTACCAATTTCTTTAATTGAAAGTGTTTGTTTAGACACAAGAACGTGAAGAGCTTCCGTGTGTTGTTAGTATATTATATGAAATATAATAGAATTTATTAAAATAACATTTTAAAACGGTTCGATCTGGGTACCCATTTTTTCAGATTTTAAGACCCGTTCGGTTCCTAAGTTTTTAAGGACCCGCCCCGCCCCGAACCGTTTGGGTTTTCTAAAATTAGGACTCAACCCTAACCTGCCCCGAACTTGTATTACCCGGCCCGACCCGCGGTACCTGCACCGGTTTGCCCACCCCTAGTCTTAGTTAGTATTGGTGATTTTAGTGTCACCAGCCGTTTTGTGTAATTGGAAATGACATGAGTGCCAATGGGAATTAGAACTATGATCTAATACAAGTTAGTATGTGTGGAGTGCACACTTGTATATAAGAACTAGTTTAATTCCAAAGTGTCTACGTTAGTGGAACTCGAGATAGAACTCGAGGTATAACTTTCAGTAGACCAGCTCTGTGGTTCTAGACCGAGTTCTAGAACGGTTAGACAGTTTCCAACAGTTTCCCAAAAAACTGCTGCGGTTATTCTTAAACGTGTTGCAACTGCCTAGGACGGTGAATATGGATATATATCACCATATTTCGTACAGAGGAGGAGCAAACATATCCAACATATCTTCATCACTTTGGCACTCAAATTAAAGATAACAATCCATATACTCGACTAGTTTGGCTCTAGTTGTTGTGTCTAAGTTCTAGAGTGTCCTTAAGTATTATCCTAGATTGAATTTCTTGTAACCCAGGCATAGGGGAGAAATATCAATTCGGAAAGTGAACTTACACGATCCTTAAGCAATCCAAGTACTCGATTATCACCCCCTACGTGATATACCCCAACAATCGAATTGATATTTTCTTTGTGATAATCATGAGTACCGTGGAAGAGATGACATCCAAGTTCAACAAATTGGACAAGTTTCAAGGGAATGATATTCGTAGATGGCAAAAGAAGATGCACTTCCTCCTCACCACTTTGAAGGTTGTGTACGTGTTGAGCACTCTGATGCCGGAAGTGATGGATGACGAAACCTTGGAACAAACTAGGAGGCGTAACAAGTGGGAGAACAATGACTACATATGTAGAGGCCACATTCTTAACGGTATGTCCAATGCGTTATTTGATATTTACCAAAATGTTGAGAGTGAAAAGGAATTGTGGAAATCTCTTGAGTCAAAATACATCGCTGATGATGCTTCTAGTAAGAAGTTCTTGGTGAGTGATTTTAATAATTAAAAAATGGTTGACTCAAGGCCGGTTCTGGAACAATACAATGAACTCCTTCGTGTTCTTTGTCTCGCCCCATACCGCATCTAAGCGCGTGTACAACCGTCGTGTGATTAAGTAACGTCACTCGCAAGTCAACCTCACATAATCACGCAAGGCGTTCATTAACATCGTTCACACCATACTCAGTAAGTAAACATACATAACAACATCACATCATAGATCGAATGAATAGCGGAAAATATTCACGATCAATCATAAGCCACATATGGAACTTGTAGGCTCGCAGACCAAAATAATGTACTAATACCAAAAATATCCATGAGCATAGTTTATGATTTTAAAGTAATAAAGGAAGCACGAACCACGTCTTCCTCTAGATTCTTCCACCCGTGCAAAGGTGTAGTCAACAGACGCTCTAGCTTTAACCTGAAATGGTGGGGGGGGGGGGGGGGGGGGGCGAAGGGGTCAGTACAAGTACCGAACGAGTAGCAAGCTAAATGTAGAGTAACTAACGTTTCAAGTATAAGACCCAAACATAGGGTGATACATATACTATTACTTCTTTACCCCAAGTTACAAAATACATATCGGTGCTTATATACACTTGGAAATACCTGACCCGTAGGTCATTGTTTATTTGTGAAAAATAACGGTAGTCAATGTCTTTGACTTAAAACCCTAGCCCACTCATACACCTATGAGTGTATAGGACTCCTCCTGTCCAAATCAAATAATTATAAGGACACCGCCAGGTCCTGAATTACTAAACAGTAACTTATGAGTTTTGAGGATACACGCCCGATCCCTGGGTACTCCATCCTATATAACCGAGTTTTGAGGATACCGCCCGATCCTTGGGTACTCCGCCCTATATAACCGAGTTTTGAGAATACCGTCTGATCTCTGGGTACTCCACCCTATATAACCAAGTTTTGAGGATACCGCCCGATCCTTGAGTACTCCACGTGTCCTATGATCTACCACGTATCATACTCGATAGGGCCTATATCATAATCAATAAACAAGACTAGGCCAAGTCTTAAGGCCTAAGCAAAATCATTCATGCAATTCATGCCAAACCGGTTCCGGTTCAAATCTGACCGGTGCCAGTTCGTAGTCAAATAATATGAGCCGGGATAAACCCGCTAGAACCAGCGCCGGTTCTATGCATGATTGGCGCCGGTTGCCCTTGGACAACCGGTCAACCCTCAGTTGACCCGCTATTTCAAATCCATAAAATGTCAAACTTAATTACAACTTGTATTAAGTTATAAACAACCATAGTATGCACCATTTATCTATAAACATGTCACATATGTTTTTTATAAACGTTTTCATATCATAATTCATGCATATCTCAATAGTTCATTTCATACAAGCCTCGTCACTTTGGCTAATGATAAGTCCGTATTTAGACACGCATTTGATGTGTGTTCGGGTTGGATTTTGATGGTTTCCTAGCTTTAAGGTGTTGTAAGTCTCAATTTTAGCTCAAGTTGCGATTATTAGGCGTTGGGTCGAGTTTCTTTGCATTTGGAGTTGAATTGAAAAAGTTAGAATCCGGCAATCAGCGCTTGAGAGGCATTCAGGAAGGATTTGAAGGCATTCGAAGAAGATTTGAGATATTTGGAGGTCATCGGGATATTCAAGACGAAATTTTGATGAAGAACGAGTATTTGGATTAACCTCGTACATCCGGGAGCGTTTGGAACAAGAAAACGAAGACAAAGTGAAGAATAAGGTCACGCACGGTCGTGCCCAGCGTTAGGCACGCCGTGCATGCCTAGGAATGAAGCGGATGAGCTACTAGAACCCAGGCACGGTCGTGCCTGGTAGGCAGGCACGCCGTGCCTGAAGAAAAACGAGGAACGAGGTACTGGAGGCCAGGCATGGTTGTGCCTGGCAGTTAGGCACGCCGTGCCTGGACGCGTTTAAACGAGATGCTTCCGCAGGCACGGTCGCAGGCACGGTCGTGCCTGGCGTCGTGTCTGACCCCGTTTTGTCCTAATTCTACCCAAATTCCACCCTTTCCTTTACATAACACCCCCATAACCCTAATGAGGGGGTATGGACTTTAGAGAGCTGGTTAAGGACGAAAATTAGAGAGCTTTTCAGCCAGGTTTTTCAATTCTTTAACATTCTTTGTAAGTTCCTACTTTTTGATTAATGACAATTAATTTTATTCTTCCAAATTCCGTTGATTCTTCAATTATGAATTGCGAGTAGTTTTAATTAGGGATTTGGGGTTGATGAAGGGGTTTATCATGATGTATGGCTAGTTTCTTGATGGTTTGATTACATGAATGTCATTTAATTTGTGTTTGAATAATTTAACTGTTATCTTTTGTAATCTGGAACCGCGGCTAGAATTACAATTGCACATAGAATAAATTAAGAGAGATCTAGTTTATTCTAGGACACATTCACACACACTTAATCGTTCGCTAAGAGATTAGTAGCGATTAATTACGATCCTATCGCATGAGAGATCAGCCTGGTCCCTTAAATTATTGTACTCTACGCCGCGAGAGCGGTAAGAACTTAGTATTGATTAGCTAGGCTCAATTAAATTAAATTCATGTAATTAAGCCTGATCTGCCAGAAATCTGATTACCCCGGAATCAATCCCTGTTCCTTTCATCGTTAATTAAGAAGAACCCAAATCTTTACTTTTATTCGCTCATTCGCATTAGTTTAATTTCAATTCAACCAATCAATCTCGCACGACACATTTGTTTAATTTTATTTCTTTTTAATCGTTGAATTTAGTTAATCTTTAATTCCCTTTTGTCCGTCCCTGTGGAGACGATACTCGTACTTTCACCACTATTCTACAATCTTTTTAAGTGCGAGAAAACTCACATCAGTTTTTTGGCACCGTTGCCAGGGACGGTGTCGGTCTTAAGGGCTAATTTAACTCAGTGATTCTTTTTTTAGTTTTTCATAGGATTTTTGTCTGCTAACCTTGCAGGTCAGATCTGTTTATGCATACACGCTCCAAGAGGGGAGAACCGTTAATCCCTCTTAATCTTGAGATTGAAAAGCTCGCCAGACAGAACCGCAAGGCTCACAAAGAGAAATTTACCATGGACCATCAATCTTCATCTGGAACCATAGGGTCATCTAGTAACCCTGACCGGGCTAAACTTGCAAGTGTACAAGTGCCGATATAGTAATAAATTCCGGTAAAATACCGGGTCGAATCCACAAGGAAACGTTGTTTAATTCAAGTCCGAGAGTATATAACTTTAAATGAAGAAATGAATAAAGTGCAGGGATTTTGATTTGTGTTTTATATTTTTGTTTTTTTTTTCACTTTTTGTTCAACAAGATAATCGTTAACTAACTTTGAGTTCAAGATAAATGATAACAACTAAGGCTTCGGGAATCACTTAAATGCTCAAATAGGGTTGAATATTAGTTCTTTGCCAATAATTATGAATACGATGTCGCTAATATATTCTCAACTCCGGTTAAGGCAGCGAGAGCGTGGTTTTCGTTACGTGTAAGTCCCGTTACGGCTTACATTCATCTACCGAAAACCCCGTTGAATATCAAGACATCACACCCGTATCATATAAGACCGGATATATTTCTATTCTCGGTACTATATATGTTTATCCTTTAATGTTCATAGTTTAGACTTCAACGTTAATTGCAAGTATAAACTAAATTTAACATACTTCTATGTTGTACACCATAGTCATAAACAATCAATATATAAAGGATAAATCACAATTTATTGGTTTAGAACTTTTATCAAACAGCTAGTGGGCATAGAAGTTCATCCCTAGCCTTAGCTAAGAATTTAGCCTCTAATGCTCATATTAATTACAAAAGTGTAACTAAGAACAAATAAATACAATAACATACAAGAAAAATTACCTAGAACCAATTGTAGAGGAGAGAAATAGCTTCTTCTCCAAAGAACTTGAAGAAAAATAGCAAGAACAAAATATAAAAGCTATGAATTAATATATGGAATGGAATGTGTTTGTATGATGAATTGAGGGCTTTATATAGGCTAAAGAATGACATATTTTAGTCTATTCGAACCCAACAATGAGGTATGGAAGCAATATTTGATTAGCATTGAGGAAGATGGGGTTTTCCCATCAAGAATCAGCTTGCACGATGCTGTTTTTTAGCAGAAAATCGACTCAACCGGCGCTGGTTGGTCAGAGGACCGGCCCTGGTTGAAAACAGGCTCATTTGTGAGAGAAAAAACGTTCCGACCGGCGCCGGTTGCTGCGCCCAAAAATGTACTTCATTTCTCTTCCTCCGAAATGGATCAAAAATTGTCGGTTTTTGTACCGGGATATTGGAGATGTTACGCTACGAATTTGGACATGATTCCTTCACAAAGGTTGTAGATAATGAAGTCTTCTATCTAACAAAACTTGAATGACGTGATTTGATTCATCCAATCAACAGATATGGATAAAACACTGAGAGGTATGCATCCTGAAATCCCACCAGCAACATCTGACTTTATCGGTTGATTGAGTATTGTTGCTTTCCTATTGTGGCCATGATGTCTTCATAACATTTGTACCTTATTGAGTTAAAATTCACATGAAATTCGAATGGAGTGATTTCGAGTTCTCTACAATACGTTATACTCAAATGATGGGCAAAACGTCATCCTTTTGGCCCCAAAAGCCGTTCATCACAATGTTTTATGCTCTAACTCTCATTCTCACGATATTTTCCCAATTTCTCTTCTTTTCTTCAACAAATACTTATAAATACTTATGTTAAACACAAGTAAATATAACGGCTATCAAACCCCAACCCTACTTCTCAGCCAGATTTCTATCATAACACATCACCCCAATCTTCACCACCAATTTCACCTAGAAACCCTCCAGGTTTTCAAAATTACCGCACTCCGATCTTTTCCCAAAATCAGCCTTCACCACAATTTAATCTCCCTCCATTATATCATCTTTTTCAAAATACCCCAACTGCTCCTAAAACAAATTTCCAAAATCAAGTTTATGGGATGCAAGTAGCAGGGCAGAGTATTCCCGTTTTCCAACCAAGACAGAACCCACTTCCAATCAATCAACCTACATTCCAAAATCAGGCCCAGTACCATAATCCGTACCCTAATCAGTTTCAAAACCAAACCCATGTCCCACCTACTCAGCAACAACCAGCCCCCTAGCCCAGACATCAGGCGCCTCCACCAAATCCATATGTACCACACAATAATCCACTCTATCAGCGCCAGACCATTGCAGAGTTCCTCACGCCAAACGTTTCAGAGTATGATAGCATTCAAGTGCCGGGAATTACTGCCAACCGTTACGAGATCAAGCCGACGGTGATCAGCATGGTATCCAATAATCAATTTGGAGGAGGCCCTACAGAAGACCCAGTGGCACATGTTACGTGCTTCCTGAGGATGTGCCAGACTTTCAAGATACCTGGGTTCACTGATGATCAGGTGAGAATGATGCTTTTCCCTTTCTCATTGAGGGATGATGCGCAGAGGTGGTTGGACAGCAATCCTCACCATCACCTCCAGACTTGGGACCAGCTGCATAGTGCCTTCATTATAGAATATTTCCCTACGTCAAAGGCCCTGAAGTTGAAGAACCAAATACAAGAGTTCAAGCAGGGATCTCTGGAGACACTGGCTGAAGCATGGAAAAGATTTAAGGTGCTGAGGAGAGCTTGCCCTCAGGGCAATTTGACTGATTTTGAGGTTCTTTTCTACTTTTATAGCGGGCTCAGCAATGAAGGGAAGATGATGCTCGATGCTTCGGGTGGTGGAGCCTTTCCTGATTTACCATCCGAGGTGGGGGAAGAACTAGTGGAGAAAATTATTTCGAATAACGCATCCTGGTACAACGATAGGAGTACACCTTACCAGAAGGCCCCGGGTTTGTATGAGATCAGTGATAATTCTACCCTTTCTGCACGGGTAGATACATTGGAAAGCATGATGCAGAAGCTCACAACCAGCATGGATGATCTAAGGAAAAAAGTGGAACTTGCTCACTCGGTGCCCAGTGTAAACATGGTAGCCCCCGGTCCTATGAGTCCTTCTTGTACTATGTGTGGGGGACTCCATTGGCTACATGAATATAATATGATGGCACACTCGGCAGCCCCGGGAGTGGAGCAAGTAGATGCAATGTATTATCAGAGGCAGGGCCATTACAACCAGCCCTACAGCCAACAGCAGCAAGAGAATTACGGGCAAGGAAATCAGCAGCAGCAACATCAGTATAGAAACTATAATCAGCCTCAAGCATCTCAGGCCCCACAACAAGCACCTCAGCAAGGCCAAGAGAATTTTGAGAATGTGACTCAGCATAAACTTTCTAGCTTGGAGAAGACACTAGAGCAGTTCATTCAAGTGACTGCGGCTAGAGATCAATCAATGCAGTCAAGTGTTCAAGAAACACAGTCAAGTATTCGGGACATACAAATTCAGTTGGGGCAGCTCACGAAGTCCGTATCTGAGAGGCCTAAGGGATCCCTCCCGAGCAACACCGAACCAAATCCAAGAGAGCAAGTTCACGCAATCACACTGAGGAGTGGACGGGATCTGGAGCCTGCTGCCACAGAGAAGAAAGTTGAAGAAGTTGATCCAATTGCAGTTGTTCCTGAGGAAAAGAAGGAAGAAGAAAAGAAGAAGGAGGGGGACACAGTCCCAAAGCAACCCGTTCCAGTCAAAGCTTACAATCCCCCCTCCCATACCCGCAACGCTTAAAGGGGAAGAGTGACACTGAGGACTTCAACAAGTTTTTGAACCTCTTTAAACAGGTTCAAGTAAACGTACCATTCATGGAGGCACTGCAACAAATGTCGAGGTACGCAAAGTTTATGAAAGAAATCCTCTCTAACAAAAGAAAGTGGGGAGAACCGAAATCGGTGGTGCTGAATGAAGAGTGCTCGGCAGTGGTGCTAAAGGAGATGCCCAAAAAGCTCAAGGACCCAGGTAAGTTCACTATCCCTTGCTCCATAGGAAGTGAGATTTTTTATAATGCTTTAGCTGATTTGGGTGCAAGCATCAATTTGATGCCATATACCTTGTATGAGAAGCTTGCACTTGGTCCGCTTAAACCAACACGTATGTGCATACAGCTGGCTGACCGATCAATCAAATATCCCCAGGGGATTGTTGAAGATGTGTTGGTTAAAGTGGACAAATTTGTGATTCCGGTGGATTTTGTTGTCCTAGATATGTCCCAAGATCTTGATGTGCCCTTAATTCTTGGAAGGCCTTTTCTAGCCACTGCTCGGGCCCTCATAGATGTTGGGGAAGGGAAATTGATTTTGAGAGTTTGGGAGGAGAGAGTTACTTTTTGCATGGCCAAACTGGCAAAACAGTCCTGTCAAGTTGTAGATGAGTGCTATATGGTAGATGTCATGGAACCACCCGGAGAAGAGGGAGGAAAACCCCCACCTCTCAAAGAGACCACTTTCGATCCATTCTTTGATAAAGGGCTTGATAAAGGCTTGGAACCGCCCTTTTGTTGTAGTTGTGATCCTCCATTAAAATTGTGGTTTCATGAATTCCAAGTTTTGCGCCATCTAAGGGCGTTTGTTGACAAGAGGTTTGATATGTGGAGGACAACTTTTCTAAATGGACGTGCATTTAATTGAGAATCCCGTGGGTTAGTTGCGTCGGGCAAACGACGTTAAAAATAACGCTTCTTGGGAGGCAACCCGAGCTTACTTCTGCATTTATTGTTGTTTTGTTTGTTTTGTGTGTTTTGTGTGTTTTGTTTTTGCAGCTCAGGGTCTTTCTTTGGGGATGATGTGTCGAGGATCACTTAGACTCAGTTTAGTTCTGCATTGACCAGCGCCCTAGGGAAGTTTCTGCGACTCTTATAATCGCCTATTTGTAATGTTGACTTGAGTTAAGATTGAGCACGCGCGACCCTTTCCTCTTTACCCCCTTGTGCATAGTGCATATTTGGTCATCGAGAGCGATGCCAAAGTTTAAGTGTGGGGGAGTGAATTGGGCATTCGGGCAGTAGTTGTTACATGTGATTTTTAGAGTTAGCATGCGCAGGTGTTAGTTGTATATTCATAGGAAATTCATGTCAAATTTTTGAAATTTTTTCTTTAAACTGTGTCTTTGTGAGCTGGCTAACGATTGACTGTGCTTTTAGGACACCCTTGAAGTGTTTAGGCTTAAATTGCTTGCAATATAATCTAATTGTTGAAAGGATGAAGACATTAGTCACCCATTTAATTCATAATTTTTCCATCTCACCTGAAAAAGTCCTTTAGGAAAAGCCACTTTGAGCCTGACCATTTTGTTCCTTACCCAATCAATTGAGCTCCATAACCAAATGGCCTGTGTTCCTTACCCGTGAATATTTCTGACTTAGCCTTGGCATTTAGGGAACTAGGGGATTAATTTGTTAAGTTTAAGGAATTTGTGTAGGAGCCATTTTTAGCACTGTTCCTATGCCCCAAAGTGGGGTAAGAGCAGTCACTTTTTAGGAATTTGATACTTTCGAGAATTGCATTGTAGGCATGGATTCACATTAATAAATGAACTTTAATTGTTATTTTTCCTTGGTGAGGTCGAGATTAGAATGGGGTAATGTCTAGTAAGAATCCGAAAGGTGAAAAATTAATATAGCTAGACCTCTTACCTTGCGAAAAAGAGAATGGGAGTCCGGGTCAAAAAGCGTAAGTGTTTTGCACAATAAGATGAAACCTTGGGTATCTTTTGAAAGAAATGACGTTCTCGTGCCAACATGACAAGGAAAACTACACATAATTAATGAACTTGGAGGCTTTAGCAAAATTATCTTTAGTCCTCCGCGTACTTCAAGTATACGTCAAAGCACCAATGTGCCGCGGCGGTTTAGCTTAGTTGTACATCATGCCTGCTCTTTGCATAAGTTTAGATGATTGTTCCTAAAATTGTGTCCTTATGAGTTCCTTGTTCCTATGAATAGCCCTGAAGTTCCTGAATGCATCGAGTCTTTGTTAGAATATTTCAATCTATCAAAAGAAAGGGACTGTCTTTTACCATTCACCATCACTTTCACAAGTCCTTCTGATCAATAATTAGTTTATTTGTGTTATGTTGTCATTACTTCGAGGATGTTGTGAGTACTTCGTCAAATAGTTTAGCTTGAGTACAAAGATGTAGTTTAGGGAAGAATTTTCTTGATTTAGATTATCTGTTCTGTGAATATCCTTTTAACTACGTGTGCATGCTAACTGTTTTAAATTCCATGTGGTGATTATCGTAAGTCCCGTTGTTCGATTTGCTTGAGGACAAGCAAAAAAGCTTAAGTGTGAGGGAGTCTGATAAGTCCATATTTAGACACGCATTTGATGCGTGTTCGGATTGGATTTTGATGCTTTTCCTAGCTTTAAGGTGTTGCAAGTCTCAATTTTAGCTCAAGTTGCGATTTTCAGGCGTTGGGTCGAGTTTCTTTGCATTTGGAGTTGAATTGAAGAAGTTAGAGTCCGGCAATCTGCGCTTGAGAGGCATTGAGGAAGGATTTGAAGGCATTCGAAGAAGATTTGAGAGATTTGGAGGTCATTGGGAGATTCACGACGAAATTCTGATGAAGAACGAGTATTTGGATTGACCTCGTACATCCGGGAGCGTTTGGAACAAGAAAACGAAGAAAAAGTGAAGAATAAGGTCACGCACGGTCGTGCCCGGCGTTAGGCACGCTGTGCGTGCCTAGGAATGAAGCGGTTGAGCGACTGGAACCCAGGAACGGTCGTGCCTGGCAGGCAGGCACATCGTGCCTGAAGAGAAACGAGGAACAAGGTACTGGAGGCCAGGCACGGTCGTGCCTGGCAGTTAGGCACACCGTGCCTGGACGCGTTTAAACAGGATGCTTCCGCAGGCACGGTCGCAGGCACGGTCGTGCCTGGCGCCGTGCCTGACCCCGTTTTGTCCTAATTCTACCCAAATTCCACCCTTTCCTTTAAATTACACCCCCATAACCCTAATGAGAGCTGATTAAGGACGAAAATTAGAGAGCTTTTCAGCCAGGTTTTTCAATTACTTAACATTCTTTGTAAGTTCCTACTTTTTTATTAATGACAATTAATTCTATTCTTCCCAATTCCGTTGATTCTTCAATTATGAATTGCGAGTAGTTTTAATTAGGGATTTGGGGTTGATGAAGGGGTTTATCATGATGTATGACTAGTTTCTGGATAGTTTGATTACATGAATGTCATTTAATTTGTGTTTGAATAATTTAACTATTATCTTTTGTAATCTGGAACCGCGGCTAGAATTACAATTGCACTTAGAATAAATTAAGAGAGAACTAGTTTATTCTAGGACACATTCACACACACTTAATCGTTCGCTAAGAGATTAGTAGTGATTAAGGGGCCGTAAGCTCGTTCGTCTTGGCAATAATTTAGGATCCTGTCGCATGAGAGATCAGCCTGGTCCCCTAAATTATTGTACTCTACGCAGCGAGAGCGGTAAGAACTTAGTATTGATTAGCTAGGCCCAATTAAATTAAATTCATGTAATTAAGCCTGATCTGCCAGAAATCTGATTACCCCGGAATCAATCCCTGTTCCCTTCGTCGTTAATTAAGAAGAACCCAAATCTTTACTTTTATTCGCTCATTCGCATTAGTTTAATTTCAATTCAACCAATCAATCTCGCACGATGCATTTATTTAATTTTATTTCTTTTTAATCGCTGAATTTAGTTAATCTTTAATTCCCTTTTGTCCGTCCATGTGGAGACGATACTCGTACTTTCACCACTATTCTACAATCTTTTTAAGTGCGAGAAAACTCACATCAGCTAATCACATGTTTAATCTCATTTAAACATTATTATGAACATATATAACATTTACTTAGGTAATCTCATGCTTAACCCAAGAGTTACAAGACATTAAGCCATCTACTCACCTCAAATGAGCTTTAAGAAGATTCTACTCTTCTTAGTTGAACTCCGGCGAAATTCCAGTGAACTCCGGTGAAACTCCGGTGAAACTCCGGCGAACTCTAGAAACACTTTAGTCAAGCTCCTAACATGGTTTTATCATCACAAAACTCATATCAATACAAATATCCTCTAAAAGGTTATTTTTCGGCGAACCGGTTGTTTTGGCTTCTAAGTCTGTTCTTGGACTTAGAACCACCTTCCAACCCATTATTCCACATTCATGCCATGTAGAACAATCTCAAGGGTTCTTAATATGTATGATATATATCTCATATGATAGAAGAAAAATATAGGGAAAAGTTGTAATAAGGTTATTACCTTACTTTTCTCACCTTTTCCTAGCTTTTTCCTTCTCTAATCTTCTTCCTTGGAACGCCTTGCTTGAGTTCGAATTTAAGCAATGGAGGATAATTTTGAGAGCTCCCTTTTCTCTTACTTGGGTGGTCCGGCCGAGCACAAAGGTTGGAGGGAGAGAGGATGGCTCACTTTTGTCTTAATTGACAAATGAGTGAGGGAGGGGTCCTCTATGTACTTTTGATACCATTTCTTTCATCTCAAAATCCCCTCCCATGCCCTCCTATCCTACCATCCGGCCACCCTCTTCATTTGAAAGACAAAATTCGTGGGTTGGACCCCACCCATGTGGGAGGTCAATCCTTTTTGTCCAAAAGTTTACAGTCGGTCTCGAAAGTTGTATTTTTCGGACTGTTTTAATTATAATTTTATTTTGTCGGGTCAAATAAAATATAAAATACATTCTCAATTATCATGAGACTTTAGAATGAATATACATTCTCCAACTTTCATTTAGAAGTCTCCGAAATTCATTTCGGACTGTTATTCGATAAATTACCAATACCGGTAATTGGGCCTCGTTTGACCAACAGGTCAACCATGTGCCCTTTCCATGGCCCAACTAAGATATATACTATCATTGATAAGTTTGTATTTCAACACGCTTTTAATGCGTGTTGGAGTCGGATTTTGATGGTTTTTCTCGCTTTAAGGCGTCATAAGTATCAGGTTTAGCTCACAAGTCATGTTAGTCGGGTGTTGGAACGAGTTTTGGCACTTTTAGATATGAAATCAGGTCTTTTAGGGCCCGATATCGGCGAATTAAGGAGTGATCGGGATGAGTTGAGAAATGTTCGAGAATGAATTCAGAGTTTTGAAGGGCACCGGGAGATTCACGATGAAGATTTGATGAAGAAAGAGTTGTTCGATTGATCGCGCGGCCAAACGGGGACTTGAACAGGAGAAAATGAGGAATTCGGAAGAGAAAGGGCTACGCACGGCCATGTGTGCAAGGACGCACGCGTGCGTCCAATGAAGAAAATGAACTAGACAAGAACAAGTTGAGAGCATCTCTCTCTACCTCCCGCGAGGTATCTTGTTCGCAACTCCAGAATTCCGAGCTAAGATTCGCACGATTCTTCTTCATTTCTTCTTGGATTGAACTTGGATTTTAGTTATAATACATCCATTCTTCATCTGGGTGCATTATCTCTACATTTCGAGCTCTTTTTGAGAGGATTCGAGCAAGAAAACGAGTTTTTCTTCGACGCAAACACTGTTCACGAATTCAAGTCAACGCCTCCATAGCTCGTTTCACTCGATTAAACTTTGATTTGAGGGTGTTTCTAGCTTCATCTTGGAGTGGGGATTAACTTTTTATACTTTGTTCCATCATCAAGAAAGGTTGAAAAATCGTCTTCTCCAACGGTAATCTCCATTGGTACGGACCAAAAGCTTACGAAGGTTGGTTATTTCATCTATGCTTCCTTGCGAGGGGGTGGCTACCTCTTAGCTTCCCTTTCCGCATATCTTAGCTCCACAAAGCTATGGTTAACAAGAAAAAGAAGAAAACCCCCCAGCCACTCAAGTCTTCCTCTCGGCTTAAAGCGAAAGTTCAAGCAAAGGAGATTGATGCCGTGGAGGAGGTGAATGTCCAAACACAAGAACAACAAAAATTTGTTTCTCCGAGCCATGAGGATGATTCCAGCTCAACGGCCAGTTCTTCGGAGGTCAGTTTGCACACTAAACAGGGGAACATTGAGGTAACATCTAATAATATGATTTTAAACACTGAGACATGTGATGAGGTGTCAAATGATGAGCATGATAATTCCATTGATGATGTTATTGTGGAGGATGGTGTTAGTATAAATGTGGAGGATCATGTTAGTGTGGAGAATGATAAGGAATATGAAATTGACCCCTCGGTTGAGGCTTTGATTGCTAAACAGGTTGATGCCACCATCACCATTGAAAATGTTGAGAAGGTGTCCCAAAATATTGAAACCGTGGACAAAGGGGAAGAATCTACCCCCATGGTGCCAAATGTGGAATCCAATGGGATTGTTCAAAAGGAACCCTCGGCTTCTATTCCTAAACAAGGGCCGCGGCATTCCCCTTGGGTGTCTTTGTTCAAGGACAATAGGGAACCATCAAAAGGGATGAAATTGAAGTATGTGGAATCGGTAGGGGACTTTATTGACCTCTCAACGAGAATTATGCCATCTATAGTGGAGATATGGGGATTTTGTCTTGTAGGTTACTTCGCGGGCAGATTTCCCGGAGTAAAACCTATACAAGAAATGGTTGCAAAATGGGGTGTTCAATGTACTATAAGACAACATGACAAGGGTTGGGTCATATTTAAATTCAAAGATGAGGAAGCAAGGAGCAAAGTGTTGATGGAAGGTCCGTACTCACTATTTGGCAAATCTTTGTATTTGAAAACACTATCCGAGAACTTTACCTTTGATAGTGAGGAGTTTTTGAAAGTGCCAATTTGGGTCAAGTTTCCATATCTTCCTATGCAAGCTTGGCAAGAGGATATCATGAGTGAAATTGCATCTAGGGTGGGGGTCCCATTAACAACCTATAGGATCACACAAGAAAGAGCGAGATCAAACTATGCAAGAGTTCTCATTGAGGTGGATGCTTCAAAACCTCCACCCCTACGGATTAAAGTCAAGATGCCCAATGGAAAGTTTCATATCCAAAAGGTTATATATGAAACGTTTCTGAACTATTGTTTCCATTGTAAAATGTATGGCCACCATGCATTTACATGCAAGAAAATAGCCGAGATAGAGAGGAAGGAGAGGGAAGCTAGAGTCAAAGGGCTAGATGAAGGGGGTGACCAACCTAAATTACCCTCAATTGAAGAACCCACACCCGAGACATCTACTACTCTACAAAAAAGGGAGGAAGCACAAGGAAAGGGAGATACACAGCTGGTTATAGCCGAACATTCCAACCAAAATGTAGGGAATGGAAAGGCTATAGTCATTCATGAAGAACCCGAGACTTCTTTTAAAGGAAAGGGACATGAAAACCACACTTTCCTTAAGAATAGAAGATTGAAGAAGATTGATCAAAGAAGGCAAAGTGTAATCAAATCCAAGGAGAAAAACAAAGCAAATCCCGAGGGGGATGATGAAGAGGAGGATGAGCCTAGAACTATCCATGGTTTTATGGTCATCTATGATGATGAGGTAATTATAGAAATGGAAGCGGATGAGGGGTACACACCTACTTACAAAGTCAAGCATGTCAAAGAGTTGGATGAACCTTTAATCCGGCTAGATCATTTTTTGAGGAGTGTAAAAGAAGAGGAACCCGGAGTATGGTTCACAAAAAATTGCCTAGAGGGGCTGTAATACCCGAGATTAATATAAGAGGATTAATAGTACTACTCATACCAACAGAGGTGCATCTCCTTTTAAGGGAGCTCATCACCCAAGAACTCCAAAGTTAAGCGTGCTTGCACAGGAGTAGTCTTGGGATGGGTGACCCCCTGGGAAGTTTCTCAGGGCGCGCATGAGTGAGGACAAAGTGTGCGGTAAAGGCTCGTGGTGGTTTATGAGGACAGTACTAGAGGTCTAGAGTAACTACCTCGGGGCCTACTGGGTCGGGGTGTTACAGGTGGTATCAGAGCAACCCTGCGACAGTGTACTGACCCGTTAGATATCGGGCGGGCATTTAGCGGGGCAAGATTCTGGGGTTTGATTGAGATTGTTAAGGGCGCAACGAGGACGTTGCGATCCTAAGTGGGGGTGACTGTAATACCCGAGATTAATATAAGAGGATTAATAGTACTACTCATACCAACAGAGGTGCATCTCCTTTTAAGGGAGCTCATCACCCAAGAACTCCAAAGTTAAGCGTGCTTGCACGGGAGTAGTCTTGGGATGGGTGACCCCCTGGGAAGTTTCTCAGGGCGCGCATGAGTGAGGACAAAGTGTGCGGTAAAGGCTCGTGGTGGTTTATGAGGACAGTACTAGAGGTCTAGAGTAACTACCTCGGGGCCTACTGGGTCGGAGTGTTACAGGGGCTGCCGGGGGTAATTAAAGCAAAGGAGGGCTATATATTCTCGGCCATCTTCATGACTAATGTTTATAGGCATTATCTTAGTAGATTTTTTGAGGATGTTCACCCAATGGGAAATGGAAGCAAGGTTAAGGATATGCGGAAGCATAAAGGGAAGGGATCTCGAGTGGTGCATGATATAAAGGAGGCTTTTATGGATGATGTGATTAGGAAGATTGAATTTGACAAGGAAGAGAAAATCAGCGTGCACCTTATGCATGAGGAACATGTCAACGAGCAAATGACACGGCTTGACAACTATCTTGATATGGATTGGAACATTAGAAGAAGAGGAATCATATTCACCACCTCTTGTTTGAAGTCTCTTCCGGGTGTCTCACGCATAGATGATGGGTATGCTTTCTCTCCTCTCTTTATGACTAAAATTTATCAATCCATCTTTCTTGATAGGTACAAAGGGTGTGAACAACATAGAGAATGGAAACAAAGGGAGCAAGCCAAGGTGAGGATTGGTAGAAAGAGGGGGGTCTCGGCTAATCCTTGATTATGTTTATAGCCTCTTGGAATGTAAGGGGGCTTAACCAAGCCTCAAAACAAAATACAATAGCTAGATTTGCAAAGTTAAACAAGGTACGAATATTTTGCCTTCTTGAAACCAAAATGAATCCTATCTCTTTTGACATTTTTTTGAAGTTTAGATTTAACACATGGATGTCTATTACGAATTTTGATAAAATGAGTGGGGGACATATGGCCATCATATGGGACCCAAATTTTGTGGATGCCGTGGTCCTACAAGTAGATAAACAACATATTCATGTTAGGTTCACTTGTAAGATCACACAAATGCCTTTTTATGTGACTTTTATATATGCTTTATACACAATTGTGCAAAGAAGGGATCTTTGGAAACAAGTAACCGGAATTAGCAAGAATACCCTAGCTTCTTGGGTGGTCTTGGGGGATTTTAATTGTGTAGGCTCACCAAATGAGAGAAGGGGTTCTGCCCCCCCCCCCCCCCCCCCTTTAGCCTATGCTATGCAGCATCTAAATGATTTTAAGGTCCAATCAAATCTATTTGATGCACCCTCTACCGGTGAATTTTTCACTTGGCATAGGGCTGCCATTTGGGCTAAATTGGATAGAGTCCTTATAAACTCTTTTTGGAATGCACAAAATGTATCATGTAGAGCACATTTTTTTGAAATGGAAAGTGATTTTGACCATGTAGCATCTATTGTTACCATTGGGGCCGAAAGTAGTAATAATACAAAGCCTTTCAAATTCTTCAATATGTGGCTAAAACATGAGAGGTTTCATGGGATTTTGGAAAGTGTTTGGACTAGGAATGTGGTGGGTAATGCTCAGTTTAGGCTTGCCCGCAAACTGAAATTACTCAAACAGCCCCTAAAACAGCTCAATAAAGAGGAATTTAGCCACATCTCATTAAGAGCAAAGGTGTCAAAAAAGGAGTATAAGAGAATCTACCAGTTAGCTCTCTTGTCTCCTTCGGATGAAGATCTTAAAGAAGAATTAGTGAGTGCAAAAAAGAGGGCAAATTTTCTAAAAGAAGCCGAGGAAGCTTATGTTAAACAAAAAGCTAAGGCTGTCCACCTTTTACAATCAGATAAATGCACTAAATACTTTCATTCTATTGTGAGAAAGAAGAATGCTCAAAATTCTATTGCTTCCCTAAGATTGGAAGATGGAAGTCTTACCCAATCCTTGGACCAAGTAGCAAGTGAACTTATAGCTTTCTTCAAGGGTTTGTTTGGTACACATGTGCCCATAAATGGTTATGACCCGGGGGTCATGAAATCTGGAAGTATAGTTAATCAAGCACTCAATTATAGCCTTATTAGCCCTGTGACTGATAAGGAAATAAAGGAGGCAGTTTTTGATATTGGAAATGATAAAGCGCCCAGACCAGATGGATTTTCCTCAGCTTTCTTTAAAAATAATTGGAATTTGGTTGGGAAAGATGTGTGTGAGGCTGTGAGAGAGTTCTTTGTTTCGGGAAAAATGCTCAAACAGGTTAATCACACTGTTGTGTCACTTATTCCCACTGTCTCGGATTTTAGACCCATTTCGTGTACTAATGTCACTTATAAGGTTATTACTAAGATCCTTTCAGCACGTCTTGGGCCGTGCCTTTCTGGGGTTATCAATCTCTCACAGGGAGCTTTTGTAGATGGAAGACTGATGTCTGACAACATCTTCTTGGCGCAAGAGTAGTGAGGGGTTATACTAGAAAGAGGCCTTCTCCAAGATGTATGCTTAAAATTGATCTTAGAAAAGCCTATGACACGGTCTCATGGGAGTTTCTTGAAAATGTTTTGCTTGATATTGGTCTCCCCTCTCTGTTTGTTAGATGGATTATGGAATGTGTTACGACCTCCTCTTTCTCTATCTCCATTAATGGCTCTCTCCATGGATGGTTTGAGGGGAAAAGGGGCTTAAGGCAGGGGGATCCGATCTCTCCTTTGTTATTTGTGATTTGTTTAGAGTATTTTTCAAGTCTGTTAGAGAAAAGGACTTCAAATCCTAGTTTCCGTTACCATCCTTTGTGCTCTAAACTTAAAATAACTCATTTGGCGTATGCTGACGATTTGATGTTGTTTTCTAAGGCAAATTACCCTTCCATCAAGATATTAGTTGATGCTCTGACTGAGTTTGGACATGCCTCTGGCCTGTTGGTCAATCTTGACAAATCTAATATCTTTTTAGGGGGTAATGTGGAGAGTAGAATTCCCTATATTCTAGAAAGGGTGGGTTTTCAACAAGGATCCATTCCTGTTAGATATTTGGGTATTCCCCTTGCTCCTCTTAATATATCTGTGGCTCAGTTCTCTCCTCTGATTGACAGAGTTACAGATTATCTTAATGCGTGGAACCCAAAAACTCTGTCTTATGCAGGTAAAGTGGAGTTGATAACCTCGGTCATGCAAGGGGTTCAAGTGTTTTGGCTAGGAATTTTCCCTATGCCGAGGGCCATCCTTGATAGAATCACTTCTTTGTGTAGAATTTTTCTTTGGGGTAGTAAACATGCTAGGGTTGCATGGTGTGATGTATGTCTTCCAAAGAGTGAGGGGGGTTTGGGTATTAGGGATACGAGAGTATGGAATAATGCCTTAATCTCACGAACTCTTTGGAACATACACTCTAAACAAGACTCTTTGTGGGTACGGTGGGTCCATGGGGTGTATCTCCAAGGTAGAGATGTGTGGACTTTTGTTCCACATGTTAAAGACTCTCGTCTTATGAAGGCTCTTGGGCTTATCCGGGATATGATTGTTTCCAAATTTCCCTCGGTGGGGGAGGCCGTGACATTTCTAGGGAGTTCTTCCCTAAATGGAAGGTTGTCCTCATCCAAAGTGTATGAGTTACTTAGAACTAAAACTACAAGTCATATATGGATGTCTTTTATATGGAAAAGCTATATCCCCTCCAAATTTTCATTTATAACTTGGCTTGCTCTTCGGGGTAGGCTAGCTACTTATGACTGTTTGGGGTTTTTAGATGTAACCAATTGCTGTCACTTTTGCAAGGGTGGCTCGGAATCTGTGCCACACCTCTATTTTGAATGTAATTTTACAGGACAGGTTTGGAATTCAACAAGGAGTTGGCTTGGGATGTCAAGGAGGATGGCTACGTTGTTGAGTGCTATAAAATGGATCAAGAAGGAGCACAATGGGGCACATGCAAAGGCCAAAGGAGTGCGACTAGCTTTTTGTTATACCGTCTATTGGACGTGAAAGATGAGGAACATGATTTGTTTTGAAAAGACCAAGACTACCGTGGAGGATATGGTTAAGCATATCAAATTTATGGTCTACAAAGTACTTTATTCTATGTATCCAATTGATAGGATAACATTCTAACTGTTTTTGCTCACTCGTCACCGATCTTTTTGTGATGGCTAGCATATAAGTGTAGTTATGAAGGTGCTATCCTTTTTTTGGGTTTTGGAGGTGATGGGATATCCTCTCTTGGGATGCCCCTTATATGTTGTTTTTGTTATTGTACAGATGTACATAAACACTTTGGATATATATATTTACATTTTATCCAAAAGAAAAAGAAAATGAACTAGACCTTACTGCCAGCCACGAACGCGTGCGTGGCTAGGGATGCACGCGTGCGTCCCCCTTTTCACGCGGATGTCTGTCGGACGCACGGATGCCACGCACGCGTGCGTGGTGTCGTGCGTACCCAAAAATTTTCCTAATTCAGCTCAAATTGCCTTGTTTCCTTTAAATACCACCCCCACAACCCTAATTAAAGGGGGATGGAACTTATTTAGCAGCTGAAGGACGAATTTGAGAGCTTTTAGCCCTGGTTTTTTCTATTCTTTGAGATTCTTTGTAAGTTCCTGCTTTTTAATTAATGGAAATTATTTCTATTCTTCCCAATTCTATTGATTCTTCAATTATGAGTCGGGAGTAGTTTTAATTAGGGATTTGGGATTGATGAAGGAACCACGATGTATGGTTAGGTTCTTGATGGTGTAAATTGCATGAATGTCGTTTAATTTTTGTTTGAGTAATTTAATTGTTATCTTTTGTAACCTAGATGGCCACTAGAATTACAATCGCATGTAGGATAAATTAAGAGAGATCTAATTTATTCTAGGACACATTCACACACACTTAATCGTTCACTAAGAGATTAGTAGCGATTAAGGGGCCGTAATCTCGTTCGTTTTGGCAATAATTTAGGATCCTGTCGCACGAGAGATCAGCATGGTCCCCTAAATTATTGTACTGTACGCCGCGAGAGCGGTAAGAACTTAGTACTGATTAGCTAGGCTCAATTAAATTAAATTCATGTAATTAAGCCTGATCTGCCAGAAATCTGATTACCCCGGAATCAATCCTTGTTCCCTTCGTCGTTAATTAAGAAGAACCCAAATATTTACTTTTAATCGTTTACTTGCAATTTTAATTTTCTCAATCAACCAAATCTCGCACGACCGCATTTATTTTATTTATTCTTTATCACTGATTTTAGTTAGTCCTTAATTCCCTTTGACCGTCCCTGTGGAGACGATACTCGTACTTTCACCGCTATTCTACAATCTTTTTAAGTGCGAGAAAACTCACATCAATCATATAAATATTATCTAGACCAAGATGAATATAATATGTGATCCCGGGATTATCGGGTGGTCCCCGCTCCCGATGTGGGCCCCACGTGTAATTCACTATTCACGCAAACGTAATAACAAAAATTTACAACCTCGTAAATTCACGAATCATTATTCAAGGTTTATTACATGATTTACGAAAAGTAAATATACTTGGGGACGATGTTACATTCTTGATCAATTTAAACTCCACAAGATAGGTGTTGATGAGTCTTATGCCGTGTCGAGTATAATTGACAAACTTCCACCCTCTTGGAAGGATTTTAAACGTTCTTTAAAACATCAAGATGAGGAACTGTCATTGGTTCAACTTGGGAGTCACTTGCGCATTGAGGAGAATCTTCGTGTGCAAGAGAATGACCAAATTATGGGTGAAGTTGAATCTAGACTGGCTCATGTTCACTTGGTTGAGGATAATAAATCTAACCCGAAAGATAAGGGGGAAGGTAAAAAGCGCAAGTATGAAGACCATGACAAACCCAACAAGAAACCGAAAGGTTTGGTTTGTTGGAGGTGTCAAAAGGTTGGACATGTCAAGCGTGATTGCCGTGTAAAACTGAACAAGAATGACGCTGGAACGAGTGGCAGTGGATAGGAACGGTCTAAGGACCTGGTTCCACGGAAAGGAGGTCAGTTCCTGACTAACTTTGATAATTCTGTCCAGAATTATGTATCACTCATTTCAGAATCTTTTTATGTACAGGATGATGATTGTGCATGGTGGATTGATTCAGGGGCTACGAGCCATGTGTGTAAGGATAACGGATGGTTTGAAGACCTAGAACCAATGGAGGTCGGTTCCTTCTTACGCATGGGAGATGAGTCAATGGTGCCTATCTTGGGAAAGGGTGTAGTTGTTTTAGAATTTACTTCTGGAAAAACAATTACGTTGTTTGATGTTTTGTATGTACCGAAGGTTCGAAAGAATCTTGTTTCAGGAAGTATGTTGAATAATTTAGGGTTCAAACAAGTGATTGAATCTGATAAATATATTCAGTCCAAGGGTGGTGTGTTTGTTGGTTTTGGATATTTATCAAATCGCATGTTTCGTTTGAATGTTGTGAATAAATTAATTTCTAGTGATAATTCTGTTTTTGTGGCATCTTCCATGAATGATTGTATGATTTGGCATGCTAGATTAGCTCACGTTAATTTTAGAAAAATGCATGAAATGTCTAAAGATAGTTTAATTCCGGCTTTTGATATTAATGATGATAAGTGTAGGACTTGCATGCTTACTAAGATCACAAAACAACCGTTTCCTAATGTTGAAAGGAATTCGGCTATTTTGGATCTTGTACATAGTGATCTATGTGATTTTCACTCAACTCCTTCCCTTGGCAATAAAAGTATGTTGCTACTTTTATTGATGATTCAACTCGCTTTTGTTATGTGTATTTATTGCACACTAAGGACGAAGCTTTAGAGAAATTTAAAGTGTATAAAACCGATGTTGAATTGCAATTGGGTAATCCAATTAAATGTCTTAGGACTGATCGGGGAGGAGAATATATGGATTCTCATTATTTTCAATCTGTTGGAATCATTCATGAGACCACGACTCCGTATACACCACAACAAAATGGTGTGACCGAGCGAAAAAATCGAGTGTTAAAGGAAATGGTTAATTCCATGCTTTCCTGCTCGGGTTTGAGTGAAGGGTTTTGGGGAGAGCCCATGCTCACGGTCTGCTATGTTCTAAATAGGGTTCCAAATAAAAGGAACAAGACAACCCCATATGAGCTTTGGTACAAGAAAGCGCCGAATTTGAAATATTTTCAGGTTTGGGGTTGTAGGGCGGTTGTAAAATTGCTCGAGCCCAAAAGGAAAACTTTGGGGGAAAGGGGAATTGATTGCATATTCATAGGGTATGCTAAACATTCAAGGCTTATAGGTTTTATGTAATAGAACCTAATGATGCGGTAGCGGTTAACAACGTGATTGAGTCTCGGGATGTGATCTTTAATGAGATGAGATTTTCATCAATTCAAAGACCAAAGGAACTAGTTCCAAGAACTAGTGAGGTGCAAGTTCCAGAATGTTTGGATGGTGCTTTGAATCCCGAAGCACCACAAATAAGGAAAAGCAAACGAGGCCGCATCGTGAAATACTTTGGTCGCGATTTTCATTTGTATTTAGTGGAAGGTTCAAGGGATGAAGTGGGGGTAAAATATTCATACTGTTAACAAGTTGAGGATAATTCAAAGACCTTTAAAGAGGCAATGGAATCCCGAGATGTTGCCTTTTGGAAGGAGGCAATTGTTGATGAAATGTCATCAAATATGGAGAACAACACTTGAGTGTTGTCGGATTTGCCACCGGGTTCTAAACCCTTAGGTTGCAAATGGATCTTCAAAAAGAAGATGAAAGTGGATGGAACTGTTGACAGGTTCAAGGCTCGGTTGGTCATTCAAGGTTTTAGACAAAAACCCGGAATTGACTATTTTGATACATATAAGCCGGTTACTCGAATTACAACAATTAGGTTGTTAATTGCTTTGGCGGCTATACACAATCAGATTATACGTCAGATGGATGTCAAGACGGCATTTTTAAATGGTGATCTTGATGAGGAAGTTTACGTGAAACAACCGGAAGGTTTTGTTATCCCGGGAAATGATCATAAGGTTTGTAAAGTTGTCAAATCATTGTATGGGCTGAAACAAGCACCCAAACAATGGCATCCAAAGTTTGATGAAGTTATTTTGTCCTATGGTTTTAGTTTAAACCAATCGGACAAGTGTGTCTAGAGCCGATTTGATGCCTTAGGGGCAGGTGTGATCATATGTCTCTATGTTGATGACATGCTGATTTTTGGAACTGACCAAAATCAGGTTGATGAAACCAAAAGATTGTTATCATCAAGGTTTTCCATGAAGGACATGGGGGAGGCGGATGTGATCCTTGGTATAAGGATTAAACGAGTAAACAAAGGGATTGCTTTGACACAAGCTCACTATGTTGAGATTATTCTCAAAAGGTTTAATTATAATGATTGTTCACCCGTTGGTACTCCCATGGATCCTAGTGTGAAGTTGATGAATAATAAAGGAAATGCGGTATCACAACTTGAGAACTCTCAAGCCATTGGTAGTCTGATGTATGCCATGACAAGCATTCGGCCGGATATTGCTTATGTCGTGGGTAGGTTGAGCCGGTTTACTAGTAATCCTAGTACTCAACATTGGCACGCAATGAAGAGAGTGTTCAAGTATTTAAAGGGAACCATGGATTATGGTTTGTGTTACTTTGAGTATCCTTCGGTTTGTGTTACTAGTTGGATCATTCTTCTACAAGTGGTTGGGTATTCTTGCTTGGGGGATGTGTCATTTCTTGGGCATCCAAAAAGCAAACTTGTATCACAAATTCAACAATGGAATCTGAGTTTGTTGCATTGGGTACCGCCGGTAAAGAGGCGGAGTGGTTAAAAAATTTAATTTTTGAGATTCCATTGTGGGGGAAGCCGATTGCACCTATTTCTATCCATTGTGATAGTGTTGCCACTTTGGGTAAGGCGTATAGTCATGTTTATAATGACAAGTCTAGACACTTATGTGTTAGACATAGTATGATTATAGAACTAATCATGAATGGTGTAATTTCGGTGGAATTTGTAAGATCGCAACATAACTTGGCGGACCACTTGACCAAAAGTTTGGCCCGGGACTTAAAGCACAAGTCTGTTATAGGGATGATTTTAAAGTCCATTTAATCCTTAATGGTGAGACACCCAATTCCCCTCTAATACAACGTTAGAGGCTGAATTCAATGCGGAAAGCTCACACTTAATGGATTGGAACACATAATGAAAATCATCCCAAGGTGTGTGTTCGGACCTGTAGTAGGGAGGCTGAATTTATTTCTTAATAATTCCTTTGATAAAGTGTAAGCAGGTACACGAGTAAAGGAATTACCTATATGATCGTGAAGTGTAGACGCACTTCAAAAGGCTTGGGACTTGGCTTTTATACGATCATGAATGGGATTATGACACACGGCTTTATAATTGTGTCAATTTTGTATTCTAGTTGAGTATAGAAACTTGTATGTATTTTATCTTGAGATATTCAAATGGGTTGAAGGGTTCAATCCGTAGGATACCCTGATTCTCGAATATTTTGAATGTGTAAAATACTAAGATGGAAATTCAATCGTATCGACATTTCCATTTATGTGCAAGTTTTGGTTTATAAACTCTGTTATGTTATTTCATGGGTTACACTAAAATGGGGAGGATTGTTGGTGATTTTAGTGTCACCGACCGTTTTGTGTAATTGAAAATGACATGAGTGCCAATGGGAATTAGAACTATGATCTAATACAAGTTAGTATGTGTGGAGTGCACACTTGTATATAAGAACTAGTTTAATTCCAAAGTGTCTACGTTAGTGGAACTCAAGGTATAACTTTCAGTAGACCAGCTATGTGGTTCTAGACCGAGTTCTAGAACGGTTAGGCAGTTTCCAGCAGTTTCTCAAAAAACTGCTGCGGTTATTCTTAAACGTGTTGCAACTGCCTAGGACGGTGAATATGGATATATATCACCATATTTCGTACGGAGGAGGAGGAGCAAACATATCCAACATATCTTCACCACTTTGGCATTCAAATTAAAGATAAGTAGATAACAATCCATATACTCGACTAGTTTGGCTCTAGTTCTTGTGCCTAAGTTCTAGAGTGTCCTTAAGTATTATCCTAGATTGAATTTCTTGTAACTCAGGCAAAAGGGAGAAATATCAATTCGGAAAGTGAACTTACACGATCCTTAAGTAATCCAAGTACTTGATTATCACCCCATACGTGATATACACCAACAGTTACTACTTTCTAGCTAGTTTTTTATATGAACACCTTTTCGGGCTACTTCCTCCGTTCTTTTTTAATTGCAACAGTCCACTTTTCATGTTTGCCAACGCACAAGTTTGACCATTAATATATTTCATTCCTTATTAGTAAAAAAATTAAAAAATTCAGATTTTGAAAATTTAAAATGAGAACAATTTAATAATATTTTTTTAAAAAAAATAAATTGTAATACATTAATAAATAAAATATAGTCAAAGTAGAATATGTGAATAGTGCAAAAAGTCCAATGTTGCAATTAAAAGAGAACCGGAGTAGTATATAATATGTGACCCTGCAACAACTACAATTAAGGTGACTTCTACTGGGGGTATCTTGTGCCGCAGGTTATACATTTTGATGGACCAAGTCTTCAGTTGTGGATAACATTAAACAAGATATTTTTTTTGCCTCTAAAAATTAACAACATAGAGCCACCCGAACCATAAAATTCTACATTTCTAAACATAATTTGACAGCCTTATGGCTAGTTTTTCCTTCTTAAACTGACGTTTCAACTTCTCCAATCATACTGAGATTTGTCCTAGGTAACCAAGAGCCTTTTCCGTATAGAAACTGACTATAAAGACCTTAGCTTAAAGGGGTTTCTACTCTTTGAAATTTCACCATAGCTCTAGCATCAAAAGAGAAAGCGAGGAAGTAAGAGAATTGCATGCTATGTGTGTATAAAATAAGGATCCAGATTCTGATATTTCAGTATTTCACCGTAGTTATGATATTTACTGCTATAAAGATCACTCAAAAGGTTGCTAACATATTACATATCATGTATGTTTGTGAACAAAGCCAGTAAGCTAGATGAGAACTCCAATGGATCGAGTATCATATAACATTCATCACCATATATATAATCGGTATTTAATGCCTATGAAATACAATTATTGTATTTTGGAAAAAAGAAAAGGAAAGTCATTTACGACATATGCAAGCGTACACCCACTCATGTCTAAAGGAGTACCTCAACTTGCACGCAATGCATCCCCAAATAGAAACTTGAGGAGGCTGAAGTAGAGAAATTTGGTATGAGCCTACATTCATCTCACGAACCCACGTTTCTTTCTTTGACGTTTCTTTGCACACCTATCCACATCTATAAAAATGCACAACCTAAGAGAAATATGATATGAACGAAACTTTAAGCCTGATAGTAGTAATGTAAAGTAGCACTAAAACTTGTTTTGCAATCACTATGTTTTGACTTAATTCTTTAGATTAAGCCCTCTAAAGATTTAAAATTGATGGACTTGGTAGATTAGAAGCTAAATTAAAATGTGTGTTTTGAATCAAGTTTTTGTTGTTTCGTTTGCAGTTTTGAGTGTAAAAAAATCAAAAAGGTTAATCATCCCCTTCTCTTCATACGTTGAACCTGTGAAATAATGGAAAAGGTTACTCCCTGAGGAGCCCTGGCAGATATATTTATATTAGAGAGACTTTAATGTAAAGTACAATACTAAGTCTATAAGAATTCTATTACACCCCCTCAAACTGTGCGGGAGATACAACGCACAGGTTGTCTTTCAAAAAATGAAAACGTTGACTAGATAAACTTTTAGTAAAAATATCTGCCAGTTGTAGATGAGTAGGAACATGTTGAACAATCAGATTTCCATGAGCAACCCGTTCGCGAACAAAATGATAATCAATCTGAATATGTTTACTTCGAGCATGGTGAACTGGATTTGCAGTCAAGTAAGAAGCAGATATATTATCACATAATAAATGTACCGGCTCGGAGATAGGCCATCCAAGTTCGAACAGGACTGACCGGATATGTAGTGTGTCTTGTACTGTGTAAGCAATGGCACGATATTCCGCTTCTGTAGAGGACTTGGACACAGTGGGCTGCTTCTTAGCCTTCCAGGAAACCAAATTAGGGCCCAAAAATACAGCAAAACCTGTGGTAGACCGAGAACTATCAGGACAACCTGCCCAATCTGCATCGGAGTAAGCAACTATACAGGTTGGCCGATTAGACTGCTGAAGCCAAAGTCCATGATCTCGTGTTCCCTGCAAATATCTGAAAATTCTTTTGACTGCAAAAAGATGAGTGGTACGAGGAGCATGCATGAACTGAGACACTAAGTGTACTGCATAAGTAATATCTGGTCGTGTCAAAGTTAAATATTGTAATGCATCAACCATGCTGCGATACTCAGTAGAATCAGATAGTAGCTCACCATCAGAAAGAGACAGAGTGGTACGGGAAGCTAACGGGGTGCGAACAGGTTTGACAGTATGAAGGTGAAAACGAGCTAGAAGGTCAGTAACATATTTATGTTGAGAGAGAAACAAACCTTTAGCTGAACGAATGGCCTCAACACCCAGAAAATAATGGAGATTACCGAAGTCTTTCATAGCAAAATGTTTAGATATAATTGAAATAAATTGGGTAACAGAGAAATCAGAATTGCCAGTAATAATAATATCATCCACATATAGTAATAAATAGATAATAGTATTATTCTAGCGGTATATGAACAAAGAATTGTCGGATTTGCTACAGGAAAAATTATGCTGTAGAAGAAAGCTACTAAATCTATGAAACCAGGCTCGTGGAGCTTGCTTAAGGCCATAAATGGCCTTCCGCAGACGAAAAATATGATTAGGAAAGTGAGGGTGAATAAAACCACGGGGCTGCCGCATATAAACTTCTTCTGTCAGATTCCCATGTAAGAAGGCATTTTTAACATCAAGTTGTCGTATACCCCACCCGAAAGAAATAGCTAGAGTCAGTACAATACGAACAGTGGTGGGTTTAACGACAGGACTAAAAGTTTCAGAGAAATCAATACCTGCCTGCTGATTAAAACCCTGTGCAACTAATCGAGCTTTATGGCGCTCTAAAGATCCATCAGAATGATATTTAGTTTTATAAATCCACTTACAACCAACAATATTTTTAGAGTTATCAAAGGGCACCAAGTCCCACGTATTATTATTAATGAGTGCATTAAATTCATCAGCCATTGCATCACGCCATTTTAATTGTTTATTTGTCTCAGTAAAACAGGTAGGATCTGCATTGACAGTAACTGTACTTAAATTAAAAATGGTTTTAGGCTTAAAAATTCCTGACTTAGCACGGGTTTGCATGAGATGGTGATTAACTACCGTAGTGGACGTAGGTGAGGTGGTTTCAGGTGAGACAGTGTCGGTTGATGTTGGCTGTGGCGTGCTAGACGAAGTATGGGAGGAGAGATGGGATGGTGGGGGGCTGGTTGTGGACGTGGGATAGGAGGAATGGGCCGACGGTACACACGGAGTGATAGGCATACTTGGTGACCGAGGTGGCGATGATGGGGTTGGTGCTGGTGCGGCCGTAATTGTGGGAACAGGCTGGAGAGGTGGGTCAAGAGTGATATCGGTGAGATGCATAGGAGATGGTGTAGTAGAAATAGACCTGGATGGAGCAGACGAGAGAGTTTTAAAAGGATATGTGTCCTCATGAAACCTAACATGACGGCTAACATAGACTCGACCTGTGAAAGGATCCAAACAACGATAGCCTTTATAACCGGATGCATAGCCAAGGAAAACACACTGAACTGAACGAGGTGATAATTTATTGGGTGAGGTGGCATTAAAATTTGGATAACAGGCAGAACCAAATACTCGCATAAAGGAGTAATCTGGAACTCGGTTAAACAGTTTTTGATACGGAGTAAGACCATTTAAGGTAGGAGAGGGTAATCTATTAATAATATATGCAGCAGTAAATATGGCATCGACCCAATAGTGACTCGGAACCGAAGCTTCAAGAAGCATGGTCCTAGTTAACTCAAGTAAATGACGATGCTTGCGCTCAGCAACCCCATTCTGTTGAGGTGTGTCAGGGCAAGATTTTCTAAAGTAAATGCCATTAGCAGAGAAAAATTGCTGCATATTATTATTAACAAATTCACCTCCTCCATCACTTTGAAAAATTTTAATTTTCTGATTAAAAAGATTTTCAATCAAAGCTTTAAAATTTTTAAAGTGCAAGAAAACCTCATTTTTGTGACACATGGGATATATCCAAGTATAACGAGAAAAATCATCAATGAAACATACATAATACTTGAATCCCAAATTTGAATACACAGGTGACTGCCACACACCAGAATGTATAATTTCCAAAGGAAAAATAGAATTATGACTAGCATCCATAAAAGGTAAACGTTGTGATTTTCCTAAACGACAGGCCACACACTCATGAGTAAAGGGAGTATGACTACATAAAAATTGTTTTCTCTTAAGAAACTGTAAAGTACTATCACCACAGTGACCTAATCTACGGTGCCACACAGGGCCAGAAGCTAAGACGGAAGCAAAAACTAATGGTGATGCAGACGGCAGATGAAGAGGATAAAGTGGTCCACTACTAGTAGCTCGCAGAAGTATTGCCCCCGTTACTTTGTCCTTAACCAAGAAAGAATTTTTATCAAAAATTACAGTACAATTATTATCAGCACAGAGCCTTTTAATGGAAATTAAATTATATTTTAACTGAGGCACATGATAAACGGATTTTAAAGTGAGAGGACGACAAGATGTAGGTAAAGCAACATCACCAATATTACATATGGGAAGATGGGCACCATTGGCAACACTAACAGAATTATAGCCGGTGTAGGGAGATTTATTAACTAAATTACCTTCAGACGCAGTCATATGAGCAGAAGCTCCTGAATCAGGAAACCATAGAGCAGGAGTAGTGTCACCGGGAGTAGTCAACAGAGCAGGAGACGTTGGTTGTGTGAAACGAGAAGGACAGTTAATGGCAGAATGACCTGCAGAAAAACAAATTTGACAGACAACAGGGTGGGGAACAGATCCAAGAATACCTCCGTCTGATGGCAAGCCTGTATGACTACTGTTAGTAACACAGACAGGTAAAGCATTAATATTTAAATGTGACACAGCAGAATTACAAATAACAGTACCCGTAGATGTCACACCCCCTGCAGGAGTACTCTGCTGCCCACCCCCTCCGGGGTAATAAACTGGATGCCCCTGGGGGAACCAATATGCCTGCTGCTGCTGTCCTCGACCACGCCCCCTGCCTCCGCGGCCTCTGCCGCGCCCACGTCCTCGCCCGCGTTGTGGAGCGCCGTTCTGCCGAGCCTGCCCGACCGGGTAAGTCTGCTGCCCGACCGGGTGAGTGGATCCCGAATTCTGCTGGGTTGGCTGCTGCCCAGACGACTGCCTGGGATATGAAACAGCCGCGCCAAACGCCTGATGAATGGACTGGGACTCCTGGGAGCGGAGATAAGGACCCGCTGCTCTAACTCAAGAAGATGATTACGGAGAGTCTCAAACGGGATATTTTGTCCAAATAAGGACACAGCAGTGTATAAAGATTCATACTCAGGTCCTAGACCCATAATAGTAGTTTTTAAAATTTCACGCTGAGGCACAGGGCAATTGATTGTGGCAAGATCATCAGCTAATGTTTTAATTTCTCGCAAATAATTATCCATGGACTGATCAGGTTTCTTTTTAATTTGATTAAATAAACGCTTTAATTCCATAGATCTCGCTAAACTAGCAGACATAAACCGAGACTCCAACCGCTCCCAAATTTCATATGAATGTTTTAAATCACGTACATCGATAAGAACATCCCTAGATAGGGTTGCAAATAACCATGAACGGATGGTTTGATCAATTCTTAACCAAGTAGAAAATTCGGGATTGTGAGTTTGACGGTTAAGAGCATCTATGGAATAAGCAGGGGGTACCTGAATGGAGCCATCAACCATGCCAAGAAGACCTTGTGAGACAAGAAAGGACTCAAACTGGGTACGCCAAGTAGTATAGTCTTCCACTGCTAGGAGCTTTGTGGTAACAATATTGGTGACATTAGTAGCGACATGAGAGATGCTGTGTACAAGGTCTGCCAAGGGGGAACCGGCTGCACTGCCCACGGTGGTCCGAAGAGGGGGTAGGGTAGAGGAAACACCCGGTGATCCAACAAACGTGGGTCCAGAAAAAGGCCCGGCCGAGAGGGGTGGCGGATCTAAAGACATCCGCTGTACTGGAGTAGGTGTCGGCCAAGGAAACGCCGGAGGCATGGTCGGAAAAAGAGAGTGAGGCACGGCGGTCCGGCTGGGAGAAGCGAAGGTGGATGAAAACGTCACACCTGTTTCGTAGTTGGTGGCCGGCTGCGTTCCGTACCGAAGTGGAGCGCCGGGCGATAGGGAAATTCCTGCAGCGACGGAAGAAGAAGATAGACCAGCGGCGGAGGAAACTGCCATGGACAACGCTGCGGAAGAAGCCTGCGTGGAGGGAGAGGTCATCTCTGGCGGCGGCAGTAGAGAGAGAATCGAAAAAAAATTATTAGGGTTTTTACTGTGCTCTTGATACCATGTGAAATAATGGAAAAGGTTACTCCCTGAGGAGCCCTGGCAGATATATTTATATTAGAGAGAGTTTAATGTAAAGTACAATACTAAGCCTATAAGAATTCTATTAGAACCATTATTGGATTAGCTCTCAATTTATTTACTTGTTTCCAGTAATAAGTCGTTTTAAAGATTTGGCATTTGGTAATATTGTTTTAGCAAAATTTTGATAAACTAAAACTAATTAGAATAGAGATCGTATATTGATTGGGTTTCGTACAAGAACGGTAAGGAAAATGACAAGAACAACAAGAAGGATGTCAAGTGAGCAAAATAGAATGTAAATTGATGTATAATTTGAATGAGGTGCCCCTTCTTACAACTCAGCTCGATACTACTTATAGGAAGGATAATTAATGTCTTTTTGTCCATTGTTGACGGTTTCGACCGTTATGACGACATTCAAAGTCATCATGATGTCATCATTAATATCAGTCAGCTATTTAAGTAACTCCTGCTTTAATTACAATAATGGCTATAATAATACACACAAAAACCGTTAAAATAATTAGGTAGCATTAAACCTGATGAATGTGTCATTAATTGTCATGGTTAAGCCTCTTGATTGTAGAATAAGATGTCAAATTCATGCACAAACAGTTGCCCCCTTTCGAGAAGTTGAGGCGTATCACGCACATGTCGACCTATGAAGCATCAACTTGTCGAAAATTTGAAAGTACACTTCGCAACATTGTGTTGATGACTAAGGGACAAAAATTTGCAACATTTTTCATGTCGATGTCGACACTTCAACTGGCAAAGGGAACATTGTCTGTCACCGAATAAGATGAGTTGGGTTGCTGAACGTGGTCCATATCCTGTAAAAACTATGAATAATGTTTCGTTAGTGATTTTAGCAACATTGTCGACATTAATATTTATGGTTTGTGTCAATGTCGTTCATATTGTCTCCTTGTTGTCATGCTCTTGGAGCACATGCTTCTGTTGTGTAATTTTGTAGTTTTGGCCAAAACATTGTGGAGAATTGGTGGAGCTTATACTCATGTTTAGCGTACATGAAATCCTCACTTCTTCCCCTAAAATTCTGTAAGCCCCCCGTCAATTGTGTTTTGACGTGTTGTAAGGCTTCGTTTGATGTAAGCCCCCCGTCAATTGTGTTTTGACGTGTTTTACGGCTTCATTTGATTAAGCCCCTGTCAATTGTGTTTTGACGTGTTGTAAGGCTTTGTATGTTAGGATTTCGTCATCGTCAATTGTTGGTTGTACCTGTGTAAAAAAGAATTCGATAACGTCGGCCATTGGCTAGAAGCCAACGGCCCTCTGATGCTTAAGTTAGTGATCCTTTATAGATTAATGAAAGTAATAAATTAAAAGTATGTACACAAAATTGGAGAAGTATTTATCATCAGAACCTGTCTATTATCAAACGACATGCCCCCCTTGTCCGACGATTTCAGACATGTCGTCTGAATTATCTCATCGCAAGAGCGACAACACTATGTAAAAGAAAATACAAAACTAAAAATGAAACAACTTTAAGGGTATCGTATTGCAACTCTTCAGAACCTGTGTATCATCGGACAACATCCCCCCCCCCCCCCCCCCCGTCCGACGACTTTGATCATGTCATCTGATCTATCTCGTCACAGAAGTGATGACTCGGTCGTCAGGTCTTGAATATGGTTTTCCATGCTTGTAATCATGCCTCCTCGGAGATTCTGATTTCCTGTGCCCCCTTCGCACTCGATTTGTCTTCGACGGGGTCGTAAGTCCTCTTCTAGACGGATGAAAGCCAACGCCTTTGCTTGGACATCTTCGAAGGACCGACAAGGGTATTTCATCAGTTCGTGGTAGAACTCCGAATCTTCATACAAACCTCTTCTAAATGCTTCAATGGTGGTAGAGATGTCACATTTTGGGATCAACACCTTTTCCTTATGGAATCAGTGCAAATAATCTCTCAAAGATTCACTTCGTCGTTGATTACTCGGTAAAGGTCACTGGTTTGTTTTGCGAGGACTCGGCTGCTTGCGAATTGTTGGTCGAACAGGTTGACGAGTTCTGCGAATGAGTTGATTCCTTTGTTGGGCATATTGACGAACCATGTCAACGTTGGTCCCATTAATGTCGTCCCGAATGCTCTACATAGGCAAGCTTCTCGTTGCTTTGACCTGACTAAAATGGCCAACATATGCTGCTTGTACTGTGCAATGTGTTCCAAGGGATCGGAAGTTCCATCGAACAACATCATTGATGGGGAAGCGAACTTCCTTGGATCTCGACATGAGTGATATGTCATCCAAAGAGAGAGTCTGCGTAACACGTCTGCGAAGCAATATCCGATGATGGCGGTACTCCCGGAATGTCGTTGATTTTATCTCGCATCTCCTTCAGATGTTCTAAGATGACAGACATGGGATCCGTCAGATCCGCCTGTGCTTGTCTCATGGTCGGGCCATGTGGTGTAACCACTTGGGTCGTCTCATGTCTGGTTGGCGATGGGATGACAATGAATTCAGGTTCCTACTGCCTCTGCTAGAGATGTCGACATGTTCTGGAACTCGTCTCCTTTGAGGTTCTGCAAACAGGTTGTGGAACACATTCCGTCTAGGATTTGGAAGGGGAATAGATCGATTTGACGGTCCCGGTTCTCCAGACATCTCGTTCCCCGGGTGAGGAATGAATGGTCCTGTTGGAGCTGGGGTGAAACCTTTGTCCAACCTAGTAGCAGTGGTCATAGCGTCTCTCCTTCGATTGTTTCTTGAATTAGGGGCTATGGACACCGCCGATTGCAGCTGGGATCGTAGCACGTCATTTTCCCGCTGGAGGTGAGTCATCTGTTCCGCCATTTCACGCCGGATTTCTTCTTTCATCGCCTCCAATTGCACGTTTCCCACAGACGACGCCAAATTTTTTTAGCAAAATTTTGATAAACTAAAACTAATTAGAATAGAGATTGTATATTGACTGGGTTTCGTACAAGAACAGTAAGGAAAATGACAAGAACAACAAGAATGATGTCAAGTGAGCAAAATAGAATGTAAATTGATGTATAATTTGAATGAGGTGCCCCCCCCCCCCCTTACAACTGAGTTCGATACTATTTATAGGAAGGATAATTAATGTCTTTTTGCCCGTTGTTGACGGTTTCCACCGTTATGACGACATTCAAAGTCGTCATGATGTCGTCATTAATATCAGTCAGCTATTTAAGTAACTCCTGCTTTAATTACAATAATGGCTATAATAATACATACAAAAACCGTTATAATAATTAGGTAGCATTAAACCTAATGAATGTGTCATTAATTTTCATGGTCAAGCCTCTTGAATGTAGAATAAGTTGTCAAATTCTTGCCCAAACAAATATGCAATTTAATTTATTCTTAGCCATGCTTGCTGATAGAATCAAGCAAATTTACCAACAATGTGCTCAGCACTATTTGAGTTCTGCGATTTAAAAGATCCATCCTTGCACTTAATGTATCCTTGAAACACATAAAATGTGGTTTAACTTTCAGGCCAACAAGGTTCAGCGATATAACGGAGGTTAAAACTTTTGCTTCACAGATTGACTAGGCTTCTAGCCACAATAAACTGCTCTACCCATTGCCGATCGCTGAAAACAACCCTGCGCTCTAGCGCTGAACACAGACCTCAGCTCCTTTGAGTTAACGGAGGTTAAAACTTTAAGGGTATATAAGGGTGAAAAAGTCAAATTGACATAAATAGGGGGTACCAACTTCATTCATAATTATATTGTTGTTAGATGTTAGACATGAAATAAGTAGAAATGAAACACATAAACTTTGCCTAATGGAGGCATGAAAATATCCCATTCAATTTTAACTATATCTAAAATTATACGTAGTATGATACTTTCTATATATGTACCTTTTTATTTAGACAAACACTATTTTTCAAGTCAATGATGTTAAATTTTAACTGATTATATATTCATACACGGTAATATTGATAATATGAAAATGATATTAAAATGTTTTTTGTTAAAAGTACTATCATAAAAGTATAAATTTATTAAGTTTCACATAAATATATTAGTTCAAATAATGGATCAAAGTTTATCATCTTTGACTGGAAAAGTCAAAGTTGACTAAATAAAAAGGGACGGAGGTAGTATTACTAATACATGAAACTAGGACGGGCAAAACAACCAAACCGAAAATTGATATATTTATTTGCTTTGGATTCACTGAATTAAATTGTTTGGTAACAATATGCTCAAATCAAATGAATTTGTTTTAAAAGAAACTTTGTAAATCGGATTGAACTATTTTTACATTATAGTTGTCTTCACTCTTCATCTTAGGGATGTAAATAAATAACCTACATGTGAAAAATGCATATTTAGCATCTATCATTTTAGCTTTTGCACATTTCATGTGTTCATTATGACAAAGAGGGTGTTTAGAAAATGGCATTTCAACCAAGAAATGGCGGTTTGACCCCTTGTAGCATTTTCAATAAATGAAAACAATATTTGGTAAATAGTTATTCGGCCTTAACGTTTTTGGACAAAAACGTTGAAATGAAAACACTGCAAATATGAGAATTTTAGGTTAGCAATTTGAACTTTGGTGTTTTCTATTGATTGTATGGCCAAACAGCTAACTTACCAAACATTTTCTTAAAACCCGTCAACTTACTCCGCTAGTCAAACTCGCTAACTGAATACGTTATTGATGACCCGTTAACATAATATGTTATCCGCTAAGTGCTAAATACGAACCACGCACAAAGTTTGTTCATAGATATACTATGCATTTGTTATATGTTATACTCGATATGAAAATGTGTGAAAAGATGTTTTGTGATGACAATACATTTATGAGAATTTCATTTAAACTAAATTATGGTATACACTTGACATGATTCATTTGAATAAAGTATAAATTTTTCGGCATTTTTGGTAAAATTTTAAATCTCAATCAACTACTCCGTATAAACTAACTTTTGTGAATTGATCTCTAATTCTCTATTCTAGTTGTTGAAAAGATACTAAACTTTTTCATGGCATCAATTCCAGTAAGACACATCAGGAGTTAAGTAATTTATCGTATTTGTTATTTCTTTTTTATCTTTTTTTCCCTCACATTTAATTTAAATAAGAAATACAACAAAGTGATAAGACTAGTACATCCGATCCCACTTTACCCCACCTTAGGTGGGAGCTTTTACGTCAACTGGGGAATGATGAAGAAGAACAAGAAGGAAAACAACAAAGTAATGTGGGCTGCTATTTTCATTATCTGTTTCTAAAACATAGAACTTCTATCTATAGATCAAATAAACCACTAAACATATGAAAAGGAATAAAATCGAACTAAATTGAATCAAATTATTTCAAAACTTGAATATGTGGGGCTACAATGAATAGCCAAGCAAGACTACTTGTACTGTTAGGAAAACCAGGCAAAAGACCATTTTTGTTAGCAAAATAGCAAATCGTCTACTTGAGACCGTTTTTGTTGCTTAGGTTGGCCTGGGGAATGCGCATGTGCACTGTAATTTTTTGTCTCATTAATATATCAGCCCTTTCTTCAAAAACAATTTCAAAATAATGAAGCCAACTAAGCAACAGATCATTAATTATATATATCATGGATTAAATTTCATGAAGCATAATAAAGGTAACATTGCCCCAGTCATTATTTCCAACAGCTCAACAACCAGTTTAAGTTTTGATGGATGAGTCTATACTGCCATCATACACTATCAAGACTCAGACCAACTCACTCACTGTTTCTTCAATAACAGTGGTCCAACATTATCCCCAGTGGCCTTATTGTGCTTCACATGGCTTCCATCGCACAATGGGAAAGTCCCTGACCTCCAACACCTGCACACACACACAACCCTGCTTAGCTCCTACTAATTAATATATGATCATCATAAGATCAAACATGAACAAAGTTCAAAAACAGGGCCAAGTTTGTTTATTCCTAAAACAGGAAGCCTTACCAAGAAAAAAACAATAAGTAACTTCCCAAACCATGAATGAATGACTCCTAGTTTGGGATGAAAACAATGACACTCGTATTTGATGAAATGTGTCATGTTTTCTATTCCTATTTAGGGAATTTTCTCTATAACTGCGGCATGCGGGAACAAAGATGTTAGTTATATCAAGATTTAAATTTTTATTCTATAAAGGTTGAACTAATATTCTCTCTGTATCTCTCTGTTTTTTCCATTTTTCACACTCTATGCAAGTAGAAATGTAGAATCGATTTTTTTTATGAAGCACCGAGTTGTAATATATGTATTAAATGCTGAAGTTGCATCCTTATAGCCAGGGGCGGACCCACCCTAGGGCTAGGGGGTGCCCGTGCCCCTGCGGTGATTTATATATATATATATATATATATATATATATATATATATATATTGGAAAATTCTCAGGTCCAGCACCTCCCGGTCCGAACGGTGTCCGAACACCGCCATTTGGGGCGGTTCGAGGTAGAATTTTTTGATGAAATGTTTTGAGCATGTTCCTCATCAAGTCTAGTTTATCCATACCAAATTTCAGGTCAAAATTCGACCAGGAAGGCAGTCAAATAATTCGTTGAAGTTAACTGCGTTTTTCTATGTATAATTTGGCGCAGTTAACTTCAACGAATTATTTGACTGCCTTCCCGATCGAATTTTGAGCTGAAGTTTGGTATGGATAAACTAGACTTGATGAGGAACATGCTAAAAAAATTTCATCAAAATATTCCGCCGGGAACCGCCCCAAACGCCGGTGTTCGGACGGCGTTCGGACAGAAAAGTGCTGGACAGAAAAGTTATGCCGATTGAGACTTATGATGTTAATATTAGAGATGAGTTGAGGAGACGTTATTTGAGAAAAGGTCCTTGCCAACCGCGTGACTTTAAATTTCCACAAAGTGATTTTAATGGGTGCAACAGATCATTCCAAAAATAGTGGTTTTATTTAAATTTTATAGTTTTGTTTATTGCTATACTCGTGATGCATATGATTTTTTTCTAGACTAGTATATCATTTCTTTGTTATTGTGCCCCTGCGAGTCACGAGTCCTGGTTCCGCCACTGCTTATAGCCCAAGATCTTCAATATTAGTTCAATACAGAGTAGTTCATATTTTAGCGCCAGTTGTAATGCTTTTTGGAATATACTACGTATGTATTAAGCGCTGAAGTTGCCTCATTATAGCCCAATAATCCCAAGATCTTCTATAGTAGTTTCATATGGAGGAGTTCATATTTTAGCGCCAGTTGATTTAAATCAGATTTTTGGAATATAAATGTAAATCAGATTTAACAAATCTAATTGTAGTGTGAGTGCAGCTAGATTCCAATTTGGTAAATCAATTCACATGTATTCTTGAAAATGCATTTCCAACTCACACAAATTTGCAGTCACAAGTCAGACCTTACTTTCTAGTGCCCCAAAAATATGTGCTCAAAGTATAAAATTAACATTCTTATTCCGAACATATTGTTTAATGTTTATTAACGGGCTGCTATAGTCCTATGCAATACACTCTCCTGAGAATTTAGGTTTCATACAGAACTAATATAGGAGTAATAAACAGGGGCTTGTGTTTTTACATTAATCGATCTTTAAAAAAAGCTAGCCAACCAATATCTTGACATTACTCCGTACATTATTTTCAAATTCAAATCAAACACAATAGAAATGGAAAACTAAAAATGGGACGAAGCAATAACCTGCAGTAAGCGGTGAGGGGCTTAGCGAGTTCTGTCACGACGACGGAGTCAACAACTTTGTCTTCGGTCTTTCTGATGCCTGAGTTTATACCTTCTGCTCTCACCGCCACCATCCGCCACCTAGGATTAGTTGCCGCAGACGGTGTTGCTGGACAAATGAGTGATAAACCGTAACTGGTGATGCTCGACATGTTTGAGAAGGATTGATCTGATCTTCGGGCTACTCAATCGACTGAAGGGCGCAGATCCCGATGTGTGCGTAAGGAAGAAGGAAGGAAGGAGGATCACGAACGTGTGGCAGCCACGCTTTGTTTCGAGATACTGTTCTGATATTGAGAGCCGGTCGCTTTAAATCAGAACGGTTCAAAAAAAAAAGAGATGACACCCATCTCAGGGCCACCAACTCCGACCGGACGGTACGTTGGAAGAATGTAAATTGGACTATAATCTCAATCTGATAGATAGAGAGTGAGGCTATGTCCCCGATACTTGCAGAGGCCATATGCATTTTAGCATAGTAATCTCTCATCGCAGTTGACAGGATTCGAACCCGAGACCCAGGGGCGGCCATTAGGGATGGCAATTTAACCCGACCCGGTGGATACCCGCACCGAACCGAACCGGTCAAAATGGGGAAAACCGCTTTGACCGGGTAACGGGTACGGGGCGGGTAATACCCGATTTATGTAAACGGGTAATGGGGCGGTTATGGGTTTGATGGATTGTAGGGATCCAAGTATGTATAAAATGTAGAGATTTGAGCTCAAGTATTATGGAGAAGATGAATAATAGAATGATAATGAATTTAGATCTGGGGTTTACAAGCTCCAAAAGGAGTATAAATAGAGGAATAACGGGTCGGGCCGCCAATATGGGCCCGGTAGCCCAACTACATAAAAGACTAATCTAGTATACAAATGACATATAAGCAGTACAATAATACAAATGATATCCGTAAGATGTGTGTGGGCCGCTGTCCGGGCCCAATAGTCGTGAGACCCGGGGGTCCGAGTCTATATACTCTATCAGGAGTCCCCCACTCTCTGAGTCGAGAGTATTCGAGGCGAAAGAGAGTAGAACTGTGTGCTGATCTGTCGCCGTCTGGTGAGTAAACTTCATGAACAAAAATTTGAAATTCTGCTTCTTTGGTTAACGGAGGCGCTAAGTCCCCCGCTCTCCCAGTCCCCCACTCCTTGAGGCGAGTGTAATGAGGTGAAGAGGAGTAGAGTAATGCGTGCCGGATGATGTCTTCAACAGGGGGCCGAGGGTTGACACCTTTTGATCCACGATGGGGAGATGCCTCGTTAAAAACCTCATTAGGAAAAACCCTGTGGGAAAAAATCCTAATGAGGGAAAAAGAGTACACCGGATGCCCCCAAAATGAAACAAAAGGTGCGAGCCCTTCGGCCTGGAGATGGAGCTGCAGCGGTGCCCGTCTGCTGGATGGTCGAGGCCGATCTCTAGATGTGGGTAGCTCATCATGATCAGTAGTCCTAGTCATCAAATAAAGATGACTAAGGGATGGGTTGAGCGACCGTCCACAATATGATATCTGGTTCATCAAATAAAGATGACCAGAACGTAAGGCCGATGGGCCGAGAGGCCTGTACGAGAGCTCCACGTTGTCAAATAAAGACGACGGGGCGATGGTGCGGCCGAGGGGCCTGCATAAGAGCTCCACGTCGTCAAATAAAGACGACGGGGCGATAGTGCGGCTGAGGGGCCTGCATAAGAGCTCCACGTCGTCAAATAAAGACGACGGGGTGATGGTGCAGCCGAGGGGCCTGCATAAGAGCTCCACGTCGTCAAATAAAGACGACGGGGTGATGTATGGCTCAGAGGCCTGCATAAGAGCTCCACGTCGTCAAATAAAGACGACGGGGTGATGTATGGCTCAGAGGCCTGCATAAGAGCTCCACGTCGTCAAATAAAGACGACGGGGTGATGGTGCAGCCGAGGGGCCTACATGAGAGCCCCACATCATCAAATAAAGATGACGGGGTGATGTATGGCCGAATGAGGCCTATATGAGAGCGCCATGTCATCAAATAAAGATGACAGAGCGAGATATGGCCGATGGGCCTGTAAATGAGCTTCACGTCATCAAATAAAGATGACGAGGCGATATATGCCCGATGGACCTGCAACTGAGCTTCGCGTCATCAAATAAAGATGACGCAGTAAGATGTGGCTCAGAGGCCTACAAATGAGTTCCTCATCATCAAATAAAGATGACAGAACGATATATGGCCGATGGTGCTGTAGATGAGCCCTTCGTCATTAAATAAAGATGACAGAGCGATATATGGCCGATGGGCCTACAAATGAGCTCTTCATCATCAAATAAAGATGACAGAGCGATATATGGCCGATGGGCCTACAAATGAGCTCTTCATCATCAAATAAAGATGACAGAGCGATATATGGCCGATGGGCCTACAAATGAGCTCTTCATCATCAAATAAAGATGACAGAGCGATATATGGCCGATGGGCCTACAAATGAGCTCTTCATCATCAAATAAAGATGACAGAGCGATATATGGCTGAACTCTGGGCTCCTTTAGCCTTTCGGCCGGAGACCGCAAGATGTTCGCTGTATCTGAATAGGGGGACGAGGCGGTGGACACCTGTCTGAATATGAGGACGACGACGCTGATGAGTCGGTCCGAATATGAGGACGACAGCGCTGACGAACCGGTCCGAATATGGGGACGATTGCGCTAGTGAGCCGGTCCGAATATGGGGACGAGGCGATGATAAGCCATGCGTCGTATGAAGGCGACGGTCACCATCCAGGAAGGGAATGGCGAGCCTGGTCGCTAGATAAGGACTTCGGCGCTGGGGCCGGTCTAAATGTGAGGACGAGGCAATGATGAGCCGTGCGTCATATAGGAGCGACGGCCGCCGTCCGGGAAGGGATGGCGAGCCCAATCGCTATAGCAAGACTTCGGCGCTGGGAGCCGGTCTTGAGATAAATAATCACGTCGCGGCCGAGAGGCTGATCGCGATGTGCGGATGACAATGATGAGGAATCAGTCCGAAATATGATGACGAGGCGATGATGGAGCCGATCATCATATAGAGGCGATAGTCACCATCCAGGAGGGGATGGCGAGCCTGATCGCTAGCCCAACACACTCGGCGCTGAGGAAGCCGGTGTTGGGATAGGGTGTGACGTCGTGGCCGAGGGGCCGATCGTGATGCGAGGTCGTCAGCACTATGAGGCTGATCCAAAAGTCCAAGCAGCGGTCGCCATCCGATGAAGGAATGACTGAGACCGGTCTTGGGGATAGATAATCACGCCGAGGCCGAGGGGCCGATCGTGATGTGCGGACGGAGATGATGAGCCGATCCGATAATATGATGACGAGGCAAGAATGAAGCCAATCGTCATATAAGGGCGATGATCACCATCCAGGAAGGGATGGCGAGCCCGACCGCTAGCTCAAGACTCTCGGCACTGAGGAAGCCGGTCTTGAGATAAATAGTCACGCCGAGGCCGAGGGGCCGGTCGTGATGCGCGGATGGCGATGAAAAGAGCCAATCCGAAATATGATGACGGGGCAATGATGAGCCGGCCGTCAGATAGAGGCGATGGTCACCATCCAGGAAGGGATGGTGAGCCCAGTCGCTAGCTCAAGATCGCGTTGAGACCGAGGGGTCTGCCGCGATGTGAGCATGACGGCGATGATGAGCCGTTCCAATAAATGATGACGAGGCCATGATGGGCCAATCGTCATATAAAGGCAACGGTCACCATCCAGGAAGGGATGGTGAGCCCGATCGCCAGCTCAAGACTCTCGGCGCTGAGGAAGCCGGTCTTGAGATAGATAATCACGCCGAGGCCGAGGGGCCGGGCATGATGTGAGGACGACGGCGATGAGGGGCCGGTCCAAAAATCCATGCAACGGTCGTCACTCGGTAAAGGAATGACTAAGACCGGTCTCGAGATAAATAATCACGTCGAGGCCGAGGGGACCGGTCGTGATATGAAGACGAAAACGATGAGGAGTCGATCCAAATAATGATGACGAGACGATGGTGAAGCCGATCGTCATATAGAGGCGATGGTCACCATCCGGGAAGGGATGGCGAGCCCGATCGCTGGCTCAAGACTCGCGGCGCTGAGGAAGCCGGTCTTGAGATAGATGATCACGCCGAGGCCGAGGGGCGGGGCGTGATGTGAGGACAATGGCGATGAGGAGTCGGTCCTATAATATGATGACGAGGTGCTGATGAAGCCGATCGTCATATAAAGGCGATGGTCACCATCCGGGAAGGGATGGCGAGCTCGATCGCTAGCTCAAGACTCGCGGCGCTGAGGAAGCCGGTCTTGAGATAAATAATCACGCCGAGGCCGAGGGGGTCGGTCGTGATATGAGGACGACGACGATGAGGAGTCGATCCTATAATATGATGACGAGGCGCTGATGAAGCTGATCGTCATATAAAGGCGATGGTCACCATCCGGGAAGGGATGGCGAGCCCGATCGCTAGCTCAAGACTCGCGGCGCTGAGGAAGCCGGTCTTGAGATAAATAATCACGCCGAGGCCGAGGGGGTCGGTCGTGATATGAGGACGACGACGATGAGGAGTCGATCCTATAATATGATGACGAGGCGCTGATGAAGCCGATCGTCATATAAAGGCGATGGTCACCATCCGGGAAGGGATGGCGAGCTCGATCGCTAGCTCAAGACTCGCGGCGCTGAGGAAGCCGGTCTTGAGATAAATAATCACGCCGAGGCCGAGGGGGTCGGTCGTGATATGAGGACGACGATGATGAGGAGTCGATCCTATAATATGATGACGAGGCGCTGATGAAGCCGATCGTCATATAAAGGCGATGGTCACCATCCGGGAAGGGATGGTGAGCCCGATCGCTGGCTCAAGACTCGCGACGCTGAGAAAGCCGGTCTTGAGATAGATAATCACACCGAGGCCGAGGGGCCGGTCGTGATGTGAGGACAACTGCGATGAGGAGCCAGTCCTATAATATGATGACGAGGCGATGGTGAAGCCGATCGTCATATAGAGGCGATGGTCACCATCCGGGAAGGGATGGCGAGCCCGATCGCTGGCTCAAGACTCGCGGCGCTGAGGAAGCCGGTCTTGAGATAGATGATCACGCCGAGGCCGAGGGGCCGGTCATGATATGAGGACGACGATGATGAGGAGTCGGTCCAAATAATGATGACGAGGCGATGGTGAAGCCGATCGTCATATAGAGGCGATGGTCACCATCCGGGAAGGGATGGAGAGCCCGATCGCTGGCTCAAGACTCGCGGCGCTGAGGAAGCCGGTCTTGAGATAGATAATCACGCCGAGGCCGAGGGGCCGGCCGTGATGTGAGGACAACGGAGATGAGGAGCCAGTCCTATAATATGATGACGAGGCGCTGATGAAGCCGATCGTCATATAAAGGCGATGGTCACCATCCGGGAAGGGATGGTGAGCCCGATCGCTGGCTCTAGACTCGCGGCGCTGAGGAAGCTGGTCTTGAGATAGATAATCACACCGAGGCCGAGGGGCCGGTCGTGATGTGAGGACAACGGCGATGAGGAGCCAGTCCTATAATATGATGACGAGGCGATGGTGAAGCCGATCGTCATATAGAGGCGATGGTCACCATCCGGGAAGGGATGGCGAGCCCGATCGTTGGCTCAAGACTCGCGGCGCTGAGGAAGCCGGTCTTGAGATAGATGATCACGCCGAGGCCGAGGGGCTGATCGTGATATGAGGACGACGACGATGAGGAGTTGATCCTATAATATGATGACGAGGCGCTGATGAAGCCGATCGTCATATAAAGGCGATGGTCACCATCTGGGAAGGGATGGCGAGCCCGATCGCTGGCTCAAGACTCGCGGCGCTGAGGAAGCCGATCTTGAGATGATGGACGGCGCTGGGCGCTCGTCTGAGATGATGGACGGCGCTGGGCGCTCGTCTGAGATGATGGACGGCGTTGGGCGCTCGTCTGAGATGATGGACATCGCTGGGCGCTCGTCTGAGATGATGGACGGCGCTGGGCGCTCGTCTGAGATGATGGACGGCGTTGGGCGCTCGTCTGAGATGATGGACGGCGCTGGACGCTCGTCTGAAAATGAGGGACGGCGCTGGGCGCTCGTCTAAAACATGAGGGACGGCGTTGGGCGCTCGTCTAAGAATGAGGGACGGTGCTGGGCGCTCGTCTAAACAATGAGGGACGGCGCTGGGGCTCGTCTAAGAATGAAGGACGGCGCTGGGCGCTCGTCTAAGATGAGGGACGGCGTTGGGCGCTCGTCTAAGAATGAAGGACGGCGCTGGGCGCTCGTCTGAAAATGAGGGACGGCGCTGGGCGCTCGTCTACAAAGAGAGGACGGCGCTGGGCGCTCGTCTAAGATGATGGACGGCGCTTGGCGCTCGTCTAAGATGATGGACGGCGTTGGGCGCTCGTCTAAGAATGAAGGACGGCGCAGGGCGCTCGTCTAAGAATGAAGGACGGCGCAGGGCGCTCGTCTAAGATGAGGGACGGCGCTGGGCACTCGTCTAAGATGAGGGACGGCGCTAGTCGCTCGTCTAAGAATGAAGGACGACGCAGGGCGCTCGTCTAAGATGAGGGACGGCGCTGGGCGCTCGTCTAAGAATGAAGGACGGCGCTGGGCGCTCGTCTGAAAATGAGGGACGGCGCTGGGCGCTCGTCTAAGAATGAAGGACGGCGCAGGGTGCTCGTCTAAGATGAGGGACGGCGCTGGGCGCTCGTCTAAGATGAAGGACGGCGCTGGGCGCTCGTCTAAAAATGAGGGACGGTGTTGGGCGCTCGTCTACAAATGGAGGACGGCGCTGGGCGCTCGTCTAAGATGATGGACGGCGCTGGGCGCTCGTCTAAGATGAGGGACGGCGCTGGGCGCTCGTCTAAGAATGAAGGACGGCGCAGGGCGCTCGTCTAAGATGAGGGACGGCGCTGGGCGCTCGTCTAAGAATGAAGGACGGCGCAAGGCGCTCGTCTAAGATGAGGGACGGCGCTGGGCGCTCGTCTAAGATGAGGGACGGCGCTGGGCGCTCGTCTGAGAATGAAGGACGGCGCAGGGCGCTCGTCTAGGATGAGGGACGGCGCTGGGCGCTCGTCTAAGATGAGGGACAGCGCTGGGCGCTCGTCTAAGATGAAGGACGGCGCTGGGCGCTCGTCTGAAAATGAGGGACGGCGCTGGGCGCTCGTCTAAGAATGATGGACGGCTCTGGGCGCTCGTCTACGATGAGGGACGGCGCTGGGCGCTCGTCTAGTATTTGCCTGATATGTACTTAGTATTGTTGTGGGGATTTCATTTTTCATTGCTCGAGGCCGGCAAGTGCGCGCGGTCCTCGGCTTCCCTCTTTTATTTTTTCTTTTTCCTTTTCTTTTTTTTTATTTCCGCTTCCGTTCCCTATTTCGGGGAGTATCCTTCTTTCAGGCTTCGGCCGAAGGGTGTGCTCGTCCTTCGGCCGGTTCGGACTTCGCTTATAACATCCGTGATCTCAGGGGGGTCCCGTCGCCTATTTATGACGCGGGCTAGACTTTTGGTTGGTTTCCAACGGCTGCCGTTGCCCAACCCTGAGTGGGGGGATTTTGCCACCTCGGCCATGATTTCAGGCCTGTCGTCCTGCGATCTGGCGCGTGGACGACGCAGTGAACTTCCCATTTCAAGACGCGGACCGTTTGCGGGCCCCTCGTCCTGGGGACATCGTCGGCCATACCTGAGCGTTTCACTCTAGGCTTACGGGGCCAGGACGACGTGCTCTCTCAGCTAGGCCTGAGCCCTTCGCTGATACAAAATACAAAGTGGAGCAGACCTGAGCCTTTCGCTCGAAGGCTGCTGATACCACATGTGGTATCTTCTATTTATATTTCCAAAAAATAAGCGGAATACAATAGGTGCGTTGTTCATGGCAACGGCTTTTGGGCGACGTGATTAGCGTCTCGGAGAACGAGGTGTACGTCTACCGCTCTCGGGCATAATTCCATGTGCGGCCGGTAGCGGCTCTCATTTTTAGATGCCCGAGTCATCAAATAAAGGTAACTAGGGTAGGTCGATGGACCTAAATATAATCCGAATCATCAAATAAAGATGTTCGGTAGACTAGAGCTCGGGTTCACCACTTTGGGTTTTTTGACCCGGTCTAATGGCATTGATAAAAATAATAACGCCAATAATAAATTTTCATTAGCGACCTCGGGAAATTTTAATTCCTCATAAAGGTCTTCACCACCTCGGGGGTTTTTAACCCGCCATAATGGTGGTGGAAATAATATAATTAATAATACTACTATACCTTAATAAATATTTTAAGTGTATAAATAGGAGTATTAGGCACTTAGCTCTTATTGGAATAGGGCTGAAGTAATGGGCCTGTGTAGATCTTTTATTCCTTATTGGACAACCGACCCATCTTTTTGACCTAGCCCATTATAATCCGCTGCAACAGCTTTCCCCCCTTAGTTTGGCAAGTGGGAAGCCTTCATTGGCTAAGACCAAGTGCTCAATCATGCCACTACTGTAAATCGTCCAGCTACTGAGTATTCCTCAGGCGGAGGCTGGTGCATTCCTCAGCTCCAGGCTAAGACCAAGGTGGACCCGACGGTAGCACGATTTGACCGGGAGTAGGCTCACTGGAGTTCCAGTAGCGCCGACGAATCTTCTTCAGCTCCGGCGACGTCTGATACACCTTTCGAGTTGGGTCATCGAGTTCGGGTCAGCAGGGGAGTTCCAACCTGTTTATTACTGGAGCTCTTAGGGGCCATTAATGGTGGATATCGAAGGTCCATTCTCCAGTCCGGTTCAGGCTCCAACCGTCGGGCCTCGAAGACGACCAGATATGACGCCAGCGGGTGTCAAGTGCAGTGAGCTGCAGCGGGTGGCGCGAGACAGCTTTGGCTTAGACCTGGGAACTGGTGGGGAGTTTCTCCGGCCATGGCGGGTGGCGGCAACGGGAACGGCGAGGACGTCTCCTGCTTAGCTCTGGGAAATCTCCCAGACCACAAATTCCAGTTTCTTCATTCCTTTTTTATTTTTCAGAACAATTTTTGGTTGATTTTTTGTGATTTGGATGAATTTTTTGTATGTTTTGGGAGGATTTCTCACTTGATTTTGCTCTAATCTCTCAATGAAAGCACCATTGATGGATTGTAGGGATCCAAGTATGTATAAAATGTAGAGATTTGAGCTCAAGTATTGTGGAGAAGATGAATAATAGAATGATAATGAATTTAGATCTGGGGTTTACAAGCTCCAAAAGGAGTATAAATAGAGGAATAACGGGTCGGGCCGCCAATATGGGCCCGGTAGCCCAACTACATAAAAGACTAATCTAGTATACAAATGACATATAAGCAGTACAATAATACAAATGATATCCGTAAGATGTGTGTGGGCCGCTGTCCGGGCCCAATAGTCGTGAGACCCGGGGGTCCGAGTCTATATACTCTATCAGGGTTTATACCTACCCGCCCCGTTACCCGCCTCGTTTAATTTGGATACGGTTATCCGCACCATTACCCGACCCGCACAATTAACTTACATATTTTAATACTTTATGTATTTATTATTTAATATTTTAAGTATATATGAATAGTAGTACATTAGTATATGACACTTATTCCCTCTATTTTTTTGAAAAATATTCAACTAATCGGCTATCCTTTGCAATTCTGATGAGTTGATGCTCAAAATTCACTATTTTAGATTTTTAATTTTCAATTTCATTCATTATCCTTCCTTTGTTAACTTCTACAAGATTTATTTTCTTCACATATTGATTATTTGATTTTCATGATTTTCTGCACATAATTTTCAGATTGTGACTCTCTTATTTTTTCACCCAATAACATTCATAAAGCTTACATATGAGTTTAAAGTCCAAATATTGGGAAACATTACTCTAGATTGCTTTAATTTATGTAATTGTTAATAGTTTTGTAGAGTTGTATTAGATTATTAGATTAATTTTGATTGGTTGCTCTAATTTATATCAAGTTTTAAATTTAAATTATGAGGTTTCTAAAACGGTAACTACAAGAATACCTAAATCATAGTATTAGAAGTACATTTTTTAGAAATAATTCCAAATCTATAATCAAAATAAAAGTCGTGGACAAAAATGCGACTCTAGTAACTTTAGTGTTTATAATTTTATTCAAGTGTTATATCGTAGTGATTATAAATATTACCCATGATAACTTATAGTCACATTTATGTCCATATATTTTTTATTAGTAATAATTCAGGAAAAACACTTCTCATTTTCATTATGTTACTTGTATACATTACTGCTCTTAAATTTAGATATTGAACGTTGGTGGGGTATGATTATTGAATTTTTAGAAGTTAAATGTTTTTGTGATTCATATTTAGATTTTACTATCGAGACAAGACTTAATCTCTTGATGTTGATGTGATAATGGATTCATAATTTTGAATCTAGACATATGTAATTTGTGAATATTATGTTCAAAAGATTGTAATTTTTTGTGATGTTTTAAAAAACTTTATCTGTGGTGCTATTTAATTTTGATTTTTTTAATTTAGGTGGTCAATTATAAGTAGTTAATCATCTTACTATTTTTGAAGAAAAACAATTATCTTTTAATAAGCCAAATGGTGCAATTTATTTTTGTTTTTGTAATTTAGGTGATCAATTATAAGTAGGTAATCATCATTTTAGGATTTATACTAAGTTTGAAGAGAAAAAAATTACCTTTTAATAAAATGGTTACCCGCGGGGAAACCGTTACCCACGGGGAAAACCGTTACCCGCAGGTAAAAAATGTCTGACGGGTAACGGGGCGGTTTCGGGGAAAAATATTATCAAACGGGACGAGTAAGGGTAATGGTATACCCGACCCCGAACCGCCCCGTTGTCATCCCTAGCGACCATATGGGGAGTTGGCCAAGGCAAATGCCTTGGGCCTCATATTTTAGTGGGGCCTCAAAAAAATTATTAATAGACTTATGTTTTACTTGAAATTAAAGAACTACAAATGACATAGAAAATTTTCTCATTAAATTGTTAGATGATTTATCTTCTTATACCTAAAAGCACGATATATGATAGAAAACATTCGCCCTCTCAATCGTTAACCGCTTTATGTCATAATCTTCTTATACCTAAAATCTTATATCTAAAAGTACTACATATAAGAGAAAGATTTTCCCACTCATTTTTAAATGGCTTATCTTACCTCTAAAAGCATTACATAATTAGAGAAAAAAATTGGTCGCTCAATTGTTAGCCAGTTTATCTTATCTTATCTTATACTTAAAAACACTAAATATGAAAGAGAAAAATATTCTAAGAGAAAATTCTCCCACATCTTCCACAAATGTGTAATAACTCACCCATTAATAATTTTTTCTCCGTCTTCCACATCTTCATTCCTTAATTACATAATTGTGATTATGGAAATTCAGTGTTTCAATTTTGAAAATAATTATGTTTACTAAAAGTTAATAAGTCATATGTTTGTCAACTATCCCTATCTTGGTCATATATTAGAAACTTTTTCTTTATTTAATACAGAATAATTCGTATTTACGTTATAAAATTAGAAGGTTGTTTAATAAATGTTCAGATTTTTTTTAATTAACGTGATCAACACAAATCATTCTTATTCATAAAAATTACTCGTATGTAGTATTTGTTTTATAAAATGTTCAGTTTACTTCATATTCACTTGGTCAACAGAATTCATTCTTAATCATTTACTTTTTATATCAAATTTTTATGAAATTTGATTCGGGTTTTTCCGAGTGTGTAAAACTTTTAATATAGTTTCTGAATATGTAAATTTTATTAGCTACAAATAATTTGAGTGCGGACAGAAATTCATTTGCTTTATCGTCGGTCAAGCCTTATAAACCGCAACAAGACCATCAAATTGGGATGGAGGGAGTATAATTTTATTTTATACATAATTATAAAGACCGTTAAAAATTATATTTTTATATATTCAATATCGATTTATGGATACATTTAATTTAAAATATATTGTACTAATGAAATAAAGAAAAGAATTATATGAAAAGTAGTTTAAAATGATTGCCTATAGTAACTTCAGCCAATTCAGACATAAAAAGTTACTTCAAATCAAGCTAAAAATAAATAGATCAGATCAGTTTAAAACAAACAAAAAATGTTTAATCATTTTTTTCATATCTGTCCCTTCTCTTAAAAAGAAAGAATACCATACTATTAAATTGAATTAAATTTAGAAGTTCTATTTATTAGTAGTTTAGAACCCGATGTGGTTATCATTTTCATTTGCTAATTTTTGAATTTCGAATGACATTATAATAAGGAAGGAATAAGGTTTATAACACTTTAATTATGGAGTTTCGTTCTTTTTTAGTTGCAACATTCCCCTTTTCACGCTTACTAATGCACAACTTTGACCATCATTGTATTTATTCCCTATTAGTAAAAAAAAATTAAAAATCAAATTATGAAACTTTGTAATGAGACGAATTGAACAATATTTTTCAAAAAAAATAATTCACATCTATTAATGAATAAAAGGTAGTCAAAGTAGTGTACACGAATAGTGTGTAAATTTCAATGTGGCAACTAATGTGATACGGAGGGAGTATATGATAGAGGAAATTATCTCGCTCAATTGTTAACCTTCTTAATTATGACCTAATCTTCTTACACCTTAAATTTTATACATAAAAACATTATATACGGAGTATGTGATAGAAAATTATCTCACTCAATTGTGAGACGGCTTATCATACACCTCAAAGCATTACATATAAGAGAGAAAAGTTGGTCACTCAATTGTAAACCGACTTATCTTAATTATACTTCAAAGCACTCCATATGAGAGAGAAAATTATCACGTTCAATTATTAGCCGATTTATCTTCTACCTTAAAGCATTACATATGAGAGAGAAAATTCTACTACATCTTTCACAAATGTGTAATGATTCTAAATGAGAGAGAAAATTCTACTACATCTTTCACAAATGTGTAATGATTCACTCAATAACAATTTTATTTCCTCGTCTTCTACATCTTCATTACTTAATTACATAATTCCTTTTTAATTTACTTTCTACCATTAGATTGTTAGCTTTTTGAGTATTTTATTCATACCGAGTATGTTTCTTCAATTGCAAGAGCTTATGTTATGCAGGTTTATTACTATGAATAGTGTGAGCTTTTGATTCACACGTTTTTTTTTTCATTTTTCTAAATTCAGATTGATTTGATTACTAATTCTCGTTGGTAGTCTAATATAGTACTTCTTTCATGTAAATTCGCTTAGTAAAGCAAATAACAAAAATGCAAAAGATGAAAAAGAAGTAAATAGACCAACTCGAATTTTTATTTTATTAGAACTAATTATATTTTCATTTGCTAATTTTTTATATAGCAAACCAGTGCACATCAAATCATAAAATAATTTATGTAACAAAAATGTTTAATCAATTTTTTCATATCTGTCCCTTCTCTTAAAAAGAAAGAATACCATACTATGAAATTAAATTAAATTTAGAAGTTTTATTTATTAGCAGTTTAGCACCCGATGTGGTTATCATTTTCATTTGCTAAATTCGAATGACATTATAATAAGGAAGGAATAAGGTTTATAACACTTTAATTATGGGAGTATAATTTTATATTTTTTTATTAAAAGTAAGAGTATATTAAAGGCTGGAGTTTCGTTAAGATAGATGATGTATATTAGTAGGCCAAATTTTTATATTTTCTATCTCCATAATTCATTATTTGTAAAGCAAATAACAAAAATGCAAAACATGAAGCCACGTGACATAAGTAGAGCAACGCTCTTTATCACTTATAGGTAAACATGTTACATAATAATCGAGGGTAAAACTGTAGTTTTAATAGCCTACTACTTTCTTATATATAAATATATACTACCTCTGTCCCAATTTGATGGTCCTGGAGTTCATGTTCATATTCACTTGGTCAACACAAATCATTCTTAATCATTTACTTTTTATATCAAATTTTTATGACATTTGATTCAGGTTATTGCGAGTTTGTAAAACTTTTAATGTATTTTCTGAATATGTAAATTTTATTTGCTACAAATAATTTGAGTGCGGACAGAAATTTATTTGCTTTATCGTCGGTCAAGCCTCATAAACCGCAACAGGACCATCAAATTGGGACGGAGGGAGTATAATTTTATTTTATACATAATTATAAAGACCGTTAAAAAATTATATTTTATATATTCAATATTGATCTTAAATGAAAGATCACAAAAAAATATGAATTTTGATATATTTTTTATAAAAAATGGAGCAAAACTGAAAAAGTTACAACACTTTAAATAAAAATGGGGTTTTTTATAGTTTGGGCCCACCAAATACATGTCCTACAAAATTTGGGGTTTTACTTCCGTTACAAAAAAAGCTCGATATCTTTGGAATTAACGAAAGGTGTAATTGTCTTTTGAAGACCTATTTCTTTTTCTTATTTATAAATAGACTAGAAATACATGGATCGGCTATCTATGTAACCTGTCTTTAAAATTACACACAAACTTTTTACAATGTTTGTTTGAAAACTAATTTTACACGTATAATATTTACAAAATAACATAAAATATTTACAAAATTACATATTAAGACTGCCTCATTATGACAATCACAAAAAATTAAAAACCCAAGCACCCATCTGATTAGGAGGCAACAAAAAAACAAGATTTCAATTACTACCAGATAACTAAGCTTTGAAATAGGATTTCAAAGAAGCTTTCTACCTAATAAAAAGAAGAGCCTAGACTACTAAAAAACTAAACCACGCTTGCCATCTGCCAATCTAGCATCAAAATCCCATTGAACTAATCATAACATCTCAGAATATAATTCAAATCAAAATATCGAATCTTCAAATATACATATAGAGAATAAATCAGTGTGTTGAAACTTTTTCTTTTGGAACGACGAGTATAGACGGTAGAGCAATACAGATGGAGTATAGATGGTGGAGCAAGATTTTTGCTTGCTGCCACACTCGCATCTTTAAAGGCCGGCTACGTTCAATATGTAATTCGACATATTTATTGTCCCGTATTAAGTACCTTCCTCACGTAAAATATTTTACATGATAAAGTGTAAAACATTTTTTAAAAAGTGACTTGTAGTTTACTTTAAACAATTAAAACAAACAATATAAAATGTTTACTTCCTTACACTTTGTACACAAAGTGTTTACTTTACGTTATAACAAATGGGCCCTTAAACTAATCAGATGACATCAGAAAATTTTCGATTAAGCTATTGGCTCATGGTAGAATCATTGAAGAAGAAACAATCGTGTTAGGTATTGGCTCATTTCTTTCATAAGCCCAACCTACATCTAATGGTTACCCGGTCCATTAGTCTTTTTACATCATCCTTGTTCGCCTCCCTTCTCGTCTCCTCTACGCCATTCATGACTTTCCTTTGTTCAAGCTTTCCTTGTATGGCATCTTACCTTCTCTGTATTGAGCTGCCTATTTATCTCCATGTTTCGGATGCTAATGGGGACGGCTGAAAACCCTATTCTCGCAGAACCCCTTTGTGAAGTAGATTTGGCCGGAAGAAATTAGAAGGTTGTTGCCAACACTTCCCTACCTTGAGACTATAGTGGTTCTTCATCCTTTGTGGGTGAAATTGACGAGACCTGAGCTGGATATTGAGACATTACAGTGGTATCAGAGACAGCCGCCGCCCGCCGCCGTCGTACGCCGTCGCGGGAGGTCCAGGGAGTGTCACCGGAGGTCCAGGAGTGCCACCAGTGGTCCAGGGAGTTCTGCCAGAAGCTTCCAGCCGTCCAGGGACTCTGCTGCCTCGGACCAAACCTGCTGCCGCCAGTCCAGTTCGATGCCGCCATGCTCTACAGCAGCCCACGCTGCCTACGGTAAGTCGGGTAACCCAACCTCGGGCCCCACTCAGGTAAATTGGCGATAACCACCCCTGGTGTACCGGAGTGCCACCGGATTTATTTTTTCCCCGCTCCCCGCTGCTGACCTGCGTGGTCTTGGATGCCGGCTGTGCTCGGCCCCAGGTACGTTTACTAATCCTTTGTGTGATTATTTATTCGTAGTTCATTCATTTTAAGTTCAAGTTTAAATTGCAATTACTTGTTTGTTTAAATTGTGATTACTTGTTGGTTTGTGATTAATTTTTTCCGGTGAAGAATATTTTGTTTGGATACTCGTTGTCCAAAATTGTGAATATTTCTTCCGGTTTAAATTTAATCACGTGTTGGATTTTTTTTTTGATTTTCTGTTGATTGATTCGTGGATAAACTCTCCGGTTAAGAATATTTGTTTGGATACCTGTTGTCCGAAATTGGGAATATTTCTGTCCGGATTAGTTTTAAATCCCGTTTCTTTGTTTGTTGATTTAATTCTAGCCTATTTGCGCTTGTACGAAAGAACAAGGAGATTGTACCCGAGCTTTGTGTTCATTGGTCTTCTCGGCTTGTTCGTGCTAGTTGTTTCGTACAATTGATAGGCCTATAGGTTATAATTAATCATTTATCTGTCTGTTGATTAAATAAAAAATTTTTATCTGTGCTTGTACGAAAGAACAAGGAGATTTTACCCGAACCTTGTGTTCATTGGTCTTCTCGGCTTGTTCGTGCTAGTTGCTTCGTACGGTACGAAAGAACAAGGAGATTGTACTCGAGCTCTGTGTTCATTGGTCTTCTCGGCTTGTTCGTGCTAGTTGCTTCGTACCGGTTGATAGCCTGATAAAAAAATTTTATTTACTCTCTTGCGTGCTGTGCTTGCTTTCCGGTTAATATGGTTGTCAATCAATATGGCATGCTTCCATTTAACGGAAAGACAGATTTTGATATCTGGAAACAGAAAATCAAATGTGTGTTGATCCAACAGAAAGTCTATAGAGTTGTGACCGGTCTCTATTTAGACTCTGAGGATGCTACCAAGCGCGTTGAAATGAATGAAACTGTTCGTTCCTCTATTTACCTAAACCTTTCTGATTCAGTGCTCAGGAAGGTGGGTATCATAGATTCTGCAAAAGAGTTGTGGGACAAGTTAGATAAGTTGTATACCGATACTTCTTTGCCTGGTAAATTGTTTTTGCTTGAGAAGTTCTTTAGGTTTAGGCTTGACCTGACTAAGGACATAGATGAGAACCTAGATGTGTTTAACAAGCTTATTCAGAACATTAAGCAAGCCGGCAATAAACACATTGATGACTACACACCCATAGTGTTGCTTAATGCCATCCCTGACTCTTACAATGACGTCAAATCTGCCATAAAGTATGGTAGAGACGATATCACGCTAGATATAGTCGTTAATGGGTTAAGGAGTAAGGAGTTAGACCTTAGACACTCGAGGGGTAGTAACAGTCAATCTAGGGACTCTGGTGAAGCGTTGCTTGTGAGGGGTAGGTCTAAGAGTAGATCTAGAAACCATAAGAAGGGTAGCAACAATAAGAACCAGACCAATAACAATGACCCGGGGAAGAAGAGAGGTAAGTCTAAGAAGAGAGTGTGCTATAATTGTGGTAATTCTAGTCACTTCATTAAGGATTGTCCCCATCCTAAGAAGTCTGAACATGCTAATGTGGTAGATGATAATAACTTGCATGAAGAAGTGTTTATGGTCTGTGATTTTGCAAATTCTGTGTTGAGTAGCATGACTGAAAATGAGTGGTTAATTGACTCTAGTTGTACTTATCATATGACACCTTTTAGATCTCTGTTTGCTTCTTATGATTCTTGCAATGATGGTTTTGTGTCTCTTGTTGATAATAAGAAATGCAAAATACATGGGGTGGGTGATGTATGCTTGAAGTTTGATAATGGGACTGTGTTTACTATGAAAAATGTGAGGCATGTCCCTGATTTGCGTCATAACTTGTTTTCTGTCGCTGCTTTTGAGGGTAGTGGGCTTGAGGGTAAATGGGGAAATGGGTGCATGAAAGTTTTGAAAAATTCCCTTGTTTTGTTTAAGGCAAAAAATGTGAATAATTTGTATGTGTGCCATGCTCAGCCTTTCTGTGATTCTGTTCATGTTGTTAGTTCTGATAAAACTGCTTTGTGGCATAATAGATTAGGACACATGAGTAATAAGGGTTTAGAGATTTTGCATAAATCTGGTTGTTTTGGTAAGGATTCTGTGTCCTCCATCCCTTTCTGTGAATCTTGTGTGTTAGGCAAGCAGCATAAGGTTACATTCCCCTCTTCCCCTTATCCTAATCTCACTAAGTGTACCTCTGTGTTAGAGTATGTTCATGCAGATGTGTGGGGTCCTACTAGTGTCTCTACCCACGGGGGTAAGAGATATTTTCTGTCCATTATCGATGATTTTTCTAGGAAGGTGTGGATCCGTGTTCTTGAGCATAAGTTCGATGTCTTTGTGAAATTTAGGGAGTGGAAAACCCTTGTAGAAAATCAAACCGGTAAGATGGTCAAAACTCTTAGGACCGATAATGGATTAGAGTTTTGCAATAAGGATATGGACCAACTCTGTGTTGATTGTGGGATTAGAAGGCACAAAACTGTGCCCTAGACTCCCCAACAAAATGGGATAGCCGAGAGAATGAATAGGACTGTTCTAGATAAGGTTAGGAGTATGCTTGCTACCTCCGGTTTGTCTAAAAAGTTTTGGGGTGAAGCAGTCAATACTGTTGTCTACTTGATTAACCGGTCTCCTTCTGTTCCCTTGGGTGGGAAATGCCCGGAATCTGTTTTTTCAAACAAGCCCCTTGATTTGTCTAATCTTAGAGTGTTTGGGTGTGCTGCGTATGTGCACCAACAAGGTGACAAATTGGATCCTAGGTCTAAGAAAGGAGTATTCTTAGGTTATCCTGAGGGTGCGAAGGGGTACAGGGTTTGGGATAGGAACCAGGTAGGTTTCAAGGTTGTGGTAAGTAGAAACGTTGTTTTCAATGAATCCGAGTTCCCTTGTCTGGGTCGAGCCCTAGTAGTACACCTGTTGAGGTGGAGTCCATACCATATGCTGCTAGTCCTTTGTTTGCTAATCATGATTCTTCTAATTTGCATGATTCTTCTGAGCATGATAATACCACCACTTCGAGTGAGGTGGAGCATTCTCATGTGCATTCAAATGACAATGAATCGCATGATGAGAGTGCTGATTCTAGTGATAATGATTTGCATGATTACCAACTTGTTAGAGATAGAAGTAGGAGAGAAATTAGGAGAACTGCTGATAGCATGCCTGATTTTGCTTTCCATGTGTGTGATACTTCTATGTTTGCTTTCTCTGTGTTTGAGACCCTTGAGCTTAACGAACCTAAAACCTATACGGAGGCCCTTAAGTCTAATGAGTCCGCTAAATGGCTTTGCGCCATGGAGAGTGAGATGGAGTCACTTAGAGCGAATAAGACTTGGACGTTAGTTCCTAGACCGCCCAATAGTTCCGTAGTTGAGTGTAAGTGGCTATTTAAGGTTAAGGAAGAGCCTAAAGACATTAGATATAAGGCTAGGTTAGTAGCTAAGGGTTTTACTCAAAAGGAAGGTGTTGATTATGCTGAAATCTTTGCTCCTGTTGTTAAATTCACTACGATTAGAATGATGCTTGCTCTTGTTGCTCATAATGATTGGGAAATGAAGCAAATGGACGTCACCACTGCTTTCTTGCATGGTGATTTAGACAAGAAAATCTATATGATCCAGCCTGAGGGCTTTGTGGATCCCATGAAGAGTAATCATTTGTGTTTGCTTAGGAAGGCCTTGTACGGCCTGAAGCAGTCCCCGAGGCAGTGGAATATCAAATTTGACCAGTGCATGTCATCTTTGAAATTTCACAAGTCCGAGTGCGACCATTGCCTATACTTTAAAAATACTTCTTCTGTGCCTGTATTTTTATTGCTTTATGTGGATGACATGTTGATTGTTAGTCCTTCGGGTGACGCCATTAAAGGTGTGCAAAAGCGTCTCAGTGAGAACTTTGCAATGAAAGACCTAGGTGATGCCAAGAGGATCCTAGGCATTAACATTGTTAGAGATAGGAGTAAGTGTGTGTTAGTACTCAATCAGATTTCATACATTGAAAAGATTTTGAGTAAATATAACATGCATTCTGCTACTAACGTCTCTATTCCTATGGCGTCCCACTTTGTGTTAAGTAAGGATCAGTCCCCCAAGACTGCTCCTGAAATTGCTAAAATGAAATATGTGCCTTATTCCAATGCTATTGGGTCTGTGATGTACCTCATGGTGAGTACTAGACCCGACATTGCCTATGCCGTTAGTTGTTTGAGTAGGTATATGTCTAATCTTGGTTTGCCTCATTGGAATGCTCTTAAGTGGTATCTGAGGTACTTGAAGTCTACTGTTAATCATGGGTTGGTTTTCACTAGGTGTTCTGAGGGTGTTAAGTTGAGTGGGTATGTGGATTCGAATTTTGCTAACGATAGAGACAATAGGAAATCCACTACCTCTTATGTGTTTACCCTTTGCGGGTCTTGCATTAGTTGGAAGTCTCAACTTCAACCCATTGTTGCCCTCTCCACTACTGAGTCCGAGTATGTGGTCGCTACCGAAGCGTTTAAGGAAGCCATTTGGCTTAAACGTCTCCTAACGGAGATTGGTAGTCTTAAGCAGGACATTTGTGTGTTTTCTGATAGTCAATCTGCTATTCAACTGTGCAAAAACCCTGTTTTTCATGATAGAACTAAGCATATTGATGTTAGATTTCATTTTATTCGTGATATTGTAAGTGCAGGTGATATCAAGTTGATTAAAATTCCATCTGAATTTAATCCTGCTGACATGGGGACTAAATGTCTCTCTGTCGAAAAGTTGCTGTCGTGCAAGCACACGTTAAACATTGATTGCGGATAAGTTGCCTGGTGATCTTACCCCGTTTGCCTGAATGTGTCTTTGTGATCATTCGGGCAATCCAGCGATGATGAGTCTCAAAATTGTGTTAGAGCTTTGACTCTAAACCACTATGGTCCAATAAGGTGGAGAATATGTTAGGTATTGGCCCATTTCTTTCATAAGCCCAACCTACATCTAATGGTTACCCGGTCCATTAGTCTTTTTACATCATCCTTGTTCGCCTCCCTTCTCGTCTCCTCTACGCCATTCATGACTTTCCTTTGTTCAAGCTTTCCTTGTATGGCATCTTACCTTCTCTGTATTGAGCTGCCTATTTATCTCCCTGTTTCGGATGCTAATGGGGACGGCTGAAAACCCTATTCTCGCACAACCCCTTTGTGAAGTAGATTTGGCCGGAAGAAATTAGAAGGTTGTTGCCAACACTTCCCTACCTTGAGACTATAGTGGTTCTTCATCCTTTGTGGGTGAAATTGACGAGACCTGAGCTGGATATTGAGACATTACAAATCGAATAGGAAGGAATTAGATATCCAAACCTTAAAATTCCAGCAGTTTTTTTACTCTCTTTTTTCCTGAAATTCTTGCATTTCATTTTTTTGTCTGTCGTGGAGTATGGCAACACAGGATTCTGTAGTTTATTTATACTATCGTATAGGGTATTGGCAACAAGAGTTTATACTTAGTCGTTTGTTTTAATATAAATGATAAATAGATACTACATAGTATTTAATATTTTAACATCATGCATTGGACACCTCTTATTTATTTCTTTTAATGTGTGATGGGATATTAGGGTCCGGCCCAATATACCGGCCCAGAATATCCCTGAAGCCCAAACGCAAGGGAAGGCCCAGGGAAAATCATTTAGCCCGAACAGCAAGCCTCATTCGGCACATCCCGTTCGAGGGATGTTATTAGCACTTGAGTGATTAGCTTATTCCTGGTTAGTGGCTTAACTGGATTTAATCTCATTTGAGGATTGCTCAAGTAACCGACTGCAGTTAATGTTGGATCATGGGGGTATCAAGTGGCATGTGAAGCAACCAATCACCTTAGAGCACCCCATAACTCCATCTAGTATAAATAGCAACATTCAATTCGAGTGTAAGGGTTATCATTTATTGACTCTTTAGCTCTAATAGCATTCTAGCTCGGTATTAACCTTTGGGTTTGAACAGTCGTTCGGTCATTTCTGTGTAATTGTTATTATTGCGTTAATACATGCTGAGTTATTTGAGTAGTTGAATCAAATTTTATATTTCCTTTTATACACGTTACTGTAGCAATCCAACCCAAGATTCAAGGTTAGTGTTGTGCCGTCTGTGGGAAACTCTGAACAAAAAGTTGCAAACTAAACCACTTAACTAAACCATCAACCTACCTTTCAATATGGTCAAACTCACCTCTCATCATATCGAAGGAAACTCGGGAAGACGCGGGGACAGCAGGACGTCGGAAGGCCGGACCACCGAAGGGCAATCCAGCCAGGGGTCATACCAACAGTTCGAGGGGGACTTCTTCATCCCCGAAGCACTGAGGAGAGACCCTCGTGCCATGCGAAATTTAGCCAAGGTGATGCACGCATTAGCGGATGAGCAGGATGAGTGGCAATCCAGCCACACGGCGGAGACTGAATATATAACCCCATCGCCAACCAATCAGATGCAATCCTTTGACGGAGACACTGATGAAACGGAGACAACCAGGTCTTCAGTCTACACACGATTGGGACAAAGAGGGCGCCGAAGGGCCCATACTCCCGGGTACCAACCACATACACCTTCGGACCATACCCCGTTCGTGACCAGGCAAGAGGCTCAGTACAGGGAACGAACCCCAGTGGTAAATCCAGCGGGGCGAAATTTTCGGTACACCGAAATGGATGAAGATCGATTTACAAGAAGACATCAAGAGGCAGCAGCACATTGGGCGGAAAGGGCCAATGTTAGGTCTCCGGTTCGGATTCCACCTAAACACGTGATCACATTGCAAGTCCATGTTATCCAACCCCGCTCTCTAGAGTCGGAAAGGGCAATGGTCCTTACTTATTACCATAATTCAACCGGCTATCCTCAAAGACTACCGAACACACTCGTAGGCCAATCCTATATCTAGGATCAATTTATTATTCAATTTAACTTGGGTATCCCTTAAGGCCTACCCCTAGTATAACTTAAAGTTCATACCTTCCTACCTTAAAGCATCTCTTAAGACTGCTTAAGGCATAAGATTTCACAATCCAAGTCTAGGATCAATTCTAGCAATATTTCACTTTAATGCCCGACTAGTATATTTATACTAGTCGGACTAATTCCAACAATCCAAGTTCTCCGTTCATAGTCATATAGACAATTCCAAACCGATTTTCCATTGAAAGTATCATTTATATCAATATACAAAATATCACTTTTAATCACTCATATATTCTTATATGAAGAAAAAAGTATATTTCAACATAAGTTTCATAGTTAATTCCACTATTAAGTCAACATACTCATAACACGTGATCATACACAATTTACTCTTAGATTTGTATATCATGCTCATTTCCTTATAGACAATAGTCTCCTCATTCTTAGGCATTATTAATCATTAATAATCCATAAAAACGCATTTAATTACCTTAGCTAATCTCATGAAATTAGCTCACTAATTATAAGCAATGTAGTCAGCCATCCTCACCTTATAGAGTGTTTAACTAGTTGCCTTTGCGAAGTCATTCGATCAATCCCTATTCTACGCCGATTGAACACAAAAACTGGACTGCTGGGAAAAAGCCGGGCGGCTTTCACAAAAGCCAGGCGGCTTTCGGGCTGCTGCAATACGGGCAGCTTCCTATAGGTGGCGGTTTTCGGCGATTTCGACTCCTATCGATTCACCAACTCTCCTAAGTTAAATACCACCACTTTATATCAATATTCTACACTTTTAAATGTGTATAACTTCAAGTTTAATCCACCATATGATTTCTTAAAAATCACACAAGAATTAACTAGTTAAAAGAGTAATTGGTAGAGTTCTTACCCAAGTTCTAGCTTTTTCTTCTTGAGTTTTCTTCTTTCTTGCTTGTCTCAAGCTCCAACCTTTGTGAGAGGCTTCCCTGGAGTTCTTTCTCTCTTTGTGTGGTTTGAATGAATGCAAAAGGATAGGGGGGAGGTACTTCACCAAGTCAACACCATGTACAATGCATGAGTTAGACTTGAGGTGTGGGTTTTTGTCTCTAAGAGGCTTCACATCCTCTTGTCCGCACCAACCATGTTTGGTTGCCCCCCTCCCCATTATTTGAGAGCCTAAAGTGTTTAAAATACTCCCAAAGTGGGTGTAGGAAGTCCCTCCAAATTATTCCCGCTATTTCTGGCAGGTTGGGTCAAAATAGCACTTGGTTTGTCCAAATATTTTCCTCAACCTCGGTTGGCATTTTATTGGGCTTCTATAATTATTACGATGACCCAACTAATTATTTGGCATCCCATTCTCAATTTTATGGGCCTGATAACTAATTTAATTAATCACATTAATTAATTAAATCATTCTGTGCACAATTTTTATTTGCTAGGAAATTCAAATACATGTTGAATTTTCAAATTCAAATACATCCGGGTGTGGTGTCACAAGTTCACCCCCCCTTAATGGGAATTTCGTCCCCGAAATTGACAATGCTTACACAAATAGAAAAGCGTATTGTTCCTTCATCAAGGATTCAGTTTCCCAAGTTTCTTCCTCAACTCGGTCACTTTTCCAAAGGATTTTAACCATCAGAACTTTCTTGCTCCTCAAATTCTTGACTTGCCTATCAAGTATCTTCACCGATTGCACGACATAGTTCAAGTCCTCACGTATCTCCACAAGTGGTTTCTCTAGTACGTGAGACGGATCCGACATATATTTCTTGAGCATAGATACGTGGAACACGTTATGTATCTTCTCCAATTCTGGAGTCAACTGCAGTCGGTATGCTACGGTCCCAATTCTCTCAAGAATTACAAATGGCCCTATGTAGCGTGGGTTAAGTTTCCCTCGGCTCTAAAATCAGATGATTCCCTTCCAAGGTGAAACCTTCAAGAATACATCATCCCCCACCTTAAACTCTAAGGCTCTCCGGCGCTTATCGGCATAGCTCTTCAGTCTATCGTGGGCCGTCTTAAGCCTCTCGCGGATCATCTTCACCTTTGACTTGGTGATCTCACTAGTAAAAAAACTCGGTATCAGCAGGGATTTTGGCTCGGATAAATGCCCTGCCAAATTTGGCTCGACATTTGGCTCGATTAACTAATATATATAAACTGTATACATTTTGGCACGGATTTATCCGTGCAAACAGTTTGTCTCGGAAAAGCCGAGTCAAAACACGATCCAAAACCGGAAAAAAAAAGAAATTTTGCCTTCTCGAAAATTTGATCCAAATTTCGTTCCAAAGTGGCACGGATACGAATCCGATCCAACACCGTTTTATACTTTCAGTGTTTGACTCAAATATATCCGAGCCAACATCATCCCAACCTAATTTCGTGGCAACTCGGACGGCCTTTTTCTGTGCCAACATGAACATGTTGCATTGATGAGGATCAGTGCCAATATCCGAGACAAAAGTATTGAGCCAACATCTGTACCAAACTTCTTAATACAGTTTTGTTTTTAGGCTTTTGGCTCAAACGGGATGTCCGTGCCAAAAGATGATCGTTACGATACTTCTGTGTCAAAGTCCGAGCCAAAAGGTGACCGTAGTTGTGTATTACGGGGATGATTTTCAAACGGTTCGATCGACGGATTTTTCCGTGTCAAAATCCATGCCAAAATAGGACCGTTTTGTATCCAATTATATTTTCCGTGCCAAAATCCGAGCCAAATAACACTATAAATCATTGCACATTCCTAATAAAAAAAATACATCTTCTTTTATGTATACATCTACACATGAGTCATTCTTAGTGCTGAGTTTTGGAAACAAAGGAATGTGGTCTCATTATGTGTTAGCTACGTGGAATATTTATATTTGGATTTCTTAGAAGAATTATGTTCCGGTTATAATGTATGTAATTTTATTCGTTTTATTAATCAATTTCAATAGATCAATACATATTTCATGTCTTGAATTATAATTATTGTCATTATTTGTCTTATACCAATAAAATTTGTGTGATAAGTTTTAAAAATTTACTTACTAGCATGTACTTTTAATAAGAATAAATAAATATTTATTAAATTATTTTACATATTCAGGACCAATGAATAGAGAAGGTAGAAGTTGGATGTATAGGCGATATAAAGAAAATGGTAGAGGATTGACTAAAGAGTTTACTGATGGAGTGGTTGAATTTATTAGTTTTGCACAAAGGCAAACACGATACATGGATGGAAATAAAATAAGATGTCCATGTACAAAGTGTAAAAATGCCAAGTTTCTTGATCCTGATACCGTGGAGTGGGATTTATATACACACGGTTTTATTGATAATTATTACAATTGGACTTCTCAAGGAGAACCGATTGATACATGTCTTTTGCCACACACCTTAGGCACATCTAACTATGTTCCTAACGAGATGTCTGGTTGGGGAAATTATGAAAAATGTCATGGGAGCAGAAAATGCTTTATGATTTCGTCGGCCCTTCAGCATTTCACAATACCCAACCAGATAATGATTTCACTTCACACAGTAATGTGAATGAGCAACCAAGTTCATCTTATTATGAGGTAGATGCTCTAGGCACTAGATTTCAAGAAGTCCTCAAAAGCGTGGATCAACCTCTGTATTATGATTGTGATGGTCATTCACAGTTATCAGCGGTTTCTGAATTTTTGAATATAAAAGCTGAATATAATCTCTCTGAGAATCGCATGTCAAGGATACTAGACTCTGTTGGCAGTATGTTACCGCATGATCATTGTCTACCTGATACTTACTACAACATGAAAAAATTCGTCTCAGAGTTAGGTCTTCCCATGATTAAAATTCACGCTTGCCCAATGGGATGCATGTTATTTTGGAAGAACGATGAGGCATTGACCCATTGTAAGTTTTGTAATGCGGATAGGTACAAACTTATATCAGCCATGACCTGGAAACCACGCAAAAGGTCCGTGTCATCTAAGTTGATATATCTTCCTTTAGCCCCACAGTTGCAAAGGTTGTATGCCTCAAATGCTACGGCTAAACACATGACATGGCATGTGGAACATGAGACTGAAGTTGGGTTAATGTGTCACCCATCAGATTCTGAGGCGTGGAAGCATTTCGACCGGTGTTATCCACAATTTGCTTTTGAGCCATGCAATGTTCGACTTGAGTTATGTGGTGATGGCTTTGCCCCGTATGGTCAATTCGGGGGACAATTCTCATGTTGGCCAATTATCATTACACCATATAATCTCCCCCCTGACATGTGTATGAAACAACATTTTATGTTTTTTGTTAGTCCCCTAGATTTTGATAAAGTGTTTTGATGATGCCATAGTTTTCTTTTTTGTTCCCCCCATCTTTGGTAGCTATCGTGTATTCTGCTCTAACCAAAATGGTAGTAAAGTATTATCTGAAAGTGTCTTGCTCAAATGGTCAATTAACAAATAAACTTAACTGGAAAAGTCAAAATGCAATAAGGTAATATTCCATTACCTTATAATAGGATTTCTTATAGGTCCTACCAGTTGAACTTATTTGTTAATATCACATCAAATGAAAACAAAGTATTTCGAATGCACTATTATTTAACTGGAACACAAAATGTAATAAGGTAATGATTTTTGCCTTAATAGGATTTGTTATCCTACCAGTTAAATATTTGGTTTGATTTCGAAATACTAGCTGGCCATACAAACCTTGAGTGACCAAAAGTCAAAAGTAAAATGTTTGTGTCAAGTAAATTATACCGGAAAAGTCAAAATGCAATAAGGTAATTTTTACCTTAAAAGGATATTTAAATCCTACCGGTATATATTTAATTTATCACAAAACATTTTCAAACGTCACAAAAAGCAAAAGACACATTGATATGAATTTTACATGTGTATAATTGAGGACAAATAAATGAACAATTTTTGTGACTAAATAAAATTATACTGGAAATTAAAAATGCAATAAGGTGAATTTATTTACCTTAATAGGATATTCAAATCCTACCAGTATAAATTTTATCAATACACAAAAACTGTTAGTATGTCTCGTGATCTTCCGGAACCAATCAAAATTGATGAAGTCCAAGCATGGAGGACATTCAATGCAAAAACGTACATGTGATCCAAAGCATGGGAGACACAGTCAAGTTGATATCTATAAAGGAGAACTGCAGCAGCTAGGCAGATAGAGACAAAGAAGTTATCAGCTCCAAAGAAGAAGACGAACAATAAGTGTTATCTTCTGAAACAAAGATTCAACGAACAGGATTAAATCATCTCAACCAACGGATGATATTTATCTACCGGAGACACCTATAAATTGAGGTCGAAGCATGAGTTTGAAAATAAGTTCTTGAGTTCAAAAGCAGAGAAATCCTATAAGCATTCAAAGGATATCTAGCAAAAGAGAAAGTGCTTGATCACAACTTCACTCTCTGCTTTGACTCATGCTTCACTAAGCTCTTAGACTAGATCATCATTTTCATATTTTTAGAGCTTAATTTTTAGTTGATGGCCAGAATTTTCTTGTAATTTACAAGGTGTTGTAAACACTCAGGAGGACAGTTGTTCCTGACCTGTAGTGTGGTTAGATAGGTCAAGAGTACCTTTTGATCCCCACTGGATCAATTGGGAAAAACCTAAATGATTGAGTAGCTTGGAGTGGTGTTGTACTCCTCGTGAAACACCTTCAATCTAGGCCAGTGTTGTCAAGGCTAGATTGGCACTAAGTGTATTCGGCTTAATACTTTAGTGAAATCCATCTGAAATAGGGTGGGACTGGATGTAGGAGGATTACACCACCTCTGAACCAGGATATACTGTGTGTTGATTTACTTTCGGTCAACTAAGCACACACCCAACACTTCTTCATTAAAGAGATCGTAGTTTGCCAGCAGCATCCTAAGCAGTAGTCTTAATTGACTCTACAACTTATCCTACTGCTTAATAACTTACTTTTTCTTGAGACAACTGTTTCACAAGAGCTTCGGAACATCGCTACTAAAAAATCCATTTTGCCTATTCTCGGAAATACTTCTTTCATACGCAGCAGGTGGCTTAGCAGTTTCCTGGGTCTACCCAACTGCTTAGACCTCTCCTTATGCAAAACCCCTTATCATCTACAGCTCAGTACATATTCAGAAAGCACTCATCATTCTATATAAGGCCATACAATCATCTCTCCCAAATTCCTATTTTCCACTAGCAGTTGCCTCAGCAGTCCCCTGGCATCCAGGCAACTGCCAAGCCAACTGCTCACTGTTTAAAGTCCAAACATCATTCAAGCTAGAAAGTTGTCACACACTAATCATCAAGAGGTTAAAGACTTCCGTTGTGCATCTATAAATCTCCCAAAAGATTATAGATCAACTCATCTAGAAGGGAAAAGTTTTTAATGTTGAAAAAGCGTTAAAAGTCTATTCACCCCCCCCCCCTCTAGACTTTACCTCTATCCGGGACCATCAAGTGGTATCAGAGCAAAGTGTTCCTAGAGTCAGTTTCTGACTAATTTGAACTAAAGATCCAAATCCACTTCACTTCCCAAACACTTTCGAAAAATGGACAGTCAGCTTGCAAAGAATCTATTGCTTAACTTGAACAAGTTTGATGACTGGAAAACCAAGGAGGTCTGGGATGAGCTCACAATGATCCAATCAGATGATGATCAAAGCAGTTCAAGTGATGAAGGTAGATCATCAGAAAGTAAGGAAGAGGCCCTGACTTGCCTCTTTGGAATGCACCAAGATGATAGCTCCTCCCACAACTGTCATATGGCCAGATCCAATGAAAATGACAATGATGAAGAATTATCCTGTTCTTCAAACAGCTCATTTGATTCCAGCTGTTCCAGTGTTGATATGGAAGCATTACTCCATAAATTTGAAAACTTCCAAAAAGATTACCTTCTTTTAATGAAAGAAAACTGTAGACTTCAAGAAAATCTAGTAACAGCCCAAGCTCAAATGGGTGAAGTGATAAAAATGAAAGATTTTCTTGAACTTGAAAACATCAGTTTAAAAGAAAGGCTGAGCTCCCACACTCTCCCTATTGCTGAGGAAGTTCAACACAACTGGAAGAACACGGAGTTAGGATACACACCTTTATCCCAACCATTGAAAGATTCTCCCAAATACTCCCCTATCACAGAACACACCACAAGCCAACAAGACACAAGAAAAACAAACCAACAAAAAACCCACTCCCAAACTCTGTCAAATAAAAGGAATCAGTCCTCTCCCAGATCAAAAACCAAACTTCCTTACAAACCCAACTTCCAAAATAACCAACCAAATCAAAGACTTGGTTGGCAACCAATCAAAAGGACCAACAACTTACCAAAGAAAAAGATGATCACTTCCAATACACTTATTCCTTCCCCCACCATAAGGAATAATGTTCACAAATATGTAGCTATTCCTTTTGACTACAAAACTCCAAATGGCTATAGACTCATCAGCTCAAATTCAAATGGTCCTAGATGGGCATGGATGCCCAAACACATTCAAAGGAAGATACCCTCTAACTTGTGGGCTACTACTCAAAACTGATAGATAAAGGAAGGTGCTGGAGCAGCTAAATTTGCAAAAATAATATAAATTATTCAGGCTGCTCCATGCACATGACAGGCAGCAGGGGACTCCTGTCAAGTTTCTAAATCTGGAGAAGGACCCAAAATAATATTTGGGAATGAGGAAGAAAAAGGAGAAACCAAAGGAGCTGGAGAACCCAATGAAATATGAACTTTCAATCCATAAACATTTCATATGGGATTAAAGTTCAAACGTTATCAAGCACAAGCCAGCTCTGCGAAAACATTTACAATAAGACAATTCTCCATGGACATCTGTTTGGTCAGAGATGTCCAAAACAACAAAGTTGTGCTATCTGGTAGAAGAAAGAAGGATATGGATACTGTTGATTGATGCATCACAAAAGAAGGAATCTGCCTTGTAACCAAAAGCAGACTCAAACTTGAGTTGGGATTTGCACCACATCATAAGCCATCTCGATTTCAAAACCATCAACAAGCTATTCATAAAGGGATCCTTCCTAAACTACTCATCAACTATCAAAGATCTCCGCATTCTAAACTCTAGTTAGAAAAGAATCAATTCATGTGGTCTTTGAAAATTAATCCTCTGCTCATGAAAAGAATAAAGATGAGCCAGTCCAATCAAAGAAGGATACTGGAAAGGCTCCAAACTGCCTTCCCAGCAAAAATTAACAAAAGATGACTGGATTCTGGAACCAGCAGTTGACTCAAACGACAGCCCACTGCCAGCAGTTAACTCAAAAGGCAGACCACTGCCAGCAGATGACTCAAATGAGAGACCACTACCAGCAGTTGACTCAAAATATAGAACACTACCAGCAGTTGACTCGATCTAAATCAACTCTCCAGACGCTCCAGCTGAATTAAGCACAAGGCTTAATAATCCCAAACCTCTTACTCTACCAGAAGATGGTAAAGAAGAAGAGGAGGATAAGCAGGTAACTCAATTAAATCAAACATCTGACACTAGATGGTTGAACCATCATCCTTCTCAAAATTATTGGTGACATCAACCAAAGGGTTCGTACAAGGTCATCAATCCAGAAAGAAGCAATTTTTTCATGCTTCTTCTCTCAAACAGAACCCAAAAGAACTGAAGATGCCCTACGAATTTCCGACTGGATACAAGCCAGTTAAACAGGAACAATTCTTGAAAGAAACAATGTTTGGGAGCTTGTGTCTAGACCCTATCATCAGCATGTGATAGGAACTAAATGGGTATTCAGAAACAAAATGGATAAGGAAGGCATCTTGTTAAGAATTAGGCAAAGACTGATGGCCAAAGGGTATTGCAAAGAAGAAGGACTAGATTTTGATAAAATCCTTGCCCCAATTGCCAGACTTGAAGCAACAAAGATATTCTTAGCACATGCAGCCCATAAGCAATTCACAGTCTACAAAATGGATGTGAAGAATGCCTTCCTAAACGGTCTACTAGAAGAAGAGGTCTGCGTGGAGCAACCTCCTAGATCTGAAATCAATAGAGAGGAAGATCAGGTGTTCAAATTAAAGAAAGCGCTCTATGGAATCAAGCAAACTCTAAGAGCATGGTATGACACACTCTCTCTAAACATTTAGTGAAAAATAGGTTCGCTAAAGACAAAGTAGACAACATGCTATTCAAAGGTAAAGAAAGCCCTCTCATACTGCTTGAATTTGAAAACTCGAAAACAAGCATTATGTAAGAAATTTTCAACTCTCAAGCAAAGTTGAAATGAGCCTAATGAGAGAGTTGAACTATTTCTTGGGACTACAAATGAAGCATGACTCCACAAAGTTTTTGCATCAACCAAGCTATTGAATTAAACAAGATTCAAAACATCACGACAAGAGCTTGGAATGATGATCAAAGTAAAGGAATTACCCTGCACCCATTTAGGGGGAACTCAACTCTTAAATTGAGGGGGGATTCCTAGCCACCTGCTGAGGGAGAACTCTTACACAAATACTCAAGGAAAGTCACCTGCTCAAGGAAAACCTACTCAAAATCCGAGTAGTGTGCTCAGCAGACGACTGACTTCCACCAGCAGTTAACTCAGCAGGCGACTGCCAATCAAGCCACTGCTACATTCTCTAGACACCTACAAGACTAGGATGACTGCCAAACAGCCCACTGCTACATTATCTTGACACTGAAGAAGAAGTACGACATATACTCCATCCAAGGAAAAATAAGAAAAGTGGCTCCATCCAAGCAGCAGAGGGCTCTCAGAACTAATGACTCACGAAAACAACAAGCTGGTTCATAAACAACAGGAGGCTCAATTATGCACACATTTGGTACAAACTTTCTTGATCCCCTCAAAGAAGAAAATCCAGAAAGGGAAGCTCCAAACAAGTAAGTATCAACTAAGGGGGAATGGATACACAAAGCCATCACACTCAAAAAAGAAAGAGGATGACAAGTGGAAAGAAGAAGGATGAGAAGTCTGGATCTTGACTCAACAAACTCAGCAGAAGAATCAGAGGAACCTGCTACCACAAAGAAACTAAGAGTCATGATCATTAGCAATGGAGGACAAGAGGAACAACTAGCTCAAACTGCTGAAGCTCAAAAATCAAACAACAACTTAAAGGTATGATGTTGAACCATAAAAACTCAGCAGTGAACTCATATATGGATTGAAAATGGCTTACTACTATTCTGTAGAAACTTAATTTTATTAGGAGCATCCTGCTTCCTGCAGCATTCTAATAAAATAAAAGTTACCTACAAATATAGTTAGCATCCTATTTTTATTGATTACTGTCAAAATTAGCCATAAACAAGCTAAAACAGTATCCTAGAATTATCCATTTCTGAGGAAACAAGGCATGCAAAAAGGAAGTGTCAGACTTCAAAATAGAATGAATTTATGGTTACATGCAACATGCAAGAGCAACACATGTTGATTCGAGTAAACCTACTCAGCGGCTTCATTAATGATGGTCATAAATACCATTTATTGAAATTCTCATACTATCTCTTGAAAAGAGAATCCGCCGCTAAAAGCATTAAATCAACAATGCATCGACCTCCTAACAAATCTTGAAAGATGAAGAGACAATCTGAACTAATTGGATATAAATCCTCCTCCTCAAACGTGTGATAGTTCGTCTCTAAATCTTGCCAAAACTCCTTCTTACTCTGCCAAGCATCAATCATCTTCTCCAAACAAATCCCTCCAGCAAATTCAAAATGAATCCCTCTTTCAACTCTCTATCTCTCGAACTTACACTGGCTCCACCATAACCTGATGATGGTTATCAGGCACCTCCACAACCTGAAAACCAAAAGCCATTTGCACTAACCCATCAACAAGAGGAAAACCTTGCATACATAGAATCTCAAGTTCTAGTTGCAGCAGAAAAGGAACAACTGATTTAGGAATGACTTCGAGTGCTGGAATGGAGGAAGTGGAGATTATCAGACATTGATACTCTCATTCAAAATAGACCACGAATGATAGGAGAGGAGACGTTCTCTCTGAGATGGATGATGACACAAGACATTGAGACATCACTCTCAATACAGAACATCAACAATGTCTTCCATTTCAAACTTAATCAAGCCATCGAGAACAGAAGAAAGAAAAAAGCAACAAGAGACCTCTTTCCTGGAGAAGCTTCGAATAGGAGATATTTGGGATAAATAAACAATGCTACCAAAAGAGGGGGAAAGAGAGTAGTAAAACATCTTTAATGAAAAACTCTAAATGTTTTACACTCTTCTTTTGGCATCATCACAAAAGGGGGAAATTGTTAGTCCCATAGATTTTGATAAAGTGTTTTGATGATGCCATAGTTTTCTTTTTTGTTCCTCCCATCTTTGGTAGCTATCATGTATTCTGCTCTAACCAAAATGCTAGTAAAGTATTATCTGAAAGTGTCTTGCTCAAATGGTCAATTAACAAATAAACTTAACTCGAAAAGTCAAAATGCAATAAGGTAATATTCCATTACCTTATAATAGGATTTCTTATGGATCCTACCAGTTGAACTTATTTGTTAATATCACATCAAATGAAAACAAAGTATTTCGAATGCACTATTATTTAACTGGAACACAAAATGCAATAAGGTAATGATTTTTGCCTTAATAGGATTTGTTATCCTACCAGTTAAATATTTGGTTTCATTTCGAAATACTAGCTGGCCATACAAACCTTGAGTGACCAAAAGTCAAAAGTAAAACGTTTGTGTCAAGTAAATTATACCGGAAAAGTCAAAATACAATAAGGTAATTTTTACCTTAAAAAGGATATTTAAATCCTACCGGTATATATTTAATTTATCACAAAACATTTTCAAACATCACAAAAAGCAAAAGACACATTGATATGAATTTTACATGTGTATAATTGAGGACAAATAAATGAACAATTTTTGTGACTAAATAAAATTACACTGGAAATTAAAAATGCAATAAGGTGAATTTATTTACCTTAATAGGATATTCAAATCCTACCAGTATAAATTTTATTAATACACAAAAACTGTTAGTATGTCTCGTGATCTTCTGGAACCAATCAAAATTGATGAAGTCCAAGAATGGAGGACGTTGAATGCAAAAACGTACATGTGATCCAAAGCATGGGAGGCACAGTCAAGTTGATATCTATAAAGGAGAACTGCAGCAGCTAGGCAGATAGAGACAAAGAAGTTATCGGCTCCAAAGAAGAAGACGAACAACAAGTTGTTATCTTCTGAAACAAAGACTCAACGAACAGGATTAAATCATCTCAACCAACGGATGATATTTATCTACCGGAGACACCTATAAATAGAGGTCGAAGCATGAGTTTGAAAATAAGTTCTTGAGTTCAAAAGCAGAGAAATCCTATAAGCATTCAAAGGATATCTAGCAAAAGAGAAAGTGCTTGATCATAACTTCACTCTCTGCTTTGATTCATGCTTCACTAAGCTCTTAGACTAGATCGTCATTTTCATGTTTTTAGATCTTGGTTTTTAGTTGGTGACCCGAATTTTCTTGTAATTTACAAGGTGTTGTAAACACTCAGGAGGAAAGTTGTTCCCGGCCTGTAGTGTGGATAGATAGGTCAAGAGTACCTTTTGATCCCCACTGGATCAATTGAGAAAAACCTAAAGGATTGAGTAGCTTGGAGTGGTGTTGTACTCCTCGTGAGACACCTTCAATCTAGGCCAGTGTTGTCAAGGCTAGATTGACACTAAGTGTATTGGGCTTAATACTTTAGTGAAATCCATCTGAAATAGGGTGAGACTGGATGTAGGAGGATTACACCACCTCTGAACCAGGATATACTGTGTGTTTATTTACTTTCAGTCAACAAAGCACACACCCAACACTTCTTCATTAAAGGGATCATAGTTTGCCAGCAACATCCTAAGCAGTAGTCTTAATTGACTCTACTGCTTATCCTACTGCTTAATAACTTACTTTTTCTTGAGACAACTGCTTCACAAGAGCTTCGGAACATCACTACTAAAAGGTCCGTTTTGCCTATTCTCAGAAATACTTCTTTCATACGCAGCAAATGGCTTAGCAGTTTCCTGGGTCTACCCAACTGCTTAGACCTCTGCTTATGCAAAACCCGTTATCATCTAGAGCTCAGTACATATTCAGAAAGCACTCATCATTTTATATAAGGCCATACATTCATCTCTCCCAAACTCCTATTTTCCACTAGTAGTTGCCTCAGCAGTCCCCTGCCATCCAGGCAACTGCCAAGCCAACTGCTCACTGTTTAAAGTCCCAACATCATTCAAGCTAGAAAGTTGTCACACACTAATCATCAAGAGGTTAAAGACTTTCGCTATGCATCTATAAATCTCCCAAAAGATTATAGATCAACTCATCTAGAAGGGAAAAGTTTTTAAAGTTGAAAAAGCTTTAAAAGTCTATTCACCCCCTCCCCTCTAGACTTTTACCTCTATCCGGGACCATCATTTTTGTCATTAATAAGTCCAGGACCGGGTAATCCAAAAAAGAGAATTGATGTATACCTGCAGCCATTGGTGGAAGAGCTCAGACAGTTATGGGATGTAGGTGTTCCCACATATGATGTTTCCACGAATCAAATATTTAATTTGAAAGCTGCAGTTATGTGGACATGTAGTGATTTTCAGCATATGGAATTCTTTCTGGCTGGAGCACCGCCAGTCTGATGGGGTGTCCTGTTTGTATGGAGAAGTCAAATGCGTTTTGGCTCAAGAATAGCCGCAAGCCATGTTACTTTGATTTCCATCGAAGATTCCTTCCTCAGAATCATCCATATCGAAAGGATAAGAAGTCATTTCTAAAGGGGTGCGTTGAGCTTGAACCACCGCCTATGAGGTTTATAGGATATCAAATTTATGATCGTGTGCGCTCCATCCCTACTGCCATAAATGATCCTCTTCAGTATCCGGAGGGATATCTGATTCACCATAAATGGATAAAAAAGTATATTTTGGAGTTTGCCGTATTGGAAAGATCTTCTTATTAGGCATAACTTGGATGTCATGCATATTGAAAAAAGTGTTTTTGATAACATTTTTAACACAGTGATGAACTTTAAGGGAAAAACCAAGGACGGACTATCATCAAGAAAAGATGTGGCATTGTATTGTGATAGACCGGAAATTGCTATGAGCCTAGATTATGAAGGTCCCTTCAAGAAAGCAGTTTACCCGGTGACCGATGAACAGAAACAAAAAATATTGGAGTGGCTTATTCAGCTACGGTTTCCTGATGGGTACACATCCGACTTCCATAGATGTGTTGAAATAGAGAAGTTGTCAATGAAGAGTATGAAGAGTCATGATTGTCACGTCCTCATGCAACGATTACTTGTTGTTGCTATGAGGAAAAATGTTCCGGATAATGTATGGGCGTGCATTAGTGATGTTTGTCAATTGTTTCAGTTAATATGCTCGCCTGTATTAAGCCGAACTTCTTTGGAGGAACTTCGCCGTAAAGCTCCCACTATTATGTGTAATCTAGAAAAGGTTTTTCCTCCACCCCTTTTTTATGTAATGGAACATTTACTAATCCATCTTCCATTTGAAGTTATGAAGGGAGGTCCTGCATTTTATCGATGGATGTACGGATTTGAGAGGTAAATTTGTTATTAATTTGTTACTAATTAACAAATATGCTTTTATTATTACATTTGAAAAATAAATTATGCTATTAATTGTTAAGTATGCTTTTATTAGGTTTTTACGGGAGTTGAAAAAAAGTTGACAAATAAAGCACACGTGGGAGCTTCTATCTGCCAAGCGTACATCACAGAAGAGGTTTCTACATTTTCCTCCTACTATTTTGAAAGAGAAGTCATGACAAAGCATAAAAGACCTGCCAGAAATGACGATATTGATCCGGGATTGTATAACCAAATGATTTCAACCTTCAACTATCCTGGGAAAGGTTATGGTAGAAGAACGCACCGTCATGTAGTGGGAGATGAGTTCCGCATTGCACACACCTATTATTATTATTATTATTATTATTACCAACAAATCAAACGAAAAAAACCAACAAATCAACTACTGAATTTTAACATTTTATTACATTGGCAACGAACACACATCAATTACGTAAACGAGGAACATACAATTTAAGTTTATTATAAATGAGAAACATAGAATTAAATGTAACCAACAACAAGCGAAAAAAAGACTTAATTAATTTAAGTCTTTTTTATAATTTCTAACTTCAAACTCATTTGTTATCATCATCTTCAGTAGTTTATTTATTTTGCCTTAGCTGCATCATTAACAGGTGCCATATACTGCAACATTTCTCTCAAATAATCTATTCGTTGCCCCAACAAATCCCATTTGTCGGGTTTTTTCACACCTGAACTCTCTGTTTTTTTTTCACCAGAAATATCTGTTTTTTTTCAATTGAATTCTCAGACTTTTCCATTGCTTTGCTATTTTTGAAACTTTAAGCAATTGTTGTTTTGAAGTGTATAGGCACGAATGCTCAAATTAGTTATTTATAGACAAGTTCTATAAAATTGGAACGGGTTTGTCTGGGATAACGACGTGCCTATAAACAGACCCGCCCACAATTTGAATTTGGCACGGTCTTTTCCGTGCCTAAACCATCGCAAATGGTCTCTAACAGTCAACGTCTGACATGTCTGGACGTTCAGACTGCCAGACAGTTTGGCACAGATAAATCGCTGACAAGGTCGAGCCAAATAGTCCATTGGCGGATAAAAATTTGAATTTCGAGGCTTTGGCACATAATTTGGATGCGCTCATGGTCGTGACAACAGTGAAAACTGAACAGCCGTTTTCTTTCAAAGCTTGACACGGATATTGGTTCAACAAATATCTGTTCCGACACCGAGAAACCATTCGAGTATTCTGGAAACCCTGTTGACTCGGTTTCCGCCGTCCCAAGTTCGTGCCAAAACCGAGAATATTTAAACCTAACTTTGACTTTCCCATATGTACTTCACACTACACCCCTCTACACCCTAATCCACCTCCGCCGCACTACACCCACCTCCGCCACACTACACCCTCCACCGCCACACACTACACTCTCCTCCGCCACACTACACACTCTCCACCGCCACACGTATACCGTCCTCCGCCACACGTATACCCTCCTCCGTGCAAAGTTAAACGACGGCTCAGACAGTTCTTCTACAACACCCTCCTCCGCCACACGTGTACCCTCCAAGTACATGTCATGTTTCTCAACCTTTTTATGTGTTATTTAGTTCGTTAGTTTAAATTTTATTTAAAACAAATTTTTTAGTTCTTATTTAGTTCGGTAGTTTATATTTTTTTAAAACAAAATATTTTTTGTGTTATTTAGTTCGGTAATTTCTATTTTATTTTAAGCAGGTTTTTTTATTTGTTATTAAAGTTCGGTAGTTTATTATTATTTAAAAGATTTTTTATGTGTTATTTATTTCGGTAGTTTATGTATTTTTTAAACTACTGAATGTTTTTATTTTTTATTTATTTCGGTAGTTTATATATTTTTTAAATTACCGAATGTTTTTTTATGTGTTATTTATTTCGGTAGTTGATATATTTTTATAACTACCTTATGTGTTTTACAGAATATATTGTATACTTCACACTTTTAGGTGTTATTCTGTAAATTTTATTTAGTCTATATGCATGTGTGGACAATATGGGTTTTATAAATACTTCACACTTTTCTACAGAATATTCTTTGTACCTTACTTCATTTAAATGTACAAAATTTGTATTGTTATGTAATTCAATAGGATGTCTGGTTGAGGTAGTAGTCTTCAGTCTTTTAGTTCTGGTCGTGGTGGTCGCAGTCGCGGTCGTGGTGGAAGCACCACAGACCGCCGGACAGTTATTTTCAACCAGGACTCCCAATACCGAACTTGAACTTGAATCAGTCCACTCCAGAGCTGGTAGTGAACCACCCACCAGAGTGAATGATGACATCCCTTCCCAATGTCATACAAAAACATGGATAACCTTCCTGGAAATGAGAAGGTAATAGTCTTAATCAAGATTACATAATTTAAAAACAAATATTATTTAATAACAACATTATTTAATCATTGTTATGTAGCAAGTCTTCTGTTCTGGACACTATCATAAGTATTCTAGTGACAAACTATCACGGTCATTGGCATTCTTTCAAGCACGCTGATGAGTCCCAACGTGAGCGTTGGTGGACTCTGTTTCAAGTTTTGTATAGTTTCATATGTTGCTAAGAACCTTGTTATCACATTAGAGTTTGTTTCTCACTGTTTTATGTTTTTGTTTAGAACAAATATGAATGGGATCCCTACATCCACAAAAGAATAAAGAAGCGGTTTGAATCCCGTGCCTCATCGCAGTTGAGCAAAAATCTTGGGAGAGCTAGACGAAAGGATGAGAAGCCATAATGGATTTCAAAGGAGCATTGGACTATTCTTAAGGAGTATTGGGGTTCTGATGAATTTCAGAAGAAGAGTGTAGCAAGGAAAAAGAATCGTAGCACTGAGGCAGCAAGAGGTTCGTAATATCGTGGAGGTCGGATTTCGGTGACCACACATGTTCAAAGAATGGTAATTACAGTTCCTAAACATTTATATTTCTTGTTCTATTTCAATTGTACTAACAGTTCATTAACATAAGATTCTTATTGTGATTACAGACTGAATCTTTGAAGAGAAGACCTTTAAAGATTGAGGTTTTTGAGAAGGTGTATGTGCCCAAGGCTGGTGATCCTCCTCCAAGAGTTGTTGAAACGAGGGTACGTTATTTATATATACACGAGTTTTAATATTTGTAATAGTTGTTTATTTTACTTGCTAAATATAATTCTTTGTTATATTTTGCAGAAAAAGTACAATGATCTGAAGGCCTAAGCAGAATCTGAGGGGAAGTCCTTTGACATCGATGATACGGAGTTGTTTTGCAAGGTCGTGCCGGAGTACAAGGGGCGGCGGTTTGGGACGGGTTCCGAGGCAGAGGTGCTGTCGGGCAGCATGGATTGCACAAGCCGAATCACGGGACCGAGCCAAGAAGAGATTGATGCCCGCATTCAGGAGCAGGTTGACGCCCGATTTGCCCAGCAACAACAGATTTGGCAAACTCATATGGCCAACATGATGAATACGTTCATGTCGTATTTGGAGCAGGTGCGGAGCATCAACCCGAGTGTCCCGCTGCCCGAGTTCTCTGGTTTCCGAACACCGACCCCTCACGGAATTAACAGCCTTCTGAACGACTCTCATGAAGTGCCCATGGATGATATTTTTAATGCTGTTAATTGAACTCCCAAACTTGAACTGCTTATCGTTTTATCTTGAACTATTGTTATTGTAACTGCTTCTAATGGCTTTTGTAGCCATTTTCTTGGACTGCTCACCGTTTTATCTTTCAACTGCTTATTAATGTTAGTTTTGTTTATGTTATGCTTGTGGTTGTGTATTGTGATTATTGTGCATGTATGTGATGTTGTATATGTGAATTTTGAATTGTTATGTATGGTCAAAAAGAATACATTTTTGTCAAAAAGAAAGAAAAAAAAACATATAAAAATGTATTAAAAAAACGTGTACCGTACAAAAGTACGGTACACGTTTTTTAATACTTGATATACTATTTGGAACGGATTTATCTAATCCATAAACCGATATAAAACTGAATCGGTTGGGTTCCTATTATGTCACGCCCCGGACCTAGCCGGACACGTCAACAACCCGCCGTACAGTACGAATAGTCAACCGCAGTCCAACTCATCCATACTATACAAGGCGTCATGAATACCATTCACACATAGTACATCCATAAACAAACATAATGTAAAACATGCATTTAAAACAGCGGAAGCATTTAATAAAGATGTCTTAGCCACACTTTGGCAAACATGGGCATACAAGCCCCCAAATAATTATTCAAAAATAATATACATGAGCATTGTTATAATTGTTTTGAAAACAGGAAACAGAAGAAGCACGAACCACGTCTTCTCCCTTGAAAATCCCCGAAGCAACGGGCGCCGGTAGCAACCTTCAAGTTCTACCTGAAACTGTGAGGTGGCCTCCCCCGTGAAGGGGAGGTCAGTACTTGGAAATATTTGACAAGTACAATAGCAACTATACTAAGTATAATCAACGTTTTAATTTCCAAGACCCCCAACTTAGGGTACTATTATATTATAGGCCATAACCCTCGGTTACCCTTTTTACCTTTAACTGTACTTACTTTACATAAAGTCAAGTAGTCGGCCCGTAGGCCCATATTCATTTAGAATTCACCGTTTCCATTCCCCCGTGACCGCAAGTCACGATAACCCCGTGGGGTCCCATCGAGCCTCAATTGTATAGCATGGGCTCGGCCCAACTACATCTCTATACAATCCTCTAACTCGATATATCATATCAAAATTTGTATGGCAAGGGCTCGGCCCAACTACGTTTCCATACCAACCATAACTTCGTGGCAAGGGCTCGGCCCAACTACGTTTCCACGGAGGTCACATATACATGGCAAGGGCTCGGCCCAACTACGTTTCCATGCTAATCATATTACATGGCATGGGCTCGGCCCAACTACATCTCCATGTCATCCTAGAGTCCAACTCTAATTATTTTCATAATCAAATTCTCAAGCAAGTCCTATGCCTAGAATCAATTTCCGGAGGTGGCCTTTAGGCCTACCCTATCACACCTTAGTGTTCATACCGTTCATCCTTAAGTATCTCTTGAGACTACTTAAGACATATCTATTCACAATCCTACCTCTTAGGATTTGTTTCATCATTTATTTATATTAATTCCCCGACTAGTATTTTGATACTAATTGGATAATCTTAGAACATGCCAAGTTTCTATTTCCCAATTTGCATTTCATTTCCATTGATTTCTCAACCCAAGTATAGTTTGATCTCAATATCAAAAATATCACTTTAATCCATTCATGAATTTTATACATGAAATAAAGTATATTTTATCACAATGTCATCATGGTAATTCCATTAACATGCCGTTCCATTCATTTCACATAATCATACACAATTATTCTAAATTTGTATATCATGCTTCACTTACTCATATCCATATTATTTTCATTTAGGCATTATTAATCATTAATAATCCATGAAAATCCCATCTAATTACTTTAGGCATTCTTATGAAATTAACTCACTAATTATAAGCAATATAGTCAGCCATCCTCACCTCGTGACGTGCTACAATAGTTGCCTTTGTTAAGCCCCTCGATCAATCCCCGTTCTAGGCCGATTGAAAGTGAAAAGCTGGATTTCTGGGCCAAAGCCGGGCGGCTTTCACGAAAGCCGGGCGGCTTTCACGAAAGCCGGGCGGCTTTCGTAGTCTGCAACTACGAACAGCTCCCTATATGTGGCGGTTTCCGGCGATTTCGACTCCTATCGATTCACCAACTCTTATAAGCTAATTAACACCACTTTATAACAATATTCTACACTTTTAAACGTGTAGAACTCATGGTTTAATCCACCATATGATTTCTCAAAAATCATACACAAAAAAACTAGTTACAAGATCGTTTGTTGAGTTCTTACCTCAAGAACAACCCTCTTCTCTTTGGATTCTCTTCCTTGCTGCTTGCACTATGAGAGGAGACTTCCCTAGAGCTTCTCTCTCTGCCTTGGCCGAGTGGATGGTGTCAAATGGAAGGGGGGAGGTATCTATCCTCACCCAAGCCAAAAATAATGAAGAGGTATGGCCAAGGGGGTGGTTGATTGTCTCCAGCCATCCTTTCATGCACAACCCATGTTTATTTGACTCACTCAGCTCCCAATATGTCAATTAGATCACACAAAATCGTGGGGTGGCCCCCACTCATGTGGGAGGTCATCCCATTATGTCCCGGTGTGTATAATTGGCCCCGAAAGTTGTATTTCTCGGACTGCTTTAGTCATATTTTATTTTATCGGGCCGGATAAAATATATCACGCGTTCCCAACAATTTTGGGCCTTTAGAATAGATGTACAATCCCCAACATTAATTTAGGAGTCTCCGAAACTCATTTCGGACCGCTATCCGCTAAATTACCAATACCGGTAATTGGGCCCCGTTTGACCAACCGGTCAACTCTATGTCTTTCTTATGGCCCAAATAAAATATCCACCACCATATAGGTGTCATCTAGACCAAGATGAATATAATATGTGGTCCGGAAATTATCGGGCGGGCCCCCGGTCCGGGCGTGGACCCCACATGCAATATACTATTCACGTAAAAGAAATAATAAAATTTACAATTACGCAAATTCATAAATCATCCTTCAAGGTTTATTACATAATTTACTAAAAGTAAATATGCTTGGGGACGGTGCTACATATTATCCGAGGCAAATTCCGAGACAAAAGATATCTGTGCCAAATTTTGAGGGATTTGGATGCTAAGTTTTGGACGCAAAATTCTAGACAAAAGTCGTGCCAAGTGTTGATACGGATCCTATAATCCGTGCCAACACGTTTGGATCAACCCAGGTGGAACAGAAATTCTTTCCGAGCCAAAACCGAGCCAAGAGCGATAGTCTGGGAATTTTAAGGGGTTATCCGAGCCAAAATCCATGCCTATACCGAGGTTTTTTAGTAGTGTCTCCACCAATTCCGTGCTCTCGAGTTTGGCCATGCCCACCTCATCCCAACACAAAGGTGTACGACATCTCCTCCCATACAATGCCTCGTATGGAGGCATGCCAATACTCGCCTGATAACTGTTGTTATAGGCAAACTCCACGAGTGTTAAATGGTTGTCCCAACTTGCTTGGAACTCCAACGCGCAAGCTCTCAATATATCCTTCAAAATCTGTATAACCCTTTCAGATTGTCCATCCGTCTGTGGATGAAAAGCAGTGCTAAACTTCAGTTTTGTTCCCATAGACTCTTGGAATTTCGGCCAAAATTGTGATGTGAATCATGGATCTCTATCGGATACAATGGTTATTGGAACCCTGTGTAGCCTCACGATCTCATCCACATACAATTTGGCTAATCTCTCCAGTGCATAGGTGGTGTTGATAGGTAGAAAATGTGCACTCTTCGTGAGCCTATCAACCACAACCCATACGGTATCATAGTTCTTGACCGTCCATGGTAGCCCTACCACGAAGTCCATAGTCACGTGCTCCCATTTCCATTCAGGAATGGAAAGTGGCTGTAATAACCCAGCTGGATGTTGATGTTCCGCCTTAACTTGTTGACAAGTAAGGCATCTACTGATATACTCGGTTATTTCCCTCTTCATACCAGACCACCAGTAGCTTTCCTTTAAATCACGATACATTTTTGTGCCCCCCGGGTGCATGGCATACGCCGATGAATGAGCCTCCTCTAAGATGGACTTTTGGAGCTCATCATCCGACGGTACACACACTCGGTCACGAAATAATAAGAGACCATCGTCTCTTTCCCTGAAATCCTCAACCGGTCCCGCTAGCATGCGTTCACGGTCCTTCATAAGCTCTTCATCAGTTTCTTGACCCTTCTTGATCTCATCAAGTAATGTGGGTCTCACCTTGAATCTGGCTAACAAGGTGCCATCGCTAGATACCTCCAATTGAGCTCTCAATGCCCTCAGGCTAGTTAACAATGCTTCCGATGAGCTCTTTCGGCTCAAGGCATCCGCTACCACGTTGGCTTTACCGGGGTGGTACTCAATAACTAGATGGTAGTCTTTTATCAACTCCATCCACCGTCTCTGTCTCATGTTTAACTCCTTCTGAGTAAACACGTACTTCAAGCTTTTGTGGTCAGTGTATATGTGACATGTCTCCCCGTAGAGATAATGTCTCCAAATCTTCAATGCAAATACAACTGCCCCCAACTCCAGATCATGAGTAGGATAATTTACCTCATGCTTCTTCAATTATCGTGAGGCATAGGCAATCACCCTCCCATTCTGCATCAACACACATCCAAGCCCTTGGATGCTCGCATCGCTATAGAAATCGTACCCCATACCCTGTTTGGGTAATGCAAGTATCGGTGCCTCGGACAATCTCTTCTTTAGTTCTAGGAATCCCTTCTCACATCGGTCATCCCATACAAACTTAGCCCCCTTTCGAGTGAGCTTTGTCAATGGCGATGCCAAAACAGAGAACTTCTCCATTAACTTCCTATAGTACCCTGCCATTCCGAGGAAAATACGAATTTCATTGACATTCTTTGGTCCCTCCCATTCGGTAATGGCCTCAATCTTCTTGTTATCCACGGCAATCCCCGATCCTGAAACTACATGCCCGAGAAAGCCAATCTCCCTTAGCCAAAATTCACACTTGGAAAATTTCGCATAGAGTTGCTTCTCTTGTAGTGTCTCAAGAACAAGTACTATGTGTTGCTCATGCTCCTCTTCACTCTTCGAGTAAATCAAGATGTCATCTATGAACACAATCACAAATCGGTCCAAGTATTTATGAAATACCCAGTTCATCAAGTTCATAAATGCTGTCGGGGCGTTTGTTAGCCCAAATGACATAACTAAGAACTCGAAATGACCATACCTTGTGCGGAAGGCACTCTTCGGTATGTCATCCTCCTTTATCTTTAATTGATGGCACCCCTACCTCAAGTCAATCTTCGAAAACACCGTTGCTCCTCGGAGCTGATCGAACAAGTCATCAATCCTAGGTAAAGGATACATATTCTTGATTGTGACCTTGTTCAATTGACAATAGTCAATACACATTCGAAGCGTCCCATCTTTCTTTTTCAAAAATAGAACTGGTGCTCCCCACGAGGAATAGCTCGGTCTTATGAAACCGTTATGCAATATCTCTTGCAATTGGGTTTTCAACTCATTATGTTCCGTGGGTGCCATTCGGTATGGCGGTATAGAGATTGGTTTGGTGTCGGGCTCAACCTCGATCACGAATTCAATCTCTCTATTGAGTGGAAGTCCCGGTATGTCTTTTGGGAAGACGTCCGGATACTTTCACACTACTCGCACATCATTGATGTCCGTCTCCTCTTTGGTTTTATCTACCACGTACGCTAGGTACGCGTGGCATCCCTTTCTCATCATATTTCTTGCTCTCACGGAAGATATGATGCAATTGTTTGATTTGCCTCTATCTCCCTCAAAGCGTAAGTTCAACCCTTCTCCGCTTTTAAGTTCAAGAACCTTCGTGTAGCAATCGACCCTAGCATGATGCTTCTCAAGCCAATCGATTTCGAGGATCACGTCGAATTCAATCATGCTCAGCGGTACAAAATCGCACGTCAAGGTTTGGCCCTCCACCTCCACCTCACATGATGAATAATGGCTATCTCTTTCGATGTCATCCCCCAAAAGTGAGGATACCAATAAGGTTTGAGTCATCAGTACTAGTGGTTCGTTGAATCCGCTGGCGAACGCTTCACTCACAAATGATCGTTGTGCCCCAGTATCAATAAGGATTTTTGCGTCTCTCCCGTTTATCTTTAGTGTTCCTACATTCATAAGTAATGTAAGATACACTTTCTAATTAATAGACTCGTTTCTTAGGTCGTAGAGTACGTTGGTCGTGGTTCGGATGGAGACCATCTGACACCCTACCAAAATTTCCCGGTTCCTAACCTTTAGAATCGTTCAATGACCAAACTGGGTGAAAGCCGGTCGCTTTCTGTGAAAGCCGGCCGGTTTTCATGCCTTAGGCAGGGGTCCGGAAATATTCATTACGAAAGCCGGCTGAGCTTTACGAAAGCCGGTCGGGCTTTACGAAAGCTGGCCGAGCTTTGGCGTTGTAGTTTAATTCCTAATTTAAATTCTGAAAGTCGGACGGTCTTTACAAAAGCCATCCGGTTCTTGGCCGCGTGGGATTTCCTCAACAAAATGAACGCCGACCGGTTTCCACAAAAGCCGACCGGTTCTTGTCGCCGTAGTTTATTCCAATAAATTAACTCCAAAAGTCGGGCGGCTTTGGCTAACACCGGGCGGCTTTCGCCCATGGCCGTTGTTACGCGAGACTCATCCCCATATGCCGGCCGGGTTTCACACACACCGGCCGACGTTCAGCGCCCTTTTTTATATTCAATTAAATTCAGACGAAAGTCGGGCGGCTTTCGTCAATGTCGGGCGGCATTCGCCCCGGGCGAGGATTGCTCTCCTTTTTTTCCATCCAAACCCGGATAAACTCGTCGATGTTATACATTTACAAGTTCAAACACTCGTATTGATTACCATAGAGTAAATATCATGAGTTTAAATAATTACCTGCAACGGAGTCCGGGTTAGCACGAGCATCCACCTTCATCATTGCAGGGACCCTAGCCTAGGTCTTCATTTGGTTTACAGATGGCGCATTGCTTACACTCGCTCCACCGTGCCCCATGCTTGCATTGGGTACTGCGTTCGGTTCCTACTCACTGTTGTTCCACTACTCGGCCCGGCACCCATGGTTTGTCCGAGTTGTGGTCAACTCACCTTCAAATGCCCAACCTCCCCGCATTGATAACATCTCGGGGGATTACGACACTTGCCCAGGTGGTTCTTCTTACAGTTGCTACACCTCTTCATGCCCGAACCTTGTGACATTGAGCTTTGCCCGCTTGGGCCTTGATTTCCCCTTGCCGGTGGTGCAAGGGTTCTAAAGGATCCGCCTCCCCCGTGGTTCCCTTTCTTGTTAGAACCTTTAGGGTCATGGTTCTCTCATTTTCTTTTCTTTGCCTCCTCGGCATTCCTTCGCTTTCTTTCTTCCCATTCCTTCTCTCCCTTCAAACCTTGCTCAACCACTTGACTAAACGTCATTTTAGGCAATTGTGTTGCCTAGGCCTGAGATTTTGGAACCGGGAACCGAAAAAATGACCGGAACCGAACCGATATGTCTCGGTTCGGTTCGGTTCCTATTTATATGGTCAAAAAAGTTATCGGTTCGGTTCCTATTTTATAATATCATTTCGGTTCCCGGTTAGTTAAAAAAATTGACCATAGAACCGATAGAGAACCGTTAACTACTAGTTAGTGGGTTATGGGTTATCCGTTATCCATTATTCCACTTTCCCACTTATACTATTATATATATACTACGTATTATATATTTGTATAAGTGTATAACCGTATTCCACTTATTAGTTATTATTATTATACTCCCTCCGTCCCTAAAAGGATTGCCAAACCTGATCGACACGTAGAATAATAAAGTAAAAACTGTGTGGTAGAGATTTGTGCAGAGGAGAGAGAAATAACAGGAGCCACAAATTGATTGATTAAAAGGGAAAGTGACAAAGTTTTTGGGACAACCAAAAAAGGAAAGTTGGTAAAGTTATAAGGGACGGAGGGAGTATTATTATATTATATTAAAACCATATACGGAGTATATTACATAGTATTAGACATAAAATGATTAAAATATTAAAACAATACTGCTAGGAGTCTACACTGGTCACGACTTAAAGAGAAGAGAAGTGGAAAATGGCAAAACCCTAGCCATCTCGATCATCTGCTATTCTTATCTTTCAGATTCACCTCTTATTGAATTTCATGGCTTCTCGACGAAGATATCATAGATAGGAGGTAAACATCTCTTATTTTTGTTATCTGCATTTCTTTAACTCATTTATTTGAAGCTTGTGACCAAATCATCACAAAAATAAATTAGCTCATGCCTTGTTTTTCAGTTGTTCTTGCCAGTGACAACGCAAAGGGTACGACTCGAAGCTTTGAACGAAAACCCTATCACATCGATCATCTGCTACTCTGCTCTTTCATATTCACTCTTCTGCCACTCTCTCAATGATTTTCTGCCAATATTGCTAGGGACTCTGTATTAGATGACTGAGAAGGGGTATATGCTTTTCATTTTTTATAACTTTATATTTTGTTATGATGGGGCTATTTTAATGTATTTACTCTCTATTGTAGATCAAATGACTATGAATCAAATGACTATGAATTCTGACAAATCTAATGCAACTTAATCAAGTCAGTCTCCAAAACTATCAAAAAAACGAAGAGGGCTGGATTTAAAGTAGAGAGAAAAGGAAGAGCCTCTTGCCGGACACAAAGCATTCTTCGAGATTGAAACTGATATTTATGCTTCAGAATCTGGTGCTAATGTTTATTAACCGTTTATTGATCCTCGTAGGAGTTCGTTAACATAAAGTATGAAGTAGGAATTGACTGGACATGTAGTGGTTTTGTGATTTCTAGTTTTGCTGCTTTTGTCTTTAAGAACGGCCAACCATTTGAACTTTGAAGGCTATTGTTGATTGTGACTCATATGGTAGGTGTTTTCATTTTAAACTCATGGTTCAAAAGCAACAAACTGGTTTAACTCATGTAATATTTTTTCATGTGTGTTTAGTATAAGGAGTAATGTATTTACTCAAAGTTTGTAAGTGTGGTTTTCTCAACATGAGTGGAAACCTTGATATCTTTGATTAGCAACAATCTGATTCCCTAAACATGAATGGAAATCTCATAAACACTTTAAGGGGCACAAAGAGTAAATTGTGAATGTGTGGAGCTACATATAGAATGTATTCATGTTTACATTTGCAACATTTCTATTTTAATAGAATTTTTTAGGTTTGAGGTTTGAACTATTTGAATTTGCTGGATTGTTCTCACCTTGGAGATGTACAATCATACTGTCCGGACCAACCAAGATCAAGATTAGAGATTACAATTGTGGAATGTTAAATTTGGAATTGTGGGCTGAACTAATTTTACTTTTAAGCTCCAGTTTTTTACTCTTTAAACTATTGACCTTTCATATTTTAATAAATTGTAACTTTCTACAATCATGAACTTGTAATTTCAAATTTAATGGATTACAGTTGTGCGGTGTACTTTAACTTTTTGTAGCGGAAAGAATGGGGTTATAATTTTTTAAGAACCCAAAAATCATAAGAACCGAACCGTTAACGTTTGGTTCGGTTCCTTAATGGTTCTAGATTTTTTTGACTAGAACCGAACCGATATCATGAGTTGTGATTTTTGTAACGGTTCCTCCAATTTTCAAGAGGAACCGAACCGATCCCAGACCTAGTATTGCCCTCTCGCGTATGTCAAGGTCTAGGGCATCCCAAAAGTGGTTCACCATCCGGTTCTCATCACAAATGTATTCCGGTATGAACTCCGCAAGTTTTCTGAACTTGTGCTCAAGTTCCTTCATCGTGCATTCACCTCCTTGGGTCAAGTTTATGTACTCCCTCCTCTTCAAGTTCCCCTCGAAGTCGGAGTAGTATTGACTAAAGAATTCATGCCGAAAATTCTCCCAAGTAACGGCCTCGCCGTACTTCCCTTTAACTCCGTCCCACCATGTGGACACCATTCTTTCTAGCAATCTCGTTGCCGCTCTCATCTTCATGTTGGGTGGCAGCTGCATATCAAGGGCCACTTCATTAAATCTTATGATCCATTTGGCCGCAACGGAGATGTCTCCCGTTCCATCAAATGGTTTACATCCCAAATCTCTTGCCTCTTTGAGGTACTTCGAGATCCTTATTATAGGATCCTCGGCACCTTGCCCTCCTCGGGGTTCTATGCTCTCCCTAGGAGTCACACGGCTTCCTCTCCTCTAAGTCCCTTCCAAAGCACGCCTTGCCCGGCACCTTTGGCGACCTTGTTGGTATTGACGAATTAATTCCTCAATCCTTTCTAGAGCGTCATTGTCATCGCTCCCTTCACTCACGTCATCATCTTCCCCATCATATGGGGTCTCAACCGGTTCAGTTCCCGGTTGGTAAGTTGAATCCTCCTCGGATTCATATTGCTCGTTAATCGTCTTCACATGACTGTCACTCACCGTCAGTGAGTGGCCTTCACGGCCCTTCCCTCGAGACACCCTCGATGCCCCTCGACTGCCATGTCGGGACCTCCCCGGTGCCTGGCAAGTCGGGTTTCTTCGAGTGACTTTACCGGTACGTTCCATTTCTGAAAGAAATTGAGAATGAGTCATTAGACTTGTATCAAATGTCAATTGACGGATAGACACTTAAAGACATCTTTTGGCTCAAGTCATTGCCATACCAATTGTTAAGGGTACCATCTTAACCATTACAAACATTGCAACTCGAGTACCAAAAGTTCTATATAAGTACAAAACTTCTTATGCTCATGGTTTTCAAATTCATTTTCAAAAAGGAATTTTGAAGCTTCATTATGATGTTTACGGACTAAGTCTCTGATATCAATTAAATTGTCATGCCCCGGACCTACCCGAACACGTCAACAACCCGCAGTACAGTACGAATAGTCAACCATAGTCCAACACATTCATACCATACAACGCGTCTTGAATACCATTCACACATAGTACATCCATAAACAACCACAATGTAAAATATTCATTTAAAGCAGCGGAAACATTAATACAAGTGTTTGAGCCACACTTGGCATAATTAGGCATACAAGCCCCCAAATAATTATTCAGAAAATAATATCCATTAGCATTAATGTAATTGTTTTTAAAAAAGAAACGGAGGAAGCACGAACCACGTCTTCACTCCTAGATCCTCCCTCGAAGCAACGAGTATTGGTAACAAGCTCAACTTCTACTTGAAACTGTGAGGTGGCCTCCTTCGTGAAGGGGAGGTCAGTACTTTGAAGCATTTGAAAAGTACAATGATAACTACACTGAATATAATCAATGTTTTAATTTATAAGACCCTCAAAATAGGGTGATATCACAATATAAATAATAATTTATATTTCCCCTGTATTATCTTTATAATAAGTTGATTTATTAATTTTTCGGCACACGGCCCCTTCTTATACTCCATTTCATTCATCATTCCCACGACACAACCCGTAGGTCTTATTATTTGTACGGGACTTGCTACCGTTGTCCGAGGCTTCATAAGTTCATCGGTTCGGATTCCAACATCCCGCCCCTGGACTCATACCCATCATCTCGTAGGAAGGTAAGGCCCTTCGGGGTCCTATCTTATGTGTTACCGCTGTCAGAGCCTAGTTAGGTCTCCGATTCAGATTCCACCTTAACCCGTGATCACGTTGCAAGTCCATGATATCCATCCCCACTCTCTAGAGTCGGGAAGGGTCATATCATGGACCTTAGTTATTACCATAATTCAACCGACTATCCTCAAAGACTACCGAACACACCCGTAGGCCAATCCTATATCTACGATCAATTTATTATTCAATTTATCTTGGGTATCCCTTAAGGCCTACCCCTAGTATAACTTAAAGTTCATACCTTCCTACCTTAAAGCATCTCTTAAGACTACTTAATCCATAACATTTCATAATCCAACTCTAGATCAATTCTAGCAATATTTCACTTTAATGCCCGACTAGTATATTAATACTAGTCGGACTAATTCCAACAATCCAAGTTCTCCGTCTATAGTCATATAGACAATTCTAAACTGATTTTCCATTGAAAGTATTATTTATGTCAATATACAAAATATCACTTTTAATCACTCATATATTCTTATATGAAGAAAAAAGTATATTTCAACATAAGTTTCATAGTTAATTCCACTACCAAGTCAACATACTCATAGCACATGATCATACACAATTTACTCTTATATTTGTATATCATGCTCCTCAATAGTCTCCTCAATCTTAGGCATTATTAATCATTAATAATCCATAAAAACACATTTAATTACCTTAGGTAATCTCATGAAATTAACTCACTAACTATAAGCAATCTAGTCAGTCATCCTCACCTTATAGAGTGCTTAACTAGTTGCCTTTGCGAAGTTCTTCGATCAATCCCTGTTCTAGACCGATTGAACAAAAAAACTGGACTGCTGGCCAAAAGCCAAGCGGCTTTCGGTCTGCTGCAATATGGGCATCTTCCTATACGTGGCGGTTTCCGGCGATTTCGACTCCTATCGATTCACCAACTCTCCTAAGTTAAATACCACCACTTTAAATCAATATTCTACACTTTTAAACGTGTAGAACTTCAAGTTTAATCCACCATATGATTTCTTAAAAATCACACAAGAATTAACTAGTTAAATCAGTAATTGGTAGAGTTCTTACCTAAGTTCTAGCTTTTTCTTCTTGAGTTTTCTTCTTTCTTGCTTGTCTCAAGCTCCAACCTTTGTGAGAGGCTTCCCTGAAGTTCTTTCTCTCTTTGTGTGGTTTGAATGAGTGCAAAAGGATAGGGGGGAGATACTTCACCAAGTCAACACCATGTACAATGCCTGAGTTAGACTTGAGGTGTGGGTTTTTGTCTCTAAGAGGCTTCCCATCCTCTTGTCCGCACCAACCATGTTTGGTTGTCCCCCTCCCCATTATTTGAGAGCCTAAAGTGTGTAGAATACTCCTAAAGTGGGTGTAGGAAGTCCCTCTCAATTATTCCCGTTATTTCTGGCATGTTGGGTCAAAATAGCACTTGGTTTGTCCAAATATTTTCCTCAACCTCAGTTGGCATTTTATTGGGCTTCTATAATTATTACGATGACCCAACTAATTATTTGGCAGCCCATTCTCAATTTTATGGGCCCGATAACTAATTTAATTAATCGCATATTAATTAAATAAATCATTCTGCGCACAATTTTTATTTGCTAGGAAATTCAAATACATGTTGAATTTTCAAATTCAAATACATCCGGGTGCGGTGTCACCCCTACAGCTGATACCCCTGAAAACGCCGTTGGCAAGCTTCACGTGAAATTGTATCGATACGGAAGGGACCATCTCCCTTCTGGTCGAAATTGGAGACGAGGAACACCGGGCGGAAGTCCGTATGACATTCGTAGTGGTGGACATTCAATTCAATACGCCCAAAATGCCATATTGGGCCGACCTAGATTAGAAGACTTGGAAGCAATTGCTTCAGTTCGGCACTCCTGCATAAAGTTCTCAACTGACACTGGGATTGGAGTAGCCCGAATAGATCCTGTGTAATACCCGAGATTAATATAAGAGGATTAATAGTACTACTCATACCAACAGAGGTGCATCTCCTTTTAAGGGAGCTCATCACCCAAGAACTCCAAAGTTAAGCGTGATTGCACGGGAGTAGTCTTGGGATGGGTGACCCCCTGGGAAGTTTCTCAGGGCGCGCATGAGTGAGGACAAAGTGCGCGGTAAAGGCTCGTGGTGGTTTGTGGGGACAGTACTATTGGTCCGGAGTAACTACCTCGGGTCCGTGTGGGGCCCCGGGGTGTTACATCCTGCCACAGCCCGAAGCTGTTACAGGGAAGCAATGAAGAAGATAAATGACCGGAACCTGCAGGTGAATAGCATTGTGGAGGAGACCCACCGGACGAAATTTATCACACGCCTTGAGCCTGCCACCTTGCTGGAATATGTAGAGCTTGATTTACCCTCCGATTGGCAAGTTGCGATTGGAGTGGACATAGAGCCAGATATTAGAGAAGGGGTGATTGCAGTACTCATGGAGTTCCAAGTCATGTTCGCCAGAGGACCAGAAGATATGCCGGGCATAGACCCGGGAATTATTTGTCATGAGTTAGCTGTTTGGCCGGACGTTAAACCAGTCCAGCAGAAGAAGCGTTACCAGGCGCCCGAACAGCGAGATTTTATCAAACAGGAGGTGGCCACACTTCTCAAAATCAAGAACATCGGGCCGGTAATCCACGTGGAGTGGTTATCTAATGTAGTCTTAACCCCGAAGGGACCTACTTGGAGGATGTGCGTTGATTATTCCGATCTGAACAAGGCATGCCTCATGGATCCTTATCTTGTGCCTCGGGTCGATTTGTTGGTAGATGAGACCGCCGGGTGTGAAATATTGAACTTCATGGATGCCTTTCGAGGGTATCACCAAATCTTTATGCACCCGGCTGATGTAGAGAAAACAACATTCATCACCTCGGACGGGGTGTTTTGCTACATTGTGATGTCGTTCGGGCTGAAGAATGCCATGGCCACATTTCAAAGGATTATCGAGAAAAGAAGTTTGGGGAGTCACCATGGAGGCTTATGTGGATGACATCCTGACCAAGAGCAGGAAAAAAGAGGATCATGTTCGGGATATGAAAATGTCTTTGGAATCATGAGGAAGGCGAACATGAGACTGAATCCCAAGAAGTGTGCCTTTGCAGTTAAGGGGGGGCAAATTCTTGGGATACATGATGAGCGAACGGGGGATTGAACCTAATCCTGAAAAAATCATGGCAATCATGGACATGGAAGCACCCAGGAACCTAAAAGAGGTTCAGAGGTTGACCGGTTGGCTAGCTGCATTAAGCGGGTTCCTTTCCAAACTAGCCAATCGGGCAATCCCATTTTTCCAGATCATGAAAAAGGCCAACCTGTTCGAGTGGACAGCCGAGTGTCAAACGGCCTTTGAAGATTTCAAAACCTACTTGTCCTCCCCTGGTCCTAACCAAGGCTGATCCAGGAGAGCATTTGTATATGTATCTCGCAGTTGCTGATCTTGCTGTCAGTTCAGTACTGTTGAAGGAGGTTGATGGGGTTAAGAGGTCGATCTATTTTATCAGCAAAGCCCTGAACGGCCCCGAAACTCGGTACACCTTGATGGAGAAGACCATTCTGGCCTTGATAGCTGTTATCCAACGTATGGCACCATATTTCCAGGCCCATCCGGTAACTGTTTTTACCACTCAGCTGCTCGCCACCATCCTGAAGAACCCGATGGCCAGTGGACGCATTACAAGGTGGTCGCTCCTGATCGGGCAGTATGAGGTCGACTCCAGGCCGCGACCTACCATTAAAGGTCAGGCCGTGGCAGACTTTATTGCAGAATGCAGTGCTCAGCCAACGGAGGATAGCTCGAACGGCGCTTCCACAGACAACTGGTGGGAAATGTACGTTGATGGGGCATCTAGTGCTAAAGGTTGTGGAGGTGGAGCAGTCGTCACATCTCCGGAAGGATTGAAGGCATATTACTCAATTCACTTTGACTTTAAGGTAACTAATAATGAGGCCAAATATGAGGCTCTTGTTGCAGGTTTAAAGTATGTCAGAGCTCTAGGTGCCGATCGGCTGAAAGTTCGCTCGGATAGCCAGCTGGTTGTTGGCCAGGTGAATGGGACGGTCGAAACAAAAGAGGAAAGAATGAAAGCCTACAAGGAACTGGTCTAGGAACAAATCGGAGAATTTGAACAAGTGGTCCTCAATCAGGTTTCCCGAATAGAAAATGCTGAGGCAGATGTTCTATCAAAACTTGAGAATGCCGCATTGGACGATCGGGCTCAGCTCATCCCTGCACTCATCCAGCGGTTTGCCCACCGGGAGACATTGGCTACACCAGCTACCATGGTCCTTCGGGTGGAGGCTATATCATATGTCGTTCCTAGTTGGGTCATAGACATGACCAACTACCTGAAGGACGGATCCCTCCCAACAAAAAAAACTCGGCATACAATGCCACGTGCATTCAGAGGAGGGCCGCGATGTTCGAGCTTGTGGATGGGCAGCTATACAAGAAGACGTTCAGAGGACCATATTTAAAATGCCTCCCGCCCGATCTTGCAGTTGCCGTGACAGAAGAGATACATGAAGGAATCTGTTCGAGCCATCAAGGGCCAAAGACCCTTGCAAGAAAGATCATCTTGCAAGGATACTACTGGTCGACCATCCAACACGACTGTTTTGAGCATACAAGGAAATGAAAAACATGTCAGCAATATGCCCCAGTGCCCGAACGGCCAGCAAGCTTTTATACACCAATGACTACAGCATTGCTGTTCGCTAGGTGGGGGATCGACTTGTTAGGGCCCCTACCTACAGCCCCTGCGGGGAAGAAATACATCATTGGGGATTGACTACTTCACCAAATGGGTGGAGGCCGAACCTTTGACCAGCATCACATACTTTCAGTGCCAGAAGTTTGTATGGCTTGTCGATTCGGCCTCCCGAAGCAAATCATCACCGACAACGGCAGGCTGTTCGTGAGCAAGAGCATTGAGCAGTACTCGACCAAATGGGCATCAAGCATTCTAGGGCATCTGTGGCCTACCCTCACACGAATGGCCAGGTGGAGAATATGAATAGAACAATCATGCACAGGATGAAAACGAAACTCAAAGAATGCTCCTCTTCATGGTCTGATCAGCTAAACTACATATTATGGACATACCAAACAACCCCATGATAGCTACTGGGGAAACGCCGTTCGCTCTATCATACGGATTCCAGGCCAAAGTCCTAACGGAAGTTCTGGTGCCCACGTACCGAACGACCCACTTTTGATCCCGAACATAACGAAGATACCTTGTGGGCAGAACTACACTTCATTGAAGAAAGAAGGGACTTGGCCACAAGAAGGATGGAGGAGTATCAACGAGCAACCCGGAGATACTTTGACAAGCAGGTCAAGATCAGATCGATAAAAGTGGGAGATCTTGTTCTCAGGAAAAAGGGAGAAAAGCAAGCCGCTCGAGAGCGGGAAACTAGCGAAGAATTGGGAAGGCCCTTACCAAGTTTGGAAGAAATACGCTACAGGGACGTTCGGCCTTAGAACAATAGAAGGTCGTTTGGTAGGCACTTGGAACGTTGAGAATTTAGGAAAGTTCTATCAATGAAAACGACTGTTGCCACCTCTGAAAAAAAAGTAAGAGGGAGACATAACTTCCAGAAACTAGGAGCATGGACGAACTGAGCGGACGTTGGGTCAAACCCAGGCGGATCGAACGGGGGATCGAAGCTATGGTTAAAAGACTCAACTCGACCACAAGTGTAAGTGAATCGTTCTGGATGACCGAACGAGGATCCTCAATTTGGTCTGTAGGAGAGGCATCATCTTAGCTAGGTTTGACCTTGCATTCCAGATAACCGAACGAGGGTTTCAAACCAGTTTGAAGATAATGTTAAACTAGGAGCATGGACGAGATGAGCGGACGTCGGTTCAAACCCAGGCGGATCGAACGGGGGATCGAAGCTATTGTTAAAAGCCTCACCTTGACCGCAAGTGCAAGTGAATCGTTCTGGATGACCGAACGAGGATCCTCATTTTGGTTTGGAGGAGATCCATCATCTTAGCTAGGTTTGACCTTGCTTTCTGGATGACCGAACGAGGGTTTCAAACCTAATTTGGAGATAATGTTAAACCAGGAGCAGGAATGAGCCGAGCGGACGTCAGGTCAAACCCAGACGCTGTGGAATGGGGGATCGAAGCTATGGTTTTAAATCTTGCCTTAGTCATTAGCTCTGACGAACCATGACGACTAGTTCGGGACACCTCAACATGCCACGAAGACTAGATCGAAGGGTGGAATCCTCGCTCTGATTTGGAGACAAATGGCCATTTCAGCTCCACACATGAATAATCCATACCGAATGACCAGACGGGGAAGCTTGCATGATAGTTTGGAAATGAGGACATCTCGACCAATAGTATGGACGATCCGTATTGGGATGACCGAACGGTGGCATCAGAACTATAGTTTGGAAGATGACAGTTATGAACCGATCAATGTTAAGTTATACAAACGTAATAGATGAAAAGGATCAGGAAAGCATAAGATGAGAAAAAGGAATACTTGCACAAAGAAGAATGAAATCATTCTATTCATCGGATCTGCCGTCCGCGAAGATACAAGGAATAAAAACATGAAAAAAACAAAGAAAGATTAAGTTGGAGCTGGTTCAGAGTCCAACTGGTTAGAGCTAGGCTCACCACCATCCTCCACTTTCTTCGCCCGTTCGACACGACTATCCATGACTCGATTGAACGCATTCAGAAAGCATGGTCCAAACCCTTGCTCCTCTGGATCAAACGACTGAGGGAAATGCTTCGCAATCACATCAATGTTTTCATCAACAATGATATCCATGCTCTTCAGCAAGGTATCACGAGCAAGGCCGTTCACGAAGTCCTTTCCCTCCGGAGTCTCATCAAGATTGGCGATACAAGCCTTGATGGGGTCAGCACTAGCACGAAGATGTTGGCCGAGATGCCGACCGAGAAACTTTAGGGCGGTATTTTCAAGGGCAATATTCAACCCAGTGCCCCTCTGATAGTCTATCACCGCTTGTTGTGTGATTTTGGAAGTATTAACAGAAATTGGAGCGGGGGCGTTCTTTTCCTTGGACGTTCGAATCTTAACGCCGACTTCATCCACAGCCTTGAGTTTGGCCTTGAGAAAAGCAATTTCCCGATCACGACGTTGAACCTTTTGTTCGCTCTCAGCCAGCTCTGCGAAGACCTTATTCCCTTTTGTGGCCAGGTCCTGTAGATCAACGGCCATCTTACGTGGAGCATCAAGAAGGGTCTGGTCCTCCTCCCGGTCCCGGGCCATTCGAGCCATATCCCGATCGGCAGCAAGGAAGGCCTTGTAATAGTACACCCCAACCTAAAAGAAAACTACAATACGATCTGGGAACGGAATAATGAAAGGAAGACAATGGAAATGAATAAGGGGAAGTACCTTTATATTCTCCAAATGACCCGCTTCGATCAGGTCATGCTAGTGGGTCAAATGGGTGAAGCTGGGCAAGGCCTTCAGGACCATCGAGCACCACAACGAGGTGGCCGTCTGCCCAAAGAGGGTTTTACTTTCTAATTAAGGGCCCATACCAGAGAATTCCAACCGATTGGAAGTCTCGGCATTTGTGGTAGCAGGCACAATTTTGCTAGAAGAAGAAGGGGGAGCACCCATTCTTGTCTGAACCGGATCAGAACCGGTCAAATCCACCACATCATCCAGACGGGGTCTCTTCCGGGTTGTTTCCATGGTGCATCTTGGCTGAGATTGTTGGGCGGGCTTACCACTGTTCAAGGCAAGCTGGCCCTTTCCTTTCTCAACCGGGGGAGGCAGACTATATGAAGGACCCTGACGTTTCATATCGGACAGGATCACACCTGCACAAGAAAGATAGTCAGAAGGCCATCACAACACAAAGCAACGCGCGAAACGACGACAACTAAAACGGGAAGTACCAATGCCGACAGCTAGCATCTTGGCGGACGTAATATAAGCCTGTATGTTTCGAGAGCCCGCCAGATGCAACGACTCAACCTGCTTTTGTAGAACGACATCCAGAACCGGCTCTTTGTCCCGAACGGGGTATGAGTTCCACAGGTCAGGAAATGGAAGCGGTTCACCCACATGAACAAACAGAAAACGCTCATGCCATTTTTCAGGAGGCGTGGGGTTCTCTGTGAAAAGTTGACAAAAGGGCCGAGCGGTCAGTCGCAGGAACCCAGTGGTCCAGTACGGATCATGTCTATAATGATATAGAAATAAATCGGCGCTCGGAGGAATCCCCAAATCGTGACACCGGATGACGAATCCTGTGAGGAGACGGTAGGTGCTGGGCACGAACTAAGACGGGAGCACCGAGAGCCGGCGTATAAAGTCTATAACAAACGGGTGCAGAGGAAAACGGAGACAGGCTACCAGGGAATCCATATGCACTAGCACATACCCCGGTCGGCGCCTCATCGGATGTTGAATGAAGCCGCTGTAAAATTGCCTGGGTGGCGGTAAAAGTAGGGCCAATTGTTGGTCGGCATCTTCTGGAAGACGTTGGCGTTGCTTCCGGATGCAATAAAAGTTATAGGGAATACGTGGTGGCCGCTTGGGTATTCCACATTTATATTTTTGGAGGTCCTCCCCATCTAAACATCCATCGTCAGGAAGTGACTGCTCGACCTCCGGGGGAATGGGAGAATCAGTAGGGGAGTCCGAAGACTGGGCGGAAGGGCTAGTTGCCTGGCCGCTTGGGCCGGCCTTTCCCCTTGAGGATCGACGAATCAAAACCATATCTTCCTCATCTGAGGAAAAATAGCTAGGCATAAAAGAGAAGGCCAGGTAAATACCTCGACGGGGAGAGAACTTGAAGGATTTTTAGAGAGAGAAAATTAGCAGCAAGATAAAAGGCCAAGAAGCAGCAGGAAATGAGGAAACACCAGCTTCCCCATATTTATACTAAAACCCACCGACCATGGACCAAACCAATGAGGGACACGTGGCGGAATTGAGTGGCAGGATGTCCATAGTGGGAACCGGGTCCCAAAAAGAGGTCTTGGAGGACCCACAAGGATTGAAGATTCATAAAGAATCACTGCATTGTACGCTCTGAACGGCTAAGCCCGGATACAACGAGGGCAGACTTTTCTGGGTCTGAATGGGCCCTGACTAATAACGGAGATGAGTTTCCCCTATACAGATTAAGTCCTAAATATTTCCCCGAACAGTCGAAAAGTCGTGATGGGCATGAAACGTAGATTGGAAGACAAAACCAGAAATGAGAAATCAACAAAAAGGGTATTTTACTCTTCGTCTCTACTGACCAGAATATACAAAAAAGATAGAGATAAAAAACACATTGATGCATTGCAAATGGGGGAACCTCTCTAGGAAGGGGCTGATAGCCAGTATTTCATTCGGAATCCTCATCCTCGGCATCTTCTTCTTCATCATCATCAGAAGGTTCACGAACCCTGCTGGCTGCTTGGTCGGCTTCCTTTTGAAGGGCCCAATGGTACTTGTCATATTGGTACAGGAGAACCTTATCCTCAGAAAGCTCGTTCAGGTTGACCTGCTGACCGGCCAGACGCTCCATAATTGGCATGACGCCCCCAACACCACTTGGCACCCCATGTTGAAGGTCTCCCTAGCCATGACGGTGGCCCATTTCTTGCTGATCGGAGTCTCATCGGCCAATTTTACCCTTTGCTTCTAACGGTCGGACCCTGGGGGAACTGCTTCATGTTCTTCCCAAACAAAGTGTCGACATGGACCACGCTATACTCTTAAGCGGCCTTGTTAAAATCCTCAGAGGATCTAAATTCGGCTTGAGAAGTAGCACGGACGGTGGACAGATCCACAGTTATTTCCTGAGGACCGTCCAGAATTTGGGGCTCACTGTCTTTGAAGACAATATGGACAGCCTCAGCGGCCGCCACCTTGGCCTGAGTAGTGCCTAGGCTCACTCGAAGCTGACCAATCTCTTCTTCGAGCTTTTTTCTCTCCTGGTCGGCCGAGCGAATAGCATCTGCAGCCGTCTGTTCAGCCTTAGAACGGGCCTTGACCAACTCCGTCTCCCTGGCCGACCAAACATGATGGAGTTGTAGGTTGTACAAGCGAGCCTGAGAAAAAGACACTCGATCGGAATAAAAAGCCAAGCTGAGGTATAAGGGAAAGAGCGAACGACATGAATAGTTACCTTCATGGTGGCCAGAGCAGCCCCTGCTTCGGCTTGCTCCACCGATAGCGGCGGGAGGCGGAAGTCGTTCACATCAGCAGTGGTGTTCCAAATCTGGAAGAGTGAGCATCCAGCTTGCTCCATAACCTCGTGAATGGGATCCTCGAGGGAAATCCGCTTCACGAGCTTGGCCAACTCCGCCTGCATGGCGTCCAGTTTGGCAGCCCCGTCTGAGCCAGGGAGGTCAGTAAAAAGGGGTTTGGTTTCGGCAGCCTCAAATTGTGAATCGACCTCCATGTGCTCCAAGTTCACATGATGAACAGGCACCTGCTGAAGGGGCTGGGCCTCCTGGGCCATCGGTTGGGAAGGCCCAGCGTCCCCTGTTCGAGGTGTCTTCTTTGCTGGCTTCTTCCTCTTGCCAGCGCCCATAGGTGAAAGACGACCGAGATCCATTGACGCTTCGATGTTGGGAACTGAAAAGGAAGAAAGGAAAATGTTAGTACCGAGCGGTCTTAGCGTGTGTGAAACAAGCATTTAGTGAGTTTCTCGCACGGGAAGGACCGCCCGAGCCATGGCACTTGTTTTTTAGTGAAAAGTCCCAGGAATTCGGACGGTACCTATCCCGGCTTCCACAAGCCTGTCAGGAGTCAAGTAGGCCATAATATCGAGCGGCTCGGACCACTCTACTGCAACAATTTTCTGTTCCAGCTAATTGGTGACAAGGGGCTCGGTGGATTTAGGCGGGTAGGCATTCCACCTATTGGGGATGAGGCCATCCGGGACAGAGACAAAGAAAAAATGATCTTTCCATCCTTTAATAGAGGTAAGATTGACCTTGAAGAGGATCCTTTTCGTTCGGGCACTCACGACCAGGAATCCGTCGGTCTGCTGGGGGGCAACCTTGAAGAAGTAATGGAAGAGATCCAGAACGGGCGCCAAGTTAACTTCCTTGCAGCGGCATATGAACCCGGCTATGACCCGATAGGAATTCAACATTACTTGGGTCGGGACTATTTCATAGTGGTTGAAAAGGGCCACGAAGAAAGGGTGCAGCGGGAATCTTAGCCCAACCTTAACAGAATCAAAATGCACCACCGCCATCCCACGGCGGTGGCGCAGGGGATGGAGACCAGCGTGGAGGCGGAAGTCAATTGGGCCGGGAATAAGGGCAAGGACTTGAGCCCTAAGTTTATTAGACAACTTTTGTCTCCGATTTCAGATGGGCCTCAAGTCCAAATGGTGACGGGGGGCATCGTCAGGAGGGCGTGCTCTCATTACCGCCATATCATCACCGGATAAGGCGTCATCAGAGTCGCTACTAGACACATCATCAGAGGAATCGCTAGGAGCGGCATCTTCAGAATCATTAGTGGGGGAGGAGGTTCCTGCCTTATCCTCTGCAGCATCCATGATGCCTGCAACATCATTTGCCTGGGTATTCTCCTCTGAACCCCGGAGCGGTTCGATGACCGAAGGATCAGAAGGGCTAGAGCTCGATGACATTTGCACCGAACCAAGGAATGAAGAGAAGGAAGAAGAAGACAGCGGACTGGTGGTTACCTGAGCGAAATGCGAAATTAAGGATTTGGAAAAAAGGCAGAATACCTGAGCGAAATGCGAAATTAGGGATTTGGAAAGAAGGCAGAACACTTGAGCGAAGGGGTGAAAATCCGAAAACCCGGAACAAGAGCCCAAAACCCCTAGTTATGGACTAGAGGCGCTGTTACACCAACCAGTCACAAAGTAACACATAGCAAAGAACGCTCCATGGGACACGTGTCGCGCGGAGGCGAAACGACAGGTAATCATGAGTTATATAAGGAATACAAGTGACAGCCACCAAGGACTTTGAACCGTCACATCAGGAGCAGGCAAACACTAGCAGAGAATGCCGTACGCAATTACACCGAACGACAAGAAGCTTACGGTTCTACTTCCTCATGTTCCGAGCACGCTCGGAACATCAGAAGTGGGGGACTTGTGATGGGATATTAGGGTCCGACCCAATATACCGGCCCAGAATATCCCTGAAGCCCAGACGCAAGGGAAGGCCCAGGGAAAATCATCAGGCCCGAACGGCAAGCCCCGTTCGGCACATCCTGTTCGAGGGATGTAATTAGCACTTGAGTGATTAGCTTATTCCTGGTGAGTGGCTTAACTGGATTTAATCCCGTTCGAGGATTGCTCAAGTAACCGACTGCAGTTAATGCTGGATCATGGGGGCATCAAGTGGCAAGGGAGGCAACCAATCACCTTAGAGCACCCCATACCCCCATCTAGTATAAATAGCAACATTTAATTCGTTTGTAAGGGTTAGCATTTATTGACTCTCTAGCTCTAATAGCATTCTAGCTCGGTATTAACCTTTGGGTTTGAACAGCCGTTCGGTCATTTCTGTGTAATTGTTATTACTGCGTTAATACAAGCTGAGTTATTTGAGTAGTTGAATCAGATTTTATATTTTCTTTTATACACGTTACTGTAGCAATCCAATCCAAGATACAAGGTTAGTATTGGGTCTTCGGATCATTTGGGCTAAACCTCAACAATGTGTATCTTAAGTGACATTTGGGAAATGTTGCCCTTACTCACAAAAATAACACAGAGATACCCTTATCAGAAACACTGAAACTTGTACAAAAATAAACTACTCAGATTAGCTAATTGCACTTATAGTTTGATTAGCCACATAAACATTTGTAGCAAAAGGATGAAATAATGTTGTAATGATAAACTATTAATACTCCACATTAGTACGTAATACTCCCTCCGTTCCTGAAAATACTTCCAACTTTCCATTTTCGTTCGTCCCGAAAAGAACTTCCCTTTCATTTTTTGGCAAAGAATTTGTGGTTCACAACATTTCTCTCTCCTCTGCACAACTCTCCATCACACATTTCCCACTTTCTTAATCCACGTGCCACTTTATTTTGGAAGTAAATTATGGGACAGATGTAGTAATTATTAGAGATATTACCCGAAATAGGATTAAAACAGTTTAAAAATTTCAAAATAGGACTGTCATGTTTTTATTCCCCAAATAGGACTAATTACTGCCATGTTTTGGCAGTACCAGACTTCAAACATGACAGTAATTAGTCTTATTTTGGGAATAAAAAACATTACAGTTCTATTTTGGAATTTCGAAATTGTTTTAGTCATATTTCGGGAACTTTTCCTAATTATTATTGCTAATTGTTTTAAGAATGATTAATTAATTAATTGCTCAATTTCGAATTTGGTATTGGTATGAGTTGCGTATCAAATTTTAACGAACCATTCGCGCACGGTCCCGCCCAGATCAACGGAAGCCGCCACCATCCCCTTCCGATAGGATTTTACAAATTCTCGTGATAAGGGCGAAGAAGGATTTTATTGATTGACGTCGCCTATCCCCTCGCTTGGCAATGGCGAGTGTTTGCCACAGACAGAAGAAGTCTTCAATTCGGATTTTGTTTCTGCTGATAGCGATCGCTTGTTGCGGAAACATAGCTTTCGCCGTGAGATCTGATAAGGAAATTAGGGACCGATTTTACGGAAATTTAGTTAACTCGTCTGCTCCGGATAATGGAGAAGGCAGCATCGCGAAAATGTTAGGTCGCGTACTGGATAAAGAGTTTCCAGAGAACGATCAGTCTGAAGGTCAGGCTTTCCGTTTCCTGTTTCATGGTTTTGTTGAAATGTCTATTCCTAGCTGCTGCGTTTCTTTTCTTCTCTGTCGTTGTGGCATGTTCCCGTTTTTATCTTTCTTCGAGTTGCCAGCTACAATGTGTTTATTGCATCTGGATTCTGGAATTAGAAATTACTTAGAGGAATTACTATCACATGGGGTTAGACGGTCCTGTGCTTCATGTACTTAGAGAAATTCTGTTGGAAAGTTCGAAAAGCTTATGTATGTGCATGCAATCATTCAATTGTGTACACATGTATCATCTTGGTTCTTGTTAGTCCGAGTGAAATCATTCGGACTTGAACTAAATACTTCAAAAATACCGCGTTTTGGGCGATTTTTAGTTTTTGAAGTTATTATTTTAAAAAGTAAATACATTTAAAAAGTAAATACATCTTACTATTCCTGTAGTGTTAATTTTATAAAGTGTTAGCGGAAAACTATAAACCACTTTAATGGTTACCAAAATCTGGTTGTGGTTTTCAAACAAAAACAGCTAAAGACAGCCTGAGTTGGGCCCATTGTATTCGGAGACAATATAGTTAGCTACTAAACTGATGCTTTTTAGGCACTTCATACCTCTCTAATAGTTATAGTCAAGTGTTACTAAGTAACAGTCTTTGTTATGAGCAGGTTCTGATAAAAGCAGCTTTAACAGCTCTGTAGCTGATCAAGAAGTAAGTTTGCAACATTATTTGACTTCACTGATGGATGATAGTTGATTGGTTAAGCACCTGAGCTACAATGCTTGGCTGCTTGCAATATCTTTTATTTAATTGCAGCACAGGAATTCACTTTTACACTAAATTTGGTGATATATTGCCTAATAGGCCGTGCTGGAGACTGTTGCGGTGATTACACATGAGAAGAAAAATGAATCACGTGAGGCAAAGTGAGCAACTTTCATTTTGAATGTTTAGCTTACACCTATTTCTGTCATGGCATTCAATTTATCTAAGTTATTTTTCCTTTCGATCACAGTGGCACTAAACATTTTCAACTTCAAGATGTTTTTTCCCTGGAAAATGAAAACTCTGAAGACGTGACAACATTGATAGACAAAAAGGTGAACTGAAAGACAACAATTCACAAAAGCAATTTTTAAACACTCCCTGAATGCAATGCTTTCTGATGATCTTTATTTAACTGTAGGACAATGTGTTTGTTATGTCGAATAAGAAATCAAAGTATCCAATGCTTCAAGTTGATCTGAGGTCATTTACTTGTTTGTCTTCTTGGGTTTTCTAGATAGTATTCTCTTTTAACTACGTTTCTAGAAATTTGAAATTGAGTAACTTCAGTCTGTACTAGTTTGACATCAACTGTCATGTATTATGTAGGCTTATTTCTGATCTGGTGGTTGTTATTGTCTCTGCTGCTATTGGTGGAATTATTTTTTCCTGTTTGGGACAACCGGTTTGTGTTTATGATGGGTTGCCATTAATTATTAGTTATATCTTTCTTGATGGTTCAAAAAATGTGTGTAACACAAAGTTGCTATGGTAGGTTATAGTTGGATATCTTCTAGCAGGTTCTATAATTGGACCTGGGGGTCTGAAATTCATTAGCGAATTGGTACAGGTATGTATTCTATGTTAGAGAAAATTGTTTGGTTCCATTCTTGAAGACATTCAACTAGAAGTTTCTATTCCCATCACATCAAATTTTTAAGGTCATTTGTGGCTATTTTGAATCTATAACCATTGGCTGCTGTGATTCAGCGTCTTACAAAGCACAAGTGAATTCCTTTTCACAATGAATTCTGGATGAACATACGGTAACACTAATATATTTTCCACATAAGTTTAAAATAATATGTTGTCATGATACCAACATACGTGACACATCTGACCATATGTACTTGGCTATTTTTGTTGCATTTTGAATTAGCATTATGATTTTCTTGAGACTGGTAATTGTGAGACGTGTCATTTCTCACTTATTACAGGTTGAGACCTTTGCCCAGTTTGGTGTTGTGTTCCTTCTCTTTGCTTTAGGTCTTGAGTTCTCTCTGCCAAAGGTGCATTTGCTCTTCATAGGATACTTACTGCAATCTTTTTAAATAGTTGCCTAGCTGCATTTATGTCAGCGTCTTATCTTGTTTACAGTATATTTAATTTGTTTTTCACTTTTTCTCCACACAGCTAAAAGTTGTAGGCCCTGTTGCTGTTCTTGGAGGGTTGCTTCAAATAGCTTTCTTCATGTTCTTCTGTGGCATAACTGCAATGGTATGGTTCAAATTTGATACTTTCTGATAGAGATCCAGCTAGTCTAAATAATCAGAATAGATGGTTCAGGCGAGTTTATTCTAGAAGGCCTAAAATAGACTAGCGAGTTATTAGTTGAGAGTTGTTAGTAACTAATAACTACCTTCTGTTTGTAGAAGGTTATAAATAGAATAATTCTGCTGTGGGAATGCAGGCTGTTTTTTAGACAATTTGTCTTGGGACTAGGAGTTGGAGTTATATCTCCTTCTTGGGACAATCTGTACACAGTTTACCATTGTGAATGAGAATTCTGTTTCTTCTGCAAGTTGTTCATATTTTCTGTGATTGATTGCTGTGAACTGTGAGTTCTTATCATTGGTATCAGAGACTGGTTGTAGTTGTGAATGGTTGGCACGAGAAAGAAAATGGAAGGAAGATTGAATGACGTTGAGCGAGGTCAACGTGAAATGCAAGCCAGTATGGAGAATCTAGCTGCGAATATTGCAGCGATGCAAACGGCGATGCAAGCTAGTATCGCGGAATTACATGTTCAGATGACTAATCGATCTCGGAGTCAGTCGCGCAGATCGAACAATTCTCAGCGAACCACTCATCAGAGAATTCCGCGAGATGAAGATAGTTTGGAGGATGCAGATAACCATTCCGTTTCGCGTCACGACCACGAACCAAGACGGAATCATAGAAGTCAGAATAATATGGGAAGAAAAATTGACTTGCCAATTTTCAACGGAAAGGATGTTACATGATGGTTGTTAAGGATGAACAGATACTTCCGATTGAATAGAACGGAGGATGAAGATAAACTGGATGTGGCAGTCATCGCATTGGAAGACCAAGCTCTTAGCTGGTTCCAATGGTGGGAAGGACAGGCATAACATCAGAATTGGGACTCATTTACACGAGCGTTGACTAGGAGATTCCAACCGGATTTGGTACAGGATCCTTTGGGACCTTTGTTTAGCTTGAAACAGAAAGGATCAATATCTGAGTATAGAGACCAATTTGAGACAACTATTGCATCACAAGGACATTTATCTGAGGAGGTGTTGAAAGGTGTGTTCCTGAAAGGTCTGAAAAGAGACATTAGAGCAGAGTTGAAGTTATATCGTACCAGGACATTAGCTGAAGTGATGGATAAGGCATCACTGATTGAAAACAAGAATAAGGAAGCAATATTCATGAAGAATAAGGAGGAGAACAAGAAGAAGGGACATGGCAAGACTATCCTTCAGGCTCAAGGACAGAATTGGAATGAAGGTAGTAAGTGGAGAAGTTATTCGGGACCTTTAAGCAATTCTGGTGCATTAAATAAAGGGACAACTGATAACAGAAACCATCCTGAAGTTAAAGAAGTATCTGAAAGGAGACAAGGACCTAGATTATCTCATGAAGAGTTGTTGGAGAGAAGCAAGAAAGGCTTGTGTTTTAAATGTGGTGAGAATTGGGGCAGAGGTCATGTGTGTAAGATGAAAAACTACAAAATGATTTTGGTTGAGAATTCTGATGGGGAAGAAAATCCTGAGACTGAAGTGAAGGAAACAATAGAGGAATTAGCCACTAATACCAGTCAGGTGGACAACAGGAGCATGCAACTTTCAGTCTTAAGTAAGGAAAGCATATCCTCTATGACTACTTTCAAGGTGAAGGGAAAGATGAAATGGTTGGGAGGAGAGTTGGAGGTCACTATTCTAATAGACAGTGGAGCTACCCACAATTTCTTGTCCAGAACTCTAGTGGAGAGGTGGAGAATCCCTTATAGTCCAATTAAGGGATATAAGGTTCAAATTGGGAATGGTGAGTGTATACCTAATTTGGGCAGATGTTCTTTGGCAGAATTGGAGGTTCAGGGAGTACAAATTCAGCAAGAATATTACATGTTGGATTTGGGAGGAGTGGATATAGTGTTGGGAATGGAATGGCTGAATGGATTGGGTAATATGGAGGTGAACTTTAAGCATCAAATCCTTAAGTGGAAACAGAAAGGGGAAACATACATTATAAGAGGCAACCCAGCTGCAAATCACGTGGAGGTAACTTTGAAGACTATGGCTCATATTTTACATCAGGTTGGGGATGGATTCTTGTTGTACTGTGAAGGGGAATCAGAGAAACAGACTGAGAAGGAGGACATGGAAAATGAGTGGGAATATTTGATAGCTGAATTTCCAGAAGTCTTTACTTCTACACTCAAGTTTCCACCTGCCAGGGAATGTGATCATGCCATCAATATTAAGGAAGGAGCAGATATACCAAATATCAGACCATACAGGTACTCATTTGATCAAAAAAATGAAATTGAGAAGATTATTGCAGAAATGTTGAAATCTGGAATCATTACACACAACAATAACCCTTATAGTAGCCCCATTCTATTAGCTAGAAAAAAAGATGGGGGCTGGAGGTTCTGTGGAGACTATAGGGCTTTAAATAAGGTTACTATACGTCTATACCTGATAAGTTTCCTATTCCTATGATTGAAGAACTTCTGGATGAGTTAGGTGGTGCTAGAATTTTTTCAAAGTTAGATCTCAAAGCAGGTTACCACCAGATCAGGATGAAGGCCAGTGATACCCATAAAACAGCCTTCAGGACCCATGAGGGTCATTATGAGTACTTAGTTATGCCGTTTGGTCTGACTAATGCTCCTTCCACCTTTCAGTCACTTATGAATGAAGTATTAAGGCCTTTTCTGTGGAAATTTGCTTTGGTGTTCTTTGATGATATTTTAGTTTATAGTAAAACTAAGGAAGAACATAAATAACACTTAAGAATGGTACTGAGAGCTTTGAAGAAGAATCAGTTGGTGGCAAATCTTAAAAAGTGCTCGTTTGGCCAAAAACAGTTGAGTTATCTGGGACATATAATTTCAGAAGAGGGTGTGGCAGCTGATCCTGAAAAGATTGAGGCTATGAAGAATTGAATATCCCTAAAGATTTGAAGGAACTCAGAGGATTCCTAGGTTTAACTGGGTATTACAGGAGGTTTGTAAGGGGATATAGTAAGATTGCTGCTCCTCTTACCATGCTTTTAAAGAAAGACGGTTTTCTCTGGAATGAGTTGGCTACTGAGGCTTTCCAGGATCTGAAGAATGCCATGATTTCATTGCCAGTTCTAAGGGTGCCTGATGTTAACAAAATGTTTGTGATAGAAACTGATGCTTCGGGAAAAGGTTTAGGGGCTGTGCTGATGCAGGAGGGAGGCCCTATTGCTTATATGAGCAAACAGTTATCTCCCAAACATTTGAATAAATCAGTGTATGAAAAGGAATTAATGGCTATTGTTTTTGCTATTCAAAAGTGGAGACCTTATCTCCTGGGAAGGAGTTTTGAGGTCCATACAGATCAAAGAAGTTTGAAATATTTGACTGAGCAAAAGGTTATGGGAGAAGATCAACAAAAATGGATAGCCAAGCTGATGGGTTACAACTTTACCATAAGCTACAAACCAGGAATTGAGAATAAGGCAGCTGATGCCCTTTCCAGAAAATCTACATCCACAGTAACTTGCCAAGAATGGGAGGGTCTGGGAGAAGAACTGGAAAAGGATCCTAAATGGGGGGAGATTATGCAGAAGATGTTGATTCAGCCAGACAAATACCAGGATTATAAGATGAAGGGTGGATTACTTTACTACAAAGGGAGGTTGATTTTACCAAAAAGGTCCCACAGAATTCTGATCATTCTCAAGGAATACCATGATTCTGCAGTAGGGGGTCATTCGGGGTATTTCAGGTCTATGAAGAGGATTGCTAATTTGTTCTTTTGGGAGGGGATGAGATCTGACATAAAGGATTATATTCAAGGATGTGACACTTGTCAAAGGAATAAATATCAAGTTTTAAAGCCTGCTGGTTTGCTGCAGCCTTTACCAATACCAGAACATGTTTGGACTGATATTAGCATGGATTTCATAGGAGGTCTACCAAAATCCCAAGGAAAAAACACTATTTTAGTAGTGGTTGACAGACTGACAAAGTTCTCACATTTCATACCATTGGCACATCCTTATAATGCCAAAGGAGTGGCTGAAATCTTTATTCAGGAGGTAGTGAGGATACATGGTTTTCCCAAATCCATTGTCAGTGATAGAGACAGCCTTTTCTTGAGTTCATTCTAGTCAGAGTTATTCAGATTGGCTGTTAGAGTCTCAGGAAGTCAACTGTTTGATAATAATAATAGTAGTAGTAGTAGCTATTATGATAAAGTATTCCAGAAGAAAAGGGAATAATAAGTACCTAGCTGTTTTGTAATTGGGGGTCGGGTGGACTTCTATAAATAGATGGCTAAAGGAGGAATAAGGCAGGCTGTTATTTGGTATTGGGCTGGGACTGGAGAGTTGACATCTCTTTAACTGTCAGGGCATTTTCTCTATCTTTTCTGTTGATCGAATAACCATTCTTGTTCACTGTTCATCTTCGTTCATATTTTCTGCCGCCATTATTACTGATTCCAGATAGATACTTAACATTGGTATCAGAGCAACGATCTTGTTACCTGTTCATGGTCGTTACAAGAGGAACGATGGAAATGCGATTGGAGAACCTGGAACGTGAGTTGGAACGGAGTCGTCTGGACATGTTGCGAGAGTTGGAGAAGACTCGCATGGAGGTGATGCGCGATCGCGATCGGGATCGCGAAGACATGCGCGAAGAGGCCAAACGTACTCGCGATGAGTTACGCGAGCTGTTTTTGACCAGGAATGACAGTCGTTCGCGAATCATCGTCTTCCTCAGGTAATCATCATTCTTCATCCTCTAGACGAAATGATGATTACAACAAATTGGTGGAAAAATCTGGAAGGAAAGTATATTTACCACTGTTTAATGGACATGATGCTTATGGATGGATAGTTAAGGCTGAGCGCTTCCTTAAAATGAATCATATAGAGGAAGATGATAAAGTAGAATTAATTACTTTAGCTATGGAAGGAAAGGCTCTTAATTGGTTTCAGTGGTGGGAAGAACACACTGAGGTGAGGACCTGGGAATCATTCAAGTCTGCCTTGACTCGTAGATTTCAACCAGGATTGATAAATGATCCTTATGGCCCCTTATTGAGTGTAATTCAAACTGGCAGTGTAATGGAGTATAGGGAACAATTTGAGTTGATGGTGGCACCTTTGAAACAGACTGATCTGAAAATCCTTAAAGGAATCTTCATGAAGGGTTTAAAAGATGAAATAAAAGCAGAATTAAAATTGTATCCAGTCAGAACTCTTGCGGAGTTGATGGATAGGGCCTTGCTAGTGGAACAAAGGAACCAGACTCTGAAATCTGCCAGGAACAAGGAAGATGAGAGAAGAGGAATGAAAGATAAGGGGTATACTTCAGTACAGAATCACAAATGGATGGATGAAAACAAAGGGATGAGCAGTCTGAACTACCAGTCCAGTCAAGGGAAACCTGCCATGGAAAAGAAAATGATGGAGACAGGAAATAAGGAGTCTGGAATAATGGGTACACACAGATTATCTCAATCTGAGTTACAGGAGTTGAGCAGAAAAGGTCTCTGTTTCAAGTGTGGGGAAAAATGGGGAAAAGATCATATTTGTAAGATAAAACACTTCCAGCTCGTCATGTTAGATGAATCTGACGACGAGGAGGAATTTGAGAGTAATACTATAGAACCTGCTTCACCAATGGAAGAAACAGACCTCTCTACTATGCTTTTATCTCTCTTGAGCAAGGAAGGAATCATAACTCCTAAGACTTTTACAATGAAGGGAAAGTTAAGGAGCAGCAAGGGGGATAAAACTATAATCATTCTGATTGACTGTGGGGCCACCCACAATTTTATATCATAAGGTAGTTCAAGCAGCAGGCCTAGCTATATTACAGATTCCAGAATTCAAGGTGAAGATAGGAAATGGAGACATAATCAGAAACAATGGGAGATGTGAAGCTGTTTTTCTTAACATACAACAAACTACTATCGTTCAAGACTTTTATGTCTTAGAATTGGGGGAAAATGAGATAGTTTTGGGACTGGATTGGTTAGCAGGCTTGGGAAATGTTGAATTTAATTTCAATCAGCTGACTATCAAATGGAAGGAAAAGGGTAAAGCAATGAAGCTTCAGGGAGATACCAACTTCAGCAGGAATCAAGTTTCTTTCAAATCCATCATCAAGAATAAGCAAGAGCATGGAGAGGGGTATTGTTCGTTCAACACTGCAATAACTGAAAACAAACTGGAAGTAAGTATGACTGGAAATTGGAAGAAAAAGGTGGGTTACACTACTAAAGGTGAAGCATTCGAACTCTCAAAGTGGTTTGTGGATTCGAGGGTTGAGCCGATCCCAGCAGTTGAATTGATTAGCAAGTTATATGCAAAAGAGAACTATGGTGAGCAGGGTTTGAACCAACAGTTTCAGAGATGGAAGGATGTTAATCTGGAGTGGTATAATGGTGGAAACAAGGGGTATGGGCTGCAAAATCTTGAAGGAGTATCTGAAAGGTGTTTTATCATTGAATGTATTGGAAGGGATGTGCTGGATGTGCATGCTTATGAGGCACACCCAAAAGAAAATGCAGAGAAGGGTCACAAGCAATTTTACTATATCAATCTGGAGGACTCTAAGGCTGCTGAAGTGAATGGAAGGTCAGTAGAGACACCTTCTGCTGCAATAACAACGGTGATTTTGGAAGTTCATGCGCTGAAGATAACAATAAAGAAAGCAGTGGGGTATTGGGAAGGAAGAGGTGCAGAAATGAAGAAGAAGCTGTTTGTCAGGAGTGTCTCATATGACCCACCTTGAGGACAAGGTGGTTGTTCCAGGGGGGAGTGATGTTAGAGTCTCAGGAAGTCAACTGTTTGATAATAATAATAATAGTAGTAGTAGTAGCTATTATGATAAAGTATTCCAGAAGAAAAGGGAATAATAAGTACCTAGCTGTTTTGTAATTGGGGGTCGGGTGGACTTCTACAAATAGATAGCTAAAGGAGGAATAAGGCAGGCTGTTATTTGGTATTGGGCTGGGACTGGAGAGTTGACATCTCTTTAACTGTCAGGGCACTTTCTCTATTTTTCTGTTGATCGAATAACCATTCTTGTTCACTGTTCATCTTCGTTCATATTTTCTGCCGCCATTATTACTGATTCCAGATAGATACTTAACATTGGCTGGGACAAAGCTCAAATATAGTACTGCCTACCATCCACATAGTGATGGGCAGACTGAAATAGTAAATCGTTGCCTAGAAACTTACTTGAGGTGTTTAAGTGGAAGGAAACCGAGGCAGTGGGTTAAATGGCTTCCGTGGGCTGAATATTGGTTCAACACTAATTATCATATGATAGGATCCTGTGAATAATCTCAGCAAAAGCAATAACACGCAAAACAGATCTGATAACAAAGAGGGAAATAGTAGTTTATTGATGAAGCAAGCTTCGACTTAGGCAATAAGTATCGGGACTCTTAGGCAACCGGGACTTAGGCAACAGATAATCAAAATCAGTCCCCCTATTACGCTACTCCCCTTTCCTATTTATAGCATTAAGTCCACGCAGGGACTAAAATAGCTAAAGTAATTACCAAACTGACCCCCAGCCCCTTTATTTCTCCTTTCAAATACCCTATTAAAAATACTAAATAGGCAGATTCCTAACATTACTCCCCCCCTAAATAACCACCTTGCCCTCAAGGTGGGTAATAAGACACAACCTTGATCTTGAACTTCCTCTTCATCCTGGAACCTCTCCCTTCCCAGTACCTCTTGGTTTTCTGCTCCAGGAGCTTCATTTCTTTCACTTTCATCATCACATTTTCTACAGCCAACAGGGGCAGAAACTGGGTATAAAAATTCCCTGGAATTACACTTGAAGCCTCCTCCTTGTAACCAACCTCTTCATGTAAGGGTTCTAAGACAGTCCTGCTATGAGGCGTTGCAGCTCTAAATGGATCCAGGAACAAACCAGTTTGAACCCTTATAAGAACTCCCATACCAACTTCAACTGTGTAATCAATTTTCCTCTTCCCCTCAATTCCTTCCAAATTGGAATCCTTCAGCTGAATTCCCTCTCCATCCCATTTTCTGCCTTCCCAGTAGATAAGATAGCCCACACCATTCTCCTGTACAGTTTGTGACGTGGTCTTCAGAGATACCTCCATAGAGTTTGACTTAGGATCCCCTTGAATTGTTTGACTTATCTCTAGATGATGCCACTTTATGCTCTGCTTCTGAAAGTTAATCTCCACATCCCCCAATCCAGTCAACCAATCCATGCCAAGAACCATGTCAGCTCCCTCCAACTCCAGCATGTAGAAATCTTGTTGAATGACAGTTCCCTGCAAGCTCAGAATGAGTTTTTCACACCTGCCCTTGTTGACGACCCTATCACCATTCCCAAGCTGCACTTGGTAGCCAGCAATGGTCTGATAAGGGAGGGTTAACTGCTCTACCACTTTCTGGGATATGAAGTTGTGTGAGGCTCCACTATCAATTAGAACATCCACTAGCTTCTCTCCCTTAGCCCATTTCAGAATCCCCTGCACCCTAAAAGCCCTCGTAGAGGGTTTTCCGTCCTGGTTCATGAAGGACAATTGCATGGACTTAAATTCCATGGTGATCTTTTCTTCTTCAGGGATTACCCCTTCTGGGTTAACTATTTCCTCTTCTCCCTCGGAATCCTCCACTAAAATCATTTTGTAATTCTTCATTTTGCAAGAGTGCGCTCTTCCCCATCTTTCACCACATTTGAAGCAAAGTCCCTTCCGGCTTCTATCTTGGTATTCTTCTTGTGTCAGCTGTGGCCCTACTCTTCTTATGTCTGGGGAATTTATTTCAGTTTCCTTCTTCCCATCGGGAGTAAACCAAGGTTGAGTGCCCTGCTGTCCTGAATTATTTCTACCACCAGTCTGGGATCCTGAACTTCCAGCTTTTGGCTTGTATCCCTCACCCCAAACAGGTTGTCTATAGTTCATGGATCCCTTGTCCCTTCCTTCCAGTTTCTCTGTAGTTTTACCCTTAGTGTAAATAGCATCATTTTTCTTCTCAATCGCTTGGGCCCTGTCCATGGTAGCAGCTAGAGATTCGCCATTGAAGAGTTTCAGTTCAGCCTTGATTTCATCCTTGAGGCCATTGATAAAAATGCCTCTCAGCATACCCCTGTCTATGTTCTTCTGTGGAGCTATTACCTTCTCAAACTCATCCCGATAGTCCTCCACAGTTCCAGTCTGTTTCAGGCTCAACATGGGTCCATAGGGATTCTTCAATAAGTCGTGTTGGAACCTACGGATAACCGCATCCTTCAGATTTTCCCAGGTTATCTCCTCGGCCTGTTGTTCCCACCACTGAAACCAATTCAAGGCCCTATCATCCATAGCCACCATTGAAACCTCAACCTTGTCTTCCTCCTCTGTTTTATTCAATCTAAAGTAGCGCCTACTCCATTAAACAATGGCAGATCCACCTTCCGGCCAGTATGGACTCTGCGAGTAGGGATTGGAGAGTGTACAGAATTACCTCTCGAGTGATCTGGGCTGTGCGGTGATCGCGAACGATGGTAGTGGCTTGATCGCGACCTCCTCCGATGCTGAACGCGCAGTCTGTGGATTTGCTCAGCCATCGCGGCCGTCGACGCAGCTAGATTGCTCTGGAACTGTTCAGCCATCGCGGCCGTCGACGCAGCTAGATTGCTCTGGAACTGTTCATTCATCGTTGCCATAGAAGCAGCTAGATTGTTCTGGAACTGTTCATTCATCGTTGCCATGGAAGCCGTGAGTGTAGCCACATCCGTCTTCATCTCTAGCTCCAACGCGTCCATTCGATGTTCCATTTTAGATCTGGTTTTGACCATCCACCTCTTAACCGATCGTTTGGCTGAAATCGTCTACCCAGTCCGATCTCCAGGAGCGTGATGCTCTGAAATAATCGCACTTCAGAAAACGAGAGCTAGGTTGCAGTCGCTACCTCACAACGATCCTGAAACGAGGAACAATGCCGAAACGAGAACTCTACTGCAGTCGCACTTCACCTGCGATCCCCAGGAGCAATTGCTCTGATACCATTGATAGGATCCTGTGAATAATCTCAGCAAAAGCAATAACACGCAAAACAGATCTGATAACAAAGAGGGAAATAGTAGTTTATTGATGAAGCAAGCTTCGACTTAGGCAACAAGTATCGGGACTCTTAGGCAACCGGGACTTAGGCAACAGATAATCAAAATCAGTCCCCCTATTACGCTACTCCCCTTTCCTATTTATAGCATTAAGTCCACGCAGGGACTAAAATAGCTAAAGTAATTACTAAACTGACCCCAGCCCCTTTATTTCTCCTTTCAAATACCCTATTAAAAATACTAAATAGGCAGATTCCTAACATCATAGTTCATTGAAAAGTACTCCCTGTCAGGCTTTGTTTGGACAGTCACCTCCTGCAATCATCAGAGGTGATGTCAGTATAACTTCAGTAGATGAAGTAGCTAAAATGACTGCTGAGAGGAATGGGATGTTGACTGAATTGAAGGAGAATTTGGCCAGAGCACAAAATATGATGAAGCAACAAGCTGATAAACATAGGAGGGAAGCGGAACTGGAAGTAGGAGATCAAGTTTTTTTAAAGATACAACCCTACAAGATGAGAAGCTTGGCCAGGAAGATCAATCAAAAGCTGAGTCCAATATTTTATGGCCCTTATGAAATTTCAGAGAATAAATAAGGTTGCTTTTAGATTAAAGTTGCCAGAAGGAAGTAGAATACACCCCGTATTCCACATATCCTTGCTGAAGAAAGTGCTGAAACCAATTGTGGCTTATCAAAGCCTCCCAAATTGCCTCACAGAAGATTGTGAGTTGCAAGTGAGACCGGAAGCTGTGAGAGACAGCAGGCTGAATCAGGAAGGGAAGAAGGAGGTCCTAGTGCATTGGCAGGGCCTTCCTGATTTTGAAGACTCTTGGGAGGATATTAAAATGATCCAAGATCAGTTCCCTGACTTTCAACTTGAGGACAAGTTGGTTCTGCAAGGAGGGGGTATTGATAGAGATCCAGCTAGTCTAAATAATCAGAATAGATGGTTCGGGCGAGTTTATTCTAGAAGGCCTAAAATAGACTAGCGAGTTATTAGTTGAGAGTTGTTAGTAACTAATAACTACCTTCTGTTTGTAGAAGGTTATAAATAGAATAATTCTGCTGTAGGAATGCAGGCTGTTTTTTAGACAATTTGTCTTGGGACTTGGAGTTGGAGTTTTATCTCCTTCTTGGGACAATCTGTACACGGTTTACCATTGTGAATGAGAATTCTGTTTCTTCTGCAAGTTGTTCATATTTTCTGTGATTGATTGCTGCGAACTGTGAGTTCTTATCACTTTCTTAATCCAACTAGAATTATTCTTAGCTGTGTGTTTCACAATTTGCTGTAGTTTTGTGGAGCAAAGTTGTCAGAGGGTATCTTCATAGGCTGCTTTCTCTCGATGTCTTCAACAGCAGTGGTAATTTTTTAGTAATAATTAGTACGGATGTATCTTTATTTATAGTGCGGACAACCCCACAAGCTCTCCACTTTGTCCATTTTTTAATCAACAGGTGGTGAAGTTTCTGGTTGAGCGAAACAGTAATAATTCTCTCCACGGTCAAGTGACAATTGGCACACTTATATTCCAGGTAATCACATTATTTTGTTATTGTACCAAGTATAAGAATTTGTAAACTGTGCTGATCATGGCTAATCTTTCGGACTACTTATGGTACCCGTGCTTTATCATAAGTACTTTTTCAATTAAGAACTTAAAGTGCTTTTATGAAAAAGCACCAAAACTTTCTTGGATACTCTGACTAGCTTGAAGTCGGTAGTAAAAAAATTCTCTTACCACCCAAATTTGTCTCCCTGGAACGACCACACAGTATTACCCGGTCATTAACTTCAGGGCTTGCAAGACTATACAGGTTTAAGGTCCCGGATACATGCGTTATTTAAAAAGAAATGCAAAGCGCCAATCTGCTGTTATCTTGAATAATCACTAGAAGTGCTTTTTATTATTATAGCATGTTTTCCATTTGGGAGAAGGTACAAGTACACCCTTAATATATATATAAGTAAACCGAAACCGTTTTGGGGTATATATTTTCTCCTATATATACCCATAATCACTAGAAGGACTTTATTATTAAAGTTACTTGTACATATATCTCTTACTTAAAAATTCTCTTACACCCTTCATTTAGGACAATTAAACACAAAAACACTTTCTTATGTCCAAATGCTTGAGGGGTATATATTTTCTCCTATATATAGTTAAGAGGTATATCAGTGAATGTTCTGTCATATGTAATTCAAGGGTATACTTGTTCCAACTTCCAACTTGACAATTTGCGTGTTCGGGTGTTCCAAGTAAATGTTGAAGAGTATATTTTTTTGTGTGACATATAGTTGAAGGGTGTATTTGTTCCTCCTCCCTTTTTTCAATTTCATCTGTAACTCTTCTTTTTGAAGTAAAAGTGTATTTCTTCCTCTAAAAATAATTTATTCTTTCAAAACAAGTCATCCCAATCGCTCTCTGACTATACCCAATCATCCATTTTATCTCTCATTTCCTATTTTGTCTGCATATTTTAGTAACATATTTTCCATCAATCCATCCTAAAACCTTTTACCTTCTCTGGCTTGTCTTTATGTTAGGACTGTGCTGTTGGTTTGTTGTTTGCATTAGTTCCAGTTCTTGGAGGAAATAGTGGAATTCTGCAAGGAATGATTGCGATGGGAAAATTGTAAGCCAAGCTTACAGACTTGTTCCAGTTCTTGGAGGAAATAGTGGAATTCTGCAAGGAATGATTCCTTTGATGTTTCTACAATAACTTTTTTGCAGACTTGTTGCTTGCTCTAACTTCCTTTTGTTATTTGGCTGTAGGTTGCTGACCCTGTCCCTTTTTCTTTTTGCCGCATCTGTTTTAACGTGGTCATTTGTTCCTCGTTTTCTAAAGCTGATGATTCAGTTATCTCCTCAAGTGAGTAACATTTGTGCTCATACCAAATTACCAAATGTTAGACTTTCTCGACATAAGTTTAGTCTGACAGTAATGACACTATGACCACACACTCTATTTGGTAAGCTGCATGCTATCTTTGCTCTTTGACTGCTGTATGCATTCCCAGTTCAATCAAGGAGCTGTACAAATTGATTATACATCTTACTGATATGCACACATCATGAGTGCATAAGTGTTTGTTTTTAGGTTTAATTTATGATGGTTTGTTACTTAGTTCATAGATTTATGATGTTTGGTTATATGCTCTCCATTTGTGTGTAAAGCTTCTCTGTAAGCTTGTAAAATAGGAGTAGTTAGTTTGGTATTTGTCTATTTGACAAGGATGAACTTGGAAGACAAACAAAATGAGGAAGGCTGATTTCGTGCAATACCCGGTCGGGTATAATACATGACAAGGTCGGGTACAGAGCCAAAGTGAAACTGCTGGGAAACTGCTAAGCATACCCGGTCGAGTATGTACCTATACCCTGTCGGGTATGACTTGACCCGGGCAAACAGATGTGCTAAAGAACACAGAGACGTGCGAAAATTATCTGATTTTGATTGATACCCGGTCGGGTATGTACCTGTACCCACTGTTCTAAAAATCGTTCTAGGCACCCAATTAGTCCCCGCCTAGGCGCTAGGCGGTGGCCCAACGCCCCGATTTTTGTCTAGGCGCCCCGACTAATTGGTTTGACACCTAAGTGAATTAGTCATCTGCCTAGGGCGCTTAGTTGCCCGCCCAGAGCGCTTAGTCATCCGACTAATTTTTTTACTTTTAATTTTTTTTAAGTAAGAGATATATGTACAAGTAACTTTAACAACAAATATGAAGAAAGATTTTTTTTTTCCGTATTTTTAGGAGGGGTGAGCCAGGCCTGAGAAGTAGTGCAACACTCAGGCCACTCTTAGAAGCCCAGATAGCAAGCTGCCTTCATGAACTTTCCTCCTTAAAAATTGAGTTAATATCGTGTGGACTAATAGCCCACATATCAATTATTAAACTAATAAGAACAGATACTACACTTGGTCATAGCCAAAAGGCCGAGAAAGGTATAATATGCAGAAAGATACTTGTACATTAAGAATAAAAATTATATATATATGTATGCATATATATTTAATATTTATAACATGATATAATTAAGTGATTACTTATCATATATTATTGCATGTGATAATTCTATCATTCATGCATGTTAATGTGTGTGTATATATTTTTCACACACAAACACGATAATGCCGTTATACTATGTATTACTTATCATATTTGTGCAAAAGTATTTATAAAAATACAATTTATGTATCTCCGACTAGTCCCCGCCTAGGCGCCCGCCTAGCCGCCTAGGCGCTGGGCGCTGGGCTTCCGCCCGACTAGCGCCTAGTGCCTTTTAGAATATTGCCTATACCCGATCGGATATCCAGCGGAGCTCAGTGAAAACACCTATACATAGCACACATTTCCTTCACATTTATCAATTCTTCTTCCATATACTTTAGCTCAACTTAGAATAGTATTTTCTTTATATTTTTCTAGCATGTTTAGTTTCCAAATGAGGAGCTAAACTCCTATTTCTTGGTTTTGCTTTTGAAACTTGTTAAATGTTTAAGTTGTGAGTTATTTTCTTAACTTCTTCCCTTGAATATTAATTCTTCCCTTATTCTATAACTATATTAATGTTGGAGAGTGTTGCTAAATGATAATTAGCTAACATCTTGACATTAATTATTACTAGAAATGATCAATGAACCGATGGTTAATCATTGATGGTACACAAGTAAGTAAGTTCGGGTTATTAATGCATGTTCTCATGGTTAATAATCTTAAGGGGGATTAATTGTGTTGGTTAAACCGAAACCGTTGTGTTGGGGTTATCAATCTCAATTGATTTTATCAAGGAGTTAAAAGATTAAATGCTACTATCAAGTCGGTATATGACGGTGTTCTATACTTGGCTAATAGTAAGAGTTATTAATGAATGGTCTCGTTATTAATAACTACTCTCGATGAATTGGAGATACTCCTCGATTGAGTATTCGAGAGGAGATAAGTTATAGATATAACCGCGATCAACAAATACATCAACAAGTGGAAAGTAGCAAAACCAAGTCTTTTAATCTCATTAATCTTAATCACATAAGTCATTCATCTTAGTGTTTAATTCATTAAATCTATACAATCTCAAACCTCCCCTTACTACACTATATTACATATAAGTGCAAATATTGATTTTAGTTTGAGGCACACAACGACTTTAGTGCCGTCACTTACATTCAACAAGAATTGTGCCAAATATGCCTGCATTTATTATTTGATGTTATCTTCCATTCTCTATCTGATTGGGAAAGAACATGTATATTATTTTTTAAGATTACAAACACTATATTTGGAAATTTTCCATATAAGTTATTATGAGAAGAGGAAAATATGAAGGTGGACTAATTTTCCCCTCTTTCTTATTATCAGCATCTCTTATTGTGTTTAGACTTTGGATTGTGTTGAGGATAACCTGCTATTGCCTACAGATAGTTGTGCAGTAGCAGTCACCTGTGTCCCTTGATGAGTGTGATCAAAGATAAAAACACAAAAAAAACTCAATAGCATAACACATTTTATTATTCGGAAACTAAGAGGTATGATAAGAAAGCAAATTTACACTACATCTGTCTCAAATTGGTTAGCCGGTTACATTTACAAGGTTGGACTGAAGTTAAAATTGATTCTCCCCTGATAATATTTAAATTATTATTAAATAATTAAAATTTAGATATTTAGAAACTACGCTAAAAGTTCTCTTGCATCCCCATAACCTAGTTGAATATGATTAAAATTTGATTCACTAAATCAGAGAATAAAAATGAATTGCGTAGGGAAATAAGGTTTGTTCTCCTTTCCATCTTCATTTGCTCTTTCCTTCCTTATATTCTTCTTCACAAGTATAGTGTACGTGTCTCCCCTTCTGACAACATTTGCTTCTTATGTGAACCTTTAACTGATCATCAGCATCTAATGGTGTATTTGTTGATAGTGAATAAGTAGATGAATGATCAAGTGCTGCATGCTTTTTCAAGTTAAATATGAAGCCTCTGTATCATATAGTTTTTAATTTGCAGAGCAATGAATTATACCAACTAGCTGCAGTGGCATTCTGCTTATTATCTGCATGGGTGAGTGTGACACATTCTCTGTTCTATACATAAGTGATATGCCATTTTAGTGTTGATCTCAATGGCTTTTTTAATCACGCCATGATGATTGTGTACCCAAAGAGCTATATGTTAAACAAAAATTATTTTCATAAATTAAGCATGTCACTCTTTGTTTCTCCAGTGCAGTGATAAGTTGGGTCTCAGTCTGGAGTTGGGTTCATTTGTGGCTGGAGTTATGATATCTACCACTGACTCTGCACAACATACGTTAGAACAGGTATTTTCTATTAATAAGTTTCCAAAATATTATTGTTATTTTAGAATCCGTAATCAAAGTGGAAATGATTACGGAATCATGCAATTTTTTGATTCAAATGACATGCAAAATGTATACATCTAGAATTATAAAGGATCACATAATCACGCAGAATCGTCTTCCTTTTCCCGATTTCTCAAATCTCAATTGAACTCTTTTAGTTTTTCAGCCTTTCTCACACGCGGTCACCCACACATTCTTTTATTTTACAGTTTTATTGCAGCAGTATGTTTTTTAGATCAGGCTAGCAGCTTTAGCAATGTTGTCATTCATCAAGGACATCTGCTGATAACTTTCAGCTAGCTACTGCAGCAGTATCTTTAAATTTGCTTATTTTTTGATAACAAATTTACTTTCTATTCTTTCTATTAGTAATTAGTAAGCCTTTTATACTTCAATTTTGTTTTATATTTAATGATTTTAATTTACACTCCAATTGTAAGTTGTTTCTAATTTTTAGTAAATAGACGATGGTTTAATCTTATGGATTGTGGTTATGGTCATGGTCTTGTGGATTATGTTGCTACACTCCAATATGGTTATAGTTAAATTCTTATGGATTATGGTTATGTTTTTATTTTTACTGAAAATGATGGTGTAATCTTAGTAGTCTAAGCTATAAGTGTTAGATGTAGCATAAAAAATATATTATACATTTATTATTGTACTTACGTTACTGTATCGCCACGATCTCACCACAGCAGTATGGAGGTCCGATGGCGCAGCACCGCAAAACCCCGCCATAACAACTATGCTTCTTTGCTTAATTTTTTTAGGGGGGGTTTAATTCTTACTTTTTACTGAATCTTATGCACCCCTCCAATAAAATGTTATCCTAATACGCATAGAAGCATAACAGTTTGGTGAATGCCTTTTGCATTCTTGCAGGTGGAGCCGATCCGTAATCTCTTCGCTGCTCTATTTCTTTCTAGTATTGGGATGCTCATACATGTACATTTCCTGTGGACGCATGTGGATATATTGCTTGCGTCTGTTATTCTGGTGGTTGTGGTTAAGACTGCTGTTAGTGCGACAGTCACAAAGGCGTTTGGATATAACATCAGAACATCCTTTATTGTGAGTTAGCTGTTCAATTTCCTTGTCAGGTAGGAGTAGTAAAAGCACATAAGCATCTGATTCTATTATTAATGGTGGTTGGTTTACTTGTGCAGGTCGGACTTTTGCTGGCACAAATTGGAGAGTTTGCATTTGTTTTGTTAAGTCGTGCGTCAAACTTAAATATTGTTGGGGTACTTTCCATCTAACATATGCACCACTTTTGGGCTTAATTTTACCAAAATGAATCGAAAGTGAACTAGTAATTGTAGGAAATTGGAGTACATCTTGATTACTCCCTCTGTCCAATAAAGAGTCATGTTTGCTCATCTGGTGTACCGTGGTAGTCTTTATAACAATTTGTGAAAATCAGAGTAGCAAACAAGTTATATATGATACAACAACAACATCCAAGCCTTATTCCCAAAAGATTTTGGGGTCGGCTAACAACAAGTTATACGTAGTATATGATAAATTTAAAAAAAGTTTTTTTTTTTTTTAAATGTAACTATGATTTGTGACTTACTACATTATTATGGTGTTCATAAATAAGAAAGGCCTTATGTCTCAAGGCCCACCTCTGTGATTTTTAAAACAAATTCACCTTAAACTATGCATAAAACAGCCAATGGCGATGTTTACACGATACAAGGTTGAGGCATATGTGTTTTTGCATAAATGATTCTTTCATCTTCATTTTTTGGGATGAAAGGAGTATTTGTTTTTCTTTAATGATTAGTTATTGTTTTTCTTATATCAAATCATTATTGCCCAACTGAGAAACAGAGTTCTTGTTCTTCTACTTAAGGGTGTGTTAATTATGTATAGGGCAAGATATACCTTCTTCTGCTGGGAACAACGGCTTTGAGTCTTGTAAGCCCTCAAGTTTGTTCTATTCACTGAATGGTCCCAAAGTTTTCCCTAGTCTGACTTTTGCAATTTTTTTGAAATATATAACACAGGTCACAACTCCTATCTTGTTTAAACTTATACCTGCTGTGATGCACCTTGGAGTTGTTATGCATTGGTTTCCTCCTGAGACTATCCCACAAGATGAGGTAATATACTTTGACCTGGAAACTTGCATTGAGGAACTAGTTTTCAGTCTGCAAATTTCCTTGTATTTTAAAAACAGTATATATTTCACACAAAGTTCAAGATAGATTCATAATGTTGAATGTTTTGAGGTAAAAAAGTTGAAGATAAAAAGCACGTTGGTTAAAAAAGTACCTTTGGATGGAGGTTTTAGGTGTGTGTGTGTGTGGGGGGGGGGGGGGGGGGGGTCGTAGGGTTTAGTCTACATGTTCACGACATATATAATACGGAGTAATTTAAAAGGATTGAAAGAATAATTTTATGTGATCATTTAGCATTTAAAGTACTTTATATTCCTTTTTAGAGGCATTGTATTTATGAAGATATAGAGTAAGGCATTCAAAGCCTTCCCATCAAAAAATTATAAATTTTTGGATATATTGATTGCATTTTGAGATGGGACACTCTTATTGCAACAAAAAATATAAATTTGTTTATGCATGTATTGATTGCAGGAGAAAGTTTCCCTGATTGAGATACATAACAGGCTATTATAGCGTATACACGATTGAGATTACCTGCCATCCACACTGTAGTAACAGAAGCTTCAGTTAGGTAGCAAAAAGAAAAGAAAAAAAGAAACTGTACATCACCAAGTTTTGGCAAGTGCTAATTTGGTCCAAGCTGAAACGTCAAATTTCGTTCCTGGGTGTGTATATATACATATAAAATACTCCGTATGTATAGTTTTTGGGTATTAAAAATAAGCATAGCGGTTTGGACCTCACGTTGTTATAGTCAGCTTTGAATATTGCTGCGAGCGCGTAATTGTTAGCCATAAAAACATGGGAAAGCGTATATATAAAAACTATAGTAGTTAGTTTCCCTGATGATTGGGCCAAGTGTGTTTGTACTAATACTCATAATATGAGACGATATTGCTTCTAGATTTTGTGATGACCAAATTATATCTTAAAAATATATTACGTATATTAATAACTCCAAACCTCCACTCAAAAAAAAAAAAACTACAAACATCTGTATCCATTCAAATTTCTCCTCCAACATTTGCTCAAATTCTCACCCATACTACACCCTGGACCAGTTAAATACATGTGCATTATTTTTTAGCCTTTTCAAACTTGCGTGCAACTCTTAAATTGTGCTCTAGTAATTAGCCTTTTCAACTAGTAATTAGTACACACACACAGACTAAAGTTCCTGTCCGGTAGGTTCGGAGGAACCCCCCTCCGGTCACCTCAATTTGAGGTGGTTCCGGGGGGTATTTTTCACTGATTTTTTTTGTGTATGTTCCCCATCAAGTCTAGTTCATCCATACCAAATTTGAGCAAAAAATTCAACCGGGAAGGTCGTCAAATAATTTTTGCATGAAAACTGCGTTTTATATGTATATTCCGGACCAGTTTTCATGCAAAAATCATTTGACGACCTCCCCGATTGAATTTTTTGCTCAAATTTGGTATGGATGAACTAGACTTAATGAGGAGCATACACAAAAAATTTCAGCCAAAAATACCCCCGGAACCACCTCAAATTGAGGTGGCCGGACAGGGCATTCCTCCGGCCGGTTCGGAGGAGAAGACCTCTCTCTCTCTCTCTCTCTCTCTCTCTCTATATATATATATATATATATATATATATATATATATATATATATATATATATATATATATATATATATATATATATATATATATATATATATATATATATATATATATATATATATATATAGATTAGAGATCAAATGCAAACTCATCTTAAAATGCTAACCTACAAACCTAATCCTAGCCATCCATCTTAATTAGATTACCACACGGTTGATCTTTTAATTGATGGGCTAAGTGGTCTTTTCAGTTTGTTTTTATTTTTGGAAAAAGCATACGTACTCTCTAATATCCCTAGCTAACTGATTTTTTGTGGTTATTTACTTTCCATCCACATTCATTTATCAACATCATTCGCCAGAAAAGAACGTCGTCTCCATCTCCTTCTGTGTTTCCATCTTCATCTTCATCCCTATGTCATTCCATCTCCAAACTTTTCTTTGATAATTCATCTCCATCTCCAAACTTTTCTTTGATTATTCAGTTCCTAGCGACCATTAATAGGGAACTTCTGTGCAACATAAGTAATTTTTCTATGCTTTGGTTATAATTTCATCCCCATTTTCTTCCCCATGAAATTCTGCACTTCAGATACTTTTTAAATTCTTTATACGAGGTTTAACAGATTTTGACATTTTGGATTTGAATCCATTGTGCAAGCCAAGAAAACATCTTTTTTCACTATGAAATTTATCATATTTAACGTTTTGATTTTTGTCTTCATGAAGTTCATCAATTTCGTATTTATGAAGAAAAATGTTTAAATATTTCTACATTAATGTGCCCGAAATATTATGTATTTTGTGACCTCATGAGTTTAGTATGCATGTCTGTTAGTATATAATGCAGGTGCCATAGAGATAAGATGCAGTATGAACTTCTAAAGTGCACATATAATCTAACTAAAATGCAATATATGATCTTATAAATGCACATGTCACAATGATAAAATGAAACACATGAACTACTAAGGTGCAGATGCCAAAGCAGTAAGATGCAATATGGACTTCTAAGATGTCGTAGTGATAAGATGCAGCATATGATCTCCTAAGATGCACAGGTCATCTTACCGAAATACAATATACTCTGTATGAACTTCTGAAAATACATGTGGTGATGATACAATGCAACATACGAACTGTGAGAATCACTGTAAAATGAATGCACATGTCACAATGATAAAATGCAACATATGAACTACTAAGATGCAAATGCCAAAGCGGTAAGATGCAGCATATGGTCTACTAAGATGCACATGTCATCTTACTGAAATACTGTATACTTCGTATGAACTTCTAAAAGTGAACATGTGATGATGATCAATGCAACATATGAACTTTGTTAATGACGGTAAAATGAATGCACTTGTCATAGTAATAAAATGCAGCACGTGGACTTCCAAAGTGCAACGTGATAAATTAATGGGCTCAATATGACAACCATTATATAGATAATGATCATATCATGTGACTTAAAGTGCAGCATATGCACAACTAATATGCATACTTTATAATTATGAAGTGATTAATTTCGTAAATAAAGGAATTTATTTCAAAAATATTATCATATGCAACATTATAATTATACGATGCACATCTCATAATCTTAAAATGCACTTCTCATTTTGTAAGGAGTTGGGTTTCAAATATTGAAGTTTATTAAGGAGCGATTGATTGATTCTATGAATCAAGAGATAAATTTTGTAATTGCTACTGATAGAGTATATAGACTCGGACCCCCGGGTCTCACGACTATTGAGCCCGGACAGCGGCCCACACACATCTTACGGATATCATTTGTATTATTGTACTGCTTATACGTCATTTGTATGTAACTATGTACTAGATTAGTCTTTTATGTAGTTGGGCTACCGGGCTCATATTAGCGGCCCGGCCCATTATTTCCCTATTTATACTCCTCTTGGAGCCATTTGTAACCGTAACTCATAATTACTCATTCACAATTCACTATTCTTTATCTTCTTCCTCCAATTATCTAGCTCAATCTCTCCATTTTAATATACTTGAATACCTACAATCCATCAATGGTGCTTTCATTGAGAGTTTGAGCATAATCAAGTGAGAAATCCTCCCAAAAAAAACCAAAAATTTCGTCCAAAATACCAAAATCAGTCAAAAACAGATCTGAAAATGACAACAACAGCAATAACAATCTGGAAAAAAGCAAAAAACATGGATTTTCCAGATCTCTTCGCAGGTTGCCGTTACCCAGGCCATTGCGTCGGTTGAAGCCGGTCTGCTGCTGCTCTTCCGCCTCACCACCCATTTCCAGATCTCGCCGGCGCGGAGCCGTCGCTCGCAGGCCGTTGTTCCGCCTTTGTCACAGTGTCACCGATCGGCGCTCGAAGCTTGTTCTCCACCTTTGCCCCAACGCTGTCAGTCGCATCCCACCTCAAGTCGGGTGAGCTAGTGCACGGTTTCCGCCATTAATGGCCACATCGAAGCTGCCGCTCCAGATCTCGACGGGGACAGGACAGTGTCGCACAAAGTCGGAGTTCCGACGAACCCTCTTCCACTCCCCGGTGACAGCTAGCGATGAAAAGCGATGATATTTCCTGGCCAGCAACGTCCGTGTGTGAAGAACAGTAGGGCTTGACAGCGGAAATGGCCACTCCTCCGATAGCATCATGGCCAGGGGCATCTCTTCTTTTCCTCAAGCCTCACTGATCTAGGGTCTTCTCTCCATAGCCTGCAGCGGGGTGGAAGCGGGATTTGAAATCTGCATCCACGCTGATGGAAATCTGGTACAACCCCTCCACCATTCATAAGATGTCTCACCAGCCTCATTGGCAGAAAGAGGGTTTCATTTGACTAGGTCAACTGCCCTAATCCATGTCAATATTTACTAACGGGCCAGGGAAGCTTGCACCAAGTGAGATGGGCCAGAATACCTTGGGCCCAAAGTCCAAACAAGCTTCTTCGTGTTACAATTTAAGCAATACACAACAAAAGGCCAATTCTGAAGCTAAGTAGTCCTAAATTCCTTCCATACAATCAATATGTGAACATATTTGATAAAAAATTATTACAAAAAATAATAAATGAAATATTTTAATAATATAGCATCGAACTTCAATCTCGAGGGGCGAGTCATCCGTTAAAAGACCCTTAAATGCGCACGTCTGGCGGATCCCAGCTACGAACTTGAGTGACGAGTTGAGCTAGATTATTAATTTACTATCATTACTTTTGAAGACTTCCAAAAGGTCATAAATGAAATATTTTAATAATATAGCATCAAACTTCAATCTCGAGGGGCAAGTCATCCGTGAAAAGACCCGTAAATAGCGTCTAGCAGATCCCAGCAACGAACTTGAGTGACAAGTTAAGCTAGATTATTAATTTATTACCATTATTTTTTGTAAATAGTGTGTATTTTTTTGACATTGAAAAACGGACTTATGAAATTCCGAGCACTCGCGTACACCGGGCGAGCACAGACACTCGCGCCACCGGGTCACGTCAAACGAGTGTGAATGGTAAGCTCCCAATCCAAATGTTATCTAATACACACGGTAGTTTCTATGTTATGTATGAGTTATGTGTGCCCTCTAACTATCGGAAATGAACTGCAATCCCCAGCGGTAGGTTCAATCCTTTATGTGTGCCACGCTCCAACTAAGCATGGAAACCTAGCTTGAGCTGCAACTTGGAAATTTGAGGCAACTTGATTTAGGCCCCAATCCAATAGCAAATTATAAGCTCAAGAAATTATAACAATTTTATTTGAATGCATAGGTGCAACTATATGATGACATCATATCGGCCACTTAGTCGTCTCTCATAGTCATCTTTATTTGATGATGTGGGGCTCTCATGTAGGCCTCTCTGCCATACATCACCCCGTCGTCTTTATTTGACGACGTGGAGCTCTTATGCAGGCCCCTCGGCCGCACCATCGCCCCATCGTCTTTATTTGACGACGTGGAGCTCTTATGCAGGCCCCTCGGCCGCACCATCACCCCGTCGTCTTTATTTGACGACGTGGAGCTCTTATGCAGGCCCCTCGGCCACACCATCGCCTCGTCGTCTTTATTTGATGACGTGGAGCTCTTATACAGGCCCCTCGGCCGCACACATCGCCCAATCGTCTTTATTTGACGACGTGGAGCTCTATGCAGGTCCCTCGGCCATACATCGCCTTGTCGTCCTTATGCGACAACGTGGAGCTCTCGTACAGGCCTCTCGGCCCATCGGCCTTACGTTCTGGTCATCTTTATTTGATGAACCATACATCATATTGTGGACGGTCGCTCGACCCATCCCTTAGTCATCTTTATTTGATGACTAGGACTACTGATCATGATGAGCTACCCACATCTAGAGATCGACCTCGACCATCCAGCAGGCGGGCACCACTGCAGCTCCATCTCCAGGCCGAAGGGCTCGCACTTTTTGTTTCATTTTGGGGGCATCCGGTGTACTCTTTTTCCCTCATTAGGATTTTTTCCCACATGGTTTTTCCTAATGAGGTTTTTAACGAGGCATCTCCCCATCGTGGATCAAAAGGTGTCAACCCTCGGCCCCCTGTTGAAGACATCATCCGACACGCATTACTCTACTCCTCTTCACCTCATTACACTCGCCTCAAGGAGTGGGGGACTGGGAGAGCGGGGGACTTAGCGCCTCCGTTAACCAAAGAAGCAGAATTTCAAATTTTTGTTCATGAAGTTTACTCACCAGACGGCGACAGATCAGCACACAGTTCTACTCTCTTTCGCCTCGAATACTCTCGACTCAGAGAGTGGGGGACTCCTGATAGAGTATATAGACTCGGACCCCCGGGTCTCACGACTATTGGGCCCGGACAGCGGCCCACACACATCTTACGGATATCATTTGTATTATTGTACTGCTTATACGTCATTTGTATGTAACTATGTACTAGATTAGTCTTTTATGTAGTTGGGCTACCGGGCTCATATTAGCGGCCCGGTCCATTATTTCCCTATTTATACTCCTTTTGGAGCCATTTGTAACCGTAACTCATAATTACTCATTCACAATTCACTATTCATTATCTTCTTCCTCCAATTATCTAGCTCAATCTCTCCATTTTAATATACTTGAATACCTACAATCCATCAGCTACCATTAATTATTAATTGCAATAGGTAAGTTATTTTGTAATTTATGGCTAGGATCAATTCAGGGATTTATCTTGTCTGCCACTTACCTTCTATGGATTGCTTATATTTAGATGATTATTTGATTAATGGAAAGTAGACAACGACAAATCAAGGGAAATATGTTTTAAGATGACCGTAATAGCCTTGCAACTAATTATTATACGGAAGTGGGTCTTACGATTTTGATTGGCTACATCTCAATCCATAACTACTACCATGGATGTCTTACGCATGATCATCCGTATTGATCAATCCAACGGATGTAGTTGGTTTGTAGTTTGCACCGGAAGCATGGTTTCCATGGGATCTTCCCCCTATATATATATATATATATATATATATATATATATATATATATATATATATATATATATATGAGATGGTTCAAATAAAGTGGTCTTAACGTGCAAAGTGCAAAGTTTGCACTTTTTCATGTTTCGCTAGCACTTTTTCTTGTTTTCATTTCACTTTTTCGCGGTAGCTCAAAAAATTGGTTTATTTACAAAACTGCCACCGTCATTTTGGCCGAATTTGTCCAAAATTAAAATGGCCAAAAAGTGCCAAGTTTGACATTACGGTGACAGTTTTTGAAATGATGGTTTGAAATGACGGTGGCAGTTTTGTAGAATTTATTATTTTTGGACATTACTTCTATTAAAATGGCCGAATTTGTCCAAAAACAAGATACTCCAAAGGCGTCTGGAGAAAAGAGGCTGGTGGAGCCCAGAGTAATCTAGGTTGAAACTCAATTCATTGAGTTTCATACTCCTTAGTGTCTTAAGTAGTTAGAAGTTTTGTAATTTCTGGAATATTAAATTACTTATTATTCATAATGGCAACGTGACACAGATATACCTTTTACTAGTTTTGCTTTTCATCTTCTACGTAGTGGAGTATTTCTTTCAGTTCCCAAAACGGAGTAGCAAATACTCATCATGTAAATACAGTAGTTTTATTTTAAAAAATTGATGCCCCACATTATTTTGGTGCCCCATATATATCATCTTTAAAGTCCCAGATTGATAATTCATCTATCTTTCAGGTCTTTAATTGATAAAATTCCATAATAGGAATTAATCATTCATGATTACGGATGGACTGAACGGGTCAGCCCGACCCGGGCCCGACCCAGTACTATTTAGGCCCAGTCCGCTACTGTTAGGGCCCGGTCCCAGCCCCATCCCAAAGCCCAGCCCGGTGGCTATAAGGGCGGGCTTCAAGCTCAATTTTTGGGCCAGATCCGGTCGGGCCCGAACCCGATTGCACTATTTTTTTATTTTATTGCCTAGTCTCATCCCGAAGCGCCCGGAGCCTGACCTAGTACTATTTAAGCCTAGCCCAACCCGGTTTTGGTACAAACCCGGGCCGGTACTGGGCCTGAAATTCTTAAGCCCGAGCCCGCCCAGTTCCAACCTAGAGCCTGGCGCAACCCGGTCCCAGTCCACCCCTATCCATGATCATCCAGTTCATATTCTCCACCCATTCGTTGGCCTATGGCCTATGGGTAGGCTAAAAGACTTTTGAGTGAGTGTCACTTGCTTAGTAATTCCTCGAAGCCTAACCAATGAACTGCCTGCCATTTTTTGATCTAATCAGGGAGGCAAAAAATTACAGATGATATCCTTCCAAACGAAACATTAGCTAGCATTAAGAATTCAGTGATGCTGGCAAGTGACTCAGCCCCAATCGTAAAATTATCGATCACCACAATGACATACTTTTTGACGTCGATCACCACATCTGACGAGCAGCTACCAGCAGCAGAAAGTATCTCATTGTGGCTAGGAATTGCACTGGGGTGGCTTCCTATGGTATTGGGCCGGCCCAACGATTTGGTTTGTGGTAATGGGCCAGCCCAACTATTCGGTCGGTCCAATATCCCAACAACTATGTATTTCTACCACATTACGGATTCAAACTAATTCACAGGTAACTAACATATCTGGAACAAACAAGAAATGTATTCAGTTTATTTTCAGATAGGGAGAAATCAACTAGCACATTATGCCCACATGTAGCAGGGAAACACAATTGAAACCATCGTACCAACACCTTATTTTCAGGTAAAAATCCAAAAAACAAAAAGGGGGATTTAGCTGCTAGTTTCCCATCTTCAACCATTCAATATCTGTGAGATAACTTCTCAGTTTCCTGGTAATGCTTAACATACCTGCATTTACAAACAGATAAACCATTATGGCAGGAATGTCTCTGAGACATGCAAAGTGTGTTTTTTAGGTGTAACATTGATTATGTGTGTCACTCGAGTATATTATAATACTAGCGGTATATGCACTATGTGCGACGGGTGCCCAATGCAGCTAGACAAAATGTGTTAATATAAAGACAAGACATTTTTTAAAAGGGAGGAATTCAAATAATATGGCCAAAAACTCTTTTTTTTTTATGTTAGAATATGCTAAACGTATTGTGTAAATAATAATGTGGGACTTCTTATAGGAAGGACAAAATTAAAATTTACACCTATAGTAGTGCTTTCCAAGAGATGAAGGACATAAAATAGTAGTCCTTTCCAAGAGGACATAAATTTTTAGGGTTAGCTGGAATAATTGCAGCTCAAAATCGAGGAATGTATATTTTAAAATGCTACTGTAGTTTCGTAAATAATTGAGTTGCAGATAGAAACTATTGCAACTACTTATATCATTTTTTTAACTAACCCGTATAGCTATCTCATCTTAATGAATATTTAAATGAGAACTTTTTAGTTTTGGCTATACCAACATCTGATATTTAGGAATCAATTTATATCGTCGGTTTAGGAAATGTTATTTTCAAATAATCTGCTACCCAATGCCATGGATATCTGAAATATGTACCATTTGTGATAACTCATCTTTCTCATTAGCAAGAAATAAGAGTCTGTCAGACATTCATCATATACTAAGAAATGATTATTTATAATTATCTAACGGAAGTTCATAATTAACTTTGCTCCCAATACTATTGAATGCAAATCTCTTAATGATGAAATCAGAGACTTCACTTTTGTCGTTGCAGTGAAAACCATAATCACTCTTACACAAGCAAACATGAAGAAAAATATGGCTTTGTTGTGTCTCTCTTTACCAACTACTGGGCAATCTACTAATCAAGTCCTTAAGAGTGACTTGATGTGTTGAAGCCCCAAAACAAAATGGAAACTCATATTGAAAGAAGGCAATGAATGTAATGATAACTTCAGTCAGCAAGGAGCATTCTCACAAGTTTCAATCGCAACTACCAAAAAAGGGGAAAAGGCAAAACTTCTAACTTTGTATATTTTTATTCAAAATTGAAGCGGAATAAAAGATTATACGGAGTATATGCTTGTCTAAATATATCTGCTTAGTACAGCTATTATGGTTAAACTATACGAGTACAGAGCAACTAAGGTAAATTGGGTTCGTTGGTTGTAAACAACAGTTTTGAAATAGAAGAAATAGTGCATCTCGTTCCCTAGAGTGTACTATAATGTTGTTTTGAAATGTTTAGGATTTTTTTTAGAATAATAAATTGAAGTATAATTGAGTGCACCGAAGTTGGAAAACATGCAATCATGTTTGGAGATGCCTAACTTGCAGATGTGTTGTAACGATAATCAAGTTATTTAGTATTTAGTAAGTTCATACTATGAGAATTATGCATTAGAAGAAAAGGATGAGTTAAAAAGTAGAGGTGATAAAAAATACCTTGTTGTTGGCGGAGAGAAAGATGAAAATGAAAATGGAGATGTTAGACCTTCTGCCTTCGGAAGTATATGTGTTCATGGCGGTTGCTACAGATGTCTATGACAGTTTCATAACGGTAGAGGGAAGGTTGAATAGGCGATTGTAACTTAGGGATACATTTTAAGACGTTAATTTTAGACGTTTATGTTGACGAAACATGTCGAAATTGGATGGAAAAAGGATCATGCTAACGTATGTTGGCTTTTATTATATAAGCAAAGATTAAAATTTACCTTTTCGCTCAAGCTACACTTATGGTTTTCATATTAAAAAAAAAGAGTACATATTTAGTTATGATGAAAATTGAAATCAATAGTACTTGACAAACGGGAGAGTAGTGATCTATGAGTAAAGTTGAAATAGAAGGATAAAAACTTATTCTTTCATTATTTTGTCGAAATAGGGAGTACAATGTAATAACCTAAGGTTCAGGGGACCTTTCATTATTCATATATACTACTCCGTATAAGATTGAAGCCTAGTGCAATCAGCACAAATCTCACTCAATTCAAACTCAGATCACATATTAAAACAACCATGTAACTCTTCCTGCTCTTCTATGCCAAAACTGAAGTTATCAATACGGAGTATTTCATGATCCTAAATCCTAATTAACTGCAATTACTCATCCAGGCCCCATAGTTTATCAAACCAACTTGTACATTCACGAATCATCTCAAAGTGCAGTACATCCTACCTATAATAAATTGCCATCCCATATGTTATGTTAAATTTGTATTGAATACTAATAGTTTTCAAACATTCACTGACTACAGGATTATAAATAAACAGATACAGCCGGAGCTGAAAAAATAAAAAAACTATCTTTTCAGCATGGGAATCGATTTGCATAAGAGAATGGAGTATGGTAGTACGTACAAATGGACGCCGATGAGAGGTCCAAGTAAGAGGGAAGCGCTGATCCAGTTCTCGGAAACTTTGTGGTGGATCTTGCCGGGAAGGTCCTTCCATAGGCCAGGCATCACCTTCTGCTGGAACGGAGATAGAGCGTAAACGACGGCCTTCAATTTAACTGGCTGCTTCCCCATTTTCCAAAGTGCGATGTCTTCTTCTTCCTGAATTGCGCAGGGTTGAGAAGAAAATGGGAAGATCCGTATTGTTAATGAATGGAAGACCACCGGGCACCACTTGAGAAATCCTGGATCCAATTTTGGGCCGTATGCCCGTATAATCGTATATTTTACCTGCAATACACTGCTATTTGTATTGTGTTCTCTAAAAAGCCCAACGTAAATTATCAAAAGAGCAACAAATTTCCATATCGCATCAAGATTTTAATATTTTATTTGAATAGAGATAACACAATCACCTATACTTATTCTGCCGAGTGTACAGTGAGCACCGTACGGTGAGTACTGCACAGTCAGTGTCATTTTGGTCATTTAGGCTTCCGCTAAATGAGCATAGGTGCACTTTTAGTGAGAATCATACTTATTCTGTTGAGTATAAAAAACCTACCATGTGAGGTAGCTTCACCCTCTCCAAAAGATAGCAGCTGTGGATGGACCGCCGTAGAATTTAGTACAGGGGACAGCAGCAGGAGAGCCATGTTGGGATGGGACCCGCACAACTAGCAACTTGGAGAATGACCTCTATTCACACATCATGTGGGAAGTAGCAGCTGTGGGATGTGATGTGTCCTGACAAGACACGCAAAATGAGGTAAAACTTGGACCGGAAAATAAGACGGAAGATAGCCAGGGGTCGAACGGCGGTATCTCCCGAGTGGGGCCATATTCAGATATAGCCCGAACCGACGTTAGGGCCAACACAGAGGGCTGGACGTATCTCAGTGGTGGCGGATCAAAATAATCGGAACGGTAGAATAGAGCGCTCAGTGGGAAGCTATACAACACGAAGACTTTTTAGGGGCATGATCATGACAACCACATCCTGCTGAACTCACCAAAGGATTTACAAGACCAAAGAAATTCCCGAGCGGTCTATAGCTATTCATCCTTGACATCCGGGCAACTCGATCCAGGGCTAGCGAGCCATCATCCGGACCCTTGATCCAAGAATAAGACAACAACTTTGTTTACCGAACGGGAAGTTCTCCCAGTAGTTAGAAAAAAAGATAAGCAAGTGGGATCCTGTTACACTAACCCGCGTACCTCTGAGTCAACCTGCCGAACGGGAACTTCATGATGGGGGCTACATACCGGGCGATTCAACTAAGGGACCCACGCTCCAATAGAAGAATCCCATTTCCAGGATTAGGGAACGAACGAGACCGTGATGGCTGCTGACCTGGGATTGCGGAGGGCCCACCTCCGATGATCTCACCAACCCGGGCTCCCGCCCGGTTTACTCGCTGCACCGCCCAACTGGGAAGCTGACTGCCGCATCCCGAACGGGAACTCCTTGAACGCCCAAGCTAAAGATGACACCCGAAGGGAGTCCCAAGGGACCACCAGTTCACCATTGGAGGATGCTGAGCCAAGAGGCTACCAACTCACATCAGCAGGATAACAGAAACAGAGGTTCCCCGGGCGTCCCCCAAAGGGGCTTGATCAGGCCGCACGTCAACGACACCTTAGAGTGCAGCGTTTACACCATTGATTATCTCCCGAACGGCAATCCCTTCTGAAGTAGATGAGTGTGGTTTTAGTGGAGCTTTAATAATAAGCTCACCTTCATTTTAATTAAATGATTGGTTTTAGTGGGCGTATGGATCCGCCCCTGATCGGGCCAAATTCATTGACTGAGGCATCCCCAAAGGGCCTTGCCGGATGATGCATTTTAATTTAGAAATCATTCATGGTCCTGCACGACACCAAGTGACCGAATGGCAACCATGCCCAATACGGGGCAAAGTACGTACTTTGATCCTCCAAAATTTTTCTGAGAGCGCCCGGCAAACCACTAAGTGGTTTTGATAGCACCTGGCCAGTGCGAAAAATGAATCTAGGCCAAGGATTATTATACCACTTCGGCCGATAGTCATGAATATTACACATGTATGTATGTATATGCTTGTATATGTTGTTCGGCCGTACGGTCATATTACTATGCTTATTGTGCAGTGGAATCCGTTCGATGTGCTCAAGCTAGGAGATCCATGATGTTGGCATGAAGCGCGGAGACGTTCATGACCGACAAAGAGATGAAGAAATTACAAGCATGCAAAGCCGTTCGATGAGCTCAAACGGGAAGATCATAAAGCGCAGAGATGTTTATGATGTTCGGCATGAAGCGCAAAGACGTCATGACTGGCGATGAAAAAAAAGGAATCACAACCATTCCGAGACATTCATGACATTCGACATGAAGCGCAGAGACGTTCGTGGCCAAACGTGTCATGCCCCGGACCTATCCGGACACATCAACAATCTGCCGTACAATATGAATAGTCAACCGCAGTCTAACTCATCCATATTATACAAGGCGCCTCGAATATCATTCACACATAAGTCATCCATAAACATACATAATAAGTAATTGAATACGCAGCGGAAATCATAGTTTTGAAAACAAATGCCACACGGGGCAAACACGAGCACACAGGCTCCATAATGAAAACAATATCCATGAGCATGTTAAAATTGTTTAAAAACAGAATGGAGGAAGCACGAATCAAGTCTTCTCTCCGAGATGATCGCCCGATCAACAAGCACAGGTAGCAAGCTCTAGCCTCAACCTGAAATGGTGGTGGGACGCCCCCCGAAAGGGGGTCAGTACTCTATACGGCTATAAAGTACTGGTGTGGATGGCATCTAATAGATATACAACAAGTATTTCAAACACAAGACCCTCAAATAGGGTGATAATATAATTTAGGCCGTAACCCCAAGCTACCCCTTTTCAAAATATACTTACTTTATATATAAAGTCAAGTAGTCGGCCTGTGGCCCAAAGTTCGTTTACAAAACATAACCCAAACCCCGTGACCCTTAGTCACGACAATACAAAGGGTTCAACCCTAACACACATGTTTTCATTTCTTGAATCCAACTCGACTACATCACCATGCACATCAATCACAAGTCAATTACTCCACCAATCTCCGACGTCATGTTCACCCATGCAATTCTAGAGCTTCGGGCTCAAGTACATCTCCTTACATGGGCTGAACCAACTCCTTATGTCTACCCAATGCAATTCTAGAGCATCGGGCTAAAGTACATCTCCTTACATTGGCATAGACCCCAATTCCTAAGCACTCGCTATGCCTAGAATTGTAATATCAATAATCTATTTCGGGACATCCTTACGGACTGCCTCATCATGATCTTACATCATATCACATCAATTTAGTCACTTGCATCACAATCAAGTGCATCAATTACAATCAAATCCTTAGATTCAATTCCTTAACAATTACAACAATCATCAACTAGTATTTCAATACTATTAAGATTATTCTTATCCATCATATATTCCATTTGTAAATCCCTACACATTTAGAGATATGTAGCAGCAACTTAATCATTCAATGTAGTACATAAATAATCATTTATGTATCTACACAATTCACACATGAGTAAAAATGCCTATTTCACACAATAGTTCATTTAACTCCATCTTTATCAATATGATTTCAAATCATTTGCAATTTCATTCCTTATCTAGTATATCAATGTTTCATCAATAATAAGTCATTATAATCCATGAAAAACATGATTTAGGCATTTAGGTAATCTCATGCTTAACCTACAATTTGTAAGCAACTAGATGTCGATCCTCACCTTAAATGAGTTTTTTAAACCTTTCCTTCTTAACCCAATGCTCAAGCTTCGACCAAGGGGGTTTGAGAATTGATTCCTTGCCTATAAATGAGTTTTAAACATCCTCTTCAAGGTGCTATCTCCACTCCTAGCCGAAGACACAAAAACAGCCCCTAGAACGGGTGTTTTCCGGCGAATTCGTTCCCTAACCTTTCAAGGTTTTATCTAGGTTAGTATCTAACCTTTCCAACGAATAAAATCACTTCATAACAAAATTATATACACCTCAACCAATGTACAATAGTTCCTCAATCATTTATATGATTTAGACAATAGAAAGGAAGGTTTTGGATTCAAACTTACTTTGAATACAAAATCGTATTCTGCGAATTTGTGTTTTGTTCGAACAATTTGGAGGCCTTAAACTTCTCCAATTGACGTAAACCGCACCTCTATAGATTACTTATCTTGATAGGTTTCTTTTGACACCTCACACGCCTAAATTGGATGTGTATTTATCAAGATACGAAGCAAACTGTGAGCTCCACGAACTGGAATGAATTCCTGCGGCCAGCTCTCCTTCTTCTTCTTTTTCTTGGGTTGTGCGGCTCCTCTCTCTTCCTTATCTTTTTAGTTCGAATGAGGGGTGAGGGAGAGGTATTTGGAAGCTCTCAAAAGGTTATCCTAACATGTGGTTCACAAAAATAATAGGTAGGGTGTTTGATTCCAATCAAACATGGGATGGTCCTCCTCTTTTATTTCTTTTTTTGTATTGTTTGAGCTCTCCACTCCATAGGTCCGCCCCATTTTTGTGATCTAACTTATTCTACCTGTTTTGAAGGTTCTAGGAAGGTGTGGGGCGTACTCTCATGTCCCCAAATTAATTTGGGAGCAAAATATCTACCAATACATCCAAAAGTGGAAAGATGGATCCTATTGTTTTTGTCCTTTGTCATAAGATGTACTTTTTGTACTTATCCTCATTTATTTAGATCAAGTAAACCTTCTACATCATATTATTTATATCTAATATGTGTAGGATGGTCCCAATAAGTTATATGATGAATAATAATAAAAGAAAACCATACTCCCATTATTTAGCCTAATAATGCCAAAGATGGGACCATAGGCATTTGTATTCTTCTCCAATCATTCTATCACTTATTTATGACATTAATATTCATGTAGCTGGGATACTAACCGTGTGGCTCACCCTCCAATGGGTCTAGGATGCCATTCTTGAATAATTACTATTTTTAGCAGGTTAGGCCCAAAATAACATTTGGGCTGCCCGACCGCTCTTACATCGTACCGAGGGGTTGTATATCTTTATTTAAGGATGTTGGGCCCCAATATCAATAATATGGCCCAATCAATTATTTAAAAGTCCATTACCATTATATGAGCCCAAATAGTAATATGATTAATCATACTTACCGTAAAACTTTAAACGTTTTACAATTGTTCGAAAATAGGGAAATTCAGTACATATGCTTTGAAATTAAATTTGAATTTCCAGGACGTTCGGGTGCGGTGTCACAAGTTCACCCCCCTTAACAGGAATTTCGTCCCCGAAATTCACGGTGCTACTCAAATAGGAAGGCGTATTGCTTTCTTATCAAAGCTTCCGTTTCCCAAGTCTCCTCTTCAAACACGGTCACTCTTCCAAACGACTTTAACCATTGGAACTTCTTTACTCCTCTATTTCTTTACCCTTCTATCGGTGATCTTGACTGGTTGTACGACGTAGTTCAAATCCTCCCGTATTTCCACCGGCGGCTTTTCCAATACATGAGAAGGATCATGTACATACTTCTTCAACATAGATACATGGAACATATTGTGTATCTTCTCTAACTCTGGAGTCAACTGTAGACGATGAGCTACGGCCCCAATTCTCTCTAGAATTCTGAATGGCCCGATGTAGCGTGGATTAAGCTTCCCTCGGCTTTGGAATCGAATGATTCCTTTCCAAGGAGAAACTTTCAGGAATACCTCATCATTAACCTTAAACTCTAAGGTTCTCTGTCGCTTATCTGCATAACTCTTCTGTCTATCCTGAGCTGCTTTGACTCTCTCTCGAATCAGCTTCACCTTTGACTTGGTGATCTCAACCAACTCAGTACTCTCAAGTTTGGCCGTGCCAACCTCGTCCCAGCACAACGGTGTACGACACCTCCTCCCATACAATGCTTCGTATGGATGCATGCCGATACTTGCCTGATAACTGTTTTTATAGGCAAACTCCAAAAGTGCTAAGTGATTGTCCCAACTCCCTTGGAACTCCAATGCACAAGCCCTCAACATATCTTCTAAGATCTGAATAACCCTTTCAGACTGCCCATCCGTCTATGGATGGAACACAGTACTGAAATTCAACCTCGTTCCCATAGACTCTTGAAATTTTGGCCAAAAACGTGACGTGAATCGTGGGTCTCTATCGGATACGATGGTCACCGGAACACCATGTAACCTCACGATCTCGTCCGTATACAATTTGGCTAACCTCTCGAGTGGGTAAGTGGTGTTGGTAGGTAAAAAGTGTGCACTCTTCGTGAGCCTATCAACAATAACCCAAACTGCATCATAGTTCCTGATCGTCCGTGGTAAGCCTACCACGAAATCCATAGTCACATGTTCCCACTTCCATTCAGGGATGGAAAGTGGCTGCAATAAGCTCGCTGGATGCTGATGTTCTGCCTTAACTTGCTGACAGGTAAGGCATCGACTGATGTATTCTGCTATATCCCTCTTCATACCAGACCACCAGTAGCTTTCTTTCAAATCCCTGTACATCTTCGTGCCTCCCGGGTGCATAGCATACGCCGAGGAATGAGCCTCCTCTAGAATGGACTTTCGGAGCTCATCATTCGACGGTACGCACACTCGATCACAGAATAACAAGAGACCATCGTCTCTTTCACGAAAATCCTCTACCGGCCCCGCTAACATGCGTTCTCAGACCTTCTTGAGCTCATCATCAAGCTCATGCCCCTTCTTAATCTCATCAAGTAAGGTAGGTCTCACCTCAAACCTCGCCACCAAGGCTCCATTAGTTGATACTTCCAATTGGGCTCTCAATGCCCTCAAGTTGGTTATCAATGCCCCCGATGAACTCTTCTGGCTAAGGGCATCGGCCACAACATTTTCCTTCCTCGGATGATAATCAATCACTAGGTGGTAGTCCTTTATCAATTCCATCCACCGTCGTTGTCTCATGTTTAACTCTTTCTGAGTAAACACATATTTCAAACTCTTGTCGTCAGTGTATATGTGACATGTCTCTCCGTAGAGATAATGCCTCCATATCTTTAGTGCAAAAACCACGGCTCCCAATTCTAAGTCATAAGTGGGATAATTCACCTCGTGCTTCTTCAACTGTCGTGAAGCGTAGGCAATCACCCTCCCATTCTGCATCAATACACATCCAAGCCCTTGGATGCTCGCATCGCTGTAGACATCGTACCCCATACCTTGTTTTGGTAAGGCGAGTACCGGTGCCTCAGTTAACCTTTTCTTCAGTTCTAAGAATCCTTTCTCACATCGGTCACCCCATACGAACTTTGCTCCCTTTCGAGTGAGCTTCATCAATGGTGATGCCAAAACTGAGAATTTATCCACGAACTTTCTATAGTAGCCCAAGGAAACTACGAATCTCCTTCACGTTCTTAGGTCTTTCCCATTATGTGATGGCCTCAATCTTCTTGTTGTCCACAGAAATACCTGATTCAGAAACCACATGTCCGAGAAAGCCGATCTTCTTAAGCCAAAACTCACACTTAGAGAATTCGGCATAGAGCTGCTTCTCTCGTAGTGTTTCAAGAACCAGAACCAAATGCTTCTCGTGCTCCTCTTCATTTCTTGAGTAAATTAGGATGTCATCTATGAACACGATTACAAATTGATCCAAGTACTTATGAAAAACTCGGTTAACCCAAATGACATCACCAAGAACTCAAAGTGACTATACCTTGCGCGGAAAGCACTCTTCGGTATGTCGCTCTCTTTGATCTTCAGTTGGTGATACCCTGACCTCAAGTCAATCTTTGAAAATACCATGCCCCCCGGAGCTGGTCAAACAAATCATCGATCCTAGGTAAAGGGTACATATTCTTGATGGTGACCTTGTTCAATTGTCGGTAGTCGATGCACATACGTAGAGCCCCATCCTTATTTTTTCACAAAAAGGACTGGTGCTCCCCACGGTGAATAGCCCGGTCTCATGAAACCGTTATCCAATAGCTCTTGCAATTGGGTTTTCAACTCATTCAGTTCCGCAGGCGTCATTCGGTACAGTGGTATAAAGATTGGTTTGGTGCCGGGCTCGACCTCGATCACAAATTCAATCTCTCTATCGGGTGGAAGCCCCGGTAGGTCTTTAGGGAAGACATCCGGGTACTTACAAACCACCCTTACATCTTCGAGGTTCGGTTCCTCCTTAGGTTTTTCAACCACATATGCTAGATATGCGTGGCACCCCTTTCTCATCATACTCCTCGCTCTCACGGCGGATATGATGCAACTATTTGACTTGCCTCGATCACCCTCGAAGCGTAGTGTAACATCACCAAATTTCCCACCCAAAAATACATTTAAATAATAATTTATTGGAAAATATTACTAACTTTATTTGAAAACATCAGAAAATGTGCAGCGGAAAAATTAAAGGGAAATAGGGGTGGTACCACCACACTCGGTTCTCTCTTAACCGAGTGCACAAGCTAAAACAACTTAAACTTCAAAATCAAAAGCTCACTGATTAAATTTATTGAAAAAGAAATTTACAATGATTTACTAATAATGTTTTCTAGCGAAAGCTCTCTCTCGAAATCAACTTCAACATCGATCAACTCAACACCTGTACAAAATCATGTACAGAAAGAACAATAAAAGAAACAAATATTAGCAATAATGCTAAGTAAGTCCCACCTAACCTTTTAAAATAATAATAATAATATATATATAAATTCGTACAACCCTTAATATAAAAATATTTTCAAAACACTTTATAAATCATAAGTAAACCATATCTATACAAAATCACAATCACATAACTCGTGAATCATAATAATTCCCAAAATACATGAAACACCAAAATTTCTCCTCTATTGAATTTCTCCAAAAATCACTTTGTAACTAACTTCCTAGTAATTTAGAAGGGCGGTGCTCAACACATTGTTTGAGCCCGGTGGTCCGTTGTTATGTACGGCCATCCCGGGACTATCGCCGGTACCACAACTGCTCCTTGGAAATGGAAACAACTACTTTAAGTGTGCACACCCCCTAAAGGGATTCCAAGCCCTGCGGGTTAGTAAGTCGATCCAGGTAGCCGGGATATTTTCTACCAACTACCCCACCTCAAAAACTGAATGATTAGGAGCTACTACTACCACTACTACTCAAAAGCCGGGATGTTTTCTACCGACCGTCAATTCACCTCAAACCAAAACCAATCACAATTGAGTAGTAGTAGACCTAACCATCCTCCACATTTTAAGGGACGTGGAAAACCAACACCACAGATTTCTCCCGTGATGCTCCCCTTTTATGAAAATATTTATTCTTATTTATCTTCTCAAAATCATTCGAAGTTTATACTTCAAAAATTTCCTTCTCATCAAACTCCACAAAGATAACAAATTACGTACTATTACAAAATATCCCAAAATCGTATACAATAGCTCATATTAACAAACCAATATATCAACTAATATCTCAAATACAACTCTTTCATATAATAATATTTAATCAAATTTGGCACACATAAATTCAATTCTCAAATATGCACACAAAAATATTCAAAGAAATCACGAAGCAAAAAGAACTAATTTCGGTTGACGTGAAACTTACCTTAAGTCCTGATGCTCATAATTCTCTTCTTCAATTCGAGTCTCTAAATATTCACCTTTTTAATTAAGATCATATAATTAGTCACTTATTCTATTTGTAATTATTTTACCCGATTATATCAAGTTTTTTCGTATTTCACAAATCTGACTTTTCCATTATAATTTACTCATGAATAGTTATTAAAATTCCAGTCCAACATAATAATAAAATAGTCTTGTTCAATCCAAAGTTTTTTTTAAAAAATAATTACGTTACTTACGTAGAGCACTAGTAAGGTATACGTAAGAAGCAGTGGTAAGGCATACATATGGGTCGTCTTCTTCGTTGTTTCAGCAACTAGCGAAGAACAGGGGAGGAACTCCGGCCATGGCAGCAGCGGCTCTCCAACGGCCATGTCGTCCTGCAGCGGTGCGGCGAACCGGAGACGGGTTCCAGCAGTTCCGTCCGAAACCAACAACGTCGTCTTCACTCGGCCAGTCAACGGTGACCAAGGTGGTTAAGGGCCGACTGAAAACTCGCCGTCTACCTCAGGCGATGCTCGTTCTGCAGCGGCATGAGGCAGCGAAGATGACGGCACTTCTATTCTCTCCTTCGTGCTCTTTTCTTACACTCCCTGTTTCTCTCATTTCTTTAGCCGTGGTCTTGGACACAGGTTTATAAATATACATGTGTTTATAAGCGTGTTATATGTATATCTATTCCGCTACCCGGTGGACGTTATGGTTATCCCGCTGGTTGCTTTCCCTGTGTTTTAAGCTACCTTTAATGACCGCTATTATGACTTTGGTCCGTTGGGTTTCGGCGCATGTATCATCCGTTGGCAGAGCTATTACACATGAATGCGTATGTATGTATGTATATTATGGATGCAGCGTATCATTTATACTATTATTATTATATGAATCTATGTATACATGTAATATGTATGTGTTATGTATGTACGTGCATATATAATTTTTGTATGACATAAGTGTTATGTCAAAATGTTTCCACTAACTATTATTATTAATATTACTCCATATTAATACACAAGTGCGTTTCATCTATATACGTGTATGAGTATGTAAAATTTTATCCGATAGCTTTTATCAATTGAATTATATCTGATTTAATATTCATTATTTTTTTTATTATTTTTTTTAAATTAAAATTTTAGAGTGTCACATTCTATCTCACTTAAAGAATGCTTCGTCCTCGAAACATAAACTAAGATAAAAGTTTTAAAACATGTTATTTAAACGAGGTAATATAACTCACCCGTCTAAATTAAAAGTTACGTTTTTCTTTCATTCCTTCCTTATTCGAATAGGTAAAATAAATTAACATTTTTTTCATTAAAAGCCGCTAATTTTTCTTCTTTGATTTTAGTGAAAATTTAAGGAGTATTACATTCTCTCTCTCTTAAGAGATGCTTCGTCCCCGAAGCATAGTCCTAAATTTTTTCTCACGAATACTCTAATTCTATATTCTACACAATTAAACCAATAGGAGTAAGTTGGTACATAAGTCCTAGAATTCTTCTCTAGACTTTACTAATCTCTCCTACAAAATATTACGGAGCAATATTCTATTTAAAAATATTTATGGTGTCGCATACTAACCTCCTTAAAGAGTGCTTCGTCCCGGAAGCATAATCTTCAAATTTCCTTAGGGATATGTTATCATATATTCTAAACCAAGGAGAAAACATGCACAAAAATCTAATAATTCTTTACACTTCACTAGTCATCCCTAGGAAACCACAAAAATCACTCTTCTAAAATAATTCATAATGAATACCAACCTAAAAGAAAACACAAATCAAGAAGTCTCACAACCTCACCGCGATCCTAAAATTCCATTTTACTTCTTAATAAAGTTATTGTAACCTAAGTTTATTTGCTTTGGAAAAGATTTGAAAAAAACATTGTATTCATTTTTTTTTTGGAAAATAGAAATAAATTTTTAGGAAAAAAAATTTTGATAGGAACTTGTTGATATCACTTAAAGAAATCTAAGAAACGTTAGATTTTTTTTTTAAATTTCTAGAAAACTTTTGAAAACAAACTTCGTGAAAGTTCCCCAGAAAAGCCATGCTCTGATACCAACTTGTAACACCCCCAAATTTCCCATCCAAAAATACATTTAAATAATAATTTATTGGAAAATATTACTAACTTTATTTGAAAACATCAGAAAATGTGCAGCAGAAAATTTATAGGGAAATAGGGGTGCTACCGCTACACTCGGTTCTCTCTTAACCGAGTGCACAAGCTAAAACAACTTAAACTTCAAAATCAAAAGCTCACTGATTAAAGTTATTGAAAAAGAAATTTACAATGATTTACTAATAATGTTTTTTAGCGAAAGCTCTCTCTCGAAATCAACTTCAACATCGATCAACTCAACACCCGTACAAAATCATGTACAGAAAGAACAATAAAAGAAACAAATATTAGCAATAATGCTAAGTAAGTCCCACCTAACCTTTTAAAATAATAATAATAGTATATATATAAATTCGTACAACCCTTAGTATAAAAATATTTTCAAAACACTTTATAAATCATAAGTAAACGATATCTATACAAAATCACAATCACATAACTCGTGAATCATAATAATTCCCAAAATACATGAAACACCAAAATTTCTCCTCTATTAAATATCTCCAAAAATCACTTTGTAACTAATTTCCTACTAATTTAGAAGGGCGGTGCTCAACACATTGGTTGAGCCCGGTGGTCCGTTGTTATGTACGGCCACCTCGGGACTATCGCCGGTACCACAACTGCTCCTTGAAAATGGAAACAACTACTTTAAGTGTGCACACCCCCTAAAGGGATTCCAAGCTCTCCGGGTTAGTAAGTCGATCCGGGTAGCCGGGATGTTTTCTACCAACTACCCCACCTCAAAAACTGAATGATTAGGAGCTGCTACTACCACTACTACTCAAAAGCCGGTATGTTTTCTACCGACCGTCAATTCACCTCAAACCAAAACCAATAACAATTGAGTAGTAGTAGACCTAACCATCCTCCACATTTTAAGGGACGTGGAAAACCAACACCACGGATTTCTCCCATGATGCTCACCTTTTATGAAAATATTTATTCTTATTTATCTTCTCAAAATCATTCGAAGTTTATACTTCAAAAAATTTCTTCTCATCAAACTCCACAAAGATAACAAATTACGTACTATTACAAAACATCCCAAAATCGTATACAATAGCTCATATTAACAAACCAATATATCAACTAATATCTCAAATACAACTCTTTCATATAATAATATTTAATCAAATTCAGCACACATAAATTCAATTCTCAAATATGCACACAAAAATATTCAAAGAAATCACGAAGAAAAAAGAACTAATTTCGGTTGACGTGAAACTCACCTTAAGTCCTGATGCTCCTAATTCTCTTCTTGAATTCCAGTCTCTAAATATTCACCTTTTTAATTAAGATTGTATAATTAGTCACTTATTCTATTTGTAATTATTTTACCCGATTATATCAAGTTTTTCGTATTTCACAAATCTGACTTTTCCATTATAATTTACTCATGATTAGTTATTAAAATTCCAGTCCAACATAATAATAAAATAGTCTTGTTCAACCCAAATTTTTTTTAAAAAAAATAATTATGTTACTTACGTAAAGCACTAGTAAGGTATACGTAAGAAGCAGTGGTAAGGCAACATCGGCTAGCGAAGAACCGGGGAGGAACTCCGGCCATGGCAACATCGGCTCTCCAACGGCCATGTCGTCCTGCAGCGGTGTGGCGAACCGGCGACGGGTTCCAGCAGTTCCGTCCGAAACCAACAACGTTGTCTTCACTCGGCCAGTCAACGGTGACCAAGGTGGTTAAGGGCCGGCTGAAAACTCGCCGTCTACCTCCGGCGATGCTCGTTCTGCGGCGGCGTGAGGCAGCGAAGATGACGGCACTTCTATTCTCTCCTTCGTGCTCTTTTCTTACACTCCCTGTTTCTCTCGTTTCTTTAGCTGTGGTCTTGGACGCAGGTCTATAAATATACATGTGTTTATAAGCGTGTTATATGTATATCTATTCCGCTACCCGGTGGACGTTATGGTTATCCTGCTGGTTGCTTTCCCTGTGTTTTAAATTACCTTTAATGACCGCTATTATGGCTTTGGTCCGTTGGGTTTCAGCGCATGTATCATCTGTTGGCAGAGCTATTACGCATGAATGTGTATGTATGTATGTATATTATGGATGCAGCGTATCATTTATACTATTATTATATGAATCTATGTATACATGTAATATGTATGCAGTGGCGGAGCCAGAGGTTTGTCCAAGGAGGGGCAAACCAAAGACTAAAAATTTTAAAGTTCGTGTCCAAAATATAATAAGAACAACAATAGCGTAATAATTTAACAAAAAATTATAGTTCATTACATACTACTTGATTTACTTCTGCAACCTAGGCAAATCAATCCTACGAGTTTTCATATTTTGAAAATGCTGCAAAATAGCTTCATTATCAATTGCTTGAAAAATGTCTCTTTCGATGTAGCATACTAAGCAATCCGTAAGATAGTCATCTCCCATCTTATTGCGAAGATATGTCTTGATAATATTCATCGTTGAGAAAGCTCTTTCAACTGTGGCTGTTGCAACTGGTAACACTAAAGCCAACTCAATAAGATGATAGACCAAGTGAAAAGATTTGTGAATTGTAAGCTCAACCATCTTCTTAGACACTTCACCGATACTTTGTAAAGTGGAAAATGCTTCATTTCCTCTCATCTCATATATCCAAACTTGGAGTTGTTCTTTAAGCTCCATTTGCTCAACAGCTGAAAAATCAGATGAATATAACTCCGCAAGACTGAGTAGCTTTGACTCACAGAAATTGGAAAATTTATCTTTAGGATCAAGGCAAGCTAAACAAGCGAGTAAATCTGTATTTGACTCACTAAAGCGATTCTCCATTTCCAGATTGACCTGGTTTATAACCTACAATAAGGTAATAATAAAAAGTAGTAGTAATAGTAATAATAATAATGATAATAATAATAACAACAACTAATAAATAATTTAAATTTTAATAAAAAATACCTGATAAAAAATATCAGCTCGAAAGTGATGATAATTTGTTACCATTCATGTGTACTTTCTGTTCGGGCTCTCTTGTCCCTCTCATTCCTCTCATCTCTAGCAATATTTTCATTTGACGCAGTGGCATTTTCAACACTAGAGATAGACTGATTAGGAACAATTGAAGAACTAACACCTCCAATCAAAGACCTCTTAGTCTTAATTACAAATTTATCCAAACTCATACTCCTAAATATAACAAAAATAAGTATGAATTAAAAATGTTCCTTATACAAATAGCATTAAATTGCATCTCGAACTGAGATTTTAGGATTCACACAAACTTATTTTTTTCATTTTTGGGCTTAGGCTTTTAGGATTGTCTAGGTGGCTTGGGCTTTAGAATTTTTTTTTTCATTTTTCTACTTAGCCTTAGACTAGATGCTCATTTGTCTCATTGACTCATTAATCCCCTTTTATTCTATATTTCATTTTTTTTACTTTTTCTGAAAATACTTTTTTATTTATTTTAACACTTCATCTTAAAATAACCTAAAGTTGTACTTATTGTTTTTAAAATTAAAAAAGAAGCCGGGGCAAGAAACATATTATAAGTAATACTAGTAAAAAAAATTAGTCGGAGCGGGGGCGCTTGCCCCCCCCTTGCCCCCCCCCCCCCCTAGCTCCTCCACTGTATGTATGTGTTATGTATGTACGTGCATATATAATTTTTGTATGACATAAGTGTTATGTCAAAATGTTTCCACTAACTATTATTATTAATATTACTCCATATTAATACACAAGTGCGTTTCATCTATATACGTGTATGAGTATGTAAAATTTTATCTGATAGTTTTTATCAATTGAATTATATCTGATTTAATATTCATTATATTTTATTATTATTATTTTTTTAAAATTAAAATTTTAGAGTGTCACACGTAGGGCATTCCCATCATTGCCTTCGAGTTCTAGAACCTTCGTGTAGCAATCTACCCTAGCATGATGCTTTTCTAGCCAATCCATCCCTAGGATCGCATCAAAATCAATCATGCTCAGCGGTACAAAATCACACGTCAAGGTTTGGCCATCGACTTCCACCTCACAAGATGGATAGTAACAAGTCCTCTCAATGTCATCTCCTAGTGGTGTTGATACCACTAGGGTTTGCGTCAACGGTAATGATTGTATTTCCAAACCCTCGGCAAACGTCTCACTTACGGATGAACGTTGTGCCCCGGTAACGATAAGAATTCTCGCATCTCTCCAATTAATCCTTAGCATTCCTACATTTATAAGCCATGCAAGATACCTTTCTAACGTACCAGACCTTATCTTTGTCATTATAAGCAAGAAATTGCAAAGAAGGTGGAAGGGATCGCTTTTATGGCTACTTTTGCTATGTTTTTGGGGCTTCGTACAACCCGTATTCGTATTGTTAACATTTCTTTGTGTATGATGGTCCAACAATACTTATGAGAATTCCACTATATCTAGCCATAATTCGAACTTATGTCCGTAGAGTGGACATATTGCTCAATGATGGTGGACGTTCGTAGTTGAGACATAACCTAACACCGTCTCACCGTTTGGATCATATCTCTTCACATACTTAACCAAATCATTGGTTTCAAATTCCATCATTTAGGCAATAAAGAGATCTACACCGTTTAGGAATACAACTTTTTCATTTGACGAACAAATCGAGGTGTGCTCGGTCGGGTATTACGGCAATACCCGATCGGGTCATTTTGGTAGACTGCCCTGAGTTGTGGCACTGAGAGATACCCGGTCGGGTATCACTAATACCCGATCAGGTTTCCTTGACAGCGTGTGGAAAAAATCACATTTTTTACATACCCGATCGGGTGTCACCCATACCCGATCGGGTTTCTGAGGCAGTGTCTCAAAAAACTCATTTTTAAAGACACTCGAGCGGGTAACATGTATACCCGATCGGATTTCTTCCTTAGTAGCCATTTAAGCCCGATTTTGACCCTAGACCTCATGGAATTTGACTCATATGGATTATGACCCTTAACTATGTCTAAAGCAACAAGTATTCAAGAGATATTACCTGCAACGGAATTCGGGTTCGCTCGAGCATCCGCCTCCATCATCGCATAGACTCTAGCTTGAGTCCTTCCTTGATTCACGGATGGCGCGTTGCTCGCGCTTGCAACCCCTTGTCCCCTGGAGGCTTGGGAAGACCCAACTTGATTCGGTTTCCCCATAGTACCACTGCTTGGTCCCGATGCCCTTGCTCCACCCAGTTGTGGGCAACTCATCTTCATGTGTACGGTGCTCCCGCATTGGTAGCATCTAGGAGGGTCACGACATTTTCCCAGGTGGTTTCTCTTGCAATTTCTGCAACGAGTCGCCCCCGAGACTTGTGATTGCCTGCTCGGGCCTTGGCTTCCCTTAGGTGGTAGTGGGGGTGCCCGAAAGGATCCTCCTCCTCCATGATTCCTCTTTTTGTTAGGACCTTGAGGTCCATGGTTCTCCCACTTTCTCTTTTTCGTCTCTTCGGCGTTTTTCATCTTTCTTTCTTCTCATTCCTTCTCTCCTTTCAACCCCTGCTCAACTACTTGACCGAAGGTCATGTTGGGCAATTGTGTTTCCCTCTCACGCACCTCCAAGTCTAAGGCATCCCAAAAGTGATTAACCATTCGGTTCTCATCACAAACATACTCCGGTATGAACTCCGCGAGCTCCCTGAATTTGTGTTCAAGTTGCCTCACCGTCATTTTTCCACCCTGGGTCAGGACGGTATACTCTCTCCTCTTAGCGTTCACCTCACAATCAGAATAGTATTGGGCAAAGAACTCCTGTCGGAAATTCTCCCAAGTCACGGTCCTGTCATACTTGCCCCTGGCCCCGTTCCACCATGTGGACGCCATCCCTTCAAGCAATCTCACCGCCACCCGGAGTTTAAACTCGGGGGTGAGTTGCATATCAAGGGCTGCTTCGTTCAGCCTCTTGATCCATTCCGCGGCGACTGAGATGTCACCCATTCCATTGAAGGGTTTGCACCCCAAGTCCCTCGCCTCCTTGAGAAATTTTGAGATCCTTATGATTGGACCTCCATCATCCCGGACCCCACGTGGTTCAATGTGGGCTCTAGAGTCACCATGGCTTCTTCCTCTTGAAGCCCTAACCGAAGTTTGCCCTCCTCGGTGCCTTCGGCGTTCTCTCCTCTCTTCACGCTCCCGCTGGTATTGCTGGAGCAGCGCCTCAATTCTTGCTAGGGAGTCATTCTCCCCATCTTCATCACTTATATCATCGTCATCCCCTTCGTAAGGGGTATCAACTGGCTCGGTCTCCGGCTGGTAAGTCGAATCCTCATAGGACCTGTAGGTTTCATCCTCGGTGTCAACATGACCGTCGCTCACAGTGTGCGATCGGCCTCCACGGCTCGCCCCTCTAGACACTCTAGAGGCCCCACGGCTTCCCTGCCCGGTCCCCACCGGTGCACGGCCCGTCGGGTTCCTTCTCGTAACCTTGCCACCACCATCCATTTCTGAAAGAAATTTTGGAAAGAGTCATCAGACTCGTATCAAATGTCAATTGGCTCAAATTGCCGCCATACCAATTGGCTCAAATTGCCGCCATACCAATTGCTAAGGGTATCATCTTAACAATTAGAGACATTGCAACTCAAGTACCAAAAGTTCTATAAGTACAAAACATTTATGCTCATGGTTTTCAAAATCATTTGGAAAAAGAGAATTTTGAGTCTTCATTATGAAGTTTATGGACTAAGGCTCTGATACCAATTAAATTGTCACGCCCCGGACCTATCCGGACACGTCAACAATCCGCCGTACAATATGAATAGACAACCGCAGTCTAACTCATCCATATTATACAAGGTGTCTCGAATATCATTCACACATAAGTCATCCATAAACATACATAATAAGTAATTGAATACGCAACGGAAATCATAGTTTTGAAAACAAATGCCACACAGGGCAAACACGAGCACGCAGGCTCCATAATGAAAACAATATCCATGAGCATGTTTAAATTGTTTAAAAACAGAATGGAGGAAGCACGAACCAAGTCTTCCCTCCGAGATGATTGCCCGATCAACAAGCACATGTAGCAAGCTCTAGCCTCAACCTGAAATGGTGGTGGGATCCCCCCGAAAGCGGGTCAGTACTCTATACGGCTATAAAGTACTGGTTTGGTTGGCATCTAATAGATATACAACAAGTATTTCAAACACAAGACCCTCAAATAGGGTGATAATATAATTTAGGCCGTAACCCCAAGTTACCCCTTTTCAAAATATACTTACTTTATATATAAAGTCAAGTAGTCGGCCCGTGGCCCAAAGCTCGTTTACCAAACATAACCCAAACCCCGTGATGTCACGCCCCAGACCGCATCTAGGCGCGTGTACAACCGCCGTATGACCAAGTAACGCCACTCGCAAGTCAACGTGTCTTAATCATACAAGGCATCCATGAACATAATATATATCCATACTCAGTAGTAAACATACACAACAACATCACAGTTTAGATGAGTTGAATAGCGGAAATATTCAATAATCAATCGTGGGCCACACATGGCCAAAATGCAGGCTCGCAGGCCAAAACAATGTATTAATACAAAAGTATCCATGAGCATAGTTTATCTTTTGAAATAGTAGAGGGAGCACGAACCACGTCTTCCTCTGGATTCTCTTCACCCGTGCAAATGTGTAGATGACAAGCCTTAGCTTCAACCTGAAATGGTGGGGTCCCCCAAAGGGGTCAGTACAAGTACCGAGCGAGTAGCAGGCTAAATATAGAATAACTAGCGTTTCAAGTATAAGACCCAAACATATGGTGATACTTATATAAATAGTCTTTCCCCCCAAGTTACGAAATACTTAGTAGTACGTATACATTTGGAAAATACCCGATCCGTATATCACCGTTTTATTTGGGAAAATATTAATACTCAATATCCTTGACTAAAAACCCCAACCCACCCATATGCCTATGAGTGTATAGGACTCCTCCTTGTCCATACTTCAATATCATAATCTATGAGTTTTGAGGATCATAATCCTTGGGTACTCCACCAATTTGTATTTGAGTGTTAAGGACTTTTAGTCCTAGGGTCCTCCACCAATTTATTATCCGAGTGTTAAGGACTTTAAGTCCTAGGGTCCTCCACCAATTTATAATATGAGTGTTAAGGACTTTAAGTCCTAGGGTCCTCCACCAAAACATAATATGAGTGTTAAGGACTTTAAGTCCTAGAGTCCTCCACCAATATGTAATCCGAGTGTTAAGAACTTTAAGTTCTAGGGTCCTCCACCAATATATAATTTGAGTGTTAAGAACTTTAAGTTCTAGGGTCCTCCACCAATATGTAATCCTATGATCAAGCTCCTTTCAACCTAGATAGAGTCTATATCATATTTATTCATTCATAGCTAAATCAATACATAAAGCTTACGGATCACAATCCATGCAAAACCATGCAGTTATATAAATTTATAATTAACTAATACCAACCGGTATTAATGAATCCATTATCCATCGGTCAACGTTTTCGTTGACCGCCATTCCAAGCCTTGTCCATATCAACTTAATCATCATATATATATTAAGTTAACAATGTTTATTCTATACTTCCTTTACCTTTCAAACATAGTATGCAAATTCATAGAAACTCTCATATCATATTCCATGCATATTCATGTACTTCATTTCATACATGCCTAATCATTTTGGCGAATCACATGTTTAAATATCTTTTAGACATCATTATGAATAAATATAACATTCATTTAGGTAATCTCATAATTAACCCAAAAGTTATAAGATATTAAGCCGTCCAGTCACCTTAAATAAACTATAGCGTGTTCTACGCTCCTCGGTTGAACTCCGGCAAAACTCCGACGAAACTCCGGTGAACTCCGGCGAACTCTAGAAACCCTTTAGTCAAGTTCTTGACAAGGTTTTATCATCATAAAACCCATATCAATACAAATAACCTCTAAAAGGTTATTTTCCGACGAACCGGTAATTTTGACTATAAATCCGTTCTTGGACTATGAATTTCTTTCCAACCCATTTTCTACATATCTGAATATGTACAACCATAAAAAGGATCGTCCTATGTTATATAACTCATATGGTAAAAGAAAAGTAGAGGAAAAGTTAATACAAGGTCATTACCTTATTTCTTCACACTTTTCCTAACTTTTTCTCTCTTTAATCTTCCTCTTTGGATCCTCTATTGTTTGAGCTCTCTTCAAGGATGGAGGAAGAAGGATGGAGAGTTCCCTACTCTTGTTGGGTGTGGGTTGGCCGAAAATGATTAAGGAAAAGGGTTGGGTGTATCTTTTGTCTCAATAGTATGAGTGGAGTGGGGGAGGGTCCACCTTATTTGTTTGATGCCATTCCCCTCCCATCCACTTCTATCACACCAGCCGGTCAACCCCCCTCAAATGAGTGGCTAAATTCGTGGGTTGGCCCCCACCCATGTGAGAGGTCAACCCTTTTTGTCCAGACGCGTACAATCGGTCCTGAAAGTTGTATTTTTCAGACTACTTTAAATATATTTTTATTTTATCGGGTCAAATAAAATATATTATGTGTTCTTAATAATTATAACATTTATAATGAATATACATTCCTAACTTTTAATTTATAAGCCTCGAAATTCATTTCCGGGTTGTTATCTGTTAAATTGTCGGTACCTGTATTTGGGCCTCTTTTGCCCAATTGGTCAACTCTGGGCCTTTCCACGACCCAAATAAAATATCCACCACCATATAAATATTATCTTCATCAAGATGAATAAAATATGTGGTCTCGGGAAAGTTGGGTGGTCCCCGCCCCCGATGTGGGTCCCACGTGCAATTTACTATTCACGCGAAAGAATTAATAAAAATTTACAACTTCATAAATTCATTGATCATTCCATAGTGTCTAATACAATATTACTAAGAAGTAAATATAATTCGGGGACGATGTTACAAGTTCACCCCCCCTTATTTGGGATTTCGTCCCCGAAATCCACGTGTCTAATCGAACAGAAACGGGTATTGTTCCCTCATTGAGACCTCGGTCTCCTATGTTTCTTCTTCGACTCGATCACTTCTCCACAGAACCTTTACCATAGGAATCTCCTTGTTCCTAAGCTTCTTCACCTGTTGACCCACTATCTTCACCGGCTCCACTGCATATTGCAAATCCTCACGAATCTCTACTGGCGGTTTCTCAAGAATATGAGATGGGTCCCGTATGTACTTCTTGAGCATTGATACATGAAACACGTCATGTATCTTCTCAAGTTCCGGCGTCAACATGAGCCGGTAAGCCACAGCCCCAATCCTTTCAAGGATCTCGAACGGACCAATGTATCGGGGGTTAAGCTTACCCCTCGATATGAATCGGATGATGCCTTTCCAAGGAGAAATCCTTAGGAACACCTCATCACAGACTTCAAACTCCAACAGTCTACGTCGTTTATCGGCATAGCTCTTCTGCCGATCTTGGGCAGCCTTAAGTCTATCCCGAATGATCTTCACCTTAGCCTTGGTGATCTCAACAAGTTCTATACCCTCGAGCTTGGCCTCGCCAACCTCGTCCCAACACAAAGGTGTCTTGCATTTCCTCCCATACAATGCCTCGTATGGAGGCATGCCAATACTTTCCTGATAACTGTTGTTATAGGCAAACTCCACTAGAGCCAAATGTTTGTCCCAACTACATTGGAACTCCAAAGCACATGCCCTGAGCATGTCTTCCAAAATCTGTATCACTCTCTCGGATTGCCCATCCGTCTGTGGGTGAAATGTTGTGCTAAACCTCAGCTTAGTTCCCAAAGATGCCTGAAATTTTGGCCAAAATCTAGATGTGAAACGTGGATCCCTATCCGACACAATGGATATCGGGACTCCATGCAATCTCACAATCTCCTCAGTGTACAACTTGGCCAATCTTTCAAGAGGGTAAGTGATGTTAATAGGTAGGAAATTTGCGCTTTTAGTAAGCCTATCAACCACCACCATTACAACGTCGTAGTTATTCACCGTCCGCGGTAGCCCTACCACGAAGTCCATGGTCACGTGTTCCCACTTCCATTCTGGAATGGTAAGTGGCTGCAAAAGTCCCGACGAGTGCTGATGCTCCGCCTTAACTTGCTGACTAGTAAGGCATTGACTCACATACTCTGCGATGTCCCTCTTCATACCTGTCCACCAGTAACTCTCTTTCAGGTCTCGATACATCTTTGTACCTCCTGGATGCATAGCATAGGCTGAAGAATGAGCCTCCTCAAGTATGGATTTCCGAAGTTCCTCATCCTTTGGCACGCATATGCGATCTTTGAACAACAAAAGACCATCATCGCGTACCCGAAAATTCTCAACGGGCCCCGCAAGGATCCTTTCGCGGATCTTCTGACATTCTTCATCAATGCCCTGACCTCTGTTGATCTCATCCATCAAGGTAGGTCTAACCTCGAACCTCGCTATGAGGGCCCCGCTTGTGGTCACCTCCACGCGTGCCCGTAATGCCCGTAGGCATGTGAGTAACGTCCCCGATGTGCTTTTCCTTCTTAGTGCATCGGCCACTACATTGGCCTTCCCGGGGTGATAGTCGATGATCAAGTCATAGCCCTTGATCAACTCCATCCACCTCCTCTGCCTCATATTCAACTCTTTTTGAGTGAATACGTACTTCAAGCTCTTATGATCAGTGTAGATGTGACATGTCTCCCCGTAGAGATAATGCCTCCAAATCTTTAGTGCAAACACTACCGCCCCCAACTCTAGGTCATGGGTAAGGTAGTTCACCTCGTGTTTCCTCAATTGCCTAGAAGCATAGGCAATCACCTTTCCCTTTTGCATCAGTACACATCTAAGCCCTTGGATGTTAGCATCACTGTAAATATCATACCCTATCCCCTGTATGGGTAGGGCGCGAACTGGTGCTTCGGTAAGTCTTTTCTTTAGTTCAAGAAATCCTCCCTCACACTTTTCGTCCCATAAGAACTTGGCTCCCTTATTTGTGAGCTTTGTTAATGGAGACGCCAATACGGAGAATTTCTCCACGAACTTACGGTAGTACCCCCGCTAAACCAAGGAAACTGCGTATCTCTTTCGCATTCTTGGGCCTCTCCCCATCTATAATGGCCTCTATTTTGGTGTTGTCCACAGCAACGCCCGAACCGGATATGACGTGCCCGAGAAATCCAATCTCCTTGAGCCAAAATTCACATTTCGAGAACTTGGCAAAGAGTTGCCTTTCTCTTAACCGTTCCAGTACAAGCCCCAAATGATGTTCGTGCTCCTCCTCGCTCTTGGAGTATATCAGGATATCATCAATGAATACTATCACAAATTGATCTAAGTATTCCCTAAACACACGATTCATCAAGTCCATGAATGCTGCCGGTGCGTTGGTTAAACCAAATGACATCACAAGGAACTCATAATGCCCATATCTAGTGCGAAATGCACTCTTAGGTATGTCACTTTCCTTGATCTTCAACTGATGATACTCCGACCTCAAATCAATCTTCGAGAATACTATTGCCCCTCGAAGTTGATCAAACAAGTCATCAATCCTAGGTAAAGAATACCTGTTCTTGATGGTGACCTTGTTCAACTGTCGGTAGTCGATACACATTCTTAGTGTACCATCTTTCTTCTTCACGAAGAGTACGGGTGCTCCCCACGGTGAATGACTGGGTCTGATGAACCCGTTGTCCAATAGCTCTTGTAATTGGACCTTCAATTCTTGAAGTTCCTTCGGTGCCATTCGGTAAGGAGGAATCGAAATGGGTTTGGTTCCCGGCTCAACTTCAATCACGAATTCAATTTCTCTATCGGGTGGTAGCCCCGGTAGGTCTTTAGGAAAGACGTCCGGGTACTTACACACGACACGTACATCGTAGATGTCGACCTCCTTCTTTGTCTCATCCACCACGTAAGCAAGGTACGTGTGGCAACCTTTCTTCATCATCTTCCGTGCTCTCATCACGGATATGATGCAATTTTGAGATCTCCCTCGATCTCCCTCGAAGCGTATGATGTTTCCCTCATCATCCTCAATCTCTAAGACCTTGGTGTAGCAATCAACCCTAGCATGATGCCTTTCGAGCCAATCCATCCCTAGGATCGCATCAAACTCCAACATACTTAGAGGTACGAAATCACAAGTCAAGGGTTGACCCGTCACTTCTACCTCACACGATTGATAATAGTGGTCCCTTTCCACATCATCTCCTAACGTTGTGGAGACTAACAAGGTCTGAGTCATCGGCATCAATGGCACGTCAAGACCTTCGGCAAACGCTGCGCTCACAAATGAGCGTTGTGCCCCGGTATCGATGAGAATTCTTGCGTTTCTACCATTGATCTTTAGTCTTCCTACATTTATAAGCCATGTAACATGTCTTCCCTACCATAATTTTACATCTATGGAAGTTTGTTATGTTCATACACATGTTTGGGATCAGGGAGAGGTCTTAACGTCGCAATTCGGTGCGAAACTATTGATGTTGGGCAGTCTGGGTGCCACGCACGGCGTGCCTAGGAGGCACGCACGGCGTGCATGGATTAAAATACTTCCGGGTAGCTACTTCCACCCAGGCACTGCGGAGGCACGGCGTGCCTGCAGGCCAGGCACGGCGTGCGTGGCGTGTAGTAGCCAAAACCACCCCTTTTTCGGCCATAACTTTCCCGGTTCCCCCGGGGTGGGCCGTACTCAAATCCTTCGACCTACATCATCAATATAAGTCTAGAAACCGTCGAAATTTAATGTATCACCTGCAACGAAGTCCGGGTTAGCGCGTGCATCCGCTTCGGTCATGGCATAAACCCTCGCTTGGGCCCCACCTTGGTTGACGGACGCGGCGTTGCTTGTTGATGGTCCGCCTCTTCCCGTGCCGCCGTTTGACGGCCCTGTACGGTTTCTACTCGTCAAAGCACCCCCTCCATACCCGGGAGCTCCTCTTCCCCCCAATTGTGGGCAATTGGCCTTCATGTGACCTGTGTTCCCACACTGATAACACCTCGGGGGTGCGTTGCACTTCCCGAAGTGATTCTTCGAACAGTTGGCACACCTAGGAGGTCCCGTATTTTGAGAGGAGGATGAGTGCCACTGTCATGCCCCGGACCTTCCCGGACACATCAACAACCCGCCGTACAGTACGAATAGTCAACCGCAGCTCAACACATCCATACTATACAAGGCGTCTAGAATATCGTTCACACATAGTACATCCATAAACAAACATAATGTAAAAACATTCATTAAAGCAGCGGAAACATTAATACAAGTATTCAAGCCACACTTGGCATCCAAATAATTGTTTAGAAAATAATATCCATGAGCATTATTATAATTGTTTTTGAAACAGAAACGGAGGAAGCACGAACCACGTCTTCTCTCCTAGATTTTCCCGAAATCCACGGGCCCTGGTAGCAAGCTCAGCTCCTACCTGAAACTGTGAGGTGACCTCCCCCGTGAAGGGGAGGTCAGTACTTGGAAGCATTTGACAAGTACAATGACAACTATACCAAGTATAACCAACATTTCAATTTCTAAGACCCTCAATCGTGGGTGATATTATATTATAGGCCATAACCCTCGGTTATCCCTTTTTCAATCAACATACTTACTTTATATAAAGTCAAGTAGTCGGCCCGTGGGTCCATATTCATTTAGCATTCACCATCTTAATTCCCCGTGACTACAAGTCATGACAACCCCATAGGGTTCCCTCGAGTCCCGATTGTATAGCAAGGGCTCGGCCCAACTACATTTCTATACAATCCTTCAACTCAATTTAACACATTAAAATTGTACGGCAAGGGCTCGGCCCAACTACGTTTCCATACTAACCACAACTTCGTGACAAGGGCTCGGCCCAACTACGTTTCCACGAAGATCACAAATACATGGCAAGGGCTCGGCCCAACTACGTTTCCATGCTAATCACGTTACATGGCAAGGGCTCGGCCCAACTACATTTCCATGCAATCCTAGAGTACAACTCTAATTCATTTTCATAGTCCAATTCTCAGGCAAATCATATGCCTAGAATCAACCCACTTGGGTAGCCTTTAGACTTACCCCTAACACACCTTAGTGTTCATACCATTCAACCTTAAAGTATCTCTTAAGACTACTTAAGGCGAGTCTATTCCCCATCCCATCCCTTAGGATTAATTCCATTACATTACTCTCCCGGCTAGTATTTTAATACTAGTAGGTTAGTCTTAGAACATATCAAGTTCTTAATTCAAATTGACATTTCTTTTCAATTGATTTTCCCATCCAAATATAATTTCATCCCAATATCAAAATATCACTTTTATCCGTTCATGAATTTCATACATGAAGTAAAAGTATATTTTATCACAATATTCACATAGTTAATTCCATTATCATTTCATTCCTTTCATGCCACATAATCATACACAATTTATTCTAAATTTGTATTTCATGCTCCTTTTACTCATATAAATAGTGTTTTCATTTAAGCATTATTACTCATTAATAGCCCATGAAAATCACTTTTAATACCTTAGGAAATCTTATGAAATTAACTCACTAATTATAAGCAATATAGTCAGCCATCCTCACCTCGTGATGTGTTACGATAGTTGCCTTTGTTAAGCCCCTCGATCAATCCCCGTTCTAGGCCGATTGAAAGTGGAAAACTGGACTTCTGGGCAAAAGCCGGGCGGCTTTCACGAAAGCCGGGCGGCTTTCGTGGTCTGCAACTACGACTAGCTCCTTTGAAGTGGCGGTTTCCGGCGATTTCGACTCCTATCGATTTGCCAACCCTCCTAAGTTAATTACCATCACTTTATATCAATATTCTACACTTTTAAACGTGTAGAACTCATGGTTTAATCCACCATATGATTTCTCAAAAATCATACACAATAAAACTAGTTAAAAGAGTAGAAATTGTATTCTTACCTCTTCTTCTAGCTTTTCCTCCTGGATTTCACTTTCTTTTTGCTTCCTCTAAAGTTCCTGTTGGCAGAGTTATCCCAAGACTCTCTCCCTCCCCTCCCCTCTTGTGTGTATGGTGTAGAGTGAGTGTGAGGATAAGAGATCATCCCTACTCCTCTAAGTCAACCAATAAAACAAGGGGTAGGGTCATGGTGGGTATGGGTTTTGTCTCTAGGAGCTTCCTCCCAGCCCTTCTCTTGGTAATCAGATCACAAAAACGTGGGGTGGCCCCCACTTATGTGGGAGGTCATCCCATTATGTCCCGGTGTGTATAATTGGCCCCGAAAGTTGTATTTTTCGGACTATTTTAGTCATATTTTATTTTATCGGGCCGGATAAAATATATCACGCGTTCCCAATAATTATGGGCCTTTAGAATAGATGTACATTCCCCAACATTAATTTAGGAGTCTCCGAAACTCACTTCGGGCTGTTATCTGCTAAATTACCAATACCGGTAATTGGGCCCCGTTTGACCAACCGGTCAACTCCGTGCCTTCCTTATGGCCCAAATAAGATATCCACCACCATATAGATGTCATCTAGACCAAGATGAATATAATATGTGGTTCTGGAATTATCGGGCGGTCCCCGTTCCCGTTGTGGGCCCCACATGCGATTTACTATTCACGTAAAAGAAATAATGAAATTTAATAATTACGTAAATTCATAAATCATACTTCAAGGTTTACTACATAATTTATTAAAAGTAAACATGCTTGGGGACGGTGTCACAAGTTCACCCCCCCCCCCCCCCCCCTTAACGGGAATTTCGTCCCCGAAATTCACAACGATTATTCAAACAGGAATGCATACTGATCCTTCATCGAGGCTTCAGTCTCCCAAGTTTCTTCTTCCACTCGGTCACTCTTCCAAAGGATTTTATCCATTGGAACTTTCTTGCTTCTTAGCTTCTTTACTTGCCTATCAAGTATCCTTACCGGTTGCACAGCGTAGTTCAAGTCTTCCCGTATTTCCACGGGTGGTTTCTCTAGTACATGCGATGGATCCGGAATATACTTCTTAAGCATAGACACGTGGAATACATTATGTATCTTCTCCAATTCTGGAGTCAACTGTAATCGGTATGCTACGGCCCAATTCTCTCAAGAATTACAAATGGCCCTATGTAGCGTGGGTTGAGTTTCCCCCGGCTCTGAAATCGGATGATTCCTTTCCAAGGTGAAACTTTCAAAAATACCTCATCCCCAACCTTAAACTCTAAGGCTCTTCGGCGCTTATCGGTATAGCTCTTCTGTCTATCCTGTGCCGCCTTAAGTCTGTCACGAATCATCTTCACCTTTGACTTGGTGATTTCCACCACTTCCGTGCTCTCGAGTTTGGCCATGCCAACCTCATCCCAACACAAAGGTGTACGACATCTCCTCCCATACAATGCCTCGTATGGAGGCATACCTATACTCGCCTGATAACTGTTGTTATAGGCAAACTCCACAAGTGCCAAGTGGTTGTCCCAACTCCCTTGGAACTCCAATGCACAAGCTCTCAGCATATCCTCTAATAGCTGTATAACCCGCTCAGATTGCCCATCCGTTTGTGGATGAAAAGCTGTACTGAATTTCAACTTTGTCCCCATAGATTCTTGGAACTTCGGCCAAAATCGTGATGTGAATCGCGGATCTCTATCGGATACAATGGTTATTGGAACCCCATGTAGCCTCACGATCTCATCGCGGATCTCGAGTCACTATAGACATCGTACCCCATACCTTGTTGGGGTAATACGAGTACCGATGCCTCGGTCAATCTCTTCTTTAGTTTAAGGAATCCCTTCTCACATCGGTCATCCCATACAAACTTGGCCCCTTTTCGGGTGAGCTTTGTCAATGGCGATGCCAAAACTGAGAACTTCTCCACGAATTTTCGGTAATACCCTGCCAATCCCAGGAAGCTACGAATTTCCTTGACGTTCTTTGGCCTCTCCCATTCAGTAATGGTCTCAATCTTCTTGTTATCTACGGCAATCCCTGATCCCGAAACCACATGCCTGAGAAAGCCCATCTCCCTTAGCCAAAATTCACATTTGGAAAATTTGGCATAGAGTTGCTTCTCCCGTAGTGTCTCAAGGACAAGTATCAAATGCTCCTCATGCTCTTCTTCACTCTTTGAGTAAATCAAGATATCATCTATGAACACAATCACAAACTGGTCCAAGTATTTATGAAATACTCGGTTCATCAAGTCCATAAATGCCGCCGGGGCGTTGGTTAGCCTGAACGACATAACTAGGAACTCGAAATGACCATACCTTGTGCGGAATGCACTCTTCGGTATGTCATCCTCCTTTAATTTCAGTTGGTGGTACCCCGACCTCAAGTCAATCTTCGAAAACACTGTCGCTCCTCGGAGCTGATCAAACAAGTCATCAATCCTAGGCAAGGGATACATATTCTTGATTGTGACCTTGTTCAGTTGACGGTAGTCAATGCACATTCGAAGTGTTCAATCTTTCTTTTTCACGAAAAGGACCGGTGCTCCCCACGGAGAGTGACTCGGCCTTATGAAACTGTTATCCAATAGCTCTTGCAATTGGGTTTTCAACTCGTTAAGTTCAGCGGGTGCCATTCTGTATGGCGGTATAGAGATTGGTTTGGTGCCGGGTTAAACCTCGATCACGAACTCAATCTCCCTATCGGGTGGAAGTCCCGGCAAGTCTTTTGGGAAGACATCCGGATACTTACACACTATTCTCACATCATTGATGTCTACCTCTTCTTTGGTTTTGTCCACCACGTATGCTAGATATGCGTGGCATCCCTTTCTCATCATGTTCCTCGCCCTCACGGCGGATATGATACAACTGTTCGATTTGCCTCTATCTCCCTCAAAGCGTAAGGTAAGCCCTTCACCGCTTTCAAGTTCAAGAACCTTTGTGTAGCAATCGACCCTAGCATGATGTTTCTCCAGTCAATCCATTCCAAGGATCGCGTCGAACTCGATCATACTTAGTGGTACGAAGTCACACGTCAAGTTTTGGCCCTCCACTTCCACCTCACACGATGGATAGTGGCTATATCTTTCGACGTCATCCCCTAGAGGCGTGGACACCAATAGGGTTTGAGTCATCGGTAAAAGTGGTCCATTGAATCCCCCGGCGAACGCCTCACTCACAAATGATCGTTGCGCCCCGGTATCAATAAGGATTCTTGCATCTCTCCCGTTTATCTTTAGTGTTCCTACATTCATAAGCAATGTAAGACACACTTTCTACATATAGACTCGTTTCTTGGGTTAAAAAGTGTACCAACTATGGTTTGGATGATAGTCGTTCAACGTCCCATCACCACCCGCTCGGTTCTCGCCCTCGAAAACCGACTTGTGCTTAAATCAGGGGAAAGCCGGCCACTTTTCACGAAAGCCGTCCGGGTTTCGTCTGCAAGAACAATTCTCCGTATATAAATCACGAAAGCCAGGCGGCTTTCACGAAAGTCGACCGGTTTTCGTCGCCGTCGTTTTATTCATGAAATAGGTTTCAAAGCCGGCCGGTTTCTACGAAACCCGGCCGGGTTTCAACAGCGCAGGAATCCCCAGGCCCAACGAAAGCCGGGCGGCTTTCACCGAAGCCGGGCGGCCTTTAGCGCCGCAGTTTATTCAGGATTAAATATTACAAATGTCGGCCAATTTCTGTGAAAGCCGGCCGGTTTTCATCCGCGAGAAAAATTTGGATTTAATATTTACGAAAGCCGGGCGGTTCTCGGTGGAAGCCGGCCGGCATTCGTTGCCGTGGTATTTTTTTCCAATAAATCAAGACGAAAGCCGGGCGGCTTTCGTCAATGCCGGACGGCATTCGCCCAGGGCGAGGATTCTCCTCCCCTTTTTCTCTCCCAAACCCGACCAGACTCGTCGGGGTTATAAATTTACAAGTTTCAACACTCCTATTGCTCACAGTAGATTAAAACGGGAGTTTAAGGAATTACCCGCAACGGAGTCCGGGTTAGCACGAGCGTCCGCCTCCATCATCGCATAGACCTTAGCTTGGGTCTTGCCTTGGTTCACGGATGGCGCGTTGCTTGTACTTGGCCCGCCATGCCCTGTGCTCCCATGAGGTGCTTCTGTCCGGTTCCTACTTGTCGTAGTCCCGCTACTAGGTCCTGCACCCATGGCTCGCCCCAGTTGTGGGCAATTGCTCCTCAAGTGTCCCGCCTCCCCGCATTGATAGCATCTCGGGGGATCACGACACTTCCCCGCGTGGTTTCTTTTGTAGTTATTGCACCTTATAATGCCCGAGCCTTGCGACCTCGACCCTTGCCCTCCTGGGCCTCTATTCGCCCGTGATGGTGGTGCGGGTGTTCTAAAAGACCCACCTCCCCCGTGGTTCCCCATTTTTGCTAGAACCTTGAGGACCGGTGTTCTCCCATTTTCTCTTCTTCGCCTCCTCGGCGTTTTTCAGCTTTCTTTCCTCCCATTCCTTTTCTCCTTTCAGGCCTTGCTCCACCACTTGACTAAACGTCATGTTAGGCAATTGTGTTGCCCGCTCACGCACGTCTAAGTCCAAGGCATCCCAAAAGTGATTCACCATCCGGTTCTCATCACAAGCATACTCCAGTATGAACTCCGCGAGCTCCCTGAACTTGTGCTCAAGTTGCCTCACGGTATACTTGCCTCCTTGGGTCAAGTTAGTGTATTCCCTCCTCTTCAAGTTCACCTCAAAGTCGGAGTAGTATTGGTTGAAGAATTCCTGTCGGAAATTCTCCCAAGTGACATTCTCACCATACTTCCCCTTGACTCCGTCCCACCACGTGGACGTCATCCCTTCTAGCAACCTCGTTGCTACTCTCATCTTCATGTTTGGCGGCAGTTGCATATCAAGAGCCGCTTCATTGAATCTTTTAATCCACTCCGCCGCAACGGAGATATCTCCCGTTCCATCGAACGACTTGCACCCCAAATCTCTCGCTTCTTTGAGGTACTTCGAGATCCTTATTATTGGGACCTCGGCACCCCGGTCTACTCGGGACTCTACATGTCCCCTAGAACCCACATGGCTTCCTCTTCTTGAAGCCCCTCTCAAAGCATGCCTTGCACGGCGCCTTTGGCGATCCTGTTGATATTGATGGAGTAGTTCCTCCATCCTTTCTAGAGCATCATCATCGTCGCTCTCCTCATCATCGTCATCATCATATTCCCCATCGTATGTGGTCTCAACCGGCTCAGTTCCTGGTTGATATGTTGAATCCTCCTCGGATTCGTAAGACTCATTCACTGTATCAGCACGACCGTCACTCACGGTCTGATCTTGGCCCCCACGGCCTTGTCCCCTGGACACTCTAGAAGCCCCTCTACTGCCTTGCACGGACCCTCCCGGTGCTCGGCCAGTCGGGTTCCTTCTAGTTACTTTCCCAGTACGTTCCATTTCTGAAAGAAATTGAGAATGAATCATTAGACTCGTATCAAAAGTCAATTGACGGATAGGCACTTAAAGACATCTTTTGGCTCAAATCACCGCCATACCAATTGTTAAGGGTACCATCTTAACAATTAGAGACATTGCAACTCGAGTACCAAAAGTTCTAAAAGTACAAAACTTCTTATGCTCATGGTTTTCAACTCTCATTTTCAAACAGAATTTTGAAGCTTCATTATGATGTTTACGGACTAAGGCTCTGATACCAATTAAATTGTCACGCCCCGGACCTTCCCGGACACGTCAACAACCCGCCGTACAGTACAAATAATCAACAGCAGCTCAACACATCCATACTATACAAGGCGTATGGAATATCGTTCACACATAGTACATCCATAAACAAACATAATGTAAAAACATTCATTAAAGCAGCGGAAACATTAATACAAGTATTCAAGCCACACTTGGCATCCTTAGGCATGCAAGCCCCCAATTAATTGTTTAGAAAATAATATCCATGAGCATTATTATAATTGTTTTTGAAACAGAAACGGAGGAAGCACGAACCACGTCTTATCTCCTAGATCTTCCCGAAATCCACGGGCCCTGGTAGCAAGCTCAGCTCCTACCTGAAACTGTGAGGTGGCCTCCCCCGTGAAGGGGAGGTCAGTACTTAGAAGCATTTGACAAGTACAATGACAACTATACCAAGTATAACCAACGTTTCAATTTCTAAGACCCTCAATCGTGGGTGATATTATATTATAGGCCATAACCCTCGGTTATCCCTTTTTCAATCAACATACTTACTTTATATAAAGTCAAGTAGTCGGCCCGTGGGCCCATATTCATTTAGCGTTCACCATCTTAATTCCATGTGACTACAAGTCACGACAACCCCATAGGATTCCCTCGAGTCCCGATTGTATAGCAAGGGCTCGGCCCAACTACATTTCTATACAATCCTTCAACTCAATTTAACACATTAAAATTGTACGGCAAGGGCTCGGCCCAACTACGTTTCCATACTAACCACAACTTCGTGACAAGGGCTCGGCCCAACTACGTTTCCACGAAGATCACAAATACATGGCAAGGGCTCGGCCCAACTACGTTTCCATGCTAATCACGTTACATGGCAAGGGCTCGGCCCAACTACATTTCCATGCAATCCTAGAGTACAACTCTAATTCATTTTCATATTCCAATTCTCAGGCAAATCCTATGCCTAGAATCAACCCACTTGGGTAGCCTTTAGACTTACCCCTAACACACCTTAGTGTTCATACCATTCAACCTTAAAGTATCTCTTTTTTGGATAAAAACCTTAAAGTATCTCTTAAGACTACTTAAGGCAAGTCTATTCCCCATCCCATCCCTTAGGATTAATTCCATTACATTACTCTCCCGACTAGTATTTTAATACTAGTAGGTTAGTCTTAGAACATATCAAGTTCTTAATTCAAATTGACATTTCTTTTCAATTGATTTTCCCATCCAAATATAATTTGATCCCAATATCAAAATATCACTTTTATCCGTTCATGAATTTCATACATGAAGTAAAAGTATATTTTATCACAATATTTACATAGTTAATTTCATTATCATGTCATTCCTTTCATGCCACATAATCGTACACAATTTATTCTAAATTTATATTTCATGCTCCTTTTACTCATATCAATAGTGTTTTCATTTAAGCATTATTACTCATTAATAGCCCATGAAAATCACTTTTAATACCTTAGGAAATCTTATGAAATTAACTCACTAATTATAAGCAATATAGTCAGCCATCCTCACCTCGTGATGTGTTACGATAGTTGCCTTCTTAAGCCCCTCGATCAATCCCCGTTCTAGGCCGATTGAAAGTGGAAAACTGGATTTCTGGGCAAAAGCCGGGCGGCTTTCGTGGTCTGCAACTACGACTAGCTCCTTTGAAGTGGCGGTTTCCGGCGATTTCGACTCCTATCGATTTGCCAACCCTCCTAAGTTAATTACCACCACTTTATATCAATATTCTACACTTTAAAACGTGTAGATCTCATGGTTTAATCCACCATATGATTTCTCAAAAATCATACACAATAAAACTAGTTAAAAGAGTAGAAATTGTATTCTTACTTCTTCTAGCTTTTCCTCCTGGATTTCACTTTCTGTTTGCTTCCTCTAAAGTTCCTGTTGGCAGAGCTATCCCAAGGCTCTCTCCCTCCCCTCTTGTGCGTATGGTGTAGTGTGAGTGTGAGGATAAGAGATCATCCCTACTCCTCTAAGTCAACCAATAAAACAAGGGGTAGGGTCATGGTGGGTATGGGTTTTGTCTCTAGGAGCTTCCTCCCAGCTCTTCTCTTGGTAATCAGATCACAAAAACGTGGGGTGGTCCGCACTTATGTGGGAGGTCATCCCATTATGTCCCGGTGTGTATAATTGGCCCCGAAAGTTGTATTTTTCGGACTATTTTAGTCATATTTTATTTTATCGGGCCGGATAAAATATATCACGCGTTCCCAATAATTATGGGCCTTTAGAATAGATGTACATTCCCCAACATTAATTTAGGAGTCTCCGAAACTCACTTCGGGCTGCTATCCGTTAAATTACCAATACCGGTAATTGGGCCCCGTTTGACAAACCGGTCAACTCCGTGCCTTCCTTATGGCCCAAATAAGATATCCACCACCATATAGATGTCATATAGACCAAGATGAATATAATATGTGGTTCTGGAATTATCGGGCGGTCCCCGTTCCCGTTGTGGGCCCCACATGCGATTTACTATTCACGTAAAAGAAATAATGAAATTTAATAATTACGTAAATTCATAAATCATCCTTCAAGGTTTAATACATAATTTATTAAAAGTAAACATGCTTGGGGACGGTGTCACAGCCACCGAGCATCTCTGTTCTTCTTTGTCGGTGGTGTCGGCGTCTTGAACAAACCACTACCTACACCGTGGTTATTCTTTCGTGATTGTTCGGGCAGCCCCGAACTATGCCACTTTCTCTTTTTCGCCTCTTCGGCGTCTCTTTCTTTTCTCTCATTCCACTGAGCCTCCTCAAGTAGGCCATGTTCCACCACCTCGCTAAACGTCATATGACGAGAGTACGTAGCTCGGTCACAGATGTCCAGGAGTAAGGCGTCCCAAAAGTGTTCCGACATGCGGTCCTCATCGACCGCGTATTCCGGCAAGAACCTAGCCAAGGTTCTAAAATCTTGCTCCAATTGCTTGACAGAATCACCCTCCTTCTATTTAAGGTTGGTGTACTCCCTACGCTTGACATTAACCTCGTAGTCGGAGTAGTATTGGGCGTAGAACTCCTGCTCGAAGTTCGCCCATGTGATGGCCCCCCGGTACTTTCCTTCTACACTCTCCCACCATGTAGAAGCGATTCCTTCGAGCAAACGTGAAGCAACAGTCAACTTCACGTCGGGTGTGACCTCCATATCCCTTGATGCATCCTTCACTTTCTTGATCCAATCGGCGGCAACGGTAATGTCACCAGTGTCGTCGAAGGATTTACACCCCAAGGCTCTAGCCTCCTTGAGGTACTTGGAGATTCTCACACAAAACCCTCCTTCACGCCCACCTTGTGACACCGCTGGAGTGGCCCTTGAAGCTCCCCAGCTCCCTTGACCTGAACCACCACGAGAGCCGTGCTTTGCTTGGCGCCTAAGGTCTCTCCTTAGCTTCTCCTTTTGATACCACTCAAGCAATTCGCCCATTTGAGCGAATCGGGCATCACTCTCATCATTGTCTTCCTCATCTGTGTAAAAGTCACCCCCGTCATACGGGGTCTCCTCATGCTATGTGCCGGGGACAAAAGTCGAGTCATAGTCCTAAGTGTTAGTTTCATACACCGAGCTTACGTGGCCATCGCTCACTGTTTGGGCCCGGTGGCCCCCACGGCTGACTCGGCCTCCTCTTCTCCCCCGAGATGCAGCCCGGCTACCTCTCATGGATGTTACCAGTGCCTGCCCCCTCGGATTGTTCCTCGTTGCCATTCGCCTACCCTCTATTTCTGAAATAAGATTTGGACGAGTCGTTAGACTCCTATCAATGTCAATTGACGGAAGAACGTTATAGACACGTATTGGCCCAAGTCACCGCCATACCAATTGTTAAGGGTACCATCTTAACAATTAGAGACCTTACAACCTAGGTAACAATAGTTCTATGAACGTCAAAATACAATGCTCATGGTTTTCCGGTAAAATTCCCTATTTGCAAAATCTCTTGTGAGAGGTTGATTACATCGTTTAGAACTAAGATGGCTCTGATACCACTTAATTGTCACGCCCCAGACCGCATCTAGGCGCGTGTACAACCGCCGTATGACCAAGTAACGCCGCTCGCAAGTCAACGTGTCTTAATCATACAAGGCGTCCATGAACATAATACATATCCATACTCAGTAGTAAACATACAAAACAACATCACAGTTTAGATTAGTTGAATAGCGGAAATATTCAATAATCAATCGTGGGCCACACATGGCCAAAACGCAGGCTCGCATGCCAAAACAATGTATTAATACAAAAGTATCCATGAGCATAGTTTATCTTTTGAAATAGTAGAGGGAGCACAAACCACGTCTTCCTCTGGATTCTCTTCACCCGTACAAAGGTGTAGATGACAAGCCTTAGCTTCAACCTGAAATGGTGGGCCCCCCGAAGGGGTCAGTACAAGTACCGAGCGAGTAGCAGGCTAAATATAGAATAACTAGCGTTTCAAGTATAAGACCCAAACATAGGGTGATACTTATATAAATAGTCTTCCCCCAAAGTTACGAAATACTTAGTAGTACGTATACACTTGGAAAATACCCGATCCGTAGATCACCGTTTTATTTGGGAAAATATTAATAGTCAATATCCTTGACTAAAAACCCCAACCCATCCATATGCCTATGAGTGTATAGGACTCCTCCTTGTCCATACTTCAATATCATAATCTATGAGTTTTGAGGATCATAATCCTTGGGTACTCCACCAATTTGTATTTGAGTGTTAAGGACTTTTAGTCCTAGAGTCCTCCACCAATTTATTATCCGAGTGTTAAGGACTTTAAGTCCTAGGGTCCTCCACCAATTTATAATATGAGTGTTAAGGGCTTTAAGTCCTAGGGTCCTCCACCAAAACATAATATGAGTGTTAAGGACTTTAAGTCCTAGGGTCCTCCACCAATATGTAATCCGAGTGTTAAGAACTTTAAGTTTTAGGGTCCTCCACCAATATATAATTTGAGTGTTAAGAACTTTAAGTTCTAGGGTCCTCCACCAATATGTAATCCTATGATCAAGCTCCTATTAACCTAGATAGAGTCTATATCATATTTATTCATTCATAGCTAAATCAATACATAAAGCTTACGGATAACAATCCATGCAAAACCATGCAGTTATATAAATTTATAATTAACTATAACCAACCGGTATTAATTAATCCATTATCCATCGGTCAACATTTTCGTTGACAGCCATTCCAAGCCTTGTACATATCAACTTAATCATCATATATATATTAAGTTAACAATGTTTATTCTATACTTGCTTTACCTTTCAAACATAGTATGCAATTTCATAGAAACTCTCATATCATATTCGATGCATATTCATGTACTTCATTTCATACATGCCTAATCATTTTGGCTAATCACATGTTTAAATATATTTTAGACATCATTATGAATACATATAACATTCATTTAGGTAATCTCATAATTAACCCAAAAGTTATAAGATATTAAGCCGTCTAGTCACCTTAAATAAACTATAGCGTGTTCTACGCTCCTCGGTTGAACTCCGGCAAAACTCCGGCGAAACTCCGGCGAACTCCGGCGAACTCTAGAAACCATTTAGTCAAGTTCCTAACAAGGTTTTATCATCATAAAACCCATATCAATACAAATAACCTCTAAAAGGTTATTTTCCGGCGAACCGGTAATTTTGACTATAAATCCGTTCTTGGACTATGAATTTCTTTCCAACCCATTTTCTACATATCTGAATATGTACAACCATAAAAAGGATTCGTCCTATGTTATATAACTCATATGGTAAAAGAAAAGTAGAGGAAAAGTTAATACAAGGTCATTACCTTATTTCTTCAAATTTTTCCTAACTTTTTCTCTATTTAATCTTCCTCTTTGGATCCTCTATTGTTTGAGCTCTCTTCAAGGATGGAGGAAGAAGGCTGGATAGTTCCCTACTCTTGTTGGGTGTGGGTTGGCCGAAAATGATTAAGGAAAAGGGGTGGGTGTATCTTTTGTCTCAATAGTATGAGTGGAGTGGGGGAGGGTCCACCTTATTTGTTTGATGTCATTCCCCTCCCATCCACTTCTATCACACCAGCCGGCCAACCCCCCTCAAATGAGTGGCTAATAAAATATTACTAAGAAGTAAATATAATTCGGGGACGGTGTTACAAGTTCACCCCCCTTATTTGGGATTTCGTCCCCGAAATCCACGTGTCTAATCGAACAGAAACGGGTATTGTTCCCTCATTGAGACCTCGGTCTCCCATGTTTCTTCTTCGACTCGATCACTTCTCCACAGAACCTTTACCATAGGAATCTCCTTGTTCCTAAGCTTCTTCACATGTTGACCCACTATCTTCACCGGCTCCACCGCATATTGCAAATCCTCACGAATCTCTACTGGCGGTTTCTCAAAAATATGAGATGGGTCCCGTATGTACTTCTTGAGCATTGATACATGAAACACATCATGTATCTTCTCAAATCTGGCGTCAACTTGAGCCGGTAAGCCACTGCCCCAATCCTTTCAAGGATCTTGAACGGACCAATGTATCGGAAGTTAAGCTTACCCATCGATATGAATCAGATGATGCCTTTCCAAGGAGAAATCCTTAGGAACACCTCATCACCGACTTCAAACTCCAACGGTCTACGTCGTTTATCGGCATAGCTCTTCTGCCGATCTTGGACAGCCTTAAGTCTATCCCGAATGATCTTCACCTTAGCCTCTGTGATCTCAACAAGTTCTATACCCTCGAGCTTGGCCTCGCCAACCTCGTCCCAACACAAAGGTGTCCTGCATTTCTTCCCATACAATGCCTCGTATGGAGGCATGCCAATACTTGCCTGATAACTTTTGTTATAGGCAAACACCACTAGAGCCAAATATTTGTCCCAACTACCTTGGAACTCCAAAGCACATGCCCTGAGCATGTCTTCCAAAATTTGTATCACTCTCTCGGATTGCCCATCCGTCTGTGGGTGAAATGTTGTGCTAAACCTCAGCTTAGTTCCCAAAGATGCCTGAAATTTTGGCCAAAATCTAGATGTGAAACGTGGATCCCTATCCGACACAATGGATATCGGGACTCCATGCAATCTCGCAATCTCCTCAGTGTACAACTTGGCCAATCTTTCAAGAGGGTAAGCGATGTTAATAGGCAGGAAATGTGCGCTTTTAGTAAGCCTATCAACCACAACCCATACTGCGTCGTAGTTATGCACCGTCCGTGGTAGCCCTACCACGAAGTCCATGATCACGTGTTCCCACTTCCATTCTGGAATGGTAAGTGGCTGCAAAAGTCCCGCCGGGTGCTGATGCTCCGCCTTAACTTGCTGACTAGTAAGGCATCGACTCACATACTCTGCGATGTCCCTCTTCATACCTGTCCACCGGTAACTCTCCTTCAGGTCTCGGTACATTTTTGTACCTCCTGGATGCATAGCATAGGCTGAAGAATGAGCCTCCTCAAGTATGGATTTCCGAAGTTCCTCATCCTTTTGCACGCATATGCGATCTTTGAACAACAAAAGACCATCATCGCGTACCCGAAAATTCTCAACGGGCCCCGTAAGGATCCGTTCGCGGATCTTCTGACATTCTTCATCAATGCCCTGACCTTTGTTGATCTCATCCATCAAGGTAGGTTTAACCTCGAACCTCGCTATGAGGGCCCCGCTTGTGGTCACCTCCACGCGTGCCCGTAATGCCCGTAGGCATGTGAGTAACGTCCCCGATGTGCTTTTCCTGCTTAGTGCATCGACCACTACATTGGCCTTCCCGGGGTGATAGTCGATGATCAAGTCATAGTCCTTGATCAACTCCATCCACCTCCTCTGCCTCATATTCAACTCTTTCTGAGTGAATACGTACTTCAAGCTCTTATGATCGGTGTAGATGTGACATGTCTCCCCGTAGAGATAATGCCTCCAAATCTTTAGTGCAAACACTACCGCCCCCAACTCTAGGTCATGGGTAGGGTAGTTCACCTCGTGTTTCCTCAATTGCCTAGAAGCATAGGCAATCACCTTTCCCTTTTGCATCAGTACACATCCAAGCCCTTGGATGCTAGCATCACTGTAAATATCATACCCTATCCCCTGTATGGGTAGGGCGAGAACTGGTGCTTCGGTAAGTCTTTTCTTTAGTTCCAGAAATTCTCCCTCACACTTGTCGTCCCATAAGAACTTGACTCCCTTCTTTGTGAGCTTTGTTAATGGAGACGCCAATACGGAGAATTTCTCCATGAACTTACGGTAGTACCCCGCTAACCCAATGCACAAGCTTCGGCCAAGGGGGGTTGAGAATTGATTCCTTGCCTATAAACAGACTCTTCAAGGTGCTATCTCCACTCCTAGCCGAAGACACGAAAACAGCCCCTAGAACGGGTGTTTTCCGGCGAATTCGTTCCCTAACTTTTCAAAGTTTTGTCTAGGTTAGTATCTAACCTTTCCAACGAATAAAATCACTTCATAACAAAATTATATACACCTTAACCAGTGTACAATAGTTCCTCAATCATTTATATGATTTAAACAATGGAAAGGAAGGTTTTGGATTCAAACTTACTTTGAATACAAAATCGTATTCTGCAAATTTGTGTTTTGTTCGAACGATTTGGAGGCCTTAAACTGATTCAATTGACGCAAACCGCACCTCTATGGATTCCTTATCTTGATAGGTTTCTTTTGGCACCTCACACGTCTCAATTGGATGTGTATTTCTCAAGATACGAAGCAAACGGTGAGCTCCACGAACTGGAATGAATTCCTGTGGCCAGCTCTCCTTCTTTTTCTTTTTCTTGGGTTGTGCGGCTCCTCTCTCTTCCTTATCTTTTTAGTTCGAATGAGGGGTGAGGGGGAGGTATTTGGAATCTCTCAAAAGCTTATCCTAACATGTGGTTCACAAAAATAATAGGTAGAGTGTTTGATTCCAATCAAACATGGGATGGTCCTCCTCTTTTATTTCTTTTTTTGTATTGTTTGAGCTCTACACTCCATAGGTCCGCCCCATTTATGTGCTCTAACTTATTCTACCTGTTTTTCAGGTGCTAGGAAGGTGTGGGGCGTACTCTCATGTCCCCAAATTAATTTGGGAGCAAAATATCTACCAATACATCCAAAAGTGGAAAGATGGGTCCTATTGTTTTTGTCCTTTATCATAAGATGTACTTTTTGTTATCCTCATTTATTTAGATCAACTCAACCTTCTACATCATATTATTGATATCTAATATGTGTAGGATGGTCCCAATAATTTATATGATGAATAATAATAAAAGAAAACCCTACTCCCATTATTTAGCCTAATAATGCCAAAGATGGGACCATAGGCATTTGTATTCTTCTCCAATCATTCTATCACTTATTTATGACATTAATATTCATGTAGCTGGGCTACTAACCGTGTGGGTCACCACCCTCCAATGGGTCTAGGACGCCATTCTTGAATAATTACTATTTTTAGCAGGTTAGGCCCAAAATAACATTTGGGTTGCCCGACCGCTCTTACATTGTACCGAGGGGTTGTATATCTTTATTTAAGGATGTTGGGCCCCAATATCAATAATATGGCCCAATCAGTTATTTAAAAGTCTATTACCATTATATGAGCCCAAATAGTAATATGATTAATCATACTTTCCGTAAAACTTTAATTGTTTTACAAATGTTCGAAAATAGGGAAATTCAGTACATAAGCTTTGAAATTAAATTTGAATTTCCAGGACGTTCGGGTGCGGTGTCACAGAATGAGAAAAGAAGAGACTACAAGTATGTAGGTATCATGGCACATGAAAAAAAATCCTATGGGTTGTACGATGCACGAGCTTTCATATCACGCTCAATGGATAGCAATCCGGCCTCCGCCGTTCGGCACATAGAGGAAGCATCTTGGGAAGAGGGCGCCTATAAGACCCTCACACATTCTTGATTACGGCTGGACCATCACTTTATGCCACACGATGGGCATGTTTAGCACCATGGGCAGAGGGCGCCTGTAAGACCCTCACACATTCTTGATCACGGTCGGGTCCGGCCACGCATTTACAAGGGGAGGATCATCGTCTTATGCAGTACGATCAGCCCCTCAGCGTCATCGTATCATGGGTTCAGAGGCACCTGTAAGCCCTCTCATATCAAGTCCACGGACGGGTCCGCCCACGCTTTTACAGGGGGAAGATCACCGTCTTATGCAGTTTATCACCTTGAAGGCATCTTCACGCTCCACGGAGGAAGACCTATTTTCCGGATCATCATTGACTACTTCTATACCTTCACGATCGGCCACCCCGGCACGATGTGATCATCATTATGAGTCCCTGTATTAACTTCCTGAGAGTCTCACCTCAGCTTTTAACATACAAAATCATTCTGGACGACCGAATGAGAAATGTGTTAACTGTTTGGAGGGAGCCATCATCTTAGCCAAGTTTTGACCTTGCCATGGCCGAGCAAAGAGTCCAAAATGGTTTGAAGGTGATGTCAAGACCATAAGTATGGACGAGCCGAGCGGCATTCGGTAATATGGATGACTCGTCCGGGGGATCGGAACTATGGTTTTTAAATCTCATCTCAGTCATTAGCTTCGACGAACCACGACGACATGGGATCGGATGGTGGAATCCAAGCTAATGATTTGGAGGTGATCTCCAGTTTAGCTACAGGCAGGAAATGACCCGAATGGGGGGATCCTACTTATAGTTTGAAGGTGGACATCTCAAACCCCTAGTATGGATGATCCGGATCGGAGAAAACCGAACGGATTAGCATCAGAACTATGGGTTTGGAAGATGACGAGTCGAGTCGAGTCCATGTTTGTCCAAGTCAAGTCGAGTCGAGTCCATGTTTGTCCAAGTCATGTCAAGTCGAGTCCATGTTTGTCCAAGTCAAGTCAAGTCCATGTTTGTCCAAGTCAAGTCGAGTCGAATCCCTGTCAGAATCGAGTCAGGTCCATTCCTGTGAGAAATGGTAATGTAAGGACCATGATATTGACCATGACAATGTAAGTCCATATCACAGGAAGGACCATCCCATCTTATCTAGCACGATCGGCCCCTCAGCGCCATCGTGTCTAGTTCGTATTCGACGGTGGCAATGTAAGGACCATGGCAATGACCATGACTACGTAAGTCCGTATCACAGGAAGGACCATCTTATTTAGCACGATTGGCCCCTCAGCGCCATCATGTCTAGTTCGTATTCGACGATGGTAATGTAAGGACCATGGATATGACCATGGCAACGTAAGTCCATATCACAGGAAGGACCATCTTATCCAGCACGATCGGCCCCTCGGCGCCATCGTGTCTAGTTCGTATTCGACGATAACTATGTAAGGATCATGGAAATGACCATGGCAACGTAATGACCATCTTATGCAGCACGATCGGCCCCTAAGCACCATCGTGTCTAGTTCTCACGGTCGGGCTTGTCGATCTCTAATCTGGGATGGCGACCGCCGCTTTATGCAGCACACACTGATCTTCAGCATCGTTGTGCCTACTTCTTGGTCGGGCTCGTCTCTATTTAAATTGAGATGGCGACCACCGCTTTTATGCAGCACGAACAGGCTCCACAGCACCGCCGTGCCTGGCTATCGGTTGGGCTCGTCCATCTCTAATTTGGGATGGCGACTGCCGCTTTTATGCAGCACGAACGGGCTCTACAGCACCGTCGTACCTAGCTATCGGTCGGGCTCATCCATCCTTGATCTGGGATGGCGACCGCCGCTTTTATGTAGCACGAGCGGCTGGCTCTTCAGCACCGTTGTGTCTTCTTCTCGGTCGGGTCCGCCCATACCATTCAGGGTTGGGACCGCCGCTTTATGCATCACGAACGGCTGGCTCTTCAGCGCCGTCGTGCCTAGTGTGGGGACTGCACCTCACTTGTCACTTATGCATGCCTTGCGTTCAAGACTATTCGAAGACGCCGATTCAGGGAAGGCAAGGAGGGACGTGAGCAAGAGTATACTTTCTCGAGTAGATTCACAGGCTCACTACTCAAGAAACTGGGGGACTTGTGTTGGGGAATATCATCCCGGCCTGTTACTGTTCAGAGGCCCAAGGCTTCACCCGGTATGGACCCCAGTTGGCGAAGCCCATTTAGGCCCCTCGGGCCCATTTAGAGCCATTTAGGCCCACTCGGCCTACTTGGGGTGGTTTCGGCCCGTTAGGCTAGAAAGCCATCCCCCCTCCCTTCTATAAATAGGAAGCTTGGCTTCCATGTAAAGGATCTCTGTTTTGGGGACAACTCTTCTCTCCTGGGAGTCTACCTCCCTACTCCTTCTGTAGATTAGTTATTACAACCGCCATTAATGGAGGCTTGATATTGGTACTATGTATTTTGGTGAGGAGGGTATAATGAGAAAGACTCAGCTCCTTATAATTATTTAGAAGGTTGGACATTTAATACACTCTGCAAATTAAAAACTACGTAGTATATGATAAAGAGGCTTCATATTTAAATTGAAAAAGCATGCAACACTTATTCACTATCAACAACAAATACACCATTAGATGCTGATGATCACTTATTGAAAAAGCATGCATACCTTAAATTGAAGAAAATGTTGTCAGAAGGGGAGACATGCATACTATATTTGTGAAGAAGAATATAAGAAAAAAGGAGGTAGAATATGAAGAAAGACACTTTACCTTGTTTAGCAGTTTGGGTAGAGAGAGCGAATGAAGATGGAAAGGAGAACAAACCTTATTTCCCAACCTCCACATGCTCTCCAAAGTGGAATGAAAGTTCACTATTTATTACTAAATCCATCCCAAAAAATTTGTCCATTTTACTATTCATGGGGTCAATGCAACTTATTTTTATTCTTTGATTTGGTGAATCAAATTTTTATCATATTCAACAAGGTTTTTGTGTGCAAGAGAACTTTTAGTGTAACTTCTAAATATCTAAATTTTAATTATTTAATGCTAAATTAAATATTAACAAGGGAGAATCAACTTTAACTTCAGTCCAACCTTATAACTGAGACAATTGACTAACCAATTTGGGACAGATGCGGTGTAAAATTTGCTTTCTTATCATACTTCTTCATTTTCAAATGATAAAATGTGTTATGCTATTGAGTTTTTTTGTGTTTTTATCTTTGATCACAGGGACACGGCACTGCTACAGTTCTACTGCTCAACTAGTAGTAGGCATTGGCAAGTTGTAATAATAAGAAAGAGGTGAAAATAAGCCCCCCTTCATATTTTCCTCTTGTCATAATAACCTATATGAAAAATTTCCAAATAGTGTTCGTAATCTTAAGAAAATAGTATACATGTTCTTCCCAATCAGATAAAGAATGGAAAATAACAATGAGGGACCTAAATATTGTGTCGGTGTTTAAAATATTGTGTTGGCGGCTATTAAGAAAACATTAAACCTAACGGACGCCCTAAACCTAAACCTAACACCCTAAGTGGCGCCCTAAGCGGCGCCTAAGCCTAACGGCGCCCTAAGCAGGGCCCTAAACCTACCTCCCTAAAACCTAAACCTAACCACGCCCTAAGCGGCGGCCTAACTTAAGGGCCGGCCCCAAAGGGGTTGCCAGCCCAACCCAGCGGGACAAGACTGAGAAGCCCTGAGTCCCAATGTTTGGGTGCATTTAGGAGCAACCTAAACCTCCCTCGTTTCAAACTTAATGCTTTTCAACAATGTTTAGAGTACTATTATGCTTCGTTTTTTGTCCATTACCTATGTACGAAGATAAGCTCATAGGTCCTAAAGAGCAATACAACGAGGTTAGTAACTTATTTCATCAATTATATAATGAGTTTCATGAACAAACACCTTCTTCATCCAAAGAAAAATCGTTTTTGAAATCTACATTTGTCAATCTTATGAAAAAAGTAAATCAACTCCCGTTGTTGCACAAAACTCGATTAATGAGCTTTCTTTACATCTAATGTTTCCTGTTGACTATGAAGACGGGAATGACTTTGACGTTCTGCAGTGGTGAAAGGACAAAGAAAGAACATTCCCGGTTTTATCAAAGATGGCTAAGGAAGTGCTAGCAATGTCGGTATCAACAGTTGTCATGGAACAAGAATTTACTGCGGCCAACAACGTCCTAACGGATTATAGAACGAGATTGAACGCAAAATCTCTTGAGACACTTGTTTGCTTCCACGATTAGGGGTGGATTCGGTTTGGGCCACCCGACCCGTGACCCGGCCTGACCCGCTACTGTGCGGGCCCGGGACCGGCCCGGTCTGGTGGTCCGGGACCGGGTGTAGACCCGAACCGGGGGGCAGCGGGGGGTCGGGCTCGGTTCCGGAAAAACGTGACCCGGCCCGGCCGGGTCGGGCCCGGGTCCGGGTCACAACGGGTACTTATAAAAAAATTGTTTTTGGGCCAATTGAGCCGTTGGGGGTGGGCTGGCAGGGGGGTCCGGGCAGTTTGGGGGGTGGGGGAGGGGTGGGGATGTGGTAAAAAAAATTATAAATACTCCTAATCTTAAACATTTTTCCATATCTCTTCTCCAACTCTTCCTAAATCCTACTCTCTAATTATCTTCATCTTCTCACATTCTCTTATTCTCCAATATATTATATATCTACTTATATTATTTATCTACTTATAAATTCATATATTATATTACTTATATTTCTTATCTACTTATATAGTTATATATTAATTATCTATTTATAAATACATATATTATATTACTTATATTTGTTATCTACTTAATCTCTACTTATTATCTACTTATATCTACTAAATACATACATATTACAATTTATATCTACTTAGTTCGAATTGTTAGTACATTTTAGTACGAATTAGTACATTTTATATAATACTTTGATTGTTAGTACATAAAATAATTGCTAGTGATATATTTTATGCATTATTTAATGAGTTTCATGCACAATATGGCAATGCGCCCCCTCCCTCGACACAAACATCTTCATTTAAAGGAAAATCAATTTTGAAATCTACATTTGCCAATCTTATTAAAAAAACAAAAACAACTCCCGCTACTCAACAAAGCACAATTAATGAGATTTCTTTGTATTTAACATATGATGTTGATTTTGAAGAAAATGACGATTTTGACGTTCTAAACTCGTGGAAGGGAAAAGAAAGAATGTTCAACAGTTGCCATGGAACAAGAATTTAGTTCGCTCGGCAATGTCCTAACGCAATCTAGAACGAGGTTGAGCGTAGAGTCTCTTGAGACGCTTATATGCTACCATGATTGGTTGAAGGTGGCCCGTAGAGCTCAAGAAATTGGCATCACCTCATCCCAAAACTTTATGGATGAATCAACCGATGGTGGCTCTACCTATGCCAGAGATTCTGATTGATTAGTATTTCATGTTTTAATTTTTCCTTCAATTCTCAATTGTAACTAGGGATGGACTAAATTGGGCCGGCCCGGAACCAGCCCGGCCCGCTACTGTGCGGGCCCGGACCGGACCGGGGCCGGTTGGCCGGTTCCGGGCTTTTAGCCCGTTTGGGCGGGTCGGCGGGGGCCGGGCTCAGGCCCAGTTTTGGGCGAACCGGCCCGGGCGGTTTGGGCCAGGCCCGGGTCATTTTTTTTTTCAATTTTTTTTCTTTTCCTAGGGTAGGGCTGGGTGTTTTGGGGAGGTTTGGGGGGTGGGGGTGGGGGGGTCAGGGGATAACAAGAAAGCAAAAAAAAGGCATTGAACCGGGCCCGGTATCAACCCGGGCCGGTTCCGGGCCCAAGGATTTGCAAAAAAAGCCCGCCCGGGCCTGACCCGGAACCGGAACTGGACCGGCCCGGGTCCATCCCTAATTGTAACTTGTAAACTTGTAGTTCATATTTCTAAATTCTAATAAATATACGTTCATTTTTTTATATGTAGCACTTCTCAAATTAATTAATTTTACATTATGTAGATTATTCAAAAATTTCAAACTAAAATAAACAAAAAAAAATGAAATCAAAGGCTCAAGCCTCAAAGGCGCGCCCAAACGGCTATATAGTCGTTGGTGGGGGTGGGGTGGGGGTACAAAATTTTCTATAAATACTCCTATTTTCGAACATTTTTATACACATCTTCGCCAATATCCAATCTCCAATCTCCATTCTCCATCTTCATCTCCATCTATTCTAGACTTTCTAGTATTTATAGAATTATTATATCTACCATTTTAAAGATGGAAAGTCAATATACCGTTATCACGTATAATTATTATACGCAGAAGGACCCGAGGACCGGGATGTGGTACGCAACTTGCAAATGGTGCGGGAAAAAATGTAGCTTGGGGGTTTCACGCGGATACGGGATGACCAAGAAGCATATTAAGTCATGTGACAAAGCCAAATGAGTGAAAGGACCGGGAAATTCCGATTGATTACAAAATGTATTTCATATTGTATTTTTTTCTCAATTGCCAAATGTAGTTCTTATTTCATTTCAAATAAATAAGTTAAAAAAATAGAATTACCCGGCCTAACCCAGCCCGGCGGGTGGCCCGACCCGTGACCCGGGCAGGTGGCCCAGCCCAAACCGGAACCGTCCTTACCTCGAGCCGGTCCCAGGCCCATCATTTACAAACCGGAGGCCCGACCAGGCCCTTGTCCAAGCCTATCCACGATTGGTTGAAGTCCAAACGTAGAACTCAAGAAGTTAGCATCGCCCCACCCGCCACTTCATGGAGGAAACAACCGATTGTGAAATGTATTTGATGGTTTAAATTTTTCTCAATTCTCGATTGTAGTTCATATTTCAAATAAATATACTTTAACTTTTTATTGTATAGCACTTATTGAATTAATTTTTAAACTAAATTATCAAAAAAAAATGGCCCGACCCAAACTAACCTGACCCGAGACCTGGGGGGTAGCCCGGCCCAAATCGGTCCCGGTGCCAACCCAGGCTGATACCAGGCCTTCATCCCAAAACCCCAGTCCCGCCCTGACCCGTCCCAGGCTCGATCCATGCCTACTTATAGTGTTGTCCAATTTATTTGTTTAATTGACTATATATACATATTCAAGTTAATAGTTCACCCTCTTTGTTTTAAGCTTATTATTAGCTCCGTCTCATTTTATGTGTCTTTTGACACAATTACTAATAAAGTGATCGAAAAAGTAAAAGTTGTGATTGCAAATTTAATACAATACAATAAAGTGAAATTCTATGAACCACATATTTCTTTTCAAAAAAGGAAATATAACACTTATTTTGAGATAATCCAAAAAGAAAAATAAGGCAAGTATATTGGGAAGTAGTAATATTTTCTTAGCAACAAAACTAACAATAACGCATTCAATAATAAAAGATCCGTATTGCTAATGTCCTTTTTGTATTAATAAGAATAAAACAAGTATTATTTATTGTTAAACGATCAGTATTGCTAATGTTTGTTGTGTTTTGTACTTTTGTATGATTAAGATTGAAACATTAGAAGGTGATATCATTAATCAGAAAAGTTGAAGAAAAGGGGACAAATTAGACCTTACAAATATCAAATTCATCACCACACCTATGGATGGACTCGGGCCGGGTGGGCCGACCCCGAACCGGCCCGGGACCGGTACTGTTCCGGCCCGGCCCGACCCAGTGGCCTGGTCAGTGACCGGTCCGGGTAGGCCCGGTCAGTGACCGGTCCGGGTAGGCCCGGTCAGTGACCGGTCCGGGTAGGCCCGGCCCGTGGGTTTTCCGGTCCGGGCTCGGGTCACCCAAAACAAGGCCCGACCCGGTCGGGCCCGGGCCCGGTTCGGGCCAAAAACTATTTTTTTTTCAATTTTTTTTAATTTTCGGGTTGGGCTGGGTATTTTGGCCCATTTGGGGTGGTTTGGGGGGTTGGGGGGTGGGAGGGGGGTTAACTAGGAAGAGGAAAACAAAAAAATAATAATAATGGGCCCGGCCCGACCCGGCCCGGACCCGGACCGGACCCGGTGGTTACCCGGGCCGGTCCCGGGTCCACCATTTCTGACCCGCCGGCCCGCCCGAGCCTAGGCCCGACCCGGACCCGAGTCCATCCATAACCACACCCTCATGCTAAGAATAGACACGTTTAATGTCAAAACAAAGCAATCACTAACCATTTTACCTGAGTTTGACATTCTATATTAGTTATCATAATATTTGAGAGCATATTGGAAAAGTTGAAATTTCTAAAAAAATATAGAAGTAAAATCATAATCAGAGATTGCCTCTAGCATCTTATATTGGGAAAACTGGAAAGAAAAATTGGAAACAAAAAATTATATTTACAGTATTAGACTATCAGTGCTGGAGGGCTTGATCCTTCCTAAAGGATACAGATGCTGGAGGGAAGGGGATTGAAGCAACTTCCAGGCTTCAGGTACAAAGTAGAAGAGTGCTGTTGTAAAGGAAAAAGAATTACAAGAAGCTGGTGCTAATGGTCAAGTCATTAAGGTTAGACATTATCTGAGGGCGTGTAGTTCCAATCTGGTGAGCAATCTCAACCTGTTCCTCCAAACTCAGCATCTCATAACTGCACCACAACCCCACAACAAAGATTTGTAAATATGGGTATTTCTTATAAGAAAGATGGAATGGAAGGGGATACATACCCTCTGCTTGAGAGGATTATAAAATATTAATTAATCTACTCCAAATTAATTAAATACCAAACAACAGTCGAGTTTAAGAAGCTATTTATTGATTTTTCATTCCATTTCACAATGAAGCTGAGAATGAAATGATAATAGTACGAGCTGACCTGTTACATTCTTGTTTAACATCATTGTACAATATATTCCACGTCTGGTTCCACGACAATGATCACTTACCCAGTGGACAGGTAAGTAACCAGAAGGCTAAAAGTATCAAAAATAGGAGGATGAAAAGTGGAACCAAATGTGAAATGCTTTCATCACTATATAATAAACTTTAAATGGTAAGAGAGTTGTATGCAGAAACACTGACTAATGGAGGGGGTTTATATTTGTAATTTTGAGAAACCTCGAGTGACATTCAGTAATTTGACCTAACCTCTGACGAAGTAAATGTTATTAAAGCTCGTGGGTTAATTTGACTTCAACTCAGAGAAAGTATCCATTACTAAAGCTCATAGGATACCCCACATCCCCACACCCACTTACTGGAAAAGCAATTCACCATCAACAATGTTGTCCGGGCCGGGCCTGTGAGCCTTTCCATTAGACCGGTACAGCCTGAACGATCTGGGGTTCAATCCTGCCACATGAGGAATAGCATCCACAAGTTTTTTCTGCAAAGACTGAAGCCTGCGAAAAGTGAGTTCATCCAAAGGCGCTATGTATCCAACCCCCCCATCCAGTGTGCCAAATAACAAAGCAAAGCGATTTGTTTTGTCAGTTCCGGTTCGGTCAGTTGAATTTGGAAGCAATTGTAACCGCAAGAACTTGGAAATATAAGCGCCCACGTGGAACTCTGCCCTGGACAGAAGCTTCTGTCCTTTCCAACTTTCTGCCAACTTTGGGGCGTAGTAGAATATCTGCATTTTGTCAATAATCATGGCCTAAAGGCTAAAGCATTCCAAAGTGCAGTCAAGTAGTCAGCCAAATCAAAGCATATATTAAAATTAAAGAAAAAGTATTTAAAAATGACATAAATGTCATTTACTTCAATTTTAGCAACACAAAGAAATGGCTAAAATCCTGTACCGAAGGCTTCACTTTCGGTTTACCATGCCAGCTTTCACCAAATGTATTTCCCCAAACAATACCTTATTTCACTTTGCAGAAGGAACCGGGATTTAATGAATACCATCACTGTAGCGGTTACTTTTTTCAGAGCAAACCTTATTGCTAAAGTTGATATTTATTTAGATATACATATACGTAGTGAAAATTCCCGAAGTAGGAATAAAAACGATGTAAAATTCCACAACAGGAGCACTATGCTTTTTCCCCTAAATAGGAGTACATTACTGCCATCCTGATAATTTATTTCCACATTGACATTAACGGGCATAAAAACAAAGTACTCTTAATTTGGAATTCCAAAACGTTTTACTCCTATTTTGAGCAATTTCTTATATACACACACTATGTTTGTTCCCTTTTCCTGATGACCCCGAATATTCAGCAGAATCAGATGTTTTAAGCCTTACCAAACTGGCTCTTATACACTATTTTTTCAATAATCAACTATTAAATCAGCACAGTCAACTAAGTCATTAAACTAGTGCTGAATAAAATCTGACTGATAGCAAGAACAACAACATCTAAGCCTTAACCCCAAAAGTCTTGATATGTTTCTTTGGTATGTGAGATCTATGAATATGAAAAACAAACTGCCAAATAGGAACTCCAGTTAGAACAGCTCTGGATGAGTAGTGACGTCAATGTATATTCTTCTGCATACTCAAAAGCTACAATTCCTTAGGGGTTGGGGTACGCACCTGAACATTCTTTTGATCATCCGAAACCGCTAGACTGAGGGTGCTTCCATCGATTAAAAACTCTGTTGATAGACAATCTAGTGAACCAAAATCCTTTGCCAATAGAGTAAGTTGAGACCCTTGCTCCTTCCAACTGAGGAAGTATATGCTTTTGTGAATGTCTCCAACAAGTATAAAATTCTTCACCTATGGCGACATTGTGTAGTAATGAACCATCAACTTATTTATATTTAAAAACTTAAATACTAAAGAGAATAAACTTAATGGGGGCATCCTATGGTATAACAGACTGGGGGATGTTTGTTTTCCGGCGTTTTCTACCCAAAACGCTGGAAATACGAGCATTTACCAGGTTAAAAAAAACGGCGTTTCACCCCTAGGCGGGGTGCAAACTAACTTATTCACTGAACAATGTTACTCATTGAAAACTACCAAGGAACCCCAAGTCTATGACTCGTGGGGGTACGATATTCTATTTTTAGGTATGTGAGGACAGCATAAAATGCTAGGGGTAAAGAAAAAATGCCAGATTTATTTTGTTCTATCAATTTTTTTTAAATTTTTAAGAATGAAGTATGATGAATTGATATTTTAATTGCTATGCATTTCAACTTCTTAGTTTTTACTACCTCCGTATTCGATTGCTTATTGTCCCAAGCTTTTGCCCTCTTTTTAAATTGAAGACAGAGGTATTGCATAGTTCATAAAGGTGAAAAGTAGGAGCGGGAATATGAAAAAGTACATTTATAGCACTTGCACTTTTTTCAAAAAGGAAAAGTGGAACAAGTACTTGAAACTTCCTTAATATGAATAATATAAATAATAAATTGAATATGAATAAATATCGCAAAGAAATATACTGGATTTAAGTCTCTTTTATTATGTTCTGTAATTTATTTCATTTCAAATTTCCTCTACATTTTCTTCCCTGCTTTGTTCCCTAGTATATATATCCTAGTTTGATCCGTTTTCCACTTTTCCATCCTAGTAAAGAAATCGTTTTCAAACTGCCTACAATTTTGTTCTGTTCATGAAGTCCCAACAGAGCCGTTTTCTACTTCTAATAAACCATGAACTAGATCAGAGAATCTCCAAATCAATCTTTCGAATGAGAATCAAAGAACTCTTTTTATTTCATATACTGAGGTGCTCCCCGCCGGTTGTTGGAATCACGCAAGCGAAGAGACCCTCATGGAAGATGATAAAACATGTGCATCAAGAAGGTCGAGTAAAACATATAAGTGTGATATGCATTTTGAGAAAATCAAGTAGAACATAACGAAATGGTACATACAATATTCAAGCTCACAACATGAAGAGGGGGGACATCATAGAAGGCAATGGGAACAAGTTCAGAACCCGTCCATGTGTGTAAGATAATTTTAGGGCCCGAAGCTATCAACAAATGACCAAGAAGTGAAGCTAGAGCAGAAATAGCACCCTTGAACTCTTTGGAAAAGATTTCCTTGACCTGAGAAATGTTGATGTTAAAGAAACAATAAATAATTTATTTTGGGTAGACAAAGTAGAATTGCAGAGCCAAATGATACAGAAAGTACCGAAATCTGAGATCTGTCATTAGCCCTGTCAACATTAAATAAAAGCACACGGCCCCTTGCTGCAACATCCTCGCCTTGCACATAAGCCGTCCCAACCGCCAAAAGAGTTTCATTTTCTCTAGTAGTGGTATTCTGGTAGCATTAATGGAAATTTTTACTAAAGAAAAGTTATTCTAACATATTAGCTCATCATTGGCATACCAAAAGTGGGACCCATTCACAAATATGGCCCACGCCCCACACTCCCTCTTTCACAAAAGTTGCCACCTTATCACCCTCACAAAATAATTTGTTCCCAATTTAACCAGATTTTAGCATCAAACTTTTATAAGAATAAAATTGGAGGGGGGATTCTGAACATAACATAAAACATTTTATGTTGCATGAATAGAAAAGTTAAGGAAATATATTCTAAGTTTGATAAAAGAAAAATAGATAATTCCCAAGAAGCCACAAAGTGACAATGAATGGTAAGAGAGTAACAAAGAACTATTCCTTCCATCCCGCAAAAAGTCATGTTTGGTTAAGGAACAACTTTTCAATTTCGGCAAGGTGAACTCTAATGTAATGGCAACCTATATACATTTCTAAAAATATTGTTTTAATTGAATTTATTGGATCGAACAAGTTTGTAGTATCAAAGTGCACTAGCACTTACAAGTAGTGTAACCACTCGCACAGTCAGAGCATTCTCAGAGCTTTGCATAGGAATGGTTGCCCTTGTCTGCCATGGTCCACCAGCTCTTTCAGGCTCCATTATACGAATCTCAAATTCCTCAATATGATAATTTCCTTCATAATTTAAACTATCATGATCGATTTGCAGACCAGCATCTTGATCATTTAGAGATAAAATTACTTGACTAAGAGGCTTAAGAACCTGTTCAAATTTCAGGAAATGTTTCATCATCTATGCCAAAAGAATCTTGAATATTGCACAGCAGTAAATGGTAGGAATAGCACATCATAACGCTCACCGGAACTGAAACTATTAGCGGATATAAATTCTTGTCAGCAAAATAAGTGACTTGATGTGGAGTCCCCTTCAATGGAATCTGCACAAAATGACCGCACCCACACACAAAAAAGTTCATCATCATCATCATCATTACCCAAGTGCCTCAAAGGCTCCCACCTATGGTAGAGGTAAGGGGGCCGGATGTACGCAGTCGTACCCCTGTACTAAAGCACAGAGAGACGGTGTCTGGATGACCAATAGTGAAAATTGCATGGACTGACTAGTTCTTCATAAAAAAGAAGCGTAGACAGTTTAGTTAGCCATTTTGCTTTATTCCATCATATTCCCAAGCCAAAAATAGTGAGTCTTTGACTCCATTGCAAATGATGGAAATTTACAAATAGGGGGTTACGGATCATAATTTAAAACGTGTAAATACTTTATGTGAACTATAAGTTGTGCAGCTGAAAACATGTGAGTCATGTGACTATCTAAGGACCCCTTGGGTGATTACCAGTTTTAAATTTGATAGGACTTCCGCAATTACAGGATTAATTCACAGGAGAATTAAGAGCAAAGCAATGAAACTGAATCTTATTCAATGTAGGTAAACAGTATACAATAGTCCCAAAGAAGGAGATAGAACTCCAACTTCCCAGTCCAGACAAAATGTCCAAAAACAGCCTGCCTTCCCTCTGCAGTCTTATTCTATATATATATCCTTCACAAACGAAGGTAGTTATTAGTTATTAACCGCTCCTAACTAATAACTAGCTAGTCAACTTTGACTTCCTAGAATAGACTTGCCCATAGAATCTATTATTATTATTTTGACTAGCCGGAATCCTATCAAAATTTTTGTTTCATGACATTAAACATTGCATGGTATACATTGTACAATAAACCAAAACTACTCGTACTAGTACTAGTCATGTTAATTTACCGAACTCCCAAGGAAAAACAGTCAACTTGATGGTTTCAAAAATCTGGTTTTTTATTTTCAAAGAGACTGAAACCAACCCCCAGACGAGGCCTAAGAAAGCCTTGATATTCTTCATACTCCCTCCGTCCCAAAATGATAGTCCTGTATTTCCTTTTTGGGATGTCCCAAAATGATGGTCCTGTTTCCCTTTTGGAAAGAAAGATGTGGTCCATATCATTTCACTTTATTATACTCAAATCTCAACCACAACTTTTACCTTTTCAACCACTTTATTAAAACTTGTGCCCAAAGAAATGAGACTATCAAATTGGGACAGAGGGAGTATATAATATAAAGCTAACTCAAAATCTGTTAAACTACTCAAATGCCAAAAAGTCATACAGTGGTTTTATGTAATTGTTTAGAAACCAACAGAATCCAAGAATATGAGATGAACCAAGGGGACTAGTGTTAATCGAGATAATCATAAGGTATAATGTAGCCTTCGTATAGACGGATAATGCAATGTGAAAGACAAAAGGATGACAGATTATACCTTCTGAACTGGCCAATAGTTGTCATAGGATAGTAGAGATGGAAGATGGCAAATCTTTAGAGCACCCTTGAATTATAAAACCTCAATCAGCTAAGGAGAATTTCACTAGAAAAAGAAATGTAGCACATAAAAAGAGAAACAAAAAAATCTTACTTGTGTCGTTATATATATAAACCCATGATTACAGTTAATATTGTGAAGAACAGTAAAGGCAGCAATAGGTCCATCACAAAGCTGTAAAAAGGAATGGAAATAATTAATGAAATATAGATGGATGCTGGTTAGTTCAAGATTTACTCTTCAAAATAAAGAATGCAGATTCAGATTCCACCAGAATATATAAGAAAAGGATGTGGGCGAGTCTCCTGTTAAGGCCACACTATAGGACAGAAGAGATCTTGTTATGTAGGTTTTAGGAATAAAACTTCCTTGATATTAACTGAGTCATCCGGCCAAGATATATATATAGAGTACAATAAACAAACTCCCCGTGGAGATCCTAAAAAATAGGATCTATCTAACTACAATACTTATCTACTAATTAATGTAGTCTAACAACTCTACAATCTTATCTATACAGCTGCACACGTACACTATCTAAAAATAAATAATAAATGTAACATTTTCTACACTCCCCCTCAAGTTGGTGAATATATATCATACATTCCCAACTTGCTTATAAGTAGCTCAACACTGGTCTGAATAATCCCTTTGTGAAGATATCAGTTGTTTGCTCTTTAGTAGGTATGAATGGTATGCACACAATTCCAACTTCAATCTTTTCTTTGATAAAGTGTATGTCCACTTCAATATGTTTAGTACGATCATGTAGCACAGGATTATGAGCAATACTAATGGTTGCCTTGTTATCACAATACAACTTCATAGGTAGATCCATCTTCATTTTCAATTCTGACGTCACTCTTGATCCAAAGTAGTTCACAAATTTCATTAGCCATAGACCTGTATTCAGATTCTGCACTACTTCTAGCAACTACATTCTGTTTCTTACTTCTCCAAGTCACCATATTTCCCCATACATAGGTGCAATATCCAGAAGTAGATCTTCTATCAGTAATTGAGCCAGCATAGTCTGCATCTGTAAAGGTTTCAACAGTTCTACTGTTGCCCTTTCTAAAGAATAATCCTTTCCATGGACAACTTTTCAAATACCTTAGAATCCTGTATGTAGCATCAAGATGTTCCCGGGCTGGATTATGCATAAACTGACTAACCAAGCTAACTGCAAATGCAATATCTGGCCTTGTATGTGCCAAATATATCAATCTTCTCACCGATATTTGATATTGTCGAGTATCAACTGGAACTCCCTCCTTGACATCTCCTAACTTCTGACTGGGATCAATTGGAGTGTCGGCTGGTTTGCATGCACTCATTCCAGTATTCTGCAAAAGATCTAAAATATATTTTCTTTGTGAGACAACAATTCCTTTCTTTGATCTGGCAATCTCCATTCTCAGAAAGTATTTTAATTCTCCAAGATCCTTGACCTCAAATTCATGGGCAAGTTTTTCCTTTAAGTTCTTAGTTTCTGTATGATAATTTCCTGCGAGGATAATATCATCTACATAAACAATTAATATGGCAATCTCCCCCTTGCCTGAAAACTTCATGAATAGTGTATGATCAGCTTGAGCCTGCTTGAACCCTTGTCTTTTAATGAACTTTGTGAACCTGTCAAACCAAGCTCTTGGAGATTGTTTAAGTCCATACAAGGCTTTCTCTATATTGCATACTTTTGAACCAAGGGTTTCATATACACTTCATCTTCAAGTTTCCCATTCAAAAAAGCATTCTTTACATCCAGTTGTTGAAGTGGCCAGTCTAAATTAGCAGCAAGGGATAAAAGTATTCTTACCATGTTTAACTTTGCAACTGGTGCAAAGGTTTCTGTGTAGTCAATACCATAGGTCTGTTTGTATCTCTTAGCTACTAACCTTGCCTTATATCTCTCAAGACTTCCATCTGCCTTAAACTTAGGAGTGAAAATCCACCTGCAACCAACTGTTGGTTTGTTTCTAGGAAGTTCTACAAGCTTCCATGTCTGATTCTTTTCAAGAGCCTCCATCTCCTCCAAAACAGCCTTCTTCCACTCAGGTTTAGATAGAGCATCTTGTATGGTTAAGGGAATAGCAATAGAAGAAATAGTAGAGGTAAAAGTAGCAAAAGCTGAGGACAATCTAGAATAAGAAACATGGTTTGAGATAGGGTATTTAACACATGTTCTTCTTTCTTTTCTAAGACCAATTGGAAGATCAAGGACACTAGAAGTATTACCTTTTTCACTTCATGTCATTGAGTCAGATTCATGGACAGTTGTAGGTTCTTGGACTTCCTCTATCCTTTGATTTGGAACTCTTTTCTCATAAACTTTGCCAAAGAACTTACTTGTTTGTTAGTCTTTTCCAATTGGTTCAGTTGTATTTATTTCATTATTTATTAATTCTTGATTATTTTCAGATGTCCTTATATTTCTAAAGGAGTGATCATCAGATTAATATCAAGAAAATTAAGGTTTTCATGAATATGTGGCACTGTTTGAACATCATCTTCACTTAAACTCTCCCTTGAAGATGAGTTTCAAAATAAGGTTGGTCTTCCACAAAAAAAGTATCCATTGTAACAAACATTTTTTTGGTTGTAGGATCAAAACATTTATACCCTTTTTGAGTGGAAGAAACCCCTAGAAAAACACATTTTGTTCCTCTAGGATCAAACTTACTTGCAGATTTATCTGGATTTTTTATAAACATTGTGCAACCAATAATTTTCAAAGGAAGAGTGCTAACCAGTCTGTTTGTAGGAAAGTAATGCTGGAGTGCATTGATAGGACTTTTAAATTCTAAATTTTTTTATGGCATGCGGTTAATTAAATAAGTAGCATGTAACACAGCTTCTCCCCACAAATATTTTGGTATTTTTGTTGAAAACATGATTGCACAAGTGACTTCAAGTAAATGTCTATTTTTTCTTTCTGCAATTCCATTCTGAGCTGGTGTATTGATACAAGAGCTTTGATGGATTATTCCTTTTTTAGTAATAAAATTGTTTAGGGTTTGAGAAAAATATTCACGGCCATTATCACTTCTTACAATTTTGATGTTGGTATTGAAATGAGTTTGGACCATAGCATAAAAATCCCTAAACACTTTTTCAACTTCAGATTTTTCTTTGATTAAAAATACCCAAGTAACTCATGTGTGATCATCAATGATAGTTACAAACCATCTCTTTCCCTTTATAGTTGGTATTCAAGATGCACCCCAAATATCACTATGTACCAAAGTAAAAGGACTAGTAGGTTTATAACTTTGGGGAAGATAAGAGTTTTTATGATGTTTGCAAGTGCACACATATCACAATGAAACAAAGACACATCTTTATTCAGAAATAACTGAGGAAACATCTTTTTTAAATAATAAAAACTAGGATGTCCTAGCCTATAATGAAGTAAATACAACTCTTTATTATTGGAAAACGAAACAGTTTGCAAACAAGCATTCTTTTGATCTCTTTTATTTGATTGAGTCCCTTCATCAAAGATATAGAGTCCATCTTCCTCCCTAGCACTGCCAATCATCTTCCCCGATGCCATGTCCTGAAAAATGCAATGAGAAGGGTAAAAAATAACAACATTGAAGGTCTTTAGTTAACTGACTAACAGAGGCAAGATTGCAGGATAGATTAGGAACATGTAGGACTTTTGAGAGATTAACATATGAGGAAATTTTAACATTTCCCATCCCTGCAATGGCTGATAAGGAGCCATCTGCAACTTTGACCTTTTTGTCCCCTGCACAGGGTTTATATGATAAGAAAAGATTTGAAATGCAGGTCATATGGTTTGTGGCTCATGAGTCAATGATCCAGGTCCTTTTAGTTTTTCCAGAACAAAAGAATGATGAAGAGGTACCATTCTGGGCATAAGAACAAGAGGAGGATTCAGGATTGGAATTTTTCTGTGTATTTAGAAAGTTAAGGAGTTGCTCTATCTGGTCCTTTGTGAAGGAAGGTTGTTGGGAGTTGACTTGTGGTTCTTGTTGAGTCTCAGCCATAGTTATATGTAGAACCTTTTCAAACTTCTTCTTCTCTGCTCCTGGTGGTTTCCCATGGATTTTCCAGCAAGTTTCCCTAGTGTGCCACAATTTTTTGCAGTGATCACACCAGGGTTTTTTCTTGTCTTCACTTCTGGCCACCATTGCTGAAGAGTCTCCAGATTCATCCCCATGTACTGGAGTATTGTACATAACTTTCTTCCTACTGTCTTCCATCCTGATCTCAGAAAAAACTTCCCTGATTGAAGGGAGAGGTTTTTTTCCAAGTATTCTTCCCTTTACTTCATCCAGATCCCTATTAATTCCTGCTAGGAACATATAGACCCTATCATTCTCCTCTCTTTTCCTATGTCTTGCCAGATCCTTAGCACTTTCCCACTCTTCATCATCATAGCATTGATCTAATTCTTGCCACAGAGATACCATTTAATTATAGTATGAAATGACATCCCTATTTTCTTGTTTAGATTGCCACAATTTGGTTTTGAGTTCAAAGATCTGAGAAGAGTTCTCAAGATCTGAATAAGTTTCCTAGATAGAGTCTCATACCTCTTTTGCAGTTTTCATAAACATATGAGGTTTGGCGATTGATGCATCCATTGAACTGAGAAGCCAGGCTGTTTGTTAGGAATCGTTCCAAACAACAAAACCAGTAGTAGATTCGGTCAAAGAATTCTGAGAAATCCTCAGATCCTTAGGTAATTACACAACAGCAGAAGAAATTTCAGAGAAGGAGTATAGAGGCAAGTTCGAGAGTGCATATCTCTCCCAAGAGTCCCAGTTCCTATTCCAAAATCTGCCTACCTTCTTATTTCTCCCTCCCTTCTATTTATACTTACTTATGGGCCAGCCCAAAACTAACTAGTACCTGGCCCAGGACCCTTTAATACACTCACAATTATTTAATATACTTCTATTATTATTAGTATTATTATACTAATGGGTTCCTATCATATCTCCCCAATTAGACAACCACCTTGTCCTCAAGGTGGGTGATAGGAAACAGCCTTAACTCTCGATTTCATCTTCATTCTGGCACCTCTTCCTTCCCAATACATCATTGCATTCTGGATCTTTAGCTTCAACACTTGAATTTTCTTCCATATGTACTTCACAGCAGGGAGAAACAGAAACAAGGACATGGCTGCATAAGGCTCCTTATTGTTGTAAAGGTTATAACATTCCAACATCAGCATCTTTCCTTAAAACCTTGGCTTTTCTTCCAACATCTTTTCCAGGAACTTGATTATTTCAGAATCTGCATGATTTTTAAAATTGTCAACAGCACCAATCTCTTTTATTTCATCAACCTTCTCTTCGACACTGCTACCAAGAGCAAAATTATCCATCCCTTTCAGTCCCATGTCTGAGGAGTCCTAGGATACAAACATGACAATCTTGTATTCATTAGCATCCCAAGCCAAATGAGATGACAGAGATGTTCCATTCATCAATTGGCCTTGTGGAAGGGTGCCCATAGGAACTGGGGCCACACCTTTCCTAGTCATCAATTGGTCCACTGTGAACGCATCCTCAGCGGATGGTTGACTCCAGCTAATAGGCTTCAGACCAAGCAATGGAACTGATGGATTGTGATAAGCAAATTCTTCACAACTAGCAGCCAGAATAGTGTCCAGCATGAGTTTCAGTACGAGAGTCATAGAAGTGAATTGTGAGAAAATTTCCCCGCCAACCAGTTCTGGTTGAACCCTTCCAATCACAGCTACCAGGAAAGACTCTAAGTTACGTTCATCTGTAACAACAGTGTATGAGCTGAGGATTCCCTCCAACTTCTTGGTAGGCTTTAATATTTCAATTCCCGGCATATGTCCAAGAGGACAATTCACTTTTGCACCCATATCAAAATTCCCCCTGGTACAGAGACTGTCAACAGTAATCACCCTCTCTTTTTCTTCCCTCGCAAACTTGTCATCTGAATTATTGATAACTAGTCCTTCTAAGGCACTAGTCTGTGAATTATCCTTCATCACTTGCTTTGCCAAAACGGGAGGCTCCACTTGGACCGGTTCTAATTTACTTGAACACCTTCCATTGTCTTCCTTCATAGGCATGTTCACATCCTTCTGAATAGTTGATGGAGATTCCGTAGATTCAGTACTCTCCTCGTCATGCTCCAGTTCCGGGACTGGTTGTGCAACATACAAGCCCTTTTCAGATTCTACAGGGTCGACGGTTCTGGATGCGGAGGACACTTGCGCTCTGGGAGAAGCCAATGGCGACCAACCCTTTGTACTGAGAATAGTCGTTCGCAAATGCGAACTGGGAAAAGTGGTTCGCATCTGCGAACTTGAAGAAATAAAGGACGATGTTGACTGCGACGATTTCTGCGAACTGGAAGGATAAGATAGCGTTGAACTCTGCGATTTCGAACTGAGAGAGTGAGTTCGCGATTGTGAGCTGGTAATTAGGGTTCGCGATTGCGAACTGATATTTTTCTCTTGCGATACAGTTTGCGAACGGGGAGAAGAGATTTGTGATGAAGATGATTGAGGATTAACATTTCGTGACGAAGCTTTAGAGCTTGAAGCCGATACTGAAGCCTGCGGACTGTGAGATGTTGGCGACGACTTCTGAGATGTTGTTGAAGGTCGCGTATGTTGACGATGCTGGGATCGCGATTTTCCTTTGGATCGAAACTGTTCGCTCATCGTGGTTATGTTTGCCGCCATGTTTGTTGTCATATTTGCCAGCATGTTTGCCGTTTTCTCCATTGATGCTTTCATCTCCTCCATAATTCGTTCTATATTGTCAAAGCTCTTTTCCATTCGAGGCATCATATATACTTCCTCCATCGTTCCGGACTGTTGTTGCTCTGAGATGATCGATGATTCTGATTCCCTGCCTCCAGGAAGTGAATGCTCTGATACCAATGTTAGGAATCGTTCCAAACAATAAAACCAGTAGTAGATTCAGTCAAAGAATTCTGAGAAATCCTCAGATCCTTAGGTAATTACACAGCAGCAGAAGAAATTTAAGAGAAGAAGTATAGAGGCAAGTTCGAGAGTGCCTATCTCTCCCAAGAGTCCCAGTTCCTATTCCAAAATCTGCCTACCTTCTTATTTCTCCCTCCCTTCTATTTATACTTACTTATGGGCCAGCCCAAAACTAACTAGTACCTGGCCCAGGAGCCTTTAATACACTCACAATTATTTAATATACTTCTATTATTATGAGTATTATTATACTAATGGGTTCCTATCACTGTTACAAGTGAGTTTTCTGACCTCCAGACACTAGCCATCTTCATTGCTTTTCTTTTCTTTGATCTCACCACTTAGGTATTCCAGTTTGCCCTTGTCATCAATTGCTAATTTGACAGATTGTGACCACTCTAGGTAATTTCTTCCATTCAATCTATGTCAAGTGATGAACATAGATGAATTAACTGAGGCCTGATAATTTGCCATTGAGCTAATATGGGAGTTAGGGTTATTGGTTTGTGAATGGGGAGATAAGTCAGAGTGTTCGAAATCCACCATTTTGATGTGTAAATTCAAGGCTCTGATACCATGTAGGTTTTAGGAATAAAACTTCCTTAATATTAACCGAGCCATCCTGCCAAGATACATATACAGAGTACAATAAACAAACTCCGTGTGGAGATCCTAAAAAATAGGATCTATCTAACTACAATACTTATCTACTAATTAATGTAGTCTAACAACTCTACAATCTTATCTATACAGCTGCACACGTACACTATCTAAAAATAAATAATAAATGTAACATTTTCTACATGTTATTTTTAAATTTTAAGAGTTACTATTATTGTTATTAACTGTTAGTTAGTACTTAGTAGTTTCTTGGTAGTAATTATATTGTTATTTCCATTTGTTATTATGATTAGACTTCTTGAAATAACTATATAAAGGTCCTCTCTGTTGATTAACAAACAACCTTTGAAAAACTTGTTCTTGTATGCTTGATTAAGTCAGGCACCTGTAAATTCTACATTAGGCTTATTCCGAAATTATGTTCTCTTAAACATAGATCCGAAATATTTTCTCTTTCTTGGCCGTACCTTCATGCTAATCCTTTGTCCAAGACATTGGACGAGATCCCTACCACTGCTAGAAATGAAGATTATATTCAATGGAGTGTAAGGGAACCGAAAATTAGCGCAACACATCTAAGCAAATATCTATATATGCCTATTTCAAAATATTGCATTCTTATTTATTATGACGTTGAAGGTTGTTACTTCAAAGTATGTGCACAAGAGAAACATCGAAAGACATTATTAATCTTTGTCAGGAGAACATATTGAGAAGATTGAAATTACCTGGTGATGCATTCGGATCCGTTCACGGAACATCATAAGCCAAGCCGGCCTAGACCCAGCAAGGAACAATCCCTGGAGACCACCAACATTCTTAAAAATGTTTATGCGCTGTGATAGTTTTACAGATGATACCTCCTCCCTTGCATAATTTTCAAGTGGAACGCGTACAAATCTTAAATTTCTAAGCCTAGAAGTACCAGAACTGATACTAGGATTAATAGAGCTCGGTGAATAATTTTCAGAACCTTCAAAAATGTAGGCATGGTAGCAGAGAATTGTTCCATCAGATAATATTCCAAAAAGAAAAGGACGGCTATGTTGCCCTGCCCACCTCTGCATTGCCAACTCAACTACTTTGATCTTCTGAATGTCTTCCTTTTTCCCATGTCCAGAAACCTCACCAGAACTTTTTAGACAGGAACCAAGAGATGGATCTTGTTGGGTTAAGGTGTCAATGAGGTATCTCCTTCCCGACACAAATTTATCCACGGAGAAAACACAGGTAAAATTGGGCACATCAAAGATCTCAAGATTACCATCTTCATAACTAACAACACAGTACACATCTCCCTGATCATGAGGTATACCATCAGCCCCATCAATTGCCTCCCCAGTGCCAGTAGAAAGCCAAGCATCAGTACTAGTCTTACGGAGCCATGGCTCAGGACCTTCATCACTATAGAGAGTGCAAGAAGAAATTAACCTCTTTGAGCTTCCAAACATAGCTGGAGTAGTGATAGAAACCGTGCATGTAGAAGAATCTGTAATAAGAATTTCATGTCAGTATATTCTTACTGGTGAGAAAAGGGGTCAACAACTAAGAGCCGAATCAATAGACAATTTCAAGAAACAAAAGATCAAATTCCGAACAAATTGCTAAAAAAATAACAGGACAATGTGAGTAGTCTTCTGCACTACTGAAAAGGAATTAATTGCATTATTGCATCCACTACAATGTGATGAGGAAATTTTAGATAGAGGGTTTTACAAAAACAATTCTTCTGCATCACAGTTTTGCCTTTAGATGAATTTATATAAAGAAGTAATAGAACTAATCTCAATATAGGCTTAGCGGCAATCCTAATGTACAGTTCAGAGTCAATACAAGCTAATTTTAGCAGAAAATTTAGACATCAAATCAATGGACTTTAATGTTGAGAAAAGGTCCCCTTGGCACGTCATCTCTAAAGAAAGGAAGAAAGATTAAGATGTGTTGACATACCACCAACGAGAAGCTGAATACTTCCATCTGTCATGCTTAGTAAGACATATGGGTCAGCAATCGAAGCAGAACATACAGCAATACCATCAGAACCTGAGCCACAGTCCAAATTTGAAGCCTTGAAACTCAGCTCTTGAGTCATAAAAGCTCCATCAAGGATCCGAGCACCACGACCAAACACTTGTATAACACGACGCCTACATAAATTAAAATCTGATACATTATATGCTGATGTCAGAAGTACAGAAAGTATACTGCTGGAGCACTTGGTAACCAAATAAGAGACGAAACAATAAGACTGGCTGAAGCTGCTCATCAAACAAATATCAGAAGTAAAATATGTGTGTGAATCATTTAGTCAACACCATCAATGAGCAAGATTCTTAACAAATAAAGTAATTTGTCTAATGATTTCAAAATATTTTAATGACAAAGAAATAGATGTATCAATTAAGAATTTAAGATGTATAAGAATCCAATTCCTACCAATGATCCTTTACTTGAGCGGTTCAAGATGAACCTCCTACATCAAAACCCAGAAGTACAAAGCCCCACCACCATCCAAAGCAAAATGTATCAACATAATGTCTGATTTAATGACATGAGAATAAATGAATAATAATTTGTAGAAAAATGTAACATGTATTTGTTATTTTAATTAAATGTACATCCGGAACTGTATAGATAAGACTTAGAGTAGATAGAACTCTCTAACTAGTAGATAAGCTCGCAGAATAGATAGATCCTATATTTTAGGATCTGTAACAACTAGGCTTTATCTGTAACTTGTATATATATCATTGCCGGATGGCTCAATAATATTCAAGGAAGATTAATTCTTCAAACCTACATGGTATCAGAGCTCGGTTTAAACAATGGTAGAAACCAGTGATGCTGATTCCTCACACACTATCAACCCTAACTCCCAAATTAGCCCTATACAAATTACCAATCTCCTATTCATTCATCTATGATAATCACTAGTCATAGATTGAATGGAACAAACTATCTGGAGTGGTCTCAATCTGTCAGACTTGCAATTGATGGGAGGGGAAAGCTGGGTTACATCACAGGAGAAATCAAACCAAAACTACCTGCAGAAGAAGGGTACAGTACATGGAGGTCAGAGAATTCACTCATAACAGCTTGGCTTCTCAACTCCATGGAGCCCTTAATTGCCAAACCTCATATGTTTATGAAAACTGCAAAGGAGTTATGGGACTCTATTAAGGAAACTTATTCAGATCTTGAGAACTCTTCTCAAGTTTTTGAACTCAAAACCAAATTGTGGCAATCTAAACAAGGAAATAGGGATATTATTTCATACTACAACGAAATGGTATCTCTATGGCAAGAATTAGATCAATGCTATGGTGATGAAGAGTGAGAGAGTGCTAAGGATTTGGCCAGACATAAGAAAAGAGAAGAGAATGATAGGGTCTATATGTTTCTAGCTGGGATCAATAGGGATCTAGATGAAGTAAAAGGCAGAATACTGGGAAAGAAACCTCTGGCCTCAATCAGAGAGGTCTTTTCTGAGATCAGGTTGGAAGATAGCAGGAGGAGGGTCATGTACAACACTCCAGTACCTAATGAGGAACCTGGGGATTCTTAAGCTTTAGTGGCCAGAAGTGATGACAAGAAAAAACCTTGGTGTGATCACTGCAAATAATTGTAGCACACAAGGGAAACATGCTGGAAGATTCATGGAAAACCACCAGGAGCTGGAAAGAAGAAAGTTGAAAGGGCCCTACAAACTACTGTGACTGAGACTCAACAAGAGTCAGGAGTTGAATCTAAACAGCTGCCTTTCACTCAGGAACAGATAGAGTACCTACTCCAATTTATACCCACACAGAAAATCTCCAACCAAGAAAATCCTTCCTGTTCTTTTGCCCAAAATGGTAAAATAACATCATTTTTTGGTTCTGAAAAACCAAAAAGCACCTGGGTCATTGACTCATGTGCAACAGACCACATGACCTACATTCCAAATCTCTTTTCTTCATATCAACCTTGTGCAGGAGATAAGAAAGTTAGAGTTGCAGATGGCTCTTTTTCAGCCATAGCAGGGATGGGAAATATTAAAATTTCCTCATCCATTAACCTTTCTAAAGTCTTGCATGTTCCAAAACTGTCATGCAATCTTATCTCTATTAGCAAAATAACCAAAGATCTTCAGTGTTGTGTAAAGTTTTATCCTTCTTATTGCATTTTTCAGGATATGGCATCGGGGAGGATGATTGGCAGTGCTAGAGAGGAGGATGGCCTATATGTTTTTGATGAAGGAACACAATTGAATAAACAAGGTCAAGAAAAAACTTATCTGCAAACTATTTCCTTTCCTTGTAATAATGAAGTGTATTTAATGCACTATAGATTAGGTCACCCAAGTTTTTCCTATCTAAAAAGGTTGTTTCCTAAGTTATTTCATAATAAAAATCCTTCATCATTTCATTGTGATATGTGTGCACTTGCCAAACATCATAGTTACAAGCCAACTAGTCCTTTTACTATTGTGCACAGTGATATTTGGGGTGCATCTAGAGTTTCAACTTTGAAAGGAAAAAGGTGGTTTGTAACTATCATAGATGATCACACACGGGTCACATGGTTTTTTTTATTAAAGAAAAATCTGAGGTTGAAGAGGTGTTCAAGAAATTTTACTTAATGATTCAGACTCAATTCAATACTAATATCAAGATTGTGATAAGTGATAATGGTCTTGAGTATTTTTCTAAGAAGTTAAATAATTTTTTTTGCTGAAAAAGGGATTATTCATCAAAGTTCCTGTATAAATACACCTGCTCAGAATGGAATAGCTGAGAGGAAAAATAGGCATTTGCTTGAAGTCACTCGTGCAATTATGTTTTCTGCTAGAATTCCAAAATATTTATGGGGAGAAGCTGTTTTACATGCTACCTATTTAATTAATAGGATGCCATCAAAGACTCTAGGATTTAAAACTCCCATTGATACACTTCAAGCCAGTTTTCCAGAAACTAGGCTTATCAACTTTATTCCCATAAAAAATTTTGGCTGCACAGTTTTTATTACCAATCCTGACAGAACGGCAAGCAAATTTGATCCTAGAGGCAAAAAATGTGTTTTCTTAGGACTATCTTCAACACAGAAAGGCTATAAATGTTTTGACCCTACAACAAAAAAGATGTTTGTAACAATGAACACTGTTTTTGTTGAAAATCAACTTTTTTTTGGTACTCATCTTCAGGGGGAGATTCCTAATGAAGATGGTGATAACGTGTCACATATCCATGAAAGACTTGAATTTCTTGACATTAGTCTAGATGCACAATATAATAGACAGTTAGATGCACTAGAAAATAGTCAAGAATCAAAAGAAAATGAAATAAAATTTTCTGAGACAAGGAAAGATGATGAACAGCAGACAAGTAAATTTTTTGGCAAGGTTTATGAAAGGAGAGTTCCAAATCAAAGAATAGAGGACATCCCTGATCCTGCCACTGCTCATGAATCTGACTCAATGTCAGAAAATGACAAAGGTAATAATTCCAGTGATCTAATCTACCCATTGCTCTCAGAAAAGAAAAAAGATCATGTGTTAAATACCCTATCTCAAACTATTTGTCCTATTCTAAGTTATCTACAACATTTGCAGCCTTTACCTCTAGTCTTTCCACTGTTTCTATTCCCTTAACCATACAGGAAGCTCTATCTAAACCTGAGTGGAAGAAGGCTATTTTAGAAGAAATGAATGCTCTTGAAAAGAATCAGACATGGCAGGTTGTGGAGCTACCCAAGAACAAACCAACAGTGGGATGCAAATGGGTATTTACCCCTAAATTAAAGGCAGATGGTACACTTGAAAGATATAAGGCCAAATTGGTTGCCAAAGGATATACACAAACCTATGGCATAGATTATATAGAAACTTTTGCTCCAGTTGCAAAATTAAATACTATAAGGATCCTTCTATCTCTAGCTGCTAACTTAGACTGGCCTCTTCAACAGTTAGATGTGAAGAATGCTTTCTTAAATGGGAAGCTTGAAGAGGAAGTATACATGAGCCCCCCTCCTGGGTTTGAGGAACAGTATGGTTCAAAGGTATGCAAGCTGGAGAAAGCCTTATATGGACTTAAACAGTCCCCAAGGGCTTGGTTTGACAGGTTTACTCAATTCATAAAGACACAGGGATTCAAGCAAGCCCAAGCAGACCATACACTGTTCATGAAGTTCTCAAGTAAGGGAGAGATTGCAGTGTTAATTGTTTATGTGGATGATATCATCCTTACAGGAGACTATTATAAAGAGATTGAAGACCTGAAGAAGAAGTTGGCTCAGGAATTTGAGATCAAAGACATTGGAGAATTGAAGTACTTTCTTGGCATGGAGATAGCCAGATCAAAGAAGGGTATTGTGGTATCTCAAAGGAAGTATGTACTAGACCTACTCCATGAAACAGGTATGAGTGCCTGCAGTCCAATAGATACTCCAATTGATCCTAATCAAAAGTTAGGAGATGTCAAGGAAGGAGTACCAGTTAATGTTCAACAATATCAAAGATTGGTGGGAAGATTGATTTATCTGGCACATACAAGGCCAGATATTGCCTTTGCAGTTAGTATGGTTAGCCAATTCATGCATAATCCATTCCAGGAACATCTTGATGCTACCTACAGAATCCTAAGGTATTTGAAAAGCTGTCCAGGGAAAGGATTATTTTTTAAAAAAGGTGACGATAGAAGTGTGGAAGCTCTTACAGATGCAGATTATGCTGGCTCAATAACTGATAGAAGGTCTACATCTGGGTATTGTACCTATGTATGGGGAATCTAGTGACTTGGAGGAGTAAGAAGCTGAATGTGGTTGCTAGAAGTAGTGCAGAATCTGAATTCAGATCTATGGCTAATGGAATCTGTGAACTGTTTTGGATCAAGAGAGTGATTTCAGAGTTGAATATGAAAATGGAACTACCTATGAAGTTATATTGCGATAATAAGGCAGCCATTAATATTGCTCACAACCATGTGCTACATGATCGTACTAAACATATTGAAGTGGACAGGCATTTTATCAAAGAGAAGATTGAAGCTGGAATTGTGTGTACACCATTCATATCTACCAAAGAACAAACAGCTGATATCTTTACAAAGGGGCTGTTCAAACCAGTGTTTGAATTACTTATAAGCAAGTTGGGAATGTATGATATATACTTACCAACTTGAGGGGGAGTGTAGAAAAATGTAACATGTATTTGTTATTTTAATTAAATGTACATCCGGAACTGTATAGATAAGACTTAGAGTAGATAGAACTCTCTAACTAGTAGATAAGCTCGCAGAATAGATAGATCCTATATTTTAGGATCTGTAACAACTAGGCTTTATCTGTAACTTGTATATATATCATTGCCGGATGGCTCAATAATATTCAAGGAAGATTAATTCTTCAATCCTACATAATTCAATATGCCCTCATGCCAAATAAAAACTGTTAAAAACAATAAACAAAAAAAATTACCTCCCAAATAAATTTCCGACGGCTAGAGTGGTTCCCTGAACATGATAGTCTACATTTTCAGTAACCTCCTCCAGATTACTGGCAGTCTGCAGAACCTGCCAAGTTTAAGAGAAAATTGTGTCATTACATTTTACAAACAGAACCCAAGATCATAAGGAGCCAAAATCAGCAAGCCTGCAGACATAGTTTAACAAATCCCATGTCATAGAGACATAGATTAATAGATGGATAGCTCACCGGGGGGCATACCTCACCACCTGGTAGGAAGAGGGTGTCACAAGGGAGGGGGTCTTGGGTTCAACTCCAAGTAAAGACTTGGAATGGAACCCCGCTCTCTTTCCATCAGTGTGTGATCAAAGCTCAATTTACATCCTCCTAGATGACTTTCCGGATCGGTTTGGGGGGGGAGGGGGGCTCAAGACTGGGGTGTCATCATTTTTTATAGATGGATAGCCCATGTAATAAAAATGAACGGAAACATGAGGGTGTCTATTGTCATCAAGAGGGGAAATGTTGAGCTCCTACCGTTTCTAAGGATTTACGCTCACCTTGAGAGACTATCTACGCATAAGCCAGGTAAAGCAAAATCTCACAACTAAACGAACTAATCTATCTTTTAGTTGATAAAATACCAATTAGAGCCAGTTTGAAAAAAAACAATAAACAACCTCTTCAAGCAAGGTAATCTCAATCTACATAAGCAAGGAATTAAATAGCAGCAATGTATCATTTAATAAATGAAAAGTGAATACTTATGGAGTCCCCAGCTAAAGTTATTTCAAATGCATAATCTAGAGCAACAAAATATGATACAATTGATGAGTCAAAGGATTACCATAGTGCGGGTCTCCAAACTAATAACCAAATATGCATGATATTCATCATCATCATATGTAACTTTTGAAGATTCATTAAGGTTACTGCGTGTGCTCTTGTGATAAACAGTCCAAATTCCCTTGCAACCGGGTAACGATTCCTTCATGATATAAAACTACACTTAGAATCTCATCAAATAAATATGAAAGAGATAAGTTAGCTGACTAATAAACAAGTATTTACATATCACAAGTTTCACAATTTCAAATGCTAAACAGACATAAAATTTCAAGGGTGGGATGTGGTGTCATGGGGTTTCTTGTAATACTAAAGGTGAGCCCTGTGCTTGGTGGATCTGGTGATGTGTGTTTGTATAAATGGTAATATCTGCACTTCATATAAAGAAACAAACCAAAGTTGATATGAGAGGCAGATTTTTCGTTTGCTTTTTGCTTTCAAAGCAAACTGTAAAAAAAGTGGATATGAACACAATAGCTTCTTTTGCTTATAACCAATAAAGATGCAGCAAACTTCTGACTTTTTGAGACAATAGAGTAAAATAAATAACTATAACATCTGAGCACCACAATGTGGGGGTTCCATGTACAAAAAGAAATGAAAAGAATTAGAAGCACACTTGAGTAATGACTTCTGGGCGAATTGACCTTTGGAGCACACAAAGAGCGCCATTCTTACCGTGACCTGAACAGCAAACCTGAAAGTATTCCCAATGAATTACTGATAATTGCATATACTCAATGGCTCAAAACATTTAAATAAATGCCAAAATGTGTAAAATTGCATCATTGATGGAGTTTGACAAAGTATTTGTAAGAATTTATAACCTATCAAAAACAATATTGCCAAGTTAAAGATCCCAGGTCTAAAAAAGTTAAGCTCAAATCAGGCTTGGACAACTTAGTTGTTCATGCTCCATTATATCATCAAGTTAAAAGCCCTATTCTAAATTTAAAATGGTCAAAACATATCTTGCAGAACCTAATAGTATTTACTATGCAACGTCATCAAGTTAAAACCTCCACTCTAAAACTATGTTTAAGAAGGAAAAATTATGGCTTAAAACGCTTACCATTTCATGGTCACTTTGTTAAAAGCTATCGCATGCAGTACTTACCAATTCGTAGTTACTTTGTTTAGCAACCCCAGTGGCATTTGGGTCAGCATTTATTCTCAAACCATATGAAAAGTCCTTCAGAGGGCCAATATTTATCAAAGAATCCCTCACTGCAAAGGAGAAGGTCCTCTGCATCCATCACAAAGAACTTAATATTACGATGCCTAGTAGAGAATATTATTCATTACACAGAGCAAGAGCGCCTCTTAAGCACGAGTGATTCCATATACTATCATATTTAATAATATTCTTAATTGACTGACATAAGTACTATATGTGGATAACATTTCCTCTTATTTCTCATGCTTCCACTACAAACCATGCGTGACCTTTTCACTTTGTTAACAATGCTATATGAAATACATCACAAATAATAAAAAGCGGCAGCCTCCAACATTTAAAGCTTACCTGTGCTGAATGTGCATTATTTGGCGATGTACCATACAAGGACAGTTCTTCCCCATTGAGCATGTCTTGCAAAGCATCAGAAGAAGACATCATCAGCCTCTTAACAGAAGGTGCGTCATTTTCAATATCTCCAACCTACAAAGGTAAATCATACAGGTGCCAAAGTTAAATGATATCATGTGTGTGGGGTGGTAACTGGTAATGCTGAGATGTGCACTTCCCTTGCGAACAGTTTTACTTCTAGTGCACCACTCTTTCACTTTTATGTATGTGATTGGGTATTTATCCCCTTCAGTGCAGTGGAAGAAAGTTTCTTTAATTACAAAAAATGCCAAAATGTTTTGTTTCTTTTTTTGTGTTTTCTTCTTGATCCAATGCATTGTAGTGTTTCTCATTTCTTTCCTAAGGATTCATTCTCATTTGATCTTAAATTAATATTATACACACGCAACAGGAGGGAGTATATAAATACTTTGGTCTTGCGCTCTTAACTAACAATGGAATAAAATTGTGAAAACAGTTTTCATGTAAAATCAGTGATTTACTTGATTGAAACTCTAAACAGAAGGGATATTTTGACTTTGCACCCCGCTTTTTGGGTGATATTGGACTTTGCACCCCATTTTTAAAACTCTTAGACTTTGCACCCTATTTCCCCTAAAATGTCTTTGCCTTTGCACCCCATTCAGGAATTTTTCTTCACAAAATGTTGTAGATAGGGTGCAAAGCCTAAAAGTTTTGAAAATGGGGTGCAAAGTCCAATATCACCCAAAAAGTGGGGTGCAAACTCACAATTCCCAATAGAAAAAATAAAGATGTGTACAGCATAAACTGTCACCAGTTAATCAATAACCATATCAAAGAACTGATTTCGGAAGATGTTGGGAGCAGGATGGAGAGTAGACTAGCCGACAGAGTTTATTGAATTGAATGCTACAGCAGAAACAAATAAATTATTTGAAGAAAACAAAGCACATACCTCATCCTTTACCCCTGAAGGAAACATCGATGCTTCTAGACCACTAGTAAACTGCACGAGCAGACTATCCCCCAATCGACTGCCCAAAAAGAATAATGAGGTCCCAAGGGTAGTAATTCCCTACAAAACACCCGCAAACAGGTCAAAATGACGGACCGACAGTGCAATGGAGATGATGACATGCCAATATGGATATATTCATGCAACTACAAACTAGCAGTTAGCATAAAGATTTTGAGGCGCCTAACTGATGCAAGCACTGAAGCTCTCGACTTTGAAAGATCAAGCCTCTGCACAATTCTGCAAATACATAAACGAATAATGACAAAACGTAGGCTATTTTCTTCGCACACATTAAGAGCAGACTAGTAAACATGATAAAAAATCTAATAAGGGCATCAACAAAACTGTTAAAAATGTCATGTAGTTGTAATTTTTTCAGACTAGCAAATTAGAATACTTAATACTACCTTACTTGAAATACTGTGATAGGAATAGATTTAAGTGGGCCTATTATTATAGATAATAATAAGTGGGCCTGAAATATTAATAGCAGGGAAAGGGTTATGGGCTATATTAGTGGTCTATCCCTGCGGGAGTATTAACTATAAATAGATGTGGGAGTAGCTAAATAATGGAGGCAGTTATTGAATTGGCATTTTGGTTTAGGAGAGTGGGATTCTCGAACAGTCCCAGCACTTGTATTCCTACTTGAGCTTTACTTACCGCAATAAAAATTGATCGATCTGTTCTTAGTTCATTAGTTAGAGAAATTGTTATAGATCTGTCCAGATTCTAACATTGGTATCAGAGAACTCGTTCCTGGTGATCGGAAGTGTTCCGCAATCCTCAGCAACTATTACGTTCGGTGGTGAATGGTAAGGACAAGAGCGAAAATGGAGTTTCGCGTGGAAACTGTGGAACGGAACATCGCAGAGATACAGGGAACTCTGTCGGAGGTACAAGAAGGATTACGATCATTGGTAGATGATCAGCGGGTTGCAATGGAAAATCTGGCGGCAAACCTAGCAGCATCCATGGCCGCGATGAATGAACAACTTCGATCCAGAGAGAGGTCGCGATCACGGTCGACAACAACGTCCTTCAGTTCGCAGATGCGAGCTATTTCTCCCAGGTTATCGCGAACTGCGCAGGTTTTTTCTAAATCGCGAGAAACTCCTTCCAGTTCTCAGGTTTCGTCGCTGAACTATTCTGTCTGTTCGCATACATCTTCGCTTGCGGATACTCAACACTCGTCATCGACAATCGACTCCCTCATGCGTTTGCAGAACGTGTCGCAAGTAGAAGGCCCCAGTTCACAATCGCACATGGAGAATAACCTGGAAAAGGTTGAACAAAATCAACAACCCTTCGATGATTGGGCTACGGAGATGTGGAGTAGAATAAACAAGATCGGTCATCAACCTGTTAGGTCATCTGAAAAACAGTGGCTGTCATTGTCGCCAACAACATCTCTCAGTTCGCAGGCTTCATTATGGGCTTCCAGATCTAAATCTCCCTCGTGAACTGTTTATCCTCACCTAACTTCATCTCTAGTCTCTTCTCCCAGTTCTCAAGCTGTATCGCAAGAAAAACACATCAATTCGCGGTCGCTCATAAGTTTGCAGACTGAATCTTTGCAATCTTCTCCACAAGCCGTGTTTCCAGGTTCGCAGACTTCATCATACGCGAGCAGTTCAATTCAAGGTGCAACGCGATCAGGAGGAGCTTCCAGTTCGCCATTGCTGTCTGAGTCGCAGGAGTCTGGCAATCCACGGAAATCTCTCTCTGAGGATACCTTCACCGATGACGATGAAAGACGAGAGGAGAAATCTACTGTGGTGAACTATGAAGCACGGAAACTCTCCGCAGCTCACGTTTCCGAAACTCGAAAGCGTGTCCGAAACTCGGAAACTTCAAATTCCCGTTTCGGGGCCGTTTCCGTAATTAAGAAGAATTGGGAAACCCATTTCCCTAAATTATTAGCAATTCAGAAACCGTGAATTTTCAATTTTTTCTTTTTTAAGAAGTCCTGTGATGAAAAATAGTGTCTTAAAAAATAGTGATTTTTTGTGTTATATCTTCGTCGCAACATTGTGGCATTTCATAACGCAATTGCTACGAATGAATTGCATTCTATGTTTAATTATGTAATAATATGTAATAATTTCTAAATTTGAACATGTAGAATGCTTTTATTATTGGGCTATTAAGCAAGTTATATGAAAATGTCATGTGCATATATATATCAATGAAAAAATCTGTATACATATGAAAAATATTTACAAATATATCCTTATATTTTTTAATATTTACGTGTTTCCCCCACGTTTCGTATCCTATGTTTTCTAGAAATCACGTTTCTCGCGTTTCCCGTTTCCGTGCTACTTAGGTGGTGAATCATTTCTCGAGTGCCCTGGAATATGAGTCTGCTGATGACAAAATTGCTGGTTCTGAATTGGAGAGCTCAGTGGTTTCTGACTCAAAATTGATGATGACAAAATTGCTTGTTTATGAGACCCATATAGGTAATATGGGAGGTCCGGTCACTACTGAGCTTCCGGTGGACAGAACTCAAAGTAGTTCTGGTATGAATAGGAGAGGAAGTACGGAATTCAGACTTGACATTGATAGCCATGTCAAATTGGATGAAAGGAAGAGGCGGATTCAAGAGTTCATTGATGTGAATAGCCCTTGTATGATATTACTTCTGAGTACAAGAGATGGTGAATGGGAAATATATCTCAGTAACCTGAAATCTGAAAAGCAGTTAGAGGATGGTGAGACTGGACTAGGGAGCTGTGAAGAAGTGGTAGAAATCATAGTCTATCCTAAGATTCTTGATGGAGTGCAGCAGTTTGTTTCTGAGAAAAGAATAAGCTATTTTCATGTTGATGGGCAGTTTTCTATTCAATCATTCCATAACTCAAAAGAGGCTGAAGAAAAAGCTCATAGACAAGAGCAAAAGAATGCAGTCAACCTGTATATCCTTTATGCAAAGGATGCCTCGGATGGAGCTCATTGGCAGAACATGCTGAAGATTGCCAATATTGGAATACTTGCTAAAGCGTACGAAACTTCATTAGATATCTCTTCTGCTGCTGAAATGTTTGTGATATCAAAAGATTTGGTACTGAAGTTCCTAGTCCCGCAATCAGTCAAATACTGGGAGGGGAGAGGTGCAAGAATGAAGTGGAAGTGGAAGATCATGGCTGTTTCCTATCACCCACCTTGAGGACAAGGTGGTTGTTTAGGGGGAGGGGAGTATTGATAGGAATAGATATTAAGTGGGCCTATTATTATAGATAATAATAAGTGGGCCTGAAATATTAATAGCAGGGAAAGGGTTATGGGATATATTAGTAGTCTATCCCTACGGGAGTATTAACTATAAATAGATGTGGGAGTAGCTAAATAATGGAGGCAGTTATTGAATTGGCATTTTGGTTTAGGAGAGTGGGCTTCTCGAACAGTCCCAGCACTTGTATTCTTACTTGAGCTTTTCTTACCGCAATAAACAATTGATCGATCTGTTCTTACTTCTTAGTTCATTAGTTAGAGAAATTGTTACAGATCTGTCCAGATTCTAACATACTGGTTGTAGCTTCATTATGTTTCCGTAATCCAGAGCAACATTAATGGAAATAAAGAGTATAAGACTAGCCACCTACCACCTCATTCAGACCATTTCATCAGTTTACGTTTATACTTGATGTTAAACAAAAGAAGAGTTCTATAGGTGCATGATTGAAGAAAGAAATATGCTAGCGATAATAAAAATATGGATATGAAGAAGAAATATAGCAGTGGTCTTAGCAACAAATAGCACTTAAAAGTGAACTGTTAAACCTTGACCTTGTAGAATATGATATGAAATCAAGGATACTGTGGATTTATTTCCTGATTTAGAGAATAACTACTATTGTACTTAAGATCTGATTTTGTATTAATTACCAGTATCATGTATTTTATTCTTTCTAGAAATAGGATATTCTATTATTTAGATTAGCAGATTGTATATTTAATGCCTTAGTTTCTCTCCTCAATAGGCTGTATAAATATCCTATCATTCTGAGATTGTAATATATATCACAAATATTCAGAATTTCACATGGTATCAGAGCTCTAGCTATCCTAGGGTTTCTGTACTCCTCTTCTGGTCGTGCCCATCTCTTATGTCTATCATGGCTCACGAAAACAACAGCTTCATCTCAGAGACAACCTCTAAAACACCCTCACCAATTCTTTTTGCCTCTTTTCAAATAAATGAAGATGTCTCTCTCATTACCAGCTGCAAATTCAATGGACACAAATTCTTTCAACTTGAAGCCCTTCAGAAACTTCTGAATCATTCCTCCATTCATCCAACCTCTATGCATGATACTAGTATGTTGGCTATGAGAGGTAATAAATCAGTTGCTTGTTCTGTCAATAGAAGCACTAACAAATCATGGATTCTAGACTCCGGAGCTTCAGATCAGATGACAAGAGATGCATCAATTTTCTGTGAGTTTCACCCGAAGAAAGGAAATCATACAGTCAAAATAGCAGATGGCTCACTTTCTCAAGTTGAGGGTTCCGGTTCAGTCAGAATAACTAAGGACCTCACTCTCAAATCTGTGCTCTATGTGCCCAAATTAGACTGTAATTTACTTTCAATTAGTAAATTTACTAGTGAACATCACTGTGTGACAAAAAGTTTCTCAAATCTTTGTGTATTTCAGGATTTGAACTCAGGGAAGAGGATTGGCAATGCTAAGATGTGTTCCGGACTATATGTTCTACGTGATGAAGCTTCACCCACCAACACAAACCAAAAGTTCAGTTTGCTTTCTTTGAATAGTCAGTCAGTTTCTTTGTCTAATAAGGATAGTGCTATCATGTTATGGCATTATCGTCTTGGTCATCCAAATTTTGTGTATTTATCAAAAATGTTTCCTTCCTTATTTCTAAATAAGGATCCAAGTTCTTTTTGTTGTGAAACTTGTCAGTTTGCTAAACACACTCGGACTAGTTATTCTAGATTAACATATAAACCATCAAAAAAAAATTCATTGATTCATAGTGATGTGTGGGGACCTTCACGCATAAACACTATAACAGGAAAAAGATCGTTTGTATCTTTTATAGATGATCACACAAGATTAACTTGGGTTTTTCTTATGCAAAATAAGTCAGAAGTGAGTGGAATTTTTCAGCGCTTTCATTCTATGATTCAAACTCAATTTCATACTACGATTCAAGTACTCAAAACTGACAATGCAAAAGAATCTATTAATTCTGTTCTTGGTACTTGTTTGATAAAACACGGCATCATCCATTTAAGTTTTTGTGTTGACACCCCTCAGCAAAACGGAATTGTTGAACGGAACAATCGACATCTTCCTGAAGTTGCTCGATCCCTAATGTTTGGGTCTCACGTTCCTAAAGTTTTTGGGGGGATGCAGTTCTCATCGCTGCCTATCTCATTAATCAGATGCCATCTAAAGTGTTGAAATTTCAAACTCCGTGTCAAACTCTTCTGGAAATATTCCCTCATACAAGGTTCATTAGCTTTGTAGATCCTAAGGTCTTTGGTTGCACTGTTTTTGTCCATCTTTATCCACAAAATCGTAGTAAGTTAGATCCTAAATCTATCAAATGCATCTTCATAGGTTATTCATCTAATCAAAAGGGTTACAAGTGTTATTGTCCTACTACACGAAAAACCTATAACTCTATGGATGTCACTTTTTTCGAATCACAGGCTTACTACAAATCCGAGATTCAGGGGGAGAATGGAAGTGAATCTCACCTTTTCGAAATTTCACCTACTGCACCTATTCTTGAACTCACCGGTCCACAACCTGTGACAGAACCTGTGACAGTTGGAGAACGTCAAGATGTCATAGAAAACCAAGTCCCCGGTTCATCTCAAGCCACTGAAAACACCCCTGATCCGTTACCAATTGTTAATTCTCATCCAGAACCTAAAGAACTTCGTGTCTATCAAAGAAATAGGCACTCTGAGAAAGAACGGACACATCTACAGGACTGCCATGACTTGGAACTGAATTCAGATCCTCCGGAAATACATTCAGGTATGAGTAATTCTTGTCATGATAGTGTTACTGGTATAAATGATGATCTACCTATTGCTTTGAGAAAGGGAGTTCGTGCTTGTACTAAACATCCGATTGGCAATTTTGTGTCCTATAAAACATTATCTCCATCCTATCAAGCATTTGTTTCTACTCTTGATAGTGTACATATTCCTCACTCAATTCAAGAAGCACTGATTGATCCGAGTTGGAAAAAGGCTGTACAAGATAAAATCAATGCTTTGGTGAAGAACAGGACTTGGCACATAACGGATTTACCATCTGGAAAGAGACCAGTGGGATGTAAATGGGTATTCACCATTAAACAGAAAGCAGATGGTAGCATTGAGAGGTTTAAAGCTCGGCTTGTTGCCAAGGGATTCACCCAGTCTTACGGGATCGATTATCAAGAGACTTTTGCTCCGGTTGCTAAGCTCAATACCATTCGCGTTCTACTATCCATTGCTGCAAATAGAGACTGGCCGTTGCACCAACTAGATGTGAAGAACGCTTTCTTGAATGGTGACCTGGAAGAAGAAGTGTACATGGATATTCCACCAGGCTTTGAGAGTTCATCCAAACGAAACAAAGTATGCAGACTGAAGAAATCTCTATATGGCCTTAAGCAATCTCCGCGAGCATGGTTTGGAAAATTCACTAAATCAATCACTAAAAATGGTTATATTCAGTGTCAGGCAGATCACACCTTGTTTGTGAAACACTCACAAGATCAAAGGATAGCTGTCTTAATAGTTTATGTTGATGATATAATACTTACAGGTGATTTCAAGGAAGAATTGAAAAGCTCAAAAGGTTTCTTATCAAGGGAATTTGAGATAAAAGATCTCGGTTATCTTAAATATTTTCTTGGCATGGAAATTTCAAGATCAAGACATGGCATTTTTGTTTCTCAAAGAAAGTATGTTCTAGACTTACTCAAGGAAACTGGAATGCTTGGTTGTAAACCAGCCTCGACTCCAATGGATTCTAACAAAAAGATTGGCTCGGACATGGCCACTTGGCCAGAGCACCTGAGGACATGGGGAGATCAAAGGCTGGTGGGACGACTTATTTATTTATCTAACACTAGACCTGATATTGGTTTCCCTGTAAGTGTCGTAAGCCAATACATGAATAATCCAACTGAGGAACACATGGAAGCTGTTACAAGAATCCTTAGATACCTCAAGATGACTCCAGGAAAAGGTCTTCTTTTTAGGAAGAATGACAATAAAGATATTAGAGTCTACACGGACGCAGATTGGGCAGGAGATGTAACTGATAGAAGGAGTACTTCAGGTTACTGTTCTTATGTTTGGGGAAATTTAGTAACATGGAGAAGTAAGAAACAGTCGGTTGTTTCTAGAAGTTCAGCTGAAGCAGAATTCAGAGCTCTAGATCTTGGCATATGTGAAGGAATGTGGCTGAAAAGATTACTTAGCGAGCTGGGAGTATTTAAAGAAGGGTCTATACAAATGCTTTGTGACAATCAGGCTGCTATTAGCATTGCAAAAAATCCAGTCCATCACGACAAAACTAAGCATATTGATATAGACAGATGCTTCATCACTGAGAAAATAGAGAACTCCATTATTCAGACTTGTTATGTTCCATCAAAATTTCAAACTGCTGACATTCTTACAAAAGCTCTACCGAGAACCATTTTTGAAGAATTAATTAGCAAGCTTGGGATGTTTGACATTCACAACCCAGCTTGAGGGGGAGTGTGGATTTATTTCCTGATTTAGAGAATAACTACTGTTGTACTTAAGATCTGATTTTGTATTAATTACCAGTATCATGTATTTTATTCTTTCTAGAAATAGGATATTCTATTATTTAGATTAGCAGATTGTATATTTAATGCCTTAGATTCTCTCCTCAATAGGCTGTATAAATATCCTATCATTCTGAGATTGTAATATATATCACAAATATTCAGAATTTCACAGATACCTTCCATCATGAATAAGTGTTAATAAAAGCAGTTCCCCTGTCTTTGTTGACAGCATTACAACATCATTTGTCAACCAAGTCGCATTAGCAGCATCAAGCTCCACACAGAAAGAAGCTCTTGAAGTTTCTGTACTGGAAATAGTAGAACAAAGTGCATATACAACAAGCTGTTTGTTATTGATGTCAAAAGCAAAAACAGCAAAGCTTAATTTCCAACTCAGTGTGCTAGATACTAAGAGAAGACTTTGCACCAAACCATGTCAGTTTAAGAAGTGTTTTAGTATGATTCACAAGCATGCAAAATACTCCCTCCCTCCATTCCTATTATCTGGTCTAGGTTGACCAAATCATACAGTTTAAGGAAACTTGCAGGAGTGATAATGCTTCAAACATTTAATGCTTCACTGAAAATGACACCTTTAAAAGCTTCCAAGCCCTTTTTTCTTGGAAAAAGGATAAAATAAATAGTATAAGAAGAGCAAATGGGGAAAAGAATATTTAATGGACATAGATTTTACAAATACACAGATAAAATGAAAAAGAAAAGGTGTTCAGCCTAAACAGATAACTAGGATGTAAGAACAAAAAGGAGTATAAGATTCAATGAAATAGAGTTCACCAATATCTTAAAACATAGATACTTGTAGGAAAGTTATATAAGAACAGAAAGCAAATTTGGTAAATATAAGCAGAAAGAGGATACTGAACCCTCTCACCTATCAGCTGAGAGAGCAAAAGTGTTCAGAGCCAATGCACATGAAGCTGACTGAAAATGAAAAGGTCAATATATCATGAGCAGAAATAATATGATGGAGCAAGAGAGAACTTGAAACACTAATCAATGATAACAGTGAAAATATAAATAAACAAATAATTAAATAGCAAATAGCTACTATAGGTTGTCGACCTGACTGTAATAATGAATGGTGTTGGCTCCAAGTACAAGGACTCCTGCAATGGGAGATGGCACTGCAAGAAGCTTATATGCATCATGAGGATAACTCTGGAACAAAGAAAATTTAGAAGAAGAAAAACATATTTACTCAAGGACATATCCATTAATTTAAACTGAATAAAATTACGAATACTTGAAAAGATTGCAGTATTAACTAGAAAACTTTAAGGAATGCCACCAAGAACTAGGTACAGCTTGAAAATTTCTATCGTTGGAGCAAAGTATCAAATCTTAGGATTGACATAAAATATTTACGCAAATTAAAATAAGCACTGCAAAATGTCATGAACCTTCTTGACCCAAATCATGAAAGAAACAAAAACTTTGCTAATTTCTCGCTATGCTATCAAGTGCCACTCCAAACTCCATCATCCTGTTAATTCAATGAACTTCTTATGATATTGCAACTTACAGAATGTGACCATATCAATGGAGACTGTTTAAGTGTTGTACTGATACTGAATGCTGAAATCATGCAAGTATTATGTTTCCATGATGCACGACCAGCCCAAGTAAGCTCCCGTTCATGAAGTATGACCATGACAGGCTCAATATAACCTGAAATTTTCATGGTTCAAAAAAAATCTGATGAAAGAAACCAAAAAGGGAAAAGAGAAGAACATGTGAGCTACATTAGGTCATTAACTATTCAAATTTATGTCTCATGCAGTTCAGTATCTGGTTTTTCCATCATTTGCAATGGAGCCAAAGATTCATTATTTTTTGGCTTGAGATTATGATGGAATAAAGCAAAATGGCTCACTAAACTATCTACGCTTCTTTGTTATGAAGCAGCAGTCAGTCCATGCAATTTTGGACTCGATTTTCACTATGGGTCATCCGGAAACAGTCTCTCTGTGCTTTAGTACATGGGTAAGACTGCGTACATCCGACCCCCCCTTACCCCACCGTAGATGGGAGCCTTTGTGGCACTGGGGTAAATGAAAATGATGAAAATGATGCAGTTCAGTATCTGGTGCAAAGTGCAAACTCTAGTTTTTAATATTTCAAGTATTCATTCAATATCATTATGGCTTATGATCACTCCAACAAAATGAAAAAAAAAAAGATAAACAAATATCTCAAGCCATTTGCAATAAATTTTACATCATGCTTCCTCCGTCCTGAATTGATTTGCAATGTGCGGTATTTAAGTTTGACTCACTACAAAGTTAAATCATCCCTGTGGACAGTATATCAGTTTTAATAATTAAAATTTACGTATAGAGAAACTACATCAAAAATTCTATAAAGTCGCAAAATCCATATTAGAATATAATAAAAAAATTGATGTGTTAAATAAGTAAACAAAATGAAATTGTGTTGACCAAGAAAAGCTAACTTTGCAAACCATTTTGGGTCAAATGGAGTATAATAACACGCAAGCAGACTATTTCCATGGTTAGGGTTGGCATACGAGTTCAAACTTTTAACGTCAGAGATTAAGAACAGATGTTAAGAGAGATCTGACCGGAAGTGTTATTGGTAAAGCATACTGCATTTAACTGGCTCTTTTTAGTATTAGGGAAGGTGCCACGAAAGAACAGGGAGAAGAATATAATCACTAATACTTTACCATATTTCAACACTCTAGTATCACTAATACTATTAATGCAGTAAAGTGAATGCGTGTAAAGTAAGTATACCCACCATGAACAAATGTGAAGTCTTTCACATGCTTCACATTAAGATCCCTCAAATTGATGATAAAAGAAGACTCAATGTGAGCAGAAGGTGCACCTCCTGCATTCATTGCACTGTGTTTTCCAACTAAAGCAGAGCTGGCCTGATTACATAATTCACCATCTCAGTTGATAAATAACAATCATTGTTTTTGTTGTTGTAATTATTACTACAACCATATTAATAATAAAATTAATAAAAAAAACAAAGAGCAATAGAAGCAGCTAAAGTGGTACTAGAAGTCGACCTCAGCAGCTTTGAGTATTATCATCTGTTGTTCAAAAACCAAGGCTCCAGCACATTTTCCCTGTGGATCAACCTTTACATGTGGACCTCTATGAAATGATTCTTTACCTCTTTTTAAGTGAAGCCAGTCTGGACCTTCAAAACAGTGCATTGAGCTAAATGCAAAAGCAAGAAAGACGATTACTATGCATTTGTCAATCGTATTCATACCATAAGAAGATACACAAACTATAGTGTTATCTCGACCATAACATCTACGGAGTAAATACTAAGGGCTGTAGCCAGTTAGTAGTCTGTGGACACAATGATCAAGAACACCAGTTAAAATTCACATTAAGTACTCGCCTGGTCCTGAGACCATGCACAGAATCATCAAATTCGAGCACAGAAAACTTTGCATCCTCGAATGCCAAAATTATGGAGTCCCTCTTCCTCCCACTATCAACCCCTCCAGCGGATAACACCTTCATGGAGTAAACATTGCCGTGTAATCTGCGTACACAACCAAACGAGATTCAGTTGTGGCCAGTCACCAATCCTCTGCAACCTGAGTTTGAAAGATACGTACTTGTAATGGCAGACAAGCTCTAGCGAAGCTCCAGAGATGCCTGACATCACTCCGCCTCGCTTAGCTTCCAGCTGCAGCTTAGAGTCTCTGGCAGCAGCCTGCTGAAACCTAACAGCATATACTTCTAGAATATTAGCAGAGGAGACGACGAGGTTTGGGACTGCACCAAGCGGCTTGGAAGATGGCCAGTCGGAATCAAAGTCTTCCGTTTGAACTTGGGGAGTGAAATCGGCGGCAGAATGCGTGATAAAGCCGGAGGCGCAATTCTCTATGCCGGTCGGCAAATGTATCATTCGATATGCGGCGAAGCTCATTCTTGATATGCTTTATTCCAGCTCCGGATTCCAGAGGCCGATTTTGCAGATGGGGAAGAAAACAAACTCTTTGGCGGGACGATTATGCGAGCTCTGCTCTTGGCAAGAAAATTTAAGAACGGCTGAATGGGATATTGCATATTTGCATCTAAAATCAAATTAATAAAATAGGGAAAATGGGTATTTCCTCCGACTAACTTAAAAAGTGCAAATCCTTTATATAAAAGGCTCTGTCTGGGGTTAGCTTATCCGGGGTTACTGCGGGGAGTAACTTAGAGAGAAGTCAGAGCAAATAAGTAAGAAAGATAGAGTTTAAATGTAGAATGAGTATTCAAGTCGTGTGTTACAAAGGAGAAGGGGACAGCTATTTATAGTAGTAATAAATGCTAGACAGGGACATGTGTCAAGCATCCGACGGCCGAGGGTCACCTCAATCGGGGTGGCATCGGCACTCGCATGTGGCCGCATAAAATGCAGTGCTTGGATGTGATGTCGTATTTGGTACGGTGATTCAGGCGCATGTGGAGAGGAGATTCTATCGAGGAAGGTGCCTTCGGCTGTAGATGATAAGTTGAAGGCTCTTCATACCGGGGGCCTCTCAGTGCCGAGGGCCCTAAGTGCCGAAGGCTACTGATTTCGCCGTTTTCTCCCAGTAGCTTCGTATGCCCAAAACCAGTTGTACTGTGGAATTTCAAGCCTTCGGCCTACGGGCCGAAGGGGTCCATATGTGTAACGTTGGCTCCTTGATATTTGGGGCGCTATGATTTGGGCCTGTTATGCTTCCTGGACTTGTTGGGCCTGTGTCAGAGTAGCAGGAGTATGTGGGCCGGGGGTTCCTGGGCCATATACTCCATCACGAGTCCCTCACTCCATTTGCCGAAATGTACTTAAGGGAAAGGGAGTAGTTGTGTTTGTCATCTGATGTTGCCTTATTGTGGTTTGTAAAGTAGTGAGGAGTCTTGCGTTTGTATGTTCTGTCGAGGGCAGTCCCTCAGTCCCCCCACATCTCGGGACTTGAAGGATTATGTTGATGTTCTGGGGAAAGCTCAACATTTTGTGCTTTTTCCCGGAGGGGTCCTCCAGTCCCCCACTCCTTGAGGCACATGTAATGTGGTGAAGAGGAGTAGAGCAGTGCCTGTCTTCAGTATGGGGCCGAGGGCTGACTATTTTCTTTTCATTTTGGGGGGGATGCCTCATTAAAAACCTCATTAGAAAAAACCTTGTGGGAAAAAATTCTAATGAGGGGAAAAGAGTGCACCGAGTTCCCCCAATGATGAATCGAAAAAGTTAACCTTTGGTCTGAATATAGTGTTGAGGCCGAAGGATACCCGTGATCTGAGGGTTTGCTTGTTGATTTGCCGAAGGCAACCTTTTGATATCATGGCGATACCGAGGGGAGTCCCTCAGTCATTGGGGCTGAGGGCGTGTTGACATCGGTGATAGTTCCTATGTTTTCCGAGGGGGGTTCCCTAGCTCTTGATAAGTTGGAGGCTGAGGGTCCCGAGGGGTCCCGTTATTTTATGCCGGAGGCTAACCATTGATAAGGGGTTGGAAGGTGTGTCCTCGGGGGGTTCCCCGGTCCTCAACATGTTGAGGGCTAAGGGTTCCTGAGGGGTTTTCCCATTGTGAAGCCGGGGGCTCCCCTCGATGAAGGATTCTGAAGGAGTTAGCCCGAAGGCATGCATAGTGTTGTCTGAGGGGTGCCAGATGAGGGCACCTTAGTATGTGAAGGAGAGCCGTTGGGATATGACCGTTGGAATATGACCGTTGGAGGTTGTTGTCCACGTGGCGTGTAGATGCTGGTTGGCTCTGGGCGGGCGTCACCGGTTGGTTGAAGCGACGGTGTGTAATGATGATTTTCCCATCGAGGGCCCGGTTTTTTGCCCAAGCCCGGATTGGGGAGGCTATAAATACCCCATGGCCTGACTCTTTCTCCTAGTGCGATTTGTGTTGTCTTAGCGAAGCTCTGCCCCATTTATTTCTAGAGAGAGAAAGTGTTTCCCAGGTCAGTTCTTTACATGTTCTTCGCTTTTTTAGTAAGTTTAGCCTTGTGGCCTTTAGATCTAGCGTTTAGATATCCTTAGGAAAATTTCTTCCCTCAAACCCTTCAAACACATTACCGAGGATGTCGTCCGGCAGCGATTCTCAAGATATTTCGAGGGAGCCGTCGGCTGAACTAGAGAGCATATCTGATGTGGAGCCTTCGAGTGATGAGGCCTCGTCGAACGGTGATTCCGCCGTCGCCATGGAGGTGGAGAAGGACTTCATAGCTGAGGCCGAGGCAGAAGAATTCGAGCAAGTGAACGAGGACGAGGAGTTGGCCCTCGCCGTTCAGACTGCGGAGGAGGAGGAAGAGAAAGAGAGGCAGAGAGTTACCGTGGCTATCCTTCCCCCACGCAACGCTGGTGAGGCCAGCAGCTCCCGGCCTCTCAACCCGGAGCCTCTCAGGGTGGCCCCGGCGAAGAAGAGCAAGAAGAATGGGGGCCCCCAAGAACAAAGGCAGCGTTGCTTATCTTAGGACGCCCGTCGGTATTTCTGAGGGATACTCATGGCTGAATATTGCTGCCCTGTCGATCAACTCGAGGGATGATCGGGGCGAATGCTACGTAACACAGCTGCACGTAGGGCCTTCGGCGTTAGTGATAGAACCGGGCCCCAACGATCTACTATCCCAAGCTCCCGAGGGGTGCTTCGCGGTCCACATTCTCTCCGTCTCCATGGGCATTCGTTTCCCATTGCATCCCTTCCTCCTGGAATACCTTCAGTATGTAGGACTAGCCCCCTTCTAGCTCACCCTGAAAAGCCATTCATTCATTGCTGGGTTCCTTCATCTGTGCCGGTTCCGGGACGTTACTCCCAGTTTAGACCTCTTTTTTCAAAGCTTTAACCTGTGCCGGGGGGTCATGCTAACTCTGAGGGCTATGCAAACCCCCAGCAGATTGCCCAGTGGAGACTCTTCGATGAAGTGCCCTCGTCCCATAAGGGTTGGAGGGACTGTTTCTGTTACGTCAAGATGGCAAACAATCCGTTCCCCAGGGAGCTGCGGGATCATTTCAGGCAACATCCGAAGGTAGGGAGTGCTGCCCTCGAGAAGGACGGGAGGAAGATTTCTTTTATTCCGGAGGGGCATGAGAAGCACATGTCAGTGAAGGAGTCTACCCTCGACGAGGATTTGTACCTTCTCAGCTTCCGGCGTTACCGGTTTCTGGGGGGAGTGGATGAGAAGTACCCCATACTAGATCGAGCCTTCGAGAGCACAGGAGGTAGTTCTCGGGGGCTCCATTTTTTTTCACTTAGAATTTTTGTAGCTTATATACATATTTCTCTTGTCTTGACCCCTCGGCCTCATTTACTTATGTTGTCTTGGAGGTGCTAAAATGGATATCAATTCCTTTGCCGCTTTGAAGAAGCAAAAGGCGAAGGGTCAGAGCAAAAAGGAGTCGGGCAAGCAGAAGCCCGTCAGGGAGTTCTTCAAGAAGAATGGTGAGCCCTCGGCTTCCCCCTCTCATGATGCTGCCAAGAGGAAGGCAGCGGGCAAGGGTCTAGCCCCCGAAGGGAAGAGGCTCAAAAAGGGGGATGTCGGGAAGAAGGCTCCCTCGGTCGTGATCGTGGATGAACACTCCACCTCTAAGCCGCATGTTGTGGTGGCGATGGCTCCATCAGATCATCCTCCGGGAGTGTTCCCTCAGGAGACCCTACAGCTCTCCCTCGTGAAGGGGACCGCCGTGATGCACGCCACAGTGGAGCGAAGGCATTTCAGAAGGGTATTACATCAGAGATGGACAGGGCCGCCCTCGGAACCTACGACGATGATGCCCTTCAAAATAAAATCTTCCGGTCTTCTCTTACTGTAAGTCCTTTTTCCTTCGTTCCTTTTCTAACCACTTAGCATACTTGCATAGTAGTCTAACTTCTTTGTCTGTTGTTTAACAGGCTTGCATAGCCCTTGGTGAGCAGGCTCAGAGGTTTGATGAATGGCGCCTTCAGAAGGCCTAACAAGATGAGTCCATGAAAAAGCTCATCCATGACAAGGACGCTTCCCTCCGGGAGATGTGTAGCTGGAGGAGGCCCTTCGGCAGGCGAGGGCTGAGGCGGAGAGAGCTACGACGGAGAAGGCCGAAGCTGAGAGGGCAGCTGCCGAGGCCGCAAAGAAAGCCGTCGAGGAGGCCGAGGCCGCCAAGGCGGAAGCCGTCGCCAATGCCCGGGGGGATGCTGTTGCTGCCTTCGTCACCGAGGGGTGGAGGGCCAAGGACCAGAGTTAATGGGTGGCCTCGGTGGTGGACCCATTGACTGATCCGGACTGGATTGTTGAGATGCAAGAAGAGATGAACGAATTTGAAAGATTGAAGGTATGGACCCTGGTGCCACGGCCGTACAGAAAAACCATTATCGACACCAAATGGGTATTCAAAAACAAGAAAGATGAAGACGGTGTGATAATCAGGAACAAGGCCCGACTGGTAGCAAAAGGATACAACCAACAAGAAGGGATTGACTATGACGAGACCTTTGCACCAGTGGCGAGAATTGAGGCCATAATATTGTTCCTTGCATATGTCGCACACAAAAGCTTCACTCTATATCAAATGGATGTCAAGACTGCGTTTCTCAATGGTGAGCTGAAAGAAGAAGTTTTTGTTGCACAACCAGAAGGCTTTGTGGATCCTGAACACCCAAATCATGTATATAAGCTGAGAAAAGCCCTGTATGGACTGAAACAGGCACCGAGGGCCTGGTACAAAGAACTATCAGATTTTCTTGTGAAATCAGGCTTCTCGAAAGGAAAGATTGACCCAACTCTCTTTATCAAGCGACACAAAGGTGACATCATGCTGATACAGATTTATGTGGACGACGTCATTTTTGCCTCATCAAATCCAAATTTCTGTCAAAAGTTCAACAATCTGATGCGCACCAAGTTTGAAATGAGTATGATGGGAGAGTTAAACTTATTTCTCGGGCTTCAGATCAAGCAAATGCCAGACGGAATATTCATCAACCAGTCCAAATACATTCACGACATGCTCAAGCGCTTCAAAATGGATAGGAAGTCAATGATAAAAACCCCCATGTCTCCCTCACAAAAGCTCGACTCTGACCCTTCCGGAAAATCAGTCGATGCTACCAATTATCGGGCTATCATCGGTTCCTTGCTGTATCTCACATCTAGCAGACCGGACATTGTCTTTGCAACTTGTCTCTGTGCATGATTCCAAGCAAATCCTAAGGAATCACAACTGAATGCAGTGAAAAGAATACTGAGATATCTGAAAGGAACGGTTAATCTGGGCCTCTGGTATCCCAAAGAATCTGGTTTTGACCTAGTGGGATACACAGATGCTGATTTTGCGGGTTGCAAACTCGACAGAAAAAGTACATCCGGCGGTGCTCAATTTCTTGGTGAAAAGTTGGTGTGCTGGTCTTCTAAAAAGCAGAATTGTGTGTCCACTTCTACAGCTGAGGCAGAATATGTCACGGCTGCTAGTTGCTGTTCACAAATACTTTGGATGAGGACCCAGCTGAAAGATTACGGGTTCACATTCTCACACATCCCGATCTATAGCGACTCTCAAGGTGCAATTGCCATCACGTGTAATCCTGTCCATCACTCACGGACGAAGCATATTGACCTCAGATAACATTTCATCAAGGATCACGTTGAGAAGGGCACTGTGGACATGTACTTTGTGTCCACGGAATTGCAACTGGCTAACATATTCACAAAGGCTCTGGATGAGAAGAGATTCAATTTTCTGATCTCTAAGCTGGGGATGCTGAACCAGAACAAATAAGTAACTCTGAACTGTGTGTGTGCGTGTGATCATATTTTTTTCTTTTTAAACATTTTTTTTCTTCTCAAGATTTGCATATTTTTTTAAAAAAAATCATGCATCTCATATTTTCTTCTTCTTTTCTCATGCATCAGTTTTAAATTAATTTTCATACATAAATCGAGGGGGAGCTTTTTCAAAATCATGCATAAATTGAGGGGGGGTTTCATAATTATTCATTGTGAAAAGAGAAAGTGTTGAGGGGGAGCAATTTCAACACTCGTTTTGGGCCCGTTAAGTTTAAAACCTTTTTCGGCCCTATTTATTCCAAAATCACGCATCTCCTCCTCTTCACTCTCACCCTTGCGCCAAAGACCTTCGAACTTCCTCAGAGCAAAACATTTCGCCTCACTTTCCCTCTGCTTTAACCTTTCCCGCATCATCTCTATCTCAGTTATAAACTCCATACTCGTATACTTCAAATGCTTTCACATGTGTATCTCGCGGAGACGACGAACAGGGCTAAAGGAGAGGGATATGGGATGCGATTTCAGGTTGTGCGCAATTTCAGCCTGATGCGCTATTTTAGGTTGTACGCGATTTCAGCCTCATGCGAAATTTACCTCATGAGCGATATGGGATGCGTGAAACGCCCATGCACTAAACAACTGAGATGCGCTATTCCGGCCTGGTGCGCGATACAGGGCATGCCAAGTACCAGAAGTGTATCTCCAACAATTTTGGAGAACACTCAACAAGGTCACAAATGTGCTGACCGTCACTATCGTGAACACCGAGATCACTATCACCAAAGATCTGCTGCACCAAGCTCTGCAAATCCGAGAAGAGGACCATTATGATGAGCTGGCATCTGAACCTAAAATGATGGCTGATATGATCAAGTTAGGCCACGCTCAACCGATAAAGCTCATTTCTGATGTCAAACCGGGACGCTTACCAAGACCGTGGAGGACCATGCTTGCAATTCTCAACAGGTGTTGTACCACCAAACACATGGGCTTCGACAAGTGCAGCATCTACCTTCTTACCATCTTCCACGGTATCGCTTTCATGAAGAACAATGACTATGTCTCGTTGATATGGGACGAAATTTTTGAGCTAGTCAGGAAGAGGACGAAGACGGTCCAGATCAAACATCTGCCTTACATGAGATGGTTCTCCCTGATCATACGATATCTCTCCCGGACTACACCGACAATCCACCAGAGACTCTCAAAGGAGAACGTCTACATTCTGTCCGTCCAACGCCTCAAGAAAATGCCTAACGATTCTACATTGGTTCCCATGACAATACCAGTGGCTCTTCTACAGTTAGCAAATCTGAATGATCCATCTATCCGATGCTACTGTGAAGAGAACAACATTATACTCCTTATGGCTCAGATAAACCCCCCTGAGCCTACCCCAGGGAGTCAGCCGAGAGTAAGTGAGGGTCTTGAGAGTTCAACCCGGCCACAGAGACCAGTGGCAAGTTGGCCCAATGATGATCAGACTTTGTCTGCTGAGGGCCACACCCGTGCTGAAGAGACTTCCCATGATTCGCCAAGCGTAGCCACAACACAAGACGCTGACGATGAGGAATCTGGGAGCAAGGCTGAGGAGAGCGACAACGATGAAGGTGATGAGGACGACGATGATGCGAACGACAATGCACGCAAAGCCAAGAAAGCCCCCGCACCGAAAGGACGACTCATTATCAGGCTTTCTAGGGCTACAAATAAAGAGGAGTCTCACCAGATCAAAAACACTTAAGGACAAACCATCAGTGAGACACGCTCTAAGGTACGTCACGATAACCCCTCCTCATCATCCATTCCTACTCAAAGAGTGCAAACGGACAGCAATATTGCTGAAGAAATGGCCTTGTTTGATAGATGTTCCGACCTAGAAGAAATAAATTGGGCTAACCCCATAGGAGCAGAGACTGATATTTTGAAACCGGAACCTGAAGACAAGTTTTAGAACTCGGTATGATCTTTCCAACGAGATATTAATCGCTTTGAACGGAAAAAAATAGAGCAAGATATGATCGATCATATTTTACACGAGTTCATTGTGAAATCAGAAATATTTGTTAGCTTATGGTTAATCTGTAACTTTTAATTAATGCATTGTAAATGAAATTGGAAAAATAGATTTAGAACTCCAAATTATGTTTCCATTGAGAGATAATATGCTCTAAACGGAAGAACACATAGCATGATATGATCGTCACAAATACTTAGCCTTACCTATGTGATTTAGCGTTTTCAGCGTAAATACAGTCTTGTTTTACTAATTACGCAATCGTCCCTTGATATTTTGAAACCGGAACCTGAAGACAAGTTTTAGAACTCGGTAAGATATTTCTAATGAGATATTAAACGCTTTCAAGGGAACAAAATAGAGCAAGATATGATCGTCACAAATTTTACACGAGCTCATTGTGAAATCAGAAATATTTGTTAATTTATGGTTAATCTGTAACTTTTAATTAATGCATTGTAAATGAAATTGGAAAAATAGCTTTAGAACTCCAAATTATCTTTCCTACGAGATATAATAGGCTCTAAACGGAAGAACACACAGCAAGATATGATCGTCAAAAATACTTAGCCTTATCTCTGTGATTTAGCGTTTTCAGCGTAAATATAGCACTTTTAGCGTAAATACAGTCTTGTTTTAGTAATTACGCAATCATCCCTTGATATTTTGAAACAGGCACCTGAAGATAAGTTTTAGAACTCGGTAAGATCTTTCTAATGAGATATTAAACGCTTTCAACGGAACAAAATAGAGCAAGATATGATCGTCACAAATATTTAGCCTTATCTCTGTGATTTAGCGTTTTCAGCTTAAATATAGTACTTTCAGCGTAAATACAGCATTGTTTTAGTAATTAAGCGATCATCCCTAGATATTTTGAAACAAGAACCTGAATACAAGTTTTAGAACTCGGTAAGATCTTTCCAACGAGATATTAACCGCTTTCAACGGAACAAAATAGAGCAAGATATGATCGGATCAAATTTTACACGAGTTCATTGTGAAATCAGAAATATTTGTTAATTTATGGTTAATCTGTAACTTTTAATCAATGCATTGTAAATAAAATTGGAAAAATAGCTATAGAATTCCAAATTATCTTTCGAACGAGATATAATATGCTCTAAACGGAAGAACGCACGGCAAGATATGATCGTCACAAATACTTAGCCTTTAGCTCTGTGATTTAGCGTTTTCAGCGTAAATGTAGCACTTTTAGCGTACATACAGTCTTGTTTTAGTAATTACGCAATCTTCCCTTGATATTTTGAAACCGGCACCTTTAGACAAGTTTTTTTACTCAGTAAGATCTTTCCAACGAGATATTAAACGCTTTCAACGGAACAAAATAGGGCAAGATATGATTGGATCAAATTTTACACGAGTTCATTGTGAAATCAGAAATATTTGTTAATTTATGGTTAATATGTAACTTTTAATTAATGCATTATAAATGAAATTGGAAAAATAGATTTAGGACTCCAAATTATCTTTCCAACGAGATATAATACGCTCTAAACGGAAGAACACACAGCAAGATATGATTGTCACAAATACTTAGCATTATCTCTGTGATTTAGCGTTTTCAGCGTAAATATAGCACTTTTAGCGTAAATACAGTCTTATTTTTGTAATTACGCAATCGTCCCTTGATATTTTGAAACCGGCACCTGAAGACAAGTTTTAGTGCTCGGTAAGATCTTTCCAACGAGATAGTAAACGCTTTCAACGGAACAAAATAGAGCAAGATATGATCGGATCAAATTTTACACCAGTTCATTGTGAAATCAGAAATATTTGTTAATTTATGGTTAATCTGTAACTTTTAATTAATGAATTGTAAATGAAATTGGAAAAATATATTTAGAACTCCAAATTATCTTTCCAACGAGATATAATACGCTCTAAACGGAAAAACACACAGCAAATACTTAGTTTTATCTCTGTGATTTAGCGTTTTCAACGTAAATATAGCACTTTCAGCGTAAATACAGTCTTGTTTTAGTAATTACGCAATCATCTCTTGATATTTTGAAACCGGAACCTTAAGACAAGTTTTAGAACTCGGTATGATCTTTCCAACGAGATATTAAACGCTTTCAACGGAACAAAATAGAGCAAGATATGATCGGATCAAATTTTACATGAGTTCATTGTGAAATCAGAAATATTTGTTAATTTATGGTTAATGTGTAACTTTTAATTAATTCATTGTAAATGAAATTGGATAAATAGCTTTAGAACTTCAAATTTTCTTTCCAACGAGATCTAATACGCTCTAAACGGAAGAACACACAGCAAGATATGATTGTCACCAATACTTAGCCTTATCTCTGTGATTTAGCGTTTTCAGCGTAAATATAGCACTTTTAGCGTAAATACAGTCTTGTTTTAGTTATTACGCAATCATCCCTTGATATTTTGAAACCGGCACCTGAAGACAAGTTTTAGAACTCGGTAAGATTTTTCCAACGAGATATTAAACGCTTTCAACGAAACAAAATAGAGCAAGATATGATCACCCAAAACTGAGCGAGACTATTCGTTGAACATACAAGAGATTCGAAGCTATTATCGGCCCAAACAGTCTGATTAATTCCAAGCAAACTCCTACCTACCAGAACGAAAATTAAAACCAGCCAACCACCCCCAGTCAATAACAACAATACAAATAAAGTGCTGAAACAAAATGGTTAAAGCAATTGAAAGGAAATAACTAGTAAACATCCGATGAAGTGTATCGGCTCCATCTTTATTCTCAACCTTCTTCAAACTTGTCAATGATGAGCCAGGTGAGTTGCAGAGCTGCAACTCGCCTCCTTCCCATTTTTTAATCCCTCCATCTCGTCCTCGATGTTGTCGTCCTGCTCCTGGTTGACCCTCCCACGCTTTTGCTCAGACCTATCATATGTATGCTTCTGAGCTGCTCTCGTATCCAAGGAATTCTTATTACCAGAACTAGGTGCGTTCCCCACTCCTTTACTTTGAGTCAGATTCTTTCCGACCGGTACTAGCCACTTATTAACTCCAACCTGAGAACTTCCCTTAGTATCCCTAAGCCATGGTCTGTATGGTTTATCCCCCATTCTTTTGTACCACTCAGGTTGCGAGGACGGTATTTTAGCGTGCCCAATAATGCCACACAAGAAACAAAACTGGGCAGTTTCTCATAACGAAAGATCATACGGAAACTAGCTCCCTCTTTTTGTAGAACTAACTTCTTTTTCAAAGACCTAGTTACATTCAGATTCACTCTTATTCTCATAAAAGGATTTCATTTAACCGAGAAATTATGTTCGTCCATCCTTATGAACCTTCCTACAAAATTCCCAGTTTTCACAGCATTGTTCAGGGAACTGCCATAGGCAAATCCCCTTCCCCTAGCTTAGCCATAACGATAAGATTCTGATCAAATATCCAAAGACCGTCCTCCAAAACATGCAACATATAATTCACATCATAAAACTGGAACAAGTAGCGTCTATTACCCAAGTCCGTGATGATAATACCTTTAACCGGCCTCCAAACAGATGCCATAATATCACGAAAAGTAGTGAATCGTACTGACTTCTCTGAAGTGATGGTCCCAACAAGAGCTAAATTTCCATCCGCCGCACCAGAAGGCAGAAGCCATGGCTTCCACCAAGATGGTATCATCTTCATCGTCCATCTCCATGTTGCCATACGCCTCTGCCTATCTCTCCACCTCATTTTGTTCTGGAAAACGCCTCCATCACCTACTCACGGTTTTGACTGAAGCCTCCTGATACCCTCTGCCGCCCAGAGGATTTGCTTCCTTCGCACTAGCGTCTGCAGCAACACTCGACACGAGCTGGTAGCTCATTCTTCAACCGAGCGAGATGGCCGTAGCACAAGCCCAGTCTAAACCCTGGTCGGCTAGCCTCTCAACGCCGCTCCCAGTCTGGCCTCACCGCCTTCTACATCGCTCGCCTCTTCCGTGGGAAACTGTTCAAACCTCGTTGCCTAACCCTAGGCTCTCTTCCGCTCTTCAAGTATGATATTTAATATTTTAAAATATGTTAACTCAAAATTTAACATTGTTAGCTCCCGATTTATTATTGTAAAACAGTTAATTAGTTCGGATTATTATTGTGATCTTTTCTATTAGGGATTATTTTTGTAAAATACACAGAAATAGGGATTATTGATATCAATTTTGCCAACAAACCAAACAGAAAAGTTGACACTGTTAACTCCTGATTTATTTTTGTGAAACAGTTAACTAGTTGAAATTATTGTTGTAAACTTTTCTAGTAGTGATTATTTTTGTAAAATGTATAAAAGTAGGAACTAGTGGTGTCAATTTGGCCATAAATAAATATAATTTTAAAAATGTATATTAAGTGAAATAATTACATATTTATGACTAAAAAAGGGTTGTTTACAAAAATATGACTTCTTAAATGTAGTAAATATAATACTCCGTAGTAATTTTAGCCATACTACACTCAAAGTAACTTCAATCATATTTTTATAAAGTAGTTTTTCTTCAATATGAAAAAAAACTCATAGCGAAAGTTATATTAAACAAAACAAAATATAACTCATGGAAATCGTTTCTCAACTTCCCAGACGAACCCAGAGCGAAAGTTAATTATATGTTTATCATGGACTTGAGTGTTTGAAAAAAGAGATTTAGTCACACAAGGTATTTTCTGTTTTTGACTTTTTGGTGAACTCAATTTTTAGTTTTCTGCTTTAAAAGTTTAGGTCCATGATTATAAACTCTCATTTATGACCCTTCCGGCCACTTTTCCATCAAAATCAAGTGGAAATGGTACGCACGTTAGCACCAAGAGTGGTCTAATGACCTAATAATCCCAATGTTAAAAGTGAAATTAACTGAAAAAATCGCAATTAGAAATTTAGAATACCATGTACTTTATTGTGCATTACGTATGTACTTTCAATTTGTATGGTTGCAAAAGTTGAACACATAAAAATTGCCACGGAATAACAATTCAAGTAGTGCACTCTACATAACCTTTGAAGCCAAAATCAGGCTTTCGATCTACTCTGGTTGATTCCCTTTCCAAAAGGGGAAATGTCGGGTTGTATGATAAACAAATGAGAACAGCATGAAGCAGAACTCGAGACTCGTGACTAGCCGTCTCCATGAGTTTCATCAAGATAACTGACAATTGCTTAACCGCCTCAAGCAGAAACTATCTATCTATAGTTCATTATAATATCCTTGTCCATCTGCACAACATGAACACATAAGATGAGATGCATTGAAAGTGTTGCAACTATTTTTAAGTGCCTCATGCTTCCACAGAACCATTTCTGATCTGCTTATCCACTTAAGAAGTATGTTTCGTTGAGGCATGACAGTTCATTTGTAGGAAAAAATCACATGAATAATTGTAACAATTAGCGATCTTCCCATGTTACTACCAAATATACATACAATAACAACAACAACGTCCGAGTCTTAGTCCCAAAAGAGTTTGAGGTCGCGTAACATGAAATCGACATATGAAATTGGAGCTATAATATACTCTGTACATGTTATTCATAGGCGGTCTTCCTAAATTGATCCCAAGTAATCGGCAACGGAGTACACCAGTAAAGCATAAAAAAGAAAAATAAAAAGAAAACTGAACAGCCAATGTTCCCTCGCTGTGGGCAAATATCAGAGGAGTAGAGGACAGAGGGTTGCAGCAGTCGTTGGGCAAACCATAGATGGGGGAGGGAGGCAGAAATTGGTGGCTGCAAATTCTGCAATGAAGATGGATCATGGATGGCCACACAACACCCATGGTGCCAGCGGCGGGAGTCACCATGGAAAAAGAAAGCTAACCGGAACCAACCATAAAAATAAAGATTTATAATCTGAAAATTAAGAAAGAAGATGGAAGAGGAAGAAGAGCAGGAAAACAAGGATAATCTGAAATTTTTGAGAGGAAGAAGGGGATTTACATGGAAACTTCTGTTTGGATTTGAAAGGAGAAAGAAGACCAAAGAGGAGTAAGAGGAGGACGGCGAGAGATTTTCATGAAGAGAAAAAGAAAAATGAAAAAGGAAAGGAAAAGAGAAAAGAAAAAGGAAAAAAGAGACAAATCAGAACAAGCCACGTGGCAAGGTGACATGCAGAAACAATTTATTCAGGTCACAGGCTTATTTTGAGAAAGTGCTCCTTATAATTTACTGCATTGGAATTAAACATATTTGGGATTAATATTAGAAGAACGTGAAGAGGTGAGATTATTTATGTGAATTTTTCCTTTATTTTAATCATTTTTAATTGACTATTCCGATATAAATTAACAGCTTAAGGAACGCTTCCATGCACACACATTCTAAAAAAGCACTCCTCAAAAGCTTGAACAGAAAAAGGTGGAAGTACTTGCAGCTTGAAAGTGATATAGAGACTCAATTTAAGACATATTCTCTTACTAGTTACTCCCTTCGTCCCATAAAATAGTTCCCACATTGACTTGGATCAGAGTTTAAGAAAGTGGGAATAAAGTGGAAATGTATGGGTGTGGTTGATTAAGAAAAAGGTAAATGAACGGTAGCCACAAAAAACTTTCTAAAAATGGAAATGGGAACTATTTTTTGGGAAGGCTCAAAAAGGAAAGCGAGAACTATTTTGCGGGACGGATGTGATAGAGATACCTCCAGGTACACAGTAAATTCACAGAAAGATGAACAGAATTCAAAGAAAGCAATTCAAGAAGCTTTATTGAAGAAGAACAAGTATCAATGGCCAAAGCCCCCAAGGAGAGAGAGTATTAGTCTCTAACTTCCCAGTACAAGACAAAAGTCTAAAACAGACTACTTTACTTCTCCCAGCTTATTCTATTTATACTAATCTAGTACACTTATTATTATTCTTGGTCTATTAGGCCCAATTCCTAACAGTCTATTAGGCCCAAGTCCTAACAATACTCCCCCCTTCCCTAAACATCCACCTTGCCCTCAAGGTGGGTGATAGGAAACAGCCAAAATCTTCTGCTTCATCTTCCTCTTCCTCCTGGCGCTTCTACCTTCCCAATATCTCACTGTTTTCCGAGCAAACAGCTTTAGTACATAATCTTTCCAACTCACAAACTTCTCTGCAGCATAGAATATATCTGGTGAAGTTTCATTTTCTTCACTAGCTTTTAAGCCTTCAATAGCCACAAGTATTTCCTTGTCTTCTTGAGGTGTATCACCTAAACCAGTAGCAGAATTTATGTTCATGCCCTGAACCTCTTTGCCAGTGTGATGCAACACCGAAACCAAGCAACATCTTTTGCCTGAGAATACAAAGTCAACTCCTTCAGCACCAAGTGCATCAGTCATGATTCTGTGGATCCCCATTCTGAGTACAACTTCATTTCCTTGATTCCTTCTATCACAGTCATTTCATTAATTGCTCCATTTTCAACAGTAATGAAGTATGGCAGCCAATCCCTAATTTTCATTAGTCACTGCAAAGTATTTCTGGTGCTTATGCATGACCATTATCAGTAATTCTTTAGGAAGCTCTAGGAAGGTGTCCTTAAATTTTCCAAGTACTGGCATAGGTGCCTCAACAAGATTTCCAACTTCATTAATTAAACCAGTCTGCACAATAGGATCTCTATTTACACTCTTTGTAAAACCATGGGACTGCTCCAAATAAACTTTTTGTGTTGATCAACATCAACAAAATTCCCAGCATGTTGCATCAGATCGCCATAAGATGTTGCATTTACTACCTCTACAGTGGCAGATGGAGTGATATGTATATCATTCGAAACATATCCACTGAAGGGGTTGTTACGAGTGAGGGAATGGGTCATTACTCCAGCTGTCTTTGCAGATATGTCTCCCCATATGAGATAACTTTCAGTTGCTTTAAATGGAGTATGTAAGTCAAGCTTGGAGTAGTCTAACTTGCTCTCAAGTCTCAACTCATGACTGCAATTCTGCTTCTTGTACTTCAAGGTGTTGTGCATGGTTAGACTTATCAGCATCATGAATCTGTGTGCGGTTTCCCCAGATGATAGCAGATTCTTCAGAAAAAAGATGAACATGATCCTTATGAACCTCTGGTCCCGACCTCTTTTGTTCCAGGCCTAAATTTTCTGAAAACATTTTCTGTCTTTTCTCCTGGATTTTGTCCTTGATTTCGTCTTTCTTATTCAATTGCTTGATTACAGGTTCAGTTGGTTCCATCTGGGTCTTCTTTATTGACTGGGAAAATTCTTGGGCAGGGTGAGAAACTTGTGAACTAAGAGAAGTTCTTGGCGACCGCGATGACTTCTGTTTTTCTGTCTTCCGCTTGCGTCTAGGTGGGAAACGCCTAATCGCCGCTTCCTTTAGAGCCTTCCACCTATTTTCTCTCATTTGGAATTCCCACCATTGAAACCATCCAAACGCCTTTTCCTCCATAGCCTCAGGTGCGACATCAACCTTAAATTTTTCTGCAATAGCTTTGACTCGGAAGTCTTTCCATCCTATCTATCCAATCGTATACTTCATCCTCGTTGAATAGCGGTAATTCCTCCGTCTTAGAACTAGCTGAATTCCTAGAAGCGACTTTAGACGAAGAAAACGAACAGTGAAAATCCTTTGGTGAGGAAGATTCTCCTCTCAATCGCGTCTGTCTTGGGCGCGAACTGATGGCCGTTGATGAAGTCTGAGAAGGAGTTCATGATTGCGAACTTAGAGAAGATGTTCGTGATTTCGTCTCCAACTCCGTCTGCAATAGCGGATTATGCCTACTGTTCCTCGATCGATCTCCAGGTATTCTGCGAAGCCTCTGCTCTTCCGAATCATCTGAACTATCCGAGTTTCGCGTGTGTCGATGATGAGAAGTGCTATGCGATGCGGATGATGCATGCGACCTACTTTGCAAACGATTCTGTATCCTCCTCTCTATATTCGTGATGCTTGTTCGTAACTCAGCTAAGGTCGCCGCAGTGCTTGCTGCTGTTTCTTGTTGGTGTCGCTCCAGTTCATTTAATCTTCCTTCCATTTTTTCGCACTTGTAAAGATCTTCCACAGATCGACGTTCTCTGATACCACTGATAGAGATACCTCCAGGTACACGGTAAATTCACAGAAAGATGAACAGAATTCAAAGATAGCAATTCAAGAAGCTTTATTGAAGAAGAACAAGTATCAATGGCTGAAGCCCCCAATGGCCGAAGCCCCCAAAGAGAGAGAGTATTATTCTATTTATACTAATCTAGTACACTTATTATTATTCTTGGTCTATTAGGCCCAATTCCTAACAGTCTATTAGGCCCAATTCCTAACAGGATGGAGTACATATTAATTAAATATGAAATAGAAAACTATTTCATTTTGTTGATGTTGAATATCTGGGTTTTGCTGAATGGGATAATTATTTTTTCTAAATGGAATGATCGCATTTAAATTTAAGTATCATGGCCAGTAGTAATCTCATTTATGTTTTTAAGCAAATTAATTTGTTAGAACAAGGATCCGCCATGGGTGGCAGAAGTGCAGAACCACAGAACGTATTGGATTGGATGTGGATCTTCCGATCCTCCAAATCTGATTGAATTGACTCCCGTCAGAGAACATCTTGCACCCCACAATTCAATAGTTGAATATAGAGGATTGCAACTTACAAATTTCGATAGCTCATTGGCCTTCTCATCATCAAAACCAAGTGCAGCCATTATTATTTTCCCTGCTGATGCCTTTTGTGACCAAATGCCAAGAAGCAGATAAGCTGTTGTCAATTCTCCATCCTCACCTGTGTTTTGCAAGATATGAGGAGAAAACAATTTATCAGACCTGTCAAGTGATGGAATTTTTCGAAAACATACAGGTGTAATTCAATGCAGATGGCAAAAAACAATGATGGTGATGTTTTTGAAATTTCATCTCATCATTCAAATGCAGGACATATTGCATGAGCTTATAGTAACTAACGTTATTACTTGCAATTAATTGACACTATCGGCCACTAAACATAATAATAATATAATAGACTTTCAATCTTCGTCAAACAAAAAAAAAGAGTTTCATCAGGGAGAGTGGTAGTAATCTGGTCGAAAGGTTTTCTGTTTTGAGCGACTATTTAGCAAGGTTGGCCCAAAATAATCAGCTGGCTGATTTGGCAGCCCAGGCCCCCTCAGTGCTCAATCAGCTGGCCAGAATACCTGGTTTAATTTTTCACTCAAACCCAAGTAACATAGTCTAGTCATTAAAGCACATACTAAACAAAATAAATCATTGGCTTTTCTATTAAATAACTTTGTTAACTATTAGAGTATTCTACATCACAAAATATGAAATCTAGAAAGTTTATAAACAATTTCCATCACTCAAAGAATACAAAAAGTAACTCATTAATAACGCTATCAATATATCTTTATAAAATGTATAACGAGGTGTATTAACTATTTAATGAATCTTATCATATGCACAGGTGCACACAATAGCCAACCTGATAGAAAATAACAGGGATCATCTAGGAGGTCCAGGTGGTGGACAAGCACCGAGCATTGAATATTTCAAATCCAACTTACATCCATGAGACAAATAGCTAACTTGAAGCATGTTAAATAATGAAAATGGTAATTCTTGAATCTTGATTATTAAATTCTAACTGACAACGTGCACTGATACAGTGTGACTACACGATCCTTGCTAATTACTATGTTAGAGTATACGAAAATTGCTATCCGCCATTTCCAAATGAGACATAAAAATGCAACTAACAACAACAGTAACGACAACAACCATAATTTGAAAAAAAAATAACATAAGCGAAGACTTAGAAGTAGTTATGTAGCCATTCAAATCCAAAATATGTGCACCCAAATTAATAGCAGTGCACATATTACTCAATATGGTACCAAAATAGACAATTGCTTCTCAAATACTCCCTCCGCGTAGGAATTAAGTTCCTAGTTAACAGGTTTTTAGGCAAAATAACTTTTTCAATTGACTTTCCAAGTACACTATTCTTCAAAAGTATGACAGAGAAAGTTAATAATTAATGATGTACTTTTCATATGGGTAAAAAAGTATTTTACCGTTCAAATATTGCCAAAAAGAGAAGTAGGAACTTGATTGTGGGACATCCTAAAAAGGAAAGTAGAAACTAATTGCGGGACGGAGGGAGTACTAAGATACTTTTTCAAGACAAGGGGATGGAGTAAGCAATGCGTATTAACAGCACTTATATATATCTACACGTATTGATCAACATCATCAAGATATACATTCGCCACACTATCATCCGCGTCAATTTTAAATTGCCAAGTCAACTGCTAAATCATTAACCATGTATGCTACAACGCTTATAGCCATGTTACAATACAGTACTAGCCATGTTACCTACAAATACATGTGCAAGTAAAGGTTCTATAATTAGTGATTACCTACACATAATTGCATGTGTAGATAATAACGTTTTCCTACGGTCAGATACCCACACTTCATTATACTTATCATATGTTTGGGTAAAACATTTTACCCCCATACAACCACACTTTTATCTATGTTTGCTTCTGTGTGTCAATCCCTTATTTTCTTGTAGTTACACATCACCGACCGTAACATTCAATTTTACATCCATTAAGTCAAACCACACTCCTGGAACTGTTTGCTCAGGTACCCCAACAGTAAGCAGTCCATTTTTATTTTTATATGGGCCATCATGATATATGTTTTCGCGTAGAATAAATAAACATGTTCGTATTAATCTATTTATTGAATTTTTTGTGTAAACAGAAAGTTGTCCGGACTTTAATATATTAAAGCTTTATGAGGGTACCTGATTTCAGCTTTGCATCAACAGCCCAATCAAGAGCCTCCTTGGCAGGTTTGGTTAAAGGAGGATGCTCCGGACTGGAAATGAACACACCAGATTTGCCAAGTAGGTTTATAGTTTCGTCTCGCACCTTAAATAATGTGATACCATTTTCCCTCAAATGCTTAGCAGCCAAACTGGTTCCTGTAAAAACAGTGTTTCTATGCATAATTAGGTATTTTTTGAATCCTGGGAAATACTAGGGGCGTACTAAGGAAAAGTGTTTTCTTTTGTTCAACAGTTCAACTTTAGATTGAAAACACAAGAAAAATAAACAATGATTCTTTTTACATATTTAGAACGGTATGGTTCTTCTTGAGTTAGATGAGAGTGTGACTTCGGATAGGGCAAGGTGGAGGGAGAGTATAAGTGTGGATGATTGATTTAATTTTGTTTGACACCCTTTCTCTCTATTTAATATTTTTACTACGTAGTATTATTTATTAATGGATATTAATGGACGACGGAGAGATAAAAGAGAGGTGGAGGTCATACTTTGATACACTATTCAACGGGAACAAAACGCAAGATATTGGCGATTTGTCCATACCAGATTGTATGGTAAACCGTGATTTTGTGAGAAGGATCCAAACAACAGAAGTTAAAGAAGCTCTGAGGAAGATGGGACGTAAAAGAGCAATGGGGCCAGATGGCATACCGATCGAGGCTTGGAGAAGTTTGGGAGAGAGAGGCGTCGAGTGGTTAACAAGTTTCTTCAACATGATTTGGAGAAACAACAAGATGCCAACGAGTTGGAGGAAGAGTACTTTTATCCCCTTATTTAAGAATAAAGGTGATGTACAAGAATGTGCCAACTATCGAGGGATTAAGCTTATGAGTCACACCATGAAACTTTGGGAGCGAGTGATTGAGCAAAGACTTCGAAGGACTGTGAAGATTTCAGAGAATCAATTCGGTTTTATGCCTGGTCGCTCAACAACTGAGGTCATTCACCTTCTTCGGTAACTTATGGAGAAGTATAGAGATGCTCATAAGGATCTGCATTTGGTGTTCATTGACTTAGAAAAGGCATATGATAGGGTACCTCGAGAAGTTCTTTGGTGGGCCTTAACTAGGAAAGGCATATCACGTTTGTATATCAGCATCATCATGGATATGTATGAGGATTGTACTACAAGTGTTCGTACTAGCGTAGGGAGGATTGAAGAGTTCCCTATTACTATCGGAGTGCACCAAGGATCGGCCTTGAGTCCTTTCTTATTTGCCATAGTCATGGATGAACTTACGAAGTCAATTCAAGACGATATACCGTGGTGCATGATGTTTGCCGACGATATTGTATTGATTGATGAGACGCAATCAGGTCTTAAAGCAAAGTTGGAAGTATGGCGACAAACATTGGAGAATAAAGGTTTCAAACTAAGTCGGAGCAAGACAGAGTACATGGAGTGCAAGTTTGGTGGAGGTAGAAGTAGTGGTAATAGCGGAATTACTCTGGATGGTAAGGAGATACCAGTAAGCGATATGTTCCGTTACTTGGACTCCATAATTCAGAAGGACGGTGAGTTAGATGGAGATGTATCCCATAGAATCAGAACGGGGTGGATGAAGTGGAAGAGTGCGTCAGGATTTCTATGCGACCGAGGTATGTCGACTAAACTGAACTCACTGAAGGGTAAATTTTATACGACAGCAATTAGGTCTGCATTACTGTATGGCGTAGAGTGTTGGGCGGTGAAACAATGTCACATTCAAAAGATGAGTGTGGCAGAGATGCGCATGCTGCGTTGGATGTGTGGGCATACTAGGAAGGACCGCGTGAGGAATGAGACAATCAGACAAATGGTGGGAGTAGCACCTATTGAAGACAAGATGTGGGAGTCACGCCTACGGTGGTTTGGTCATGTGCGTAGAAGACTGAGTGATGCACCTGTTAGGCGAGCTGAGATGTGTGGAGAAGAGGCAGGGAAGAGAGGGAGAGGAAGACCCAAACAGACGTGGGTTAGGGAGTTCGAAGTGATGTGCGTAGAAGACCTTTTTATTTTATCATTTTTATATATATTCATCTTTTTTATATTATCTTTTCATAATAGCTTATCTTTTTATCTTTATTCCTTCTTTTCCTTTTGGTTGTGATATCATGTATCGATTCATGTTAGCCGACCCCAATATCTTTTGGGACTAAGTTTTGGATGTTGTTGTAGTATTATTTATTATTTTTAACTCATGTATCATAAGCATGTATTTAGGTTAGCCAACCCCACTCTTATGGGATTAAGGCTTGGATGTTGTTGTTGTGGTTACATATTCAGATTTCATAGTCTTTGTATAATAAAGCTAAATAAATAAGAGGAATCTGAACAAATATCTGAAATAAATTTAGAGAGAATTCCCTAAATAGGAGTAAATAAGTTTTGAAATTCCAAAATAGGACTATCATGTTTTTTATTCCCCGAATAGGAGTAAATTTCTGCCAAGTTTGGCATTACTAGGCTTTAAACATGGCATTTTTTCCCAAACTTGGCAGAATTACTCCTATTTAGGGAATAAAAACATGAAAGTCCTATTTTGGAATTTTAAAACGTTTTTACTCCTATTCAGGGCAATTTCTAATAAATTTAGAGAGTGTAAGCCTATTCCCCCGCCCCACCCCAAAAGAACTTCCAGTTATCCTCACTACTTTCTTTACCTAATATATTCCATGTTCCAAATAGAGCTTTAAAGAATCATCTAACTAAAATACAATGTTCTAATATCAACAGACCCATGATTTTTATACAGCAGGTGAATACATATCACATATGCATTGGGTGATTTGAACAAGAAACCTACCTAAGCCTGTGATCATGCTCAATGCATGTATCTATTAATGATGCAAGCCCAAAAAACAGTAATCTTGATGGGATAAGTGAATATTAACCTTCAACCAAGATACCCATGAGCAAAGATTCAGTGCCCATGTTGAGATACCTTAGCTTTCTAGCTTCAAGTTCACCCATTGCAAAAGACTTTATCGCCCTTGCTGACCATCTACACAGCACACTAAAGCTATAATCAGAATTCATAACGCATAACCCCCAATATATAATAACTGGATATAAAACATACATAAAACTCACTTGGGCTGTTTTGAAGGAGCTTTTTCTGCAGTGTCTGCATTTCTGCAAAACCAAATGAACCGAGAGCCATAAATTGCATATCTTGCACTATTGATTAACGGAACGAGCGAGTAAGCGCTGAAGATTACGAAGATGGGAGGGTGGGCGTGAGTGTCGCAGAAGTAAAACTACGTCGTTTTGAAGTGGGGGAGCTCAAATTGGAAACACGAAATGAGAGTCCCCGCCCTAGAAAAGAGTAAGATAGAGCTCTCAGGTTGGGAGTTAAAGAGTTCTCAGGAGTTGGTCTTTTGCAGCACTGTGAAGGTGGGATCGAAATGTATGACAGCGTGTGAGCGGCCATTGAAGTTTTGCTGAAACCCCAGTTGAGAGGATATGTCGACCCTTCTTCGTCTAAATTGAGATCGATACAGAATAGGAAACAAATCTTCCTAATAATATTCTAGGAAACAAATCTTCCTAATAATATTCTATTACACTCCCCAAATTGTGCGCGAGATACGACGCACAATTAGTAAAAATGAAATTAAAGACTAGAAAGACTTTTAGTAAAAATGTCAGCTAACTGTAACTGAGTAGGGATGTACTTCACAATTAGATCTCCATGAGCCACACGCTCCCTGACGAAGTGATAGTCAATCTGAATGTGCTTGCTACGAGCATGCTGAACTGGATTAGCAGTGAGATAAGAAGCAGAAATATTATCACAAAAAAGCTGGATCGGCGTAGCAATGGGATAGTTGAGCTCAAACAATATGGAACGTATATGCAGGGTATCCTGAACAGTGTAAGCAATGGCCCTATATTCAGCTTCTGTAGAGGATTTGGAGACAGTAGGCTGCTTTTTGGACTTCGAGGAGATAAGATTCGCACCCAAGAAAACTGCAAAACCAGTTGTGGAGCGGGACGTATCTGGACAGCCAGCCCAATCAGCATCAGAGTAGGCAATTACACAAGTAGCTCGAGATGTAGGCTGAAGCCACAAACCATGCTCAATAGTCCCCTGCAAGTATCTAAAAATTCTCTTGATAGCAAAAAGATGAGTAGTACGAGGAGCATGCATAAACTGAGATACTAAATGCACAGCATAGGTAATGTCAGGTCGTGTCAAAGTTAAATATTGTAATGCACCAACCATACTACGATGCTCAGTAGCATTAGCAAGAAGTTCCCCATCAGTGAGGGATAAAGATGTGCGAGTAGCAAGCGGAGTGCGGACAGACTTGAGAGTATGGAGATGAAATCGAGATAGAAGATCAAAAACATACTTATGCTGGGATAGGAACAAACCTTTATCTGAGCGGACAGCCTGTACTCCTAAAAAATAATGAAGATCACCAAGATCCTTCATAGCAAAATGCTGAGCAACAAGCTGAATAAAAGATGTGATAGCCGCAGAAGAATTGCCAGTAATAATGATGTCATCAACATAAAGTAATAAATAAATGACATTATTATTCTGACGAAAAATAAACAATGAATTATTAGACTTGCTGCATGTGAAATGATGAGAAAGTAGAAAGCTACTAAACCTATGAAACCATGCCCGCGGGGCTTGCTTGAGCCCATAAATGGCTTTTCGCAAACGACATAAATGATTAGGAAATGAGGATGAATAAAGCCCCGCGGTTGACGCATATATACCTCCTCAGTTAGATGACCATGCAAAAAGGCATTTTTAACGTCCAACTGACGAATAACCCATCCAAGAGAAATAGCAAGAGTAAGAACAATACGAACTGTGGTGGGTTTAATAACCGGACTAAAAGTTTCAGAGAAATCCACACCTTCCTGTTGATTAAACCCCTGAGCAACTAATCGAGCTTTGTGACGCTCAATAGAGCCATCAGAATTATACTTAGTCTTATAAATCCACTTAGAGCCCACAACATTTTTAGTGTGATCAAACGGAACTAAGTCCCAAGTATTATTAGAAATAAGAGCATTAAATTCCTCCGCCATTGCCTCACGCCATTTTAACTGTTTGTTAGCCTCTGAATAACAAGTTGGATCGTCTGATAAAACAACTGTGTTTAAATTAAAAATCATTTTGGGTTTAAAATGCCCGACTTAGCCCGAGTTTGCATTGGGTGACAATTAGCCAGCGGACCAGAGGAAGATGTATCTGGTGCACTGGCCGGTAGCTGCGGTTGCACACTTGGAGCATTATCAGGACGGGTGAAGACTGCTTCAGGCGCATCTGATTTGTGGGACGGAGTTGCAGACCGAGAGGCAGGTAAGGGAGTGCCTGGAGGTGGAGTCGGGTGAGGGCTTGGTATTGATGGGGTTCGGCAATTATAATTTGGTGTGGAGGGAGGTGTTTGAGCATTGGTTTGCCCTGGTGAAGTAGGAAGAGCTGAGGGCGTGGGGATTGTATTGGAGTGTTCAGTGGGTGATGGAAGAGATATGGTGAGGGCTGGAGGCATAGAGTGAGGTGTGGTATTGATAAGGGTAAAATCGTCGGGAATAGATTAAGAAGATGGAGATTCATGACCCGTAGACGAAGACAAAGTGGCATATGGAAAAATATTTTAATGAAAACGAACATGCCTGCTAATAAAAACCTTGCCAGATTTGGGGTCAAGACAGCGATACCCCTTAAAACCAGATGCATAGCCAAGAAAAACACACTGAACAGAACGTGGTGAAAATTTGTTGGAAGAAGAAGCAGAAAAATTCGGATAACAAGCACACCCAAAAACACGAAGCAAACTATAGTCAGGAATTTTGTGAAATAGTTTTTCATATGGTGAAGCACCAAAAAGAGTAGGAGAGGGTAGTCTGATAATAATATAGACAGCCGTAAAAATAGCATCCACCCAAAAAGTATTAGGAATTGAAGTTGTAATAAGCATAGTCCGAGCAAGTTCAAAAAGATGGCGATGTTTACGTTCAGCAACACCATTTTGTTGCAGCGTATAAGGGCAAGATTTTTGAAAATAAATACCATTTTCGGCCAAAAATTGTTGCATAGAAGAATTAACGAACTCACCCCCTCCATCACTATGAAAAACTTTAATTTTAGAATTAAATAAATTTTCAACTAAAAGTTTAAAGAGACGAAATTGAGAAAAGACCTCATGTTTGGTGCGCAATGGGTAAATCCAAGTAAAGCGAGAGAAGTCATCAATAAAGCACACATAATATTTAAAACCTAAATTAGATAAAACTGGAGATTGGCACACATCAGAATGAATTAACTGTAATGGAGAAGTAGAATTATGACTAGCATCTGAAAAGGGTAATCGCTGAGATTTACCCAAACGACAAGAAACACAATCATGTTCAAAATTTGAAGAATGAGAAATAAGTTTTCTACCACGCAACAGGCGTAAAACAGATTCACCACAATGTCCTAATCTACGGTGCCACACAGGGCCAGAAGTAATAGCGGAAGCAAGAGCTAATGGTGCAGGAGGACTGAGGCTGACTGGGTAGAGATGACCATTATGACGCGCCTGAAGAAGAACTGCCCCCGAAATTTTGTCCTTAACAACAAAAGAGTTTTTATCAAAAATAGCAATGCAGTTGTTATTAGCACACAACTTTTGAATAGAAATTAAATTGAATTTAATTTGAGGCACATGAAAAACAGAGTTTAATGACAACGGGCGGCCAGGAGTATTTAATGTAATATTACCAATATTAGCTATGGGAAGTTTAATGCCATTTGCAACAATAACAGACATGGAGCCAAAATAAGGGGATTTATTTGACAAAATACCTTCAGAAAAAGCATCATTAGTTTCCCCAGTTGGAGCAATCAAGGCAGGTGTAGCAGACTGTGAAAAGCGAGACGGACAATGTAATGCAGAATGACCTGCAGAGAAACAAATTTGACACACAACCGGGGATGGAACTGACCCAAGAATACCCTCAGCGGATGGGAAACCTGCATAATGTGAGTAAGTACCAGAAGTAGATGTAGCATTAATATTTAAAATGGACAAGACAGAATTACCAGACGGAGCATTAGTGGGTCTCGGGTTATACACACCCCCTGCGACCGAGTGCTGGAGTGGTGGCCGAATAACTGGCTGCTGCTGCTGTGGGTATCCCGGCTGACCATAGGGCTACTGCTGCTGGAATCGACCTCGTCCACGGCCTGCTCTGCCACGGCCGCCTCTACCGCGGCCTCCTCTGCCACGGTATGCGCCCTGTCCGGGCTGCTGTCCCTGTGGACTGTGGGGCTGGCAGTGACCCACATGAGCCCCAAACGCTGGCTGCAATGAGGAAGCCTCCTCCTGGAGATGTAGTACTTGTTGTTCGGCTTCCATGAGCCGTGGGTGAAGGATATCGGGTGGAAAACTTTCAGGAAATAATTGCATGGTTCCCGTAACAAATTGATATTCAGGCCCCAATCCACGAAGTGTGCTTTCTAGTAATTTCTTATTAGTCACAGGTGAGTTTATGGCAGCTAAAGCATAAGACAATTTTTTATATCAAGTAAATAATGCTCCATAGATTGATTTGGCTTCTTTTTAGTATTGGACAATAATCGTTTGAGTTCCATAGCTCTAGGTAAACTGGCAGACATAAAGCGTGTTTGTAACCGTGCCCATATACCAAAGGAATGTTTAATATCATGAACATCAGTTAATACATCCCGAGTAAGAGTGGCAAACAACCAAGAGCGGATTGTTTGATCCACCCGAAGCCAATGATAGTAATCAGTATTAACGATGCACTGATTATTAAAATACAAAGTGTACATGGGAGGTACCTGAATTGTGCCGTCTACAATGCCAAAAAGACACTGTGACACGAGGAATGACTCGAACTGCGTCCACCATGTAAGGTAGTCTTCCACCGCTTTAAGCTTAATAGTCACAACCTGGCTGACATTGGCAATGCCGTGTGAAAGTGATTGTGCCATTGCTGCCATCGGGGAACCAAAAAGGGGATTATCATGTGCGGGACGAACTACACCCGACGAACCAGCAAAAGAGGGCCCGAAATAGGGAGTGCTGACGGGTTGCTGATTCGGTGCCGCCGGAGGAATGACCGGCTGCAGCTGCAAAGGTGAGGCGATCAGGGAAGAAACTGGACCAGGTTGCTGCCACATAACCTGGGGTCGTGGCTCTGGATTTGCCGGAGGCAGACCAAAACCAACCTGCTGCCATGGAAGGTGTGGCGGCAAGGTTTCGAAAAGAGAGTATGATGATCCGGCAGAATACGGATGAGGGTCCGACGCCATGGAAACTGAATAGGGCACCGGTTGAGAGGCTTCCGGAGCAGTATCGGTTACGATTGACGAAGAGAAGGTGTCAATCGCACCAGTGGTGGGTGTGTCCGTAGCAGAAGAAAGAGGCGAGGACTCACCGGAAGAGATGATCGGCGCCATGGAGGAGTGCGGCTGCGACATGGCTGCGTCGAACGTGAAAGAGAGGAAAAAAATAGGGTTTTTTTTCTTAGGCTCGTGATACCATGTGAAATAACGGGGAAAGGTACTCCAATAGGAGCCCTGGATGTCTATTTATAATAAAAGAGTTTAATACAGAATAGGAAACAAATCTTCCTAATAATATTCTAGGAAACAAATCTTCCTAATAATATTCTAGGAAACAAATCTTCCTAATAATATTCTATTACTTCCGCTATTGTTCGTTTGCTTTCTTTTTGTCAGTCAGGGGTGTTTGGAACTAATTCTGATTCTGCTTCTTTTTTAAAGCATAAGCAGAATCAGAATCAGTTTTCAGAAGCTGGTCACCCCCAGCTTCTAAAAAAACTGATTCTAGGAGTAAATTAGAGCACCAGAATCACTTCTACACTTTCACCCAAACACCCCAACTTCTGCTTCTGCTCCCTGAAAGAGCAGAAGCAGTTTTAAGAATTAGATCCAAACACCCCCTTCCTTAGTTGAGCTTCCAAAGCATTTTACTCTCTACCCAGACAAAACAACAATGATAAATGTAGATCTGTAGAGCAATGATGATTGTAGAGCATTTTCTTGATTTTTTTTTTATTTGTAAACTTTAAAGTGTTTGTATCTTTTTAAATTTATGGATAAGTTTATAGACTTTTAAAAAGTACATAGATTTAAAATTCTGATTGTCAATGTCGGTCATTGAATTTTTCACCTATATCACCGCTGCCGATTTGCTTGAATCTCACCGTTATCCACCCCCGTCATCTAACTGGTCCACCAACAACAAAATGACTTTGATTATGCAAATGAGCTAGGGACAATTAATTATATTAATTAATTAAATTAGGGGTATAAATGTAATGTTTAGTCCTATTTAAGGAAAAACAAACATATGATCATACTTTGAGAAAAATGTTATCTTTTAGTCCTACCATGAGTAATTTCCTCCGTATAATATGATAAAAACAATTAAATAAATAAATAAAACAAATGTACTTCATTTAGCAACTCAGAGATTTTTAATAATAAATGAAGCATAAGCATGCTAATTTATTTTTATTCAAAAGAAAATTCAAAATTTCAAGAATGCTCAACAAACTAAGTCTCTTTATGATCAATTGTTATATTACGAAACTCAATGAGTAAGAACATTAATCGTTGCACAAGTGTTACACTCATTGTTTCATGTGGTACATGAATATGTGCAATTGAGTTTTTTTTCTTGATAATTTTTTTATTTTCACTTTTAGCTTGTTAAATTTTGTTTACTTATTTAGGATTAAATATTTATTAATTTGAAATTATATTTTTATGTGTTAGTGGTTTAACGATGAAACACAGTAATAGATAATGGTTAACTGACAACATATCAGAATTGAAAAAATATAATACTATCGGTTCTTCAAATGATTCCTAATATTTCTTCAAAAACTGAATTGATCTCACCCCTACATTTTTCTTTGTAAGTCGATATATAAAAAATCACTTTTTTAAAATTTATCTTGTGTATCTGTGTTAATGTAAAATCTCCTTGTTCAACTTTTTTTGCCTTGTTAAAATTTATTTATCGTAGAATTAATGATAAAATCAGAATTTAATTTTCAAATCTTGCATATTGAGACCATCTTGGTACCCACCTCCCGACCCGACTCTTACGTACTAGTCCAGGACATGTTGGTCGATTTCCGCAACCAGATCTATGCGTACATGTGATGAGTACGTAGAAGACAAAAGAAAAGTCATCGGAAATCTTTGGTGAGAAGAAGAGACAATGAGGACATACACTTTGAACCGAAAAAACCGAAAACCGACCCGGGAAAAAAAACGTACCCAACCGAATCGAAAAGGTTGGGACCCAAAAGTTGGTAACCGAGGTCTACCTCGGTTCAGTACCGATTCTTGAAATTCAAAAGGTCAGTTCAACCGAACTGAACCGATTTTATATAATATTAATAAAATTATTATTTTTATTAATACATTTTCCCAATTAAAGCTCAAGTCCCTCTATTTGAAATACATGATTTAGCCCAAGTTATACCAATGTGTAGATGAAAGTAGTGTAATGCGTTGTTGTCTTGCTAGTTTTTATAGCAAAATTGTGACACTAAGAATATCTCTTTGATAATAAAAAAAAATCATGAAAATTAAACTCTTGTTGTGAAATGAAGAAGATGCGGAATAAATTTAAGAGATAGATATATTATTGATAACCTCTGAATACTTTTTCTTAATATCTGAATTTTTCTGAATGGTATTTACAAAGGATTGATCACCCTATTTATACTAGTTGACTAGGAGATGAATCATCAAAGAATGATTCTACATAATTTGTTGGCAACATCAAACCTAGCCATCTGTCTATTACAAGGATTGAAATTGGATCAGTGTCCTGATGACAAGGATGAACAGTTCACATTTGTCATTCTCAGGAATTCACAACACTCCCCCTTGAATTTTCATCCTTGAATAGGTATTTGTTATTTTAAAATTTATTTGTAAAAAACTAAAGTTTAAGGGGTAATAATTACGACTTATAATGTCTTTGTATTTGGATGTACTGTCTCGCTAAAAATCTTATCAGGAAAAACCCAGTGGGATCAAATAATCCCCCTGAAATTAGGATAAATTATGAAGACGGTGCATGCCGATTTTCTGTACAAGTTCAATTCTATGAACTTCTTCGGGGGTAAAGATTTGGTGAAGAGATGAGCCGGGTTTTTACTGGATTTGATTTGTTGAATGTTGATCGTCCCTTCTTTTTCCAGATCGTGAGTAGAGAAAAAATTTGGTGATATGTGTTTTGTTCTGTCACCCTTGATGTAGCTTTCTTTAATCTGAGCTATGCACACAGTGTTGTCTTCGTAGATCACATTAGGTTGAATAGTAATGGGCTTCATACCACATTCATTTTGGATGTGTTGAATCATAGATCGAAGCCACACACATTCTCTTCCGGTCTCATATAGTGCAATTAACTTCGAATGATTTGACGATGTAGTTGTCAATGTCTGCTTCATAGATCTCCACGAGATTGCGGTGTTACCATAAGTAAATACGTACCCGGTTTGTGATTTTGTCTTTTGAGGATCTGATAAATATCCAGCGTCTGCATATCCGATTAAAGCGGCTTTTTCATCTTTGTGGTAGAATAGGCCGAGATCAGCTGTACCGCGGAGATAACGGAATATGTGCTTGATCCCGTTCCAATGATGCCTCGTTGGACATGAGCTGTACCTAGCTAATAAATTTACAGAAAATGCAATATCTGGTCTAGTATTGTTAGCTAAATACATTAACGCTCCAATAGCACTCAGATATGGTACTTCGGGACCGAGTATTTCTTCGTTGTCTTCTCGGGGACGGAATGGATCGTCATGTATGTTGAGAGATCGAATCACCATTGGTGAAGTTAACGGATGAGCTTTGTCCATATAAAATCTCTTCAAAACTTTCTCGGTGTAATTGGATTGATGAATGAAAATTTCATCCTTCAAATGCTCAATTTGAAGTCCGAGACAAAAATTGGTTATCTCGAGATCTTTCATTTCAAATTCTTTCATAAGATATTTTGCAGTATTTTCAATCTCATCGGGAGTTCCAATAATATTTAAGTCATCAACATATACTGCAATTATGGCGAATCGAGAATCTGATCGCCGAATGAAAACACATGGACTAATTGGATCATTCTTATATCCTTCTTTGAGAAGGTATTCACTAAGATGATTATACCACATTCGTCCAGATTGTTTTAGCCCATACAATGACTTTTGTAGTTTTATGGAAAACATTTCTCGAGGTTTTGAGCTATAAGCTTCAGGCATTTTGAATCCACCGGGAACTTTCATATAAATGTTTGTATCGAGTGAACCGTATAAATATGCAGTCACTACATTCATTAGGCGCATTTGCAACCTTTCAAAAACAAACATGCCAATGAGAAACCTTAATGTAGTTGCATCAACTACTGGAGAATAGGTTTCTTCATAATCAATTCCTGGCATTTGAGAAAACCCTTGGGCAACAAGTCGGGCTTTATATCGGTCCAAAAACATTTAAAGCCCTTACGCACAAATACCCATTTAAAGCCCACTTGAGAAAACCCTTACGCACAAATACCCATTTAAAGCCCACTGATTTTACACCTTTTCGTGTAGGGACTATCGGTCCAAAAACATCACGTTTTTCAAGTGATTTTAATTCAGCCTGAATAGCTTCATTCCATTTTGGCCAATCGTGTCGTTTCCGACATTCTTCAATTGACGTTGGCTCATTGTCATTGTTTTCATTCATAACATTTGTGGCAACGGCATAGACAAATATCTCATTAATATCAATATCTTTTTTATTCCATTGCATTCCGGTAGAAATGTAGTTTATTGAAATTTCATAATTATCAACGTTTATATCGTTATCTGGAATATCTTCTTCGTTTAAGGAAGTTGGATCATCATTTGAGATGTATGTTTTGTCAATATCATTTTCTATGCCAGTATTTTCAAATTGTTCATTTTCTTGTTCAGAAGGATGAACATCTTTGGCATCACAGATCAATTCCCGCCTTTTAGTTTTTCTTGGTTTTATGTCTTTTGATCCAAGTGGCCTGCCACGCTTTTTGCGTATAGAAGAATCATTTGCAAGAGATTTTTCAAAATTCTCTGTTGGGATTTCAATTCTGGTAGGGACATTCATATCAAGAATATGTGACTTTGTCACTGATGGATAAGTGTACTCGGGGGGTAGCTTATCTGAGGGGTTATTGCAGAGAACAACTAGAGAGAAGTCAGAGCAAATGAGTAAGAGAGAGAATGAGTATTCAATATGAATTCAGCGTGGTTTACAAATGGGGAAAGGGGTGTTATTTATAGCAGCAATAAATGCTAGATAGGGACACGTGTCAACAATTTGGTCGTCGATGGGTCACTTCAACTGGGGCGGCACTGACACTCGCATGTGGCCGCATTAAATGCGGTGATTGGACGTGACGTTTGTACTTGGTACGGTGATCCAGCGCATGTGATGGGAAGATCCTGTCGAGGAGGATGTCTTCGGTTGTAGATGACAGTCCGAAGGCTCTGCGTACCGAGGGCTCAGAGTGTCGAGGGCTCTAACTGCCGAAGGCTACTGTTTTTGCCGTTTTCTCCCAGACACTTCGAGTGCTTAAAAGCAGTTGTACTGTAAATTTATAAGCCTTCAGCTATGGGCCGAAGGCACCCTAGTGTACATCGTGGGCTGCTTGGCACTAGGGGCGCTGTGATTTGGGTCTGCTGTGCTTCCTGTGCTTATTGGGCCTTTGTTATAGTAATAAGAGTATGTGGGCCGGGGGTCCCTGGGGCCATATACTCCATCAGGAGTCCCTCACTCCTTTTGCCGAAAGGTACTTGAGGGAAAAGGAGTAATTGCGTTTATCCTCTGATGTTGTCTTGCTGTAGTTTGTAAAACTGTGAGAGATTTGCGTTCGCACGCGATTTTGCTGACGGCAGTCCCTTAGCCCCCCACATTTTGGGACTGAAGGATGTTGATGTTTTGTGAGAATAAATTTTTGCATTTTGTGATTTTCCCGGAGGGGTCCTCCAGTCCCCCACTCCTTGAGGCACATATAATGTGGTGAAAAGGAGTAGTGTGGTGCCTGTTCTCATCATGGGGCCGAAGGCTTGTGCTTTTTGTTTCATTTTGGGGGGGATGCCTCGTTAAAAACCTCATTAGGAAAAACCCTTTGGGAAAAATCCTAATGAGGGAAAAAGAGTGCACCGAATTCCCCCAATGATGAATCAAAAAAGTGAATGTAACACCCCCAAATTTCTCACCCAAAATTACATTTAAATAATGATTTATTGGAAAGTATTACTAACTTTATTTGAAAACATCAGAAAATATGCAGCGGAAAATTTAAAGAGAAATAGGGGTGCTACCGCCACACTCGGTTCTAACCTAACCGAGTGCACATGCTAACCACCTTCAAAACTAATTTGAACTCCAAAACATATATTTACTAAAGATCTTGGAAATTCAATTTACAAACTACGTTTTCTAGTGGATGCTCTCTCGAAATCAACATCTTTATCAATTCATCACATGTATAAAACAAGTACAAAAAGAAAAATAAAAGAAACAAACATTAGCAATAATGCTAAGTAAGTCCCACCTAACCTTTTAAAATATTAATAATAGTATATATATAAATTCGTACAACCATTAGTATAAAAATATATTCAAAACACTTTATAAATCATAAGTAAACGATATCTTTACAAAATCCCAATCATATAACTCGTGAACCATAATAATTCCAAAATACATGAAACACCAAAATTTCTCCTCTATTGAGTTTCTCCAAAAATCACTTTGTAACTAACTTCCTAGTAATTTAGAAGGGCGGTGCTCAACACTCTGGTTGAGCCCGGTGATCCGTTGTCATGTACGGCCACCCCGTAACTATCGCCGGTACCACAACTGCTCCTTGGAAACGGAAACAATTACTTTAAGTGTGCACACCCCCTAGAGGTATTCCAAGCCCTCCGGGTTAGTAAGTCGATCTGGGTAGCCGGGATGTTTTCTACCAACTACCCCACCTCAAAAAATTGAATGATTAGGAGCTACTACTACCACTACTACTCAAAAGCCGGGATGTTTTCTACCGACCGCCAATTCACCCAAACCAGAACCACCAAAAATTGAGTAGTAGTAGACCTAACCATCCTCCACATTTTAAGGGACGTGGAAAACCAGCATAACGGATTTCTCCCGTTTTGCTCACCTTTTATGAAAATATTTATTTTTCTCAAAATCAATCGAAGTTTATACTTTAAAAATTCCTTTTTCATCAAACTCCCACAACAATAACAAATTACGTACTATTACAAAATCTTCCAAAATCATATACAATAACTCATATCAACAAAACAATATATCAACTAATATCTCAAATACAACTCTTTCGTATAATAATATTCACTCAAATTCAGCACACATAAATTCAATTCTCAAATATGCACACAAAAATACTTAAAAGAGATCACGAAGAAAAAAAACTAATTTCGGTTGATGTGAAACTTACCTCAAACTCGAAGTACTCTAGACAATTCTTCTACGACTTTGCTCCTCACTCAATTCACCTTCTATTAAAATTCAACAATCAATATCTTCCAATCATACTAGTTAAATTTATCTACTCTTTATTTATAAAGTATCCATCCTAGTATTTTCTTATTCCACAAATTATTAATCTATAGTCCATAATTTATTATTAATATTAATATTAATATTAATATTAATATTATTATTATTATTATTATTATTATTAAAATTCAGTCTAGCCAATTAAATAACTTTATAAGTTAACCAGATCAGTCCATTGCCTCATTCTTACGGCCAGCCCATGCTATAACTATAGTCAGCCCATAATTAAAATGAAAGAGACTTGGCCAACTAACATATAATAGCATACGGAGCAATACAGAGTAATAGACGTACTCTTCGTCCGTCGTCTTCCCCGGCAGTTCAACGCAGAACAAGAAGGTGCAGGTGTAGCAGCGGCACTCTTTCGTCGACGTCCTATGCGGTCTACCCCTCCAGAGATACCATTGGTTCTTCCTCCGGCAAGAATTCAGTCCGGCAGCAGTACTCCGGCGAATACATCGGCGGGAACGGTTCGGCAGCTTCCTTCTTCCAGGCGAGCGTCGTCAGCCTTCTTGGTATCTGTTTTCTTGGCGTAGCAGCAGCCTCTCACTCTGGCATTCCGGCATAGCAGATCCTCCGGTGGCAGCAGGTCCGGCTTTTATTCTCCCAACATTGGCCTACGTTCTTTTTGTCAGTGGCGCGCAGGTTCTAGGCAACGTTCCGTGGCAGCGGCGCTAGGAGACGATCCGATTTACTCCGGAGGCAGGATGGAGTCGGAACTGCGGTTGACTGCGGCGTACTCCTCTTTCTCGGTGACGACCCTCTTGTCACGCCCCGGACCGCATCCGAGCCACGTAGACAACCGCCATACAATCCGATAAGGACAACAACAGTTCATCCCTATTGAATTGTACAAGGCGTCCGATTGATTCTATTGCCAAACCGATTAGTAAACACATACAATCAACATCAATATCGTAATCAAACAAATGCGGAAATAATAATATGTTTGATACTTAGTCACATGTGGCAAACACGGGCACGCAGGCCCCCAACTGTTTTAATGAAAATATTGTTCAAAAATCCATGAGCAGTTTATATATTTGAAATAAGAATGGAAGCACGAACCACGTCTTCCTTCTTGATCAATCACCCTAGGCAAAGGTGCAGGTCGTAGGACTCTAGCCTCAACCTGAAAAATGTGAGGGCCCCCGGAGGGGTCAGTACTCCATAGAAGTACTAGTGACAAGCAGGCTATATGAAGAATAACTAATGTTCCAGACACGAGACCCAAAAATAGGGTGATATATATATATATATATATATATATATATATATATATATGTGTGTGTGTGTGTGTGTGTGTGTGTGTGTGTGTGTGTGTGTGTGACTCATTCATCCGATGATACATACTGTATATATATTTGTAAAATACTCGACCCGTAGGTCATTTCATTCAAAGAGTCTTTTAGAGATAAAGTTCTTACCTGACCTTTCTCACTCATTTCCTGAATGCCTAGCTCACCAGCTACATTCTACATTCATAATATCCTACCGAGTTTTGGGAGCATTTCGCATCCCGGGGATACTCAACCCCAACCGAGTTTCAGGATCATTTACCGTCCCGGGGATACTTAACCCCAACCGAGTTTCAGGATCATTTGCAGTCCCGGGGATACTCAACCCCAACCGAGTTTCAGGATCATTTATAGTCCCGGGGATGCTCAACCCCAACCGAGTTTCAGGATCATTTATAGTCCCGGGGATGCTCAACCCCAACCGAGTTTTAGGATCATTTAATGTCCCGGGGATACTCAACCCCAAACTAAATCCTTACCAAACCCTAACCTGGATATGGCTAACCTTTCGTTCCTTCAACTATGGACAATACCTAGCCCTATGGTCATATAACCAACCTTAGGAACCAACGTGGGCGGGTCCAAACCTAAACGGCCCACATTAACCCGCTCAAAACTGCCCGTTTTGAACATAACCCAATACCCAATCGAGTATTAACCCATACTCGGTCGAGTACAGGAGACAGTAGTCCACAAAGCTGATTTTCAACAAATACCCGGTCGGGTATGTGTCAATACCCGGTCGGGTATGACAGTTGACTTGTCGGTCAACACTCGTTTGACCACCCAAACGGAGTCGGATTAACGTGAAATTTTATACACATATACTCCTTGACGTGCTTGATCCAAAAATACCATTTTGGATCCCTGGAACATCACACATAATAGGTTATCACACTTTTAACCACCAAACCTACATAACATGCTTTTCAACTATGTTTTATGTATAATCATGGCATAAGCAAACACTTGGTTATCTTTACTCATTTCATAAAACATATCCTTGATTACTTTAGGTAATCTCATGCCTCACGCAAAAGTTATAAAGCATAAAGTCGTCTTCTCACCTTAATGAAGCTTATGAAGTTCTAGCCTTCCCGATTTAGCTCCGGCGAAACTCCGGCGAACTTCAACGAACTCCGGTGACCCTTTCAACTCCGTGAAAGTTCCTTGGATACCTTAGACAAGTTGCTAACAAGGTTTTATCATCATAAAACCCATATTAATACAAATAACCTCAAAAAGGTTATTTTCCGGCGTACCGGTTACTTTGGCTTCTAAGTCCGTTCTTTGACTTAGAACCACCTTCCAACCCCTCATTCTACACTTCCAAACGTGTAGAACAATCCTAGGGTGTGAAATATGATTGAATAATCATATAAGAGGATTAAAGAAAACGAAATGGGATTAATGGAGTCCTTACCTTGCTAAACACAAGTTTTCCTCTCCAAAACCAACTTTTCCTCTTCTCTTTTCCCCTCCTTCTTCCTCCTTAGCTCAAGTGCGTAGATGGTGGATGAAAATGGAGTATTTCCAGACCTTATCTCTCTTCCTTAGGTAGATTGGCCGAGCTTATGGGTTTAGGAGTGATAGAGATACTCCTTTCGGCTTATTCACCAATAATGTGGAGGGGAGGGACCCTTCTCCTATCACATTTGGTCTCCCAGTCCTTTCTCCCCTCTTTCCTCATGTTAATGTGCGTCTCCCCTTACTCATTTGCAGCCCAAAAACGTGGGTTGGCCCCCACTTATGTGGGAGGTCAACCCTTTGTGTCCCGGGGTGTACAATCGGCCCCGAAAGTTGTATTTTCCGGACTGTTTTAAGTATATTTTATTTTATCGGGTCAAATAAAATATAACACTTGTTACCAATCCTTATTGGGCCTTAGAATCAATATGTGCTCCCCAACTTTAATTTAGAAGTCTACGGAATCCCTTTTAAGTATATTTTATTTTATCGGGTCAAATAAAATATAACACTTCTTTACCTGTCGATCCATGATTTTCACCGGCTGCACCGTATAGTGTAGGTCTTCTCGGATTTCCACCGGTGGTTTCTCAAGAATATGTGACGGGTCCCGCACATACTTTTTGAGCATAGAAACATGAAATACATTATGAATCTTTTCTAATTATGGGGTCAACTGAAGTCGGTATGCTACAACCCCAATCCTTTCAAGGATTTTGAACGGACCTATGTAACGTGGGTTAAGCTTACCCCGACTGAGGAACCTGATGATCCCTTTCCAAGGTGATACCCTCAGAAATACCTCGTCACCAACCTCAAACTCCAACGTCCTCCGACGTTTATCAGCATAGCTCTTCTGCCGGTCTTGGGCAGCCTTGAGCCTATCATGTATGACTTTTATCTTCTCCTTAGTGATCTCGACTAACTCGGTGCCCTCGAGCTTAGCCTCGTCGACCTCGTCCCAACACAATGGTGTCCGGCATTTCCTCCCATACAATGCTTCGTATGGAGGCATGCCTATACTTGCCTGATAACTATTGTTATAGGCGAATTCCACTAAAGCCAACTGATTGTCCCAGCTCCCCTGGAACTCCAAGGCACATGCCCTTAACATGTCCTCCGAGATCTGAATCACCCGTTCAGATTGCCCATCCGTTTGAGGATGAAACGCAGTGCTAAACCTCAACTTCGTACCCATGGATTCCTGGAACTTAGGCCAAAACCGTGATGTGAACCGTGGGTCTCTATCCGATACTATAGTAACCGGAACCCCATGCAGTCTCACAATCTCATCTGTGTACAATTTGGCCAACCGCTCGAGCGTATAGGTAGTGTTGATAGGTAGGAAATGAGCGCTCTTGGTCAGCCTATCGACTACCACCCATACTGCGTCGTAGTTCCTAACCGTCCGTGGTAGACCCACCACGAAGTCCATGGTAACATGCTCCCATTTCCATTCTGGAATGGTAAGTGGTTGTAGTAACCCTGCTGGGTGTTGGTGCTCTGCCTTGACCTGTTGACAAGTAAGGCAACGACTCACGTATTCTACAATCTCTCTCTTCATCCCCGACCACCAGTAACTTTCTTTCAAGTCCCGGTACATCTTTGTACCGCCCGGGTGCATGGCATACGCAGATGAGTGAGCCTCCTCAAGGATAGATTTTCGGAGCTCCTCATCCGATGGCACACACACTCGTTCCCTGAATAGTAGAAGTCCATCTTCTCTCTCACGGAAACCCTCGACGGGCCCCACAAGCATCCGTTCCCGGATCTTCTGAAATTCCTCGTCATTGCCTTGACATGTTCTGATTTCATCTAATAAGGTGGGTCTCACCTCAAATCTGGCCAATAGCGCCCCGTCCGTGGATATCTCCACGCGTGCCCTCAATGCCCGTAAACATGTGAGTAAAACCCCTGATGATGAGCTCTTTCTGCTCAGTGCATCGGCTACTACATTAGCCTTGCCTGGATCATAGTCAATGATCAAGTTGTAATCCTTAATCAACTCCATCCATCTCCTCTGTCTCATGTTCAACTCTTTCTGAGTGAACACATACTTCAAGCTCTTGTGGTCGGTGTAAATGTGACACAACTCCCCGTAGAGGTAGTGCCTCCAAATCTTCAATGCGAATACCACAGCACCTAGCTCCAGATCATGTGTGGGGTAGTGTACTTCATGCTTCCTCAACTGCCGAGAAGCATAAGCAATTACCTTCCCATATTGCATCAGTACACATCCCAGTCCCTGAATGCTGGCATCACTGTAAATGTCATACCCTAACCCTTGCACGGGTAAGGCAAGCACTGGTGCTTTGGTCAAACGTTTCTTTAACTCAAGAAACCCCTTCTCACAATTGTCATCCCACACAAACTTAGCCCCCTTTTTAGTGAGCTTCATGAGTGGAGATGCTATCACCGAGAACTTTTCCACGAATTTGCGGTAATACCCCGCTAAACCGAGGAAACTCCTTATCTCCTTCACGTTCTTGGGCCTCTCCCAATTAGTGACCGCCTCAATCTTTGAGTTATCAACAGAAATGCCCGAGCCCGATACCACATGCCCGAGAAAACCGATCTCCCCAAGCCAGAATTCACATTTAGAGAATTTGGCAAAGAGTTGCTTCTCCCGCAGTGTTTCAAGCACAAGCCTTAGGTGTTTTTCGTGCTCCTCTTCATTCATGGAGTATATCAAAATGTCATCAATGAATACTATGACGAACTGGTCCAAGTATTGGTGAAATATTCGGTTCATGAGGTCCATGAATGCCGCGGGGGCGTTCGTAAGCTCAAACGACATTACTAGAAACTCATGGTGACCATACCTTGTACGGAATGCACTTTTGGGTATGTCACTCTCCTTGATCTTCAGTTGGTGGTAGCCTGACCTCAAGTCAATCTTAGCGAACACCGTTGCCCCCCGTAGTTGATCAAACAAGTCATCGATCCTTGGCAAAGGATATTTTTTCTTTATTGTGACCTTGTTCAACTGACGATAGTCGATACACATTCTGAGTGTACCATCCTTCTTCTTTACAAATAGTACCGGTGCTCCCCATGGTGAATGACTCGGCCTGATGAATCCGCTGTCCAGTAATTCTTCTAATTGCACCTTCAACTCTTGAAGTTCAGCCGGTGCCATCCGATATGGAGGAATCGAGATGGGTTTCGTACCGGGTTCTACTTCAATGGTGAACTCAATTTCTCGGTCTGGTGGGAGTCCCGGGAGTTCTTCAGGGAAAACTTCTGGGTACTCACTCACCACTCTCACCTCAGTGAGACTCTTTTCCTTGCCTTCCTTGCCTATGATATAGGCCAAGTATGCTTGACACCCTTTCCTCATCATACACCTTGCTCTTATGGTCGATATGATACAAAGGTTGAATTTCCCTCTATCTCCCTCGAAGCATAGAGTGTTCCTTCTCCATCTTTTAGTTCTAACACCTTGATGTAGCAATCCACCTTCGCATGATGCTTTTCGAGCCAATCCATGCCAAGTATGGCATCAAACTCGAGCATATCTAACGGCACAAAGTTACCTGCTAGACAGTGCTCCCCTATCCCTACATTACACGAGGGATAGTAGTGTTTCCGCTCTACATCATCTCCCAATGGCGTAGAGACCAGCAAAGGTTGCATCATCGCTACCAAAGGCATGTTCAATCCCTTGGCAAACACTTCGCTCACAAATGAACGTTGTGCCCCGGTATCGATGAGAATTCTCGCATCCCTATCGTTGATCTTTAGTGTTCCTACATATATAAGTCATGTAAGACACCCTATTCGACATCCCGACTGAAAAGGACCGGACGAAAAAAATTTCAGCCTAGAATTACCCTATACCCGGTCGGGTAAGGTCCTCTACCCGGTCGGGTATCACTCGAGTTCTTAAGGAGAAACCCCCTGTTTTCCTTGCCCGGTCGAGTACCAGCCTCGAATTCGAACAAAATGTCAATACCCGGTCGGGTATATACCCATACCCGGTCGGGTATCACTCGAAATTCTCAAGTAAAAGCTCCCTGTCCTCAACGCTCGATCGAATACACACTTCGAAGCTCAAGTTCTACATATACCCGATCGAGTATACAACCATACCCGATCGGGTATGGCTGGAATCGCCAAAAGTGAACGGTCCTGCTTTGCTTGCTCGAACGGGTACACACTTCGAAGCTCACCTTTTACACATACCCGATCGAGTACATAGCCATACCCGATCGGGTATTGCTCGAAGTGTCAAAAATTAAATACCCTGCCTTGCTTGCCCGAACGAGTACACACCTCAAAATCAAAGCATGACTTATACCCGGTCGGGTCTATAGGGATACCCAATCGAAGTGTCCTTCATATTTTTTTGAAGATTTTTCACCCAATTACATAATCAAATACGTGTGAAATCAAGAGATTACCTGCAATGGAGTCCGGGTTGGCCCGAGCATCAGCCTCGGTCATTGCATACTGTAACACCCCTAAATTTCCCACCCAAAACGTTGATATACTTGAAATAAAACTTTTATTCATTGATAATGGAAATGTAAAGAAAGTACAGCGGAAGTCTTAGTAAGGGAAATGGGTGTTACCGCCACATTCGGCCATCTCTTAACCGAATGCACAGGCAACTCAAAGTAAAACAATAAAAACTAAGGTAATAATAAGTAAATGTTTATTTCAGACTAAATTTAACTAAGGCATCTTCTAATTCGCACTCAAGCTCGAGCAATCCATCAATCCACATAGGCATCCAACTCATCACCTGATAAAATTTAAGGGAGAAGAGAGACAAGAGAAATAACAAAAATTAGCTTTAGAGCTAAGTAAGTACTACCCAAAAATTTAAGGGAGAAGAGAGACAAGACAAATAATCAGGTTTGACAAAAATAGATTTTTATATAATATCATATAAAAATGACGCACTCCACCAAAATACTTTTCTCTTTGATTTTTCTAAAATTTCTTCTTTACTAAAATCCTCAACTTCTCTTCGAAAATCTCTTAGTATCTCTTCTCTTTAAACTTCTTAAGAAAATCACTTCTTCTCTAACTTCCTAGTACTTTAGAAGGGCGGTGCTCAACCTTTCGACTGAGCCCGGTGGACCGTGGTTACGGACGGCCACCCCGAACAAGTGCCGGCACCACAACTGCTCTTGCGGAAACGAAACGACTACCTTAAGTGTGCACACCCCCTAAAAGGGATTCCAAGCCCTCCGAGTAGTAAGTCATCCCGAGTGGTCGGAACCCTACCACCCCAATTCTAAAATTCTTGAATGATTAGGGACTACTACTATAACTTCTTCTTAAAAGGGATCATAGATCCAAATCTTACTTGAAACTTAAATTGTACTTCTTAGTAGTAGTAGCTCTAATCACCCTCCACATTTATCCGGATGTGGAAAACCGACACCTCGGATTACTCCCGAGATGCTCACTTCTTATGAAGATGTAAATTTTATCTTCGCTCAACAATACTTCAAAAATACTTCTTAATTTCTCTAAAAAGTCTCGAAGGTATTTAAAATATTTAATACCCCAAAAGTACTTGATTTATACTTCTTAACTACCATATATATAATATCTCCTCAAAATCACATACACAAAATTCACAATTCACACTTAATCACATAATGCATAATAAGCATATAATACGAGGAAACAATTTTGGATTGGCAGAGAAACTTACCTTAAGTCCTGATGCTCCTAGTTACCCTCCTCTAATCCGGTCTCCAGATAATCACCTTTTTAATTAAATATGATAAAATTAGTCACTTATTCTATTTGTAATTACTTTACCCGATTTTCTCCTTTTATTCTATTATTCGAATTTATTAATTTATTAGTTATCCGAATTTATTTGATTACTCACTTTCTATTAATAAAATTACCTTATTAATTTCATTCATTAATTTTCAATATTTGAAATAAAATATCCGAATATAATTAACTACAACATCTAAATTTTTATTCAATAATCACCATTAATTTACTCTACTTATAAAATATTATTTTATTACTTTATTTATATTAACCCATTAATATTATTACTATTATTATTATTATATTATTTAATCAATCTAAAATTTGGGTCCAAGTCAGAATTAGCATACTCCAGATTTCGGTTAATCGCAGAACAATCAGCCCAACCAACTCTTCTTATTTGCCATATCAACTCAACAACCTATGTATTTGGATGAAATCATTCCAACAAAATCCTACGGCCCAGTTTAATGTATTTAAGTAAAATATCCTGGCCCGGCCCAATGTTTAGTAAAAGCATAACAACAACAGTATGTTCATCTTCTTCGTCTTTGCTGGAAACGAGAGAAAGAAAAACGCAGGTAACTGACTTACCTCCAGTGGACGACGGACAGCGACATGGCGGTAGCGGACGACGGCGGTGATGCGTTTCCGGTGATCTGCTTCTCCCTCGACGAGCTCCTCTTTTCCGGCGACGTGTGTGAAGATGGAGTACGTAGCACAAGGGTCCAAGAATCTGTGTACCGGCCTTCACCGGTGAACTCCCTGCGGCGACTATCTCCTCCTATCCGGCGTCCTCAGCGTGTGATCTTCCAAACCAGGGCAGGGGAATTATGGCTTCCGCTCCGGAAGTAGTGTGATGGTCCGGCGATTGAAGTTCCGACTTTATCTTCCTCCTCCGACGTGAGAAGCAGACCGGTGGCAACTCCGACGAGCTTCGGTGGCACTCAGTTCACCTTCCTTTTTACTCCCTTTCACTCTCGCTGACCTCCCCTATCTATTTCTCATGTTTTCTTTCCCTCCTTTTCTTTTTTTTTTCGCCGCAGATCGTCTTTAATTTGCACGAAGCCATCAAGAGTTGTTTTCTGTTTTGGGTGTGCAGAGGTTTATGGTTTGTAGGGTATAAATAGCCTAGGAGAAAGGTTTCTGACTAGATACAAAGTTTAGCTCAAAATAGAATTGTAGTATGCAGTGAGTTCGTACACATGTAGGTTTATTCACATGCTTAGGATTCTTCTTCAAGTTGGAGTGTATCACATGCGTAACAACGGCCTCAATCCTCATACACTCGTATATGGCTAAAAGTCGGTTTGTATTTTGTGTACTTTACACACAAATTAAAATAGTTATAAAAATTAAGTTTTATTGTTTATGCCATATGTATAACTGGTACTAGATAGAGAACGTTACATCTATTATCGGACCATTTTTATCTGACTAAAACGTCGTAAACTTGGAAATTTTTATCTGGTTAGAATGTCACAACTGTTAAATTTTTGTTTGACTTACTTAAAAATTAAAATATTATTTCCGTAACATTTTATCTGACTTATCTGACTAATAAAATTTATTTTTATTTTTTTTAAATTTTTGGAGTGTCACACATACACCCGTGCTTGGGTCCTCCCTTGGTTAACGGACGCGGCGTTGCTAGCCGTGGGTCCGCCCCTTCCCGTGCCGGCCTGAGACGGTCCCGCACGTCCCCTACTAGTCGTAGGTCCTCCCATGGCTCCCGATGGTCCTCCTCCGTTCAGCATTGGACAAGAGGGTTTGAGGTGGCTCGTGCTACCGCATTTGAAGCATCGGGGTGGTTCATTGCACCTTCCCCCGTGATTCTTACCGCAGTTCACGCACCTTGGTGGTCCCACACCCCCCGGTTTGGGTCCTTGCCCTCCTGGGCCCTTATACCTTTTCGTTGATGGTGCTGGCGCCCTGAATGTACTGCCACCTCCGGCGTGATGCCTCCGAGAGTGGTCTTGGGGTCCCGAGTTGCCCCATTTCCTCTTCTTCGCCTCCTTGACGTCTCTCGCCTTCCTTTCATTCCATTGGGTTTCCCCAAGGAGCCCCTGATCAACGATTTGGCTAAATGTCATGTTGTGATGGTAAGTAGCCCGGTCACGGATGTCCAACTGTAGAGCATCCCAAAAGTGATTGGCCATACGATTTTCATCCAAGGAGTATTCTGGGATGAATCGTGCCAAGTCACGGAACCTCTGTTCCAATTGCCTCACCGAGCAACCATCCTCCTGTTTCAGGTTCGTGTACTCCCTCCTTTTGAGATTGACTTCAAAAGTTGAGTAGTACTGATTATAAAACTCCACTTCGAATTTCTCCCAAGTGGCTTCACCGTGAAACTTTCCTTCCACGCCTTCCCACCATACAGCAGCTACCCCTTCTAGAAGCCTGGTGGCAACCCTCAACTTCACGTCGAGTCCAATTTGCATATCCCTAGAAGCATCATTCAGCTTCTTAATCCAGTCGGCGGCCTCAGATATGTCGCCCTTGCCATCAAATGATTTGCACCCCAAGGCCCTGGCCTCCTTGAGGTACTTGGAGATACGCATCATCGTGTCTCCCCCAATTTCCCCCGATGGAGCACTAGAAGCACCTCGGCTTCCCTGCCCCATGGTTTGCCTAGCCTGTCTAGCTTGGCGTCGCTGCTCTCTCTTTGCTTTATTCTCAAGGTACCATTCTAGTACCTCACTCATACGGTCATACTGAGGATCATCATCCTCATCTTCTTCCTCAAAGTCCTCCCTGTTGTACGGGGTCTCCTCTTGCTCCGTGCTTGGAGCATATGTGAAATCGTCCGGTTCGGTGGCCCTAGATGGGTGCACAGAACCGACACGCGTGCTACTTGCCGTCGGCGTTGTAGAATGCCCACGACCCCTGCCTCGGCCTCCTCCTCGGCTTTGGCCCCGGCCTCTACCCCTAGAGGTCCGTGATTCCGCCCGAGTGGCATGCCCGGTGGCCCCCAGCACATGCCCTGTCAGGTTCCTTCTAGTTATCCTGCGTCCACCCTCCATTTCTGAAAGAAATAAGGAATGAGTCATTAGACTCGTTTCAATGTCAATTGACGGATTAGTACAAAAGACACCACTTGGTCCAATATTATGGCCAACAAACTGTTAAGGGTACCGTCTTAACAATAAGAGGTCAATAACTTGGTTTCCAACGGTTCCTTAAGTACAAAAACTGTTGCTCATGGTTTTATTCAAAACTTTTTGAGGATAACCATATTGAAAGGTTAATTATATAGTTTAGAAATCGATGGCTCTGATACCACTTAATTGTCACGCCCCGGACCGCATCCGAGCCACGTAGACAACCGCCGTACAATCCGATAAGGACAACAACAGTTCATCCCTATTGAATTGTACAAGGCGTCCGATTGATTCTATTGCCAAACCGATTAGTAAACACATACAATCAACATCAATATCATAATCAAACAAATGCGGAAATAATAATATGTTTGATACTTAGCCACATGTGGCAAACACGGGCACGCAGGCCCCCAACTGTTTTAATGAAAATATTGTTCAAAAATCCATGAGCAGTTTATATATTTGAAATAAGAATGGAAGCACGAACCACGTCTTCCTTCTTGATCAATCACCCTAGGCAAAGGTGCAGGTAGTAGGACTCTAGCCTCAACCTGAAAAATGTGAGGGCCCCCGGAGGGGTCAGTACTCCATAGAAGTACTAGTGACAAGCAGGCTATATGAAGAATAACTAATGTTTCAGACACGAGACCCAAAAATAGGGTGATACACACACACACACACACACACATATATATATATATATATATATATATATATATATATGACTCATTCATCCGATGATACATACTGTATATATATTTGTAAAATACTCGACCCGTAGGTCATTTCATTCAAAGAGTCTTTTAGAGATAAAGTTCTTACCTGACCTTTCTCACTCCTTTCCTGAATGCCTAGCTCACCAGCTACATTCTACATTCATAATATCCTACCGAGTTTTGGGAGCATTTCGCATCCCGGGGATACTCAACCCCAACCGAGTTTCAGGATCATTTACCGTCCCGGGGATACTCAACCCCAACCGAGTTTTAGGATCATTTGCAGTCCCGGGGATACTCAACCCCAACCGAGTTTCAGGATCATTTATAGTCCCGAAGATGCTCAACCCCAGTCGAGTTTCAGGATCATTTATAGTCCCGGGGATGCTCAACCCCAACCGAGTTTCAGGATCATTTAATGTCCCGGGGATACTCAACCCCAAACTAAATCCTTACCAAACCCTAACTTGGATATGGCTAACCTTTCGTTCCTTCAACTATGGACAATACCTAGCCCTATAGTCATATAACCAACCTTAGGAACCAACGTGGGCGGGTCCAACCTGAACGGCCCACATTAACCCGCTCAAAACTGCCCGTTTTGAGCATAACCCAATACTCGATCGAGTATTAACCCATACTCGGTCGAGTACAGGAGACAGTAGTCCACAAAGCTGATTTTCAGCAAATACCCGGTCGGGTATGACAGTTGACTTGTCGGTCAACGCACGTTTGACCACCCAAACTGAGTCCGATTAACGTGAAATTTTATACACATATACTCCTTGACGTCCTTGATCCAAAAATACCATTTTGGATCCCTGGAACATCACACATAATAGGTTATCACACTTTTAACCACCAAACCTACATAACATGCTTTTCAACTATGTTTTATGTATAATCATGGCATAAGCAAACACTTGGTTATCTTTACTCATTTCATAAAACATATCCTTGATTACTTTAGGTAATATCATGCCTCACGCAAAAGTTATAAAGCATAAAGCCGTCTTCTCACCTTAATGAAGCTTATGAAGTTCTAGCCTTGCCGATTTAGCTCCGGCGAAACTCCGGCGAACTTCAACGAATTCCGGCGACAACTCCGGGGACCCTTTCAACTCCGTGAAAGTTCCTTGGATACCTTAGACAAGTTTCTAACAAGGTTTTATCATCATAAAACCCATAGTAATACAAATAACCTCAAAAAGGTTATTTTCCGGCGAACCGGTTACTTTGGCTTCTAAGTCCGTTCTTGGACTTAGAACCACCTTCCAACCCCTCATTCTACACTTCCAAACGTGTAGAACAATCCTAGGGTGTGAAATATGATTGAATAATCATATAAGAGGATTAAAGAAAACGAAATGGGATTAATGGAGTCCTTACCTTGCTAAACACAAGTTTTCCTCTCCAAAACCAACTTTTCCTCTTCTCTTTTCCCCTCCTTCTTCCTCCTTAGCTCAAGTGCGTAGATGGTGGATGAAAATGGAGTATTTCCAGACCTTATCTCTCTTCCTTAGGTAGGTTGGCCGAGCTTATGGGTTTAGGAGTGATAGAGATACTCCTCTTGGCTTATTCACCAATAATGTGGGGGGGGGGGGGGGGGGGGGGGAGGGACCTTTCTCCTATCACATTTGGTCTCTCGGTCCTTTCTCCCCTCTTTCCTCATGTTAATGTGCGGCTCCCCTTACTCATTTGCAGCCCAAAAACGTGGGTTGGCCCCCACTTAAGTGGGAGGTCAACCCTTTGTGTCCCGGGGTGTACAATCGGCCCCGAAAGTTGTATTTTCCGGACTGTTTTAAGTATATTTTATTTTATCGGGTCAAATAAAATATAACACTTGTTCCCAATCCTTATTGGGCCTTAGAATCAATATGTGTTCCCCAACTTTAATTTAGAAGTCTCCGTAATCCCTTTTTGGGCTGTTATCTGATAAATTGCCGATACCGATAATTGGCCCCGTTTGACCAACCGGTCAACTCTATGCCATTGTCATGGCCCAATTAGGATATCCACCACCATATACATATTATCTAGTCCAAGATTAATATAATATGTGGTCCCGATAATATCGGGCGGCCCCACATCCGATGTGGGCCCCACGTGAATTTTACTATTCATGTAATAGAAATGATAAAAATTTACAATCACGTAAAAATGCTTTTATACATTCCTCAAGGTTCAATACATAATTTGGTACAGTACAAATACTCGGGGGCGGTGTTACACCTCTCTTCCAGAGACGGCAGCAGGCTCCATCCTCGAAGATGACGGTGAAGATGATCTCCGGCGTTCTCCTCTTCTCCGGCGTTGTGGGGCGTATGTTGGCCAACTGGCATATATGTGCACAGGTTTCGTTTCTTCGAATGTTTTGGTGCGTAGTGTTGGACAACGACGACGGCGGCCCTTTCGTATGCGAAGATCGTAAGTCGCATATATATATATATATATAACCTTCCGACGTTTCTAGACCCCTAGGGTTTCTTGTATTAAATCTCTAAGCGTTTTCTGCGACCGTTTTTCTTGGGTGCTTGGCTGTGCATTTAAAAATGTAAACCCATGCAGGTATTAATCCATAGCTAGGTATATATGGAAAGTCAGCATTTGTATAAAAAGTAAGTAGTATGTACGTACTTCGTAATATTATTATAGTATACATTATTATATGTATAAAAGTAAGTACTAGGTAAGTGTGTACCTATTTTATTATATCACTTGCAAAACAAAATGTTACTTCCATTATTTAGATCAAAATTTTATCTGATTAACATAATTATTATAAAAATATCAATTTCAAATATGATTAGAAAAATTATCTATCTTATTAGTAATTAGTAATATTATTTATTTTATTTTTATTGAAATTTTTGGAGTGTCACAGTGAGCCCTTGGTTTAAGATGGGGAGCAATGTTGCCACCGAGAGCTATCCGTGATAAGAGGGTTTGATCGTTGATTTTGCCGGAGGCTCTTCGCTGGTACTTAGTGATGCCGAAGGCTGATTGTTGATATCCTGGAGGTGTTAAGGGGAATGTTTGCTGGGAACACACCTCCGAAAGCGTTCGTAGTTGATAAGCATGAGCGGGCATACCGGGGACTACTGAGGGTAGTCCCCCAGTTGAAGAGGCTGAGGGCTTGATCGTTGTTGATGAATGCCGATGATTGTCCCTGTGTGCCGAGGGGTGTCCTGGTATTTTAGCCGGAGGCTAACCACTGATGAGGGGGTTTGAAGGTGTTGCCCCGAGGGGATTCCTGGTTCCCAACATGTTGAGGGCTGAGGGGTCCCGAGGGGTTTTCCCGTTGTTAAGCCGTTGGCTCCTCTTGATGAAGGATTCTGAAGGAGAAAGCCCGAAGATATGTATAATGTTGTATGAGGGGTGCCGGACGGGAGCACCTCTGTGTTTTCAAAATATAGCCGTTGTGATAGAGTAGTTGGAGGTATGATCCACGTGGCACGCACCTCTTGGCCGAAGGCGGGCGGGTGCGACCTATTGGGTGAAGTGGCGGTTTGTAATGATGGGTTTTTCAAATCGAGGCCCATACTTCGAGGCTGGGAGCCTATAAATACCCCAAGCTGAGCTCATTTCCTCTGTGCGATTTTACTTGATAGCGAAGCTCTGCCAAAATTTCTAGAGAGATAAACACTTGGATCTGATCAAATCCTTATTTTCGAGGTCAGTTCTTCACCTGTTCTTCCATTTCTTCGCATATTTTGCTTTGTGGCCTTAGATCTTATGTTTAGAGCTTTAGAGCCTTAGGAAATTCTTCCCTCCCCAACCCTTTCGGCTACATTACCCACAACATGTCTTCGGTAAGTGATTCCCAAGATATCTCGGGGGAGCCGTCGGTGCAGCAAGAGAGCTACTCGAACGTGGAGTCCTCAAATGAGCAGGCCTCGCCAGCGAATGATTATGTTATAGCCGAAGAGGTTCAGGACAACCTTCGGATCGAGGTGGAGGCGGAGGAGTTCGAACAAGTCGTAGAAGACGAGGAAAGGGCTCTCGCTCTCCAGGTGGTGGAGGAGAAAGAAAAATAGAGACGGCAGGTGACAGTCGCCGTTCTGCCTCCGTGAGGTGTCGGGGGAGCGAGCAGCTCCCGGTCGATTGACGCTGAGCCCCTTCGGGTAGCCGCGGGGAAGAAGAAGAGGACGCTGATAGCAGAGGGCCCTTCCAAGAGAAAGAAGGCTGCCGTCGATGCGGGGCAGCCGGTGGGGATCCCCGAAGGTCACTCCTATCTCAACACTGTCACCCTTGATCTGAAGACAACGGCCACGCCTTCTGATTGCCAGGCTACGCAGCTCATGGTGGGGCCTTCGGTTCAAGTGGTGGAGCCGGGCCCGGAAGACTTATTCCCCCCCCCCCCCGCGAGGGTTGTTTTGCAGTGCACGTGCTCTCTGTGGAGCTAGGCCTCCGGTTTCCGCTCCACCCGTTCTTGTTGGAGTATCTCAAGTTCCTGGGGCTTTCCCTGTCAATTGACCCCCAATAGCCATTCTTACATCTCTGGGTTCCTGTCGTTGTGCCGGAGCCGGGGGGTTACGCCCTCCTTGGACCAATTTTTCATGTCCTTCAACCTCTGCCGAGGGGGAGCTGCTAATAGCGAGGGCTTCGCCAACCTTCAGAAGGTGTCCTCGTCCCATAAGCTATGGAGGGATCGGTTCTGTTATATCAGGACGCCGAATAATGATTTCCTGAGGCCGCTTCGTAATCATTTCCGGAGGCATCTAAAAGTGGGGAGCGCTGCTTTGGAGAAGGAAGGGAAGAAGCTTACGTCCAAACCCGAAGGCTCCGATCAGCTGATAACAATCAAGGCTGCGACCCACCCGGATGATCTTTATGGATTGGCCTTCCGGCGGTTCCGGCTGGAGGGGGAGAAGGATGAGAAGTATCCCCCGACGGACCGAGGTTACCAGAATGCCGAAGGTTGTTGCCGAGGGATCTCTTCCTTAGTACTTAGACAATTTTTGGCTTTGATTTGCTTTGATTCTAATATTTCCTTGTCCTTTACAGGTGACATTATGGACCCGAGAGCATTCGCTAAGCTGTCCAAACAGTTGGCGAAGGAGGAGAAGAGGAAAAAGGAGGGGCCTTCGACCCAGAAGCCTATAGACTCCTTTTTCAAGAGGGACCAAGTGGAGGAGGATCCTTCCATAAAGATTGATGCCGGTGGTGAAGAGGCCGGAGGCTCCAAAGCTGAGGAGCTCAAAAGAAAGAATGTCGGGAAGGGCATTAAGCCTCCCAAAAAGAAGAAGCTGAAGGGGGCCGTTAACCAAAAAGAAGCCCCCGTCGTCATTGTGGAGGAGCATTCTTCCTCTGAGGCCCCGGGCCAGGGGGCCGCGGTGGCCTGGCCTCTGGAGAACGTGAATTTCTCCGTGAAGAAGGGGATTGCCATTATGCATGGCACGCTAGACCCGAGGGAGTTCCTGAGGGGCGCCACTCCGCCGACGGACAAGTCAGTGCTTTCTCGGCAAAAGGACGATACCCTCGGCTCAAAGGTCCTCCAAGCTTCTGTCACAATAAGTTCTTCCTTCTTTCATTTTCCTTAATCATTGGCCCTAGTATATTTTGTTCCGTAACTTATCTCTCGTCGTGGTTTGTTTCCTTACAGGCTTGCATTGGCCTCGGTGAGCTTCTCCATAGGATGGAACAATCGAATCTTCAGAGGGCGCAATCCGAGGAGGCCCAGAAGAAGCTGGAGGAGGATAATGCAAGCCTTCGGTAGAGGCTGCTTGATGCCAAGAGCGCCCTCCATCTTGAAAAGGAGTCCGTTCAAAAGAAGGTGGACGACGCCCGAGCCTTGGGGAAGGGTGAGGGCCTGAAGGCCGCTGCTGCCACCATCCAAGATGCGGCTGATGAGGTTGCGAAAGCTAAAGCTGACGCCGTTGCCAAGGCTGAGAGAGATGCAGTGGCCGCCTTCCTTGCTGAGGGTTGGAGAGCCGAAGGGCACAAAGAGTGGGTGGCCTCGGTGGTTGAGCAGTATGTCGATCCATGGGTTGTAGGCCCCGATGTGATGTGGCTTGCCCGGAAGGGTAAGAGTTTTTATGAGGGTGGTGAGTATTTCACCCAAGCTAATATCTACCGGAAGCTGGCCCGGCATTTTGGCGCGGACCCGAAAGACTTCCAGCCTGGCGCCTACGGTCTCCCTCCCCTCCAACCGGATGTTAGGGCTCCTCTTCTCGAGGGCCAAGAGAGGGTGCTGCTCGAAGACTCTGAGCTGGCCAGATGTGATGATGATGAGGATGAAGATGTCGAGGGTGATGCTTCCTCCATGCCGAAGGGAGATGCAGCCAAAGAAGCACAAACTTAGAATTTCTTCTAAGTATAAACATTTGTAATAGTTTGTAGGTTTTGGCTTCGGGCCGTTTGTACCAAATACTTAACATCATTTTTGTTCTCTTTTATGGATGACGCCTTCGGGCATTTGAGATGTATGAATTTACTTTTCTCTTTTTTGGTGAATGATCGTCTGCCTTCGGGCCGTTTAACTTTATTCCCTTCTATTCTTCTGTTGAATGAATGTATTGTCTCATGCCTTCGACTTCTTTCATGCCTTTTCATAGTTGTCGATATGTATGTGTGCATTATGATTTGACCGAGGGCCAATCATTCAGGACATAGAAAATTATTCTAAATGTTGTTCAGTGTGAGGCCTTCGGTCGATGCTTCCTTCTGATCTTGTGTGGCCGGCATGAGTTGACCGAGGGTCAGTCTTTTAAGGACTTAGAGATTTTACTAAGTGTAGTTGTGCCCTGAGGCTCCTGATGGATGTTGAATTGGCCGAGGGACAACTATTCAGGACTTAGAAAATTTTCCAAGTGATGTGCATTGTGTAGCCTTCGGTTACCTGGCCTCTTTTAGGTGCATGATGGTTTGACCGAAGGCTGAATATTTAGGACTTAGAAAATTTTTCCAAGTGTAGTTTTACCACCGAGCCTTCGGTTGTGTGACCCCTCTGGTTGCATGTAGTTTTGACCGAGAGCCCAAGACTTAGAAAAAGTCTGTGAGTGTAGTTTGTCACTCGGCCTTCGGGGGAACCCAATGTTATGGACTTAGAATAATTTCCCTTGACTTGTGAGTACTGGCCTTCGGTAATGTGTAGTAGGTGCCCTCGCTCCTTGGGTAGCAAGTGAGCTTTCGGATTTGGTAGATCCCAAAGTGTGGACTTAGGCATATTTTGGTAACATTTGTTGAAGGGTAGCTTTCGGAGTAAGAGCCACCGTCAAAGGTAACTTTCTGAATAAGAGTCTTCAGGTACCGGAGGTGTTCCACAGGGAAGCCTTCGGTATGATCTTGGAATGCCTTGTCAGGAGCTGCCGAAAGGTGTTTTGTTGGAGTTTGTACTCATTGATTACTCGTTGAGTCTACTCCCCTTCACTCCACACACACACACACACACACACATATATATGTAGTGAAGCCTTCCCTTCACTACTAATATATATATATATATATATATATATATATATATATATATATATATATATATATATATATATATATATATATATATATATATATTAGTAGTGAAGGGAAGGCTTCAAGAAACTTGGTTTCTTGGTAAGACTTGACCTATCGGGAGGCAACAATATACACCATTAGCTCCCCCCTCGGGTTAACCTTCCGAGTTCCGAGGGGATCGAGGGTAGTTTCCTGGGCACGAGACATAGTCTGTTGCCTGCCTCCCCTTGGGGGACGGCACGGAAAGCACCTCAGTTTTGAAAGTCGTTCCCTCAGCACGAGACGTAGTCTTTGGCTTACCATACCCTTGGGGTAATGGCGCGGGAAGCGTTTCGTTTTTGAAAGTCGAATCCTAGGCATATTAGTTGCCTGCCATACCCTTGGGGTAAAGGCGCGGAAAGCGTTTCATTTTTGAAAGTCGAATCCTGGGCATATTAGTTGCCTGCCATACCCTTGGGGTAATGGCGCGGAAAGCGTTTCAGGGAAGGGTTTTATTTGCATATTAGTTGCAAATGCCCGGCGGCACTTGGTGCTGCCGGGACCGATAGGTGGGGCCTTTGGTATAGTGTGTCCTCGAGGGTATGGCTTTAAAGAATAACACTTGGTGTTTATCTTCGCATATGGCCCCCGATACTTGGTACCGAGGGGTCTTCTTTCAAAAACACTTGGCGTTTTCTTCCGCTGTTTGGAGTTGATAGGAGTGTGTACCCTCGGTACTTGGTACCGAGGGGTCTTCTTTATAAACACTTGGTGTTTCCTTCATTTGCCGCAGGTGATTGGGGTGTCTACCCTCGACACTTGGTGCCGAAGGGTCTTGCTATTATGAGGGCTTGGCCGCTCATAAGCGTCTTGTTTCCTGTTCTTGGTTTCTTGAACATGTCTTCATTCCTCAAAAATTCTCGGCCTTGGGCCGTAGGATGATACATTCATTGGTTATGAGGGCTTGGCCGCTCTAACATTATTGATAAAATTTAACTAGGTGGTGTACATTCCAATGTCGAGGGACCTCGGTCCCATTGGGTCGTTTTAGTTTGTAAGTCCTTGGTTTGATGATGGATGCAATAATGTAGGGGCCTTCGAACTTGGGGGCCATCTTGCCTCTCTCGGTCGGCTGACTAGCTTCCCTTCTTCGGAGGACATAGTCCCCCACTTGGAATTTTTGAGAGCGGACCATGGCGTTGATGTAACCCTTTACTTGCCTTCGGTAATTTTCCGCTCGCAAGAAGGCTTGCTCTCGGCGTTCTGAAATGAGGTGAAGGTCGATGGCCATGTTGGCGTCGTTGACTTCGGGATCATATTGGGCTACCCTTCGGGTAGGAAGGGTCACCTCCGTGGGAGCTTTAGCCTCGAACCCGTAGCAAAGGGAGAAGGGTGTTTCACCTGTTGCTCGCCGAGGGGTGGTGCGGTAGGCCCATAAGATGTTGTGGAGTTCTTCTACCCAGCCTCCCCCTTCGGCTTCTAGCTTCTTCTTTAGGCCCTCAAGCAAAGTCCGGTTCGCGTTGTCCACTTGACCGTTGCCCTAAGGGTAGGCAACGGATGAGAAGGTATGTTTGATGCCCCATGTCTCCAGGAGGGCACAGAAGGGGGCCGCCTCAAATTAAGTCCCATTGTCTGAGATGATTTGTTGAGGGACGCCAAACCTTGTGAGGATGTTCTTGAGGACGAAGTGGCGGCACCTGGCTTCGGTAATGCTGGCGAGGGGCTCAGCTTCCACCCACTTGGTGAAATAGTCAATGGCAACGATGATGTACCTGTTGTTGGATGTACCCCTCGGCAGAGGACCCACAAGGTCTATGCCCCATCTAGCTAAGGGTATAGATGTGTTGATGGGGGCATAGTTGACCGCTGGTCTGTCGGGGGCCTTCTGAAAGTGTTGGCAGGCGATGCACCTTCGGGCGAGATCCGCGCAATCCCGAGCCATTGTTGGCCAGAAATAGCCTTGCACTATGAGCCTTCGGGACATGGAGAAGGGTCCCTGGTGAGCTGAGCAAGTGCCACTGTGCACTTCCTCCATGGCGACTTCAGCTTCGTCTTGATGAAGGCATCGGAGTAATGTGCCGTTGTAGGATCGTTTGTAAAGCCTTTCGTCTTCGATGGTGTAGCTGGGAGCCCTCAGCTTTGCTAGTCTTGCGCGGGCCTCATCCTCGGGCAGTCGCCCTGTGGAGATGAAGGTAATGATATCTGAGATCCAATCCTCCAGCCTTTGTTGAATTTGCATGATGGGGCTGGCGTGTATGCTTGAGAGACTGAGCTCTTCTATCCTTGCAATTTTAGAGAGGTGCTCGGGGGATTCATCCGAGAGTTTTGATAAGATGTCGGCCTCAGAATTTTGAGCCCTCGGTATTTGAGTGATGGAATGAGCCTCAAATACCTTGAGCAATTCCTTGGTTGCTTCTCTGTATTGCTTCATTCTCCCTTCCTTCGCTTCATATTCGCTAGAGAGCTGGCTGACCACTAGCTTGGAATCGCATTTAACGTGGATCATCCTTGCTTTGAGGTTGGCAGCCAGCCGAAGGCCACAGAGGAGGGCTTCATACTCCGCTTCGTTGTTGGATACCTTGAAGGAAAAGCGAATGGCGTAATAGGCCCGGAAGCATTCGAGGCGTGATGAGAACCACTCCTCCTCCACAAGCTTTGGCGGCGTAGGAGCCGTCGGTGTAGAGGGTCCACCATTCATCCGAGGGAGCTGAGGGCTCCTCATCTGCTGCTGATCTTGCCGTGCACTCCGTGACGAAGTCTGCCAGGGCTTGGCCCTTTATGGCAGGCCTCAGACGGATGTCGATGTTGTATTGGCTTAGGAAGATAACCCATTTTACCATTCGGGAGGAGCTGGTGGGACTCCTCATGAGGGCGCTGAGGGGTTGGTGCGTGAGGACCTGGACTGGATGAGCTTGGAAGTAGTGGCCTAGTTTTTTAACGGTCCAAACGATGGCTAACACTGTTTTCTCCACAGGGGAATACCCGAGTTCCGCTTCCCTGATGGTCTTGCTAACATAGAAGATGGCATGTTGGACGCCATCTTCCTCCCGGATGAGCACTGAGCTGATGGCAGCCGGGATGACTCCAAGGTAAAGGTATAGAGTTTCCCCTACCTTGGGTTTGGAGAGCACAGGGGGTGAAGATAAATATCGTTTTAGCTCGTCGAAGGCCTCCTGGCATTCTGAAGTCCATTGGAAGCCGACGGTCTTCCTCATGATGTGGAAGAAGGGTAAGGACTTCTCCGCCGATTTGGATAGGAAGCGGTTGAGGGCTGCCATGCGGCCCGTCAACCGTCGGACCTCCTTCACGTTGCATGGGGGCTCCATGTTGATGATGGCCTGGATTTTCTCGGGGTTGGCCTCGATACCCCTTTGGCTCACCATGTAGCCTAAGAATTTGCATCCTTGCACGCCAAAGGTGCATTTCTTCGGGTTTAGCCGAAGTTTGAACTTTTGCATGATGGCGAAGATCTCCCGGAGGTCGTCAGCATGGCTTGATGATTGTTTGCTTTTGACGATCATGTCATCAACATAGGCCTCCATGGTGCATCCCAGGATGGCTTGAAAGACCCTGGCCACCATTCGGGTGTAAGTGGCACCTGAGTTCTTTAAGCCGAAGGCCATGACAAGGTAGCAGAAGATGCCTTCGGGAGTCATGAAGGTTGTTTTTCAGCGTCTTCCTCGTGCATGAAAATTTGGTGATATCCGCGGAAGGCGTCGAAGAATGATATGATCTCGCACCCAGCCGTTTCATCTACCAATTGATCAATATTTGACAGAGGGAAAGGGTCCATAGGGCACGCCTTATTGAGATCCATGTAGTCCACGCACATGCGGAAGGTGAGTGATTTCTGTGCGAGGACTACGTTAGCCATCCATGAGGGGTACTTGAACTCCTTGATGTGATTTATGGAGAGGAGCATGTCAACTTCCTACTTCACAAATTCCCTCCTCTCGGCCGAGAGGGGTCTTCTTCGCTGTTGTACAGATTTGGCCGAAGGGTCCACCGAGAGGCGGTGGGTGATGACCCTTCGGTTGATTCTCAGCATGTCCTTCGGCCCCCATGCAAAAACAATGGAATAGGCGCGGAGGGCATCCCTGATGCCGGTCTTCAAATCTTCGGGGAGCTTGGCTCCAATCTTCACGACTCTCTCCGACTTGGACGGATCGAGCGCAAAGTCTTCTACCTCCTCGGCCGGTTTGGCCCTTGGCCTCCTCTCTTCTTCCTCTACAGCCCCAGTGATTGTGTCGACACGGAGCTCAGTCTTACTAACCTTCTTTGTTATTTGAAGGTAGCAGGAGCGGGCGAGCTTTTGATTCCCCCGTGAGTACTCGATGCCTCCCTCAGCTTGGAACTTGAGGCATAGGTGCCTCATGGAGATGATGGCTTCCAGGTCCTCGAGGGCGGGCCGGGCAAGGATGATGTTGTGGCCGCAGTCGATGTTGATGACGACGAACTCCACTCCGAGCTTGGCTCTATGGAGCCCGTCGCCGAATAGTACCGGGAGGGTAATGACCCCCTCAGAATCAATGGTGTCTCTGGTAAAACCTGACAGAGGGGTTCGGATGGGCCGAAGGGACTCCCTCTCCAGATGTAGCTCCTTGAAAGTACTGAGGTACATTACGTTGACGGAGCTACCGGTATCAACGTAAGTTCTGTGGACGATGGTGTTGTTGATCTCGCTTTGGATGACCAACGCGTCCCTGTGAGGAGAGGAAGTCGGGAGGAGATCAGCGTTGGTGAAGGTTATGGGTTCTCCCTCAGCCGCTTCACGGGGGGCATATGAGTGACTTCCCCCACGTATAGCGATTGAGCCCACTTCTTTCTTTGGCTCGTGGAGTCCCCTTGTGTTACCTCCAGCGATCATTTGGATGTGGCGCTTCTTCTCCTGGTACTGTCTGTACTCCTCCTCCTCATCGAGGTTTCCAATCTCCCTTTTCTTACCCTTCGGGTCGCTGAGGGGGATGGTGTTTGGGTTGACCCAAGCGTTTGCTTTCCTAGGGGGCCCTTGGTAGTGAGGGGTCCCCTGAGGAGTAGGGTCCCTGATGAATTGGGACAGGTGGCCTGCCTGTATCAGCCTCTCAATGGCCATCTTCAGCTGATGGCAATCGTCGGTGTTGTGCCCTTGGTTGCGATGGTACCGACAATAAGGATAATTGGAGTTAATGGCATACACCTCTAGGGGTGCGCGAGAGTCACGCTCCACTAGGCCCCTCTCCTCGGCGAAGTCCAGAATGACACTGACGGGGTGTGTCAAGGGCGTCCGAGGGTGCTCCAAGAGAATGGACTGGGCCCAAGCCTTCGGGTTTCCCTTGTAACCTCCCCCGTGTTTGGCTTGGCCATGCCGAGGGCGATCACCAGGGGGTGCCGAACCTTTGGATTGATTTGGGGGAGCCCCTGGCCCCCGGTTGCCTTTGTCATCTGGCCGAGGGCGTTGCTGATCAGGGTTGTGATGGCATTTTTCCACCTCCTCGACCTTGGCGTACCGGTCCCCCGCTGTAGGGCCCTTATATAATCGTGGGGAGTTTCGATGATGGGGCTCCTTGAAAAGTTCCCGGGGCGGAGGACTGTTTGGAGTAGAGCAAGGAGGGTCCCATCGTCGGCGCCGTCAACTTTATCAGCCTCCGTTCTCCAGCGTTCCAAGAAGTCCCGAAGGGTCTCCTCTTTCCTTTGCCTCACCGTCAGCAAGTGGGAGAAGTGTTTTCTTGAGCGGCGCCTCCCTGCAAACTGCGTCAAGAAGCGTTGGGCGAGTTCTTGCCATGAATCGATGCGGCCTTTGGGCAATCGGTTGAACCATTCGTACGCTGGTCCCTCTAAGGTGGAGAGGAACCAACGGCACAAATATTCGTCCGATGCCCCCACCATCATCATACTGTTCTGATATCGACTGTAATGCTCCTGGGGGTCTGTCTTTCCTTCACAGGGTCCGATGGGTTGCCCCCGGTATTTTTCCGGAATTCGGACCGCCAATACTCTTGGGGTAAATGGCGTCCTAGTCCGGAGTTGGATGACGGGTTCCCCGGAGCCTTCGACTATTTTGTTTTGCATTTCCTCCATTTTGGCCAGCATGGCCTCATATTTTGGATCTGCATGAAGGGCGGCGGCGGCGATATGTGCTCGATGGGCATCCATTTCATCAAGCCGGTGTTGGAGGACCGCAATAATCTCGTCCCGGTGATCCTTCGGGAGGGCCTCTGCCCCCTGCGAACGAACACGGGCCGAGTGCGCCTGGTTGATCTGGTGCCTGGCGTCGTCGGCTTGGAGTGGTGCCTTGCCTTTGTTTTGAAGGGGACGCCTTTCGTCTGCCCTCGAGACGGAACCCTCGCTTTCCTGAGGTCTTTGGAGCGCCTTTCCTTCGAGGTGGTCTTGGACCACTCGGCGGTCTTGTGCCCCTCCGAGTCTCTCGAGGGCGGAGGTCTGAGGCCTCTCTTTATTTGCCTCGTGTTGGTCCCGGGATTGGACCTCCTGGGACGCGGTGTCTTGGGCCATGACCCCCTCGTTGTTTCCAAGCCGAAGGATAGGGTTCACGAAGATAGGCGGAGGAGGGGAGGAATGGCGTTCTCCCCGACCTGTGGCTGAAGGGGTACCAGTGTGTCGAAGGCACCTGGGTTCTGAGTGAGAGTTTGGATGAAGGTAGAGAATGCCGACTGTACGTCGATAGTGAGAACCGGAGGGCTCACTTGATTTTCGCACCGGTCCCTCCTTCGGGTTTCGATGCCAAGGCGGGCATCGAGAGCGTTTTGCTGGAGTTGAAGGCGCAGGTCAACAACATCCTGTTCCAACTCAGTGATGACCTCGCCCTCGGGAGCATTGTTAGAGGCTCCAGGGGCGTTGACTTCACCGAGGGCCAGGTTCTTGTCCTCAAGGTTCTTGGACTGAGCACGGGTGGTTCTTCCCATTTTTGGTAGGTGTTTTTAGCTGAAGGGGAGGGTTTCTTACTTGATTGTTCGAGCTCTCAACGAGAGCACCAAATGATGGATAAGTGTACCCGGGGGTAGCTTATCTGAGGGGTTATTGCGGATAACAACTAGAGAGAAGTCAGAGCAAATGAGTAAGAGAGAGAATGAGTATTCAATATGAATTCAACGTGGTTTACAAATGGGGAAAGGGGTGATATTTATAGCAACAATAAATGCTAGATAGGGACACGTGTCAACAATCTGGTGGTCAATGGGTCACTTCAACTGGGGCGGCACTGGCACTCGCATGTGGCCGCATTAAATGCGGTGGTTGGACGCGACGTCTGTACTTGGTACGGTGATCCAGCGCATGTGATGGGAAGATCCTGTCGAGGAGGATGCCTTCGGCTGTAGATGACAGTCCGAAGGCTCTGCGTACCGAGGGCTCAGAGTGCCGAGGGCTCTAACTGCCGAAGGCTACTGTTTTCACCGTTTTCTCCCAGACACTTCGAGTGCTTAAAAGCAACTGTACTGTAAATTTATAAGCCTTCGGCTATGGGGCCGAAGGCACCCTAGTGTACGTCGTGGGCTGCTTGGCACTTGGGGCGCTGCAATTTGGGCATGTTGTGCTTCTTGGGCTTATTGGGCCTTTGTTATAGTAATAAGAGTATGTGGGTCGGGGGTCCTCGGGGCCATATACTCCATCAGTCACTTTCTTTGTATCTGTGAACGCATCAGCCAACTGATTTGCAACATTTTGTAAATGGGTTATCTTTTGAATTTTTTGCTCACATATATTTGTTCTTGAGTCAAGATGTGATAATCATGTTGCATTCCATGTTATCTCTTTCGTACTTGGGTCTAATTTATTATTTTCTCCCCCTAAGGCTGGGAATACTGTCTCATTGAAATGACAGTCTTCAAACCGTGTTGTGAATAAGTCACCAGTCATCGGTTCGAGATATTTTATTATTGAGGGAGATTCAAAACCAACATAAATTCCCAACCTTCTTTGAGGACCCATTTTTGTACGATGAGGTGGAGCAATCGGAACATAAACAACACAACCAAATATCTTAATGTGTGCTAAATTTGGCTCTTGTCTAGTAACTAATTGCATTGGGGAATATTCATGATATGCAGTTGGTCTAAGCCAAACTAAATTTGCTGCATGTAAAATAGCATGTCCCCAAGCTAATGAAGGTAAATTACACTTCATTAATAATGGTCTGGCGATTAATTGTAATCGTTTAATCAAAGATTCAGCAAGACCATTTTGTGTATGGACATGAGCAACAAGGTGCTTCACATCAATCCCAATCGACATACAATAGTCGTTAAATGATTGGGATGTAAATTCTCCTGCATTATCAAGTCGGATTCTTTTTATAGAATGATCCGGAAAATGAGCTCTTAATCGTATGATTTGAGCAAGGAGTTTAGCAAATAATAGATTTATAGTGGATAATATACTGACATGTGACCAACGTGTTGAAGCATCAATTAACACCATAAAATACCGAAATGGTCCACATGGTGGGGCTATCAGCCCACAAATATCTCCTTGAATCCTCTCTAAAAATGCAGGTGATTCAGTTGCAATTTTGTTTATAGAAGGCCTGATAATTATTTTTCCAAGAGAACAGGCCTTACAAGGAAAATCACTTGATAATGGAACCCTGATATTCTTTAATGGGTCTCCAAGTGAATTCTTAATGATTTTATGGATCATTACCTGGCCTGGGTGACCTAAATGGTCATGCCATAACATGAATATTTTCTGATCATCTAACTTTGTGTTAGAAACCAAATTTATTTCGAATGGGCTTATATATGTGAAATATAGTCCTGAGGAATATGCTGGCATTTTTTCACAAATATATTTAGTGCCAGATTTAGTTGTCGTAAGACAAATATATTCCTTTTGGTTTTCATTCATGGTTTCTACGTGATAACCATTTTGACGCATATCTTTGAAACATAATAAATTTCTCCTCAATTTGCTGGAGTATAAAGCGTCACTTATAATTATTTTTGTCCCGTTAGGGAGCATCACATATGCTTTCCCAGAGCCTTAAATGAGCTTCACAACACCTGATATTGTATTGACTTTAGCTTCAACTAAATTCATTTGAGAAAAATATATTTTATTTCTCAAAATGGTGTGCGTTGTGGCGCTATCTATCAGACGTAGCTCTTTATCATTTGAGTGATCCATATCTTCAATATATATAAATAAACATAAGTTTGATCACAAATTATGCATATTATTTAACATAAGAGTGCATACATTACACATATTTATTTAAAAACAAAATAAAAGGGAAAGAAAGAAAAAGTACACAAAACTATTATTATACAACATAAGAGTCTACTATTTTGTTTTGCAACATTTTGGTTTATGGCAAAAGCATCATCCATAATATCATCATCTGTGAAAAAGTCGGACACGTCAAATTTTGGCAGAGGTGGAGTTGTGTCATTGACATAATTAGCTTCCATATTTTTGTCTTTGTTCAAATTCATGGAAGCTTGAAATAACTCCACCAGATGTTTAGCCGTACGAGATATTACGATCCATATTACGGTCCAGTGAAGGGAATACTTGCATCTTACAAGTAAAGCAACCAATCCTAGAGTTTGACATATTTTATGTATAATATGATGCATTCAAGAAGCGGTTTCTAGAAGGTTGTAGAAGACTGATTGGGGTTGATTGAGCTTTTATGAAGTCCGATGTGAAGGGTGAGATTTTAATTGTTTTGGACAGAGATGACAACAATCATATGTTTCCCATTGCATGACCAGTGGTGGATTCCGAGACAAAGGCTACTTGGAAGTGGATTTTGACGATTATACGAGATGACCTAGGCATTGGTAGAGGCAAAGAATGGGCATTCGTTTCTGATCAAGAGGAGGTGATTAACTTATAGTTTAAATAGTTTGTAATCATTCATAACCACGCCTTTCTAATCAATAACTTGCTTTCTTGTTGTAGGGATTGATGTTTGCAAGACACATCTATGTAATATGAAGAAAAATTCATCCAAGCATTGAAAGGGAAATAGAGGTACTAAAATCTTTATCTCCTAGCAGACATGAAGATATGCTGAAAACAGACCCCAAATTATGGTGTTATACTTTTTTTGATAGGTCCATTAAATGCGATGCAATAGGTTGGTAATAATTTGTGTGGAGCTTTCAATAAAGTTATAGTCCATGTGAGGTGTCAGGTAGGGTACTCTTGACTTGAGTTTATTATGAAGTTGGTGATGAAGAAACCAATTAAGAATAAGGGTTTGACACATAAATGGATTAGAGTACTAGGTCCTATAATTAGAAGGAATGTAAGCAAAAATGAAAATACAAGCTACAATTGGAGAGTCCAATTTAATGAATCTAATGATTGTGAAGTGTCACGTGGATCATACATATATCTTGTAGACCTGGAAAATAAGAGTTGTTTATGCGATCAGAGGCATGTCTCTAGTATTCTTTGCAAGTATTTCATATGTGAAGTTGCATACGAAGGTCACTTAATAGAGGATTGTGTCTTCACACGATACAATAAAGACGCCTACCTCAAGGCTTATGTTCACACGATGACTCTCGTAGCAAGTCCATTTTTCTGGCCTAAAACTACCACCATAGTGCTTCCAGCAGAATTGAAAATAAACAAAGTCGGGAAAAAATAGAGTTAAAGAAATGGGTGAATTTCCAAGGAGCGGAAAGTTAACTAAGAAGGCACACACATGGCTTGTCAATTATGCTTTAGAAAAGGTCACAACAAAAGCAGTTGTCCGACAAAAGAGTTAACAGTACAAGGGAACATATCATTCCATTACAAAATCCCGAAATGAATGAAAAGGTCCTGCCACAAGTACACAACAAGTGGACACATAAAGAGACTGCCCATGTTACAAACTCGAAGACTGCCAAAGTGAGAAAGCTGAGAAAGTGTGGACATTGCTTTGGAATATGACACACACGAAAGACATGTCCATCGAAGAATAATGTAGATGAGGTAAATGTTTATAATAAGTTCTTGAGAAAAGGCAACCCACACAAATGGATGCTACTTTAGAACTAGAAATCAATGAGCAAAATAGAACATCAAGACCAATTCTACCAATTGTTTGATTCAACGGAAAATAATGGGCTAGACCTGTCCCAAGTCATCAATCCCATGCAATCAGAACTACATGTTCAAATACATGCATATATAATATTGAGAGATTTGGTTATAATGTGCATCAGTGGCTCAATGTTTGAGACATATACTTACAATCATTTAGTCTCAATATTTGAACTCACTTTAAACGGCAAAATATGTAGTAATAGTAAGGCAACCAAGGTGCTCAAGTACCATTTTATAATAGCTCATTGTGTGGTTTTTTAAATAGTCTCTATCACTGGCATAAGATTCCAACACAGACAAACTGTCGTAACACAATGATGGAATAACATGAGCTTAGGGAGCAAAGAATGATACAAAACAATAACAACATGGCAGTATGGCCCAAGGACACTTTTTGTTAATAGCTCATCTAAATGCAATATTTATAAAAGATTGCAAATATGAACGTCTACATGAATTTTGGTTAAGCGCCGGCTCTTCTGATATATTCTAGCACAATATATAAGTCTACCCTCGAAATCAATGAAGTGAGGGGTATTTATAAAAAGGGAGCTAACTTAGGATCAGTGGTTATCATACAACTTAGATGTCATTCTTTCTCAAAGACAAAGCGTGACCATCACTTGTGTCAACTTGTGGTTGAGTTTATAGCATCTATTCATACAAATATAAATTGACATGTTTTATTTGTCAATATTTAAGTGGTGTAGTCACACTTTTGGGTTAGAGTCAAACATGACTCATGGCCACTACCCATTTTACAAAAAAATGTCTTTGACATTTTTTGACCAGTACTCGAGCGCGCACGTGTAATGGGATTAGTTAGCCTTTTAGTACACATTGAATGTTTTTTTGGATTTTGGGCATCGAGAATCATTCTTTTAAGTATTGAAGAATGTTAGATACTACTCGTATCATTTATAATATAAAACTCATAGTTTTTAAACTTCCTATTTTATTACTCTGTGCATCTCTATATAAATATCATGGCTATGAATTGCATGCATATTAAGGAAATAATTTTTCCCTTTGACTTTCTGAAATGCCCCGTTTACTAAAAGATACTCCCTCAATTTCTTTGGACTTTGCCAACTTTTCCTTTTTGGTTGTCCCAAAAAATTTAGTCACTTTCCTATTAAAACAACTAATTTGTGGTTCTGCACATTTCTGTCTCCTCTGCACAAATCTCAACCACACATTTTTTACTATTCTTATTTTTCACATACTTTTCACTTGGCAAAGTCTACCGGGACGGAGGTAGTACATTTTACACTATTTTGACACAATGTTGACATAGTTTGACACTATTTAACACTATTTTACCATGTGTTGTCATTATTATTTAAAAATATCAGAATAAATTGATATAAATTTATTTATCGAATAAAATATACTTTATTAAAAATATATTCAATTAGTTATTTTAGAGTTGTGTTAGGTGTACACATTTTGGTGTACACCTTTCATACACTCGTCTGTCTCTCACATACATAACTGTTTATCCACAGACAACTCTACAGAATTGTCTGTGGACAGACAACTCTGTGTGCGTGAGACAGACGAGCGTATGAAAGATGTAAACCAATTTTTTTCGTTATTTTAACTATCTCAAAAAGTAAGCGGTCTTTCTCTCGCGTGTCGAGAGCGGTGCACTACTGTAGTTCTACGGATCAAACCAGACTAGATTTCATCAATTGTAAAATATACATAGAACATACACGTACAGTACTTGTTAGCCACTATACATAGAACATACACGTATAGTGGCAAATTTTTTTGAGAGAAAGACGTGTGAAATATTGTGCTTTTCCTAGAGATTTGTCTGTTCGCTGGAATAGTACTTATAAATTAATTAAAGTACTTGTTAGATATAAAGATCATTTTCCTACTTTTTTAAAAAAATATGCTAACTATATTATAAACCCGGTTGACATCGACACTTGCGGAAAAATTGTGAATGTTTTGATATTTTTTAATAATGCAACTGATACTTTTAGTCATTTCATACACCTACCTCAAACCAATTTTTTTGTGGATCTGTTAATCTCGCCGGTGCTTTTTGTGAATTTTCCGAAGCCCCTTACGTGAGTTATTTTTGTGAGTACATGAAAGAATTTTTTTAAAAAATATTATTCATATATTCCACATATTTATAGTATTGCATTTATTCTTGATCCTCGTTATAAACTTAATGCTTTGCAACAATGTTCAGATTACTATTATGCTTCGTTTTTTGGTCCACTTCCTATGTACGATGATAGGCCATAGACCCTAAACAAGAATATCAAGAAGTTAGTAATTTATTATTTCAATTATTTAATGAGTTTCATGCACAATATGGTAACGTGCCCCCTTCACCCGACACGAACATCTTCATCTAAAGGAAAATCATTTTTTAAATCAACATTTGGCAATTTTATGAAAAAAAGTAAATCAACTCCCATTGTTGAACAAAGCTCAGTTAACGAGCTTTCTTTGTATCTAACATTTCCTGTTGATTTTGAAGAAGATGATGACTTTGACGTTCTAAAGTGGTGAATGATAAAGAAAGAACGTTCCCGATTTTATCAAAGATGACTAAGCAAGTGTTATCAATGCTGGTTTCAACAGTTACCGTGGAACAAGAATTCAGTGCGGTCTGCAACGTTCTAACGAATTATAGAACGAGATTGAGCGCAAACTCTCTTGAGACACTTGTTTGCTACCATGATTTGTTGAAGGCCCAACCTAGAACTCAAGAACTTAGCATCACCCCCACCCAACACTTTATGGAGGAAACAACAACCGACTGTGGCGGAGATTCCGATTGATTATTTGATTATTCTTTATCACTTTACGCTTCATGTTTTAATTTTTTACCTAATTCTCAATTGTAGACTTGTAGTTCATATATCAAATAATATGCGTTCAGTTTTTTGTATGTAGCATTCTTAATTTAATTTGTTAAACTTTTAAAAAGAAAAAAAGACCCGACCTGACCGGCCCGGCCCGCTACCCGGGCGGGTAGCCCGGCCCGAATCGGTATCACCGATGATCCAGGCCGGTCCCGAGCTCCCTTCCCAAAACCAAAAGCCCGGCCGGGCCCAGCCCGGAACCAGAACCGAACCGGGCCCGGTCCATCACGTGACGTACTAGATAAAATCAAACTAGTTCAAACCACATGGGATCAAATTACACTTGCACAATTAATTACTTAACCAATTAATTTTATAAAGGCTCGCGATCAGACACATTGAACATTCACCCCTTTCTTTTGTCTTCTGTACGGTTATAGCGGCACATGTTCTGAACTTCCTAAGCAGTTTGGGAAGGAAGATCTGCAAATTTAAGAAAGATAATTGAAACTAGACAAGAAGGAAAGGAAATCGGAAATCGGAGAGATTCCCTGAACTTCTCTCTCTCTAGTGCCGCACACTGTTGTGTTCCATTCTACAGCGCCATTGTATGCCTTAAAAGTTAAAACTGAAACAGCTGATCTGATACATTCCTCTTTCCCACAGCAATTTGAAGATTTCAGGTGGATTTTCTTTCAAGGCATGTAATATACGCTTATTGGTTTTCTGTCTGGAACGGCACCGTATTCTTTCGTTTCCCTTTTCTTGTTATCTATTTATTCATTTTGTGAAGAAATAAACTGCAATGGCTAACGTATCTATTGTTGATCGATCATATAGTTTATAATATGGACTTACGAAGAACTTGAGTTGCGTTTCTTCTAATTGAGAAGCTGGAATCTCAGAGTAAATTTATGTCGATCTCTCATGATTTCTTCCTGATTTCTATTTATGCAGCTTGTTCGCTGGATCACTTTTTTGAATTTCCATAAGAAGAAGGCTGACTCTGTTTAGGATCGTTAGAAATCACCACATTTGAAAACATTTGCGAGTCAAATTGGATGATTTTTTCGGCAATTTGACTTATTGCGGGGATACTTCCGCGTAGTTTAGATAAACGGGTAGATGCCAATAGTTGGATCATGAAGCCATCGAATATTAATAGGGCTACTTCAGTTCCAGCTCAAGGATCTTCCCCAATGAACTATCCAAAGACACTGTTATCAATTGTGTCTTCTGTTGGAGGCCTTGCCATGTTCTTACTGCTTGCTTCCTCATTTCTTGCTTCTCGACCTAATGAGCCTTCTGTTCGTAAGCATTTCTATAGAGTGGATAGTTCAAAAGAGTCTATTTTAGTGCCTGGGAAAGATGGGATAGATACAGACACCAAGCACAGTAGCCCTGATGTGGGGCCTGCAAGCGGTTTGAACATAAAAAACTCAGGTTCATCAGAATCACAAGACAAAGAATCTGGTGTTCAATCTGTGAATAGTAGTGTGATACAAGGAAACATAGACTCATATAATTCTAGTTCAGAGGAAGGGAAAAAGGATGAGATTCTTCCATCATCTAACCTCAATTTGGATTCAGGGACATCTTCATCACCTGCTATTAGAGTCGAGCGGCAGGCCAGTTCAGGTCTGTACGACCTTATTTACCAATTTGTTTAAGCTCAGTTTGGTTTCCAAAAGTAGCCTATTATGCTCATTAGCAGAATAAGTAGCTTTTAACTTAATTATTTGGCTGACGTGGATTAATCTGACCAAACACTTCTCGTTGCAGAAAATTCAGCATATTCAGCCACTGCAGCCAAATAACATTGCCAAATGGGTTCTTAATTGTAGCCTTTTATTATGCTTGGTTTGTTGGTCATGTTCCATGATGTGCATCTTAGTTGTACTTTAATTGTAGCCTTTTAGCAGTCACACAATCATCTATATTCAACTCTCTTCGTTACATTCTGATTGATTTCCATGCAAGTGGAAAAGAGCTATGGTGATTAACTATTTTGTAATTTCATCTCATGAAGGGCATCCTGCTCAAAACTTTGCCACCATGTTTTTTTTGCATTATTTTATAGGGTCAGGTAACTTTTGAAAACTACTTATCACTAAATATCATGCAACCAATTCTATGCTCCACAGTTATTCATATTCTTGATGATATACTTTAATGAACGAGCAAAACCAATTAAGTTGGTGGAGTGAACCCTTTCTTCTCAAGCTTTATTATGCACAAAGAAGACTTCTTGTTGCATGTTGATCCTGAATTTAAGCTAAAATATCTGTTTCTAGTTCTGAAGGCGTCATTTTAGCCTCCATAGCTTGGTTTTAGACTTTTAGGTTCATTTGAACATTGCTTTATTTTTGGAATTATTTCAGAATGTGATCTATACCATGGGAAATGGATCTTTGATTCAACTGGACCATTGTACACAAACAACTCGTGCCCCGTCATAACACAGATGCAGAATTGCCAGGGAAATGGAAGGCCAGATAAAGATTATGAGAACTGGCGTTGGAAACCTGATCAATGCGACCTTCCTCGGTTCAGTCCTAAAGAATTTTTGGAATTAATGAGAGGGAAGACTTTAGCTTTCATTGGTGATTCGGTTGCCCGCAATCAGATGGAGTCATTACTGTGCATACTTTGGCAGGTTAAGCTTTGTATTAAGTGGTTTTGTGCTTTTCATTTAATGGGTCAGCACAGGGTTGATCGAGTGGTATATGGACACGCACATGATTGGCTATTCTCTTTAATAACTTTCATGTTTCTTTCTTTCTTTCAGACACCCTAGCGGGTTTAGCTGCAACATCTGAAACAGGGTTGGCTGTCTGTTCAGTTCGGTTGGTTCCATTTTGAAAATGCAAAACTAAAAACCAAATCGAATAACTTATACTCCGTACTACGTATCAGTTTTGCTGGGTTTAGGTTTGGTCATTTTTTTGTCAGTTTTGTTAAGTTCTTTCCATTTTAGAGACTAAACCTTAAAAAACAAACCAAAACACCAAAGGTTAACTCAATTTTGATTGTTTTGGTTTTGTTGGCTTTTTTGTTTACTCCTGCTATGAACTACAGAGTATATTTAGAGCCCTCTTTCGTAAGTCCTAAAATGACAAATGGGATTGAATCTGCTGAAATTAGTTTGGTGAAATGGCTGAAATCGGCTAAAATATCTAAAACTCATTTCAGATCTACTACATTGTTAAATATCTAAACTTCATTTCAGATCTACTACATTGTTAAATAAATTAGTAAAAAATATTTCTAAAAATCAAGTTTGGAGAGTGTCATTTTGATCAGTTTTAACCATCTCAGCCAAGATGTTTGTAACCTCTGCACTATTTTTTTAAATTATCAGTAGAGCCGATTCAGCCTTCTATCAAAATTAATTTGTGTTTGCTGAAAATTTGATATAAGTTTGATAAGCCACAAAACTGCACACCAAACAGGCACTCGTGACGGTAAATAGTAAAATCTTTCATATATTTTTTCTTTGTTTTAACTATGTTCCTTGAATATTGTTGATTTGCCTTTGTTATATCGATGTTTTTCTTTAATTCTTTTCTTAGTTATTGTTCGTTCGTATGAATGATCAGCAAAGTTACCAGTTACCAGAACATACAGTTACTAGGAAACTAAAATTGTTTGATATGTGGACTCAAAAAAAATTGTGTTGAAATGCTATTGAAATCATTAACGCGCCTCTAAATTTTGCAGTTCAAATAGCATTTGAAAAACCTCCATTATACTTTTGGATAACAATATGTTTTATGACCCCCCCATGTTTGCAGTTTGAAGCTCCAAAGAACCGCGGGAACAAAAGAATGCAACGCTATTATTTCAGATCAACATCCACCATGATAGTCCGGATCTGGTCATCGTGGCTGGTCAACCAGACATCTGAGCCGTTTGATTTTGCTCCAGCGGGTGTGGCGAAACTCCACCTCGACGTTCCAGATGATGTCTTCATGGAATTTGTTCCCCAATTTGATGTGGTCGTCCTTTCCTCTGGACACTGGTTTGCAAAGCAATCAGTTTACATCCTGAACAACGAGATCGTCGGCGGACAGCTCTGGTGGCCAGACAAATCAAAACCAATGAAAGTCAACAATATCGACGCTTTCGGAATATCTGTAGAGACAATTCTAACTGCCATGGTCAAACACTCAAAGTTCAGTGGTCTAACCATCGTCCGGTCCTTCTCACCTGATCATTATGAGGGCGGGACATGGAACACTGGAGGATCATGTACCGGAAAGGTTGCTCCGGCAGTTGACAGCGAGTTGGCTGAAAATGGGTTTACTAATGTGATGCATGAGAAACAGTTGGCCGGGTTTTCACGTGCCGTTAGAAAGAGAACTAACAAGTCAGCGTTGAAATTCATGGATATTACGAAAGTGTTTGGGTATCGTCATGATGGACATCCTGGGCCATATCGAAGCCCAGACCCAAATAAAATCACAAAAAGAGGGCCCGATGGCCGCCCTCCACCGCAGGATTGTTTGCACTGGTGCATGCCTGGCCCGGTTGACACGTGGAATGAGATGGTGTTTGAACTCATAAGGAGAGAATTTAAAGAAAGACAGGGTAGTACATGATAAAATCACATTGAATGGGTTTTGTAGGATACAACCATTGTCCAACTACAGATATGTTTGTTTTTCACACTTGGTCATGAAATAAGATCATATCATTCTTTAGTTGTAAATTTGTGCATAGCCATAAATCATAAGGATTTGTTTAAGAGAACTGGATTTCGGAAAAAACTACTCCTGTTGTCAAACATAAACTATATGCGGTCCACGCGGAGTACCATATTACTCTAACCATCTCCTATTCTCCTGTTTTAATGTACTGTTATTGAGTCTATGTATTTTGTCAATTGATCACGCGAAGGACTTTTTTCAGACATTTAAAATCTAAATGCTATGAGTTTAAAAACTTAGAGAAGAGTTACATATCATAAAAATGATATGATGTGCTTAAAAACATTGTTTTATTGATTGTTTTCTATTATTTTTTGAAAATGGTTTTGTACTACTATATTTTATTAAAACCCCAATTAGGTAACTTTTTTTTTGCAACACCCCAATAAGGTAACTTGGAAATAAATTAATAAACAACTGAATATCGCTAATGGCCTTGGATAAGATGTATTTCAGTCATTAGGATGAATGAATGAAGTGATAATGCCAAAGATCTGCATTCTTCAAAGTTGGACCAATTGTATTGTACTATATAATAAAAGCAAAGCATGCCGAATCATGTACTTTATCTTTAAGTACTGCTACAATTTTTTAACGAGAACCCGAATAATCAAAGATGAAATGATAATTTCGCATGACCTTTTTTGGAAAATGTGATATGAACAATATTTTGTTCCGTTTTAATATACTATTATATTTCTGATTTTTTTGTTATGCCGACTATATTAAGTCTATAAGATTTAATTTTATATGTTTGGTCGGAACTAAATATTAAAATCTGTAAGATATGGAATGAGTTTTCCTAATTTAGTCACTCTCATTAAGAAAGTATATATTATATGCTTGAAATTTATTTAAATATAAAAGTATTAACTATTACATCTGCCCAATTGGACATTGTCGAAGTTGGGTTACATATGAAATAAGAAAAATACATTCGTGTGATTGAGAGTTTTGCAAATGAGAGAAAATTAAAATAAACCACAAATTATTTACATTAAATGAAAAAGTGAAAATTTGTTTAAGGGACTACAAATAAAAAGAAGAAAAAATAACAAAAATGAAAACATACATATCACCTAAATCATTTTAGTTGTTAAACAGTTAAACCTTTTGAAAGATTCATAAACACTACAGACTTATCGATCATGATTTGAAGACTATAGTTGTTGGATTTACTCAAGGTTAACTTGAGATGTTTCTAATTTCCTTTTTGATACATAAGGTTACCCGAATCATTCAATTCATTGTAATCTAATCCTACTTAAATCAACCAAAGTTGACTTACCCAATAGGTTAATCCCTCATTCAGAACCAGGTCAGTTTAATTTGGGAAATTGTACCTGTATTAGACCAAAAGTTTACTAATCGTTGAAGTTATGCAACATGTAGTATATTATTAAGGGGGAAAATGGTCTATAGAATAATCATGTATTTATGCAGGGGTATAAAGTATAAACAATAATGGCACTTTCCGTAAATTTATAAAATCAAAGTATTAAAATGGTCAATTTAAAATTGTCCTAAAAAGACAAAGAAAAGGCCTGTGGTAGGAAAATAATCAACTAACTCCAACGTTTACTTTACAGCTTTGTTTTTTACTATTAATAATTAATACAGTATGGAATTTTAAATTTTGAAAGGAATTTTCTTCCCACAAATATCTCATTTTAATAATGAAATCATTTAACTTTTTCCTTTTAAAAAAATCCATTTTATTAAATGCGCAATGCGGACTTCAAACCATGTGCTTAACCAAAATTTATGCTTTCAATATTGCAATTAAATATTAGCTACTCCCAATAGTTACTATATTTGTTTTTTCAACTTTATTTAAATTTTATAATTTATAATTTATTTTTATTTGATTTTCCAGCTTTATTTCCACCAACTTTTCAAGCAAAACCCTAATTTCAGACCTCATCATATTCTACTACAACATCAAAAAATTGTGACTTTCACCCAGTAAATTGGAGGAAAAAAATAAAGCTGTTCAACAAAGATAATTATTTGCAGCTTTTACCCTGTACTGCCATGGCAGGGGTTAAGCTTGCAATTGCTAGTTGATCTTCGAAGCGCGCAAATTATTGTCTGTTTTGTAGATTTACGGCGCTTCTTCTGTAGTGGATTGTTTACTGTAAGCTTTCCTAGGTTCTAATTATTTTGTTTTGTTTTATTTCTGTTGCTCAAGCTTTTTGATCTCGAAGATTAGGGCTTTAATCTCAGATAGTTATCAGGGTTTAAGAGTTATCTGGGGGTTTGATTAGTGCATATTTATGGAGGAGAAAGGGGTAAATAGTTCAGGTGCCACAGTGAAAAGCGACGATGGAGCTCCTGAGAGCCTTCAGGTGGTGGGTCCGAGGATCGATAACCATAGCCAGTTGATGAGTGGATCGGCGGCGGCAGAGACACCGGCAACTCCACCCAGCAGTGCGGCGGCGGCGCCACCTTCAGCAGAGGCGACGAAGAAGAAGAGGGGGAGACCCAGGAAGGACGCCACACTAGCCATGGCCTTGTCTCCTATGCCGATTTCGGCATCAATTCCTCTTTCTGGAGATTATTCGGCTTGGAAACAGAGTAAAAACAGGCCAACTGAATCCTCCAAGAAGAAGCATAAGTTGGACTATGAAAATCCAGGCAAGAACCCCCCCCCCCCCCCCCCCCCCCCAAACCCCGCTCCCACACACACCACCACTAGATCTACCTTTCCACTCACTTTGATTCCAGGAAAATAATTTGATGGGTATTTTTCTCGCGGACATGTTTTGTTTGAAAGTTGGTTTCCTGCAAAAAGTTCATATTTTTATACTCTGTATCATATTGATGTTTAAAGATGAAGCCTTTTTTAAGCAGGCAGTCCTTTTCCACAAAAATTCAAAGAGTCGTGGAAAAACCTCCAGGGAAATATTTTGTGATGTCAATTACAGGAAGATGTATTTTGTAGAATGTTTTCTGGTGCCAGAATCCAGAAAAGTTTCCTAGTAAACAAACGGAGCCTAAATTATTATGTATCAGTGCTCTATAGGGCTTATGCACGTTGGATGGGACCACAAAACAACAAAGATTCTCTTCGGTCTTGGTTCGTGGTATTAGTGTTGTCGAAGAATTTATATGCACCTATAGACTTGAATTATAAATGTGTGTGTGTTTGGGAGTAAGGGAGTGGGGGTGCGAGGGATGTCACTATGTCAGCTCCATAACAAAATAGAGTTTAATAGTCATTATTTTTGTAGGTCATCTTGGTTCCTAATAAGATAAGGTGTCTTGTTAACTGATGCCAAAACAGAAACAATCTGTCTTTTCCTATTAATTCTTCTTCATAGAGATCAAGAAGTGAGTAATGGAACTCTATGAATGGTAATACTACGTATTAGACAGATGATGTGACCTGATGTAGTGATGTGTGTGGGGGTCTGACACAAAGGAATATGCTTCTTGTAGCATTCACTAGAATGTTTCTGGTTTAGAGAATATTTTGTCTGCAGCGGGTGAAATAAATAATTTTGATCTCAGTCATGTTTTTCCCACCTTATTTTCTAGAGCAGATAACTTCCAACTTTGGGATCAGGATCGTCTGGAGTAACTATATGTGGAGTTATAACAGGGACAATCCAGATTGATTTGGAGTAACTTCTAATATCCCAAATAAATCTGGACTGTCTATGTAGTAACTCCGTTATGGAAACAGATTTGGTTTGACACTTCGATAGCACACTCTATAAACTTTACATAAAAATTAAAAATAATACTAACATAATTCCAATCTGAATGGTTCAATGAGATTTATGCATTTGCACTTTCGCCTTCAGTCTTTACCAATTTGTTATGCATTTTAGGATTATAAGTAAATGGATAAATAAACAGATTGGCCTTTTTCTTTCAGCAGTTTCGTAATGGCACTAGTGTTTTTGCTACACATTTATTTAACATATGCATATATGTGTCTGTTTAGGGGAGCGGATGGCATACTCTGTTGGTGAAAATTTTACTCCGCATGTAATCACCATTAGTGCTGGCGAGGTAAAGCCTCTTTTATCCTGCATCTTACATTTACATGCTTTAAATGATGTGTTGTGTTTGGCATCTTCAAAACCATATCGTATGTTAAGTAAAGTCTATATAGATTTATAGGTTTTTGTTCGGAATATGACATTTTTTTGCGGTCTTGCTAGTCAAAGCTCTAGTATACTCCCCTTTAGTTAGTTAGTTTATATGATGATTATTATTTAACGCTATGTTTGTTTTATGAGGGATGAGCTTTGATGATTTGAATTGTGAAATGTGCAATGCCCTTGAAAACTTTCAGCATGCTACATTGATCTTTACCAAGAATTTTATTCTTGATAATCCCTAACACGGAAAAAGATTTTTATAATATTTGGCTTATGCCAGCTAATTCTTTTTTGTTTTTATAATAATTAAAACACCATAATCTTATTAAAAATTATCGATGTCAACTGTCAACCATGTAAAAAGGATAGTATAGTATACTTACCTATAACTGATATGAGGAATACAAATGTGTGGGGTGCAGGATGTGACAATGAAAATAATATCGTTTGCACAACAAGGATGTAGGGCTATTTGTGTGTTAGCTGCAAATGGTGCAATTTCTAATGTTACTCTTCGCCACCCTAATTCTTCTGGTGGCACTTTAACCTATGAGGTGAAATTCGTCCTCTCACTCTCTTTTACATAGTTATTAAGTAGATTCATTGTATCTCTATGTAGACAGACCCCTTTACTGATTAATCTTGCTCCCTTGGGCAGGGCCGGTTTGAGATTCTTTCGCTGACAGGATCATATACGCCCAGTGATAATGGGCTGACAAAAAGCAGGTCTGGTGGGATGAGTGTCTCTCTCTCAGGCCCGGATGGTCGAGTTATAGGTGGAGGACTTGCAGGAATGTTAGTTGCAGCTGGTCCCATCCAGGTTTGGCCCCTTAATCCACTGTTAAACAAATATAGATGGAATAAATGCCCGCTTTTAAACAAATGTACATGGATTTAATGCAAAACTAGCACAATAACTCGGGGGTGAGTATCATTTTCAATCGCATAGTTTTGCACTGTGGTGATTTTTGTGAGATATCTTTAGAAGAGCTCGATCAACTTGGTATCATTTATGGAGAAATTTTACTGCAAACTGTCACATAATGTCGCCCCACAAAAAAAATGTGGCACTAAAAAGGATGCCCTCCTTGATTTATAGGCCTTGTTTTGCATTTCCTGCATTGTTCACATGACTAGCACATGATGGTTTATTGTGGAAAGTAAAAATTCTGGCGTTTAGTCTTCCAAATTGTTTGATTTTTTATGATTTCATTTTCATTTTCATTTACCCCAGTGCCGCAAAGGCTCCCACCTACGAGTTCGTTTTTTATGATATGCGACTAAAATGTCACTCCCAATAGTTATGAGGCTTGAGTTTGCTTTTAACTCCAAATATCTTCAATAACCGATAAAATTGTAAAATGTGCTTAACTTATCGCAATTTGCTGTCACTTTTAATAGAACCTTTTTACTACTAATTTAAATTCTACCATGCCATAACAACAGGGGAGAATCTTGATAGATTGCAAAGAGCAGATCATATTTGCTTAGTTTCGTCAGCTTAGCTCCTCATGCTTATCAGTTTCTTCATTTCTATAAATTCACTAATATGACGATGGGTAATAGTAACAGAAAAATGTTTTATGGACAAAATTTGCACAGCTCGTTTACACTGACAATACTTTGTCCTAAACAATGGCAGAGATGGGGACTGGATGGGACGCCAGTTTATGTAATGTGTGTGTAAATAACTATGTAGTATAATCTATTAAAAATTGTGTTGATATATGAAGCTTCCACCCCCTTATAAAATTTTCAAGCTTCCGCTCCCATACTGTGTTTCTAGCTACGCCACTGTTTTGGTGTTTCTTATCCGCAAGTCTGACATGACCCGAGTCTATGGAGCAAAAAATCACACCAAGGGTATTGTACTAGTTGTGTACATGTAAAGATTAACTCATAGTAATATCTCAACATGTCATCATCAGGTGGTGGTTGGCAGCTTTCTTCCCGGCCATCATTTGGAGCAGCATCATAAACAAGCACCCCCCAAGAAACCACACAACAACTTTGAGCATCTTCATCAAACACCATCGCCATCACTTGCTTATGACCACACCACCCCTCAACATTTCTCATCCAACAACGGCTCCATCTTTCCCCAATGTGACAGAACTGACATGATGCAATGTGGTTCTTCAAGAACATCTGCCAATTAAAGATGGTAACAAATAATGTATCTTTCCCAGCTCCAACCAGCCACCCCCCTCCAAAGGTCGATAGATGTTTGGGAAATCTGAGGTTGGGTCACACGAGGCTCGTTTGGATGCTACTTATTTTCTGTAGGGCTTATTTATATATAGTGAGACGGAGAGAGCACGAGATAGCCCAGTAGGAAATTACTAATCTCAGGAAAGACAATTCTTCTGGCTATGGCCATTATTATTCTTCTGCTGCTCCTCCTGCTAATGTATAAACGTGTTCCTACCATGTGCTTTGTTTTGTATGATTCATGTTTCGTTAATTTGCAAGGAACTTCTCTTTTATCACCTATAAAAATGCGTTTTTAATCAAGTACTCTCTGTCACATTTTGAGGATCTTTTGTGCTGTTTGCTATGTTTAACCATATGGGTCCTAATTTTTTGGGGGGTAAAATATGGGTCCTGATAATTAAAATCTGTATATTCATGAATCATGATAGGAGGGTATATGGAATCGTAATAAAAAACTAAATCCCAAAATGATTAATTTAATTATATACCATTTGAAATTAAAAGAGTTCTAAAATTGGGACGGAGGGAAAATAAAAAAGAAATAATATCCGATCATGTCATGTTCATCCGGTATTGTAAGACTTGATTGGATTTTCACTCGCACAATACGCATAAGAAATAATTCAAAAGTTCATTCAATTTTCTTCCCTTTGGCTTTGATATCATGGATCGATTCCTATTAGAGATATTACCCGAAATAGGACTAAAACAGTTTGAAAATTTCAAAATAGGACTGTCATGTTTTTATTCCCAAAATATGATTAATTACTGTCATTTTTTGGCAATACCAGACTTCAAACATGCCAGTATTTCCTAAATATGGTAGTAATTAGTCCTATTTTGGGAATAAAAAACATGACAGTCCTATTTTGAAATTTTGAAACTGTTTGTCCTATTTCGGGAACTTTCCCTTCATTTTAACCTACCCAAATTTTTTTTGGGAATAATGTTTGGATGTTTTTGTATCACATTTATCAATTGTGGTTTGGGAAAGTTTTCGAAATAAGAGTAAACAAGTTTTGAAATTTCAAAATAAAACTACTATGGTTTTACTTTCCGAAATAGAAGTGACATAACATATTTACTGTCATCTTGAGATCATTACTCCCAGAAAAAAGGATGACACCTCATCCCCGAGGCTCCCAGAATCGACTAGACAGTTTATATGAGAGGATGTAAATTGATCTTTAATCATACACTGGTGAGAAGATAATGAGACTAGGGATGGACTCGGGTCCGGGCCGGGTCCGGGCCGGCGGGTCAGAAATGGTGGACCCGGGACCGGCCCGGGTAACCACCGGGTCCGGGCCGGGCCCATTATATTTTTTTTTTGTTTTCCTCTTCCTAATTAACCCCCTCCCACCCCCAACCCCCAAACCACCCCAAATGGCCCAAAATACCCAGCCCAACCCGAAAACTTAAAAAAAAATTGAAAAAAAAGAAAAAAAAATAGTTTTTGACCCGAACCGGGCCCGGGCCCGGCCGGGTCGGGCCTTGTTTTGGGTGACCCGAGCCCGGACCGGAAAACCCACGGGCCGGGCCTACCCGGACCGGTCACTGACCGGGCCACCGGATCGGGCCGGGCCGGAACAGTACCGGTCCCGGGCCGGTTCCGGGTCGGGCCACCCGGGCCACCCGGCCCGAGTCCATCCCTAAATGAGACTATTCCAAGTCTTTGCCTAGAGTTGAACTCGAGAAATCTCCCTTGTAGCACTTTGTTCTTACTAGGTGAGCTATGCCTAATGGGAGTCATTACTCCAATAGTTGCAGTTCTTGACATTAACATGACAATATTTGTTGTCATTAATGATATCATTTTTCAATCATGATAGTGACGACTCATATTAAAAAAAACATAGTAATCATTATTTTGAAATTTAAAAACACTTTTACTTCTATTTAAGATAATTTCTCTTGTGCTTTTATTAAAAATCTTTTTAATTATGAGTAGCAATTGAACGAGTTCCATACTAAGGATGTTTTTACTTGGACTGTAATTCGTCCCAGACCAGATCAGACCAGACCAGAACAGACCAGACCAGTTCAGACCAGACCTGACCAGACCAGACTTGGATAGTTATAAAAATACAAAGAAACCAGACCAGACCAGACCAGACTTGGATAGTTATAAAAATACAAAGAAACCAGACCAGACCAGACCAGTTCAGACCAGACCAAACCAGACCAGATCAGATCAGACCAGACCACCAAATTACAGTCCAAGTAAAAACATCCTAAATATAAACTGAAAAGTAGCGTATTGAGAACAATACCTTGTAGAGCATAAGTTGAAGCAGCCAAATGAACTTTCAGCAGTGAAGGAGTCACAAATTTTGAACAAACTCCGATCAAACTATTGGGTCATTAAACAAATCACGTGGAAAAACTATGTACATATATGAAAAAGTATTTATAGATAGATCCTTGTACTTTTATTATTTACGCGTTTCCCTCACGTTTTGTATCCTATATTTTTTAGAAATTACGTTTCTCGCGTTTTCCATTTCCCGTTTCACGTTTGACGTTTCGCGTTTCCGTGCTACCTAGGAGTAGGGGTGAGCATCGGGCGGGTTCGGGTCGGGCGGGTGGGTGAACCGAATACCCTTTCGGGTTTCGGATGTGTAATATGGATATCCTACCCTATGTTTTTTTACTTAGATATTTTCGGGTTTTATTGTATTTCGGGTAGGGCGGGTTCGGATCGGGTATCGGGTTTAGTCGGTTTCAAGTTTCAACTAAAATAATTTGAAATTGCAAAATAATTTGTAATTTCAACACCAGTAAATCTAAAATATTACAATTGCAAAACATAATTTGATTCCCATACGGCCATAAATAATGTGAATATTACAAAGTAAAGAGTAAGGGGGGATCAAAATTGTAACAAAGAGTTTTAGCATATTACAAAATACAGATTACTGAATTACACAGTTCATTAATCATTAACATACAAAGTTCCAACTAGTCAAGTACACAAAAATGCAAAAATGCTTGAAGACTTTGAAGTTCCACAACTATCTTCCACAGTTTGAAGTTTCCACCTGCATAAGAAAGTTAATGAACACATGGAAAGCAATAGACATGTAGTAGAGTAGTACAATATGTCAATAACAACTTAACAAGGATAAGTTAATGAAACAAATCAGAGAAATCATTGATTCACTGACTCAGAATGCTTGTTATCCTTCACAAGGAATATAGGGGCAACTGCTACAATTTCAGTTAAAACTTACATGTTATGAACTGAAAGAGCTATACCAACCTTAAACCATACATTCAGTAATGTGTGGAAGCTTCATCATAGCCAATGAAAATTAATAGAAATGATAGAGTAAAGGATTAATGGGATTATGAGATACTTACACAAAACCTGCAAATCAGAGCAAGGTACAAGGGTCCAGGGATAGTTGGCACTTGGCAGCATGTGCATGCTTTCCAGAATGACATAATCATGCTCATTCAAATGTAACAAGCGCATAATAGTGTAATACATTATACTCATATTGGCAGCAGGTCCAACACCAAATCATATAGCAATGTACTCATGTTTCATACACATTCAAATGGAAAAACAAGCATATAATGGCACAAATCAGACATTTCATAGAGCTCGGAATGCTTATTATCATTCACAAGGGAAATAAGGGGCATCTGTTATAGCCTACCATTTCAGTTACAACTTACAAGTTACCATTCATGAACTAAAAGAGCAATATCAACCCTAAACCCTATATGCAGTACCAGTAATGAGTGGAAGCTTCATCACAGCCAATGCCAAATCATAGAGTCATGTATTCATGTTCATACACATTCAAATGAAAAAACAAGCACATAATGAAACAAACCAGGCATTTCATAGAGCTCATAATGAAACCCTACCACTTGTACTGAAAGTGGACTCAGAAGCAACTGTGGAAATGGGAACACCAAGTACATCCCTAGCCATCTTAGAAAGTATAGGCAAGTACGCAACACATGAATAAGAGTTGTACATATGCAGTCAGTAAGAGCTTCCACAGAGTTCATATCTCACAAATAATAACCATAATATGTAAGTCTGGAACAATCAGCAAGCTGATTTACAGAAGGATAAAAGCACTTTGCTTTTTCACTTCTCTACAGACTCTGAAGAACCCAGTTCACTCTTTGTACTCGTTTGAGTACTAGAGTACAAAAATGGTTGTTCAAATTAATCAGAAGGCAATTATGTAAGCAACTAAGCAACACATGATATATTGATAGGTGTATATTAAACTTCCACATAGTTTATGTACATGACAACCTGTATAGGTGTATAGGTGCATATAAATACATCACTGCCACATCTCCACACTAGCCAGTACTCAGTAGGCAAGTAGGCAACACATGAATAAGAGCTGTACATAAGGAGTCGGTAAGAGCTTCCACACTTCATTATATAATATATAGCTTCCACACTTCATTCATATTTTTAATAAACAGATTTGAAATTCTGAATGCATTATAAGAGTTGTACATATGCAGTCAGTAAGACAGTAACTCAATCAGGACATCAGGTGTGTATATATACTAATATAGATCAACAATTAACAGGGACAACTGGACAAGCAAACATTCGAACAGATCTGTACATGACTGAACTCAGAAATCAAGTGTGAACTCAACAGTCATTCAATCAACACGCAAGTTTCAGAAATATATACGAACATCAGAAGTTCACAACTGAAAACTCAGAACATGCATGCATCATGAAGGACTAATCATACCATTGTACAAACATTTTAAAGTATTTTATACCTCAAAGGCTCGAAGAAGAATGATTGGGAATCAGTCTCAAATCTCAAGTCTCAACTACTCACGCTGGGCTAGAAGACTATCAAGGCTTCCACACTTACACTAGGTTGAGGACTACAGCCCTACAGCGATGCCAACGGCGGCCGATGAATTGAGAAGTCAGAGTCTCTCACTCCTCTGAGGCTCTGAGTCGTAGAGAGTGTATGTTAGGGTTAGGGTTAGCCGCTTAGAGAGTTAGAGAATAGAGATAGAGTGTAACTTAGGGTTATGTGGGGAAAGGGATAACCGGATAAGGGTAATATGGCCTTATGGGTTATGGGCTTGGGGGAAATGGGCTTAGGCTAGGTCGGGTTTTCGGGCGGGTCGGGTAGGGATTAGGAGAACCCTACCCGCTGGGTCTCGGGCCAAGCAAATCGGGCTGGCGGGTCGGTTTTAAGGATTCGGGTCGGGTCAACCGACCCATTCTTAAAAATTCGGAGTAATTCGGTCGGGTTTTTCGGGTAGGGTCGGTTTTGCTCAGCCCTACCTAGGAGACACGAAATCATATCATGAAGGGAGAAGAATCTAATTTCTAACGATGGATTTGCAAACTTTATTCTACTCATTTTACTATAAAAATAAATCTAGATCAATTTTATCATCAAACACAACATTGCATATTTATCATCAGATTTAGGCGACATTTTGCTAAAAAAAATAGATTTATATAAAAGTATGAATTATTGGTCTCAATTTCGCCTTAGGTTTATTATCATAATATATAAAAAGGATTTTTTTAGCTCAATAATAGGTTCTCTATTTATGCACACCTAGATAACAATGCCAATTATAAATGTTAAACGGTAAATAATAATCCAAATGCACTCTCAAACTCACAAAACACCAACAAATACATTTCAACTTTCCTCCAATCCCCCCTTACCCACTATCTCTCCCAGGGCACATGAGAACTTTTATGCAACTTTCCTCCGATCCCCCTACCCACTATCTCTCCCAAGGCACATGAGAACTTTTATCCAGTCCTATTAATTGCACTATCACACTATGAAATCGTATAGGTTTAGGTGGCTTCATGATAGTCACACATTTAACTAATGATTTAATACTTTGTGATCTCACTTTAAAAATAAGTGAGTATGATGAAGACACTTAAGTCATATGACTCTATACTGGAGTCAAATATAGCTACATTACATAGCTCTTATCCTTCCTCTCTCACGTTCATTCTCGCCTCACAAACACATTGCGACATGACATTTTTCCACCCATATGGCCACATCGCCCATATCCCTTACTCCCACAGAAATAGAATTAAAGAGATGCTACCATTCTTCTCATATTTGATCCCTTGAAATGATGCTTCCTTCCCTTTCTTCTTACGCCATTTATTCAAACTAATTGTTTTTAATTAGATTGATTTCAATTCTAAAGTGAATAAATTTTAACAAAATGGACTTAGATAATAGCAAAATACACACCAAGCATCTACTATCTGATGCAGACTTAAACAGACAATCAGAAAAATTCCAGTCCAATAAAAACCCCTTTATCATCTTCACACATCTTTTGTTGGGGCATCTAATGTCCATTTATTGAATTTGTTTCAGCCATTGTGATGTATATATTCATAGAGTGTGCTATATTTATACTCAATATCTGAGGGGATCACAAAACTATTACAACTCCATATCTTGTCAGTTACACTGCCCAAGTAACTTGTATGGGGGTTCATTTAACAATAACTTAATAGTCATTGTGATTCAACATCCAAAGAAGCATTGATTACCCGGCCAATAGACACTGTTATGCTTTGTTCTCACTTCCACAACTCCATGAGTGATTAATTTCATAGCTTTCCAATTAGACCCATATCAAGAGATTGCTAAGCATGCCATTTTTGACCTTGATGCATTCTACTCATAGTTATAGGCAACATGGCACAAATTTCACCTCCTTTTGTATATAGTAAGATATTCAATCGGTCACTTATAAGATAGCCGTTTATCCAGCCCCACGTGATGTGGTATGCATGTACGGCCATACAAACGGAGTATATAATTATACTATTATATCAAAATATACTTTAATAAGGAGAAATGTAAAAACTTTTCTTTTGAGTTTGGATTTATACTATTATTATATAAAATTCAAATTTGAAAAAAATTAGTTTATGATGAAATTTTTCAATATTTTACTTCATTTTTATTACACTTTTTTTTGGGAAAAGGAAATTTTTATTGATGGAGTAAACAAATAACAAAGTACAAGGTTCAAAGGCGAAGAAAAAAAAAGAAGAAAAAAAAACAGCCAAAACAACCCAACCCGAAATGAATTGAATTGAATCTACCAAATTCACTGTCATGGAAGAGTATCATATTGTCCTCATTTTAACACATGTAAATGAAAACAAAAGATAAAGTTGCAAGTCCCTTCAATACGTCAACCATGTTTCTGAAAAGCCGCAACTTATATCCTACACCCGGGTGTACATGTACACCCGTTTTTTTGTAATTAGTAGCAAGTTTGAGGGCAATTAATAGGTTGAGTCTATTAATAAGCTTCCTTTTTCCGGTGCTTCTCCGCTCCTCATGCACTCATCTTTCTTTCTTTTTCACACGTTCTCCTTAGTTCTGGTACTTCTTTCTTACGTTCTGCTCCACTCCTCATGCACTGATCTTTCCTTTTTTCATTGCTGCTTCTTAGTTCTTACGTTCTGCTTTCTTTTCTTTGTTTAATCTCCTTTTTTTGTTTTTTTTGTTTGTTCTCATTTTTTTAGCAACCTTCTACTTTAATGTTATATTCAATTATTATTAAAATGTATAATATAAAATATTATTAAATGTTTCAGTTTATTTTTTAGATTCAGTTGATTACATGTTTTCAATACGTTTGTTCAATGTGTACTCATATTTTTGCTCATTTTTCAAATGTCATATTCATGCAAATTTTAAAAGTTGCATATGACATTAGATTCACATTGTTAGGTTCCCAATACTCAACCGAATAAATCTGATGCTCATTGAAAGTGTTTTGATGCTCATAATAGGTCCGATGCACATTAAAAGTCCATTAATGCTCATTTAATAGATATTGTGATTTTCATCTCAATATAGGAGGTTTGATGCTCAATGAAAATGTCCTTATGTCAAGCTAACAAACCTTACGATTTTCATATCAATAAACATTTTGTAAGTTACGTATGCTCATCTGGTAGTGATCTTATGCTCATTTTCTAGATGTCATATCAATACATTTTTTTAAGTACTATTTTACATTAATTCACATATTGAAATTCATAGGAGTTGATTATAATTATAATTTAATAAGATTTTATAAAATAAAAAGAAAAGAAAAGAAAGTGAATTACGGAGTAGAAGTTATGAAGCAGAGATCACGATTATCAATATAGACTCCTAATATTCAACAGAATTGGTATGATACTCATTAAAGGTTCATAATGCTCATTCATTAGAAACCGTGAATTTCATCTCAATAGCGGAGGTTTGATGCTCAATCAAAATGTCGTGATGCTCAACTAACAAACCTTATGATTTTCATATCAATGTGCACTTCGTAAGTTATGTATGCTCATTTGGTACTGATGTTATGTTCATTTTTAAAATGTCATATCAATGCATATTTCAAAAGTATCATATTACATTAGACTCGCATATTGAAATTAATAGGAGTGGATTATAGATATAATTTAATAAGTTTTTATAAAACAAAAAAAAAAGGAAAAAGCAAAAGAATTAGAAGATAGAAACAGAGATCGTGATACTCATTGTAAGTCTCATAATAATCAATACAATAAGTCAGATGCTCACTAAAAGTACAATATTGCTCATTTAGTTGGAGCCGTAATTTTTCGCTAAAATTACAAAAATGTCACCCCAAAAAATTAAGTTGTTTTAATTAAATGGACTATCTTTCTGAATTGGGTCATTTTTGTGAACCTTCGTTGGATTCATAAAATTTTATTGAAATTGGGTTGTTGAAATTGGGCAGAAGCTTAAACAAAATTACAAATAAACCTGGATGTACGGTTCCCACCCATACACCCGAGTCACCGAGTGTATAATATACGAAGTGCTGAAAAGCCTTTGTGAATACATCTAGGATGTTTTCATTTGGATTAAAATTTCATAGTCTGATATAATATCATGTGTATTTTACTATTATTTTGATTTGATCTATTTAAATCTATGTGGTATAAGACTCAAACCAATCCAAATGAAAACATTTGTCAGCCCAAATTCTAAAGTTTCACCTACGGTTGTGTTTGGTTGGAAGGAGAAACAGTGAATGAACATGGCTGAAACCGAGAAACTATAATTGGATCTTTCTCTAACTCCCTTTGACAAATGCCCATCATAAGTTAGAAGTGAGCTCGACCAATTTTGTATCAACCAGACCAGATTCCTACAAGGTTTAGGAATTAGGACCTTGACCATAACTGTGGGCAGAGCAAAGCAGTCCGTTCTTAGAGCCAATGATTCTAGCGCTTGGTTTGACACAACCAAATATTAATGTTTTGATTTGGTTATCGATTGATGGGTTCGGGTGTGCAATTCTATAACAATAAAAACCAGAAGAGAGCCAAATCATATCCCTACTCCACCTGAGAAAAAGTTGGCATTTTGGAGAAAAAATAGTAACATTGGAACTATAATGTCTGAACGGACACGTTCAATAATTCATAATATAGTTGCAATATTACATTGTGTTCCAAAATTGATTGGTAACAAAAGGAGAGAGGAGCCCAAAAACGAAAAAAATTACTCTTCCAAAGAGAGAAATATGGGAGACAATCAATTTACGTTGATTAACTCAACATCAAAAAGAAGCCATGAGTTTGGTGGTATAACCGCACCAGCACCTTTTTCTCCATACCTGCAGTCAGAAAAAAGTCAATAATTTGAGGATTGATAGGGATGGAAAAGGAAAAGTGCACATTGCAGGGATGGATATAAAAAACTAAACCACAAAACAATATTTGTGGGGTGGGGGGAACATCCATGAGCACACATAACACATCATTGAGATTTTTGCTTCGAATATTAATGAATCACATTATCCAGTGGGGGAAGAGGAGGTAAATTACCCCATAGCTGGTGGAATGGTGAGTCTTCTTTTATCCCCAACACGCATGCCTGATATTTAGGTATTAAGTTATATTATATATACACATTAGAAAGGATTGATTGTTTATAACAAACTGAATATGATTAATATTCAATATAGTAGATATGCTTACCCGTTACACCAACATCCCATCCCTTTATAACCTCACCAATACCTGAAATGGAAAGTTGACATACAAAATTAGAGCAACGGAAACAATGATTATGGTTTCATCACAAAAATGGAATGAATACAAAAGAAATACCTAAACGGAATTTAAAGGGTGCTTTGCCGATATTAGAGTCAAAAATTTTGCCATTCTTCTTCAGCTTGCCAATATAGCGGACACTAACCTGTGATAGTAGGCAAAAGTATATGAATGTTGAAAATCAATTGTAGTTCAGCATGCTATTAAATGGATAATAATTATCAAAGGTCAACTATTTTGAAAAAAGAAGCAATTTATAAACAACTACATGCAAACAATTGGGTCTGTTATTCTGTTCTTGGCTTGATGAACGTTCTTTTCCGTCTTGATAAAAGTATAAAACAGCTATTACCCTGCCCTTCAAAGCCCCCCAAACAAACAAGAGGTAAGAAAAAGAAAAGGGTAAGTGAAAGAACACTATAGAATCACCTTCTTTCCAGCTATAGCTCTTTTACCATCCGGTTTACCCATTGATAGCTCCTCTATGACAAGCCCATTAGGATAAGTCCTCACTTTTGAGGGCTTAGCATCAGCTTTCTCCTCTACTTTCATGGACGATTTAATTTCTTTACCAAAGCTCTGCTCTCCATTAATTTCTTGCTTCTTTTTCTTCTTCTTTGTCTCTACCTTACTGGGAAGTCATTCTAATAAAAATTAGTTGTGATGGAGGGAAGTTTGAAGTTATGTAGAAATAATGCTACTGCTTCATGACACTTGAAGGCAACTCCAAAAGCAGTTAGAGATAAACTCTTCATCAATGATAAATACTATGACCTAGGCTATCACGCAAATTTAATAGAACACAAGAAGGGTCATATAACTATTAACTCACACTTCATTAGTTGTCTTCTCATTGGTTTCCTTTTCAGCAGATGAAACTTTCTCTTTATCATTAACACACACTTCATTAGTTGTCATCTCACTGGTTTCCTTTTCAGCAGATGAAACTTTCTCTTTATCATTAACATCAGCATCATTACATTGCACAGCGCTCTCCAAACAAGTATCCTCGCTAGCTGAAATCTTTTTCTTCTTCTTCTTATTCTTTTTCTTTTGCTTAGCACTGTATCCAAGAACAAACATCTTTTACTCATAGAGTTCAATAATTTACAAACAGCCAAACTAATGCAACACCCTGAATTCCTGATATGTAACTTAAATGCAAGAGCTTTCTGATAATAATAGTAATTTTAGATACACGTTGGCGTAGCAATGTTAAATACAAGGCAAAAAAAGAGCAAAATGCCAAATATTCTTAATTAATGCAAAAGTGTGAAAGCATACAAAATACTAGCACTAGAACAGGTACATATTCCAAGACATGCTTAACTGGAAATTGAAAAACTCACTTTTCGGATCCAGTGGTTTGCCCAACAGCATCAATTTTTCTTTTTACGTTCTGGACTCTTTCAGCAGTTTCATGATCAGTCTCTTGTGATATTGGTTTGTTGGGCACTGCTTCAGTGTTGATCCTAATTGAGGCAGCTATCGGAAAGCCATCTTCATCTTCACTTTCAACCGTAGGAACACTGTTATTGCTCTTCACAACTATCTGTTGATCAGTGTTTTCTTGGCTTTCAGGAAAGCGGGTTTTCTTCTTTTTTGGCCCCTGGGATGCATCATTCTCATTAGTGAGATTCTTATCCTCTACGATTTCCTCAATTCTAACTCCACTGTTCGGGACTGGTGAAGATGGGTACATATCGAGATCACTATCTTCAAATCCATCCTCCCCAGAATCATAAAAAGAATCATCTCCACCACTGTCACTTTCAACACAGTCATCCTCATATGCATCACTTTATAAAAATGTTAAGGAAAACACTCATTGAAAGAGTCAAGTAGAGAGAAAGAACATCAAATCTAAGAAAAGGCAAATCCAAATCAAATGAAAAAGAAAGCAAAAGGATACGACCCATATGCCTCTTCATCACAATCTTCACATTCACTCAAAAAGAAACCAGAGAGGTGAACATGGTGATTGCCTTTAACTGAGAAGGTGACCTCATCCTCATCATCAAATTCAATATTCAGAGGGCAAGTCTCAAGTTTTTCAGGCAATAGAGAGCACAAATATATTGGTTTCTTGCCTTCAAGGGAACACTGAACTATGGTCTTTTTATCAGATGAACCAGCACCCAATGTTGCCTGAGTCATTCATATGATTAAAAATTTAAAAATAAAAAGTCAAAATAATTATACCTGACCTAGTTTTGTAGAAATTTTATCCTAACACTTAAAAATGATAAGTTAGCAAACTAGTAGTTATCAATGAAAATGAACTAAAATTTTATAGGGAAAACAGACTTAATTTCAAGACAATATTATACAGCTATGTATAAGATGGATATTAGTATCACTTTTTCAAATCTAAATCTAACCTTAGGCATCAGGTCTGACTTATAAAAGAAACTTCAAATATTTTTAGAACAAAAGGCATTTCAGTCATAAACGAATTAAAACCAAAAGGTCACCCCAATTCAACACTGAAAATGGCCAAAACCAAATATAAAAAACTAAAATGAAAATAAGGTGCATATTTTGACTACACTCACTAATTCCCGGTTTAATGTTCGCATACATTATTCAAGTAGTCAAATTAAATCTCTTTTAATCTCTTATTAATCTCTTTTTCGATTTTGGTAAAGGTTAGATTAAGATTTGAAAAAGTGACGCTAAACTTATAGTACCCTCGTTCCGAATTTGTTTTTTTTAGATTCCATAGAACTTATTGTCTAGTTTTAGATATTAGAATATATAAATTTTAATTACTAATACAAAATTACAAATATATTTAGATATTATAGGGGAAGAGTTAACTTTAAGATTATTCAAACACTGGAGAAACAACTTTGAAATGGGACAAAAGGTGTAGCACATTTGTCTCAAATAGCATCACCATTAACTTCTTCACAAAATAGGACTCATTCATAACTAGTAAAAAGTGAAAGGGTGGGTTCTGTTATTTTATTCTTTTATCAGGATTAAATAAGTCTTGGAAACAACACATTATTAATCTCTCTGTACATATGACTCCTATTTAGAACAATTCCTTAAATCTACAAAATAAATTCAACAGTTGTTAAAGAGACAATAAGTGAAAATTTAAGCTAGTCAAGGAAACCCAATATTTGTAGCCAAACCTGCGAAAGATGGAGTCTTTCCCCATCTCCGGCTAATTCAAGGACGTATGGTTTTCCTGGTTTAAGTTCAATCCCTGGACGAAAGTTTTAGAGGCAAAAAATTCAATTTCTATGATTGCTCTTCAGTTATAGAACCGAAAAGATTTACAGTAACAAAACGAAACTGACCCCAAAACCCCATGGCTGAGCTGCGCCTGGACAAGCTCCAGAATATCGGAAAAATCCTTAAACCCTACCAGTGATCTGCTCCTGCAAAAAAAGAAACCCTAAAGCCTAACACCAAGCAATGACATGTAAGCACCACTTATAGAACTTATTAAATCCTTATTACAAGTCATATGTATACGTTAATTGACATGCTAAATGTTTTTGGCCCACTATAATTCCATTATTTCTTTCTGCCGATGGGCTTTGCAGAAACAACTACTCCGTACAATTATAATATTTTTCCTTTCTACTCCCTCCGTCCCACTAGAAGGTTCCCGTGAACGATTTACGATGTTTGACTGATGATAAAGCAACTGATGGATAGTCTACCCGGGGGTATATATCCGAGGGTTATTGCGGGGAATAACTTAGAGAGAAGTCAGAGCTCAAGTAAGTAAGAGAGAGAGTGTATTCAGTATGAATGTCGTGGTTACAAATGGGGAAATGGGGGGCTATTTATAGTAGCAATAAATGCCGGACAGGGACACGTGTCAAGCATCCGTTGGCCGAGGGGTCACCTCATCCGGTTGGCGCTAGCAAACGCATGTGGCCGCATTTAATGCGGCTGTTGGATGGGACGTCTGTACAGGGTACGGTGATCTGTACGCATGTGAGGCGGATATCATGTCGGGAGAGGTGCCTTCGGCTATAGAGCAGTAGCCGAGGGCTCTTAGTGCCGAGGACCCCTGAGTGACGAGGGCTCCAGGTGCCGAGGGCTGCTGTTTTTGCCGTTTTCTCCCAGTTTCTTAGTTTGCTTGAGAAGCTCGTTCTGTGAGAGTTTAGAGCCTTCGGCCAGGGGGCCGAAGACACCCCTGGCGCGTAGTGCGGGCTGCTTGGTACTCTGGGCGCTGTGATTTGGGCCTGTTGGGCCTTCTGGGCCTGTTGGGCCTTTGCTGGAGTGGTGGGAGTCTGTGGGCCGGGGGTTCCCGGGCCATATACTCCATCAGCAACTTAATCCCTGTTTACACACTTATTATTTTTAGTAAATAAAATTAACATATTCAGAAACTACATTAAAACCGCTACAAAGCGTGATAAAAATGTATATTTGGTAAAACTTTGATTTATAAAGTAAAAAATTAAAAATGATTTAAGTTGACCATGAGAATAGCGGACGGGAACCTTCTAATGGGACGGAGAGAGTATATAACAATTTGTTACCGATTCGTATACCATGCAACCGTGCCACGGTGCGCATGGTATATCATCCCAAATTGCAAGGAAAGAGAAGCTCGTTACGGATAATCTAACTACATTTGGCTTTGTTATTTTTTATTTCTCCATTCTTAAAAATGTTAATATTTTTTTTTATTTTTGATCCGATTTTGTAAAATTTATATCAAAATTTTTTATTTTTCATGATCTTTCAAATGAGACCAATATTGTCTATGTAATTTTAACATATTAACATCTGTGTGTAACAATATGTAACTTTACGTGTTAAAATATGTAACTCACGTTCAGTCAGGCCAAATGCAACTCATGTGTATAGATATGTAACTCTACATGTAAAAATATGTAATTTTATGTAAAAAAATATGTAACTCGCGTTCAGACAGGTCAAATGCAACTTGTGTGTATAAATATGTAACTCGCGTGTAAAAATATGTAACTTTAAGTATAAAAATATGTAACTTGACGTGTAAATATATGTAACTCACGTTCAGGCAGGTCAAATGCAACTCGTGTGTATATATATGTAACTCGCGTGTAGAAATATGTAACTTTACGTGTAAAAATATGTAATTTCACATATAAAAATATGTAACTCACATGTATAAATACCTAATACAATAAAATTTTTATATACACAATTTTAAGATAAATTGTGATTTACACAATTATTTTTCTGTATTAAATTTAGTTCAATTTTTCTTATAATCCAATAATCATTTATATAATAGTTCCATAATTTGTTAAAATTACATAAGCAATATTGGTCTCATTTGATAAATCATGAAAAATAAAAAATTTTGATATAAATTTTATAAAAATCGGATATGAAATAAAAAAGTTATTACAATTTTTAACAATAAAAGGAAAAAAAAATAATGGAACCGGGCCACAATACTCCGTGGTTTTGCAACTGGGCGCACCATGAGGATGGTGCGCCGGTTGCACGATATAATCTGGCATTTGTTACACTTTTCATTTTTGGCAATTTTTTTTAAAACATATTTTCCAATTCTCATCTTACTTTTTTACACTATTTGTTACTTCTACTATTTTCTTTTTAAATAATATGTCAAAGTTTATTGTACTACCTCCGTTCCGATTTTAACTTCCAAATGCGTTTGGCACAAAGTTTAAGATATTGGATATTGTGTGGTGGAGAGTTGTGCAGAGGAGAGAGAAATGTGTAAAAAATGTTGTGAACCACAAATTTTTTACCAAAAAGGGAAAGTGGAAGTTTTAATTGGAACGGACGAAAAAGGAAAGTTGGAAGTTTATTTAGGATAAGAGGGAGTAGTAGTTTTTAAAATACCGAAGGAGTATGTTCTAATCCTTTGAAAGCTAGAGTATCAATTCACATCAATGACTATATTTGACTCAAGTTTTATCTATAACACATACAAAGTTTGCACGGTTTCATTTATCTAATCATTTTATTACGATTTTGTTAGGCTGGTTGCTATGGAGGTGGGCGAATAAATCAATTTTCCCATCATTTTATACGAAAATTTTGTATTCACTTAGTCATTTTTTTCTTGAAATTGAGTACCGTCAATATATTCATCAAGTACATTTTTATTTAAAATCTTACCTTTCATATTATACATCATTTTTTTTTCATTTCTCGTTAACAATTTAAAAGTCAAACATTCCGATGTAAAAATAAATAAATTTGGAATTTAATTTTTTTGTTATTACTACGGACCTATTAAAAAAACAAATAACAAAAAGACATTGAAAAATATTTTAACACTTACGTCTATTTAAAAATATGGACCTAAAAATATCTTGATTTTAACACTTACGTCTATTTAAAAATATGGACCTAAAAACATCTAGCAATTAAAACTTTATAAATGCAATACATGTCATATGAAATATAACAAAAGTTATAAATTTTAATATACTTTTTTTGTAACAATTGGAGTACAAATAAAAAAATATAACACTTTACAAAAAAATAGGGGTTGTTTCCCTAGGTCCTGCAACCATACTTTCTCCTTTCTCTTTGAAACAACCTTCTTTCTCCTTTCTCGGTCCTTCTTCCCTGGGTGAATATGGGTAGCAACAAGACTCAATATACGAGGAAGCCGTCCAACTCATCTTGTCGCCTACTTACTCTCCCATATGGGAGGTCTCGGATTCAAAATTCCATGGAGGGATTTAAGCTCCGTTTACTACGGATCCCCCCAACCCCCTCTCGCTGACGCTCGGGGTAAAAAAATAAGACTCAATATTTACCTTTTTAAGAGAAAAATGAATATATTTCCAATTCAAATATTTTCTATCAAGATTTTTTTTTTCTAGATATGGAATATTTAGCCTTTCCATTTTCCCTCTTAGACTAGTGATAGGAATATTTAGCCTTTCCATTTACAATTCAAATAAGTTGTTTTGTGACATCTTGTAATGATAAGAAATTGCTTCTCAAAGATTTACCACATAAATATACACATATGTCAAAACAATATGGGGCTGAGAGCATAGTATATTGTAATTGCACATTATTTGAGTTATTTTTCTTTCAAATATTCATTTGAATATGTAATCAATTTGCATCAACTGAATACTCTATAAAAGCATCTGAATCACAACAAGCACATTGGCCGTTGGGACATCCGAATATACCCATAGTCCCATACATAGTTGCATCACTTCCTATATCCTACACCCGGGTGTACCGGTGGGAACCGTACATCCGGCTCTTTTTGTAATTTAATTGAAGCTTCTGCCCAATTTTAATAAAGTTTAATGAATTTGATGAAGGCCTAATTAATTAAGAACGACAACCCATTTAATTGATACAGTCTAATTTTTTTTGGTGGCATTTTTGTAAATTGAGCAAAAAATCACGGGTAACGCTAAATGAACAATAATGTACTTTTAGTGAGCATCTGACCTATTTTATTGAGTATTAGGAGGCTAATAATGAGTATCACGATCTTTGCTTCATATCTTCTAATTCTTTTTCTTTTTCTTATTTTTTATTTTATAAAAACTTATTAAATTATATCTATAATCCACTCTTATTAATTTCAATATGCGAGTCTAATGTAATATGATACTTTTGAAATATGACATTGTAAAAATGAGCATAACATGAGTACCAAATGAGCATACATAACTTACAAAGTGCACATTAATATGAAAATTGTTAGGTTTGTTAGATGAACATCATGACATTTTAATTGAGCATCAAACCTTCACTATTGAGATGAAAATCACGACTTCTGGAGAATGAGTAATAATGAACTTTTAATGAGCACCAAACTTATTCTGTTGAGCATCAAACCTCCTCTATTGAGATCAATGAAGATTAATGAATTTTTAATGAGCACTAGACCTATACAAATGAGCATTCGTAACTTACAAGATGATCATTGATATGAAAATGGTATGTTTTGTTTGTTGAACATCAAGATATTTTCGGTGAGCATCGAACCTCCTTTATTGGGTACTAGAGTCATGAAATTGAGTATCGTGGTTTGTGGTCTCGTGTGTATAATCAAATTCTATGAGACTTTTGAAATATGCATGGATAAACAATTTAAAATGAGCATAACAAAGGTACTAAATGGACATACATAACTTACAAAATGAGTTTTCAAAAATTGAAATGTTCATTTGTATATATTTATTCTTGTTAGACGCTATAACTATTTGAGTTAAAAATAAAGAAAAAAAGAAAAAAAGAAGAAAAAGTAAACTAAAAGAAAAACTAAACTTAAGTAAAAGTAACAAAAAAGTAAAATAAAAGAAACGAAAAGAAAAAAGAAAGAAGATAAAAAAAAGTAACGAAAAAATAAAATAAGAAAGACAAAACAAATATAAAATGAACTAGGATGACGGGATGGAGGCTAAAAAATGAAAAAGAATGGCGGCTGAAATAAATAAAAGCAACAGGGAGTGAGGGAGTGAGGTCACGCCATTTAAAAACCGGGTGCACATGTACACCCGGGTGTATAATATAATTTGCGGATAGTTGCATACTTCAAACAACATCCTCATATCATTTAATTCAAACTTGTAGCTAAGTTAAAATGGACCGAATGGTACTTAGACAACCCATGTCCACATTACGTTGGAATTATCTTTCCAAAAATGTCTCTTATGTATGCATTTTAGACATTTTATTAAAGCATTTTAGGATTTATGAAATCTTAATGTATTTAAAAATAAGACATTCTATCATAGAGGTAGATCAAATTGTCTACTGATTGATATATAAGTATTTCAAAGATAAGGGGACGAATGATCAATTGATCATACGATAGAGAGAGATGATTTCCAAAATCTTATATTGCTTTTATATATGGCTACAAGCCTACAATGGTCAATGGGGGAAATTATAGATTACGGAGTTATAAAATGAAAAAACACTTGATGATTTATCCATTTAATAATATTCCATTATTAAATTACACAGGAATCTTCGAGCATTGAAAATTTATACAGTAGTGTGATGATTTGAAAAGTAGTGTTAAGTCTTGTGATTAAATAAGAACCAATACGCCCCTGTCCGTTTCTCAACAAACAAAGCTAAGCAGAAACCCCGACGGCGCGACTACGTGATAACGAAGATCAATGGCGAAAGAGCGACCAGGATGAATGGGTGATCGGCTTGGCGGGTTGGTTCATCGTCTCACTCACCAGCTTAGCATGAGTTCTCTAATTTTCTTCGTTACATGGTTTAAAATTTTAAGGGACATAAGCTCTCAGAGATTCTCGATAGGGGTAAGATCCAACTGGATTGTTCTTCTTTTGTTATGGAGTTTGTTCTGTTTTATGACAATTCTTTCTCGGACGCTGGTGCTCCAGTATGTCTTGTCTCCCTCGATGTGGGGAGTTATTTTGGTGTCATACGCAACTTTGCATGGCTAGAAGTTTGTGTTTGAATTCCTTTGGATTGTGTAGAATGGTAGAAACATACAATTTGTTTTTTTACTCCACTTGTTTCTATATATTTATCTAGAACGAAGTAAGAGAAAAATTTAGCATTCACCCATATCGCTGCAGATCGTGTCAGGAAGATTTTTGTGAAAGACATTTTTGTAATTTTATTTTTCTTTAATAGTACTTGATTTTGTTTTTGTTCGAGTAAGTCTAGTTTAGACTTTAGATATTTGAATTTTTAAAGTACTTTTGATAGACAGCGTTTCACTTTCAGTCATTTTAAGTTTAAAATTGTCTATTTAGCGTCTAGCAAATTAGATTGTTTTGTATTGTTTTGTATGATGTAAGTAGGCGTGGACTCGGGCCGGGTCGGGCCCGAGCCACCCGCCCAGGTCACGGGTCGGGCCGGTTAAAGTTTTTTTTATAATTTATATTTTATAGTTTATAGTTTTGTACAAGTATTAAAAACAAACTTCAAGTGCATTTATTTGAAATGAAATAGGAACTACATTTGAAAATTAAAACAAACTTTAAGAGAAACATTTTGAAAATTGTAATTAATCGGAACTTCCCGCACCTCCCGATCCTTTGGCTTTGTCACATGACTTCATATGCTTCATTGTCATCCCGTATCCGCCTGAAACCTCCATGCTACATTTTTTCCCGCACCATTTGCAAGTTGCGTACCACATCCCGGTCTTCGGGTCCTTCTGCTTATCAAAATTATACCGTATAATGGCATCTTGATTTTCCATCTTAACTTCTTAAGTATAAAGTAGATATATAAATAATAAATTTAATATATTGGAGAATAAGAGAATTAGAGAGTAGAGAGTTAAGAATAGGATTTAGGAAGAATTGGAGAAGAGATATGAAAAAATGTTTAAGATTAGGAGTATTTATAGGTTTTTTTACCCCCCCCCCCCCAATCCCCCCCCACCCCCCGCCCCCCCCACCCCTGCACCCCACCCAACGGCTATATAGCCGTTTGGGTTGTCCCCAGCCCACCCCCCAAGGCCATAACGGCTAGTTTGGGGCCCAATAATTTTTTATTTTTTTAAATTGGACCGTTGGACCCGGACCCGGCCGGGTCAACTTTTTCAGAAACCGTACCCGTCCCGCCCCTCCCCGCCGGTTCAGGTCTACACCCGGTCCCTGACCGTCCGACCGGGCCGATCCCGAGCCCGCACAGTAGCAGGTCAGGCCGGGTCACGAGCCGGGTGGCCCGAACCGAATCCAACACTAGATGTAAGTGATCTTATAGCTATTCCTAAGGCTTACGTGGAATTTGTCATAACTTTCTCGATGTTGTTTTGTATGCTTTCTCGATATTGATATAAAAGCTTGATCTTTTATATTAAAAAAACAAAACATTCTAGGACATGTTATAAATCTCATAATGTCTAAAGTGCATTTATATGAGACTCAAGACATTGATTGTATTTAATCTTATAAGCCCCAATATTCTAGGACATGTTATAAATCTCATAATGTCTAGAGTGCATTTATATGAGACTCAAGACATGGATTGTATTTAATCTTATAAGCCCCAATATAGACATAAGTCCCATATCCCAAATCTCACCCCCTTACATGAGATTTGGAATCAGGTGTCAGGTGCAGCCGAAGGACGCAGTTGACAGTCAGCCCCTCACGTTGAGCAGTAGACAACAAGGCAACGCACTGCACCTGGTAGCTGGTGGTGAATCACAGTGTCACACAAGTGCAGCCGAGGCTGCTAGCTGGTGCAAACTCACCGCTGAAGAAGACTTGGTCGTTGCCTCATCAGTCATGCAGAACCACAAAAGAAGATGATTAGTGCTTTTGAAGTTTGAGATCAAGCAAATTGCAGATTTGGGTGGGGGCAGCTGCATCTTTCATTGTTTAGAAAAAGTTGTCTAAACCACAAACTACAATGTTTCATAGCTGAAATATGAAACACCCATAACAGAAAAAGTTGTCTAAACCACCTTTTTAAAATTATTGGATTATATTATACTCTTCTGAGTTCTGAACTCACTACTGACCAATAAGGCAATACCCATACATTTGCATCGATAAAATTTTAAAAACCCATTCATAGCTAATCCACCAAATTTCAATTCAGGTTCCATTCTGAATCGGTTCGATAAATCCTTATTCATGAATCATGATGAAAGAAGCCACTATGCCCGAGATAGGGAGACTAGGGTTAGTACGACTTCAACACAAATTTGTTGTCAGGCAATTTAAGCATATTGACCAATTAAACCAAGTAGCTTCAATGGTTTATACGATTAAAGATGTAAAAGATCAAATAAAATATTCTACAATAGGGAGTATATCATAGGGCAACTAGAAAGCAACACTTTAATTAATAAGCAGTAGATCACATGAACCTTTAAGATTTCCTGACAAAGATGTTCCACCATATTTCATAAAAAATACAAAACTCATGCATAATGTCTACAGAGGTTGGAGGCAAGAAGGGAAATTCAGAAGAGACCCATAAACTCACAGGATTAGTACAAAGCAAAAAATGCAAGGCTTAGCAAGCCACGAGTGCCCAACACTCAAAGTTGATCTAAGGATCAGCAATTGTGACCTCAACCTCCACACCCGGTTCGATGGTAATTGAGGTGATCTGCTTCACAACTTCTGGTGAACTGAATAGGTCAATGACACGCTTGTGCACCCTAAGCTCAAATCTGTCCCATGTGTTGGTCCCTGTAGACCAAACCAACATTGGAGGGAAAGTTATCATCTCCATTAGAATCAGAAATTATTTGCAATTTCAGGAAAATTTGGTTAAAATGACTTATCAACCATTTCCAAACTGCCTCTGATTAATATTGCAAGTCACAGCTGATGACATCACACAAGCAAGCAAAAAATAGTAGGATAATATCCTTCAATTATTTTACAAAATGGGGATTTTGCCTTGAATATTACTGAAATATAATTTACGGAAAAAATATTACTCCGCACTATAGTGACTATGTAGAGTAACTATAGTGCATATTTGAGCACAACCATGACCACTCTACTTACTATGGTCATCACTAAGTCACATCTTGGCCACTCTTTATTTCAGTCATATATTTGTCATAATCTCAAAGAGTAATATACTCCTTATTGAATATTGCTGATTCTTAAACCATTTTGCAATTGTTAATGATTTAATATGAAAACAATTAAATAAGAGTGAATAGAAGAAGTATAATGCCCAGATTAATCTGTTTTGCAATTGTGCATCATTTAATTTCCAAAAGACTAAATAGGGTCAATTGAAGATGAAGAATCCCAAATACATCAAGGCCTAAACAGCAAATTATTGCAATAGCTCAAACATATAATCTTATCTCTATAATTTAAAAATTTATATAACCAACAATGAAAAACAAATACCTTCTCCACATGGAGACTTTCTAGTGGTGATAAGGAGAACCTTGGTGGGAATCCTGACTGGACCCTTAACTCTAAGCCTTTTGTCCTTGGCCCCACGAACCAAGTCAGAACAAACTTGAGAAAAAATCAAAGCAACTGTGTGTTAGTATTCCAATAGTACAATGAATTAAGTGATAAGGTACAGAAATAGGAGATATGAGATCTCAATGCAATGGAAAGTGCAAACTTTGACCATTAAACATTGTGAAAGGTTCCCTCCGTCAACCAAGAAACTTTCAAGCATAAAATCAGGACTTGTTAGTTACTCCCTCCATCCCATTCAAAGGTTCCCACTTTCCTTTTTTGGTTGGTCCCATATAAAGGTTCTCATTTTCATTTTAAGAAACAATTAACAATCTTAAATGACAAATTAATCATTAAATATAAAAATAATATATTTATAACATCACAGTTATCAACACTAACCCCATTATATTGTATGCCTATTAAAACTATTTCCCAAAATATACGTGAACTACCTTATTTAATTGTTGTCTAAATAACCGTGCCGTTTTGCCACGGGAACCTTTAAACGGGACAGAGGTAGTACTATTTATTTTCTTCTTTCAGTTTCATGTTTTAAACTTAAAACTAAAATTCTGAAAACCATAAAAAAGTTTGCACCTTTTTGTTTGCTGTTTCCAAAATTAGCACGAGTTGTGTAAGTTTGATTTTTAGCTCATGATACAAACTATATAATTTACAATAGTAATTAAGTATACCAAAAAAACTGACGGTGATACCGAATGCACCAACAGAGAACAGAGAAAAACTTCTGATGACAATGTATGAGAAAAGGGCAAAACATTTTAAACCTAACAGCAATGGGCGTAAAAAGGTATACAAAATGGATTTTGGAGTTGTAACAGAACAAATAAAAGAGATCAAGGAAGATTGACAAAAGGTAAGGTGTCAACCTTTCCTACACCTCACTTGTATTGATTATTTCTTGTACAACTTCAGATGCATAAAACAAGGCGCAATCAAAATTTATTTTAAAGAAATAATACGAATGAATCTGTGTGGGTTAATGGTTGTACGTTTAAGACACATTGAGTGTAAAATGCACACCTTTCTCAAGGTTTTTCACATTTTTTGATGACAGAGTGATTCTGATTTTGTGCTCTTGCTCCTGTGGCTCTTCCAGCCCAGGCTTTGTTGTCTTAACCGCCTTATAAGCCATAACTAGAGACTGTTTACTTCTGAATATAGGATTAAGATCCCTGTCATCACAAATAGAAAAGAATCCCGTGTTACAGTTTGATAAATAATCATATGTACATGGTTCAAATGTTTATTATTATTACGACTTGGATTAAACCGGAACTGTATACAAGCATAGACACAGTATGATTAATATACTACTTTCTCCATCCCAGCTTAAGGTTCCCCTTTCTTTCTTTGGATATCCCAACTAAAGGTTTTCATTCCTATTTTAGGGGATAATTAGAACTCTTAAATGACAATTTAATAATCAATATTAAAAATAAAACATCACATTTATCATCAATATCAACACTTATCATCCATCACTTCATTATATTATATACCTATCAAAAATGCCTCTCAAAATATAGTTACATTACCTTGTATAATTATTGTCTAAATAATCGTGTCATTTCAGCATGGGACCTCATTATATTATATACCCATACAAACATGGACACATTATGATTTATATACTATCTATTATATCTGCTATATAACTAAAACATATCATATATCAATTTTTATTTGTTACAGCCGATATGCTACACAGTTGAAATATACTCTTGGGTAAATACACAAATAGCTATATGGAGTAGGTATAAATTGTTAAGCCTATCTGTAAAGGATTTATGCTCCGAATTGTTTTCTTCTTTTTTATCTAATTTAGAACATAAGTTCATTTCAATCTTATAATAACCAGATTAATGAGACTTAAAAAAAGATCAAATTTTTGGCAGAGAAAATTATGAACGGTAAAAAACTAATTTTAAAACTGGTAATACTAACAAAAATTCAGATTTGCAATTTTTTCCTACAGAGCTACAAGTCTGTTAATTAATAAACGCATCCGTAAATTGAGCTTCATATCTGTATAGTTAGAAACAAGACTTACTTTGTGCTATATATTGAAATCGAAGCAATGAAGAATGGTGATTTGATCTTGGAAAACGCAATACCTGGGACTGGATGTGGAAGCACGGTGAGCTCTAGAAATGGCAGAGGCCGTTCGAGTGCGGAAGGGAGGATTATATACCCTTAAAATGATGATGATCTAGGGTGCGGTAATGGGCTTGAGGCAAATTTTAACTTAAATGTTCAGATAGCCCGTTAAACAACACTGGCCCGAGTTTGTTCCAAGAGTCGGTAAATAACTTTTAACTTCAGTATTTTGTTTTAACTTCAGTTATTATTAATAGGAAAAAATAAAAATAAAAAAACTTAAATATTACTGGTTGATTTTTAATAATATCAAATATTGCCTTTTTTGCAAGGAAAAGATTTAATTATATTAATTAAGTCAGTGTCAAGCACAGATACAACAAAATGAGGTGGAATATAAAACCAAGATCACATATCAGACATATAACAAGCGGCTCTAGCTAGAGCGTGGGCCGACTTGTTCGCTGATCGCATAACATGACAAAAAGAAATGCTCGAAAAATGATTCGCCGAATCTCGTATGTCGTCACCCAATAAACCAATAGAAGAGCAACTGGATCCATGTAAAATCTCTGAAATAGCTTGGGCCGCATCAGTCTCGATCTTCATCTCAGATCATCCGTTTTGCTTTACCCAGCTAAGAGCCACCCGGATCCCAATAAGTTCAGCATTCAACGGTGACAATCTGCGAAGCCACCCCCGCAATGAAGCTGCCTGTGTCATCTCTAACGCACCAGCCAAGTCCACGTGAGTTTGGCCTAACCGATGCGTCGACGTTGAGTTTCAGCTTTCCAGGTGCCGCCCTGCACCACGAAGTAGCTGAAGAAGACTCTCGCTGCACCTTGTTCATTCTTGCTGCCTATGCACTGAACCAACCATCAACAAAAGCCCATGTTCGATGAATGAATTGATGTGTTGTTGACTTAGCTCCCTTCCAAACTCGATAGATCCACTCACTCCATATAGCCCAACAGCCGCAAATCAATTTCTCCAGGGCTGACTTCCTCCTGGTTCGAAACTCCAAATTCACTTACTCGAGAAAAGGAAGGTCTGGCCCATTCGTCCATTGCCATGACAAGACTGCCCAGGCCTCACAAGCCACTGGACAGCGACGAAAAACATGCTTCGTAGTCTCTTGAGCTTCTCCACATAAACCACAAACTCTCGGACAGACTACCCGACGTACCTGCAAATTTTCTCTCGTCGGAAGAGACCCGCTGCAAACCTGCCAAAAAAACACTTTGATTTTAAGAGGAAGTTTACACGACCACGTAGTCGTCCAATTAAGCCCCTCCGAACTGTCCATCTCGCCCACCAATCGCCTATAACAACTCTTGACCGAAAATTGGCCGCTTCCCTCCCACCTCCAACATAGAGAATCGGGGATATGTCTTCGACTAAGAGGCACACCTTTAATTAAAAAGCATCCCTCTCTTCAAAAATGTCATTGATTATATCATGATCCCACTCTTTTTGGTTTGTAGCAAAAAGATTAGCTGCCACCGCTTGCTGCAAACCTTCAATCACCCCTATCATAACTTTCGGATTTTCCTTATCTGGTAACCACGGCTCTTCCCATATATTAATAGAATGTCCACTGCCAACTCTCCAATAATAACCTTCCCGGATAAGATCTTGTGTCTGAATTAAACTCCGTCAGATAAAAGACGGGATATTTCCAGGACTAACTTTTAAAAAAGTGCTCTTTGCGTAGTACCTAGCCTTACAAACCCTTCCCACCAAAGAATCGAGATTAGTAAAAATCCTCAGAGCTTGCTTTGAGAGCATGGCTAAATTAAATTCTCGAAGCCTTTTAAACCCCATACCCCCGACTGATTTCTGCTTGCAAAGGAAGTTCCAATTTTTCCACCGAAATCCTTTCCCCGATTTCCCTTTCCACCAATAACCGTTCATGATTGTTTCAATCTCCCGGCACAATTCCAAAGGGAGTAGAAATACATTCATGGAGTAGGTCAGCATAGTCTGAATCACAGCCTTCAAAAGAACTTCCCTACCCGCCTTAGATAAGAAATTATTATTCCAATTATTAATTCGATTAATCACCCGTTGATGAATATAGCCCAAAACCTCTTTCTTACTTCTTCCCACTAAAGCCGGCAAACCCAAATATTTTTCATCCTCCCCGCCAGTCCCACTCCAAGCAGCTCAACAAGCCCTTCTCGGTGACTATCAGACGCATTAGCACTAAAAAATACTTTTGATTTGTTAAAATTAATTACCTGGCCCGAGGTCCGCTCATAGTCAGATAGTGACTCCTTAATTAAAGAAGCTTCATCATTTATGGCTCTGAAAAATAGAAGACTGTCATCTGCAAAAAAAGCAAATAAGATATCATAGGTGCCCCTCGGGCAATGGACACGCCACGTAGCCGACTCATAGATTCATATCTTCGTAAAAGGGCAATAAGCCCTTCTGCGACAATTAAAAAAAGATAAGGAGACAGAGGGTCTCCCTGTCGCAAACCCCTCTCAAGCACTGATAGGGCTATCTCGGGATCATCAAAAGGAATAGAATATGTAACCGAAGTAACACACTCCATGATCAGTCGAATCCACCTCTCATTAAAACCCAAATTCCTCATCATACCCTCTAAAAAGGCCATTCAACTCTATCGTAGGCCTTGCTCATGTCTAGCTTTAGCCCCACAAATCCCGTACGCCCTTGCCGTTTACATTTTAAAATATGATGGGACTCAAAAGCTACCATGATATTATCCACAATATATCTGCCAAGGATAAAAGCATTCAGTTGTTCTGATATACAAAATTGAAGCAAATTCTTCATACGATTGGCAAACAATTTGAATTTTTTTTTATAAATAATGTTACAGAGTGCAATGGGTCGCCAATCCCCCAGGGCTTCAGGTTTCTCTTTTTTGGGAATCAACACAATATTAGTATGATTTATTTTTTCTGGAAGCTTACCTGATTCAAAGGCTTCGCTGCAGCACCCACCACATCCCAAAAATGCTGATAGAAGCTCGCACTCATCCCATCCAGTCCAGGAGACTTATTGGGAAACATATCAAATAAAGCATCATAGACCTCCTCTCTGTGAATTGGGCGAAGGGGCGTGAGATTGTGTTGATCCTCTAATCTGCGCCGAACATAGCCAAATATGATAGTGTTGAAGATCATTTTATTGTGAATCAAGCTTGTCATATGTCTTGTAATAGATTAGCTTTATTATATCCTTTGTTATTAATGTTTGTATTTATTAGGGTATAAAAAATATGGGGCCAATGTGTCATGCCCATATCAGGCTGAAAGCCTTTACGCAAACCTTATACCTGCGCATATAAAAAGGCGCTTTAGGTTTAGGTTTGCCTTAACTTTCGCACTCGATCAAAATAGTCTCAGAGCATATCATTCTCTGTACGAGTTCACGGTTTATCAAAGAAGGGTTTCATCTCGTTCATCTTTCTGCTGTTTAGCTTCTTGATAGATCGTTTAATATTGTTGTTATAGAAAACAGGGACTAACAAATGGTATCAGAGCCGATCGAGAGCTGATCAGAAGAACGACCTGCAAAATACTCTGCCTTTATTTTGTTTATCTGTTGCTAGCGAGTTTATCATCTGTAATCTTGTTTTTGCGTTAAAAGTTGTAAAAGTTATACTGTTAGAATCGCATCTCAGAGACGATCAAGCAGTATATCTTCTTTCTGCATTTCCGCAGGTTTTGTCTCTCTGCAAACTCGCAAGCAGGAACTCGCAATCCATTTTTCACAAAGCTCCGTTCAGCTTTCTGACCAGAAACTTGGGCAGCAGGAACTCAACATAAAGGGCTACAAAACTATCTGTTTTCTCTGGAAAAAAATCTGAAATTTTCTTTTGACAGGAACTCGCAACTCAGGGTGTTGAACGCCTAAACTCGCAACTGCAAACTCGAGTTTAGAACTCGCAACCTTAACTCTTGAGTTAAGAACTCGAGACGCAAAACCTGCAACTGTAAACTCGCACTATCAAAACTCGCAAGTTCAACCTCAAGTTTTGACACTGCGAGTTTTACATTTCATCTTGTGAAAACTCGAAACTCTTATCTCGAGTTTATAACTCGAGTTCTCACCTCGAGTTTTAGACTTCGAGTTTAGCTCTTCAACACTCAGGATCTCGAGGTTCTGTCTTTGAAACTTTTTTCTGATAAAAATCTCGAACGATCAGTTTTCTACAGCAATGGCTACGGACTCTAATGCACAAGGAAACAACAGCACTCCTCCTGTTCTAAGGAGAGGAGAATATCAGATGTGGAGAAAACGTTTCTTAAACTTTCTTGAACACAAGGACAATTCCGATGCAATGCTTGAATCACTCCTTGATGGACCCGCTCAACTAATGATTTCAGTTGGAGGAGATGCAGAGAATAACCCACCAATCATTCCTGAACAGAGAAGGAAAGTACCATCAGAATATACTGAAGCAGACAAGTTAAGGCTGAGAGGTGACCTCATGGCAAAAACATATCTGCTCCAAGCCATCCCAAATGAAGTCTATGTGTTAATCGACAGCATGCAAACTGCAAAGGAGATGTGGGACGAAATTGAAAAGTTGCTCCAAGGCACCAGCATCAGTTTGAAGACCAAGAAAGCAACCACACTCATTGCTTATGATTCTTTCAAAGCTGCTCCTGGAGAACCACTGAACGAGACATACAACATATTTGTCCAATTGATCAATGAACTGAGGAAAATCAAAGTGTTCAAGTCCAATATGGAATTGAACATAAGATTTATGTCCAGCCTGCACCCTGAATGGAGAAAGACCGTAAAGGATGTGAGGCAACACATTGACCTTGATGAAATTGATCTCTGCACCCTTCATGAACACTTGAAGCATCTTGCCAATGACGGTGCTTGCTCTGAGGATCAGTCCAGCTCAAACCCATTGGCTCTAATGATGGAAGCACAGCCTCGACGGACAACCAAACCACTGAAAAAGAAGAAGAAAGTGGTGGTTGAGTCAGAAGATGAAGAAAGTGATGAAGAAGAGCCTGACCTCGAGGCTGAACTTGCTGACCTTCAGAAGAAGATGGCATTATTGACCAGGAAATTTGCGAAGAAGAATGGATCCTCAAACAAACTAAGAACCTACTCCACAAACTACAAAAAGAAACATCATGATCAAAGCTCTTCTGGGAGGGCACCTATAGCTGAAGATGCTCCAAAATGCTATAACTGTGGGAAGGCCGGACATGTCATAAAAGACTGTCGCCTGCCAAAGAAGAAGGATGCAAACTTCTACAAGCAGAAGATGTTGTGGAACAAGCTGAAGATGCTCATGGTGCAGAAGGAAGAAGAAAATTCTGCAATGCTTGCTGAAGAGGATCATTGGGCTGAAGACACTTCTGATGAGGAGGAGGAAGAAGAAAACTATGCACTGATGGCACAGTTGGAAGAAGAAGAAGATAAAAAGGGTGATGTTGCGATCCCCGAGAATGAATGCTCCACAAGCACTGTAAGTACTTCTAATCATCATCAATCCTTACTTGAAAAGGACATGATAAACCCAAAATACTAAAACAATCAAACAACCATAGAAGTTATGAAGAAGCAGATAGAAGATTATGAGATGAAAAACCGAATCTGGTATACCGTGGAAACTGGCCGCTACTCTCCCTTGAGAAGGAGAGCAGCGGCAAACCCTAATCTCTCTATCTCTACGCCTCTGTTCTCTAAAGCCTCGAACGTTAGTTAGGGTTCCCTCAAGTTAGCCTCCTTTTATAAGAGAAGTTGGCTAACTTACGGGTTACAAGGAAGCCCCCGGGCTGATACACATTTGTGGCCCGTATTACACGTTTAATTAATAACTACACAAATACAAAGATATTTAATTAGATTGGACACCATAAAATATTCCTAACAATCTCCCCCTTGGTGTTCAATCGTGTTGAATCAGCATTGAAGCGCAGATATCTTTGTCTTTGTTGTTATTCAGCTTCCTTTGTCTTTGAACTTGACTTCTGAGGAAGGATATATGAAGAAATCCTTGCAATCTCCCCTTTGATGTCTTCTTGACAATTTCATCTTTGATGCCGGGGGTTGAGGGACCTTCAGTATCTTGCATGTAGTCCTTGCCTTCCAGAATTTGGTCTTGATCAGCTTGGATGAAGTCCGGTGATGCCTCTAGGATGAATATTCTTTGGAGAATAGGAGACGCCCATGGACTTCATCTTCAGGACACGAGTATTTGACCTCTGTCTCCTCCACAATGTAGTCTTTTTGACTATTTGGAATGAATGCATTTGAGGAGAACTTGTCGGTGGCACAGCGGAACATAATGATTGTTGATTTGTGAGTGTAGCTGACCATTTGATTTGAGTTGTAGAGATAACAGAGAAGGTATTGATTTTTGTGATGGAGGAGTGAAGTGTCCCATAATGATTTGTTCAGTGTTAACAGCATGTGGACCACTCTCCCCCTCATGGCGATCCGATGAATCGGGACGTCATGCTTTTATTCTTTTATTCTGCAGAAATAAAACAGGAAACAAACAGAAAGAGTAAATGATAAAAGCCCCTCTGGGTCGTGTAGACACCCGTTTTCATCACTATAGAGATAAACTCTAAAGCAATGGCCTGAAAATGTTGGTGATTCTTATGTTGCAACAGCAGGACTTCCTTCCAATCATTAGTCTACATCTGCAATAGATGAGACCTATGGAAGTTCTCGCGGGTCTTTGAAGACCTGCAACTGACTCAAAAAGTGCGTCTGTGTCCTAGAAATTTCAAAACATCTGGGAGTGAGGTAACTAGACACGACGTGATCAATGAAAGTTCAGTGGCATGGGGCTGAGGCCACTGTAGTCAGTATTGCTTGCCTCGTAAGGAGGTAGTAATGAGAGATGCGGTTCCCCGTGAAATATGATTAAACACATGTTTGTTGGGAGACAAGTGAGTGGTCTTGGATAGGGTTCAACATGCACTGTTGGACAAGATGCAGTGACTTCTACCCGGGATCTAATTAAATCAGTCCTGAACTTATTTGGGAATTGTCCAGAGTATTTGAGTGGCTAGGAGAAAATGTTCAATGGATAATAGGCAGTTGAGGTAGCAGACTCATCATTGATTTTTGTTTTTCTTCTCACTTGAGCCTTCTGCTTCCTAACGCTCATAATGTTCACTCACTCACTTGCTCACTCACTCACTTACGCTCGGCTTTGTCCCTTGGGTAGGCTTAGTTGGGTTTACTAAGCCATAGGAACATGTTCTCTCATTACTTTCTTCATTTTCTCTCTGTACTCCCCCTCAACTGGAGCACTCGGTATGCTTTGTCATTGTTAGGGACCGGGAAGGATAACATTGAATACTCCCCCTAAAATGTTGCATCCTTTTAGAGATTCCTTGCTTTGTCGGTGTAAGGCGACAGGAGGAGAAAACTGAAACCCCCCCTCAGAATGTGCAAGGTTTTATTGCTCACAGCTTGTCATACCCGCCATGTGTGTGGAGCAATCTGAACATGTACCACACATGACGGTTTCCCTGAGCTCATCATGTAGAATTTCAGCATATTGATGATCACATAATGTTGACGAGTCAGGGGAGGCTTCAGCAGTTGATTGTTGATTGTTGTAAGATGACCGTTGACACGAGGTTGATTGAATTATCTACGATTTTCGGACCTCTACAGTGGAGCATAGAAAAGCTTTGACCTCAGGGTTGACAATGAAAGAATTTGAACAAATTTGCCTAAGTTTTGACCTGGACATCGGTGATTTACAATGTTTGTCGGAAAACTAACGTTTTGACCCTCAAAGACCGCGAGTGAGGGCGCGTGAGAATGGGTTCTGGGGCTCAGCCCCAGTCAAATCGGATCACCGAGTCAAACGTTATGGTCAAAACAGTGCGGTGTCACAGAAAATCTCTAATTTTGAGTTTTTTAGGAAAATCTTCGAGGTTGAGGTTCTCGATGTTGAATTTCGAGAGCAGGTGAATTTAAATAAAATTCTGAGGCAAAAACTCGAAATCCAAATCTGGAGATTTTAATTTCGAGTTTGTCTTGAAGATTAATGATGAAATCCACCTGCAAAACAGACCTCAGAATAATGAAATCTCCAGAATTTCAAAAAGTTTGGAACCTCGAAAACTTTGGAGTTTCGAAAAACCTAATAATATCGAAAACTTGCTGTTTGAAAAACATCAGAACATCGAAAACTTCTAAAACTTTGATAAACAGGGAATCATTCAGAAATCTAAAATGTAAAGCTTCGATGAACTGCAAAGGATGTCAAGATTCGAATTATGAGTTCCAAGAAACTGCAAACTTTGAAAGATTCAAAACATCAAGAAATTCCAAAAATTCTGAAATTTTTCAGAATGTCGAAATCCACAACATCGAGTTCCTAAAACTCGAAATAAATTCCAAAACTCACAATTCCAAAACTCTCAAATTTTAAAAACTCAAGGTTTAAAACTCGAGGTCAGAACTCGAGGTTTAAAACTCGAAGTGAGAACTCGAGGTTTAAAACTCGAGGTCAGAACTCGACGTTTAAAACTCGAGGTCAGAACTCGAGGTTTAAACTCGAGGTCAGAACTCGAGGTTTAAAACTCGAGGTCAGAACTCGAGGTTTAAAACTCGAGGTCAGAACTCGAGGTTTAAAACTCGAGGTCAGAACTCGAGGTTTAAAACTCGAGGTCAGAACTCGAGGTTTAAAAACTCGAGGTCAGAACTCGAGGTTTAAACTCGAGTTCATGACTGCGAGTTTAAAACTCTCGATTTTAAAAACTGTCGAATTTTGAGAATCTGAAACTGTTCTGAATAGCCCTGAAGGTCGCGATCCCTCTTGAATTTGTTTGAAGTCAAAATCGTTTCTGCAGCATTGTATAATCATAAACTCGAAATACCATGAGAGTTCTACAAAAAATTAAAGTTTGCAGAAAACGAAAAAGGGAATATGCTGCTGGATCGGTTTTGAAAGGCGATTCCAACAATATAATTTTTACAGATTTTCGTTCACAAACAAGATTACAGGAGCAAAACTCTATACGAAGAAAAAGAGAAGAAAAGCAGAGCATTCTTTGTTAGATCCAAGAAAATCGCAGATACATTCAACCTGTTTCACGCCTCGGCTCTGATACCAATTGATAAACCAAAATACTAAAACAATCAAACAACCATAGCAGTTATGAAGAAGCAGATAGAAGATTATGAGATTAAAAACCGGATCTGGTATACCGTGTAAACTGGCCGCTGTTCTCCCTGGAGAAGGAGAGCAGCGGCAAACCCTAATCTCTCTATCTCTACGCCTCTATTCTCTAAAGCCTCGAACGTTAGTTAGGGTTCCCGTAAGTTAGCCTCCTTTTATAGGAGAAGTTGGCTAACTTACGGGTTACCAGGAAGCCCCCGGATTGATACACATTTGTGGCCCGTATTACACGTTTAATTAATAACTACACAAATACAAAGATATTTAATTAGATTGGACACCATAAAATATTCCTACCATACAGGACATCAAACCTGTACACTATTGATTTGAAAAGTGTACAATCTACCACTTCCATCTGTCTGCTCTCCAAAGCTTCAATAGAACAAAACAACTTATGGCACAGACGTCTTTCCCATCTGAATTTCAAGAATCTCTCCATCCTTTCCTCCAAGAAACTTGTGAAGGGGCTTCCTCCGTTGAAGTCTTCCGCTGAAAATCATTGTAGTGCCTGTAAAATGGGCAAAATGACGTGAAGCTCCCACAAGTCAAAACCAGCTCCATCATCTACTCATCCGCTGCAGCTGATTCACATGGATCTTTGTGGACCTATGAGAGTCCAAAGCATCAATGGTCGCAAATACACATTCATGATCGTTGATGACTTCTCAAGGTACACATGGACGAAATTTCTTCGTACAAAGGACGAGGCAGCAGAAACAATTATGACCTTCATCAGAACCATCCAAAACCTGATAAGAGTAAACAAGTTTTGAAATTTTCAAAATAAAACTACTATGTTTTTACTTTCCGAAATAGAAGTGACATAACATATTTACTGTCATCTTGGGATCATTACTCCCAGAAAAAAGGACGACACCTCATCCCCGAGGCTCCCAGAATCGACTAGACAGTTTATATGAGAGGATGTAAATTGATCTTTAATCATACACTGGTGAGAAGATAACGAGACTATTCCAAGTCTTTGCCTAGAGTTGAACTCGAGACATCTCCCTTGTAGCACTCTGTTCTTACTAGGTGAGCTGTGCCTAATGGGAGTCATTACTCCAATAGTTGCAGTTCTTGACATTAACATGACAATATTTGTTGTCATTAATGATATCATTTTTCAATCATGATAGTGACGACTCATATTAAAAAAACATAGTAATCATTATTTTGAAATTTAAAAACACTTTTACTTCTGTTTAAGATAATTTCTCTTGTGCTTTTATTAAAAATCTTTTTAATTATGAGTAGCAATTGAACGAGTTCCATACTAAGGATGTTTTTACTTGGACTGTACTTCGTCCCAGACCATATCAGACCAGACCAGAACAGACCAGACCAGTTCAGACCAGATCTGACCAGACCAGACTTGGATAGTTATAAAAATACAAATAAACCAGACCAGACCAGACCAGACTTGGATAGTTATAAAAATACAAAGAAACCAGACCAGACCAGACCAGTTCAGACCAGAGCAAACCAGACCAGATCAGACCAGACCAGACCACCAAATTACAGTCCAAGTAAAAACATCCTAAATATAAACTGAAAAGTAGCGTATTGAGAACAATACCTTGTAGAGCATAAGTTGAAGAAGCCAAATAAACTTTCACCGGTGAAGGAGTCACAAATTTTGAACAAACTCCGATCAAACTATTGGGTCATTAAACAAATCACGTGGAAAAACTATGTACATATATGAAAAAGTATTTATAGATAGATCCTTGTACTTTTAATATTTACGCGTTTCCCCCACGTTTTGTATCCTATATTTTTTAGAAATTACGTTTCTCGCGTTTTCCATTTCCCGTTTCACGTTTGACGTTTCGCGTTTCAGTGCTACCTAGGAGACACGAAATCATATCATGAAGGGAGAAGAATCTAATTTCTAACAATGGTTTTGCAAACTTTATTCCACTCATTTTACTATAAAAATAAATCTAGATCAATTTTATCATCAAACACAACATTGCATATTTATCATCAGATTTAGGCGACATTTTGCTAAAAAAAAATAGATTTATATAAAAGTATGAATTATTGGTCTCAATTTCGCCTTAGGTTTATTATCATAATATATAAAAAGGATTTTTTAGCTCAATAATAGGTTCTCTATTTATGCACACCTAGATAACAATGCCAATTATAAATGTTAAACGGTAAATAATAATCCAAATGCACTCTCAAACTCACAAAACACCAACAAATACATTTCAACTTTCCTCCAATCCCCCCTTACCCACTATCTCTCCCAGGGCACATGAGAACTTTTATGCAACTTTCCTCCGATCCCCCCTACTCACTATCTCTCCCAGGGCACATGAGAACTTTTATGCAGTCCTATTAATTGCAGTATTGCACTATGAAATCGTATAGGTTTAGGTGGCTTCATGATAGTCACACATTTAACTAATGATTTAATACTTTGTGATCTCACTTTAAAAATAAGTGAGTATGATGAAGACACTTAAGTCATATGACTCTATACTGGAGTCAGATATAGCTACATTACATAGCTCTTATCCTTCCTCTCTCACGTTCATTCTCGCCTCACAAACACATTGGGACATGACATTTTCCCACCCATATGGCCACATCGCCCATATCCCTTACTCCCACAGAAATAGAATTAAAGAGATGCTACTATTCTTCTCATATTTGATCCCTTGAAATGATGCTTCCTTCCCTTTCTTCTTACGCCATTTATTCAAACTAATTGTTTTTAATTAGATTGATTTCAATTCTAAAGTGAATAAATTTTAACAAAATGGACTTAGATAATAGCAAAATACACACCAAGCATCTACTATCTGATGCAGACTTAAACAGACAATCAGAAAAATTCCAGTCCAATAAAAACCCCTTTATCATCTCCACACATCTTTTGTTCGGGCATCTAATGTCCATTTATTGAATTTGTTTCAGCCATTGTGATGTATATATTCATAGAGTGTGCTATATTTATACTCAAAATCTGAGGGGATCACAAAACTATTACAACTCCATATCTTGTCAGTTACACTGCCCAAGTAACTTGTATGGGGGTTCATTTAACAATAACTTAATAGTCATTGTGATTCAACATCCAAAGAAGCATTGATTACCTGGCCAATAGACACTGTTATGCTTTGTTCTCACTTCCACAACTCCATGAGTGATTAATTTCATAGCTTTCCAATTAGACCCATATCAAGAGATTGCTAAGCATGCCATTTTTGACCTTGATGCATTCTACTCATAGTTATAGGCAACATGGCACAAATTTCACCTTCTTTTGTATATAGTAAGATATTCAATCGGTCACTTATAAGATAGTCGTTTATCCAGCCCCACGTGATGTGGTATGCATGTACGGCCATACAAATGGAGTATATAATTATACTCCAATTCCTATGGCTCATGAAAGGAAATGGACGAAGGCTCATCCTGTAGAACAAATAATTGGTGATCCGAGTCAAGGTGTGCGGACGAGATCGGCCACAGTGAATGAATGTCACTTTGCCTGTTTCCTAAGCCAGAATGAACCGTCCAAAGTTTCGGAGGCACTCACTGATCCAGATTGGGTGATTGCTATTCAAGATGAACTCAATCAATTTAACAGACTACAAGTGTGGACACTCGTGCCAAAACCCTCTCAGAAAACTATCATAGGCACTAAGTGGGTGTTCAAGAACAAGAAGGACGAAGAAGGCATCGTTGTGCGCAACAAAGCAAGGATGGTCGCAAAGTGGTACAACCAGCAAGAGGGCATAGACTATGATGAAACATTTGCGCCCGTAGCGAGAATTGAAGCAATCCGCCTCTTTCTTGCGTACGCGGCACACAAGAACTTCACCGTCTTTCAAATGGACGTGAAAACAACTTTTCTAAACGGAGTGTTAGAAGAAGAAGTCTATGTCGCTCAACCCGAAGGATTTGTAGATCCCAGATACCCAGATCACGTATACAAGCTCAAGAAAGCTCTCTATGGGTTAAAACAGGCACCAAGGGCTTGGTACGATGCCTTAATAGAGTTTCTGGTTGATTCAGGCTTCTCAAAAGGAAAGATTGATACAACGCTATTCATCAAGCGACAAAAATCTGATATCATATTGATTCAGATCTATGTCGATGACATCATCTTTGCCTCCTCAAATCCGCGTCTGTGCAAACACTTTGAGAAACTGATGAAAACCAAGTTTGAAATGAGCATGATGGGAGAACTGAATTTCTTCCTAGGTCTGCAAGTACGATAGCTCTCAGATGGCATTTTCATCAATCAGTCCAAGTACATCCTGGAAATGCTTAAGAGGTTCAACATTGACGGAAAATCTTCCATGACAACTCCTATGTCACCCAATAAAAAACTGGACTCAGATCCCACAGGGAAACCAGTCGATGCTACAAAGTACAGGGCCATCATCGGATCTTTGCTTTATCTCACGTATAGCAGGCCTGACATAGTATTCTCCACATGCTTATGTGCACGCTTTCAAGCAAATCCGAAAGAATCTCATCTGATCGCGGTAAGAAGAATCTTGAGATACCTGAAAGGCACTGTGAACTTAGGCCTTTGGTACCCCAAACACTCAGGTTTTGACCTTGTCGGATATTCGGATGCTGACTTTGCGGGTTGCAGAATGGACCGAAAAAGTACATCGGGAGCCGTCCAGTTCTTGGGTGAGAAATTAGTCTGCTGGTCTTCCAAGAAGCAGAATTGTGTGTTAACATCTACAGCCGAGGCAGAATACGTCGCGGTTGCTAGATGTTGCTCTCAAATATTATGGATGAAGACTCAGCTAAAAGACTATGGTTACACTTTCCGCCACATCCCGGTCTACAGCGATTCTCAGAGCGCCATCGCCATCGCCATCACCAGCAACCCAGTTCATCACTCCCGAACCAAACACATTGATCTGCGCTATCATTTCATCAAAGACCATGTGGAGAAAGGGGATATCGATATGTACTTTGTAAGCTCTGAGCTTCAACTGGCTGATTTGTTCACTAAGGCTCTAGATGAAAAACGATTCCAGTTCCTGGTATCCAAATTGGGCATGTTGAACCTCGAGTCCGTGTAATTTCATCTCCACTGGTCTGTAAAGTGCGTGGGTGCGTGTTGAACTTGTAAATAGTGTGCGTGAGTTGCATGTGTCAAGGGGGAGAAAAAAAAGCGTAAAATATCAAAAAGAGTGTGCGCGCGTTGCATCTGTACATAGTGTGAGTTGCATCTGTTCATAGTGTGCGTTGCATGTGTTGAGGGGGAGAAAACCCAGAAAAATACAAAAATAGTGTGTGTGAGTCGCATCTGTTCATAGTGTGCATTACATGTGTTGAGGGGGAGAAAACCCAGAAAAATACAAAAATAGTGTGTGTGAGTTGCATATGTACATTGCGTGAGTTGCATTTATGAAGGGGGAGAAAAAGGGCAAATTTCAAAAAAAAATCTGAGAAGGAGCTCTAATCTTTTCCACAGGTTGGGCCTTCAACATGGTTTTAAAATTTTCTTGGGGGAGGCCAATACTCAAGGCCCTGCCCTTTGCCTTTCGCGTATAAATAAGGGAACAACTCGCAATTCCCCTCATAACTCACATCTCTTTCTTTTCAACCCAGAGCTCCCGTCTTGTTTGCTCTTCTTCTCGCAACTTCATCTCCTCCTCTCTCGTCTCCAAGGTAGTCTCTCGCCGAGCTCCCATCTCCTTTCTCGCAACCATTCATCGTTCTCTATCACTTCTCTCGTCACTCATGTCTGTTAACAAAAACAAAGGGGGAAAGGGGATCTTCGTAAAAACGTAATCGCGACTCTACAAAATCCTCAAAAAATGCTCTGTTTGGTATATCTTTTCTGTGTTTTCTTTGCAGGTGGATGTCGTCTCTTCTGGGCGAACTCGATTCTCTGTATCTCGAGTTTTAAAGCTTGGATTCAGGATCTGTCGTTTCAAATTCGAGGGCAGATTGCGAGTTTGTAAACTCGCGGCCATGAACTCGAGTTTGTAAACTCGCGGTCATGAACTCGAGTTTGTTAACTCACGGTCATGAACTCGAGTTTGTAAACTCGTGGTCATGAACTCGAGTTTGTAAACTCACGGTCATGAACTCGAGTTTGTAAACTCGCGGTCATGAACTCGAGTTTGTAAACTCGCGGTCATGAACTCGAGTTTGTAAACTCGCGGTCATGAACTCGAGTTTGTAAACTCGCGGTCATGAACTCGAGTTTGTAAACTCGCGGTCATGAACTCGAGTTTGTAAACTCGCGGTCATGAACTCGAGTTTGTAAACTCGCGGTCATGAACTCGAGTTTGTAAACTCGCGGTCCTGAACTCGACTTTGTAAACTCGCGGTCCTGAACTCGACTTTGTAAACTCGCGGTCGTGAACTCGAGTTTGTAAACTCGCGGTCCTGAACTTGAGTTTGTAAACTCAGGGTCATGAACTCGAGTTTTGTAACTCGCGGTCCTGAACTCGAGTTCTGCCTACAAGTTTTAAACCTCGACCATGAGCTTTTCAAGTGCCCAGACCCTGTAATTCCAATAATCCTCAAAGGGCACTACATCTGGTCGCCCTAACCAAAGCTCAACCTGTACCGGAGGTGTACCTGCAACAACTATGGTACACCATGCACACGCCTTCCAAGAAGGACAAATCAAAGATATTTGCTACATTGCACAACCGAAGGCTGGTACTGACACTGATGGATTATAGGAATCCAAGTATATATAAAATGGAGAGATTTGAGATAATGTGATGAAGATGAATGAATAGTAAAAATGTGATATTGTGTATGAATTATGAGTTAGGAAAAGTTAGGTTTACAAATGGCTCCAAGAGGAGTATAAATAGGGAAATAATGGGCCGGGCCGCTAATATGGGCCTGGTAGACCAACTACATAAAAGACTAATCTAGTACATAGTTACATACAAATGACATATAAGCAGTACAATAATACAAATGATATCCGTAAGATGTGTGTGGGCCGCTGTCCGGGCCCAATAGTCATGAGACCCGGGGGTCCGAGTCTATATACTCTATCAGGAGTCCCCCACTCTCTGAGTCGAGAGTATTCGAGGCGAAAGAGAGTAGAACTGTGTGCTGATCTGTCACCGTCTGGTGAGTAAACTTCATGAACAAAAATTTGAATTTCTGCTTCTTTGGTTAACGGAGACGCTAAGTCCCCCGCTCTTCCAGTCCCCCACTCCTTGAGGCGAGTGTAATGAGGTGAAGAGGAGTAGAGTAATGCGTGTCGGATGATGTCTTCAACAGGGGGCCGAGGGTTGACACCTTTTGATCCACGATGGGGAGATGCCTCGTTAAAAACCTCATTAGGAAAAACCCTGTGGGAAAAAATCCTAATGAGGGAAAAAGAGTACACCGGATGCCCCCAAAATGAAACAAAAGGTGCGAGCCCTTCGGCCTGGAGATGGAGCTGCAGCGGTGCCCGTCTGCTGGATGGTCGAGGCCGATCTCTAGATGTGGGTAGCTCATCATGATCAGTAGTCCTAGTCATCAAATAAAGATGACTATGGGATGGGTCGAGCGACCGTCCACAATATGATGTCTGGTTCATCAAATAAAGATGACCAGAACGTAAGGCCGATGGGCCGAGAGGCCTGTACGAGAGCTCCACGTTGTCAAATAAAGACGACGAGGCGATGGTGCGGCCGAGGGGCTTGCATAAGAGCTCCACGTCGTCAAATAAAGACGACGGGGCGATGGTGCGGCCGAGGGGCCTGCATAAGAGCTCCACGTCGTCAAATAAAGACGACGGGGCGATGGTGCAGCCGAGGAGCCTGCATAAGAGCTCCACGTCGTCAAATAAAGACGACGGGGCAATGGTATGGCTCAGAGGCCTGCATAAGAGCTCCACGTCGTCAAATAAAGACGACGGGGCGATGGTGCGGCCGAGGGGACTGCATAAGAGCTCCACGTCGTCAAATAAAGACGACGGGACAATGGTATGGCTCAGAGGCCTGCATAAGAGCTCCACGTCGTCAAATAAAGACGACGGGGCGATGGTGCGGCCGAGGGGCCTATATGCGAGCGCCATGTCGTCAAATAAAGACGACAGGGCGATGGTGCGGCCGAGGGGCCTATATGCGAGAGCCATGTCATCAAATAAAGATGACGGAGCGAGATATGGCTGATGGGCCTGTAAATGAGCTTCGCGTCATCAAATAAAGATGACGAGGCGATATATGCCCGATGGGTCTGCAACTGAGCTTCGCGTCATCAAATAAAGATGACGGAGCAAGATGTGGCTCAGAGGCCTACAAATGAGTTCCTCGTCATCAAATAAAGATGACAGAACGATATATGGCCGATGGTCCTGTAGATGAGCTCTTCGTCATTAAATAAAGATGACAGAGCGATATATGGCCGATGTGCCTACAAATGAGCTCTTCGTCATTAAATAAAGATGACAGAGCGATATATGGCCGATGGGCCTACAAATGAGCTCTTCATCATCAAATAAAGATGACAGAGTGATATATGGCCGATGGGCCTACAAATGAGCTTCGCGTCATCAAATAAAGATGACGGGGAGATATATGGCCGATGGGCCTACAAATGAGCTTCGCGTCATCAAATAAAGATGACAGGGCGATATATGGCCGATGGGCCTACAAATGAGCTTCGCGTCATCAAATAAAGATGACAGAGCGATATATGGCCGATGGGCCTACAAATGAGCTTCGCGTCATCAAATAAAGATGACGGAGCGATATATGGCCGATGGGCCTACAAATGAGCTTCGCGTCATCAAATAAAGATGACGGAGCGATATATGGCTGAACTCTGGGCTCCTTTAGCCTTTCGGCCGGAGACCGCAAGATGTTCGCTATATCTGAATAGGGGGACGAGGCGGTGGACGCCTGTCTGAATATGAGGACGACGACGCTGATGAGTCAGTCCGAATATGAGGACGACAGCGCTGACGAACCGGTCCGAATATGGGGACGATGGCGCTGGTGAGCCGGTCCGAATATGGGGACGAGGCGATGATAAGTCATGCGTCACATGAGGGCGACGGTCACCTTCCAGGAAGGGAATGGCGAGCCTGGTCGCTAGATAAGGACTTCGGCGCTGGGGCCGGTCTAAATGTGAGGACGAGGCGATGATGAGCCGTGCGTCATATAGGGGCGACGGTCGCCATCCGGGAAGGGATGGCGAGCCCAATCGCTATAACAAGACTTCGGCGCTGGGAGCCGGTCTTGAGATAAATAATCACGTCGCGGCCGAGAGGCTGATCGCGATGTGCGGATGACAATGATGAGGAGCCAGTCCGAAATATGATGACGAGGCGATGATGGAGCCGATCGTCATATAGAGGCGATAGTCACCATCCAGGAGGGGATGGCGAGCCTGATCGCTAGCCCAACACACTCGGCGTTGATGAAGCCGGTGTTGGGATAGGGTGTGACGTCGTGGCCGAGGGGCCAATCGTGATGCGAGGTCGTCAGCACTATGAGGCTGATCCAAAAGTCCAAGCAGCGGTCGCCATTCGATGAAGGAATGACTGAGACCGGTCTTGGGGATAGACAATCACGCCGAGGCCGAGGGGCCGATCGTGATGTGCGGACGGAGATGATGAGCCGATCCGATAATATGATGACGAGGCAAGAATGAAGCCAATCGTCATATAAGGGCGATGGTCACCATCCAGGAAGGGATGACGAGCCCGATCGCTAGCTCAAGACTCTCGGCGCTGAGGAAGCCAGTCTTGAGATAGATAGTCACGCCGAGGCCGAGGGGCCGGTCGTGATGCGCGGATGGCGATGAAAAGAGCCAATCCGAAATATGATGACGGGGCAATGATGAGCCGGCCGTCATACAGAGGCGATGGTCACCATCCAGGAAGGGATGGTGAGCCCGATCGCTAGCTCAAGACTCGCGGCGCTGAGGAAGCCGGTCTTGAGATAGATGATCACACCGAGGCCGAGGGGCCGGTCATGATGCGAGGACAACGACGATGAGGAGCCGGTCCTATAATATGAGGACGAGGCACTGATGAAGTCGATCGTCATATAAAGGCGATGGTCACCATCCGGGAAGGGATGGCGAGCCCGATCGCTAGCTCAAGACTCACGGCGCTGAGGAAGCCGGTCTTGAGATAGATGATCAAGCCGAGGCCGAGGGGCCGGCCGTGATGTGAGGACAACGGCGATGAGGAGCCGGTCCTATAATATGATGACGAGGCGCTGATGAAGCCGATCGTCATATAAAGGCGATGGTCACCATCCGGGAAGGGATGGCGAGCCCGATCGCTAGCTCAAGACTCGCGGCGCTGAGGAAGCCGGTCTTGAGATAGATAATCACGCCGAGGCCGAGGGGGTCGGTCGTGATATGAGGACGACGGCGATGAGGAGCCGGTCCTATAATATGATGACGAGGCGCTGATGAAGCCGATCGTCATATAAAGGCGATGGTCACCATCCGGGAAGGGATGGCGAGCCCGATCGCTGGCTCAAGACTCGCGGCGCTGAGGAAGCCGGTCTTGAGATAGATGATCACGCCGAGGCCGAGGGGCCGGCCGTGATGTGAGGACAACGGCGATGAGGAGCCGGTCCTATAATATGATGACGAGGCGCTGATGAAGCCGATCGTCATATAAAGGCGATGGTCACCATCCGGGAAGGGATGGCGAGCCCGATCGCTGGCTCAAGACTCGCGGCGCTGAGGAAGCCGGTCTTGAGATAGATAATCACGCCGAGGCCGAGGGGGTCGGTCGTGATATGAGGACGACGACGATGAGGAGCCGGTCCTATAATATGATGAGGAGGCGCTGATGAAGCCGATCGTCATATAAAGGCGATGGTCACCATCCGGGAAGGGATGGCGAGCCCGATCGCTGGCTCAAGACTCGCGGCGCTGAGGAAGCCGGTCTTGAGATAGATGATCACGCCGAGGCCGAGGGGCCGGCCGTGATGTGAGGACAACGGCGATGAGGAGCCGGTCCTATAATATGATGATGAGGCGTTGATGAAGCCGATCGTCATATAAAGGCGATGGTCACCATCCAGGAAGGGATGGCGAGCCCGATCGCTGGCTCAAGACTCGCGGCGCTGAGGAAGCCGGTCTTGAGATAGATGATCACGCCGAGGCCGAGGGGCCGGCCGTGATGTGAGGACAACGGCGATGAGGATTCGGTCCTATAATATGATGACGAGGCGATGATGAAGCCGATCGTCATATAATGGCGATGGTCACCATCCGGGAAGGGATGGCGAGCCCGATCGCTGGCTCAAGACTCGCGGCGCTGAGGAAGCCGGTCTTGAGATAGATGATCACGCCGAGGCCGAGGGGCCGGCCGTGATGTGAGGACAACGACGATGAGGAGCCGGTCCTATAATATGATGACGAGGCGCTGATGAAGCCAATCGTCATATAAAGGCGATGGTCACCATCCGGGAAGGGATGGCGAGCCCGATCGCTCGCTCAAGACTCACGGCGCTGAGGAAGCCGGTCTTGAGATAGATGATCACGCCGAGGCCGAGGGGCCGGCCGTGATGTGAGGACAACGGCGATGAGGAGCCGGTCCTATAATATGATGACGAGGCGCTGATGAAGCCGATCGTCATATAAAGGCGATGGTCACCATCCGGGAAGGGATGGCGAGCCCGATCGCTAGCTCAAGACTCGCGGCGCTGAGGAAGCCGGCCTTGAGATAGATAATCACGCCGAGGCCGAGGGGGTCGGTCGTGATATGAGGACGACGGCAATGAGGAGCCGGTCCTATAATATGATGACGAGGCACTGATGAAGCCGATCGTCATATAAAGGCGATGGTCACCATCCGGGAAGGGATGGCGAGCCCGATCGCTAGCTCAAGACTCGCGGCGCTGAGGAAGCCGGTCTTGAGATAGATAATCACGCCGAGGCCGAGGGGGTCGGTCATGATATGAGGACGACGGCGATGAGGCGCTGCGCTTTTGCTTGAGATTCCCTCTCTCTTGTTGTGAGGACCCACCTTCAAAATTGCTTGTTCGTCTGCCTTCTTCACTATTTTCGTTGTTAGACTGGCTGCCCAAATTGATTCCTTTACCTGCTGAGACAAGCCATAATAGTATTTTCATTTACTCATAAACAATAGTATTTTCATTTAGGCATTATTAATCATTAATAATCCATGAAAATCACATTTAACTACCTTGAGTAATCTTATGAAATTAACTCACTAATTATAAGCAATATAGTCAGTCATCCTCACCTTAAATATGTCCAACAAGCCTTCCTATTGAAGCCTCATCGTTAAATCTTCGATCGGGAATGATCCGAAATGGACTTGACTGGCAGAGGGAAAAAGCCGCCCGGCTTTCGGGCCCTGCAGCATGAAAATAGCTCCTAGCAATGGCGATTTCCGGCGATTTCCGGCGATTTCCGGCGATTTCGATTCCTATCGATTTCACAACTCTTCTAAGTTAAATACCAACACTTTATATCATTTTTCTACACTTTTAAACGTGTAGAACATCCCCTAGAATCCATCATATGACTTCTATAAAATCATATAAGAAAAATATATTAAACGGAAGAACAAGAACCGGAGCTACGAGATTCTTACCGCAAGTCTTCGTTTTCTATCGGATTTCCTCTTCTCCTTGACCTTCTTTCTCTCTGAGCTCTTGCTTTGAGTATGAAGCTCTCCAAGGCATCCTCCTCGCTCTATGTTTTACGTATAGCCTCTCAAATGAGAGGATAAGGAGACTCCCCTCCCTTATCTTCTATTTTTAGAAAGGTGGGCCAATTTAGTTGGGTTGGATTCACGGGCTGCTCCTTTTAATTTACTCTGACCCAATGTATTATTTAGGCTCCTCTCCATTTTACTTGGACTCTATAACGTATGAGCTACCCTCAATTAAAGTGTAGGAAGCCCCCACCCTTATACCTGCTATTTTTGGTAATTTGGGCTCGAATACCACTTCGGTTACTCAATCTATCTTGGTCCGGCCCAAATGACTTATATTCATTTATTATACTACCTCCGTCCCGTTATGATTGTCCCGTTTTACCTTATCGGTTCGTCCCACTAAGATTGTCTCATACCAAATTTGGTAAAGTTTTTGTGGCTCTAAATCATACTTACTTAATCAATTCAATATCAACCACAAACTATTTTTTATTGATTTGCGTGTCACTCCCTCTTGTCCCGTTGTTAGCGGGACGGAGGGACTATTATTTTAGGCTAGTGAACCTTAATAGGTCGATCCTAAAATGTATTCGATGACCCTCTCCAATATTCCGGACTCCAACCCCTTTACATTTCTATTATTAGTAAATGGCTCGAATAGTCTCTCGTACTAATCCTTTACCTTTTATTCGGCCCACACATTCATGTGTAACTTATTTCCTTATCCCTGGGTTTTTAATTAATTTACTGTGGTCCAAGAATATATTAGTTAGTCCCTCCCATATTTAGGGTCCGACACACAATCTAATTAATCGGTATTCATTTAATCAATTAATCATTTCTTATATGATTAATATACTTGTAACTAGTTTTTAAAATGAATAATTATTCATGAACTCAACTAGTCATCCTCATAGAAATAGGTATTTGTACTTTCAATTAAATTTTAATATTAATGGATTGATAAATCCAAGTTCAAATTGGGAGCGGTGTCACATCTACTAATGGAAGGTTTAATCTATCTGTGTAGACGCATTTACGAGTTTGGATTATTTAATTTGTATTGATTTTTTTCAGTAGAGATTATTATAGAACCAATAAAAGTACGGATTATTGGTATGAATTTCACCAAATAAATATGGTTGATGTTGCTTTTCTGACATTGACTGGAATTATTGTAGAGAATCATTTTATAAATCGGTTCATGTAATTTTTCTTCATTTTTTTAATAAAATGATTTTTAAATAATGTTTTTTAATTGAGTAGATTTAGTCAATTTAAATGCTCCAACAAAAATTTCATTGTTTTCGATTGATTCAGGCGATTCAATTAATTTCAAGGTTGTAAAGAGATTGGATATCATAGAATGTAACAAATTTGATTATGCTCAAATTTGATGGGACATATCAATCAACTTCTATGAACTAACAATACATTATAGTCGTAACATGTATCAATCAATCTTTGACATTTAACAAACAACTCAATCTTAGGCGAAAGTTTGGTTTTGTAGGTGCTAAAAGTTTAAAAAACAGAATATTTTTGTTTTCGAAATTAAATAAAAGATGGCGTATCTTTAAGATGGACAGAAGTCTATATGACTATCATTATGGAAAAACAAAGTGTACACGAAATTCGTACGCACGCATTTTATGTACACACCCTCTAATTGTTTGTGTACACTTGTATAGTACCCGTGCGATGCACGGGAAGAATAATTTTCCACATGAAGGAATAATTTGTTAAAACATCACAATTGTCTTAATTTAATGATTAAATTTGTAAATAGATAGTAAAATACCTAATTGACAAAATCCCAATATATATCATATTAGTGGTATTGGGTTAAGCATTAAAAGATGCTAAGAAATAAAAGATGAATATATTAAAATTGAAAGAAGGGAAAGGCCAACCTACACCGCGTTCTACTTCAAATTTAAAAATTGTCTATTTTTTAATGCAAAAAAAAAATCGTGTATTTTTTTAAAAAATATTTTTTAATTTGTACCGGCCAATCCGGCCAGGCCGTGACTGGCCCTGCACTTGACCGAAAGTAAACTAAAAGGTGAAAATTATGAATGTTGTACGTAGTACATTTTCTAGTAACAATCAACCCAATTTTATATTTTAGGACAACTTCAATGTATTTCTCTATTCTATTCCTATAATTTTAATAAACTAATTTGCAATTAAAATTTTAAAATATAAAGATAAGTATATACTACATACATATTTGTAAATTAAAAGATGAATAATATACCAATCTTCATCACTGGTATTGATATACAAAACATAGTGCACACTGCACACAAATACACACACTACTTGCAAGGTTTCCAAATAAAGACACAATATTTAATATTTCGAATACTTTAATTTAAGGAAAGTGATGTACAATTGTTTTAATAGTGATTTCAGTTACTTATGTTTTTTTGCAGGTTCCTGATGAACTGTGTTTACATAATGTGTGTGTATTTATATATATATATATATATATATATATATATATATATATATATATATATATATATATATACACACACATATGTTAGGGAACTTAGTATATACTTCAATTCGTACTTGCTACTTTCTTGTAAACATGAAAGCAGAAAAGCTCAAAAATATTGAGGCCATTAACATGAAAGCAACTCAAGCTTCAAGAGGAATCACACTAACAAGGATCCAGAACCTAAGCCCAAAAAACAGAATTGGGAGGACGTATATGCGATAATTATTTGAAAGTTCAGAGATTTTTCATAACAATAAAATAATTCAGACAAAAACAAAAGCAATCACAATTAAGGGCCGTCGGAGACAATTACTTGATTAAGAAAAACCTTCATGAACAAATAATTAGTAAATTTCGAATTCCCAATCAAGTTATAGACTTCTCAATTTCAATTTCAACCACATGACTATCATAAAATAGCTCCTAGCAGCTTCTGTAATAAAAAAAAAAAAAAGCAACCACATTTTTTTTCCTAGCACCTTCTGCAATGTTGTGGGTGGAATCCAAATCCTTGGTGGTCCTCCCCCTTCTTATCCTTCTGCATGCAATCCCAAATGAGTGATTCAAACGCTTGCTTTTTGTCATCTTCTTGTCTCATCTTCCGTAGTAGATCAATGAAAAGTCTGGACAAACACAAAATTGTCTCCAGAAATCATGAGAATTCCCATTTATTTTAAAAAATAATTTGCTTTTTGTGTCTGGACAACCATTGAATATAGGACAACCATTTGTGTCCACTAAATTTAGAATTCCCATTACTTTACTTGATTGATTATTTGCTTTTCTTATACAGGACAACTGGACAACCATTTATTTCTAGAGTTAAAAAATCATGAGAAGTCCAAACATCATGCTCCAGAAACATCATCGCAATATGTAACGACTGAAACACTTAAAAATTGCCAAAGTGAGCTCTAGAACATTAATTTGACAATTGTGGAATAGCAATCTTTAATACTCGTAAGTCACTTAATAGGACAAATATATGGAATCATGAATTCTCGAGAAGCTCAAATCTCACATGAGGAACATCTTCCATGTTGTTTTCAATTTTCAATTACTTTACAAATTATCAATTCAATCAAACATATAATAAATACTACTTCCGAAGCGGTTGAGTAGTAGATCGATCAAAGTAGTAGGTGTAGGCAAAATACTTTCTCACGTGCATGTCACAAGTTTCTCGCCCATTTTGCTTTCCACTATTTTGTTTTTATATAGTATATAGATAAGCAACTCGTTCAGAAGCTCACAAAGACTATAATCAAATATTATGATGATCGACTTTCCAAACATTTAGATAAATAGGTAAGCATGGGATGGCCGCAGTTTTTCCAAACGATTTTGCATCACCCCTATATAAATAAGATAAGCCTCATCACCCATTTAACCCACAATTATCTCCGTCGCCAAATCTTTTTATATATAAAGCATCATCTCGACAATATTCGTCTATTCATCCACATAAAAGGATATTGACATACCTCAAACCCTAAAAGCAATTGTCACAGGTTAGTGTACAATTATTCTTAACTTTTCCCAGCACCAACATCCTACATATAGCATATTAGGATTTAGGATAAACAAAGAACATGCTCAAACTCGATAAACAAAGAACATCCTACAGATTTATAAGTAAAAACTATTTAGGGGTTACAATTTATAATCTTTCTGTAACTTTATAGTTTAAGTTGTTTTCTCTCCCTATATACCTTTTCCTTGATTAAAGTAAAATATCGCATGAATTGTTATAAGTATTACGTAGTATATATTAAGGAGCGGTACTTATAAAATAAATAAAAATAGTACATAAAATGTACTCCTTATTAATAAAATAAATTATTACAGTTTTACAAGCTCCCGAGTGATAGACATCACATTTTGATTTATAATGTATGATGAAAAAACTACATACATATATTGTATGTAGAACAAGCATATAAGATTTTGATGTGATCTCAAGACAAATACATTTCATTTTGCTTGGTATTTAGAAGTTAGAACTGTCAATGGCAGTCAAACTCCAAGTGTGTCAACGAGACGTATGATCCTGCAGAAAGGGGTAGTTCAGTCTTTCCAGATGTGCCGTCTAGAGGCTCTTTACGTGGTAATCATTTCGTGGGCCATGGGGGTGGCATGAGGTTGATTACTTGATTCTATGGGCTATGGTGCAGAGTTGAGAACACAAAGATCATACCCCTCAAGGAGGAGGGGAGGAGGAGCTGAGCCATCTTGATTTTAATTATAAATATGTAATTATTTCATTTTAAATTTAAATTTACGCATACCAATAAATCATATATTTCATGTGACCTTATTCAAGCAGAAGATCGTATTCATAGAATTGGGCATTAAAAATATGTTTAAAAGTTTAGCAAAGGGAAATTACCCAAAATAAGAGTAAATGAGGTTTGGAATTCCAAAATGGGACTACTATGTTTTTCTTCCCGAAATAGGAGTTGTCACCGCCATGTATGAAAAATACAACCATAATTGAAAAATACTGTCATTAATTATAATTAATACTGTCATGTTAAATGCACTGTACTGCAACTATTTGACAGTCACGCCTACAAGATGACAGTAAATACTGTCATGTTAGTCCTATTTTGCGAATAAAAACATAGTAGTTCTATTTTAGAATTCCAAACTCCATTTACTCCTATTTTGGGAAATCTCCCTTTAACAAAATGACAAAAAATTTACATCAACAACATTATTTAATAAACGTCTTTTGGCTTTATTTCTCTTCCTTCCAAAATCACAGAAGATGAAGATGATGATATGTTCATCAAAAAGAGTACGAGAGAAAAGACACTTGTGTTTAGTGGGGTTCATATCTTTTTGTAGTGTATTGCTTGCTCATAATTCTACTCGGCTCGACTTGGTAGGCTTATTAAGAAAGTGAGAATAAAGTATAAATGTATTGTTATGGTTGAGTAAGAAAATGGTAAATGAATATTAGTCATACAAAACCTTTCACCAAGGAAAATGAGAAAAAAATTGCAACATCCTAAAATAGTATTCCCTCCGCCCCCCTGTTATTGTCTCATTGCGGTTTACGATGCTTGACCGACGATAAAGCAAACAAATCCTTGTCCGCACTCAAATTATTTTTAGGAAAAAAAATTACATATTCAGAAACTACATTAAAAGATTTACAAAGTCGCAAAAAAACCAGAATCAAATTTGATAAAAATGTGATACATAAAGTAAGAGATTAAGAGTGATTTGTGTTGACCAAGTAAATAGGAAATGAGACAATAATAGGGGGACGGAGGGAGTAAATGAGAAGATTTTTTTAGGATGAAGGTAACCTATTTTATGTCTATGTATATACATTTGTAAGTTGTAACTGCTTCAAATATTCACATTTATAATGTATCTAATTACATCCCGTGCAACGCACGGGTAGAAGACTAGTTATAGCTTAATTGTCAAAATTAAGCTTTGATCACACTCTGATGTAAAAAAATGGAGTTTCATTCCAAGTCATTATTTGGAGTTGAGCCTGAAACTTCTCCCTTGTGTAACCCTCTTCTTACCAGGTGAGCTACGCCCCTGGTACCTTAGGTGTGGACTCGGGTCCGGGCCGGGTCCGGGTAGGGCCTAGGCCCGGGCGGGCCGACGGTTCAGGAATGGTGGACCCGGGACCGGCCCGGGTAGCCACCGGGTTCGGGTCGGGCCTCCGTTTTTTTTTTCTTTTTTTTTTGCTTTCCTAACCCCCCTCACCCCCACCCTCCCAAACGACCCCCAAACCCATCCTAACCATCAAGCCCAACCCGGGTGGAACCCCAAAACTGAAAAAAAAATCAATTTGGCCCGAGCCCGGGCCCGACCCGGCCGGGCCGGTTCGCCAAATGTGAGACCCGAGCCCGGACCCGCCCTACCCCCCGGGCCTAGGCCCGACCCGGACCCGGACCCGAGAACCGGGCCGGTCCCGGTCCTGCACAGTAGCGGGCCAGGCCGGTCCACGGGCCGGGTGGCCCGACCCGAGTCCAACTATGTGGTACCTTATGTCTTAACTAAGAGCTTGTTTGATGACATTGTATTTGACATTGAATTTGTTCAAAAAACTTACTTCGACCTTATTTATTTTGATTGTTACACAATTCAGCAAATCAAAATTAAAAATTACATGTTTTGAAAAAAACTAACTCATAAGCTAAAAATATAGATTACAAAGTGAGCTCTAAGAAGACAACAAAATTACATAAATGTGATTGATTTTTTTACCAACTAATAGAGAAAGAAGTTGAGAAAATGGTGGAGAAAATTACACAAATGACATCTGTCAATCCCCTGCCTCACCCTTACTCTCCTTAAGGGTCGATTTGGTTGGGGGATTTCGGAGGAGAGGAAAGGGGAGGACTGATTTTTTACTTCATTTATTTGTCTAAATTTGTTAGTTTTTTATTACAAATAAGTATATAATTAGTTAGACCATGCATTCCTATATACGGAGTACTATTTTGTATTCACTTAATTTCAATTTTTCTAAATGTTAAAATTTAAATATGACATCTCCCATTCCATCTCTTATGGAATCCTCCGACCAAACTGGCCCTAGTTCCCACTTCCTTGTATAAATGTACTATTTCCTCATCGAGATTATGTATGTCTCCTTGTATATATAACAGTTGAGTGGAATCTTAAGATGGATGGATTGTTCTTGTAAGGGTTGAGACTTGAGAGGTTACCATGTGTTTCTGGGCATAATTTATGGTGGTGGTATTGGACTATTGGTAATATTTGGTATAATGGTATTACATTTACAGTTTGGCTCGGAAGAATTACAGAAAATGGAATCTCTTCTTTCCTAATGAGTTTGAGAATGTTCTGCGAGAGGGTTTTCTATTTGCTTTAGGTTAGCACATGAACTTCTTGAAGTAACAAGTTACAAGTGAAGTCTCGAAACACAAACTTCTGGTCAGGGGTGGACTCAGGCCGGGCCAACCGGCCCGGAACCGGACCGGCCCGCTACTGTGCGGGCCCAGCCCAGTGAACCAGTTCCGGGCCGGGTTCGGGCCAACCGGCCCGGGCCAATTTTTTTTTTTTTTGATTTTTTTTAAGTTTTTGGGTTGGGTTGGGTATTTTGGGCCATTTGAGGTGGTTAGGATTGGTTAGGGGGTGAGGGGGAGGGTTGGGGGTTAACTAGTAAAAGCCAAAAAAAAACAAAAAAATAGAACCGAGGCCCAGGCCGGTTCCGGACCTCCCCTTCTTGAACCGAGGCCCATCCAGGCCCGGGCCCGAACCGGTCCATGCCTACTTCTGGTACTTTTCTTTCAAGTTCACAAATCACAACCAACCAACTAATTTGTAAATTATACTCCTGAACTATAACGAAAATGCATATCTATCTTGGCGTCGGCTTCAGCCTTCAAGGCTTCATTGCTTCAAGCCTTCAATCATGTTCTCTAAACATTATTACCCTTTGTTTGTGAAACTGTCATGTTACCAAAACTACAAGTTTGTAGCCTACTTTATATCTTGCACATTATTTGGAGAATGTTACATGATTAAATAGGATTAGAAGATAAGAGCTTCATGCTCTAAATTCTATAATAACATAACAATTAGCAGAGGATGCTGCTATCAAAGCACAACATACTTGGATTACACAACAGACTTTCAAAGCTAATGAACTGCAAACTCTACTTGCTTCTGTTAAATTAGTAATTGACATACACCATGACTCCATGTCATTAGTACTAACGAACAGAAATGTGACATGGTACTAATAGCAAGAATGATAGATTAAATCGTTGTATGTCGTTTCTACTAGGTAGCAGATCCTCTATGTTGGTTAATATCATCACTATCCATCTCTTCTGCATCCTCAAATCGATTATCATTAACTTGAAGCTGCATCCAAAACTGGCAGCATCATGATACCATTTTCGGCAGTAAATTTGTTGGAAGGAGGGTGAATAATAAATGAGGGAAGGGGAGGGGGGAATCTCGGAACAGTTGCACACACAACCAACTACAACTAGGATAAGAAATGTGGGAGAGGGGAGGAATTTTGAAGTGATTAAAAAAAGATTGTGTTTGGTCCAATGAAGCAGAGAGAAATTAGTATAATAGTATGCTGGGGATAATATATAAAAGTTTAGCATTTCATTATTTTTAGAAGAAATATACGTAGTAATAAACACGCATATATATGCCAATAAATCCATTAATAATAGTGCAGAAAATTTTGAGAAAAAAGTGAACGAAATCATGAATAAAAACAACTCCCCCAGATTCTCCAAATTGAGGGAAAGAAATCTGAGGGTTGGGATGCTTCTATATCTCACCGACTTTCTTCCTCCCTAACTTCACCATTAACTCTCTTAAACAAACACACAATTCCACTTTAATTCATTCCCCTCCAAAATCCTCCAACCAAACAAAGGTTAAAATCCTATACAGAGAGTACAGTAAGGAACCTGAAGCACTGCATGAGATAAGTCATCTCCATTAGAACAACCAATTGGAATTGAGCCATTCATCCATTCAGATTCAATCCCGTCTGCAATTTCAGCAAGGTTACTTGGTTAAGGGATAGAAATAGAAATAGAACATAATCAAAACAAAAAATGGAAGTCCCGTTTGAGCTCATACCAGCTGTCTCGTTTTCTAACTGCTCAGCACTAAAAATCCAATTGTGCTCTTGTTCCTCCTCTAGAGAAGTAAAGACAGAAACAAGGTTATAGTAATGATGGTTAACAGAAGAAAAAGTAGAAGTCAATACAAAATGACAATTACCTTCAATAGGTTCAGGATTTAACTCCGCGCATTCACAAAAAAATTGAAACAGCTCTTCCACTATAGCATCTCCAGAATGGGAAACTAAAATGAGTCTTCTCCACTGACGGGATGGAAGTAATAAATAATATCTAATATATAACAATAATAATAATAATGTTGATGACGATGATAAAAATAGAATTTCCCTTCTAAAACCCAAAAAACCTGAATCAGTATCAAACACTTCATTTCTCCCAAAATGGGAGCTTACTTTTGACCAAACTCACCGAATGTCTCATGCAGTTTGCCAAAAAAGTGTCAAACAACCAGCACATAATAAACTTAGTTAAACCAACATATAAATTTTAAAAAGTAAACCCATGATAGTAATTAAAAAAATAGTGCAAGGTTTATACCAAGAAGAAGCTGAAGCAAATAGGAAGAACATAGACGCACATCACCTTGATTAGGATCTGATGGAACGAGCCTCATCTCAGTGATCTTCGATACATCTAATGTTTCATTATGCTCACTATCAGTGCCCTCTAAGTCATCATCCTCATCCCCAATATCGATCTTCAAAAGTAAAACCGAATATGTTCTTTTTACTTGATGTACACATCGTACAAATAAACACATGATTTGAATAAACTGAAGAAATATTTTAAATTTAGTAACATTGCCCATAATATACGAACACTTTTCATAAGAAAATAAATAGAGTACAACCAGAGCAAATACAGCTGTTCATGACTACGAATCTTTTAAGAACAATAGAAGAAACACATGCAAGAAACCAATGCCACATAACTTAGGTCCGTTCAGAACTATTCAATTCAAGAAATTGCAGAAAGGAAAAGTAGAATCGATAAAAAATGTTCACTACTTTTGATCTCTAATTTTAAGCTTAGAAAAGATTTCTCAATTAGTAAACCCCACTTAGCTATTTCATTAGAATCTCAAAATATAGAATTAATAGAACTATAATACTTGCATTCCAATACAATAAGGATGGACACAAGATCACTATTTTTTTAAATTCCCAATTAGGGGAGATGCAATTCAAAATCCTATCAGATTTACGATAAACTTTACCTGGGCATACAAACAAGGAGAAGGGTAAGCTTCAGGATCCCTTGACACGGCATGAAGTGAAATATGAAAGAAATCGACCGCATACCCTATTTCTTTATCTGTATCGCTCAACCATACCACTTGCCTTCAAATTTAACTACTAAAAGTCATATAAACTAAAAAAAAATAGCATAAACCTGTGAAAGGACAGAGAGCACGATAAAGCCATACCTGGTCGTGATGTAAAGAGTGCCAGGGCATAGAGGAAGGTGGTTTCCGAGCACAAGGGATACGGCGGGTTTTACATGCACTAGTTCCTCACCGTTACCAGCGTCTAGGACCGGTTCTCCGGCACTGTTTCTGACGGTGAAGAGTCTTAATCCAGACATTTTTCGTCCCAAATCAGAACTCCAGATGCACTGCTACCCTTACGCGATGAACGATTCGACCACTTCAGTACTTCCTAAAGAGTAGGGTTTTACTGCTTGAGCGCCAAAAAGCATACTCCGTATTTACAACTCAGGACCCATGAGTATCAACTATTGCACTTTAGGATATACTACGTAGTACTCCGTAGTACTCCGTATATACTACTATGTACTTCGTATATACTCCGTTCTACTACCTCCCTTTCTTTCAACTTTGTCACACAGATTTTTTTTGAATTAATTCCACTTTTGGTCTTATGAGTTTTGTTTCAATCTCGACTTTAGTTCATATCTTTCACTTTGTTCATTTTTGGTACCTGACTAATGTTTTTAATCGTTTGTGGTCCTTTTTCTGCAATTTTAACATCGGAAACAATGCCGGAAAGACCATATGTGGGCGAAAATACAATAGTCATGTATCAAAAGTGGACAAAATGAACGATATGGATTAAATGTAGAATTGACCTAAAACACGTATGATCAAAAGTGAAATTTATTCCTTCTCGTATATTCAATTCTAAACAATAATTTGAGATAGAATTTCATTCTCAATTTACATCATTCTAGATAATTGTCTGTGAGCTTCAAGGATGAGGTGTCATTTTTTTTCTTTGATATTTCAAGTCAATTATGGTAAAATTTGTATCATGCTTTGATTAGTATAACATTTTGGTGGTAAAAATATTATGGTACTTTTATCATAAAACATTTCCATGTCATTTTTATACTATAAATAATTTTATATAAAAATATATAATTAGTCAAATTTAAACATGATTGATAAAAAAACAAAATGGTAATATTTTAAGGGACAGGGGGAATAGCTAAATGACAATGTATAAAAAATGGCAATCGAAGAAGGTCGGGACGGTTACAAATATAATCGCACCCGATCCACTGGTTAACTTCCCCATTGTGTCAAGTGTTAACACCTGTTATCCAACATCTAATTTGTATCCAAATTCATAATCAATTCAATGAGCAATGAATATAATCACGAGTAACCATTTACTTAAAGAGTCATTGATATACAACATCAATGTGTCAATGGGTCGAAAGCGGGACCGCCATGTTTTATTTGGATTGTTTCAGCACTAGATCAGACAAAATCAAATCAGACCAGAGTTGAATAGTTATAAAATATACAGAGACCATACTTTTGTCAGAGCACGCCAGAAAATTCTAGCCCCATTAAAAACTTCCTTACAGGTTTCATTCATCTGTTGATTTACAAGAAGGGGGTCTGCACCATTAATCAATGTGGCTCTGATACCATGTTAAGATTTGAGTTTCCAACCTAAAGGTCAACCTGATAGGAGGACTAATCCATGTCTTAATATAACACTTTGTTGATTCAAACTTTTCCCGTGTGAGATTCTAACAAGGAAGAAGAAGACACAAATAGATTTAAGACTACAAATATTTAAATGTGATTTTTTAGAATATTATTCTAAATGTGAAAAATGTGAATCTTTTATTACACAAGCAAAAAACCAATAATAACCAAACGAGACTCTCAAGTTTATTATCAAACCCAATGAGGTGTATTCTTAAAGGAGTTCGGTTCTCCCACACAGTGTTGCCAACACATCCGTACATACACAATGGAATGAAGATAAATCTCATAATTTTTAGTTGTGGTACAAATTATATCAAAATATGAGATCAAAATATAACTAAAATAAGCGGGTCATCTACGATCGGGTATGACGAGACGGGTAACAAGGCGGACATGTATACAATCGTAATTCTATTGTTATCCATAAAAAAACAAAACGATTATTCCTCACTTCATGTCAATTATCCTAATCAATGCATTCTTTCCCGTTTTGACCAGATCGATTCGGTGCGGGTTTCTATCAGGTTAGTCACATTTATTTTTGTTTCTAATGACTATACTTTAAGTCTTGAATTTAAATATCAATAATATTCATTTATTCATGATTCCTTACTAATAATAGTTAAAATAATAATGTCTTTATTTATTAATAATAGCATTCCTTTATTGTATTAAAATAACAATGTCATGTTATAATTAAAATGAATAGCATTGTCCTATTAGTAAATATGTTTTAGAGGAAAACAGGTCAAAAGATTAAGGCAAAATTACTAACCACTTTTGTTTTGACTACTCGCAGTCCCTCTTCTAGATTAGGGTACTCAAGCCTAAATTCTAATATTGTCAAATATATAATGTCTCAGCCTAATAAATAATTCTTATTATAAAAGTTAGGTTGTGTAGTCAAAAGTTTTGAAGAGGGAAAAAATTATACTGTATGAATCATATATGTACGGAAATGAAAGTTTACAGTAAGACAAATAGAAAAGGAAAAAAGAGGTTTTTGCAATGGATGGGGTAATTCCTTATATTAATAGGACATATACATAAGTAGATGGAAATCCGTGTTACTTAGGAGGTGTTTAGAAATGATTATGTTTTACATAATCTCCCTCAACTTATAAACAAGCTACTTTTAGAAGTAATTTAAAACACTTACAAGTACTTCAATTATATTCTACACTCTAATGATTGTTTCTGTTCACTGAGGAAGCAGAAACAATTTTATGAAGTAGATTCCAACACCCCTAAAGCATGTCTACAAACACAAAACACACATATTTTCATACGGGAGATATTTCACAAAAAACTATTAAAATGTAAAACAAAAAAAAAACTAGCGAATGTCCGCCTCAAACCATGCACAAGTCTCATGGTTAATTTGACACAACGGTTAGACAATATGTGGCGCCAACGAGTGCCTTATTACTTAAGTGACATCTAGGTGACAAGTGTGCTATATGTAATACGGACTATTTAAATACAATAAATTAATACTCCTTATAATGTAAGCTATTATATACTTCATCCGTTCTTTAATTCTTGCAACATTGTGATTTTTGTACTATTCACAGACCTTACTTTGACCACGATTCTCTACTAATATACATTATCAAACTATTACGTATAAAATGTATTAAATTCCTATGAATGTGAATTTTCAAAATATCAAACTTTTATAATGCTTACTAAATATAATTAAATATAATTACAGTCAAAGTTGTGCGTTGACAAACGTGAAAGTCAAACTGTTGCAGAAATTAAAGAACGGAGAATAGTGTGTGTGTGTGTGTGTGTGTGTGTATATATATATATATATATATATATATATATATAACTTTTATATATTTCAAATCAAGAACTTAATAATACAAAACTTGATTTTAATGATATAGAAAATGAGTTTAATGTCTATATCAAATAATTATTGACAACATTTAAACTAAATTTTTTAAAAACACAACAGCAACACTTAAATTATTTTCCACCAAAATACTAACTTTAGTCGGACAATCATCATATACAACACAACATTAAAAAAACTAACATTTACTCATCGTTGCAAAATTGTCAAATAACATAACTGTATCACATCATAAATTTTGTTCGAAAGAATAATACTCCACTTCATATTATAAACTAGTCCACTCTTTACCGAGACTATGCACAAGTTTGGTTGATGACATGCTGTGGTGGACTTGATGCATGAAAGAAAAGAACATGTAATAATTCATTATAGTCTTTTGATTACAAATAAAAATAATGATAGTTCACATATATGTACGTATGTGCATATATATATAAAGGCAGGGCATAGCAAGGCAGGGCATAGCAAGGAGGAAGAATTAGGATGATCCGGTACAAAGAATTTTTACAGATAAATTTTTACACGTAAATATTTACATTAAAAATATAAGCATTTTTAAATTTTGGACTGGATCGGGGCCCGGTTGGCCACCCCTCCACCTCCGCCTCTGGAGAGTGGGGGCGGGGGAGAGAGTATATGTGAACCATGTATATGAAGAATGGTTGAGCTAAAAATTCGGTTAGTTATAGATGAAAGTATATCTTGAGAGAACATTCAGACCTCCTCCACATTTTTTTGCTAACAATGAAGAAAGTTGCGGATTTGAGTCTCAAATGTGTAAATCCCTAATAAAATTTTGGACGTATATAAAAAATTTCATTGAAAGAAAGAATGACATCCTCAAATTCCACGAAGGCCCAAGAAGTCGTGAGAGGTACATGAATAGATGTGTTTTCAACATTACTCCTTGTGTTCTATCTCATAATATTATTCTTATATTATGTTTGTATAATTTGCAAAGGACACTTTTACTCTCGTAGTTATTACCTCCGTTCCTATTATAACTTCCAAATAGGTTTGGCACACAATTTAAGATAGTGGGTATTGTGTGGTGGAGAGTTGTGAAGAGGAGAGAGAAATGTGTAAGAAATATTGTAAATCACAAATTTTTTACAAAAAAGGAAACGTGGAAGTTTTAATTGAAACGGACGAAAAAGGAAAGTTGGAAGTTATAATAGGAACGGAGGGAGTAACATTTTTTTCATGAGAGATGAGAGCAAAAATTTTAAAAATGTAACATTGTAAAAAAGGAAAGTTTTGTTTGCCATTTTCTTGGTTAATAAATCTTAGCTTTTAACTATGATTTCAATTTTGTAGAGGCACTTTTTGAAGGAGCAAGGTATGCTATAGTGGCTGCTATTGTCGTTGGCGTTCCTTTGGTAAATGATGTGTTTATAAATCATAAAAACTTTACTATAACAATCCAAACTTACCCATTATTAATAATATGAATTATTGATAAGCCTCTTTAATTTGCTCTCTCTCCAATATCAGAAAATTGCTCGTACCAGAATTCCTTCAGTAAGGAAAGCCATAAATCACGCTGGCCAAGCATTTATCACATCATCTGGTACGTTAAAAAACTCTTATCCACTTTACTAATTAAGCTCATATTTTTTGTTTCTAACCGCCACAAATTACTCCCTCCGTCCCGCTATCAATGGGACAAAAGGAAGTGACACGCAAATTAATAAAAAGTGATTTATGTGGTTGATATTGAATTGATAAAGTAAGAATAAAGTAAGAATGATTTAGAGTCACACAAACTTTACCAAATTTGGTATGGCACAATCTTATTAGGACGGACCGATAAGGTAAAATGGGACAATCATAGCGGGACGGAGGTAGTAGGTTTTATATTTCTATAATGACGGAACTTATGTGTTTCATATTGTTTCTATCATGTATAATGTACTTTCAATCATTTATATACCTCGTCTGCTTTCGTTGGTCATTGGTGACTCATAACTTTATAAAAAGAAATAAGAAAACCCCTCAAAAGAAGTAAACTGCAACAAAATTTCTCAATTATGAGGGCAATTGTTTTCTATCTGAAATACTCATGCACTCTTAATTAGGGACATATTTATTCATCTTTTTGGTTAATATCTTTTATTCTTTGATATGACTAAATAAGTCCTATTTTAAAAAGAAATTAACTCAGGAATAAATATGTCTAGAAAAACACACCCAATCCTCGAACAAGAATTCTACCTGCCAAACAAAACCTACCGAAAAATACACCCAGCCCTATTTTAAATTATACTCCCTCCGTCCCAATTTGTTTTGCAAAGTCAACATTTTTTGGTCAACTAATAATAAAAGTCAACCTTCTGTATTGATAATTAATTCAATTTTTAATAATTAAAATTTACATATTCATAAACTACATTAAAATATCTTCAAAGTTGTAAACTCCAAATTAGAACATATTTAAAAATTAACATCCAAATTAAGTGAACAAAACGAGACTGTTTGACTAAGAAAAGTCAAATTTGCATCTCTTTTTGGGACGGAGGTAGTACAACATTTTTACCTCATACATCTCAAATGATAACCGACCGAGAGGATACCACTACAAGGACACCATTAATACCACTACATATTGATGGGTTATACAATGAATACTATTTTAATAAAATGTACAACATTTAGGTACTTATTTTTAATGAAGTTTTGGTCCTTTTGGATCATACTGATACTTCAATATTAGAAACTATAATGTAATGCCTTTATATATCGGTAATCTGATCCAGAAGACTTATAAACACTTGAGTTGTAAACTTCATTGTCATATAGAAAATCAAAAATAAAAGGGAGAACTATCAAATAAGCCCTCGAACTTTCATAAAAAGTACAAATAAGCCCTTTTACAGGAGGCTTTGTCCGGCTGTCGCCATTTGGGGCGGTTTCCGGTGGAATTTTTTGATGATTTTTTTAGCATCTTCTTCATTAAGTCTAGTTTACCCATACCAAATTTCAGCTAAAAATTCAATCGAGAAAGGCAGCCAAATGATTTTATGAAGTATACTGCGCTGCCTAACTACGCAGTTATCTTCAAAATTTCATTTGACTGCCTTTCCGATTGAATTTTTAGCTGAAATTTGGTATGAGTAAACTAGACTTAATCAAGAATATGCTCAAAAAAATTCATCAATAAATTTCACCGGACATCGCCTCAAATGGTGACGGTCGGACAGAACCTCCTATAAAGAGCTTATTTGCACTTTTTATGAAAGTTCGAGGGCTTATTTGGTTGTTCTCCCAAAATAAAATGGTGGGCTTCTATACGAACAATAACATTGTGAATTCATCTAGTCTTATGCCTACTTCCGTTACACTATAACCGAATGTCACTAAATTTTTGTATCCATTTAGTGCGACACAATCTTTGTTTTAGACCAAATTCAAACTGACATTTTTCATTATTTTCTCTTGGAAGTCAGCCTAAATTCTACCCTTGAATCATAACCCGTGTAGGAGCAATTCTTGATCCAATCCCGGTAAATCCAATATAGATAAAAAAATTCATATATATCAAAGCTGCTCATTTTATGTTTAGGAAAACTCATTTTGCCTTAGTAAAATGCCCACTTCTTCTTTTGGATGCTCATTTGATCACTTAACGGAAAAGAAACATACTCCGTATAGTAATGCATATGCTCATATTGCAATCTAGGAGTAAATGACTCGTGAATACAGTGTTGCAAATATGTGTACGCATATGAGTATATGACTTCCAAAAGGACCACTTGATTCTATTATGTAAACGGAGAAAAAGAAGAAATTAAATTGTTTTAAATAGGACTAAAACATAGACAAAATGCATAAATAGAAGTGCTTATGTTTAATTTCTAAAATGTAAGTTATTTGATCCTATTAAAAGTATGGATCTTTATTTTCCAAATTAGGAGTGTGTATTCTATTTTAGAAAGAAAACAATTGTGATCCTATTTGTGTAATTTGTTCATATTTTGTTATTTCCTCTCTTACTTCTGTTCTAGCATTTTCTGGGTTATCTCATTGTTTGTGATAAAGTTAAAGATTTTTTGCTAACTAAACTCGCAATTCAATAGTTTTTTAACATATTAATGAATATTTCATATGATTGTACACAGTGGCGGACCCAGAAACTCAGAATCACGGGGTCTCTACTGTAATGTAACTCGAATTAATAAAAAATTAATAAAAAGAAGAAGTAAAATATTAAAATAGCATAACGTTTCATAGTTAACGTATACAACAATTTTAAAGATATTCCAAAATTTTAAAGAAATGTCCACTATCAACTAGAGCTCGTTTGGTAACACTGAAATCGGCTGAATCAGCTGATTGTACTTAAATTTATGAAGTTCTGACTGAAGTGACTGTATTGACTGTTTCTGCTGATTATGAAAAAAATAATTTAAAAATGGGCATGCATATGAGAAATCAAATTCAAAAAAGCCTACATTTGAAAATTTCGATCCAATTACTTCGCATTATTTTATTTGGATTTTTATTTAAAATATATTCATTAGCTTTTTTCTATTTTAATTTAATACAAATACCAATTTATTTGTGTAACTTTAAGGACTTTGTTATTGGATTGATTTTAGTCTTAGATCAAACCACATCAAGCCAAATTATGCGATTATGGCTCAAGCGACTGAATCTGCTATTTTAGGAAAGAATGATATTTAAATTATATGTTATAAGATTTTGAAAAAGGCATATGAAAAAGTGGCTAAGATGATGCTCTACGGTAACTTCAGTCATCTCGCTGAAAAAATGTTTTTAACTTGCTTATTTTAATTATTACAAATTCAGTGCGTGAATTCAAGAATTACGTGTTTCATGATGAAATTAGTTTATAAAAAAGATAAGCTGAAATTTGAGTATACATACTGGTTTATAGTAGTATTATTTCTTATGAAAAAATTGGGCATTGATAAAATTAGATTACAAGTTGGGCAATAGAGGTGCAGGTAAGCAGGTTGTTCCATAATTTCATTTTCAAAAAATTGGATGCTTGGGGGAATTGATCCTTAGACCTCTAAACGTGTAAAACTCTAAGATTGAACCTCCAACCATTGCTCTAGCTCTGTATTTATCTTCTAAACCAGTTTCGATCGTATAAATACACTCATTACTTAATTTTATATTAAATATATACAAAAATATATAGGTATTTTTTTGGAGGTCCATGGGGTCCCGGGACTCCGTGGGACCCTTAGTGGGTCCGCCACTGATTGTACAAATTAATTAATTCTACTTTTACTTTAATTTATAGTAAAATTGATTGACCAATCATTCAAACATGTGACTATCACTTATTTGTGCAGCTGCAGTAGCCACTCTTATTTTTGTTGGAGACAGACAAATAGAGCAAACAAGCAAAAGGCAAGCTAAATATCACGACTAATGACATGAACTAATTAGTCTGCATGCAAAATGTAATTTGTTAACATTATACGTCGTAGATTTTATAGACTTTTTGCTTTACCACATCAAAGTTTACATCACCATGTACATAAGCGTAGGTAAAAGGGCTGAACTCGAGTCCATGTCTCTATATAGAAACATTTTTTCATGTAAAAATAGTTAATTAAAAATTTGTTATAAGTTATTTTGTCGGCCCACCACGTGTTTTTTGGGATCATACATAGCTCACCGTCTATGATGCACTTCCACATTTGGGTATCATTTTCTGTCAAAGCACATCTCCACAACAATGGTTGCTCCTTTCGTGTTTTAATTTAAATCCACCATAGGTGTTAATTAATTTGGTTTCACCATAAAAAGTCAACTTGATAGAAGAAATAGTCTAATTCGTATATTAGTTTATTCATATTTTATTTTACTGTGTGGAAATAATAAATACTTCAACAAGGTTTTTTGTTAATAGAGAATCTTAATTAAAACACTTCCAAACATGAATGTATATACATTCCATAATATTTAATTTATTTAAGTTAGCACCTTCAGGCTTAATTATAATTAGCAAATAGGTTATGTATATATACTAATATTCTAAAATGTATGTTTGTTGTGTTATGAAAAAGAAACACAAATTTTGAAATAACATTTTGAAAGACTGTGTATACTTCGTTAGTTTGTGAATTGAAGAGAAGCATATAAACATTAAGAAAAAATCCTTATAATAATATCAACTATTTTATTTTGTGATGCTTCATTTTTTGATAATGAGTTAGGGATGGGCATAAAACCAAACCGGTACCGAACCGACACGTAATTGTACCAAACAGAATAACAGGTATTAAACCGGTTCCATATATTTCTATTCTGAACTGAAATTATATCATTTGAAACGGGCAGAGTATGTGACCACTACTAGATTTTGAGAATCGAGAAATAGCAGACCAAACCATTCAAAAAATAATACATTTGAGGTTTTTATATTTTTATCATCCTTATAAATCTCCTGTTCATTAAAAACAATGATAGCTTATATATGCTTTCATTCTTCCTTGAAAATAGCTAAGTGTGTGTTTATATAAATTATATTATCCGTTCCTTTTAGATAATTTATGTTATATTTTAGTATAAATCGAAAGAATGCTGAAGTTTTGAAAAAACTTAATGACTAATAACTTCCAGAAATGTAGTGTATAACTTCCTTGTCTTTCTTGTCCAATATTCTATTTTTCTAATTTACGTCTCTTCTTGACTCTAATTTCCGGTGAACTTCAAGAGTGGAAGAAAAAGTAATTACCGTCTCCGATCTGATCAATTCTAAATTTCTTAATTAGTTGACTTAACAAGGATGATTAAATAATCTGAAATGTTTTATCTTTTACAATAAGATTATAATTTTTTACTCCCTCTGTCCCTAAAAAGATTGTCAAGTTTGACCGGCACGTAGAATAATAAAGTAAAAATTGTGTGGTAGAGATTTGTGCAGAGGAGAGAGAAACAACAGAAGTCATAAATTGATTGATTAAAAGGGAAAATAGCAAAGTTTTTGGAACAACCAAAAAAGGAAAGTTGGCAAAGTTATAAGGGACGGAGGGAGTATATGAATTTCAATCAATTTTTTGTAACTTTTCAAATTACTTTTATAATTTTCGTGGCATTACTGAAAATATTACTCCTTTATTAATGCAATACTAATAATGGCCTATTTTTTATGTGCAAATATTATTTCCACACTTAATGTCATCATTATGACACTAATGTTACAAAGATGACAATATAACTTCTTTGAAAATACATTAATGCCGTGTTTTTTTATTTGAAAATGTCATCTTATATATTCTGTCAGGATGTCAATAATGTTATTAAAATGACAATCTAACTACGACACTTATATGATATCCATAACTTATTTCCACACTTAATGCCATCGTTATGACACAATGTTACAAAGATGGTAATATAACTTCTTTGAAAATACAGTAATGTCATGTTTTTATCTGAAAATGTCATCTTATTCTATCAGGATGACAATAATGTTATTAAAATGGCAATCTAACTACGACACTTACATGATATCGACAACAAATCAGAGGTCAGACCAGAGATTTGCCATATGGTAGGCGGTGGATAAAACCACCGATGGCGCCTATGGTGGTGGCGACGTAGGTGGTGGAGATGGCACCATGGAGGCGTTGGCGGTGGCGGTGGAGATGGTAATAGTGGTGGTGGCAGAGGTGGCGGCCGGTGGGGGAAGAGTTCTCGCCGGCGATGACATGGGTGACGGCAATAGGGGTAGAGCAACCGATAGAGGCGGCATGTGACGGCGGTGGGGGCATAAAGGTGGTGGCAGAAATATTGAGAAAAAATTCTGAATTGTTTTTTGCATCGCCGGATCTCCAGCGACTAGCAGCGACGTTAGGTGGCGGGATTCTGGATGTTGTGCCAAGGCCGACGGATCTCCGGCAGATGGCGGCCGGTGGCGGTGGAGATGGCCTACAGCAATTGCTGTTGGGGTCTGCAGGTGATGATGGGTGTGTGAGGTTCGTACGTTGCGGAGAAGATGACCTACAGGAGTTGGGGATTCTAATTTTAAAGGGAAAATTGGTCAACTCATGTTACTTTCAGTCCTATTAAAACCTAGACTCGTATTTATGCATTTCTTGATTTATTTACTCCTATCCACGGAATTTACTCTTTTTTTTATTTAATAATCTCTAATCGCAATTGTCGGATTCCGATGAGAGAATTATCTAGTCAAATCTACTCTTGAGGGTAGAGTATACGTTTTCACTGTTTACATGTGACGATTGAGGAACACAATTTTGTTCACCCTAGTTTGAGAGGGTTGTTTTCACCCTCGCCCCTATTTGCCTCCCACGTGGCAAGACCATACTTCACAATGTCAACCCTAGAACCAAGGGGTGAACATCACCTCCTACGTACAAAATTAGGCGGCCGTAGCCATTACTGGTCGCCATCATCCTGTCTCAGCCGCCCTAGGTCCAATTTCCAAAGCTCTAGCCAGCTGCCTAGCTCCACACTTTTTCATTCTCTGTATTTTTTGTAGCCAGTGGCCCCCACCTCCGATGCTCTTGCTGCACTGCCTGCACACTTTCATGGAGCATAAAAAACACTTCTGATAGCTAGACTCCACACACCAAAGTCCAAACCTTTCGCACCAGCTTCCGTTCTACCCCATAAAAATGAGGCAGGCGCTTGTCCTCGCCGTTCTCACCAGAATATTCCTTTTCTCCGCCAGCCCACTCCCTGCTACTGGGCGGCGTCAATTGCCGATTCCAAATCTGAACTCCACAGGTTCCATATTTGGTGGGTCTAAGAAATTCGAAGGTTCGTCGAAATTTGTCCGCCTGAAATACCACATGGGTCCCATCCTCTCTGCCACCATCACCGTTTATCCCATTTGGTACGGACGGTGGGAGAGACCCCATAAGCGGGTCATCCGGGACTTCATCGCCTCCATATCCGCCGCCGGCGTTAAGCGTCCCGCCGTTTCCGGGTGGTGGAAAACCGTCCGCCAATACACCGACCAAACCGGGGCCAACATTTCCCGGGATGTCATCCTCGGGTCGGAAAAAAACGACCGGTTTTATTCCCACGGCAAGTCGCTGACCCGTTTGACTCTTCAGTCCGTTATTAGAACCGCCGTCACGGCGTCAACCCGACCGTTACCGGTCAACCCGAAAAGCGGGGTGTATCTTTTGCTCACCGCTGATGACGTGTACGTTCAGGATTTCTGCAACAACGTCTGTGGGTTGCACTACTTCACGTTTCCGTCCATCGTCGGGTACACTCTGCCGTTTGCTTGGGTGGGTAATTCCGGGAAGATGTGCCCGGGTATGTGCGCGTACCCGTTTGCTGTGCCCGATTACATTCCGGGTCTGAAGGCCGTTAAATCACCTAACGGAGACGTCGGGGTTGACGGAATGATTAGCGTGATAGCTCACGAGATAGCGGAGATATCGACGAATCCGTTAGGTAACGCGTGGTACGCGGGTGCCGACCCGAGTTTCCCCGTGGAAATCGCGGATCTGTGCATGGGAATTTACGGCACCGGCGGAGGCGGGTCGTACACAGGGCAAGTGTTGAACGGCAGAGATGGTGCCACATATAATATGAATGGGTTAAGGCGGAGATTCTTGGTCCAGTGGGTTTGGAATCATATTGTTAACTACTGTACTGGCCCTAATGAGTAATGCCCTCGATTAATTTACTCTTATTAGGGTTTTTAATGACGTTGTTCGGAGTAATATTTATTTTACTGTTATTTCTTCTGCTGCTTGCATTTAGGGTCCCTGGATGAGAGAGCTTTTCTATTTTTGGTCTCCCTCGATTAATTTACTCTTATTAGGGTTTTTAATGACGTAAGTTACATTTTTTGTAATCGACTTTTAATTTTTTCGTTTTTAATCATCGCCTATTGTGCTAGAGAAACTTTTAATCCTCGACTTCAAAGTTTTTGACATTTAGTCCTTGAGTTTTATCAAATTGACACATTTAGTCATTTCGCTATCATTTTGACACAATAAGTGAGAGACAAAAATGTCACTAATATAATAGTTGAAGGACAAAAAATGTCACCTCCATGAAAGTTGTAGGACTAAATATGAAATTTTTTTAAAACGGGTACTAAAAGTGTCTCTAACACAATAGTCGAGGACTAAAAGTGGAAAGAGTCAAAATCGAATATCAAAAATGTCAATGACATAATAGTCGGAGGACAAAAAATGACAAAAACTCTAATGAATAATTATGGAGTAGTCATTTACTACATAGTTCAGTTTTTTTATAAAGAAAAATGCTTATATTAAAATTAACTGAAACAAAGCAAACATCGTGTCCGATCCCAAGATCTAAATCTCCCTCTATCCAACCAATAACAAAAGCATTTGGCCCCCCACATCATGATCAAACATAGAATAGTCCACTTCGGAAATTAAAGGGCAAGACTAATTGCTGAAACAGTGAGAGCATAGAGGCTATTAGCGGCTGAGTGAGCTTGATTGCCTCGAACAAGAATTTTACCTACCAAAAAAAACCAACACACATACCCTCCCCCTTATTGTACGACAAAATAACATCGCAATAAATGAGCAAGTTCAATTTGAAATGAAAAAAAAAAAAAAGTAAAAACTCAATTGATGGAATTCTCTTGCTTCCACCCCTTCTGAATAAGTTGTAAAAAAATAAGTTGTCCTAACTAGGAATGACAACGAGGCGGATCGGGGACCGTTTTACATAAAACCGTACATGTCCCGTTGGGAATACTACAAGAAAAAGTGTTATTTGCGTTTAAACTTTTTGGGTCCAGTTGGACACAAGTAATTGGTCTTTTGCGTTCACTTCTGGATGCAAAAAATCTTAGTAAAAAATTAGGGGAAAATATCACCGAGTGTTGAAGGAAATTCTATGTTGTGTGATATCGTTTAGATAGAATATGTATTAGGGGTTTTCTATGTAAATTATGTATTATGGGCCTATTGGCCCGTATTTGTAAACCTTACTCTATCCCTATTTATAGGGGCTTTTGGTAATGAATCTCTACGAATAATTCTTACTACAACACCGAGTACTATTCGTGTGGACGCTAATACCATTTACTAAGTACGGAGTATTAAAGTTTTTGGGGCAGTAAAACTAAACAAAACCCTAGATGTTACTCCGTATCCAATACCCAAGAGAAACCTCCTCTAGCGGAGGAGAAACCGACGAAATGAGTTTCAGGGGCTAGGATGAAGCTTTCTCTCAAGTGAGCATCTCAACTGCGAGTCTAAATTAGCGAGAGTCTGCGTTTCAGGAGCACTATGAATCTTCTGAATGAAAGCCTCCCCTATCGATTATCTTGACCGAATTCAATCGATTTCTAGCCGGTGAAAACCGGGTTTTTAACTGATTAACGACCGATTTTATAAGGTTTTGCTGCATCTTTTTCTTTTGATGGTAACTTATAGTCTCTTCAGATGTTTCAGGGCTGCTAACTCACTAATACATGACAGTTCTCTATTTTGTTCAACTAAACATATTTACCTTGATTTCTAGCTCAATACCAATGAGACAAAGGTCCGTCACATTTTTATTAGCAACAATGACCTGTGTTTGCAGGGTTTTTCTGAGCTGAAGACTTACCTCAAAATAAGGGGGTTTTTATGAGCTCGAGACTTAGCTTGATAGTCTCTTCAGAAGATCTAATTAACCTTACTCCCATTTGATCGGCATAGTAGCGGTTGAGCGGCCAAACAAAAAAACATTCTAGATTACTAGAGCTGATCAATTGTTCAAAATAGTTTGTGTATATCATGAAGGCATACTTATTTTAGTTTGTTCATTAATTACTTTTAAAATGGTTTGATTTTATTTTAAAAATGATATTAACTTTTTCATCAAATTTAAACAATGGTAAACTTTTCCGGGCCGGGCGACCCAGTGGACTATCCTGCCCGCTACTATGGGCGGGCTTGGACATGGGAGGTGGCCCGTTTGATCTGGACCGAGTCGGCCCCGCCCATATAAATGGGCAGGAATTTTAGATAAAACCCGGCCCGAATCCGGTCCGAGTCCGTGTTTGTACAGGTCTAGTGTTCGCCCACTACATTGCTTTTCATCAATACTTTTCTCTTTTTTAGCAATTTTGAAACATGGTTTGTGAAGTACTATAGCGCATTAGCAAGAGACTAAGTATTTGGAGGGAGGAAGTTTTCAGTGGCATTACTCTTGTTTGCATATAGGAAGATGTATACTTAGAATAAATGTTCTGAAAGTTTGTATATGCTTTCAACAGCCCACCGTGAACACCAATGTTAGGGAAATATAGAAAGGCTCAAGAAATTTCCAAATCATTTAAGGTTCATGGACATATATCTTGAATTGCTGCGATTGTTGGTGAGCATTCCTTTTTAGTAAATTAGTTGTTCTTAATTCATTATCTCATAATATTTCTAAAGTGCCAATCTTATGTGTGAACTTTCTTTGGTCCAAATTTCCCCGATAGTTGCAGTGAGAGCTTAATCTCCATTAAAGAGTCACTGCTCCTGAACATAGCTATACTCTCAACATTTAAAAGGTCAACTACTAACTAATTAATGTAATCTAAGCTCTCTACTATGTTTATCTCCACTTGTCCAACTAATTTCTTTCTTGTTGAATCCTTGAGTTTTTCCTCATCTATTTTTTCAAGAGTGATACTTTGTGTTAGGCTATCTTTAATTCCATATTACGGAAGCAATTCTAGGTTATCATAAATTTAATATTGACTTTTTTTTAATAAATATAAGTTTGTTTTTAGGTTATCATAATTTATATTACTAAATTAAATATTATATCTTAGTTATTGACTTGTTAGTTTAGAGCATGCAAGTAACAGCAGGGTATAAGTTATTGTTTCAGGTCCGCAAATGTTCTTCAGATGCTGGAGTTGAATCAAATTCAGCAATATACTTTTTATTTTCACATTATGTTCTATCCTACCAATTTGATGGTTAATTTATGAATGTTGTGCTTAGGTTTCTAAAATAACCACTTATGAACTTCTTTTTGATTGGTAGCTGATATATTTCCTAAATAAAGTGATACATTGAATTGGTGAACTACATATTTGAGAGTTTGAGGAAAGGTGCTACAAGTTCATAGTGAAATCATGACAAGATTAATTATATAGTGATCCGTGCTCTTTATTCAAAACTATGTATTAATAACCTGAGAATTAAGTTGTTATATTTTGCATATTTCAGGATCTTGTGTTGATGTATTTTGCATGTAATCATTTTTTTTAAAATACCACCTTCAGCGTTCACATGTCGATGCAAAAGGTAATTTCTTTTTATAAATGGCACTTTTTCCGTTGACGAAGTCGACGCCAAAGAATCAAAGATATATCTTATTTGCGTTAGCAGATGTCGACGCAAATAATGCTTTTGCATCGCAGTATTTGCATCAACCCATTAGTGTACATTTGTCGACGCAAATAAACTATTTGGGTCGACTTTAGACTATTCGCGTCCACTTTTTGTCGACGCAAAAAACACGTTTTCCTGTTCCGTAATCGTCCCATTACCCAACGGATAATTTTTACTCAAACCATAACCGTCCCAACGGTTAACGGGTAAAATTTCGGGTAACCGCGGGTAACCGCTGATGGAGTGTATGGCCCGGGAACACCCGACCCACAGACTCCTACTACTCCAGTAGAGGCCCAACAGGCCCAGAAGGCCCAACAGGCCCAAATCACGGCGCCCAGAGTACCAAGCAGCCCGCAATACGCACCAGGGGTGCCTTCGGCCCCCTGGTCGAAGGCTCCAAACTATCACAACATGGATATTTCGAAAAAACAGAGGAACTGGGAGAAAACGGCGAAAACAGTAGCCCTCGGCACCTGGAGCCCTCGACACTCAGGGGTCCTCGGCACTAAGAGCCCTCGGCTAGTCCTCTGCAGCCGAGGGCACCTCTCCCGACATAATATCCGCCTCACATGCGTACAGATCGCCGTACTCTGTACAGACGTCCCATCCAACAGCCGCATTAAATGCGGCCACATGCGGCTGCCAACGCCAACCTGTTAAGGTGACCCCTCGACCAATAGGCGCTTGACACGTGTCCCTGCCCGGCATTTATTGCTACTATAAATAGCACCCCATTTCCCCATTTGTAACCACGACATTCAGACTCAATATACTCTCTCTCTTACTTGCTTGTGCTCTGACTTCTCTCTAAGTTATTCCCATCGATAACCCCTCGGATATATACCCCCTCGGGTAGACTATCCATCATTTGGTGCTTTCATTGAGAGGTCGAACAAATCGAGTAAGAAACCCTCCCCCTTCGCCAAACACTAGCCCTCTACCAAAAATGGTGAGAACAACACGTGCCAACTCCAAAAATGTGGAAGACAAGAACCTGGCCCTCGGCGACGTCAACGCCCCCGAAGCCTCTCACAGGGCTCCCGAGGGCGGTGTCATCGCTGGGCTGGAACAGGCGGCTGTCGACCTATGCCTTCAGATCCAGCAGAATGCCCCCGATGACCGCCTCGGCATCGAGGCCAAGAAGAAAAACCGGAGCGACGACCAAGTCAGCCCTCCGGTCCTCACCATCGATGTTCAATCGGCGCTCTCCGCCTTCATCTAAACGCTCACTCAGAACCCAGGTGCCTTCGGCACCCTGGCTCCGGCTCAACCCCAGGTTGGGGAGAACATCATACTTCCCCCTCCACACCCCTTCGGAAACCCCACCCCTCGGGTTGGGAACGACGAGGGGGTAGTGGCCCAAGACACGTCCTCCCAGGAAGTTCAGTCCCGGGACCGCCACAATGACAACAGAGAAAGGCCCCGCACTTCCGCCCTCAACCGGCTCGGAGGAGGGCCAGACCGCCGAGGGGTCCAAGACCGCCTTGGAGGGAAAGCACTCCAAAGGCCCCAGGAAAGCGGAGGGTCTGTCCCCCTCGGGACAAAGGTAAGGCACCCCTTCATGCCAATGATGCTCGCCACCAGATCAACCAGGCCCACTCGGCCCGGGTTCGTTCGCAGGGGGCGGAGACCCTCCCGAAGGATCCCCGGGACGAAATTATTGCGGCCCTCCAACGCCGGTTTGATGAAATGGAGGCCAACAAAGCTCACGCCACCACCTCCACCCGTCATTCAGACCTCAAATACGATGCCATGATGGCCAAGATGGAGGAACTACAGAAGAAGGTGGCCGAGGGCTCCGGGAAACCTGTCATCCAGCTCCGGACCCGGACGCCATTTACCCCAAGGGTACTGGCGGCCCGGATCCCGGAAAAATACCGAGGGCAACACATACAGCCCTATAACGGGAAGACGGACCCCCAGGAACACTACAGCAAATATCAAAACAGCATGATGATGGAAGGGGCGTCGGACGAATATTTGTGTCGTTGGTTCCTCTCCACCTTAGAGGGGCCGGCATACGAATGGTTCAACCGGTTGCCCGAGGGCTGCATTGATTCGTGGCAAGAACTCGCCCAGCGATTCTTGACACAATTTGCCGGGAGGCGTCGCACAAGGAAGCACTTCTCCCACCTCCTAACCATACGCCAGAAGAGGGATGAGACCCTTCGGGACTTCCTGGAGCGCTGGAGGACGGAAGCCGACAAAGTCGACGGTGCTGATGACGGGACCCTCCTGGCCCTCCTACAAACTGTCCTCCGCACCGGCAACTTTTCAAGGAGCCTCATCATTGACACCCCCGCGACTACATAAGGGCTTTGCAGCGGGGGGACCGATATGCTGAGGCCGAGGAGGTGGAGAAATATCACCAGCAACCGGATCAACAGCCCCCGAGGGCTGACAACAAGAACAACCGAGGGCCGGGGGCTCCTCCAAATCATCCCAAGGTTTCAGGACCCTCTGATGACCGCCCTCGGCAAGGCCAAGCCAAGCCTGGGGGAGGTTATAAGAGCAACCCCAAGACTTGGGCACAACCCATACTCCTGGACCGCCCTCGGACACCATTGACGCACCCCGTTAGCATCATCCTTGATTTTGCCGAGGAGAGGGGCCTCGTTGAGTGCGATTCTCGGTCGCCCCCGGAGGTACACGCTATCAACCCTCAATTCCCATACTGTCGCTTCCATCGGCACCAGGGGCACAGAACTGATGACTGCCATCAGCTAAAGACGGCCATCGAGAGGTTGATACAAGCGGGGCACCTGTCCCAATTTGTTCAGAGCCCTCGGCAGGAGGGACCTTCTCATCAGGGACCTCCCCGAGGGCACCACACGAAGGTAAACGCCTGGGTGAACCCGAACACCATCCCCCTCGGCAAGAAGAGGGGGATCGGAAACTTGGAGGAGGAAGAGGAGGAGTACCCCCGCTACCAGGAGAAAAAACGCCACATCCTCATGATCACCGGTGGCAATACAGGGGGCGATTCCACCAGCCAGCGGAAGAAGTGGGCTCAATAGCTTTACGTGGGAGAGGTCACTCATATGCCCCCGGTAAAACGACTGAGGGAGGAACCCATCACATTCACCAACGCAGATCTCCCTCCTACTTCTTCTCCTCACAGGGATGCCTTGGTGGTTCGGACTGAAATAAACGACACCATCATTCACCGAACTTACATTGACACGGGCAGCTCCGCCAATGTAATGTGCCTCAGCACCTTCAGAGAGCTGCATCTGGAGAGGGGGTCCCTTCGGCCCATTAAGACCCCTCTTGCTGGCTTCACCGGCGATACTATTGATTCCGAGGGGGTAATAACCCTCCCGGTGATCTTCGGCGACGGGCTCCATAGAGCCCAGCTCGAAGTGGAGTTCGTCGTCGTCAACATCGACTGTGCCCACAACATCATCCTCGGCCGGCCAGCCCTCGAGGACCTCGAGGCCATCATCTCCATGAGGCACCTCTGCCTCAAGTTTCATGCCGAGGGGGGGCATTGGCTACTCCCGGGGGAATCAGAAAATCGCCCGCGCCTGCTATCTTCAGGTCACCAAGAAAGTAAGTAAGACGGAATTCCGTGTTGACACCATCACCGGAACCATCGACCAGGAAGAAAAAAGGCCGAGGGCTGAACCAGCCGAGGACGTAGAGGACTTTGCGCTCGATCCGGCCCAGCCGGAGAGAGTCGTGAAGATTGGAGCCCAGCTCCCTGAAGATCTGAAGACCGGTATCACCGACGCCCTCCGCGCCTACTCCACTGTCTTTGCATGGGGGCCGGAGGACATGCCGGGAATCAGCCGAAGGGTCATCACCCACCGCCTCTCGGTGGACCCTCGGCAAAAGCAGTACAGCAACGAAGAAGACCCCTCGCGGCTGAGAGAAAGGAATTTGTGAAGAAGGAGGTCGCCATGCTCCTCTCAATTAAGCACATCAAGGAGGTGAAATACCCCTCATGGCTGGCCAACGTAGTCCTCGCACAGAAGCCCCCTACCTTCCGCATGTGCGTGGACTACACCGATCTCAACAAGGCGTGCCCTATGGATCCATTCCCTTTACCCAATATTGATCAGCTGGTGGATGAGACCGCAGGGTGTGAGATCATGTCCTTCCTCGATGCCTTCCGAGGGTATCACCAAATTTTCATGCACGAGGAGGACGCCGAAAAAACTGCCTTCATGACTCCCGTGGGCATCTTCTGCTACTTGGTAATGGCCTTCGGCCTAAAGAACTCGGGGGCCACCTACACCCGGATGGTGGCCCGAGTCTTTCAAGCCGTCCTAGGGCGCACCATGGAGGCCTATGTTGACGACATGATCGTCAAGAGCAAACAATCTTCCAGCCATGTCAACGACCTCCGGGAAATCTTCGCCATCATGCAAAAATTCAACCTTCGGCTAAACCCGAAGAAGTGCACCTTCGGCGTCCAAGGGGGCAAATTCTTGGGCTACATGGTGAGCCGAAGGGGTATTGAGGCCAATGGCTAGATCCAGGCCATTATCAACACGGAGCCCCCACGCAACATAAAGGAAGTTCAACGGTTGACGGGCCGCCTGGCAGCCCTCAACCGCTTTCTATCTAAATCAGCGGAGAAGTCTCTACCCTTCTTCCAGATCATGAGGAAGACGGCTGGCTTTCTATGGACTCCAGAATGCCAAGGGGCTTTCGACGAGCTAAAACGGTATCTATCTTCACCCCCTGTGCTCTCAAAGTCCAAGGTAGGGCAGACCCTCTATCTCTATCTTGGGGTCAGCCCGGCAGCCATCAGCTCCGTTCTCATCCGGGAGGAAGACGGCATCCAACATGCCATCTTCTATGTAAGCAAAACCCTAAGGGAGGCCGAGCTCAGGTACTCTCCTGTGGAAAAAACGGTGTTATCCATCGTTTGGACCGTCAAGAAGTTGGGCCACTACTTTCAGGCTCACCCAGTTCAGGTCCTCACTCATCAACCCCTCGGCGCCCTCATGAGGAGCCCCACCAGCTCCTCCCGCATGGTGAAATGGGCTATCTTCTTGAGCCAGTACAACATTGACATCCGTCCGAGGCCTGCCATCAAGGGCCAAGCCCTGTCGGACTTTGTGACGGAGTGTACCGCAAGGGCAGCCACGGACGGGGAGCCCTCGGCTACCTCGGACGACTGGTGGACCCTCTACACCGATGGCTCCTCCGCGACCAAAGCATGCGGGGGAGGGGTAGTCCTCATTACTCCCGAGGGCTTCAGAGCCTACTATGCAATCCGCTTCTCCTTCAAAGTCTCCAACAACGAGGCCGAATATGAGGCCCTCCTATGTGGCCTTCGGCTGGCTGCCAACATGAGGGTCTGGCAGATCCACATCAAATGCGACTCCAAGTTGGTCGTTGGCCAAATCTCCGAGGAATATGAGGCCAAGGAGGGAAGAATGAAACAGTACAAGGAAGCGGCCAAGGAGTTGCTTAAGGTATTTGAGACACACTCTCTCACTCAAATACCGAGGGCTCAGAACTCCGAGGCCGACATATTATCTAAGCTCTCGGCCGACTCCCCCGAGCACATCTCCAAAATTGCCAAAATTGAGGAACTCAGCCTCTCAAGTATCCATGCAAGCCCCGTCATGAACATACAACAACGCCAGAAGGATTGGATCTCAGATATCACCGCCTTCATCTCCACAGGGCAGCTACCCGAGGATGAGACCCGCGCTAAACTGGCAAAGCTGAGGGCTCCTAGCTACACCATCGAAGATGGAAGGCTCTACAAACGATCTTACAACGGCACGCTACTTCGGTGCCTTCATCAAGATGAAGCCGAGGTCGCAATGGAGGAAGTGCACAGTGGCACTTGCTCAGCTCACCAGGGACCCTTCTCCATGTCCCGAAGGCTCATTCTCCAGGGCTACTTCTGGCCAACCATGGCCAGAGATTGTGCTGACCTGGCCCGGAGGTGCGCCGCATGTCAACATTTCCAGAAAGCCCCCGGCAGGCCAGCGGTCAACTATGCCCCCATCAGCACATCTGTCCCCTTTTCTCGATGGGGGATAGACCTTGTAGGCCCTCTGCCGAGGGGTACCTCCAACAACAGATACATCATTGTGGCCATCGACTACTTCACCAAGTGGGTGGAGGCTGAACCCCTCGCCAGCATCACAGAGGCGAAGTGCCGTCACTTCGTCCTCAAAAACATCCTCACAAGGTTTGGCGTCCCCCAGCAGATCATCTCCGACAATGGGACACAATTTGAGGCAGCCCCCTTCTGTGCCCTCCTGGAGGCATGGGGCATCAAACACACCTTCTCCTCCGTTGCCTACCCTCAAGGCAACGGGCAAGTAGAGAATGCCAACCGGACCTTGCTCGAGGGCATCAAAAAGAAGCTGGAGGCCGAGGGCGGTGGCTGGGTGGAATAACTCCACAACATCCTGTGGGCCTACCGCACCACCCCTCGGCGAGCAACAGGTGAAACACCCTTCTCCCTCTGCTACGGTTTTGAAGCCAAAGCTCCTACGGAAGTCACCCTTCCCACCCGAAGGGTGATCCAATATGACCCCGAGGTCAATGACAGCAACATGGCCCTCGACCTCCACCTCATTTCAGAACGCCGGGAGCAGGCCTTCATCCGGGCAGAAAATTACCGAAGGCAAGTCAACAACTACATCGACGCCAAAGTCCGCACCAAAGAATTCCAAGTGGGGGACTATGTCCTCCGGAGGAGGGAAGCCAGCCAACCAACCGAGGGAGGAAAAATGGCACCAAAATTCGAAGGCCCCTACATCATAGCAGCCATCATCAAACCTGGGACTTACAAGCTCAAACGCCCCAACGGGAAAGAGGTCCCTAGGCACTGGAATGTACACCATTTAGTTAAAATTTACCAATAATGTAAGAGCGGCCAAGCCCTCATAACTAATGAATGTACTATCCTATGGCCCAAGGCCTCCACTTTTGAGGAATGAAGACACATTCAAGACACCACGCCCTCATACTGACTACAGGCCCCAGGCCTCACCACGAGAAGAACCCCCTCCGGCACCAAGTGCCGAGGGCGGACACCATCAACACCTACAACAACAAGGAGAACACCATGTGTTTTAACAAGACCCCTCGGTATCAAGTACCGAGGGTGGGGACTCCCGTCACCAACGGCAAGGAACGCCATGTGTTTTATTTCCCTTCGGCACCCAGTGCCGAGGGTACATCCCCACCTTCAACATCAAAAAAGAAAAGATAAGAACACCAAGTGTTCCTACAGAAGACCCTTCGGCACCCAGTGCCGAGGGTACACATCTCCACCTTCAAACATAAAAAAAAAGATAAGAACACCAAGTGTTCCTACAGAAGACCCCTCGGCACCCAGTGCCCGGGATATGCTCTCCTATCAACTTCCAAACATCTGTTGGGAAACACCAAGTGTTTCATTTGAAGACCCTTCGGTATCAAGTACCGAGGGTAGACACCTCCATCAACTACAACAAAAGAGAACACCAAGTGTTCCTACAGAAGACCCCTCGGTACCAAGTACCGGGGGCTACACATCGAAACCAACACCAAGTGTTGTTTCTAAAAACCGTACCCCACGAAGACGCATATACCGAAGGCGCCACCATCGGTGCCGGCGGCACGTAGTGCCCCCGGCCATTTGCAACTAGTGTGCAAATGAAAACCCTTCCTTGAAACGCTTTCCGCGTCACTACCCCCAGGGTATGACAGGCATGAGAAATGCCCAGGATTCGACTTTCAAAAACGGAACGCTATCCGCGTCATCACCCCAAGGGTATGACAGGCACGAGAAATGCCCAGGATTCGACTTCCAAACCGAAACGCTCCCCGCGCCACCACCCCAAGGGTGTGGCAGGCCACGGACTATGTCTAGCGCCGAGGGGACGACTTTCAAAAATGAGGCGCTTTCCGCGCCATCCCCCAAGGGGAGGCAGGTTACAGACCACCATATCTTGTGCCCAGGAAACGACCCTCGATCCCCTCAGAACTCGGAAGGTTAACCCGAGGGAGGAGAGCCATTGGTGTATTCTGATGGTCTCCTAATAGGCCCAGCCTTACCAAGAGACCAAGTTTCTTGATGCCTTCCCTTCACCACCTACCAAAAAAAAAAAAGAGGGGGTGAAGGGGAGTAGACTCAGCGAGAAATCAAAGAGTACACTCCAACAGATCACAACATGCCGAGGGCTCCCCACGGGAACACCTCCGGTGATTGAAGGCTCCTATTTCCCGAAGGATACTACTCAAAAAAATATCATCAAGAAACGGCTAAAGTCCACTGCCTGGTCACCTCCGGTCGCACAAGCACCGAAGGTTCAACATCTACGACACAACTGGCTAAGTCAAACTCTACAACTTTTCAAAGTGTATGCCGAGGGCACACACTCATCATTGAATTTCTTCACGACAACATGATTCCACACTTTTCCTAAGTCCACACTTTTGGAAAATGACGGCAACCGGAGGTTAATATGTCACTAGACAACCGAAGGCATCTCTTACAAATCTTCAAAAGCCAACCAAGGGGAATGTTCCAAAATATTTTCCCCTCGGACTGACTCCTCACTGACCGAAGGTCCAACATCTACGACACACTGTGAGATTTTGCCAAGTTCCACATATTTGGCCCTCGATCAAATGCTCATACAACTCAAGGGCCCCACGATCACCCGAAGGGTCCTGTTCATATACCCGGAGGGCTCTACATCCGGAAGCTCGACATCACTTTACGCTTAAAAAATATTCTAAGTCCTAAATGAGTAGCCCTCGGGCATATCGCAAAGTCATGTAGAGTCAGAGGGCACCTATCACCCGAAGGCTACACAAGGAAGCAGCACTTGGAAAAAATTCTAAGTCCTAAAGATTGGACCCCCGCCCAATCAATATTACAGCCAAGGGAATATGGTAGCCGAAGGCTATGCAATACAACAACACTTAAAAAGTTGTAAGTCCTAAAGATGCCCCCCCGGCCCAATCAATATTACAGCTAAATGATTATGACAGTCGAAGGCTCCCGAGGGAAAATCTACACTTGGAAAATTTTCTAAGCCCTACATATTTTCCCCCCCGGTCAACTACTCATACATCAAGGAGGGATGCCATCTCCCGAAGGCTCCCAAGGGAAAATCTACACTTGGAAAATTTTCTGATTCCTACATATTTTTCCCCCGGTCAACTACTCATACATCAAGAAGGGATGCCATCTCCCGAAGGCTCCCAAGGGAAAATCTACACTTAGAAAATTTTCTGAGTCCTACATATTTTCCCCCCGGTCAACTACCCATACATCAAGAAGGGACGCCATCTCCCGAAGGCTCCAAGGGCAAACTACACTCAGAAATCTTTCCAAGTCCTAAGGATTGGGTTCTTAATCTAATCCTCACACAGCAATTGAACTACTAACACCCGAAGGCCCTATGGTGTGCTACACTTAGAAAAATTTTCTAAGTCCTAATTATTGCTGAGCCCTCGGTTGTATATCCAGCAAAGGGTGCCCAACTACCGAAGGCTACGACCGTGTTCAAACACTTAGAAAATATTCTAAGTCCTAGACATACATTCAAAAAAGGGCGAGGGCATACACTCAAGAAAAAACGACGACATACATTCAAGAAAAAATGAATTAAGGAAAACAAGCCATATATACAAAGCCCGAAGGCAATCATTCAATCATCACAAAAAGGAGTAAATGTAATTATTAAAAACAGGCCGAAGCCGAAGGATCAATAGTGTCACCATTACAAGTAAGCCCAAATGTTTGCTAAGTACATATTACAAATCAACGACATCATTCCCGGGGGCCGCCTCCTCCGACGGCTTCGAGGTAACCTCCTTCCCGGTGGCGTCCTCGGCATCATCATCAACGCCCATCATCATAGAATCATGAATCACCAGGCGCTCTTCTCCCTCGGGGAGGGGGACCCTCACATCTGGCTGCAACGGGGGGAGGCCATACACTGAGGGGTTAAACTCATCCAGGGAGGTGCCAAAATGCTGGGCGAGCCTCCGATAAACCAGGTGCTGGGTGAAGAACTCGCCGGCTTGATAGTAGGTGTCACCCCTCTCGTTCATCCAGTCGAGCCCGGGGCCCCTCACCCACTCCTCGATCGAGGCCTTCACCACAGAGGCCACCCACTTACTCTGGCCCTCGGCCTTCCAGCCCTCGGAGATGAACCCAGCGATGGCCTCTTCTCGGGCTTTTACAACAGCCTCGGCCTTGGCCTTTTCGGCGTCCTCAGCCGCTTGCTTTCTCTCCTCGGCCGCAACCCTCTCGGCCTCTGCCTTGCCCTCGGCCTTCCCGTCATCTCTGGCCTCCCTCAGCCTCAGCTCCGCTTGCCGAAGGGCGTCCTCCAGCTTGCACACCTCCCGGAGGGCAGCGTCCTTGTCGTGGATCAGCTCCTTCACGGACTTCTCTAGCTCGGCCTTATGATGGCACCACTCCTCGCGCCTTCGGGCCTGCTCACCGAAGGTTATACACGCCTGTTGAATAACGGACAAAGGGTTCAGACGGGCATTGGGATTATACTAAGTGTTAAGATAAAGTCAAAGTAAAAAAACTTACAGCCAGAGCTGATCGAAGGGCCTTGCCTTCGAGGGCGTCATCGTCATAGGTGGAGAGGGCTTCCTTATCCATCATCGAGGTAATCCCCCTCAGGAAAGACATCGGTTCAGCTGAACGGTGCAACACAGATGCCCCCGGAGCGAGGGAGAGCTGAATAATCTCCTGAGGCAGGTTCCCCGGGGGAAGGTCTGTTTGAGCCATCGGAGTGTCAATGGTCGGGGGGGTCAGCGGAGGGCTGATCATCAATTACTATGAGGGGGCCCGCCTTTTCAACGGCGCCCCCAGCAACCTTCTGTTTCTTGATCGGGGGCTCCACCCCATTGCCTCCCTTTTTCTTCTTGGCGGCCACCCCGGCCACAGTAGCAGGAGCAGCAGCAACTGAAGGCTCCGCGGCCTCCTTCGGGAAAACCTCATCAATGGGCTTTTGACCCGAGGGCTCCTTCTTCTCCTTCTTCTGGGCCTGCGCCCTCTCCTTCTTCTTTTTCATTGCGAAGAGAGCCTCCATACCTGCAAAACAATGCAAAGAGAATATTAACCCGAAGGATTCATACCGCAAACAACTATCGGGATGCAAAATGAGAATGCCTAAGTACAAGACTAAGGGCCCTCGTAGACTACCTCCTGCTCCCCCGAAGGCCTCAGCGAAGACGGGATACTTCTCGTCTGTTTCCCCGATGAACCGGTACCGTTGGAACCCGAGGGCATGCAAGTCATCCTCAAAAGTGCATTCTTTGATCGTCACGACCTTCTTCTTGCCCTCCGGGATCTTGGCGAGTTTCAGGCCATCCTTCTCTAGGGCGATACTCCCCACCTTCTCGTGGCGCCGAAAGCGGTCCCGTAGCTCCCTCGGGAAGGAGTTCTCGGCCAACCGGACATAGCACCATCTGTCTTTCCAGCCCTTGTTGGACGAGGGCGCCCCTCGGTGAACAACTTAAACTTCGCCACCTGCTGCAAATTGGCGAAGCCCTCGGCATTCGCGTGCCCCCCTCGGCACAAGTTGAAGCTTTGGAAGAAGAGGTCCAAGCTTGGGGTAACATCCCTCGTCCGGCACAGGTGCAGAAAGCCAGCAATATATGAATGGCTGTTGGGGGTAAGTTGGCAAGGGATGAGTCCAACGAACCTGAGGTACTCCCGGAGAAATGTGTGCAGGGGGAACCGGAGGCCCATTGACACCGACAGGATGTGGACGGCAATGCATCCCTCGGGTGGCCGGGACAGCAAATCATCGACGCCTGGCTCCACCACTACGGCCGAGGGCCCAACGTGCAGCTGCGTGACGTACAAATCAGCCCTGTCCGCCTTCGACTTGATATCGAGGGCCTCGGTATTTAGCCAGGTATACCCCTCTGGCATTTCAACAGGCCCCCCAGCACCAGCGGCAACACCCTTCTTCTTGGGGGCAGCCCTCTTCGACTTCATCTTCTTTTTATTACCGGGGGCTATCCTCAGAGGCGTCGGGTCCAACGGCCTGGAGGTACTAGGCTCACCACCGTCAGTCCGAGGGGTGGCACAGCAACAGTAACCGTCATCGCCTCCTTTTGGGCTTCGTCCTCCGCCACCTGATACGCGAAGGCTAATTCTTCATCTTCGCACTCCTGTTCGAAGCCCTCGGCTTCCACTTCAGCAGCAAGGGCCTTCTACAACTCCAAGGCTACGGCTTCATCATCAGCAACCGAGGGCGCACTGCCACTTGACTCAACATCGGAAGCAACCTCGTCCTCAACCGAGGGCTCCCTCGAGATATTCTGCGAGTCGCTTTGGGACAACATTCTTGGTATACTTAGGCTAAGATTCCTAAATCGAGGGTTCTCTACAAGGCTATGAAACCTAACCTAAGGCCAGGGAGCAAAAGCTAACGAAAAACAGTGAGGAACGAAGGGAGAACTGACCTCTGAAAGCTGAGTTTTGACCGAAGGCTTGAGTTTCTCTCTCTAGAATTTTTGGCAGAGCTTCGCTAAGGATTTTGGATGCGTAAGGAAGGAATGGCATTGGCTTGGGGTATTTATAGACTCCAGGATCCGGGCTTGGGCCCAAAAACTGGGCCTCCGGCCAAACATCATCATTACACACCGTCGTCTCACCCAACCGGTGACGCCCGCCCACGAGCAGCCAACGGCTACACTCCACGTGTACCCCCCCAACGGCTATAAACCTGACGTTACATATTCCAACGGCTATATTTCCAACGGCTATATTCTGGAAGCCCCCGGGTTTTCTACTTCACTCCACTTCATCAAGGAGAGCCTCCGGGTACACTTACCCAGAAGCGCCCCCAGGTTGTGCCCCACATAGCACATAAGAGACGCCTTCGGGATCACCCCTCATTCAGACCTCAAATACTATGCCATGATGGCCAAGATGGAGGAACTACAGAAGAAGGTGGCCGAGGGCTCCGGGAAACCCGTCATCCAGCTCCGGACCCGGACGCCATTTACCCCAAGGGTACTGGCGGCCCGGATCCCGGAAAAATACCGAGGGCAACACATACAGCCCTATAACGGGAAGACGGACCCCCAGGAACACTACAACAAATATCAAAACAGCATGATGATGGAAGGGGCGTCGGACGAATATTTGTGTCGTTGGTTCCTCTCCACCTTAGAGGGACCGACATACGAATGGTTCAACCGGTTGCCCGAGGGCTGCATTGATTCGTGGCAAGAACTCGCCCAGCGATTCTTGACACAATTTGCCGGGAGGCGTCGCACAAGGAAGCACTTCTCCCACCTCCTAACCATACGCCAGAAGAGGGATGAGACCCTTCGGGACTTCCTGGAGCGCTGGAGGACGGAAGCCGACAAAGTCGACGGTGCTGATGTTGGGACCCTCCTGGCCCTCCTACAAACCGTCCTCCGCACCGACAACTTTTCAAGGAGCCTCATCATTGACCCCCCCCCCCCCCCGCGACTACATAAGGGCTTTGCAGCGGGGGGACCGATATGCTGAGGCCGAGGAGGTGGAGAAATATCACCAGCATCCGGATCAACAACCCCCGAGGGCTGACAACAAGAACAACCGAGGGTCGGGGCTCCTCCAAATCATCCCAAGGTTTCAGGACCCTCTGATGACCGCCCTCGGCAAGGCCAAGCCAAGCCCGGGGGAGGTTATAAGAGCAACCCCAAGACTTGGGCACAGCCCATACTCCTGGACCGCCCTCGGACACCATTGACGCACCCCGTTAGCATCATCCTTGATTTTGCCGAGGAGAGGGGCCTCGTTGAGCGCGATTCTCGGTCGCCCCCGGAGGTACACGCTATCAACCCTCAATTCCCATACTGTCGCTTCCATCGGCACCAAGGGCACAGAACTGATGACTGCCATCAGCTAAAGACGGCCATCGAGAGGTTGATACAAGCGGGGCACCTGTCCCAATTTGTTCAGAGCCCTCGGCAGGAGGGACCTTCTCATCAGGGACCTCCCCGAGGGCACCACACGAAGGTAAACGCCTGGGTGAACCCGAACACCATCCCCCTCGGCAAGAAGAGGGAGATCGGAAACTTGGAGGAGGAAGAGGAGGAGTACCCCCGCTACCAGGAGAAAAAACGCCACATCCTCATGATCACCGGTGGCAATACAGGGGGCGATTCCACCAGCCAGCGGAAGAAGTGGGCTCAATCGCTTTACGTGGGGGAGGTCACTCATATGCCCCCGGTAAAACGACTGAGGGAGGAACCCATCACCTTCACCAACGCAGATCTCCCTCCTACTTCTTCTCCTCACAGGGATGCCTTGGTGGTTCGGACTGAAATAAACGACACCATCATTCACCGAACTTACATTGACACGGGCAGCTCCGTCAATGTAATGTACCTCAGCACCTTCAGAGAGCTGCATCTGGAGAGGGGGTCCCTTCGACCCATTAAGACCCCTCTTGCCGGCTTCACCGGCGATACTATTGATTCCGAGGGGGTAATAACCCTCCCGGTGATCTTCGGCGACGGGCTCCATAGAGCCAGCTCGAAGTGGAGTTCGTCGTCGTCAACATCGACTGTGCCCACAACATCATCCTCGGCCGGCCAGCCCTCAAGGACCTCGAGGCCATCATCTCCATGAGGCACCTCTGCCTCAAGTTTCCTGCCGAGGGGGGCATTGGCTACTCCCGGGGGAATCAGAAAATCGCCCGCGCCTGCTATCTTCAGGTCACCAAGAAAGTAAGTAAGACGGAATTCCGTGTTGACACCATCACCGGAACCATCGACCAGGAAGAAAAAAGGCCGAGGGCTGAACCAGCCGAGGACGTAGAGGACTTTGCGCTCGATCCGGCCCAGCCGGAGAGAGTCGTGAAGATTGGAGCCCAGCTCCCTGAAGATCTGAAGACCGGTATCACCGACGCCCTCCGCGCCTACTCCACTGTCTTTGCATGGGGGCCGGAGGACATGCCGGGAATCAGCCGAAGGGTCATCACCCACCGCCTCTCGGTGGACCCCTCGGCAAAAGAAGTACAGCAACGAAGAAGACCCCTCGCGGCTGAGAGAAGGGAATTTGTGAAGAAGGAGGTCGCCATGCTCCTCTCAATTAAGCACATCAAGGAGGTGAAATACCCCTCATGGCTGGCCAACGTAGTCCTCGCACAGAAGCCCCCTACCTTCCGTATGTGCGTGGACTACACCGATCTCAACAAGGCGTGCCCTATGGATCCATTCCCTCTGCCCAATATTGATCAGCTGGTGGATGAGACCGCAGGGTGTGAGATCATGTCCTTCCTCGATGCCTTCCGAGGGTATCACCAAATTTTCATGCACGAGGAGGACGCCGAAAAAACTGCCTTCATGACTCCCGTGGGCATCTTCTGCTACCTGGTAATGGCCTTCGGCCCAAAGAACTCGGGGGCCACCTACACCCGGATGGTGGCCCGAGTCTTTCAAGCCGTCCTAGGGCGCACCATGGAGGCCTATGTTGACGACATGATCGTCAAGAGCAAACAATCTTCCAGCCATGTCAACGACCTCCGGGAAATCTTCACCATCATGCAAAAATTCAACCTTCGGCTAAACCCGAAGAAGTGCACCTTCGGCGTCCAAGGGGGCAAATTCTTGGGCTACATGGTGAGCCGAAGGGGTATTGAGGCCAATCCCGAGAAGATCCAGGCCATTATCAACATGGAGCCCCCACGCAACGTAAAGGAAGTTCAACGGTTGACGGGCCGCCTGGCAGCCCTCAACCGCTTTCTATCTAAATCAGCGGAGAAGTCTCTACCCTTCTTCCAGATCATGAGGAAGACGGCTGGCTTTCTATGGACTCCAGAATGCCAAGGGGCTTTCGACGAGCTAAAACGGTATCTATCTTCACCCCCTGTGCTCTCAAAGTCCAAGGTAGGGGAGACCCTCTATCTCTATCTTGGGGTCAGTCCGGCAGCCATCAGCTCCGTTCTCATCCGGGAGGAAGACGGCATCCAACATGCCATCTTCTATGTAAGCAAAACCCTAAGGGAGGCCGAGCTCAGGTACTCTCCTGTGGAAAAAACGGTGTTAGCCATCGTTTGGACCGTCAAGAAGTTGGGCCACTACTTTCAGGCTCACCCAGTTCAGGTCCTCACTCATCAACCCCTCGGCGCCCTCATGAGGAGCCCCACCAGCTCCTCCCGCATGGTGAAATGGGCTATCTTCTTGAGCCAGTACAACATTGACATCCGTCCGAGGCCTGCCATCAAGGGCCAAGCCCTGGCGGACTTTGTGACGGAGTGTACCGCAAGGGCAGCCACGGACGGGGAGCCCTCGGCTACCTCGGACGACTGGTGGACCCTCTACACCGATGGCTCCTCCGCGACCAAAGCATGCGGGGGAGGGGTAGTCCTCATTACTCCCGAGGGCTTCAGAGCCTACTATGCAATCCGCTTCTCCTTCAAAGTCTCCAACAACGAGGCCGAATATGAGGCCCTCCTATGTGGCCTTCGGCTGGCTGCCAACATGAGGGCCTGGCAGATCCACATCAAATGCGACTCCAAGTTGGTCGTTGGCCAAATCTCCGAGGAATATGAGGCCAAGGAGGGAAGAATGAAACAGTACAAGGAAGCGGCCAAGGAGTTGCTTAAGGTATTTGAGGCACACTCTCTCACTCAAATACCGAGGGCTCAGAACTCCGGGGCCGACATATTATCTAAACTCTCGGCCGACTCCCTCGAGCACATCTCCAAAATTGCCAAAATTGGGGAACTCAGCCTCTCAAGTATCCATGTAAGCCCCGTCATGAACATACAACAACGCCAGAAGGATTGGATCTCAGATATCACCGCCTTCATCTCCACAGGGCAGCTACCCGAAGATGAGACCCGCGCTAAACTGGCAAAGCTGAGGGCTCCTAGCTACACCATCAAAGATGGAAGGCTCTACAAACGATCTTACAACGGCACGCTACTTCGGTGCCTTCATCAAGATGAAGCCGAGGTCGCAATGGAGGAAGTGCACAGTGGCACTTGCTCAGCTCACCAGGGACCCTTCTCCATGTCCCGAAGGCTCATTCTCCAGGGCTACTTCTGGCCAACCATGGCCAGAGATTGTGCTGACCTGGCCCGGAGGTGGGCCGCATGTCAACATTTCCAGAAAGCCCCCGGCAGACCAGCGGTCAACTATGCCCCCATCAGCACATCTGTCCCCTTTTCTCGATGGGGGATAGACCTTGTAGGCCCTCTGCCGAGGGGTACCTCCAACAACATATACATCATTGTGGCCAATGACTACTTCACCAAGTGGGTGGAGGCTGAACCCCTCGCCAGCATCACAGAGGCGAAGTGCCGTCACTTCGTCCTCAAAAACATCCTCACAAGGTTTGGCGTCCCCCAGCAGATCATCTCCGACAATGGGACACAATTTGAGGCAGCCCCCTTCTGTGCCCTCCTGGAGGCATGGGGCATCAAACACACCTTCTCCTCCGTTGCCTACCCTCAAGGCAACGAGCAAGTAGAGAATGCCAACCGGACCTTGCTCGAGGGCCTCAAAAAGAAGCTGGAGGCCGAGGGCGGTGGCTGGGCGGAAGAACTCCACAACATCCTGTGGGCCTACCGCACCACCCCTCGGCGAGCAACAGGTGAAACACCCTTCTCCCTCTGCTACGGTTTTGAAGCCAAAGCTCCTACGGAAGTCACCCTTCCCACCCGAAGGGTGATCCAATATGACCCCGAGGTCAACGACAGCAACATGGCCCTCGACCTCCACCTCATTTCAGAACGCCGGGAGCAGGCCTTCATCCGGGCAGAAAATTACCGAAGGCAAGTCAAAAGCTACATCGACGCCAAAGTCCGCACCAAAGAATTCCAAGTGGGGGACTATGTCCTCCGGAGGAGGGAAGCCAGCCAACCAACCGAGGGAGGAAAAATGGCACCAAAATTCGAAGGCCCCTACATCATAGCAGCCATCATCAAACCTGGGACTTACAAGCTCAAACGCCCCAACGGGAAAGAGGTCCCTAGGCACTGGAATGTACACCATTTAGTTAAATTTTACCAATAATGTAAGAGCGGCCAAGCCCTCATAACTAATGAATGTACTATCCTATGGCCCAAGGCCTCCACTTTTGAGGAATGAAGACACATTCAAAACACCACGCCCTCATACTGACTACAGGCCCCAGGCCTCACCACGAGAAGAACCTCCTCCGGCACCAAGTGTTCCTACAGAAGACCCCTCGGCACCCAGTGCCCGGGATATGCTCTCCTATCAACTTCCAAACATCTGTTGGGAAACACCAAGTGTTTCATTTGAAGACCCTTCGGTATCAAGTACCGAGGGTAGACACCTCCATCAACTACAACAAAAGAGAACACCAAGTGTTCCTACAGAAGACCCCTCGGTACCAAGTACCAGGGGCTACACATCGAAACCAACACCAAGTGTTGTTTCTAAAAGCCGTACCCCACGAGGACGCATATACCGAAGGCGCTACCATCGGTGCCGGCGGCACGTAGTGCCCCCGGCCATTTGCAACTAGTGTGCAAATGAAAACCCTTCCTTGAAACGCTTTCCGCGTCACTACCCCCAGGGTATGACAGGCATGAGAAATGCCCAGGATTCGACTTTCAAAAACGGAACGCTATCCGTGTCATCACCCCAAGGGTATGACAGGCACGAGAAATGCCCAGGATTCGACTTCCAAACCGAAACGCTCCCCGCGCCACCACCCCAAGGGTGTGGCAGGCCACGGACTATGTCTAGCGCCGAGGGGACGACTTTCAAAAATGAGGCGCTTTCCGCGCCATCCCCCAAGGGGAGGCAGGTTACAGACCACCATATCTTGTGCCCAGGAAACGACCCTCGATCCCCTCGGAACTCGGAAGGTTAACCCGAGGGAGGAGAGCCATTGGTGTATTCTGATGGTCTCCTAATAGGCCCAGCCTTACCAAGAGACCAAGTTTCTTGATGCCTTCCCTTCACCACCAACCAAAAAAAAAAAGAGGGGGTGAAGGGGAGTAGACTCAGCGAGAAATCAAAGAGTACACTCCAACAGATCACAACATGTCGAGGGCTCCCCACGGGAACACCTCCGGTGATTGAAGGCTCCTATTTCCCGAAGGATACTACTCAAACAAATATCATCAAGAAACGGCTAAAGTCCACTGCCTGGTCACCTCCGGTCGCACAAGCACCGAAGGTTCAACATCTACGACACAACTGGCTAAGTCAAACTCTACAACTTTTCAAAGTGTATGCCGAGGGCACACACTCATCATTGGATTTCTTCACGACAATAGGATTCCACACTTTTCCTAAGTCCACACTTTTGGAAAATGACGGCAACCGGAGGTTAATATGTCACCAGACAACCGAAGGCATCTCTTACAAATCTTCAAAAGCCAACCAAGGGGACTGTTCCAAAATATTTGCCCCTCGGACAGACTCCTCACTGACCGAAGGTCCAACATCTACGACACACTGTGAGATTTTGCCAAGTTCCCCATATTTGGCCCTCGATCAAATGCTCATACAACTCAAGGGTCCCACGATCACCCGAAGGGTCCTGTTCATATACCCGGAGGGCTCTACATCCGGAAGCTCGACATCACTTTACGCTTAAAAAATATTCTAAGTCCTAAATGAGTAGCCCCCGGGCATCTCGCAAAGTGATGTAGAGTCAGAGGGCACCTATCACCCGAAGGCTACACAAGGAAGCAGCACTTGGAAAAAATTCTAAGTCCTAAAGATTGGGCCCCCCGCCCAATCAATATTACAGCCAAGGGAATATGGTAGCCGAAGGCTATGCAATACAACAACACTTAAAAAGTTGTAAGTCCTAAAGATGGCCCCCCGGCCCAATCAATATTACAGCTAAATGAATATGACAGTCGAAGGCTCCCGAGGGAAAATCTACACTTGGAAAATTTTCTAAGCCCTACATATTTTCCCCCCGGTCAACTACTCATACATCAAGGAGGGATGCCATCTCCCGAAGGCTCCCAAGGGAAAATCTACACTTGGAAAATTTTCTGAGTCCTACATATTTTTTCCCCGGTCAACTACTCATACATCAAGAAGGGATGCCATCTCCCGAAGGCTCCCAAGGGAAAATCTACACTTAGAAAATTTTCTGAGTCCTACATATTTTCCCCCCGGTCAACTACCCATACATCAAGAAGGGACGCCATCTCCCGAAGGCTCCAAGGGCAAACTACACTCAGAAATCTTTCCAAGTCCTAAGGATTGGGTTCTTAATCTAATCCTCACACAACAATTGAACTACTAACACCCGAAGGCCCTATGGTGTGCTACACTTAGAAAAATTTTCTAAGTCCTAATTATTGCTGAGCCCTCGGTTGTATATCCAGCAAAGGGTGCCCAACTACAGAAGGCTACGACCGTGTTCAAACACTTAGAAAATATTCTAAGTCCTAGACATACATTCAAAAAAGGGCGAGGGCATACACTCAAGAAAAAACGACGGCATACATTCAAGAAAAAATGAATTAAGGAAAACAAGCCATATATACAAAGCCCGAAGGCAATCATTCAATCATCACAAAAAGGAGTAAATGTAATTATTAAAAACAGGCCGAAGCTGAAGGATCAATAGTGTCACCATTACAAGTAAGCCCAAATGTTTGCTAAGTACATATTACAAATCAACGACATCATTCCCGGGGGCCGCCTCCTCCGACGGCATCGAGGTAACCTCATTCCCGGTGGCGTCCTCGGCATCATCATCAACGCCCATCATCATAGAATCATGAATCACCGGGCGCTCTTCTCCCTCGGGGAGGGGGACCCTCACATCTGGCTGCAACGGGGGGAGGCCATACACTGAGGGGTTAAACTCATCCAGGGAGGTGCCAAAATGCCGGGCGAGCCTCCGGTAAACCAGGTGCTGGGTGAAGAACTCGCCGGCTTGATAATAGGTGTCACCCCTCTCGTTCATCCAGTCGAGCCCGGGGCCCCTCACCCACTCATCGATCGAGGCCTTCACCACAGAGGCCACCCACTCACTCTGGCCCTCGGCCTTCCAGCCCTCGGAGATGAACCCAGCGATGGCCTCTTCTCGGGCTTTGACAACAGCCTCGGCCTTGGCCTTTTCGGCGTCCTCAGCCGCTTGCTTTCTCTCCTCGGCCGCAACCCTCTCGGCCTCTGCCTTGCCCTCGGCCTTCCCGTCATCTCTGGCCTCCCTCAGCCTCAGCTCCGCTTGCCGAAGGGCGTCCTCCAGCTTGCACACCTCCCGGAGGGCAGCGTCCTTGTCGTGGATCAGCTCCTTCACGGACTTCTCTAGCTCGGCCTTATGACGGCACCACTCCTCGCGCCTTCGGGCCTGCTCACCGAAGGTTATACACGCCTGTTGAATAACGGACAAAGGGTTCAGACGGGCATTGGGATTATACTAAGTGTTAAGATAAAGTCAAAGTAAAAACACTTACAGCCAGAGCTGATCGAAGGGCCTTGCCTTCGAGGGCGTCATCGTCATAGGTGGAGAGGGCTTCCTTATCCATCATCGAGGTAATCCCCCTCAGGAAAGACATCGGTTCAGCTGAACCGTGCAACACAGATGCCCCCGGAGCGAGGGAGAGCTGAATAATCTCCCGAGGCAGGTTGCCCGGGGGAAGGTCTGTTTGAGCCATCGGAGTGTCAATGGCCGGGGGGTCAGCGGAGGGCTGATCATCAATTACTATGAGGGGGCCCGCCTTTTCAACGGCGCCCCCAACAACCTTATGTTTCTTGATCGGGGGCTCCACCCCCCTGCCTCCCTTTTTCTTCTTGGCGGCCACCCCGGCCACAGTAGCAGGAGTAGCAGCAACTGAAGGCTCCGCGGCCTCCTTCGGGAAAACCTCATCAATGGGCTTTTGACCCGAGGGCTCCTTCTTCTCCTTCTTCTGGGCCTGCGCCCTCTCCTTCTTCTTTTTCATTGCGAAGAGAGCCTCCATACCTGCAAAACAATGCAAAGAGAATATTAACCCGAAGGATTCATACCGCAAACAACTATCGGGATGCAAAATGAGAATGCCTAAGTACAAGACTAAGGGCCCTCGTAGACTACCTCCTGCTCCCCTGAAGGCCTCAGCGAAGACGGGATACTTCTCGTCTGTTTCCCCGATGAACCGGTACCGTTGGAACCCGAGGGCATGCAAGTCATCCTCAAAAGTGCATTCTTTGATCGTCACGACCTTCTTCTTGCCCTCCGGGATCTTGGCGAGTTTCAGGCCATCCTTCTCTAGGGCGATACTCCCCACCTTCTCGTGGCGCCGAAAGCGGTCCCGTAGCTCCCTCGGGAAGGGATTCTCGGCCAACCGGACATAGCACCATCTGTCTTTCCAGCCCTTGTTGGACGAGGGCGCCTCGGTGAACAACTTAAACTTCGCCACCTGCTGCAAATTGGCGAAGCCCTCGGCATTCGCGTGCCCCCCTCGGCACAAGTTGAAGCTTTGGAAGAAGAGGTCCAAGCTTGGGGTAACATCCCTCGTCCGGCACAGGTGCAGAAAGCCAGCAATATATGAATGACTGTTGGGGGTAAGTTGGCAAGGGATGAGTCCAACGAACCTGAGGTACTCCCGGAGAAATGGGTGCAGGGGGAACCGGAGGCCCATTGACACCGACAGGATGTGGACGACAATGCATCCCTCGGGTGGCCGGGACAGCAAATCATCGACGCCTGGCTCCACCACTACGGCCGAGGGCCCAACGTGCAGCTGCGTGACGTACAAATCAGCCCTGTCCGCCTTCGACTTGATATCGAGGGCCTCGGTATTTAGCCAGGTATACCCCTCTGGCATTTCAACAGGCCCCCCAGCACCAGCGGCAACACCCTTCTTCTTGGGGGCAGCCCTCTTCGACTTCATCTTCTTTTTATTACCAGGGGCTATCCTCAGAGGTGTCGGGTCCAACGGCCTGGAGGTACTAGGCTCACCACCGTCAGTCCGAGGGGGTGGCACAGCAACAGTAACCGTCATCGCCTCCTTTTGGGCTTCGTCCTCCGCCACCTGATACGCGAAGGCTAATTCTTCATCTTCGCACTCCTGTTCGAAGCCCTCGGCTTCCACTTCAGCAGCAAGGGCCTTCTACAACTCCAAGGCTACGGCTTCATCATCAGCAACCGAGGGCGCACTGCCACTTGACTCAACATCGGAAGCAACCTCGTCCTCAACCGAGGGCTCCCTCGAGATATTCTGCGAGTCGCTTTGGGACGACATCCTTGGTATACTTAGGCTAAGATTCCTAAATCGAGGGTTCTCTACAAGGCTATGACACCTAACCTAAGGCCAGGGAGCAAAAGCTAACGAAAAACGGTGAGGAACGAAGGGAGAACTGACCTCTGAAAGCTGAGTTTTGACCGAAGGCTTGAGTTTCTCTCTCTAGAATTTTTGGCAGAGCTTCGCTAAGGATTTTGGATGCGTAAGGAAGGAATGGCATTGGCTTGGGGTATTTATAGACTCCAGGATCCGGGCTTGGGCCCAAAAACTGGGCCTCCGGCCAAACATCATCATTACGCACCGTCGTCTCACCCAACCGGTGACGCCCGCCCACGAGCAGCCAACGGCTACACTCCACGTGTACCCCCCCCCCCCCCAACGGCTATAAACCTAACGTTACATATTCCAACGGCTATATTTCCAACGGCTATATTCTGGAAGCCCCCGGGTTTTCTACTTCACTCCACTTCATCAAGGAGAGCCTCCGGGTACACTTACCCAGAAGCGCCCCCGGGTTGTGCCCCACACAGCACATAACAGACGCCTTCGGGATCACTCCTTCAGAAACCCAAGGCTTCATATCAGGGCACCCCTCGGGGATTCCCCCTTAGCACTGTAAAACCGGGTAGCTCCCGGGGAGTTGCCTCATTGACGGATAGCCTACGGCACACAGGTAATGGGAGCCCTCGGGCATCTTCATCACCAACTAATCAACAAACAGTGGACCCCCCGATAACGACTCCACTGCTGTCCTCATCCATCGGGCCCTCGATCCCCAGATTAAGGGGCTCCCCTTCGGCACCCCCAGGACATCAACAGCAAGCCTTCGGCTAATCAACGCATGAGCCCTCAGAAGAAGAAGAGCCTTCGGCATTACCGTTATTCTCCATTTTCGACCAAGGTTTCACATTTTCGATTCATCGTTGGGGGAATTCGGTGCACTCTTTTTCCCTCATTAGGATTTTTTCCCACAGGGTTTTTTCTAATGAGGTTTTTAACGAGGCATCCCCCCAAAATGAAACGAAAAGCGTCAGCCTTCGGCCCACAACAGCAACGCAACTACTCTACTCCTTTTCACCACTTTACAAGTGCCTCAAGGAGTGGGGGACTGGAGGACCCCCTCGGGAAAATCATTAAATTACAAAATTAGTGAAATTCCAACAAACGACAAAGCAAGCCCTCAAGTCCCGACATGTGGGTAGGAGGACCCCCTCGGGAAAATCATTAAATTACAAAATTAGTGAAATTCCAACAAACGACAAAGCAAGCCCTCAAGTCCCGACATGTGGGTAACTGAGGGACTGCCTTCGGCAGGGACATAAAAGCAACAACTCCTCACCAACTTCAGAGATCACGACGGGACAACATCAAAGGACAAGCACAAATTACTCCTTTTCCCTCAAATACCTTTCGGCAAAAAGAGTGAGGGACTCCTGATGGAGTATATGGCCCGGGAACACCCGGCCCACAGACTCCTACTACTCCAGTAGAGGCCCAACAGGCCCAGAAGGCCCAACAGGCCCAAATCACGGCGCCCAGAGTACCAAGCAGCCCGCAATACGCACCAGGGGTGCCTTCGGCCCCCTGGCCGAAGGCTTCAAACTATCACAGCATGGATATTTCGAACAAACAGAGGAACTGGGAGAAAACGGCGAAAACAGTAGCCCTCAGCACCTGGAGCCCTCGGCACTCAGGGGTCCTCGGCACTAAGAGCCATCGGCTAGTCCTCTGCAGCCGAGGGCACCTCTCCCGACATAATATCCGCCTCACATGCGTACAGATCGCCGTACCCTGTACAGACGTCCCATCCAACAGCCGCATTAAATGCGGCCACATGCGGCTGCCAACGCCAACCTGTTGAGGTGACCCCTCGGCCAATAGGCGCTTGACACGTGTCCCTGCCCGGCATTTATTGCTACTATAAATAGCACCCCATTTCCCCATTTGTAACCACGACATTCAGACTGAATATACTCTCTCTCTTACTTGCTTGTGCTCTGACTTCTCTCTAAGTTATTCCCAGCGATAACCCCTCGGATATATACCCCCCAGGTAGACTATCCATCAACCGCTTTATTAATTGAGTCATTAAATTTGGATATAAAAATAATATTTTAAAAGGCGAAGAATTACATTTCCTAGACGACTCTACACTTCAGATGTCACTTTAAAGATTCGTATATCTACAAGACGAGAAAGGAAGCAACATAACATAAATTGAACATAAAAATACTTAATCTAGAAAATAATTAATTACGAAAAAATATGATAATAATCAAACAAGACTATTAAAATATATTATGAACTTTCACTCATACATTATAGTTAGTACATCTATTACCTATATAGATAAGAGATCAAATACAAATCATGCTTAAAATATTAACCTACAAACTCAATAATGTGCAATACAAATAATATGTATCACTTTGAACTTCAATATGCAATATAAACAATGTAAAGATGCACACTTTGAACTTCGATATGCAATACAAATAATATGCAACACTTTGAACTTCAATATGCAATACAATTAATGTAAAGATGCACAGGTTGTGGCAGTTTGTAGGTTAGCATGGGAGGACTAGTTTGTATGTGATCTCACCCCTATCTATATATAACAATGGAAAGAAAAATTATCATCTTTTAATAGTTGTGAGACAGATAATAGATAAAAATGTAATAAAAATATAACTACAAATAAACAGGGCGAGTATGGGGCGGGTAATGGGTTGGGCATGTATAAAACCGTAACCGCCACATTACCCGTAAAAACAAAGTGAGTATTCCCCGCCCCGTACCCGTTTTACAATGTGGTTTTCTCCGTTTTGATCAGAGCGGATCAGTGCGGGTATCCATCGGTTCGGCCACAATTTCCATCTGTAGTCCTAACACCCTCCTTGCACAGATCCTAACGCAAATCCTAACGCAAATCCTCCTTGCGCAATTGACATGCATCTTCATTTGTCTCATAGACTGTCCTAATAATTACATTGATTCATTGCTCCCCACCATTAGCATCAGTATAATACATTACTCCCATATTTTCCAATTCAATCACTATCCATGTTATCTTGTAGTCATTGTTCAAACCCGCACGAGTAACTTAGTTAATTGAGTGGTGAGAAAATTGGAAGAATAACTAAGGATCGAAACCCGCAGCGATCATGTAGAAGTTACAGCTGTTGCGTGCTAGGTTAAACCTCTGCTACGCACGGGTACAAGGTCTTAACCATTGGACCGACTGAATCATCGTGATTTACGACCTTCCAAAAGTCTTGTCGAATCGGGGATTCAAGCTTTATGGAAGAATTGTAGTCATTGTCCAAATATATTGTCCTTTTAATTTTTGAGTACTCATAACTACAACCCACTACTCTCATAATTTGACGACATCTTTTTCACGTTTTATTTCATCCATTCACTTCTCATCATCATTACCTAAGACCGACCATCATTTTCTTTCTCAACCTAGAGAAGTTGTTGTAGAGACAGCGGTTCGTTTCAGCCTAACTAATTAAACTGCCCATCTCGAAGAGATTAATGCCATATATCAAGCTTATCGTCCCCCAAAATAGGTGTACTTGTTTTATGATCTTGAATTTACTTAGAGGAGGGGATATTAAAGATGGGCCCGTGCCGGTCCAGTTCTGGTTCCGGGCCGGGCTCAGGCGGGCTTTTTTTTGCAAATACTTGGGCCCGGAACTGGCCCGGGTTGATACCGGGTCCGGGCCTAACTGGGCCAGGCCCGGTTCAATGTCTATTTTTTTTTTGCTTTCTTGTTATCCCCCGAACCCCCCCCCCCCCCCCACCCCCAAACCTCCCTAAAACACCCAGCCCTACCCTAGGAAAAGAAAAAAAATTGGAAAAAAAATATATGACCCGGGCCCAGCCCGAACCGCCCGGGCCGGTTCGCCCAAAACTGGGCCCGAGCCCGGCCCCCCCGACCCGCCCAAACGGGCTAAAAGCCCGGAACCGGCCAACCGGTCCCGGTCCGGTCCGGGCCCGCACAGTAGCGGTTCCGGACCGGGCCGGGCCGGGTCGGTTTAGTCCATCCCTAGGGAATATGGTTCTAGAGAGGGAGTTACCTGAGAGATAGAGAGAAATAGGGACAGAGTCAACATTTAGCTTCATTGGTGTCAATGAAGTAAAATAATGTCATACATAGTATAATAATGTGTAAATATATAAATCAAAATAGCAAAGATTATCATTTATAAAATCAACTAAAGTGTTAATTCATAAATGTTCACGACGCATCTTAAAATTTTAAAAATATTGTACATTTTTTTCTCACACAACTAAAGTGTTAATTCATAAATATTTTTTCTTTCTCAGAACTTTGAATATATCCTTTTCAATAAAAGTAACTTAGAAATCATTCATCAAAACTACCACCTTCGATTGCGCAATCTGTGTTTCACGATCTTCATGGCTGAAAAAGTTCTCTCCTCACTTACTGTCACGCTCCGGACCGCATCTAAGTGCGTGTACAACCGCCGTGTGATTAAGTGACATCACTCGCAAGTCAACTTCACATAATCACACAAGGCGTTCATGAACATCGTTCACACCATACTCAGTAGTAAACATACATAACAACATCACATCATAGATTGAATGAATACCAGAAAATATTCAACGGTCAATCATAAGCCACATATGGCAAAATGCAGGCTCGCAGGCAAAAACAATGTAATATTTCAAAAGTATCCATGAGCATAGTTTATGATTTAAAATAATATAGGAAGCACGAACCACGTCTTCCTCTAGATTCTTTCCACCCATGCAAAGGTTTAGACAACAGGCTCTAGCTTCAACCTGAAATGGTGGGGCCCCCCGAAGGGGTCAGTACAAGTACCGAGCGAGTAGCAAGCTAAATGTAGAGTAACTAACGTTTCAAGTATAAGACCCAAACATAGGGTGATACATATATTTATACTTCCTTACCCCAAGTTACAAAATACATATCAACACTTATATACACTTGGAAATACCCGACCTGTAGGTCATTGTTTAATTGGAAAAAAAATATTAGTAGTCAATGTCCTTGACTTAAAACCCCAACCCACCTATAAACCTATGAGTGTATAGGACTCCTCCTGTCCAAATCAAACAATCATAAGGACATCGCCCGGTCCTGAATTACTAAATAGTAATCTATGAGTTTTGAGGATACACGCCCGATCCTTGGGTACTCCACCCTATATAACCGAGTTTCGAGGATACCGCCCGATCCTTGGATACTCCACCCTATATAACCGAGTTTTGAGGATACCGCCCGATCCTTGGGTACTCCACCCTATATAACCAAGTTTTGAGGATACCGCCCGATCCTTGGGTACTCCACCCGACCTATGATCTACCACATATCATACTAGATAGGGCCTACATCATAATCAATAAACAAGACTAGACCAAGTCTTAAGTCCTAAACAAGATCATCCATGCAACTCATGCATTAAAATTAGCATTTAGGTAAAGTAAGGCCAAACCGGTGCCGGTCAACTCTCGGTTGACCCGCCATTCCAATTCCAATGTGTGTCAAACTTAGTCACAATATGTACTAAGTTATAAATAACTATTTTATGCACATTTCATCTCAAAACATATCACATATGTCTTTATGAGCATTTTCCCTTCACAAATCATGCATATTTCAATAGTTCACTTTACACAAGCCTAATCACTTTAATTTGGCTAATCACATGTTTAATTCATTTAAACATTATTATGAACACACATAACATATACTTAGGTAATCTCATGCTTAACCCAAAAGTTACAAGACATTAAGCCATCCACTCACCTCAAATGAGCTTTAAGAAGATTCTACTCTCCTTAGTTGAACTCCAGCGAAACTCCGGCGAAGCTCCGGCGAACTCCGGCGAAACTCCGGCGAACTCTAGAAACACTTCAGTCAAGCCCCTAACATGGTTTTATCATCATAAAACCCATATCAACACAAATAACCTCAAAAAGGTTATTTTCCGGCGAACCGGTCGTTTTGGCTTCTAAGTCCGTTCTTGGTCTTAGAACTACCTTCCAACCCCTCATTCTACACTTCTAAACATGTAGAACAATCCTAGGGGTCATTCATATGCTATATAAGCCATATGATAAATCAAAAGATGGAAGAAAAGTGGTTAAGGAGTTCCTCACCTTTATTTTCAAGGTTTTTCTCCACTTTTGCAACTTCTTCCCCTTCCTTGATCTCCTTGCTTGATTGAGTTCTTCTCAACAATGGGGAAAGATGGATGGAGAGATTCTTGCTCTTGATTGGAGTGGGCTGGCCGAAATTATCAAGGCAAGAGAGTTGGGGTTTCCTATTTTTGTCTCAAAGGCATGAGTGGTGTGGGGGGAAGGCCCACCCTTTTTGTTTGATGCCTTTTACCCCACCCCTCTCTATTTCAACCCCAATAACAGTCCGGCCAACTCCCTGATTTAAGTGACCAAATTTATGGGATGGCCCCCACACATGTGGGAGGTCATCCCTTTAAACCTCGAATTGTATATTCGACCCCGAAAGTTGTATTTCTCGGATTGTTTTAACTATATTTTATTTTATCGGGTCAAATAAAATATATTAAGTGTCCTCCATCATTATGGGTCTTTAGAATGAATCTACATACCCCAACTTTAATTTAGAAGTCTCCGAAATTCGTTTCGGACTGTTACCCGATAATTTACTAATACCGGTAATTGGGCCTCGTTTGACCGACGGGTCAACCCTACACCCTTTCTATGGCCCAACAAAAATATATACCATCATATAAATATTATCTAGACCAAGATGAATATAATATGTGGTCCCGGGATTACCGGACGGTCCCCGCTTCCGTTGTGGGCCCCACGTGCAGTTCACTATTCACGCGAAAGAAATAACCAAAAATTTACAACCACGTAAATTCATAAATCAATACTCAAGATTTGTTACATGAGTTACTAAAAAGTAAATATATTTGGGGGTGGTGTTACACTTACGGTCTCCACAGATAAAATCAAAGTTATTTTAACTTATTATTAGACATTAGTGTATTGTTAAGGGATTTTTATTAATTTAGAACTTGAAAAATATGTTCACTATCAATAAATGACCTGAAAGATACAATGTGTCTGTATAGGATGTGAATGATTGAACATAATCCTTTTAAGACCTTTAATATCATATCTTTCAATTTATTTAATTTTTTTTATAAATTCCATTGTTAGTTTTTGATGATTTTTTCCTTACGAAAGTTTATTAGTTTAATAAAATTAAATAATTTTAAATGTTTTTATAATATAAAAATATTACAATTCATAAAATTGTAGGTTCTAGATTGAAAACTTTCTATCGTTCAGTCCTATATTGACGTGGAGGCGTGTGGAGTAGCTAACCGCCCAAACTTTTCATTTTGCTTTGTTTTGACTTTTCATTTTTTAAGTCAATGCTCCATCTTTTAAAATAGATATTTGACCCCATTAGTTTTTAAGTGGTGGTCTCAATTTTAAATTTTTGAAAAATTATACTTCGTATATACCTACGTGTGGATTTTATTTTTTCGGTGGTGTCAATTTTTAATTCAAAAAAAAATTATACATACCTCTATATATAGATTTTTTTTCGTCAATTGACACCACAAGCTATAAGGTGGTTCCATCCCTGAAGAGAAACGAGGTCATAATTAAGGCCTTTGTTGAGCTAGATTGACCAAGCTAGAGATAGAGATTAAGTTATTATACCTAGGACTAAGTACTACGCTACTACGTAATACGGAGTAATATGTTTAATTATGCATATTAATCCCATATAAGCATTTTGCGGAGTATTTATTATTAATATTTTTACATGTTATCTTACCAATTATTTATACGTGGCATGTATTTGTATCAACTATTTATTGAATACAAATATTGTTTATATCCAGACGCAATAGCAGAATCGTGCATCTTAACAAAATTTTATGGCGGGAGGTGCTAGGCCTAGTTACGTGGGGATATTGCTCTCCATTAGAAGTTGAATTGCTGAGCATTCGGGAAACGCTTAGTTGGATTAAAATTAGGGCTGAGATTATGTGGAGGTTGAAACTGATGCACAAGTAGTTCGGAAATTTGTAGTGAATCGAGTCTTAGTATTTTGGTTGAGGACATTTGTGATATTAACATAAGGTTTTCTAGTATTGCCTTTTCTTTTGTTAGGCGATAAACGAAAAGAGTTGCTCACGAGTTGACCAGAGTAGTTGGTGGAAGTTATATATTTTCAAGTATTGCACATTTTTGGGGAAATGGTTTTTGATGGGTGTTTAGGGAAATATGTGTCGACTAATAAATTCGAAAACTTATCTTTTTTTTCTAATTACACTGATCATGATACACAAAAATACAATGGAGACAAGTATGAGTGAAAGAATAACGTACATTATGGTCCTTGTGGTTATTTACTTATGAAAGAATGGCACCACTATTACTTCTCAGCTTATGTGAGACAAAAATATGACCAATTTTAAGAAGTCCACAAAAGTGACCCGACACTTTTCTTCTTTGCGCACTTCTTCTTCCCCAGCGACATATATGTGCATGACTTCCTAGCGAACAGAGCATCTTCCTTCGCCAAAGCGCCGTCCTCGCCTCCGCCTAGCCATAGCCTCACCTCCGCCTTGATGGCCAAAGTTGTTGCTCTGCGCAATCGCCTGGCAACAACGACGGCATCGCTGCTCTGCCTCTCCTTTTATCCGGTTATTCCTCTCCTTTATTGGCAGCGACGGCCATGGTGGCTAGGTTTTCAAGTCGTTGCTCGATTTATTGTATCCGGTGACCCATGCTGTTGCTGGATCTGGACAACGACAAGTTCAATTTGTTCTTCACGAATTCCAGATCTTGGTCTGTGCTTAGGGTTGGACTCGGGTCCGAGCCGGGTCCGGGTCGGGCCTAGGCCTGGGCGGGCCGGCGGTTCAGGAATGGTGGACCCGGGACCGGCCCGGGTAGCCACCGGGTCCAGTCCAAGCCGGGCCGGGCCTCCGGTTTGTTTTTTTTTTTGCTTTCCTAACCCCCCCTCACCCCCACCCTCCCAACCCCCCAAACCCCTCCTAGCCATCAACCCCAACCCGGGTGGAACCCCAAAAAATGAAAAAAAAAATAAAATTCAATTTGGCCCGGACCCGGGCCCGACCCGGTCGGGCCGGTTCACCAAAAGTGAGACCCGAGCCCGAACCCGGGCCCGACCCATCCGGGCCAGTTCACCAAAAGTGAGACCCGAGCCCGGACCCGCACTACCCACCGGGCCTAGGCCCGACCCGAACCCGAGAACCAGGCCGGTCCCGCACAGTAGCGGGCCGGGCCGGGCCGGTCCACGGGCCGGGTGGCCCGACCCGAGTCCAACCATATCTGTGCTTCACCGATTTGGGGTTGAATTAATGGTGTTCTGGCTTGTTTAGTCGATGACGGTGCGGCTGTAAGCTTAACTTTGGCGGCAGCAAGGCCTATGGAGTGACTTGGGGCGTGGGGATGGGGAGGGGTATGGGCATGGGCAGTCTAAGGAGGTACAAGAGTGGTGGTTGGATGGTGGTGCTGGCGGGGTGGTTGATGGCAGTGTTGGATGGTCACTGTTTTGCCAGAAAAAGTCACCGGAAAATTTTCCGACGATCACAGTGACATGTTTTACGATGTCAGTGACATCGAAAGTGGCGACACTGACACGGGTGGTGGCGGCAGTGACACGGGTGGTGGCGGCAGTGACACGGGCGGTGGCGACAGTGACACGGACGATAGCGACAGTGACATGCGACAGTGACATGAAATTCAACAGTGACATCATGTTTTTCTAAATATATAACCTTCTTACTTTCTTAGTCACTTTTTTATCCTTTTGTAAAAGTGGTCACGTTTTTGGAAATTGGATTTAATTTAGTAATATTCAAAGAATAAGCCCTTTACTTATTTGTTACTTGTTAGGTGATTTGTGCACAAAGTCAAAAAGCAACGAGTGATTTGGTCGTAGACACCTACTCGAAGTTTAACATCGTCTCTTAACTTGCTTTAATTTAAAAGAATGGTAATTTAAAGTTTCAACCACGTGAAAATAAAAAATGTTCTAATAATCAAGGTGTTACAAAAGTGGTTATGTGCCTTTTCCAAATGATTAGGAGTTTTTATTCTATTTAAGCTTTAACAAAGTTAAATAAATTCTGTTTTGGAATTGGTGAATATAAAACGCCGTATATGTTTCATCTTTTAAACTTATAACAACATACGTAGAAATATTATTAAAAAAGTGTGGTTTATAAAGATGTGACCTAAATGTTATAGTAGTAAGATAGCCATACTAATTTGTAGTCAACTTTTATACTTAAGTGATCATGAGATTGTAGTATAATATTACGTATCTATTAGTCACATTTTTGTAAATAAATTTTGATGTATAAAATGTGCAAACATGTTTTCGTACACTCATAAATCCTTTCAGACGTTCAGTGACAGATTCAAAAAAAAATCAAGAAGACAAATTTTCACAATAACTTAATCACTCATTTAACACTCCGTCCCACTAACATTGGGACGAAAGAAGATGACACTATTATTAAGAAAATTGAGTTTATGTAGTTAAAATTGAATTGATAAAGTAAGAATGATTAAGAGCCACACAAACTTTACTAAATTTGGTATAAGACAGTCTTAGTGAGATTTCCAAAAAAGGTAAAATGGGACAATCTTAGCGGGACGGAGGAAGTAGTAGATAGCATTCTGAGTTTAACAATTTAATTTAATAGTTTTCCTTTCCCACTCCATAACAAACGATCAAAGCGATGAAAGCCGGATAGGATCAACTCATCAAAGCAGTTTACCATATCAAACTAAAAAAAATCCTAGATATAAATACCTCTTTACCTAGATGATAGATATCCGAGTCGGCCATGAAACATTAATTATAGCTAAAACAATAATGAAATTAATTTAGAGCAAATTGACCATTCTATAATACAAGTTTTTTTAGGGAAATAAAATTAATTAGCATTAATAAAATCATTGTTCAATACATTCGTAATGAATAAAGGAGGAATAGACAACCAGATATTACAACCAGACATCGAACACCTGGCTTGAGCAAAACCATGACCATCCTATAATACAAGTTATAATTACTAGTTTTGAAACAAAATACCCATATGCTATAGATAAGGCGTATAGCAGTTAAGTTTTTACCACCACCACCACCATCATCTCGAAAGGCTCTCACCTATGATGGGCTAAAGAGGGTCATTTTGCTTTATTCCATCATATTCCCAAGCCAAAAAAACAGTGAATCTTTGACTCCATTGCAAATGATGGAAAAACAGTTAATTTTTTTACCAAAAATACAAAATCGCGATAGGCATCATGACAGCTTACTACCGGGAAAAGGGAAAAGGCAACACCAGATGCGGATGTGGAAGGCAACTAAGTTGAGAAATGAGAATGGACATGAGAGTTCATATGCTCAAGATTCTTTTACATCATTAGAGCCAAGGGTTACTTGCCATTTCTATAGCTCCAACTCCTGCAAGTTGGAGAAGCATGTAACATCAGGTATCACACCTTCGCCTGAAGTCTTGGTAATACCATTTCCACCAACAAGATCGTTCAATATATCAGTAGGATCTTTCGCTCCTCCATGCCGCAGTAACTTCTCCCTGAGAGCTGAACCTGTTGCAGCTGAGAGTGGATCCTCTTTGCATATCTTATCCCATATGGTTGCCGAAAAGCATCTCGCATACAAGTAGCTATAGTAACCTTTCCAAGTTAACCAATAAAAACATTAATAAAATCAACAGATGTTGCCTGACTTTTCCAGTACTTGCAGTATCAACTAAACACAAATTTGACCCAAACTGTAATACTTTATTCTGGTGGGTATGGTGGGGGCAACTTGTTTCTTCATCAACTTAATGCACCAAACCCCCTCGTGATATAGAAATTCGGTGCATTAGTTCCTTGTGATTTAAAAAGGGATTCTGCGCATAATTAATAATAACACAAAGGGGTTGATGCATTTTCTAAATAACAGGGGGCTAATGCGCCGAATCCTATATCACAAGGAGGTTTGGTGCATTAAACCCTTAAATAACATATCTAAGTCATCATAATTATATTGTTGTTACTTTTTGTATCAATTAGAAAATTACAAACAGATTGATGAACACATGACATATCCATGTATACCAAGAGGTAATGATGGTTTATGAAAATACATTTTGACTCGGACTAAAATAAATTAATTCTGAAATCGCACGTTTTAATAACTCAAACCCAATAAAACTGACACATCTCTCCAACCAAACCCAAAATACACCCACAGTTTTAGTACTGCCCTGATTTTTTGGGGTCCAAAATTAGGATTGGGCCCAACATTAGTTGCAATCATTAGATAAGCCTCATGTTGAGTAAGAAATAAATTAATACCTGATGTTACATGCTTCTCCACCATACCCAACACGGTCCGATGGTTAGATAAGCCTCATGTTGAGTAAGAAATCGAGTTTATTCTTTATATACACGCACACAGACAGACAGACACACATATATATAAATTGCAGCATGTAGTACCTGCACCATAGTTTGTGAAATGATTAAATCGGGTGTGCCAATGTGTTCCCTCCACGTGCTTCCAACTTGTGTGTTGCCTTTTAAGATCAGCGACAATGGACATTGTATCTCTTCCTGAGGAGGGCTGCTCTCCGAAAAGTGTTTGATCAACTAAGGCATATAATATCTGATGAAATGACAAAGATAATAACACATAGGTAAGTTGAAGATATTTTAAGTCTACGAATGTTTCTAGATGCCGCTTTATCAATGTCAAAAGCAGAAAAGATGATACACCCTTGGTGTTTATGCCTACGTGCTGGATGATCATCTTAATTTGGTTTAAATGATTCTTTTTACTATATTTATATAAATACATATTTTTTTTAACTATGAAATAAATACTTCAAAATTTGAAGCATAATATACGGAGTATATGGGTTGCAATTTTTTAAATACATAAAAACATTAAATTGTAGTTCTGTCCTATTAGACTTTGCCACACTTCCTTTTTATTTTGCCCCAAAAACTTTGCCATTCCCTCTTGTGATTCTTATTATTTTTCTCTCCCACAAACTTCAATCACACAATTTATACTTTCTTATTCCACGTGCGAGTCGAACATGACAAACTCCAACGGGACAAATGGAGTATTAATTATTGTTGGTGATTTTTAAGACCAATCAGGGGCCAAATTGCAACTAGAGATAAACATTAAGGGTGTACTTGTACCAAAACCCTTTCAAAATGTCTCAAAGTCAAACCTGACGCTGCAATTCTGTTGCAGAAAACATGTTTTTTGCTCCAACCATCGATTTCACCAATTCTTTTGGTATGGCATCACCAGTCGAGTAGTGCTTAGCGAATGTGCTTAGAACACGATAATCCATTGCAAAGTGCCTATAGGCACCAAAGTAAACTTGATGGTAAAATATTTTTTGAACAGCTGGCAACCCATTAGTCAAAAGGCGAAGCAAATTACTAACAAAAAATATTCTAATTTCTAATGAATATAAGCCGAAAGCCCGAAAGTATGTTATACTTACTCAAAAAGAGTTGAAGGTGTTTCAGCAAAATCAATTACACATCTAGTCCCTGAAAAATGTTGATAGTCCTAAACAGACAATGAAAAAAAATATCATGAACATAATGAAGCTAATGTAATGCCCACTGGAGACTGTAGAGGAAATCCATCCAATACCGTTCTTGAAAGTAATGAATGAAGAGCATGCCCGAACTCATGAAAAAGTGTTTCTACTTCATGTTGATTAAGCATCACTGATGTTGATCTTGAACCAGAGAAATCACAAACAAGAGCAACAATCTGCAAATTATCATGCATATGTAAATCTTCTGAATAGTTCAAAAAATGTATGCCAAGATACCTAATAATTTCTAAAAGCTGCATATTTATACAAGGCAAGCATATCAATGTAAAATAAATTAACAATTGAAAAGAGAATTGTATCTTACATACAGGAAGTTGGTACTCTGTCTCAGAAATACGACGTCCTCCTCTGATGGCAAAATGGGCACAAATAGGATCTTTACCCTTTCTTGACTTCAAATCTAGGTATAAGTAACCCAATTCACCCTGATATTTCGATTATAAACGGATCGGTTCAAGGCTTCAAGCATAAATGGGTGGTAAAGACCAAAAGTAAAAAAAGTGTTTTTTCTAGGGAAAAGTGTCCTTATCCAAATAAGACAATTGTTACAGAATGAAACACACACACACACACAAAATGATGCAAAGGTGCATATATCTAGGGAGGAACAAAGAGTTTTGACTCAAAAAATATAATGGGAAACAAACAGGGAGAGAAGTACACTATGATGTAAAATACCTCATCAGGATGATGTAGTAATATTTTGATCACATCTGGATGCCATGATTCACAAGGGGCTAGAGGTATATGCCGAAAAGTAATGCCAAACAGTGACTCAACCAAAATCTTTAAGCCCTCAATACAGCGTGCTAAAGGAAAATATGATGTCACAGCCTAATAATTGCATCAAGAAGCCAAAGCTACATAAGAATGTAATTAAATAACCGCTATACAAAAATCTTTAAGCCCTCAATACAGCGTGCTAAACGAAAATATGATGCCACAGCCTAATAATTGCATCAAGAAGCCAAAGCTACATAAGAACGTAATTGAATAACCGCTATACATAAATTCACATATGTAACTTTGCAAAATTTGTATAGAAAATAAGAAAAGTGTATTCAAATTTATAGAACAAATATATTAAACTCCAAGATACATTAACACTTATAACTCAAAATTTGTAGAAAAATAAGAAAAGTATAATAATTAACTGCAAGTAAAAGTAGATAAGCATGGGTGACAAATCAAAACTAGCTTTTGTTGATAACCAAAATCAACATATGAGACTTGAGGTTCCCATCCATCGTAAATTTCAACATGATAGGGGGAGTACCACAACGAGTTTGTGATGATTCGTTATTTTTTCTTTAGCCTATGTGGGTCAACTTTCTCAAAACTCTGCATCTTCCCACAAGAGTTAATCAAGTTCCCTCTTGACAAGATTGGAGGACAGAATCATTTTAAGAACTATAACACCCTTGAGTAGAGAAAACAGTCATACTTTATTGATTTGATGTAAGAGATTACTAAAATTTACTTTCAAAAACAAACCGACGTATGCTATGGGTGCATAGTGTTTGACTGTTTGGTTCGGAGCGTTGGCATACTGTAATTTTGAAAATATTGATATAGCTAGAATTGTCAACTGTTAAGTTTATTTAGGGTTGACTAAGTCAATGATTGCAAAGAAAAAAGACTGACAAAATTTTACCATCTTCATGGCTGAACAATCTCAATTATGGGCATGTTTTTCCTCAAACAACATAATCAATGCTTACAAAATACTGCTCCAAGACCGAGTCTATATTTGTTGAGGTCAACAGTTGGAGATATATTCCTTCACAAGAACACTTGGTGGTGGGTCTCAGAAAAAGTCAATTCTTAGCAGCAATCAAATACTGTAACCCATAACAACAATAAGCAAAAACCAACACGTGAAAAAGACAGCCAACCCTTTGTGCAGAAAGCTGAGCTTTGTAAGAAAAGTAGGGTGTAAACAAAGTTGTTGCAGTTACCAAGGAATTCATGTTGTATGCTGAAGACTTCATCAACCATGTGTAGTAACCCTCATCCCACGGCTCTAAGTCTCCACCCTTTTCACAATTCTTGACTCTCTTAAATTCCTTGATTGCCTTGAATTCCTATTGAAGCATCATGCTCAGCATACAAATTCTAAAAAAGTGCATTAAGAATAACTGCACTAAATAATTTATAAGCATGAACAACATACCTTATCAGCCTTGGCTCTAACTAGTTCGCTCATCTCTAGCAGAAAGGAAAATACAACTTCTGGAGATGCAGCCATAGATGAATGTAAAGCAAATGCAGAATAGGACTTATAGCCTAGAATCTGCATCCAAGCACAATAAATTAACGATAGAAAGAGTTGTGTTAACAATTGTGTACTTGGTTAACAAGTTAGCAGCAACAAGAATCTAAGCCTCCAAAAATGCACAATCAGAAGCCAGGATATAACCCGAATTATCATTTTAAAGTGAATGAAACAGGGGTGGAAATAATCAGAACACGAGTCCCACGATACAATAAACACTGCAGTTCCTTGATAAATAATAAATATGTAGAAGTAAAGCCATCCTAGATTGACAATAAAATCCTATTAAACCCTAGAACATAATTTTTTTAATATTTATTCTGGCTGTCTCCTAAGTGGTGTCTATGTAATGCACTCTTTCATGTAGTAATCTATTATATGTTCATTTTCATTTCATTTTCATTTACCCCAGTGCCGCAAAGGCTCCCACCTACGGTGGGGTAAGGGGGGGTCGGATGTACGCAGTCTTACCCCTGTACTAAAGCACAGAGAGACTGTTTCCGGATGACCCATAGTGAAAATCGCGTCCAAGATTGCATGGACTGACTGCTGCTCCATAACAAAGAAGCGCAGACAGTTTAGTGAGCCATTTTGCTTTATTCCATCATAACCTCAAGCCAAAAAATAATGAATCTTTGGCTCCATTGCAAATGATGGAAATGGTAATCTATTATATGTGATGTCAAGAAATGTAATCCAAACTTCCCTTGCTGTTCAACAAAGTAAAAGAACTTTCTTTGTTATAAGGAGATAAACGAAAAATGATTGGCCTGCTGATGGTGCCATCAATGAATCGGTTAATATGTTAGCATGTAAAAAAAGAATGGAAGAATCAAAATAGTTATATTTAAAATACATTAAATCAAATGTCATATACGATAAAAGATAAATGTATCACAGGTTAGCAAGTCTTGATGCACAACCTGAGAAAATTCATGGCGAGCATCAATTAGCTTGTCAAGAATCACAATATTTGCACGTGGGGCAGTGTTCCCCTTGATATATGCCATCTTCCTAACCTGTAAAGAGTTCAACAATTGACATGATTGATAAAATAATATACAATGTCACCATCCCGGCTTCCACTAGTTACTGTGTACTCAGTGCAAACTGCAAAGGATTGAATATTACATATGATAAACCCAGGAGTATATTGAAAGGGGAGGAGAAAAATTTCAGAGAGAGGGTGACAAATTCCAGGGAAGAAGACCATAGAGAAGAAGGTTTCCATTACATTTCAATTTCATCCTGAAGACTGGCTAAGAAACATGCAATTAAAAACATGCAATTTTGGATGAAACGCCTAAAGGTCAGTTAGTTCAAAATTGTTGTGAATGGGTTCTTCGTGAATGATAGGGTTCACGCCTATGGTTGTGTTTGTGGAGTTAGGTTTCTGTATTCATGAGGCCAATGGTTTGATCAAATCAGGCATTCTTTTGAAGGCGGGTTGATCCAAACGAAATTCATGTCATGGGGGTCTTGTTGATATCATTATGGGAGTCTTTCTATGAGGAAGAAGAAATCTGAGATAGAAGAAGAAGCTTTGCTGCAGGAGGAAATTCTATTTCATCATGCCACTTTCAGTGGGCTACCATTCCAATGTATACAAAGGAGAAAACTAAATCTATGCCGACATTTCTAGCAGAGCAAATGCACATCCAAACAACTCCTTAGTCATAGTTTAAACTCCGAAATAAACATTTAGTTGTCCACTTGTCCTAATAGGACAACTACATTACAACTTATGTAATACAGCAACAATAATGTTCAAAATAATAGCATAACATTAAGACGATAAATGTAATATTCTCAATTCACCCACTTATTAATAAGACGATGCATGTTTGGTGTCATAATTATTATGTACTCCAACTCGCATGCTACTGGTGGCTCATGCATCCATCTAGTGGCATTAAAGCAAATTCTAAATGGAAACTGAGGAGGACAACCTCGATGCCATTGAATCAAACATTTATATCACTCAATTTGTAATGACGATGAATAACCAGAAAACACGATTCCATACCCAAAACATCCCAAGAGAAGACAACATGATTACAATGATACAACGACAACATCCAAGCCTTATTCCCAAAAGATTTTGGGGTCAGCTAACATGAATCGATCAATGATATCAGGGCCAAAAAGAGAAGAAAGATAAGAAAAATAAGGGAAAAGGGTCAAATAAGCCCGTCTACTATTTCCAATCCGTCACTCAAGCCCCTGTACTAAAAAAACTATCATATAAGTACGCCAACTTTACAAAATTGATCAATTTGACCATTTAATCAGTTTTTAACCTTTAATAGCAGGTTTAAAATATTTAAAAACTCTGAAAAATTGTTAAAATTTGAAGAAATATATACGAAAATTGTGAAAATTTTCAGAATATCAAAGTCAATTTTTTAAAATTGTTAAAAACATTAGTATATTCTACATCTATTTAAAAGGTTTTTAGTTTATTTTTCAGTTTTATGACTTTTTATTTTTTTATTTTAATGTTTTTAAAATTTTATCTTTTTTTACATTTATACTATTTTTAATATTATTATTAGATTATTAATTCAAATTTATATGAATTTTTGTAAAATTTATTAATATTCCTAATTTAATTTTCTTTTAAAAATAACCTGCTATAGCAAGTCAAATGACTTCATTGATTGTAATTTAAAAGTAGACGTACTTATATGATACTTTTTTTAGTACAGGCGCTTAAGTGACGGATTGGAAATAGCAGAAGAGCTTATTTGACCCTTTTTCCAAAAAATAAAAAGATAAGATTAGATAAAATGGATAAGATAAAGATTAATACTACAACATCAACATCCAAGCCTTATTCCCAAAGATTTTGAGGTCTGGTAACATGAATCGATCTATGATATCAGAGCCAAAAATAGAAGAAAGATAAGAAGAATAAAAAGATAAAGTGAGATAAAATGGATAAGATAAAGATAAATATAAGGTAAAAATAACATAAGACCAAAGTTATTTTTGATGATAAAAAGCCTTGCCTAACTTAGGCCATTAATGCTATTAAAACTGAAATTTTTGCCACATCAGTTGGCAATCCGTTCCCTAGTACCAGCCCTAATATCCCGATCAACATATGTACGGTAACTCCAAGGAAGGAAAAAAAACCTCCTAGTCTCAACGTCTGGCAAAAACCACCACCCACATACTTCAAAATTAACATGGCCTCTCGGAACCTCAAACCGAACCTCATCCGTACGGATACCCTCATTCGTAATGAATATGGCAACTACGTTAAGCATGAAACCCATCTGGGCGTCCCACGGGAATAGCACAAATGCCACTTATGAGGCCTTGATTTATCTTATTCCTATTTTCAAGACTCTAAGTACCAATAATATTATACTAGAGGTGGAAGTCTTTGAGGGGCTCACATGTATCTCAATCCAACATTGGAGTTGCTGACCACACATTCAAAATATCAAGAAGATACTCGTGACACACAAATGGTCTATCACGCACATACATCCGAGTAGCTTCTGAGTATTTAGCTTACCGAAATACTTCGGTAAAACCAATGATCATCATTTTAATCACTTTGTTGGTATTCCTAAATTAGATGCTATCAGTTTTCCTTATGTAATTTCGAGAAGGCTTTGGTTTGGTCCTCCTACTCTATGTATCCTCTTTTTATTCTAATAAATTGGTGGGGTGTTCCCTGGCCCCCACCCCAAAACACCTGTGGGCTTTTGGAGACTTACCAGGTCAAAAAAAAACATTAGAACATAAGAACGCTAAAAGAAAAAAGAAAGATAAAAGAGCATAAAATATACTACCTCCGTCCCTTAAAACTTTGCCAAAGTTGAGCGGCACGGAGAATAATAAAGTAAAAACAGTGTGGTTGAGGTTTGTACAGAGGAGAGAAATAATAGAAACCACAAAATAATTGATTAAAAGGGAAAGTGGCAAAGTTTTTTGGGACGTCCCAAAAAGGAAAGATGGCAAAGTTTTAAGGGACGGAGGGAGTATAAAAATAGCATAAGAACACAGAAAGATAAAAAAGATAAAAAATAAAAGAACAGCACTGGGAGTAACCTCTGTACAAAAATGCTCTTGAACGAAGCCCTTTAGGACAAACCCATCATGTCACAATCAAGTGATCCATTGATACGGTAACATCATTTCCTAGTTGTTCACCCATAGTAGTTCATGGGGCCAACGAAACACTAACTCAATTCATATGTGGATGGCCCAAAACAATTAGTTTAAGTGTTTTATTAGTTAAGCTATTTTGTTTGACATTGCCGTTAGCTTGTTGCTGCATCACTTAGCTTGTTATGTAGTTGTCCTATTATTCATGAGTTGAACTATGAATAAGGAGTTATGTAGATATGCACGTACCCACTAAACTTGTCAACTTGTCACCATAAGTTTATGTTTTTTCCTTTGCATATATTGACGTTGAAGCCAGCTGAAAATGACATAGTGAAGCAGAATCTCTTCTTGCCCCAAAGATTCTTCTTCCTTCACAAGTTTCTTTTACTTCACTTGTACTTGGGATTTATCAATACATGGGTGAGATAGAGAGAGAGCAAGTATGACATATGAAGATAAAAGGGACAAAGAACTGGATGTGCCTAACTTTGGTGGTGAAAAGAAAGAATTAAAACAAATTTACAGCCTTCAATGCAGTTGCCGCTTGGAGGAAGGTTCTAAGACAACTCTACCTTTTCCAAATGTGTTCATATTAAACAGATAGTTCTCTTTCCTAAAGATAACAACATGATTGAGTCATTGCAAATTTGGTTCCATTCTCTATTTCACAAGGTGGTACGTTTCTCGTTTCCTTTCTCAACCTTACCCGAAAGCATAATACATTTCAATATAGACTTAGGTCCAGAATTTGCGCACTTGGTAGGTGCTTACAACAAGACCACCAAATAAAAGGCCTCCAGGAGCTGCCATTTGCTCCTGTTTTTTAACCAAACCGAAAAGGTAACAAAATGAAAAGCAGGTTGATTATGTCCAAAAACCCAAATAAGTGTCATCCATCCAATTTGAAAGAGAAGTTTTAGGATGTGGTCATGTAGGCATGACAGACGGCAATTAAGTAGTTAACTACACAAAAAATGTTACCTCATCATCTGATACACATTGAAGTACATGCTGCAAACTGTTTGGAGAGGTTACCAACCTGAACCCCTTTGCCTTCATGTTGTCTCTAGACCATACGGATTCCTTTAAGGTATCCTTTGGCACACCATAGATAGGCTTGACAAGGTGGCGCCAAGGTTTAGAAACACGTGATGCTGGATATATATCCACATGACCAGGGTCAGTGACAATATTTGTACTAAACCTGAAAAAATAGTCGTATAGAATTATATGAACGCATTGTATTCCTTTCATAGCAGAAAGGAATATAATGCTTTGAATATAAAGAAATTATCCATGATAGGAGTAAAACATGACCAAGTTTACAAATGCAACTGATTGTGCTTTATTCCCAAAATAGAACTGATCTAATCCTAATAAAAGAATCAATGCATTTAATATTTTTCTTTTAAGAGTGGAGTCCTGTTTCGGTGAAAAAATATTGATGGTCCCAATAAAAAATATGTTATGTTTTGGTCCTATTTAGAGAATATTCTAATATTAAACTAATGTAGAAGATCTTGAACTCCTCCTCCTATCATGTTGACACTTTAGGACGGAACCATAAGTCTTAATAATGTATCAAAACCAAATCAAAGAACAGATAACATATGAATACCATGAATGCTATTAAGGAACACAAAACTATTGACTCAACAGGGCATCATTTCTAATGAAAACCAAAGCTCTGTCAAACTACAAACATAAACTACTCAGAGATGAATATGTACTTACTGTCTACACAACTGAACAATCTCTGTACTAAGCCGATTCACTCGATCCAGTTTTTCTGTAGGTGAAACAGTTGCTTAGGTGATGGAAGAAATAGCATTTGAAGAAAAGCGTGAATTCAGGATAGGAATTGCACCAGGGGGGAGATGAATGCCGCCATGCTCTGAATCATTCCGTAGAAAGCGAGCTGCCCTTTTACCTTCATTGGTAAGTGACATTCCTTCTTTTTCTGCCTTTAAAACTGCCTTGTATATGCTGTGATTTGAATTAAGGTACTGCAAAAAAACAATAAGCAAAACTGTAGGGAAGTGGGAACACGCTTCTGGTAAGAGATTTCCAAAAGTAAAGGCAATAACTCAATTTTTTTTCTTCTTGCCTATATTTGAAGATGGTTTAAGATACCAATAACTGTATTTCATAAGTACTAACCTTTTTATATTTTCTTTTAAATCTTCATCTGTTATTTATCAGCAACAAATTAAATGTGTACAAGTACAAACAAAGCAGCTAGCTTTCTTACATGTAAAAAGTCATTAAGTCTTGAAGATGCCTGGCTTGCCTCCTCAACAAATTCCCTATGGATCAAATAAAAAACCTAGATGTTAATCCTAGACGTTAGCGGTATAAATTCATTCAATTGGACAGAGGAAAAAAACTGACCTGTCTGGGTGTGTATGTCTACATAGTTCCGCTGCATCGATCACAGAACATACCTATCACATTGAAATCCTTCAGTCATATCCCAGAATTATTCTAAAATTAAACCTTGCAAGTTAAAAAATGTCATCTTTTTTTATATGCACTACACCATAGACATACTGTATCAGATATTTCATCTATTTTTTGAATGATTTCAGGAGCAGGCGGCATAGCATCAATGTCACTCAGAAGTTCCTTAGACCTAGTAAGCATGATTAAATGTATTATTGTTATTTGTTAAGAGCAGAACGTAATTGGCAATTCTTGAACCAGACAAGCTGCGAGAATTGAATGACGCAATATATGTTCGATCTTTTTTCGAGTTTCTCTCTTGCGTACCTCTCGATAGCATCGTCAGCGAACCGTTGAAAGCCTTTGGCGGTTTTCAGGTGACTGTAGCCGTAGAGACCAGTGTCGTTGATGAGCGATGCTGTAAAGCTGGCCGTGTGGAAGAAACTGAATTTGCAGCAGACGACAGAGGAGGACCTCTTAATCAGCGCATACATGGCGCCGCCACTCCGCTGCCGGCCGGGTGAATTGCGACGGTGACCGGATCGTTTAAGTTCCAATCAGTCTGTGAAGTCTGTTGCTAGGATAATTGCAGGAGCAAATAAGACTTCTACTTTTTAAATCCCTCAAATAGAATTAAACAAAATGCTTTAATTCATAATAAAATCATAAAAAACAATAACAAATTGTAAAAAAAAATCATTCAAAAACTATAAAAATTAACAAAATAATTATAAAAAAATAATTTAAAAAAATACTTTTTTAAATTTTTTTAAAATAAAAATAAATAGTACAAATTCATAAAAAAAAATACCTATCCCACTATCTCCCAGCACCATCATTTGGTGAAATTTTTGCCACTTTTATAAAACAAATGTCATCTTCTTCTGAAAATGCAAAAAAATGGCATAATTACTCTTCAGTATGCCAATATTTACATTGAATCTGCCATCATTATGACATTATTTGAAATGTTGGCAGATTTTCTCCGGTGATGGGAGCTGGGGCTGCCAGAGCTGGCATTTTTTTACTTTTTTTTTAATTATTTAATTTTAAAAAAAAAATTAAAAAAAATATAAATATTTTATTAATTTTTTGTTACTTTTTTACTATTTTTATTTTTTATGATTTTTATTATTTTTTAATGATTTTATTATTAATTAAAACAATTCAAAAGTTACAAGGGTATATTTGTCCAAACACACCTTGATGGAATATAGGGTTATCCAAACTATAATAATAGAGAGATTTGAGCTAGAGAGTGGAGAAGAGAGTATGAATCATGAATTATGACTTAGGGTTTACAAGACCTCCCAAGGGGAGTATAAATAGAAAAAGAATGGGTTGGGCTAATATGGGCCCGATAGGCCCAACTATCTAAATAACTAATCTAGTGGATACAAATACAAACTGGACTGTACAATAATACAAGTAATATTTGTAAGGCATGTGTGGGCCGCTGTTCGGGCCAATAGTAGTGAGACTCGGGGTTCTAAGTCTATACACTCTATCAGGAGTCCCCCACACCCTGAGTCGAGAGTACTCGAGCCGAAAGGGGGTAGAACCGTAGAACTGTGTGCTGATATGTTGTCGTCTGGTGAGTAAACTGCTGTCGTCGCTGAAGTGCCTTACCCGGACTCCCAAGCCAATGATCCGATCTCATTGGCGGGGAGCTATATATATGTACTAGCTGATGTGGCAGCTGAATCGGTATGTGATGTGATGATGTCGTCGGTGTGTGTAACAAACCTTGCGAAAATTTTGAAATTGTGCCTTTTCAATTGCGGAGGCGCTAAGTCCCCCGCTCTTCCAGTCCCCCACTCCTTCAGGTGAATGTAATGAGGTGAAGAGGAGTATAGTAATGCATGTCTTCAATAGGGGGGCGAGGGTTGACACCTTTTGATCCACAATGGGGAGATGCCTCGTTAAAAACCTCATTAAGAAAAACCCTGTGGGAAAAAATCCTAATGAGGGAAAAAGAGTACACCAGATGCCCCCACAATGAAGCAAAAGGTTCGAGCCCTTCGACCTAGAGATGGAGCTGCAGCGGTGTCCGTCTGCTGAGGGGATGGTCAAGGCCAATCCCTAGATTTGGGTAGCTCATCATGATAAGTAGTCCTAGTCATCAAATAAAGATGACTAAGGGATGGGTCGAGCGACCGTCCATAATATGATGTCCGGTTCATCAAAAAAAGTGACCGAGACATGTGGCCGGAAGGCCTATAAGAAGTCCAAGCCATCAAATAAAGATGACCAGAAGAGACGGCCAAGTGGCCGGTATGATGAGCTTCACATCATCAAATAAAGATGACGGGGCGATATATGGCCGATGGGCCTATATAAGAACTCCACGCCATCAAATAAAGATGACGGGACGATGTACGCCCGAGAGGCCTGTATGAGAGCTCCATGTCATCAAATAAAGATGACGGGGTGATGTATGGCTGAGAGGCCTATATGAGAGCTCCACGTCATCAAATAAAGATGACGGGGCGACGTATGGCCGAGAGGCCTATATGAGAGCCCCACGTCATCAAATAAAGATGACGGGGCGACGTATGGCCGAGAGGCCTATATGAGAGCCCCACGTCATCAAATAAAGACGACGGGGCGAGGTATGACCGATGGGCCTGAAAATGAGCTTCGCGTCATCAAATAAAGATGGCGGAGCGGTATATGGTCGATGGGCCTGTAAATGAGCTTCACATCATCAAATAAAGATGACGGGGTGATATATGGCCGATGGGCCTGTAAATGAGCTTCGCATCATCAAATAAAGATGACGGAGTGATATATGGCTGATGAGCCCGAAAATGAGCTTCACGTCATCAAATAAAGATGATGGAGTGATATATAGCCGATGGGTCTGTAAATGAGCTTCGCGACATCAAATAAATATGACGGAGGGATATGTGGCCGATGGGCCTGTGGCTGAACTCTGGGCTCCTTTAGCCTTTCAGCCGGAGACCGCAAGATGTTCGCTATATCTCAATATGAGGACGAGGCGGCGTACGCCTGTCTGAACATGAGGACGATGGCGCTGAGGAGCCAGTCTGAATATGAGGACGACGGTGCTGATGAGCCGGTCTGAATATGAGGATGAGGCACTGGACGCCTGTCTCAATATGAGGATGGCGGCGCTGAGGAGTCGGTCCAATATATCAAATCCGAGACAACATGCATGTTGCCCACTTCGTAGAAGATAGTCAAACAATTTTTGAACCACTTCGTAAAAGCTTTTTATACCAATCAAATGCATTTGCTTTCAAAGAGCGCACAAATTGTTTGAACCACATGCATGTTGCCCACTTCGTAGAAACTTGCAATAATGCAAGAACGGGTGGGGATCACCTGGTCAAACAATTTGTGCGCTCTTTGAAAGCAAATGCATTTGATTGGTATACTGACTTGGAGTCCGGTTCCATTGACAGCTGGCAAGATATGGAACGTGAGTTCCTAAACCGTTTCTATAGCACAAGGGGGGTGGTTAGTTTGCTTGAGTTGACAACTACTCGCCAGTGGAAAGATGAGTCCGTGATAACCTACATTGAACGTTGGAGGGAACTTGCCCTCAACTGCAAAGATCGGATCTCTACAAACTCTGCAATTGATATGTGCATTTATGGCATGCATTGGGAGTTATGTTATATTCTGAAAGGAGTGAATCCAACTACTTTCGATGAATTAGCAAGCAAAGCTCGAAACATGGAGTTGAGCATTGCAAGTAGTGGAAGACAAACCATGTGCATATATCCCATGAACAATGCCGCTGAAAAGCAAGATACCAAGAAAGGGGGCAAGCCCTTCTCTAAATTTGAGAAGAAAGAAGCGATGGTTGTGAAAGCTTCACAGTCAAAGTCTTCACTCAAACTACCGAGAAGGCAAAGAAGGTTGCTAGAGTTGAACCTGAAACCTCTGGGCGTGTCAAGCCGACTTTGCGAGAGATGATGGAGAAGCAATATCCTTTCTTGGAATCAGATGTTTCTCCAATGTTTGATGAACTAACGAGGTTGAAACTTGTTGATTTACCTCAGTCAAAACGACCCGAGGAAGTTACAAAGGTCAATGATCCTAAGTACTGCAAATATCATAGAGTGTTGAGTCACCCAATAGAGAAGTGTTGGGTGTTCAAAGACAAGATTATGGCTTTAGCCCGTGATGGAAAGATTGAACTTGCTGATTCTGCAGCAAGCACAAATCAAATTACCATTACATTTGGTAGGTTTGCTCCGCTCATGGTCGACGATGACCTAAATTCTCACAAGCATAAGCTCCCTTTTATTGTCAAGGGAATGAAAGGATGTCCGCCTCTCACCAAAAGAATGGCACTTGAGGATGTCGATGACAAAGGGAGACCATGGATCTTGATAACTCGAAAGAAACAAAGGAAGAATCATGGGTTAGGCGACAACCGATAAATGAATTGAAGAAAAGGAAGCAAAGGAAGGATCATGTTCGTCCCAAGGTTGCACGAAGAGTAATTACTCTCAACGATTATATGCCAAAGGATTTCAAAAGCAAGAAAACTCAAATATCGGGTTCTTGCCTTAGCACCCATGAAAAAGAAGTTGAGAGTTCAAATAGGGGTTTATCTCCAGTTTCGAATAAAGAGGAGGTGGCTGGAGCACAAAGATCTACTTCATACGCCACTGACATTGTCTTTAAAGATGAAGATCTTATGTTGGGTGCTACTCCCCATAACCGTCCGCTTTTTGTTGAAGGATACACTCGTGGACGAAGATTCAGAAGAATTATGATAGATCAAGGGTCTGCTGTTAACATCTTAACGGTTCGAGCTATGAAAGATCTTGATATATCAATGGATGAACTCTCCCAAAGTCACTTAATGATTCAAGGCTTTAATCAAGGGGGGCAAAGAGCGATTGGAATGATCCGTCTTGATTTGGTCATTGGCGGGTTGAAGGCAAGTACTTTATGTCACGTCATTGATGCAAAAGATTCATATAATCTCCTTCTAGGTCGTCCATGGATCCATGAGAACGGTGTGATTCCTTCAACATGGCACCAATGCTTCATGTATGAGGAGAACAGTGTTGTAAAGAAGGTAGTGGCCGATGAAACTCCATTCACAGAAGCCGAGACATACTTTGCAGATGCAAAGTTTTACCAGAAGGCCAAAATTTCTAAAGAAGACGATATTAGACAGGAAGAAGTATATCGCCCCTTGACTCAACCAAAGCTGAAAGAGAAAGTTGTTGAAGGCATAGAAGGGCTTACGTTCCCTCTTGCAAAGATCGAGATATCAAGGCCTCCTCAAGACATGTCTGAGGAAGAAAGAAAGCACAAGGATGATGTTAAGGAGTTTCAAATCCCTAAAGCACGCACTAATGAAGGATTTGACCCAAATGCATACAAACTTCTGGCCAAGGCTGGGTATAATCCTAATGAACAGAAGTTAGGAAAACTCATTCCAGGAGCTGGTGGAGAAGGACCATCGAAGCAGATCAATCTTCGAGGACATACAGGGTTGGGTTACGTTCAGCCGAAACCCATAAGAATCCTCATAAATAGAGCCACAACGCATCATATCAGTGCGGATGAAGAAGATGAGGTGACTTCTAAACTGAAGTATTCCGTTTTTGATCGGATTGGGGGGGGGGGCAAAATCAAAACCCGCCATCTTTGATAGAATGGGGCCAAAGCCAAAGAAGATCATGAAGAAAATTTTACAAGAAAGGCTTGGAATGATCCCCTTCATGGTAAGGCACATGGAAGACCCACGTAGTGGGCAAAACTTTGAGAGAAAGCCGGTACATGAAAGGTTGGGGAAAGTTCGCTCACACAAGAAGTCTCTCAACAAATATACAAAAACACAAGTTTTGAATGAATATAGAAGCTTGATTCCATCCCGAATGAGGCGAGAAACTGATGTGCAAGTCTCATGTGGAGAAACTCTCAAAGTACAGTTGAAAACAATTATTCATACTCGAATGCCGGCAGACAATAAGTTCAAATATGATGAACTGATTGATGACGAGGAATACATTGCCTCATCTTACCATATTACCCTTGGTGATGAAATCCCGGTCGAAGGTGAAGATGCTGATGAAGCTCCTCTGGAATTTGAAGAAGGAGTGCGAACAGCCTTGGATGAACTAAAGGAGGTAAATCTTGGCACCGAAGAGGACCCTCGTCCCATTTATATCAGTGCTCTTCTATCGAGCGAAGAAAAAGAAGAATATGTGGTCTTACTCCAAGAATACAAGGATGTCTTTGCATGGACATACAAAGAAATGCTGAGGTTGGATCCAAAAATCGTTGTTCATCACTTAGCGATAAAGAAAGGATGTCGTCCAGTAAAGCAAGCTCAAAGACGCTTCCGCCCAGATTTAATTCCATTAATTGAAGCAGAGGTTGATAAACTTATTGAGGCCGGATTCATTCGAGAAGTGAAATATCCTACTTGGATATCCAACATTGTCCCGGTCAAAAAGAAAAATGGACAAATCCGAATATGTGTTGATTTTCGGGATCTTAACCTTGCTTGTCCAAAAGATGATTTTCCACTTCCAATCATTGAATTAATGATACATGCTGTGACTGGGCATGAAAGTATGTCTTTTATGGATGGTTTCTCTGGTTATAATCAGATCCGGATGGCTCCCACAGATGAAGAATTGACTGCCTTCCGAACTCCTAAGGGGATCTATTGCTACACGGTCATACCATTTGGATTTAGGAATGCAGGAGCTACTTATCAACGAGCTATGCAGGCAATATTTGATGATATCATTCACAAAATCGTGGAGTGCTATGTTGACAACCTCGTGGTGAAGTCAAAAGCCCGAGGCGATCATCTATCACACTTAAGAGTAGTATTTGATCGCTTGAGGAAGTTTGGTCTCAAAATGAACCCTCTGAAGTGTGCTTTCGGAGTTTCGGCTGGGAAATTCTTGGGGTTTATTGTCCGTCACAAAGGCATTGAGATAGAACAAGCCAAGATCGACGCTATTGTGAATATGCCGGAGCCTCGAAATATTCATGAGTTGAAGAGTTTGCAAGGAAAATTGGCTTACATACGGAGGTTCATCTCGAACTTATCTGGAAGATGTCAACCATTTAGTCGACTTATGAAGAAGGGTGTGCCTTTCATATGGGACCAAACGTGTAAGAATGCGTTTGAAAATATCAAGGCTTATTTGATGAAACCACCGGTCCTAAATGCACCTATCTCTGGCCGCCCTTTGATACTTTACATTGCTGCTCAAGAAAGGTCTGTGGGAGCTCTATTAGCTCAGGAAAATGATAAAGGGAAGGAGAATGCCCTTTATTATTTAAACAGAATGATGACCCCACACGAGTTGAAGTACTTGCCCATTGAGAAATTGTGTTTGGCCCTTATATTTGCAATCAAGAAGCTTAAACACTTCTTTGAAGCTCACACGATAAATCTTATCTCCAGAGCAAATCCGCTGAAGTATGTGATGTCCAAAGTGGTTCTATCTGATCGTCTTGCTAGGTGGTACTTGATATTTCAACAGTTTGAGATTGTTTATGTCTCACAAAAATCTGTAAAAGGACAAGCTTTGGCAGATTTCCCAACCGATCACCCTATCTCTGCTGAGTGGGAACTTTCTGATGATCTACCTGATGAAGATGTGCTCATAATTGAAGTTTTGCCTCCATGGAAGATGTATTTTGATGGAGCTGCACATTGAGAAGGTGATGGAGCTGGTGTGGTCTTTGTTACACCCGAAGGTCAAGTTCTGTCATATGCTTTCACGCTTACGGAACAATGCTCCAATAACGTCGCTGAATATCAAACACTCATTCTCGGACTTGAAATAGCTGTAGACATGAAGCAAACACGAGTTAATATCTATGGTGATTCAAAACTAATCATCAATCAAGTGCTTGGAATTTATGAAGTAAGGAAACCTGAACTGCATCCTTACAACAAATATGCAAGGGCACTCATAGGATGGTTGGGTGAAGTTACAATTGAACACGTGCCAAGAAAGGAAAACAAGCAAGCCGATGCACTGGCAGGGTTAGCATCGAACATGGCACACCTTGACGATGGAACTCAAGTCCGGGTATGTCAAAAATGGGTAATTCCTCCATTCATTGGAGACGATGGTGCAGCCGAAGAGATAGTCGAGATGCCAACTACCTCGGTTTATGATATTGAAAATGAAGATTGGAGGCAGCCGCTCATTGATTATCTCATTGATAGGAAATTACCTGAAAATCCCCGTAAGAAAGTAGACTTGAAGAGGCGTTCACCACGTTTCATTTATTATAAAGATACACTTTATCGAAGATCATTCGATGGTGTATTCCTTAGGTGTTTGGGTGGATATGAAGTCTTACAAGCAATGGAAGAAGCACATTCGAGTATGTGGAACTCATCAGTCCGGTCCTAAGCTGCACTTTCATATCAAAAGGATGGGATATTATTGGCCGATCATGGTAAAAGATTGCATGGATTATGCTAGAAGATGTCAAGCATGCCAATATCATGCAAATTTCATCCATCAAGCACCGGAGCCTTTGCATCCGACAGTAGCATCATGGCCATTTGACGCTTGGGGACTTGACGTGGTTGGGCCAATCACGCCTAGCTCATCAAGAGGGCATTCATACATACTAGCCGCTACTGATTACTTCTCAAAATGGGCCGAAGCGGTTGCATTGAAAGAGGTGAAGAAGGAAAATGTTGTTGATTTCATCCGAGTTCATATCATCTACCGCTTTGGTATTCCCTGATATATCTTGACGGACAATGGGAAACCTTTTGACAACAAGTTGATGGACAAGATATGCAAGTTATTTGATTTCAAGCAACGGAAGTCCTCTATGTACTATGCTGCCGCCAATGGCCTCGCTGAAGCTTTTAACAAGACTCTATGCAACCTGTTGAAGAAAGTAGTATCAAAATCAAATAGGGATTGGCACGAAAGAATGGAAGAAGCGTTATGGGCATATAGAAAGACTTATCGAACACCTACCCAAAGCACTCCATATTCTTTGGTGTGTGGTACCGAAGCAGTCCTTCCCCTTGAGCGCCAAATACCATCTTTGAGATTGGCTATTCAAGAAGGACTCACTGATGAAGAAAACGTCAAGTTGCGGTTGACAGAACTTGAGGCACTTGATGAAAAGAGGTTAGAAGCTCAGCAGAACCTAGAATGCTATCAGGCTCGTCTGTCGAAATCATTCAACAAAAGGGTTAGAATTCGCTCATTTCAAGTTGGCGATAAAGTTCTAGCTGTGAGAAGACCTATCATTATCACACGAAAAACGGGGCACAAATTCTCACCTAAATGGGATGGTCCTTATGTTATTCAAGAAGTATATTCAGGCGGTGCCTACAAGTTGGTCGATGGAGATGGCTCAAAGAATGGCCCGATCAATGGAAGATTTTTAAAGCTCTACTACCCTTGATATTTGGGGTATGGATATGGCCATAAGAAATGTTGAATGGCTTAAACCACCAATGATGTTGTAAGTGGCTAAACTGCTAAAACATCTCACTTTGTCTATGGGTGAGCATAATCATAGATACACTTGGCCCACGAGAGTTTAAAATGTGTACGGCAAGCTCTTGGCCCACGAGAGTTTAAAATGTGTACGACAAGCTCCTGTCCCGCATGAGTTAAAACTGTGTACGGTCCCCTCCTTTAGATTTCCAATTCGAATGGTACTTATGAACTACGTTTGACTTGATCTCCTTCATAGGAGTATGTAGGCAGCTCAAAAGTTTCATTATTGAGTTCAGTTATAACAACACAAACCCTCAATAAAGTTTGATCTCAGTCACTTGAAAAAAAAAGAAAGAAAGAGAAAACAGAAGAAGAAGCAAGACAATATCAACTCATGAGAAGCAACAAAGGAAGCAAATATCCATATATAGTTTGGTAAGAAGTAAGGAAAAGAGTTGTTTGATGACTAAAAGCTAATCTAAGAGCTAAGTATCAGCCTAAAAACAATTTAAAGCTAACTAAGTCATCCTTCAAGGCCTCTAGCTCTTTCTTCTGAGTACTTAAAGCAAATTGATCCTCATCTGATGTTTTGATAGTCTTCAAAATCCATGAAGATTCCTCCTTAGCCTTCATAAGAGTTGCGTCTAAGTCACTAGCCTTTACACGATGCTTGGAAATCGAAAATTCTACTTCCTTAGCTTCAGTTTCCAATAAGGCTATCTTCTTCTTGATATCATTAAGAGATTTCTCATCATCAAGAAATGCCTGCGACATAGCCAATTCCTGAGATTGTTTCTCAGAAGGAACCCTATCAGCAACAGTCGAACACGTCTGATCAAATGCTTGTGCCCTTTCAAAGAAATGCTTCACTCTCGTCTTCAACATGGAAAGGTCAATGCCCTCCTTCTCCATCAAGATAACACAATTCTCAACACTCTCCCGAAGAGATCAGACGTTCTCTGCTGTAGCCCGTCCTAACTTTTGTTGAATGCCACTCCAAGTATTAATGATGAACTGCTTATGCAAAGTAAAGAAGTAGTCTTCTGTATGGAATACATATACAACTAGTTTCGCATGAGAAGACTTGGGTATTTCATGGATCAGAACTTCTTTGCAATGACTTGGGCCGGTTTCTGCTATCAATCCAGCGACGGTGTCATGATCTGCGCTTTCTCCTTCACTTGAGCTAGATGAAGAAACATGATTCGAGGAACTAGCATCATCAAGGACTATATGAATCTGCAAAAGAAGAAAAAAATATAAGTACACGCTTTAAATAAAACTATGAAATGATGAAACTAACCTTCAGTGGCCCAACATGAGGTTTCCTAAAATGCTTCCAGTTCCTCTCATCACTACTCTACCTTTCATTGGCAGGAGACATTTCCTTCTCAGCATCCTTAATAAAAACTTCAGCCCTAGGTGCTACAAACTTAGCCTTTTTCTGAGGCAAAGACTTAGCTTCAGTATCAGGCATTTTTTTCTTCTTGGAGATTGGAGTCACAGGATCTGAAGGGGTGATCACATCACCAACCGCAAGATCGCAAATCTTGATCAAGTCGCTCACATGATTCTCCAAATAACTTCCATGGACTTGACCCCACCATTCTTTATACTGCAACAACAACAACAACAACATCCAAGCCTTGATCCCAAAAGAATTTGGGGTCGGCTAACATGAATCGATCTATGATATCGATGCCAAAAAGAGAAGACAGACAAGAAAAGGAAAAAAAGTAAGATAAAATGAATAAAATAAAGATACATAAATATAAGATAATAATAACACAAGAATAAAACCATTCTTTATACTGCAATGAATAAAATTTCGCTGGAATAGTAGGAGGAGTCGGAAATACCGTTTCATCTTGTGACATGCCGTGTTCAAACTGTAGCCAAAGTTGAAAGCCAGCAGCAAGTGTGACACTCCGATTACGCATCTCAAGAAAGCCAAAAGCATAAGCCTGAAAACACCCAAATTGACAACTAAAGCGGTGAGGACTGTAAGGCTCAGCAATGCAATGATCCCGGTAGCGTAATACAAGATAATTAGACCGAAGACTCCTAAAAAGCGCCAACTCAGCCTCTGGAGGATTTTTAACATCGAAAAATGAATATTCTTTGATTCTCCGATGAGTAGAACACACCCATGCTGATACATCTCCCTGGAAAATTCGTTTGTGCGCACTTCTCTTCTCGAGTGATCTCGCTCCACTTTCTCTCGAATAAGAAATCATTAATGGCGTTGTGGACTGGATCTCATTCTTAAAATGCGTATCAAAGTATGATGCCAACCATCCATAGACATAGTGAATGGGAAAACACGTTCTAACTTGATCAGGAGCTGGAGCATTCGAGATCCGATTAAGCCCATGATAGACACTTGCAAGAACCGGGACCGCAAGGCATACACGTTTCCCTCGAGCCAACATACAAGCAACTATGAATGTTTCCGGGCGGATAACTCTAGGACCTTCATGCGGCAATACAAATGCACAAAGCCAACACGATAAAAATGCCGCTAAATATACCTCTTCCTCATATTCAGCAGGAACCTTGAGTACGTGGAATGGTACCTTCATAGAAATCGACCATCCTCCAAATTTTGGAATAGCTTCGCTCGGATTATGGGTCGCCTTGGCACGAGATGTTCGTTTCTTTTCTGTTCTCACTGGAGGCATAGTATACTTGGAGGCCTTTTTGAACCAGAATTTGACCCACGCATGAACACGCAAAACACGCTTATCTCCGGCTTTGGGAAAGAGATGATGATATGCGTGAAACAAATATTTGCAGAGATGAAGTGTACGGTCAGCGTTCGTATTTAACAACTCAGAAGTGCCCGGAATAGATTCATCATATGCGTCTCCTATGATAGGCAATCCTCCGATAACGTGCAAGTCCCAAAGTGTGATCGTCAATTCGCCAATTGACGTAAGCAAAGTATTCATCGTGGGACGCCATGCCTCACAAAATGCTTGAATAGCATTAGTACATCGGTCATACGGGAATAATGAGGCATAAACAGCATCGTAGATAAGCCCTTCCTCCAGAACACTTTTACTCATGCTCAAAATATCCTCAGCCCAGTCCCAATAACCTGTGATGAATCTAAACTCACCACCAAATGATAAGGTCTTTGTCAAAGGGACATTTTCACCAAGGATGCGTCTACCCAAAGAAGAAAGAATCTCAGAAGAGGACATGTGAGTAAAGCCAGATACTAAAGTCCGCATTGTCTGAGCTTGATACTCGCACTCAGGAGTCCAGTTTGTAACTCGATAGGACACAACCGTTGGACCCCAAAACTCGCGAGCAAATGGCTTGTGCATCTCCAAAAGAATCTCTTCGTCATTCTTCTTGCTCGTTGATATGGAGAGATACTTTTGCCTCCACGCCTTACGTCCTTAAAAGATATCATTTTAGATTGCAAAAAAAATCATCATCATCATTATTTTTACTAAAAAAAACATGCCGCTCAGCAATGATAATCAATCTCAAGCCCGAGCAATTGACTTCATCTTCCGACTAGACGAACAAAGAAATCAGTAACACTGGCCAATAATTAGTCAAGCTCCTTCAGAATGGACAAAGGTCGAAAATAGCGGCAACATCTCACTCTTCAAAAAGTGCAATTAGCCAAATTCTTTAGATCGGTGCCACTGACCCAACGAAGAGCCCCAAGCGACACCGACGACCGACAATCGGCTTGATTCTTTATATCGGTGCCACTAGCCCAACGAAGGGCCCCAAGCGACACCGATGATCGGCAATCAGACCAATTCTTTAGATCGGTGCCACTAACCCAACGAAGGGTCCCAAGCGACATTGATGAGCGGCAATCAGACCAATTCTTTAGATCGGTGCCACTAACCCAACGAAGGACCCCAAGCGACACCGATGACCGGCAATCGGACCAATTCTTTAGATAAGTGCCACTAACCCAACGAAGGGCCCCAAGCGACATCGACGGTCGGAAATCGACCTAATTCTTTAGATCAGTATCACTAGCCCAACGAAGGGCCCCAAGCGACACCGACGATCGGAAATCGGCCTAATTCTTTAGATAAGTATCACTAGCCCAACGAAGGGCCTCAAGTAGCACCGACAACCGACAATAGGCCTGACTCCGTCCTCTTCAACAAATGGCACCATGATCAAATCATTTGATGAAGTTAGCAAACAAAAACAACAACAAAAAAGGGCCTTGGAAAATTCTGTGCGGCCCAAGCTAAAAAAAAAACTAGCAGGCCCAATATAAAGGAAACACTACTCCAGCCAGCTACCATCCGTCATCTCATTCTCCTTCGTCCAACAAACACCGCCATCAGCTTCATCAGCAATGGCAAAGCATCAGTGAACATAAGCGCGAAGAAGACTCCGCAGGCTGCAGCAACAGCAGAGCATCGGCCTCCACCATCTTCTCCGGCAACAAATTAGCTCCCGACGGCACTGGCGATCCAGCAAAACGGCCATCAATTGAAATCATCTACTCCTCCTTCGCACGAGCACGAGAATATCAGCACCACCGGGAGAAGCTCGCTGCAGCCTGCAGAACTCCTCTCCAGAAATCAACGACAAAGCATCATCAATTGTGATTTCCTGATTCTTCTCTCTGTCAATTTTGATACTATATGGTAGGTGCTTGCTCCCAATAAATTTCCCTGCAAAATACCATAAAGAGAGAATATACAAAGTAAATATCAACAAAATTTACCTTATCTAATTCCCTGCTCTATGGAACTTCCGAAGCTTGAAAAGGAATGAGATTGAATATGTGAATGCCTGATGATCGTCTTGTGAATATAGATAGATGTTGCCCCCTATTTATACTTGTTTATGGACTGGGATCTATAATACAACAGCTTGACAAAAAGAATTCAACTGAGAGTATACCTCGTCTAAGGCGGTGGCAAGAGTTTAATTACAATTCTAATTTGACAGCCACGGGTGGTTTGAGTCTGTTATTGAATTAGATAATGAATTAAAGTCTTAGAATATTATGCCTCAAGTACATTCTTTGAATTGGATTAATGGACTACGTGCGCTACAAAATATGTCCTGCTTGATCTGAAACAGTTTGAGCTATTTTGGATTAAATCAATTGGGATGGTATATTAACTTTACACCACTCGGTTACATAAAATACTCTCCAATTTTTTTTTTTCGGGAGTAACAAGTGATTCGGGTTCATCTATTTCGAGACTTACTTTTCGTTCTACAAATATTCAAGCAAGTCTCGAGGGGGCATTTGTGGACATGTAAAATTTATTGGGTCTCTTTTGAATTTATTGGGTCAACGTTCGATTCTGTTGGACTGCTCGTGATGGTTGTTGGGCCTTATAGAAATATTAATATGGACCCATTCGGATAAAATTTAATAATTGAATTAATTTGGGTCATTTAAATATCCAATTAATTTAATTATAAATTAAATCTTTAAAAGAATGGACCGGTACTATTAATTTCTTTATTTTGAGCCCATTATTAAATAGTAGCCAATTGAATAAGAGTCATGATCCAATTGATAAAGGGAGCAATGAATATGGTTAAGGAATCCATCCGTATGCATGAAAAATGGTTGTGAACTGTTAAAAAGGCTGTTCAGATACATCAAACAAGTGCTGATTTTTTTAGCTATCAGAGGCAAGCAAATAGAGCTCAAAGCCCATTTTCTTTGAAGCCCTAATCATATGAACGAATTTCACACCCTAAAAGCATATTTTCACCCCCTCCACACATATAAATAGGGGTCTCAGTTGAGAGAAAAAAAGAGGAGAATTTTCAGACGAAGAAACGTTGCAGAAAAGCTTTCAAGAACTCCCGAAAGGCTCTGAACGATTCCGAAGAAGATGAATAGATTAAGCCACGAATTTTATTAAGAATATACGAATAATCATTCGTGATTTCGTCGATTCTTAATAAAATAAATCCAAAAGTTGAAGAACGTTCGAAGATCTGAAGAACGAAGTTTGAAGATTTGAAGATCTGAAGAACAAGACTTTGAAGATTCGAAGATATGAAGAACGAATCTTTGAAGATTTGAAGATACTCATATGAAGATTGAATTGAAATTCAATTGAAGATCAAGCCATATATCCCGGGAGGCCCTTAAACAAAAGATCAAGCCATAAAACGGCCCTTTTGTTGAAGATCAAGCCACTTGAAAACCGGAGGCCCTTCAAGTTGAATTCTTAATTCAAGAAGATTTGAAGATCTGACAAACAAAGATTCGAAGATTCGAAGATCTCAAGAACGAAGATTTGAAGATCTCAAGAACGTTCGAACGTTTGAAGGATTAAAATTTTAATTTTGAATTAATTTCTTTAATTATATTTATTTCAAATTGCAAGTGAAGAATCAGAGGATTCATATTTAGAGATTGTACCCAATATTCTCACATATTATTATTTGCGATCAATTTTAAGTAAATACTTAAAATTTGTTTCACACTATCATCAATAGAAAGAGTGATTCTATATCTTATCACACTAATACATTTCATCTCATACCAAAATAAATGTCATTGAAGTGTAGATGATGCACTATTTGAGTGAACGTTGTTTTCTTTTCCGTCTTCATTAGCGTTTTGTAGAGATTTTGTTCACTCATTTAAAATTAAAATTTTATTTCCTCGATACATATGTAAGATTTAGAATGTTTTTTATTAGATTTTTCCGGATAGACAATTAGATCATACTTTAATATATCAGATCAGACGAGAATAAACTCTAGACTAGGCCAGAATTTGACTTCTAAGTAAATTAAGGGAAAACTAATAAAAATATCCCTAATTTTAAAGGGGTGTGAGGTAAACACTCCAAACTTTCATATGTAATTTAAATACACCAAACTTTGTGTGAAAAGTTATTTTCGCAAAATTGTCATGTATTATTTCTTTCAAAAAATTGAAATTTATGGCTTTAATTGCATAATTTATAATAGCAAATTAAAAGGGTTGCAATTATATAGATATGGGATAACATTATTTATTTATCAATGGAAGTTTGAAATGTTAATTGTGTCTTTATAAATTCCAAAATATATTAAATTATGCAATTAACACCATAAATTTACATTTTTGACTATGATGCTAAAAATACTTTTTATATATTGTTTGAGGTATTTAAATCACATATCAAAGTTTGGAATGTTCATTTCACACTTTTTCAAAGTTTGGGGTATTTTAATTATTTTCCTTGTAAATTAATGATCCATGTTTTATCAATTTTCCAGAAATTGCCCGACAATATATTGTAAGGACTAAACCGTTTTCCCTCGCTCCTCATCAATTCAGCATCGCCCTTTGGCGTTCGTACTATCTCCGCACACCACTAATTAATAAGGGCATCTCCATCCATAAGTTTATTTAGGGATTGTTTTGATGATGTGGATGATATTTTTTGAGATCATGATCAAGATATTGAAATTATTTGAAGAGATTATTTGATGAAAAATCTGGTATCAAATTTTAAAGCTTGGATTATTGAAGATTATATCCAAACTTCTAGATTGCTCTCCCAATTTTCCGGGCATGCTCGCAATATGGGCTCATGTTGTTCTCAACAAAAATTAAAAGTTGCGAATACGTGTAATGTCGGTTGTACATTTTGTTAATTTCTTGAATACAGAGTATCTATTTCGATGCACCACGAAACCAGTGGTCAATTTATTTCACCAAAATGGTGTTTTGTTTAGATTAAACATTTGCAATTTGCGATCGCCTTTCAGCAAAAATATTTTTTCCAACTGTAAAAATACACTGTTGGTCCAAAATAGGACGTTCGTAGGCTTTTAGGAAAGCTACGTAAGAACACTCAAGCAGGAATTAGGAAAGTACGAATATGGAAAGTTAGCTAGAAATAGCATGTAGAATTCGCTTCTTTAGTTTGAATTACAAAGTGCCTTTTATAGGCGTATACAATTCGTAACCGCTACCGATAATAATGACTAATTAATTACAACATTAATACAGAATTAAATACATAATTAAACGCGCATTAATTGCTTGACTGTTACTTTTTCTGGCTGGGAGGTCGGCCGGACTGGCAGGCTCCCCGCTGGGCTGGCAGGCAGGCTCCAAGTTGTGGACTTGGATCCACGAGTTCAAGTTCGGGGCTTGGGCTGATTAGGCTCCGGGCCTAGTCCCATTACTCCATCACGAGTCCCCCACTCCCTTAGTCGAGTAGTAGACTCGGCTAAGAGGGAGTAGTCCAAGTCAGTTGCTCTTCTCCGAGACTAGAAGATCCCTGTCCTTGTCCATGTTGGGGAGATGCCTCATTAAAAACCTTCATCGGGAAAAACCCCAATGGGAAAAAGTCCTAATGAAGGGGAAAAGAGTACTTCTGATGCCCCCAAAATGACGCAAGAGGTGAGATCCTCAGCCTTTATTGCAATGGTCGCCATCTGCAAATAGAATGCCAAGAAATGTTCTTCTCGTCGGGCTCAGACTCGTCAGGTTCGTCATTTGCTTCCTTGAAGATGGTTAGACCCTCAGTCCCCCACGTCATTCAGTTGTACCTACACATAAAAGAAACTAGTGTAGAATAGAGCATCTGGCCTGGTGTCGAACCACGGCTCAGTATGTAAGTGAGTCGGACTCACTACTTGAAAAGAGTGACATCAAGTTCCCAAGTTAGGCCTCAACCCAGTTTCCGAAAGAAAGATTGAATCCGCGAGTAAGTGAGGCGGACTCCTCACTCGAACGGATAATCCAACCCCAGAGAACTAAAGTATATCAACCTCTTCGAGAAATGTGAACGTCAATTAAGTGACAACATTGCTCGGAAAAGCGTGACTCTAGGCCCCTAACAAGAGCTTAACTCGCCGCCCGAGGTTAGTAGTTCGAACCCGCAAGCAAAGACTTTTGAACGGGTGACTCGTCCCCCGAGGTCGGAGTGTGATGCACTAGGAAGAGGTAAGAGCACGCAAGAACCCGTAAGAAGTCACGAGTGTGAGGTATTAACATTTATATTGGAGCTTATTATTCGCCACACCCATATGACATGACCCGGTGGCGCGAGTGTGTGTGCTCGGCCATTGTACGAGTGTGTGTGCTCGTCCGGTGTATGTGAGTGATCGGATTTCATAAGTCCGTTTTTCAATGTTAAAATTACACACGCTCAACAAGAGTTAAAGCAATTACACCACTTAAAATATCTTTTCAAATGTTTCAATTTATAATTTTTTTGTAATGTATCAAATATAGAGGATTTTTGGATACTTAGCTTTTTTGAATTGGGCTGAAAATTGAATGTGTTGATGTGATGGACCGGGCCAATGATAGGCTCCCACCGTCTTTGTCTTGGTAGCACCTAACTTATGGGCTGAGAGTTGCGCTCAAGTAAATGCACTCAGGGTCCTTGGAGATGACTTTGGGCTGGAACCAAAGAGCAGCAGAGAGGGTGCGCCCGACAACGCCCTTGCTCTGAATCCTTCTGCTAGAGGGACTCCCGGCGGCCACGGCCATGACTCACCTGCACTTGAACCATCGTTTCCTTCCTGGTCCTTGAGTTGCGACGTCAACTGATGCGGAAGTGGAGCTAGCGGAAGTGAAGCAGGCGTCGTTACGAGAGAGGTGGCGGAGTCGGCACAAGAAGCTTTGTACTTCGCCATTGGCCGCTGAACGCTCAACACCGGGTTGGTGCGGACTGGTCGGAAAACCGCCGGTCCGTTGTGGCGGAGTTGGTTCTTGGGGCGTCTGTAGATCCACCGTGGGTTCTCCAAGCCGCAGATTCGTGGCGGAGCACGGCCCTACGGTGATGTCGCTGGTGGTGGTTGGCACGGTTCCAGATTCCGGTTGCTTCTTTCGATGAGTAATTGCAGATCTCATTTCCAGATTTTCCTTTTTTCAGAACAGATTTTTGGCCGTTTTTTTTTTTGTAATTGGGATGAAATTTTTGGATATTTTGGATGAATCTCACCTAATTTTGCTCAAAGACATTGTTTTTCTTGATTCCTACGAAAGTGATGTGAGAGACACTAGAGGCTCTCAATGAAAGCACCAATGTTGGTCCAAAATAGGACGCTCGTAGGCTTTTAGGAAAGCTACGTAAGAACACTCAAGCAGGAATTAGGAAAGTACGAATATGGAAAGTTAGCCAGAAATAGCATGTAGAATTCGCTTCTTTAGTTTGAATTACAAAGTGCCTTTTATAGGCGTATACAATTCGTAACCGCTATCGATAATAATGACTAATTAATTACAACATTAATACAGAATTAAATACATAATTAAACGTGCATTAATTGCTTGACTGTTACTTTTTCTGGCTGGGAGGTCGGCCGGACTGGCAGGCTCCCCGCTGGGCTGACAGGCAGGCTCCAAGTTGTGGACTTGGATCCACGAGTTCAAGTTCGGGGCTTGGGCTGATTAGGCTCCGGGCCTAGTCCCATTACTCCATCATACACTATTTCCGTTTAAAAGCTAATAAATTTGTAAAAAGTTTATACCAAATTGTTACTTATTTATAAATCACTTTTCAAAAACTTAGTGCTTTGTTCAACTTCAGGTCCTATTAATATATTAGTTTTCAATATATACAAACGTGCATGTGTATCTAAACACGCGTGCACGTGTATCTAAACTTAGTGCTTTGTTCAACTTCAGGTTTATATATACATACGTACATGTGTATCTAAACACGCGTGCACGCGCGGACACATATAGTACGGAGTATATTTGTATTAATATATAATGTAGTGTGTGAGTGCAGTTAAGTTAGAGATTTTGGAGTTTTTTTCGAATTAATGTTAATTAATTAATTAATTACGAAAATAGGGTTGAGTTAAAAGTATTTACCAATATACTGTTGGGTTAACCATGGTCGGGGTAAGTCGTCCAACCGTTTGGCGACTTACCTTTAAGTAAAAACTTCGACCAGCCAAGCCAGAACAGAACACTGCGTAAATTAAACCCAATCCCCAAAATCCCCCAAGCCGCAGCGACGAAGGACGAATGACGAACGACGACCGAGCGATTTGGAACTCCAGCGAACCTCCATCTGCAGCTACCCCACTCCGGCAAACCTTCATCTTCATCTTCAACACTCTTTCTTCTTTCTTGTAGGTAAATCAAACTCCATTTCATCTCATTTTGAACTCAGGGTTTTGAATGTTAAAATTTTCGAATTTTTAGAATATGAATTGATTGTGAATTGAGTTGTTGTGAAATGTGGATATGTATGAAATGTTGAAATTTGATTTTAAATTGATTGTAAATTTTAAAGTGTATTTTGACATTTGGGCATTTGGGTAGATTTGAATGTAGCTAAATATGGGTATTGAAATGTAGACTTGAATGTAGATAGCAAATTTTGGGTATTTTCATATTGAAATGTAAGTTGTTTGTGAATTTTGACTTTTGGATATATTTGAATTGTTATTAGATTATGGATTTCTCAAGCTTCCCAATCGTGTGTCATATGGGAGGGAACTATTATGAGGATGCTTGGCAAATATGCCATGAAGGTGGTACAACCACATTTATCATGGTTTCTCATGGTGCTTGCGTGCTCGAGATCCTTTAAAAAATACATGCAGCCACAATGATTCATCCTAGCCGTTCTTTGCGTTTGAAAATGAAATTTCCCATGAACGGGGGAAAGTACATGCTTATGCCCCTCATTGATGAGCTAGCTATAACAAATATGTGGGGCATAGTTCAGATGGAGGACATGTCGATGCTGGAGATATACATTGAGGAATCCATATGTGACGCTTATGGTACTCCATCAACATCAAATGCTGTTGTATCTAGGCATTATGTCAATGCAGGTGTGAATGCAGGGAACTCCTCAAATGCTCCTGTACAGGACATGGTTATACAGGAAGATGGTAGGTATTTGCACAATGGTACATCATTTGTGATGCGAACAACCAAATATTTCCAGTAACATTTGCAGTTGTTGAATCTGAGAATGGGGATAGTTGGCCATGGTTTATGGCATGTATTAGGCAGTTTGTCACTAATAGAGAGTTGTGTGTCATTTCTGATCGGCATGGAGGTATTGTCAGGGCAATGAATGAGGTGGGCAGTACTTGGGAGGAGCCTTATGCGCATCATAGGCTATGTATCTGCCATCTTGCATCGAATGTGCGCACTCATTTCAAAGACATTCATCTAAAAAAATCTTTTTGTCTGAACCGCACGACAACATCAGAAAAAGAAGTTTGACGCTGGGGAACATTCCCCCGGAAATGTGGTCGTTGCACCACGATGGCGGGTACAAATACAATACCATCACTTCTTATCTGGCAGAGGTTTTCAATAGTGTGATGAAAAATGCCAGATATTTGCCCATCACCGCTTTGGTCCAGGTTTCCTTTTACCGGGTTAATGCTTACTTTGTTAATAGGCGTGAAACCAGTAAAATGAGAGTGACAGAAGGCCACGAGTACTCCCCATACATCACAGATTTAATTGATAAGAATAGAGAGAAGGCCAAGCATCACATAGTTACTCCATTTGATTTAGGCCGAGGGTTATTTCAAGTGGAAACCGGTTGTGGTGGCCGAACGTTGGGGAAGGGTGGGAGAAAACAAAATGTCCACCTTAAACGGAAAACTTGCACTTGTAAAAAGATGGAGATATATAAGATTCCATGCTCCCATGTGTTAGCCGTGTGCAGACAACGTAGCTTGTCTTATGCTCCATTTGTGGATAAGTTTTTCTCATCTGACCAATACGCGGCCACATATCATAGTCTTCAAACCCATTCCTGATCGTGATTATTGGCCTACTTACAATGGACCTGAAATCGTGCACGATCCATCCATGCTTCGGGCTAAGGGAAGCCTAAGTCGACACGTATTAAGAATGAGATGGATGAAGGTCCCCGAGGAACGGTTAGATGTGGAAAATGCCACCAATCCAGCCATGTGGGTCAATAATCACGATCCAGAATATGTTGAGAATGTTTTATGATGTCCAATCTAATTAAATATCTTTGTATTTGTGTAGTTATTAATTAAACGTGTAATACGGGTCGCAAATGTGTATCAGCCCGTTAGCTTCTTTGTAACCCGTAAGTTAGCCAACTTCTCCTATAAAAGGAGGCTAACTTACGGGAACCCTAAGTATCGATTGATGCTTTAGAGACGCAGAGGCGAGATAGAGAGAGTAGGGTTTCCGCTGCTCTCCTTCTCGAGGGAGAGCAGCGGGGTTTCATACGGTATACCAGATGCGTTGTTGAATCTTATCTTTCTATCTGCTTCTTCTTTATCTGCTATGGTTGTTTGTTTGTTAGTATACTCGGTTTAACACTTTATTGTGGCCGAGGGTGCACCCCAAGGTCATGGACGTTGTGGTGCATATATGACCTAATGTTGTAGTTGTGAACTTGGTGTTTTTTTGGATTTCTTTGATTTTGTCCTCTCTTGTATTCCAGAGGCCGGTGTAGTCCCCAAGTCCCCCACTGCTTCAGGCCGAAGAGTACGCGAGGGGTGAAGGAGTAAGGTGTAATCCTAGGCCGTAGCGGGATCCTTGTATTCCCCTGAATCCAGCCCCTTGGCGATTCCTGACCAAGGTAATCCTGTGGGAGAACCCTTGGACGCAGGTCGCTTTCAAAGGGTTATCATCAAGGATTTTATACAAGGCCGATGGTTGTTGGGTTGTTTTTGCTTTGCTGTTGTGGCCGTTGAAGGGGCCCTGTTGTTGGTAGTGTTTTAAGCCGATATGGGCACATTTTGCGGTGTGACCAGCTGTTGAAATGATTATTGACCACTAGGGCCGATGTAGTCGTGCCCTGTGGAGGCAGATATTTCTTCTTAATGTGGCCGTTGAATGGATTGGCCGTTATGGATGCTGATTGTTGATGTGTTGGCAATGGACTGGTACCGATGGGAGTGGGCCTGGCCCATCTTCTGAACCGATGGCAGCCCATTGGGCCTTGGGAGTGGTGGCCGTTCATGTGGCCAATGGGAGAGTGCCACGTGTAGTGACCATTGGGGGGAGGTCTATAAATACCCCCCCCATCTGAAGGAACTCCCTATTTGCTTTCTGAGATAACGAAGCGCTGCCCAAATTTCTAGAGAGATAAAGGTTGTTCGAGTGTTCTTCAAAACTTCAAAGGTCAGTTCATCAATCTTTTCTCCTCCTTTTTACATACTTTGCTTCCCTAGACGTTGATCTAGTGTTAGTAAAAAACCAACCTTAGATCTAAAGTAATCCCCTTTAGGCCTTAGTTAGCCGTTATGATGAAACCTTTGGACGACGAGTACTATCCATATGACGATGAGGCATCCGTCAAGTCCCTGGACTACGGAGTAGTTGAAGAGTGTTGTGAGGAGATAGAAGAGATGAGCTCCTTCAAGTCAGGGGGGCAAGAGGGTGAGGAGAACTAGGACGAGGAGGCCTCATGATTGCTTTCTTGCTTAATGCCGAAGCGGTGATATCCATAGCTTGGTGGTCACCTTTGAGGACGATAACGGCGATGACTCAGAAGGAGTGCGACTTTGATCTCATAGACAATGATGACACGAGAGTGGCCGAGAGTGGAGTATGTGATCTTATAAGCCGTTGAGTTGCGCGCGTCAAGGGACGAAACGCGTCACATTTTGGGAGGAGTTATACTTCTTTGTTTGCTATCTTTATTGCAGCCGAGGGTGCACCACAAGGTCATGGACGCTGTGGTGCATATATGACCTAATGATGTAGTTGTGGACTTGGTGTAGAGAAGACGAAGATGATGAATAGTGATATTACTTATGTAATAATCATTCTAGGAGTTAGGAATTGTGTTCTAGGAATTAGGAAAATAGGGTTACAAGTCTCCCAAAGGGAGTACAAATAGACAAATAATGGGTCGGGCCGCTAATATGGGTCTGATAGGCTCAACTACATAAAAGACTAATCTAGTATATATAGATGATATATGAACGGTACAATAATACAAAAGACATTCGATAAGCGTGTGTGGGCCGCTGTCCGAGCCCAATAGTCGTGAGACCCGGGGGTTCGAGTCTATATACTCTATCAATTTTTTATTCTTTTTGTTGTTAAAAATTGTAATAACTTTTTTATTTCATACCTGATTTTTATAAATGTTATATTAATTTTTTTTTTATTTTTCATGATCTATCAAATGAGACCAATATTGCTTATGTAATTTTAACAAATTATCGAACTATTATATTAATGATAATTGGATTATAAGGAAAATCGAACTAAATTTAAAACAAAAAATAATTGTGTAAATCACAATTTATCATAAAATTGTGTATATAAAAAATTTATTGTATTATGTATTTATACATGTGAGTTACATATTTTTATACGTAAAGTTACATATTTTTACACGTAAAGTTACATATTTATACACACGAGTTGCATTTGGCCTGCCTGAACGCGAGTTACATATTTTTACACGTAAAGTTACATATTTTTACACACGAGTTGCATTTGGCCTGACTGAACGTGAATTACATATTTCTACACATAAAGTTACATATTTTTACACGCAAATTTTACCGTGGGACCATCCCACGATGAGGACGGTACATCAACGTAGTATTTGGAAAGTTCCGCTAGTTGAAGCTGTATTTGAAAAGTGGGTCCCTTTTTAACCAATAATGAGGCAATTTATCGAACATGTATCAGGAATATTAACCAATATCTATATCGCATGTAAAGTTACATATCTATACACGTTCGTTTTTCCTTATAATTTAATAATGGTTAATATAATAGTTCGATAATATGCTAAACTTACATAGACAATATTGATCTCTTTTGAAAGATCATGAAAAATAAAAAATTTTGATATAAATTTTATAAAAATCAGATCAAAAATAAAAAAATTATTACCATTTTAAAAAAAGAGAAATAAAAAATAATGAGGCCCACTGCAATTTGGGATGGAATACCATACGCACCGTGGGACGGTTGCATGGTATACAAACTGCCTGTATACGGGTATGGAATCCAGTTAAGAACAGCAGGAGCCATCCTTGTATCAAATGTAAGCTTTTATCAGTGACACTTTTGGTACTCAACTCTTAATTTTTCCATTTTTTACCATCGACTATTATGCAAGAGACACATTTAATCCTCGATTTCAAAGTTTTCCACATTTAATCCTATGAATATTATCAAATTGACACTTTTAGTCCTTTAACTATGATTTTGACTCAATAAGTGTAGGACAAAAATGTCCCTATTATAATAGTTGAAGAGCAAAAAATGTTACTTTTATGAAAGTTGAAAGACTGAATATAGAAATTTTCAAAGACGAGTACCAAAAACGTCTCTAGCACAATAGTCGATGACTAAAAATGAAAAAAATCAAAGTTTTATACCAAAAGTGTCGGTGATATATTAGTCAGATCAGAGGACTAAAAGTGACAAAAACTCTTCTACACACCATCAAACAACTACTATATAAATATGACTAACACATTATAATGCTTTTATAAATTTTTACAATCTTCTTATACAATGGAGGATGGCTATGATGATTATCTAAAAAATATTGCTCTTGACTTTTAGACTCATGAGGTATTTATCTATCTTATTATTCATATAAATCACTTCATCGGGTCCACTATATGTATCTTCGATCTTGTTTTTGAAGTATTTCATTAAATTTGTTACACATAATGAAACTAATGTGAACATTTATCAGTGTTCTAGCTAAAAGGCGTTAGACGCTAGTCGGGCGGTGACTGGCCGCCTAGCACATAGCCCTCTTAGTTGGGCGCCTAGGCATTTACTCTTTTTTTTTTCATTTCCTATTAATTTCAAAAAATTTTACTAATAAATCTTTACTATAGAAATAACTCATTTAATCATTAAATGCTGTGGTTTTTGTAGTAAAATTCTCAAAAATGAAATGATTAATAGATAAATAAGAATTTGTGCTTTCTAGTCTCTAAAATTGTTCATTTACATTCTAGAAATTTATATACATTTAAAAAATATTTTTTTACGTGGGAATATGATACTTAATCTTAAAGGAATAGAATAGTTATTGATCAAACAACATTTTAAGCAAACACGGAAAAAATAAATTGGGTTGGGAACAAATTTAGCTTGGGCCACCTAGCCACCGCCTAGGCGGTCGACCGATTATCACGGAATCAGGGCGCCCAATCACTGTCTAGCGTCTAGGAGGCGCCTAGGCGGACGCCTAGGCCGATTTTTAGAACCATGATTATTATACTTTAGATAGTTACAAAAATGGTAACTTTAGTGATAACGATGATGTTTAAATTTACATTGTAGTGATTATGGTGATATAATTAAGTCACATTTTTATTCATTGTAATATTTAAGGAAAAATCTATTAAAGTAAACGTAGTAGCATTTTATAAAAAATAATTGTTCATCACATTTTATAAATATGTTTTGTGGACCAATTTTGAGTCGTCAAATGAAATAAGTAGAGGTTGCAGGCTGGCAGCGTGTAGTTAAAAAATAATACTCCGTCCCTAAATCTTTGTCACACTTTGACTTCACAAGTTTTAAGGAGATGAATTTGACTTTACATTGTAGTGGCACTGTTTGACACTGTTTTGCATTGTTTGACACTGTTTAGTATAGATTTATTTACCAAATAAGGAAGTTGAAAAAGTATGACAAACATTTTGGGACATCCGTTTCGGGAAAGTGTGACAGACGTTTAGGGCCGGAAGAGGGAGTATGTAGTATGGTGTTTGTTCCTAATTATTACCTAATCTCAAGGGTTTCGGGCAAAATAGTTACGTATTGGTTACGTTGAGAAATATTGGGGTGCGCAAAGCAACCCCCTTGGCCTTTGATCTTTCCCACAAAAAAAAATCGTTTCTGTGGCAACCACCTTCAACAACCATATGTGAAAAATGCCTGAAAAATGCTTGAATTCCCGCATCTATGTCCTTTACCTAGATTTATTTATCTAGGAGCTCGTATTTTATCGCTCTTATCGAATACATGCATAGATTTTCTTATATAATTTCCCATGCACCTCCAAATATACTATTCGTCGCCACATGAGAATGAACCAATCCATAATAGCTATATCAACTGGAAATTGTAACAATGTCGAGTGCTTACAACACCGGTTCGTGGAAGACCTTGAATCCAAACACTGATAATGATTCACCGTTGTTCTCTGACAAGATTGACTCGCCCTCCGCCATGAAGCTCCTCTGTGATATTCCCCCGATCCCCCATCACCTTTTTGAGGCGGAGGAAATCACAGATGGTGGTGGAGAAGAAGAAGATCCATTGGTCATCGAGGGTCGGATTCTTGGTTTGAATCACATCAGGACTCGATTAGCTGCGTCACCGCCACGTAGGCTTTCAACCGCTATTTCAATGCCATTTGATTATGGAGACGGAGTTGATCAATCGGTTGAGAATTTATCTGAACAAGGTGGTTCTTTTCTTTCCCAATTATGTCTCTACATAATTATTTTATGAGTTGCTAGAAAACTTAAATCAGAATGAAATATATCTGCAATATTGCTACATCTAATGTATTTATTCTATTAGCATTTGAAATTTTGCTAAATATGAATATAAGATATGAACTTTTTGCTGCCTTTTTTATCCAAGAAAATACAAGAAAAGGCATATTTTTTCGAACCTTAATCTGCATAAAATATCCAATCAGAATATAGAGAGGATTGGATTAATCCACGTACATGCTCTTCATTGTACTTTATGAAGAACTCAAGATACATCAAAGTAAGTGTGTAATCAGGACTAGTATTTTTGTACAACTCATTTTTCTCATTTTCCAATACGTAGTTACCCATGAACTTTATACATACCCCCCAACATGTCAGGTAAGAGGAGGTTTGGTGGGAGGGTTAAGATAAGTGTAAGCTAAACTTAAGAAATTGTTCATTATTTTCCTGAGTAGCAGCTCTGAAATTGTTTGTTTTTTCAGGTAAAAGAGTACAATGGAACCAGGCCAATTCTTTGAATGTCCTGTCACGCACTTGTTCGGGTTCAGAGGTACATCCGTACCTGTTCCATTACTCAGTTAATGGGACACTTTGAATTTTTGTCCTATAAACAAGTTAGTTGGAAGGAACATAGTTAGGTAACTCACCCTGTGCTTGTTATTTTCAAAATAAAGTGTCATTTTGCTTATTGTAGGATTACCATGCAGCTTTTGTTAAGGAGATGAGATCGCCACGGTGTCAAGCTATTTTGCGTGTCACAAATAGCCGAAGGAAAAGAGTTGCAGATATCAAGAGTTTCTCTCAAGAGCTCAATCCCAGAGGAGCCCGACCTCTTCCGTTCTGGAGATCTCGTGCTTTTGGGCGAGTGGAGGTATGACCTTTTTCTAACCTTTGCATTTCCTTACAGCTTCAACATATTCTAGAGAGTGAACAATGGTTATGCATATACTACCTCCGTCCCGGTGGATTTTGCCAAATGCAAAGTAGGTGAGAAATAAGAATAGTAAAAACTGTGTGGTTGAGATTTGTGCAGAGGAGAGAGAAATGTGCAGAAGCACAAATTAGTTGCTTTAATATGAAAGTGCCAAAGTTTTTTGGGACAACCAAAAAGGGAAATTTGGCAAAGTTCAATGGGACGGAGGGAGTATCACTTTTGTTTCATGGGGAAGTCATTGTATTATTCCTTGATAACTTGTTATTTTTGCAAATAAAATTCGTTAGGAGATTATGGCCATGATTCACTCAAAATTTGATAAACTGAAGGAAGAGGTAAACTATGACTTGAGCATTTTTACTGGAGATATAGTTGGTATTATCGAGAAGATATCAGAAACCCACCCTGAATGGAGGAAAATTTTGGAAGATTTGCTGGTTATAGCTAGTGAATGTTCAAATATGTCACCTACTGACTTCTGGGCGAGGTGTGAAAGTATTGTCCAGAACCTAGATGATCGCAGGCAGGAGTTATCAATGGGCACTGTTAAGCAAGCCCACACTCGCCTCTTATTCATACTCACACGATGCACTCGGCTTGTACAGATCCAAAAAGAGAGTTGTTTTGAAGAACATGTCATGGCATCTCACAAACTATGTGATGTTGGGGCCCATGCAGAACGAGTAATTTGCCCTTTTGGGAGGGACAGAAATGGGAGAAGAAACAAGAAAGGTCAAGTGCATGACCATACCAGTGCAACAATTAATCAGTACCAGATGAAGGAAAGTTTTGGTGGAGGTATCACAGAGGAAATCCCTTTAAAGAGTGTTGCTTCACCTACAGTGAGGTATGGAACGTCCTCTTGGAAGATGTCTCCTTCTGCAGCTGAAGGAAAAGGTGTGGTCCATGACTCTATTGACACATCTCCTTCATCCTCCATAAAATCTGATCGTTTACAACATAAAGTAGCAGACAACCATGGATGTGTGGATACTTCAAGTTTCCACCCTGAACTTTCAGAGGAAACCACAAACGATAGGAGGGTAACCTGGGAAGATTGGGATCATCATAATATCTCTTATGAAGATTCATTTATGTGTCGTATATGTGAAGTTGAAATACCTACTATATTTGTAGAGCAACACTCAAGGATTTGTACAGTTGCTGATAGATGTGATTTAAAAGGTTTGACAGTTAATGAGCGACTCCAAAGACTTGCAGAAACTCTTGAGAAGATACTTGAATCATGGAAAGCAGATAGAAATGAAAATGAGGTAGGAAGTCCTGAGATAGTTAAAGTGTCCGCTTTGGCCATGTCGAAAGAGTTGGATGAATTGTCTTCAAAGCAGAATGGTCTGTCTTGTCAATGCTCTGAAGACATGCTCAATTGCATCCACGAGTGTGATACTATTTATGTTACAGATTTAAACAGTCTTTCTGAAACGCCCAGGAAGGATTCATCAGCTGGTACCTCAACACCTCGATCACCCGTGCTGACACCGCGAACTGGCCAGATTACACTGCTTTTGAGTGGACTCAGGATGATTTCTGAATATGAAAATTTTCAACAGGTATTTCGCAGGTCTGAATTGAAGCCCTAGTGTAGAATCAATTTAGCTCGATAAATGCTTCTATTTGAAATCAACATATAGCGATGAACCTAAGAGTGCTCCTATTCATAGCATTCCTAAGGATTGAGCTTTTATTTGAAATTCTAATCCACTGCTTATTTACTTTTCATTTTTGTTATTTTGTTTTTCCAAATGACATCTTCTTCCAGGAAAACTGCTTTGCTTGTTATATGGTCTTAATGGAACTATTATTCTCTGGTCCTGTTATTTGGCCTTCAATTCTCAGTTCATCTTTATTGATCTTAATTTTTCCCATGTGATCCGACACTTTATTGCCATTTTCAGTTTAATACAGCCTGCACATTTGTATGATTACTTGTTCTACTGTTGTCGTTGTTGCTTTTGTAACTTTCCCGTTTCCACTTTTCCAGGCAGCAAGTTGCATGCAACCTTATATTTTGAAGTAGCTTCTATTGTGATGAGACTTATGTGCATGGGTGGCAGATTGGGTAGGTTAAAAATGAGACTGAAAAATTGAGCATTTTATAATAAAGTAGTCTTTAAAGTCAGATGGGTTAAAGAGCAACCCACGACCCATTAGTCATTAATTAATAACTTCAAGCCATTTGTGTTGTTGGTGTACAATTCTTTTTTGGGAAATTGCACAAATCATGGCTTCTCTGGATCACACAACTGTTTTTGGACAATTTTCTTTTGAAACTTGACTTTTTGGGGATGTATGAAGTAAGTGTATATTTTTTTGTCTTTTCTTGTGATCTTCACTTACTTGAATAAATTATATGACTTTTTTCAAGTATTATATATATTACCTACATCATTAAGCCTTGATTTTCCTTGAGGCTTACACCTCGATAGGCTAAATTAAAATGCCTCGAATCCCATATTAGGTTTTTAAACCTGGATCTTATGAATAAAATTAAAGCTAGATGAATTGTGTAATGTGCAACCCTGAATGAACAGCTTCTATGTGCAGTTCAAATTCAGCCTACTCAAATTTACTTGTGGTTTAAAGTAGCTCACCCAAACCAGTATGGTGTATCAGTCAAAACTTTAGTGCTTTGCCTTTGATCATAGAAGTCTGATTAATCCTCTTCGAGTAGATCAAGTAACCTAGTAACTACCATTTTCAACCCTTTCATTACTTTTCCTGCTCTTTTTTGAAGATTTTCAATGTTCTTCAATGTCAGTTTTAGCTGTGGCGGGCCATTTAGACTGGTTGTTTTTGTAATGGCCATGCTGGACATGCACATTACCTTCAATTATGATCATGATAACTGTTATTATGCTTTCCTGCCTCACATTTAGTGCAGAATAGACAGCTAATCCCGTCCATTGCATATTTTGCTTAAATTTGTATTAAGATGACAATTAAAAGATGTAACTATTTCATTGGTGTTTTTAATGTGGAGTTAGTTATCTTAATGAACTGATGAACTTTATTTGTTTCTCCTGTAATTTGCTCAATTTGTTATACCACTTTGACTGGCATGACAGATAAATAAGCTACTGCATATTGTTCAATCAGTTGTCACCATCAACAACAGTGATTATAATTCCTTGGAAAATTTGCTCGAACGTCTAGACGACATGAAGTATGCCATTCAAGACAGGAAGGTTGATGCTCTTGTTGTAGAGACAATTGGGAGGCGCATAGAAAAGTTATTGCAGTGAGTTGAATTTTTCTGTGCATTTCATCATGAAAATGATATTGTGGCATGTTTAAAATACTTCAATCTTCATTTCTTTAAACTTTTTTAAGAAAAGTTTGCTTGAACCTCCCAGATCTTAAATACTCCCTCTGTCTTTATCTAAAAACATTCATGTTTGAAAGATTGATTTCATCATTATTACACTCTTTTTTGGCGGGGGGGGGGGGGGGGGTGTGTGGTGGTGGTGGTGGTTGTAATACTTATCTTTTCCTTCTGCTGCTTCTTTGTGTTTTCCTTATAACTATTGACAATATAATCAACCTCAAAACACTTCAGCGAGAAATATGTTCTACTTTGTGGACATATTGAAGAAGAGAAGGAAGATTCACCAACTAGTGTAGCTGATGAGGAAAGTTCTGTTGATGAGGATACAATACGTAGTTTGCGTGCAAGTCCTATCCACCAAAGCTCTAAGGACCGAACATCTATTGAAGATTTTGAGATAATACGGCCAATCAGCAGGGGTACTTTTGGGCGAGTATTCTTGGCTAAAAAACGGGCCACTGGTGATTTGTTTGCGATAAAGGTCAGAATCTATATCCTGGGGCGGGGTGAATGGTTAAGACTTTAAACAACACCCAACATTCTCTTGAGTTCTACATTCTCCTTTTATCAGTGTATACAAGTTGAAATAAAGTATGAAATTCCCATTTGAGATATTAGCTGACCAAATGTAATGCATATGCCTAACAATGGCTAGTCTTTAATTTTCTTTATACACCTTTTTTTGTGTGGGGTGTATAGTTACACCAACCAACAATTTACACATAGCCACTGTAGTTAGCTATTATGTTATTATTTCAATAAGACTGCAGTGCATAGAGTTAATATTTCATTTATTGTCCCTAAGTTGCTTGAATCTCTCCTGTTGGACTTTCTTAATTTACGATTGTTATTGTTATTACTTAATAATATTATTTGGGGCGGGATTAATCTAGATGTATTTTTATACCTCTTTGATGGATGGCTTGTATTTCAGCACTGAAAACTTGCCTTTAGAGATGTTTTGTATGATTGTATCTTTCTCATCTCCACACCTCTGAGCTACACAGTTCTTTACAATTGCTAATGCAAGCAAACAGTTTTTTTCAGGTGCTGAGAAAAGCTGATATGATACGAAAAAATGCTGTGGAGAATATTTTGGCTGAACGTGATATCCTAATTTCAGTTCGCAATCCATTTGTGGTCAGCAAATCTTTAAATCAGATAGTCATCCACATTATCTTCTCTTGCATGATTACAGGAATTCTTCAAACCTGGCTTTACTAATTCAAGATCTGATGGGGAACAGGTCCGCTTTTTCTACTCATTCACATGCAGGGATAATCTTTATCTTGTCATGGAGTACCTAAATGGAGGAGATATGTTCTCTTTACTAAGGAATCTTGGATGCTTTGAAGAAGATACAGTCCGTGTATATATCGCTGAAGTTGTAAGCATATACTCTTACGTAACCAATAAATTTCAACAAACAGTTCTACAAGGAATGATGTTTTTTTTTGGTTTTTTAATGCTCAGATTCTTGCTTTGGAATATCTTCATTCATTAAATATTATTCATAGAGATCTGAAGCCGGACAATTTGCTGATAGGCCCAGAGGGTCACATCAAGGTCATGATGTCCATATTGTTTCCCAACTTTTAATGGTGCATATTTGCATCCCTGATATTCCATAGTTATTGCAGTTTAGTGACACATTGTGGATCAATATTTGCTGCTGCAAGTGAGGCATGAATATTAACCCAATGGCAGTTTACCATCTTGCATAAGTTTATGACAAAACAATTTATTTTTACTTTTTTATCATGAAAATGAACTGCCACATGCATCTGTTTTATTTGTACTCATTATGTACTAATTCTGGGTAGCTCATAAGTTCTGACTAATCAATAATTGATTATGTATATTATGATAGTGTTTATTTGTCCGTTCCTCACAAATCTAAACTCTTTCCATATCACAGTTGACAGATTTTGGACTCTCCAAGGCAGGCCTTATCAATAGCACTGATGACTTATCACGTCCATCAAATTCAACATTTCTTGAGGATGATAAACCAAAAGTGAAATCATCACTTCAAAGAGATCAGAGGCAAAAGAGTTCTGTTGTTGGTACCCCTGATTATTTGGCACCTGAGATACTCCTTGGCATGGAGCATGGTGAGAATCCCCGTTGATGACTTATCTGACATAGTACACCAGCTTAAGTTATTGCTATGTTTGTCTTATTATAAATGTTCTCCCATTATGCTTGTAGGTTCAACAGCTGACTGGTGGTCTGTTGGTGTGATTGTGTTTGAGCTCCTTGTTGGTATTCCACCTTTTAATGCAGAACAGCCTCAGGTATCAGTGCATATTTAAAGGCTTGTGAGGTTTTATCATAGCGAGTCTGGTTCTTTATATCAATATTGTGCTTGACTGTCCACAAATCTTCTTATAAAGCGGGGTAGCTTTTGCAATTATGTTCTGATTCTGTCATTCATTCATCATCATTACCCTAGTGGGGTAAGAGGGGGCCGGATGTACACAGCCTTACCCCTGTACTAAAGCACAAAGAGACTATTTCCGGATGACCCGTAGTGAAAATCGCGTCGAAAATTGCATGGACTGACTGTTGCTTCATAACAAAGAAACGTAGACAGTTTAGTGAGCCATTTTGCTTTATTCCATCATATTCCCATGCCAAAAAGTAGTGAGTCTTTTTCTCCATTGCAAATGATGAAAATTATGTTCTGATTCTGTGATTCATATATATAAATTTGATAGAATCTCTTGCACCATTATCTGAGTTCTCAATCTTCTTGCATTGCCACGTTGGCAACTTAGGAGCTGCTGAATATCAAACTTTAGCCATTCTGTATTTCACTTGACAACTTGGCTTGGGGTTTCGTTTGATGCAAGCCAATGTAATACAAGGTTGCAAGGCTCTAATTCATTTGGCGCTAAAGTTACTTCCCTTTATAATTTGGTTTTTGGGTTTTATGTGCATCCTTGTCTTTCATTCTTAAAATATGTGTGTATTTATAGGTCTTCATTTTGATACATGAAATAGAAGTGTTGGTGGTAGGTTATCCAACACTACTAGTCAAACCCAGTCTACATAGTTTTTAGTATACACAATTACACACATTTCAAACCTAAAAAAAATTGGCATCCTCAACGTGAAGTTTCCCAGAACCCACACCTTTGTCCCTGAAATGTTTGTGGAACAGTTAAATCTCATGGCATTACTTGTACTTTATTGTGTTTAACGTGTAGACTTCTGCCAGTTGCGGGTCTAAGGGTCCCATTAGTAACCCATATATGGATGCTCGTAGCGAGGCAGTCACAAATCAGTGACAAATAAGCTATGTACCTATGCGTTATTGATGATCACTTGATCAGTACAGCCTAATGTCACACTAACACATCTCAAATATGGAGACCAAATTGGTGGGACATCCTGAGGAATGAGCAAAACGCCTAACCACCCCAGTAAGGATGCTAGGGGATCTACATGAAGAATGATGACATTTAACACCTTTAATTTGAATGATTTCTGAGCTAATGTTTGGGTTTCACTTTAATATTTTATATACCAGTAATATCGTTTTGGTTATTTTATTTTAGAGTGGACATCCTTGTGATTTTTATCTTGCTCTTTACACAAATCAAATGCAAACAGACCAGTCCAATTTCAATCATAAGGTCTGATGTGCCCGTAAGATGCACTAATAATCAATTTCTCAAACTTTCATGCATTTTTTCGAACATGTATGCCATTTATTCCACTTCATGGTTGATGTGTATAAGAAAATTACCAAAGTTTTGCAACATAGCAATTGTAAATGATTAGATCACATTGTGTTATACAGCAAATTTTTAACAACATCATGAATAGAGACATACCTTGGCCTAAGGTACCAGATGAAATAAGCTTTGAAGCGTATGATTTCATTAACAAGTAAGTTATAGTTGCTCAAGTCAAGATAGCGCTTGTATGCGCTTCCTGCATATTGTATTTTGTGATTTTTTATCTTTTTCTTTTCCTCCCAATTTTTACACATGATATATTTGTTGTAGGTTGTTGTGCGAAAATCCTAATCAAAGATTAGGTTCAACTGGGGCTGGAGAGGTTAAAACACTCTCCACTAATGATGTGGATATGATTTAAATTTTAATAATTAGTGTTAACTTCAATTTCTTTTGTTTTTCTCATAAATAGGTAAAACAACATCAGTTTTTTAAGAATATCAGCTGGGACACACTGTCAAGGCAAAAGGTCTCTATCACTCTCTCTCAATTTAATTAGGCTATATTTGGAATCCATAAAATCAAAAGGAGAGAAAAAAGCTAAGAAAATAGCTTGATCATGTTTGGTTTTACCTTGGAAAATACAAAGGAATATCAAATTTGATTAGACATTTTCATGAATTTAAATATAGTTAGATGTCTTAGTATATACATAATATAAATTTCATTTTCATTTTTTCATTTTCATTTACCCCAGTGCCGCAAAGGCTCCCACCTACGGTGGGGTAAGGGGGGGTCGGATGTACGCAGTCTTACCCTGTACTAAAGCACAGAGAGACTGTTTCCGGATGACCCATAGTGAAAATCGCGTCCAAAATTGCATGGACTGACTACTGCTCCATAACAAAGAAGCGCAGACAGTTTAGTGAGCCATTTTGCTTTATTCCATCATAATCTCAAGCCAAAAAATAATGAATCTTTGGCTCAATTGCAAATGATGGAAAAATACATAATATAAATATATACATAAAATAAGTTTGAGCATATATCTAAATTGATATATTGAGTGTGAAATATTTTTTATACCACAATTTTTCTTCAATTACTATCTATTTACCTTCTTATTTTTTTTATACCTGGCACTTGTGTTCCAAATGGACCCTAAGGCTATTGCAAAAGTAGGGCTTATATTTCTCAAATGTGTATAGGCAGCATTCATACCAGCGGTAGAGCCACATGACACTAGTTATTTTATGAGTCGTTACATTTGGAACCCAGAAGGTGAAGATTTTAATGGTGGGAGTAGTGAGTTTGATGATACAAGTGAGGCAGGGAGTGTATCATGCAGCAGCAGTTCATATCAAGATGAAGAGGTATATATTCATGCATGCTGCAATTTCTACACCTTGGGCTGAGTTTGATAGACCGTAATATAACATGTAACTGAATATAATTAAACTCCCACCTTCCCAAAAAAGAGTCACGTTTCATGATCTTCTTTTGCCCCAAAAAAGAGTCAGAGTCTAAACAAAGAAAGCTACTTTTTCATGCAATTTACCGAAAAAGAGTTGTAAACATGCTATACATTTTAAATTTCATAAAATAACAGAAACACAATTAATAAATAGAAGTATTATTAATTATTTACCTTACCACAAGTATAAAGTTATATGCTGGTCAAACAACAGAAATTTTTCGGGCAGAAATCTTTCATTTTTAACTGCAAATTTACATCAATACATCATACATACTATTGATTAACTTAAAAAATGAATTTGTTAGGTCTTACCAGACTTGACCTTAGTTAGTCAAGACTTTACATCGAAGTCTGCTTCAGTGTTGTGTATTTATTGACTCTTTAATGCTGAATGTTGCTTTACATTGCATGACAATTTGTCAATTATTATAACTACTCTAATCCATAATCCTTACCACTGAAACAGGGAGAAGAATTTGGATATTTCGCAGAGTTTGGTGTTGTATCCCCTAACATGAAATATGCCTTCAATAACTTTTCGTTTAAGGTAAAGACCTCCCATCCCAATTGTTGTTATGTTACTAATTTTGGAATTAAATAATCCACTCATTCATTTATCATCATTACCCCATTGCTGCAAAGGCTTCCACTTTGGTGAGGTACATGGGAGGATCTATGTATGGACTATGTTGGGCTGAAGCCCAGGGAAAATTAATTTTTTTTCTAACTTTTTTAGTGTCATTTTTTTTTTCATTTTCATTTTTATCTCACCCCTATAATGTTTAAGCCTAGTATAATTGTTGTTCAGCCCAGGGCATTCCAAATTCTTGGATCCGCCCTTCGTGAGGTAAGGGGGGTCAGATGTACGCAGTCTTACCTCAGTACTAAAGCAGAGAGAGACTGTTTCTAGATGACCTGTAGTGAAAAACGCGTCGAAAAATTGCATGGACTGACTACTGCTTCATAACAAAGAAGCGTAGACAGTTTAGTGAGGCATTTAGCTTTATTCCATCATATTTTCAAGCCAAAAAATAGTGATTCTTTGGCTCCTTTGCAAATGATGGAAAATTTTGAAATTAGATAAAAAATGAAAAACATAAACTGCCTCTCGTATCTACTAATCATCCTCGAGTTCCAATCTTGTGAAATTATTTGTTTGATTGTTTCTCAGAATTTGTCACAACTGGCTTCAATCAACTATGATTTGGTAGTAAAGGGTTCAAAAGAATCAGCTGAAGTTGCAAAGAAGCCATCCACTGCATAATGAACTTGAATGAGTGAAGATACTTCTGTCCCTCTACTCATTTGTCACCTTTTTCTTAGTCAGACGAGTTTGGAAGAAGCAGAAAATTGCAACTCAACTAAGGGCAGATTACTTTTAATGAAATATTGATTAAATTATTCCTTACAAAGCTTTAGGTGCTAAACGGATTAGGCAATATGTTAGCCTTTATTTTTACTGATTTTACTGCTTTTACCTTGATAAATTAAATTTAGTCATTATCTACTGGGGTCAGTTTTTCGACAGGGAAAACACCAACCTTTATAAAATCAAACAATGTATAGCTAGATGGTTTACACTTTACAACTTGTCATAAAAAAGTAAAAATTACCGAAATAAATTGGAAAAATTCACACTAATAATCCCAACTATTAGAGATCTCATATTAATCCTAGGTATGAGTTATTCTAATATAATCCAATTTATAGGGAGGGCCTTCCCAAAACAGTCCACTGATCTGCATGAACACATTCAGCAGGTCATCCCGACACGTGGCAGTTTTTTATTGGTGTTTTTTTTTGTTTTTTGTTTTTGATTTTTTGTTTTCTTTATTTCTGTTTTTTTTCTATTCTTTTCTCTTTCTTCTTCCTTGTTGCGCGACTCTATCTTCTGCATCCTTCTTCCCTGGTTCTTTTCTTCTCTTATCTTTGCATTAACCGTTCATTATTTTTTTGTCTTTTTTTCTTTCATCCCCTCCTTCATGCCATCTATAGATTTCAACAATGAAATTGGAAAATCCAATTCGAATTTCCCCTTGCTTGAATTGGATCTTAATTGGCTTCTAACATGAGAAGCTCTACTTGAATTTTACATTTTTACAAAATTTTCTTCTCCAATTCTGTTTTTCTTCTTTTCCTTGGGACGGGCGTGAAAGTGTTAGGGGATATGAGGATCTCGGTCAGTCCATGTTTCAGAGTCGTCGCCCGACAAACCCCAAGTCCCCAACTGCTCTTCATCGCAAACTGCATCATCTTATCTGCTCTTCATCTCCGTTCATCTGTCCGTCTTATTTGCTCTTCATCGACGTCATCCGTCCGTTCAACCGTCTTCATCTCCGACCGCATATTATCCCGCCCCTGTTATTCTTTATTGTCTGTGCGATGAATATTGCCTGCAGAGTATTAAACCACTTTGTTCAGCTTTTGTTTTCCTTTTGATTTGTTTTACCTATTATCTAACTTGCAGGTCATGTGGATCGATTTGGGAAGATTACCTATAAATTTCAGATTCTTATAGAATAATGTATATTTGGGATTAATATTGGAAGACCATGGATAGTTGAGATTATTCTTGTGAATTTTTCCAAATAAATTTAGTGACACGTTCCGAATATTGGGTTGGTTATAATAAACCCATAAATCAGTCCAAAGCCTGTGAAACCCAACAACCTATTTGAAACCTGGCCGGGCAATCAGCCCATGATAATAACCCGTCCACTTCATAACGTGCTTAGAGTTTTTGTTATTGACTAGTATTTCAAAGCCCAATTATAATAATAACCATTACTTCTATAACTAGACTTTCTAATTATGTATACAACATTCAAAATAATAACCAATTATATTCATATACGTAGTATATGGTTTATGTAATTTAAAATACATGCTTTTGGAAGTTTGTAAAAAGTCAAATATTTTAGTATAGTAGTTTTCTACGTTTTCCATGCTTATAAATATTTATTATCCTTATTAACATATAAAATTATAAATGAGAACATTTTATCCGTTTGTAGATTAATTATATACAATTGTACGTATATTATATTTTTTTAGTAAGTATTGACCATGTTACTAGCCGTTGGCCGGGTTGGCCTCTGTGTATGAGTCGACCTTGATCTAGTCACTTGTTCAATTTGGATCGCTGTCGGGTCTGACTTTGATGTGATAGCTCTTATCACTCAACACATGGAAAGAAGAGGGTGCTAGAAGGGCCCTACATTTCCCAAGAAAAATTATGGCGTCTATATATATTTACAATTAGTAAATGATAATCCCTCTGTCCCATCAACATTGTCTATTATGGTTTGAATGTGGAATAAGAAAAGTAAAAATTATGTGGTTGAAATTTGTGCATACGACAGAGAAATAAGAATCACAAATTCATTACTTTAAATGAAAAGTGACAAAAAAAAGAATTAGAATAAAGAATAAAGAGCCGTTTCTCTCCCTAGTGTTCTAGGGTTCCTGTTTCTGCCGCGGAACTTTGATTGTTGATTTAGCTCTTTTCCCACGACGAATTTCCTTCATATCATAACATGGCTAGCGAAGTAGAAGATATGTATGCTCGGATGAATTTGGAAGATATCGAAGAGGAAGAAGTGGACCTGGACGTGATCCTTGCAGACGACATCCCAAAGGCTGCACCCCTATGCATGGTAGGAAGACTTCTTACACACAAATCAGTCAAACTTACGACATTTCGCGATATTATGGCTGACGTCTGGCGACCGAGCGGTGGGGTCCATATTCGGGAAATTGATGATCATAGGTATTTATTCCAATTCTTTAACGACGTTGATTTTGAAAGAATAATGGAGGATGGCCCTTGGTGCTTTGATAATTCCCTATTAATTCTGCATAAATTGGAAGCAACGGAGAATCCCAAAAGTGTCCCCTTGTCTCATGCTCAGTTCTGGGTCCAAGCTTTTAACTTGACCTACGACTTGTTCACGGAGAAGGTAGCCAAAATAATAGGGGATCAAGTGGGCAGTTTTGTTATGGTTGATGCTGCAAATTTTAAGGGTTGTTGGAAGGAGTTCATGCGTATCCGCGTTTCACTTGACGTTGAGGTTCCTCTAAAACGCAAAGTCAAACTGAAGAAAGGGGGAGAGGCAGTTCTGGTGGATTTGAAATATGAAAGGTTGCCACATTTTCGTTTTATTTGTGGTCTTATGAATCATGTTGATCAGATGTGTCGTCTTCGGTTCGAATTTACACAAAGTGGCAGAGATAAACCCTTTGGGGGCTGGCTGCGTGTGGGGTTCAAAAAAGGGAGCACTAATCGTGGAAGTAAATGGCTGGCAAAAGGGGAAGGAAAATTCCTTTTTGGTGGACCTGGTCAAGCAGACCGAGGAGTTGCAACGTTTGAAGATGTGGAAGAAACACAGAGCACACCTGTGCTACTTAACGGGGCAGTAGCCAAAAAACGAAAGGCTTTGGACGAGGGCTTTGATAGGGCTCAACCCGAAGAGCAGACTATGGAAACTTCTTTTTTCCATAGCGGCGGGTTCTGGTTCCCAGACCCGCCGAGAACAATGAGTTGCATTAGTTGGAACTGTCAGGGGCTTGGCAACTCGGTGACAGTTCAAGCACTGGTAGACGTGGTTCACTTGAAGCGGTCGACATTGGTGTTCTTAATGGAGACGTTTACTAACGGTACTAGGGTGGAGGTTATTATGAGGAAGGTAGGGATGGATCATTTTTTTGCAGTTGTTAATAATGGTCATAGAGGTGGCTTGGCATTATTGTGGAGGGAAGGGACCCAAGCCGAGATTGCAGGCTCTTTTAACCACTTCATTGACGCACAGATTACTCTTGAACCGGGTGCTCCCACTTAGCGTTTCACTGGATTTTATGGCTGCCCGCAGAGGAATAGACGTCGGGAATCTTGGGACATCTTTAAATCACTAAGTTTGGGAGGGGATAGATCGTGGTTAGTCATGGGAGATTTCAACGATCTCATGTTCGAGTCTGAGAAAAGAGGGTGGGTCCCCCACCCGGCTTGGTCATTGAGAGGTTTCCTAGAGACAGTTTGGGAGTGTGGTTTGAGAAATTTCACCTTTCAGGGCTATCAGTTCACCTGGGAGAGATGGAGAGGGTCTCCAAACTGGATGGAAGAAAAATTGGATCGAGTGTTGGGTTTCCGAAAGTTGGCTTGATATCTATGGAGGGGCTATTGCAGAGTCCTTGGAGGGCGCACCAAGTGATCATTTGATGATTTTCATTAAAAAAAAATCCAACTCAAAGAACTAGGAGACGCCGCAACTTTAAATTTGAGAATGTGTGGCTTCGGGAAGTGGATTGCCGGGAGATAGTTGCACGAAGTTGGGGCCTGGGCCGAGACTTGGGGATTATGGAGCAGGTTGCATATTGTGGTAAAGCAGTTGGAGAATGGGGCTATGGAAGAGCTGGCTCATACGGGAAGCACATAACCTTCTGTAAAAAAAGACTGGAGCATCTCCGTAGAAGATGGGACTCATGGGGAGTTGGGGAGTTTCAAAGAGTCAAGCAGGAATATTTGGAGCTACTTGAGCAGGAAAAAATTTAGAGTGGAGGGATTTAGACCGGAGAATGGCCATTGGGAGAGCAATACAGTCGAAGTGGCCAAATTAATCGGGGATTATTTTAATAATATTTTGCCGCAGGTTCTGGGCGAGATGATATCATTTTTGGATGTGTTCGGCGCAGATTGGACGAGCAGCATAATCTCGCACTTCTTCGTCTGGTTCGTGATGAGGAGGTAAAGGAGGCTTTGTTTGACATGTTTCCGGACAAATCTCCTGGAGTGGATGGAATGAGTCCGGGCTTCTATCAGCATTATTGCGACGGTGTGGGTTCGGACGTCATCAAATTTTGCAGGGAAGTCTTTGAGTTAGGTAAGCTCCTGGGAAAAATAAATCATACTTACATTGTGTTAATTCCTAATAAGGAGAAACCAGAGGCTCTAGGGGATTTGGAGACCGATTGCTTTATGCAATGTAATTTATAATTTTTTTTTTCAAAATTGCTCGCCAATTGTATGAAGAATTTACTTCAATTTTGTGTCTCGGAGTAACAAAGTGCTTTTATCCCGGGTAGGCACATTGTGGATAACATCATGCTAGCTTTTGAGTCCCGACATTTTTTAAAGTGCAAGAGACAAGGGCGTATGGGGTTTGTGGGTCTCAAGTTAGATATGAGCAAGACCTATGATAGAGTTGAATGGCCTTTTCTTGAGGATATGATGAGAAATTTGGGTTTTGATGAGAGGTGGATTAGGTTGGTTATGGAGTGCGTTACTTTGGTCACCTACTCTATCCCGTTTGATGACACTGAGATAGCTGTGCCAGGGAGAGGATTACGGCAGGGTGGTCCTTTGTCCCCGTACCTTTTTTTAATTATCGCAGAAAGTCTCAGTGCGCTTTTACGGCGATATGAAACTATGGGGCGTTTGCATGGGGTTTCTATTGCCCGGGGTGCAACTATGATTTCTCACTTATTTTTTGCAGATGACAGCCTATTATTTTTTAGAGCCACGCATGATGAAGCATCTTTGGTTAAGGAGGCATTATCCGATTATGAGAGGGCCTCGGGCCAGGTAATTAATTTTAATAAATCAAAGGTATTTTGTAGTGCTAATGTGGAGACTAGTTGTCGCTAGGGGCTTGTTGAGCTGCTTGGGGTGGGGCTGGCAGGTGACGATGAAAAATATTTTGGTTTGCCGGCGTTGGTAGGCAAAATCAAGAAAGAAATTTTGGGTTATCTTCGGCAACATGTGATTAATCGGATAAATAATTGGAATAATAATTTTTTATCCAAGGCGAGTAGCGAGGTTCTTTTGAAGGCAGTTTTCCAGGCTATGCTGACCTACGCCATGAATGTTTTTCTATTATCGATTGAGTTGTGCCGGGAAATTGAAGTCATCAAGAATGGGTACTGATGGAAAAGGAAGTCAGGGAAATGAATTCGTTGGAAGGACCGACACTTTCTTTGCAAGCCGAAATATGTTGGCGGTATGGGGTTTAGAAGACTCCGGAATTTTAATTTAGCTATGCTCACAAAGCAAGCTTGGAGGATTTTTACTAATCCCGACTCTTTAGTGGGGAGGGTTTACAAGGTCAGGTATTATGCTAAGAGTACTTTCCTAAAAGCTAAGCCCAATAATAATCCTTTTTTTATCTGACGGAGTTTAATTCAGAATCAAGATTTTATGCGAGAGGATTATTACCGGAGAGTGGGGAATGGGCATTCTATTAATATTTGGGAGGAACCTCGGCTCTCAGATAAGGAGAATCCGAGAGTGGTATCGGGGGTAGGCGAAGGACTCCGGCAAGCCGCTGTGGCCAATCTTTTGGCTACAGATAAGAAAGAATGGGATGCTGACATTATTAATGAAATTTTTGAAGAAAGGGATGCTTCGTTAATCAAAGGCATACCTCTTAGTAGAAGACAAAAACGAGATTCATTATGTTGGCGGTGGGAGGAAACTAGCCAATTTTCGGTCAAGAGCTGCTACAGACAGGTGGGGCTGCTCTGCCATTTTTAGAGCAGATCAACTTGGAGTTTCAGACCAGGAGGAGGGCAGATTTGGAGAAGCTGGTGTGGGGCTGCTAGGCTGTCTGGTGCGAGTGAAATCATCGAGTTTGGAATGGAGTGGCGTCCACAGCACAACAGGTCATTCACCGGGCACAGGCTTTTGTTGATGGTTGGTGTCTAGCGCAGGCAAGACAAAGAGTTAGGGAGCAGCGAGTGTCTTCGTCCGAAGCTTTGTGGTGCAGATCGGCATCCGGCAAGATGAAGCTCAACGTCGACGCAGCGGTGCCGCAGAATATTTGTGGTCTCGGCTGGTGTGTACGAGATGAGGAAGGCAGGTTTATCGCGGGAGCGGCTCGTCCATGGCTCGGAAGATTATCACGGTTAAGTGTTGAACTGGTCGGGATTCGAGAGGCTCTTAGCTGGCTTAAAGATAATGGTTGGATTCTTATGGAGGTTGAGACTGATTTCACGCGAGCTGTTTGTGAATTTGTACAAGGATCGAGTTGTTCTTCGGTTGGATTACTGGGTGAAGACATAAGAGATTTGGCGAAATATTTTTGGAGCATTTCATTTAGTCATATTGAGCGATCATTGAACAAGACAACTCATACTCTTGCGAGAGCTGCTTGTTCAATTAAATAATTTTTCTTTTTACAAAAAAAATGAAAAGTGATAAAGTTTTTTGAAAAAATAAATATATAAAAAGTTAACGAACTCCTATGATACGGTTCAAATTTTAAACTTTATATTTAACCCCTTATACTAACAAAACATCTCCGACTTCACCATCCTGACTAACTCAAGTAATAAAATTCATCATCATTCTTTTCAATCAATTCCTTCCCTTTACGCTGAATCTTTTATCTATCTCACTTTTAATTTGTAATTTGTATCCCACAGAAAATGAGTTATGTATACTTGTTTCCACATTTATATGATACACTTGTGCCACGCTACAGACAGAAAAATGAAAATTTTCTTAATTTCATTTGTCTACAGAATACTTTTCAATCTAATACAGTTAGAAACGCAAATTTTCAATAAAATAAATAATCTATTTAAAAGGAATATTAAAAACATAATATGCTGAGAAAAACACGTAGTTTACAATATACTTTAACTAGTGAAAATAATCAAGACAAATAAGTTGAGTATTGAAGACAACTGATCACATGGGCGGACCTCCATATTTTCAAAAGTGTTCACGTGAACACCCAATTTTTTTTTGTGTTCACAAACACTTCATAAAAACACACAAAAAAGCAAATAAAATGAACATCCCAAAACCACAAATCAACGGATCGTTCGAAGTAAAAAATCTCATCCCCTAACAACTTCTTATCAATAAAATAAAATTCAATAATTTCATATTCCCAAGGATATATGTAAGGTACAAATCAATATTTAGTCAAGAGATCAATAGCTCGATAAGATTATCAGCCCATTCCCCTTTAAAAAGGTCACCTAAGACTCTAAGAGGGTAGGAATGTAGGATCTCATAAGATATTTTTTACGGAGTACTCCATATATTGTATAGCTCAAATCAAAATAAGGAGAATCACATTAACCTATTTTGATTTGAGCTATACAATATACGGAATAAAAGATATCTTATGAGAGTAATCTTTTTGTTTTACGGGTAATCACATTTATGTCGTTTGTTTAATTTTAATTATGTATTGATTTCATTCGTTCCTATTGTTTGGGTTACACCTATAAAGGGAAAGTTCCCGAAATAGGACTAAAACAGTTCCAAAATTCCAAAATAGAACTGTCATGTTTTTTATTCCAAAAATAGAACTAATTACTGTCATGTTTAGAAAATACTGCCATGTTTGAAGTCTGGTACTGCTAAAACATGACAGTAATTAGTCCTATTTTCAAAATAAAAACATGACAGTTCTATTTTGGAATTTTTAAACTGTTTTAATCATATTTTGGGTAATATCTCACTTATAAATGATCATTTTTGCCTCCTTTCCGTTATGTACGTATGCATTTCCTTACTACGAAGTACGGAGTATAATGTACTCGGGTATGAAAAAAGGATCTTCTTTGAAATCCACCTATTTGAATCTGATAATAGATTTTGAGAACCCTTTTGGCCGCTTTCCTACCGGGTTTGTAGATGCACAAGATTTTTAACGACTTGCACATTTAAGCAATGTGATCTATTTTTCCTTTTTTAAAAAATATTAACTTTTGCACTATATTAGAATTTCAATTTATATTAAAATTTCAACAATCAATTTCAGTAAACAAGACTATACACCTTATTAGTTGAGCGATTATAATTTGTATAAACGCCTCCGATCTCAATGTCACTACTATCATAGGTTAAGACAAAAATACACTTAATTTTTGCAAAAAAATAAAAATAAGTGATTTTGAGCTTTAGACTTAAAAAAGCAGGAAATGGTGTTTTCAAGTGACCACTTCTGCTTCAATTAAATATTTAAAACCTAAAAGCTAGAATCTGCTTTTTATTTTTTCTATTACACAAAAAACACATATTTTCTCAAAAACTACCAAAATTTACTTTTTAACCCCATTTTTTTCAAACACTACAACCTTTTACTATTAAACATTTTTTCCAAAATTACTCTAAAAAATGTTTTTCTTAAAGCAATTGAAAACACTCTCTAGAGCAAAAAATTGCGGTCACTAGAAAAAATCAGGGGGGTTGTCATGGATTTTGTCATGGCCAGCAGTTCACAAAATCCGTGACAAAAATTTTTTTGTCACGGATTTTGTCACGGCCAATATCCGTGACAAATAGGGCGTGACAAACTTTTTGTCATGGACCCGGAACCGTGACAAATTTTGTCACGGCTAAGTCATGGCCGCAGCCCGTGACAAAAAAGTCACCGGAGCACTGCCGGTTCCTATTTGTCACGGAATTATCCGTGACAAACTTTTTTTGAATTTTTTTATTATTTTCAGAAATGGGCTGGGCGGGCAAGTTGAAATTTTTTCGAATTTAAAATTTTCATTGTGTCACGGAAGGAATTCGTGACAAATGTTTTTTGTTTTAAAAAATCTGAATTTCTGTTGTCACGGACGTAATCCGTGACAAACATTTTTTATTTTTTTTAAATGTTTTCCATACATGTAAAATCGATATTTAAACCGTCAAATTTTAAAACATTTCTCACGGACCACATCTGTGACAAACATTTTATATTTTTTTAAAAAACAATTGGTGTGGATTTCAACATTTTATATGAAACATTTTATTTAAACCGATTCATTTTATAATAAAACAAAATTGCTGCGGATTTATAATAATTAAATAGAACAATTCATACAATCACAATAAATTAATAAAAATTCAAATTTAAAATAAACTAATTATTACAAGTTTGGGTGATTTTGATGATTGTACGTATAGTCATCAAAATCAATCAAGACATTATCATTATCGGGCTTTTCAGGCTCTTCGGAAAACATGCCGCCACGGCTGCCTCCTCGGCTGCCTTCCGTGACAAATGCCCGGAATTAAAAAAAATTAAGCCGGAGTAAACTTTCAGTCGCCGGAACCTTTTTTGTCAAGGACATAATCCGTGACAAACATTTGTCACGGATTTTGTCATGAATTTATTCGTGACAAAAATTCTTGGTGACAAATCAGACATATCCGTGACAACGGTCGTGACAAGTTTGTCACGGACCAAATCCGTGACAAAACGGAGGTTTTTTTGTAGTGAAGATTAAACATATTGAGAATTAAGGTGCATTGAAGATTAAAGGATACTTCACTTCAATAGAAAAATACGATAAGCCGGAAAAGATAGGAGGAGAACGGAGTATTTAATTTTGTTAAAACAAATAAACTTGTGTGCATAAAAATAAATAAAAATTAGCAATATAATTAAAAAAAACGTAGGTAGTGTTTTTTATACAAAAAAGAAAGGAATTACAGTGTTTGATAAAAAATCAAAAGCATTGACTCAATCAGACTACAGTGTGATCCAGTCTGTCAGCTCGAGTTCGATTCATTATTTGACAAAGCAGACTTGTGTTAAATTTTCTGTACTACTCAGCTAATTGTGGGGTGGGGTTCACCGTATTTATAGAAAAAGATGTCTCATGCTTCGTCTACAACTTCCAGTGTGGGGAGGGAAATAATAAGAAACTAAAGAAGAAATCGGTGTGGAAATCGAACATAGACGGAAATTCTCACAAAAAGTTCTCTAGTTCCTTGGCATTCCGTTCACCACCGAAGGGTTTCGGCTCCGACACTTCAACGCTTGGACTCGATCCCGCTATAAGAGCCCTCTTCAAAATCACAAGTTTTGACTTCAAAACTGCGTTCTCTGCCAAGCGTGCATTCAGTTCGTTCACAAGGTCCGACCTTGAGGTCTCAAGATCTTCAAGTCTTGCCCACCAACCTAAGAGCTTTCTCAACCAACCTGCAAACCGGCACCCTCTGCAGTCTCCGTTTCATGGTCAACTATAGTCGATTCAAGATCTTCAGCAATCAGCTCTGATACCAATTGTTACATGGTAAATTCACGACTTAAGAAATTTCACCTTGGACGGCCTGCCTTAACGCTTTAAGATAGTCTGTACATGGTGAAATTTCTAAGACATGAAATATACCATGAAACAATTGGTATCAGAGCCCCCATGTACACGGTAAATTTCACTACTACAAGCTTAAAAAGGAGCAATTCCAAAAATTTGAGTCAAAACAAGTTTCTATAAAAGTTTCAGTGGTTTGTAGTAGAATAGAATCTTCGAATGAGGAAAAAGTGTTACAGTTGGATAAACAATCAGAAGTTGCAAAAGGAGATGAAAGAATTGCCTACATTGCTTATGATTCAACAAAGCTCCACAATAATGATACCCAGATATATGTCGATATAACCCCCCCCCCCCCAAGCGGAGGTGAACGGGTTGCCAACATTGCATACAATGCAACAAAGATCCACAACAGTGATACCTTAATACACGTCGATAGCATTTACTATAATATAACACATACACCCCAAATTTACCATGACAGAAAGGTAGGTCTTCACAACAAATATTTTCTGTCATGCAAATTTTTGGATAAAGATAATTCGACAATGATATATGAGTCATTTGATATGAGTCTACAAGCATACATGTCAAAATTGAAGGAAGGCGGTACAACACCAACGAATATGATTGATATTCCTTCAAACAAAGGTGTCAAAGGTACACAAGTTCCCTCAGTTACCAACGTTTACATAAAACTTTTAAGGCAATTGATAAAAATAGTTGCAAGTGTGAATGCAAAGAATTTATGTATAGTATCGTAAATTGGGAATAGGACACGAAATGGGTTCAATATCAAGGATTTAGTCATGAAAGATGATGTGTTGATGTGTCACCACATCGAGTTAAAAGATAGCACACCGGCAACCAAAAAGGCCGACTTCAAGTCGATTAAACGTGTGATTACAACGGTGTTCGACGGCTTCGAGATATCAAATTCGATGGATGATCTTCTCACATACCTTGATAGTACAGAAATCAAGTATATATAATTCAATCTTATTATTTTTAAATACTTCTTAATTATTTACTTTATGGTGTGAATAAATTAATGAATTCAATGTATTTTTGCAGGCCAACAGTTCTGAAATGGCATTTGGCAATTCAACTCCCAAAGACCAATTTGTCTTTTTTAGATATTGCCATGAAATAGAAAGATATAGTGATTCAAATGACTACACACTTTCCCTTAGAGGAATGGGAGACAATAAGGGATGGGCAAGTCAGATTATAGATGTCTTTGGACCACCAAAACGTATTCTATTTTTTAATCCAAAAGACCCAGAGAATTCTTTACCCCAACTAGCGTACAACCATGAATGCAAAACCATAGAGACTTGCGAATTACGAGATAGCGAGATTCATTACGAGATGGTGAGATTCATTCGGCTCCAAGATACCTGATTCGATGCATGATCTTATCAAATACCTTGAAAATACACAAATCATGTATATATAAAATTTAATCTTAACATTTTTAAATATTTCTTAATTATATATTTTTGTTAAAAGTATTTCGTCCCACATCGAAAAGATATAAACCAATAAAATACTATATATGACTTTGGCTACTCCTCATATAAGGTTGACATTTTAGAATGGAAACCCAGATCTTTATATGGTATCAGAGTCAAGTTCGGTTGTGGTTTAATTGCTTGTTTAACACCATGATTAAAGATAGCCCGTTAAGGGTCTTTTTGGACCATTTATACACCCTGATATTGTCCAGCCTGGTTCGGGTTGAGGGGGCATGTTAAGTATTTGTCTCACACCAGAAAGTTATAAAAAAATAATACACTATATAAGACTTTGGGTTACTCCTCCTATAAGGTTGATCTTTTAGGGTGGAATCCCAAATCTTAAGAATTTTATGTTGCAGGCGGAGAATTCTGAAATGGCGTTTGACAATCCAACCTCCAAAGGCTAACTTATCTTTTTATATATTGCCATGAAATACAAAATCTTACCAATACACATGAGTACTTGTTATCCCTTAAAGGAATGGGGACAATAACGGATAGACAAATCAGGTAAGAGATGCTTTTAGACCAGCAAAAGATATTCTATTTCGTAATCCAAAAGACCCCACGAAACCCTCCACCCAACCATGCTACAATTATCAATCCCACAACATAGATGCTATAAATTTGGAGCTATTACTATTCATAAGGAACATGGATGCCCACTTAAGGGAAAATATTCTTCTGGTAAAGTTTCTTAATGAACTTGAGGTAGAGTGCCAGGAAATTAGCTACCCCTATGACCCAATGTTAATTTGACTTGTTTTTTACATTCTGCAGCACTGGTCAAATTGTGAGGACACGGATGTTGAGGCAATCACAATGAAGTTGTTTGAGGGGCAGTTACTTAGGTTCCAAAAGGAACTCGATGCAAACAGAATTTGAAGTGAATATGTTTAAAAAGTTATGAAAACCGTTTGGTTACTTTTCGAAAGCAAATGTTATAGGAGTTACTGAGATGTCTCTCTATGTCTGGAACATTTGATCGATTGTTCACTATGAAATATTTTGCATCGGCTGTTGTTGGAAATTTTTTATTCCCATTTCATCATCGAAGCGGCGCCCTTTCAGGAGCTCCTTCGAGAGTGGGGAATAAAGCACCGTTTCTCCTTTGTCGCCTACCCTCAAGGCAATGGGCAGGTTGAGAACGCCAACAGAACTATAATTGAGGGACTGAAGAAGAACCTACAGGACGCAGGAGGGAGTTGGGTCGACGAGCTCCCCAACAATCTGTGGTGCTATCGTACTACGCCGAGGAGGGCAACGGGTGAAACACCTTTTGCCCTGTGCTATGGCTTTGAAGCAAAGGCACCCACGGAAGTCACCATTCCCAGCCGACGGGTGGAGCAGTATGACCCAGAGGTCAACGAGGAAAACATGAAAATCGACCTCCACCTGGTCGACGAAAGACGTGAACAGACATTCATCCGAGCAGAGAACTACCGGCGTCAAGTGAAATCATACTATGACGCCAGGGTACGTTCCCGAGAATTCCAAGTGGGGGACTACGTCCTCCGCCGAAGGGAAGCAAGTTAGCCGACGGAAGGAGGCAAGCTAGCCTTGAAGTATGAAGGTCCCTACATCGTCAGTGCCGTGGTGAAACCCGGCACCTACAAGCTTAAACGCCCGAACGGGACCAATGTACCACAAACGTAGAATGTACATCATTTGGTGAAGTTTTATCAATAATCCGAAAGAGGTGCAGCCGACGAAGCCCTCACCCTTTGACGGGTTATTGATTGAGCACCACCCTCGGCGTTGAGCCACTTTTGAATAAAAATCATGTTTCCTTTGATTTCTTGGAATTCGAGTAGCACGTTAACAGACGCCTTCATCGGCCACCCTAGAGCGAAAGGCTCAGGCACGGCCGATGTGGCGCTTCACATCTGCAGCCTTAGAGCGAAAAGCTCAGGTACGCCCCATTGTATTTTGTATTAGCGAAAGGTTTAGGCCCAGCTGAAAGAGCACGTCGTACCGGCCCCTCAGAGCGAATCGCTCAGGCAGGGCCGACGATGTCCTCAGGACGATGGACCCGCAAACGGCCCGCGTCTTGAAATGGGAAGTTCACCGCGTCGTCCACGCGCCTGATCGCAGGACGACAGACCTGAAATCATGGCCGAGGTGACAAAATCCCCAAACTCAGGGAGGGGCAACGGCAGCCGTTGGAAACCAACCAAAAGTCTAGCCCGCATCATAAATAGGCGACGGGACCCCCCTGAGATTACGGACGTTATAAACGAAGTCCAAACCGGCCGAAGGACTATTGACCCCTTCGGCCGAAGCCTGAAAGAAGGACACTCCCCGAAATAGGGAACGAAAAAAAAAGAGGGAAGCCGAGGACTGTGAGCACTTGCCGGCCTCGAGCAGAAAAAATAGATCCCCACAAATCAAGCCACACATTTGGCTAAGTACATATCAGTTGAATACAAAGGTAACACTACCAATAGGTAACGCGGACGAAGCGGCCACCCATTACGAGGAAAGTGTCAAGGACGGAGCATGCCCCGAAAAATCCTAACTAGTGGTTGGGTGAAACGAGGGTGGTAACCTTCACCGGCTATGACCACCTGAAGTGCCAACACTTAGCATGAAAACAAAGAATCATAGCTTGACACTTAAACACAATCCTGAAGTTGAACACCGGAAAGGAGGCCCAGGACGAAGCGGGCACTAAAACACCCGCGGGGAAGTTAAACACACGGGTGGCAACCCCTACCGGCCACAACATTCTTGCTGGCCGTTAAAGGCGCTAAAACCTAGGCAGTTGCTTAAGCTGAAAATCTTTGAAGAAAGTTGTCTACGTGATTTCCAAACACTTAGAAAATTTCTGAAGAAAGTTGCCTAAGTGAACTCTAAACACTTAGAGATTTTTTTGAGGAAAGCAAACGTGAAGGAAAAGGCAAACACCCGGGCACCCTCATCGGCCACACCGCCCAACTTGGCTGACAACGGTACTACGCAGAAGAAAACTACATGGCTCAACACTTAGAGAAATCTCCAAAGTATTGAATAACGAGGGGACAACCTTGAGATGAAGCGGGCACTCAAATACCTGCAGGTGCCCGTCTCGGCCTCGCCAACGGCCGGTAATTATCTATGTTCTGATTTGGCACTTAGACAAATTTCGAAGTTGAAATAACTAAGGCAAGAAACATAAACATTTAAAGCTGACGGGGACAAGCAATCCATGCAATCCAAAGGTTAAGTCCCATAGGGGAGCACTTCGGCCATTACACTCAGACGACAAATGTCAGGTACCCTTATCGACCACGATTACAGAAATCAGACGCGACCTCCTTTTTAGATAGGGGCAAGGGAACAAAGGGGCCGCAAGGAACACCGGCCGACAAGAACACCACGTGTGGCATTTGGTTCAACACTTAGGAAATTTTCCAAAGTATCGGTCAAAACTGAAAGGGGGCGTAACACCAAGACGACGCGAACACCCACCCACTTGAGACTCTGATACTTAGAGAATTTTCTAAGTCCCAATTCTAAAACACTTAGACAAATCTTGAAAAGAAAAAAAAAGAGAAACCAAACAGAGAACAAGACGACGACAAGACAGAGCAAGGCCGGAAACATGTCTCATTAATATAAATCATTACATGGCGGGCACTTCGGCCATTACATTCAGCTGATGAAACATGAACTACAAATTACAAACTAAAGTCAAAAATGGACGATCAGGCCTCTTGAACGCCCTCATCGGCAGCGTCCTGGTCAACGATGAGCTCAGCACCCCCTCCGGTCTCAGCATCCAAGCCGGCCTCTACGGCGGAAGTGGCGGTGTCGTCCAAGAAATCATCTTCGTCATAGTCCGGTTCGCCAAGGCCGGAACTCTCTATGGGAGCTTTCCTAACGCATAAAGGAAGGTTGATCTGCTCCTCCGGATCCTTCATTAGCCTGGGAAGCCGCAGGTTCCGCCTGGCCCAACCCCGAGTGTAGTTCAGGGTTCTGAGAGCGCGACTCAGCCGCCGATAAATAAGCCTCTGCATCCGATGCAGGCCCATATTATAATACACAGACATTTCGCGTTCGAAATATTCCTGGCCGGCAGGGGAGTTCTGCCCCCAGTCTTCGAGCTTGGCCGCTACGACCTCATAGCACCAGGGCAGGCGCTCGTCGGCCTTCCAGCCTTCGGCCAGGAACTTCTCCACGGCATCATCGGCGGCCTTCACTGCCGCAGCCTCAGTTTCGGCCTTGGCCCTCTCGGCCTCATCGGCCCGCCGACGATCAGCCTCGCGGGCACCCTTCTCTTCGGCCAGTTTTGCTAGGGCCTCTTCCTTGGCCGCATCGGCCTCATCGGCTCTTTTCTGCAAGGCTGCAAAATCTTCCCGCAGCCTCCCTAAGCAGCTCATGGCCTCATCGGCCGAGGCTGTCTTCTGCTCGAATTCCTTCAAGCGGGCAATCTCCCGCTGCTGCCTCTTGTTGCTCTCCATGAGCATGAAGGCACCCTGCAACGGAAAAGACTATCAGATATCTTGACATCCCCTAGCTTGACAAGGTACACCCGGTCCTTGGCCGGGATGGCCTGAGAGAACACGATGTGGCCGTCAACGCCGTCATTGCAACCCCCCCGTCCTTGGGGTATTCAACCTCCAGTTTGTAAGTGGCCGTAGCCACCTCCTTGCCCGACCGCTTCGGCTGGGACTCCTCAGCAAGGGAGAGGGGTTGAGAACCTTCCCCGGAAAGACCAGAGGTAAGGTCCACGAGGGCAGCTGCAGCAATGGACCCTCCTTCGTCCGCAATTGGGATGGCTAGTACGCTAGCCTCATCAGCAACGGCGGAAGATGAAGCTTTCTTCGACTTCTTGGCGGGTTGCATACCGGCCTCAGTCAGCTTCCTCTGGGATTCCTCCGCCGGCCGCTTTTTCTTCGGTGGGGGAGGTGGCCTCTTCATCGCATCACCACCGGCAGCTGCCTTCGTCGTAGCCTCCTTGGCGGCCAACTCCGCCTTCGCCCTCGCAGCGGCCTTGTTCATCACGGATCGTCGATCCATTACGAAGTCTGCACAACAAATAAACAAGTCAGCAAAATAAAAAGACAAAGTAAAATGAGGACGCCGTAGGGGGTATTACCATCAGCTTCGGCAGGAACGCCCAGATCGGGGCCGTCGGCCTCCTCGAAGGTCGTGGTCATCTTCGGCCACAGTTGGAGGTCATATTCCTTATCGCCATACACAAAGTATCTAAAGAAGCCGATAGCGGTCATCTTGTACTCCGTGATGTAATCCTTCACACTCCTCGGCCCCCCCTCCAAAAACGCCGCCACCTGAGCATCTAGGATTGAACTCTTGGGCGGGTCATGAAGAGTAAACCTCCCATCATGGCCGACGGAGGGTAACTCAGTGCCACCCTCGCCCAGGGACACGAAGACAAACTTGCTCTTCCAACCGTGTATGGATGAAGGCAAGTCCGTGAAGGTCCTCTTCTTCGGCAGCTGCTGTAGAGTGGCGTAGCAGGCGCAATTCTTGTGGCTCCCTCGGCCAATCTGATAGAGGTTCATGAAGAGGGCCGTCGTCGGCCTGTAACCCAACTCAGCACAACGGAGAAGGAACCCCACCATCAGCGAGTAGCTATTAGGGGTCAGCAAGGCCGGAGGGAGCCCCACCATGTCCAAATACTCCTGGATGAAGGGATGAAGGGGAAACCTCAGCCCCTTGGCGAAGCTCATCGGATACACTCCGAAGTATCCCGGTGGCAGATTTAGCACGTGGTATATCGGCCTAGGCGCCCTAACCCTCCCAAACGGCCCCACATACATCTGTGCGACCAAATAATCAGCGGCACTGCTCTCCGGCTTGATGAGGAAAATGTTGGTAAGGTCCAGGTAAGAGAAACCTGGCCCCTTCTTCGGCCGCCTGTTCCTCTTCGGCCGCGGTAGCCCCTTCACAGCAGACACCGGCTTCGGGCACAGGATGGTAGTAGAGGCGGATGCCCCGTCCACTACGCGGGTAACCCCTGCATCCTCACCATCGGATGACGAAGCGGACCCTTCGTCCTCCTCCTCCTCGTCCACATTATCTCCGGATTTATACGGGCTCAAGTGTTCGATCTCTTCGGCGCACTCCTCGATCACATCGTAGTCAAGAGACTTGGCGGAAGGCTCGTCGTCGTACGGGTAATACTCCTCGTTTAAGGATTTCATCTTAACAACTCCTAAGGCACTAAGGGGAGCTACTTTAGATCTAAAGTGTTTTTGTGATTAACACTGGATCAAGGCATAGAAGAGCAAAATATGTAAGAAGTAGAAGAACGGATTGAAGAACTAACCTTGAAGTTTTGAAGAAGGTGAAGAACACTCAGCAAAGGCTTTCTCTCTCTAAAAAATTTTGGGCTGCACTTCGTTACTCAGAATGCAAATGAGGCCTGTCCTCGGAACGGGGAGGGTATTTATAGCCCCCCTCCTAACGGTAACTACACGTGGCATCACCTTAGTGGCCACACCAACGGCCACCAATGGGATGCCACCATTCTGTCCACAGGCCAAACCCCCTCCACAGATCAGCGGCCCACCAACGAAGCAGGCCCTACGGATCAAGGAGTGAAAAATAGCACCCACGACGGCCAACACAGCCAACGGCCATCCACGTTGCAACCGTATCGGCCATCTAAGCAGCCACGCATATTATGCAAAGGAAGGCTTTACAACGGCCACAATACCCCAAAGGAAAGGAACCCAACGGCCATGAGGCCCTCGCACTAAACCCTTGATGATAACCCTTTGAAAGCGACCTGCGTCCAAGGGTTCTCCCACAGGGTTACTGTGACACTCCAAAAAAAATTTAAATAAAAATAAAAATAGAATGTAATACTTAAGAATTTGGTTATTTTAGTTTATGTTTCGGGACGAAACATCTTTTAAGGAGGGTGGAATGTGACACTCCAAAAATTTAAATAAAAATAAAAATAATTTTTATTAGTCAGATAAAATATTACGAAAATAACATTTTTATAAATAATTGAGTCAGACAAAAATTCAACAGATGTGACATTTTAATCAGATAAAATTTTCAAAATTTATGACGTTTTAGTCAGATAAAAATACTTCAGTAATAAGAACAACATTTTAGTAAACAAGTGAACCAGACAGAAAATTTACATTTACGACATTTTTAGTCTGATAAAAATGATCCGATAATAGAAGTAACGTTTTATATCAAGTACTAGTTATAGCATAAATAATATAAGTTGTTTTGTAATTATTTTAACTTATGTATAAAATATCCAAAATACAAATTTTGACTCTTTGAATAATACTAATATATACTTACATGCAATAATAATAAAATAACATACTCATAGTATAGTAATACACTAATACATTGAAGGGAGTTCAATGGGTAGGCTACGTAAAACTACTCTAGTTTACAAACAAAAATTTCTCATTTAAAGCCTAAATATGTAAAACAAACACAGTTTGAACTTGAACTCAAAATCAACTACATTCAAAGTTCTAATCAGTTAAGAATCCCTTCTGCGTTTTCCTCCTTCTTGGCCGGCAAACCATCACAACCCACGAAGTAAAATCAGGCTTTTTGAATTTAACTCCAACTCTAACATCTCAGCCTAAAACCCTCATCTACCACCTATAAATAATAGGCCAGAACTTGCGTTTTCTTAATCCCAAAAACTAAGAAATATACATATATATATATATATATATATATATATATATATATATATTTGCGACCCATCGTTTGAGCCAGAAACAAGACCTGAAAATACTTCTCAAACCTTCCCCTTCGTGATACGAATCCAACGGAAAAAGAATCGTCGAAAACGGTCGTGAAACGAGGGAGAAAAACCTCGCCGGAGTTTCGCCGGAGAAAAGCTTTTCGACGGAAAACGGAGAAGAGGGAGGAGCTGCCACTGCCGCCAACCCACCACCGTCATTCGCCGTCCCGAGAGGAGTGCACCGCTACACCGTTGGCCGTTTCCGACGAGGTAAAACCTCTTTCCCCGTTTTTTTTCTCTCTCCCCGTTTTTCCGGCGACCTGGGGAAGAAGAAGAAGACCCAGCTGGGGTCCCTCTTGGGCCTAATTTTTTTGGGCCAGAATAATTTAATTTGGCCCAGTTCGGCCCAGTTGCAATAAAAATTAAAAATAAAATAGTAAATGAAATAAATAAAATCTGGAAAAATATAAATTAAATACCTAGTATACATATACATATTCGGACCAACCAGAATTGGAAAATAAAATTTTTAGCTATTTTTAATGGATTTAATGGTAATTGGGCCAATTTATACACATTTAGTAAATAATTAACTAAATAACGAAAGTAATTATGAAATAAATATTAGAGTAAACTAGGATAAATATATGACTAACTAGGACCTTATGGACCATTTATAAAAAAAAAAAATAAGGTTTAGTATATTTAATTGTAATTAAACCGGCTAATAGATATATGAAATTAAAGGAATAATTAGGGAAAATAATTATAAAATAGATATCTGGACAACCTAGGTCGAATATAGACCCAAAATATATTTATGGACGGTTACTAATTTATAAAGTCGATTCTTAGTCTATTTATTTAAATTAGGCCATATAAGACTAGTTAAGTAATTAAATAAGGAAATATTAATCGTGATTATTGAATAAAAATTTAGATGTTGTAGTTAATTATATTCGAATATTTTATTTAATATTAGAATTCAAATATTGTAATTAATGACTGAATTAATAAGGTAATTTGATTAATAAAAAGTGATTAACTCGAATAATTAATTAATTAATAAATTTGAATAAGGAAATAAAAAGGGGGGAAAAAGGATAAATGATTGAAATAGAATAAGTGACTAATTATATTATCTTAATTAAAAAGGTGAATACTTAGAGACCCAAATTGAAGAAGAGAATTAGGAGCATCGGGACTTAAGGTAAGTTTCACGTCAACCGATATTAGTTCTTTTTCTTCGTGATTTCTTTTACATATTTTTGTGTGCATATTTGAGAATTGAATTTATGTGTGCTGAATTTGAATATCATTATATAAAAGGATTGTATTTGAGATATTAGTTTGTTGATATGAGTTATTTTGGAAGATTTTGTAATAGTACGTAATTTGTTATCTTTGTGGGAGTTTAATGAAAAAGGAAATTCTTGAAGTATAAACTTCGATTGATTTTGAGAAAACAAAGAGAAATAAATATTTTCATAAAGGGTGAGCATCACGAGAGAAATCCGTGGTGTTGGTTTTCCACGTCCCTTAAAATGTGGAGGATGGTTAGGTCTACTACTACGCAATTATTGGTTTGTGTTGGTTTGAGGTGAATTGTCGGTCGGTAGAAAACATCCCGGCTTTTGAGTAGTAGTGGTAGTAGTAGCTCCTAATCATTCAGGTTTTGAGGTGGGGTAGTTGGTAGAAAACATCCCGGCTACCCGGATCGACTTACTAACCCGGAGGGCTTGGAATACCTTTAGGGGGTGTGCACACTTAAAGTAGTTGTTTCCGTTTCCAAGGAGCAGTTGTGGTACCGACGATAGTTCCGGGGTGGCCGTACATAACAACGGACCACCGGGCTCAACCAAAGTGTTGAGCACCGCCCTTCTAAATTACTAGGAAGTTAGATACAAAGTGATTTTGGGAGAAATTCAAAAGAGGAGGATTTTGGTGTTTCATGTATTTTGGAGTTATTATGGTTTACGAGTTAATTATGTGATTGAGATTTTATATAGATATCGTTTACTTGTGATTTATGGTTTATAAAGTGTTGAAAAATATTTTATGAGGTTGTACGAATTTATATATATTATTTATTATTATTTTAAAAGGTTAGGTGGAACTTACTTAGCATTATTGCTAATGGTTGTTTTCTTTTATTTTTCTTGTGCTCGTATTTAACAGGAGGTGATCATGATGATTTTGATGCTGCAATGTTTGAGAGCGCGAATTAGAAGACAATTATGTAGTTCACTAGAAATAAACTTTAATATTTTCTTATGATTCGAACATCTTGATTTTTGTTAAACTCGTGTTTTGGTAGATAGCCTTAGCATCCAATCATTCACGGATTGGATGTGGCGGTGACATACCCCTTTTACTTAGTTTTATTAATTTCCGCTGCAATTTTTGAAGTTTTAATCATTAAATAAAAGTTCATCTCTATTTCTAAGTATTATTTTGGGTGGAAAATTTGGGGGTGTCACAGTTACCTTGGTCAGGAAATCACCAAAGGGTTGGATCCAAGGGCAGTATGAGGATCCCACTTCGGCCTAAGCTTCAAGCTACTCCTTCACCCCTCACTCACTCTTCGGCCTGAAGTAGTGGGGGACTGGGGGACTACACCGGCCTTAAGAATAGCAGGCAAAATGAGAATATAAAAATATACCAAGTCCACAACGTCAATAACATCGTGGTGCACCATCGGCCGCAACAAAGCTTGAAATCACAGGACACTTATCGGCTTCGAGACCACAAACCACTCTCAAGCCAGGAGTCAAAGAACAGGAGGTTAACATACCTAAATCACTGTCGTCCATGTACCACAACGGCCCCAAGGTCCTCACAACTCCATCTCCGGCCAGACTGTTAATATCCCTAAAAGCTTGGACAATATGGCGTCTTGTCGCCCAAAGACACATGGTATCATCAACGACGGCCAAAAGGAATGCACAATACCCTCATCGGCCACCCAAAACAAAGACGCAACCCCTATGGCCTCATCAGCCCAAAAGGGAAACTCAACCATCAACGTCCAAGGATAGACACTACCATCGTCGGCCACTCATGCCGGAACACTCATCGTCCACAAACGAGCGCATCAAAGAAGTAACAGCCTTCCTCGTCCACGTCAAGGAACGGGTAACGGTCAAACTCAGAACAGGGCCACCAAACGCCACGACAGGGAACGACCAACGTGATCCCGCGTCGGCCAACAACATCAAGCACAGAAATCTACTCTCCTTCACTTCGTCTACATCTCAGCTTAGAGAGTGGGGGACTGCTGATGGAGTATATGAGTCTAGGCCCCAGGACCCACATACTCAGAAGAACATAAAGTACAAGCCACTACGCAGTGCCCTCGTCGGCCGAAGAGGGACCGACTCAGAATATGATCCTGAAGCCAGGGAACCAGGGTCGTGTCCTCATCGGTCGTGCCCTCATCGGCCGTGCCCTCGTCAGCCAGACCCTCGTCGGCCACGGAGGACTCGCAGAACTAGATTTTACACTTATTCATTTATATATCCCATCATTTACTTTGTATTCGGCCCAATAGCGGTCCAGTTGTAACTGGGTCTCCCAAACCCAAGACTTGGGAGCCCAGCCCGTATTTTTCCTATAAATACTTCCTCTGGAGGTAGTTATAGGGGTTACAAAATCATTCTATTGAAGTATTTACTTGCACTTCTCTCTCTAGCTCTCACTTCTCTCTAGAATATACTCTATCACATATGTTTATTTTCATGTCCCTATTTTGGTCAAGCAGAGACTTGAGATGGATTAACTAAAAATGTGTCGGATTTTGATATTTGAATGTAGACAATAGATATTATAGCATCTATTAGCTTTGTTTAGTTAAGGGGGTAAACATAGATATACTAAGGGTGTGATTGGGAGTTGATTTTTGTGAGAGAGGGGAAGACATGTGAGAGCTAATGACCCTCCTATACGTGTTTGGAGTTTAAAAATGTGGAATAATAGTTTTGGAAGGTTTTTGTGACCCTCTAAAATCTCCCAAATATTTAATTTTTAAGTTAGTCCAAAATGAGGGAATTTGATTAAACATTTTCATGAATTTAAATATAGTTAGATTTCTTAGTATATACATAATAGAAATATATACATAAAATAAGTTTGAAAAAATATCTAAATTGATATATTGAGTGTGAAATAAGTTTTATAACCCATTTTTTCTTCAATTACCATATATTTACCTTCTTATTTTTCATATGTGGCACTTGTGTTCCAAATGCACCATAAGGCTATTCAAAAGTAGAGCTTATATTTCTCAAATGAAACTTATGTATAGGCAACATTCATACCAGCTGCAAAACCACATGACACTAGTTATTTTATGATTCGTTACATTTGGAACCCAGAATGTGAAGATTTTAATGATAGGAGTAATGAGTTTGATAATACAGGTCACAGGTGAGTCAGGGAGTGTATCATGCGGAAGTGGATCATATCAAGATGAAGAAGTATATACTCATGCCCGCTGCAATTTTTACACCTTGGATCGTAATACAACATGTAACACAATCCAGTTAAAGACCCATCTTCCCAAAAAAGAGCCATATTTCATGATCTTCTTTTGTCCCAAAAAAGAGAGTCTAAACAAGGAAAGCTATTTTTTCATGCAATTTACCAAAAAAGAGTCGTAAACCTGTTATACATTATAAATTTCATAAATTAACACATAAATTCAATTAATAAATAGAAGTATAATTAATTATTTACCTTACCAAAGTATAAAGTTATGCGTTGGTCAAAAAAGAGATTTTTTTGGACAGAAATCTTAGAGCCTGCTTACTACCCGAGATATTTTCCAGTTTTCTTTTCTATTTTCAGTTCTCAAATTTTCTGTTTTTTTATTTCTAGATTTTCTATCTCCAATTTTCAGTTTTCTATTTTCAAAACTGAAAACATGTTCATAAAAAAATTCACCCGGTTCTATGTCTGACCAGAAGACCGAAAGTAGAGTCCCGATCCGGAAGCGAACCTAGTATAGCCCAAGTAGGGTCCCACGTATAGGAAAGTTGGGACCGAAATCGGCCGGTCTCGGTCGATCCCAACGGCTAGTTTGATTATAATTCTGCATTTCCGCTCCCTTTTCCCTATTGATTGACAATTCAACGACTTTTTTAAAACTCTTCACTTTACAAAGTATTTTTAAAAACGGAGATCGGGCTGCTGGGTCATTGACCGGCCCAGGCAGGGACCACCGAGTCGTTAACGGGACTGACCTGAGACCGCAAGGTTATCAACTGAACCGAACAGAGATCGCCAGGTCGTTGGCCGAAGAAGACCGGGACCGCCGGGTCGTTGACCAGGCGGGATGGGGACTGCCCGGTCATTGATCGAGTCGGATAGGGATTGCCGAGTCTTTGACCAGATCGGATCAGAATGGGGCTGCTCGGTCATCAACCGAACTGAACAGGTACCGCCTAATCGTGGATCGGGGCAAACAGGGACTGCCAGGTCATCGACCGGACCAAACATGGACCATTGGGTCGTTGACTAGACTGGACCGCGGAGTTGTTGACTGGACCAAATAGGGACTGTTAGGTCGTTGACCGGACTGGACTGAAGCTGACACTGGAGCGGGATCAGATCTGCCACTAGGCATAAGTATGCAAATTCAATGTTGTGGCACTACATCATCCGTGTTCTTTAAATTTGAAGAACCAGTAAAATTCGTTTATTCATTTCATTAAGGAAAATAGAGACATTTAAAAGGCAAAAAAAAACTAACTAGGGTTTCTCTCCCCCTCTTAATGTTGTTCACCGATCATCTTCCTGGATCCTTCCCTGTGATGGAACTATGGAAGTGAGTGTAGACTTCATCTCTCTCTGTATGACATTTTAGAAACAATTCGATCACGAGTCTCCGAACCTTCCCCTCTTCCTTAGGCTGACTTTGAGTGCAATATAAGGAGTGTGGATGCACAGTATTTTTATGAGCAAGTAAGAGGCTGAAACAATGTAGGATCAAGATTCACCACGATAATGTGGTTGCGGTTATTCATGGTATTTATTATAGATAAATTTTGGCTCATTGTTACTAATATACTTCTCCAATTTAATTATGAGTTCTATATTGTTTTTGTTAAATCGATCACCGAATATAGTTAATGAATGTTTTGTAGGGAGTATAGTGTAACGAATATTTTTCAATTAGTGTCACATTTTTTCATACTATATAAACTGTTGGACCTTCTATTTCTTGTATTAATGATGTAGCATTATTTTGCACATTTTTTGATCGTACATGCACTGTAGCACATGCACTTGACGTTTCCATTGCTGAGTTGTTTCTCCATTTAATTGGCCTATTAATTTGGAATTCCAAAAGGCCTTAGTCACCCGATAGGCACTGGTGTAGTATAAATGCTTTAGCCTGGCATGCAGTGAGACATAAGAGTAAACTGAACAGTATTCCTTCTATTCTTCAATTTATTCGATGCATCTGATTAACCATTTTAACATGGTATCAAAGCAGGCATAATTCCGGACAGTATCTTGGATTGTAAAATGGCTGGAGAAGCTACAGGAAGTGGCAAGAACGAAGAACGTGAACGACGGAAAATCAATGACCTTTCTTCCCCTTATTTTCTCTCAAATTCAGACTTCCCGGGTTTGAATATCTGCGGAGTGGTTTTGAAGGGAGAAACCAATTATCGGGAATGGGCGACTGCTATGAAAAATGCCTTCCGAGCCAAACGGAAGGTAGGCTTCTTGGACGGCTGCATTGAACGACCAACAACCAATGAAGAAGACAATAGAGGATTGGTTGAGTGTCAACTCCATGTTGGTTGGATGGATTATGACCTCTATTGATCCAAGTTTGCGGAGCAACGTGGCATATATAGACAGTGTGTACGATCTGTGGGAGGATTTGAAGGCGAGATTTGAAGTAGGCGATGCAATGCGTACACATGAATTGAAAGAATTGATCCGAAATTGCCGACAAGATGGACAGTCAGTGACAACATATTACAGACGTCTCAAGGCATTGTGGGACGATTATGACGGTCTTCGTAACGTTCCGCAGTGTACTTGTGGGGATGTACATGTGACTTGAAGAAACTTTTTATGAAACATGTGGAAACGGAGAAAACCCATGAATTTCTTCTTGGGTTGGATCATGAGAAATTTGCAACCTTGCAGAGTAATGTGCTCAGCTCCGATGACCTGCCGCCTCTTACCAAGGTATATCACTTAGTGACCCAGGAGGAGCGTCATCAAAATATGACGCGAGGACGGGGAGACAGACCCGAGCAGGTTGCCTTTATTGCACGAGCTGGTTCGAATGGAAAGGATGACAAAATAAAATGCACGTTTTGTCACCGGACTGGACATGACGTGGATAATTGCTTTCGGCGGAGCGGGAAATATCCCGATTGGTGGTACGAGAACTCGACCCAAGGGCGCGGAGGACGGACGTGTGGCGGAGCAGGAAGAGGTAGCTGGCGAGAAGCGGCCCATGCAATCCAGACAAGAAAATATAAGGAGGCAGCTGCACCGCATGTGGAGAAAGCTATGGCAGCACACAAACCAGGGTTCTCGGACGAGCAGTGGGAGCAAGTCTTGAAACTCATGGAGCAGTGCAGGGCCACAACATCCGAGGAGAGACTCCAAGGTATGGAAAGTGATATCGACTGGTTACTTGACTCGGGGGCTTCTTCCCATATGACAGGTATTTGGGTGAAACTTGGGCAGAAAACAAGGATTTCACCTATTCCCGTCACATTGCCAAACGGGAGTAGAACCGAGGCAACTCACGTGGGGGAAATGAGAATTGGACTTGGGCTGAAATTAGCAAATGTTCTGTTTGTACCGGATCTAAAATGCAATCTCATATCACTGGCTTAATTAATTGAAATCCGAAAATGTGATATATTTTTTACTAATGATTTGTGTGTGATACAGGACCTACTTACGAGGATGCCGATTGGAGTGGGTGAACGAAGAGGGGGAGTTTACTATATGCGGAATATGGATCGTGCTCAAGCTCATGCAACCAGGATAACAAATTCAAGTGATCTATGGCACTCACATTTGGGACATCCGTCCGTAAAAACTTTGCGTTTAATTAATTGTTTGAATAAATCATTTAATTTTGTTCAGAATAAGTTGTGTGATGCTTGTTTGAGAGGTAAACAAACTCGTGATAATTTTGTTGTTAGTTGTGCTCGTGCTATTGAACCGTTTGAATTAATACACTGTGACATTTGGGGTCCATATAGAACACCGGCTACTTGTGGGGCTCGTTATTTTTTGACCATAGTGGATGACTTTTCTAGAGCAGTGTGGATACATTTGATGAATAGTAAACGTGAAGTGAGAACTATTCTTAAAAGATTTCTTGCCATGGCGAAGTGTCAGTTTGACAAAAATGTGCGGGTGATACGGAGTGATAATGGAAAAGAATTTCTTGGATTGAAAGAATATTTTTTGACACAAGGAATAATTTTTCAAACGACATGTGTGTATACTCCACAACAGAATGGGAGGGTAGAAAGAAAGCATAGGCATATTTTGGAAATGGCCCGGACTCTTAGATTTCATGCCAATTTGCCTATTGAATTTTGGGGTGAGTGTGTTTTGACGGTGGGATATTTATTTAATCGTTTACCTTCCCCTGTTATTGAGAATAAGAGTCCCTATGAGCTATTATATAAAAGGTTACCGTCTTATAATCAGCTTAAGGTGTTTGGTTGTCTATGCTATGCGCATAATAAAATTACAATGGGTGATAAATTCACTGCACGAGGAGTTCGCTGCATTTTCTTGGGATATGCATATGGACAAAAGGGTTGGAAAGTTCATAGCTTGGAAAATAATCAGCAATTTGTGAGCCGGGACGTGAAATTTTTTGAAGATATTTTTCCATACAGACCTTTGGCAGAAGAGACCAAATGCGACACGGGAAAATCAGCAGGAGTAAATTCGGTTCCCCATGCAGTAGCACCCGAGGCAGAAGGATACGTGCAAATAGCAAGTGAAGATACTGATCTTGACCAAGAAGGATCCAGGACACCAGTAGAGGTGGACTTGCATGCGGCAGAGCAGCATGTTTCAGGTGACATGCAGGACGAGGGTACTGCATCTGCGGATGATTCTTCGGCTATCACTAATGAAACCACTTCTGAAGAGTCGAGTCAGACCCGACATAGTGGGAGACAAAGACGGGTACCCATCTGGCACCGTGATTATGAAGTTTAATTGAACACCGTGGCAGTAAACTCTCCCCTCTCTGTTAGCTCATCTTCAACGGTACACTCAGGTAATCCGTATCCCATAACTCATTGTATAAAATATGACCGTTTTTCGGTTTCGCATCGTGCATTTCGTACAACTATTTCTGTGCACAAGGAGCCGTCCACCTTCAAGGAAGCTGTTCATGATCCTTTGTGGCGTGATGCCATGAACCGAGAAATACAAGCTTTGGAACGGACGAGTACATGGAAAATTCAGGATTTGCCGTCAGGAAAGAGAGCTATATTTTGCAAATGGGTGTACAAGATCAAGTATAAAAGTAATGGATCAGTTGAACGGTACAAGGCACGGTTGGTGGTATGTGGGAATAAGCAGGTGCAAGGAATTGACTATAGCGAGACATTTGCACCGGTGGCTAAGATGGTCATGTTCGGACCATTTTGGCTGTTGCTGCATCTCATCACTGGGAGTTACATCAAATGGATGTCGATAACGCCTTTTTGCATGGTGACTTGAAGGAGGAAGTATACATGCATTTGCCCCCGGGGTACAGTGCTTCCTCCTCGGGTAAGGTGTGTAGATTCCTTAGGTCCTTGTATGGACTCCGTCAGGCTCCGCGATGTTGGTTTTCTAAACTCACTAGCTCGCTGTGAGCTTATGAGTTTAGTCAATCACATGCTGATTATTCACTCTTTACTTTGCGTAGAGATAAATGCATTCTTTGTGTGTTAATTTATGTTGATGATTTACTTACTACTGGGAATGACCATGGCATGATCCTAGCCTTTAAGCATTATCTTGCTACTCATTTTCCGGTGAAGGATTTGGGAGTCCTAAAATATTTTTTGGGGATTGAAGTTGCACGGAATCCCACTGGAATTTTCTTGTGTCAGCGAAAATATATGCTTGATATTCTGGCCGAGACTGGCCTCACAGGTGCTAAACCCGTGACATTCCTTATGATACAGAATCATCGGTTACAATCAGACACATGGCCATATTTCTCTGACCCAAAACGCTATCGCCGCTTGGTTGGAAAACTCATCTATCTTACCTTGACTAGGCCTGACATTTGTTACTCGGTTCATATTTTGTCCCAGTTCATGCAGACTGCTAGGGTGGCACATTGGGAGGCAGTTCTTCGTGTGTTGCGTTACATGAAGGGTCATCCAGGACAAGGTATCTTGTTACCGTCAGATTCTACATTTACGCTGACTGGTTATTGTGATGCAGATTGGGCTAGTTGTCCCACTACACGACGTTCTGTGACAGGATATGTTGTATCTTTTGGCTCGTCTCCTATTTCTTGGCGCACTAAGAAGCAGACTACTGTATCTCGGTCTTCTGCTGAGGCTGAATACCGGTCTATGGCCACCTTAACCTGTGAGCTCATATGGCTGCGTAACTTACTATGTTCCTTGGGGGTTGTTCTCTCCTCACCGGTTAAGCTCTATTGTGATAATAAGGCAGCCCTGCACATTGCATCTAATCCAGTTATCCGAGATCATATTCTTGCGGGTACTATAGCGCCATCTTATCTTTCTACCACGGAACAACCTGCGGATCTGCTTACCAAAGCACTTGGAGCTCAACAATTCTCCTACTTATTGGCCAAGATGGACATTTGTGACCCACATGCTACATCTTGAGGGGGGGGGGGGGGGTGTTGGACCTTCTATTTCTTGTATTAATGATGTAGCATTATTTTGCACATTTTTTGATCGTACATGCACTGTAGCACATGCACTTGACGTTTCCATTGCTGAGTTGTTTCTCCATTTAATTGGCCTATTAATTTGGAATTCCAAAAGGCCTTAGTCACCCGATAGGCACTGGTGTAGTATAAATGCTTTAGCCTGGCATGCAGTGAGACATAAGAGAAAACTGAACAATATTCCTTCTATTCTCCAATTTATTCGATGCATCTGATTAACCATTTTAACATAAACAAAGTATGATCACGTCCAATCGCAAGTCATCTTTGCCCTCTGAAATATGTGTTGCACACAAGTGCTAATGTTCCTGAATCAAACAATAAAACACCAAGACACACTAAACGTCAAGACACACTCTAAGAACATCCGTAGTGGGAAAATGGATTTACTAAAAATGCACGGCCAAATAGATAAATAGACTTTGAGATAAATTTAGCCTCTCCAACAAACGTGTATATGCGTCGTGTTGCTGAGCTGGAACCGAAAAAACCCACAACTCTACTTCTATTTGGATTTCGGATTTCCATCAAGCTTCTGACACATTGTGACTCAACAAAGTATTAATTTCCTGGCAAAATTTAAGGTGGCAAGTGAAAACATTTTCATCAACATCCTCTTCCTTCTTTCATCTTTGTATATGCGTGACACTCTGAGAGTGTTCCAGATATTTTTCTCCATTTTCCGTTTGATTGAATGATGAGTGATAGACAAATTAAGACTGTGATAGCTTCATCATTTTCTTCATTTGAAAAGTACATTCCGGTCATATTCATATATGTTGAAGGCAATGTTCTAAAAGGCGTTAGGCGCTAGTCGGGCGGTGACTGGCCCTACCATGAAATATGCCTTCAATAACTTTTCATGTAAGGTAAAGACCTGCCATCCCAATTGTTTTTATGTTTCATAGTTCAAGAAAAATAGTTTTGAAATTAAATAATATATGAATAAAAGTAAATTGCCTCTGGTATCTACTAATCCTCAAGTTCCAATCTTCTGATTTTTTTTGATTGTTTTCTTAGAATTTGTCACAACTGACTTCAATCAACTATGATTTGGTAGTAAAGGGTTCAAAAGAATCAGCTGAAGTTGCAAAGAAGCCATCCAGTGCATAATGAACTTGAACGAGTAAAGATACTTATGTCCCTTCTCATTTGCATTGTCACATTTTTCTTAATTAGACGAGTTTGGAAGAAGCAGATAATCGGGAGACTCAGCTGAAAGGCAAGTTACTCTTAATTTCCTTATCATTTGTCACTTTTTTCTTAGTCAGATTACAATTGCGAGGATTAAATTAAGGTAGATTCTATGGTACTCTAGGTATGGTACCCCAATTTTAAATGGGTACCGTAGTTGTCCCCTTAAATTAATCCTCAGAAAGCTTTGGGTGCTAAACGAATTAGGCAATATGTTAGCCGATGCAATGCTTTTACCTTGATCAATTAAATTTAGTCATTATGTACTAGCAAAAACTGGGGTCAGGTTTTCGACAGGGAAAACACCAACCTTTGCCTAGCTAGCTGGTTTACAACTTACAATTTGAACTTGTCATAAAAAAATAAAAATAGCTGAAATAAATTTAGCGACACGTTTAGAAATGGTTTAAACAAAATACTACTAGTATGTACGGAGTAACATTTAAATCTTACTCCGTATCTTTTATGTGTTATCATACATCCGGGGGCGGGTTGACTCTGAAATCGATGACCTGGGAATACCAGATTGGTTATAATCTATATCTATATCTATATAATACTCCGTATAATAAAGTAAACCCCTACAGACAGTGGAGGACCTAGGGGGGGGGGGGGGGCTAGGGGGGCACGTGCCCCCGCTTCGGGCTCAGAGGACTTAAGGTAAAAACCGGCGTTCCGCTTTAGGCCCGGAGTTTTTATTATAGATTAAGTTTAGTGTCTAGTGTGTCCCTCTCTCACAAATCTCTGGGTCCACCACTGCCTAAAGAACCCTTTAGAGGAATTGTTGACATGTGGCAACATCCTTTGTATAAAAAAATTACATTTGGCAATACAATACATTTAAGAAAAGGCTATTCAACTTCCAAAACTCTACTCTTATGTATTCCAATATTATAGAAAATTTGTTCTATATGAATGTAGGTAAAATTTTAGGTAAAATTTTGCACTCGCCGGTATTAAAAAATCCAAATACTCAATAATAATTAACAATTTTTAGCCACTATTAAAACAAAAATATTACTCTCTATTTCTTTTCTCATAAACTCTTGGAGTTTCTCCCTTATTCGGGGTTTTTATAAATTGTTTCTTATTTCTTTCCCAAATATGATAATTATTACATCTTCTATCTCATTAATTTTCTCCAACATTTCCTTTTTCTTTCGTTCACTTAGTTTGTGTATCTCCAAATATTATAATGCATGTGTAGTTCTAAATCATTCTTACATTATTGTCCCTACTTTTTCATTTCAACATTAGCTAGATAAATTCTTTTTTAATAGTTGCACATGTCTTGATCTTAAGTGGACAAACGTGATATTACTTATCTATTTATTAATTCACAAGGTCTACCAAATCAATGTCTAAATGTAGATTATTATTTTTTTGTCTCATATTAATTTATACTTTGCAATTTATGTTTGAGTTGTTAAATGGGTTAGCACTCCCCAATCTTACCCAACCCATGGTAGATTATGTTTTTCATAGCTTGGATCGTCTAATTGACTAATGGTCCCAAACGATGAGAATGATCACAAAGGATGCACATTATTTTTAATTGAGGAGCACAATACACTTATATTTAAAATAATTCAGAAATGGACATGAAAGGTTGAATTTATTTACAAAAATGCTACTACATTTTTTACGATAGCGCATATTTCTATTTCAAATAATGCACAATTTTCAAATCTAACATTCCAGTTCACTCTAATTCTCTTTTACACGTTAAGGTGTCTTCGAATTCGAACTCAATCTTATATATATAATTTACAATCTTTGAATCTAACGTTCCGGTTCATATATAGAAATAATGCTAGAGTAATTTATTTGAATAATAATTATTATATATAGAAACAATAGTTCAACAAGGGTTGTAAATTAATGAGTATATTTGAAATTTATTTTGGTAGTAAAGCAACAATTTTGAAGAAAATGACAGTAAAAAATAAATGTTTATATTTTGGTTTACTCGCAACCTTCATGGGTCAACTTACTTAACCTGCAACCCGTGCAAATTGCACCACAAAACCGGTGAGTTCATCGGATTGAAGAATGACAACTCTAATCCACCATGAAATGAGATGAAATGGGTTAGCCTCATGGACTTCGGCTCACTTTGACAGCTCTATCCATAGTCGATTGAATTTTCTTTTAAAATCTGATTGACGAATACACATACAATCCATTTTCCCTACAATTTTAATAAACACTTTAAACACGTATTTTTCTGTGCAGTGCACGGGTACACATACTAGTAAACCCATAAATCAGTCCAAAACCCGGTGAAACCCAACAACCTGTTTGAAACCTGTCCGGGAAACCAACCCATTGCGAGCGCCGCGGTCTCTCCCTAGCAGGTCTAGGGTTTGGTTTTTCCTTAGCAGATCTAAGGTTTGGTTCTTCCGGCCGGTGAATCCCCTTTACTTGTTTCCGGCGCTGGGATTGGATTTGAGGCAGATTGACAAGAATCCTTGCCCAAGTTTGACGACATCGAAGCTAGAGTTCGGCGATCGGTTTCTTCATGAGAGGATAGCAAGGGCATGGCAGCGATGAAGATGACCACTAGCGGTGGATTTGCTATGAGCGCGGGACGAGGAGAGGTGCACGGATTTCGAGCAGACCAGATGACGATTGACAATGGAGGATCAATTAGAGTGATACCAAGGATACAACCTCCTCTTGAACCACTGCCATATGTTGTACGGGGTTCTAGAGTCCGTGGAAGTTTTCCTATTAGTTATTTTTATTCTGTCATTTGGCTTCTTGTTATCGCCTATGTTGTTAGATTTGTCAGTTTGTTTGGGACATCAGTCTTTTTTATGTCATTGAGTATGTTTGGATCTATGGCAACAGGGATGGCTGTGTCAAGTCCACTACATGGTTAGCGATTCACGTTGCTCTTTCAGGGGTGACCGTCTCTAAGTATGATCATAGAGTTTACAGTCGTAGTTGTTGGATTTTAGTTGGTGTCAGTTTTGTTTTTCCTTTGATTGATGTAATGATCCTGAAACTTATAATATGAAAGAAGGCTAGTTGACGATAAAAAAAGCGTGCGTAAAGTTTAAAATTTCGTTATTGACTAGTATTTCAAAGCCCAATAATAATAAAAAATAATAACCATTATTTAAGCACGAGAGTACTTGCATCATTTTTTAAGGATTTTGTAATAACCAATTATATTCATATACCCTATAATAGTATATGGTTTATGTAATTTTAAATTCATTTGGAAGTTTATAAAAAGTTGAATATTTTAGAACAACAGTTTTGTGCGTTTACTATGCTTAGAACATTTTTGTGTTAACAGATTAACTAAATACAATTGTACATATTTTATTTTTTTAGTAAGTATTGACCATGTTTATTAGCCTTTGACCGGGCTGACCTCTGGATATGAGTCGACCTGACCGATCACTTGTTTGGATTGCTCTCCGGTCTGGTTTTGATATGATAGCTCTTTTCACTCAACACATGTCTCAAGGAGAGTTGAGTTTGGAGCAAAAACAGATATTGGAGTGTTTGCGTGAAAATTGCAGATGTACTTCTGAAATGCTTCAAAATGTTCCTAAAAGCAGCTTTTAAAAGTTGGGGAGATCAATTTCTGAAAACTGATTCTGATTCTATTTCTATTTACAAAAACACAGAAACGGAATCAATTCCAAACACACTCTCAATACATCAAAAATATCATTAATTGGTTCACTCGAGAATTGGGTCCATCAAAACACCCACTAACTTAGAAGAAGGTGCTAGAAGGGCCTCACGTTCCCCAAGAAAAAATTGTGTTGTCTATAAAGCGTTGTTTGATTCAAAGGAGGGGAGAGAAGGGGAGAATCAATGAGGGGATTTTGATAAAAATTTGTGTTTGGTTGGAGGAAATAGGAGGAATGGTTTAATGAAAATATTTTCGCAATTTACTTTTATTTGATAGTTTACTTAAAAAAATAGATACATGCCTAACTATTGTGAATATTACTCCTATGGTCATGCGTCCTAATTTTATTTTATTTGATTTTTTACTTTTTTAATTTTATAATTTTTCATTTTTCAGTTTGGAATTTTTTATTTTTATTTTTTAATTTTTTTTATTTTTAATTTTTATTTTTTTAATTTTTAATTTTTTTAATCTTTAAATTTTTAAAGTTTTTATTTTTTCAAAAACTTTTTGTTTTTTAACTTTTTATATTATAACGTTTTGTTCATTCACGTAGGAGATGGATAGTTTGAGGTTATCAACACGTTTCTTTCGAAATGCCCCGATTTGGGGGGTTTAGAATGGGAGGAAGTGGAGGATTTTGAAAGCCTTCCACTTTCCTTCCCTTCCCCCCTATTTCCTTAAACCAAACACACACAAATCATCCAGTTTTCTCCCCTCCCTTCCGAAACCCTCCAACCAAACAAGGCATAAATGTTTACAATTTGTAAATAATACGGAGTATGTTGAAATTTTATCCATCTCACCTTTAATTTGTATCCCATAGAAATTGAGTTATGTATACTTGTTTCCTCATTCATACTTCGTATGATATACTTGTGCAACGAGAGAGAAAATGATTTTTTTTTTAATTTCATTTGTCGACAGAATACTTTTCAAACTAATACGTTAGCAAACGAATATAAAACTTATACATTTAGAAACGCAAAGTTTCGATAAAATAACGAATCTATTGAAAAGGAATATTGGAAAGAAGATAAGCTAAGAAAAATATGCAATATGCATCAAGTAGTGAACAAATGGGTATTGATGACCGGTCAACCCTTTACCCACGCAAGGAGTCATGGCTGGACATGAAAAAAGTTTGATAATTTGGTCATACTAAACGTGATAGTCTGTAGGTAATGGTACATCACTCCTATGGTGAAAAAGTGAAAATAATGAACGTGAAATACACGAGTCAACGTCAACCTTTGAAAAATCACAATTCACACAGCACTGTTTCTGGTTTTAACTTTTAACCCTTTGAAAAACACATTTATGTGTTACAAATAGTCTATTTGTGGTAATCTGCTAAGAGTCTATTTATGTGGAGTATAAATTTTATTACTCTCCAAGTTTTATCTGAGTATATTTATTTAAATTTAATATGATCTGATTTGAATTGATCTATTATTCGAGTTTTGAAGTCCCTTTGATGTCACAAAAACTCTTCTTGAGGGGCACAAATGAGCAATTGAAACCATATCCGACTTCAATAAGCTTAGCGGGACGGGATGAAATTTGAGTACGTTAATAAAAAAATACTTCTTCCGGTTTTAAAAGATCTTTACACTTTCCATTTTTTACAGTACCAGAAAGATCTTTACACTTCTTATTTGCCTTACAAATCTACACCAAACAGTGTCAAACAGTGTCAAACAGTGCCAAACAGTGTCCACCTCTTTGAATCTGATAATAGACTTTAAGATCCTTGGTCTATTTGGTACTCGCTTTGTAGGTGCACAACATTTTAAACTGACTTACACATTTAGAGTGTTTAGTACTTCAGGCGATGTGATCTGATTTTCCATTTTCTAAAAATATTACTCCGTAACTTTTATATTAGAGTTTCCACAATCAATTTAAGTAATCCAGACTATACACGTTATTAGTTGGGCCATTATAATTTGTATAAAAATTATTGGTTAGTAATGGGATGATTATGGGCAAAAAAGATAGCCACCGATCTCAATGCCATGACTATCATAGGTTAAGACATAAAAAAGTAGGGAGAATTGTCGTGAAAAAGTTTTGAAATTTCAAAATAGGATTATCATGTTTTATTATTCCTTGAATATGAGTAAATTTCTGTCAAGTTTAGCATTACTAAGTTTTAAAACATAGCATTTTTTTTCAAATTTGACAGATTACTCCTATTCAGAGAATAAAAAACATGATACTCATATTTTGAAATTTCAAAACATTTTTTCTCCTATTTAGAACAATTTTTAAAACAAAAGTATAGTTCTACTTGTCATACTTCGTAATTGTTTGGCCGCTGCTGATAAAGCAAGGGAGACAATTGAGCCAAACATTGCGGCATAATCATAAATGATACGGAGTAATTAAAGGGGGAGGCGTTGCTTTCTCGGCTGTTAGGCTAGGCTAGGCATCTTTTTCTCTAGGCCTGGGAGCGGTTCGGTTCTTACTCAAAAATAGTGGAACCGTTATTTAAATTTTAACAAATGAAATCGGTTCGGTTCCTATATAAAAAATCAAGAATCGATATGGAACCGAACCAATACTAAACGGTTCGGTTCTTGCTTTTATCGGTTCCTAGAATATTTTTTTTCGTGTAAGAATTAACACATAGTTTAGCTTCTACCACATGAAAACGTCAAAAAGTCAAAACAAGTCATAAACATTTATTTAGAGTTCTAATCACTCCAAACATCAAACTTGGACTTAAGTGAACACTTAATAGAATGAAAAGAAGATTTTAATTTTCATTTAATACATAAAATATAAAAATCGTTCGTTATGTCGTTGAAATGAAGGTTGCTCATCATTATAGTGGCAAGGATATGACGTACACTTTATGCCTCTCAAAACCTAGAAATACATTGAGTTTGCATGTACATCCTATTGATGGAACAAAACTTGATTTGTAAAAATGAGCTTAATGTATTCAACCTAATGTGCAAATATTTATTATTTTTGTTTTTATAGATTAAACTAAATTAAAAATATTGGCTAAATATCATTTATTAATTATTATTGATGTTTTTTTTGTTATATTAGTATTACTACTAATACTACTACTATTTTTATTTTTATTTTTATATTTTTAATATCGGTTCCTTAACGGTTCCGTGCATATATTTTTTATAGGAACCAAGAACCGAACCGTTAACAACAACTAGGAACCGAACCGTTAACAACTAATATCTCATTTGTAGGAACCGAACCGAACCGGGTTATAACGGTTCGGTTCCAATAGATTTAACGATTCCCGATTCCAAAATCCCACCCCTATTTTTCTCCCATTGGTGGCATGAGTGGTTCTTGTTGTACCCATTTTGTATACACATTTATACCTCTCCTTTATTTTACTTGTGTACACAGACATTTATACCTTATCCTTCAATCTTCAATGCAGCTTAATTTTCAACATGTCCATAGATAATTATGAGTCCGTGACCTTTTTTTTCCGGCTTATCAAGCTTATCAGACAGCTTTTTCATCAAACACGTAACTTTTGATTTCGCGCGCTGAATTGTGTAATAAGCAGAAAAAGTAAGGTTGTAGTTACTTTTCTGGCTGTATTGGCTGAAGTTACCGTAGAGGATCATTTTAGCTATTTTTCATATAATTTTTTATTTTATTTATTAATAACAAATATTTTAAATATAATTTTTTCATGAATCAGCAGAATCAGCCAATACAGCCAGTTCAGCCAGAACTTCATAAATTTCAGCAGAATCAGCCAATCCAGCCAATTTTTAGTGTTACCAAACGGGCTCTATATTATTAAAGGCTTAATCCTTTATTCAAGATACGTATGATCCTTTATTAACTTTTTTAATTCTAACATTAACATCATAGAAAACGCTAAACGTATTAAAACGGGATAAGGGTCAGATATGGCCTCGAACTTACAAAAAAAAATGTCAAATAACTGAATAAGGTCATATATAGGATGCTATGTACGTCCGATGCCATTTGGAGTGGTTCCCGGTTAATTTTTTCGATGAATTTTTTTGAACATCTTATTCATTAAGTCTAGTTTACTCATATCAAATTTGAACTAAAAATTCAATCGGGAAGGCATTCAAATGAATTCTTGAAAATAACTGCGCAGTTAAAAAGTGCAGTTATCTACAAGAATTTATTTTGGTATGACTAAACTAGACTTAATGATTAAGATTCTCAAAATATTCATCAAAAAATTCTACAGGGAACCGCCCCAAATGGCGTCGGCCGGACAGATCATCTTATATAAAATCTTATTTGACATTTTTTTGTAAGTTCGAGACCCTATCTGACCCTTATCCCTATTAAAACGAATTAAAATGAATAAAATCCTTTATTTAAGATTGGGTTCTGTTTTAAGTTTACGTAAATTTCATATGCTGACTTGGATGATGATGAGTTATTTGAGTGCGGGAAAATGGCATTTAAAACTAGTTGCAAGTTAAAATCCTTTATTCACTTAGTGTGTAAACTGTGTCACGTTCTTGCTATTACTCTGTGTTGGTTTCTATTACCCTGGATTCTGGTGTGTGTTTTTATTTGGTTTAAGTAACTAAGGAGGCAAGAGTTTATTAGGTTGAATGAACAAGAATGTCATTTTAGTCACTATAGGGTTCAAGTTGTCTGTTTAGATATTAGCGAGTCATTGCACTTATTTAAAGGGGGTTGCCTCTATATATAATCCTATGGCTCATGAGTCGTGAAGCGATTGCATCTGTTTTGGTGGACATCCTCAAGTTTTTGGGATATTAGTTTAAGCCTTTACCAATAATCCATAATTTTCCACATTTTATAAAAATAATCTCTACTTGAAAAGTTTACAACAATATTCTCAACTAGTTAATTGTTTTATAAAAATAAACCGAGTGCTAACGGTGTTAAGTTTTCGTTATTTTTTTAATTTAAATATTTTGAAGTGGAAATATATACAAAAATTAATAATACTATATTTGACTTTGATCTTGTTTCTACTAAAAGTTTAATTTAATACGGAGTTTTCAATATTTTTCATGAAACATAAATAGAATTATATGAACACTACATAGTACAAACTCCTCAAATTCTCTATTCTTTTTTGTTCCTTATCCATATTTTATTCATATTCATTTGTTAATCATTATAACAGAGATTTCAAAGTATTTTTTAGTAATACTAAGTGAAATATTGACTATTTAATACGAATATTTCTATTATATTTTATGAAAAATATTAAATATTATTAAACTTATCGTAGAAAAAGATCAAACTCAAATATAATACCGGAGTATTATTAATTTTTATACATATTTTTGCTTTGATATAATCAAAATTAAAAAAAATACGGAAAAGTTAACACCGTTAGCACTCGGATTATTTTTGAGAACAATTGGCTAGTAGTGATTATTTTTTTGAAATTTATCAGTAGGAATTATTCTTATAAAATGTATAAAAGCAGGGATTATTGGTTTCAATTGCCATAAAAATTTAAAATTTTCAACAAAAAATATTGCTTTACCGCTCATCTTTTTTACCCCAGGGGAGTCTTGGGGAGTGGTCTGGAGTAAACTAAGATTAAACTCCCTCAATGGAGTATTTAACCCGCGACCTCCCACAAGGGATAGTGAGTCGGCGATCCGCAGAACTGACGCAGAAGTGGACCACTCATCACCACTTATTTTTATATTTGTAAGAGATGTGTTCTAACTTCATGTTAAGTTCATAAATAAATAAACCAAATTTGTGAAAAAGATTTGTTCGATGATATAAATTGTTGAAGAATGAATACGAATTATAAGTGTAATCAATTATCAATTAAAATACTCACTTTGTTCCAAAAAACACTTCCAACTTTAACTTGACACGCTTATTAAGAAAATGAAATAAAAGAGAAATGTGTGATGGTGATTGAGTGAAAATAGCAAATGATTGCTAGGCACAAAAAACTTTCTAAAAAAAGGTAAGTGATAATTTTTTTGGAATATCCCAAAATTGTAGGTGAGTAGATTTTTTTGGGATGAAGGGATCATCATATAAATCAAACGTTATGGAGTGGGATTCAGATGTTTTCCACTTGGACTAATATTTTCTAGTTTGCTCTAATCTGTACGAATTTAGTGTAGTCTTGTTTTGTCTGAACTAGTTTGATCTGATAGATGTCAGGCCTTTGTATATTTTTCAATTATCGAAGTCTGGTCTTGTACGATCTGATCTGGTACTTTGGTGTGTTAAAATTTGGTCTGTGCTGTTTAAATCTGGTTTGACGTGATCTGATCAGTTCTCATCTAGGATATGACTCGAATGATTGAAAACTATCAATGTAAAACCTAAAATATCAAGAATTTTATTATTTGTTTATTTTAATTTTAACATACTACTACCTATTTGATTTTATTAAACTAATAAACGTTTTTGAAGAAAAGTTCAACAAAATTAGCATTAGAATTAATAAAAAAATTCAGAACATGTGAATTTTTAAGTCTTCGATCGATAGTTTTCGATCTTTCGAGGTCCTACACTAATAAGTTTCTGTTTCATCTTTTAGGTGTTGGATTGATAGTTCATACTCCGTATATTTTTTCAGGTCTTAAATTGATAAAATTACTTTAATTATATATAAAATTTATTTCAATTTTTTTGGAGAAACTACTAAAACAGAGTATATACTCCATTTTTTTAGTTACAATATTTCCGTTTTCACATTTGTGTTTAGTTACAATATTTTCATTTTCACATTTGCTACTGCGTTAGTAACAACAATTCTTTTTTTCTTTTGGAAAAATGCATTATTAACAACATTAAAAATTAGTTTGTAATAAAACTGATTGAATAATAATTTTTTTAAAAAAGGGATTACATTTTTTGTTACATAAAGAAAGGGATTATTTATTATTGTACTTCTTATTTGATCAAAAGTCCAATAACATTAATGCATTCAGACTACGGTGTAAACGATCCGATCCGTCGGCTCAAGTTTGATTCGTTATTAGGCAATGCGGGATAAAGCCAAAAGTACTCCGTACTGCTAACCTAGTTGGGGGAGGGGAGTATTATAGAAAAAAGTGGGGTCAGGCTTTGTCTACGACTTCCGGTGTGGGAACTAAAAAATACTTCCTCCGCTTCTTATTTAAGTTCCCAGTTTGACTTCACATATATTAAGAAAATGAATTTGACTTACTGTAGAGTGCACTGTTTGGCACTGTTTAGCACTGTTTGGACACTGTTTGGCACTGTTTTGCACTGTTTTATTTCCTAAAATGGAAGTGTGAATATAAATAAGGGACATCCCAAAAAGGAAAGTGAGAACTTTAATAAGAAGCGGAGGGAGTAAACAAAAGAATAAACGGTGTGGGAACTGAACATATACGGAAGTGGCATCTTTGTGGCCATCTGTCTATGCGATTCTTTTAATCTTTGCTGCAGGATAGCGATTTCTAGTAGTATTCCTAAATAGGCGGTTCAGCTTAAGTTTGATTTGGCGGTTTGAATTTTTTTGTTTACTAAAATTAAAATTTGTTAATTGATGTGGTTTAAGTCTTTAAGAGCGGTCAGCAGTCTACAATTTAGATATAAAGAGGGTTGATATTTACGATCCGCAATACACATACACCCACATAGAGATGGCAATTTCGGCCGACCCGTTGGATACCCGCACCGAACCGATTTGGTCAAAATGGGGAAAACCGGTTTGACTGGGGAATGGGTACGGGGCGGGGAATACCCGATTTTTTTAAATGGATACTGGTGCGGTTATGGTTCTATACTAATTCGCCCCGTTATCCACCCCGAAACCGCCCCGTTCACTAATGGTGCAGGTACCCGCACTGTTACCCATCCGTAACATTATTAATAAATTATAACTCTTTATATATAAGAATAATAAGCATATATGCTAACTCGTGTACACTAAATTGTATATACCATATAAGTATATTAAGAATAATACACTAGAGGCTCACTTCAAAAACCCTAACATTCCTAACTCATAGTTAATTTAATGGCGTAATGAATTTAGGCCTAATAAAACTGTTTTTTGAGACGGATTACTACTTTTTTAGAGCTCAAACTAAATTTAGGCTTAAAATTGTTTATTGAATTTAGATTCTGGGATGGTTACTACTTTTTTATTATAATACAACAGATATTGGGTGCTTGTCATACTAATTAATTTAGGTCTAAAACTGCTTGATTGCTTGAATATTTACTTTTGTATGTTTATGGTGCTTTGAATATATAATTTATAATTTATCACGAAGGATGTTTACATTAACAAGTAGGATTAGAAATTGGTTATTTGGTATCATTTGGGCAAACGGTTACCCGTGGATAAACCGATTCCCCGTTGGGGCGATTACGGTTCAAATAAAAATTACCCGAACGGGTAATGGGGCGGTTTCGGGGCAACCATTTAACTAACGGGACAGTTTCGGTTTTATGTGTACCCGTCCCCGATCCGCACCGTTGCCATCCCTACACCCACACCTCACACTCACTACCCACAAGCCTAAAATGAAAAAACTGTATCAAGTCTATTAAGAACTCGTTTGGTAAGACTTAAATTGGTTGAATTGGCTGATTGTGTTGAAATTTATAAAGTTTTGACTAAAGTGTCTGTATTGGTTGATTCTGGTGATTTATGAAAAAATTATACGGGGTATTTAAAATATTTCTTATTAACAAATAAAATAAAAATTTTACTCCATCCGTCCCTTATAACTTTGCCAATTTTCATTTTTTGGTTGTCCCAAAAACTTTGTCACTTTCCCTTTTAAGCAATCAATTTGTGGCTTCTGTTGTTTCTCCCTCCTCTGCACAAATCTCTACCACACAGTATTTACTTTGTTATTCTAGGTGCCGGTCAAACTTGACAATCTTTTTAAGGATGAAGGGAGTATGAAAAAATAGCTAAAATGATCCTTTACAGTAAGTTCGACCAATACAATTAGAAAAATAACTCCATTTTTTTTCACAATTAATCGCGCGAAATAAGAATTTACGTGTTTGACTTATAAACCTGATAAGCCAAAAAATTGAGTAACTAAATGAGCTCTCAATCCCCTAAACGTGTCTAGCGGGATTCAAACTCAAGACCTCTGGTGAGACACGATAACCTCTTCAAGCTTGGTTGCTAACCTCCATCATCAGCAAGAACATATTCATCCAGTAAGCTTGGTTTCAATAAAAAAAGGATGACATCTCACCTTGAGGGCCCCCAACCCCGACCGGAAGGTACGTTGAAAAGATGTAAATTGAACTATAATCCCAATCTGATAAATAGAGAGTGAAGCTCTGTTCCCGGTACTTGCAGAGGCCCTATACATTTTAGCATAGTAACCTCTCATCGCAGTTGTCGGGATTCGAACCCGTGATCTAACTCTTGTGACACTCCCTTGCTACCAATTGAGGTACACCCACCGTTGTAAGCTTGGTTTCAATCAATTGATGGAAGAACAATCTGTACGGCTGCACTAGTGCGCTGTACTGTTTATAAACTTTAGCTTTACGGCTTTACCCATCATTAATTTTCATACGGTCTTTGAATATTCTGTTCTAATGAATGCACGCCGAATTCTCTTTAATTATGCCATACTAGTAACACTTTGATTGTACTCGCCCCGTCTCGAAATTATCTTCATACTTTCCTTTTTAATTTGTTCCAATTTCTATTTTCTTTCTTTTTTAGTAAAGAATTTGTGGTTCACAACCATTCTTACATATTCTTACACATTTCTCTTTCCTCTGCACAACCACACATTTCGCACTATCTTAATCTGTATGTCATTTGTACTTCATTAGATAAATATGGGACGGAGGGAGTACTATATATTCCATTCCTCCATCATTAATTTTTAGAGCCTCCTTGGTAATATTGAAATGCTTTGATTTAGCTTATATTGCTGAAATTTATGAAGTTATGTTTGCATTAGTTGTATCGGTTGATTCTGCTGATTTATGAAAAAATAGTTATTAATAAATAAATAAAAAATACATGAAAAAGTAGGTAAAATGATTATCCACAGTAACTTCAGCCAATATAGTCTGAAAAGTAATTTCAGTCTTATTTTTTCTTATTAATACATAATTCATCGCTTGAAATCAAAAGTTATGTGTTTGGTGAGAAAGTTGGTTGATAAGCATGATAAGCTGAAAAACAGGATTACTGAACAAGCACTTAATAGTTTCATATGTTGCCTTCATTTCTAATTTATCTGGAGATATGATGTTTCAACAGATTTGATAAAATAAAATTTGTAATAACTCTGGTTATTATTGTCATATTTAACTTTAGTTACTATTGTCACATTTAATTTTTCATCGTAGTGAATATACATGATGATATCCAGGTAACTTTGGTCATGTAGGATGTTTTTACTTGGACTGTAGATTGCTGGTCTGGTCTGGTCTGGTCTGGTCTGAACTGGTCTGGTCTAGTCCGATTTCTTTGTATTTTTATAATTATTCAAGTCTGGTCTGGTCTGGTCTGAACTGATCTGATCTGGTCTGGTCTGGTCTGATCTGGTCTGGTCTGATCTGGTCTGGCTGGGATGAATTACAGTCCAAGTAAAAACATCCGTATTCTCATAAGTTCTTTTTTTAATAATAATTGTGGGGAAAACCTTGATAAAAAGGACAGGAAAGACTAACAATTTCTAAAAAAAGTATATTGCGAGTGTTCTTTTTAAAAGTTGCCGGCCGTACCCAGAATTAGAGCTCCGTAACATTAAGAGCATGTTTGGTAGTACGAAAATCGGCTGTTTTGGTTGATTCTGCTGAAATTTATGAAGTTCTGGTTGAAGTGGTTGTTTTGGCTGATTCAAGAAAAAAATATTTTAAAAATATATTTTATTATTAAATTAAAGAAAAAATTACATGTAAAAATAGCTAAAATGGTGCTCTGCAGTAACTTCAGCCAATACAGTCAGAAAAGTAACCCCGACCTTACTTTTTCTGCTTATTACACAATTCAGCACACGAAAGTAAAAGTTACGTGTTTGATGAAAAAGCTGGCTGATAAGCCTGATAAGCCGAAAAAAAGGTCCCCAAACGGGCTCTAAATTTGGTTTAATCGATTGATCATGTTGAAACTTATGAAATTCTGACAGAAATAGTTGGATTGACTGATTTTGCTGATTTATGAAAAAATTATATTTAAAATATATTTATTAATAACATAAAGAAAAAATAATGTGAAAAAATAGCTAATTTAATCCTCTAGAGTAACTACACAGTTCTGAAATAAAAAGTTGCGTGTTTGATTAAAAAGTTGATTAATAAACCTAAAAACAATGTTACCAAATGGGCCCTTAGAAATTAAATTATGTAATTGATATAGGATGGTTGATTATCCACTTATTTACGATTAATGAATAAGTAACACTTCACTAATCTTGAATTAATAATTTACTTTGACTTAATACAAGATTTAAGAAAATAAAAATTATGTGATTAACCTTGACTTAAGAGTTATAAAGTATTAATAATTTACGTAATTTTCTTCTTTTGCTTTGCCGAGATTAAGCAGAGCGAAGAGGATGTTTGATCTCCGAAGGCCGAAGGTTGTGTAGGGACGGAAGACGGGTGCTTGGTCTCCGGCGGTTAAAGGTCATCGACGAAGTGTGGGGCTAGAGGCTGTAACAAATATGGATTGGAAGTCATCCGTGTTAGGTGATAACAAAGGAGCCTTGGTAGAGAACATGATGAATAAGAGGCAAATTGAGAAAAAAGCTACAGTACTGCTGGATCCTCCCTCTCCTAAACCGTCATCATGGAGTGCAGGAGAGTCTGGGGTTTGGAAGTAGCATTTTAATTTTACTGTTTGCTTACTGTTTATTTTTCATTATCAGACTGTTTATTTTCCTGTTGGTTACTTTTATTGTTGTGAGACTCTTGCATTAGGATTGAATGATTGGAGGTCTGCTTCAACCGTCGTTGGCTCATTTATGCCCATTATAGGATAAATGAGTCATACTGCTTTTTTGAATGTGATTGACTCTAAATCTGGTTCGAGGACTGACGATTGTGTGTGATCCTTTTGTTGTTTTACCCCATATCTGAATGTTGTGATATCAATTTAAACTTTCTTCTTCCAAAAACCCCAATTGTTTATGAAACATTTAGCCCTGCTCTTTTTTTACGATATGCAAGTTTCAATTGAAATCTCGCTGAAAAATCAAACTATGAAATTTATTTATTAGACAATCAATTATCCCTGACGTTTTATGATGAAACTTAAGTAGGCTTTAGCCTAAAATGTTAGCTATTTTTGTTTCTCATTATACAAGTTCACACAAGTCAGAACCGGACTTGAAAATTGCATATCAAGTTAAAACTCTGTAAATTGCAAAAACACTTGCATAGTTAATAAATTTTACGGAGTAACTTTTTTACTTGGGTTGGTTTCATCTTAGACCGGGACAACTCACAAAGGTAAAAGGAAAGAACTTAAGCTTTAAATAAGCCAGACCAAGCCACAATTGAACACAGACTCGGCTTACATTTATGTCAAATCTTACGAAACTAGTCTAAACCAGAGTCGATTATATGGGTTTGTCATATCAGAATTGGAGTTCGTAACAAACCTTACAAGATACACAGTTCGTATATACTACACCCGGGTGTACGGGTGGGAACAGTACATCCGGGTATTTTTTTAATTTTTTAAAGCTTCAGCCTAATTTAAATGAAATTTAATGAATATAATGGAGACCCACAATAATTAACGAGCAAAGCCCATAAACAACATGTCCGGAGTGGAAAACAAGCAAAAGGGCCAATTATTTTAACGGTGACATTTTTGTAATTTAAGTGAAAAATCACGTCTCCTGTTAAATGAGCAATAATGTACTTTTAATGAGCATTTGATCTATTTTATTGAGTATTAGAAGGCTAATTATGAGTATCACGATCTCTGTTTCACATCTTCTAATTCTGTTTTTTGTTATTTTTCTTTTATAAAAACTTATTAAATTATATCTATAATCTACTTTTATTAATTTCAATATGCGAGTCTAATGTAATATGATACTTTTGGAACACGCATTGATATGACATTTTAAAAATAAGCATAACATTAGTTGAAAATCGTAAGGTTTGTAATGAGCATAACATTTTAAAAATGAAAATCATAACATTTTTAAAAATGAGCATACATAACTTACATAACTTACAAAGTGCACATTATATGAAAATCGTAAGGTTTGTTAGTTGAACATTATGATATTTTAAATGAGCATCAACCTCCACTATTGAGATGAAAATCACGACTTCTGGAGAATGAGTAATAATGAACTTTTAATGAGCATCAGACCCATTATATTGAGTATTAGGAGTCTAATATAAAACACTCCGTAGTACTTTTAAAATGCATTGATATGACATTTATAAAATGAGCATATGATCAGTCTAAGATGAGCATACGTATCAAACATCGTCTATTGAGATTGATGAAAATCATGAATTGTATTAAACGAGCATTGCTAATATGAGACTTTTGAAAGGCGCATTGCTAAAACATTTTAAAAATGAGCATAACAGAGATACTAAATGAATGTACATAATTTACAAAATGAGTATTCAAAAAATTCAAAAGCTCATTTATGCATGTTCATTTTTTTACGCGTTTTACTTATTTGAGTTTAAGGTAAAACTCATTTCTAATGTGCTCGGTGTAATGTATATAAATACGAAAAGAAGTAAACAACAAATAAAGAAAGGAAAAGAAGTACAAAAAAGAAAAAAACAAAAGAGAGTGAAATAAAAAAAACATAACAAAAAGACAAAAGTAAAAGATAACAATAAGAATGAATGGTTGTAGAAGAAAAGATGATAGAAGGGAAGGAGAGAAACAAAAGATGATGACTTTGGAAGAAACGAGGATAGTTGGGAAGGAAAGAAACAAAAGATGATGTCGGCGGAAGAAAAGATGATGGAAGGGTGATAAAATTGATTTTATCACAAGGAAGGAAAAAATATACGAAGTCGGCGAAAAGAAAAAAGGAAGAGAATTTCGAGCGAGAATGACTGCGGAAGAAAATGCTAACTAGGATTGAAGTTGGTTTATTTACAAAAATACCGGATGTATCTATTCACTCGGGTGTAGGATATAATTTGCGCAAGACACAATTAAAACTTGATATGAAAACTGCCATCCAACTTAAGCTTTTGAGAAGTTAATCGAGATCAACTTATCACAAATTGATATCGCTTCTTCAATTTTAAATCCAAAACAAGATTTTACAAAAACAGAAGTTCAATTTATTCCGATATGCTTCTAATCCTTTTATAGTGCTATAAGATTCTACTTTCACTTTCTCAGAAGCAATTTCAATTTCAAACGACCCATTAACGAGTAATACCCTTAAAACTTGGTGAAGTATGTGGTTGTGTTTATGAAACAATAAGCAAAATGGAAAAATGACAAAAATTATTAGAATGGAGGAGTACATTGTTAGCGAATGTTACTACATATAAAATGAGATATCAAATGAGATATCAATCATACAATTGATTGAGCTAGGTCAATATTTCAAAATAACACCCCCTCGTTGCATTAGAGACATTGACAACTTTCTCTTTTTTATTGTTTCAAAACACTTTGTATCTTTCTCACCAAAGTAAATATTTTGTGATTCTGATCATTTCTTCTATTTTTGTATAAATTTCAACCACACGATTTTTACTATTCATATTTCTCACATAATTTAGAGTGCAACAACACTTGAATGAGGGTAGTACATATATTTTAATTAGTTCATCTAAAGGTGGGAAAGAAGTTCACAAGTTTTTCCCTTTCAAATTCTTTACTTTATCTTGAGATAATTCCTTAAGTAAGACTAATTAAGGTTAAAAGTTCAACAAAAAGAGTGCAATGTTCACTTATGTTCCATAGGACTAAAAAGAGTTAAATAAACAAAATTACCCTTATTGAATAAATCGGTATGTATTAACAATGCAAATAAAATAGTAAAAATAAAAATGACAGCAGTCCTAGACATATGATGCAGCCTCTGACATAGGATCAAAACCATCTCCAACACCACTGCTGCCTCCACTGCCGCCGCCGCCTCCTCCTCCTCCCTCTCCACCGACGACGTCAGCGTCGCCTCCGACTCCACTCGTGTCATCTTCGTTTTTACCGGCATCACCTCCCTCTCCACCGGCGTCACTGATGGCTGTCTCCACCGTTGCTGTCACCGGCCGCTTAATCTACTACATCATCCAGCGATGCTCCAGCGATGCTACCGCCCGTCCGCCACCAGATCTAAGATCTGATTTGTGACTTGATAATACAAGTGCCATCTTTAAGTTGTATTGCCATCTTAATGACACAACTGTCATCCTAACAGAAATAAGATGACATTTTCAGTTTGAAAAACATGGCATTAATGTCTTTCATAGAGTATTGTTGCCAATATCTTTAGTTCCATAAAAATAGAATTCATTTTCGAAGTGACATTTTTAGATTTAGAGGACTAATATTAAAAAGGTAAGTGTCATCTTACAGTTGAAGCGTTATCATAATGTCATTATTGTCATCCTGACATAAATAAAATGACATATTCAGATTGAAAAACATGGCACTAATGCCATAAAAAATTAAAGCTGACATTCATTCTTGAAGTAATTTTTTCATATTTAAAGGAATAACATTATAAAGGTAATGATATTATTCAGAAATTAACTTCTAATAGATAGTTTTTTTTGGGAAAATAATAATAATGATGTGATTTTCATTTTCAAAAATAATAAAAAACATAAATATCAAACTAAATAAAAAAATTCGAAATATATAAAAAAATAAAGGAGGAGGAGGAAGAACAAGAAGAAGTGGAATTCGAAACTTACCTATGAGGTCGACTCTGCTCGTCGTCGCCCGCTTGCCGAAGCTCCAGGCAAAAAAAACTGTTGATACTTCTAAATTCGGCCAGAGATGGAGGAATTTAGATGTATTGAAAATCTGGAGATATGTGAGAGAAGGAGATTTGATTGAACAAGAGGTCTGAGAGTTGGAAGATGAGGTTGGCCTAGAGCAGATCTATTGCATGAAAGAACTTGGGCACAGATCTAATTTGTTGGGTGAAGAGAAAAGTTAGGGGGGAGAGAAGAAAGGAGAGGACAGAAAGAAGGGAAAAGATGGTTGATGCGTATGAGTTGATGCGTGAAAAAAGAAAAGGTATGATGTAAATAAAATAAAAAACACTTTTACTTTGAGAATAAAAAGCTTATAGTCCTATTCTTGCATTAATCATACTCTCTCCGTCCCGTAAACAACTTCCCACTCCGTTTTCACATATATTAAGAAAATAAATTTACCGGAAGGTAAATTTTACTGTTTTGAAACTGTTTCAACACTCTTTTGATATTGTTTGTCATTGTTTGACACTATTTTGCACTATTTTGTACTGTTTTGATGTATATAATTTGCCAAATAAGGTAAAGAGAAGAAGTGATAAGTTTATTTCGGGATTGCCTCAAAAAAGAAAGTGAGAAATTGTTTACGGGACCGGATTATATTTTAGTTCTATTTAAGTCAATAATTTCTCTATGGGGGAATTTGACTTTGCACCCCGCTTTGTGGGTGATATTGGACTTTGCATCCCATTTTCAAAAAACTTTGATTTTGCATCCCATCACATGACATTTTGTGAAGAAAGTTTGTGAATGAGGTGAAAAGTCAAAGGATTTTTAAGTGAAATGTGGTGCTAAGTCAAAGTTTTTTGAAAATGAAGTGCAAAATTCAATACCACCCAAACAGTGTGGTGCAAATTCAAATTCTCCCTTTCATCTTCTAACCGCTCTTTATAAACCATAACCTAATCTTCAAATTGGATTCAAACTAAAGCGGTACATGTCAGTGTTTAGAGAATAGGCAATCCATAAGCGAGATGTCACAAACACTTTTTCTTTACCATTTTCTTGCCCTCTCCTTTCTTTTCACTACGGCTTCGGCTACCATCCCAGCTGGAGCCGCAAGCAGCGACTTCATCAGAACGGCTTGCAACACAACCACATACCCCACCCTCTGCTTCTCCTCTCTCTCGAGCCGCGCCGCATTTATCGGAGCCGACCCGCAGCTCCTAGCCCACGCCGCTCTCAGCGTCACCCTCCGAACCGCCCGGTCAACAGCCGCGTCGATGGTCAAAATGGCCAAGCGGCACGGCTTGGCGCGCCGAGAGATCGGCGCCATGAGTGACTGCATCGAGGAACTCGGCGACTCGGTGGACGAACTCAGGGACTCTCTCAGCGAGATGAAGGATCTCGGTGGTCGCCGCCACCGCCGGGACTTCGATCGGAGGATGAGCGACATACAGACATGGGTCAGCGCCGCCCTGACGGACGAAGACACCTGCACGGAAGGGTTCGCCGGAAAACGGTCGAACGGCGGCGTTAAGATCGCCGTGCGGGGTAGGATTCTGAATGTTGCCCATCTCACCAGCAATGCGTTGGCTTTGATCGATCACTTGGCTGAAGAACGACACGGTTAAGTATATGCATTGAAATATTACAATCTCAAGATTTCAGCGTGGTTTGCTTATTATTAGTATATGTAGAAGTAGTGGAGGCATCCCTGCTCTATGCCTTGATCAATGGCGGAGTATTCCTCCGTTTTAAAGAAAAAACTGAAAACTCGCTGGTTGAGTAAGCCCTTCATATGGCGGGTTACAAGCCCATTATAGTGCTTATTATATGTATATCATGCTCCGCAGAAAATGGGTGGAGTAACAAAATGAGTGTTTATAAATTATAACTCTGGTTTCAATTTCGTCCAAGATTACAGTGGCTTGCAACACTATAAGCATATGATCCTAAGATTTGGGGATGAAATGCTGAGGTAGGGTTTTGGAATCAAATTGGATTTTCTAGGGAAGATAGTGGCCAGTTTTGGGCCTTCCGGCGTTCTTGCTTTGATCTCTGTATCCTTCCTATAGAGCTCTCTTTGATTATTGTACCATCCTACTTTGATCACGATTTGTACCACATTTTGTATATGTGAAAAGAGAGTAGAATTCAATCCTACATTTTGTACCTAATAATTTGATTATGTATACTAATAGAAAATCGTGATTTTCTATAAGTATACAACATAATCGTGTCAAAGTATATACAAAATTAGTATATAGGATTGACTTTCAAATTATTAGGTACAAATCGTGATCAAAGTATACAAAATATCAGCCACAAGGGAGGGGTCCGCATTCAATTCAAAGCAATGATTTAGGATTGAATTCTACTCTCTTTTCATCAAAGTGCGATCAAAATAACTGTACCGCCAATTCTAGGGATCTTCACGGATGTGTTGTCATTTTTTTGTATGCTTGAAAATTTTACATAAAATAAAAATCTAAATAGTGCTCCATTTATATCGGGGCATGTTCTATCTCTCTATGGCATGTGTATGCTTGAGAGGATCATTTTCACATTAACCCTATCTGTATATATGTGCACATTTGTTTTTGTGGAACTGAGCTCTAACCCACTATATGCTGCTATCAATTTTTTTGTCAAAACATTCTATCTCTAGCTAGTTATCTTCTATATTAGTTTCTCACATCTAAAATCAACATCTCCTCTCTTATATCTCCGTGAAAGTGAGCTTACCATTTATGAAGTATGTTGTTTTCACGAGTTATGTTTCCTTTAATTTGAATATTATTTTCTTGCTTGACCTAAATTAACTAAAGCTATTTTTTCCTTTCCTTCTCAGATCAACAACTCACTCACAATATATAGGAGTATATTTTAAATAGCTATATGTCTTTGTTTTACATCTTTCATATGCTATAATTTTCAATCCATCTAGTTTTTAAGATGTGATGTTTATCCGTGAGACTAAACATTTAGTATTTAGGATATTTTCTTAGATGGTAAAGTCTACGTACTTGCTAAGCAGATTTAGTATGGAGTAGTACCCTGCGTACTACTCCATACTATAATATGGAGTAGAAGACAAATAAAATCATCTTCATTTCAACATGTCTCTGTCACATGTTTATATAGCCACATTTTTATTTATATTTCTACATTTTTATGTATCAATAACTTATGCCAAAATGTCTCTGTCAGGTGCGGAGATATTTTTTTGAGAGAACTATCAAATAAACCCTCGAACTTTCATAAAAAGTGGAAATAAGCTATTTTTCAAGAGACTTTGTCCGTCGGTCGTCATTTGGGGTGGTTTTCTGTGGAATTGTTTGATGAAAGTTTTTGAGCATTTTTTTCATCAAGTTTAGTTTACTCATACCAAATTTCAGATAAAAATTCAACCGGGAAGGCAGTCAAATGAATTTTTGAAGATAACTGCGCAGTTAGACAACGCAGTATATTTCAGAAAATCATTTGACTGCCTTCTTGATTGCATTTTTAGCTGAAATTTGGTATGGGGAAACTAGAAACTGCCTCAAATGGTGAAAGCCGGACAAAGCCTCCTGAAAAGGGCTTATTTACACTTTTTATAAAAGTTCGAGGGCTTATTTGATAGTTCTCCCTATTTTTTTTGTACAATTAGGAGGCGCTTACTTCGCTGCTAAAGTCACAGTTAGGCTAGCAAGACAGGTGAAGTAAACACGCAAGTTGCTTAAAACGCTGCTTACTAACCGAAAGTGAAGCTTAAAGTGCCGCTTACTAAGCATACCACCACCCATGCATTAATTAAGCGACACTTTAAGCTTTTTCACTTTCCGAATACACCATTACCTTTACCCCTTACCCTTACCCTATTGCTACCCAACTACCCCGCCCTACCCTACCTTACCCCGACCCCACCACCCTTGACCCGACCATACCCCACCCCCACCTACCGACCCCTCCACCATCTACCCTACCCCACCCCTCACCCCTTACCCCCTACCACCTTCCCCTACCTTGACCTGACCCCACCCCTACCCCTTTACCCCCTACCCCCACCCCACCCTTGACCCGACCATTACCCCACCCCCTACCCTACCTTACCCTAACCCCACCCTGACCCCACCCCCACCCCACCCCCTTGACCCGACCATACCCCATCCCCACCTTACCCCTACCTCGACCCCTCCACTACCTACCCTACCCACCCCTTACCCTACCCCTGTAACCCCTACCTCCTTCCCCTACCATGACCCAACCATACCCCTACCCCCTACCCTCCACCACCTGACCTACCCCACCCCACCCTCACCCTACCCCTTCCCCTACCTTGACTTGACCTCAACCTACCCCCTACCCTCCACCACCCCACCCTCACCCCATACCGTACCCCTTTACCCCCCCACCACCTTCCCCTACCTTGACCCGACCCTGACCCTGACCCCACCCCTACCCCTTTTACCCCATACCCCCTGCCCCTACCTCGACCCACCTCTACCCCCACCCCCACCCTTGACCCGACCCCACCCCCACCTTACCCCTACCCCTACGAGTTGGGGGGTATGGGTGGGAGTAGGGGTGGAGGGTAAGGTCGTGGTAAGGGTAGGGGGTAGGGAAGGGGTGGGGGTCAAGGGTGTGGAATTGGGGGTAGGGTGAGGGGTGGGGTACAGGGCGGGGTCGGGGTTAGGGGTTTGGGTAAGCGACTAAGCGTACGAGGTGACCCCACATATTATATTATGTTGAGGTTAAGTCCCGCAGATCCGAAAGCCCAACACGAACTTTGAATATTTCAGGAAATGGTCACGAATTCGGTGTATAAGAAAATATAAAAGATGGATAATATAACGCTCAAAAGCCCACTTGTATTAGATAATTCGCTGATTACACAATAACTTCTCGAACGGTACGTCGGAATAGTGATTAATACAAGTACAAGAGTAATTAAGCTATTATAGGCTTTGAGTCTAAAAAATCTAACCCCTTACAATGAAATTAATCCTTCTATTTATACTAATGGGGGTATGGGGTGCTTCATGCTGATTGGTTGCTGACCTAGCCACTTGAAAGCTCATATTCTCACTTGCTGCCGTCATATTCTAGCAATAAATGCTTCCTGCCACTTGCTGGCTGCCCGTTGCCCGAACGGGTAATGGACCCTGCTGGAATTATCATTGATTTGGCCCAAGTACATTGGTTGACCCGAACCCCGTTCGGCACATATTTCTCCCTGGGCCTGTTCAGCTTATGGATTCCGGACTATTTATTGGATTGAATATGTTGGGCCTTTGACCCGGGTATTTGGGCCTTCGGCCCAATATCCCAACACGAGTCCCCAACTTCCGATGTCTCGAACGGTAGTGAGTGTATTGGGAAATAGATTTTATACTGGCCAATAACCCGAATGCCGATCGGGACTCAGAACTCGCTGGTTTCCCATGTCATGGTTAGTACCTTATTTGCGATTGTCGTTTGATTTCTTCCATAATTTGTCGTGATTACTGACCTTTGCTCTTCCATGCGACACATGTCCTTTCATATAGTTCGAGTGACGTGTCTTTTTCTGATTGGTTATCGATTTGACGCCTGTCAGGCTATAAATAGGCCTTGAATTCCTTGGATATGGGTTTCACATTCCCATTTCCTTCGAGCCTTTGTTCTGCCTTCTCTCTAGATCCTTCAGGCTTTTTTGTGTTCAGGTATTCCCCGTTCTTTAATTTTTTCCTTCACTCCTTTTGCCTCGATCGATATGTGTTCTCGATCCTGCTCCTCTGATTCGGGGATGGATTCCCAAGGGGAAAATCAAGATGCCGCCGTAGTGGACGTCATACCTATCCCTTTTGCTGAAGGCACAAACGAGGCGGTGGAAGATAATATGACGGGGGCGGAGGATTCTTCCGCCGGTTCTTCTTCTTCCGATGATGATTCCGACGATACGAAGTCTGGTGATGAACTTGCTTCCATGGCGGCTGGACCCCCGGGCGATGTTCCTCGTTACAAAATTGACCTAAGGCTAATTAGGGAATGGCGGCAGAAGCTAACTTCTCACAATAGGGCCCAAATTCCAGACCCAATGAATTTCCGTTTGCGGGCTGGGCTTCACCCAATGCGCCATGTCCCTCGGATGGTCGTAGTCCACCTAGATTCGGTTAAGGCTGGGCTTAGATTCCCATTGCACCCCTTTTTTGTTTCGTTTTTAAATTTCTATGAAATCGTACCAGCCTAAGTTATGCCGAACTCCTATCGGGTGATGGCTGGATTTATTTGCCGTTGTGTAGATGTTAAGGTTACACCTAATTTAGATTTATTCCAACAACTTTTTAAAGTATCCCCCCAGCAGACCCATGGCTACCTAGTCGTCACTGCCCAAACGGGTCATATACTTTTAAGGGCAATCTAACCTCAATCAAGGGGTGGAAAGATCAGTTCTTCTCCGTTTCTGTCCCGGACGGTCTGATTCCAAACAACTGGAATGCCTTTCCTCGTAAATCACCAGATCCGATTCTTACTGAGATGATTTGAAAGGACATTTTTGCAGTGGAGGAAGGCAAAACCTGCAACATTCTAGCATATCTGACCCCCGATCAACTTATCAAGGATGGGATAGGTACTGCCCGCACTCTTGGGTCTACTTGTCTAAGAACCAAGTACCATGGGTCGGGCGGTCCTTCCCGTGCGAGAAACGTTCTGATCCCCTTTGTTTCCCACGTGATAAGACCGCTCGGTACTAACATTTTCCTTTGTCAATTTCAGCTCCCAATCGAGACAATCCCATGGATAACAGTCGTGTGTTAGCAGCCGGTGGAGTGGGAAAAAGGAAGAAGGCCAAGAAGAACCCCAAGGCCAACCCTTTCACCGCCACTAATCAAGATGTTGGGTCTTCTCAGCCTGTTCAGGAGCCTAATCCCATTCAACAGGTTCCCCATCAGGACCAACTCGAAGATATGCTGATCGACGATCGGTTTGGGTCCGATCAGCTGCATCATTTTACTGAGCATTTTCAGGCCGCTCAGGATGCCATTATAGACGTGGGTGAAACCCACACTGTTCGAACGGATCTCTCTAGCAGCTCTCGTTCATGAAGTATTGGAGAAAGCTGGTTGTTCTGCGAGCCAAGTCTGGTCCACCTCCGCTTTCTTCAATAACTTTGCCATCCCTCAGCTGCTGGTCGACCAGGCAGAGGAATGTTTTGCCTTAGCGGCCTTGAAGGTACTTTGTTTTCCCCCATAATTTGTTTCATATGTTTACCCTTCGTTCTATATCATCTCATTTTTCGAACGGAATTCTGTAGGTGGGGATATATAGCTTGCAGTTGAGGGAGACCCGGCTGGCCAAAGAGCGGGATCTGATCGTTGCTCAGACTTCAGCCGAACAAGCTCTTACTGCCGCCCTTGCAAACTCTGAGGCCGAACGGTAGGCCTTTGCGGAAGAGAGGCAGGTGTTCGAAAATGAGCTGGGCAGACTTCGAGTTCAACTGGACGCTGCCCAGGCTAAAGTTTCTACGGCCGAGGCCGTTCAGGTTAGGTTTGCAGAAACGCCCCCCCGCATCCTGGACGGTCCTACGGAAATTAATGTGGATCTGTCTGCCGTTCGGGATGTATTTAAATCCTCTGATGAATTTACTACCATCAAGGAGGAATATGCTCGGCAACAACTGCTAGCAAATTTTGGGGCTTATCTGGAACAATACCCCCGGGGTGATATCCGGCGCACGGAAGGTGTGAAACTGCTCGATCAGGATCCTCGAGGTAAACAGTTCAACGACTCCCTAGCAAAATCTCTTTATGTCATGGGCTGTCAGCACATTTTAGTCCCCTTCCTAACCAAGCTTCAAGAGCAGCTGGGGAGGCCGGTCGAGTTTTCTGATCTTCCCCCGGTTCCCATTGTTGAGGCTCAGTTCGAAAAATACCAACGGGATTTGCAACGGGCCGCCGATCGCGAAGCAGGGAGGGAGCCTGAACCCCCTTCTGATTTGGATGATGACGAGGATGAGGATGAAGGTGAAGGAAACAAAGAGGCCCCTGGACAGTAGATTTAATCAAATACTTCAGTAATTGTAATTCCCCCCCCCCCCCCCCCCCTTCTCCTTTTTTGCAAATGATCTTTGTATTTCCCGGCGAGTAGAGCCGATGAATATATATGAAATCTTTTTTGCTCAATGCTTTATTTAATTCTCTCTCATGTCTTTATCAATTTTTTGCTTTACCATTCGGTAATCGGTCCATTTTAGTAGTTTTGAGTTTGTTGATCATTCTTTGGATTGTCGTCCAGGCTTCAGACAGTTCTGTAGGACTTGGTTGTTTTTTGTATTTTTTCGATCATTATTTTCTTTCCAGTCGGGATTCGGCCAGTTCCATAGGACTTGTCTCTTTCTTGTGTTTCTTGCCATTTGAATTGCCGTCCGGGCTTCAGACAGTTCTGTAGGACTTAGTCGTTTTCGAGCTTTTTTGTTTTTGAAGCTCCATCTGTCCTACCTAACTGTTGATAGGACCCCCTGTTCGGGTTGTTTGCTGCCCATATCTAACAAATATTACCAACTCATTATCTTGGATTCCACAAGTCGTTTATTCTTCTGAATATCGCCCGGATACTGTATCTCTGTTGTTTTGACATCATCTTTGAACTGGTTAGAAAATCCTTCCCAAACATAGCTAATATGAGGATCCCCCTCAAACTGCCAATACTTCCTTTATTTTTTGTTCTTCAAATAGTACTCGTTCGGGGTATTTTAATCACACTTGTCATCTTTTGGGATGGACACCGTTCGGGGTGCACGCTATTATAATCATAAATATGTCATAATTGCTTGCAACCATATTCTGCCACGTGTTTGTCATGGGTTAGGGTTTTGGGCGGCATCTTTACTTGAAAATAGAGGTGCCTCCTTTTTGTTTTTTCTGTTGCTTCTTCAATTTCTTTTTGCCTCTCTCTAAGTTTTCTCTCTTTAGAGTTCTAAGGCTCCCTTGAATTACCGATGTCCTTTTATGTTATTCTCCTCCAGCTCAGAATCTGAAGAAATGCCGCTCATTCGTCATCCTAGAGGAAAAACTTCCGTTATTAGCAAGGCCGAGGGCTCCTCTTCTCAAGCACCTGACTTCACCCAACCCTCTGCATCAAAACAACCCGAACAAGCTCTCCTAGATGATGGGTGCCTATCGGGCGATGATCTTGCTATCTACAATAAGGGAATGCCCGAACGACCACCCCGCATCCCTTTTCATTTCACTCGCATCCGGAAACAAAGGCAATGCCTTCTTGAAGATGCCGAACGGCAGATCCGCCAACTTTTGCCTCCTCCTAGGGAGTTTTATGCTGAATTCATAAGCCATATGATGAGGCATCGACCGGGGTACATGTTAGTTCATTTTGATGCTCTAGTAGCTGGGCTTCGCTTCCCTCTTCATCCATTCATTGTGGAGTTCTTGCGCCGGGTCTCCGTACTCCCCGCTCAGTTCGTGCCCAGCACTTACCGCATTCTGTCCGGTTATATCATTCGATGTCAAGAACTGAAGATCGCACCAAGTGTTGATCTATTCCTGTCTCATTACTGCTATCAGCCCTACTGGACTACCAGGTACTTGAAGTTTGTGGTCCGAGCCGATCGTCAGCTATTTACTGAGAACGCTACTGCACCGGTCAACTGGGAAGAGTGGTTTCTTTTTGTTCACGTAGGCATACCGCTTCCATTTCCCGATCGGTGGAATGCTTACCCAGTTCGAGATTCTGAACCCAGGCTGGATGCTGTTCTTCGGTCACAATACGAATCTCTGCGTCTGGGAGGTTCTAGAAATCTTCGATCTTTCCTTACTTCTTCCAAGATGTTAGCTGCTGGGATTGGTAAGTTATTTGTTTTTAAACCCGATCCATCTTCGTTCAACTCTGTTCCTTATCTTTATTTTCTTCCTTTGCAGGTGTGATACCCCCTACTCCCGTTCAACATCCCATATATACCACTACTCCGTCTGCTTCCTCTGGGAAAGGCAAGGAAAAAAATGGTTGCCGACAAGACAAATGCTGAAAAAGCCCGGAAGAGGCGTCGGGTAAATGATGGTAGCCAGCTTATCCCGATCGATCACGTAGTTGATTTGACCGGTTCAGATGCCGAGCCGAAAAGACATGTTCTCCCTGAGCCCAAGAATCCAGTTTTTACAAATATGCCGTTCGATGATCGGATGTTTGTGGAGTTCTCCAATCTGGGGCCCCGGACAGAAGGAAGATACCTGTTTGGGCAAACACCAGCCTCTATGTGGTGTAGTACTTCTTTGAAGGCTTCTCCCAGTTTTTCCAATCTGTCCTATTGGTCTGACTTGGTTGAAGCAGGTCATCTGGAGGCTCTCAAGGTATAGATCCTTTAAAAACTTCCTTATGCTTACACATTTTTCGATTTTTTAGATCTCATCTGATTTTGTTTACCATTGCTTGTAGGCCGGAGTATACTACCACCGGGCTTTCTTGGCCGCCAAGCACGAGATGAAACGTCTACCCAACGATCAAGATGAAGGCCAAATGCTTCTATCTGCTGCCCGTAAGCTGATCATGGATGTGCAGGATCGTGCCATAAAGGGTAAGAGAGCTATGGCCGAACTGGCTGAGATGGAGGAGAGGATCCGGCGTCGTGATCTGGAGGTCAAGGATCTCAGGACCAAAGTAAAAGCGGTCGAAACTGCTGGCATGAAGCTTGAGAAAGTCCAGGGAGAAAATCCTCCCGTTCCTTACATTGCTGATACTTCCAAGATCACCACCCAGGCGGTGATCGATTATCAACGAGGGATAGGGCTGCATGTCGCCCTGCAAAACACTGCTTGGCAGTTCTTGGGGCCTCATCTTGGCCAATTTTTACGTGAAAGTGAGGATCCTATCAAGGCGGGGATCGAGCTTCTGGATGGCACACCAGAAGGGAAATCCTTCCTGGATGTCCTGACCGAGAAGACTGTGAAGCAATGTCATGACCTGCTTCTCGACAGGAACCTTGATCTGATCATGGAACATTTTCCAAAGCCGTTCGATCCAGATGAGTTAGGATTTGATGATCTTTTTGGGAATACATATGACCGGATCATGGAGAACAATCAGAACGCAATCCCTGATGATGCGACGCAAACTGGCGGATCTCAACCCTCATCTCCCCCGACCGACGATCATTCATAACATTTTACTTTGTTGTTTTATCCTTGTTTTCTTTGTATTTTCCGGCCAGTAGTGCCGAAGAATAAAACTTGATTCTTTCCCCAATCTTGTTATTTCATTGCTTTTTATATCTTCCAAACCCGAACTTCCGGTTCATCCATATTAGGGTTACCGAACGTCGCTCGGTTCGTCCATACTTATAGTTTTGACATCATCTCCAAGCCGTTTTGATCCCTTTATCCGTTCTTAATTACAGGGTCAAATTCTGTTAGCTGAGATGATGGCTCCCTCCAAACTGTTAACACGTTCGTCATCCGGTCATCCGGAATGATTCCACATGTTAAAAGCTGAGGTGAGACATTCTATCTTCCAAACCCAAAATTACGATGTAGTCCATTCGGTTTTTTCCGATCCGAATCATCCTTATTAGGGGTTTGAGATGACCATCTTCAAACTATAAACATGATCCCCTGATCGGAGCATTTCTTACTTATAGCTAAAATGACGACTCACTTCCCAATCAAGTTAATGACTGAGGCGAGATATTAAAACCATAGTTCCGCCCCCGGACGAACAATCCATGTTACCGAACGTCGCTCAGTTCATCCATACTTATAGTTTTGACATCCTCTCCAAGCCGTTCTGATCCCTTTATCCGTTCGTAATTACAGGGTCAAATTCTGTTAGCTGAGATGATGGCTCCCTCCAAACTGTTAACACGTTCGTCATTCGGTCATCTGGAATGATTCCACATGTTAAAAGCTGAGGTGAGACTCTCTGGAAGTTATGTCTCCCTCTTTTATCCTTTATGTCATCTTTTTTAAGAGGTGACAACAACCGTTTTTGTTGATAGTACTTCCGCAAATGTTCAACATTCCATATGCCTGCCGGTCGGCCTTCGGTTGATTGTAGGCCGAACGTTCCTGAAGCGTACTTTTTGAAGACCTGATAAGGGCCTTCCCAGTTTTGTGCCATTTTTCCACCTTCGAGAGGTTTGCTTTTTCTCGCTTCTTTAGGACCAATTCTCCTACTATACTTTGATTAATCGGATTTCCACTTGTTTGTCGAAGTATCTCCTTGTCGCTCTGTGATATTCTTCCATTCGTATTACCGCTAGATCCCTTCTTTCCTCTATGAAATGCAGTTCGGCCCGTAAATTATCCTCATTGCGTTCGGGATCGTAATGCACTGTTCGGTGTGTGGGAACCAGAACTTCTGTTGGAACCTTATCCTGGAATCCATAAGCAAGGACAAACATTGTCTCTTCTGTGGCCGTTCGGGTTGTGGTCCTGTATGTCGATAGGATATAATTCAATTGATCTGGTCATGATGAGGAATAATGTTCTAGTTTTTTCTTCATACCATCCATAATGGTACGATTCATATTTTCTACTTGGCCATTTGTCTGAGGGTATGCTATAGATGCTCTGGAATGTTTGATCCCCCATTTGACCAAATCATTTTCGAAGCTCCTGCTCACGAATTGCCTTCCGTTATCCGTGACAATCTGCTCAGAGAGACCAAATCGGCAAATGATGTTCTGCCAGACGAACTTTTGGCACTTGAAATCTGTAATGCTCGCCAGTGGTTCGGCCTCCACCCATTTGGTGAAATAATCAATTCCAACTATGATATATTTCCGTCCTCCGGTGGAATTAGGTAGGGGCCCTAGCAAGTCGATCCCCCACCTAGCAAATGGAAGAGCAATTGTCATCGGGTGTAGAAAGTAGCTGGCCGACCGGGAACCGGTGCATATAGCTGGCAGACCTTGCACTTCCTGTTATGTTCAAAGCAGTCGTGTTGGATTGTTGACCAATAGTATCCCTGCAAGATGATCTTTCTTGCCAACGTTTTAGGCCCCCGATGGCTCAAATAGATACCCTCGTGAATTTCTTCCATTACCGCCGATGTTAGATTGGGTGGAAGGCACTTTAAATATGGTCCTCCGAACGTCTTTTTGTATAACTGCCCGTTCACCAGTTCGAACATGGAAGCCCTCCTCTGAATGCATTTCATATTATATGCTGAATTTTTGTCTTCTGGGAGAGTCCCGTCCTTCAAGTAGTTGGTCATATCCGTGACCTAACTGGGAACGACGTAAGAAATAGATTCAACCTGGAGGATCATAGTTGCTGGTGTTGTCAGGGTTTCTCGATGGGCAAAACATTGGATGTGAGCTGGGATCATCTGCGCTCGGTCATTAAAGGATGCATTTTCCAATTTAGATAGGATATCTGCCTCATGATTTTGTATTCTGGAAACTTGGTCGAGTATCACCTGTTCGAATTTTTTGATTTGCTCCTCGATCATTTCCTTGTATGCCTTCATCCTCTCTTCTTTTGCTTCGGCCGGGCAATTCACATGGTGGACCACTAGTTGGCTATCTGAGAGGACCTTGAGCCGATCGGCATCCATGGTTTTTGCATACTTTAAACCTGCAATGAGGGCCTCATATTCGGCCTCATTGTTGGTTACTTTAAAATCAAAATGGATGGAATAGTATGCTTTAAACCCTTCGGGTGATGTGATCACAGCTCCACCCCCACAACCTTTTGTGCTTGATGTACCATCCACATACATCTCCCACCAGTTACCTAGTATGCTGCTCTCTGACTCAGTTTCCAAAGGCTGAGCGGTACATTTTGCTATAAAATCTGTCAAGGCCTGGCCTTTGATAGTGGGTCGAGGTCTAAAGTCTACCTCATATTGCCCGATCAGGAGGCTCCACTGGGTCGAGGTCTCAGGATGGTAGCTAACAGCTGAGTTGTATACACGGTTATTGGATGTGCTTGAAAATAGGGTGCAAGTCGTTTGATGGATGCTATTAGGGCCAATACCATTTTCTCCATTAGGGTGTACCTAGTCTCCGGCGCGTTCAGGGCTTTACTCACAAAATAAATGGCCCACTTGACACCATTTTCTTCTTTTAGTAACACTGAACTTACAACCAAATCGGCCACGGCAAGGTACATATATAGGTGTTCCCCGGGGTCAGCTTTTGTTAAGATCAGGGGAGAAGACAGATATAACTTGAATTCCTCGAAGGCCGTTTGGCATTCGGTAGTCCATTCAAAGGGGTTTGCCTTTTTCATAATCTGGAAGAATGGGATTGTTCGGTCGGCAAGTTTGGACAAAAATCTGCTTAAGGCTGCCAATCGGCCAGTCAATCTCTGAACCTCCTTCAGGTTCCTTGGAGCTTCCATATCCATGATTGCCTTTACCTTTTCTGGGTTAGGCTCAATACCCCTTTCACTCATCATGTAACCTAAGAATTTGCCCCCCTTAACTGCAAAGGCACATTTCTTGGGGTTCAATCTCATGTTTACCTTCTGCATTATCCCGAACACCTTTTCCATGTCCGCGACATGATCCTCCTTCTTCCGGCTTTTGATCAGAAGGTCATCAACATAAGCCTCCATCGTTACCCCCAATACTTCTTTGAAAAGTATCCCGATCATTCTTTGGAAGGTAGCCATGGCGTTATTTAACCCGAACGGCATCACAATGTAGTAAAATACGCCATATGATGTGACAAATGCTGTCTTCGATCTCCGCATCATCCAGGTGCATAAAAACTTGATGATATCCCCGGAAGGCATCCATGAAACTCAACAGTTCGCACCCAACTGTTTCATCTACCAGGAGATCAATCCGTGGCACCGGATAGGGATCCATTGGGCATGCTTTATTCAAGTCAGATTAATCTACACACATTCTCCATGTGGATCCCTTTGGTGCTAGTACCACATTCGACAGCCATTCCACATGGATAACTGGCCGGATGTGCTTGATCCACGGTAAGGTAGCAACTTCCTATTTAGTGAACTCACGCCGGTTCGGGCCCGGTTCCGGGTTTTTTATTTTTTATTTTTTATTTTTTTAACATTTCGGGTTGGGCTGGGTATTTTGGGCCATTTGGGGCTGATTTGGGGGGTTGGGGGTTGGGGGTGGGGTTAATTAGGAAAAGGAAAAAAATTAAAAAGACGCCCAGCCCGGACCCGGACCGGACCCGGTGGCTACCCATTCCTAGACCAATTGATTGGTTATAATCATGGGTCTCTTGGATCTTTTCTCAAGTATTTGTATGAACATGCTCATAAACATCACTCTAATAATCTCTTTTTATATCATTATATATGATATAAAGGTTCAAAAGGAGGACATGCTGACAAAGAATAGTAAACATCACTCCCTCTCACATTATAGATCATATGCAACAATGTTAAACTTTCAATACATCTTTAAATAAAAACGACACATCCAATAAAAACAAGGGTGAATTCCCTAAATAGAAGTAAAAAAGTTTTTAAATTCCAAAATAGGACTCATGTTTTTAATTTCTTGAATAGGAGTAAATTTTTGAAACCTTTCCTTTTAGAAACCTTTCCTTGATAGTTGACAGTTCCTGAATTGAAGTAAAATTAATATTTTGAAAGATATTACTTCAACCAATTGACCATCTATAGGATTTAAAATGAATTCAAAGACATTAAAAATAATCTTAATAAGTCATCAAAGATAGAGGCAACATTAGCTAACAATCCGACACTATTCCAAAGAGTAAGAGATTACTATTGTACAATGAAAGTTTAGGCGAAGAGGCCTCTTTAAATAAAATCTATAACAAAATACATGTATAAAAAATATGATTAAAGAAAAACTAAACAGCGGAATATCATCAATTGAACTTTCAATCCTGCACCCCTTCTAAATGCCTTCTAAATGTGATTATAATTATGTATTCCCATCTACGATTTCATAATGGGTCTGCCATATAATCAAGAAAATAGAATAACAATAAACGTCAAAAGAAATTAAATAAGATTAATATATAAATGGGCACATTGTCTGAAAACATACAATACGAAATCCGAGATATAACGCTTTCATTTGAAAAAGATGACAAAAAATAGCTTTTCTGTTGTCAACAAATCATTGCATAGACAACTTGCAATAACTAAACAAAAAATAATGATGGGAAATAAATTTGTAGACAACTTGTTATCTAAAATAGTTAACATATGCTGTCAAACTAACCTTGAGAAAGGGTGATTGTTAGTGCTAAATTTTAAAATTCTGGAGTAAATGCAATGCTATTATAACTCAATGAATGAATTTATTCTGAAGCAGATAACATGTTATTATAATGTCAATTTGTTTCTTTAATGCTATTTTCAAAAGAGCAATTATTCATATGACTATGGTTAGCTGGTTGAAAATTTTAAAGGGTGAACTGGTTTAGTAAAAAAATAAATGAATGGAAAAGAAGACAATTAAATTAAAGTGTATATGATAGCATATAATTTAGTTGAAATATTTCATATCTATGTTTCTTTTATATTTGAGTTATCCACTCACCACAATATCTCTCAAAATTTACGTGACTCAACTAGCATGTTTTATTTTTTTCTAATGTCGTTTGATTTAAGCATTTTATCGAACATCACATATGCAGAAATGCAGAATAAATAGAGAGTAGTTATACTATACAATATGAGTTTTGCTCCATATAATAGCATCTATTAAAGCTTGACAATTCATTCAAATTAAATACTAATCCATGTTCTATTCTTAATTAACCATAGATTGAAACTGAACCAAATATTATTGATCCAAAAGTATGGATTTAACAGGTAACCTAATCAAAATAAACTCATCATTTTGACTAATAAAATAGGTTACCAAGAGTATTCATTCAAGATTGCCTAACTAATTGAATCCAACCATTTGAAATAAATTTAAAATTTGTTTTTTTTGGAGTAAAAATAAAAAATGTATTTCGAAAAAATATGTCCAGAACATAGTATATTTGAAAAACACTTGGGTTGCCTCGCCCATCTTCAAACTTGTAATCCATTTTAGCACAAAAATAAGCTGACCGTATGTTGACACCAGAAGCCCCAAACTGGAAGAAATCTTATCATCTTCTTCTTCCTAAAGCCCGCAAGCTGCAGATATAGATCCTAGAGAATGAGACTTTGCTTACAAATGAGACTTTGTAAAGCTCGCCTGACTCATGTAAGGTGCATTACTTAGAAAATATCACATATACTATTATGCAAGTATCAAACATGATGTATATAACATCATATTGAACCAACTACATTAAAAAGTCACGTTTCTAAAAAATAAAGTCATGATTCACAAAAATAAGTTAATGCATTTGCATCATTTTCATGAGCCAAGTAATTTTTTTTTCAGATCGGGTCTGTTTTTGCTGATTTGGCAGCTTCAGGACCTGTGGCTGAAGTTCAATTTTCATGTCCTGTCACTAGTAGAAAAACAGCTTACAATGACACTCTTTTAATGACACTAGAGATGATATTGAACTTTAATGACACCTTAATATCAACGATGAGCAATAGTACTGCATCAAAATACAACGGTGACACTCCAATACAATATTACGAGTACTACGTAGTATGCATTCAATTTAATAAACTACGGAGTACATAAAGTAGAAGCTTTCTCCACTAGCAGTCTAGGGTTCGGGCGCTAACTATTTTGACGATCTTTCTTCTTTCTTTGAGCAAAGCCTATTACGAGATGTAAACGCCGATGAAACATGGCCACGCTGAGCTCGAACATGAACATCGGGAACCATTTCTGAGTTCTGACCGCACCATGGCAATCGATTGCTGGCGAAGTGGCGAGACTACTATTTCCGACGAGTTAACTTTTAAAGAGCTTCATATCCCGCTCCGCTGGGAGCGAGTAGTGCAATGGATGAACTTCTTGCTTCCTCCGCCACAACAAGAGTAAAACCGGTGTGGAGTACCTCATGGACAAATTGTTGAAGCTCTGCTCAGGTATCTCCTATTTTCGCCATCTCACTGCAAGAAAAAGTGTTACTAGCGTCCATACTTTTTGCGTTAACATGTATGGTCGCTAATAATATATCTTTTCCGTCCATGGGTGAACGCAAAAAATATTAGTACATACGAAGTATATGCTGTTTGATCCCGCCGACGCTAAAGCCTAGAGATATACGGAGTATTGATATTGAAATAAAACTAAAAACCCTTTAATTTGTTAGCATCTGCGCGTATTAAAGTTCCGCAAGAGTGTTAGAATCTCGGAGTGACAAAACAAAACATAAACCCTAGCTATTTGCCTGGAGAATTTGAGCCGGACAGAGAGAAATGAGGCAGAGGAGAAACAATCCGAGGTTGAAGGAGCCAGGAAGAAGTTCTGCCGCTACTCGCTACTCACTACTCGCGACTATGCATCTCTACCTAGGTTTCATTGATGAGAACGAAGCTTTGTTACCTTTACTTATCGATGTTCCTGATCTGCTTTTGCAGGTATTTCATGCTATACACTCAGTTCAATTTAGGACAACCTCCAGACATAGGATTTCTAGCATATTTCATTCTCTTAACCATCAGGTAATTGTATTCGTTCATAACTTCATTCTTTTTCTTCAAATGCTAAATAGGAATATAGAGGGAGAGGACCGAGTGATGCACCTGTCAGACGAGTTGAGATGTGTGGATAAGAGGCAGGGAAGAGAGGGAGAGGAAGACCCAAATAGACGTGGGTTAGGGGAGTTCGAAGTGATATGCTCCTTCTGGGGTTGGATGAGGGCATGACTTTGGAAAGAGCTAAGTGGAGGGCGGGGCGGGTATTCATGTGGAGGAGTGATATCGTATCATCTTTTCCCCTCATCTTTTTTCCTTGTTTTTTATCCTTATATATAAGCATTATTTGTATCCTTTTTATTTTATCATTTTTATGTATATTCATCTTTTTTTATATTATCTTTTTATAATAGCTTATCTTTTTTATCTTTATTTTCTTTCTTTTCCTTTTGGTGGTGATATCATATATAGATTCATGTTAGCTGACCCCAATATCTTTTGGGACTAAGGCTTGGATGTTGTTGCTAAATAGGAATATACCTTAGATTATTATTCGAGTAAATTACCTACTTTCACAAAAAAAAATTAGCAAATGACCCCAAATTTACTGCTAAATAGAATAAATTAGATTTCTCTTAATTCGAGTCCACACTTTCGACAAGTATTCCACAAGTTACTGTTCCTGACCCCAAAAATTTACTTTCACAATTTCTCTTAATTAGTAGTCTAATTTACTTTCACAAAAATAAATTAAGGGAAATCTAGTTTATTCTAGGACACTTTCACACATACTTAATCATTCACTAAGAGATTAGTAACGGTTAAGGGGTCATACGCTCATTCATTTTGGCAATAATTTAGCTACCTGTCACATGAGAGATCAGCCTGGTTCCCTAAATTATTATACTCTACGCCGCGAGAGCGGTTAGAACTTAGTATTGACTAGCGTTGCTCAATTAAATAATTTTCACATGATTAAGCCTAATCAACCAGAAATCTTATTACCCCGAATCAATCTCTATTCCATTCCGTCATTAATTAGAAAGAACCCCTTAATTTTATCTGCTTATTCGCATTAGTTAATTTTTTCAACAAATCAAATCTCGCACATCAAATTTTATTTTATTTATTTTAATCGCTGAATTTAGTTAATTCCTTATTCCTTTTTTCATCCCTATGGAATCTTATTACCCCGAAAAATGCATGCTTTTTTGCCTCTCAATAACTTGTACTACAACCTACGCCCCAAAAAAGTCATCTTTGAAAAACTATTGTGCCCCCCAAAAGCATTATTTTAAAAGCTGATTAAGGTTAGACATAAAGTTCATTTGATCAGGGGTTGTAAAATATTTTTCTTTGCATACCTAAGTAAGGTCGGACATGAAGTAAATGTACTTCCTCTGTCCAGATTCAATTCCTAATGCATACTTATTTTATGTCAAATCAAGAGTATTTGGTATGTCATGATCTTTGTCATTAGAGTGTTTGGTATGTCATGCACAACTTGCATGTGCAAATAGGTAGGTTCTTCCAAAATTTTATATATAAGATGCCATGGATTACTTTTCTTTGTTTAAACCCGACAGCAAACGACCCAACTTTGTTTAACGGTACGTGGGGCAAATGTTGAGGAATATTTATCGAGTTTTATTAAAATATAAAAGATAGATGCCATATATTTACTTACGTTAGTATATATACATGTTATCATAATAATAACTGATTGCTACTTGTTTATGTTTCTTCTTTTCTTTTTTCCCTCTTTGGTATTTTCACAAATACCATATATATTGTCTCCAAGGACAAGATTGATAATTGCACCAGTTTGTATGAGGCCCTTAATATTGCTTCTAGCATGTTTATAGGCGACATAAGATTGCTCATTTTTATTAATGGATGAATTTAAAATGAAGTATTAACATTTACTGATTTTTAAGTTGCTAACTTAAAAAGTTAAAATGTCTCTTTTGTAAGTTAGGATGAATTTATATGCAATAATTCATTGCTTAATAATATGAAGATGTCAGGGCTGATATGCACAAGACGATTGTAACCGGTCATAGAAGCACTCTCACATTGGCTGCATGCATGTACACCACCTCCACATTTAGTAAGCACCTTATTACATAAGTGATTATTTTAATTTGTATTCATATATGTGTGTTTATTCATTTCATATTCAACATATGAAATTAATTTCATTTCAAACAATCTCAACAACCTCATTCTAATAGATGCAGGGACATATGATGAAGTAATAACAATTACTTCATCACTAAGCCACATCAAGCTGCTTGGGGCCGGCTTGCATCGAACCATAATAACTGGTCATAGAAGCACCCCTACCATGGACACAACGTACACCACCCCCACAGTTAGTAAGTAGCACTACTTTTTCTTTTACGTACATACGACTGTTTTTATATTCATATAATTTAGGGGGGAAAGTCAAATAAATCTTTCTACTCGTGTGCAACCATAACGTAAGCTCCTATACTAAAAAATTGATCAAAAATTCAAAATTATGGCCGTTAAATTTGAACGAACTCGTTAATTTTTAATTTTGTAACTTTGACACAGTTACATTTGGTAAAAAATTATACACTTTTATACACATTTTCAAAATTATTTAATTTGCACCTGAAGTTTTTGTCTCTAAACTTAGACCATAGACAAAAAATGTTAGTTGAAAAATTCAATTTCATAGAAAATAAACATCGGTCGGGAAATCTAATTCAAAGACAATAAATGTCTGGGAGAGACAAAAAATTATGACAAGGCAAGAAAATGTATGTCTAACAAATGTTCAATTTTTTCGCATCAAAGGAATCTATAGATTTAGACTACTAATAAATAACGTTGATCGAAGAAATGATTTTACAAACAATATAATAAATGTCTGGTACAAAAAAATTGATACTGGGTAAATATTGTATTCTGTTAATCCGATTTATCAGAAAATTGTATTGATAACTTTAATTTATAAAGTTATAGCAACAAAAAAAAACTTGGTCGAATGGTTTTTGTCTATGGCAGACAATTTTTATCTGTAAAACTGGAATTCTCTGGTCGATATTTTTCTTTCTATGACACAATTTTGCAGAAGAAAATTGGAGTACGAAGCTTTTTGAAACTGTGAACAAAAAGTATAATTTTTTATGTAGCCCAAAGTATTTTTGTATGTGCGAGACTATTAATGTCTATAAAATATGTTTTTGCGATCAAATGTTTTGTCTAGGGCCTAAGTGTAGAGACAAAAACTTTAGGTGCAAATAATTTTGAAAATGTGTATAAAAGTGTATGATTTTTTTATCAAATGTAACTATGTCCAAGTACAAAATTCAAAATTAACGGTGGTTGTTCAAATTTAACAGCGAAAATCGCATTTATAAAAATTCAAAAACCTAGGGATGATATTTATGAGTAAAATATTAAATAAATGGAAATTAAATTTCAATATAAATAACTGCTTAGGGACTAAAAGTGCGATTCTCCAAATATAAAAAAATATTTAGTAACAATCCCTTTTATTTTTCAAAGATCGAGAAAAAAGAAAGGAGAAAGAATAAAAAAACACTGGGATAGCTAATAAAGGTTGAAATAAGAAAAGGAAAAAAAAAAGCTAAAAATGTCAAAAACGTACTGTAGTAGGTTGATTTTCGGTCAAGGAGCCTAGGTGAATTGTTTTAAGAAGTAAATGCATCTATATATAGAGCCGTCAAAATGGGCCGAAACCCACGGGCTGGTCCGTTTAAACCCATTTATTGGTGGGTTAGGGTTGTAAATTTCTGACCCATTTAGTTCGCGGGTTTCATGGGTCAACCCACGCGGGTTGTGGGTTTAAGTGGGTTGGCCCACTAGGTTGTGGGTTGGCCCGCAGGCCAATATACAAAAATATAGTTTTAAATTTTATTATCTTAAATATTGTCCTTTTACTACCAATATTATTATAATTACAAATAAAAATTAAAATCATGGGAAAACAGTACTTATTTCTATAATAAATTTTCAAATAAAATGTTGAAACATATATGTTATGTGAAGTTCGATACAATATTTAACAATTAGTAGTCATTATTTACAAATAATTAATCAAAAGGTTATGTAGATCTTTATTTTTATACAATGAGTATTTTTGTCGCATACCCTCTTATAGTTTTCAAATTCTCGTACAACTAGTATTTAATATTTTTTAATTAAACTTAACAAGTATTGAATTTTTAGTATTTTGATTTCTTATATTTCCTTTGTTACTACTTACTAATATAAATATATACTTCCGGGTAATTATTTTTAATTTTTTTTGTTATATATTTTTTTTACATATTAGCCCGCGGGCCAACCCGTTTAACCCACGGGTTAGGTGGGTCAGGTTAGGGTTGTAGAAATTCTGGCCCGTTATTAAACGGGTTGGCCCGACCCAACCCACATAGACCATAACCCGTCATGGGTCGGGTCGGGTTGGGTCGGGTTTGCCCGTTTGACAGCTCTATCTATATATCGTTTTTTAGTACATAGGCTTAGAGGATGGTTTCGTAACGATCGAAGGGCTTATTTGACCCCTTTTTCCTGTTATTTATGAGTGCACTAATTGCATATTCAACATTTTGATGGTAGATGAAAGTGGATCAGACTTTATTGCGGAAGGGATAACCTTTCGAAACACAGTTGGACCACAACATCGTGCAGTTGCTCTTCTTGTCCAGGGTGACCGTTCTGTATTTTACAGGTGTAGTGTGGAAGGGTACAAGGATACTTTAAGCCCCCTCCAGGGTATCCTTTTTTTTAGAGAGTGCTATATTTACGGTACCGCTGACTTTGTTTTTTGCAATGCACGAGCGGTGTTCCAAAACTGCATATTATATGCAAGGAACCCCATAGCTGGGGAGGATGTCACCCTAACTGCCCAAGGAAGGGTGATCACTGACTTACGTGGAGGATTCGTATTTCAGAATTGTCAAATAAGGGCAACCCCTGATCTAATGCGGCCTTCAACTAAAGTGTTTTTGGGTAGACCCTGGACAGATTGCTCCCGAGTCCTATTCATGCAAAGTCGTATGGAATCGATAATTGATCCAACGGGTTGGCGAGAATGGGGTGAGGGTTCTAACGCATCATCATCAACCTGCCTTTACTATGGGGAGTATAGGAACACAAGGCCAGGGGCATCCACAAACCGCAGGGTAGACTGGCCAGGATATCACAAAATAACCAGGGCAAGTGAAGCTATACTTTTTACCGTTCAGAATTTCATCAATGGTACGACATGGTTGCCCGGCACAAACGTGCCATTTAAATTAAGCAGGTCTTAGGAGATGATGAAATGGCGTTGTTTAAAATATTATTGTCTGCATGTTATGCTTAAACGTTAGCGCATCTCCAATGCTAGAATGTGCACGTTTCACATGTGCCATGAGAGAGATAGACACAAAATATTGATTTTATAACATTTCTCTCTCCTTCTTTCCACGGTCTTATGTGTTTTTGGTAAATTTTTCTCTGCAATGTCAACCACAATGTCTATATCTAGACATTGTGAAGAAAAACTTACCAAAATGATGTAAGATCCTTCAAATAAGGAGAGATATTCTATATATTGTTTTTAATTGGTTATTTCTCATGCCACGTATGCACCGTCAATGTAGTTTTATTAGATTGTTATATATAATACTGTCTTGATACTATGGCACATATTTTGTTTTTTGTAATTTGTTCAATATTGTAAATTACCATGCACAAAAATAATTCATTTGGGGCATGAAATATTTAAAGCACACAATGGAATCTTTTAAAAAGTTGCATTTACGACATGCCTTTATGAAAAGTAATGGCAATGTGAATTGTGTCTGTGTGTGCGGCAGGGGCCCGAAATGAGATACTTCCTCCCTTTGACCATTAATATTTTTTATTTATCGTTAGTAAAAAAATAAAAAAAAATAAAATGAAAGGAATTTAACAATATTTTTAAAAAATTTAGTTGATAATGCATCAATAAATATAATGTAGTCAAAGTAAAATATGTTGCAATTAACAATTAAGAGAGAACGGATTGTATAAAATAGAAGGCCCTGAAATAGAATGCAAACCAATTAACAAGAAAAGAACTATCGAGATTGAAATATATTGACAAATCCAAATTCAAGTTTTCTAATTCTAGGAGGCATTGCAAAACATATCAATCTAAGACCTAACAGATAATGAAAGAATCAAATTTAAAAAGTAGGAATAAAAGCACCTGGTATCGGAGGAGAAAGCTGAACTGTTGAACACTCATGAGGAGAAACGAGTCGAACCGCTGAACACTGTGAGCGCTAGCCGTCGAGTGAAGCCCCGTACCCTGGTCGACTGTAGCCTGATTGCCTGGTCGTGGGCAGACTTGTTCGGAAGCTCGTCTGAAACATTGGGCGATTGAAGGCTCAAGAAATGCGAAAGTCTGATTAATTGACAATCCCGGAATAAATGCAATTTCATCTCTGCCGCCTCCAATATCCACACGACTTTTTTGAAGGTTAACGGTTGTTGGGAGGGTGACTGGCATCACTCACCTGCCAAAAAGAAACATTTAATTTTTGGTGGAATATTAAAATTTCACATCTTTGTCCACCCCACCTAGTCTCCCGCTTGTATTCTCCTCTCAATTTTGGATACCCACCCTTCACCGTATAAATGCCTCTTGGATCCGCATTCCACCATATACCATCCTAAATTCTTCTCTTACTCAAAGGAATAGCAAGAATATTTTTCTTTTCTTCCTCCGAAAATAAGCTTGAAACTCTGTCTACATTCCAACTCTCCCCATTCTCATTTAAAAGTGCAGCCACATTCATTTCTGCAATCTCGTTTGGCGGCGGTGTGTGAATCATGTAGTCACTTGTCCCGAGTAGCCACTTTTCCTTCCATACTGAGATTATTTGGCCATTTTTCACTTCTGCGTAAATCGATGTTCACTAATTCCTGTGCATAAAGTATGCGGCTCCATACAAAGGGTGATTTGCTTCCTGTTTTAGCCTGCAAAAATGAACTGATATCAAAATATTTTGCCTTCAAAATCCTCCCAACTAGCGAATCATGTTGCTTGATGAGCCTCCAAGCTTGCTTTCCCAACATAGCTATATTAAATTCCCATAAGGAGCGGAAACCTAATCTCCCTTCTGTTTGGGAAAATACAGAACTTGCCACGATCTCCGGTGGATGCCCCTTCTAGCTAAACCTGAGCCTTCCATCGGTAGCCATTCATTATGGTTTCTATTTGCGAACACATTTCTTTTGAAAATAGAAAATCATTCATAGCATATGTAGGCATTGCCTGGATAACTGTCTTCACCATAATCTGCCGCACTGCTTTAGAAAAAAATTTATTGTTCACCTATTAATTCTGCTAATAATCTGCTCCTTCAGGTTTCCCAGGATCTCAGTTTTCTTTCTGCCCGCCAATGCCGGCAATCCCAGGTAGCGTGACCTATCAACCTCCTTATTTACCCCCAAGAAATTACAATGCAATACTTGAGTCCATCCCTTATATTCAGGCTGAACATCACCGATGATTTCTGATAATTAATTTGCTGGCCGGACCCTTCTTCATACCATTGTAAGATTGTCTTGACCGCCTGACATTCCCGTTCCCGAGCACAAAAACATAGATAGCTATCATCTGCAAAAAAAAAGAGAAACTCTCGGTGCCCGTCTAGCCACCACAATATCCAAGATATTTCCCATATTTTCCTGCCACCTAGTTAACGCACTCAAACCCTCCGCTATCAGAATGAACAAATAAGGCGACAACGGATCCCCTTGCTGGAGTCCTCTTGTCGGATTAACCAGTCCAATCAAATCCCCATCAAAAGGGATATAGTACTCCACCGTGGAGCAACAAGCCAAGATTTAATTAATCCATTTAGGATCGAAATTCATACTCTGTGATAAGTTCGTATTTGAACACGCATTTGATGTGGGTTGAGATTGAATTTTGTCACTTTTCCTAATTTATTTGCGTCACTTAGCATTTATTTAGTTCAAATCACGGTTTACCGGGTTTGGTTGGCTATCGTTGAAGAAAAGAAGGAATTAGGACACGGCATCGGCGTTTGAGCATAAGTTGAGAAGATTCGGGATGCGTTCTAGAGATGGCAAGAGGCATCAGAGGTCCACGAGATGATTTAGAGCATGATTTGAGCCTAAAGAGGTCAAAGATTGAAGATTGGATCGATCGGGAGCGAACAGGGATGAAAAGAGCAAGAAAACGGTTCAAAAGACATCCGCGCGCTCCGCGGGTCATTCCCGCACGCCCCGCGGGTGATTCTGAGAGCTAGAAGTCAAAAAAAGTCCGAACCACACGTCCTGCGGTCCAGAAACATGCCTCAGGGGTGCTTGTACGGTCAGACCGTGCGGGCGGAGCAAAATTTTGACGCGCGGAAGTCCGCGTTGTTGCTCGCACGCCCCAAGATGACCGTGTGGATGACCGCGCGGACCGATTTTCGCCCACTTTTGCCGTTTTTATAAATTCAGCCCTGTTTTTCGGGATAAATCGTACCACGTTTTTTGAGAGCTTTTCTAGCCTTGTTCATCAAGATTGTGGGATTCTTTGTAAGTTCCAACTTTTTAAATAATGACGATTAATTCTTTTCATCCGAATTCTGCTGATTATTCAATTATGAATTGTGAGTAGTTTTAATTAGGGATTGATGAAGGGGTTGGTCATGATAATGTATGATTAGTTTCTTGATGGATTAATTGCATTAATTTTATTTAATTTGTGTTTGAATGATTTGATTGATATCTCTTGTAACCTGGAACGGTCGCTAGGATTATAATTGCACAAAAAATAAATTAAGAGAGATCTAATTTATTCTAGGACACTTTCACACACACTTAATCATTCACTAAGAGATTAGTAACGGTTAAGGAGTCATACGCTCATTCATTTTGGCAATAATTTAGCTACATGTCACATGAAAGATCAGCCTAGTTCCCTAAATTATTGTACTCTACGCCGCGAGAGCGGTTAGAACTTAGTATTGACTAGCATTGCTCAATTAAATAATTTTCACGTGATTAAACCTAATCAGCCAGAAATCTTATTACCCTGAATCAATCTCTATTCCATTCCGTTATTAATTAGAAAGAACGCCTTAATTTTATCTGCTTATTCGCATTAGTTAATTTTTCCAACCAATCAAATCTCGCACATTACATTTTATTTTATTTATTTTAATCGATGAATTTAGTTAATTCCTTATTCCTTTTTCATCCCTATGGAATCTTATTATCCCGAAAAATGCATGCTGTTTTGCCTCTCAATAACTTGTACTACAAAAAAATCATCTTTGAAAAACTATTGTGCCCCCCAAAAGCATCATTTTAAAGGTAGATTCTATGATACCCATGAGGTTCCATACATTTGTCCACATGGACCAATGAGAATGTAGCAGTTGAATTATTTAAATCTAAATTAAAAATGATAAAGTGAAGTGGTCCAATGAAATGAATGATAGATACGGTATCCCATTTTTTAGAAAGGTACCGGAGTTATCACCTAATTTAAAAGCTGATTAAGGTTGGACATAATGTTCATTTGATCAGGGGTTGTAAAATATTTTTCTTTGCATACCTAATTAAGGTCGGACATAAAGTAAATGTACTTCCTCTGTCCAGATTCAATTGGGCACTTCTAGTGAAAACTTATAGTGGGGAATTGACTTTACAATAATATTCCTAATGCATACTTATTTTATGCCAAATCAAGAGTATTTGGTATGTCATGATCTTTGTCATTAGAGTATTTGGTATGTCACGCACAACTTGCATGTGCAAATAGGTAGGTTCTTCCAAAATTTTATATATATGATGCCATAGATTACTTTTCTTTGTTTAAACCCGACAGCAAACGACCCAACTTTGTTTAACGGTACGTGGGGCAAATGTCGAGGAATATTTATCGAGTTTTATTAAAATATAAAAGATAGATGCCATAGATTTACTTACGTCAGTATATATACATGTTATCATAATACTAATTGATTGCTACTTCTTTATGTTTCTTCTTTTCTTTTTTCCCTCTTGTATTTTCACAAATACCATATGTATTGTCTCCAAGGACAAGATTGATAATTGCACCAGTTTGTATGAGGCCCTTAATATTGCTTCTAGCATGTTTATAGACGACATAAGATTGCTCATTTTTATTGATGGATGAATTTAAAATGAAGTATTAACATTTACTGATTTACTTCATTGCTTAATAATATGAAGATGTCTGGGCTGATATGCACAAAACGATTGTAACCGGTCATAGAAGCACTCTATCATTGGTACCTCCACATTTAGTAAGTACCTTATTACATAAGTGGTTGTTTTAATTTGTATTCATATAGGTGTGTTTATTAATTTCATATTCAACATGGTAGAGGTTTAGACTTCACTGCGGGCATAAATAATAAGCTTTTGAGGCATACCACAACCGGAAATGCTTCAAAAGGTTGCCCTATCCACTATGAAGTCTATCCACCCACACTAGTGTAGAAAACACTATCTATATGGGTTAAAAAACACTTTTTATGTCGGTTCCCGTAACGACATCGTAGTCAGCGATATAGAAAATCGGGCACTTTTCGTGTCGGTTAGTCGTACCCCTTATAGAATGTTTTTTATAACGGTTAGGAATTTAACCGTTATAGAATGTTTTCCGTGTCAGTCCAGTAATACCCCATATAAAATCCTTTTTATATGGGTGAAATAACCAACCGTTATAGAAAGTCGACTTTGAAAAAAAAATAATCGCATTTATTGTCATATACGTAGAATATATATAAGTGATTTTATATTTTAAAATGTAATGTTTTTATTAAAAAAAAGCTTTTCATTTTAGCTTTATATATACAATAATATATATTACACTGATGGAGTATATGGGTCTGAGCCCCAGGACCCACATACTCGGAAGAACAGAACACAAAACAACAGAGTGGCGCCCTCGTCGGCCAAGACGCCCCCGTCGGCCGAGAGGAAGCCAACTCGGATTGTGGTCCTGAGTCCAAGGAACCCGGGTGCCCTCGTCGGCCGTGCCCTCGTCGGCCGTGCCCTCGTCGGCCGTGCCCTCGTCGGCTGCGCCCTCGTCGGCCACGAAGACCTCCCAGAATCGGATTCTATACTTGCTCATTTGTACAGCCCATTAGAGGCTTTGTATTCGGCCCAGTAGCGGTCCGGTTGTAAATGGGCCTCCCAAGCCCAAGGCTTGGGAGCCCAACCCTAATTTTCTCTATAAATACTCCCCTTGGGAGTAGTTATAGGGGTTACAAATTCATTCTATTGAAGCATATTATTGCACTTCTCTCTCTAGCTCTCACTTCTCTCTAGAATCTAGGAGATACTCTCTATCATTTGGTGCTCTCGTTGAGAGCTAGAACAATCAAGTTAGCACCCTTCGTCGCTACCAAGCACAGCTAACCACTGATCATGGGGAGAACTAAGTCAAACCGCAACCTCGTCAGCAAAGTCATCCCTGAGGACCAAGAGCCCAGGGAGCACGATCAGGACGCCACGGCCGACCAGGTCGGCGGAGGGGACCTCTTCCAGGAGGCCTTCAACCTCACGACGGACCTCCGCAACCAACTCAACGGCGGAGTCCCCGACGCCCGCCTCGGCCTGGAAAAGAAACGAGCTGAGAAAGCGGACCACGCCCCGGCCCAGCCTATGGCCGCGGCCTCTCCGTCCGTAGATCCTCAGGTCCAGGCCGCCTGTCGGCTATCATCGCCAGCTTGGCTCAGAATCCCACCGTCCTCAGCGCACTCTTGCCAAGGACCGGGGGAAACGTCACTCCACCTCCTCATCCCCAACCACTGGCCGACCAGATAGGCAATAATGAGGGGGTTGTGGCCCAGGACACGGCGTCGTCCCACTCCCACCCTGCTTCCCCTCTTCGGCCCGGGCAGACCCCAGCGCGTGGAAAAGCCTCTGCCTTCAATAGGCTAGGTGACACACGCCGTCATCCGGTTTCGGAGAGGATGGCGGGACGGATTGGTGATCCTCGTCCTGGCTCGCCAAGGGAAAGCTTGGGGTCTGTGTCCCGGACAGCGGACCAGCCCCGCCCGGACAAGGGCAAGGGAAAGTTGCACGAAGATGACGTGCGTCACCAGATCAACGCGGCTCACAACGAGCGCACGAGGAACCAGCCGGGCGGCGCTACGGCCGCCAGGGACCCCCGAGACGAGGTCATCGCCCAGCTGGAAAGGAGGTTGGCTCAGATGGAGGCCAAGCAGTCGGCCAACATCCCTACGGCCGGCGCCTCCAACGACCCCGGCCTCAACGCGCTCATGAACAAAGTCAGCGCCCTGGAAAGGGAGCTGGCCGAAGGGCGGGGTGACCCCATCATCCAGGTCAGGACTAGGACCCCTTTCACCAACAGGGTCCTCTCGGCCCCCATCCCTGAGAAATACAGGGGGAACGCCATCAAGTCCTATGATGGCCGATCAGACCCCCAGGAGCACTTCAGCCGCTATCAAAACAACATGCTGATGGTGAATGCGTCAGACGAATACCTCTGCCGTTGGTTCCTCTCTACTCTCGAGGGGCCAGCGTACGAGTGGTTCAACGGACTGCCAGAGGGAAGCATTGACTCATGGCAGGATCTCGCCCAGCGCTTCCTCACTCAATTTGCCGGGAGGAAGCGCGCCAAGAAGTATTTCACCCACCTCCTCTCCGTCAAACAACAGCACGAGGAGTCCCTCCGGTCATTTATCGACCGGTGGACGAGGGAGACCGAGGAGGTCGAGGGGGCCGATGAGCGCACCCTCCTCGCCTTGTACCAGGGAGCCCTCCGCAGCTCCCCGTACGCCAGGAGCCTCATCACTGACCCCCCGAGGTCGTACGCCAAGGCGCTCCAACGCGGAGGCTTGTATGCCGACGCCGACGAGCTCCACAATCACAAGAGAGAGGGGGGCCATCCCCCCAAGAAGACAAATCCTTTGCCGGCCTTGGGTCCGTCCCCGGCCGGCCAGGGTGCCCAGGGCCGCCACGGCTCTGGTGGACAAAGTAAGAAAGACCGCCACTGGCGGCCGAGGCTGGAACGGCCGGGGGTAACCCTCACCCACCCGGTCGGCACCATCCTCGATTATGCCGAGAAGCACGGCCTCATCGAGCAGGCTCCTCGGCCGGCCGAGGAGATCCTGGCCATCCAGCAGGGCGGCACGTACTGCCGGTTCCACAAAAACTCGTCGCACAACACCGACGATTGCATCACATTGAAGAAGGCCATCGAGCGCCTTATTCGCCAAGGGGAACTCTCCCAGTTTGCCAAAGGTGGCCCACGCAAAAACACTTGGGTAAACACCGGCAAACGTGGGGGCGAACCCTCTGCGAAGAAGCGCGAGATTGGTAGGCTCAGCGACGACGAGGACTTCGAGGAGCCTCCGCCGAAGAAAAATCACATCCACCTTATCGTAGGCGGGAACACTGGGGGGGACTCCGCCACTCAGAGAAAGAAGTGGGCCCAATCCCTTTACATTGGAGAGGTGTCCCACGTTCCCCCCCAGCCGAAGAAGCAGCGAACGGAGGCGATCACCTTCACCGACAAGGATCTGCCTCCGGGTACGGAGTCACACCGGGACGCCCTCGTCATCCGATGTGAGATCGGTGACTCCATCATCCACCGTACTTACATCGATACGGGGAGCTCCGTCAACGTGATGTACCTGGACACCTTCAAGCAGCTGAAGCTGGACAGAGCTCTGCTGAAGCCGATCAAGACCCCGTTATCCGGCTTCACCGGGGACTCTATCGACGCCGAGGGCACGATAGTCCTCCCCGTGGAAGTCGGTGACGGCCCCCACCATGCCAAAATTAACATGGAGTTCATGGTGGTCAACCTCCAGTGCGCCCACAACCTGATCTTGGGACGGCCAACGCTGGAGGACTTGGAGGCCATCATTTCCATGAAGCACCTATGCTTGAAGTTCCCCACCAATGACGGCATCGGCTACGCCAGAGGAAATCAGAGGATAGCCAGAGCTTGCTACCTCAAGCTGACGAGGCCGGCCGAAAGAGAAGGACAGCGGATAGACACCATCACGGCCGCCGTCGCCATGGACGAGGAGAGGCCACATGCGGAGCCGGCCGAGGAGGTCGAGGAAATCCCTCTGGATACCTCCCGGCCGAAGCGGGTTCTCAGGGTCGGAAAGCAACTCCCCCAGGACCAGCGAGACGCCATCCTCCTCGTCCTACGGTCATACGCCGTTGTCTTCGCATGGGGCCCGGACGATATGCCCGGCATCAGCCGCCAGGTGATCACTCACCGCCTGACCGTCGATCCGGCCTCCGCGCCCGTCAAACAGAAGCGGCGCTACTTGTCCGCTGACAGGCGGGACTTCGTCAAAGGGGAGGTCGCCATGCTCCTATCGATCAAACATATCAAAGAGGTGAAGTACCCAACATGGTTGGCCAACGTCGTCCTCGCACAGAAACCGCCGACGTTCAGAATGTGTGTTGACTACACTGACCTGAACAAGGCGTGCCCCATGGACCCGTTCCCTCTCCCCAACATTGATCAGTTGGTGGACGAGACGGCAGGGTGCGAGTTGATGTCGTTCCTCGACGCTTTCAGAGGGTACCACCAGATCTCCATGCACGAAGATGACGCCGAGAAGACGGCATTCATGACCCCAGAGGGAATATTTTGCTACCTCGTCATGGCCTTCGGACTTAAAAACTCCGGCGCCACCTATACTAGGATGGTGGCCAAAATCTTCAGAGCGGTCCTTGGCCGGACGATGGAGGCGTACGTCGACGACATGATCGTCAAGAGCAGGCAGGCCACCTCCCACGCCGACGACCTCCGGGAAATCTTTGAAATCATGAAGGAATTCAGGCTCCGCCTTAACCCCAAGAAGTGCGCCTTCGGCGTCCAAGGCGGCAAGTTCCTTGGCTACATGGTCAGCCGGAGAGGCATCGAGATAAACCCGGAGAAGACGCAGGCCATCATCAACATGGAGCCGCCCCGCAACGTCAAGGAGGTACAGCGACTGACGGGGCGCCTGGCGGCCTTAAACCGGTTCCTCTCCAGGTCAGCTGAGAGGGCACTCCCCTTCTTCCAGATCATGCGCAAGGCAACCAGCTTCAGGTGGACGACGGAGTGCCAGGAAGCATTCGACGAATTGAAAAGGTACCTATCGTCCCCACCCATACTCTCCAAACCCAAAGCCGGCGAAACCCTCTTCCTGTACTTAGGGGTGAGCACGTCGGCCATCAGCTCCGTGCTCATCCGTGAGGACGAAGGGGTGCAGAAGGCCATCTTCTACATCAGCAAGACACTTAGGGAGGCCGAGCTCAGGTACTCCCCCATTGAGAAGACGGTGCTGGCCATCGTCCACACCGTGAAGAAGCTGGGGCACTATTTCCAGGCCCACACCGTCCATGTGTTGACCCAGCAGCCTCTCGGCGCGCTCATGAGGAGCCCCACTAGCTCCTCGAGGATGGTGAAATGGGCGATCTTCCTCAGCCAATTTCAAATTGAGATCAAGCCAAGGCCATCTATCAAAGGGCAAGCCTTGGCCGACTTCGTCATCGAATGCACAGCAAGGGAGACGGCCGTCGCCAACCCCGGGCCGGAGCCGGACGACACGTGGACCCTGTTCACTGACGGCTCGTCGGCCGCGAAATCATGCGGCGGCGGCGTCGTCCTCATATCCCCTGAAGGATTCAGAGCCTACTATGCCATCCGCTTCAACTTCAGGGTATCCAACAACGAAGCCGAGTATGAGGCCCTCCTCAGCGGTCTCAGGCTCGCCGCCGGCCTCAAGGCCAAGCACCTCAGAATCAAGTGCGATTCCAAACTGGTAGTGGGCCAGGTGGAGGGATCGTACGAAGCAAAGGAAGGCCGGATGAAGCAGTACAAACAAGCGACGGAGGAATTGCTGAAAGGGTTTGAAACCCATGAGATCACTCAGATCCCAAGGGCCGAGAACGCCGAAGCCGACATCCTCTCCAAGCTCAGCTCGGACACCCCGGAGCACATCTCCCAGTTGGCCAAGATCGAGGAGTTGAGCATGTCCAGTATCCATGCCAGCCCCGTCTTGTGCGTCCACCAGCGACCAGAGGACTGGATCTCCGACATCGCCACCTTCATCACAACGGGGGAGTTGCCCCCGGACAAGGAGAGGGCCAAACTTGCCAAACTCAGGGCCCCAAGCTACACCATAGAAGATGTCAAACTCTACAAACGGTCCTACAATGGCACTCTCCTCCGATGCCTGCACCAGGACGAGGCCGATACCGCCATGGAAGAAGTTCATTGTGGCGTCTGCTCCTCGCACCAGGGTCCTTTCAGCATGTCCCGGCGTCTCGTCGTCCAGGGCTTCTTCTGGCCGATGATGGCACGGGACTGCGCCGACCTGGCTAGGAAGTGCACCACATGCCAGGTACTCCAGAAGGCCCCTGGTCGGCCAGCTGTCAACTATGCCCCGGTCAGCACCGCAATTCCATTCTCCAGATGGGGGATTGACCTGGTCGGCCCCCTGCCCAGAGCCGCCGGTAATAACCGCTACATCATCGTCGCCGTCGACTACTTCACCAAGTGGGTCGAGGCGGAACCCTTGGCCAGCATCACGGGGGCCAGATGCCAAAGATTTGTTTACAAGAACATCATTACACGCTTTGGCGTCCCCCAGGAGATTATATCAGACAACGGCACCCAATTCGAGGCAGCCCCTTTCCAGGAGCTCCTCCGGGAGTTTGGGGTGAGGCACCGTTTCTCCTCCGTTGCCTATCCTCAGGGCAACGGGCAGGTCGAGAACGCCAACAGAACAATAATGGAGGGGCTGAAGAAGAACCTCCAGGCCGCAGGAGGTAGTTGGGTCGACGAGCTCCCCAACATCCTGTGGTGCTACAGAACCACGCCGAGGAGGGCGACAGGCGAAACACCTTTCGCCCTGTGCTACGGCTTTGAGGCGAAGGCGCCCACGGAGGTAGCCATCCCCAGCCGGCGAGTGGAGCAATATGAGCCTGACACCAACGAAGAGAACATGAAGATTGACCTACACCTGGTTGATGAGAGGCGTGAGCAAGCTTACGTCCGAGCAGAGAACTACCGGCGTCAAGTGAAATCATACTATGACGCCAAGGTACGTTCCCGGGAATTTCAGGTGGGGGACTACGTCCTCCGCCGAAGGGAAGCAAGCCAGCCAACAGAGGGCGGCAAGCTAGCATTGAAGTACGAAGGGCCCTACATCGTCAGTGCCGTGGTCAAACCCGGCACCTACAAGCTTAGACGCCCGAATGGGTCCAATGTATCACGAACATGGAATGTACACCATCTGGTGAAGTTTTATCAGTAATCCGAAGGAGGTGCAGACGGCGAAGCCCTCACCCCTTAACGGGTTACTGATTGAACGCCACCCTCGGCCTCGAGCCACTTATGAATAAAATCACGTTCTGATTTTCTCTGGAATTCAAAGTAAAACATTAGCAGGTGCCCTCGTCGGCCACCTTAGAGCGAAAGGCTCAGGTCTGGCCGACATGGCCCCTCGCATTTGCAGCCTACGAGCGACAAGCTCAGGCACTCCATTGTATTTTGTATCAGCGAAGGGCTCAGACCTAGCTGAGAGAGCACATCGTCCTGGCCCCGTAAGCCTAGAAGTGAAACGCTCAGGTATGGCCGACGATGTCCCCAGGACGAGGGGCCCGCAAACGGCCCACGTCTTGAAACGGGAAGCTCACCGCGTCGTCCACGCGCCAGATCGCAGGACGACATGCCTGAAATCATGGCCGAGGCGACAAAATCCCAAAACTCAGGGATGGGCAACGACAGCCGTTGGAAACCGACCAAAAGTCTAGCCCGCGTCATAAATAGGCGACGGGACCCGCCCTGAGACCACGAACGTTATAAACGAAGTCCGAACCGGCCGAAGGACGAGCACACCCTTCGGCCGAAGCCTGAAAGAAGGATACCCCCCGAAACGAAAATAATAATAATAATAATAATAATAATACATCTGAGGGAAAAAGAGGGAAGCCGACAGTCGCGCACACTTGCCGGCCTCGAGCAAGGAAAAAAAAAAATCCCCACAACTCAGGCCCAACTTGGCCAAGTACATATCAGTTGAACACAAGTTTAGTACCACTGACAGGCAGCATGGACGACACGTCCACACACCACGAGGGAACAATCAAGGCCGATACACACGCCTATGAAACCCTAACCACATCGGTTGGGTGACACGCGAGAGGTGACCTTCATCGGCCATAGTCCTTTGAGGCACCAACGCTTGGTATGAAACAAAGCATCGCAAACCGGAGGATGACCGGGACGAAGCGGGCACTTATCACACCCGCGAAAGGATCAAGTAATCAAGATGCAACCTCTACTTGCTACCGCACCTCGGATAGCCGACGCAGGCACTGGAACCATGACTAGCCGACGAAGGCAGGACCATCTCCTTGGACAAGCTACTCCTTATCCAGCACCCTCATCGGCCACAAGCCAGACCTTGGCCGACAAGGGCACCGCAAAGACGTAAATACCTGACATTTATACTCAGGAAATTATCTAAGTACTCAAATGAAGGAATTCTAGCCGAAGCGGGTACCAGTATACTACAAAGCCGTTAACCACCTACACCTCTACATGTGTACTTGTGAAAAATTCAGTCCACAAGACTATGGTGAAGGTGCCCTTATCGGCCAGAACACAGGGTTACAAGCCGACAACGGCCCTGGCTAAAACACCTGGGATGAATCCAAGGCCAGGACGATAAGGACGCCAACGCCTGGACGGAACGGACACTGCGGTCAGGGCTAAAAAGGGAAGCACCTAAAAGGAATAAAAAACACTTAGGAAATTTTGTGAAAAAATCCTAAGTGTTAGGATAGCAAAGGAACACCGGTCAAGCCGACCAGGCCACCAGGCCGAAAGGAAAGCACCTAAGTGGATCCCAAAACACTTAGAAAAATTTTGAAAAATTCCTAAGTGTTATGAAACTACGTCCAAGCCGATCAAGCCACTAGGCCGTAAAGACAGGAGCTACATGGACCCAAAAACACTTGGGAAATTTTTGAAACAAAATCCTAAGTGTTATGACAGTAAAGCAAAGAGGCATAGGCCGACCAGACTACTGGACGGGAAGGCCAACCTCACGGACGTAGCGGACACTCGCGGGTGACCCAAGTTATGACTTGATACTTAGACAATTTACAGAATTGAAATGACAAAGCAAACAAGCACACAAAGGATTCAAGGCCGAAAAGGACAGCAAAAATTTCTTCAATTGATAAATTTCATTACAATTGGGGGGCACTACGACCGTTACATCACTTGGCAAAAAATTGAAAAGCTAATTACAAAAAGTAGCCAATCAAGCTTCGGGGGCACCTCCATCTGCGGCCGCCTCATCGGCCTCATCAGCTCCCTCTTCGTCCTCAGCTTCTTGGCCGGCAGCAGGTGCAGCACTGGTAGCATCATCAAGGAAGTCGAACTCAGTGTAGTCCAGCTCGCCGAGGCCGGAGCTTTCTATGGGGGACTCCTGCTCCGACAGCGGAAGCTTGGCCTGCTCTTCGGGATCCTTCATCAGCTTTGGCAGCTTCAGGTTCCGTCTAGCCCATCCAGACGTGTAATTCATGGCCTTCAACGCCCGGGATAGCCGCCGACACAAGAGCCTTTGCATCCGCTCCTGGCCCAGGTTGTAGTAAACGGACATCTCCCGGCTGAAATACTCCCGGCCGGCAGGGGAGTTCATCCCCCAATTCTCCAGCCTGGCGGCCACCACTTCGTAGCACCAGGGGAGCCTCTCATCGGCCTTCCACCCCTCGGCCAAGAACTTCTCAACGGCCTCATCGGCAGCCTTCACGACGGCGGCCTCGGCCTCAGCCTTCGCCTTGGCGGCCTCCTCGCTCCTGCGCTTCTTGGCCTCAAGCGCCTTGTGGGACTCCGCGAGCTCCCTTTTGCTCTCTTCGAGTTTGACCAGGGCATCGTCCCTGGCCGCGACGGCTTCATCAGCTTTGGCCTGCAACGCCTTGGCATCCTCCCGGAGCCGGTCAAGGCAAGCTACCGCCTCGTCGGCCGAGGCAGCCTTCTGCTCCAGCGCTTGCAGGAGGGCTATCTCCCAGTACTGCCTCTTATGGCTTTCCATAAGCATGAAGGCACTCTGCAGAAGAAAAACAAAGGTCAGGCAAAAACTCTACATAGACGAAGAGAGACAAGAATATAAGGACAATCACTTACTTGGACGAGGAGATCCATGCCGCCCTCATAAATCTTCGGGTCCTCGAGCTTCTTCAAATGAGCCCGATCTTTGGCCGGCATGGCCTTGGCCAGGACGACATGGCCGGGGACGAGCTCATTAAACACGCCCCCGCCGACGGGGTACTCTATCACTTTCTGATAGGTGGCACCAGCAATCTCCTTGCCGGCCCTCTGCGTTCGTGGTTCCTGGACGAGAGGAAGCGCTGGGGCGGCATCATCAGCAATAGTAAGGTCCACGACGGGACCACCATCGCCCACGCTGGGGACAGTAAACGTACCGGCCTCACTAGCCGGAGAAGGGGAAGGAGCCCTCTTCGTCTTCTTAGAGACGCTCACGCCGGCCTCGGTCAACTTTTTCTGGCCGTCAGTGGCCGGTCTCTTTTTCTTGGACGGGGCAGGCTTTGGGGCCGCGTCAGCAGTAGCCCCGCTCCCACCAGCAGCGGCACGTCGGGCCGCCTCGGCCGCCTTAGCAGCCAGCTCTTCGGCCGCCTTGGCCTTAGCAACGGCCATTATGGAACGCCGGTCCATGACAAAGTCTACAAAGGAAAAACAAACAGATTAGTAAGGCAAAGGACAAAACGTAAAGACAGAAAGCCGAAGAAAAATTACCATCGGCCTCAGCAGGAATGCCCAAAGACGGGCCATCGGCCTCCTCAAAGGTGGTGGTCATCCTCGGCCAGAGTTGGAGGTCATCCTCCTTATCTCCATACAAGTGATATCTGAAGAAGCCGAGGGCCGTCATCTTGTATTCAGTGACGTAATCTTTCACGCTCCTCGGCCCCCCTTCCAGGAAAGCCTCCACCTGAGCGTCCAAAATAGAGCTCTTCGGCGGGTCATGAAGATTGAACCTCCCGGTATGGCCGAGGGAGGGGAACTCGGTGCCACTCTCACCAATGGACACAAACACGAACTTGCTCTTCCACCCATGAATGGACGTAGGCAAATCCGTGAAGCTCCTCTTCCTCGGCAGCTGTTGAAGAGTAGCATAGGCCGCACAGTTCTTGTGGCTTCCTCGGCCGATCTGGTACAAGTTCATGAATAAGGCCGTGGTCGGCCTGTAGCCCAACTCCTCACACCGAAGCAAGAAGCCCACTATCAAGGAATAACTGTTCGGCGTCAGCAAGGCCGGAGGAAGCCCCACCATGTCCAGATACTCAGTGACGAAAGGGTGAAGGGGGAACCTCAACCCCTTAGCAAAACTCATCGGGTATACTCCAAAGTATCCCGGTGGCGGAAGTAGAACATGGTCCGTCGGCCTGGGTGCCCTAACCCGCCCGTACGGCCCCACGTACATCTGGGCGACAAGATAGTCAGCCGCACTGCTCTCCGGCTTGATCAGGAATATGTTGGTGAGGTCCAGATAGGAGAGGCCCGGCCCATTCTTCGGCCTCCTCACCCTCTTCGACTTAGCTGCTCCCTTCACGGCAGACACCGGCCTCGGGCACGGAACGACAGCAGAAGTGGACGCCCCGTCCACCGCTCGGGACGCGCCTACGTCCTCACCCTCTGAGGAGGAGGCGGACTCCTCGTCCTCGCCTTCCTCGCCCACCAGCTCTTCGGATTTGTAGGGGCTTAAACGCTCTATCTCCTCTTCAAACTCCTCGAGCACCTCGTAGTCAAGGGACCTTGTGGAGGGCTGGTCGTCGTAGGGGTAGTAGTCCTCGTTCAAGCTTTTCATTACTACTACTACGGGCTTAAGGAGAACAACTTACGATCTAAAGGTGTTTAAACGCCTAACACTAGATCAACTACTTACGGAGCAAAATATGAAAAGTGAGGAAGATCGTGATGAACACTAACCTCAAACAACGAAGAACACGAAGAACAGGCTTGGGAGTTTATCTCTCTAGAAAATCGGCCAGCACTTCGACAAATTCAGAATGCAAATGTGATTCTTCGTCGGAGGGGAAGGGGTATTTATAGACCCCCCACCAACGGTCACTACACGTGGCACTCACCCAATGGCCACATCAACGGCCACCACTGGGGGGCCACCACGTCACCAACGGGCCAGGACCAACCCATATCAACGGCCCACCGGCAAATCAGACTCTACGGCCTACACACGCTCAGCGGCTTTACAACTGCCAGCAAGCACCCACAACGTCCCACTTGCTCACCAAGATCACAAATGCCAAACAATAAGCGGATGGCAACGGCCAGGAACGTAACTGCCACAGAACAAAGGGGACAAAAAGCCCACAGCCTTCGGCTCCTCGTAATAACCCTTGATGATAACTCTCTACAAGCGATCTGCGCACAAGGGTTCTCCCACAGGGTTACCTTGGCCAGAAAATCGCCATGAGAGTTGGATTCAGGGGGACTACGGCGAGACCGCTTCGGCCAGGGACTCAAGAAACTCCTTCACCCCTCACACTCTTCGGCCTGAAGCAGTGGGGGACTGGGGGACTACACCGGCCTCAACAAAACAAAAAAGTGCGAACAAAGTAGCCACAAAGCATGGCCACATCGTCCATACAGCACAACGGAACTTCATCGGCCAAAGGCCCATAACGTCACCAGCAACGGCCAACAAACCACTAGAGGCAAGGACACTCATCGTCCTCCGCCAACAATTAATCTTAACGGGCTCTTCGGCCAAAAACACGAAGGCCAACCAGCAACGGCCAAAAGGAGCGCGCAAACACCCTCATCGGCCACACAAAGAAAATGAGGCCATCGTCCTCAAAGCAAGGAACAAACCCAACGGCTTCACCGGCCCAAACATAAACTTCAACCACCAACGTCCAGGAAAGGGAAAGCGCGCCTTCAACGTCCACCATTGAAAGAAGGACACTCATCGTCCCAAAACAAATTAAGGAAACAACGGCCTCCCCGCCACAGCGAGGAACAGGTAACGGCCAAGGCACAGAACAGGATCACCAAAGAGGAAACAACGCCAACGCCGCAACGGCTAACGGCCTGGAAATGCCCGCGTCGGCCAAAAGCAACAAAGCACAGAAATCTACTCTCCTTCACTTCGTCTACGTCTCAGCTTAGAGAGTGGGGGACTCCTGATGGAGTATATGGGTCTGAGCCCCAGGACCCACATACTCGGAAGAACAGAACACAAAACAACAGAGTGGCGCCCTCGTCGGCCAAGACGCCCCCGTCGGCCGAGAGGAAGCCAACTCTGATTGTGGTCCTGAGTCCAAGGAACCCGGGTGCCCTCGTCGGCCGTGCCCTCGTCGGCCGTGCCCTCGTCGGCCGTGCCCTCGTCGGCTGCGCCCTCGTCGGCCACGAAGACCTCCCAGAATCGGATTCTATACTTGCTCATTTGTACAGCCCATTAGAGGCTTTGTATTCGGCCCAGTAGCGGTCCGGTTGTAAATGGGCCTCCCAAGCCCAAGGCTTGGGAGCCCAACCCTAATTTTCTCTATAAATACTCCCCTTGGGAGTAGTTATAGGGGTTACAAATTCATTCTATTGAAGCATATTATTGCACTTCTCTCTCTAGCTCTCACTTCTCTCTAGAATCTAGGAGATACTCTCTATCATACACCAAAGTACTTAGGTTCAACAATAAAAGTACAAGTGAAATTCTCGAACCCAGCTCCCAGTCTTGCTGTTAAGCTTGTGAATTTACAGAGATTTACATTGTTTACAAAAGTTCAAAAAGCAACATCAAAATCAAAATCTATATACGCAAACAACTTTTTCATTGAAAACTAGTAGTGAAAGTAAAAGAGTATGCAACTGTACGAAGAACATATGAATAGTGTGCCACTGCTCAAGTGCCCCCCCCCCCCCCCCCCCCGCACCTCGATCTTCAGCAACTGCTATTTGTATTACTCCTGTGACCTCCCCCATCAGTCCTTTAAGGACCTCCACCTTAAAATGAAGATGCTACAATGTAAAACTTTAAAGCAAGCTCCGCTTTAAACTGCATGTTCCTAATAGTATTTTCCTCAAATCTATTTCTGCAACATGGATCTGAAAACAATGCAATAAAAATGATCTTGTTAAAACAATGTCAATGTCACAGTATTGCTAACAATATGAAAAATGAATAAATTCTACAATGTTAAAAAATGACACAATGTCAAGATAAAATATCACAATGTCAAGTCAGGAGGGACTTGCTTGGCGGCAGGTTGCAATAGATCCAAAATATGTTCACAAACCAGTACAATACCGCAACGTTGAGGACAATAAGCTTGGAAGTACCGTCGATGTCGGCGACCGGTGCTCCGAAAACGGTGTTGATAACCGGGGTGAGCAGGGGGGCTAGGGAAAGCAGTGGCCTTAGAGATGGCAAAAAGAGGTCATACCATCGTCGGGCGCTGCTCCCGTTCCCAGGATCAGCTCAATTCTCTTCAAGCCGAGCTCGCATCCGCCTCGAGTTCATCCCCCTCCTCCCCTTCTCAAAGTAAACACCTAATCATGAACGTTTATGTGAGGTCAAACAGCAGTGTTGAAGAACTGGCATGTGTTGTTAAGGAAAAGAACAACATTCCAGGTATTCTAGTTAACAATGCAGGAACCATCAATAGAAACAACAAGCTATGGGAGGTTCCAGCGGAAGAATTTGATAACGTGATTGATACAAATGTAAAAGGAGTAGCAAATATACCGTGTCACTTCATACCCCTTATGCTTGACAAGAAGCAACAAGGAGGAGTTATTGTGAATTTGTCTTCTAGATGGGGAAGAACATCTGTTAGACAGGTGGCACCGTATTGTGCATCAAAGTGGGCTATAGAGGGTCTGACAAAATCCGTAGCAAAGGAGTTGATAACTGGAGTTGCTATCGATGCTCTTAGCCCTGGTGTTGTTAACACTGATATGCTTCAATCTTGCTTTGGCACTTCAGCCTCACTCTACCAGACACCTGAAGCTTGGGCTCCAAAAGCAACTACAATGATACTTAGCATGATAATAGTATGATGATCACTTGATTGGTAAAAAAACCAGTATAATACCATGGGGGCACAACAACCCATCCTTGAAAAATCTGATCACCCACCATTATAATAATACCAATAATACTAAATTGAACAACACGTACCAAGAGAGGGGAACCCACCATAAGCAGCTGGCCACGACCTATCATCGTCAAAGAAAAGATTGATTACAACAGAGGTATTAGACACGTAAATAACTCAAGCTTCCCTTGTCATTGCACTCAAGTACTTCTGGCTTCAATAAAACCTGCTTAAATCATGAGTATCTTAATTTTCTATTAAATTGAATAAAACAACTAAATTCAAATTCCACACAGAAAGGATTATATAACTTACATTGAAACACATAGGCTTGTATAACATAACCGACATCCATCCATTATGAGCTGTAAAAACTGCAAAATGTCACAAGGAAAAAGGAGACTTCCTCGGAACCCACTAGCTTGATGCCCGATGAGATAGTGCCCAATGTATTTTGTGTAACATGATTATTGAGTTATATGTTTGCACCTCATAAAACATCTGCAAAGGACATTTGAGAAGATATCATATGATTAAAATAAAGCATAATCATGTACTAGAAGATGACAGTTTCTAGGAATCAAAGGCAGAGGAGATAAATGTTTGTAGGAACACCAGCCTACCAGGTACTGTTGATTTCCAGGTACTTATTGAATGACATCTTTACTGCATTTTTAAGTATGTTAAAATGGAGAGTTATATTAGGAAATCCAGCCTACCAGGTACTACCAATTTTAAGGAATACCACTAGTGAACACTTCAGTTCATGTTAAATTTTCTGGAATCAAAATTTTAACAAAACGAATAAAATATCCTCAATTGGTTGGTTACATCCAAATCACTAGCTTACCAATAAATTGTTCATGTCTAATATCCAAACTAAGATTAAACAGTGAGTCTTGAAATTTTACTATGTATATACTCCAGATATGCAAATTCAATAACTGTAACTACATATAACATGTATAATAGAACCTTAAAAAAATAAAAATTAATAGTAACCTTTTGTGTCGATATATGATGAAACGGCAATTCACATAATAGTAAAAACAGCTTCTTGAAGTGATACAAATTAGATATGAATTGAAAGAAGAGATGATTATATCTAGTACACCAGAAATATACAAGCCATAAAGTTCTTATATCACCTAAAGATAAGTAGAATCAAATATATTTTACCATTGGGTTAACCCATTTCAATTTAGAATTCATTTTAGATTTAGTCATTCGATGAATTTGCAGGGATCTAATGGGTAAAAGAATACCATTTTATTGAATTGAAGCCATAACAATAATCAACCAATTCATTTACTAGAACTTCCAAATTTACAAATGCATGACATCACTTAATCATAAGTCATACGAGCCTACAATTAAGGTACTATCAGCTTCCAGTCCAATAGATTTTTTTACCTGGGAAGTAGTTGCTTTGTCTATCTTCCTAATAAATACAAAATATATGAGACCTCCAACACATATCTGAAGCGCCATTAGTTCCATATCCTACATTGAAAAACTACAACATTTAGTATAAATTATTTTTTTCTAAAACATCCAACTTATTTCATAAGGACAATGATGATACCTTAAAAGGAGCTAATAATTCTTCATCTCCGGTAGAAGTTCAATATAGTGGAGAACACATTGGTGATGCTTTGTTGGAATAATACAAATGAGTTTCAAATTGAAAAAACGAGGGTTCATAGATCATTCAGAAATAGTGAGAATTAACTAATTAACTCTTTTCCTTCTTGGTCTTAATCCTAAAAGTTTGAGATTATGTAGCCACGTTCATTTGAATGTCTTAGGCATTTTCACAAACACATTAGAGACATTATAAAATTGTAGAAAATTATTATTGACATTTTTCACACTGACTAAATTTAAAGCAAATCAACAAACTCAAGAACAAAAATGCATTGTAAGTGTAATTTTGTTAAATATATGTGTGTAGTATATATACACACACATGAAACATTTTATTACCTAGATGTGGTGGAGGATGGTTTGCTCGAGATGTTGGGGAACAAATATAGGTGATAATACTCTGGCAGCTAAGGATGTAAGAGTAGGTTGTGGAATACCAGGGAGCAGCGATGGTGGTGGCGCCGCGGCGTCTAGCTCTGTCTTCGTCGGAGTGGGGTGATGGAGCACCATCGTGGAGAAGCGGTGCTGGTACCATGGCATCAAGTTTTATCTTCGTCTAACTAGGGTGATGGTCTGATGGAACACTATGGAGGACTTATGGAGATGCGGCGTCTAGCTCTGTTTTTTCGAGTAGGGTTTTCTCCTAACTTCTACTCCTTATTTCTACGGCGAAGTTGGTCTGGGCAAATTCTTTTATGAGGGTTCAAATGAACGGACATAGAAAAGAAGTTTTTTAATTATAAAAAGGGCTCCGAATATCAATTGAATTTACAAATATTATAAATGTAACCCCATTTTGTGTTTCTACGTCGGTGTTTTTGTGGACCCGTTATAGATAGAAATTTTATATTCTAAATTCTTACCCGTCCATATACGATTACGGTTATCCAGGAACCCATATAAAATGTTAGTTATAGAATGTATATTTTGCACTAGTGCCACAACTACCATCATAATCTTGAATATGCAATTTATAATTTGTATGCATGCAAAAACAATCTCTCCAGTTTGTGCAACGTACAACGAATGACATTACCCAAATTCCTGCTAGACAAGCATGTTTTAGGTCTGTCGGAATTTGGATGGATCATCCTCTCACTTGTATTAACCATGTTCTTCGATGTGTTGAGTAATGAAATTGTTATTTGGTTCACCAAAAAAACCATTGCACAATCTACAAGAAAAATAAATTTAATTGTCAAATAAAAAAATAGTTTTTTTTTGTATAACCTAAATACTTTTTTGATATAATTACTTTGCATGTTCAATCATAACATTAATACATGTGATTTTCACATATATGATTAAAGTAATAATGTTGTAAAAAATGTGATTTATTATACAAAGTAATTATATTAGAAACTTTTAGTAACTTATTACATTCAATTTTACACTTCCATGATCATGAAGTTATGCATATAGTAACTTTAGTCACATTTTATTCATAATTGTATTTATGTTTTTTTTTAAATAAAAGCATATTTATTAAAGAAGAAGAAATGCATGGTAGGCGGACTAGAGCCAGAACCTACCCGAATTTACAATGTACGGATAACTAATTGCATCAAACTTGACAATGCCTACGAGCTTGTTATATATGTTCTGGTTACAAACAAGTGAAAGTACTTTGTTGTGAATCTAGCAGCTCTATTACAGGGTTTTTGAATACAATTAAAACTGAGATTGTGATCTTGAAACTTTTCTTTAAAAGCTTCCAAATTTGCATGCGCTTTCCACCTTGGTCATGCCTTTCCCTTCAAAGTCTGAATCACCTGAGAGTTATCGCATTCAATGATAACGTTAGTATGATTCCTTTCATTAAGTAAACATTTAAGATTTATTAGGATTTCACAGATATTGGCAGTGGCATCTTCATGAAAGTGGGTTTCTGAAGTGTAGTGAACAAGGTGACCATGGCAATCACGAATAAGAAGACCCATGTTGGTCTCACCGTCCCTCAAGTTGCTGAAAGCATTGTTGATTTTAATATAATCATTGGGGGATTTGTCCTAGTTGATAATCTGGATATTATGTTTTTTAGGGTTTAACTTCGGTTTATTAATGACAATATCTTTCACAGGAGGGTTAGAAGCATCAGAAATAAATGGGTAGGCCACACTAACATTCTGTAGCTCCTTATTGATAAACTCAATAGCCTCAGAAATGAGAAGATTTTTTTCATCAAAAAGATAAGCATTTCTCTGTTTCCAAATGGTCCAGCATATATAAATAGCTAGCAACCTGACATTGCAGATTGTTAAACTCATCATGAGTTGAAAACCAGTTATGTAAGACAGTGTTTAGCGGATCCTGTTTTTGAATGATGATATCAAAAAGATTTCCAAAATGAGACCAGTGATTATAGCTAAACTCACAGGAGATATAGCAATGATCCCGAGTATCAAAGTCATTACAGAAGGGACATTTAAAGGGACCGTGAGAACCAAAACGAAACAGGTGTTCTTCAAACGGTTGTAAATTATTTATAGCTTTCCACATGAAAAATGAAATTTTGGTCGGAATATTCCTAAAAGAGTAGGAGCCATCAGGAGTAAGGGTCCACCTAAAAGTGGTGAACAATTTGGGAAACAGTGTTAATAGTGTACTCAGGCAACAAGGAATGAATATTCTGAAAAAAATTGGGATGAGAATAAGCTTCTCTTATGGTCATTTGTGGTGGTAAGTGTAACACCCCCAAATTTCCCACCCAAAACAATGATATATTTAAAAAAAATACTTTATTCATTCATCAAAGAGTTGAAGAAATACAGCGGAAGTCTAAAAGGGAAATGAGTGTTACCGCCACATCCGGTCATCTCTTAACCGAATGCACAGGCAAACCAAAACAAAACAATAAAACTAATGAAATAGTAAATAAATGTTTATTTCATGACTAAATTTAACTAAGGCATCTTCTAATTCGCACTCAAGCTCGAGCAATCCATCAATCCACATAGGCATCCAACTCATCACCTGATAAAATTTAAGGGAGAATAGAGAGACAAGAGAAATAACAAAAATTAGCTTTAGAGCTAAGTAAGTACTACCCAACCCCGTAAAATAATCAGGTTTGACTAAAATAGATTTTTATATAATATTATATAAAAATGACGCACTCCACCAAAATACTTTTCTCTTTGATTTTTCTTAAAATCACTTCTTTGCTAAAATCTTCAACTTCTCTTGGAAAATATCACAGTAATTCTCCTCTTTAGATTTCTTAAGAAAATCACTTATTCTCTAACTTCCTAGTAATTTAGAAGGGCGGTACTCAACCTTTCGACTGAGCCCGGTGGACCGTGGTTACGGACGGCCACCCCGAACAAATGTCGGTACCACAACTGCTCTTGCGGAAACGAAATGACTACCTTAAGTGTGCACACCCCCTAAAAGGGATTCCAAACCCTCCGAGTAGTAAGTCATCCCGAGTGGTCGGAATCCAACCACCCCACCTCTAAAATTCTTGAATGATTAGGGACTACTACTATAACTTCTTCTTAAAAGGGATCATAGATCCAAATGTCACTTGAAACTTAAACTGTACTTCTTAGTAGTAGTAGCTCTAATCACCCTCCACATTTATCCGGATGTGGAAAACCGACACCTCGGATTACTCCCGAGATGCTCACTTCTTATGAAAATGTAAATTTTATCTTCGCTTAAACAATACTTCAAAAATACTTCTCAATTACTCTAAAAAGTCTCGAAGGTATTTAAAAATATTTAATACCCCAAAAGTACTTGATTTATATTTCTTAACTACCATATATATAATATCTCCTCAAAATCACATACACAAAATTTACAATTCACACTTAATCACATAATGCATAATAAACATATAATACGAGGAAACAATTTTGGATTGGCAGAGAAACTTACCTTAAGTCCTGATGCTCCTAGTTATCCTCCTCTAATCCGATCTCTAGATAATCACCTTTTTAATTAAATATGATAAAATTAGTCACTTATTCTATTTGTAATTACTTTACCCGATTTTCTCCTTTATTTTATTTTTCGAATTTTTTAATTTAATTAATTAATTATCACTTTTTATTAATCAAATTTCCTTATTAATTCAGCATTTCATTATCATATTTGAATTCTCTAATTTAATGATAAATCCGAATATAATTAACTTCAACATCCCATTTTTAATTTAAATATCATCATTCTTCTTATAAATCATCCACATAATTGATTATATTTTAATATTATTAAAATATACAAATCATGAACATATTCAAATTACTTCAATTATATTTTCGTACCAAATAATTGTCTCTTATTATTTAAGCTATTTTAAACTAATTCAGTCATTAATATAACAATCCTTTATTAATTATAATCTAGTCCGATAATAAATGGTATTAAATAATTAATTCAGTTTATCAAAATCTTTTTATTATTAATCACCTATACCATTAATTCAATAAATATGTAAAAGTCCGAATTATAATAAAATATTCAATTCTCAGGATTACCTTAATCAACATTAATAGTACATCCGAAAATTATAACATTTATTTAAATTACTAATCATCATCAACTTAATTAATTTTATTAATCATACACTTAATATTTCCGAGTCCGTAATTATGTTAATTTTGTTAATCTACTTCAATTAATCCAATAATTAGTGAAATTAATGTCTATCCAATTTTATTTAATCTAATCATGTTATTAAGCCCAAAAAAATAATTATTATTTTAATGCGATATTCGTTTACCAATTTTTATTAATTAAACCATCAATATAAAATCTCCTTATTTAATTACTTAACTAGTTTTATATGGCTCAATTAAACTAAATAGTCTAAGAATTGACTTTATAAATTAGTAACCGTCTATAACTATATTTTGGGTCTATATTTGACCTAGGTTGTCCATATATCTATTTTATAATTATTTTCCATAATTATTCCTTTAATTTCATATATCTATTAACCGGTTCAATTACAATTAAATATACTAAATCTTAATTTTTATTAATTATAAATGGTCCATAAGGTCCTAGTTAGTCATATATTTATCCTAGTTTACTCCAATATTTATTTCCTAATTATTTTCGTCATTTAGTTAATTATTTACTAAATGTGTATAAATTTGCCCAATTACAATTAAATCCATTAAAAATAGCTAAAAATATTATCTTTCAAATGTGGTTGGTCCGAATACGTATATTTATACTAGGTATTTAATTTATATTTTTCCAGATTTTATTTAGTTAATTTACTATTTTATTTTTAATTTTTAATGTAACTGGGCCGGACTGGCCCAAATTCTTTTATTAGCTGGCCCAACATTTTTCAGTCCAATAAGCTGGAAGAAGATTTGAACAGAGGCATGCCTCTGTGTCATCATCCTCAACGGAATGCGCAAGTACGAATGGATAAAAGGGAAACGCAGAGAAACGTGGCTAACCTACGATGGAGATTGCGGCGTGTCTGTGGACGGCGGTCGGATGGTGTCGGTAGCCGGAGTTGCTTCGTTCTTTGACGGAAAAAACCCAGTCCGGCGGCCACTGTACTCCGGAGAACTCCGGCGAAGCTTTTCTCCCTCGTTTCACGACCGTTTTCTATGATTCTTTCACCGTTGGATTCCTCTCAAGAAGGAGAAGGTCTCAGAAGTGATTTCAAGGTTCAGTTTCGGCTAAAAAGAAGGGTCGAAAATTCGGGTATATACATATACGTATATATGTATATATATATGGGGCTGTTTCTTGTATGAATAAAACGCAGGTTAAGGATGAAGAAAACGCAGGTCCTAGGCTATTATTTATAGGTGTAGATCGAGGGTTTTAGGCTGACATATTAGAGTTTGAGTTGAATTTAACTAGCTTCATACTTATCTCGGTAGTTTGCGGTTCGTTTTTGCCGGCCAGAATAATATACCGAAGGAGTTCATACTTCTCTAATACTTTGAATTTAGCTGATAAACAGTTCCGGTTCATACTACGTTATCCAAGTATATTACGTTTGTTATCCATGATATGTTAGTAGGTAACGTAGGGATTTATATATATATATATATATATATATATATATATATATATATATATATATATATATATATATATCTTTAGTTAGTTATTATTACGTAGTTATTTGTACTTCCTAGTACGTACGTAGGTTTATTTAGTATTAAGAGTATAATAGTTTTTAGAGGGTCGAGTTGTTTTTTTTATACAAAAATTTAAAATAGTTAAAATAACTTTTACGGTGTGTATAACGTTACTTTTATTATCGGATCATTTTATCTGACTAAAATGTTGTAAACTTGAAAATTTTATCTGATTAGAATGTCACAACTGTTGAATTTTTGTTTGACTCACTTAAAAATTAAAATATCATTTTCGTAACAATTTAGCTGACTAATAAAAATTATTTTTATTTTTAGATAAATCTTTGGAGTGTTACAGTAAGACCTCATTGGTTTGCAAATAATCAGTCAACTTGCCAAATTCACTCCAGCTAGAGTTCCAAAAAGAGTTATGTCCGTTACAAACTGCACTAAATGAGTGAGACTGTCAAAAATGTGTTTTACCGAATAAAGACCTCTCCAAATGTAAGAATTGGAGGGGGTTTTTAGTTTAGAAAACCATAAACCTCAAAGCCCCATTTGGTTAGCAGCTTTCCACCAGCATTTTAAGTAAAAACATTTTTGGATAGTGAAAAGATCTCTAAAGCCCATCCCATTTTCCGGAGTAGGATAAGTCATTCTATTCCATCTTCTCCAGATTTGCCTTTTTCTCAAAATCAGAGGTGTACCAGAGAAATTTTGAGCAATTCTGCTCAATTTTTTGCAAAATAATTTTCGGGATAATAGCACTAGCCATGTGATAGATAGGGAGGGCAGTAATCACATAATTGATCACAGTAATTCGACCCCCAGGGGTAAGGAATTTATTTTTCCAGCCAGCCAAGTCTTTGATCAATTTTGAAAAGAATGTTTTCGAAATGACTTATTTTAGTTCTTCCCTGATAGATATTGGCTCCAAGATAAGTAAAAGGGAAAGAACCTTTTTTAATACTGAAAATCTTTTCAACGATATTCAATGTAGCCTTAGAGGTATATTTACCACATATGTAAAAACTCTTGCTAGTATTGATGCTCTGACCAGAATATCTTTCATAATTCTTAATAACGGCTACGACCATTATATTCAATTTATTATGTAGTTTATTATAAGAAAAACTATTTTAAAATTCATCAATGCTAAGACCATTATATTCAATTTATTACGGTGTATGTATCATGCATGTACGTATAATAATTATAATTAATAATGCTACTAATATTAATTAGGAGAATTTCCTTAAATATTACCAATACAAATATCATAGATAAAAATGTGACTTATTTTTAGTTACTACGATATAAATTGTGAACACAATTCTAATAACTGATATTTACTTAGTATTATTTTTGTCCATCACAATTTAAAGACTAATATTTACGAACTCTTTTGTATTAATAATAATAGCTAGAATAAATTGCGACTATATAGGATTATTAGTATTATTTTAAAAGGTCATAAAAATAAATTGTAATATCTTTCCGATTGATTAATGTCATTTAAATTTTGACCGATAATACAATTGATTCTTCTCCAAAACGAATTGAATTAATATTTAAATTTAGATACTTCCAAATTACAAAAAATTCTATTCAATCGTTAAAATGAACTCCAAATTTGATAAAAAGCTTAAAATCAATATTGAAAAAGAAAACTATATTAGGTTGACAACATAAATATTGCAGTTGAGTAGTTGATGCATGCACTTCACATTTCCACACGCATGATATATGTTCGATCTCTCCTTCTCTACGACTCTATTTATATGAAAGAAACTTGAGAGCTTCTTCACTTCAAATTAACAAAGGGAGCAAAAAAGAAGCTAGCTAGCTAGGGGGCAGGCATGGGTAGACCGTAGATGGGGATGAAAAAAAAAGGTAATTAATAATCTTTAGTAATTATTGTGTTTAATAAAATTTTGCATGATAAACATTTCTACTTTTGTTAAGATTTGAGATTCCATCCTAAAAGGTCAATCTGATAGGAGGAGTATCCCATGTCTTAATATATCACTTTTTTGATTCAAACTTTTCTAACGTGGGATTCTAACACACATCCTCACTACCAGACACTTCGTCTGGATCGTGCTGTCAGTCATTTTTTCGACTGTTCATTATTGTCATTTTTAATCGTGTCATCATTTTTCATAAGGGGGCCCACACCGTGGTTATGGATCGGTTTGGCTCTGATACCATGTTAAGACTTGGGATTCCATCCCTAAAAGGTAAACCTGATAGGAGGAGTAGCTCATGTCTTAATAGATATGCACATAACAACTTTGTTTTAAATGCATGAAAATAAATTTTCTGTAATAGATGTGCAAATAATAAGGATTAGCTCGAATTTGCTGTGGTTTTTTTACTTAATTTTGGTGAGTTTTGGAATTGATCAAAGAGCTTTTCTTGTTCTACAATACGAAATACGAGGTCGTTTGGTAACACTATTTTTCGGCTTATCAGGCTTATCAGTCAACTTTTTCACCAAACACGTGATTTTTGCTTTCGCGCGCTGAATTGTGTAATAAGCAGAAAAAGTAAGTTTTGAGTTATTTTTCTGGTTGTATTGGCTGAAGTTACTGTAGATGACCATTTTAGCTTTTTTTACATATAACTTTTTCTTTATTTTATTAATAAAATATATTTTAAAATTATTTTTTCTTAAATCAGCAGAATCAGCAAATGCAACCACTTCAGCCAGAACTTCATAAATTTCAGCAGAATCAGCCAAATCAGCCGATTTTCGTGCTACCAAACGGGCTCTACGTGTTATGCAAACGCCACTTTTTCAGGGTGTTTCAGAGAAACTGGTAATTGGTGAAGTGGTAATAGTTTTTATAAAAAAATACAAGTTTTTTCCTAATTCTCAAAAAAAAAAAGGTTTTTGCCTCTACAATATATGCTTGCTTTTATAAGGCGAATCAAATCGCAGAATTTATTTATTTATTTTTAAAGGGGAGAATAATGTATGGAAATCCCAATTGATAGGTAGTGGAGCTAATCATCCTCAACTCGTCTAAAAAGATGAGACCAACTAATATTTAGAATATTATTGCATGATGATAAATTTTTCAATACACATGAATGAGAAATTTTTGGTAAACCATGTGCAAACCATGATTAGGATTAATTACTAATTAGCTAGTGAATGCTACAGGCTAGATTCTCAAAAGGTTTGTGCTTCCCATACGTAGACTAATTTTTTGTTTTTGTGAAATTAAAGCTTTTGGAGGAATTAGCCAATTGATTTTAATTTTTCTTTGTAAACTTCTTATTTAAATTAAAAATCATCTTTAGTTCAATATCAAAGTTATGATTTTCTAAAACCGAAAGAAAGCATCTAAGCCAATCATTTTTTTTTTGTTTCTATGTCTATTGGTGTAAACTTCTATGTCTATTGGCGATCCATTTAATTCATCATGCATATATGCTCATGTCATAGGAATTGCATATTAATTTATTATTTATTAATGTATTTTTTTTTTGTATAAGCAGATTACCAAAAAACATGAGGACCAATGTTTGGGATATATTCAGGTTTCGTTCCTTGATTCTATATTTTTGTCATTTTGTGTGTTCTTTATTTTATCAAATAATTCAGGTTTTGTTTTTTAAACAATAAATTCCTTGTTTTCAACTTTAATATATTTTCCTCACCCAAAATTTTGAGCATAGATAACTAGTCTATATCTTAAACATTGAATCCTGATATAGGGACTAGCTTGGACCTTTTTTATTCAAGGGTACGGTATATCTAAAGAAAAATGCTTAGGGCGACACTAAGATTATTTCTACAAAAAACAAAAACAAATGTCTATGAAGAGACAAAAGAAAAACGTGGCGTGTAACTTGACGTGTACGATGATTAATATCTTAAACATTGAAGCTCGGGGCGACACACGATTATCTCCAATTCTGATTTTTGTGTCCTTGAGCAAAAAACGAATTAAATCATGTATTTGATATGATGAATATCTCGCGTTGCACCTTAGCTTGAAAAACTATTTTGATGCAATACTTGTTTGACACGGAGACGCACTTTTATAATTAAGCATTATTTAACAAATAAATTAAGGACCATCTTTATATATAAGGACCAAAATTAAGAATATAGGCCTTTTTATTCAAATTTGTGAACTATTTTAAAACTAGGCCTCCGCCGCCTCCTTCACCGGTCATGGTGTCTCCGGTGACAGTTACTCTGGTGATAGTGACTCAGTCTGCAGTGACTCCGGCGACAGTGACTACGTCACAGTGACTACCCGCCGGCCACCCGCTGGCCACCCGCCGTCTCCGGTGGTTTCCCCCTACCCCATCCCTCACCTTCTCTCTCAGTCCCATTCCTAGCCTACCCCGCCCTAACGCCACCGCCTACATCACCGCAGACCGCCGTCGGCGACTACCCCCACCCCCTGCCACCTCCCCAGCCCCCTCCCTAGCCTCAAGCCACCCCCCTCCCCCAAGCCCCCTCCTCAGCCCTGTCCATCCCCAGCCCCTTCCCATGGACGAATTCGTCTGAGCATGGCACCAACAACGACGAAGACGCTGCCCCAAAATCAACACCCATCGCCACCCTTACAGTCCCGAACAACCCCGCCACCATCCCGTTGCCACCCTACACAGCTATTTTTGCTCGTCACCAACCCCTAACCTGAAACCCTACCATCCCTAACCTTCAGATCTAAATCTAGATCTCCAATTGGGCTTTACAACGGCGATGTGGCGGTGATTTACACTCAAGAAAGGTGAAGAAGAAGAAGAATAAAGGTCAGAAGAGGCAAACCGGCGGAGAGAATGGGCCATGGCCGTGGAGGAAGATCGGCGTGGCGCCATGACCGGTGGTTTATGGCGGCGGAGCGGAAGAAGCGCCATGGATGGCCGTGCTGAGAGCGGAAGAAGCGCCATGGATGGCCGTGCCGAGAGTCAAGCGCGCAGAGAGTGAATCCTCATGGTGAAGAGAGAAGGCGATGCGTCTGTGTAGGGAGACAGAAGAGACAGGTTTAAATGGTGATAGTTTTGGCAAAACGTAAAATTGTCATATTTGGAAATCAAAACCCTGACAGTAATTTCCCTGCCATTTTTTCTTAAAACTATATAGTTAAACATTTATGATGCACCTTTATCACACATTTGTGCAGTTTGAAATTATAAATAGTTAAAGGTGATGCATTTTGATTTCATCAACTATTTTACCATGTTCATATGATGGTATGTATCATACATGGTTTAGATTTTAAGTCAACTCTATTTCTGGTAATGGAGTAAATTTAGGGATTAACTAGTTTATATTACCTACGGTGCACATTTTTTAGAAGTGAATTGATGCTGATATTTTACTATTGTGCCCTTCAATAATAATGGTGTTGCACATTGCTATATTTAACACCCACAACTCCGAAATTATTGTTCACGTGACTCTCCATTTTGACAAATTATTGGCCATCCGATTCGAATGATTAATGGTTGAATTTTATTCTCTTTTCTCTCCTAGGGCTTATTTCTCTCCTAGGAGTCCGTTCTTACCGGAACTGCTCCATATATATATATATATATATATATATATATATATATATATATATATATGGAGTAGTTCCGGTAAGAACGGACTCCTAGGAGAGAAATAAGAATTAATCTAGACCGTTGGATTATATTATGTGGAATTGAATTGTGCATTTGGTAAAATTGAAATGTGCATCATATGATATCGAAATGTGTAGAATAAAAAATTAAATTCAAGTGTGCATTAGGTGAACCTGAAATGTGGGGAATAAAATGTATAAAAATAACATCACATTGTACCTTTTCTTATGCACATTTCAGTTTCACGTAGTGCACATTTCAATTTCACCTAATACACAATTCAGCTCCACATAATAGCACCGCATCGTACCCTTTGTGTTGCACATACAATTTCACCTAATGCACATTACAGTTTCATCTAATGCACATTGAATTTCACTTAAAGAAAATCTAATGGTCCAGATTCATTCTCATTTCTCTCCTAAGATCATGTTCTTATTTGAACCAAAACCTATATATATATATGTATATATATATATGTATATATATATATGTATATATATATATATATATATGTATATATATAAGAGATCAAATACAAACCATGCTTAAAGTACTAACCTACAAACTCAATAATATGCAATACTTTGAACTTTAATATGCAGTACACATAATGTAAAGATGCACATTGTGAACTTCAATATGCAATACAAAGAATATGCAACACTTCAAACTTCAATATGCAATACAAATAATGTAAAGATGCACAGTTTGTGATAGTTTGTAGGTTAGCATGGGAGGTCTAGTTTGTATGTGATCCCACCCCTATATATATATAAGGTTAACAAGTCATGATCTTTTTCTTCAAATTCTAAATAGCATATCTTTTTATGGATAAAAGAATAGCTCATGTTCTTGCTCAATAAAATGAACTAAAGTGTTAAGAGTACATATGCATATATATATATAATAGATTAACAAGAAATGATCTTGTCCTTAGTTTCAAAGATTGTTTGGTTCAAATCACACACAATATTACTATTGAATAACCAAGACATGATCTTTTTCTGTAAAGGTTATTTAGCACATCACATATGTAGTACACTTGCGTTTGTATTTAGGGAAGAACGTAAATATTTTGCATATAAGATGCTCCATAACCTGCATTTCGACTTCTATTACAACACATTTCATAACACATTGCACTTTATTTCAGAAACACCTTATTACACTATGAGTTTGGTATTTCTTTCATGCTTATTCTTTTCTCTCATGTCTTTTGTTATTCTACAAAGACCGGACATAGTTGTAGCAAAGGATGGGTATGGTAACACTACCACTCTATCTGATGCACTAAATATGGCTTATACAATGCCATGAGGGAACAAGAGGTTCATCATCCTTATAAGAAAAGGGACGTATGATGAAGTAATAAGAATTACTTCATCACTAAGATTGCTTGGGACTGGCTTGCATCGAGCCATAATTACGGGTCACAGTAACACCCCTAACATGGACAAAACATACACCACCCTCACAATTAGTAAGTAGCACTATTTTTTCATTTGCGTACCTACATAACTGATTGTTTTTATATTCATATAATTTTGGAAAAAGTCAAATAAGTCCTTCTACTATTGTGAAACCATCATCTAAGCTCCTATACTTAAAAAACGGTCACATAAGTCCTTCTACTATGTGATGTGTTTTGAGGAGTAAATGCATCTATGTGATCGTTTTTTAGTATAGGAGCTTAGATGATAGTTTCACAATAGTAGAACTTATTTAACTTCCCCCTCCAAAATTATATGAATATAAAAAAATCAGTAGGTACGTAAAAGAAAATGTAGTGCTACTTATTAACTGTGGGGGTTGTGTACGTTTTATCCATGTCAGGGATGCTTCTGTGACTCGTAATTATGGTTCGGTGCGAGACAACCCAAGCAATTTTAGTAATAAAGTAATTGTTATTACATCATCATGCATCCCTTCTCTTATAAGAATGAGAAACCTCTTGTTTCCTCTTGGCATTGTAGAAGCCATATTTAGCGCATCGGATATAGTGGTAGTGTTACCATGCCCATCCTTAGCTACAAGCCTACAACTATGTATGATCTTTGTGAAATAATAGAAGACATGAGAGAAAAGAATAAGCATGAAAGAAATATCAAACTCGTCGTGTAATAAGGTGTTTCTGAAATAAAGTTCAGTGTTGTATGAAATGTGTATTGTAACACAAGTTGAAATGTAACATCTTATATGCAAAAATATTATGTGCTTTTTCAGATACAAACGCAAGCGTGCAACATGCGTGATGTGCTAAATAGCCTTTACAGAAAAAGATCATGACTTGGTTATTCAATAGTAATATTGTGTGTGATTTGAACCAAACAATCTTTGAAGCTGATGAAACGGTTAGCAACACAAGAGGGGGGGGGGGGGGGGTGAATTGTGTGTGTGTGGAACCGTGGCAGTTTTTCGCACAGTTCTAGTGTGGGGTCCAGGGAATTACGAAATAGTAAAGTGCACAAGGATTTAACGAGGAAAAATCTCTTGGCTCAAAGGGATTAAAAAACCTCGACCTCCCTCGGAGGAATTTGAACAACTCCACTAAAAAGCCTTTGAATGATTACAAGGGAAACTCTCCTAGTCTACCCTTGAGCCACCCCAACTCTATCCTCTCTAGGAAGAGTTATGCATCTCTACCTTGCGGGTAGAGAGCCTCTCAGCTTTACAACAAAGCTCTCACAACACACTAACCAACCCGAGGATGCTACACTTAGCCAATCCTCAAAAACCCAATTACAATATGAAGAAGGGAAAAAGAAACTCTGTCTGGAACTCCGTGAGCAGGTTCAGGTGCCTTGGACTTAGTGAATATTCTCGTGTATATTTCTCAATAGAAGCTCGGTCAAGCACACCCTTTCGTCTGGTCTTCAGTCCAATATATATAGCATCCGTAGCCTCTCCTTTTCTTGGTTGAATATTTGGACTTTCCTTGATGTTATTTAAAAACCTTTCCTTTTATTCAAAGATCTTCGGGCTCTCCAATATGATGATCCTCGGTCAACCATATATATATGGAAGCAAGTGGATACGTGCATACTATGAGTAAATCACGACATAACAAAAAAGATATGGAGTATATTACGTATTTAAATATTCAATGACAATTCCACATGAATATATATCATCACATATAAAGGGAAATAATTTATTCTCTTAATATAAGCATGCAACGGACATTAGTAGCAATAAAATATTTATGCAATCAATGATTAGTTCTCTTAACAAATTTGAATATGCAACGATCATATAAGTAAGATATTCAAATACGTTGCTACAGATCATGCAAGCCAAGATACTTTCCAAAAATATTCATTTAATATTTTAACTAATAATGACTTTTCAACATTAAGTGATAAGGAAATATTTACTTAGTGGATCCAAATATGTTACGGTCATAAAGTAATTAAAAGCAAGGATTCCTTTCCATAAAGGTTAACTTATCAATATATACAAGCAAGCTTAATTATTGCCACGTAAATCATGATTCTTTGCTCCACAAATATTCATTTGATATTCAAATAAATAATGACTTTTCAAATTGCAAGGCAATAAAATATTTGTTAATCAATTACAAGCATGCTACGTATATAGCCAATAAAATATGGATCATGCACTCACATTAAGTAAAGATACTTTCCATAAAGTATTTAAACAATATTTAATGAGTGGATGTCTAGTCAACTATGGAAAGATAATAACCACCCAAATAAGTACTCATATAACCAAAATACGTATATATAGAGTGGACATGCATAGAAAGATGCTTTTACTTAAAATAATATTCTTGACAAATATAAGCACTCATATAAGGAAAGTATATTAATTGAAAATCAAGTAGGTGCAATTAATATTAATTCAAATCATATCACGGAACTAGAAATGGTTCTGCATTAGTTCCACCTGCATGGTTAGTCAACAACACACTAATAATACCCATTTGGTCTTGAGGATAGTTCTGTCCTTGTTCCGTAAGGAACTGTGAGCGGTTCTGTCTGCGGTTCCACCTGCATGGTTAGTCATCAACAAAACAACATACTCAACAAATTCTCCCTTTTTGTTGATGACAAACATTAGGTGCCATAATAAAGGTGTCCCTGCAGATTAGTAACAATCAATCATAAATAGTAGAGCATCAACACATAAAGAGGCACCTGATTTTCCCCCCTTTTGTCATCCAACAAAAGGAACCAAAATAATGCCCAAATCAAAACACTGATTTGTTCCCCCTTAGAACAGGCCGGTGAGGGAGGAAGTTTCTTTGCGATACGCAGAAGCAAAAGAGATTGAGCAAGTTAATTAGTTTAGGAATTAATTAGACCAAGTTCAAGTCTAATTAGTTCAAACCTTTCTCTTCCCAGAGGCTTGCTAAAAATATCAGCTATTTGTTTCTCGGTGCTGCAATATTCCAGCCTGATTATCCCCTTTTCCACGCAATCTCTCAGAAAGTGATGTCGTATATGAATATGTTTTGTCCGAGAATGCATGACCGGATCCTTTGATATGCTAATTGCACTTGTGTTATCACATAGGATGGGCGTGCACTTTAAATTAACCCCGTAATCGCTTACTTGTTGCTTGATCCACAATGATTGAGAGCAACAAGATGCGGCTGCTACGTACTCAGCTTCGGCCGTTGAAAGAGCAACTGAATTTTATTTCTTAGAGCTCCATGAAACTAGACAGGGACCAAGGAAGTGAGCCGTTCCAGACGTGCTTTTTCTATTTAGTAAATCACCTGCAAAATCAGAGTCTGAATATGCAATAAGGTTAAAATCTTCATTGCGTGGATACCATAAGCATAGATTCGAAGTTCCTTTGAGATATTTGAGGATCCTTTTAACCGCTTTGAGATGTGACTCCTTAGGATTTGCCTGGAACCGAGCGCATAGACCTACACTGAAAACTATGTCGGGTCTACTGGCAGTTAGGTATAGTAGAGACCCAATCATGCCTCTATACTTCTTTTGGTCCACGCTTATTCCTTGTTCGTCTGCATCCAATCGTTCATTTGTTCCCATAGGTGTCATCATTGTTTTGCCTTCACTTGCTCCATACTTCTTGAGGAGTTCCTTAAGGTACTTTTGTTGAGATATTTGGGTTCCTTTGCTTGTTTGTTTGATTTGTAGACCAAGGAAAAAGTTTAGTTCTCCCATCATACTCATCTCAAACTCGGAACTCATAAGAGAAGAAAATTCATCACACAGTGAATCGTTAGTAGCACCAAAAATAATATCATCTACATAAATTTGAACAACCAATAGAGCTTGATCTTTTATTTTTAGAAAAAGAGTTTTATCTATTTTTCCTCTTTCAAAACCATTTTCCAAAAGAAATTTAGACAATCGCTCATACCAAGCACGAGGTGCTTGTTTGAGACCATAAAGTGCATTATCTAATTTGAAAACATGATTAGAAAAATCTGGATTTTCAAACCCCGGTGGTTGTTCTACGTACACCTCTTCCTTAAGATAACCATTCAAGAAGGCCGTTTTCACATCCATTTGATGGAGTGTGAATCCCATGTGAGCCGCAAATGCTATGAGCATTCGTATTGCCTCTAGTCTTGCCACTGGTGCAAATGTTTCGTTGAAATCTATCCCTTCTTGTTGGTTATAGCCTTTTACAACAAGCCTCGCCTTGTTCCTTGTGATTTGTCCATGTTCATCAAGCTTGTTCTTAAATACCCATTTGAGACCTATCACAGTTTTGTTCTTAGGTCTTGGTTCTAGATGCCACACCTTATTCCTTTCGAACTGATTTAGTTCTTCCTGCATCGCTAGAACCCAGTCAGCATCAGAGAGAGCCACTTCATGGTTCTCCGGTTCTATAAGAGATAAATAAGCAAAGAAAGCACAAAAATTTCTAAGTTTAGATCTAGTAGTTACTCCCTGATTTAGATCTGTTAAGAGGTTATCCAGGGGATGTGATCGATGATGCTTCCACCCTCTTGGAGCATTTGGTTGATCCACCAATTTGTGTAGAATATCTGAAACTGGTTCTTCTGGTTCTACAGGCTGACTGGCTGAAGTCTGTCCAGTTTCTTCTTCAGTTCCAGACTCGTTATTCTCATTGGTCAGTGGTGGTTCTCCAGTTTGGTTGGTGTTATGGTCAGTTCCACTTTCCCTTTGAGTTAGTATCTCCTTACGTGTCATTCCTATTTCTTCATCATCGATTTGACTTGGTCTTAAGGCAAGTGCTTCATCAAAGATTACATGGATACTTTCTTCCACACATTGTGTGCGTTTGTTTAGAACTTTGTAAGCTTTGCTATGAGTTGAGTATCCGAGGAAGACTGCTTCATCACTTCTTGCATCGAACTTGCCAATGTTGTCTTTCCCATTGTTATGAACAAAGCATTTGCATCCAAAAGTTCTTAGATGACTATTGTTGGGCTTTCTCCCTTTGAGTAGTTCGTAAGGTGTCTTCCCTAGGAGTGGGCGGATCATAACACGGTTAATTATATAGCATGCCGTGTTTAGTGCTTCTGCCCAAAAGTTTCTTGCTAGACCACTGGAAATCAGCATTGTTCTAGTCATGTCCTCCAGAGTTCTATTCTTCCGTTCTACTACCCCATTTTGTTGAGGAGTTCTAGGGGCAGAGAAGTTGTGGTCTATGCCTCGTTCCTTGCAGAATGTATCAAATAGTGAGTTGTCAAACTCAGTTCCATGATCCGATCTGATCTTGATTAATTGTAGCCCTGTTTGATGTTCAACTTTCCTTACAAAAACAACAAACTCATTAAAAGTATCTTTCTTGCTTGCAAGAAAGATAGTCCAAGTATATCTTGAAAAGTCATCAACAATAACTAAAACATATTCTTTATTTCCTCGGCTACGGACTGACATTGGACCACACAAATCCATGTGAATTAGTTCTATGGGCTTGCTTGTGCTCACCAAATTCTTTGTTTTAAAAGATGATCGTGATTGTTTTCCGGTGGCACAAGCAGAGCAAATATGATCAAGTGAATATTTTATATTAGGTAGCCCAATTACCAAATCATTATTTTTGAGTTTATTTATTAAAGAAAAACTAGCGTGTCCAAGTCTTTTATGCCATAGCAGGGGATCATTGTCAATAACGCTCAGGCAAGTTAAACTTATATTTGGCAATAAATCAAGATCAACCTTATAAGTATTTTCTAGTCTCTTGCCCTCTAGTATAACTTGTTGTGATTCGTTATTAACAATGCGACATACATTATGATCAAAAACTACATTGTTACCTCGGTCACAAAATTGAGAAATACTTAGCAAATTAAACTTTAAACCCTTGACTAGAAAGACATTGTCAATTGCATGGTTAGGTGACTTTCCAACTTTTCCCACGGCAATTATTTCTCCTTTACCGTTGTCTCCAAATGTCACCCTTCCACCGCTAAATGGCCGCAGTGAGAGGAATAATGATTTATCTCCCGTCATGTGCTTAGAACACCCACTGTCAAGGAACCAGTGGTTGTTCCCCCTCACTCGGCGCTGTTCCAGGATTAAGGGTTAGTGCGTGGAACCCAGACCTGCTTGGGTTCTATTTTGTAATTGTTTGAGGAATAATTACTATAATTAAAGCTCCTTTCTAAGGCATGTTGCCGAGAGTGACATTGATACCTAAGATGACCGACTTTGCCACAATGCCCGCAAATTCGACTATCATATGTATCAACGTATTTGGTTTTCCAATTTCCATAAAAATCTTTGTCCCTTTTATAAAACTCTCGGTTAGGTGTTTGTCCATAACCAGTTTTGTGCCTTTGAACCAATTTATCGAACCAGGTTGATCCAGTTCTAGATTGCCTTTGGTATGGCCTGGAACTGGTTTGTCCTCTAGTTCTGCTACCGTTAAAGGATTGGTTCTGAAAACCAGATTTTTGATTTATTTGAGTTTTCCTTGGAACATATCCGAGACCCGCAGTCTCGTTTTCCTTTCTTTTGTACCGAGAAGGTTCAGTTCTAGAATAGGGTCTAGACCTGGTTCTTTCTTTAGTACTATACGGCTGGTATTCCGGCTTATTTTTGAAATCCTGTCTCTCAGCCTCAAGGCGATTAAGGTGTTCAATCAGCACACTAATGTTCGGAATTTTCGAAAGAAGTTTCTCACTTTGATCAACTTGTTGGTTCATGCTATCGAGCTTTAAAGAACAGATAATATTGTCTTGTTCTAAAACCACTTCACTGTATTTTAGCTTCTCATCTATTAACTCTCCCACTTTAGTTTCAAGCCTTAGCTTTGCTCGTGTGTTTTCCTCGAGTTTAGATTCTAGCTCAGTGATTTGTGATTTTAGATTTTCATTTTCAGAAAGGTTTTGGTTAAGCTCGATAGTTAGCCTTTTAAAAAATTTCCGGACTTTGGTTTTAGGCAAAGAATCAAACTTAGATAGAAAGTTTTCCAAATTTACCTCGAAACTCTCTTGGTCGGATTCCTCGTCGGAATTAGCCATAAGACACAACCCTGCATAATTGGAACTCTTTTCACCTTCTTCCTCATCATCATCGGATGAGTCTCCCCAAGCTGCCATCATTGCCTTCTTGAGGTCTCTGTTGAACCCTTTATCTTCACTGGACCTCCGATAGGAACTGGTCTTGTTCTTGTCGTAGGTTCTATCATTTTTCTTTTGGGGACAATCTTTTGCCCTGTGCTCAAAGGAACCACAAACGAAACAACCTTGGTTATTAAACGATTGAAAACCCTTTTTACCTTGCTTATTTCGGTTGCCTTTGAATTTCCGGTACATCTTCCCGAATTGCTTGGCGAACATGCTCATTTCGTCTTCCGATTCACTTTCGGATTCTTCTTCTTCTTCTCGAGCCTTGAGAGCTATTCCTCGCTCCTTTCTCACATTTTCGGCATCTTGTTCTTCTTGTAGGCCTAGCTCATATGTCATGAGTGAACCGGTCAAGTCTTCTAGCGTCATGGTAGAGAGATCTTTAGCTTCTTCTATAGCCGTAGTTTTAGGCTTCCATGCGGAGGGCAAACTTCTCATAACTTTTCTCACTTGATCTTCCACAGTAATATCTTTTCCAAGTGCTGAAAGCTCATTTATAATATTAGTAAAACGTGTAATCATATCCCTAATTGACTCTTTAGGTTTCATCACGAACAATTCGTAATTACGCATAAATATGTCAATTTTGGATCTTTTTACACGCGAGGTACCCTCATGCGTAACCTCGAGTAAATCCCACATTTGTTTTGCGGATTTGCATCCAAGAACCCGGTTGTGCTCAGCCGGACCAAGCCCACAAATCAAATATTTCAATGCTTGGGCATTATGCTCGAGTTTACGATAATCATCAGAAGTATATTCAGATTTGGGTTTAGGGATAACCTTACCTTCGGCATCCTCCTTAGTGATGATGTTATCGCCTACCTCAATTACATTCCATACCTGGTAGTTCTCAGCCTTGATGAAGTTCTCCATTCGACTCTTCCAGAATTGGTAAAATTTGCCGTTGAACAACGGTGGTCGTTGAGTCGAGTATCCTTCCTCCAATCTTTCAACCGTATTCATGCTGCCGGATCTCTTCCCAAGGTATTAACCTTTATGTGGCGAAGACCGGCTCTGATACCAATTGATGAAACGGTTAGCAACACAAGAGGGGGGGTGAATTGTGTGTGTGTGGAATCGTGGCAGTTTTTCGCACAGTTCTAGTGTGGGGTCCAGTGAATTACGAAATAGTAAAGTGCACAAGGATTTAACGAGGAAAAATCCCTTGGCTCAAAGGGATTAAAAAACCTCGACCTCCCTCGGAGGAATTTGAACAACTCCACTAAAAAGCCTTTGAATGATTACAAGGGAAACTCTCCTAGTCTACCCTTGAGCCACCCCAACTCTATCCTCTCTAGGAAGAGTTATGCATCTCTACCTTGCGGGTAGAGAGCCTCTCAGCTTTACAACAAAGCTCTCACAACACACTAACCAACCCGAGGATGCTACACTTAGCCAATCCTCAAAAACCCAATTACAATATGAAGAAGGGAAAAAGAAACTCTGTCTGGAACTCCGTGAGCAGGTTCAGGTGCCTTGGACTTAGTGAATATTCTCGTGTATATTTCTCAATAGAAGCTCGGTCAAGCACACCCTTTCGTCTGGTCTTCAGTCCAATATATATAGCATCCGTAGCCTCTCCTTTTCTTGGTTGAATATTTGGACTTTCCTTGATGTTATTTAAAAACCTTTCCTTTTATTCAAAGATCTTCGGGCTCTCCAATATGATGATCCTCGGTCAACCATATATATATGGAAGCAAGTGGATACGTGCATACTATGAGTAAATCACGACATAACAAAAAAGATATGGAGTATATTACGTATTTAAATATTCAATGACAATTCCACATGAATATATATCATCACATATAAAGGGAAATAATTTATTCTCTTAATATAAGCATGCAACGGACGTTAGTAGCAATAAAATATTTATGCAATCAATGATTAGTTCTCTTAACAAATTTGAATATGCAACGATCATATAAGTAAGATATTCAAATACGTTGCTACAGATCATGCAAGCCAAGATACTTTCCAAAAATATTCATTTAATATTTTAACTAATAATGACTTTTCAACATTAAGTGATAAGGAAATATTTACTTAGTGGATCCAAATATGTTACGGTCATAAAGTAATTAAAAGCAAGGATTCCTTTCCATAAAGGTTAACTTATCAATATATACAAGCAAGCTTAATTATTGCCACGTAAATCATGATTCTTTGCTCCACAAATATTCATTTGATATTCAAATAAATAATGACTTTTCAAATTGCAAGGCAATAAAATATTTGTTAATCAATTACAAGCATGCTACGTATATAGCCAATAAAATATGGATCATGCACTCACATTAAGTAAAGATACTTTCCATAAAGTATTTAAACAATATTTAATGAGTGGATGTCTAGTCAACTATGGAAAGATAATAACCACCCAAATAAGTACTCATATAACCAAAATACGTATATATAGAGTGGACATGCATAGAAAGATACTTTTACTTAAAATAATATTCTTGACAAATATAAGCACTCATATAAGGAAAGTATATTAATTGAAAATCAAGTAGGTGCAATTAATATTAATTCAAATCATATCACGGAACTAGAAATGGTTCTGCATTAGTTCCACCTGCATGGTTAGTCAACAACACACTAATAATACCCATTTGGTCTTGAGGATAGTTCTGTCCTTGTTCCGTAAGGAACTGTGAGCGGTTCTGTCTGCGGTTCCACCTGCATGGTTAGTCATAAACAAAACAACATACTCAACAGAAGCTAAGGCAAAGATCATTTCTTGTTAATCTATTATATATATGTATATGTACTCCTAACACTTCAATTCAATTTCTTGAGCAAGAATATGACCTATTTTTTATCCAATCAATAAATAATTAAGAAGTATTTAAAAATAATAACATTAAATTTTATATATACCTGCTTTGAGTATTTTCAAGGTATTTGATAAGATCATTCATCGAATCTGGCATCTTGAAGCTGATGTGATAACACACCATTTTTTGATAACTAAATCCTTGATAGAATACCCATTATACATGTCTTATTTCCAATGTATGGTACTATAGACCATTTTTTTCGTGCACACTTGAAACTATTTTAATCAGTTGCCTAAAAAGTTTTTGTAAACTGGGGCAATTGTAAGAACCTCTATACATTCAACATCATTGCCGCTACGGGTAGGAATCTCAATCAGAAGACTCAGTATTATACCTACTTTCTTCAATTCTGTCAAGTGTTGTTGTAAACTCATACTGAATGCCTCTTAAACCATTGCCGAAATTCCTTTATCGACAAATTTGCACGACAAAAATACTTGTTATGAAGACCTACAATTCTGTCATGGTAACGTTGGGGTGAGTGTTTTATATCGACATATATTTGGATATCAATATTTTGGAGCTTTGTTGAATTCTAAGCAATGTTGGAAATTCTTTCATCTCCTTTTGCAGCTTCTGATAGTTTATCCAAATGTGAGACTTTTTCCACATTTTAAGATTCTATTCCACTTAAAATTCCGTTTGCATCGAGTTCCTTTTGGAACCTAAGCAATCGTCACCCAAACAACTTCATTATGATTGCATAAACATCCATATCCTCACAATTTCACATGTGCTGCAAAATGTAAAAAACAAGTAAAATTAAAATTGGGCCATAGGGGTAGCTAATTTCCTGTCACTATACCTCAAGTCATTAAGAAACTTTACCAGAAGAATATTTTCCCTTAAGTGCGCATCCGGCCATGTTTCTTATGAATCTCAACAGCTCCAAATTTACTACATTTATGTTGTGGGATCGATAATTGTAGCATGGTTAGGTGGAGGCTTTCGTGGGGTCTTTTGGATCACGAAATATAATATCTTTTGTTGGACCTAAAGCATATGTAACCTGATTTTCCCATCCGTTAGTGTTCCCCATTCTTTTAAGGGAAAACAAGTACTCATGTTTATTCATATGATTTTGTATTTCATGGAAATATCAAAAAAAGATAAGTTAGCCTTTGGAGGTTGGACTGCCAAATGGCATTTCAGAATTCTCGGTCTGCAAAAATATATTGAATTCGTTAATTTATTCAAATCATAAAATTGTTAAGATATGGGTTCCATCATAAAAGGTCAACCTTATTGGAGGAGTTGTTCAAAGTCTTACATAGTGTTTTATTGGTTTATAAGTTTCTAGTGTGAGACAAATACTTTAACACACCTCCTCAACCCGAACCGAACTGAACAATATCAGGGTGTATAAATGGGCCAAACAGACCATTAACAAGCTACCCTTAATCATGGGTGCCAAAATATAGTAATAGAATTTCAAGATGGTAGTAAGTTACTACTGTGTACTATCTAGAGAAAACGTAATACTCATATTTTAGAATTAAAATTGTTTTTACTCCTACTTTGAGAATTTTCTGTTACTATTTTAGTACAAACATCTAAGTCTAATATGTTTGAATGAAAGTCTCAAATTTTAATATGATATCTAGATAGTACGCAGGCACATTCTATGTTGACAGGAACTAGCTCCATCTTCAATCATACTCGATGGGAGCCATTGTCCGCCCCTACGAAAAGTGACGAAACTAGAAATGTTAGGTTAAGGGGGTTGGGTTTACAGAATTTATATTTGGGGTAAGAAAGTTTTAAATTTCATTATAGTTTTATTGCTAATAAATAATAATATACGGAGTATATATATATATATATATATATGCATCAAGAATTTTTTCTTGGGGGTGGGGCCCCTCCAGCCCTTTATTTTCTCCACTACTACCTACAAGGAGATGAAGGAGTTCGATTGTGAGTTCGATGTTGATTGAGTCACATGTGAAGCTCGACGATGACATTCTGAGAAGATAGAGGGACACTCGATAGATTGAGAGCTGTTTGGTCATGTACAAGACACTGCCCGAACATTCAGTGTCAATGTACATTCGATGGATTATGATATTATTCGTTTCGCACTTGAAGATAAAGGTTGTCATAGTAAGCTATTAGGCTATGTGGAAGGTCTTTTTTGGTGAAATAGATGAGACCGGTGTTTGCTTTTATCTCTTAGGATCAGTCTTTGCCTTTTTTATCTGAGGGTTACATTCTTTCTTATAGCATATATTCTTTGCATTGATAAAAAAAGTTCATGTTTACCCAATACTTCCTGTTTCATTGATATCTATTCTAGTATCTTTTTTTTTCCTTTCAACAAACGACATTTAAGATTTTATTTGTAGGTAATCTATGTGCAAATTGTACTTATCCTACCAACAAAAATCTTTGGGCACAAATTCCTTTGCGTTATTTTTGTCTTTTGTGCCAATCGTCGCTGTATATTCCTTTTCTTGGCCAAAATTAATCAATGTTTACCTTAAAACTTTTCAATATGACGTGACCACCATCTATCTCAAATCACGTATGTTTTTCCTTAATGCTCCTTTACTTGTTAACACAAGCCTAACCAGCCCCATAACTATTAACCTAGCACTTAAGTTTTTCCGATCCTAGCCAAACATTCAAATCCCTTTTTGTATTGACAATCTCATTCAATTTTCAACCCTTCAGTACATACCATCATACACGCTTTACTTAACAACTTTCTTTGTTTTCCAATTGTCATTTAATTATTCTTAACTTGCACCCTCCGAGGTATGGTTTATAACATGGTGACAACTCCGATACCCATTTAAAAAATGGGGTACCGTACCTATCAATTGGTCCACATCATTATATCATTTTTAATTTAGATTTAAATAATTCAACTACAACATTCTCCTTGGTCCATGTGGACAAAGGTATGGTACCATATGAGTATCATAGAATCTACCTTATAAGATACTATTGTGTTATCCAAACTGATTGCATTGATTTTTGAGTGTTTGTGTTTTTACCTTTAATTAATTTTTACGGGTTGTTGTTGAAATTACACACTTTTGATGTAATACTCTATTTTCCTAGATGTTTGTAATTTGTTTAGTTTATAATTATTCTGAGCAAAAAGAGGTCAAGGATCAATCAAAAGATCATGAGCGAACTTCAAAAGAGCAAGGAAGGTGCGAGAGTACAAGACAAAAAAGGAAAATCTCGATTTATGCATATACCCGATCGAGTATAACATAGACCGGATCGGGTATGGACTTGACTCGAGTATCAAATCGGATCTAAAGAACAATTAAACGTGCATGAATATTTTTTAATCAATGTTTGGCTTATACCCGATCGGATAGACCGACATACCTGATAGGGTATGATGTGATTTATGAAGCTTCCGAGCTACGGTTGAAGATATCCGATCGGGTACCCTATATATCCGATCGGGTATTTGACCCTGCCATCTCCAAGCACCTATAAATACACCCTTTTTTCTTCTCATTTGATCATCTCTTCTTTCATATACTTAAACTCAATTTAGAATAGTGTTTGTTTATATTTATTTCATGTTTAGTCTCCAAATGAGGAGCTAAACTCCTTTATTCTCAGTTTTACTCTTGAAGTTTGTTAAATGTTAAAGTTGTGAGTTATTTTCTTATAACTTTTTCCTTGAATATTAATTCTTCTCTTAGTCTATCTCCTATATATTAATGTTGGGGTGTTGCTAAGTGATAATTAGTTAATGTTTTGACATTAATTACTAATAGAAACGATCAATGAACCGGTGGTTAATTATTGATGGTTTCACAAGTAACTTTGGGTTATTAGTGTATGGTCTCATGGTTAGTAATTTTAAGAGAGATTAATTGTATTGGTTGAAGAAAAAGTGTTGTGTTAAAGTTATCAATCTCAATTGATTTCATCAAGGATATGACGTTACTGTCAAGTCAGCATATGACGGTGTTCTATACTTGGCTAATAGTAAGGGTTGTTAATTGAAGATACTCCACGATTGAGTATTCGAGAGAAAATAAGTTAAACATCAGATATAACTGGTATCAACAACTCGAAAGTAGCAAAACCAAGTCTTTTATATAATTGATTAAAAATCAGATAAGTCGTTCATCTTTTTATTTATTTATTTATTTATTTATTTATTTATTTATTTATTTATTTATTCTCGAGTCAAACAATCTTAAATCCCCTTTTGTTACAATTTCATAAATAAGAAATACATTTTTCCCTGTAGATACGAACTCTACTTCACTATACTACGTATTAGTGTTAGTATTAAGTTTATCTTGAGACACAGTGTAACACCGTCCCCAAGAATAATTACTTTTTAGTAAATTATGTAATAAACCTTGAAGAATGAATTATAAATTTGCGAAGTTGTAAATTTTTATTATTTCTTTTGCGTGAATAGCAAATTGCACGTGGGGCCCACACCGGGAATGGAACCACCCGATAATTTCAGAACCACATATTATATTAATCTTGATATAGATAATATGTATATAGTGGTGGATATTTTAGTTGGGCCATAGAAAAGGCAGAGTGTTGACTCGTTGGTCAAACGAGGCCCAATTATCAGTATTGGTAATTTATCGGATAACAACCCGAAATGAATTTCGGAGACTTTTAAATTAAAGTTGGAGAATGTACATCTAATCTAAAGGCCTCTAATGATTATAAATGTGTGATATAATTTATTTGGCCCGATAAATTAAAATATAATTAAAATAGTACGAGAAATACAACTTTCGGGGCCGATTGAACACTTCTGGACTCAAAGGGGTGACCTCCCACATGTGTGGGGGCCAACTGATAAGTTGGTATTTAGACACGCATTTGATTCAAGTTTAGATCGACTTTTGATGGTTTCCCTAATTATTTTGTGTCACAAATCTTAATTTTAGCTCAAGTTATGTGACCAGGCGTTGGTTCGAGTTTTTTGTCTTTTGGAGTCAAATCAGGGAATTTGAGCCCAACACCGGCGCTTGAGAAGCAATTAGGGCGATTTGAGAAATCACATGAAGACACCATTCCGAGAATCTGAGAGGAAGAAGGTGAAAACATACGATGAAGTCAGATGATCCCTGTTGCAATTTCAGAATGAGACCTTCCACCATTTTAATCATATCTCTTGATTGGATGATTCCAATCCAATTCGGCAAGTTGTGGTGGATAGAGGATTTCATTATCTACAACTTTCAGGAAGGAAGTTTTGTCAAATTCAGACTAGAAAAGCCGGAAACTCACTGACATCCACGCACGGCCATGCGTGGGGGGACGTATGTGTGCGTGGCACGTTTTCATGCACGTAGCTATTCCGGACGTACGGACGCCATGCACGCCATGCGTGGTGCTGTGCATGGTGCCGTGCATGCCCCCTGGAGTCCTAATTTCGTCTGAATTGCTCCGTTTTTCCTATTTAAACAATCTGTAAACCCCTGTTTTGAGGGGGAGCCTAGGGACGAATTTTAGAGAGCTTTTCAGCATTTGTTCTTCAATTCATTGGGATTATTCGTAAGTTCCTAATTTTTAATTAATGACAATTAATTCTATTCTTCCCATGCGGCATGGGGACAACCGTCTATCTCCATGTATGATCCCTACGGTTGTCCCCATATCGCGGCGCCGCGGCTGTTCCTATACTGCGGCGTTGCGGCCGTCCCCGTGTTGTGGTTGCCCAATGCCTACGCGCCTACATGCCGCCACCACCGCCCTCGTGTCTGCACACATCCATTGTCTTCATGTCTGCTCACGCGACCATCCCCATTCCTGCTTGCCACCTTCGCCCAGCCCTCTACCTCCGTCCTCCAGATGCCCACCCCCACCATCCAGGCGTTCGACATCCATTCTCATTCTTCTTTTTGTTGAAATTAGGTTGGTGAGGCATTGAACATGACAATAGTTAGTGTTGATTATGAGTAGTGAACATGGCAATAGATAATATTGTACATGGGCAATGAAGGAAGAAATGTGTTGTGTAGTGATTCAAAGGCAATAGATAGTATTACAACATTGGCGGAAATTGAGTGATTATGACCAATGGTGCAGTAATGCAGAGCAACAATGTTTCCATGAAATGTAATGTATTTAATTGGACGTAAAATACTAAAATTATTAAATCTAAAAAAATACTCCCTCCGTCCAAAAAGGATTCGCCAAATTAACTTCTCTTGGTCAATGTCAATCAACTTTGACTAATTATATTTTGTTAATACGAAATGGATTTGGAATGTGAAACTTATTTCAAAATGTTCCTCATTCAAATTTTAAAAAAATCATTAAAGTATAACATGTACTACGTATAGATTATGTACAAATATAATAATTAAAATCTGTTCAAAGTTGATATCATTGAACAAGAAAAGTCAATATGACAAACCTTTTAGGGACGAAAGCAGTAATTTCGTGCAATACTGCAGTATAGAATTTATAAATACTGCACTATTTATAAACGCCCCTGCTCCGCGCGCCATCAAAGTTGCTATGCGCACTATTTTTTTTCCCAAAGTTGGACAACTATGTCCTTACTCACGTAGTTAGGTTGCTAGGCGCACCCACCTACCTTTCACTATAAAATCCGTATCATCATATACCTATTTAGGAAGCATCTCCATTATTGCTTCCTTATTGCTTCTACGTAATCATTTGAAGCATCTCCTTGAATAGTACGTAATTAAGTTGCGAGCCTTATTGCTTCTTTGGAATAAAATTAAGTTTTAATACGAGTATATCCTAAAATATTTTGTAACATGCTTCTAAAAAATAGGGAAAAATAATAAAAAACATTCTTAAATTTGAAGGGGTGTGAGGTAAACACCTAAAATTTGAATATGTAATTAAAATACCCCAAAGAAGTATTGATGTAAAGCAAATAACTATATTAATCTTCATGTTATGCTCAACAAATGGTATGCTAGGAATAGCAATAGGAACATGTCCAGTTGTGTATATATATATGTTCTCTTACTATATTTTCAGTTCTGTTACCTTTTTAACAAATCAATTTTTCAGGCTACTTCTATAACAGGTCAGGCTTTGAACTGTACTATTTTGTTCTGTTTGTGTTCTGTATTTTTTTAACTGTGTTTTTTTGTTAATAGCATTAATTAAATAAAGTTTTTACTTTTACTTTTCTACATGTAAGGTTTTTGATGAAATGCTTAAGTGAGTTTTTACTTTTACTTTTGTTTGTAGTCTCATTGCTCCTTGCATAAAAAAGTACATCTCATTGTACTTACTCCATGTTTAATTACTGCATGCTTTTATTTCCAATTCATCTATGGCTGAATAAATAAAATAAACAACAAGCTGAAATTAACTTGCTAATTAACCTACAAATTAGCTTCAGATAAACAATGGCATGGAAAAAAAAATTAATGTATCAACATCAGAATATTTTAAATGGATACAAGCTATTTAATGTATAAAAAATCTGTCCACACATTTATTCTTAGAATGTTATCTACATTCATGGCACTCATTCTCATTTTTTGAAACACATTTTGAATTGATCCTAAATTTCTGTAATTGTGCATATTGAGCTGTTTCTGAGTATCTATAGTGTTAATGTTGTCAATAGATTTTTTTAAATGCTATTATATTTCTAAATAGAGGACTACTTATAGTCAATATGTTTAGCCTAATATGACTCTTTGTGTTTAAATGTGCATTAGTCCCATCAATATGGCACGTAAAATAAGCACCATTGAAGAGATCAATGACACCAAAGAGACATGGAAGATTGCAGTGAGGGTTATATCACTTTGTTCTGTCCAGACTTCTTCGAACTTAAAAAAATAAGTTCCACTTTTCGTAACTTAAAAAATATTTCATATTTAACAATGTGTCCTGAACCTTCATTAAAAATGAATATAGATACCATATACATTTCATTTCCTTCATGTAAATAAATCATCTTCACTTTTATGGCTTTTTTATATTATTGATTTAATATATTGGAAAGCTTGAATCAAAGCTCTAATGGCATGCAAATGTTGTGATCTCTCTGATACCATTGTTGTTCTTAAAAATAAATATTTAACAATTTTATTTAATTAGGAAAAGACCAATCACGCTAATGGAGAGCATGTTCTTGATGACCATGTTCAATGTGAAAGTGTAAGTATTGTACTACACTTCCATAATTATCATTCATAGTTATTTGAAACTCCTATGCTTAGCTATGCAGTTGTGATCCTATACTTTTAACCCTCTTTTCAAAAAGCCTAAAATGTTATTTTCCCTCAAACCTGGCAATAATTAATAATTGCAGGCCCCGAAAAGATACTTTTCTTGCAAACAACAAATCTTCTACACACTTTAAATTAAAAATGTTATTTTATTTGATCTCTGAAGAGGGCTTTATCAAACAGCAACCTGGACACTCAACAATGTTTCGACTTTGAAACCACAATGTTTTCAAGTTTCAAACAAAAAATATGTTTGGAAAACACGTGGTTCTCAAATCATAAAACATGTTGCTTGATATATTTGGTAACATATGACTTATGCTTCATTGTTGTTGACATATTTATACAGCAATCTGTGTCCGCTACAGGGGATTATGACCCCAACGACTCATCACCTTCTGTTACACCTTGCAAAAGATCAATGGAGAAGCAGTTTGATGACCTCCAACCACAAGATAAAGCTACACAGTTTTCAGCAACAAAGATTGAAAAGCGTATAAAAAAGGAGTAAAAAATTAAGTTCAATGGATGGGCATGGGAACATTATGAGATTACCTACTGCTTTCTTCTTAAATTTAGTCTTTCTTTTATAGTTGGTTGACAATAAATTATGAAGTAACACTATTTTTTAAATTGATTTTTTATACTTTTACTTATACCTTGATTTTTTATATGCACTACAAAAGAGAGTAAAATGGGCAGCTGGAGAAATCGTTTAATACTACGTTTAATTGAAAATAGATGGTATAAATTCTGATGTTAAAAATTCCATCCAATTGGAGAAAGATCTTTATGAATTAAAATTATGGATCCACAAACTAGCAGTAATTATTTTCCAATGTGATTTAATTACATCTTCGATCTACATCATGTTTATGATCTAAAAATGGTCCAAGGATGACATATATTATGTTTTTGAATCGTTATATTGTTAAATATCCAGGTATTTAGAGGTAGTGAGTAAGAGGTCTCCTCGATTGGGTGAATTATTAAAACCATAAGTGATGAGTCAAAATAACTGTAAATACATTCAGACTATTGTCGTAGAAATTCAAAAAATCCAACACAAAAATTTAGACTCAGTGCGCTTAATTGTATATGAATAAAACTGTACAATAACATTAATTTTCTCAAGCCGATTTGTTTAAGTGTAATGCTATGTACTCCCTCTGTCCCGAAAAAGATTTACCAAATTGACTTTTCATGGTCAGTTACCATCAACTTTGATTAACAATATCTTTTAATACGTATTTAATTTGAACTATGATTGTATGTTTTTTAAAAATACAATTATATTGAAAAAATTACATAATATATAAAATTCTAAGTTCTGTTAGAATGCATTCAACATTTTAAAATTTCATTTGTGTAATTTAAGTATGTACTTAATACCACAAAATTACATTTCTGAAAATTGTATGATCAATCAATTTGTGATACTTAACACACACCCCTTCACTTTTAAAAAAAAAAACACACCCCTTCAAAGTTTCATACAGAGTACATTTAAATTATTCCCCCTTTAATCAATCAATTTGTGGTTTCTATCAATTTTCTTTCCTTTACACAAATCTTAAACAAAGGTTTTTACGATATTACTCTTCATGCCGGTTAAATGCGACAAAGTTTTGAAGGACGAAGTTAAATTAAGAACCTGTTTGGTAGCCTTTTTTTGGCTTATCTGGCTTATCAGTCAGCTTTTTCACCAAACACATAATTAAGAACTTTCCTCTTTTTTTGGCTTATTAGGAGTTACTTTTCTGGTTGTATTGGCTGAAGTTACTCTAGAGTATCATTTTAACTACTTTTTCATATAATCTTTTATTTTATTTATAATAACAAATATTTTAAATATAATTACTTTATAAATTAACAGAATCAACCAAAACAGTCACTTCACCCAGAACTTCATAAATTTCAGTAGAATCATCCAATTCAACCAATTTTAGTACTACCTCCGTTCCTATTTTATCTTCCAACCCACTTTGGCACACAATTTAAGAAAAGTGAGTATTGTGTGGTGGAGAGTTGTGCAGAGGAGAGAGAAATGTGTAAGAAATGTTGTGAACCACAAATTCTTTACCAAAAAGGGAAAGAGGAAATTTAATTGGAACAGACGAAAAAGAAAAGTTAGAAGTTTATTTAGGAACGGGGGGAGTATTACCAAACGGGCTCTAAAAATACAAACTTAACAATTTTATAAACATGTCGGTGTTGTAAACAACATATCGAACATAATTTTAAAAACATAAAGAATCAAATTAAAAAATTGAACATACAATTTAAAAAACGTAACAATTTCACGTGTAATTCTTAAAAAAATAAACAATAAAATGAAAAGTGAAGATGCTGGAATATGAAAAGTAGTAAATAAAAATCGGCTAACCCATTAAATAGAGTTGGAGCCATAATAGGAAACATATGGAACTTAATTGAATGTCAATTAGACTTTGCCAATACTCAAAGTATTAGCCTCATGAAACCTAGCAGCCGTCATATACTTGAAGTGCACTATACTATGCACTGCACACCTTGCCTCATACATATGACATTGAATTGCCCTGTACTATTCACATAGCAGCCGCCAACATGTCTTCACACTTTTCTACACATGGGATTTCTCTTTATTGAAGGGAGCAAGTATGTACTTCTTTTTTATTTTGCAAACATGTAATAATTTAAATTGATGAATTAGGAATATGAGCAGTTGGCACTGTATGGTCCGATAAATGTCTAATCTACATGTATTTTATAAATAGACAAGTGTGATCTGGTCTGGTGTGATCTGGTTTAATCTGATCTGGTCTGGGACTGAAACTGGTCCAAATAAAAATAACCTTAATTGTAAATCTCATATTGGCCATCAAAGTTTTATACATAGTAATTCACAGTATTTGGACATTCACTTTAAATTGATGAATTAGGGATATGAGCAGTTGGCACAGTATGGTCTGGTAAATGTCTAATCTACGTGTATTTTATAAATAAACAAGTGTGATCTGGTCTGGCGTGGTCTGATTTAATCTGATCTGGTCTGGGACTGAAACTGGTCCAAATAAAAATAACCTTAATTGTAAATCTCATATTGGCCATCAAAGTTTTATAATTCGCAGTATTTGGACATTCACTTACGATCTTCTTCTTCCTTTAATAAAATTCGTTAGTTTTATTTTTGCTTTCTTTTTTTGAGTCAATAAACTAACTTAATCGATCTATATAAATTTGGAAGATTTCATTTGAGGTTTTAGAATATATAATTTTATTTTAATTAATAACTTCTTATATATAACAAGTTAAATGCTATCCTTCGTATCCCATTAATTGCAACATTGGAATATATACACTATTCATATACTTTACTTTGGTTACATTTTATTTATTGATGTATGTGAATTATTTTGTTTTAAAAATATTGTTAAGTTCGTCTCATTACTAAGTTTTATAATCTGATCTTTATTTTATTTTTGCTAATACATAATTAAATATAATGACGGTCAAAGTTGTGCATTGACAAACGTGAAATGTTGACTATTGCAACTAAAAAGAGACGGAAAAAGTATATATTTACAATTTTTTCATTCAAAGGAAAAAGGGAATACAAATAGCTTTCAAATGTGAAAAATCTTTAGTGGGTGTCTAAAAAATATAATAAAACCGTTCAATTTCATTCATTTGAACCTTAATGTCCATTTAACCATATTGTCCAATTTGATCCATAAGAAACCTTAGTGTCCAATATGAGATTCACTTATAACCGTAATGTCCAATTCACAAAAATACTTTTCAAAATAAAAGTAAAGCATTAATAAAAATGGAAAAAGTATTTAATACAATTTTCCTACTTTTGCCATCAAATACTACACTCCGTTCTTGAAATTAAATTTAAACTTCAATATTATTTACATTACTGCAGACACTTCTTTCGTTGAAAATTATTGAAATTTAGTCTTCTTAATCTCTTATATGTGTCCATCTCAGTGCAATAAGAAAAAATGGATGCGTCAGAAGCACGTCGCAAAAGAAAAACCATTCTGCAGGAAAAAAAGACATCTAGGCTGAGAAATGAAGAGCAACATAAAGGTATAAAGAGAAATTTATATTCTCATTGAATACTTTTTCATATCTTTCTCTTTTCATTTTGTTTCAATGCAGAAGCAAGTGGTGTTACAAGGGGATCCATAAGTAGTAACACATTACTGGACTACGCAAGCTCTTCCCTCATTAGAAGGTAAATCATTAATCAATTATCATCAATACAGAGGCATGTAAATATTTTAATACTATGATGGTTAATTGTTCATAACATAAATACTCAAAACATTACAAGGAACGAGGCAGCAAGATCACGTCTCAAAAGGTGATATATTCTAGATAACAAACGGAGAGGTAAATTCATAAACATGACTCAAATCACATGCAAAAGTCCTACTTTGAACTATCTGCCAATAATATATATTACAATGTTGCATATCATTTACATTTTAATCATTTTAACTTTTAAGGTTTCCTTACAAACAACGGTATCCAAGAGTCTTCCCAAGATGTAGATACCAAAGGCAAAAGAATTGTAGGAACACCAAATGAAAACATCCTACTCAGTAGTGCTACAAGTAAAGCATTATTACACATCTTTATCATAAATTTTATTTTATTTAACGATATCCTATGACAATTTATGGCTTACTATTTTTTAACTTTACAGTTGCGTACTCCAATAGTCCTCTCCTGCACACAAGTGTGGATGCACATACATTGGCCAGTTCAACAACCAATTATCATCCACTCTCTAACATCACAAATTTCATTTTAAATGGGAGGTACTTCATAACACAAATACACAACTTCTAAGACTTAGGGAATATTAACTAATCACTTTTTTTGTTAATCTTACATTTCACAGTGTGAACAACCAATTCACTGAATGGGATGCGGCAAAAGAAGCACGTTCTAAAAGAAGATCTTTCTTACAAGAGAAGCATGGATGCCAATTTCTAAGTGGGTGTCAACATAAAGGCATACGCAATCAACTGCCAAATACTGGTATTATATTTGATAGTGTATGGTGTGGAACTCAAATAACATAAATACATTTATATCATATAAAAACTAATTATATGGATTCCAACATATAATAATACCAATGTATACTTTTGAACACATGTTTGTATATGATTATAAACTGGCCATATTTTGGAAATACTACTTTTCATCTATCAAACAAGATCCAGCCGTAAATATTATAAAAAACTCTTTTAAAATTGTATATCTTTATACATGTCAATCATATTTATTAATTTTTAAATATTTTTAGCTTTTGATACAACATGGACTCTTCGAGATCATCATTCTGATACAAATGTTGATGCGAATGAAGTAACCGGCACCACGATAAATTTAATCTCAAGTGGTCAGTACATCAACACACAATTAAGTGTGACTCAAGATCAATCAAAAAGAAAAAGAAGAGCCATTCATGCTGATTCTATAGGTGTGAATCTAATGACCAAATTCTCAGAGGAGACTCTAATTTTTGACAATGAACTTGATATGCATAATCCTTGCAATGTAACTCCTTCATCATCACGCCAAGGCACACTTTATACAAACCAAAACTATGTTCTAAATTCAAGTCATAGTGTGAGCATACGTGAAACATATGGCCCACAAGGAAGTGAACAAGTTCATTCTGATAGTGATGTTGATCAATTTGAAGGTAAATGATAACTTATTATCAATATAAATAAAACCACAATGATTGTATATGCACATTGAACCTTCTTTTCAAACAGGTTTAGCTCCCCGATGATGACACGAGTTCAGACGAGGAGTCACCAGCTACTCATGAAAACACTACAGAATTTGATTTCAATCAAGGTAACAATAATTAAATAATTCAGTACAATTTAAATCATATTAATCACTGTGTATTCCTTATGATAAATTTTTATTCATTTCTAGGATACTTTGATATTGGAGATCCCCTTATTGAGTGCGACAAATGCCAGGCATACATGTGGTATCAAGAAAGATCAAATAAATATAAAGACACCACGCTACCTAAGTTTAATCTTTGTTGTGGGAGGGGGAAAGTTCAATTGCCACTACTCAAGGACCCACCTGTGCTTCTTCAGCATCTTTTATTTGACAATGATGTTGATAGCAAAAACTATCAACAACATATTAGAGCGTATAATATGATGTTTGCATTCACATCGCCTGGTGCTAAAATTGACAAGTCAGTTAACGATGGTCGAGGCCCGCCTACGTTCAAAATACAAGGCCAAACATGCCATCGAGTGGGAAGCATGTTACCTATGCCAGGTCAACCTCCAAAGTTTGCCCAATTATACATATATGATACTGAGCATGAGATACAAAATAGGATTCGAGGAATAAGGTTAGCATGTGCATTAATTTTATCATGGAACACTAAATAAAAATTTATTAAATTATTATTTCTAATTATATGTTATTGTGCAATTGTAGAAACCCAAATGACATAGATGATCAGATTGTGGGCAAATTATCAGCCATGCTACATGAATACAATGTGCATGCAAAATCCTTTAGAATGGCTAAGGAAAGATTGCAAGATGCACCTATGCAGGATCTGCGGTTAAAGTTGATTTCTGACAGAGTTAGTGATGGCCGATTATATAACTTGCCTACGGTTTCAGAAGTTGCTGCTCTTATTGTTGGAGATGTTAACACTTCATCAAAAAGAGATATTATAATGGAGACCCGAAGTCGTACACTTCAGCGAATAAGTGAGCTGCATACTAGCTATTTGAGTTATCAGTATCCCCTTTTATTTCCTTATGGAGAGGATGGATACAGGCATGACGTGCTTCATAGAGATACAGGTAATTCTAATAGTTCTAAAAGAAACCATCTTACCATAAGAGAGTGGCTTTGTTTTAGGCTACAAACAAGGAAAAATGAGGCGCTAACATTGTTGAGATCAAGAAGATTATTTCAGCAGTTCGTAGTTGATGGCTATACTATGCTTGAGTCAGAGAGGTTATCTTTTATCAGGAGAAACCAAAAAAAGCTAAGAGTTGATAAATACAGTAACCTCAGTCAAACAAATCACAACTTACAATGTCCAGGATCTGAAAAGGGGAAAAGAATTGTACTACCATCGACATTTGTAGGAAGTCGTCGCTACATGGATCAACTCTACTTTGATGGTATGGCAATTTGCGCTTTTGTTGGCTTTCCTGATTTCTTTATCACGTTCACTTGCAATCCCAACTGGCCTGAGATTCAGAGAGTATTTGCACCATTAAACTTGAAGCCGCATGACCGTCCTGATATTGTTGCAAGGGTCTTCAGGATAAAGTTTGAAGAGTTATTAACAGATTTAAGGAAAAGGCATATCTTCGGAAAAGTTCTTGCATGTAAGTTTTATATATGAATATATTACATATTTCTTATTTACACTACACATTTACTGGTGCAATTCATTTATTCTATTTTTTTCTACAAATTTCTTTCAGATATGCACACAATTGAGTTCCAAAAAAGAGGATTGCCCCATGGGCACATACTCATTTTTTTGCATCCTTCGAACAAGTACCCAACTGCCAATGATATTGATAAGATTATTTCAGCAGAGATACCTGATGAAGAGACCGAGAAAGAATTGTACAACCTGGTCAAATCTCACATGATTCATGGTCCATGCGGTTTAGCGAACCCTTCATCACCGTGCATGCAGGATGGGAAGTGCAACAAGTATTATCCTAAGCAATTCCAGGCAAGTTGGGTTTAGATTGGTTTGCTCAGTTTAAGTGTGATTTGATTTTGTTTATTTAGGTTTCTTCTGATTTAATCTGGACAAATGAAGTATATGGTGTTACATGATTTTATTTGCTATCGAAGTCTTGGCAGGAGTGGCTTGCTTTATTTGGTTTTTATGATATGTTTAAGTCTAATCTGATCAGGTCTAAATCACTTAAGTCTGATATAGAAATACATATAATACAAACATCCTAATTGTAATAATTAAACTAAATCTATAAATATACATAGCCACTATTTTACTAGAGTTACTAACAATAAATTTTAATATTTTTTATGTACTCAATTATTTAGAATATTATCATTTAGATCGTAAGAAACATGTTAATTAAATTCTATCATCCTAAATCCTAATAGTCTCATACATTTGCTAATGAATGATAAAAAAATTAAACTAAAATATTACGAAGAAATAGTCATATAGGGGCTATAATATTCATTTTAAGTACGGAGGTCTAGCCTCATCGAAAGTAAATCAAGACTTATACATGGTCACACTTTAGAGTAATACTACAAATTAACACCGATTTTGAATTTTAACAACAAGTGCAATTTATACAAAATAAAGAAACAACACCACCTTTTTTCATTATTATCTATTAAACTTACTCCACCAAAGTCGTACATGACATTAGCAGTGCAAAGAGATATTAAGTTAAGATAATTGTCATCACTTTTAATTAGAAATATATAATATTTACAATTTTTTCAGGCATCAACGACGCTTGATGAAGATGGTTATCCTATTTATAGGAGAAGAGCCGATGGAAAGAAAATCAAAAAAAAAATGATTGTATCTTAGACAATCGTCATGTTGTGCCTTATAATCCAAAATTGTTGTTAAAGTACCAAGCGCATATCAACATGGAATGGTGTAATCAAAGCACTTCAATAAAATACTTATTCAAGTATATCAACAAAGGATATGACCGGATAACAGCAGTTATTGTTCCAGCACACAATGATGCGTCACCCCAAAATGAGAATATTGATGAGATCAAGCAATATCGTGATTGCAGGTATGTTTCACCATGTGAGGCCTGTTGGAGGATTTTTTCCTTTCCGATTCATGGTAGATCTCCAGCCGTTGAAAGACTTTTCTTTCACCTTCCCAATGAGCAATCTGTGTTCTTTAGTGACAATGATGACCTTTAGTCTGTGCTCACAAGAAAAACTGTTAAAGAATCAATGTTTACATCTTGGATGCAAGCAAACAAAATCTATCCGGAAGGAAAAGATTTGACATATGCAAAGTTCGTTTCACGATTTGTGTATGTAGCTAGCAAGAGGTGTTGGAAGCCAAGAACAAAGGGTTACACTATTGGTAGACTCATCTGGGTACCTCCAACAACAGGTGAACTATTCTATTTAAGAATGATGCTCACTGTAACAAAAGGGCCACGTTGTTATGAGGATATTAGGACCGTTGCCAACATTCAATATCCGAGCTTTAGAGAAGCGTGTTTTGCGGCGGGATTGCTTGGTGATGATAAAGAATACATTGGAGCATTAAAAGAAGTTAAAGACTGGGCATCAGGACACTACTTGAGAAAATTATTTGTAACTCTGCTATTATCATGCCCTGTGAGCAGACCCGAGCATGTATGGGAACAAACTTGGCAGTGGTTGGCAGATGGAATTTTGTATCAACAGCGAAGGCTCTCAAACATCCCAGGTATACAAATCAATTAAAAATTAGATTTACACCTATCATTCGTATCATGACAAGTTATTCATGGCGTTTACCCTACCAACAAAATTATAAGATTTGTCATAAAAAGTATTACCCTAAATTCAATTCACCTTATATTAGAATTCACATAGAGTACATATGATTAGTTTACCAGATCTTTCTTACCCTTTTTAGATTTTCACTAATTATATAATTTAAAATATTACTAAATGATGAAATTAAATATTTACTAATACTATAAATAAACATTATTTTCTATTTACCCCAAACAACTTTTCTTACCTTAAGTATTAAAATTACATCACGTATCAAGTAACATATAAAAATAAAATATATTTTTAAATTAATACATTGATATTTTTTATTTCATAAATCAACATAATCAAATAAAACTATATCATAATTTTAATTTTGTGCATATCTCATTTGTCATTCATTTGCATTGTAGTAAAAGATGAAATTAATTACTTCTTATTACCATAAACAAACAGTATTTCCTGATTACCCCAAACAACTTTTCTTACATTCAGTATTAAAATTAGTTGACATATCAATTAACATATAAAAATAAAATATATTTTTATATCAATATATTGAAATTTTTTATTTCATAAATTAACATATTCAAATAAAACTATTTCATAATTTTAATTTCATGCGTATCTCATTGGTCATTCATTTGCATTGCTGTGACAAAATAAATTATTTACGATAAAGACATAATGGCAGTGGACACATACACATGAACATCTTCTTATAATTACTGATATAATTGTGTTTATTACATTTATAGATTTACAGCTTAGTGATCAAGAGTTGAAAAATTTAACTCTTGTGGAGCTTGAGAAATTGATGCAAAAAAAGAGAAAAAGTCTAAAAGACTTTCCCTCAATACCATATCCAAATGGATATATCACGGAACAACTAGGAAATAGGCTTATATATGCAGAACGTGAGTATGATACATCCAAGTTGCGTGAGGAGTTTCAAAGTTTGTATGCTTCTCTTACCGGTAAGACAACTACAAATAATATGATTTATAAGTCATATTAAATGGTTTTGAGTGTCAAGAGAAAAATGATTTCATTCATACATTTTGATGCTAATATTGCAGATGAACAAAAAGCCATATTTGACACAATAATGGAAGCTGTGACTAACCAAAAAGGCGGGGTATACTTTTTATATGGTTATGGTGGTACAGGAAAAACATTTATGTGGAAGACACTAGCTTCTGCCTTACGTTCTCAACGTCATATCGTTTTAACTGTCACATCCAGTGGTATAGCTTCTCTACTCTTACCTGGAGGCAGAACTGCACACTCTAAGTTTTCAATCCCAGTTCCTACTTTGGAGAACTCTACATGCAATATACATCAAGGGAGTGAACTTGCAGAGCTATTGAAACAGACTAAATTGATAATATGGGATGAAGCAACAATGGCTCATAAATTTTGTTTTGAAGCATTAGACAGAAGCCTAAGTGACATCATTAATAATGATGGTGATTCTAATTCACCATTTGGAGGAAGAGTGATTGTCTTTGGAGGAGACTTTAGACAAACTTTACCCGTTATTCCTGGAGGCAGCCGTTCAGACATCGTTAATGCTACAATAAATTCTTCATATCTATGGGAAGACTGTCAGGTATTAAACTCACTTTTTAGTATCATAACCAATATGTTTAATTTTGCGATACTTTAGAAAACACTAATTATCACTTTAGAAGTTTTTTCTTGGAATAATTACTTTATAAGTTATGATAATCAAATATAAGTATTTTTTTGTTTATTCATAGGTATTGTCTCTTACTAAAAATATGCGACTCCAAAATAGTTTGGATATGACAAGTGCTACTGAGCTCAAAGAATTTTCAAAATGGATATTGGATGTGGGGGATGGAAAAATATTAGAGCCAAATGATGGTTATGCAGAAATAAAAATTCCAGGTGAATTCTTGATTAAAGAATTTGATGATCCAATAGATGCAATAATCCGAAGCACATATCCTAACTTGCTGGAGCAATACAAAAATGAGGAATTCCTCAAGTGTAGAGCTATCTTAGCATCGACTATTGAAATTGTCGATAAAATTAACGACTATGTTCTTTCCTTGCTCCCAGGTAATATTATACAAATGCTACTTTGCTTATTTACTGACACAATAAAATCTTAAGCAAATTTAATATTAAAATTACGTCCATTGAAATTTTATTACTACAGGTGAAGACAGAAAATATTTAAGTTGCGATTCTGTAGACAAATCAGATGTAGTCGAAGCAGAAGCATTTGAAGCGTTGACACCAGAGTTTCTAAATTCCTTGAGAACATCAGGTCTCCCAAATCATAGGATACGACTTAAGGTTGGGACTCCAGTAATGTTGTTAAGAAATATAGACCAGTCAGAAGGACTATGTAATGGAACTAGATCGATTGTCACCAGACTGGGAAATCATGTCATTGGAGCAAGAATCATGTCTGAAAGCTATGGTGGAGATGAGATTTACATACCTCGAATGTGTATGTCTCCTTCTCAATCACCATGGCCTTTTAAACTTATCAGAAGACAATTTCCTATAATGGTCTCATATGCAATGACAATCAATAAATCTCAAGGACAGTCACTGGAAAGAGTTGGATTATACCTGCCTAGACCTGTTTTTAGTCATGGACAATTGTATGTGGCATTATCCAGAGTTTAGAGCAAGCATGGATTGAAAATTTTAATACATGATAAGGATGGAAAATCATTAGACACTACTATGAATGTTGTGTTCAAAGAGGTTTTCCAAAATCTCTAACATGTAAGTTTAATATTTAACTTTTATTATTTATTTTATTAACTTAATTTAACTTTATGGTATTGACTTATTGTACTCGCTTTTAAGAATTATCCCAATTTTTTAAAATTAATTTGCTTTTCTAATTAATTAGATCATGATTACAAATGTATCCATCGATTATTTCCCGTGCGTATGCACGGGTACTGAACTAGTATAGATATAGATATAGATAGCTATCTCAACTATACATTCAGTTATATATATATATATATATATATATATATATATATATATATATATATATGTATGTATGTATATATGTGTGTGTGTATATATATAACTGAAAAAGTGAAATGAAAACAAGAAAAAGTGCAAGCGAAACATAAAAATGTGTAAATTTCGCACTTTGCATGGGATGACCACTTTTTATTTGAACCATCCTCTATATATACTATGTATATATTATTGTCAATACTACAACATGTATAATTTACATCAGAATAGTAATTTATAATACTCCATCAGTCCCATTTTGTAAGATACATTTCTTATTCACTTGGTCAAGACAAACTCACTGCATAGTTTACACATCACTCCAACATACCAATGAGTCTTGTTGCTACCTTGAGCTCTTTAGTGTTTATTATATACCTAGTTTAGAGTATTAAATATAAGGAGATTTCCCTAAATAGGATTAAATAAGAGAATAATTGCAACAATAGGAATTTAAAGTTAAAATTCCAAAAAAAAAACTCTTCCTATTCTACCCTTTCTCCTGTCCTTCATAATAGGATTATTTTAATAATCATTATAAAATATGAAAAAGTAGAATAAAAAATAAAAAACGTAAAAAAAAATAAAAATTATACAGAGCTCAACCACCACCTCAACCACCTTCTAGAACCGCCACCTCTGGTCGCTGGAAAATATTGCCCAGCTGGGGGGGTGTCATCATGATGGAAACTTTGAAAAGAAAGTTGTATATTTTCAAAGAGTAAAACTGTCATCTTCATGACATTTTCAGAGAAATGTGACATTTGTTACACAAGATGAACTTTTTTCTGGCGATCGGAGGTGGTGGTGCTGGGAGGTGGAGGATGCAGGTAGTGGGCTACATGTTTTTTAATATTTTTTAGGTATTTTAATTTTTTTTTTAGATTTTTAAGTTGTTTTAAATATTTTTTATTTTTTTAATTGTTTTTAACTGTTTTTTAATTTTTTTTTTATTTTATTTGTGTCTATTTTCTTTAATTATTTATAATTTTGTTACGATTTTTATGTTTTTATTATAAATATTATTAATAAATAAATCTATTAGAAATTATAGGTTGAAGGTAGAATAGTAAATAAAAGAAGTATAGTCCTAATGTGGAATTTTGGGCTACTTCTAATCTCATTTAGGGCTAATACCCGTTAAATATAATATTACATAATGTATCATTATTGTACGATTCGATTACGCAAATAAAATTCAAATATAATTTTAAGCGTGTAGTTATTTAATTTTATTTCATAGTAACTGTAGCCTTTAAATTTTTATTTTTGAACAAAGTATTTTATATATTTAAATACGAAGTATCTACTATAGAAAGAAAATCAAATGTAAATATTATATAGATGCTCAAAATAAATACGGAGTATTAAATAATATGTAGTATTATTGATTCAAAAAGGCCCAAAATCACATTTTAGAATAGGGAATTTTTCAGAAATAGTCTCAAAAGTCAAAATAATATCACTTTTTTCATTTTTGAAATTTCTTTTCAAAAATAGACTAATCAAAATTTTATTTCAATAATAGACTCTATCACTCTAAGGCTTCACACGGTGGCATTAAAACTTTAACCTTTGTACCGTTAGTATCCTAACCCATGTGCCGTTAGTTTCCTTTTCTGGGAGTTAGTAGGTTACTGTTAGTAGGCTACCTCTTACTCAATTCATGTTTTTAAATAGAAAAAATGTAAATATTTGGTAAAATGTAAAAAAAAAAGATGTAGATTATTAGAAAATAATAAAAGTATTAAAATTAGATAAAATAAAAAGAAATAAATTAAACAAATTAAGAAATCAAATAATGCATAATAAAAAATCAAAGTAGAATATTTGTAAGATAAATTTGAAAAATTGGAATTTAAAGTAAAAAAATAAATCAGAAAAATGTTACAAACATATAGAAAATTTGGAAATACAAAATTCAAAAGTAAAAAATGTGAAAGGATAAAATAGTTTATAAAGTGGAAAAATTGTAGAAAAGTAACAATTTTTTGTAACTTTATTTTTTAGAAGACTTCATATACCCTCAAATTTATATAAAAATACTAAAACAATAAAAAACACAAATAACTAAAAGGATATAAAATTGATTTAAAACAGAAATGCAAATATATAAATAAAGACATTAAAGAATAAAACGTTAAAAAGTTCTCAAAAAATGAAAAAGTTAAGTTAAGCTCTAAAATATATAAACTGTTAATATATATATATATATATATATATATATATATATATATACATATATAAGTGGTTTAAAAAATTTAAAAATTATCATATGAGATAAGAAACTTTCTTGAAACAGTTACTATTTTAGGAACCGAAATATATACAAAGTAAAAAAAATTATAAATTCAATAAATGAATATATAATTTTATTGTTTTTTTGTTGTTGTTTTTTGTTTCCTTTTGTTGCATATTGTTTCTTTTTGTTTCCTTTTGTTGCATATTGTTTCTTTTTGTTTCCTTTTGTTGATAACTATGAATTTTGTTTTTTATTGTTTCATAAATTCAAATTTATCATTTTTGATGATTTAATATATATATATATATATATATATATATATATATATATATATATATATTTACTTCAAAGAAGTATCAAAGATAAATAAAAACCTACATAAACAACAAAAATCAAGAGCAACAATAAAATAAAAATAAGTAATAAAATGCAACAAAATGCAACACGATGCAACAAAGAAAAACAGGATGCAACAAAAAGCAACATGTTTAGTACAACAAAAAGCAATAAAAACAATATATATAAATATCACATCAATTATATAATTCAATCTAGTATTTAAATGTATTACATGTGTGTATTATATAATTTGGCTTTCCTTCACTTCCTTTGATGCATCTTAGTAACAAACTAACAATTCTTTAAGGTTGAATATCTTCTATTCTCTTCACAAAATGCAACACAACACAACAAAAAGTAACATATTGTTGCAACAAAGAGCAACAACATTTTTTACATGCAAACAAATTAGTTTGCATTAGGGTGGAATAAGGTGATCAACCATGGACCAATTCAAAAGACGGCGTAGAACGGCCAATTGAAAAATAAGCACTCTAAGCCATTTCAGACTGCATATGGCAAGACAAGTAGCCTGTTTGGGTTTACACTTAACAAGCCTCTACACAGAGAGACAAATGCTCAAAGCCATCTACACATTAACACCAATGAAGACATTTCTTCTAAAGGAATCAACAACTGCAGGGTGGCAATTGAAACTCAGGGTGGCAATTCAGAATTCAGAAAACAAAAAGCAGCACATTTTCCAAGCTGAACCGTCTGTACAAATGCTCAAGCGATGGAGTTTTCAATGTCAACAACTGCATAAACTTACCGTCATGTACACTACACATTCATTAAGGGTTAGCACTCTAAGCAAAACAAGCTCTTGCTGCTTCAGAAAACCCTAAACTACAAGAGGAAATCAGCACAGATGTCCAAGAAGATGAGCTACGGTCCCTGCACCTTTTACTGATCAAGGAGGTACTTGTCCCAACCACTTTCCCTTTTCTATAGTTTTAGATGCATTGGAACCTTGTAAAAAACAAAAATGAAATTGTAATAGCCTTATTATCATGTACCAAAACAAGTTTAAGTTAGAACCTGGAATCCAACAATATTTTTTTAATTCTCAAAACATACAGAAATTCCATAATAGATGTTGCAGACAAACAAAAAGATGATGCAGCTGGGCCTTCTTGCTGCTCAGCTTGAGCTAATAACTTTAATCTGAAGAATATTGCAGATAATCACATACACTTAGTTCCTATCATATCAGTGACAACTGTAAAACCCACATCCACACACCAACACACACTACAATGCCATCATCAAGCAGTGGATAGAATAGAGCGTTGATAACTTTCAAACGGGTTCAGCAGCAGCCTAGCATCAAGAGGGTCCTTCACAACTTGTCCTACAGTGGCCTGTTTCACTCATGATTACAAATAACAAGTACAAGAATCATCAACAATGTGCTCTTTGCTTTTTTTTTTTGACAAAAATGAGTTGATATTACAAATTCATTGAGCATATAATAAGTTTGTCAATGACATCTCATAAAACAGTGAATAAAACATCTCATTGAACCTTATTTTTACAATAAAACAGTCACATAACATCTCACTAATGAACCTGCAAGTTGTATTCAAATTTACAACCCTTTATAAGATTAAATATGCCAAAATGCACAAGTAAACTTTCAATAATCCTACATATGACACAATACAATCACAGAAAAAATAATAAATATTTTCATATGAAGTCACCTAATTTGAAAATGCTAGAATCAGGATATTAAGAGTTAATATATAAAGCATAACATTGAAAATAAAACAAAAAGTAATTTCATATTTTATTGTTACTTTTTTACTATCTAGATTGATATTCATAATTCTATATGGATTATTAAAATAGAAAACAATCAAAAGAAAAAAATTAAAAAGTTGAAGTGGAGAAACTAGCTAAAGGCACGAAGTATCTATACTCATGTGCTTCAGTGACTCACATCCTTCCTAGAATACCTCCAAAGCTTAAAATGTTGTTGCTCTTATCCTAGGAATTTGACTTGAGCCGCTAGCAAACATACTATAATAGGAGCAAACATTTCAAAATTAGAGAAACATAGAGAGCTCAATGATTAATTGAAGAATAATGAAAAAATTTGGAAGATTATCTCACTGGATTTAGTATAGAGTTTATCTTCAATATAATTCTCATAACCTTCAGAAGAGACACTACAACAATATTCATTGGAATTTATCTCCGAATTGGCAGATCCTGAATTCGACAAATGTTAACTACTTAGCTCAATCCGATGAAGCTAGATTTTGAATAGAAGAAAATGATGGCTAATGCTACAAAGGTGAATTGTGTTTTGCATCGGAAAGCTCTAACCTGGATGCCGAGGGAGAATCCAGTATTACTCTTCAACGGAAACAAATGGAGCGAACACTCTGTGTTCCTAGCCTAGATACCATCAGATCGATCGCTTGGCTAGCTGAAGACACTGGACAAGAAATCAGAACACAGCTCCATCGTGAGTTGCCATGATTATCCGCCCAAATCGACCTTAAGCATATTCGCAGGTCTCTGTTCGTTGCTCGGCAAGATTGGCCGCCAGTCGCCGAAAGGTCGCAACCTTAGACAGTGCAGGACGTGCAGACGATTGAAAGCTGAACCGAGCACCCACGGAGTATCCTGTCGTGACATTGAAAACTCCATCGCTTGTCCCAGACTTTGCTCTAACGGCATGTACTAGTTTCCTCCAATTGCTCAGATGAGGTTCCGAAAGGGAGCCACCGATTTGACGGAAATCGCTTGTACGGAGCTTCCCTCCCCAAGTCGTCGATCTCATCCCTCTTGAGGAATCAAAACTAACTCAAATCAATCTTAAATTCTGGCCATGATTTGATTATATACTCAGGTTATAAGAGATGAGAAGGAATATGGCGAGTCGAGAAGGGAGACGGAAGTTTTAACAGATGGATGAGGTTGGGTTGGGAGAACCGATTTAACAGTGAAATAGAAAAACTAAAATTGAAAAAAGAAAAGTTTATAAATGAAAAGAGAAAGTAAGAGAGACATAAATGATATGCCTCACATAAAAGTGGACTCTCCGGGTAATTACCACTTTAGAATATGATGAACATGCTAATATGTTTGAATATTAATATTAAAAAATGGTTAACATTTTTTTTCAATATTATATTGAAATATTTAAATATTTCAAAACTAAAATGAATATCAGATAACACTTTTTTCATATATATAACAAAATTGTTGACTAAATATCATTTTTATTTTATCATAGTGAAGAATAAATATTTTATTTTTAAAATTTAATAACATATGTTTATTAATATAAAATTGTCTATAAAAATTGACCGCGGCATAGATCGGGCTGACCTACCGGTCCAGGTTGACCCGTGATCCGATCATTCGTCTGGGTCACTTCGCGGTCCGGTTTTTACAACATAACTTTTAGGTCGTATTTAGTTGACGAGAAGAGTAGAAGATAAATAAAGCTAGAAATGGATGGGAGGAAAAAAAACTAGAAAAATAGGTGAAAATGGATTAAAAAACTACTAAGACTATGTTTGGCAAGCATAAGTCCCTGCTTTCTAGCTTTTGTACCTTTTAAAAGTTTTTAAAAAGTCCCTGCATTATTTCTTTCAAAAATGTAAATTTATGGTGTTAATTACATAATTTAAAATAGAAAATTAAAAATATTGCAATTATATATATTGGGGGTAACATTATTTATTTCACAATGGAAGTTTAGAATGTTAATTTCGTCTTCATGAAATGAAGGGAACGGCCAAACGAAAAAAACAACCACTCGAGACCCAAGCGCCTGGGAGTACACGGAGAAAAAATACAAAAAATCCAAGGGTACAATATCATATCATGGTTCTCGTGGATGTGGCAAGGATATTAAAGAGAAATCTTACACACATCAAAATCGAAAGCAATTTAATTTCGATACTGATATTGAGACATTCATGCTTGAGCATAGTAATAAAGTTGTGGACGTTATTGGAGATGGACATTGCAGATATCACTCACTTGCAGAGCTTTTAGGATGGGGAGAAAAAAAATGGGTTAGATTCAAAGGGAGTTAGTGGAAGAACTAGATCGTCATCGTGGGCTGTATGATCCTATATGCCTTCTTGACACTATTGATGACTTGCGGGAGCAAATAGACTACTACATCAGTCCCGCACCACCCTGTCATTGGATACACATGTGGCACACAGGGTTGATCTTTGCATCTTTATACCAAGTTATTTTAGTGAATATACATTTTTCGACCGTTCACGAGACTTGATTAGATTTTTTTTTAAATTACATATATAATATTGGTGTCAAATGAAAGATCATAAAAAGATATTTAATTTGGTATAATTTTTATAAAAATTGGAGCAAAAATGAAAAAGTTATGACATTTTATAAAAAAAGAGATTGCTTGCCACATGGCATCATTCTATTGGATGCATACTTAATGTAAAAATGATATGGAGGAGCCTGGCATGGAGCTGGAGGTGCGCAAAGAAATTTTATTTATGTTTTAATTATACTTAATTTTAATTGATAATTAAGAAGGCCAAATTTGTCCACCCAAAATTAGATTAAGCAATTTTTGGGGTGCATGAAGCAACACCCTTTATAAATGCACGAAAGTAAGTAGTGCAAAATGTATTTTATTCTCTCTCCGTAGGAATACAAAATTGCGAGTACGCTACTGAATTTCAATGCAATTAAAGAATCCTACGGTACGGTACTGCATCTCTAGTATGTATCTGAAATGAACAACAACAGCATGGTTTATAGCTTTCTATGCTTAGCCGCCTTTCTACTTTCATCCGTAACAGCCTTAGCAACGCCGCCGTTCCAATTCATTAGAGCATCTTGCGACTCAACGACGCCTTACCCTAAGCTATGTTACACCTCTCTTTCACCCTATGCGGCTGCCATTGGGGCAGATCCCCACATTTTAGTCCGCGCCGCTCTATCGGCCGCCCTCAAAAGTGGCCGATCCACCTCCGCCGCCGCAGACAAGGCAGCGCCGTCCCTCCCCCATCAGTTGCGTGATTGTGTGCCGGGCCTGCACCGCGCCGTCCACCGAATGAAAAGGTCACTGGGCGAAATCAAGAAGAAGAAGAAAAAGATCCGACACGTGGAGGCCTTAATTAGAGGCGCGGTTAAGGAGTACGACGCCTGTAATGATGCGTTTCAGGAATTAGGTTTGAATGGTTCCACGACGATTAGTCCACAGATCTCATTGGCTCCAAATCTTACTCTCAACGCACTTGCTTTCACCGCCCATTTCTACGCAAAGGTATTCTTTTCCTTGAGATTAAAACTCGCGACAATTTCTAAAATGTATGTACTCCCTATTTGGAATCTTCCCGATTTGATCTACACACATATTAAGAGAAATAAATTTACCAGGTGGTAAATTTTACTGTTTTGACGCTGTTTCGACATGGTTTGACACTGTTTCGACACTGTTTTGCACTGTTTGACCCTGTTTTGATGTAGAATAATTTTCCATTTAGGGAAATGGAAACTTTCCTACGGGACATCAAAAAAGGAAAGCAGGAACATTGCAACGGGAATGAAGGAGTATATATGAATGATTGTTTCTTACTATATCACCACACACATGTGAATTGACATGGGGGAAAAAGCGTTGGAGTGTATACACAAGGGGGCAAGTGCCCCATAGATCTGGTTAATAAAACTTGTTGAGTTATTTAAAATCTAAATGTGATTACACACTAAAATTTATGTGCTAGCTACTTCACCTCATTCACAATTTCACTTTTAACTGAACTTAGTGTTAATTCGGTCTAATAATACTTCAATTCAATTAGTTTGAATAACTACAATTTAGATATTTAAAATGTACTGTTTAAATTACATTGAACTCAATCTAAATGTGAAAGAAAACGATTCATAAAACTAGATATTAAAAGAGTATATTTGGTATCAAGATAATGAATGAGGGCCTTCATATGAACGAAGTATATATTTAGCTAACTGAATTCAAATTTCATAATGATAAAACAAAATCAAATTTCATATCTGTTTGGTGTAGTTTATTTTTGTAACACCTCCAGTGTCAAAACAACGTCAAAACAGTAATATATTGAAAACAATTCATATATAATAGTGATGGTCAGTAATATACAATTCATATAAAACAGTAATATATTATAATAGTTCATATAATAATGAGATTGTAAAATAATTCATTGAAAACATATTCATTCTTAGATATATCTCAAAATCAAGTAGTTTCTCAGGTCTTAATTCATTCTCAAGTGATGGTCAGAACTCAAGATTCCTCGAGCCTAAAGAGTATGTACGGGGGTCACCGCAGCCCCAACGAGCCACGACTCACCCCGCAATTACAGATCCCATCGATCATAGATAATGGAAGCTAGACATCTATCTTAAGTGTGCACACCCTCTAAAAGGGATTTCAAGACCTCTGAGTAGTAAGAGGTCAAAGTAGTCAGGATATGATTCTATTAACTACTCACAAATTGGAATTTATCCTCACAAAGCAAATTAGGAATTACTACTATTGTCATAAAGAAAGGGATGATTACATTCTAGTGTCCGGAAATTCTACCGAATCACTTACAAGTCTCAAAAAATTCCCACAAAGGTAGTAGCTACTCTAAGTCTCTAACCCACTAACATCCCGGATTTCTCTGCAGGACACTCACAAGTCATAATTATGAAATCGTTGTTCATAGTTCTTATCAAAATAATTTGATCTCATTCTCAAATATATACTTTCTCAAAGTATCTCAATCATATTCACGTCTCAAAAATATATGCATAGCATATCATGTTCAAAGTCATAGTTCACAATTTTGGGTTTTCCCCAAAACTAGTTCCAAAATAGTATTTAATCTCATGTTCAAAATAAACCAACAAGGACAATTCTAACTCCATAATATATATGTATATATACACATCAAGTTGTACATTTAAAAATATATAATTTGTCTCAAAATAATCTTCACAATTTTCCAAGTCAAAATATAAATTTCTCACAATTCACAATTTCGGGTATAGTAATTAAAATAATTATTTACTCAAATTTCATGCGTTCAAAAATTCCCATGGAATCATATCATACTTAAATAAGTTCATCATAGGTGAATCACACATAAAATTTCATAAAGAATCTAAATTCAGAGCTCAAATCCTAATTATTACATAATATGGGAATATAGTAATTTTGGTTGCAATAGTCCTTTTCTCGAGGCTAGCAACGAATCATAAACGTCAATCCCTGATTTAAAGGTTACTCACACGTCCCTAGGGAGATATAGGGTCATAGGGTTACAACTTAGGAACAAGATTGCACACTTACCGGAAGATTAGGTTGAATGATCACATTCTTGGCCTAAAATATTTTCTTGGATTTGTTAGAATTGAAGAGTTGGAATAAATCGAGCTTAGTAAGTCGGTCTTAGGGTTTTTGGAATGAATAAATTCGGATTATGGATGTATTTATAGCAAAAATCCAAAGTTGGGCCGAACTGGGCTAAAATTAGGGACGCATGCCGTGCGTGAAGCACGTTGCGGAAACTGGATCGGACGCATGGATTTTAGGCACGCCGTGCGTGGCTGGCGGTAGCTCGGCTTTTCAACCTTGATGCCACGTCACGCCATGTGTAGTATCACGCACGTTGTGCGTAGGGTTGTAAACAAATCGAATCGAATACTTGACAATATTATTCGTATTTGTATAATTGTTGAATAATCGTATTCGTATTCGTTTAATATTCGAATATTATTTTATATTCCTATTTGAATCGTTGGGTTTATTCAAATATATTCGAATATTGTTCGAATACTATTCGAATATTCATATTCAAAAAACATTAAAGTTAAATTATGAAAATAATTAAAATTATAATGTATAATTTGCCCCTTTTACCTCATGTTTATAGTACCTATTCCATACCAAGCATAATATATCTACAAGTCACTTCTTCAAATATAATATCAACATAAATAAATCAAAGGAGAATTATAACTACAAAATAAGATAATTTGACTTAGCAAAGTAAGAACATTTAAATTAAAACATGCAAAGCACCTATTATATTTCTTGTACATAAATATTATGTCATTGATATTTTTACATTGAATTATATTTATCGAGTAATATATATTGTATAAATAAATATTTTATACACACACACATATATATAAATATATTCGAACATTGTTTGAATCGAATATCATAGTATTTGTATTCATAATTTAAAACTATTCAAATCAAAAACCATATTTGTTTTTGTATTCATATTCTACTTACTCGAATTTGAATACACATTTTCAAATTCGAATCACGAAACGAATAAAAAATTATTCAATTCGTTTACAACTTTAGATGTGTGTGACCCCCAAACGTACCAATGTGTAAAATTTGCTCCGTTTCTTCCCCATTTGGGTCTTCCATTGGTAGCAAACGTCATACTTAAAAAAAATCTTTATTTTTCAAATTTTCTCAAATTTTCGGGATATTACAACTTTGAGGAATACTCCCTTTGTCACACTAATTAGTTTTTTCCTCGTTTTTTCATTTGACTAAGTTTATCCTATAGTATACTTAATAATTTTGTGGATCGAAAGTCTTATACAATACAATTAATTATCAAGTACATTTCTTAGTATAGGTTTTCATGTCTTAAAAGTAGCCCCAATAAGATTTTTTCCTGTCACCGTATATACATACTTGTCATATGTCATCCTATTAAAAAAGATACTACGTATAAGTCATATTTTAAAAAATATACAGGATTTAGTCATACATACGGAGTCGGTAATTTTCTCTTTTTCTTTCATTTATTCATATGTATGTCTCAAATCATACCAAACTCAATTTGATCGGATAGTGTTTAAAATGTTTCCAGTGGGATAGAGTTGGGAACGTGGGGGATATAATGCTGAAGTTTGCTCCCCTATCACCCACGTCATGTCTAAAAAACGTTGTCCAAAACACAGAAGGAAGACGATGAACAATACTTCCGTTTCAAAAGTAATCGAAAAATTCAAAAAAAAAATATTGGGAGGCGCACCTCATCAAGGCGACCTCCATGACAACTTTCTTTTTTGTTTCCAGTCATCCTTATCGTTGGAAAGTCCACACGAGAAGTGATATTAGCGAATTCGGTTTTTAAATATAATCCAAAAAATCAAAAAAATCAAAGAGGAAGACGGTTTGGAAGTCTACTTGACGAGACACACCTCCGAGTATTTTTCTTTTTATTTTAGACACTTATGAAAAATGAAGTTACTGTTCATCCTCTTCCTTTGGCAATTTCTAACGGCATTAGCGTCAGCCCCTTCTGTGATAACAACATTGAAACACATGATCTACTTTGTTAAGAAATGAAACATGGGTCCTATCCGAAAACGCGCATGCTAACCACCTTGACGAGACACACCTACGGTTAGACATTTAGTTCAAAATGAAAGCATCATAGCTAGTTGACTAGTTCATCAATTCAAACTAAAAAAATGATGTCTATGACATCTAATTCATAAAAACAGAATGTTATTTGTTTTGGGAATTGCCTTTAAATAGGAGGAAGTTAAACTCGTTTATACGCCCACATGCAGGTGAAGTGTGGTGAAGGAAGGAAAAAGATCGAGTTCCTTAGAGCATCATGTGATGGAATGTACAATATCTATCCCGATCTATGTTATGCCACCCTATTGAGCTATGCATGTGCCAATGAGCCCGACCGAGAGCGTCTAGCTAAGAAGGGTGTATCGATCCTTCGCCGAAGCACCGAATCGGCGGCCCGGGCTTTGCGAAAGATCGGTGGAAGAGATGCCTATAACATGAGTACCTTGGTGGGTGTTTTTCTGCATTTATCAAACTTCTCCCTCCAAAACATCGACACAGCTTTGAAATATTGGGAGAAATTGCACCTGTTAAAGGGCTCTGATTTGAGCTACCAGCTTCTTCTAATTGAGAGTTTGCTCGATGGTGTGGATACCGACTACACATGGATGAGCTTTGAATTGGATAACCAAGGTAAGGAGAGATACCGCAACAAGGTGGACATTGCTTTGACAAAAGTAATTCACGAATTTGATCCTTATGCTCGCATCGCATTGAATTTGTTCTATAAGTTTGAATCCCAAGTGTCTTCCTAGCTAGTTTTAAAGCGTCAAATGCATACTACTTTAACTATTGGTAATGTTGCATTTTGATATTTAACTCTTAAACGAATCAAAACGGTACCTTAACTATATATAAATGTTTCAATTTGAGATTTAATTCAAATTTCCGACCAAAAAATCCTTCATGATGATCAAAATTTCATGTGTAGAGTCACCCTATATGGACAAAACTAAGGTGAAGTAGACTTTACGCATAGAATTCTGGCCATCACGCGTGATTTTTTGGTCGGAAATTTGAATAATCTCAATTCAAAACATTTATGTATAATTAAGGTTCCATTTTGATTCATTTAAGAGTTAAGCTACCAAAATGGAACATTATCGATAGTTAAGGTATCATTCATGGATTTGATCCAAAAGAAAATATACACACACCCTCGCTCTCGATTCAGAAGCCAGCTAATTACAATTCATAAATTATGTTCACTTTTAGTTTAAATTAATACTAAGTGTAACGGTGAACATCTCAGCCAAAACTTTGATGCTAAATTTCTTTACATGAATCAAGTTTCAATGCCTAATTTCCTCTCTGGTTGAACTTTTGTTTATTTATGACATTGGTTTTTTCGACTTTTTTTATTCTCGATCTACTAGTTCTCCGGCAATTCAAATTTGAGGAAGGGTCGTGCATTTATATATTTTCTGATGTTTTGATCACTCTTCTTATTTTACTGTAGTACGTACCAGGGGTGGAGCGAGGAGGTCAGGGTGGTTAGTCGACCCTGTTGAAAGTAGAGTGGTTAGTCGACCCTGTTGAAAGTAGGGTTGGAAACGAATTGAATTGAACCGAATACTTGATAATATTATTCGTATTCGTATAATTATCGAATATTCGTATTCGTATTCGTTTAAAATTCGAATCTTATTTTGTATTCGTATTCGATTCGTTTGATATATTCGAATCTTTTTCGAATCGAATTCGAATATTCGAATTCAAAAAACATTAAAGTTAATTTGTGAAAATAATTAAAATTATGATGTTAGTTTGCCCCTTTTAACTAATTTTCATATTACATATTTTAAAGGTAAATTAAGCTATTTTGACCTGGTAAAGTAAAAAATTTTAAATTAAAATATGCAAATATTTACATTTTAATATTTCTACATTGAACTATATGTATTCATAAGAAGTAGTAAATATATATAAATTCTCAGGTTCAGCATCTTTCTGTCCGAACGCCGTCCGAACACCGCCGTTTGGGGCGGTTCCCGGTCGAATATTTGGATGAAATTTTTTGAACATGTTCCTCATCAAGTCTAGTTTATCCATACCAAATTTCAACTCAAAATTCGATCGGGAAGTCAGTCAAATAGTTCGTCTAAGTTAATTGCGTTTTTCTATGGGTAATTTGCCGCAGTTAACTTCGACGAATTACTTGCCTTCCCGATCGAATTTTGAGCAGAAATTTGATATGGATAAACTAGACTTGATGAGGAACATGCTCAAAAAAATTCATTAGAAAATTCCATCAGGAACCGCCACAAAGGGCGGTGTTCGGACGGCGTTCGGACCGGGGGCTGCTGGATAGGAGAATGACTATATATATATATATATATATATATATATATATATATATATAATTCGAACATATTCGAATATTATTCGAATCGAATATCATAGTATTTGTATTCGTATTCGTAAAGTATTCGAATCAAAAAATAGATTTATATTCGTATTCGTATTCTACTTACTCGAATTCGAATCGGCATTTTCGAATTCGAATCACGAATCGAATCAAAATTATTCGATTCGTTTACAACCCTACTTGAAAGACACGTATATGAACATAAATTAAAACAATCACTTATGTAAAAAGGTACTCACTAAGAGCCCGTTTGGTAGCATGAAAATCGACTGCTTTGGTTGATTCTGCTGAAATTTATGAAGTTCTGGCTGAAGTGGCTGCATTGGCTGATTCTGCTGATTTAAGAAAAAAATATTTTTAAAATATATTTTATTAATAAAATAAAGAAAAAATTATATGTAAAAATAGCTAAAATGGTCATCTACAGTAATTTCAGCCAATACAACCAGAAAAGTAACTCCAGCCTTACTTTTTCTGCTTATTATACAATTCAGCGCGCGAAAGAAAAACTACGTGTTTGGTGAAAAAATTGGCTAATAAGCCAGATAAGCCGAAAAACAGTGTTGCCAAACGGCCTCTAAATGTGGAGGTGGTGTACGTGCATGCAGTCAATGTGAGGCTACTTCTATGACCGCTTACAATAGTTTTGTGCACACCGTCACACCGACCCTAGCATCTTAATATTATAACACTACAAGAAATCCGTAAATTAGTGTCGGATTTTAGGGTCGGTTGGCACATCCGACAACAATCAGTGTCGGAACTTAATGGCGGAAGTTAATCACCCAATAATTTGCAGCGGACATTGGTTGCCACTAATTTGTAGCGGATTGTGTGGCAGAATTATTCAGCCACTAATTAGTGCCGGATGTTAGTGACGGATTTTTCCGCCACTAAAATCTGTCATAAAATTAGAAGTACATATACACCACAAAAGAGTGACATCATTCCACACACCCATATCTTATCTTCATCTCTAAAATACGGATCTGGACGGGATGTAAGGTTAGAACTCTCACTTTTACTATTTCTAATTTTCTTATATTAATTAATCAGTTATATGATGATATCCCGTTTTTTTTGTTAAATATACAAATTATATTGAGTTTTAGAAGTACTTGTTTGAAATAAGTGTTGTTTATTAGTCCATCTTTTAGAATTTGTTATATCATGTTGTTGAATAATTAATTATATAAACTAATTTGAAGATTAATAGTCCTTTTGGTAGATTTAGGTAACGTTTGGAAAAAATGGCCCATTTCATGAGTGATAGTAAAAAAATAGATATTACTTTAGTTGTTAATTCATGTTTTTATATATTTACATAAAATATGATGAATTTTTAATGTTAGGTTAACGTGAAGAGTGTCTAAAAACAATTATTTCTTTTGTTAAGTATATGTTCAACACGTGAATGTGTATGTATGATAGTTTGTTGATTTTTTAAAATATAGAGATTGTGGGCCCTAGTTTGAGTAATTTAATGATAAATATAAATGAAAATTTTATTTTTGTTATTACTTAAGAAATATAAACAAAAAAGGTTGATGTTTCATTTACTGTTTAAAAACAATAATTACATTTTAAATAGTTCTTATAAATATTTAGTGATATTCCGTAAAAAAAGTATTTAGTGATATGAATCAATAATATTGTGTAATACTATATCTTGTATAGGTTTTACAATGAGTCAGGATAGATCATGGATGTATAAAAGGCTTGCAAGACGAGGAGTTCTCAATGAAGAATTTAAGGAAGGAGTTACCGAATTTATCCAAACTGCGATAAACTTATATCAAAGTGGTGTTATTGCATGTCCTTGTAGAAAGTGTGATGGATCGTGTACCCGGGGGGTAGCTTATCCGAGGGGTTATTGCGGAGAATAACTAGAGAGAAGTCAGAGCAAACAAGTAAGAGAGAGAGTGTATATTCGATATGTATTAAGCGTGGTTTACAATGGGGGAAAGGGGTGCTATTTATAGCAGTAATAATTGCTAGATAAGGACACGTGTCAGTTTTCTGGTGATCGAGGGGTCACCTCGACCGGGGTGTCACTGGCACTCGCATGTGGCCGCATTAAATGCGGTGGTTGGATGTGACGTTTGTACTTGGTACGGTGATCCAGGCGCATGTGAAGAGGATATTCTGTCGAGGTGGATGCCTTCGGCTGAAGGGTGCTGGGCCGAAGGCTCTTCTAACCGAGGGCTCCTACCCGCCAAGGGTTGCAGGTGCCGAAGGCTTGGTTTTCAAGCCTTGTTCTCCTGTGGTGCCTCTTCTAACCGAGGGCTCCTACCTGCCGAGGGCTGCAGTTGCCGAAGGCTTGGTTTTCAAGCCTTGTTCTCCTGTGATGCCTCTTCTACCCGAGGGCTCCTACCTGCCGAGGGCTGCAGTTGCCGAAGGCTTGGTTTTCAAGCCTTGTTCTCCTGTGATGTTTCTAAGCTCGATTCCGTCACTGGTAGCCTTCGGCCATAGGGCCGAAGGCACTCCTTTGCGTATTGTGGGCTGCTTAGAGCTCCATTTTGCTGGGCTTGGCCCGTTTGGGCCTATTGGGCCTGATTGTAGTAGAGGAAGTATGTGGGCCGGGGGTCCCTGGGCCATATATTCCATCAGGAGTCCCCCACTCCTTTTGCCGAAAGGTACTTGAGGGAAAAGGAGTAGCTGTGGTGATTTCCCCGAAGGCTTCCCTGTTCTGTTGGGTGCCTCATTTTCTCAATTCCCCCATATGTCGAGGGCTGAGAGCTTTCTGAAGGGAGTGTAAGTGTGTTGCTCGTATGTGTTTCTTTGTTGTAACTTGTAAAGTAATGAGAGATCTGCATTTGTGTGCTTTGCCGAGGGCATTTGTTGACTGAAGGCTTTATGTGGCCGAAGGCATCATGTGACCGGAGGCATCATGTGGCCGAAGGCATCATGTGGCCGAAGGCATTGTGTGGTCGGAGGCATCATGTGGCCGAAGGCATTGTGTGGCCGAAGGCATCATGTGGCCGAAGGCATTGTGTGGCCGGAGGCATCATATGGCCGAAGGCATTGTGTGGCCGGAGGCATCATGTGGCCGAAGGCATTGTGTGGCCGGAGGTATTCTGTAAGTCGAAAGCATCATGTCGAGGGGAGTAGATTGCCGTTGTGATCTTGCCTCAGTTTGTTGTAGCTGAGAAATAGAAAATTTTTAACATTTGCGTGTTTTGCCGAGAGGAGTCCCCCAGTGTAAGGAATAATTGTAATTAGATTTTGATGATGCTAGATTAATTAGGACTTTAGAGTACCCCTTTAGAAATTATGTATTAGAATTTTCCTTTGTAAAGTTCTTAGATGTATTCGACTTGACAGAAGACCTTCAAGAGCAGAAGGGCTTAAAGAACAGAAGAGCTTCAAGAGCAGAAGTGCCTCTTAAGGCTTTATTGAAACAGAGGACCTTTGGTTCTCTTCTTTAGAACAGAAGTCATCAGGATCTCTGTTAGTCTTGACTCTGACAGAAACCCTTTTGGGTCTCTGTTTGATACTCCCAACAGAAGTGCTCCAGACCTCCTCTGTTCTACTCTCAGACATAGACACCAGAAGGTCTGACACTTAGAAGATTTTCAAAGAACCGGGAAGTCAACTAAAAGATTCCTTCAACGGCTAGGAGTATGAAACGGAAAAGCTACAGTGCATGCATTAAATGCTCATTTAATGCACCCCATGCTACGTAGAGTAATTGCAGATGATTGGCCGGAATGTCAGGAATACTTTATCCCAAAATAGTAACCTGCCAACTTTACCGGGCTCTACTAGTCAAGTCAACTGATCGCTCATTTAATGCAGTTGTCCTCCTACTCCTCCAACGGGAAGACAACCTCAGTATAAAAGATACACTACGAAGAACAACCGGATAACTTTGCCAAGATTACATTGCAACTTTTGCTAACCACAAGCAAGATATCCAAACTCTAAAAAGCAAAAGCCTCCTTGAGATTCAAACTCATTATCTTCTACAAGAGAAGGCAGAAGTTGGAAAATTACTCTTTCCAACTCAAGCAAAGTTCCAAGTGTTCTTCAACTCTTCAAACTCATAACATACAAATCTTTTGTAACGAAGCTAGTTGGAGGAACCTCAGTTTCAACAGAAACTCTTCTTGCTACAAGAAGGACGTCCAAATAACTGGAGTAGTGAAGTGGTGATACTTCAAGGAAACTCAGTGAAAGGACAAGTGTTAAAGGAAGCCAGGCAGTGCATCCCAGGACACATCTAGGCTTGAAGAAGACGTGGAGTGCTTCTTAAGTGCTAGGACTAAAGCTTTGTAAACGGCAGTTTTTACAGCTTAGTGGAACAGTGGATTAGAGGAACGAGTTGTTCCTTGAACCACTATAAAAATCCCTGGTGTCGTTTACTTACTGCTTTTAATACTTGCACTTAGATAGAACTGTATAACTCCTTGGACTTGGTATCTGTGTTCAGCAGAACTTGTTCTACGAGTTAACAGAAGGCCTTCTGCCTTTGCTTCTCTGAGGCTAACAGAACTCCCTACCAGAACCCCATCCGCTGCCAGTATGTTCTTCCAACAAAACAGGCTATTCTGTAAATCTGGTACTTAGTTTAAAAAGCTAAAAACCAATACAGTCTATTCACCCCCCCCCCCCCTCTAGACTGTATCCAGTATAACCGGGACCAACAAGTGGTATCAGAGCCTCCTTGTTCTAATAATCTCTTAGGTTATTTGTTGAACAAAGATCCACTTGTTTTTCTGTTTTACCTCATTTCTATCTGATATAATGGATCACTCCTTGTCCAAGAATCTTATGTTTTCAGATCTTAAGTTTGATGACTGGAGGATCCGGATGAAAGCACATCTATGTGCCCTGCATGATGAGATGTGGGAAGTTCTAGATATTGGCCCCTTCACTAGCTTCCAGAAGGTCAATCCTGAACATGCCATAGACAACACCAGACCCCAGATGATCAGCAAAGCCAAGTCAGAATGGACCACTGAAGAGAGGAGAAAGTACAACCTAGACAATATTGCCAAGGACATCCTCTACAAGTCCATTGATGATAGGTACTTCAACAGAATCAAGAAGTGCAAGACTGCTAAGGAGATCTGGGATACTCTTGAGCTCATTGGAGCTGGTGATGAGCAAGAGAAGGACAACAAACTAACCATAGCCAACAAGAAGTTTGATGACTTCAAACTTCTCCCTGGTGAAAGCATCTCCAAGATGTATGACAGGCTCCTCACTCTCACTGGAGAGATCTCTGAGCTTGGCAAGGAACTCACAACCAAGGAGATCAACCTGAAGGTGTTGAGGGGACTGCCCTCAGCATGGAAGATGAAGGTAGTTGCTGTCCAAGCCAGCAAGGATGTAAAGACTTATCCCACTGATAAGCTCATTTCAGATCTCAAAGCTCATGAGTTTGAAATGATTGAAGAGAAGGAAGATGTACCAGAAGAGAGGACCACTACAGCCCTCACTGCCAGTACATCTAAGGTAAATGATTTTGACCCTTCAGTACTTTTATCTGATGAATATATGGCTGCCTTTGCCAGGAGATTCAAAAAGTTTATGAAGAATCCCAAAGATGGAAGGAGTCCATCTTTCAACAGAAAGCCATACCAGAAGGTCAAATCAACAGAAAGCAGTGGAGAGCTTCTCTGTTACAACTGCAGACAACCTGGCCACTTCAAGGCTGACTGTCCCCATCCTAGAGTGTCCAAGAAGCAAGGACATGATGGAGAAAAGAAGAAGTACGAGGACAACTCCAGAAGAAGAAAGGCACTTGTGACAGAACAGCTGGAGAAAGACCCTCTGTCAGAAACAGAATCCAGTTCTGACTCAGATTCTGATGAGGCCTTCTGTTGCCTGGATACTGAGACAGAAGACCTTTGCCTGATGGCTCATTCTGATGATGAGGTAACCTCTACTTCTGAATCTAGTTTTTCTTCGGTAGGCTTAGCTTTTGATTCTGATTCAATGTCAGAATTTTGGGAAGAGTTTAAGGCCATACAAGCCACTTATTCTTCTGTAACAGAAGAAAACAGTAAGTTGAAAGCTGAAATTCTTGACTTAAAGAAGGAGGTTGAGATCAAAATCAATCTTCTAATTGAGGAAAGAGATCAACTGGAGACTGAAAATGTTTCTCTTCTTAAGAGAATAAGAGAAATAGAGCCTCTCGAGATTAAGTACAAAGCTTACCAGAAGGCCCAGTCTTCCATGGAAAAGATTGTGCTTGATCAACAGATTGGCACTGGTTTTGGTCTTGGTTATGGCTCAACAGAATCAGGTGAGCCTTCTGTAATGCCTAGCACCAGAGTTGCTAAGGCAGACAAGGTCATAGAGCCACTGATTTCTAGCCCCATCTGTCAAGCTGGTGTATCTGGCACCAAGGTTTTTCATGAGGAAGTCAGACCAGAAAAGGGTAAGATAAAGGTTCAACAGAAACCCTTTTTGAAAAATAATGAACCTGGCAGAAAACCTAACAACAGAAAAGGTTTTCAAAATAACAAAAATAAAAGACCATTCATTGACAGACAACCTCATGTCAATCGTGCCAGTAATGATCACCAGAAGGGCAAATATCAAGAGAAAGTTAACTTCAGGCAGAAGAGGTTGGCTGGTCAACTTCAGAAGCCCAAGGTTAACCGTCCCTCTGCTCTTGATAGTATATGGGACTTCTTTCCAACAAAGAAAGCTATGCAAAAATATGTAAACAGGAAGCATGACCCTCACAAGCATCTGCCCAAAGTGAATCACACTTCAGTTTACTATAACTACCAGGTGGACAATGGGTACCACCCACCAAGGTTTCACTTGATGAGACCAAAATGGTACCAACTACCCAGACTCCATGACCCCCCAGGACCCAGCATTGCTTGGGTACCTAAATCTTTCTTTTGATCTTGCAGGAACTGTGTGCTGGAGCCATCTCTGAACAAGAATGGTTTATTGATAGTGGATGCTCCAGGCACATGACAGGTGACAGAGGTTGCCTAACAGAGTTCCAGAAATGCAAAGGACCTAGAGTTACCTTTGGAGGTAATGACAAAGAAGGTCAAACAAAAGGAAGAGGAAAGCTGGTCAAGAACCAGATAATCATTGATGATGTCTCATATGTCAAAGGACTGAAGTTCAACTTGCTAAGTGCTAGCCAATTCTGTGACAAAGGCTACACTGTTGAATTCACAAAGGACTTCTGCTATGTGAAGCATGAGACAACAAAGGAAGTGGTTCTTACAGCATCAAGGAAGAAGAACATCTATGTAGTTGATTGGAACATTGCAAAAGATGGAGTTTGCCTGATAGCCAAGGGAGATTCAAAACTGAGCTGGGACTGGCACAAAAAGCTCAACCATTTGAATTTCAAGACAATCAACAAACTGGCCAGAGAACACATTGTAGAAGGGCTACCAGACATCGTGTACAAGAAGGAGACCCTCTGCAGTGCATGTCAGAAAGGCAAACAAGTGAAGAATTCCTTCAAACCCATTGCTGGTGATCTTTCTACAAGTCCTCTAAATCTGATTCACATGGATTTATTTGGACCTGTTGAGACTCCAAGCGTTGGTGGCAAGAAATACACCCTAGTCATGGTTGATGACTACTCCAGATACACATGGACTGTTTTTCTGACAAAGAAAAATGAAACTCTTCAGAAGTTGCCATCTCTGTTAAAGCAACTTCAGACTGAGAAGAACTTAAAAGTGAAGACAATCAGATCAGACAGAGGAACTGAATTTGTCAACCAAGTCATAAAGGACTTTTGTGATCAGAATGGAACTTTTCATCAACTTTCTGCCGCCAGAACCCCTCAACAGAATGGCGTAGCAGAAAGAAGGAACAGAACTTTAAAAGAAGCTACAAGAACAATGATTGCAGAATCTGGATTGCCTATGAGATATTGGGCTGAAGCAATCAACACTGCATGCTATACTCAGAACAGAAGCATGATCAACAAGAATCACCAGAAGACCCCTTATGAACTCTGGAAGGGAAGAAAGCCAAACATCAGCTACTTTCATGTATTTGGATGCAAGTGCTACATTCTTAACAATGGAAAGGAGCATCTGAAAGTATTTCAAGAAAAAGCTGATGAAGGAGTCTTTATAGGCTATTCAAGCACCAGTAAAGCCTATAGAGTACTCAACAGAAGGACCCTACATGTTGAAGAATCCATACATGTGAAGTTTGATGAAAGCACCTCTGTTAAAGAGGTAACAGAAATTCTCAAGGAAGTCAGCATAGAAGACAGAACACCAGAACCAACAGAAGAGGTAGCAGACAACCCTGCATTTCCAACACCTGCACCAAACCCCCTTCTGTTGAATGAAGATGAAGACTCTGAAGATGAGGAACCAGAGAGACCAAGACAGCAGCTGACAGAACCAGACCTAACATGGTTAAGAGACCATCCTCCTAACCAAGTGATTGGTCAAATCAGAAGTGGAGTTCAAACCAGATCCACATCAAGGAGAGAAGCAATGCTTGCCTGCTATATATCTCAGATGGAACCTATGACAGTTGAAGAAGCTCTTGCAGACTCAGACTGGATCAATGCTATGCAAGAAGAGCTCACTCAGTTTGAAAGGAACAAGGTGTGGGAACTTGTTCCTAGGCCAAAGCACCAGAATGTCATTGGAACCAAATGGGTATTCAAGAACAAAGCAGATGAAGACGACAACATTGTAAGGAACAAAGCAAGGCTAGTAGCTAAAGGATATTGTCAAGAAGAAGGAATAGATTTTGATGAGACTTTTGCACCAGTTGCCAGACTTGAAGCCATCAGAATCTTTCTAGCCTATGCTGCCTACAACAACATCAAGGTCTACCAGATGGATGTCAAGAGTGCATTTCTGAATGGAGATCTTGAAGAAGAAGTTTATGTGGAACAACCACCAGGTTTTGTTATTCCTACTCAATCTTCTTGTGTCTACAAGCTTAAAAAGGCCCTCTATGGTCTTAAGCAAGCTCCCAGAGCCTGGTATGACACATTGTCCCTTTTCCTAGTAAACCATGGGTTTACTAAAGGAAAGGTTGACAAAACTCTATTTCAAATCTCTGTTGCTAATCATATTCTGTTAGTACAAATATATGTTGATGACATTATATTTGGTAGTACTAATCCAGAACTGTGCAAGAAATTTTCTCAAGTGATGCAGAGTCAATTTGAAATGAGTATGATGGGAGAACTCAGTTACTTCCTAGGACTTCAAGTCAAACAAGTTCCAGAAGGGATCTTTATCAATCAAGGGAAGTACACCAGAGATCTAATCAAGAAGTTTGGAGTGGAAGGCAAATCATCAGTGAAGATTCCCATGAACACTTCACAAGGGATTGGTCCAGATGATGAAGGAAAGGATGTAGATGCAACAACATACAGAGGAATCATAGGATCTCTGTTGTATCTAACTGCAAGCAGACCAGACATCTCATTCTCTGTTGGAATCTGTGCCAGATACCAATCAAAGCCCAAGGAAAGCCATCTAAGTGCTGCAAAGAGAATCATCAGATACATCAAAGGGAATCCAAATGCAGGCCTATGGTATCCAAAGGGAGGTAACTTTGAACTAATTGGTTATTCTGACTCAGATTTTGCAGGTTGCAGACTAGACAGAAAGAGCACTTCTGGTCACTGCCAATTGCTAGGAGGAAGGCTTGTTTCCTGGTTTAGCAAGAAGCAGAACTCCATCTCAACAAGTACAGCTGAGGCAGAGTACATTGCAGCTCGGAGTTGCTGTGCTCAGCTACTCTGGATGAAGCAACAACTGAAGGACTATGGAATTCAAGCAAAGGAGATCAAGCTGTTGTGTGACAACACCAGTGCCATTGCTATTACTCAGAATCCAGCTCTTCATTCCAGAACAAAGCATATTGAGATCAGACATCACTTCATCAGAGATCATTGGAGAAGAAGCACATCTGCATGGAACATGTGCCAACAGAAGACCAGCTTGCAGATATCCTGACAAAGCCTCTTCCTGAGGCTAGGTTCAACAAGCTGAGAGAGGAATTGGGAATGATGGATGAGATTCCAAGGGAAAGTTAAAAAGAAAGGCCCTCTGTTGCTGAATTCCTGTTAACAGAACACCTTTTGCAGAACCCCTTCTGTTAACCCCTTCTGTTAACCTCTTCTGTTCCCTATCCTGGCAGAACACCTCAGCAACAGAACTCCCCCCTTCTTACTAAAAGACCCTCTCTTGTCAAACAGAAGGTGGTGGACTTAGAAAAGAAAATCTTATAAACCGGGTGACCTAGTAAATTATTAAAGGTCTTTTACCCTTTTACCCTTAAAACGGTATCAAGCCGTATAAAATTTACTGCGCCCCCGTTTATTTACTACGCCCCTTTTTACATTTATTGGTATCTTGGAACCGTAAATTATCTCAAACGTCCACTAACCCATATCCATAAAACCCCCTTTCGCAAACCTAAACCGTTACTGCTCTCATAACTCTCAAGCTTTTGAAATCTTATCTCTCAGAAATTTTCCAACCGCAGTAAACTCCATGGCCTTCTTGAGCTTCTCCGATCTTTCAAAGGAACAAAAGGCAACACTTCTCAAGAATGTCTTGACTGGCCTGAGATGTGAACTGGAAGTACTACCCAGGTTCGCAGAGAAAAAGGAGAGGATGACCTCCATTGTTGACGGACTGTCACAATGTCAACTGAGCAAGGTCATCTCTCATGATTATGAAGCCTACAGCAACGTGGACACTGTTGAGTTCTATCTCAACGCATCCTTCAAGGATGATGTCATCTCCTCCGTCGTCCAAGGAGAAAAGGTGGTGGTTGATGCTGACGTCATCAACAACATCTTCAACATTCAGCGAAAGGAAGGAAGGGACTCTCTACTTGACTTGGAGGATATTGACATCCCTCTGCCAGAATTCAAGAAGAAGTTCTGCAGAAAAGGGGAAGAAGTTGAGAAGGTCAACATCAAGAAGCACCTGCTCAAGAGGGAATTTGAGCTACTTATAAACATTTTCCACAAATGTTTATGGTGCAAGTACACCTCCACTGATGATGTTACAACGGCCAATGCAAAGGCCCTGTATGCAGTGCATCATGGGGTGAACATCAATTGGGGACAAATCATGGTGAAGTCCCTGATTGAAGTGATCAAGAAGAAGAATCCAAAGACTAGCCTCTATTCTGGGAAGCTAGGGCATGGACTACTCATTTCAGAAGTGCTCCTCAAACAAGGGGTAAGCTTGAGGAAGGCTTCAGCTTTGGATCACACCAAGGTAATTTTCCTGACTGCCTCTCCCAATAGGGAAAAAGCCATAAAGGCAGAGCTGAGGAGACAGCTTCAACTTGAGGCTAAGAGGCAACAGGGAGAGAAGGTACAGAAACCTCTCTCTGTAGCCCCTTCTGCTGAGAAGAAGAAAAAGAAGAAGAAGAAGAAGACTGAAGGGGAAGCACCTGTTGCCCCCCCCTAAGGCCGGACAGAAGAGGAAGAGGACCACCAAACCCAAGAAGAAGGTTGCCAAACCTGTGGCTTCAGTATCTGAGGGAGTGGCAGACTCTCAGGGGGAACCAGAGATCCCCACCTCTGCTGCATCTCCTGAACAGAACAGGGTGCCAACTCCACCAGAGCACCCTAGTCCTGTCAAAGATGGGTATCTGTCCTTGCTTGACAGACAGTTTACCCGGGTCCTTGAATGGAGAAGATGGAGAATGGGACCCCTCCACAAAATAATTCAGTTTTTTGACCACTATGAGGAAGAAGAAGAAGCCATCCTGAACTGGGTTGGGACTGATGATGTCTCAAAGTGCTTTGCCCTCAACTTTCTTCACTCTGTCCTTGAGAAGAAGAAGGCAAGCTACAAGGGAAAGGCTATTCTCATTTCTTCACCCTCGGAGGAAGCTGTCAAACCTCTAGAAGATGGAGAAATTGAAGCCTTTGAAGAATGGCTGTTCACCAAGATGGCAACTGACTCTGTACAGCCCATCTTCAACCCAGGAGAGTCCTCTGTACTCAAATCAGAAGGACAAGCTATGATGGAGCATATCAAGGAGTGGAGGACTTCCTTGCTCGTGGATAACATCATTGAGGTAAACTCTCCAACCCCTTCTGCTATTATCCCAACAGAACCTCATTTTCCCTCACCTTCCACCAGCACAGAAACCCCCCCACCAGAACACCCTCAACCTAAATCTCCTGAACAGAAAACCCCCACCCCTCCTCAATCACCCAAACAGAAAATTGCATCTCCCTGCAGAGCAATTGTTCTCTTCAGAAACCGTTCACCCTCACCTCCTCCATCTCCCCCTCAACAGAATGTCTCACCTATTCACTCCTCACCTCAGCACCAGAACCCCTCACCCCAACAGATCTCCTCTTCATCCTCTGAATCTGATCATCAATCTCCTCCTCCAGAATCTTCACCCCCACAACAACCTGCAGAAAACCTTAAACCCTTATGGTTTCTCAGGGATTCTGATCCTACAACTGTCTCCCCCATCTCTGCACCCAAAGGGTATTCTAGGGACTCTGTTGCCCCCAATCCCTCTCTGAGAAAGAAGAAGAAAGTAGTTCGCAACAGAAAACCTATCTACTCTCCTTATGAGATTTCATCTGACATGGATGGATTCATGATCAGCAAATCCTACAAGGCCACATCCAAGAGACAGAAGACCCCCCCTCTGACTCAACTGGAACATGAACAGCTTGTTCAATCTCTGTCATCTGTCCAAGAACATCACCCACTACCTAGGGGAAGAGGTCTAGAGATGCCTCAAGCAGATGGACAACAGAATGACATTCCCTTCAACAAATTTGTTGAATCTGCAGAAGAATTTGGAGGACAGATCCTCCAAGGCTTGAACAAGCTGATAGAGATAAATGATAAACACTATGGGCATCTTGCTCATGTGAATGACAATCTGAATTCAGGTATGCAGTTCATCTCTGACCGTTTTGAGAACCTCACTGGGACACTCAACAACTTCATCGCCTCCTCCTCTGCCAGAACAGATGTCCTGTCAACAGAAGTGGTAGGCATCCACAACACCCTCTCTATCTTTCAACAGACTCTCCTGAGTCAAGGACAGGCAATCCACAATATCTCAGAGCATCTTGAGGCTCTGAAGAAATCTGATGCCAGAACAGAGAGGCAACTGACCTCTATTGAGCAACTGTGCAGAGCTCATCAAGAACAGGCTCAAGCCCTCCTATCTACTGACAGAGACCGATATCAGAAGATGGTGCTCCTTGAAGCCAATAACAAGGACATCTTCTCTGCAATCCAGAAGCAGCAAGGTCTCATTGAAGGCCTTACCTCTGTCACCCAGACACTACCAGAGGCCCTGGAGCAGATAGCCTCAACCCAGGCCTCAGAATTCCAGAAGATCAGTCTTATGATTGAAGATCTGCATGATGCCAAAAAGGGGGAAGAGGACCCTCAACAGATCAGGCCTAGGACTCACAGAACTCCTACCAGAGCACCCTCCTCTGGTGAGCCTGCAGTAGATCCGGCTCCCTATTTTGAGGCTGCCTTACAAAAGAAGAGAGCAGCAGGCATACCCAAACCCCCATCTCCAGTAAAGAAGAGCACCAAGAAGAAGAAAGTTTTCAACTTCACAGAGTGGAGATTGGGTGGTTCTCAGCAAATTGACAGAGCTCAATTTGAAGAGATGAAAGCAAAAATGACTCCTACCCAACAACAGCACCTCTATCTGGACAAAGATGGTGTTGTCAGAGTTAGGTATGGAGGATCTCTTGAAGAAGCAGAAGAATGGTACAAGAAGAACATTGTCCCAGGAAAGACCATACATGAAGGTGTCCTCACCTACTTGGACTGCAAGCTTTCTCCAATATGGGCATCTTATCAAAGGTCTGGCAATCTGTTCAAAATCCGAGCTGAAATAAATGAAGAACTGCTCAGGCTTCAAAGACTAGAGGAAGAAGCTCTACAGGCAGCTAATCTGGAGAATGTGTAAGGTTTAAACTCTGTAAAACCTATCTAATAAAATCACATCTCTGCCTTCTTACTTTGAAGTGCTTTTCCTCAAATTCTTGTCTTTTTGCCTTCTGTTTGTGTTTTCTTATTTCTGTTATATTCTGCTATCTGAATGTATCGGACTCTTACTATTTTCCTATGCCAAGTTGCCCACCAAGATTTTAATGGAAGTTTTTAAACTTAGTTTTTATTATGGTGAAGGCACTTCTCTGGAAATAGTTAAAGGGTTTTGGCATCATCAAAAAGGGGGAAATTGTAAGGAATAATTGTAATTAGATTTTGATGATGCTAGATTAATTAGGACTTTAGAGTACCCCTTTAGAAATTATGTATTAGAATTTTCCTTTGTAAAGTTCTTAGATGTATTCGACTTGACAGAAGACCTTCAAGAGCAGAAGGGCTTCAAGAACAGAAGAGCTTCAAGAGCAGAAGTGCCTCTTAAGGCTTTATTGAAACAGAGGACATTTGGTTCTCTGCTTCAGAACAGAAGTCCTCAGGATCTCTGTTAGTCTTGACTCTGACAGAAACCCTTTTGGGTCTCTGTTGGATACTCCCAACAGAAGTGCTCCAGACCTCCTCTGTTCTACTCTCAGACATAGACACCAGAAGGTCTGACACTTAGAAGATTTTCAAAGAACCGGGAAGTCAACTAAAAGATTCCTTCAACGGCTAGGAGTATGAAACGGAAAAGCTACAGTGCATGTATTAAATGCTCATTTAATGCACCCCATGCTACGTAGAGTAATTGCAGATGATTGGCCGGAATGTCAGGAATACTTTATCCCAAAATAGTAACCCGCCAACTTTACCGGGCTCTACTAGTCAAGTCAACTGATCGCTCATTTAATGCAGTTGTCCTCCTACTCCTCCAACGGGAAGACAACCTCAGTATAAAAGATACACTACGAAGAACAACCGGATAACTTTGCCAAGATTACATTGCAACTTTTGCTAACCACAAGCAAGATATCCAAACTCTAAAAAGCAAAAGCCTCCTTGAGATTCAAACTCATTATCTTCTACAAGAGAAGGCAGAAGTTGGAAAATTACTCTTTCCAACTCAAGCAAAGTTCCAAGTGTTATTCAACTCTTCAAGCTCATAACATACAAATCTTTTGTAACGAAGCTAGTTGGAGGAACCTCAGTTTCAACAGAAACTCTTCTTGCTACAAGAAGGACGTCCAAATAACTGGAGTAGTGAAGTGGTGATACTTCAAGGAAACTCAGTGAAAGGACAAGTGTTAAAGGAAGCCAGGCAGTGCATCCCAGGACACATCTAGGCTTGAAGAAGACGTGGAGTGCTTCTTAAGTGCTAGGACTAAAGCTTTGTAAACGGCAGTTTTTACAGCTTAGTGGAACAGTGGATTAGAGGAACGAGTTGTTCCTTGAACCACTATAAAAATCCCTGGTGTCGTTTACTTACTGCTTTTAATACTTGCACTTAGATAGAACTGTATAACTCCTTGGACTTGGTATCTGTGTTCAGCAGAACTTGTTCTACGAGTTAACAGAAGGCCTTCTGCCTTTGCTTCTCTGAGGCTAACAGAACTCCCTACCAGAACCCCATCCGCTGCCAGTCTGTTCTTCCAACAGAACAGGCTATTCTGTAAATCTGGTACTTAGTTTAAAAAGCTAAAAACCAATACAGTCTATTCACCCCCCCCCCCTCTAGACTGTATCCAGTATAACCGGGACCAACACCCAGTCCCCCACTCCTTTTGCCGAGAGTTTCTCGATGGAAACAGGAGTAGAGTGATGCATGCCTTCAGCAGGAGCCGCCGAGGGGCGACGCCTTTTGTTCCACAATGGGGAGATGCCTCGTTAAAAACCTCATTAGGAAAAAACCCTGTGGGAAAAAATCCTAATGAGGGAAAAAGAGTACACCGGATGCCCCCAGAATGAAGCAAAAGGAGTGCACCCTTCGGCCTTGATTGTTGAGCGGCGGTTGTGTCCGTCTGCTGAGGAGATATCCAAGATCAGCCTTAGATCCCTGCATGAAAAAGCTAAGGATCTTGTAAGGACCCCCCCCTCCCCCCCCCCCCCCCCCCCGTTATCAAATAAAGGTGACGGAGGGGTGCAAGGCCAGGTGGGCTTGTGTGAGAGCCCCTGTCATCAAATACAGAGGCCAGAGGGATGGAGACCGAGGGGTCTTCGTGATGGCCCCCGACATCAAATAAAGATATCGGAGAAATGAAGGCTGAGGGGCCTGTATGATAGCTCCCGGCATCAAATAAAGATGCCAGAGGGCTGAAGGCCGATGGCATGTGTGATGGCCCTCGACATCAAATAAAGATGTCAGAGGGATGAAGGCCGATGGGCCTGTATGATAGCCCCTGGAATCGAATAAAGATGCCGGAGGAATGAAGGCCGAGGGACCTGTGTGATTCCCCCGACATCAAATAAAGATGTCGGGGGGAAGAAGGCTGATGGGCCTGTATGATAGCCATCAGCATCAAATAAAGATGCCGGAGGGATGAAGGCCGAGGGACCTGTGTGATTCCCCCGACATCAAATAAAGATGTCGGGGGGATGAAGGCCGATGGGCCTGTATGATAGCCCTCGGCATCAAATAAAGATGTCGAAGGGATGAAGGCCGAGTGGCCTGTGTGATGGCTCCCGGCATCAAATAAAGATGCCGGAGGGCTGAAGGCCGATGGCCTGTGTGATGGTCCCCGACATCAAATAAAGATGCCGGAGGGATGAAGGCCGATGAGCCTGTATAATAGCCCCTGACATCAAATAAAATGTCGGAGGGATGAAGGCCGAGGGTTGTTGTGATGTGGAATCACGCTGAGGCCGAGGGCCGTTGTGATGTTGAGGCCGAGGGCCGTTCTGATGTTGAGGCCGAGGGCCGTTGTGATGCGGAATCACGCTGAAGCCGAGAGCCGTTGTTGATGTAGAATCACGTTGAGGCCGAGGGCCTTTGGTGATGTGAAATCATGTAAGGCAAAAACCGTTATGACATAGAGTAATGTTGAGGCCGAGGGCCGTCTGATGTTGAGGCCGAGGGCCATTGTGATGTCCTCACGCTGAGGCCGAGGGCCGTTGTTGATGTTGAGGCCGAGGGCCGTTCTGATGCTGAGGTCGAGGGCAGTTGTTGATGTTGAGGAAGAGGACCGTTCTGATGTTGAGGCTGAGGGCCGTTGTGATGTGGAATCACGCTGAGGCCGAGGGCCTTTGATGATGTGAAATCATGTAAGGCAAAAACCGTTATGACATAGAGTCATGTTGAGGCCGAGGGCCGTCTGATGTTGAGGCTGAGGGCCATTGTGACGTGGAATCACGCTGAGGCCGAGGGCCGTTGTTGATGTTGAGGCCGAGGGCCGTTCTGATGTGGAATCACGTTGAGGCCGAGGGCCGTTGGTGATGTGAAATCATGTAAGGCAAAAACCGTTATGACATAGAGTCATGTTGAGGCCGATGGCCATTTGATGTTGAGGTCGAGGGCCATTGAGATGTCATCACGCAGAGACCGAGGGCCGTTGTTGATGTTGAGGCCGAGGGCCGTTCTGATGTTGAGGCTGAGGGCTGTTGTGATGTTGAGGCCGAGGGCCGTCTGATGTTGAGGCCGAGGGCCATTGTGATGTGGAATCATGCTGAGGTCGAGGGCCGTTGGTGATGTGAGATCACGCTAAGGCCAAAACCGTTATGACATAGAGTCATGTTGAGGCCGAGGGCCGTCTGATGTTGAGGCCGAGGGCCATTGTGATGTCCTCACGCTGAGGCAGAGGGCCGTTCTGATGCTGAGGCCGAGGGCCGTTGTGATGTAGGATCACACTGAGGCCGGGGGCCGTTGTTGATGTTGAATCACGTCGAGGTCGAGGGCTTTTGGTGATGTTGAGGCCGAGGGCCGTCCTAATGTTGAGGCCGAGGGCCGTTGTTGATGTTGAATCACGTCGAGGTCGAGGGCTTTTGGTGATGTTGAGACCGAGGGCCGTTCTGATGTTGAGACCGAGGGCCGTTGTTGATGTTGAGGCCGAGGGCCGTCTGATGTTGAGGCCGAGGGCCATTGTGATGTGGAATCATGCTGAGGTCGAGGGCCGTCCTGATGTTGAGGCCGAGGGCCGTTGTTGATTTTGAGACCGAGGGCCGTCTGATGTTGAGGCCGAGGGCCGTTGTGATGTGGGATCACGCTGAGGCCGAGGGCCGTTGGTGACGTGGAATCATGCCAAGGCCGAGGGCCATTGGTGACGTGGAATCGAATTGAGGCCGAGGGCCTTTCCTTGATAGTTCCAGGAGTCCTCTGGGTGTATGTTCCTTCTTTCAGGCATCGACCGAGGGGTTGATTCCCCGCCTCGGCCGAAAGGAGGTCCAAGTGATCCGTCCGGGGGTTCGTCTGTTAGTCCCCCGGCGCTGGGCCGTCCCTTGATTGTGCCAGGAGGTCGTATGTTAGTCCTCCTTATGTGTGTTCCTTCTTCTAGGCTTCGGCCGAGGGGTTGATTCCCCGCCTCGGCCGAAAGGAGGTCCAAGTGATCCGTCCGGGGGTTCGTCTGTTAGTCCCCCGGCGTTGGGCCGTCCCTTGATTGTGCCAGGAGGTCATATGTTAGTCCTCCTGATGTGTGTTCCTTCTTCTAGGCTTCGGCCGAGGGGTTGCTTCCCCGCCTCGGCCGGAAGGGGGTCCAAGTGATCCGTCCGGGGGTTCGTCTGTTAGTCCCCCGGCGCTGAACCATCCCTTGACCTTGGGGGGTCCCGTCGTCTATTTACGGCGCGGGCTAGGCTTGGTCGGTTTCCGACGACTGCCGTTTCACCCCCAAGTTTGGGGATTTCGTCACCTCAGCCATTCTTTCAGGCCTGTCGCCGTGCGTTGCGCGCCGGCGACGCGGCGAGCGTCCCGCTCCAAAAACGCGGGCCTTTTGCAGGCCCCTCGTCTCTAGAAACCATCGGCCATACCTGGGCATTTGGCCTCGAAGGGTCCGATAAGATGTCTGGATTGTGTTGTAGTTTACTTAAATTCATAGAAATAAGCGGAATACAAGGGGTGCGTTGTTTGACAACGGCTTTGTTAAGATTCACCGCTCAAGGCCGAGGGCTCTAGGCCGAGGGGATGGTAATGTGCCTCGAGGTCGAGGGCCCAAGGCTGAGACTAACGCCGAAGGTGAGGAACATGATTAGCGGAGGTGGCGCTTCTTCGGCTGGGGCTCCTCGAACTCCTCTCCGTCACTGAGCCTCCCGATTTCATGTTTCTTTGTTGCGATGTCCCCTTCTTCTTTATCGGTGTTCTCCCTGGTGTTTTTCCTTCGGGCATTTTTGATGAATTGGTGGAGCTCACCCCGTTGAATTAAGAGTTCAATAGCCTTCTTTAACGAGACACAATCGTCTGTATTGTGGGAGGTGCTTTTGTGGTAACGACAATAAGTGCCGCCTTGGTGGATGGCGTAGATGTCCCTCGCCGACCGAGGGTCCTTGGGGAAAAGGTCCTGCTCTTCCGCATAGTTGAGGATAGTGCTCACCGGGTGCGTGAGGGGAGTCCTCGGCATGTCCAGCCGAGGGCGCCATTGACGTTCGTTACGGCCCTGCTGGGTGTGGCTTCCATGGTCTCGGCCTCCGGCCGAGGGCACATTTGGGGCCGGCGTGTTGTTTATCTTCTTCGAGGGCTGGCCCTCGTTCTTCTTGAAGGAGTGGAGGTTGTCGGCGTCGGCGTATAGGCTCCCCCGCTGGAGTGCTCTGAGGTATGATCTTGGGGGGTCGGTGATGAGGCTCCGTGCGTAGGGGCTGCTGCGGAGAACCCCCTGGAAGAGGACGAGGAGGGTACGCTCGTCGGCGCCCTCGACCTCGTCTGTCTCCTTCATCCACCGGTCAATGAAGGACCGAAGTGTTTCGTCAGGCTGTTGCTTGACGGAGAGGAGCTGGGAGAAGTGCTTTCTCGCGCGCTTCCTTCTGGCAAAATGGGTGAGGAAGCGTTGGGCAAGATCTTGCCAAGAGTCAATGCTGCCCTCGGGCAATCGATTGAACCATTCGTATGATGGTCCCTCCAAGGTGGAAAGGAACCAACGACATAAGTATTCATCTGATGCCCCCATCATCATCATGTTGTTTTGATACCTGTTGTAGTGCTCATGGGGGTCAGTTTTTCCTTCATAGGGCTTGATGAGTTGCCCTCGGTACTTTTCCGGGATTTGGGCCGCCAATACCCTTGGGGTGAATGGCGTCCGGGTCCGGAGCTGGATGATGGGTTCCCCGGAGCCCTCAGCTACCTTCTTCTGTAATTCCTCCATTTTGGCCATCATGGCCTCGTATTTGAGGTCTGAATGAGGGGTGGAGGTGGTGGCGTGAGCTTTGTCGGCCTCCATTTCATCAAGTCGGCGTTGGAGGGCCGCAATAATTTCGTCCCGAGGGTCCTTCGGGAGGGTCTCCGCCCCCTGTGAACGAACCCGGGCCGAGTGGGCCTGGTTGATCTGGTGGCGAGCATCGTCGGCATGAAGGGGTGCCTTGCCTTTGTCCCGAGGGGGACGCTCCTCGTCTGCACTCGAGACAGACCCTCCACTTTCTTGGGGCCCTCGGCGGTCTTGCCCCCCTCCGAGCCGGTTGAGGGCGGAAGTGCGGGGCCTTTCTTTGTTGTCATTGTGGCGGTCCTGGGACTGAACTTCCTGGGAGGCCGTGTCTTGGGCCACTACCCCTTCGTCATTCCTAACCCGAGGGATGGGGTTTCATAAGGGGTGTGGCAGAGGGGGAAGTACGATGTTCTCCCCAACCTGGGGTTGAGCCGGAGCCAGGGTGCCGAAGGCACCCGGGTTCTGAGTTAGCGTCTGGATGAAGGCGGAGAGTGCCGAATGAACGTCGATGGTGAGGACCGGAGGGTTGACTTGGTCATCGCTCCGGTTTTTCTTCTTGGCCTCGATGCCGAGGCGGGCATCGGGGGCATTCTGCTGGATCTGAAGGCGTAAGTCGACAGCCGCCTGTTCCAGCCCAGTGATGACACCGCCCTCGGGAGCCTTGTGAGAGGCTTCAGGGGTGTTGACGTCGCTGAGGGCCAGGTTCTTGTCTTCTACGTTTTTGGAGTTGGCACGTGTTGTTCTCACCATTTTGGTAGAGGGCTAGTGTTTGGCGAAGGGGGAGGGTTTCTTACTTGATCATTCGACCTCTCAACGAGAGCACCAAATGATGGATCGTGTACCCGGGGGGTAGCTTATCCGAGGGGTTATTGTGGAGAATAACTAGAGAGAAGTCAGAGCAAACAAGTAAGAGACAGAGTGTATATTCGATATGTATTAAGCGTGGTTTACAATGGGGGAAAGGGGTGCTATTTATAGCAGTAATAAATGCTAGATAAGGACACGTGTCAGTTTTCTGGTGGTCGAGGGGTCACCTCGACCGGGGTGTCACTGGCACTCGCATGTGGCCGCATTAAATGCGGTGGTTGGATGTGACGTTTGTACTTGGTACGGTGATCCAGGCGCATGTGAAGAGGATATTCTGTCGAGGTGGATGCCTTCGGCTGAAGGGTGCTGGGCCGAAGGCTCTTCTAACCGAGGGCTCCTACCCGCCGAGGGCTGCAGGTGTCGAAGGCTTGGTTTTCAAGCCTTGTTCTCCTGTGGTGCCTCTTCTAACCGAGGTCTCCTACCTGCCGAGGGCTGCAGTTTCCGAAGGCTTGGTTTTCAAGCCTTGTTCTCCTGTGATGCCTCTTCTACCCGAGGGCTCCTACCTGCCGAGGGCTGCAGTTGCCGAAGGCTTGGTTTTCAAGCCTTGTTCTCCTGTGATGTTTCTAAGCTCGATTCCGTCACTGGTAGCCTTCGGCCATAGGGTCGAAGGCACTCCTTTGCGTATTGTGGGCTGCTTAGAGCTCCATTTTGCTGGGCTTGGTCCGTTTGGGCCTATTGGGCCTGATTGTAGTAGAGGAAGTATGTGGGCCGGGGGTCCCTGGGCCATATACTTCATCAAAGTGCAAGAACAAAAAGTGGATGACATGGGATATTGTTAGGCAGCATTTATTTGAAAAAGGTTTTGTGGAAGATTATTATGTATGGGAGGCACATGGGGAGCCACATAAATTAAATGGATTACTTTATTTGGATGAAAGTAGCTCATCTCATGGCTATACATCTGAAGGGCAATATGATCCGTACAAATCAATGTTTGAAGATGCAATAAGGAATGAACTCCCAGCGGGATTTGATCACGGTGAGCCAGGTGAGGTTGCAGATGAACCCTGTCCTATCACAACACAAATGTACGAAATGTTGGATACAATGAGTCAACCGTGTTTCGATGGCTGTCCGATGACGCAGTTGAGTGCAATGACAGAAATGTTGAATATAAAGACTGAGATGCATTTATCAGAGGCTGCGACGGATAGAATTTCTCAATTCGTAAATAGGTTTTTCCCATCAAGCATCCCAAACAAACCAATTCCAAATTTCAACAAAATCAAAAGAAAACTATCTATGTTAGGAATGAGCCATCAATCCATCGACTGTTGCCCGAACGGGTGCATGATATATTGGAGAGCAGATAGTGAGTTACTGGAGTGTAAATTTTGCTCAACTGCAAGGTACGACATTAGCAACCAGTCAAATAAATGTATTCCACTTGCAAAAATGGAGTACTTTCCTCTTACTCCGAAGCTGCAACGACTCTATGCTTCAGCCACTACAGCCACTATACAAAACAATACAATAGATAACTTAAAATAAGTTTGATTAGTAAAAAGACTAAAAATGCAGCTGTCACACCTGCTTCTGTTGCCATGGATAACAAAACTTAAAGATTTTTCATATCTTACTAATCTCAGTTAGATCTTGCATGACATCTCTCAATAAGAATTGACATTATGATATTGTGAATGCGTCTAATATCAACTTGATGGGAACTATTTATAGATGAAAATTTTCTCAAGTGTACTGAATACGTTTGATACTTTGTTTTAGTTGAGGGCCACAGGCAAAGAAATAAACCCCGTGAAGATGTATGGTACATATCACCCAGACAAAAGGAAGAATGGAGAGCTTATTACTTGTGCTTCACACGCTGTGATAAAGGTATTTCATTTTTTTGGCTTGAAATATCCCAATACATAAGGTAAGACAGAAAAAAAAATATAGAGTATTACTAATGTCTCAAGTCACAACAATGTGGCAGAATTCTGGCTTTGATATTTTGTAGGTCTACAAATTGTGGCAGAATTCTTTAATATTTGTAGCTTCTAGTGGTAGTTATGGTTAAAATAGAATGTGGCATATGTAGCTTCTATTGTTCAATTTTATTTGTAGGTGTACTTATGTTTGTTAGTTTTTATATGTATAGGAGGCTTTGAGTAAAATGTACGATGCTTGTCAAGATGGTAGCTAATAGTGATAACTGAAAATTAAATAGCGTATATATTCTTTCTTTGTATAGCATCTCAGCCATTATGTACTTGATCTTCCTTCCTTTTATTTATGTACAATATGTAGTATATATAGTGTATCAATGTACATTTCAAATCAGGTTGAATAAAATATCTTTCATACATGGTATCAGCCAACGATCCTCCCCTTTCCTTCAGCCGCTAATTACCTTCCGGACGAACAGGTCCCCTCCGTCCGTCTTCTTCTTCCCCCTAGACGAACCAGTCCCCTTCGTCTGCCTCCCTTCCGACATGGCTGCTCCTACTGAAACTGTCCCAATCGCCACCATGGTTCACATGGTCACCATCAAGCTCTCCTCCTCAAACTTCTTATTATGGAAGAGTCAAATCTCTCCTATGCTCACCGCCTTTGATCTCATCGGCTATGTCGATGGAACTGTTCCAGCTCCTTCTCCAACCGTTACCACCAACTCTGTTGAAACCCCCAATCCTGCTTATACATCCTGGCGTATAACTGATCAAAAAATCATGGGCGTTCTGTTTTCCACCTTGACGGAAGAAGCCATGGTTGAGGTTGTCGGCTGCACCACCTCTCGTGCTGCTTGGGTTGCACTGGAGAATACTTTCTCTCCGTCATCTGTTTCACAAGCCAATCAACTCCGGGACGAACTTATGTCTCTCCGTCGTGGGACCTTGTCTGTGGAAGAATATGGCCGAAAATTCCAAAATCTTTGTCACCAATTGGCTGTAATTGGACGAGATGTTGAAGAATCTGACAAAAGCCACTGGTTTTTGAGGGTATTGGGCCCCCAATTCATCAATTTTGCTGATAAGCGCATGTCCCGTGACCCTATACCGCCGCTTCTCGATCTAATTCACCAGGCCCAGCAACATGATCTCTTTATCCGTACCATGGAGGGCACGCCTCCAGCCCCAGCTGCTTTCTATGCCCACGACCGCTCCTCTTCTTCTCGGTCGGTCCAGAATTCCCGGTCTCGCGGTGGTTACGGCAGTAGGGGTGGTTCCAGCCCCTCCATTCGTGGTGGTTTCAGCAATTTTCGAAATGGTTCCATCTCCTCTTCAGGTCACGGTCCCAATTCAGGTGGCCGCACCGGCCCCAACTCTCGCCGGCCATATACTCCACGATGCCAAATCTGCCGGGGTGAGCACTATGCAGACAAATGCCCTCAATTTCTCCTGGCTTGTGGTAATTCTTCTCAGCCGACTGCGCAACTTGCCGAGTCCTTCAAAGCTGCGTGTAACCTGAGTGAGCCGGTGTCAGACTGGTATGTTGACACGGGAGCTTCGGCCCATATGACCTCTCAAGCTTCTGATTTAGACCAGTGTGAGCCTTATTCTGGAAATGGTAAAGTTGTTGTTGGTAATGGCTCCTCTTTAAATATATCTCATATTGGCTCCCATAATTTGCACAACAATATTAAATTGTTGGATGTTCTCGTAGTTCCTCAAATTACCAAAAATCTCTTATCTATCAGTAAGCTAACCACAGATCATCATGTTGATGTTATTTTCTCTGACAAATTTTTTACTATTCAGCATCGGGGGACAAAGGTAATTCTAGCTCAAGGCAGATGTGAACAAGGTCTTTATGTGTTGGAACGCAGCAGCCCGGCCTTACTTGCTCGTTTAAATTCCAATTTAATAAAAGCCTCCTTTGATTTATGGCATTTACGTTTGGGGCATGTCCCATTTCGTATTATTTCTCTTTTGCGCAAACTTGGACATTTATCAATTACTTCACTCTTACCAAATCCTGGTTTATGCAATTCCTGTCAACTTGCCAAAAGTAAGAGGCTTCCCTTTTCTTTAAATGAAAAACGAGCACCTCACGTACTTGACCTAGTTCATTGTGACTTGTGGGGTCCTGCACCTATCACTACTTCTGATGGTTACAGATATTATGTGGTTTTTGTGGATGATTTTTCCAGATTTTCATGGTTATATCCTCTTCGTGCTAAATCTGAGTTTGTAGATATTTTTATGCGATTTCATCGCTTTGTCTGCACCCAATTTTCAGCCTCCCTCAAGGTTTTTCAGTCCGATGGTGGTACAGAATTCACAAATGCTCGACTTCGCACTTTTATGGATCTTCATGGAATTCATCAACAAATCTCGTGCCCTTACACTCCGCAACAGAATGGTCGTGCTGAACGGAAGCACCGCCACATTACAGAAACTGGTTTGTCCATGATGTTTCACGCCCATACACCATCCAGTTTTTGGTTTGATGCCTTTGCCACTGCGGTTCATATCATCAACCGTCTGCCGACCTCTCTGCTTAACAACAAATCTCCATTTGAAGTACTCTTTGGCACTCCTCCAGACTATGCTCATTTTAAACCTTTTGGATGTCGAGTATTTCCATATTTGAGAGACTATGCCACTGACAAGTTAGCACCTCGGAGTCGGCCATGTATATTTTTGGGATATAGTGGCTCCCACAAAGGTTTTCGGTGTTATGATCCTGATACTAACCGCATATTCATCACACGTCATGCTCAATTTGATGAGCATTATTTCCCACTATCAGGTGCTCTCGATTCATCTCAACCATCTCTGCTGGAGTTCTCTACATTTTTAGACTCACCACTTACCTCTAATCTCATCCCTCAACCCTCTGCTACTCCACAGGCTCCTATCTCACCAGCGCCTAGCTCGCCATGCAAAGCATGCATTCCTACAACCACCCCACCCGATATTCCCATATTACCACCACCGCCATCACCTCCTTCCTCAACCCCACCCTCTCCCCCTCCCCAGTCACCTCCGGCTCCTCCACCACCACCCATACCCACTCATCCGATGATTACTCGAGGCAAGTCGAGCATTTTTAAAACCAAGTATCATGTTGCTTTGGCCTCTTCTCCACTACTCTCGGCCTTAGTTGTTTCCACTATGCCCCGTGGTATCAAGTCTGCCATGAAATCTCCACAATGGATTGCTGCCATGAATGAAGAAATGCATGCTATTCACTCAAACAACACTTGGGATATAGTCCCACGACCTCCCACTGCTAATATTATTGGCTCCAAATGGGTTTTTCGCACCAAATTTCGAGCTGATGGGACTATTGATCGTTACAAAGCTCGGCTTGTAGCCCAGGGGTTTACTCAAATACCTGGGGAAGATTTTTCTCACACCTTTAGCCCTGTTGTTAAGGCCACTACAGTTCGGGTTATTTTGGCTCTCTCTGTACATCATTAGTGGGCTCTTCATCAACTAGATGTTAATAATGCATTCTTAAATGGGATTCTTTCCAAACCTGTTTATATGGCTCAACCTCCGGGCTTCATCGATCCTCGCTACCCCGATCATGTCTGTCGGCTGAAGAAAGCTCTTTATGGACTCCGGCAGGCTCCCTTGGCATGGTTTCATCGGTTCAGCACTTTTCTTTCTAAGTTGGGATTCCGTCAGAGTCAATGTGACTCATCCCTCTTTTTTCTTTATCGCGGATCCTCGATCATTTATCTTCTACTTTACGTTGATGACATCATCCTTACAGGAAACGATCAAGCCTTACTTGGAGATCTTCTTCAACAAATTCAGCGGGAATTTTCAATCAAGGATCTCGGGAAACTGAGCTATTTTTTGGGACTTGAGGTCTCCTACACACCACACGGTCTATTTCTCGGTCAATCTAAATATGCTCGTGATATTTTGGACCGCATTGATCTACTAGACTCCGTTTCTACCCCACTTGCGGCAGGCGAAGTATTGGTGAGCACCGGCTCTCCGTTTTCTGATCCGACTCTCTATCGGTCCATAGTTGGTGCCTTGCAATACCTTACCATCACTCGTCCTGATTTGTCCTTTGCGGTCAACCTTGTCAGTCAATTCTTACACTCGCCTACTAATGATCACTTCCAGGCTGTCAAACGTATTCTACGATACGTTAAGGGGACTATTCACTATGGATTGACATTTGATCGTCGCCCAACTCACTCCATTCTCGCCTACTCAGATGCTGATTGGGCACGGTGTGTTGAGACTCGTCGCTCCACTTATGGCTACTCTATCTTTCTTGGCGGGAATCTCGTATCTTGGAGCGCTAAAAAGCAACCCTCCGTTTCTCGTTCTAGCTGTGAATCGGAGTACCGCGCTTTAGCCAATGCCGCCTCTGAAGTTATTTGGTTAGTCAATCTGCTTCGTGAACATCGAGCTTCTCCACGGTCTGCACCTCTTATTCTATGTGATAACAGAAGTGCTTTATTTCTCAGTCAAAATCCTATTGCACATAAACGGGCGAAGCATATTGACATAGACTATCACTTTGTGCGTGAGTTGGTATCCTCGGGTCATCTACAAACACAATTTGTTCCCTCTCATCTACAGGTCGCTGACATTTTCACCAAAAGTCCTCCTCATCCTGCTTTTGAATTTCTACGATCCAAGCTCTGTGTTTGCCTACATCCCACGCAGCGCTTGACGGGGGGTAATAGTGATAACTGAAAAGTAAATAGCGTATATATTCTTTCTTTGTATAGCATCTCAGCCATTATGTATTTGATCTTCCTTCCTTTTATTTATGTACAAAATGTAGTATATATAGTGTATCAATGTACATTTCAAATCAGGTTGAATAAAATATCTTTCATACGGTAGCCAACAACAATCTGAACCTTCAAGTCAAGAGGAGAGCACTAAAACACCTAGTATCTCTTCAGCTAAGTTATCTTCAAGATACTTGGAAATTGTTGGGTGCAACAAGAAAAGAGTTCTTGGAACGGGCAGTTATTCAAAGGCTTTCCTTCATCGAGTTAATGCTTGCAATGCAGAATGCTCATCTTCATCAAGAGCTCGTCGGTTGCATGATTTTTGTGTTTTTTGGAATGCACGCATGAGGGAGTTCTTAATTTCAGAAGGTGATCAACTCCCCCCTGAAATGCCAATTGTGGATGACATTATTCAAGACGAGGAACCTGACTCACAGCCCAAGAGGTTTGAACAAACGTGACTGCCATTTTTGAAATCAATGGGGATCGATGCACCAACTTTCTTTGCCACATCAGAATGCTCTAAAGAGTCCATGAACTCTCTTGATGAATAATATCTCTCATTAGCCTTTCAAAAAAACTCTCTTGAATTCTTTAATGTGTTTTTTTAATGTTACATTTCACTATGGATTGATGAATGGTGAATGTTTTTATTAGCAAGCTTTTGACCAATACATAAAATATTATGTGTTGAAAGTCTACTAGATGTTTTGTTATTTGCATTGAGAATTTAGATCTACAATTTTTGGCATATAAATCTTGCAGAATGATTTTGTTTATATTATTAAAAGTATATATGTTATTAAAAAAGAATTTATACATTTAAAAAAACACTATTCAAAATTATGGGGGTGTACGTTATTTGGTAATGCTAAAATATGAATTTGAAATTAATTTTACATTTATATTTTTAAAGCATATTTCAAAAACAATTTTTTTACATACATATCACTGACGGATTTTTGTGGCGGAATATCAGACACTAATTTTAATGGCGGAATTGCAGCCACAAACTTCCGCCGCTACTTTGCTTCCGCCCAATTTAACCGACACTAATCCATTTTGTATCCAGATTTTGGTGTCGGAAATTCCGCCACGAATGTCTGAAACTAATGACGTTAGTGACGGATTTAGTGTCGGATTTTCTGACACTAAATTCCGAAAATTCTTGTAGTGTAAAGCAATGAAGTAAATCAGTAAATGTTAATACTTCATTATAAATTCATCCATTAATAAAAGTGAGCAATCTTTTGTTGGCTATAAACATGCTAGAAGCAATATTAAGGGCCTCATATAAATTGGTGCAAATCAGTGGCGGAGCTAGAGTTCTATGGTTAAGACAGCCGCTCCTTAAAAAATTTGCATTGCAGGGGTCAAAGTTTAAAATATCAACATATTTTTTATAGTTTAAAAGTATTTATATAATTTATACTTAAGAATTTTTTTCTTGCAGGGGTCGATGCCCCCTCCAGCCCCTCCCTGTCTCCACCCCTGGGTGCAATTATCAATCTCGTCCTTGGAGACAATATATATGGTCTTTGTGAAAATATCAAATAGAGAAAAAAGAAAAGAAGAAACAATAAACAATTAGCAAACTCATCATGCTTAATTAGTTGTTATAGTATTCAATAGAAAGCTAGCTATGATAACATGTATATATAATAACGTCAGTAAATGTATGGCATCTATCTTTTATATTTTCATATAAAATCTGACAAATGTTCTCCGACATTTACCCAATATTTGGGTGACTTGTCTATCGAGTTTAAGAAAAGTAAATCTATGGCATTTATATACAAAATATTGGAAGAACTTACCTATTCACACATGAAAGTCGTGCCTCACATACCAAATACTCTTTAATGACAAATATCATGACTTAAATTTATTCTAATTTCGTATCTCATTTGTGCCAATTCTTTGAAGGCAAAGGCAAAGGCAAAGGTCACTTCTTATCATTTTAAGTTTTATTGTATGTGTGCACATACGTATATGCTTACATGTGTGTGCTTCCCAATTGACCTAATAACTAGATAGGTTTACTTTTAAATAAAACGGAGTAAATACTAATTCATCTAAAAAATAAATTCTCACTTTACTTATTTAAGTATCCCAAAATAAACTTCCAATTTCTATAAAAATTAACTTTACAATAAAAAATATCAAATTTACTCTTACTTTTTATATACTTTTACTTGATTTGACGTAAAATAAGTATGCACCGGGTATATTATTGTAAAATCAACTCCCCACTTTAAGTTTTCACTAAAATGTATTTAAATTGAAGTGAGAAATTGTATTAGAGGGAGTACATTTACTTTATGTATCCGAAATTAGTTGGGTATATAAAGAAAAAAAATACTACCCCTGATCAAATGGACTTATGAATAATAACTTTTACCCAAAATTATATATTAGAAATTTAACTTGAAAGTTCACGTCAACTTTTAATTAAAATCATGCTTTTGGGGGCCAAAATAGGTTTTCAAACATGACTTTTTGAGGGCGTAGGCTGTAGTACAAGTTATTGAGAGGCAGGAATATATGCATGTTTTATTTTAAATTTTACAGCAAACAACTTTATTAGGTAGATGGTCTCTTAATTCTTTTATCATTCTATCAATCTGATGAATGTATCAAACTTCATGCGTACTTTTTGTCATTCGGTTCTGCATAAATGATAAATTTGAAGAGATGGATTCTATGGTACCCTTAAGATATCATATATTTGTCCACATTGACCAATCATAATGTTGCAATTGAATTATTTAAATTTAAATTCAAAATGATATAATGACTTTCACCAATCAAGTGAGTGGTAGGTACAGTACCCCATTTTTTAAATGAGTACCGGGGTTGTCACCCTTGGGTACTTTTACAGAACCTTCATAAATTGGAAGGTACGGTACAATTGTTTACATGGACAAATGATGCTATGACACATGGAAATTCATTAAACGTGTTTCATACTAGTGAATTGCTTACGTAGACGTATTACATGGAATCAAATTTTAGTGAATTGGACTTGTGGCCCTTCCATTAGGGTGTGTTTGGGAGTTTGAGGGTGAGGAAAGGGGAAGGCTTTGAGGGGGAGCAGAGAGAAGGGAAGGGGAGGGAGATAGGAAGGGATTCCCTCCTCTTGTTTGGGAGTTGCAAATTTCAAAAGAGGAGAGTTTGAGGACTTGAGGGGTTTCAGCGGTAGAGAAATGAAGCGGGTAGCAGCTCATAAAGATTTTATGTGGAAGCTCAATTAGTTTCAGATGATAAATCTCTCATTTGCGAGTTAGACCTTAGAAAACCCTCAAATCGGAAGAATCAGAAAACCCAGGTTTTGGAGGGTTTAGAAGGATTTTATAACACCCCAAAACCTTTCCCTCGTATTATCTAAACTCTCAAACACAAATAGGAGGGTTTATTTCCCTCACATGCCTTCTCCTCCCCTCCAAAAATCAACTCCCAAACACACCCTTAGCGGTTTCTATATGACAGAGCGACATATCGTTACATTGAGTTTCTTCTTCGCAGATTGTCATTGAGTTCTATTTGACGAAATATAGGCTCTTGGAGTTTTCAGCAAAGCACTAGAAGTGGAGTTATCATCAGAGATGCTCAGGGACAAATGCTAGTTGCTTAATGGAGATGAGAATAAATGAACGAGCAAAACAAAACAAAAAAGCGGAGAACATCACCTTAGTGTAAAAAGAAAATGTAATGGGGTAATAATTGTTTTGTTATACAATTGGATTTAACGATGGAGAATAATGACACTAGAGTTTAGTGTAGTGACTAGTTGGTCGTTAAGGTGATTAGTTGACATGTTATTATTGTAATTCTCCTAAAACTGCGGTGTTCATCGTAATACAAGTTCTGGAGTAGTTATGCCAAACTTTTCTCCGCATGTGACATACCTTCAATTTTTCTATACTGATGACTATATCTTCCTTTGATGATTTCTTCGTTTGTTTTAAGCATTGCTGAGTAAAAAAACTGGTTATTACTTGATGCACGCAGTGGATACAAATAAAGCAACCTCTTTTCGATCAAATGGATATGAATATATGCTATCTTGGTGAATGATTTATCTTAGTGATCACCCTGTACTGAACTATTATTTGACTGTCATGGTTGGAAAATTCTAATGTTGTACATTTCTGTCTACTCCTTATTTCTTTCGTAAGAGACAGTTCACTATTCCTCTTTGAAAAATTTGTGGGGATGAGCTTTTACTGCTTTGTACAAGTAGAACTATATAAATAATCTCTAGACGGGACGAAAATGAACAACATATCCTAAGTACTTCTCCCCTGAAAGGCTGAAATTATATTTCAAAATTAATGAAGTTGTGATAGAAAGCTAATGATAAATAATCTAATCATTTAATTTAAATTATAAAGAATCTAATCATGAAAGATGACCGATAACAGATGATGCTCAAAATGAACCTTGGTGCCAAGGGCCTGGAAATGAGCATTCCCACACCAGAGGCTGAGGGCCTAGAGACGAACATCTTTCACCCGGAGGCCAAAGCCCGGGGACGAACATCTTTCACCCGGAGGCCAAAGCTCTGGGACAAACATCTTTCATCCGGAGGCCAAAGCCCGGGGACGAACATCTTTCACCTGGAGGCCAAAGCCCGGGGACGAACATCTTTCACCCGGAGGCCAAAGCCCGGGGACGAACATCTTTCACCCGGAGGCCAAAGCCCGGGGACGAACATCTTTCACCCGGAGGCCAAAGCCCGGGGACGAACATCTTTCACCCGGAGGCCAAAGCCCGGGGACGAACATCTTTCACCCAGAGGCCAAAGCCCGGGAACGAACATCTCTCACCTAGAGGCCAAAGCCCGGGGACGAACATCTTTCATCCGGGAGGCCGAGAGCCTGGGGACGAGCATCTTCCACCACAGGAGCCGATGGCTTTCCATATTTGAAGACCGGCCTTGTCCCCGCTCCTCACGGATGAGGACCGTTGATTGATTCTTTCATAATCCTCCAGTGCCGACATCATTATATGGCCACCGACCCCCTGGTACGGTGCCATCATCGCATTTGAAGACCGGCCTCGTCCCCGCTCCTCGTGGATGGGGACCGTTGATTTATTCTTTCAGATCGGCTCCTACCACTGACACCTTTATTTAGCCACCGACCCCCTAGTACGGTGCCATCATCATATTCAAAGATCACTCAAAAAAAATATTAGAGGGCCATTGGGGAATCCCCCAAAGGAGAGAAGGTCGTCCCTCATCGACTCGTTGGCTACGCTCGGCTCAAGATCCAAAGGACCAAGCTAAACGAGCGGGTACGACGAGGAGCGGGTGATGGAATGAAGAGATAAAAGAATCCAAAGAAGGATCAAATAAAAGAATCCAGAGAAGGATCACACAAGGAAAGGAAGTCGTTCCTCACCGACTACATTGGCTACGCTCGGCTCAAAATCCAAAGGACCAAGCCAAACGAGCGGGTACGACGAGGAGCGGGTGATGGAACGAAGAGATAAAAGAATCCAAAGAAGGATCAAATAAAAGAATCCAGAGAAGGATCACCCAAGGAAAGGAAGTCATTCCTCACCGACTACGTTGGCTACGCTCGGCTCAAGATCCAAAGGACCAAGCTAAACGAGCGGGTATGACGAGGAGCGGTTGATGGAATGAAGAGATAAAAGAATCCAAAGAAGGATCAAATAAAAGAATCCAAAGAAGGATCAAATAAAAGAATCCAGAGAAGGATCACACAAAGAAGAAGAGAAACCCTCAAAAGGGGAAAAAGCCGATCCTCACCGACTATGTTGGCTACGCTCGGCTCAAGATCCAAAGGACCAAGCTAAACGAGCGGGTACGACGAGGAGCGGGTGATGGAACGAAAAGATAAAAGAATCCAAAGAAGGATCAAATAAAAGAATCCAAAGAAGAATCAAATAAAAGAATCCAGAGAAGGATCACACAAAGAAGAAAAGAAACCCCCAAAAGGGGAAAAAGTCGTTCCTCACCGACTACATTCGCTACGCTCGGCTCAAGATCCAATGAACCAAGCTAAACGAGCGGGTACGACGAGGAGCGGGTGATGGAACGAAGAGATAAAAGAATCCAAAGAAGGATCAAATAAAAGAATCCAAAGAAGGATCAAATAAAAGAATCCAGAGAAGGACCACACAAGGAGAGAAGACCGTTCCTCACCGACTACGTTGGCTACGCTCGGCTCAAGATCCAAAGGACCAAGCTAAACGAGCGGGTACGACGAGGAGCGGGTGATGGAACGAAGAGATAAAAGAATCCAAAGAAAGATCAAATAAAAGAATCCAGAGAAGGATCACACAAGGAAAGGAAGCCGTTCCTCACCGACTACGTTGGCTACGCTCGGCTCAAGATCCAATGGACCAAGCTAAACGAGCGGTCGGGTATGACGAGGAGCGGGTAATGGAATGAAGAGATAAAAGAATCCAAAGAAGGATCAAATAAAAGAATCCAAAGAAAGATCAAATAAAAGAATCCAGAGAAGGATCACACAAAGAAGAAGAGAAACCCCCAAAAGGGGAAAGAGCCGTTCCTCACCAAATCCGGAGATCTAACTCAAAGCTCAGGATCCAAAGGACCGGGCTAAAGGGCAGGTACGACGAGCAGATAAGGACGACCATCTTATGCAGCACGATCGGCCCCTCAACGCCGACGTGTCTAGCTCACGGTTCGGTTCGCCCATCCCTTCCGGGATGGCGACGACCGTCTTATGCAACACCATCGGCCGCTCAGCGCCGACGTGTCTAGCTCACGGTTCGGCTCGCCCATCCCATCCAGGATGGCGACGACCGTCTTATGCAGCACGATCGGCCCCTCAGCGCCGACGTGTCTAGCTCACGGTTCGGCTCGCTCATCCCTTCCAGGATGGCGACAATCGTCTTATGCAGCACGATCGGCCCCTCAGCGCCGGCGTGTCTAGCTCACGGTTCGGCTCGCCCATCCCCTCCAGGATGGCGATGACCGTCTTATGCAGCACGATCGGCCCCTCAGCGTCGACGTGTCTAGCTCACGGTTCGGCTCGCCCATCCCTTCCAGGGTGGCGACGACCGTCTTATGCAGCATGATCGGCCCCTCAGCGCCGACGTGTCTAGCTCACTTCTGCTCGCCCATCCCCTCCAGGATGGCGACGACCGTGTTATGCAGAATGATCGGCCCCTCAGTGGCGACGTGTCTAGCTAACGGTTCGGCTCGCCCATTCCTTCCAGGATGGCGACCACCGTCTTATGCAGCACGCTCGGTCCCTCAGCGCCGGCGTGCCCAGTTTACCGATGAGATCCATCGTTTTGTATCACATCTTACATGCCCTCTCTCATACATTGAACCCATACATTACATGCATTCATACATTCATGCATCATCTCTCATATATCCATACATACTTATACGTCACATCGAGCTAGTCTTCGTGTCATCAGCTTATATTGTGCAGGGACCTCTAAGCTTCTCCATTGGAAAGCTCGAGTTAGAGTCCTCTACTCCCACTTGATACATTCAGGGGGAGAATGTCCGGGGAAGAGCATCCCTTGCCTGACCCCATCAGGAGGGGAGTGCCTTCCTGGCAGATTATATTCAGAGGGACATACGCCCACTCATATATTATGATTACTCGAAGACACAGTTTCCAGCAAGATAGAAGAAGAGCACATGCAAGAGTATATTTTCTCGAGCAGATTCACACGCTCACTACTCAAGAAACTGGGGGACTTGTGTTGGGATATATCATCTCGGCCTATTACTGTTCAGGAGCCCAAGACTTTACGTAGTACGGAGCCCAATCAGTAAGGCCCATTTTAGCCTATCAGGCCTGCTTCGGCCTTTGGACCCATTTCTGCCCATTCGGTCCGCCTTGGCCCAAGAGGCTCGTTTAGGCCCGTTTGGCCCATTAGGGTGGAATGTCTCCTCCCCTCTCCCCTATAAATAGGAGTCTTGCCTCCATAGAAAAGGATCCCTCTTTCTTCCCCCCTTCTCCCTAGCTAGCTTTATACTCCATTAATGGAGCTTCAATATTGTATTATGTAATGATGAGGAGAGCTTAATGAGAATGAGAGCGGCTTGGACATTAGCCTAAACAGTCCCGTGGTTTTCTCCCTTTCCGGGTTTCCACGTAAAAATCATTGTTTATATTTTGTTATCGTCAACATGCTATGAAACCCTTCCGGATGGGGTGTTGAACTTCCGGGCTACGGTGAATAAACCCCAACAAACTCTAACGGTTTGATACATTTTCTAAATCCCAAAAGACGAATGTGCAAAACTTACATTGAACCACTTTTCATGGTTGAATTTGGAACGATCTAACAAATTGAAACAAGTAGGACGCGCTTGCTCTCCATCCTTCCGAATACCACAACTCCACAAGTCACATAGAAAGACGAAAACACCGAGAACCGATTTGGTAACCATGTCTTACAACTCATCAAGTTTATCAACAATTTTTTCACCAAATGCACAACAATTTTTAATTTCACGTTGAATTATGTAATAATTAAAAAACATTAGATTAAAATTACTTTTCTGACTGTATTGATTGAAGTTATTGTAGAAAACTATTATAGCTATTTTTTATATAACTTTTTCTTTATTTTATTAATAACTTTTATTAATAAAATATATTTCAAATATAACTTTTACATAAATTAGCAAAACCAACAAATTCAACCACTTTAACCATAACTTCAGAATCAATCAAGTTTGGTTTTACACTTTTACCAAACAGGCTCTAAGTAAAATAAAGATTTGAGCATAGAAAATAGGAAACACACTCGACAATTCTACAAACAAACAAAGAGTTTGGATCCTCTCCAGTGACTGGAGAGTTCCGGTGGGAGAGAGATAGAGAGGAGGGAATTTTAGGTGAGGTATGTAGATGAGTATGATAGAGAAAAAGGTAGAGAATAGGGATGGACTCGGGTCCGGGTCGGGCCTAGGCCCGGACGGGCCGGCGGGTCAGAAATGGTGGACCCGGGACCGGCTCGGGTAACCACCGGGTCCGGTCCGGGTCCGAGCTGGGCCGGGCCCATTATATTTTTTTTGTTTTCCTCTTCCTAATTAACCCCCCTCCCACCCCCAACCCCCCAAACCACCCCAAATGGCCCAAAATACCCAGCCCAACCCGAAAATTTAAAAAAAAAATTGAAAAAAAAAATAGTTTTTGGCCCGAACCGGGCCCGGGCCCGGCCGGGCCTTGTTTTGGGTGACCCGAGCCCGGACCGGAAAACCCACGGGCCGGGCCTACCCAGACCAGTCACTGACCGGGCCACCGGGTCGGACCGGGCCGGAACAGCACCGGTCCCAGGCCGGTTCCGGGTCAGGCCACCCGGCCCGAGTCCATCCCTAGTAGAGAAAGATAGGAAGAAAAAAAGAAATGGATAGAAAATGGAGAAGAAAAAATGGAGAGGATCTGCACCCACAAACAAAACGGGCTCTAAGTAAAATAAAGATTTGAGAATAGAAAATAGGAAACACGCTTGACAATTCTACAAACACACAAAACGGCAGAATAACACATACTCCGTATTATAAATCATCCATGCCCGTAACATGTTAAATCATCCACCAAAAATGATTAAGGCTTTGTGGCATTAGTTTGAAATGCTCATATGCAATTCAGAAGCAAACTGCAACCCAAGCATACTAGGGAATTTTGAAACTATTTCTGAATAGAAGACAAAACCAAAAGCAAGATTACTAAAACTTGAAGAGTCCAGTATTTATTTAATTGATTCAGTGTAGAAAAATCATTATATCAACAAGAGAGACAAATTTGCACTACTTTCCGTTATTCCATGACAACTTTGGCCCCAACTGCTTTCATCTTCTCAATAATTTGCTCTGCTTCTTCCTTTGACACTCCTTTCTTAAACACGGCGGGTGACTTTTCCACCAAATCCTTTGCTTCCTTGAGACCTAAATCAGTTACGCCACGGACCTCTTTAATTATCTTGATCTTTTGAGTAGCATCATAAGACTCTAGCTTCAGCTCAAAAATGGTCTTTTCAGGCTTCTTTTCTTCCTTAGCTGCTGCTGTGGACCCTCCTTTCTCTGCCATGCCAGCAGCATCTCCCGCCTTCATAATCCCCACCGTGGGTGGTTGAGTCATACCCAACCTCTTCATCAAAATCCCAGACAGCTCAGCTACTTCAACCAATGAGAGTCCGGAAACTTCATCAACGAGCCTCCACACTCTCTCTGTTGGAGGACTGCGATGCTCTGTTGGATCAAATGTTGCGGGGTCATAATCAGCTGGAAGTCTTCTCTGGTCAAATTCTACTTCCTCCTCCTCTTCCTCTTTCCTGGCAGGTTGAGAGAAGTGTCGTGTCTTTCCAAAAGAAGGTGATTGTGCAGTCGCATTGCACAGAATACGCTGTCTTACGAGTTGTAGAGTAGGCAAACGATGCCTTAACTGTGAAACCAGACTCATTATACAATGTAGTAGATGACTAACAAATCATTTCCATTTGTGTTTGCTCTCTCTCATGCAGCAAATCTACACTGTTGAGCAAAAAAAGCAACAAAGAACTTATGCAATCGTATGCTCACAGATTTCAATTCTGAAGTGAAATGTAAATGACTGGCAAACTACCAATGAGGCCAATTAGCAATTTTGCTGTTCCCAATAACAAAACAACGAAACTCATGAACTTTATTACCACTCAAAGAATAGAAGGGTAAATAATAGCTCATGCTCTCGCTCTATAAATTGAACTACAAGCGTTAACCCAAACCTGCAAACTAGCATCTCTGCTTTAAGTTTTTTTTTTACCCAAGCATTAAAACATTATGACAAAAGATGCAGTTGTTAATGTAAAATGAAATGCTAAAGATAAGTGTATTATACACTTTACCTTACCCAAGCATTAAAATATATGACAAAAGATGCATTAAAAAATTTGACAAAAGATGCAGTTGTTAAATTTTATTTTATCCAAGCATTAAAATATAACCAAAGATGTTGAATATGCTGAAATTGGCTGAATTTGCTGAAATTAGGAAAATTTTGGCTGAAACAGTTGAATATGCTTAACTATTGACAAAATATTTAAAATATATTCCTTCCGTATTGAAACATTTGCTACACTTTCCTTTTTGGGATGTATTTTTATGTTTGCTGCAGTTTTCAGTTTGGGTAACTTTTTCCTTTAAAAATACTCAATTACCCTTATATTTTCTACTTTTCATCTTATGTTTCATACTTTTCCATCTTCTCTATTAATTTTTCTACACTAATCATTACCTCTACTACTTTTTCCTTATACATTGTGTACTAATCCTACTTTTTGTATAATGAATTATAACCTGTGTGTTTTTAGTTTTTTATGAAGGCGTTCTTTATTTCTATTTCCATTAAACTTTGTTGAACAACAGGTACTTCTATGTCCATGGAACTCTTTGTTATCTTGAATTATTTAGATTTATTAATATGTGAACAAATTTGAAACACAACAACAAACAAACAACATCCGAGCCTTAATCCCACAAGATTTTGGGGTCAGCTAACATGAAACAATACATGATATCGGATTCAAAAAAGAATGATACAAAGATAAGGTATGATAATGAAAAAGATAATAAAGAAAAAGAAAATATTATTAAAGGTACAATTCTTTGATGATTAGAAGTTAGAACATGATAATTTGTTTTAATATATATTGTATTAGACAAGTATTGACACTATATAGCACAGAAGAAGTAAAAATTTGGTTAAATTGATTTTGTTAAGTAGAAAAAGACATAGTCACGATTGTGTTGAACATAGGTATTTTTTTTAGGAGATATTATTCGAGTCTAATTTATGCAATTGGTGATTGTTTTCAAAAACACAGAATCATGCTTCAATAATTACTAATTTTGAACAGTTCCATTTACGTTAATTTGGAATGACCTGCCGAGTGACAAGTTTTCTGAAAATAAAAACATCAATTTTTTCTGCCATTTTGGGATCTTAGGTAAAGATCTAATATCTTAGTTTTTTCTGCCGCATGTGAATGTCAAAAGCTAAATTTGTAGAGCTGATCAAAATTACAAAAAGTACATTGTGAAAGTAGTAAGTTACCTATAGAGTTTGGTTGGGTTTCTAAGAGTTTTCTTAGATTTCAACAAATAACAATATCATTAATTTAACTAAATATTTATAAACATCTATGAACTAAATCAATTAATGAACTAATAATCAATAAAAGAGGACTGGAGGAATACCGGAACTACAGAAAGGTCGGAAGTTGAAAATTGAGAAGGGCCAATTGGCCGAACTGCGGAAAGGTGAGTGGCGGAGTGCAGGAGACAGGGAGACGGGCGTGAGGCGAGTACGCGCGACTGACGAGGCCTGCTGCGGTGCTGGAGCCTGGCGGAGTGGCGGCGCTGCGGTGCTGCGTGCTGGCGCCGCCGGAAGGCGAAGCCGCGAAGGGAGTCGGCCGCGGCGTCCGACTTCGACAGTTCGTGTATGACTGATACTGGATGTGGATGAAATGATGCTGCAGAGATCTGTGCTCGCTCGGCTGGTCTGAATTACTACGCTGTTTGTTAAAACTTTACATTAGGGCTGAGAAGTCAGTTTAAGGGCCTAAAAACTTCCAATTTATTGGGCCTAAAAACTTCCAATTTGTTTGGACTTACGGCCTGTCCAAGGGCCGCTTATGCACTTGAGTCCTGTAAGCCATAAGCCTGTGTTCAAACAAATAAAAAAAACAGTGATTTCAACTGACAAAAAAAAAAGCTGAAGTGAGTTTCTTCAAGTGATAGCTAATGCTTAAATAAAATACGAGTATTTAAAAGCTAAAAGATTGAAGTAGGTGGAGAGTTGCTTTAAACCGTTTTTCACTTTTTTTCTACACAAAAACACTTGTTTTACCAAACACTTCCAACTTTTATTTTTTCAAAAAGAAAATTTCTCAAACACTATCAACTTTTAATATTAAGCATTTTCTCAAAAATCACTTTAATAACATCACTTTTTTAAAGTAGAAGCAATCGCAAACATTTTGTATGTACTCTATATATAATACACACTCTTGAGACCATCCGTAATATCTTCTACATTTTCAAAAAGTAAGACTACTGAAAATTTTATGTATATATATATATGTATTTTATTTGTAAAATTTAATAACTATTGAGTAAGATTATTTTGTGTATCATCAACTTAAGTATACTTTTGTCATTGAAATGGGAATAATGTGAAAATTTCATACATCTCGACAAAATTTAGAAGATAATTAATTACATTCCAAAAATGCAACTTTATAAGACAGAAAATGTTGTTTTCTATTATACCATATAAAACATTTTATGGTGAAGATTATAAGAAAAAAAAATTCAATATAAATAAATATTCAGTATTCATTGTTTTTTCTTCTTTTCTATAGGTAGGGGCGGAGACAAGGGGTGTCAGGGTGGTCATCCGAACCTCCTTGTTCCAAAAGGTGGAATCTCCCAGCCCATGAGTCTCCACACCCCGACCCGACAGAATGGTGGAAGAGTAAGTCACGATGACTCAGTCGGTCCAATGGTGATAGGCCTTATATAATGGTTTCGATTTGATATAGAACTCTGAAATGCCTTCGATTTGTTCTGAATATGTAACATGGGGCGGGCTTCGGGACTTAATTTTAGTGGACCGAGTCAGGACAAAATATATTTTTTTAGTTTTTTTTGCATTGGGCCGCTGCTAGGTGGGTTGGGCTGGGTGTTTTGGCGGGGTTTGGGGGTGGGAATAAATTAGAAAAGACTAAATTTAAAAAAAAAATGACCCAGGCCGGTGCCCGGCCTTCAGCCCAAATTCCCAATCCTGCACAATCCCGGTCAGGGCCCAACCCGACCCGGTCCAACCCTAAGTGACATCACAAGAACAACTTTTAATCAATGGATTTTTACCACATTGGAAACAATGTACACTTTTAATGTCTCCGTAGATTTACTCAATTGTAATCTGAAGGAACACACTGATATGGACATCTGAAGGAAATGTGTAATATGAATTTAAAGGGGTAAAAAAGTTCTTAAATGACTTGATAAGAAATTAAGAACGATTAGACAAGATCCCTGGCATGTGTGTACTTAGCTTAATTCACCTCATAATTCGCCCCACCAAGTTGGCAAGAGTTGGAATAAGCTTGGGTTAAAAAAAGAGCACAATACAAAAACTCAAAACACAGGTAATCCAAGTAAGTCCAAAGTACACATCAATTAACACACAACAAAGATTGCATTCAGAAAAACACATTGGTCCACATAATAATACATCAAACATTAATGTCTCTAGGGAAGCTCAAAAAACACCTAAACGGAGAGGGACTAGCCGACCACCAGCTTGCTGTAGGATCATAAAAGGCGTGTTCCCGAGTTTTAGCAGCGGGGCTCATGAGCAAGGGTCAAAGGACTCGGAATCATTTGACTCACCCAGCATTTGGATAACTTGTGCCACACCATCAGCCACATCCTTCCTGATGAAACTGTCAGGCATATCAAACGTTCTCCTCCTCATTGATACACTTCTACCTGCAGCAGCAGGAGGCTGCTGCTGGGGGTCCACAGCATCAAGCATTCCTTCTAGATCTTCCACCATGCTCTTCTTTGAAGCTCTCACCATCATATCAGCCTCCTAATGCACAGAATATCACAAACATCACCACATGAATTAAAAAAAACATGGGGGGGGGGGGGGGGGTTCTACAGGTTCTAGTTTCAAGAAGAAAAAATCCCTGGTGTGATGCATTATGATTGAGTACCCATCCCATTCAATGACAACTTGACTTGAAAAATTAACCAATGGATTTTTTTTCAAGTGACTATAGTGCAATGTGACCGAGTCACATATTTTTTAACCAATGCATATTTTTGTTGCAATTTTAACCAATGCATTTTTTTGCATTGGTTACCCAATGCATTTTTTATACTGCAAAAACACTATGTTTTACCAATGCAATTTTTACACAAAAACACTTGTTTTACCAAACACTTGGTAAAACATCATTTTAACACTGTAATACTTGGTAAAACATCATTTTAACACTTGGTAAAACATCATTTTAACACTTGGTAAAACACTTGGTAAAACATCATTTCAACACTTGGTAAAACACTTGGTAATACAATTGTTTGGTAAACCATCATTTTTTACACTGTGTTTTTAACCAATGCAATTTTTATACTGCAACTTTAACCAATGCATTTTTTTGCAATTTTAACCAATGCATTTTAACCAATTTTTACATCATTTTACCCAAACACTTGGTAAAACATCATTTTAACACTTGGTAAAACACTTGGTAATACAATTGTTTGGTAAACCATCATTTTTTACACTGTGTTTTTAACCAATGCAATTTTTATACTGCAATTTTAACCAATGCATTTTTTTGCACAATGTGACTACTGTCTAGAGTGCTTTCTCATTTGAGCACTTTATGTACTTTTTTAGAAACGCACCAGCCTGATGTATTCTTAAATTAGCATTAAAAGTGTTCTTTAATCTTAAAAGCACATCAAACGCTTTTTAATGAAGCATAAGCACTTATACTCCACTAAAAGGCATTAAATCCTTGAAAATATATCATCAAAATACAGTCATTATTTTCTTTCCTTAACCACATTTCACTCCAAATGTTGCATCTCAAAAGAGAACAAAGTGTAATGATCCTAAATGTCCATGTCAATTACATCACTTAACCACTTTGATAGTTTGTGACACAAAGCAATAATAATCTGTAATAAAAAAGAAAAATATAGTGTTTGTAAAGGCGTAAAGCACATATTATTCAGTGTTTTTAAAGGCGTAAAGCAGTAAAAACATAAATGATAGTTTCACGAGAGATAATTTCCATTGTTAAAAAATAACACATACAATGATAGTTTTGTGGTTTAACACACATGGCCTACGAGAAGGGGCGAAAGGCGGAACAAATTATAGTGAAAAGAGTAACTGCACTAGTGCACTACAGAGTGCTAAGCTATGTTTTTCCCACAGCTTCATTATCTGACTCGCTACACACACTCCTCCTCTCATATTTCGCTACTGTTTACAGTCCATCAAAACCGAAACAAGTCCCGACTAAATAAGTTGCTTATGTGGCCCTATGGTTTTTTCAAACCTTTTAAAAATCACCATATCATTAATATTTGGGTGAACAAAAGTTTTGCATGCAAATGAAATAAAAAATAAAATAGTTAAGGAAAAACGTAAGACTACTTGTAACCGAGCCCAATGTAAGCGTTGTTTCCTTGAGACGTTTTTGCCCGACACACGAAGCAAGCGTCTCCCAGGATAGAATGGTTCTTCGCTCCCAACGGGATTCCAGCGAACTCAAAGATGCAACGAAGGAAGAGAATATGGAGGATTGTGTGTGTAGATTTTCGGATATCTCAAAACAGGAGACAAGGAGCGTATTTATAGAGCTTTGGCCAAGAGTCTCTAACCCAAAAGACACCTCTTAAAAGAAAGTTCATGATCTTTCTTTTAAATAGAATAGTTATGTCTCTTCTGTTTGCTTTATCCGAAAAACGTAGCAAAATAAATCTTCCTATCTTAAGCCCGATTGTTGACTGGTCACAGACTCGAACCCGACCCGACCGACGACGGCAGTGTGAGCGTGTTAAATATAATTCCACGCTTATCTTTCTGGGAACAATTTCTCATTCATTTCAAAATGGTTTTTTTACAAATAACATTAATGACCATAATATTAATTTGTAAAACCATTTTTCCAACAATCATTGCCGCACCACCAACACATCATCTTCACCACAAATATATTTTGAACTTGGATGCCACCATGATGTGGTGTACAGTCTGATAATCAAATAATTAAGATTATTGGCATCATATTAACACATTATGTTTCCCACTTTGTGAAATGCATATTACCCACATCAATTATTGGTAAACATGCTGAATGGAGATTTATAATACCTCAATGGCATCCACAGTGAGTAGGAGCACAATGATCTTCTCAGAAAACCTTTGACGCTCCTCAGCATCACGAGCTACATGCTTCCTATAAGTGAAGTTGTTGAAATAGGACTTAAGTTCCTTCAACTTACTCTTAGCAATGGCCAACTCGCGAAGAGCACGAAGAGCCTTTGACCTCCTTACAAGATAAGCCTTAAAGCTATACTGTATTATCATGGCAGCATCTTGTGGGGACAAATCCTTCCTCTTTCCTCTCTTCTTCTCCATCATTTTTTCAAATGCCTGTCACAATGCCAACAAGAAGTAACCCCTTTAACAACCTTCAAAATTTATCATATTATTCAGTGTGTCTGTAAAGCGTAAAGCACAAATAAGAAACAATGGATTACTTAATATGCAAATCCAGCCACTAAAACCCACCTATCCAAACTGACCCAACACTTCAGAGGAGAAGACTTTGAAGGACTTAGTATATGCAATTATGCATTGATAAAAAGAATGCTCTTTGAAAAACAAATAAAGAATGACCACATTTTGTATGAAATCTCATCTATGTAGTATATATCAAGATAGAGACTTAGACTTGGCTCACTGAAATTATCCCCCCCCCAGCCGACCTTAACCCCACTCCCTCCATGAGCCCCAAGAGAAATCCCTACAGCATCAACAAGCACATAAGCTTTGGCTTCTGTTGGTGATAAAAAAAACGTCTCTTTCCATGTCTTGGATTATTACCATCTTAGGTTGGTGACAGACTACTGGACTACTGATTTTCACTGCGGTAAACATGTTAATATCACTAGAGAAGTAAACCATCAACTCAATATCAATGCAGACATTTCCAATTATGCATCAGGATGTGAAGAATAAACAAAAAGATAATCCAGACCTTTGTCCGGATAATAGCCCTATTATCAGAGGGATCTTCAATCTCAATCACACGCGCGTAGCTCTGTGCTGGTTCCTTCTTCTGCTTATCATTTACCGTCTTCTTCTTCTCCTTCTCCTTATCCTTCTCTGAAGCATTACACTTCCCTTCATCGCTGGTGGACGTTTTGAAAGTGTATGTCCGCGAGACAGGAGAGTCTTCCCCTTTCCCCTTGATCTGAGCAGTCAGCTTGTAGCTCTTGTCCAGTGAGCCCTTCTTCTTCCCATCCTTAACCTCGGCGACCCACTTGTAGGTCCGGTCAAGTCCGTCTTCCTCAGGGTTCTTGATCTCCGCCGTCCACGTGTACTTCCGTTGCCCGACGCGCGACTTCTTCTTCTTCTCGGCCTCCTCCTTGAGCAACCGGTCAAACCCCAGCTCTATGGCAGAGACCCTGTCGCAGAGACTCTGCAAGTGGTGCCGCTCTGACCCGAATCGCTGGACCCGTTTGGCTGAGCTGTAGAACGGGGTCCTCTCGATCTGAATCAAATCGGTAAAGGCGTCGAATTCTTCAAAGGGTGAAGCGAAATCTAGGAGCGCTTCGGAAATAGCTCTGGGGCTGGGAGAAAGCAAATCAAGAGCGATGTCGAAGTCGTCTTCTATGCCAATGGGAAACCATGGGTTTAGTGCGAGGGACTTGGGAGCCAGGAAAGAAGATGGGGAATGCTCGATTAACTGAAACCTCCTTAATCCGCTCATTGTTCTTGGATGCAGAAAATAGACAGTTTTTAGTTTTGGTTGTTGAAAGAGATGGATAGGTAGGGGTCAGAATTGAATGAGAGAGAGCTCAGTTTAGTTTATGTGGATAGGAGTGGAGACTGGGAGAGTGAGATTGGAGGTGAGCGGCGACTGATGAGGGGCAAGATGGACAAATTGACATTAATTAATGTCAATGGGTTCGACATTTGACGACTTAATCGTGCGGAATTGTCTGGCACGTGACTTAATAGTAAATAAATGGCATATAGTCATTTTTTATTTAGGATGGTTTTATTGGGACTTAAATCTGTTGATCTGAATTGGTCTTGTCTGATTTTGTAAATGTCAAGTTTATGTATATTTTATAATTATCTAAGTCTGGTATAAGACTAAAAACGGTCCAAGTAAAAATACAATAAGATTGATTTAGCGTCAAATAAACTATTTTAAGTGTTTCATAAACGATTTTGTAACCTCTAAAAACGATTTTTAACTTGTTTTTTAACGTGGTATTTTTTGTTTGTAGCTTGGTTTCCAAAAAAACTGGATTTTTTTATACGAAAAAACTAAAAAAAAAATGTTTTTTGGCATTTTTTCACAATAATTTTTTGATGTTATATTTTTATCTTGAATATAAATTATATACATTTGATCCTAAATATATACATATATATTTAGGATCAAATGTTTATTTTCAACAATTTTGTTCTTAATTATTAATTGATGCGTAATAGCTCGTATTATTAACACATTTTTGTGGGTTTTGTTATATAAATAGGTATATGTATATTTGATTGATTTTTTTCACACAAAAAAAAGGGAAAAGATAATGGTGTCGGTATGTTTCTCAAGAAAATAGTTGTATGGTGGTGTTTTTCTTAAATTATTGCTACGTACTTTAAGGGCATCACCATCCATTAGATTATTAAGTGATTATTCTGGTGACATGGCATATTATTTTGGGGAGCATGGTTGAGTGAGAGAGATTATTTGACATGATTAATTGATAGAATAATCTGAGATCAAAATATGAAACCGGATTATTTTGAGATTATTTGTGAAGTTAGAGTTAATTAGTTAATAAATGACCCGCAAAAGATTAGATTATTTCGGGATGATGGTTGAATGTAATTTAGAGGGGACAAGATTATTTCTAAAACAATTATGTGGCAAATATTAAAAGGTAAGAATCACAAAAAATCAGATTGTGTTAGAAGCACGAGTGTGGATGCTCTAATATATATAAGGTATGATCCAATTAAAAAGAAATTTTAGGAGCGAAATGAGAATGAATCTCAATCGTTGAATTAAAATTTATTGTTTTAAAAGAGGTCATTGTTGTGCTGAAATATGTTATTATGAGCCCATTTGGTGACCCATTTATTCGGCTTATCAGACTTATCAGCCAGCTTTTTAACCAAACACGTAACTTTTGATTTCACGCGCTGAATGTTATAATAAGCCGAAAAAGTAAGATTGTAGTTACTTTTCTGGCTGTATCGGTTGAAGTGACTGTAGATGACCATTTTAGATATTTTTACATATAATTTTTTCTTTATTTTATTAATAAAATATATTTTGAATTTAATTTTTTCATGAATCAGTAAAATCAGCCAATACAGCCACTTCAGTCAGAACTTCATAAATTTCAGCAGAATCAGCCGATTCAGCCGATTTCAGTGTTACCAAACGGACTCTATGTATGGTGGCATTTTCTTAAATACTTTTGAAAAATTCATGCTACACCTCCCTAATGCAACATTAAATTGTTTTAATGCAACATAATCAAATTCTAATGAAATATGAAATTGTTGGAGTGTAACATCGCAAAATTTAAATATTTATACAATTTAAAACTTGTTTTAACTTAGCGTTGCAAATCAAACAATTGAAATTCATTTTCATTTCTTATATTAGAGGTATTTAGAACTTAAACCAAAATCTATATGTATCCGTGCGTCCATAACAAAGTTTTATTTTCTACTAAATGAGTCAAGTCAAAATCTTGGAAATTTAATTTAAACCGAAGTATAATTGTAAAGTGTGTGTTTTCTTGTTCATTTGGTTTTGTTGTTGAAGTTACCTTTGAAAAGGAAATACAAGGACAAAAATGACGAGTGAGCTATGAGCCTGTGACTAGGAGTTTTGTCGTAACATTCGAAATTCATAAAGTCGATATTTTATGTCTAAAGAATATTCCTCGATCCTTCAATAACCTATTTTTTCATCCGGCCTACACCTATTCCAAGTCTACATTCCTCAAAAAAAGGATGACATCCATCGGTGAGGACTCCCCAACTACGATCGGACAGTACGTTGGGAGGATGTAAATTAGACTATAATCACAATCTGACAGATAGAGAGTGAGACTATATTCCTGTATTTACAAAGACCTTATGCATTTTTAGCATAATAACCTCTATGCGCAGTTGTCGGATTTCGAATTCAGGATCTAACCTTTTGTGACACTCCCTTACTACCAGTTGAGCTACGTCCACCGGTAAGTCAACATTCCTCCCTTTTCAATAATGAGAATATTGCTTAATCTATAATACTACATCGTTCTCGTTTAATTGCAACGTTGGATTTTTGCACTATTCACATGTTTTACTTTGATTATATTTTATTTATTAATGTATAATAAATTAAATTTTAAAAAAATATTTTAAAATTCTTCTCATTTTAAATTTTTAAAATCAGAATTTTTTAATTTTTTTACTAATAAAGAATGAAACATATTAATGATCAAACTTGTGTGTTGGCAAACATGAAAAGTGGATCGTTGCAATTAAAAAAACGGAGGAAGTATTTCGTATTCTCTATATAGGATCATTGTTATCATTATTTGTCACGCCCCGGACCGCATCCGAGCCACGTAGACAACCACCGTACAACCCGATAAGAACAACAACAATTCATCCCTATCGAATTGTACAAGGTGTCCGATTGATTCTATTACCAAACCGATTAGTAAACACGTATAATCAACATCAATATTATAATCAAACAAATGCGGAAATAATAATATGTTTGATACTTAGCCACACGTAGCAAACACGGGCACGCAGGCCCCAACCGTTTTAAGGAAAACATTGTTCAAATATCCATGAGCAGTTTATAAATTTCAAATACGAATGGAAGCACGAACCACGTCTTCCTCCTTGAATGGTCACCCTAGGCAAAGGTGCAGGTAGTAGGACTCTAGTCTTAACCTGAAAAATGTGAGGGCCCCGGAGGGGTCACTACTTCATAGAAGTACTAGTGACAAGCAGGCTATATGAAGAATAACTAATGTTTCAGACACGAGACCCAAAAATAGGGTGATACATATATATATATATATATATATAGATGTCTCTCATCCACCCGATGATACATACTATATATATACTCGTAAAATACTCAACCCGTAGGTCATTTACCTTAAAGAGTCTTTTAGAGATAAAGTTCTTACCTGACTTTTCTCACTCCTTTCCCGGTTGTCTAGCTCACAAGCTATAGTCTACCTTCGATTCATACTACCGAGTGTTTTAGGATCATTTACCGTCCAAGGCACTCAACCCAACCTGGAGTATTTAGGATCATTTACCGTCCAAGGGTACTCGGCCCCACCTGGAGTATTCTGGATAATTTACCGTCCAAGGGTACTCGACCCCACCTGGAGTATTCTGGATCATTTACCGTCCAAGGGTACCCGACCCCACTTGGAGTATTCTGGATCATTTACCGTCCAAGGGTACTCAACCCCACCTGGAGTATTCTGGATCATTTACCGTCCAAGGGTACTCGACCCCACCTGGAGTATTCTGGATCATTTATCGCCCAAGGGTACTCAATCCCCAGTCTATCCTCTACCAAATCCTAACCTGGATATGGCTAACCTTTCATTCCTTAAACTATGGACAATGCCTAGCCCTATAGTCATATAACAATCCTTAGGAACCAATGTGGGCGGGTCCCACCTGAACGGCCCACGTTAACCTACTCAAAACTGCCCGTTTTGAGCATAAACTAATACTCGATCGAGTACTCACCTATACTCGGTCGAGTACAGGAGACAGTAGCCCACAAAGCTAATTTTCAATGTATACTCGATCGAGTATCTACCCACACTCGATCGGGTATAGGAGGCAGTAGCCCCCTGGGGCAATTCTTCAGCAAATACCCGGTCGGGTACTTGTCAATACCCGGTCGGTATGGTAGTTGACTTGGCGGTCAACGCCCGTTTGACCCCCCAAACGGAGTCCAATTAACGTGAAATTTTACACACATGTACTTCTTGACGTCCTCAATCCAAAAATACCATTTTGGATCCCTGGAACATCACACATAATAATTTATCGCATTTTTAATCATCAAACGTAAATAACATGCTTTTCGATTATAAAAGCAAATACTTGATTATCCTTAATCATTCCATAAAACATATTTTTGATTACTTTAGGTAATCTCATGCCTCACGCAAAAGTTATAAAGCATAAAGCCGTCTTCTCACCTTAATGAAGCTTATGAAGTTCTAGCCTTCCCGATTTAGCTCCGGTGAAACTCCGGCGAACTTCAACGAACTCCGGCAACAACTCCGGCACCCCTTTCAACTCCGTGAAAGTTACTTAAATACCTTAGACAAGTTACTAACAAGGTTTTATCATCATAAAACCCATAGTAATACAAATAACCTCAAAAAGGTTATTTCCCGGCGAACCGGTCACTTTGGCTTCTAAGTCCGTTCTTGGACTTAGAACTACCTTCCAACCCCTCATTCTACACTTCCAAACATGTAGAACAATGCTAGGGTGTGAAATATGATCGAATAATTATATAAGAGGATTTAAGAACAAGAAATGGGATTAATGGAGTCATTACCTTGTTAAACACAAGTTTTCCCACCTAAACTCCTCTTTTCTCTTCTCTTTTCCCTTTCTTCTTCCTCCCTTAACTTGGTGCGTGTATGATGGATGAAAATGGTGTTCATGGAGAGCTTCTCCCTCTTCCTTGGATCCTTTGGTCGAGCTGAATGAGGGTGGTTGAAGGAACCCCCCACTTTTGTCTTCAATAGCACAATAATGTGTATAGGGGGCCCTTGGGTGATCAAGTTGGTCTCTCCATCACTTCAGCCTCAATTCACAACTATCATATGCCTCCCCTGCCCTCCTTGCAGAGCTAAAATCGTGGGTTGGCCCCCACTCATGTGGGAGGTCAACCCTTTGTGTCCCGGAGTGTACAATCGGTCCTGGAAGTTGTATTTTCCGGACTGTTTTGATTATATTTCATTTTATCGGGTCCAATAAAATGTAACACATGGTCCCAATCCTTATTGGACCTTAGAGTCAATATGCATTCCCCAACTTTAATTTAGAAGACTCCGAAATCCCTTTTTTTGGGCTGTTATCTGATAGCTCTTCTGCCGGTCTTGGGCATCCGAAATCCCTTTAGAGTCAATACCTAATCACCGACCTCAAACTCCAACGTCCTCCGACGTTTATCAGCATAGCTCTTCTGCCGGTCTTGTGCATCCTTGAGCCTATCCTGTATGACTTTTATCTTCTCTTTAGTGATCTCGACTAGCTCGGTGCCCTCGAGCTTAGCCTCGCCGACCTCGTCCCAACACAATGGTGTCCGGCATTTCCTCCCATACAATGCTTCGTATGGAGGCATGCCTATACTCGCCTGATAACTGTTGTTGTAGGAAAATTCCACTAAGGCCAACTGATTGTCCCAGCTTCCTTGGAACTCCAAGGCACATGCCCTCAACATGTCCTCCAAAATCTGAATCACCCGTTCAAATTGCCCATCCGTTTGAGGATGAAATGCGGTGCTGAACCTCAATTTCGTACCCATGGATTCCTGGAACTTAGGCCAAAATCGTGATGTGAACCGTGGGTCTCTATCCGATACTATAGTAACCGAAACCCCATGCAGTCTCACAATCTCATCTGTGTACAATTTAGCCAGTCGCTCGAGCGTATAGGTAGCGTTGATAGGTAGAAAATGGGCACTCTTGGTCAACCTATCAACCACCACACATTCCGCGTCATAGTTCCTAACCGTCCGTGGAAGACCCACCACGAAGTCCATGGTAACATGCTCCCACTTCCATTCTGGAATGGTAAGTGGTTGTAGTAACCCTGTTGGGTGTTGGTGCTCTGCCTTAACCTGTTGACAGGTAAGGCAACGACTCAGTATTCAGCAATCTCTCTCTTCATCCCCGACCACCACTAGCTTTCCTTCAAGTCCCGATACATCTTTGTACTGCCTGGGTGCATGGCATACGCAGATGAGTGAGCCTCCTCAAGAATTGATTTACGGAGCTCCCCATCTGATGGCACACTTGAAGATATAAAACTATGAGAAGCACCAGAATCAAAAAGAACATAAGCAAACATGGAGTTCACTTGAAAGGTACCTGAAACCACATCACAGACATTAGCTTGAGCTTGATTCATCACATAGATCTTGCCTTGGTTAGGGGCGTTGTTGATGCCTTTGTGGTTTCCCCCGTTTCCACGAGCATTGTGGTTAGGATTCTCTATGCCTCCCGGCCTATTTCCCCCAGGATTACCTCCCTTGCTGATTTGTCCTTGGTTCTGGGGGGCCTTCCCTTTTCCATCACGACACTCATATGCTCTATGGCCCATCCGGCCACAATTGTAACATTTCACTACATTGCCCGTACAATCACGTCCAGGGTGATTCTTTTGGCATAGCTTGCAATGATGGTATCGTTCACCCGTTGGGCCTTTCCCTTGGAAGTTCCTTTCTCCTTGATTACGGTTGTGATTATCTCCCCGCCATGGTATTCGCTGTTCAGGGGGATTGGGTCTACCTCTCTTCTCCCTTGGTGGTTGCTCATCGTCGTCACCTCTTTTGTTCCTCTTGTAGGCATCACGTTGAAGTCGTTGCACCCTATAGTGAAGAGCAGCCTTCGTGTAGGCTTCGTTCAATGTCTGGCACCCTAACACGCTTACAGCTTTCTGAGTGTCGAAATTCAGGCCATGGATGAATTTTCGGGCCTTGCTGTTCTCGTCTGGAACTAGAGCACGTGCGAACCGAGCCAATGCCACAAACTTTGCGTAGTAGTCTTGGACCGACATGTCTCCTTGTTTGAGATACAGAAACTCCTCATATTTCTCCGCCTTGACATGTTCGGGATAAAATCTTTCCCTCATAGCCTCCTTAAATGTCTCCCAAGAAAAATTTTGTTGCTGACGTAATGCTGGTCCATCAGTGGCCCACCAGTTGTCCGCCTCCTGATGCAAATAGTATGCAGCGATGTCAACTCGTTGTTCCGCCGGACAGTTAACTGACTCGAACAACTTATCGAAGGTGCGTATCCACTCTTCTAGAATGAGTGGGTCCTCTTGACCCTGGTAGCTCGGAGGATTCCGTGCTGCTACCCTCTTTGAAGCGTCATTGCTGTTTTGCTGATTCTGGAGAAATGCAGCGCCTATCGTTTGAGCAAGTTGTTGAATGGTCAACGCAAGTTCAGCATTAGTTGGTGCTATGGGGACTTCTCTTCTAGGCGGCATATTCTTTAAAAAAAAAAGGAAATACTTAAGTACTAAGGTATGGACTTGCAATCAAGCTATTATCCTAATACTGCACATTTAAATTCTAAGTTACTATCAAGTCATACCATAATCAAGCATACAAAAGGTTCACATAAGCATCAAGAAAAGCAATACAAAATCTCACAATCCTCACCGCGTTCCTAAGAGGTCATTTACTAATCATTTTATTTCCTAATTTATTTATTTATCTTCCAAAGAGGCAATTCCTTCTCACAAGCTCTGATACCAATTTGTGACACCCCCAAATTTTCCACCCAAAATAATACGTTGAAATAAAAATAAAATTTTATTTTATAGTTAAACCTTCAAATGTTCGCAGCGGGAATTTGTAAAACTAAGGGAAAAGGGGTATGTCATCCGCCACATTCAACCTTGAGTGATTGAATGCTAAGGCTACCTACCCAAAATGTGAGTTTAAAACAATATTAAAATGTTCGAATCAACAACAAGAAACAAAGTTTATTCCAAATTAACTACGTAACAGTCTTCTAGTTTGCGCTCTCGAATATTCCAGCATCATAAGCAACATGATCACCTCCTGTACAAAGTATATTAAAAAAAACAAAATAAATAAAAATTAGCAACAATGCTAAGTAAGTTCCACCTAACCCCGTAAAATAATATATATATATATATATATATATATATATATATATATATATATATATTTGTAAAACATTTCCAAAAAAATTCAAAATACTTTATAAATCATAAATAAAACGATGTTTATACAAAATTCCAATGACGAAACTCCTAGATCATAAAACACCAAAGTTATCTTCTCTTTGAATTTCTCAAAAATCACTTTTTCACTAAACTTCCTAGTAATTTAGAAGGGCGGTGCTCAACACTTTGGTTAAGCCCGGTGGTCCGTTGTTATGTACGGCCACCCCGGGACTTTTGCCGGTACCACAACTGCTCGATGGAATCGGAACAACTACCTTAAGTGTGCACACCCCCTAAAGGGATTCCAAGCCCTCCGGGTTAGTAAGTCGATCCGGGTAGCCGGGATGATTTCTACCAACTACCCCACCTCAAAACCTGAATGATTAAGAACTACTACTATCACTACTACTCAAAAGCCGGGATGTTTTCTACCGACCCACCATAAAAATTGTCGGGGTGATTACCGACCTACCATCCTACATTTATCCGGATGTAGAAACCGACACCACGTATTTCTCCCGTGGTGCTCACCTTTTATAAAAATGTTAATTCTCCTTTGCGTAGTAGTAGACCTAACCACCCTCCACATTTATCCGGATGTGGAAAACCGACACCACGGATTTCTCCCGTGATGCTCACCTTTTATGAAAATGTTTTCTTTGTTTTCTCAAAATTAATCAGAGTTCATATTTTCAAATTGCACTAAAATCTCCATTTTCATAAAACTCCAATAATGATATCAAAATACTTACTATTACAAAAATCTCCCAAAATCGTATACAATAACTCATATAAATAATAATAATAATAAACCAGTATATCAACCAACATATCAAATACAAACACTTTCATAGAATAAAATTTACTCAAATTCGGCACACATAAATCCAATTCTCCAATATGCACGTAAAAATATTCAAAGAAATCACGAAGCAAAAAGAAATAATTTCGGTTGGCGTGAAACTTACCTTAATCGCAAGAACTCTTACTCAATTCTCCTAGCTCGATCCTCTCAACAAACACCTTCTATTTATTAAAATTCTACAATTAGTAATTATTCAATTTGGGTTCAATACTCAAATTTTCAGGATGACTTATGCTATTTTATTATTATCACGTGTTTACAAAAGTCAATTTACTTAGGCAAATTCAATTTCTATATTTATCTTAGCGTACTCCCTATTGTCATTTTTCATAATTTTTTTTTTTGTTACTAAATGCTTCTTATTATAATTTAGATACACATTAATATCTATTATTTTTAGTTACTTTTCGTTACTAATTATCTATTATTTTTAATTTAACCACATTATCATTAATAATGTAATCAGTCCAATAAAGTCACTTTCATGACTAACTACTATTATTTTTAATCAACGTATAACTTTATCTAATATCTTTAGTCTCTTTGTAAGTTAATAATATTTCAGTAGGTATTCATCTTTAGTTGGCCTAAATGTGTGTATACTTGCTTAATACGATTAATTGGATCAAGTATTCTAATTTTAAAAATTTCGGGCCCATTTCTTTTAATTACTATTTGGATCCTGGGGTGCTAGTCTGGTTCGAAAGAATAGCAAATAAACGTACTGTTCACACGCCGAAAGGTTTTCAGCAGAAATGGGGAAGGTCTCCGGCGTTTCCTACGGTGGCACTCTTCTCCCGATCAGTTTCTTCGGTGTGAACAAGCGGCGGCGCTTCCTTCTGTGGCGGCGTCTGGTCTTCTTCTTTCTTTACGTTGCTGCGATCGGCTTCTTGGCTGTTAATATTGGGTCGGCTGTCCCTTCTTTCTCACGAAGCTCGTCCCTCACTCTTGCACTTCTTACTCTCAGGGTTGTATCTCATAGCCTAGGTTTGTTGTTTTGTGTTTCTTTGTTCGTGTGTTGGAGATTTTTGCTCACACTTCGTATATATAATAGGTCGTCGATGTTTCTAGCGACTCACAGACTGTTCGCATGTCCGAATGACCTTTACATTCCCAACGTCTTGATGCGCATGTGGCACAGTAATGATAAACGTGCGGCTATATGTACGTTCGTTTAGTTTATTCTATTATCAGTTTACACTATTATTAAACGTGCGACTATGTATGTATGTTTATTATGGATGCAGCATATCATTTATACTATTATTATTATATGAATCTATGTATGACATACATGTAATATGTATGTGTTATGTATGTACGTGAATATATAATTTTTTTGTATGACATAAGTGTTATGTCAGAATATTTCCACTAGCTATTATTAATATTACTCCATATTAATACACAAGTGCGTTTCATCTGATAGCTTTTATCAATTTAAATATATCTGAATTAATATTCATTACTTATATATATATCTATATATATATATATATATATATATATATATATTAAAATTTTAGAGTGTCACATTCTATCCCCCTTAAAGAATGCTTCGTCCTCGAAGCATAAGCTACGACAAAAGTTTTAAAGCATTTTATTTACACGAGGTATTATAATTCACCCCTCTAAATTAAAAGTTACGTTTTTCTTTCATTCCGTCATTATTCGAATAATTTAATATTTAAATATTTATTATTATTATTATTATTATTATTATTTTTTGTTTTAAATCCTAATTTTTTTTTTTTTTTTTTTTGGGTGAAAGTTTAAGGAGTATTACATTCTATCCCGCTTAAGAGATGCTTCGTCCTCGGGTATTACAATTCAGGTGTCCATACTATTCCAATAGTATAAAATCCTCAGGTATTACATCTTGCCCCCCTAAAAGAGAGGTTACGTCCCCGTAACCAGAATTTTACCTTAATCAAATAACTCAGGATAACGGCTTCGCATGTCATCTTCGGTCTCCCAAGTGGCGTTTTCGGCCAAATGGTTTGACCATATTACTTTCACCATTTTAACCGCCTTTCTTCTGGTCTCACGTGTCTTGTTGTCAATAATCTTGACAGGCCTCTCCTCATAAGTCAAGGTCTCATCCAACTCGACCACCTAATAGAATATATGTTATTTGCAATGTCTAATTTTGAGTTTCGAGAGTTCTAAGGTTGAGGTTCTTACCTCTGGACTGATAACATGAGACTCATCACGGACGTACTTCTTTAACTGAGATACATGAAAGACGTTGTGTACCTAATATATCGTACATTAGTATTTTTAAATTGATAACAATGTTAAAGAGTTTGAACGCTTCATACCTTGTCTAACTCAGTGGGCAGTGCCAGTTTGTAGGCTACTCTTCCCACCCTCTCCAAAATCTCATAAGGTCCGATGAATCGAGGACTCAGCTTGCCTTTCTTCCCAAATCTCATTACTCCCTTTGTCGGGGAGACTCTAAGTAGGACTTTTTCTCCCACCTCGAATTCACCCAGTTTTCTTCCTAGGTCCGCATACGACTTCTGCCTGTCTTGTGCGGCTTTCAACCTTGCTTGAATGAGCTTGACTTTCTCCATGGTGTCCTGCAGATACTGGGGTCCTAAGACGACTTTGTCCACCATGTCGCTCCAGCATAATGGGCTTCTACACTTCTGACCGTATAGAGCCTCGTATGGGGCCATCTTGATGCTTGCATGGTAACTGTTGTTGTACGAGAACTCTATTAGATCTAGGTGTTCATCCCATGAACCCTGCAAGTCCAATACACAAGCTCTCAGCATGTCTTCAAGTGTCTGGATGGTCCTCTCCGTCTGTCCGTCCGTCATAGGATGAAATGCAGTGCTTAGCTTTAGCTTGGTCCCCATAGCCGCTTGCAGTTCCCTCCAGAATTGTGATAAGAAACGGGAGTCTCGATCAGATACAATATCTCGGGGCACACCATGATATTTGACCACGTGTTGGATGTACGCCCTTGCCAGCTTATCCATACTCCAAGTTTCATTCATGGGAATGAACCTTGCGGTCTTGGTCAGTCTATCAACGATCACCCAAATTTTGTCTTTCCCATACTTTGTTAAGGGTAACCCTCCAACAAAGTCCATCGCGATCGAGTCCCATTTCCACGTTGGCACTTCCAAGGGTTGCATGAGTCCCTTGGGCTTACACCTCTCAGCCTTGACTTTCTGGCAATTAAGGCATCTAGCCACAAATTCTGCCACTTCTTTCTTCATTTTCGGCCACCAGAAATTCTTCTTTAAGTCTTTGTATAATTTATCTCCACCTGGGTGTACCGAATATGGCGTGTTGTGCCCTTCTTCCATGATTTCCTTTTTGACGTGCTCACACTTCATTGGGACACACCACCTGCCTTTATATCGGATACTACCGTCATCATGCAACCTGAATGGTCCGTTGATTCTGTCTTTCATTCCGGATTTGACTCGCTCTAGCTTCACATCTCCAAGTTGTCCCGCTTTGATTTCTTCATAGATTGATGGGGTAACGGTCATAGAGTATAACTGTGTCTCTCTATCTTCCTCGCCAAATTCTCTTACTTCCATATTCAGCTTCTGGAAGTCTCGATATAGCTCATCGGGTAGAATCCAGGTTGCTCTACAAGAATGCATCGATTTACGGCTTAGAGCATCAGCCACAACATTAGCTTTTCCTTCATGGTATTGAATCTCTAAATCGTAATCCTTAACAAGTTCTAACCATCGTCGTTGTCGCATATTGAGCTCCTTTTGCGTGAATATGTATTTGAGACTCTTATGATCAGTGTAAATTTTGCATTGTGCCCCGTACAGGTAATGCCTCCATAGTTTCAAGGCGAAAATCACCGCAGCTAGCTCTAGATCATGCGTAGGGTAGTTGACTTCATGAGTCTTCAGCTGCCTTGATGCGTAGGCCACCACCTTTCCATTTTGCATCAATACGCAACCTAACCCTTTCAATGAAGCATCGCTGTAGATCTCAAACCCTTCTGTTCCGGATGGTAGAGTCAAGACTGGTGCGGTTGTCAACCTCCGCTTAAGCTGTTGGAAAGCTTCTTCGCACTCACTACTCCACAGGAACCTCGTGGTCTTCTTTGTGAGGTTGGTCAAAGGTCTTGCTATTTTTGAGAAATCTTTCACAAATCTTCGATAATACCCTGCCAAGCCTAGGAAGCTTCGGACCTCCGTCACTGTGGTGGGTGCAGGCCAACTTATCACTGCTTCAATTTTTGATGGGTCAACAGATACACCTTCTTGGGTGATGATGTGTCCCAAGAATGCTACCCTATCACTCCAAAAGTCACACTTTGAGAGTTTTGCATAGAGCTGATTGTCTCTCAAGGTCTGCAACACCGTTCTGAGATGCCCCTCGTGATCATTCGGTGTCTTTGAATACACCAAAATATCATCAATGAACACTACCACGAACAAGTCAAGGTATGGTCGGAACACACGGTTCATTAGGTCCATAAATACCGCAGGCGCATTAGTTAAGCCGAACGGCATTACGGTGAACTCATAATGTCCATACCTCGTTCGAAATGCTGTCTTTGGAATGTCCCTCTCGGCGATCCTTACTTGGTGATAACCAGATCTCAAGTCAATCTTAGAGAATGTGCTTGCTCCTTTCAGCTGATCGAAAAGATCATCAATGCGTGGAAGTGGATACTTGTTCTTGATAGTTGCTCGGTTAAGCTCCCTGTAATCAACACACAGCCTCAAGCTTCCGTCTTTCTTCTTGACAAATAACACCGGAGCACCCCAAGGTGAGACACTCGGTTTAATATAACCCTTCTCCAACAGCTCTTGAAGTTGTTCTTTCAATTCTTGCATCTCTTTTGGTGCCATTCGATAGGGTGCCTTCGAGATTGGTGCGGTTCCGGGCATCAAGTCAATGAAGAACTCCACTTCTCTTTCCGGTGGCATCCCCGGAATCTCTTCAGGAAACACGTCTGGGAATTCATTAACCACGGCGATTTGGTCAATGGTCTTCTCCTCCACCTTCAAGTCTTTGACTACGCACAAGTATGCTTCACATCCCTTTCGAATGTAGCGATTTATTTGTTGTATGGCTGCCAGCTTCACCCCGGGTTTAGTAGTTACAGCTTTGTAGGATACTCTCTTCCCATTCGGGCCTTTCATGACTACCTTCTGCTCACCACATAAGATTTTTGCTTTGTATCTTCCGAGCCAGTCCATGCCAAGCACCACATCTATGTCTTCTAGATCAAACTGAATCAAGTCTCCGGGGAGATTGGTGTCACTTATGAGTATGGGTACGCTTGAGTACACATTCCCGCAAGCCACAACTTTTTCAGCTGCCGTTTTTACATTCAATTCTATTCTAGTAGTGGGTTCTATCCCCAGTTTCTTAACAAAACTTGAAGATATAAAACTATGAGAAGCACCAGAATCAAAAAGAACATAAGCAAACATGGAGTTCACTTGAAAGGTACCTGAAACCACATCACAGACATTAGCTTGAGCTTGATTCATCACATAGATCTTGCCTTGGTTAGGGGCGTTGTTGATGCCTTTGTGGTTTCCCCCGTTTCCACGAGCATTGTGGTTAGGATTCTCTATGCCTCCCGGCCTATTTCCCCCAGGATTACCTCCCTTGCTGATTTGTCCTTGGTTCTGGGGGGCCTTCCCTTTTCCATCACGACACTCATATGCTCTATGGCCCATCCGGCCACAATTGTAACATTTCACTACATTGCCCGTACAATCACGTCCAGGGTGATTCTTTTGGCATAGCTTGCAATGATGGTATCGTTCACCCGTTGGGCCTTTCCCTTGGAAGTTCCTTTCTCCTTGATTACGGTTGTGATTATCTCCCCGCCATGGTATTCGCTGTTCAGGGGGATTGGGTCTACCTCTCTTCTCCCTTGGTGGTTGCTCATCGTCGTCACCTCTTTTGTTCCTCTTGTAGGCATCACGTTGAAGTCGTTGCACCCTATAGTGAAGAGCAGCCTTCGTGTAGGCTTCGTTCAATGTCTGGCACCCTAACACGCTTACAGCTTTCTGAGTGTCGAAATTCAGGCCATGGATGAATTTTCGGGCCTTGCTGTTCTCGTCCGGAACTAGAGCACGTGCGAACCGAGCCAATGCCACAAACTTTGCGTAGTAGTCTTGGACCGACATGTCTCCTTGTTTGAGATACAGAAACTCCTCATATTTCTCCGCCTTGACATGTTCGGGATAAAATCTTTCCCTCATAGCCTCCTTAAATGTCTCCCAAGAAAATTTTTGTTGCTGACGTAATGCTGGTCCATCAGTGGCCCACCAGTTGTCCGCCTCCTGATGCAAATAGTATGCAGCGATGTCAACTCGTTGTTCCGCCGGACAGTTAACTGACTCGAACAACTTATCGAAGGTGTGTATCCACTCTTCTAGAATGAGTGGGTCCTCTTGACCCTGGTAGCTCGGAGGATTCCGTGCTGCTACCCTCTTTGAAGCGTCATTGCTGTTTTGCTGATTCTGGAGAAATGCAGCGCCTATCGTTTGAGCAAGTTGTTGAATGGTCAACGCAAGTTCAGCATTAGTTGGTGCTATGGGGACTTCTCTTCTAGGCGGCATATTCTTTAAAAAAAAAAAGGAAATACTTAAGTACTAAGGTATGGACTTGCAATCAAGCTATTATCCTAATACTGCACATTTAAATTCTAAGTTACTATCAAGTCATACCATAATCAAGCATACAAAAGGTTCACATAAGCATCAAGAAAAGCAATACAAAATCTCACAATCCTCACCGCGTTCCTAAGAGGTCATTTACTAATCATTTTATTTCCTAATTTATTTATTTATCTTCCAAAGAGGCAATTCCTTCTCACAAGCTCTGATACCAATTTGTGACACCCCCAAATTTTCCACCCAAAATAATACGTTGAAATAAAAATAAAATTTTATTTTATAGTTAAACCTTCAAATGTTCGCAGCGGGAATTTGTAAAACTAAGGGAAAAGGGGTATGTCATCCGCCACATCCAACCTTGAGTGATTGAATGCTAAGGCTACCTACCCAAAATGTGAGTTTAAAACAATATTAAAATGTTCGAATCAACAACAAGAAACAAAGTTTATTCCAAATTAACTACGTAACAGTCTTCTAGTTTGCGCTCTCGAATATTCCAGCATCATAAGCAACATGATCACCTCCTGTACAAAGTATATTAAAAAAAACAAAATAAATAAAAATTAGCAACAATGCTAAGTAAGTTCCACCTAACCCCGTAAAATAATATATATATATATATATATATTTGTAAAACATTTCCAAAAAAATTCAAAATACTTTATAAATCATAAATAAAACGATGTTTATACAAAATTCCAATGACGAAACTCCTAGATCATAAAACACCAAAGTTATCTTCTCTTTGAATTTCTCAAAAATCACTTTTTCACTAAACTTCCTAGTAATTTAGAAGGGCGGTGCTCAACACTTTGGTTAAGCCCGGTGGTCCGTTGTTATGTACGGCCACCCCGGGACTTTTGCCGGTACCACAACTGCTCGATGGAATCGGAACAACTACCTTAAGTGTGCACACCCCCTAAAGGGATTCCAAGCCCTCCGGGTTAGTAAGTCGATCCGGGTAGCCGGGATGATTTCTACCAACTACCCCACCTCAAAACCTGAATGATTAAGAACTACTACTATCACTACTACTCAAAAGCCGGGATGTTTTCTACCGACCCACCATAAAAATTGTCGGGGTGATTACCGACCTACCATCCTACATTTATCCGGATGTAGAAACCGACACCACGTATTCCTCCCGTGGTGCTCACCTTTTATAAAAATGTTAATTCTCCTTTGCGTAGTAGTAGACCTAACCACCCTCCACATTTATCCGGATGTGGAAAACCGACACCACGGATTTCTCCCGTGATGCTCACCTTTTATGAAAATGTTTTCTTTGTTTTCTCAAAATTAATCAGAGTTCATATTTTCAAATTGCACTAAAATCTCCATTTTCATAAAACTCCAATAATGATATCAAAATACTTACTATTACAAAAATCTCCCAAAATCGTATACAATAACTCATATAAATAATAATAATAATAAACCAGTATATCAACCAACATATCAAATACAAACACTTTCATAGAATAAAATTTACTCAAATTCGGCACACATAAATCCAATTCTCCAATATGCACGTAAAAATATTCAAAGAAATCACGAAGCAAAAAGAAATAATTTCGGTTGGCGTGAAACTTACCTTAATCGCAAGAACTCTTACTCAATTCTCCTAGCTCGATCCTCTCAACAAACACCTTCTATTTATTAAAATTCTACAATTAGTAATTATTCAATTTGGGTTCAATACTCAAATTTTCAGGATGACTTATGCTATTTTATTATTATCACGTGTTTACAAAAGTCAATTTACTTAGGCAAATTCAATTTCTATATTTATCTTAGCGTACTCCCTATTGTCATTTTTCATAATTTTTTTTTTTTTTTGTTACTAAATGCTTCTTATTATAATTTAGATACACATTAATATCTATTATTTTTAGTTACTTTTCGTTACTAATTATCTATTATTTTTAATTTAACCACATTATCATTAATAATGTAATCAGTCCAATAAAGTCACTTTCATGACTAACTACTATTATTTTTAATCAACGTATAACTTTATCTAATATCTTTAGTCTCTTTGTAAGTTAATAATATTTCAGTAGGTATTCATCTTTAGTTGGCCTAAATGTGTGTATACTTGCTTAATACGATTAATTGGATCAAGTATTCTAATTTTAAAAATTTCGGTCCCATTTCTTTTAATTACTATTTGGATCCTGGGGTGCTAGTCTGGTTCGAAAGAATAGCAAATAAACGTACTGTTCACACGCCGAAAGGTTTTCAGCAGAAATGGGGAAGGTCTCCGGCGTTTCCTACGGTGGCACTCTTCTCCCGATCAGTTTCTTCGGTGTGAACAAGCGGCGGCGCTTCCTTCTATGGCGGCGTCTGGTCTTCTTCTTTCTTTACGTTGCTGCGATCGGCTTCTTGGCTGTTAATATTGGGTCGACTGTCCCTTCTTTCTCACGAAGCTCGTCCCTCACTCTTGCACTTCTTACTCTCAGGGTTGTATCTCATAGCCTAGGTTTGTTGTTTTGTGTTTCTTTGTTCGTGTGTTGGAGATTTTTGCTCACACTTCGTATATATAATAGGTCGTCGATGTTTCTAGCGACTCACAGACTGTTCGCATGTCCGAATGACCTTTACATTCCCAACGTCTTGATGCGCATGTGGCACAGTAATGATAAACGTGCGGCTATATGTACGTCCGTTTAGTTTATTCTATTATCAGTTTACACTATTATTAAACGTGCGACTATGTATGTATGTTTATTATGGATGCAGCATATCATTTATACTATTATTATTATATGAATCTATGTATGACATACATGTAATATGTATGTGTTATGTATGTACGTGCATATATAATTTTTTTGTATGACATAAGTGTTATGTCAGAATATTTCTACTAGCTATTATTAATATTACTCCATATTAATACACAAGTGCGTTTCATCTGATAGCTTTTATCAATTTAAATATATCTGAATTAATATTCATTACTTATATATATATCTATATATATATATATATTAAAATTTTAGAGTGTCACAGTGGATACCTCCACGCGTGCCCTCAATGCCCGTAAGCATGTGAGTAAAACCCCTGATGATGAGCTCTTCCTGCTCAGTGCATCGGCTACTACATTAGCCTTGCCTGGATGATAGTCAATGATCAAGTTGTAATCCTTGATCAACTCCATCCATCTTCTCTGCCTCATGTTCAACTCTTTCTGAGTGAACACGTACTTCAAGCTCTTGTGGTCCGTATAGATGTGACACAACTCTCCGTAGAGGTAGTGCCTCCAAATCTTCAATGCAAACACCACATCACCTAGCTACAGATCATGTGTGGGGTAGTTTACTTCATGCTTCCTCAACCGCCGAGAAGCATAAGCAATTACCTTCCCCGATTGCATCAGTACACATCCCAGTCCCTAAATGCTAGCATCACTGTAGATGTCATACCCTAACCCCTTGCACGGGTAGGGCAAGCACTGGTGCTTCGGTCAAACGTTTCTTTAGCTCAAGAAACCCCTTCTCACACATGTCATCCCACACAAACTTAGCCCCCTTTTTAGTGAGCTTCGTGAGTGGAGATGCTATCACCGAGAACTTCTCCACAAATTTGCGGTAATACCCCGCTAAACCGAGAAAACTCCTTATCTCCTTCACATTCTTGGGCCTCTCCCAATTAGTGACCGCTTCAATCTTTTAGTTATCAACTGAAATGCCCGAGCCCGATACCACATGCCCGAGAAAACCGATCTCCCCAAGCCAAAATTCACATTTAGAGAATTTGGCAAAGAGTTGCTTCTCCCGCAGGGTTTCAAGCACAAGCCTTAGATGTTTTTCGTGCTCCTCTTCATTCGTGGAGTATATCAAAATGTCATCAATGAACACTATGACGAATTGGTCCAAGTATTGATGGAATACTCGGTTCATGAGGTCCATGAATGCCGCGGGTGCGTTCGTAAGCCCAAACGACATTACTAGGAACTCATAGTGACCATACCTTGTACGAAATGCACTTTTGGGTATGTCACTCTCCTTGATCTTCAGTTGATGGTAGCCTGACCTCAAGTCGATCTTATAGAACACGGTTGCCCCCCGTAGTTGATCAAACAAGTCATCGATCCTTGGAAAAGGGTATTTGTTCTTTATCGTGACCTTGTTCAACTGACGGTAATCGATACACATTCTGAGTGTACCATCTTTCTTCTTTGCAAAGAGTACCGGTGCTCCCCACGGTGAATGACTCGGCCTAATGAATCCGCTATCCAGTAATTCTTCTAATTGAACCTTCAACTCTTGAAGTTCAGCCGGTGCCATCCGATATGGAGGAATCGATATGGGTTTTGTACCGGGTTCTACTTCAATGGTGAACTCAATTTCTCGATCTGGTGGGAGTCCCGAGAGTTCTTCAGGGAAACCTTATGGGTACTCACTCACCACTCTCACCTCAGTGAGACTCTTTCCCTTGCCTTCCTTGCCTATGACATAGGCCAAGTATGCTTGACACCCTTTCCTCATCATACGCCTTGCTCTTATGGCCGATATGATACAAGGATTGAATTTCCCTCTATCTCCCTCGAAGCATAGAGCATTTCCTTCTCCATCTTTTAGTTCTAACACCTTGGTGTAGCAATCTACTTTCGCATGGTGTTTTTCGAGCCAATCCATGCCTAGTATAGCATCAAACTCGAGCATATCTAACGGCACAAAGTCACCCGTTAGACAATGCTCCCATATCCCTACATTACACGAGGGATAGTAGTGTTTCCGCTCTACATCATCTCCCAATGGCGTAGAGACCAACAAAGGTTGCATCATTGCCACCAAAGGCATGCCCAAACCCTTGGCAAACGTTTCGCTCACAAATGAACGTTGTGCTCTGGTATCGATGAGGATTCTCGCGTGTCTACCATTGATCTTTAGTATCCCTACATATATGAGCCATGTAAGACACACTACGTAATGCCCCGACTGAAAAGGACTTAGCAAAAAAAATCCGGCTTAGGGCAACTCTATACTCGGTCGGGTAGAACCCTATACCCGGTCGGGTATAGCTCGAGTCCTTAAGGAAAAACCTCCTGTCAACCTTGCCCGGCCGTGTACACACCTTGAATTCGTTCAAACTACCTATACCCGGTCGAGTATATACATATACCCGATCGGGTATTAGTCAAATCCTTAAACAAAAGTCTCCTGCTGACTTTGCTCGGTCGAGTACACACCTCGAACCGAACAAACCATCTATACCCGGTCAGGTATAGGCCCATACCCGGTCGGGTATCACTCCAAGTTTTTAGCAAAAGCTTCCTGCCAACAACGGTCGATCAAGTACACGCCTCGGAAACAAAATTTTACTCATACTCGATCGATTATACAACCATACCCGATCGGGTATGGCTGTAATTGTCAAAAGTGAGCGGTCCTGCCAAACTTGCTCGAACGAGTACACACTTTAATTTAGAACTGAAACTTAGCCCATACCCGGTCGGGTCTATAGGGGTACCTGATCGGGTCATAGATATTTTTTTGAAGGTTTTGCTTCAAGTAGATGAATAAAATGCGTGTGGAATCGAGGGATTACCTGCAATGGAGTCTGGGTGGCCCGAGCATCTGCCTCGGTCATTGCATACACCCGTGCTTGGGTCCTCCCTTGGTTAACGGACGCGGCGTTGCTAGCCGTGGGTCCTCCCCTTCCGGTGCCGGCTTGTGATGGTCCCGCACGTCCCCTACTAGCCGTAGGTCCTCCAATGGCCCCCGATGGCCCCCCTCCATTCAACGTCGGGCAAGAGGATTTGAGGTGGCTCATGCTACCGCATTTGTAACACCGGGGTGGTTCATTGCACTTCCCCGCATGGTTCTTGCCGCAATTTGCGCACCTCGGTGACCACGTACTCCCTGGTCTGGCCCCTTGCCCTTCTGAGCCCTTATTCTTTTTCGCCGGTGGTGTCGGCGCCCTGAATGAATTGCCACCCCCAGCGTGATGCTTCTGAGAGTGGTTTTGGGGTCCAGAGTTTCCCCATCTCATATTCTTCGCCTCCTCGGCGTCCCTCAACTTCCTCTCGTTCCATTGGGCTTCCCCAAGGAGCCCTTGATCGACGATCTGGCTAAATGTCATGTTGTGATGGTAAGTAGCCCGGTCACGGATGTCAAACTGTAGAGCATCCCAAAAGTGATTGGCCATACGATTTTCATCCAAAGAGTATTCTGGGATGAATCGTGCCAAGTCACGGAACCTCTGTTCCAATTGCCTCACCGAGCAACCATCCTCCTATTTCAGGTTTGTGTACTCTCTCCTTTTGAGATTGACTTCAAAAGTTGAGTAGTACTGATTATAAAACTCCACTTCGAATTTCTCCCAAGTGGCTTCACCATGGAACTTCCCTTCCACACCTTCCCACCACACAGCAGCTACTCCCTCAAGTAGCCTGGTGGCAACCCTCAACTTTACGTCGAGTCCAATTTGCATATCCCTAGAAGCATCATTCAGCTTCTTAATCCAGCCGGCGGCCTCAGATATGTCGCCTTTGCCATCAAATGATTTGCACCCCAAGGCTCTAGCCTCCTTGAGGTATTTGAAGATACGTACCATCGTGTCTCCCTCGAATGCCCCAGATGGAGCACTAGAAGCACCTCGGCTTCCCTGCCCCATGGCTTGCCTAGCCTGTCTAGCTTGGCGTCGCTGCTCTCTCTTTGCCTTATTCTCGAGGTACCATTCTAGTACCTCACTCATACGGTCATAATGAGGATCATCATCCTCATCTTCTTCCTCAAAGTCCTCCCCGTTGTACGAGGTTTCCTCTTGCTCCGTGCTTGGAGCATAGGTGAAGTCGTCCGGTTCGGTGGCCCATGACGGGTGCACAGAATCGACGTGCGTGCTACTCCTCGTCGGCGTTGTAGAACGCCCACGACCCCTGCCTCGGCCTCCTCCTCGGCTTTGGCCCAAGCCTCTACCCCTAGAGGTCCGTGATTCCACCCGAGTGGCATGCCCGGTGGCCCCGGCACATGCCCTGTCAGGTTCCTCCTAGTTATCCCGCGTCCACCCTCCATTTCTGAAAGAAATAAGGAATGAGTCATTAGACACATTTCAATGTCAATTGACGGATTAGTACAAAAGACACCACTTGGTCCAACATTATGGCCAACAAACTGTTAAGGGTACCGTGTTAACAATAAGAGGTCACTAACTTGGTTTCCAACGGTTCCTTAGGTACAAAAACTTTCTGCTCATGGTTTTGTTCAAAACTTTTTGAGGATAACCATATTGAGAGGTTAATTATATAGTTTAGAAATCGATGGCTCTGATACCACTTAATTGTCACGCCCCGGACCGCATCCGAGCCACGTAGACAACCACCGTACAACCCGATAAGAACAACAACAGTTCATCCCTATCGAATTGTACAAGGTATCCGATTGATTCTATTGCCAAACCGATTAGTAAACACGTATAATCAACATCAATATTATAATCAAACAAATGCGGAAATAATAATATGTTTGATATTTAACTACACGTGGCAAACATGGGCACGCAGGCCCCCAACCGTTTTAAGGAAAACATTGTTCAAATATCCATGAGCAGTTTTGATAGAGTATATAGACTCGGACCCCCGGGTCTCACGACTATTGGACCCGGACAGCGGCCCACGTACACTCAGTTGATAGCATTTTCATTATTGTACATTATCATTATTATTCAGGTGTTCTAGATTAGCATTTTCTATTATCAGTCCATTTATGTAACCGGGTCTGTCAGGCCCATATTAGAGGCCCAGACCCGGATATTCTTCTATATATACTCCCTTAGGGAGTTCTTGTAAACCTAATTTTCACAACTCTAATACACATCACTACTATTCATCTTCTTCTCCATATTATTAAGCTCCAATCTCTCCATTTTATATATGTTTGGATACCCCTATAATCCATCAATGGTGCTTTCATTGAGAGCTGAACTCAAGTGAGAAATCCTCCCAAAACATACAAAAAATTCATCCAAATCACAAAAAATCAACCAAAAATATATCTGGAAAAATCAAAAGAAAGATCCAGAGATGAAGATCTGGGTTTCCGACACAGAAGCCGGAGATGTCTTCACCGGAAAGGTTATCGCCCTCCTGGTCGCCGCCGTACGCCGATAGCAGAAGCTTTTCGCCTGCTAAAGCTCGCCAGCCGTTCCCCAGGTCTGAGCTGAAGCCTCCGCACGCCACCCACTACAGCTCACGACATCAGGTACGAGCTCCTCCGTCACAACCCTGTCAGTATCGCTCCTCGCCGCTGCGCCACCGCACTGGTCTCTGTCACGGCTCGGTTGTCAGGGCCTAATCCACTGTAGGTATCTCCTGGAGCTTGACCTCGAGAATCCGCCATTAATGGCCACTGGAAAGCTCCATCCTCACACCAGAAGCCAACCTAAGGAGGCGTGGGGACGCCCCAAGGCCCAAGCTGAGGAACCCACCGGCCAAGGAAGCCCCAAATCCGGGCTCCGCCCCGAGGATACCTAGCAGTTGCAACCAGAGCTTTCAGGGTCTTCCCTCTCTTTCCAGAAGCAGTGACCTCGATTTTCGACCCCGATAGTAGGTGACGCGCGTGAAGCTGCGACCAGATCCTTCCCTCTCCTTTTCCGGCGGCTGCAATGAAGGTAAGCATGTTCCGCCGTATGACCTGCCAGTCTTGTTGGAAGAAGGCCTGGCGCATGGACTGCTAACAATTGATAGGTTAGCTAAAAACTTGGGCCAAAAGGGAAGCTTCAGTCCAACAACAGTCCAATATTTCGGCCCGGTTACTTCATTCCAGCCCACAATATTCTGGCCCAAATAAGAGCTAAGTGCCCAAAACTCCTATTTAAACACTTGAAATATTTATTAAGTGATAATACTATAATTATTATTATTATTAATTATATTATTTCCATCACCATTATGGCGGGTTAAAAACCCCCGAGGTGGTGAAGACCATTATGAGGGATTAAAATTTCCCGAGGTCGCTAATGAAAATTTATTATTGGCGTTATTATTTTTATCACTGTCATTAGACCGGGTCAAAAAAAAACCCCAAAGTGGTGGACCCGAGCTCTAGTCTACAGAACATCTTTATTTGATGATTTGGATTATATTTGGGTCCCTCGATCTACCCTAGCCACCTTTATTTGGTGACTCGGGCATCTAAAAATGAGAGCCGCTACCGGCCGCATACGGCATTATGCCTAAGAGCGGTAAACGGTACGCCTCGTTCTCCGAGACGCTAATCGCGTCGCCCAAAAGCCGTTGCCATGAACAACGCACCTATTGTATTCCGCTTATTTTTTGGAAATGTAAATAAAAGATACCACGTGTCGTATCAGCAGCCTTCGAGCGAAAGGCTCAGGTCTGCTCCACTTTGTATTTTGTATCAGCGAAAGACTCAGGCCCAGCTGAGAGAGCACGTCGTATCGGCCCCTTAGAGCGAAACGCTCAGGCAGGGTCGACGATGTCCCCAGGACGACGGGCCCGCAAACGGCCCACATCTTGAAATGGGAAGTTCACCGCGTCGTTCATGCGCCCGATCGCAGGACGACAGGTCTGAAATCATGGCCGAGGTGAAAAAATCCCCAAACTCAGGGTCGGGCAACGGCAGCCGTTGGAAACCAACCAAAAGTCTAGCCCGCGTCATAAATAGGCGACGGGACCCCCCTCAGATCACGGACGTTATAAACGAAGTCCGAACCGGCCGAAGGACTAGCGACCCCTTTGGCCGAAGCCTGAAAGAAGGACACTCCCTGAAATGGGGAACGAAATAAAAAAAAGGAAAAAGAAAAAATAAAAGAGGGAAGCCGAGGACCGCGCGCACTCGCCGGCCTCGAGCAACAAAAAATGAAATCCCCACAACAATACTAAGTACATATCAGGCAAATACTACACATTATGGACGAAGCAAGACCATACATGCGGATTAGACGAGCGCCCAGCGCCGTCCCTCATTTCTCAGACGAGCGCCCAGCGCCGTCCATCATCTTAGACGAGCGCCCAGCGCCGTCCCTCATTTTCAGACGAGCGCCCAGCGCCGTCCCTCATCTTTAGACGAGCGCCCAACGCCGTCCTCCATTTGTAGACGAGCGCCCAGCGCCGTCCCTCATTTTCAGACGAGCGCCCAGCGCCGTCCCTCATCTTTAGACGAGTGCCCAGCGCCGTCCTCCATTTGTAGACGAGTGCCCAGCGCCGTCCCTCATTTTCAGACGAGCGCCCAGCGCCGTCCCTCATCTTTAGACGAGCGCCCAGTGCCGTCCTCCATTTGTAGACGAGCGCCCAGCGCCGTCCCTCATGTTCAGACGAGCGCCCAGCGCCGTCCATCATCTCAGACGAGCGCCCAGCGCCGTCCCTCATCTTAGACGAGCGCCCTGCGCCGTCCTTCATTCTTAGACGAGCGCCCAACGCCGTCCCTCATCTTAGACGAGCGCCCATCGCCGTCCCTCATCTTAGACGAGCGCCCTGCGCCGTCCTTCATTCTTGGACGAGCGCCCAGCGCCGTCCCTCATCTTAGACGAGCGCCCAGCGCCGTCCCTCATCTTAGACGAGCACCCTGCGTCGTCCTTCATTCTTAGACGAGCGCCCAGCGCCGTCCCTCATTTTTTAGACGAGCGCCCAGCGCCGTCCCTTATTTTTAGACGAGCGCCTAGCGCCGTCCATCATCTCAGACGAGCGCCCAGCGCCGTCCATCATCTCAGATGAGCGCCCATCGTCGTCCCTCATTTGTTAGACGAGCGCCCAGCGCCGTCCCTCATCTCAGACGAGCGCCCAGCGCCATCCATCATCTTAGACGAGCGCCCAGTGCCGAACATCATCTTAGACGAGCGCCCAGCGCCGTCCTCCATTTGTAGACGAGCGCCCAGCGCCGTCCCTCATTTTCAGACGAGCGCCCAGCGCCGTCCTTCATCCTGAGACGAGCGCCCAGCGCCGTCCTTCATCTTCAGACGAGCGCCCAGCGCCGTCCTTCATTTTCAGACGAGCGCCCATCGCCGTCCCTCATTTGTTAGACGAGCGCCCAGCGCCGTCCCTCATTTTCAGATGAGCGCCCAGCGCCGTCCATCATCTCAGACGAGCGCCCAGCGCCGTCCCTCATTTTCAGACGAGCATCCAGCGCCGTCCCTCATCTCAAACGAGCGCCCAACGCCGTCCCTCATCTTAGGATCAGCTCCACCGTCCTACATGTTCAGTCCGGCGCCAACGCCTTGCCACGTCATCATATTATCAGATCGACTCCTCATCGCCGTCGTCCTCATATCACAACCGACCCCCTCGGCCTCAGTGTGATTATCTATCCAAAGACCGGCTTCCTCAGCGCTGCGAGTCTTGAGCTAGCGATCGGGCTCGCCATCCCTTCCCGGATGGTGACCATCGCCTTTATATGACGATCGGCTTAATCAGGGACGCCGAGGCCGAGGGGCCGATCGTGATGTGTGGACGGAGATGATGAGCCGATCCGATAATATGATGACGAGGCAAGAATGGAGCCGATCGTCATATAAGGGCGATGGTCACCATCCAGGAAGGGATGGCGAGCCCGATTGCTAGCTCAAGACTCTCGGCGCTGAGGAAGCCGGTCTTGAGATAGATAGTCACGCCGAGGCCGAGGGGCCGGTCGTGATGTGCGGATGGCGATGAAAAAAAACCAATCCGAGATATGATGACGGGGCAATGATGAGCCGGCCGTCATATAGAGGCGATGGTCACCATCCAGGAAGGGATGGTGAGCCCAATCGCTAGCTCAAGATCGCGTTGAGACCGAGGGGTCTGCCGCGATGTGAGGATGACGACGATGATGAGCCGTTCCAATAAATGATGACGAGGCCATGACGGGCCATTCGTCATGTAAAGGCGACGGTCACCATCCAGGAAGGGATGTTGAGCCCGATCGCCAGCGCCGTCCATCATCTCAGACGAGCGCCCAGCGCCGTCCATCATCTCAGACGAGCGCCCAGCGCCGTCCATCATCTCAGACGAGAGCCCAGCGCCGTCCCTCATCTTAGATGAGCGCCCAGCGCCGTCCTTCATTCTTAGACGAGCGCCCAGCGCCGTCCCTCATTTTTGAGACGAGCGCCCAGCGCCGTCCCTCATTTTCAGACGAGCGCCCTGCGCCGTCCATCATCTCAGACGAGCGCCCAGCGCCGTCCATCATCTCAGACGAGCGCCCAACGCCGTCCATCATCTTAGACGAGCGCCCAGCGCCGTCCCTCATTTTTTAGACGAACGCCCAGTGCCGTCCCTCATTTTCAGACGAGCGCCCAGCGCCGTTCATCATCTCAGACGAGCGCCCAGCGCCGTCCATCATCTCAGACGAGCACCCAGCACCGTCCATCATCTCAGACGAGCGCCCAACGCCGTCCATCATTTCAGACGAGCGCCCAGCGCCATCCATCATCTCAAGACCGGCTTCCTCAGCGCCGCGAGTCTTGAGCCAGCGATCGGGCTCACCATCCCTTCCTGGATGGTGACCATCGCCTTTATATGACGATCAGCTTCATCAGCGCCTCGTCATCATATTATAGGACCGACTCCTCATCGCCGTTGTCCTCACATCACTGTCGGCCCCTCGGCCTCGGCGTGATCATCTATCTCAAGACCGGCTTCCTCAGCGCCGCGAGTCTTGAGCCAGCGATCGGGCTCACCATCCCTTCCTGGATGGTGACCATCGCATTTATATGACGATCAGCTTCATCAGCACCTCGTCATCATATTATAGGACCGGCTCCTCATCGCCGTTGTCCTCACATCACGGCCGGCCCCTCGGCCTCAACGTGATCATCTATCTAAAGACCGGCTTCCTCAGCGCCGCGAGTCTTGAGCCAGCGATCGGGCTCACCACCCCTTCCTGGATGGTGACCATCGCCTTTATATGACGATCAGCTTCATCAGCGCCTGGTCATCATATTATAGGACCGGCTCCTCATCGTCGTTGTCCTCACATCACGACCGGCCCCTCGGCCTCAGCGTGATCATCTATCTCAAGACCGGCTTCCTCAGCGCCGCGAGTCTTGAGCCAGCGATCGGGCTCACCATCCCTTCCTGGATGGTGACCATCGCCTTTATATGACGATCAGCTTCATCAGCGCCTCGTCATCATATTATAGGACCGGCTCCTCATCGCCGTTGTCCTCACATCACGGCCGGCCCCTCGGCCTCGGCGTGATCATCTATCTCAAGACCGGCTTCCTCAGCGCCGCGAGTCTTGAGCCAGCGATCGGGCTCGCCATCCCTTCCCGGATGGTGACCATCGCCTCTATATGACGATCGGCTTCACCATCGCCTCGTCATCATTATTTGGACCGACTCCTCATCGTCTTCGTCCTCATATCACGATCGACCCCCTCGGCCTCGACGTGATTATTTATCTCGAGACCGGTCTTAGTCATTCCTTTACCGGATGACGACCGTTGCATGGATTTTTGGACCGGCCCCTCATCGCCGTCGTCCTCACATCATGCCCGACCCCTCGGCCTCGGCGTGATTATCTATCTCAAGACCGGCTTCCTCAGCGCCGAGAGTTTTGAGCTGGCGATCGGGCTCACCATCCCTTCCTGGATGGTGACCGTTGCCTTTACATGACGAATGGCCCATCATGGCCTCGTCATCATTTATTGGAACGGCTCATCATCTCCGTCATCCTCACATCGCGGCAGACCCCTCGGTCTCAACGCGATCTTGAGCTAGCGATTGGGCTCACCATCCCTTCCTGGATGGTGACCATCGCCTCTATATGACGGCCGACTCATCATTGCCCCGTCATCATATCTCGGATTGGTTTTTTTTTTCATCGCCATCCGCACATCACGACCGGCCCCTCAGCGTGACTATCTATCTCAAGATCGGCTTCCTCAGCGCCGAGAGTCTTGAGCTAGCGATCGGGTTCGCCATCCCTTCCTGGATGGTGACCATCGCCCTTATATGACGATCGGCTCCATTCTTGCCTCGTCATCATATTATCGGATCAACTCATCATCTCCGTCCGCACATCACGATCGGCCCCTCGGCCTCGGCGTGATTATCTATCCCCAAGACCGGTCTCAGTCATTCCTTCATCGGATGGCGACCGCTGCTTGGACTTTTGGATCAGCCTCATAGTGCTGACGACCTCGCATCACGATCGGCCCCTCGGCCACGACATCACACCCTATCCCAACACCGGCTTCATCAGCGCCGAGTGTGTTGGGCTAGCGATCAGGCTCGCCATCCCCTCCTGGACGGTGACTATCGCCTCTATATGACGATCGGCTCCATCATCGCCTCGTCATCATATTTCGGACTGGCTCCTCATCATTGTCATCCGCACATCGCGATCAGCCTCTCGGCCGCGACGTGATTATTTATCTCAAGACCGGCTCCCAGCGCCGAAGTCTTGTAATAGCGATTGGGCTCGCCATCCCTTCCCGGACGGTGACCGTCGCCCCTATATGATGCACGGCTCATCATCGCCTCGTCCTCACATTTAGACCGGCCCCAGCGCCGAAGTCCTTATCTAGCGACCAGGCTCGCCATTCCCTTCCTGGATGGTGACCGTCGCCTTCATATGACGCATGGCTTATCATCGCCTTGTCCCCATATTCGGACCGGCTCACCAGCGCCATCGTCCCCATATTCGGACCGGTTCGTCAGCGCGGTCGTCCTCATATTCGGACCGACTCATCAGCGTCGTCGTCCTCATATTCAGACAGGCGTCCACCGCCTCGTCCCCCTATTCAGATATAGCGAACATCTTGCGGTCTCCGGCCGAAAGGCTAAAGGAGCCCAGAGTTCAGCCATATATCGCTCCGTCATCTGTATCTGATGACGCGAAGCTTATTTGCAGGCCCATCGGCCATATATCGCTCTGTCATCTTTATTTGATGATGAAGAGCTCATTTGTAGGCCCATCGGCCATATATAGCTCTGTCATCTTTATTTAATGACGGAGAGCTCATCTACAGGATCATCGGCCATATGTCGCTCTGTCATCTTTATTTGATGATGAAGAGCTCATTTGTAGGCCCATCGGCCATATATCGCTCTGTCATCTTTATTTAATGACGAAGAGCTCATCTACAGGACCATCGGCCATATATCGTTCTGTCATCTTTATTTGATGACGAGGAACTCATTTGTAGGCCTCTGAGCCACATCTTGCTCCGTCATCTTTATTTGATGACGCGAAGCTCAGTTGCAGGCCCATCGGGCATATATCGCCTCGTCATCTTTATTTGATGACACGAAGCTCATTTACAGGCCCATCGGCCATATATCGCTCTGTCATCTTTATTTAATGATGAAGAGCTCATCTACAGGCCCATCGTCCATATATCGTTCTGTCATCTTCATTTGATGACGAGGAACTCATTTGTAGGCCTCTGAGCCACATCTTGCCCCGTCATCTTTATTTGATGACGTGGAGCTCTCATATAGGCCTCTCCCGGCCATACATCACCCCGTCTTCTTTATTTGATGATGTGGGGCTCTCATGTAGGCCTCTCGGCCATACGTCGCCCCGTCATCTTTATTTGATGACGTGGAGCTCTCATATAGGCCTCTCTCGGTCATACATCACCCCATCGTCTTTATTTGACGACGTGGAGCTCTTATGCAGGCCCCTCGGCCGCACCATCGCCCCGTCGTCTTTATTTGACGACGTGGAGCTCTTATGCAGGCCCCTCGGCCATACAGCGTCCCGTCGTCCTTATTCGACGACGTGGAACCCTCATACAGGCCCCTCGGCCGCACCATCGCCATGTCGTCTTTATTTGATGACGTGGAGCTCTTATGCAGGCCCCTCGGCCGCACAATCACCCCGTCGTCTTTATTTGACGACGTGGAGCTCTTATAAAGGCCCCTCGGCCGCACCATCGCCCCGTCGTCTTTATTTGACGACGTGGAGCTCTTATGCAGGTCCCTCGGCCGCACCATCACCCCGTCGTCTTTATTTGACGACGTGGAGCTCTTATGCAGGCCCCTTGGCCGCACCATCGCCCCGTCGTCTTTATTTGACGACGTGGAGCTCTTATGCAGGCCCCTCGGCCACACCATCGCCTCGTCGTCTTTATTTGACGACGTGGAGCTCTTATGCAGGCCCCTCGGCCGCACACATCGCCCAATCGTCTTTATTTGACGACGTGGATCTCTATGCAGGTCCCTCGGCCATACATCGCCTCGTCGTCCTTATGCGACAACGTGGAGCTCTCGTACAGGCCTCTCGGCCCATCGGCCTTACGTTCTGGTCATCTATATTTGATGAACCAGACATCATATTGTGGACGGTCGCTCGACCCATCCCTTAGTCATCTTTATTTGATGACTAGGACTACTGATCATGATGAGCTACCCACATCTAGAGATCGGCCTCGACCATCCAGCAGACGGGCACCGCTGCAGCTCCATCTCCAGACCGAAGGGCTCGCACCTTTTGTTTCATTTTGGGGGCATCCGGTGCACTCTTTTTCCCTCATTAGGATTTTTTCCCACAGGGTTTTTCCTAATGAGGTTTTTAACGAGGCATCTCCCCATCGTGGATCAAAAGGTGTCAACCCTCGGCCCCCTGTTGAAGACATCATCCGACACGCATTACTCAACTCCTCTTCACCTCATTACACTCGCCTCAAGGAGTGGGGGACTGGAAGAGCGGGGGACTTAGCGCCTCCGTTAACCAAAGAAGCAGAAATTCAAATTTTTGTTCATGAAGTTTACTCACCAGACGGCGACATATCAGCACACAGTTCTACTCTCTTTCGCCTCGAATACTCTCGACTCAGAGAGTGGGGGACTCCTGATAGAGTATATATACTCGGACCCCCGGGTCTCACGACTATTGGACCCGGACAGCGGCCCACGTACACTCAGTTGATAGCATTTTCATTATTGTACATTATCATTATTATTCAGGTGTTCTAGATTAGCCTTTTCTATTATCAGACCATTTATGTAACCGGGTCTGTCAGGCCCATATTAGAGGCCCAGACCCGGATATTCTTCTATATATACTCCCTTACGGAGTTCTTGTAAACCTAATTTTCACAACTCTAATACACATCACTACTATTCATCTTCTTCTCCATATTATTAAGCTCCAATCTCTCCATTTTATATATGTTTGGATACCCCTATAATCCATCAAGTTTATAAATTTCAAATACGAATGGAAGCACGAACCACGTCTTCCTCCTTGAATGGTCACCCTAGGCAAAGGTGCAGGTAGTAGGACTCTAGCCTTAACCTGAAAAATGTGAGGGCCCTCAGAGGGGTCAGTACTCCATAGAAGTACTAGTGACAAGCAGGCTACATGAAGAATAACTAATGTTTCAGACACGAGACCCAAAAATAGGGTGATACATATTTATATAGATGTCTCTCATCCACCCGATGATACATACTGTATATATACTCGTAAAATACTCAACACGTATGTCATTTACCTTAAAGAGTCTTTTAGAGATAAAGTTCTTACCTGACTTTTCTCACTCCTTTCCCGGTTGCCTAGCTCACAAGTTATAGTCTACCTTCGATTCATACTACCGAGTGTTTTAGGATCATTTACCGACCAAGGCACTCAACCCAACCTGGAGTATTTAGGATCACTTACCGTCCAAGGGTACTCGGCCCCACCTGGAGTATTCTGGATCATTTACCGTCCAGAGGTACTCGACCCCACCTGGAGTATTCTGGATCATTTACCATCCAAGAGTACTCAACCCCACCTAGAGTATTCTGGATCATTTACCGTCCAAGGATACTCGACCCCACATGGAGTATTCTGGATCATTTATCGTCCAAGGGTACTCAATCCCCAGTCTATCCTCTACCAAATCCTAACCTGGATATGGCTAACCTTTCATTCCTTTAACTATGGACAATGCCTAGCCCTATAGGTTTATAACAATCCTTAGGAACCAACATGGGCGGATCCCACCTGAACGGCCCACGTTAACCTACTCAAAACTGCCCGTTTTGAGCATAAACCAATACTCGATCGAGTACTCACTTGTACTCGGTCGAGTACAGGAGTCAGTAGCCCACAAAGCTAATTTTCAATGTATACTCGATCGAGTATCTACCCATACTCGATCGGGTATAGGAGGCAGTAGCCCCCTTGGGCAATTCTTCAGCAAATACCCGGCCGAGTACTTGTCAATACCCGGTCGGGTATGGCAAATGACTTGGCGGTCAACGCCCGTTTGACCCCCCAAACAGAGTCCAATTAACGTGAAATTTTACACACATGTACTTCTTGACGTCCTCAATCCAAAAATACCATTTTGGATCCCTGGAACATCACACATAATAATTTATCTCATTTTTAATCATCAAACGTCAATAACATGCTTTTCAATTATGTTTTATATATAATCATGGCATAAGCAAATACTTTATTATCCTTAATCATTCCATAAAACATATTTTTGCTTACTTTAGGTAATCTCATGCGTCACGCAAAAGTTATAAAGCATAAAGTCGTCTTCTCACCTTAATGAAGCTTATGAAGTTCTAGCCTTCCCGATTTAGCTCCGGCGAAACTTCGGCGAACTTCAACAAACTCCGGCGACGACTCCGGCGCCCCTTTCAACTCCGTGAAAGTTCCTTGAATACCTTAGACAAGTTAATAACAAGGTTTTATTATCATAAAATCCATAGTAATACAAATAACCTCAAAAAGGTTATTTTCCGGCGAACCGGTCACTTTGGCTTCTAAGTCCGTTCTTGGACTTAGAACTACCTTCCAACCCCTCGTTCTACACTTCCAAACATGTAGAACAATGCTAGGGTGTGTAATATGATTGAATAATCATATAAGAGGATTTAAGAACAAGAAATGGGATTAATGGAGTCATTACCTTGTTAAACACAAGTTTTCCCACCTAAACTCCTTTTTTCTCTTCTCTTTTCCCTTTCTTCTTCCTCCCTTGACTTGGTGCGTGTATGATGGATGAAAATGGTGTTCATGGAGAGCTTCTCCCTCTTCCTTGGATCCTTTGGTCGAGCTGAATGAGGGTGGTTGAAGGAACCCCCCACTTTTGTCTTCAATAGCACAATAATGTGTATAGGGGGCCCTTGGGTGATCAAGTTGGTCTCTCCATCACTTCAGCCTCAATTCACAGCTCTCATACGCCTCCCCTGCCCTCCTTGCAGAGCTAAAATCGTGGGTTGGCCCCCACTTATGTGGGAGGTCAACCCTTTGTGTCCCGGAGTGTACAATCGATCCTGAAAGTTGTATTTTCCAGACTATTTTGATTATATTTCATTTTATCGGGTCCAATAAAATATAACACATGGTCCCAATCCTTATTGGACCTTAGAATCAATATGCATTCCCCAACTTTAATTTAGAAGTCTTCGAAATCCCTTTTTTTGGGCTGTTATCTGATAAATTGCCGATACTGATAATTTGGTCCCGTTTGACCAACCGGCCAACCCTATGCCATTGCCATGGCCCAATTAGGATATCCACCACCATATTCATATTATGTTAGTCCAAGATTAATATAATATGTGGTCCCGTCAGTACCGGGCGGCCCCCACTTCCGGTGGGGGCCCCACGTGAATTTTACTATTCACGTAAAAGAAATGATAAAATCTTACAATCACGTAAAAATGCTTTTATTCATTTCTCTAGGTTCAACACATAATTTGTGATAGTGTATATGGGTCTAGGCCCCAGGACCCACATACTCAGAACAGAAAGCACGGCCACTACGCGGTGCCCTCGTCGGCCAGAAGACCCTCGTCGGCCGACGAGGGGCCAACCCAGAATATGATCTTGAGGCCAAGGAACCAGGGTGTCCTCATCGGCCGTGCCCTCGTCGGTCGTGCCCTCGTCGGCCAAGACCCTCGTCGGCCACGGGAGACTCACATAACCGGATTTTACACTTACTCGTTTGTATAGCCCACCAGTGGCTTTGTATTCGGCCCAGTAGCGGTCCAGTTGTAAATGGGCCTCCCAAGCCCAAGGCTTGGGAGCCCAGCCCGTATTTTTCCTATAAATACTTCCTCTGGAGGTAGTTATGGGGGTTACAAAATCATTCTATTGAAACATATATTGCACTTCTCTCTCTAGCTCTCACTTCTCTCTAGATATATACTCTATCAATTTGATAAAGTACAAATACTTGGGGGCGGTGTTACATTATTAGTATTATTAGTATTATTACTATTATTACTATTATTATTTTTAATTATAAACGAATAAAATATAATTATTTATGGATTATAAATTTATAATATATATAAAAAATAAAATCTTTATGCAAAAAAATAAAAAATAAAATTTCAGACCAGACCAGACCAAAATAGACCAGACCATACCTGATCAGACTAAAACGGACCAGATTAGACCAGCAAATTACAGTCCAATTTAAAACATCCTAATAAGTCATACTACCTCTGTCCCTTTTTTCTTTGCCAAATTTGACTAGCACGGAGAATAATAAAGTAAAAACAGAAACCACAAAACAATTGATTAAAAGGGAAAGTGACAAAGTTTTTTGGGACGTCCCAAAAAGGAAAGATGACAAAGTTTTAAGGGACGGAGGGAGTATTTAGAGAATTTCAAACATCCATACTATTCGAACTTGAGCATGGTTTACTCCTATTTGGCTATATGTGGAAAGCGTCGTGACCAAACTTCACACCCTATAAGAATATGTTTATCCAATCACATTAATATCCAACACTTCTTCTAACCACCCATCATCATATAATTATCCCTATAAATAATTATGAAAAAGAGGTTACTATATATATTTAAAAATGCATAGGGTCTCTGCAAGTATCGGGAACGGAGCCTCACTCTCTATATGTCAGATTGTAATTATAATCCAATTTACATCCTCCCAACGTACTGTTCGGTCGGTGTTGAGGGCTCTCGAGGATGAGGTGTCATCCTTTTTTATAAATAATTATGAAGTAATTACATATTTATGACTAAAATAATCATTATTTACATAGATGTGACTAATGACTAGAGATGGAATGGAATCATAGTAATTTATGTTCATTTCATAAACTTAAGTTAACATGACACTATTATTAGTCATATTTTGTAAATAAGTTTTACTTTGGTAATATTTTTGAAAATACCCTAATAATTAATACTCTCTACGTCCCAATAAGATTGTCACATTTTACCTTTTCAACCGGTCCCACTAAGATTGTTTTATACCAAATTTAGTAAAGTTTGTGTGGTTCTAAATCTTTCTTACTTTATTCTTACTTTATCAATTTAATATCAACAATATAAATCACTTTATTGGTTTGCGTGTCACTCCCTCTTATCCCATTTTTAGTGGGACAAAGGGAGTAACTATTACAACAATAAGAACATAAACCACGATATAACCACAAATTCACACTCTAATAGATGGTTGTTGTTCACCCGTATTCCATGGTGGTGCACCGGTGGTTAGTTCATAAAAGAAACCAATTATAGTCAAACTTTTGATCTTATCCTATGAATAGTCAACAATGTTATTAATATTTGTCACCTGCGTACCTGACACATATCAAATTTACACGACCGAGGTATACCCCGGATGTTACACTAGTCAGATCTTAATCACCTAAGCAATATAGACTTTCCCCCAAAACATAAATGAAAGTGACAGCGGTTTAATAGGACTTTGATCAGGTCTATGTTTCTAACTTATTCTTAGATTTTATTAATAAAAGAAATAATGGCATCAATATTACTCCCTAAGTTATCAATTCCAAAAATATGACCACTTTTTGTTTTCCCCAAAAAGTGACCCACCTCCCCAAAAACATTTGACCTTCCGTTACCATTTCAAAATGAATGGACTAAATAACCCAATCTAATATCTCTGCTTTGGCCCATCTCTATCGCACACAGTCTCCAGGTCTTCAGCGATTGAATGCTACTTCCATGGCAGATGAGGAGTCACCGTCGTTACTCGCCCTGCTAGCACGCATCCCGCTGTCGCGCATCCCATGGCCATCGGACGAGTTCTGCTTCGATCTCCATCGTGGACCAGGTCTGTCGCGCATCTTCATCCCCTTCTGCGAACGTTGTATGTGCGAGAGAGCGATGCTGGTGCATAGAGGTAGCGATTGCGGCCAGGCAACAGACGACGATGGTGATCCCCTGCAGAAGAATGTTGCAATACGACTAGAGATTGTGGATCTAGGGTTTTGAATGGGGGAGGGGCAGGGATTGGTTGGGGCAGGGGTTGGAGGTGACTAGCATATGGGCTGAGCAAGGGTGCGACAGCATCACTGTAGCGGCGTCGCTTTGGCGGCGTCACTGCGGCGACGTCATTGCGGCAGCGCCACTGCGGCGGTGTCACTATCATGTCACTATGTTGTGATCACTATGACCGGCGACGGTCTCCAGCGGCGGCGGTCACCAGTGGGAGGTGGTGGGCGTGGTGGTGGATGTCACTGTATTTCATGTAAGTGTAGCGTTTCACTGTAGCAATGGGTAAATAAGTAAGTTTGTTAATTATTAGTCACATTTTTGGAATTTTAAAAAATGGTCACTTATTTGTCAATTGGCTCTTTATTACTAACGAGTAAATCACTCGTGCGATGCACGGCGGGTGAATTTGCATTCAAGGGTTTTTTGTTCCATATTGTTTTCAACTACTTTGATGGAGATGACTTAGAGAGCACATAATTGCATATCAATTATACATTAAACAAAGAAATATACTAATAAAACAAACCAAAATAGTCACGCATAGTATTAAACACATTTCTTAAAAACGGAATTGAATGTAACACTACAGGTTATTAAAAACTTCTTTATAAACCACTTTATGAGTGGAATTCGCCGTCGAACCCCTATCATTGCATATAAGTATTTTCAAACCATGCCTATTGGAAACTCTTGAAACCGCAGCATAGAGTTGTCCATGCGTAAACACAGGTTTCTTCACCAACAAACCCACACGGGATAACGATTGGCCCAGACTTTTATTTATAGTCATGGCATATGAAATCATTATGGGGAACTGTCGTCTCTAAATCTGAAAGGCAAGTTGGCATCTGAAGGAGTCAAGGACAATCTTGGAATTAAGACTTTCTGTCCAGCACTAACACCAGTCAATATTTTCCCCTCTAAAACATGATCGCAAAGCCTGGTGAGAATCATCCTTGTTCCGTTACACAAACCCATGGAATGATCAATATTTCTCAGAAGCATCACTGGGGTCCCGACCTTTAACGTCAAGCTGTGATTCGGTACACCGGACAATTTAATGCTATTTAGGAATTCCGGGGTGTGCAGTTCTGCCATGAGATCTGTTGTAGAATCTACCTTTGAGACACTATCAGAACTAAGATACGTCCCAGATACCTCGCCAACGTTGAGACCCATCATATAATCATTAACAGATTCAATCACGGTAAGTGTTGGGGCCAATATTGCACGGTCACGGAGACAACTAATGTCATTTGTTGATGCAACATACTCTAGAAAGATGCTTTCAACAATAGCAGCTACAGGATCATCATGTGTATGAATCAATAAGTCGTCAGGAATATCAATAGAACCAAACCCATCATTTTCTTCACCCAATACGCCGTCTCCAATACTTGAAATCCACTTCGAAAAAACCTTCAAATCATAAGATTCATCCTCACTTGTCAAATTTTAGAGACGCATGTTTTTGTTCAAACGAAGAATAGTGCAATGAGACCACAAATATGACGAATTAATGGTGGCATTGACAACATCCTGTCTGCTACCATTAGTTATGATAGGGAGGACATGACAAAAGTCTCCCCCAAATACCACAGTCTTTCCACCATAAGGCATAGTGGCACTATTTTCTTTGTGAAATTGCATTATATCCCTCATGCTGCGATCCAACGCCTCAAAACAAAATTTGTGCAACATTGGAGCTTCATCCCAAATAATTAGCTTGCATCGTACAATAAGTTTGGCAAGAGGACTACCCTGCTTGATATTACATGTGGAGTCTTCATTCAAACTAATCGGGATTGCAAATCGAGAATGTGCAGTGCGTCCACCGGGCAATAGAAGGGAAGCAATCCCACTGGATGCAACATTTAGGACGATCTCACCCTTAGACCTAAGCGCTGCCGATAATGTCTTCCACACAAAAGTTTTCCCAGATCCACCATATCCGTAAACAAAGAAAACCCCACCAACATCGTCATGCACATAATGCATTATGGTTTCATAGACACGGAGTTGCTCGTCTGTCAATGAATGAAACAATGATGTGTGCTCTTCAGCCATTGCGGTGCGGTCATAGCTCAACTCTTCGTATATCATTCTATCATTGGAAGAAAGAAGGGAATCAAGCAAAACAGTTGGCATTGGAGGGTAATCTCGCAAACTCTTGCCCCGACTTCGTAACAATTGTTCTATTTCAGCCAAAGCTAATTTCTCCAACTGGTCATCGTTTAGAATTAATTCTGAAAGAAAGATAACACTATTTAGTCCAAAGGGTTGAAAGGATGGAAAACAAAATGAGGCTTTATAATCCAGTGCACTTTATTTAATGGAAGTAAGCATCAATCTTGTATAGGATGTGACCTGGATGTTGCAACACTCGCCTTCGCTTGTGTTGAATGTCATCTGCCATGAACCTCCAACAATGTTGCCAAACAAATTCTGGTCTAGACATTGATTCCGTCCACAACAGAATAACAAATAATATCCTCATAAAAAACGCTGAAGAGAAAAAGCTAGCTTCCTTGAAAGCATCAATGAACTCCTTATCATCATCCAGTAAGCCCAATGCATAACACGCTTCACGAAATGTAACGTATGTCACGCCAACAACAGTTCTCAAATCTTCGTGTGACATTGCACCACAAATGTGATTCAAAAGGCACCTTATGTAATAAGATTCATCACTGCCCGGATGAACATAATCAATTCTGCCAATAGCGAAGCCTTTTACCCTGGGAGCCCACTCCCTCGTCTTTTTCTTCCACGCGTACTTCTCGGGGAACTCAGCATATGTCAAAGATCTAGCATTAGGAAATTTTTGATGAGCCTCCATCCATGCCGTGAACATACTGTCTTTAACGGACGTTGCATTGACGACCGATTCCAGCGGTTGGTCATCATGAAAAACAATAGATTGTTCGTTGGGCAAATGAAAGCTCAATCGCTCTACTGGCAGGTTTTTGTATTGAATTTGAAAACCAAAAACCCTCCAAGCGGTCTCACATGAGGAAATGTATTTACAATCATAATACATTTGAATCTCATCAACAGACTTCTCTTGCGATTCACCATCCACTGTCTTGTAAAAAGCAGTTGTTACTCTGTCACGCCCCTTGTTTATGTACTTAAACAGATATTTTATGGACCTCGACTGGTTACACCACTCTACATTCATATGAGCACCATATTTCATCAACAAATATCTATTGTGGGGAACAACAAACCTATTATCCAAATCCACATTGTTTTTATGGATCACACGTCTGTTATGACAACTTTTATACACAGGGTAACCGTCATCATCAACTGATGTTTGAGAATTCCATATTTTGGAAAAGTGCTTAGTACACTTTATGGTTGGACTCGGGTCGGGCCACCCGGCCCGTGGACCGGCCCGGCCCGCTACTGTGCGGGACCGGGACCGGCCCGGTTCTCGGGTCCGGGTCGGGCCTAGGGCCGGGGGTAGGGCAGGTCCGGGCTCGGGTCTCAATTTTGGTGAACCGGCCCAGCCGGGTCGAGCCCGGGCCCGGGCTCGGGCCAAATTGAATTTTTTTTATTTTTTTTCATTTTTGGGGTTCCACCCGGGTTGGGCTTGATGGGTAGGATGGGTTTGGGGGGTTTGGGAGGGTGGGGGGTAGTGATGGATTCGGGCCGGGTCGGGCCCGGGCCGGGCCTAGGCCCGATCAGGCCGCCGGTTCAAGAACAGTGGGCCCGGGACCGGCACGAGGGTTGGACGGGTCCGGTTCGGGCCGGGCCACCCGCCCGGGTCACGGGTCGGGTCCGGTTCGGGCCGGGCCGATTAATTTTTTTATATATATAATTTATATTTTATATTTTATAGTTTATAGTTTGATACGAGTATTAAAAACAAACTTCAATTGCATTTATTTGAAATGAAATAGGAACTACATTTGAAAATTAAAACAAACTTTAAGAGATAAACATTTTGAAAATTGTAATCAATCGGAACTTCCCGCACCTCCCGATCCTTTGGCTTTGTCACATGACTTCATATGCTTGATTGCCATCCCGAATCCGCCTGAAGCCCCCATAATACATTTTTTTCGCACCATTTACAAATTGCGTACCACATCCCGGTCTTCGGGTCCTTCTGCTTATCAAAATTATACCGTATAATGGCATTTTGATTTTCCATCTTAACTTCTTGGAGAAGAGAATTAGAGAGTAGATATATAATATATTGGAGAATAAGAGAATTAGAGAGTAGAGAGTTAAGAATAAGATTTAGGAAGAATTGGAGAAGAGATATGAAAAAATGTTTAAGATTAGGAGTATTTATAGGTTTTTTTACCCCCCACCCCCCCCCCCCACCACCCAACCCCCCCGGACCCCCCCTATAACCCACCCAACGGCTATATAGCCGTTTGGGTTGTCCCCAGCCCCACCCCCAACGGCTAGTAGGAGCCCAACCCAAAAAAAAAAAAATTTTTTTAAATTTGATCAAACCGGACCCGGGCCCGGGCCTGACCCGGCCGGGCCGGGTCACAAAATTGCTGAACCGAGCCCGCCCCGCCCCTTCCCCCCGGTTCGGGCCCAGACCCGATCCCGGACCGCCCGACCGGGCCGGTCCCGGGCCCGCACAGTACCGGGCCGGGCCGGGTCACGGGCCGGGTGGCCCGAACCGAATCCATCCCTAGTGGGGGGTGATGGGGGGGTAGGAAAGCAAAAAAAAATCCAAACCGGAGGCCCGGCCCGGGCCCGGCCCGGACCCGATGGCTACCCGGGCCGGTCCCGGGTCCACCATTCTTGAACCGCCGGTCCACCCGGGCCTAGGCCCGACCCGAACCCAGCCCGGACCCGAGTCCACCCCTACGCCCGGGCCTAGGCCCGACCCGGACCCGGCCCGGACCCGAGTCCATCCCTAGTACACTTCCCATCAACCATGCATGGTGCAGAATTGACGGCAACACCACAAGGTCCATGCAACATAAAATCCCTTCCTGCTGCATAATACAACGGGTCACATTTAACATCCGGGATTTCTGCAGATATCACCTTATCAATATCTTTTGGAGCTGACAACTCATCCTCAGCAGACAACCACAACAAAATATGTGCACGAGGCAATCCGCGCTTCTGAAATTCTTTGATGTGATGGGTTGGGGCAGGGGTTAGAGGTGACTAGCGGATGGGCTGAGCATGGGTGCGACACTGCAATAGCATCACTGTAACGGTGTCGCTTTGGCGACGTCACTTTGGCGGCGTCACTGCAGCGGCGTCACTGCGGCAGCAGCACTACGACAGTGTCACTATCATGTCACTATGTCATGATCACTATGATCGGCGACGGTCTCCAGCGGCGACGGTCACCAGTGGGAGGTGGTGGGCGTGGTGGTGGATGTCACTGTATTTCATGTAAGTGTAGCATTTCACTGTAGCAATGGGTAAATAAGTAAGTTTGTTAATTATTAGTCACTTTTTTGGAATTTTAAAAAATGGTCACTTTTTTGTCAATTGGCTCTTTAATACTAAATTAGTAGGAAAGAAAGGGAGAAAAATACAATAAGAGAATTTATTTTAAAAAACTGAGGCAAGTGAAATTTCATGTTACAATGGGCACTAGCAGAGGGAAGCAACATAAGCAACAAACTACCCCTTTTTACACATAATTATTGTAGCAAAAGACGGGATGATCACTTGACAAACATTGGCATCTCTCATCAAGCCATCTTCGTCTTTGCTGGTGAAGGGAGCAACTGCAAATTGATAAAGATTACTACAACTGTTCTTTATGCAAATTATTCATAAAGAATAAATATGAACATTCCAGCAACTGCAACATTACTGCACTCTTACATGTATGTAGGACTGAATTCGGTTCAAGTCCCAAACCAATCCCATGAATCAACAAAGCGAATCGAATTATCGGTTTTCCAATTCAACATAACCAAAACCGAACTAATATTAAAACGGGTCCCAAGTTTTGGTACCCGATTTTTCGGTTCGATTTTTCAGAAACAAAAAAAATGACTCAATAAGTATAAATATATTTGAACTATTACCATTTGACAGTGCCCAATGGAACTTGCCCATATTTGAGCCGATAATCCAAATGGTAGCTGCCTCGTAGGCATATGGGCCCATTTAGCCGAGGCTGCTTCAACATATGATAGGAGATCTAGCTTATAAGAAGTTTTTAGGAGCAAGAACCACACCTTTTCTGGTGTGGGACAAAGTAGTAATAGGGAAAAATCAAAATTGGAAAAACAAAACATACACCCAGCGACGGGAGTCGAACCCTTGACGTCGGGATTGCATATTCCCCCGCAAACCATCTCATAAACACGCCTTATGTGTTCATTATATGCTTGACGTTTGATTATACCTTATTAAATGTCTTGAATTACTGTTTATTATTAATCATCATTTTCATTTACCCCAGTGCCGCAAAGGCTCCCACCTACGGTGGGGTAAGGGTGGGTCGGATGTACGCAGTCTTACCCCTGTACTAAAGCACAGAGAGATTGTTTCCGGATGACCCATAGTGAAATCACGTCCAAAATTGCTGCTCCATAACAAAGGAGCACAGACAGTTTAGTGAGCCATTTTGCTTTATTCCATCATAATCTCAAGCCAAAAAATAATGAATCTTTGGCTCCGTTGCAAATGATGGAAATACTGTTTATCATTAATATTAACAATTATTATTAATATAAAATTGTCGGTTCGGTTTGGTCCAAACCGGTTCTTTGTGTACAAAAACCGAATCCGAACCGATTTTTTTCAGGTCCCAATTTTTGCGTCCCAAATTGGTTCGGTTCAGTTCGGTTTTTTTTTCAAAAACGGTTCGGTTATTTTCGGTTTTCGATTTGAAATGTCAACCCTACATGTGAATGTTTTACACCTTAGCCTCAAATTTGCCTCGTTTGGTTTTCCTTGCATGCATACACAATTCAGATGAATAATAAAAGTTTACAAATATGATCCTTACAGCCCATACTAAGTAGAGTGATTAAAGTGGGACTATAGGTTATAAAATTACAAATTTGTGAAAAGAAATCATTGTATTTATATTTCTGTTAAGAAATATGAGAAAAAAGAAATTGCTCTAAATAGGAGTAAAACATAGACAAAATGCACAAATGGAGTATCGATGTTTTATTCTCAAAATATGAGTTATTTGATTCTATTAAGAGCATAAAACTTTCCCAATTAAGAGTGAACGCGTCCTATTTTAGTAAGAAAACATCGGTGGTCCTATTTGTGCATTTAATCTATGGTTTAGCCTTGTTAAAGGGGTTTTCTAAAAAAAAAATAGCATTTGAAGTGTGTACCAGCCTGTCGACATCATGTGATAGGTTGCCAACCAGTTTACAGTAATTTCAGAAACCTAACTATGGTACAAATCAAGATATGTAGCAATGGAGGTGCTAGGTATAACAGGAGAGAGAGAGAGAGAGAGAGAGAGAAAATACGTTAAAGAGTGCCAACTCTCCAAGTCCCAAACCCAAACGATAATTCCAGCCTCCCTTTTATTTCCCCCCCTTACCTTCTATTTATGCTACTCTTATTATTATTATTATTATTATTATTAATATTCTCAGCATATTCTGCCTGGATCCTATCATCATGTTTGGTCAATGACGCACAACATGCAATGTTTAAAGTGTGTGTGAGTGTCTGACACACACATTTTGAGGTTTCTGTATTACTCATGTGATAGTGTGATATCGATGTTTAAATTCAGAAACATTGGGAATCAACAAACACTAGACTACTAGAGTTTGGAGAAAGCTTGAATTGGAGTGGAATACACTCTCTTAGACTCACCACTTAATGCATATTCTTGTTATTCTGGCAAAGCATAGTAAGAAGACTTCTGATACCAAACAGAGCCTAAGTCTTAGCATCTTAATCTGAACAATTGAATTCAATTCTGACCAATCCAAACAAGGCATTTATGTAATAAACTCCTACAGGTTACCTGATAACAGGATATGAGAGAGCTGACAAATCCAAAGGCTCCTGTCACACGTGGAGTTACTTTTTGAGGGGCCAATTGAAGTAACCCAACCGCAACAACAATGTCTAACCCTGCTTTGACCAGTGCGACAGATCTATCGTTTGACTTCTTAAGTTTACTGTGATATTGCTCGTTCTGCATTTATGCCAAACACACGAAACGTTACATGCTAAGGAATAGTGTCACTTCCACCTATTTATTCTACGAGTATATTTGGGTAATTATTCCTCCCTAATGTGTTTCCCTAGTGTCACCTCCCTACTTTTTATACATAGCATTTTCTAGGTTCTGAACACATCCTACGGAAAAAGTGAGAAATATCAAAACCTGGTATTTGTTAGTATTTTTAAGCTCAGCCTCCAACTTCTTCATTGATGCTGAAAGCCTTCCGAGCTCCCCGATCTGGGCAGTACTAACAGAAACAATTTAATAATATAATTAAAGAAAATACTAACCAAACAATCATAAAATATAGATAAATATTAGTAGAAATACATTTTTAGGTTAAATATTATAAGAGGCACAAAAACTGGACCTCAACCAAAGTGGTGCAGACTGATGAACCCATCCAACAAAACAGGGAGATCCTACCAAGTAACTCAGCACGTTCTTTATTCTATATGCAAAACAAAAAAAAACACCCAAATCAGTTCAAATGACATTTTTTAGAAAAGAAAATATTCCAATAAATATTCAAAGGCCCGGGAATTAAGCTTATAACCTTGTATATGCCTGTCCTGCCAAGCCATACAATTTGATCCAAGAACAAGAAAGTGGATAGCAATGCATTCTTCGACTGAAACCATTATAAGTTTTAATGTCAGAAAAAAAAGTAATAGGTTTTCATTTTAAAAGAAACACTAATAATGCACTTGTCTACCTTTCCCAACAAGACTAGAGAAAGTGGGGTTCCCGGAGCACTTGGACTGATAAGGGCATGCAGATCATTGATGAACTGTAAGCAATAAGAACAATGTCAAAACAGCATAAAGTAGTAAACTTGTCTACCTTAGCGTAAATAGGTTTTCAAAAAATTAGACACTTGTAGCCACTATTCTAAACCCACTAATCATCATTAAAACATGTCACAGTGGTATCTGACCTTGAAAAGACGGAACACTTTGCGAGCCAAGCTAGTTGATTTATCAACATTTTGAGCTGTTCCAGGCTCTCCATTACTCAAGAACTTTGAACCATATTGAATGGCTCTGCATATTTTGTCCCTTGCCTCTGCTTTGTTCAAATACATAACAGCAAGAGCAAGTTCTGTCCTTGTTACATCTAAGGCGGTCATGATTTCTCACTTACACTACAAACTGGATAAACAAATGGTTATTAATATGAAAACTACTCCAGGATATGATTTAAAGTTCTGGAATACATGAATATAAATAAATCGCTTCAACTAGGAACCTTAATATATAACACTGGCAACCATGAATTTGGGCAAATCCGATTCAGTAACAACTCAGATAGTCAGATCTATTAATATATAACAACATCCATGCCTTAGTCCTAAAAGAGTTTAGGGTCATCTAACATGAATCGAACACATGAAATTGGAGCTACAAAGATAAGAAAGATTAAAATCTATTAATCTATTAATATATAAAAGAAAAGAAAATTCCAGCAGTGTTCCCACCTCAAGAGCTCCAGAGGTACCTCTAGAGTCATGTGCTAAGCTATGATATCACACCACCATAAATGCAAAGGCAAAAACACCATAAATGTAAAGGCAAAAAACACCATAAAATTACCTATAAATAGTACGGAGTAGCAAGTTTTGCCAAATGAACACAGCTGATGATTCCTTGGATTTTATAAAAACTGTGATGTTTACGTATCGTGAGCGTAAGTGTTCATCGTTCATCATGTAAAAAATACCTTTGAGTTTGTTCTTAAAAGCTTCAAGAATTTTTATGTAAAATTCCATAAAAACGTAGCAATGATTGCTTTAGATTACCCATTTTAGTGATTTTCAATTCATCATCTGGCTTTACTTTATAGAATGTATATATACACATAAAATAATAACAATCCTCAAATAAGGTATTGCAAATAGCACATATACATGTATCTATGTGCATATACATAGATATATACACCTGTGTAATGTATGTATGTATGTATATGTGTTTGTCTGAAATAAGTCAAGAAACAAACTTGTAACTACCATGATAAAAAGCAGATCCAACAAGGACAAATGAAAAATAACACAAATTCTGAGTCTTAAAAAAAAATTAGTGGATAGTCTTACCAAGAAACACAAAATCACAAAACACTTCAAAACAATTACTATAGTGAAGTCTAAACTCCAAACGACATAATTAAATATGAATATTTTTAAAAACTGAGAAATAAATATAAAGATTTCCATAAAGTAATTATAGAAATGCTAAATTTGATCAGAAAATGGTTTTTATAGACTAATGAGCTTGTGTTTTCAGAGGTAATCATTGTGAAAAATAATCAAAGACTACTGATCTATATCAAACATATTTAAGCAGAACCACAACGAATGCAAAATAATATTGTGCTTCATCTTTTAAGAAAATAATAAAATATATTCACCAACATATGCACCATAATCCAACATAAGCATGTTTTGGAAAAAAAAAATTAATAGGATTAGAAATTACCCTCATATGTTTGTATTCTGAAACAAAACAGAGACCTCTTTTTATACAATAGGATTAGAAATGACCCTCATATTTTCTGATTTAAGAAATTAACAACATCACGGAAAAAATACCTAGAATGCGGAAGAACATAAGCATCCAAGCGCCTACCTATGGAAGAAGTCGGTCGAAGCGGTCGATGGAGGGCACCTGGATATTTCTGTCTGTGAGCGATTTGGAGAAATGAAGGAGGATAATGGAGAAGTATTAGGGATTTGTTTGTTTTGTGTTGTTTTCATAGTGTTACTGTTAAGATGGTATTCCTCCATGTCTCTTTTCCTCTGATATTCTGATTGGATTTGCAAACTTCAGCACAAATGAAATTTAAGAAAGGGTTTTTTGAATTTGGGGTGTATAGAGGCCTAATTATATGTCCCTACCTCCGCCCAACAGCTCCAGAGGTACCTCTTGAGTCATGTGCTAAGCTATGATATCACACCACCATAAATGCAAAGGCAAAAACACCATAAATGCAAAGGCAAAAAACACCATAAAATTACCTATAAATATTACGGAGTAGCAAGTTTTGCCAAATGAACACAGCTGATGATTCCTTGGATTTTATAAAAACTGTGATGTTTACGTATCGTGAGCGTAAGTGTTCATCCTTCATCATGTAAAAAATACCTTTGAGTTTGTTCTTAAAAGCTTCAAGAATTTTTATGTAAAATTTGATAAAAACATAGCAATGATTGCCTTAGATTACCCATTTTAGTGATTGTCAATTCATCATCTGGTTTTACTTTATAGAATGTATATATACACACATAAAATACTAAGAATCCTCAAATAAGGTATTGCAAATAGCACATATACATGTATCTATGTGCATATACATAGATATATACACCTGTGTAATGTATAATACACATGTATATATATGTATGTAGATGTGTTTGTAGAGCGGAGGGCCTTATTTGAATGTGAAGTTAGGAAGGCTGGACAGCTTAACAGCAAGAGTACAAGTTTCAGACAGTGTAATGCCAAGCCTCAGAGCAAATGCAATCTCTTTCAGCAGCCTGCTCAGCACACTCAGTCTCTAAATCCAACACCTGGTGGCCCGAGGTATTTGATGACCATTTCTTCTATGAGACTATGACTTAGTGTCTGGAAAAGGGTTTCTCAAATATGACGAAACACTTTTACCAGCCCCAAAAGCAGGGGCTATGTGGACATATATAGCTTTAACCCAGATGATCTTACAGGAAATCATTTAGGGATTATCAAAACAAAGTGCAGGCATGTGTACACTCTTGGCTGCCGCCTGCGTCAAGCACGTGTGTATACTTATAGAAAATATAAATGTGCTCAATACCCCAGTGTGTTAGGCGTAGTTTTGTTTTGAAAAACTGACTTTCTTATATTTTGATGTGACGAAACAAATTCAAGTAGTAAATTGATGTATGTACATCCTTGTTTAACCTCATACTAAGAAGTACTCAGTATCTTATAAGAATGTTATTTTCAAAAACAATAAATTCAATTTCTATTTATTTATATGTATATAGAAATATTGATAAACTTTTTAGAAGTAAAAGATTTCGAAACTGATAAACTTTAAAATATATTTTCCCCCTAGGAGTTGAATGTAAAACTATTTTAAAATAATGAATATATTTTCAAAAGAACAAATAAATTGTTTGTTTAACAATTGCATATAATCATATTTTAAGTCTCTTTTCAATCGACCCATTTTCTTTGCATTTGAAATCTGAAAGTTATAAGGCCTCTCACGAATTCCCTTCTAAATCTTTTTCCTATTAAATTAAGAGTGATTTAGTTGAGAGTAAAAGTAGTACTGCCATTGCTAAAAACACCTTGTAAACTCAACTACCATTACTTGAGAGTAAATCTCTATTGCCATTGTTTTTTAGTATTGTCATTGCTATTTGTAAAGTAACAGTGAGATACCAAGTTTGTAGACTCAAATATTTTCACTCAAATTGCATCTCTTTCTTCCAATCTTCCTTATTGTTGCCAGCGGTTTTGATAGTGTGCAAACAATTTCTGTTCGCTACTAAAGCATGATCAAAGATGAAGACTTAAAGCTTTTTGTTCCATATGTAATGCGGTTATGATAGTGTGCTATAACTTAGTTAAGGTGCTAGTATATCTAATGTGGCTTTTTGACAAACACTTGGCGAGCATAAAATGCATATTGTGTAAGGAGTAATTTTGAATAATGAAGTGTGTGGTGGGAAATTGAATTAGATGAACAACGGAGTTATGAACAATTGCAGCCTGTAGTAACCAGAACGACGAAAGTAATGCGTATGTAAGGATGTACCTTGTGTGTAGAGCAGCAGGAAGGCCAACGAAGATTGTAGGAGTAGCAGATAAGCGAGGAGAGTGGATGTGCGGCAAGATGAGAAGGCTGGAGATCGTTTTTGGCGATCGGATGTGAAGCAACTGCGTCCACCGCTTCGGTCAAATCTGAAATCGAAAGGCTGCGATGAAAGTGAGCGCAGATTGCAGCCGTGAAGATATAGGGAGCTCTCTTCCGCTGATAGTCAAAGAGGGGGGATTGCAGGGGTCGTCGTTTTTACGTGAGTGTGAGGAATTAGGTACATGCTTTCTCGTTTTAGTTCCAACGGTCAAAATTTCACGTTTGCTGTCATTATAATTAATTCTGTATTAGTAAAAATAAAATAAAAATCAGATTATAAAACTTAGTAATTAGACAAATTTAACAATATTTTTCAAAAAAAATAATTCACATACATTAATAAATAAAATATAGTCAATCTAAAGTATATGAATAGTGTATATATTCCAATGTTGCAATTAATACGATACGGAGGATAGTATATATTTACTCAATACGACTGCCCTTTGGTATTACACTATTACCGGTTGCAGTTGGTTTTACCATGGTTATTTGGTCACTGAAAATTTTACCATGGTTAATGGTTTTAGGAAATACTCGTACTTCGTCGTCCCTTAAAATTTTGACAACTTTTCTTTTTTGGATATCCCACTAAATTTGACACTTTCCCTTTTAAGTAAAGAATTTGTGGTTCCGGTTAATTCTCTCTCCTCTGCACAAACCTCAACCACACAATTTTTACTTTATTAATCCTCGTACCGGTCAAACTTGATAAAGTTTTAAGAGATGGAGGTAGTATATCTTACGGAGTAAAACTTATACCACATCGCAAACATTAAATTTGAATTTGACAAACAATTCACACTCTTTTATGTTAAGTGCATTAATAGTAAATAGATAAAATGCATTTAATAGTAAAGAGGAAAATGCATTTATTTAATAAAGAAAAGATCTCTTTGTACACATTTTTGTGGATCACTATTTTATCTTTGTATATACAAATGTGTTAATTGTGTATCAAAAGTACACCAATAGCTCATTTGTTTAGATTCTTAATTCGAAAAATCTACTTTCTCACACGAGAATGCAATACCGCATTGAAATGCACAAACATAGTTTAGAAGACAAATATAACAAGACTCATTTAAACAAATGTAAGAAAATTAATTCAAGACTCATAAGCGAGATGTGTAAATTTCATAAATAGAGATGTATAAACGCGGATAGACTAGTTCACGCAATCACGCCACTTAAAAGTGAGCAAGGCTATTTAGTAACCTACACGAGTAGCTAACGATGGCTGAGTGAGATAGTTGAATTGAGATTTCAGGTTCAATTCTTGACAATGACAATGTGTGAGTTTTATCTATTGTGATGACTTTGTGCACCCTAGGCCCCACCACTCCATTCAAAAATGATTTAAGATCATACCATGAATTATTATTTCACCATTATATCGAGTCGGAGTATGGAATTCCACTATTTTGGGTTGAGTAAGGCTGTAAGGGCGATCATTTAGTTTTTCTATTCAGTTGGACCACATGTACAAAATTAAGAGTGGACCATGCATAGTTATATGTCCAGCCTGAAATACACACTCGTGCACTCACATAGCCACATATATGCATAGAATAGATACATGTGTGTGTGAGATAAACCGCACAATTTGGGATATCATTTATCAATGAAGATAACCGTTACATGTACTCAATTATCTATGTAGTATATAATAATACGTAGTAATAAATTAATAATACTCCATAAATAACAATATTATCTACAAATAATAGAAATAGTCTTTGAGTAGTCATCTGCATGGGCGTCGGCTATTGATGATTCTAGCTAAAAGGTTTTGGGAAAGATAAGAAAAAACATAACCAAAATATAGAAGATACGAGGGAAAAGACACCATTCATGATGTCACGTTCAACGCAAATAGGGTGCATGGCTAACTACCTTTTCGATTATCTTTAGATAATAATGTTATTTATTAAAGGAATCAAGACACATTTGAGAGTTATTGAAAAGAATTTTTGAAAGTCCACGATTCATTAAAGGAGTGATTTTGAAGTCAAAAGAGCTCAAAGATCAAGTATGAGATCAAACGGGGACTAATAGAGCTTGAAAACGGTGATCGGGATGACGTTCTGTGAATCGTTCGAGCATAACATTTCGTAGAAACATCCAAAGTACAAGATTCAAGTTTCATATGAAAAATAACTTAAAGGGAGAATGTGAGAGGATCAAGGTGAAAACAGATGAGGAAATCAAATGATCGTTGTTAAGATATCAGGATGCGGCCTTCCACCATTTTATTCATATTTTTAACTGGATGATCCAATCCCAGTGTTGCAAGTTGTGGTGGATAGAGGATTTCATTATCTACAGCTTTGGTGCAAGAAACATAGTCAAATTCGAACGGGAAAGGCACACATTGTGCGCACGAAGAACGCACGCCGTGCGTGGAAGAAGAAATTACGGAGAAGCTACTCGAGGCCACGCATGCCCTACGCTGCGACTTTCACGCTCAGGGTGCTCTGGAGGCACGGGAGACACACACGCCGGGCGTGGGTGCCGTGCGTGCTGTGACACTGCACCCGAACGTCCTGGAAATTCAAATTTAATTTTAAAGCTTATGTATTGAATTCTCCTATTTTCGAACAATTGTAAAACGATTAAAGTTTTACGGAACGTATGATTTATCACTATTTTGGACTCATACAATGGTAACAGGCTTCTAAATAATTAATTGGGCCATATCATTGATATTGGGGCCCAACATCCTTAAATAAAGATATACAGCCCATCGGTACAATGTAAGAGCGGTCGGGCAGCCCAAATGTTATTTTGGGCCTAACCTGCTAAAAATAGTAATTATTCTAGAATGGCATCCTAGACCCATTGGAGGGTGATCCACACGATTGGTAGCCCATACATATTAACATCATAAACGAATGATGGAATGATTGGAGAAGAATACAAATGCCTATGGTCTCATCTTTGGCATTATTAGGCTAAATAATAGGAGTAAGGTTTTCTTTTGTAATTATACATCAAATAAATTATTGGCACCACCCTACACATATTATAGACCAATAATATGATGTAGGAGGTTGTCTTGATCTAAATAAATTGGGGAGAGTACAAAAGTACATCTTATGACAAAGGACAAAAAAATGATACGACTCACCTTTCCACTTTTGGATGTATTGGTAGATATTTTGCTCTCAAATTAATTAGGGGACATGAGAGTACTCCCCACACCTTCCTAGAACCTGCAAAACAAGTAGAATAAGTTAGAACTCATAAATGGGGCGGACCTATTGAGTTGAGAGCTCAAACAATACAAAAGAGAAATAAAAGAGGAGGACCATCTCATGTTTGATTGGGATCAAATACCCTACCTTTTTTTTAGAACCACTCGTTTAGATCACATATGAGAACTTATAAACACCTCCTCTCACCCCTCATTCGAAATCCGAAGATAAGGAGCCGCACAACCCCAGAAAAAGAAGAAGAAGAAGAGCTGGCCGCAGGAGTTTTCCAGGTGCGTAGGCCTCCTTGTTCGACTCATAACTTGAGTTACACTCATCCAATTAAATCGTGTGAGAAGCCCTCTGGAAGATCTAGAGAAGAGGAATTCATAGGCGTATGGTTTGAAGGAAACGGAGCAGATTACGTCCTCCAAATCTTCCGAACACAACGAAACCTCGCAGAATACATGTGTGGTATTCAAAGTAAGTTTGAATCCAAAATCTTCCTTTCTATTGCCAAAATCCTTTTGAATGGTTGAAGAACTATTATACACTGTTTTAGGTGTATAAAATGTTATTATATAGTAATTTTTATTGTTGGAAAGGTTAGATACTAACCTAGACAAAACCTTGAAAGGTTAGGGAACGAATTCGCCGGAAAACACCCGTTCTAGAGACTGTTTTCGTGTTGACGTTTAGGGGTTGAGATAGCACTGTGAGGAGGCTGTTTAACACTCATTTTTTAAGCAAGGAATCAGTTCTTAATCCACCTTGGCCGAATCTTTGATCATTGGATCAAAAAGGAGAAATTTAAAGCTCATTTGAGGTGAGGATCGACATCTAGTTGCTTACAACTTGTAGGTTAAGCATGAGATTACCTAAATGCCTAAATCATGTTTTTTCATGGATTATAATGACTGATTATTGATGAAATATTGATATATTAGATAAGTAATGAAATTGCAAATGATTTGGAAATCATATTGATAAAAATGGAGTTAAATGAACTATTGTGTGGAATAGGCATTTTTACTCATGTGTGAATTGTGTAGATACATAAATGATTATTTGTGTATTACATTGGATGACTAAGTTGCTGCTACATATTTCTAAATATGTAGGGATTTACAAATGAAACATATGATTGATGGGAATAATCTTAATAGTATTGGAATACTAGTTAATGATTGTTTGTAATTGTTAAGAAATTGAATCTAAGGATTTGATTGTAAGTGATATACTTGAATGTGGTTCAAGTGAGTAAATTGTTGTAATGTGATGCTAAGATCATGATAAGGCAGTCCGTAAGGATGTCCCGAAATAGATTATTGATATTACAATTCTAGGCACAGTGAGTGCTTAAGAATTGGGGTCTATGCCAATGCAAGGAGATGTACTTGAGCCCGATGCTCTAGAATTGCATTGGGTAGACATAAGGATTAGGTTCAGCCCATGTAAGGAGATGTACTTGAGCCGAGCTCTAGAATTGCATGGGTGAACATGACGTTGGAGATTGGTGGAGTAATTGACTTGTGATTGATGTGCATGGTGATGTAGTCGAGTTGGACTCGAGAAATGCAAACATGTGGGTTATGGTTGAACCCTATGTATTGTCGTGACTAGGGGTCACGGGGTTTGGTTTATGTTTTGAAAATGAACTTGGGCCATGGGCCGACTACTTGACTTTATATATAAAGTAAGTATATTTTAAAAAGGGGTAACTTGGGGTTACGATCTAGAATTATATTATCACCCTATTTGAGGGTCTTGTGTTTGAAATACTTGTTGTATATCTATTAGATGTCATCCACACCAGTACTTTATAGGCGTATAGAGTACTGACCCCCTTTCGGGGGGCGTCCCACCACCATTTCAGGTTGAGGCTAGAGCTTGCTACTTGTGCTTGTTGATCGGGCGATCATTTCGGAGGGGAAGACTTGGTTCGTGCTTCCTCCATTTTGATTTTAAACATTTTAAAACATGCTCATGGATATTGTTTTTCATTATGGAGCCTGCGTGCTCGTGTTTGCCCCGTGTGGCACTTGTATCCAAACTATGATTTCCGCTGCGTATTCAATTACTTATTATGTATGTTTATGGATGACTTATGTGTGAATGATATTCGAGACGCCTTGTATAATGTGGATGAGTTGGACTGCGGTTGACTATTCATATTGTACGGCGGATTGTTGACGTGTCCGGATAGGTCTGTGGCGTGACACGTGCGCTCCAAGGGTCCTTTTTCGACCAGAATTGCTCCGTTTTCTATTTAAACAACCTGTAAACCCATGTTTTCGGTTACGAAGCTTATAGAGAGGCTTGGGAGGAAATTTTGAGTATTTCTCCGCTTTGTTATTCAAGACCCTGAGATTATTTGTAAGTTTCATCTTTTTAGTTAATGACAATTAATTCTTTCCTTCTCAATTCTATTAATTCAATCATAAATTGTGAATAGTTTTAATTAGGGATTTGGGATTGATGAATGGGTTAATTATTATCTAGGGTTAATTTCTTTATGGTTTAATTGCATGATCTTTATTTAATTTGTGTTTGAATAATTTAATTGTCATCTTTTGTAACCTAGAGCGACCGCTAGGATTATAATTGCACGTAGAATAAATTAAGAGAGACCTAATTTTTTCTAGGAAACTTTCACACACCTAATCGTTCGCTAAGAGATTAGTAACAGTTAGGATACCGTACACTCGCTCATTTTTGAAATAATCTAGGAACTTGTCGCATGAGAGATCAGCCGGATCCCTAAATTATGGTACATTATGCCGCGAGAGTGGTAAGAACTTAGTATTGACCGTCGTTGTTCAATTGAATAATTTTCATGTGGTAACTCAGGACATTTCATAAAAGATTGCACCCAACCTAAGAGAAATGACCAGGCTAATGCTGTGACTAGTAAACCTGTAGAGGAAGAAGTCTTTATGGTCTGTGATCAAGCCAATTCTGTGCTTAGTAGTTTGACTGAATTTGAATGGTTAATAGACTCTGGGTGTACCTATCATATGACCCCTTTTAGGAATCTGTTTTCCTCCTATAACTTATATGAAACTGGTTTTGTTTCCCTAGCTGATAGTAAAAGGTGTAAGGTCCTTGGTATTGGTGACATCTGTCTAAAATTTGAAAATGGAACTGTTTTTCAAATAAAAAATGTCAGGCATGTACCTGATTTAAGGCATAACCTACTTTGAGTCTCTGCGTTTGAAGAATGTGGTCTTGAGGGTAAATGGGGGAATGGGTGTATGAAAATTCTGAAAAACTCCCTTGTTTTGTTTAAAGCTTTGAAACCAAATAACCTTTATGTTATGCATGCCAAACCTTTTTCTGAAAATGCTAATGTTGTACTTAGTGACAAGTCTGTGCTTTGGCACCAAAGACTAGGTCACATGAGTAATAGAGGATTAAACATTTTGAAACAAAATGGGTGTTTTGGTAATGACTTGGTGTCACCTATACCTTTCTGTGAAGGTTGTGTCTTAGGTAAACAACATAGAGTTCAGTTTCCTGTTTCTAGCTATCTTAGTGAGCCTAAGTCCAAAGCTGTCCTTGACTACATACATGCAGATGTATGGGGTCCTTCCAGTGTCCCTACCCATGGGGGTAGGAGGTATTTTCTCTCCATAATTGATGACTTTTCTAGAAAAGTCTGGGTCTGTTTGTTAGAACATAAATCTGATGTGTATGTTAGGTTTAAAGAATGGAAAATTATGGTAGAAAATCAAACTGGATGTAAGGTTAAAACCCTTAGAACTGACAATGGATTAGAATTCTGCAATAAGGATATGGATAGGTTGTGTATTGAGAGTGGGATTAGGAGACACAAAATTGTGCCCTATACTCCCCAACAAATGGCTTGGCTGAGAGAATGAATAGGACCCTCCTAGACAAGGTTAGGAGTATGCTTGCCACTTTTGGCCTCCCCAAGAAGTTTTGGGGAGAAGCTGTCAACACTGCCACCTACTTGATAAATAGATCTCCTTCTGTACCCTTAGATGGTAAATGCCCTGAGTCTGTCTTCTCTAAGAAACCCCTTGACCTGTCATACCTAAAGGTGTTTGGGTGTGCTGCCTATGTACACCAACAGACTGATAAGCTGGACCCTAGGTCTAAGAAATGCATTTTTTTAGGATATCCTGAAGGTGTTAAAGGGTATAGAATCTGGGATAGAAATCAGAGTTGTTTTAAGGTCATTATAAGCAGAAATGTCGTGTTCAATGAAAGTGATTTTCCCTGCTTAGTTAAACGTGTGACTGACCCTCAAACTGTGCCTGATGGCACCTCTCCCAGTGAGGTGGAGCCTATCCAGACCGCTGCTGCCCCTCTGTTAAATGAGTTTGTTACTCCTGACTTGACCAACACTATGCATGACACCCACTCCACCTCCAGTGAGGTGGAGCAGCCCAGTGGATCTAATAATGATGATGAAAATTTGCATGATGTGATTGTTCAATCTGATTTTGCTGATAATGATGAACTTGGTGAAATCCAAGTTGAGAATGACAGTCTAGATGATTATGTGTTAGCCAGAGATAGGACTAGAAGAAACATAAAGAAGATTTCTGATAGCATGACTGACTATGCTTTTCACCTCTATGATACTTCTTTATTTGCTTTCTCTGTTTTTGAAACTCTTGAGTTGAATGAGCCTAAAACCTACCAGGAAGCCCTTGCCTCTAGAGAATCTAAAAATTGGCTAAGTGCTATGCAAAGTGAAATAGATTCTCTTAAGTTGAATAAAACCTGGACCCTAGTTCCTAGGACTCCTAATTGTTCTGTTGTTGAGTGCAAATGGCTTTTCAAAGTTAAAGAAGAACCTAATGACATTAGGTTTAAAGCTAGGTTAGTGGCTAAAGGTTTCACTCAAAAAGAAGGGGTAGACTATGCTGAAATTTTTGCTCCCGTAGTAAAATTCACCAGAATTAGGATGATGCTTGCCCTAGTTGCCCATAATGACTGGGAGATGAAGCAGATGGATGTTACCACTGCTTTCCTGCATGGTGAACTAGATAAACAGATTTTCATGACCCAACCTGAGGGTTTTGGTTACCCTAAGTACCCTAGACATGTCTGTCTACTTAGGAAGGCCCTCTATGGTCTGAAACAGTCTCCCAGACAGTGGAATATAAAGTTTGACCAGTGTATGTCTTCCCTGAGTTTCAAAAGGTCTGATTCTGACCCTTGTTTGTATTTTAAGAATATTGCATCTGTACCTGTTTTCTTGCTGATCTATGTTGATGACATGCTTATCATTAGCCCCTCTGTGAATGTTATTAAGATTGTTCAAAAGTGCCTTTGTGAAAACTTTGCTATGAAAGACCTTGGAGATGCTAAGAGAATCCTAAGGATTAATATACTTAGGGATAGGAGAAGGTGTACCATTACCCTGAACCAAACCTCCTATCTAGAAAAGGTCTTGAAAAAGTTCAATCTTGACTCTGCCCCAGCCTGTGAATGATCCTTTAGCACCCCATTTTGTGCTAAGCAAGGACCAGTCCCCAAGGACTGCTCCTGAGATAGATAGGATGAAGCTTGTACCCTATTCCAGTGCTATAGGGTCAGTCATGTATCTCATTGAAATTGGATTTCCTTACGCTGGTTGTGACAGTCTACTCTGATACCCAGTCTGCTATCCAATTGTGCAAAAATCATGTATTCCATGACAGGACAAAGCACATTGATGTCAGGTTTCATTTTATAAGGAATATTGTGGATGCATGTTGGATAAAGCTGTCCAAGATACCTTCTGAATTTAACCCTGTTGATATGGGGACTAAATGTCTCACTTTTGAAAAACTGTTGTCTTGTAAACGTATTCTTAATTTAGATTGTGGCTAGATAAGAACTGAAAAACAAGAAAAACCGACGATGATGATTCTCCCTTTCACGTTGTGCTCTACACCACCGGGGGGACCAATAAGGTGGAGATTGTTGATGGTATTGGTCCACCACACCCGGGCCACCTTTGTGTCTTTGGGCCACCTCATTTATTATATTGGTCCCCTATTAATTGTTCTGGCCCAAATTGGGCTGTCTACCCGACCAAGCCCACTCCCCTTGTTTTGTTCTATTCCCAGCCCATCCCCCTGTGGCCCTATGTTATATTGTCTGGTTCTTTCTCGAATCTCCTATTTGACTCGTCCCCTTCATCCCTTTTCGGATGAAGCAAACGGTTGGTTTCCCTAGACCTAGAGTGAGAGAGAGTCAATTCCCTGAGAGTTTTAGCTCCGGCTATACTCCGATGATACTTTGGGGTTCCCTTGGGGGTCTTCACTCTAGTCTGGTAGTGTGGTGGGTTGGTTACTCCTCCGGTGGGGCTTTTGGGCTGGGGTCTGGGTTCCGAGTGTGAGGGTTTGTTGGCTGTCACCCTTCATCTTCCCTGGTTGTAACTCTGATGGTGAGTGTGAGCAAGCCTTTGGGCTTTGTGGTGATTGAGGTCTGAGCCGGTCCGGATTTCTAACAGTGTACACATATTTTGTATACTTTTTGTGTACACCTTCTTAATTGTCTATCTACAAGGAAACTTTTGATTGCATTTTCTATGTAGACCCAAGATGTGTATAAAATATGAGTACCAACAACATTTTACTTGTTAGATACACAAATTATTTTATGGAGTAGAACACGAACGACTCCGAAAAATTTAAAATAATTGTGCGTATACACCCATTTGCCTTGAACCAAGGGAGGTTGAAAGAGACCATTCTATAATGATTAATGAATTTGATGAGGGTGAGCATTATCTCAACCCTAATATTAAGCGACCATTTTGGATTGCATATGTTGTATTCCACAAAAATCAAGTGAATGAGTAAACAGACTTGAAAAACGAGCTACCAGATTGTCACTCTTTTAAGAACATTTTGGATTGCATTATTTGCATATGTTTTATTTACACCCAAATCAGCGTTGAACTCAATTATGTTAAAAAAACTGGTTCAAATACATGTCAGGTTAGGAGCAATCTTTTAGTCATTATCATTCTATTTTGGGGGCATCATAACCATTTATTGGGGTCGAAATTAGATATTATCTTCTAGCAAAGACCATTCTTGTCCCACAAGTCAAGCTCTAATTCGATAGTTAATTGTGATGAATTGAGATCCTTGCGGCAGAGTGCCTTGTGGTAGGGGAACCGTCTGATCGGGAAAATAGTGTCTCGAGATGCGAACTTGAAGATTTCTCCTGAACTTGGAGTTTTGATGAGACGACTCTAAAGCAAGACAGGACTCTGGATCCAATTATGATAACTACACACAAAATTAAAATCTCCATTTCCAATTTCCCAAATTTGGTGTTTTAATTTTGAAAAATAAAGGTGAAGCTCCTATCACACTTAACGAATCCAACCATCAAGAAAGGTAAATAGTTATTGAAACAATAATTTACAAGCGATGCAGATGAGCTTTGCATGTACCCCATAGCTAATAAGTTCAGGACATAAAACAAAATCTCGCTATTGTTGTAAAATCCAGGAAATGACAAAGTGTGAATTGTTCATCCTTGTCATTAGGACACCAAGTCATTCCTGATCCTTGTAATAATTCTTGTAACCTAGCTAGAATAGATGGCTCAATTTGTTATTGCCACCAAATCCGTAGAGTCATTCTTTAGATGACTAATCATCAAGCTCAACCACTATAAATAGGAGATTGATGAAGCCTTGTATTGTAAACTCATTCAGAAAAATTTCATATTAAGAAGTAATTCAGAGGTTTTTATCTATATATCTATATCATAAATTTAATCTTCATGTTCTTCATTTCACATCATCTATATTGTTTTTTGTTTCATAAAGAAACTGAACAGTTTGTTTATGAGCCAATATCAAAATCTACTTTCTGCCAAACAAGCTTCTCAACCACCCTCTTTCAAAACGCATTTGCAACTTCTTCGCCCCAGGAACCTCCATCTCGCTAAGCTTCTTAAGGTAACCGATCCCACCATACGAAACCATCAACCTCTTAACAAGAAGCGGGATGCATCCTGCCTCGCCCACTGCCAATTTCACATCAACAGACGTGCAGAGTCTGCATCTTGAAGAAGCGGCAGCTTTCTGTGCCCCGGGTGAGCCCGTTCTTAGGACGTGTGCCAGCTTATCTGTCGGGACAACGCCTTCTTGGACGAGAACCTGCCGTACCTCTGGTATAACAGATATGTTCTTCAAAGTACATGCAGCCGCAACATGAGTTACCGAATCAGAGGTTGTACATATCTCCACTAGTGTCCAACGATTGACCTGGAAGTCGAGGTCGAGACAGACAGCCTCTGGAGGGAAAGAGTTGCCTTTTCTTTACCCAATGTAGTACCAGATTCAACTAGTCATATAAGGGGTGGAAGTACGCCTTCTTCAACAAGCCAAGTGTCGCAACTCCCGGCCATGGCAATCGAGCAAATGACGGTTGCCGTCTTTTCTCTTATTCTTGGAGAAGTGGCTGCAGTTAGGAGTTGAACTAGTGTTGTTACGCTGTTACGCCCCAAAACTTCTAAGACTTTCTTTTCGTCCTCTTTCATTCCTTCCAGAAGGATGATCAAGAGCTCTATGTTTATCCTCTAGGTGACCCATTTGAAGACGAGCTAGGAGTTCTTCGCCTAGATGGCCTGTCTTGATCAAAATCCCGCAATCGTGCAGATTTAAATCCAGCTTTCCACATTCAGCGGCTTCAGCTCTGGAGGCAGAAATACAGGCCATATTCTTTGCGATCCAGTGGGGGGTGGAGGAAGAGTGGGATGATTTTCAGGTGGAATCTGATTGCTTGATTGCTTTGGAGTACTTTGCTGCAAAGGGATGAAATGGAAGATTATTTTCATTTCAGGTGGAATCTTATTCAGGAAACTATACACCTGATGTCGAGGAAGATTATTGGGCCGCTCATCATCTAGCCCAATTACCTGGAAGGGGTCTGATATCTTATACTGAGCCCAAACATCTTCCTTGTTTTGTTAAAAGGGCTTATTGGATGAACTTTTTTGTATTCCTTCAATCCTTCATTTAGATATTAAAATCTTGGGTCACGCCTAGCTCCCCCAAAGTTTTATTTACTTTTCTCTCATAAATTTCTTCCATGTATTTTTCTGGAGGAATGTCTTTGATGAGAGGTTTTGGTCTGATTCCTCTCTCCTTTTTTACTTGCTATCATTTTAATAAAATATCGACAAATGTTCCCCGACATTTGCCCCACCGGTGTGTGGTTTGCCTTCCGGGTTAAAAAATTGAACGCAAAGGATCTAAATGAATAAAAATAAAGTGATTAGACAACTAACGAGAAATTGATTGAGAATTCAGCAAGAGAAAAGGTATTCCACGATCATGAATCAATCACTAATTTTTAGTATTTGTGATTTAGTTAGTCAATTAAAATTGAGGGTTTGTTCTAGGCAAAAATATGACTATTTCGTATGACGTCCATAATAAGTCGCGTACTTTAACTATTAATCAATTAGAAATTATTAATTCAATACTTAAAATCCATTAATCACAAAAGAACTACGGAAACCCGATTTAAGAACCAAATAGATAACCTAACAAGACAGTTGAATTATCTTTTCTTTTATCCAAAAGAGCTCAAACTAATAGGCATGTGTAGGAACTGGAATCGGTTGTTGCATCTATCCAAGTGCCTTGCTTCACTTAATTTGAACTATTAAGATGTATGAATATGTGAAACTGCTACAAATTGTAAGTTTATAATTATTTGATTCTTCGTTTAGGATTCCATCGGAGTGTATGTTGATGCACCTCAGTTTCATGAGTTAGATCAAACTTACCGTTTTATGTCAATAAAGAAGTGAGCATTTTGTACTGTGTTATGCTATGTAAGTGCAACATTTACAACCAATAATATTTATAAGCAAGATAATAAAATTATTAATAATTTTATACTCCATAATATTTACAACCAAGTTTTAACAGATCTTTCAAGTTTCAACTGCCTTGATGTATCTCTTGACTCTTTTGGAAATCACCATTGTAATTTACAAATCTCTCCTATTGAGTTGCTAATCTTTTTACATACTCCGTACACGTCCAAAAAAAGGTTGAATCCACAACCCCAAGAGCCCCCCACCCTGACCCGACAGGATGGTGGGGGACTAAATCACGGTGACTCAGTCAGCAAAGCGACAGTAGGCCTTTACCCGTACGCACCAGACGGCTGAAGAGTAGGGCACCGCTTTCATCATCTCCTTTTCTTTCTCAAAAGAAGGACAATTGTCCTTACTCAACTTGAAGTGATTGGCTAGCGGAGTGTCTACAGGCTTGACAATATCCAAGTTGAACCTTTTGATCACGCGCTCAACATACTCCTCTTGTGATAAGAACAACTTCCTTGTCTTTCGATCACGAACAATTTTCATGCCCAAAATTTGTTGCATCAGGCCCAAGTCTTTCATATCGAAAAACTTAGACAAATCTAGCTTCAAGTTGTTGATGAGAGACACATCTTGGCCTACTATAAGCATATCATCCACATAGAGCAAAAGAATGATAAATTTTTCATCTGGGAACTTCTTAAAGTACACGCAGTGGTCTGCAACTGTTCTCCTGTATTGGTGCTTTACCATGAATGAGTCAAACTTCTTGTACCATTGCCTCGGGGCTTGTTTGAGACCGTAGAGGCACTTCTTTGACCTGCAAACAAGATGTTCTTTCTTTGGAACTTGGAAACCTTCAGGTTGCTCCATGTATATTTCTTCTTTTAGATCACCATGGAGAAATGCAGTTTTCACATCCATCTGTTCCAGTTCAAGATTTAGACTGGCAACCAACCCGAGTACAACTCAGATCGACATCATCTTCACAACCGGCAAAAAAAATCTCATTAAAGTCAATTCCCTGTTTTTGTTGGAATCCTTTGACCACGATATTTTTCAAGGCTTATGTTTCCTTTGGTAAATTGCACCAAGTCATAAGTTTGGTTCTTCAGTAAGGATTTCATCTCATCTCCCATGGCTTCCCACCAATTTGACTTGTCTTGATGAGATTGAGCTTCTCGAAAGCTCTCTAACTCCCCCTTGCTGGTAAGAAGGAACCATTCAGATCTCGGGTACCTTCTTTGTGGAACTGTACCTCGCGTAGAACGTCGAAGTTGAGTGTTGTCAGTAAGGCCTTCATGTGAAGGCTCCCCTGCTCAGTAACTTCTTCATCTTGAACATCATCAACATCTACTGAGCCATCATTTACTTGGTGAGTATTATCATTCACTTCCTCGTTGTTGAGAGGAACATGTGATTCCATGTCTGATTCCATGTTCAGCACAATATGTTGAGAACTCCCGAGAAATGTATTCACCTCCATTGTCAAAATGGAGGCACTTCAGCTTCTTTCTTGTCTCTCTTTCTACCATAGTATGAAATATTTCAAAGCGATCAAATACTTGATCCTTAGTTTTGAGACAGTAAGCACATACCTTTCGTGATTCATCATCAATGAATGTCACAAAATATCTGCTACCACCAAGTGACTCCTCTTCAATGGGTCCACATACATCAGAGTGGACAAGGCTGAGTAACTCAGAATGATTTTTACTAGTGGAACTGAAAGAAACCCGGTGTTGTTTCCCAAATAGACAGTGTTCACAGGGGCCCAGAGCAACATCTTTTTTGTCAATAAAAATTGCTTCCTTCTTTGCAAGAGTTGTCAGTCCCTTCACGCTCATGTGGCCTAACCTCAGGTGCCACAAATTTGGTGATGTCTCTCCTTGAACAACATTGAGACTTGGACGACACAACTTTACATGGGTTTTGTAAAGAGTACCACAAATATGACCCCTTGCAATAATCATAGAGCCTTTAGATAATTTCCACGTACCTTCTTTAAACTGGCTTTCATACCCCTGACGATCCAGAGCAACTCCTGAGATAAGATTCAATCTCAGATCTGGAACATGCTGAACATCTTTCAACACAAGTGTGCAACCAACACTCGTTTGAATGTGCACATCTCCAATGCCAACAATGTTTGAGAAACTCGTATTTCTCATCTTCACATCACCATGGTCTCCGGGAATATAAGTTGTAAATAGATTTAGGTGCGGAGTGGCGTGAAATGATGCAGCAGTATCAATCACCCACTCAATATCATGTGTACCTACATGTAGGTATGCTTCTTCTCCGCAAGTAACAAGTGCAATGTCTGGTGACATGGTGACCATGGTCTCACCATCTTCCTTGCTTGAACATTGACTCGTCTGAGGCTGCTCCCGTAGAAACTTTCGGCATTCTCTCTTTCTATGCCCGTAATGACCACAATGGTTGCAATAGCCCTGGAACCAAGTATTGGTATCGACAGACTTCCCTAGCTCTTGTGATATTCCTCGAACTTGAGATCTTCTTCTACTTTGACCTCGAGCTCTACCTCTGCCTCGTCCTCATTCTCTCCTCCATTCTCTCCCTGAAGGAGCAGAAGCAGTTTTAAGAATCAAATCCAAACACCCCCTTAGACAATTTACATTTCGACTTGCCTTAAGTTACATTTCTTATCAACATGAGTTACATCATTCTACTACTGGAGAAGGAAAAAAAGTTATTGTTCACGCGGTGAACAGTAAAGCGCGTTTTTACCTGTGGGAGCAGCATGATCACGGTGGGCTGCTCCCATGGTATACGAACTGCGGCAGGTGGCCCAACAAATCGATCATTGGTGACATGGCGGATGACTGGGCACTGGGGTGGCACTTACGTGGCAATGACGTGGCGTGCTGATGGGTTGTCTTCTCCGGCGAGTCTGCTGTCGGACTGCAGTATTGCAAGGGCAATAATTGGTAGGAGATAGAAACGTTGACCGGACGTTTGGAGGCCTTCCGGTGATCAAAAAATTCCGAAAAATATATTTTTGGAATCCTCATAACGAGATCTTTGTAATGGTGACCTCAAAACACGATTCTGGAACAAAAACTTTTAGACCAAAAAATCGGGCAGAATGTAGAAATCTGAGTTTCTGGATTAAACTTGCTCTGATATCACTTGTTAGGATTGGGAAATTCTTCTATTCATAACCAGAACATATTTACAATAGGAGGAGCAACTCTCTCTGATTTTTTAATGCATTTGAACAATGGAAGAGCTTCCTATATATACGCAGGGCTGGAGGCATATTCATTGATGTCCATATTATAGCCCATGCCTCTCCATGCTTCTCTTTAATGGCTAGGGGATGGAACACCACTCCATGTAAGTATGGAGGATGGAGTGGGCTTGATAGGAGATGGAAGTCTACACGACACACAATTATTATTTGAAAGGGTATACCTCAGCTCACGTACAAATTGACTTATGCACGATTACGAACTAATGTATATCATGTATTTACATCTAACTATCCTTTCTAAATATATTTAGGAAGGTAATTTTTCATACACATAACTATTGTATTCACACGGACAAATATTAAACAAACACAAACAACTACTGTCTGGCACAAAACTACTGCCTGGCACAAAACTACTGTCTGGCATAGACGACTACTGTCTGGGAACAAACAACTATTTTGTGGGCATGGATAATTATTGTCGGGCACTAGGCACATACAACTATTTTCTAGGCACAAAAATTATTGTTTGGGCAAGACAATTATTGTTTGAATAAAGACAACTATCCCTTAAAAATAAACATCCAATACCTATGCACAGACAAGTATTATCTAGGGATAAACAATTGTGAATGAGAAACTCGAAGGAGTGGACATGATGCATGATGGATCAAAATAAATCAACAAAAGAATATTATCTCCTAGTTTAAATGATGTTATTATGTGTGTAATTTTCAAAATGTTCTATAGTGTAAATAAAATTATCTTCAAAAATAAATGATATTGTGTATTTGTGTGTGTAAGAACACAAATCCATACTAATATAACAATGTTATAAGCACTCACTTCAACATCATAACAACATACATTCTATAGTGTATACCCCATTGATGGGTGGCTTGACTTTCGAAAAAACATAAAGTTTAAAAAAATGAAAATATATAACCCTAAATACACAACGATATTTCGTCCATTTTGTGTTTGGACCATGCAAAAGAATTCTGTGTAACAAACAATATTTGTATGTGCCAGACATTTTGTGTTTATATAGTCTCGTTCGAGCCAAGAGCTCATGATCGGAAGCTCCGTGCGGAATTCACTGTTTGGTATATATATAAATACATATAGACGTTTTAACTTTAACTGAAATTTTCTGGTCTAATATGTTTAAATCTAGTTATATTTTTTAAATTTTGTTTGGTCTAATTTAATATAGTCTATCACTAAAATAAGCAAGTAAAAACATCTATAGTATCTATTTATCTAACATTAATTTTGCATGAAAAGAATCAAATGACATCCAAAATATAGAAGGAAAACTTTCAAATGGTGACGCATGTTTTAGGAAATCCTTCTAACTATTATATTACTACCTATATAGTTTCTTCTCAAAATAATGTCAACTCAAATGTGACTCGAACTTGAGATTTACTCGTTAAAAGATCAACAGTAATGTCATCAATCACAAAATATTTGACCAAAAGTACATGTTTTTGGTAAAGTTTTTATAAAAATAGTGTATAAAAAGTACTATCATGTAATACTATAGTATACTATCCTCCGTATCACATTAATTGCAAAATTGGAATACATACACTATTCATGTACTTTACTTTGACTACATTTTATTTATTAATGTATGTGAATTATTTTTTTTGAAAAATTTTGTTAAATTTGTCTCATTACTAAGTTTTATAATCTGATTTTTATTTTATTTTTACTAATACAGAATTAAATATAATGACGATCCAAGTTGTGCGTTGACAAACGCGAAATTAGAACTTGTTTTTATCTTTATACATAAGACAAGTGTATAAAAGTGAAAAATGTACACGCACCAAACTGATCTCATTATTGAAATAACATCTAAATAAACTTCTCTAATAAAGTACATAAAATTTTGCTATGTTTTCTCCATTAATGTGGAATACATATTTTCATGTGGGAGTCAGAGCACCCAGGTGGTCATCAACATTGTAAAAACAACCAAAGAATCTAACCATGAAAATTCCCATAGAGACCGCCCCAAACGCCGCGCCGCTTATAAGCGTCCCGTAGTAACTCCCAACGCCACCCAACACCCTCTCCCACCCGCCGCCGCCGCCTTCCAGTTTCCCTTCATTCGCCGCCGTATTCTCCAAAGACCACCGTCCCGTCAGCTCTTCCGGGACGTCGAAAACCGTAAACCCATACTTCCTGAAGTCCACTTTCCCAACGTTGGTGGCGCCTTCGCCGCTATCCAGGCTCGAATCGCTGCAGGAACACAATGACGAGGAATCATCGTCCGTTCCACCGCTGTCGTCGGCGGAAGTTCGGGAATCTCTCCAGCGCCGGAGACGAGCGCCGCTCCCGGAGAGCCTCTTCCGTCTTCTAATGGTACTTCTCATAGGCTTCACCATTTTTTTCTTCTGATCAGTTGACGGCGTCGCACACGTTTCTAAATGTTGGGGAATTAGAGGAAGGGGAGGACGCTATAAGGACGTGACGGTTATTGACGGTTGAGGAACGTGCGGGCGTCTAATTAGTTCATCTTAAGAGTTGGGCTACAATTGCATTTCATGTTTAGATGGGCCACCGCTATGGGCTTAGTTAGAGGGGGGTTGGATTAAATGTAAAGAGAATAGTCCCGAAGAGAATTTACGTTTTTTGTACTTGGAGGACTTTCGGTCCCATATCAGACTAGGAGTTGACATGGTTGGTTAATCACATCTCGGTTAATCAATTTTTGGTTAACCGTAATTTTGGTTAATTTGTTTACAATATCATTAATCATATCACAACATTGGTTAACCAGCTAACATTTAACCCTAATATAGGTTAACCATTAATTGGTTAACCAAAAAACTATTTAAATCACAAAAAATATGTCACTTGTGTCTTGCGTTGATCATCCAATTTACCTCGAGATCTTACTCTCCTATTATTATTCCCATGTACTCTGTATTATTAACGATTGTAATATCCTCAATTGTGATGGTGTCGTATGACAAATTAATTAGTCGCTGCTAATAATAATAATAATAATAATAATAATAATAATAATAATAATAATAATAATAATAATAATAATAATAATAATAATAATAATAATAATATAGCTCCAATCCCAATTCTCAAATGAACCACGTACTTTTTGCTCTCGTTCCTAGTGCGAGACAATACTCACGCCATAGTTTGCCTGCAACATTAGTTTACACTTTAGAAGTAATATTTTAATTTTGGGTAATCGATTAACCGGTGTAGTTTTATTTCAAAATCATAATCGTGTCATGTATCTTTCTTTTCTTTTCCTTGGTTAACCGTACCGCGCTTGTTTAAAAATATAGTATGGTTAACAAAAAAATACCGATTTTTCGGTTATTTAATATGGTTAATTGGTTCGGTTTTTTATGCACCTTCTATATCAGACCACACTAGATCAAACTTAAACAAATGAAACCAGACTTTGATAATTATAAAATACACAAAATCAGACATTTTTCGGACTAGATCATGCCACAGTTCTACTGAATTAGATTAGACAAAACCAAAAACAAATCAGTTGAATTAATAACATTATTGGGGAGGTTGGAAACTCATATTTTGTTGCAAGTCATTTCAGTTTGTTGTCATTAACTCATTATTATTGTTATTGGTCTTCATGTAATCAATTTTATAATAAATGATGATGAGACCAATAGTTGGGTCATATAATTTAAAGTCATGCAATTACTTACTTATTGTGTTCCTGAAGAATGACAAAATGTTTTAAGGCTTTTATTATGATTTATGAATATGAATATTACTAATATAATATGAAATGATAAAAATGTGACTCATAAATTAAAGTTCCAAAAAAGTGATTACTAGAGTAATCATGTTTGCTATTTAATTGGTTAATTACCTTGTACAGATCCATCCATTGAAGGCATCTATCATCATGCAATTAAATAGAAAGCAAAAGGCAGTTTTATGAGCTCCTTTAATTTTGATAACCGCCATCTAAAGTTTAGGAAAAGGCTATATATTCCGTAAAATTTATGACATCCTGCTATTTATTAATGGGTAGGTTATTTCCGGTTGTAATTGAGACCATGTCACTATAGATTGTGGTAGATAATACTCCGTATTAGCTTATTTCTGATTGCAAGTGAAACCTAGTCACTATATATTAAAGTAGATAATACTCCGCTCTGTGACTCATGTCGTGCATTTACTCTACAAGCGCATATAGTGACAATGTCAGTCTGTAACTACCGCCAATAACCCGCCCAGTTACTACGTCGTTCAGTGACCATCGTCAGCTCCTTTAGTGAATATGTCGTTCAATGACCACCGTCGGACTCCTTTAGTGACTATGCCGTTCAATGACTACTGCCGGACTCCGTATAGTGACTATCTTTGGCCCCAATGGCATGACCGTCACTATTGACCACAGACGGACTCCTTATAGTGACTATCTCTTTCAGTGTCCAACAGTCACTGCATATCTACTCTAGCCTTATCACTTACCCTGCACATAACCGGCCACCATGACCCCTTGCACACACATCCCTTCGTGGGGTTTCCAAGAACAAGTGCATCCTTAATAAATTATCAAACTCATTGGAATATAAATGAAACTATAGTGACCTCACAGCTTCACTCACGATGGTAACCACCAAAATGAAGCTTCTGAAGCCACACCACCTCAATAAAAAATGGACAACTCCTTCAAAAACCAAAGATCTAGTCGTTGTTATAGTTCTTTCGTGCATCCTTTAGTGACTAAAAACAACCACATACTATGCAACCCGTAATGACCCAAACCCTCCATGAGGGCAACAGAAGAAAGTTCGGTGCAGTGCATGTTGTTTTTAAACATGGAGATAAAGGTTGAAGGAGAAAACACAGACAACACATAATAAAGGATAACAATGTGAATTCCCACGGAAGAGAGCCATAGGGCGGCGTCAGCCATCCCTATGCCAAAATCTAGATTCCATTTCCGTGTCGTGCGAGAAGGTGAGGAATGAGTGAGAGCAAGGAGGGGGGCTGGTTCCGGTGGTGAAGTCTTGCAACGGTCGGTAGCTGATTCCGACGATGGATAGCTAATTCCGACGGTGGGTGTTGATGTATAGGGCGGCCGGTGTTTCTGCGTAGACTATGGCTACATGAGAATTGAAGGTGAGATGAATTTGAGAGAATGGGTAGGGAATGATTGGATGTTAATGAGGGAGAAACTAATTGCAATTAAGACTTCACATATTTGTATAAAGTAGGATGTTCATTTGAATTCATTAAAGTCGCATTTAAGTAAAAAATAAAAAAGAGTCATACTTTTGGAAATGCAATCACTAATCGTAATATTAGGGTCATTTTTTCATGTTTTAATAACTTGACCATTTTTTGCCTCATATAACGCGCCATTTTGACAAAATGTTATTGCATTCTAGATTTAGTAGGTCCATTACTGTACAGATAAAAAACACTTTACCAAAGATTTTTTTGTTCATCTAACATTCACTGAATATATAAAAAAACAATTCTTGGTGTACACATTTTTATACACATCAATACACTGCGCAGTTATCTTCAAGAATTCATTTGAATGTCTTCCCAATTGAAGTTTTACCTGAAATTTGGTATGAGTAAACTAGACTTAATGAATAATATGCTCAAAAAATTGCATCAAAAATTTCCATCGGGAACCGCCCCAAATGACGACGGCCGGACATAGCCTACTATATAAGAGCTTATTTGACCTTTTTTGTTAGCACGTGGGCTTGTTTGGAGCTAGTTTGTTTTTATTCCAATCAAATTTATTATTCAAATACTTGGCACTTATTTTTTCCTTTCCAAATTTTGCTACAGGAAGCATAGTTGGAGTGTTAAATTTTACTGCTATCAGCTGGTTTCAATTTCCTCCACTGTCAATAATAATTAATAAGATTCATTTTTGGCCTTGAGTTCCATGACGTGGTTTTGGAAGTTTCTGTTGCTGCAAAGTTGGTTTGAATTTCTAATGTGTGAATCGGAATGCTGCTCATATGTGTGTGTTTTTGTTTTTGAAGTGTCCATAAAATAGACAATGTTATTTTATATTTTGAATAATGGCCATTTTCATGACAATGCCATAATTCCAACAATGTCAACGGAATGACCATGTTCATAAATTGTGTTAACATTGTCAATTTTTTGCTTCTCATTTTTTGACTTTATGCTTTATTTTTTATTCAAACATAGATATCATTACATATTTACATTGGCATATATGACATTATTCATTATAATTTCATATAATGTCATTCTATATTACAATGTCATTAAAAGTTATGTCATATTTATGACATCGACATCGACATAGTATGTCATTTTTATAGCATTGACAATGTCATTGACCTGACATTGATTTTATTCAATGTCATGAAAATGTCATAAGTTTATTCAATGTCATGAAAATGTCATGAAAATGTCATAATTTTATTCAATGTCATTTTTATAGCATTGACAATGTCATTGTCATTCAATGTCATTATTATGCACCATTCATATTGCTACACCATGAATATTACTAATATTATATATGATCGTCAGCCATATTGGTATGTCATTTACAATGTCAATAATAAAGTCAATGACATTATCAATAACCATTTAGCATTGTGACATTTGTATACAAAATGGAACATTTTTGCGACATTTTCATATTAAGTCATTTGTGATACTTTCGGCGACATTGACAAATTGTGTCATTTTATGACATTGGCCATTTTTCCGAGTTTTTTCCCGGAATAATGCTAATTAAATAAAATATTCCTGAAATACTGCTGGTTCAAAAATAATTCCCAAAATACTGTTGGGGTTAACAATGGTTAAGCAAAGCCGCCACTCCAAGTGGTGGCTCTTCATCGTGCTATACAAAAGCCGCCACTTGAAGTGGCGGTTCTTCTATACGTATACAAAAGCCGCCACTTCAAGTGGCGGCTCTTGTGTTAAGCAAGCTGCTGAACTATTAATTACACAAATGAACCTGTAGTTACCAGAAAATTTGCTTATCACAGTCCATTCTACTCAAACAAACAACCAAACATATGATTTACTAAAACAAAACAAAAAACATCTGAAACACAAAACGAATCACCATCTGCAGAGAAGCGACTGGGAGTTGTACAACCCCACCATGATTCATCAAATCCCGCAGGGAGGTCATCAACTTTAGTGTAGTGGCTGGATGGAGCATTGCCACTTACGAGATCACCAACATCTTCATCTGAATCTGTTAGTGTGTCATGATTCACATTTTCATAGGCATCGTCGTTGATGTGCTGTGAATTCAGAAACGTTGCATCACTATTCACGTATCTTCCATTCTCCTGTGCAATCATATTCATCACAACTGGAACACTTGTGGATGGGTAAGATAATGACAGGTTGTATGGGCAACACAGTCGCTTCTTCAACATATATCTTCATGGTATGCATAGCAAGATTCGTGATCAAGGTTCACATCCCCGTAACGGCTTCATCGTCAGCAAGAGGCATCAACATGTATGACCCACCATGAACGGGATATTTAACTTTCAAATCCAGCTCGTTCATACGATTGATGGATGTGACGGTATAAATTTTATTCATTAACTCAGCCACATCCACCCCATAGGAAACAACAATTATCTTCCGACTCCCCCTTCATAACGAATTTCGTTCGACTCCTCGATTATATTTCCTCCCAATGACACACAATGGGAAAGTTTGGAGACATATTCTATCAAAAATCATTCCAAAAAAATGTGATTTATGTCGCACATTGAAAACTTAACTACTAATTCAAACGAACTGTATTAAATCATATGTATCATTTTTATGATTTCATTCAATTACAAAATCTGATAGATACGTATTAATGATGTGCTACATTACTCTTTTCCAAACTACCCGTATATCAAACTCAATCCAACCAACACAATAAAAAAATCAAATTCTACAAATTATATAAAATCAAGCATAATAACTAAATTACCAACTTATATATCTCATAACATCAAATACAAAAATAATAATCCAAAAAAAGAGCGATTTTCGAACAAAAATTTAAAAAACCCTAGGTTTAGAAAAATAGATGAATTACCTCAATTGAAACAGTTGAAAGTCGGTAGAATGGAGCACAAACGACCTCGAGTACATCATATCTCTTTTCCCTTTGATTCAAAATCAATTTGAGTCTTATATCTATAAATTTCTTCTTTCAGATCTCGAATTTATAATTCATTTTCCTTTCAAGTTTTGAATTGATAAAATTCCAAATATTAAAGTAGTACAACGTTTCATAGTCTCGCGCACATCGTCTTGAACAATAGGATGCAAATCAACAATTTTTTTCTCAAACCAGGATAAGCTTCTAAAGATTCAAAATAAATATGTTGATCATGTGTATTGTCAGTCAAATTAATTTCATATTCACCAATTATTTTATTCAATTCTTCACTTAATAATCGAAAATCATAATAGAAATTTTAATAATTAATTAAATTATGTAAAGTGTAAAGTTGGGGATTTTTAAAAAAGGCAAAAGGATGTAACTGTGATCTTTTACAATAATAAACCCAAAAAAAAGAGGAATAGGATTGAGAGAGAATCAATCCTTGCACCTCCAGGAAAAGTAAAAGTTTTTAAAGCTTTTCCTCCATTGCTCTACTTCATTCTTTGGGATTCATAGTTGTTTTTGTGTTATATATACTTTTATAAGTAAATTTTAAATAAAATATATAAAATATATAGGTATTTTTTGGAAGTACACGAGGTCACGGGACTCCGTGGGACCCTTAGTGGGCCCGCCCCTGCCACCACTGCCGGAATGGCTGACCAAAGCTTCACGATCCAATCTTGATACAATCTCTCAGCCGCACTTTTATAAAATACCAAGTCAAACCCCTAATTTTAATTAATCATTCACAAAACTCCTCCAAGAACAAATTTAATTATCAAATAGAATAAATAAATGATTAATATTTTTGTACAGTTTAGAGATATTCTTAAATTCGCTCATATATTTAATCAAAATAATAAGACATTTACAAATTACTAAATTCATTCTTGAGAAAGGTTTTGCACATGATTGATCATAACCCATGGAGACATGGAGTCCAAGCATTTTTTAAATAGTGTGCATTATTTTATCATGGTAGAGTTGATGCATTAAACTCTTAAAATGCAACAGGTACCGATAGTCCGATACCAACTGGCTGAAAATGAGCCGAATCAGAATTGGTTTGGGACCAAAACAGGATTTTCCCAAGAAGTTCCACTTCTGGGTAGTAGCCACCCTAACCCATATTAGAAGAGAACAAAGATCGAATAATTTTCAATAAAGTGTGGAAGGTTTGCCTCTTAATAATAAGAGGTCATAAGCAGGAAAAAGGTATAACTATTAAGATCAAATTATCTTATCTGTTATAAAAACAAACAGAAAACGAAAATGAAGCAGGCTTGTGCGCAGAGATGATCGTGCTTGTATTTGTTTGTTGTTTACTATAAGGAATTATTTCTCCAATAATGTTAACTGGAAGTTTGGTTAACAAATGAAGAACTGCTTCCATCTATATACAAAAATGAAGCTTATGTATTATATATATCTATCTCAAGATACAACAAATTACAACAGATGGTGTGGAACCTGGCATGCAGCTCAGCTGCATCCCACCTTACTCATCCATGTATATGTAATAAATATGTCATCAAGGAAGAGCATCACCGATTCAGATCACATTAGTAGGAGATTATTCACAGTAAGAGTCGGTGAGTTTGTCCTCTGCAAATCCTGCAATCCATAACCCAGAAATTTATGAAAATGGCACTTCAAGCTCCATTTTCAAATATATTTTGTTTAAATTTCAAAGAGAATTGTTTTAGATAGTTTAGCAGGCGGGCTTTTAGCGTTGGGTGAAAATTCTTCTGAAAAGACGGATAGGCATAGGCCATAAAACATCTTCCAGACAGGCAAGTTTTTCCCCACTTAAAACCAACCTACCTCTTAACGATCTCAGACTAAGGTATTCAGCCCCAGTTTGATGTCTAGCATTTTTACAGCATTAGGATCTACTAGCACAAGCAAGTTGTCTACTGGACACAGGGTACATACTAAGTTCCCAACTTATATTTAAAGGATGAGAGAAACAAATTAAAAAGACGGACCTGGAATATGATTTCATCCGGGATATGAGGCAAAACTTCCCTAACAGTTTCAGCCATTGCCATCAAGTGTGCTAAATTGTTGTCATTTACGCCCCCATGTGGGGTTCTCAAGCGCAAACCACTATCACTATCATGATTCACGGGTGGGGTGGGTGAAGTGGATGTACTGGCCTGGGAGGAATGATGCATAGATAAAAGACTCCACGCAGCATCTTCAAGGGCAGTCTGGGCATATGTCTCTCCCACGGCTGCAAGATGTCGCATCATCATTTGCACTCTACCAAATCCCCCCGATCTTACGCTTGTCGAGGAGCTCGCCCCGTCCAAACTCAACCAACTTGAATCCACACCAGCCCCTCTATGATAGTATGATGAATAAAGGACAACAAAATAAGCAGCATATATCAGCCAATGGTCTTGTTTGGTGGCTTATCAGCAACATTTTGGTAGGTTTGATTAGTTGACTAGCTTAAAATCTTAAATGGGTGTTTAGTAAACGGCCTTGTGAATAAGCTTGTTGAACTTTAAAAAGGCAAAATATGGTAGTTCGATTAAGCCATTGGTAGCAGCCTTTTTCTGCTCATTGATTTTTTAAAAATTACTCCGTATGATAATAATTAAGTATGAAAAACTAAACCAATTTAAAAAATAAATTTTAAGTAACAACTATTCGAATTGGAGATAAATTTATAATCATTAATAAATATTAATATTAGAAAATAAATTAACCTATTATTTATCTGTACGTAGTTTTCATAAATGTACATAGCATACATTGTTCTGATATAAAAAATTAAAAGAAATCCCTACAAAAAGGACTAAAACATAGATTAAGTGCACAAATTGGACTAACAATGTTTTATTCCGAAAATAGAACTTATTTGATCATATTAAAAATTTAAAAGCATAAAACTTCCTCATTTAGGAGTAAATGAGTCCTATTCTAGGAAGAAAACAATGATATTCCTATTTGCGCACTTTGTCTAGATTTTAGTCCTGTTTAATGAATTTTCTCAATAATTAATGAATATTTATATAAATACACGTTTAAATGTCATTTTACCAAATATGATTTTTGTGCTACGACCAACCTGTCAAACAGCTACAACAGCCAGCTAACACTTAACTATTGAACAAATGTGTATAGCATTCTGCATCCGGTAGATAAAAAACACTGCCGCTACTCGTTTTATTATTTAAAATATGGCTTATTATTTATAAAGCGCATAAAAAGAATGAAAGCAATGAAACCTCCATTCACGGTTTTCCAAAGGGTTCTGTTGGTGATTGTGGAATACTTCAGTAGGATGGGGATGACCAGGAAGATTTGACCGGTCAAGTACCAGACTCATTTGACGTGCAAGCTGTTCATCTCCAGAAACTTGGGCAGCTTGGCTATTCACTTCATTTTCGGCTCTGCCAACAAAAAGTGGCTTCCGGCAAGTAGGGCACGAATAATTCTCATTTAGACCTTGATCCAGCCTGATAAAGATGACCAATGCCGGTAATAATGAATTGAGAGCATATTAGGCTTGATGGCGGTGATGGGTGAACAAACATAACAAATGAAATCCCCGGGATAAACAAGGGACATACCAAGATCGCAAGCAGGAAAGATGGAAGAGATGATTGCAAGAGAGCTTCTTAGCCTTGGCCATTGGTTCCTGCCAGCATCCACCCACCCACATGTTAAGTTATTCAAAAGAATTGTATCTAATAGCCCATTGGTTGGCTCTACTTTTTCTAATCCTCTTATCAGCAATTTTTTCACCAAATATTGTGCTGGCTGATCACGGCTATAATAAAAAATAAGTAGTGCAGGAGTTGCTCTTTTGCTAAAATGATGCTTTTATCTATATTTTCAGATATCTTTAGCTTGATTTTTTTATATACATATTAAATAATTTATGATTATTCACAAAAGGTTCAGCCACAACTTTAAGCACTCTAGCAGATCCAGCAACCACTTCACTCATTTTAAGCCTTACTTAACAGGATCTAAAGTATAAAAACCTATACGAAGTGACTCCCCCACCCAAATAAACATCAAGGTGTCACTACCCGGCAAATAGCACATTCATCGTCATATGCTTGCAGCTCTTCACATGTTGCGTCAGGAAGTGCACCATGAAGGGTACCCAATGCTACTCTCAATTTAACAAATCCTTTTATGCGTTTCACAATTGCACTCAATAAGGCCTGGAATCAACAAGAGCTCACTATTAGCAGCAAAAAAATGATGCTTTTTGAAGGAAAAACAACACTTTCCTCCTTCAGATGTTAGACATTATTTAATTAGTTAATTTGGACTAATATTCTAAATATAGTCCCTAAATTGTTATGATTGAAACAGAATTAATCATTCCCGTTTAAAATAATCAATGTCTAGTATCGTGGTATATATGGGGAAATTCACAGCAATAGAGAATGTCAAGTATGCCCCCACCCCCAATAAACCCTAATACTCTCTGCATTCAACAAAACAAACACTAGATTTAATGACAACAGCTAATTTTAATATATAAAGACAACTAAGAGAGTGAATTTACAAAATATAAAAAGATTCTCCATACATGTGTGCATTACATAATGTCAAACCATTGGAAGGGGTGAAAAAGGCAAGTTTTCCCTTTTGAACCAATGAGCAAAGTATGTGAAGCGTTAAAAAGAACAAGATAAAATTGATCTATGAAAGACTTACACGGATGTTAAGGAAAAGGATTGCATCCATAAGATGAAACGACATGCCATGAAGCCACCAAATATGCACATAGTGCGCAAGGGCCATCAACAATGTCATCATGTCCAGGAAAAAACCCAAGTTCCGAATAAGAATGCATTTCCATTCCAAAAATGAACCTGCGTTTGCAGCACTTGATAATATTTAAAAATGTCTGATAAAATATGAATTTATAGGTAAATTAGGGAGCTCTGTAACCCTTTAATAAGGCCATAAGGGTAATTTCCTTTATCCTAAATTCCTCATGCCATATTTGGAAATTGGAACTCAGAAAATTGTCAAGGAAAAGGGGAAAAAACTAAAATAATTGGTTTCTTAATGTTTGGTTTAGTCTTGGAAAAACGAAGATAATGAAATAGAATTCAAACTTTTAATGTTTCTACATATGTCTAATTTTGTGTGGTATTGTACTCCTTATTTTCGTTTCATTTTCATTTACCCCAGTGCCGCAAAGGCTCCCACCTACGGTGGGATAAGGGGGGTCGGATGTACACAGTCTTACCCCTGTACTAAAGCACAGAGATACTGTTTCTGGATGACTCATAGTGAAAATACCGTCCAAAATTGCATGGACTGACTGCTGCTTCATAACAAAGAAGCGCAGACAATTTAGTGAGGCAGTGAGCCATTTTGCTTTATTCCATCATAATATCAAGGCAAAAAATAATGAATCTTTGGCTCCATTGCAAATGATGGAAAAGTACTCCTTATATAATTGAAAAATTAAAATAAAATAAGTTTTTACAAATATTAAAAATTATTTTGAAGCAATGCTTTTTATTTCCCTCCATTTGGTTTCCTTACAAATTGCATCTACATTTTCCTACCCATTTTTATTCCCTTGCATTTTCCGAGTCTCATACGGCCACCAAGGAAGATCAAATAATAATAAGAAGATAAAGCATCATACTGATTATGGGGTTGTGAAGGGAGATTTTCTTCCAAACGAAACAAGAGAGAACAAGCCACTATAAGTTAATTATTAATTGAACTGAAGCACATAGTGACAAACAAAATTAAGAAAACAAAATAATGCATACCTGCAGCAGAAACATCAAATAGCTTGGTTGTTTGACTATTTGCAATACTTCCTGAAGAGTGGTGAATCCATATATCAAGCAACTGAAAACTATGAACCAGAATAGCCTAAGAGGAACATTGGAAAACAAAAATTCAGTGTGAGCCTGTTTAAAATTATTTCAAAAATAGAATCAAACAGTTTTATGGGGGAATTTGACTTCACATCCCATTTCTAAAAAAGTTGTTTCATGCACTCCATCATTCCAAAAATGTGAAGGGACAAGTGCGAACAGCACACATTTAACTTTTTTAATTGGATGGATGCAGTGGTGCACACATTTACGCTTTTAAAAATGGGGTGCAAAGTTGAAATTTCCCCTTTTTTATCTAAGACTCTCACTTGACTACCTGAAGCGTCTCAAAGGCAATGCTAAGAGGCTCAAAGAACAGCAATAAATATATTGGTGAACTTATTGTGCTGTATATGGTCAGGCACAGCTTTATCCTACAAAAAGTATAAATAAGTCTTCATGACATATAGACGAGAATAAACATAGCATTCACAAGAGCCTAAACTCAAACCATTTTAATACTTAACAAAAAAAGCTACAACTATATCCATCTGCAATTTAGAGAAGCTTAATTTAACAAAGAACATCACATATAGAAATGTAATTTAGCAAATAGCAACTGCTGTTTCAAATCATGCATTTATCGCACTAAAGGACTTCATTTAAGTTTTAAAGGGAGTCCAGGATCAATATACTAAAGTGAGATGTATGTGTTCATAATGTCTAGGGTGAGACTAACTAATTGAGTTGTTACCATTTTCTGGTGTTATCTGGGCCATGAGTGTTGTAACCCAGTTAAGTTACAAGCTCGATCTTGAATTCTACCATACGTAAATAATGCATTTTCTTGACAATGAATACAACATCTAAAGAAATAAGTAAGCACCAGAGCATGTCCAAGGAAAAAACCAGGAGAAGCATAGAATAAACACGAAAATAGGTCCAAGGTGTAGCACTGGGAGAAGCATTCAAGCGTTCAAGGCGATCCCTGGCTAATGCTTGAAACATCTGTATAGTAAAAAGCATAGCAGCACAATGATCCATTTGCCAACAGAAATTGGGAAATTAAACACACACAAAATTATAATTTCAACGTCAATACCTTTAAAGAACATAGGACAACCAGCCATGTTGACCATAGTCCTGCTTGAAAAACTGTAGATGGAATGACCAGGGGGATGAAAGGTCCCTACTAACAGCATGAACAAACATTTAGGAACCGTTTGAAACCCAAAAAATACTAGGGGAAAGAAAAGGAGGAAAACTGTGAAGAAATGTGGAAGGAGTGAAAATGGGGGTAATAGATTGGTCCAAGCTCCACAATTGAGTTCCAAATATTTGTTCAAACTCATTCCATTCATACATTGCTATTATAAAAACTTACAAGACCCTAAGATATCTTAATATATGGAACCTATAAAAACTAAATGAAAAATAATCAAATTTCATTTTCCTTTGTATTTCCAAGATAAACAAAACATAAAAACTAATCTCCTTAGCCTTTTTTTTCATTTCTCTACCATTTTAGGGATTCCAAACATAGTTTAAATAAATAAATTAGGCATCCTCGTAATGAATGGTTTAGGTGATGAAATCTGCTTTACCTTGTAGATGATATAGTTGATGAGGCGTTCAGCCAATTTCCTACTTTCAGACGAGTGCAATTCTCCGAAGAATATAGTCTACAAATGCATACAACTACCCACTCAAAATATAATCCAGAAAGGGTAATAAAATATGCACAACAAACTTTAATAAGCTGCAAGGGATGGACCTTGAGACACAAAATCAGTAAAACAAATGTGTTAATGACAAAATTGGCCGCCAGTGCAATAGTGGTGTACGAATCCAGAACTGCCTCAAGTGCTGGACTTGCATCACGTGAGTTGAGAATACTTGAAAGAATGGGTCCATCAGAACTTAATTTATCAAGTGACCATCCTATCCAACACTGAAGCCCAATAAAGCTTAGAGCAGTACAGGCGGTTGAAACTGACATGTAGCTCACTCCCATCGGAGACTGATATGATTCTTCGACAATCAAAAAAATTAAAAAGCCAATTTTATTCTTTGATCCCAAACTGACGGAAACTCATAAAATTCTTCGAATCCGGATAACCTGCTTCAAAAATGAAACTGAATTATCTTTCACAGCGAAACATTTTAATTTATTGAGCATATGATATCTTCAACCTTGCCCATAAAGAAAAAATATTCATACAGCTTACGGAAATATTTTGTAGCACTAATCGCATTATCTTGCTTAGTCATTTGTCTGAAAACAATTTCACCAAATGCTTTTAATTGCACAAAAAATAGCAAATTCAGCCATTTCAGACACACAAAAAAATTACCAAACGGGTTTCCAGATTTTTTCCATCCAGAAAAAAAACTTAAGAAACAGGTTCTAAATGATCATTCGTGACAACGTCTTATTCAAAATGCACTATCTCGGGATAAAGTGAAACACGAAAAAGCAACGGGATTATGTATGGCCTTAAGATAAGGGTGGATGCACAATCTTTTACCGAAGTTCATTTTTCTATAATTATTATTTGTTGTGCACATAGCTATTAATAGTGGTCAAGTAGTAGCTGGTAGCTGCTTCTAAGCCAGCACACGTAATCTTTTTTCGTGCCTCAAGAAAAACAGTAACTATTACCTCCACAGAAGCTAAACTATGCTCTTGACTCAATTTCAAGGCTTCCGCTATCACAAAGATGACCACGAATAAAAGTAAACCATTTCATCATCATACCAAAAGGGCAAAGAGGGTTCCAGACTTTTTTAAAGATTCAATTTCAATCAGAACTTAGACCCAAACCCCCAAAAATAAAAAAAAATAAAAAAAAGTCGAGAACCGCCGAATAATACCCTAGGCGCCGAGAAAACTAGAGCAATAAGTTGAAAGAACGAACAGATGAATAATTCTGCCCAGCATATATGTATGCAAAACAGTTGAATTCGAAAAAGAATGGAACTTTGATGCATACGAATAACCAAGGAACATATATTGAATACAAAACAATTAGTTTAGTAGGTAAATTAAATAGAAGTGAGGACCTCCGGTGATCTCTGACGAAGATGCGAGAATTGTCGGCAGTCACATTCCGCGATCCATACAGACCTTTCTGACCTTCATCAGAGTTGGGGAAAAATGAAAGACAGAAAGAAGAGAGAAGGGAAGGTCAGTTTTTGCGGGAAGACGGTGAAATAGAATTTATTGCGGTTTAATTTATTTCCATTATATATACTCCCTCCGTTTCCTATTAAAGTTCTCACTTTCCTTTTTGGGATGTCCCTTATTTAAATTCACACTTCCATTGTAGGAAACAAAACAGTGCCAAACAGTGTCCAAACAGTGTCAAACAGTGCCAAACAGTGTCAAACAGTGCACTCCACAGTAAAGTCAAATTTATTTTCTTAATCTGTGTGAAGTCAAACTGAGAACTTTAATAGGAACCGGAGGAAGTACGAAACAATTTGGAGTGCGAGACAATTTTAGGTCACTAAAACAATTTTAAGAGAATTATATGTCCAACTTTTATGAGTACACATTAATATACATATTTTATACACATTCATATTTTAAATAAAAAAAATTACTACATTCTAATATATTCAAACTTCAAAATGAGATGAAATGGAGTTTGATTTACCTAGAAGAAAGATTGTCGAAGAAGATGGAGGTGGAGAGACCTTGGCAAGGTGGTTTCGCCGGAGTTGGAGTGGCTCTCGTCCGCTCGTCCTTCGTCCTTCGTCGCTGAAGCTTTGGGGGATTTGGGGAAATGTTTTGTGTTCTGTCTAAAAACTTCCTGTCTGCCTATTTAATAGGTAAGTCGTCAAACGGTTGGGCAACTTATAAGTTGTCAAACCGGATGGTGACTTATAAATCATCCAACCATTTGGCGACTTACCCCGACCAGGATTAAGCCCAGAAGTATATCCGTAAATACTTTTAAGTCAACCATATTTTCGTAATTATTTAATTAATTAGCGTTAATACTGAAAAATAAAATCTCCCACATACTGAGCTTACCCGTAATGGAAAACTTTTGTGAAATAAAAATCAAACTAGAGCGCCGTCGCAGTTATCGGATCCGGATGCCGATCACATGGTAGTTGTCCACGCCGTCTTCTTTACGGGCATGTTTGGCACAACTAGCTGAAAAGATACTTTTATGAGTTTTTTAGTAACTATTAGCTTTTAGTGATTGAAAAGATCTTAAAAAGAAAAGGCAACAATTATTTGATGAAAAGCTAACTGTTTAATTTAGCTGTGTTTGGTATATAAGCTGTTAGGATTAATTAGTGTTAGAAGCATCTTAGATGAGAAAAGATCTTTTATTTTAAAACTTCTTAAATAGTACACAAAAGCTGGAAGTCAGAAACGCCTAATAGTAGCTAAATTCTCGAAATCTCTCATCTACTTCCACAGCAAAGCCTCATAGGTTGGAAAGACGAACAGAGATGGGGCTAATTAGGAGCGGCTTCTCATTCATAACCGGTACAGTGTGCGGAATCTACATCGCACAAAATTATAGCGTCCCTAACATTCAGAAGTTCATAGAGTCCATTCTCTTCAAGGCCAAGGACGTTGAGGAGAAGTATCGCAAGCCCACAAAACCAGGCGGATGATCCCTTTGTAGTTCACTTTCAGGTCACACCAGACCTATCACTTTCCTGATGCTTTTTAAGATTTAAGCATTGTTGCTGTTAAATGTTCATTTCTCAACAAATTTGAAGGCAACTTTAAAAAAAAACATGTAGTTTGTATTCTTGTGATAAATTAGTTGACTAGTTTTGTTGATGCTTGTTATTTAGGGGTAAAGTCAAACACTGTGCATTTTTTATTTTAAATTTAAAGAATGGGTCTTCTAATGGTTTGCTCTTGTTTAGTATTGCTTATAAATCATCTGCAAGGCTCTATGGTGGAGTTTGCTGAATTTCAGAAAGGAAAAGCTTTTGATAAACCAATTCCTGCCTAATAAAGTACTGTAATATTATTGTGCTTATAATAGAATAAACTGATTAATTCTGCCAAAGGGGACTTTAACAGAACTCACATGCATGGATCATTAGCTATAAGCTTAGAAACAAAGTGAAGATATGCTTGGCTAGAGAATGATAATAGAAACGATTCCTAGTACAATATATACAGCTTATAGAGCATTTACCATGTTGAACCATTAGATGCCTAGATTTCCCAAAATCACAGCACCCATTCTTGATGGATGTGATCCAAACGTGAGTGGGGGGTCCTATTCTATCCTAATTGTAGGGCATTCTCATTTCCGGGGAAAGGGCTTTTTAAGCTTACTGACAGCTAAACTTAGTGCTTATATCTGGAAGAAAGTTGACACAAAACTATCAAAGGAATCTTATATTTCAACTTAGGCTAGACAATAGTAAGCAATATCACATTATCACAGTACTTTACATTGGTATTAGAGCAATAAAGACTGTAGTTGTCTTAGATTAGCAATAGTATGCATTAAGCAACTCTCTAGGACTCATTGATGTCACTGAAAGTCTGAAGGTACACATTATTTGACTTTTTAAACAAATTAAAGAATATTCAGATTCCATTTCAGTACACCTTAATGTTATGTTCAGACTTCAGATCTAAAATTGTGCAACTATATTGGTCATGTAGTTGTAATACATTATACACATTATTGTACAACAATGAGCTGTGTGGAGTTTATCCAAAAAAATGAGCTGTGTGGTATTTTATTCTGCTCAGTTTGTTCTACCCCCCCCCCCCCCCCCCCTGTGACATGGTTTGAGCTTGTATAGCTGAGAGTCATAGAGTTGTTCTTTATACATTTCAGATCTGTCATTCTGATTTCTATCTGGTAGTGATATGTGAGATAGATGTAAGGAATATGATTTACAGCTAATTTTTTTTCTCGTACTAAAGGTAAGGCTTAAATTGGTTGAAGTCAGTGATTGTGATTTGTTATGGAGTTGCTGATTATGTTGCTCAAATGAAAAAATATTCTGAATATTATATATAAAAAATTGTGTAAAGATATATGTGACTAAATTGAAGAAAGTGTTTTCTAAAATGAAGTAGAGATATCAATTCCAGACATTTCACCCAAAGAATCTAACACCGCCCCAGCTTTTCTCATTACCATCTCATTGAGCGAGTCCAGTGGAAGTGTTGGCGATAAATGGTCAGTGAGCCGAACGTGAAGCCCTCCACGCAGGTTCTTAATGGTTCCTTAGATTTGAGAAAATGAATGGCAATTGTTACATCCGAGCGATAGGTTTGGCTGTTTTTGTGTTCACTGTCCCCTTAGAATGCAATGTTTTACTACGTACTCGGTATGTTTTTTCTTCTTTCTTTAGTAGTTATGGTAAGCGATATGGTTGCACACCCAACTCCTTACATCAGGCAATTAGCTTTTCTTAGCTTTAGTCTGCATAGGTTCGTTTGGCCTGATTTGCAACGTTCTGCGTGTAAAATTGGTGACTTATAGAATTAGTTAATTAACAGACTGAATAAGAATCATTATTCTATACTCCGTATTTGTTGATACATCTCCTCTGTCAGGCACACTTGGAATTTGAATATGTTATGATAAAATATCTTGGGTTACAACTTCACTTCGAAAATACATGTAGTCATGTAGAATAACTTCACTATGGAAGTGAGATGGTGGAAGTATATCGTCATTTAAATACCTTAAATTAAAACGAGAATTTTATTTCTATATGAATGGAGTAAAAATTGTGTTAAAATAGTCCATTACTATACAATGACTTCATTTCAATGTCATACGTATTTCTTTGATTTAATATAAAAAATCAGTTCAAAATGATCGTGTTTTAAGTTTTTTAACGAAACTTCCCATCAACTATGATGTTCAACATGCCAATTTTTAAACAGAACTCGATATTAATGATGCCATTTTTGGCATGGGCTTTAAACCATACGGGTATTTGTTATCTACTTTTCACCTTTTCTTCCCAAGAGAGCTCCTTTGACATATGAGAAATGAGTTTGAGGACTCATCTAGGAACTAATGCTATTTAATTAGATTTATTGGATCATAAGCGTGAGAATGAATTTAACTCCTAATTACTAATACTATCCGTGCAAAAAAAAATTACCAAGTCTATATTTTTTAAACAGTGCCTACCCTCGTGCGCATTTACACTAATGCAACCACGGGTAAAAAAGTCATTTACGAGCTTTCCACCAAAAATGTGCAACCCACCAAAAAAATGTAGAGGGTCCGAGTAGGGATGGACTCGGGCCGGGCTAACCGGCCCGGTACTGTTACGGCCTGGCCCGGCCCGGTACCCGGGTCTGTGCTCTGTTCGGGCCACCTGACCCGACATTGTTCAGAGCGGTTCTCGGGCCTCCCAAAATTTGAAAAAGGTAAATTGGTTGGGCTGGTGTTTTGGACAGGTTTGGGGTGTGTGGGGCTGGGGGTGGGAAGTAATTAGAAAAAAAAAAGAAATCGGGCCGGGCCGGCCCGAACGGGTACCTGGCCCGGCCCAAACGGGTACCTAGCCCGGCCCGGAATTGGTAGCTACCCGAGCCGGTTCCGGGCCTCAAGATTCCCAAAAAAAGCCCGGTCAGGCTCGGCCCGAACCAAGTCCATGCCTAGGTCCGGGGGTGCCAAAGTGGGTGTATGACACCTTTTGGGGGAGGATTTGCTACCACCATTCACCCTTTGTTGCACGGCTCAAACAAAGAAAAAAAAAAAAGAACGCAGACAGGGGTTGACCGTAGTAGAGACCCAGAGGTGTTAGTGCTCTCCCCCACAAAATTTTTTAGTGTATATATATATATATATATATATATGTGTGTGTGTGTGTGTGTGTACACACACACACACTTCCTCCATTCCATAAAAATTGCAACATTGAAATTTTTGCACTATTCACACACCTTACACCTTACTTTGACTATGATTTTCTAATAATATATATAATAAAAATATTATGTATAAAATATTAATAAATTTGTATTAATGTAAATTTCCAATATATTAACTTTTTTTAATGTTTACTAATACGTAAATAAATATAATTACAGTTAAAGTTGCGCGTTGGCAAACGTGAAAGTCAAACTGTTGCAACTTTTATGGAACGGAGGATAGTATTACTTTTTTTTGCTCCAGGGGGCGTCTGGGGAGGGGGGCTGGGGGGGTCTGGAGTAATCAAAGCTGAAACTCATTCCATTGAATTTCAAACTCTTTAGTGTGTGTATGAAAAATAATTTTCTCCCTCCCAAAAAATATTTAACCCCCAAATAAAATTCGCCCCTCCAGATTTTTAAAGTGTTATACTTCCCCCATATCACTTACAGATTTTTCACGCAATTTACCATATGGATGTTTGACGGGGCATATAGTTAACTAATAGGTTAAAAGATCGTCAATGATCATAAATAGAATTACTACGTACATTATTTTTTGATTCACTAGTAGGATTAATTATGTGTGTTTGGACAAGTATACCGTTGTAGCTTTTGAAACGTTTTAATTCATAATAAAATCATAAAAAATAAAAATTATACTTATGAAATAAAATTTTATTTAAAAAAAACTCTTTAAAAACGTAAAAAAAAAAATCACCGCCACCTCTACCTACCCAAACACCAGTGCACCACCACCTTCGGTCACCGAAAAAAATGCTAGATCGATTAGTAATGCCATATAAATGGCAGTTTCAATGAAAATTTTGGCATTAGTAATGTCTTTTTTGGCATTTTTGAAAAAATGACACTTTTTTTTACAAAAATGGCATTTGTTTACACCGGGCGGAGCCGCGGAGGTGGTGGTGCATGAATGCAGTGCAGGTGGTGGGAAAAGCGTACATATTTTTTAAGGATTTTTACTTTTTTCTATTAATTTTATTTTATTTTTTTAATTTTTATTTTATAAATATTTTATTAATTTTTTATTATTCTTCTACGATTTCTATTATTTTTTAGGAATTTACAATGAATTAAAATTATTTCATGATTATTATTGACTACATTTTACTCCTATTTAAAGGAGGGGTAAGAATGGAATAAAAAAATATGTATGTTTTATAATAGGTGTAATGTGGTCCTACTTTGGAATAAAATATAAGAAATCTTATTTTTTATTTTTACCCTATTTCTATTACCTAATTATTGTGAGTAACTAACTTTTTTTAATAAATAAAAATTACATATTCTAAAACTACATTAAATGTTTTATAAAGTCACGAAAAACTCAATTTATAGAAGTTACATATACTTCGGTATAAATTACAAAGCTTAAGAACAATTCATGTTGATGGAAGAATAATGGAAGATAACTTTTATGTGGGATAAAAGGAGTATTGTTTTATTAGTATCTCAATTTTTGTTAAACAAATATCAAAGTATGATATTGCGTATAACTTAGGAACATTGCTATTTAATACTTCTTTATTACATAGTATTACAATTTTTATTAAACTATAAATATTAACAACCTACATTATTCATTATTAAAAAGTTTTTATAAAGAAATGATCATAAACAGTCATCATCATTCATCAACCATTTTAGCAAAAATTTAAATAAAAATGTAATCAACTGAAAATGTTGAATTCTACGGAGCCCCTACAAGAAATGTAATCAACTGAAAATGTTGGATAGTGCGGGGGAGAGCACTCGAAGAACAGACACTACAAGAAAAATAAATCGACTCACGTAACCGAACAAAAGGCTTTGGGATCAGGAAGACATATTCTAACGAAGCAGTAGATTTTTACTAAATTTGTGTGGTGACTTCCAGGAGAAAGACACCATTCCAAAAAATTGAAGTATGCCATTCATTGCGCCGTGCACACGATATTCTTTAGTAAAAGGCGAAAGAATAGTTCGCTTTGTGCTCAACGCATGACTGCTTGAGTTTGGTGTTTATGAGTTGGTTCTTTATATACACCAGCGTCGGACACTACGTTTCTATATTATTCGGTGTGGGACTAGATGGCGCAACAACGGAATGAAATCGTAGCTATTCCGCTTTCTTTCCAGCTTAGCCATTTTTCCAAGACCTTGTATTTATCTTGGTGCTTGTGTTTTCTCTTTTGTCATATATGTAAATCATTTCTTCTCGAGATTATTCTTTCTCAACTAATATCCATACGTAGTTTTGCTTATATGGAATAAAATAAAGTGGGTCTTTGTATCAATCTTTCTTTTTAGTTATTTGGAAGAGATTTGTAAATTAAGTTATAAATAGGTGAAATTGAAAAACAAGAAATCTCGGAATCCTATCTGGGATAATGACGACGACTTTGTACTCGTGCACACCAAAGTACCAGTCCAGCATAAAGGAAATGTAACATCTATATTATTATTGTTATATTGTTATTGTGAGTTTCGATCTTTGATCAATGTTCTAACTTTTTTACCACTCAAACAATAGACATACTCATGCCAGTTAAATTATTCTTTCTATTCCATATACGCTTTGTAATTTGTATATAGCTTCTCCAACACTCAAAAGGCTTCGCTTTATCCATATTTTATTTTTTGTATGCATCACTCAATATTGTACAAGTAATATTAATATCCTTGATGCATTCAACCAAGTCCCAATAAACTTATGCAACACTATGAGCATGTTTAGTAATAATGATATTTTCCCATTTTCAAAAAACTAGAAAACTAGAAAAAGAAAAAAAAAGTGTTTACCAAAACATTTTGTTGGAAACTAGAAAAAGGAAAACAAGAACATGCGTTTATCAGATCATTTTCGAAAACAAAAAAAAACAGATATTTCTCCGTTTTTCTTAATGAATCGGAGAAGTGAGTTTTATTAGTTTTTCAAATTTGAAATACACGAATGATGTAGTGCCATCCGATCAACGACCCAGTGATTCCTGTCTGGTCCGATCAATGATTTTGCAATTCCTATCAGGTCCGGTCAATGACATGGTAGTCCTTGTTAGGTACATAACCCGGTGGTCCTTGTTCGGTCCAGCCAATAATCGGGCAATCCTGGACCGGTTAGGTCATTGACCCACAGTCCTTGTTTTGTCTGATCGACGACCTGACGGTTCGATCCCTGTTTTTTAAAATCGTTTTTTCAATAAATGTGAAGAGTTTCAAAAGAGTTGTTGAGCTATCAAGCAATAGGGAAAAGAGAAAAGAATTAGTCAAACTAGCCGACTGATCAGGACCGGTCGGTTTCAGTGTCAACTTTCCTATACTCGGGACCACAAACCTTACTTGGATTGTACTATGTTTGGTTCCGGGTAGTGACTGTACTTACAAGCTTCCGTCCGGTCACAAAATTGGGTGAAATATTTTATGAACGTGTTTTTAGATTTAAAAATGAAAAACTAAAAAATGAAAATAGAAAACTGGAGATAGAAAAACTGGAAAATTAAAACAGAAAAATTGCACAACAAAACACGAAAAAGAAAAATGAAAATATTTCTGTTAGCAAAATGTCATATCTATCTCAATTATTAGAGAATCTAAAATGTGACAATATGTACCATGTATATGTGGCATGTGAGAGATGTACATACAAATATTAGTAAGGAATATATATATATATATATATATATATATATATATATATATATATATATATATATATATATATCTTTATTTAAGGAGTTATATATGTTTTTGATAAGTGTTTTTCTACAATGTTAAGAAAATGTCTATATAACATTAATACCAAATTTATACTTCGTACCGTAGTACTCGTATAAAACAATGAAAAGAAAGAAAGAAAAATGTCTGTCGGGGTATATTACCCCGACTTACTACTATTTAGAGGCTCAAGGCTCTCCCAAAAAATATTTTAAACTCCCCCAAAAATATTTTCGCCCCCAACATGACTTTCCTGGGTCTGCCCCTACATGAGAGATACTGGTTCTGACTTTTATTAATAGTGATTGCATAAGCAACCATTATTGCATATTGTTAGTAGCTTACATGTGCGATATACGCGAAACATATCTCATACAAACTACTTAAGTAACAATTTTTTGTATTCCACTTAAAGTCGAACAACCAAATAGTACTACTCGTAAATAATTAATAACAAATTAATTGCTATTTACGAAAAATTTAGTTGAAATATTTTTTTATATTACTTAACTATTAAATTACAATTGAATTCACTTTTTTTGATATTCCAATTTATTACAAAATATTATTAATCCACATAAAAGCCTAAGATAAGATTCTGAGACAACCACTTTCAAAGAAGTAACACGAATCGCTGACCACCAAACGCAGTACATAGAATTCTCCATTACCCTTAAATTCAACGTACTTTTTACCACATCAACAACATCAAAATAGTTAAAAGACCTCTCAATCCCTAATAAGATATAAAGGTTCGAGACAAATAACGGGCATATACACCTTTTTATATAGAACGATCATACACACTTAAAAAACCACTAACACAAACAAACTAAAAACAAAGTAAAAAGTCTAAGGAAACACAAATAAAGCTAGAAAGAAATATAGAATAATAAACCGTGTGTGGTCAAGTTCAAACTTGAGGCGTCGTCTTTCAAACATAGCCACATGATCTCTCCATAACAAGAGAAAATGTCCTGATAAAAACAAGGCAGTCGAACCTCAAGAAAAGAGAAGCAGGGGAAGACCCAAGAAGGCTATCCAGAGTCAAGAAGAACCTCAAACCAATCATGAAACCATTGCACAACCATCAAGAATAGGAAGGAGGGGAAGACTGATTCAAGGCAGAGGAGGTAACCCGAATGCAAGGGGCAAAAGAGGTAGACCTGTAAGAGGAAGGGGTAGGGGTCAGATTCTTGTAGGGTTTGGAGTGCTTATAGGTGGAGAAGGAAACATTTGGTTTAATGTGAGTATATTAAGCAATACTATTTCACATTTTATAGATTTTTCCATGATTATGTCATTAATCGCATTATTAAACTTTGTGTTTACAGCCTCCTGGGCAGGTTGGTGGTCCAAGCAATTTATCAGAGGTCTCTGTTGGTCCTTCATTTCCATAGGTTGCTGTCAAAGCTTGTTGTCCAAGGAAATGATATGAATAGTGGAATCAATAGAGTTGTTATTGTGTAATATGTAGTGGAGAATCTGTGATGAGTACACTTGGGTGGATTGTGTTTTTAATTTGGTCATTGTTCAATAAAGTGTAGACCTTGTCAATCTGTGTTTGGAATATGGTTCAATGTTATGCATTTCATGTGTTCTTTAAAGGTTATGCACTTCATGTGTAGGAGTCAACATGTAAAGGCAGTTTAGGCCTTACTGAATCATGGGCCTACAAAAACTAAGATGAAACCAAAGAAGGCAGACTCATGCAAAATCAATCATTGGCACTTTCATTAACATTGCAATAGTCCAGGACCAAATACATCAACTTAACATAACAATAGTCAACAAATGCTAATAGTCCACAAATGCTAACCAACTGATCCTACTACAAATTCAAAACAAGATACAAGACAGGTCTACTACACACATCTAAAACTCTCAGATTTGTCCAACTAAGTTTGGTCTAGTCACTTAAAATACAAGACAATAAAAAACCACATCCAGGAGACAACAAAAGCAATCAATGTCATTCTTTTCTTCATTCTCTGTGTCTTCACATTGTTGGTAATCAGTAGTTGCATTTCTATATTTTTGGCTTCCAACTTCTGCTTCTTGCGTTTTAGCCCAACAATCTTGTCTTGTAATGCTTTTTTGTCCATCACAAGTTGCTCCAACAACATGTCCTTATCCATTGTCTTGTCTTCTTTGCAAGGTTCATTTCCTTCACCAACCCATTGGAAATGATGACAGTCTGCCTTCTGCAAGTGAACAATAATGCAAATAAACTCATCTCAATATACCTTAATAAACTCAATTTCAGTGTATTTCAATTCTCACTCATTCTAACAACTAATTCCGCACTTATTCAAAGGAATGAAGAGTAAAATTCTAAGGAATAGTAAACAACTTACAGGCCACAGTGCACACCCATAAAATTGATTGCTAGTATTTGGTCCGTTTTAACGATTCTAGGTGGAGAACACAAATTGTGATAGCCGCACAACCCGATAAGAACAACAACAGTGCATCCCTATTGAGTTGTACAAGGCGTCCGATTGATCCTATTGCCAAACCGATTAGTAAACACATACAATCAACATCAATATCATAATAAAACAAATGCGGAAACAATAAAATGTTTGATACTTAGCCACACGTGGCAAACACGGGCACGCAAGCCCCCAATTGTTTTAATGAAAATATTGTTCGAAAATCCATGAGCGGTTTATACATTTGAAATAAGAATGGAAGCACGAACCACGTCTTCCTTCTCGATCAGTCACCCTAGGCAAAGGTGCAGGTAGTAGGACTCTAGCCTCAACCTGAAAAATGTGAGGGCCCCCGGAGGGGTCAGTACTCCATAGAAGTACTAGTGACAAAAAGGCTATATGAAGAATAACTAATGTTTCAGACACGAGACCCAAAAATAGGGTGATACATATATATATGTGACTCATTCATCCGATGATACACACTGTATATATATATATATGTAAAATACTCGACCCACAGGTCATTTCATTCAAAGAGTCTTTTAGAGACAAAGTTCTTACCTGACCTTTCTCACCCTTTTCCCGAATGCCTAGCTCACCAGCTACATTCTACATTCATAATATCCTACCGAGTTTTGGGAGCATTTAGCTTCCCGGGGATACTCAACCCCAACCGAGTTTCAGGATCATTAAATGTTCCGGGGATGCTCAACCCCAACCGAGTTTCAGGATCATTTGTAGTCCCGGGGATGCTCAACCCCAACCGAGTTTCAGGATCATGTATGGTCCCGGGGATGCTCAACCCCAACCGAGTTTCAGAATCATTTAATGTCCCGGGGATGCTCAACCCCAACCGAGTTTCAGGATCATTTATAGTCCCGGGGATGCTCAACCCCAACCGAGTTTCAGGATCATTTATAGTCCCGGGGATGCTCAACCCCAACCGAGTTTCAGGATCATCTAATGTCCCGGGGATACTCAACCCCAAACTAAATCCTTACCAAACCCTAACCTGGATATGGCTAACCTTTCGTTCCTTCAACTATGGACAATACCTAGCCCTATAGTCATATAACCATCCTTAGGAACCAATGTGGGCGGGTCCCACCTGAACGGCCCACATTAACCCGCTCAAAACTGCCCGTTTTGAGCATAAACCAATACTCGATCGAGTATCTACCCATACTCGGTCGAGTACAGGAGGCGGTAGCCCCCAAAGCTAATTTTCCATGTATACGCGATCGAGTATCTACCTATACTCGATCGGGTATAGGAGACAGTAGCCCCCTGGGCAATTTTTCAGCAAATACCCGGTCGGGTATGTGTCAATACCCGGTCGGGTATGGCAGTTGACTTGGCGGTCAACGCCCCTTTTGACCCCCCAAACGGAGTCCGATTAACTTGAAATTTTATACACATATACTTCTTGATGTCCTTGATCCAAAAATACCATTTTGGATCCCTGGATCATCACACAAAATATGTTATCACATTTTTAATCACCAAACCTACATAACATGCTTTTCAACTATGTTTTATGCAAAATCATGGCATAAGCAAATACTTGATTATCTTTAATCATTCCACAAAACATATCCTTGATTACTTTAGGTAATCTAATGCCTCACGCAAAAGTTATAAAGCATAAAGCCGTCTTCTCACCTTAATGAAGCTTATGAAGTTCTAGCCTTCCCGATTTAACTCCGGCGAAACTCCGGCGAGCTTCAACGAACTCCGGCGACAACTCCGGCGACTCTTTCAACTCCGTGAATACCTTAGACAAGTTACTAACAAGGTTTTATCATCATAAAACCCATAGTAATACAAATAACCCCCAAAAGGTTATTTTCCGGCGAACCCATAGTAAACAAGTTACTAACAAGGTTTTATCATCATAAAACCCATAGTAATACAAATAACCCCCAAAAGGTTATTTTCCGGCGAACCGGTTACTTTGGCTCCTAAGTCCGTTCTTGGACATAGAACTACCTTCCAACCCCTCTTTCTACACATAACAACGTGTAGAACAATACTAGGGTGTGAAATATGATTGAATAATCATATAAGAGTATTGAAGAACAAGAAATGGGATTAATGGAGTCCTTACCTTGCTAAACACAAGTTTTCCTCTCCAAAATCAACTTTTCCTCTTCTCTTTTCTCCTCCTTCTTCCTCCTTAGCTCCAATGCGTATATGGAAGATGAATATGGAGTATTTCCAGAGCTTAACTCTCTTCTTTGAATGGGTTGGCCGAGCATATGGGTTGTTGGGTGAGGGGATGGCCTTTTTGGCTTATTCACCAATAATATGGGGGGGAGGGACCCCTCTCCATTTATTGGTTTGGCCCCCAACCAGCTCTTGCCCCTTTTCCATCACATTGTGCGGCTCCCCTTGGCTTCCTTGCAGAGATAAAGACGTGGGTTGGCCCCCACTTATGTGGGAGGTCAACCCTTTGTGTACCCAAGTGTACAATCGGTCCCGAAAGTTGTATTTTCCGGACTGTTTTAAGTATATTTTATTTTATCGGGTCAAATAAAATATAACACTTGTTCCCAATCCTTATTGGACCTTAGAATCAATATGATTCCCCAACTTTAATTTAGAAATCTCCGGAATCCCTTTTTGGGCTGTTATCAGATAAATTGCCGATACCGATAATTTGGCCCCGTTTGACCAACCGGTCAACCCTATGCCATTGCCATGGCCCAATTAGGATATCCATCACCATATACATATTATCTAGTCCAAGATCAATATAATATGTGCTTCCGATAATATCGGGCGGCCCCACATCCGGTGTGGGCCCCACGTGAATTCTACTATTCACGTAATAGAAATGATAAAAAGTTTACAATCACGTAAAAATGCTTTTATACATTTCTCAAGGTTCAATACACAATTTGGTACAGTGCAAATACTCGGGGGCGGTGTTACATAACAATAGTCAACAAATGCTAATAGTCCACAAATGCTAACCAACTGATCCTACTACAAATTCAAAACAAGATACAAGACAGGTCTACTACACACATCTAAAACTCTGAGATTTGTCCAACTAAGTTTGGTCTAGTCACTTAAAATACAAGACAATAAAAAACCACATCCAGGAGACAACAAAAGCAATCAATGTCATTCTTTTCTTCATTCTCTGTGTCTTCACATTGTTGGTAATCAGTAGTTGCATTTCTATATTTTTGGCTTCCAACTTCTGCTTCTTGAGTTTTAGCCCAACAATCTTGTCTTGTAATGCTTTTTTGTCCATCACAAGTTGCTCCAACAACATGTCCTTATCCATTGTCTTGTCTTCTTTGCAAGGTTCATTTCCTTCACCAACCCATTGGAAATGATGACAGTCTGCCTTCTGCAAGTGAACAATAATGCAAATAAACTCATCTCAATATACCTTAATAAACTCAATTTCAGTGTATTTCAATTCTCACTCATTCTAACAACTAATTCCGCACTTATTCAAAGGAATGAAGAGTAAAATTCTAAGGAATAGTAAACAACTTACAGGCCACAGTGCACACCCATAGAATTGATTGCTAGTATTTGGTCCGTTTTAACGATTCTAGGTGGAGAACACAAATTGTGATAGCACTGAATTGAAAAATCAGTCCTTTCATTGCTTCTACTCCATGAAGATGAGCTAGCATTCGAAGCCATTGACTTGTGGTGTCCCGTTCCTGTGCAGTATCTTCGCGAATCGGAAGATATGAAGAAGACGAGTTGGCCGTTTCTTCAATTCCTTCAATTCATAGGTCGATGACTGAGAAATACGCTGGAATAGGGTTGCAATGTATATTTAGTAAGAACACATGAGTCGCATGTGTCTATACTTTCCAGTTATAGCTTAGGTTAGCCGGTGGGGGAGTATTTCGGGAAAAGGGGGGCTAAAGTTGGGACTACGGGGAAATAATGAGTACTAGGGATTATTAAAAGTGGATCGGGTATAGTTGGGATTAATAATACCAATTTTTCCATTTTTATAAGATTACCCAACACTAGGCATGGACTTGGGCCGGGCCAGGTTGAGCTCAGGCCCGGTCCCAGACGGGCTTTGGGACTTAGGAATACAGGCTCGGTACCGGCCCAGTTTATACCGATACCGGTTCGGGCTACCCGGCCAGCCTTGATCCGGGTGCGGGTCAGGCCTGTTTATTTTATATTTGTTTTTTTTAATTAATTCAACAAGTGTTAGACAATAAAAATTAGATGTGTATTTATTTGAAATATGAAGTACAATTGAGAATGATTTAAAACATTAAATACATTAAAAGGAAAAAATGAATTTGTAACCGCTAGGCCCAAACCGGTCCGGTCCAGGTATCGAGTCGGTACCGGTCCCAATCAATCGGGCTCGGGCCGGTACAAGCAGTACCAAGCCCGAGTTGAGTCAACCCATCCCACTCCATCCCTACCCGATGCTATCCAACTCATGTCCACCGCTAGCTATGCCCTTGTGCAATGGAATAACAAGTAAAATGGGAAACAATAACAGTAATTATATTATGCAGAATAGTTTTTTTATCCCATGTCTTGCGAGCTGGTTTTCTCGGTTTTCTTTTCCAACAGGTAATTTGGAGGGACGTTTCATTGAATTCCTCATGCTACTATGCTAGACACCCATTTTAGCACATTGCTCTATCTTCTTTACAAGATTGTACACAAGTCAAAAGTACTACATATAAATTTCCATTTTTCACGCACAAGGTTACGTTGCAACCAGTCTCAAGATGTACATATTGCTAGAGAAGGGTCAAACCAAAACAAAAATATCACGTCAAATCAAAACCAAGCCCCTTTGACTTGACAAATACTTTCTTAATTTAAGAAGAACAGTATCCCATTAGAATGCCAATCAAGCCAACCAGAAAAGCATACAGAATGGGAACCATTGCACGCTTGTGAGGATCTCGTCGCTTCAAAGATTCCTGCATAATACCATTAGCAAATAATTTCATCAATCATCTCAATCATGCTTAAGGGGGGCAAATTATACTTCAATATATATAAATAACGACAATATAGTGATATACTAAGAGCCCGTTTGGTAACACTAAAAGTGGCTGAATTGGCTGATTCTGCTGAAATTTATGAGATTATGGCTGAAATGACTGTATTGGCTTATTTTGCTAATTCATGAAAAAATTATATTTAAAATATTTGTTATTAATAAATTAAATAAAAAATTAAATGAAAAATAGCTAAAATGATCCTCTACAGTAACTTCAGCCAATCCAACCAGAAAAGTAACTTCAACTTTACTTTTTCTGCTTATTACACAATTCAGCACGTGAAATCAAAAATTACGTATTTGGTGAAAAAGTTGACTGATAATCCTGATAAGCCGAAAAGGGGGTCACCAAACAGGCTCTAAATAGATTTAGTATAAATTACCACTTGTAAAATAGATTTACTTTCAACCCAGAGGGGGGCATGCCTCGAAGCCCTGTTGGTAAGACTTAGGTGGGTGTCCTCAATTAGAATTTCATAAGATTTCAAAGGATTATGATTTTGATGGATTTTTATGGAATTGTACAGAATCCATGATATTCTAATGGAATTGTATAGAATCCATGAAATTTGAAATCTCCTCTGATTCTCAGCAATCCAAGAACTTCAAAAATGGCCCATGAAAAAGACCTGCGGCGGCTATCATGGATAAGTCTGAAACGAATGTCACTGCCTAGAGTCCGAATCGGGTTCAAGCTTGAAAACAGTCAAAGGGGAGGTTCTAGAGTGGAAAGGTGAGAGTCGGGCTTGACTTCAACAAACGATTTCACGGCCATGGCATTAGAGTGATGTGAGCAATAATAAATAGAGAGAGGCTGCTTGTTGTATAGTGGACCACTCTCTTTTACTTCTCCATATTATTTGGCAGGCAAGCTCTAGACATTCCTTCATTTGTTTTGGAAAGTAAAGCATTTGGTAAGCTTCATTTAAGCTGAATTAGGAAAAACTAAAAGGGAAAACTACCAAATAAGCCTTCGAACTTACATAAAAAGTTCAAATTACCCCTTTTATAGGAGGCTCTGTCCGACCGTCGCCATTTCGGGCGTTTCCCGGTGGAAGTTTTTGATGAAAATTTTGAGCATCTTATTCATTAAGTCTAGTTTACTCATACCAAATTTCAGCTAAAAATTCAATTGGGAAGACAATCAAATGAATTTTTGAATATAACTGCGCAGTTAGACAACGCAGTATATTTCGTAAAATCATTTGACTTCCTTATCGGTTGAATGTTTAGTTGAAATTTGATATGGGTAAACTAGACTTAATGAAGAAGATGCTAAAAAAATTAATCAAAAAGTTCCACTTGAAACCGCCCCAAATGGCGACGGTCGGACAAACTCTTTTTATGTAAGTTAGAGGGCTTATTTGGTAGTTCTCTCAAACTAAAAAGCAACTATCTTGTTTATCCTGCTAAGCAAAATAAGCTGAACCAAGCTACCAAAGAGAGCCTAAGATAGCTAGCAGTCCTGCAATAATGTTGAACCCAAGTGCCAAAAAGATGCATGAAATTCCACAAGGCTTTTTAAGGTTTCATGTTTGGGATAGAGTGATACGCTCACAGCCTCTCATCACATAAGTTTATGGACAAAGTAGAGCGAAAACAGAACGAGAAAGCCAAAATTAATTCAATGGGCACATGTGAAAACTCTTAAAATAGAAGCATTCTACATGACTGTTAATATTTTACCAGTAATACGCATTACTCTGCAAACAAAGTAATACTTCAATATATGTTCAAAATACTACCTTTTCCCATAATAGTACTACGTAATATGTAGCACTCTCGTAACTATTTACCTGTGCTTTAGAAAGTAAACAGATCAATGAGAATCTAAAAGCAAGTGCACACAACGTACCAACTCTCGTCGCAGTTTGCCATTTTTTTGAATAGTAGTATCCCGCTCATCCACTAATTTCAAAATTTGAACCTTAGACTGAATTCAAATTTCATACAAAATAAAAGAACACAATCAAGATAATAAAGCAGACAGTTAAAAATGGTGTGTTGAGACAATGGTAGGCTTAAAAGACATAAACATAATCATTTCTAATTTTTTAAGTGTGTATTGGCGAATGAGACAAAGATACGGGTGATGATTGATATGATAAACCATGCAAGTGTGCCTTAATTAAGATATAGGTTGGTTTCATCATAATCAATCAAACCATATACTTACTACAAATTCCAAACAGTATATCGCGATAAAACAAGATACTATGTATATCTTAAAAACTCACTGCAGAGTACTCGTTATGAGTCATCTTTTCGGATTTAGAAGTGATAGGTGGTGAAATTACTTCTTCAGGTTCTTCTGGGACTGGGGATGGTGGTCTTCGTGGCGTAACATACACAACTTTCAATTTGCATTCTTGTACATACTTTCCCACCTCCTTATTAAACTGCACAGAAAATACAAATTGATAATTCCCACCAACATGTTTATAAGAGTGCAAACAGTGGCGTAGATAGAATGGAAGTTCAAGAGGGACATGTTCTTCTTTTAGTATATATTTCAAAAAAAGCCCAGGCCCCCTCTTCCACTAAGTACAAATCTTGTCACACCATTTGGGAATGGTAATTTGGCTGAAATTGCTGGATATACTCAAATTTCAGAAGGGAAAATCATTTGGTGACATCCATTGCAGCCATAAGAATTAGGCCACAAGCTGCTTATTCTGCTTATAAACAGAATAAACCAGATATGGCTAATAAACAAAGTCTACTTTTGCAAAGAGATTTTTACCATCTCTTGGCAGATATCTTTAGGTGCAGCACCAGGGTGAGTAATCACACACTGAAGTAGAAATTTGTCTTTGCTTTGCATATCGAGTGGTGTCCCACTTTGAGCTTGCATTGTAACTAAAACCATTTATTACAAAAATCAACCAAAGGCAAACCCAAAAACGGTACATAAAACAAATAGTGCTTTATTTGGTGACCATAGTCGGCTTATTCTGCTTATTTGGCTGAAACAGAATTACCATGGCATCAAGCTCCTTCACATATTTCACCAGATTCAACTATTTCAGTTAAATAACCTCCTTTACTGAGAACTCACCTGTGACATTACACCTTGATCTAGGTAGGACGATGCCATAGTTCGGCCTTACAATATACTTCCTTGGATTAGTTGTCTTAACCTATAGTTATAACTTATAACTCATAAGCATAACATTTGACCAAAGCTGAAATGCAATTATGCAAATGTGCAGATTACAAGAGTAGTATCACCACCTCAACATCATAATAAACACCAACCAATACAGAGAGCATACCTTGAATGCAGCGTGATTATCTGTTCTGTTCAGCAACTCAAATGAACATGAGATTGGTTTTCTAAGCTCAACTATTGCAAAGAAGAAGAAAACGTAGTTAAAAAGGGATACACATATGAGGTGCTGAAATATAAAACCTCAACAACTGGGTTTCGCAAAATTGAAGTGATAAATATGCTTACATGGGAACTTGAGCTCGAAGTGGTTGATAGTCAATAGCTCTTCAGTGCTCATTCTAAAAGCCAAAGAGGAGGGGAAAAATTAATCGAATTTATGCAAGGGTTTATGGAGGAGTAATATACAAGAGAAGAAATAAGGGGAATATTTTCTTCCTGGTTGATGCAAAGATTCCATTTTACCATTGGTGGACTTCAAAGACAAAAAGATGACCACAAAAAGAGACAGACGAGTAGAAGGGATAACTTATGCAAGTCCATTTGTGATGCGCTATGAGTTGTTGTATTGGGAGTTGGGACCCCATTCCCGAGGCTTAGGGATTTAGAGGGGAGAAAGTAAATTGGACTTTAATAACAAGATGAAAGATAGAGAGTGGGGTTTACCTTTCGTAATTGCAGAAGCTCTATGCATTTTTAGCATAATAACCTCTCATAGCAATTGGTAGGATTCGAATCCGAGACTTACCCCTTGTGGCACCCCTATCTACCCGTTCGGTTTGGGAATCGTTTTCAAACCCCCCCCCCCCCCCCCCCCCCCCAAAAAAAAAATTACATTAACATAGTGGCAAGGTACATGATGCTTATAAAAGTTGCCAATTTCTAGTATTTTTACTGTATGCTCTTATATTGCATGTTTTTGCTGTGTATCTAAATTGCTTTTCTAAAGAGTGATACTCAACTTGATGGAGAACGTTACTGGTCCATAATTTGATTTTTGAAATACATTACTTCCAGCTCGTTTAGCTCATCGTAAATGCTCTAAAATTCATCACCATGACTTTAGATTCAAACTTTAGGTCCTATTTTGAGAAATTGACAACTATTTGAATAAATCTCCCAAAATCACGAGCAAATGGAATAAAACATCACCCACAGTCATGTTCAATGAGACTTGTCTTTGATCATGTGTGTCACCTGCCGTAAATAGGCAAAAATGAACGCAATAAATATAATACTACCTCCGTCCCAAAAAATACTTCCCGGGTTTGACTTGACACGCTTATTAGGAAAGTGGAATAAAGTGGAAATGTATGGTTGTAGTTGTGTAAGAAAAGGGTAAAATGAATGTGAGCCACACAAATTGTTCAAAAAGGGAAAGTGAGAAGAATTTTTGGGACAGAGGGAGTATTGTTTAATAGTGATCATTAAAATGATATCTATCGATAAAAGCATGACTAAAGGGATCGAATTCGCCTCCCGAGAAAAGTGTATACTCCCTTCGTCCCTAAAAATGCTTCCCGGTTTGACTTGGCACGCTTATTAAGAAAATGGAATAAAGTGGAAATGTATGGTTGTGGTTGTGTAAGAAAAAAGTGAAATGAATGTGAACCACACAAATTGTCCAAAAATGGTGAGTGGGAAGAATTTTTTGGAACGGACCAAAAAGGAAAGTGGGAAGGATTTTAATGTGTAGCAGAAAAATAAAATCAACGGGGTGAACCGTTGCCCAGATAATCAACGATAAAAATACCGTTGCCCAAAGCCAAAAGGCTAAACCAACTTTTATTCCCGGATAATCAGAATGAACCCTAGCAAGGGGTATAAATAGCTTCTACAAGAAACCCTAATCAAGCCCAAATTACTTAAACCCTAATTAAGCCCAATTTAACCTAACTAACCACTCTACTAATAATAGGCCCAACTAAAACATAATGATAAATTTTATAAATAAATAAAACTATAATCCCTAGCCCAGAACCGGCCCACGGAAGTGAGCCCAATCCCATTCCCGCCCCAGATTCTTCTTGCTCTCTATCAATCCATCCCCCTTCAAATAACCTTGTCCTCAAGGTTGTAATTTCGCAGATCGAGGACTGAAATTTCCAACCATGGAATAGACTGGAAAATACCCTTCATCGCCTTCCAGAACCTTTTCCCAACCAGTTATTTCACAGTACTCATGTTGCTGGAGGTCCAACTCCTCATCCTCCTCAGCTATCATTACCCGCAACTGCTTAAAGGGGCAGTCATGCCCTGATGTAAATGGTTTCTTACACCTAAAGCATAATCCTTTCGCCCGCAATTCTGCAAACTCTTTCGGCGGAAGTCGAGTGAACTGTGAGCGTGTCGTGGGCTGCCCGGACAGCCCTGACTTTGTCCCCGGAGGCTGCCCAATGTCTTTAGGAAAGCTGCCATTCGATCCTCTTAAGCTGCCACCACCTATGGTCGTGCTTTTACTGCCAGTTGGCCGCAAAAAACTGCTCGAATGCAAGTTTGTGTCGAAGGGTTGACTTTCCCAGTCTCCATCTTGAAAGGACAAGTTGTGCTCAATATCTCTGGCCAACTCCATTGCAATCTCCAGGCTGTTTGGCCGCAGCAATTGTAAGGATCCCCGAATCGGTCCCTTCAGCCCGTTCATGAAATACCCCAAATAGTGATCATCGGACAGTCCAGGAACTTGACTGGCCAACTGCACAAAAAGGTTATTGTATTCTTCTATGGTTCCCAACTGTTTGGCCCCGGACAGCCGTTCAAATCGGTTGCCCTTGAACCGTGAATCAAAACGGGCCACCAGTGCATCTGTGAATTCCTCCCAAGTCAGGCCCGGTTTCCGTGCCCTCAACCAGGTCAACCAGTACAGGGTAGCCCCTTCCATGGCTACCGTAGCTGCTGCCACTTTGCTTCCAGGTAGGGTTTGATGAAGTTCAAACTGCTGCTCAGCTCTGGCCACCCATCCGATGGGATCTGCGCCATCAAACGCAGGCAACAAGGTCGGAGTTGTGATGCGCGGCAAACCTTCGCCGCTGGTTGGAGTTGTGGTGCGCGGCAAACCTTCGCCGCTGGTTGGAGTTGTGGTGCGCGGCAAACCTTCTTCGCTGGGCGCGGTCGCTGCTGTGCTTTCGACGACCGCCGTGGATGTTTCCGGTGACACCGGCGGCACAAGTGCATGCGTCAGCGCTGCCAGGGAGGCGACGATCTCCGCCAGCTTTGCACCGTGGTCTTCGAGCGTCTGGTTCATGCGCTTCTGCTCGAGTGCCATCCGGGTTTGCTCAGCCCCCAGTCGGGCCACTTCCTCTCCCATTCGGTTCTGCTCGTTTTCCATCTCTGTCAAGCGTTCATTCTGAGTTCTGGTCATCTTGGCGGGACGGGATCCGGCAGGTCGGACCAATTAATGTGTAGCAGAAAAATAAAATCAACGGGATGAATCGTTGCCCAGATAATCAACGATAAAAATACCGTTGCCCAAAGCCAAAAGGCTAAACCAACTTTTATTCCCGGATAATCAGAATGAACCCTAGCAAGGGGTATAAATAGCTTCTACAAGAAACCCTAATCAAGCCCAAATTACTTACACCCTAATTAAGCCCAATTTAACTTAACTAACCACTCTACTAATAATAGGCCCAACTAAAACATAATGATAAATTTTATAAATAAATAAAACTATAATCCCTAGCCCAGAACCGGCCCACGGAAGTGAGCCCAATCCCGTTCCCGCCCCAGATTCTTCTTGCTCTCTATCAGATTTTCAGGGACGGTGAGAGTATTAATCTTGTGTATGCATTGATGTAAAATCAAGAGCTAGTAATACTTGATTACTTGGTGCATCACACCATATTATATTGGCACTCAAATGCACACAATGTTCACGGTAGTAGTCTTGAATATTAGAATTCATAATGTTCTCTATTAATGATGACCATGGATGACCATGAACTGAAGAATAACCAAAGCAATTGTTATTAGGAATCCCTTGTTATTAATGACGACTAGTAAACTCACTCATGCGATGCGCGGTCTGAGAATCTTTCTTTCAAATTTATGTGTGCTCATTAATTCAAATTACACTATCAGTTGATGACAACATCTGTCTCCATGGAATACTAATGTAGATCAAAACAATGAACGAAACACACTTATAATATTATGTTTAAAAAGAGAGCACTAACCATTACTTAAAAGATTAAAAACATCCATCAAATACGACAAAATCATAACATTGTAAATATGCATTTCATGTAAACTCAAACATTGTTGAACACTTCTTTAAATACAATATTCTGAGTCTTATCAGTGGTTCCTTCATCTTCACCGAAAATTAGAGTTTTCAAACCACAACGATTGGTAACCCTTGATACTGCAACATACAACTGTCCGTGTGTAAATACTGGGTTTTTCAACAACAATCCAACACGAGACAAAGATTGACCTTGACTTTTATTTATAGTCATAGCATATGAAGTCATAATAGGATATTGTCGCCTTTGAAATCTGAAAGGCAAGCTCGCATCGGATGGGGTCAAGGACAATCTAGGAATTAATATTTTTTGTCCAGCACTCTGACACCAGTTAAAATCTTCTCATGTAATACACCGTTAGTGAATTTTATCCTAAAACTATGTACGTAACTACACAACACATGTACCCTTGAAAGAGTTTCAGTTTAGATGAAATGTGTGGAACACCTGTGCGATTTATGGTTAGTTAAATTTCACATGTTCAATTAATTTCAGTCAAATTTGAAGTAAAACAAAACATGTAATTTTATTTGATTCATTTAGAATTATACTCTTACTGTATAAAAAGTTTGATATGAAATGAAATATATATTCAATACGACTTACTAATGATTACAGAGTGTTACACAAATGATTTTGACAATGAATTTTCCATTTTCAAAATTTTATTTACATTAATGAAAAATAAATTTTTATATAATGAGATTAAGTGGTAGGGTGACCATACATTAATACGAATTGCAAGGGTAAATATGTAAAATAGGGGGTGCAAATATGTGAAAATGCATTGTCATTCTTAAATTATACTTGAATATAAATTTGTAGAAAAATGTTCAAATAAATCATTCTACTGTACTGTTTCAAATTTGTCAGTTGAGTCATTATCATAAAATGGTAATAGTATCATTTAAGCATATTTACTTTTAAACACGTCTAATATAGCCACCTTGACTTAAGTAGTTCTTTTTATAAAAAAAAAGATAAGAGAATTGATTTTTTTCTATAAAAACACATACATTTTAAGAATATTTGAATAGAAATAAAAAAATGCATTAATAGGATGATCACTGGACCGTCCTAAACCAAAACAGTTTTTTGGGAAATATTTTTATTTCTACTTCTGTTAAAGATTTATTTTTCGATTCCTTTGCTCATTAAATAATTTATGATGAGTTTCAATTTACATATTTATGATAGATTTGGGATTATCTTTAATTTTGGACAAATCCAACCCTCAAATAAATTGCCAAACATGTATATAAAATCGGGCCATTTACTATTAGCCCGATTGCCACCATACATAATTACATACCCCTAAGGAACAACCCAATATATCAGAAACTCTCATAAAAGTCTCATACCTATTGTACGTTGGTATTGCATCGACCTAACCTAATCCCGGAACCTTCCAAAATCCAAAGCAAAAATATCTCTACACTAATATGTAAGGTTATCCACCACACCTTCAAAAGTTCTCCACCCCTAATCTATCCTAAAATCCTTCCTTCACGCAGCCGTTGGCGAACAATCCAGCAAAAAATAGCAAGAGTCTGTCTGCCGATGTTCATAGACATCGACAAAATAGCATCCGATGGCATGAACAATACTCGGAGCCACGACTGTAAGTAAAACGAAACTCCACTACATCGAAGCCCTGATGTTACTTGAGATTTTTTCATAATCCATCTCTTTAAATCGACACAATCAACTGAATTGTAAGCTTTCGATGTTTTCCACCGTGTTAGCCGTTTAAAAATTATATTTAAATAAACGATTGGTGAAAATATATATTATACAGATTTTGATTTAGTCAAAATAATTACATAAAGAATTAAATTGAGCGGTGAGTTTACAATAATTAGGAAGTGATGAATTATACTGCGTATAAGATATTAAATGATACTCCGTATAAAACATTTTAATACATCTTTTATGTGTATTGAATCCGAAGTCAAAATTACGGTCATTCATTTTGAAATTTGAATTTTGAAATAATGTCAAGAGACAATGGATTTGAGGAATATATTTGCTTCTATCTAAGATTTTAAATTTTTAAATAATATTAATGGCTATATATCCGAATATGTGGAATGTTTTTCCAATTTTTTGAATAACGCACAGGGAAACAACAACAACATAACCGAAGGTTTTGTTATAGATTTATTTCTTGAATTTTCATATTTACAAAAATCGGATAATGTACATAAATTGTTTACTTTTTAAAAGGTGTCCATTAAATTTTTCTGATAAAATAATTTCAAAATAATCTATTAAAATCTACAGTGCACTGACTCATACACCTTATTTTGAAATTGCCTTTTGTCATAGTTGTTGGGTGCTTTATTTATCCATTACTATATTGTTGAAGATAGACACCAATCTTCTTTCACGGCCACACCAATCTTTATAACAAAAAAGTGTTTTGCTATGTGTATAATAGCTTATCATAGAAACCAAATTTAGGGAATGTAGGAATGTTCTCACGTTGGGTGTGTTGTTTAAATGAACTTCTCAAAATACAAATATATTAAAACAAAGCAACAAAACCGTTCACATTGCTTTGTGTTGGGCAAAAAAAACTTAAAAAGTACAAAAATCCCATCAGTATTATATTCATTCAATATTCATTTTCTACAAAAAAGTGTTTTGCTATGTGTATTTTTTTCAATATTCATTTTCTTTCCCTCAGTAAGCACAGTAGAACTCATTCCTACTTTAAGATCAGAATTAATGTACTTCCAATGTACTTTAATCATCCAAATGTTTTAGTGGATTAGCTTCTAGATATCCAACACAATCCTTGCAATATAATTTTTTTCAAACAAACCATTAATTATCCAAAACATCCCCCACAGTTTAATGCACCGTAACTTGAAATATCAATAGACTGATATTTGCAGCGAACACTTCAAAACCTTGCATCTTCGGGAATCTGTTTGTGAATCTCTAATCCCTGCTAAATATAATGTCTTCAGGGTCTGAATTAACCAATCTAACAATATAAGGCATGCCAAGAATATAAGATAGAACTAATAACATGTAGAACTTCTTTGTGAAATGCAATTTCCATAGTGATTCTGGGTAACATCATTAGCAACTTCTTCATGATACACCTAAATAGCTGTACGAATCCATACCCAAGTAGTAGCTTTAGTGTGGTTAATATCTCGACCACACACCAAATATGTTGAAAGAATGTCAATGATTTGGCGTTGGAGTATTTCTGAGCGGCATAAGATGAGTAAACTGTCCGACTAAAGCACATATTTATAGCAACATTTGGATTCAAAAATGTGGTTGCCTAATAATGGAGTTAAATATTTTGGTGTATAGGTCGAGCAAGCTTCACATCAGAGAAAGTGACTGATCAATGAAATGAAAACCATACTTCGCAACTTGCAAGCATGGGCAGAGTCAGGACATTCAATGCTGCGGAGTACTTGGAAAGACATACACGCATAAATCACTTTAAATTACTATTCACCTCTGAAAAGTGATAATTGTACATATTAAAATATTAGTTTCAATTGTACGCAACCGTGACTTCTTTATTTGTTTTATTTTTTCACTATTCATCTTGATGTTGAGAGTTTTGGGAGGGAAACCTGTAGCAAAAAAATCTTATGCTTTTATATATTAATAGATGATGAGAATCTTGGAGATAGGAAATATTAGTTTCAATTGTACGCAACTGTGACTTCTTTATTTGTTTTATCCTATCTAGTTCTGTTACATCTCGTGCCAGTAAGCGTAGGGTATAGATCGATAAAGATAGAGGCAAAAATAACAGCTATGAGAAAGGAAAAAACAAAACGTCATTATTTTTCTAAAATAAATCAAACTTGAATGACTAAAAAGACCTCAACCATCAAAATTATCTTGTCTTGACTTTTGATCAAACACACATTAATCCAATTAGTATAGATGATCATGATTGATTTGTATTTTGTAACTTAGGTGAAATATATATATATATATATATATATATATATATATATATATATATATATATATATATATATATATATATATATATATATAATCCTTAATCGTGACTAACGTGATTATGTGTAATTGTGTATAATTTTTTAGTCACTATAACTTAAAATTGAAGATAATTATATGAACTAAAAGTTATCAATATTATCATTTTGTATATAAAATCACATTTTTACGATCATTTTTATATTGGTCATATAAGATATAAGTGTCATTATTTTTTATAATAATATCTAAGTTAAACTAAAAATACATGATAGAGTATATCTAGAGAGAAGTGAGAGCTAGAGAGAGAAGTGCAATAATATGCTTCAATAGAATGATTTCGTAACCCCTATAACTACTCCCAAGGGGAGTATTTATAGAGAAAATTAGGGTTGGGCTCCCAAGCCTTGGGCTTGGGAGGCCCATTTACAACTGGACCGCTACTGGGCCGAATACAAAGCCACTAATGGGCTGTACAAGTGAGTAAGTGTAGGATCCGATTCTGGGAGGTCCTCGTGGCCGACGAGGTCGTGGCCGACGAGGGCACGGCTGACGAGGGCACGGCCGACGGGGGCACGGCTGACGAGGGCACGGCCGACGGGGGCACCCGGGTTCCTTGGACTCGGGATCATAATCCGGGTTGGCTTCCTCTCGGCCGACGAGGGCACGACCGACGAGGGCACGGCCGACGGGGGGCACCCGGGTTCCTTGGACTCGGGATCATAATCCGGGTTGGCTTCCTCTCGGCCGACGAGGGCGTTTGACCGACGAGGGCGCCACTCTGTCTTGTGCTCTGTTCTTCCGAGTATGTGGGTCCTGGGGCTCAGACCCATATACTCCATCAATACATTAATCACAAAAACTCAGTTTCATCTGGATATGTTAAACATTTTTTTGAAAACTATGTTAAACATTTGGTACACAAAATGAATAGAAATAATATACTCCCTTCGTCCCAATTTTTTCTGCGAAAAATCATTTTCTAGTCGACCAATAAAAAAGCCAGTGCTCTCTATTGATTATTAATTCAATTTTTAATAATTAAAATTTATATATTCAGAAACTACATTAAAATCTCTTCGAAGTTCTAAACTTTAAATTAGAATATAATTAAAATTTGACATCCTAATTAGGTGAATTAAATAAAACTATATCAAGAAGAAAAGTTAAATTTGAAAAAGGTATTAGTTGCTGGATGAAGTGATGAACAAACGAAAGATTACCTTACCTTATGCGTCGGAGCAAGAAATTTCAACAAAGGGCCGTTCGTCGGTTATCACTGGGCACACACCGCAAAGCAACTGCTCTGTTTAACGGTCATCAGAAAACATTGTGATTGAAGAGACGAAGTCACGAAGACACTGAAGAGTTCACTGGTCAATGCTGTTGTCGATCTAGTTGTGATCCGGCGGCGAAGATGATGGTGGATTTGAGCTCCTTTTCTGACGAGAGATTCGACCCCAAGCAATGGATAAACGATGTCTGTCAGTCGCGGCATCCGCAGGACCCGCTGGACAAGCACCTGGTGGATCTGGAAATGAAGCTTCAGATGGTCTCCGAGGAGATCGCCGTCGCACTTGAGGAGCTCAGCGCTTCTTCTCTTCACCGCGTCCCTCGTGCCACACGGGACGTTATCCGCCTCCGTGATGACGCCCTCTCCCTCCGCTCCTCAGTCGCTTCTATCATCCAGAAACTCAAAAAGGTAGTTTGTCCTTCCTTGTTTCTACTACTGGAATCGTTTCCAGTTTCAAATAAAAACTTCGGATATGGTGTGCTAAATATTTAATAATATTTTGGAAATTAGTAGCCATCAATTGGGTGCATCTGTGGAACATGTTCAATATTGTAGTGCATACATAATATACTTATGATAATCATCGTATGCATGTTTTGTACTTTGCTTTTGACATTTGTTTCCTAATTTCCCTGCTGCATCTATAGTCTTTGCACGTTGTAGCTAATGTAGAGCATAGGGTTACTCTTCTTGATACTGAATTCCCATCATAGGCAGAGGGATCATCTGCAGAGTCCATTGCTACACTTGCAAAAGTCGATACTGTCAAGCGAAGAATGGAAGCTGCCTATGAGACATTGCAGGTGCCACTCTTTGCATTTAATCTTCCATTCATGTCTTTTACAATTGAGTGCTTAAATAGTACCATGTAGGGTCTGGTTCTAAATCTTACACCCTGGTATGTGACCTCTTCATGAAGTTGCTCTTATGAAATAGTAAATACTACATCTGCTAATGGACAGGATGCAGCTGGTTTGGCTCAACTAAGCTCAACTGTGGAGGATGTATTCTCAAGTGGCGATCTCCCACGTGCTGCAGAAACTTTGGCAAACATGAGGCACTGCTTGTCTGCTGTTGGTGAGGTACACCTTTAACTGGCTGTCATTCTTTGTCTTAAGTCGTGTTTTACTGGGCTCCAGATGCTGTAGCAATAGTGGTAAAATTTCAGGTTGCAGAATTTGCTAATATAAGGAAGCAACTTGAAGTCTTAGAAGATAGGCTGGACTCGATGGTGCAACCTCCCTTGATAGATGCCTTAAGCAATAGGAAGGTTAGTATAATGTCGCATTTTCCCTCTTCCCTCTAGTATACGGAGTAATATTTTCACTCCCTATCCATTTGAATGCTTGTATCTCTATAGACACTTAAAAAAGGAATTTTGAATGCAAGTTTTTTTAGGTTGATGTTGCTCAAGAAATGAGGGGAATTCTCAAAAGAATTGGGAGATTCAAGTCATTAGAATTGCAATACTCAAAGGTCCACCTCAAGCCTATAAAACATCTTTGGGAGGATTTTGAATTAACGCAACAGGCAAATAAGGTTTCAAATGAAAAGAATGAGATAGAAAGGATGTCACGTGCTCATAATCTACAATTGAATTCGTCAACTACTTCCTTTTCACGCTGGCTTCCCAGTTTCTATGATGAATTGCTGCTTTATCTTGAACAGGAATGGAAATGGTATGATTTGATTTTCTTTTTAGCAACCTTTCAGATTTGTGTGTGCCAAGTGTGGATATACTTCAAATTCATTTTTTTAAATACAGCTATGTTGAAGGTTGAAATTTTATGTTAGAGTAAATCAAATCTGTTTTTACTCTCTTCTGCAGGTGCATGCTTGCTTTTCCCGAAGAATATAGAACTCTTGTTCCAAATCTACTAATTGAAACGATGTCAACCATTGGTGCAAGTTTTGTATCATCTATCAATCTAGCTGCTGGGGAGGCTGTCCCCGAGACTAGATCATTTGCCAAAGGTTATTTGTGGTACTCTTTCGGAGTTGTCTGTAGTCTTCTTTCCTATTGATGTGTGTGTCAATTGTGTGGCAGCCTTGCCTTTTCTATCATATCTTGTATACTTTTTAGCATGTAGCATGTCACAAACTTGGGATGGCGTGAAATTGTGAAAGAAAGTTTGGTGAAACTGTGAGATGTCATTCAAGTAACAGAAATTTGCTCAGTAATTTTTTACTTGTGTTCATGTCATTACTTAGGAATTTGGATGGTGTGAAACTGTGAAAGAAAGTTTGTTTATGATAGTTTCAGTGTGTTTACCATATTAGAATAACCCAAATGAGAAAGTGTCACTTAAAAAGAGACAAGGCGGGTTTCATAAATCATTTGCATGGGGCTGTCACCTTGTAAGGAAATGTCTGTATTTTTCTCTTGTGCGTGTGATTTTATATCTTGATTTCATCATTGATGGTTTATATGAATCAATTTTCTATGCAAATAAATTTGGTCATGCCAGTATGGCTGTCTAAAAGAAGTATGGGGTTTTAAATAAAAACTTCATTTGCATGGGGCTGTCACTTTGTAAGGAAATATCTGTATTTTTCTATTGTTTATGTGATTACTGATTACATATCTTGAATACATGAAAGATGGTTAATATGAATCACTTTTCTATGCAAATAAATTTGGTCATGCCAGTATGACTGTCTAAAAGAAGTATGGGGTTTTAAATAAAAACTTCATGTACATATGATGACCTTATTAAAAGAGAGATAAATATCTGTCATATCTAGTTTATCTTCCATAGTACATCGTAGTTGTACTATATCTGCAGAGGATCTTAAATCTTTGCTCAGATTTCTCAAATTTGCAGGTATCGTAGACATCTCAACTGGAGATTTGTCGAAGGGTGTTAAGGTTCAGACAAAGCATTTGAATGCCCTAATTGAGCTTCACAATATAACAGGGAGTTTTGCGAGGAATATCCAACACCTATTCTCAGAAACAGACCTTCAAGTTATGCTGGATACTTTGAAGGCTGTATATCATCCTTTTGAATCATTTAAACGACGGTGAGCATATGTGAAGTAAAATTATAATTAATGGTCCATGATATCCTTAAAGCATTCTTTTCTGAACCCTGATTTGGCAGTTTTTTAGTTTACCAAACTGAAAGTAATCTATAAAAGTATTTAAATTAACACAAAAAATAAAAGGTAGTAAAGCAGTTCTTTTTACCCCTGCTTTTTATTGACCTGCTCTGCCAGACTTTTTTCGTGGGAAGGATAAAGGATATGTTGTCATAGAGGGAAGTTTTGATTACCTTAACTTAGTATAAGTATTTGTACAATGTTGGGGATAATTATTTACCTTTTCAGAATGTATGCTCGGATGAATTTGGTCATGCGAGTATAAAAGAAAAAGAGAGGAAAGATAGAAAAGCGATCAATCGTCCACACGAACGTACGCCGTCCACTTTGCTCTCTCTAAAGCCATACTCTCATCCAACCCAAGAAGACGCATATTCGTTCTGATTCCTCTAATCCAAGTTTGTGGTCTTCCTCTCCCTCTCCTCTCTGTCTCTTCTCCCCACACCTCAAGTCGTTCTACGCACATGCCCAAACCACCGCAAACGAGACTCCTGCACCTTATCCTCTATAGGTGCTACTTCCACCTCTTGTCTGATTATCTCATTCCTCAGGCGGTTTTTTCTGGTATGTCCACACATCCAACGCAACATACGCATCTCTGTCACACTCATCTTTTGAATGTGACATTGTTTCACCGCCCAACACTCTACGCCATACATTAATGCAGACCTAATTGTTGTTCGTTAAAATTTACCTTTCAGTCTAGTCGACATACCTCGATCGCATAGAAATCCTATTGCACTCTTTCATTTCATCCACCCAGCTCTGATTCTATGGGATACATCTCCATCTAATTCACCATCCTTTTGAATTATGGAGCCCAAGTAACGAAACATATCACACACCGGTATCTCCTTAACATCAAGAGTAATCCCACTGTTGCTACTACTTCTACCTTCACCAAACTTGCACTACATATACTCAGTCTTGCTTCGGCTCAGTTTGAAGCCCTTGGTCTCCAATGTTTGTCGCCATACTTCCAACTTTGTTTTAATCCCTAGTAGTACATCTGTTTAGGGAAAATACATGTGATATGTTCTATTCCGATTTAGAGAAGTCTCCCTATTATTATATCCCTAAGTTGTAATGTTAATACAGGTCTCTTTATGTACTGTTTGATCTCAATTTAGAATATACTTCTAGAAATTTTGAGTAGGCGTGCTTCTGATAAGAATTTAGGCTTCACTTTATTTTTTTTGAGTGAATTTAGGCTTCAATTAAGAAATTGTGATTAATATTTTTATCTCAAGATTGCTACAACTATGTCTTTAACCTTGCAAGTATTAAACTTTCAATGCTTTTTTAACTTGTATCAGCAGTTGCAGGTTGTTCACTTGTTTGCTCCCAGGATTGGAATAAATTTTCCTTTATTGTTCCCATGATTTAATCTCTACTGTTCGGTAGAAAACAATTCTTTCTTATCAAGAAATGTGTCTTTGTAGGCTCACCCTTGGTATTATTTATTTTGCTACATTACAAAGAAAAATAGAAGCTGAATTGATGAATTGACCTTGATCTTTAACATTACCGCACCCTTGTATGGATCTTTAAATATACATCATGCAATTCTTTTTTACTGACTTTCTGCCTCATTGATCTGTTGTCAGGTACGGGCAAATGGAGCGTTCCATTCTCTCTGGTGAGATTGCAGGACTTGACCTAAGAGGAGCTGCCATAACTCTTGTAGGAGTCCAGGGAGTTGAACTTAGTGAAACAGTTCGGAGGATGGAAGAGTCAATCCCACAAGTGATTCTACTTTTAGAAGCTGCCGTAGAGAGATGCATCAATTTCACTGGCGGTTCTGAGGCGGATGAACTCATCCTTGCATTGGATGATGTCATGCTACAATACATTTCCACCATGCAGGAGAATTTGAAATCTCTAAGAACAGTGTGTGGTTTGGATTTTGATGCTTCTTATGGTTCAAGGAAAGAAATCGGGTCAGATAACAGGAGGGGGGAAGGAGCTTCCAACTCGCGTAAGGCTGACTTCACATCAAATGAGGAAGAGTGGTCATTTGTCCAAGGCGCATTGCAGATTCTCACGGTTGCTGAGTGTTTGAGCAGCAGATCGTCAGTCTTTGAAGCTTCCCTCAAGGCTACCCTGGCTAGATTGAGTACTAATTTGTCATTTTCAGTATTCGGTTCAAGTCTTGATCAGAACCACTCACATGATGACGGGAGTGGGCAGGTGTCTGTAACAGGACGGGCTGCTTTGGACGTGGCAGCTGTGAGGCTTGTTGGTATTCCTGAAAAAGGTCGGAAACTTCTTAATCTATTGGAGCAGGTACTCACTCCCTATGTGGTTATTTGGTTCTAAATAATACTTGCTATATTCATCTGCAAGCATTTATAAATCAAGTATCAAACTGAGCTAGAGCTCGGCTCATTTTTCAATCAAAGGATCCAAGTTCGAGCATAAACAAGCCAAACTCAAACCATGCTTGTTTTATATAACATCATTATCTAGAAGTCATTTCATTTCCCTTAGATCTGGGAGCCTCCTGGTCAATGCTTTTACTTTTTTCTATGTATGTTGCTTATATTAAGTTCATGATTAATATTTAAATTATCACTTTGGTAATTGTTGTAGTCTAAGGATCCCCGGTTTCATGCGCTTCCAGTTGCTTCTCAACGAGTTACAGCTTTTGCTGACGCTGTTAATGAGCTTGTTTATGATGTGCTTGTATCAAAAGTACGGCTGCACTTGAATGATATATCTCGGTTGCCTGTATGGTCTTCTGTTGAAGAACATAGTGCTCGTCCCCTCCCAACATTCAGTGCATATCCCCAATCTTATGTTACTAACGTTGGTGAGTATCTGCTTACGTTGCCCCAACAACTAGAGCCACTCGCAGATGGAATTTCCAACTCTGATGCTACCAATGCTGATGAGGCTCAGTATTTTGCCACGGAATGGATGTTTAAGGTAACTCAATCTTACTCTACCTCTGTTCTTTAATAACAGACACTTTAGCACTTGGGGGTTGGTTAGGAGATATCAATGGGAAGAGAAAGGAAGTTGTGAACCTGTGATTGATATTTACTTCATTAAAGTATTCTAACGCATGGTTGGGAAGAAAGTGAAGATGAACAATCATACGAACGTACATGGTTTAACTAAATATATAGTTATTGTTTAATGCAAGACTACAACAACAACAATAACAACTTCCAAGCCTTAGTCCCAAAAGATTTTGGGTTCGGCTAACATGAATAGATACATGATATCGGAAACAAAAGGAAAAGAAAGATAAGAAAGAAAAAAATAAGCTATGATAAAAAAAGATATAGGATATACATAAAAATGATAGAATAAAAAAGATTAAAGAAAACACACACGCACACATATATACAGATAAAAGGATAAAAACACAAGAAAAAGAAGATGAGGGGAAAAAGATGATAAGAGATCACTCCGCCACACAAATACCTGCCTTCCACTCTGCTCTCTCCAAACCCATACCCTCATCCAACCTAAGAAGAAACATATCACTTCTGACTCCACTAATCCACGTCTGTTTAATACAAGACTAATAAAAACAACCTATTGTCCAAAATCCCCCAACCGAACAAGTCACCTCCGCAGTTACTCTTTTCCATCCATAAATAATAAATGCAGAGAGTAGTACTTTAAAACATTATGGCCTTGTGGGCGTGTTTGGAAAACAAATCAAGAGAAAAGGTAAGGTAGTTCCACTTTCCAAATCATTTACTCCGTATATAGTTTGGTAGAGTGAAAATGGGGGAAAATATTTTTGAAATTTTATGAGCCCCACACAATCACACTGAAGTATTTTCATGCTAAAATCAGAGGAAGTGAAGATAAGTTCATCAGGCTTTGTGCCATTACTAGGACTGAGTAACCAAAACATACAGACTGAGTAAGTTCCGCTCGGAAGTAGGGTCCGGGGAGATTGAAATGTATGTGGAACTTACCTCTACCCCTAGGAGTAGGGAGCTTGCTTCCGTGAAGAAAGCTGGCTAAAGGAAATTTTTGAAGTTTCAGAAACCCTTTCAACTTTTGAGAGTTGAAGAAAAAATTGTAGAAAAAACAAGACACCCAAATGTGCAAGCGAATACCACTTCTATATTCATTTAAGGATTTTTATATACCAAATCAAATGATTTTATTCTATTTCTAGACGTCTAGTGTATTTCTTTTCAGCCATACAACTTTTATTTCTTTCCATTTCTGACATATTTCTGTTCTTTTCTTTAATCACATTACCCTGCCACCGTTGCTTCCCTCCCTAACAAACATGACCTAATAGGGTTATAGGGGTACTCTATCATTTTTGTAGTATTTATATCATAACTTGAAATAAAACTTATTGCATTCTAATATTTAAGCAAACCACTTATACAGTTATGCTGCACTTAAGAGAAGGGATGGTAGTATGTAGCTTTATTTTTATGCTGCATTTAGTATCAATTGATTCTAATTTTGGCCTTACTATTAGGCCATTCTTATTTTTGGTACCCAACTCTCAATTTTACACTTTAGTCCCATGACTATAGATTATTTTTCACTTGTGGTCGTTCCAGTAATTTTTCCGGCTAATTCCCATGCAATTTTCAGTTGATTTTCACCAGAAAAGTGTCCAGAAAGACCATAACTGTAAAAAACTATAGTCAAAATGCTGAGTACCAAAAGCAGGAATAACCAGTCATAGGATCAAAACTGGAGTTTTTTCATTAGAAGAGTTGAGAACCTTATTTCCATGTCCCTAAAAATAGGTTGCAGAAGGCGCTACTGGTCTATATGTGGAACAATTGCGCGGCATCCAATATATCACGGATCGTGGAGCCCAGCAGCTGTGTGTCGACATTGAATACCTAAGCAACGTGCTGTCAGCACTATCGATGCCCATCCCACCTGTTCTTTCCACCTTTCATTTGTGTCTCTCAACACCTAGAAATCAGCTAAGGGAATTTGTGAAATCTGATTCTGGAAATCAGCTTGATCTTCCTACTGCCAATCTTGTGTGCAGAATGCGGCATGTTAGTTTGGAGTAATGGTTTACAGGTCCGGTGTTCACATCGGGGCAGTGTCCTTTCAGGTCCAGTTGTCTTGTGTGCGCTCATTTTTGTGTGTACAGATTGGTGTCATCATATCCATCTTTCCCCCCATATATGTACTGCATTTTAGTGTAAAAACTGCAGAGAAATAATCCATTGTCTTCGGGATTTGAATTTTCCCTTTTTCAGTGAACCGTTCTTATAAGTTGTTTGGTTTGGAGGAAATAATATTTTAAATCCCGGGAGAATAGAAACAAAGCAGAAGATCCATTACTTGGTTGGTGAAGATGAACTTACTGCGAATGCAAATTTTAATGTTTGCTAAAGTATGTAATTCATAGTGATGAGTACAAAGACTAAATCGCCAAATTGTCCACTTTTACCACTTTAAGATTATTTATTGTGTCAACTTTGGAATTGTTATGGAAAATAATAGACTTCCAAGGCCTCGACCAAGCTAAGGCAGTAAGGCGTTTCGCCTTTTATAGGGAGAAAAGTAATTTCGTTATTTTAAAAAACTCCCTGGTTTAGTGAGGCCCGGTAATTTGTTCAAAGGAAGGACGTGTAATTTCTATAGGTTAGCGGTTAGCCTTCAATTAAAGATGTACGGAGTATTTAATTTAACAGAAAGGGAAATATATTATATAATAAGATCAATTCTAAAAAGAAAAAGGAAAAACGAGTCACATGATCTGTTGAGTTTTAGTCTCGTAGATCCGGAAGCCCAACATAAACTTCGGATATTAAGGACCATGGATTCGGTATAAAAGTAATAAATATATGTGTATAAACTAGCTATTTTCACGCGGAAACCCGGAAAGGGAGAAGATCATGGGACTGTTTAGGCTAACGTCCAAGCACGCTCTTTCTCATTAATATGCTTTCCTCACCATATTTACATAATACAAATATTAAGCTCCATTAATGGAGTCTTCAACAAGCTAATCTAAAGGGGGTGGGGGAGGAAGAATTCTCCCAGCAGAGAAGAGGAAAAGCAACCTCCCTCAACTGGAAGCTTAACTTCCTATTTATAGAAGGGGAGGGAACCCCTTTTATGCCAATGGGCTGAAAAGGCCTCAGTGGGCCAAAGCAGGCCTAAGTAGGCCGAGTAGGCCTAAATGGCTCCAAATGGGCCCGAGGGGTCTAAACCAGCCTCGCAGACTGGGCCCCGTACCGGGGCGGTGTATTGAGCCTCTAAACAGTAGTGGGTCGGGATAATATTCCCCAACACAAGTCCCTCAGTTTCTTGAGTAGTGAGCTTGCAAATCTACTCGAGAAAGTATACTCTTGCTCACATCCTTTCCTGCCATCCCTGAATCAGTCTTTGAATAATCTTGGGCGCAAGGCATGCATAATCCATAAATGAGGTGCAATCCCGTACTAGGCACGACGGCGCTGTAGAGCCAGCCGCTCGTGCTGCATAAAAGTGACGGTCGCCATCCTAGATTAAGGATTGACGAGCCCGATAAAAAAGGAGGCACGATGGCACTGATGAGCCATCCGTTCGCTGCATAAAGCGGCGGTCGCCATCCTAGATCAAGGATAGACGAGCCTGACCGAGAGTCAGGCACGACGGTGTTGTGGAGCCCGTTCGTGCTGCATAAAGCGGCGGTCGTCATCCTAGATCAAGGATGGACAAGTCCGATCGAGAGTCAGGCACGACGGTGCTGTGGAGCCCGTTCGTGCTGCATAAAAGCGGCGGTTGTCATCCTAGATCAAGGATGGACGAACCCGATCGAGAGTTAGGCACGACAGTGCTGTGGAGCCCGTTCGTGCTGCATAAAAGAGACGGTTGTCATCCTAGATCAAGGATGGACGAACCCGATCGAGAGTCAAGCACGACGGTGCTGTGGAGCCCGTTCGTGCTGCATAAAAATGGGCCTTGCTGTGATATGGACTTACACTGCCATGGTCCTTACGTGGCCATCTGTGGGAAGGAAGGGACCTGACTCAACTCTGACAAACGTGGACCTGACTCGACTCGACTCGACCTGGATAAACATGGACTCGACTCGACAAACATGGACGCGACTCGACTCGACACGACAAACATGGACTCGACTCGACTCGACACGACAAACATGGACTCGACTCGACTCGCCATCCTCCAAACCCATAGTTCTGATGATCCAGGCCACCCATAGATGTATTACTCTTGATTTCTTTTGTACTTTCCGACCAGTAGTGTTGAAGAATAAAACTCGATAGTTTCCTGATCATAATATCGCATTATCCGTGTTGATCTATATTTAGTGTTTTGACATCATCTCCAAACCGTTTTGATCCCTTTATTCATTCGTAAATACAGGGTCAAATTCTGTTAGCTGAGATGATGGCTCCCTCCAAACTGTTAACACATTTCTCATTCGGTCATCCGAAATGATTTTACGTGTTAAAAGCTGAGGTGAGACTCTCTATCTTCCAAACCCAAAATTCTGATGTAGTCCGTCCGGTTTTTTCTGATCCGAATCATCCTTATTAGGGGTTTGAGATGACCATCTTCAAACTATAACCAAGATCCCCGGATCGGATCATTCCTTACTTATAGCTAAAATGGCGACTCAGTTCCAAATCAAGTTAATGACTGAGGCGAGATTTTAAAACCATAGTTCCGATCCCCCGGACGAATAATCCATGTTACCGAACGTCGCTCGGTTCATCCATACTTATAATTTTGACACCATCTCCAAGCCGTTTTGATCCCTTTATCCGTTCGTAAGTACAGGGTCAAATTTTGTTAGCTGAGATGATGGCTCCCTCCAAACTGCTAACATGTTCCTCATTCGGTCGTCCGGAACGATTTCCATGTTAACCGCTGAGGTGAGACTCTCAATGTTAACGTTCGATTCTTCTATACTAGCGGTCAAAGTGACATTCGGGGAGCCCTGAATTCCTTGTCTCTATCTCTCTTTTTTTTTATATAGTGACTCTCAATGATGATCACATCGTGCCAGGGTGGCCGATTGTGAAGGTATAGAAGTTGTCAATGATGATCCGAACAATAAGTCTCCCTCTGTGGAGTGTGAAGATGCTTTCAGAGGTGATAAACTGCATAAGACGGTGGTCCTCCCTTTGTAAAGGCGTGGGAGGACCCGACCGTGATCAAGAATGTCCGGGGGTCTTGCAGGCACCTCCTGCCCGTGATACGATGACGCTGAGGGGCCGATCGTACTGCATAAGACGGACATCCTCCCTCTGTAAAGGCGTGGGAGGACCCGACCATTATCAAGGATGTCTGAGGGTCTTGCAGGCTTCCCCTGCCCGTGAAGATTGCTCTAGGTTCCGAACGGTGGGTCCGAATTGCTAGTCATGGAGTTCTCTGGACTTTCCACGTGTCGTGATATCTACACATTTGTAGTCTCTTCTTTTCTCAATCGGCCATGAATTTCTCTGCGCATCAAGCTGAACATCATTTATCTTCCTTCTCGGGAATCTCGAACGGCTCTGAACGGTATCTCATAGGACTTCTCTCCTGTTTTTTTTTCATGAACGTCTCTGTGCTTCGTGATCTCCCCGTTCGAGCTGACCGAATGGCTCTGCCTGAATCTCTTTACGTTGCCAGTCACGAACATCTCTGCGTTTCGTGATCTCCCCGTTCGAGCTGACCGAACGGCTTTGCCTGAATCTCTTTACGTTGCCAGTCACGAACGTCTCTGCACTTCGTGATCTCCCCGTTCGAGCTGACCGAACGGCTTTCCCTGAATCTCTTTACGTTGCCAGTCATGAATGTCTCTGCGCTTCATGCTGAACATCATTGATCTTCCCGTTCGAGTTTATCGAACAGCTTTGCCTAATTGTGATTTCTTCTTTTCTTTGTGGGTCATGAACATCTCCGCGCTTCATGCCAAAAATCATGGATCTCCCAGCTCGAGCATGTCGAACGGATTCCACTGCACAATAAGCAAAGTAATACGGCCGCACGGCCGAACAACATATACCAGTATATACACACACAAGTATAACATTTCTTTTGTTTCATTCATGACTACCGGCCAAGTGCTATAATAACCCTCGGCCTAGATTTATTTTTCGCACTGCTCAGGTGCTATCAGAACCACTTAGTGGTTTGCCGGGCGTTTCCAAGAAATAACAACTTTAGTTAATCAAACTAAGTACTTCGCCCCGTACTGGCCATGGTTGCCGTTCGGTCATTTTGTGCCGTGTGAAACCATGTACGGTTTTTAAATTAAAGTGTGTCATCGGGCAATGCCTTTGTGAGACACTCTCAGTCAGCTAATTTGAGCCGATCGGGATGGGCCGATAGGCCCTACTAAAACCAATCATTTAACTAAATGACGATGAAGTCATTACCAGAGCTTCGCTTGACATTATTTAATTCGGGATATTTTTAATCCCTATTAAATAATGATGGTAACAAACATTCCTAAAAATGTTATTTGAATTTAATTCGCAAGTGAGAGATTGGGTACTTAGCTGAATATTGGCCCGAAGATTTTTAATCGACCAGTGGTGACCCAACCCATAGTTAATATGGTAAACCCAAGTGCAAATAGCCAAGTATACCGCACATCCTCTCCCTGCCAATCGAGACTTCCAGGGTAAATGCTCAAATGTATCTCACAACGCATCTTCTCCGCTTGCCGATCGAGACTTCCAGAGCAAATGCCCAAAAGAATCTCACCGCAAATCTTCTCCGCTTGCCGATCGAGACTTCCTGAGTGGCGGAAATCCGTGCGGCATGGTGCCGGATGGCCTTCGCACTCAAATCGACCCGGAGGATGGACGGTCTGTACGCCCCGGATGGCTGAGACCGAGCTGTGAGGTGATCTATGGCCGGACTTGCTGTTTCTCCTCTGAATCACGGATGGTGTAATATTTGCCATATCGAATGGAAATGTTATTGTATCAAATGGTTCCAATTCTAAAATCGGACTGTATCATTCTCACCCTATCGGGAACAAGCTTTGCGCTTTGTTTGAATACTTGGGCTATTTTCATATCCCCGTCCTAACATGGTCCTCCTACCCGAAACTATGGACCAGTCCAGTCCTAGGTGGTAATTCTTGGTTCCATGCTTTGTAGTAACTAGACATGGACCTGGGCCAGTCCGGTTCCGGTTTCGGGCCAGGCCCGAGCGAGCTTTTTTTTCAAATGGTTGGGCCAGGATCCGGCCCGGGTTGATACCAGGTCCGGTCCTATCCGGGCCGAGCCGGACCCGGTCAAGTTAAAATATTTTTTTTTGCTTTCTAACTAACCCCCCCCCCCCCTCACCCCCACCCCCCCCCCCAAACTCCCCCAAAACACCCAGCCCTAACCCAGAAAAAGCAAAAAAAAAAAGGAAAAAAAAACTTGGGCCCGACCCGAACCGCTCAGGCTGGTTCAACAAATACTGGGCCCAAGCCCGGCCCACCCACCCCTCCCCAACCGGGCAAAAGCCCGAACCTAGTTAGCACCAACCGGGCCAGTCCAGGCTGGCACAGTGGCGGGCCAGGCCGGTTCTAGGCGGGGCCGAACCAGTTGGGTCCATCCCTAGTAGTAACCATAAGTGTAACCCTTCTTATTGCATTTAGACCGCGTTTCGTTTTTTTAGTACTACGTATTTTTGTTGGTGAAAAATATCGAGTGAGGAACTGAGGACCAGAATTGAACTTATTCAATTTTCATCCTACTTCACCACTTATTTGGTTCCATTTTGTTGCTCTACATTTTCAAATTTTCAGGGGAAATGACTGGCCGTTTGGCCCCTTTGTTCCAAGGCTCCAAGCTATTATATTGCTCTACATTTCCAAATTTGCAATGGAACCAAAAATTCATTATTCTTTAGCTTGAAAGTATGATTGAATAAAACAAATTGACTCACTAAACTCACTGTAATTCTTTGTTATGAAACAACAATCAATTCATGCATTTTTTACGCGATTTTCACCATAAGCCACCCGGAAACATTCTCTCTATACCAACAGAAGTAGGACTGCGTTCATCCAACCCTCTTTACCTCATTAATGCTGATAATGATGATTGATGACATCAACAAAATAGTCAATTTTATATTTTATGATTCTCATATCTCATTGAGTAAAAAATTATGACTACTAAAAAATCAGCACATCTAAATTTGAAATTTGAAATGCATACAAAATTGCCAATTGATTCATAAATCATAATACTAGTTAAATTTTCAAATTTTAAAAATAACTTCTTATTCATTTATCTAGGATTCATGTGAACTAACGTTTATTCCACTTGCATATGAAAGATTCTCTCTTTGAGGAAGAAATTGTGCATTATCATGGGGGGGGGGGGGGGGGGGGCCTACTCCAGTTTTCTTTCCAAATTCTTTGCACTGATAGTGTGAAGTTTTCTTCTCTCCCACTCCATATTCTTTCCCCAAAATCTACTTACCCAATGTTCCAAAACATGCAGTAAATCACGCTGTTTGAAAACTGTGATTGCTACATGAATGCAAAAAAATCAATAATAATAAGAAATATCAAATAAAATAAAATAAAATATGGAAACTGAAGAGTTGGATATAAAATATTAATACTCATTCACAATGGTTTAAATAAGAGAACCCCTTCTGTAACATGCTAAATAACACACAGATTACATTACATACATTCCCACTTGGCCTCTTCAAAAGAGTCGCTTAAGCCGACCGACAGATGCATGTATGAATGGTTCATTAATATCCTACTAAATAATGATACTCTGGTTATTGTTGTATCCACATAACCCATGCTTAGCGTGTTACATACTCCTAAACAGGACCTAATATTTGAAAATAATGACATGTCACCATTCCCTGTGTGTACGAATAGATCCTCCATGAGAACCCTGGTTACAGATCTGGGGGCATTTTGCGGAATTGATAAAACTTGATGATGACAACTAGGAACACATGACCAGGTGCCAACTAAATTATAAACTTAATAAAATTATAAGTTTCATAAGCCTGACAGTTTCCAACATTGGCAAATCGTAAACTACCTTTGAGGTGATACATCAATCATCACTCCATATGTCTCCTTTCATTTCATACTGATGGGGCAAATTATAAAATACATCCAGATGTAAATTTAAATCTTGGTACATTTGTATCATTATAAATAATTGCTCTTTTAGTAGCGTAAGAATGTTCATTTCATCGTGATTATATAACTTATTTATTTCTAATCATTCTTATTCAATGCAACACCCATTCAAATATAAAAGATGCTCATTTTATATTTAAGAAGGAACAATTTTGTATCATAGAATTAATCTTTTCATCATTTGGATGTACCATGCTGATGTACAATATACACTTTATCACTTGCTGCCACGTCAGCAAGTCACTGCACATTTGTAACTCTGCCAAATAAAGGTATAGGGAGTTTGTGAATTTACCTATCTGAACCCCACCATTGGATCATATAGAAATTATATCAAGGCTTAAGCATTCTCATATGAGCTGCGATTGACACGCCAGATATGCAAACAAAAAATTAACAGTAATAGTTTAATACTAACTCCTCTCATTGTTCTGAAAAAAATACAAAGACACCATAAAGAAAGAAGAGATAGTAACAATTCATGCTGGTCAGACTTGGTTGATAAACAGGGGTTTGTAATGGTTACCTCATTGTAGGAATGATCTCCTTAAGCAGCTGTAGTTACCAATGCTAACTAACAGATCTGGTTTGGCTAATAATGCGACCCCGAAAAGAGTTGGGGGTCAAGGAAACTCTCATACCAGATGATTCAAACAAAGCAGAAAAATAGAAGAGTTAAGAGTGACAACAGAGCAATACCTACCTCATCAACTCTTTCTCCTCTACATTGATGCTAGGGGGGAGAGATCATTATAGTCTCAAAAAAGCTTTGCTGTGAGATCAAAAAAACAGTTCCACACATGAAGAGATGGACAGATGGATCTTCTTATACAACATTCAGGATAACTTTTTGAGGTAATAATAGAATGGTCTACCTCCACTTTTTCAAAGTTGAGATGTCTATATCTCCTTATAACACCTCCTCTAATATTGGCGGACTGGACTCTTAGTTGAGCTCCTGCGACCACTAGTCCTCACCGGTGACCTCGACCTGCTTCTGTCACGGTTTCTGTTACGGTCCCTTCCGTTTCTGGAATTACTGTACTTCCAATCTGAACCGCTCTTGTCTCTGTCGCGAGCCCCCCTTGAATTTCGGTCTCTTTCACGGTGGTGATCACGCTCCTCCCTGTCGCGATGCCTATCCCTGTCAGATGAACCACCACCGCTTTTACGCCTGCTGTCATATTCTTTCTCCTTTTGTTTTCTTCTTTCTTCTGCTTCCTTCTCTCTTGCCAATCTTTCCTCTTCCCTTGCCTTCTCTCGTGCATCCTAACATACAAAAAGGAGAAAACCACAACTTACATTTCCTCCACCTGCAAAGTTAAAGACAATATCCTCTGTCCAACTTTAATTTTCAAGTAAAATTCCTTAAAGCCAAGCGGTAAAGTGGTTTCAGGGTTATTTTGGTATTACTGATTATAGAAGTTAAATTGTGAATAACAAGTGCTGGGCTGTGCTATGAGAAAATGGTTTGGTTGGGAGATATAAAGTACTATAGATGTAGAAATATTTGATACTATGGAGGTGCATTGAGACTTTATAGACTAAATAACTATTTTTTGGTAAAACGCTTGGGATGTTGTTTGAGCACATTTTTTACTGCTGTGTCTTTTAAATTATTTTATTACAGAAGCTTTGGATCCACAACTCTTTTCTAAATGAACCTTTCGGAGGAAAGTCTGTTGCTTTTAGCATTAATTAGCCACAATAGCTAGATTACTAAATAGAAATACAAACATATAGTAGCAGTCACTAAATATTCAAAAAAGTAGATTAGCTGGTCGTGCCAAACATACAAGGAAAGTAAAAGAATGTACCTCAATTGTCTTATTTCATTTTACTTATTTTTTGTCAGGTTGCGGGGCAGGTACCATTTACATCAGAAATAAAACATTTATCACTGGTTTTTTGTTGAGGGAATGTGGATTATTTACCTTGTATTCAGACAGGAAATCTCGAACCATGCCATAACCAACATGCTGTTTGCCAGTGACATGAGACTGAGTCCTCTCAGCAGCATCATTTGCAATTAAAAAGGAGCCACATGTTTCACACAATGCCATCTTTTTATCCTGTGCCATCATCAACAAGTGGCTTTGCTGGGACTTATGAGTCAATGATATCTTTTCAATATTAAGCAGTTCCACCTGAAAATGAGTTATGACTCATCAATTTCAACGATAAAAGAGGCTTGGAGTGCACACCGTAACTAATTTACCCCCATCTTTTTCATTGAGCTATGAACGTTGCTCCTTTCAGCTACAATTTTAGTTTCTATGGCAAAAAGATTCGATATGTTTACAGGATAATGCAACAAGACAAGCATGTGGTAGAAAATGTTCTCCTGAAAATTGAGTTGTTCAATGTATAAAATAATGTTTACCACACAAGAATATAAAACAAAAATTGTTTATACTACAACAACAACAACAACATCCAAGCCTTATTCCCAGAAGATTTTAGGGTTGGCTTTATAGTCCGTGATCAAAATGAAAAGAATCATTTCCAAATAAAAAACTGAAGAATTATAGAAAATACCTTCCTTCAGGAAAAAGGATTTTCTGCCGAAGACAGGAAAATGTTTCAAGAAAATTTGTTTTCCAGTGCCAAACAAAAAGACAATAAAACATTTTCCGAGAAAAATTATCCTGAAACGTATGAAACCTAATTATCAATATTTGTGGATAAATAAAAAATGGAAAAAAAAAATTCAGCAGCCATAACAACAGTAGCAGTTTGAGACACCTTTTTCATCAACGCTTCAGCTTCATCCACCTGTCCAGCTTCACCAAGAGACTCCACTTGTTCCAGTAAGTTCTTAATCTTTTCCTCCAGAAGAGATAACTGCTCAGACTTTTCTGTCGAAATGGGGAGAGGTGGGGGTGTTGCCTCATCTTGATCAAGACGTTCCTGACCACGCTTAACTCTTCTATCCAAGTCCATGATCTAGAGAATACAATAAATCAACAATTATCATTACAATTAATAGTCCAGCCATTATACTTTCAACATGTATTCTATTTAAAAGTGTTACTGTGCTAAATATATATACTAACCAACTTCTCACAGAAATGAGCAAGCTCTCCTTCAAACTTGGGAACATACGAATCATGCCTTGGGGAATTCTCAAAACTGGAAACATACATAAAGAATTCATGATTCAAATGCAATAGGAGTGCATACTTAGTGAGTGGAATAAGTTGGGATGATTGTTGGACTGTTGGGTATATAATAATAGGAATGAGACTTAAAATAAAAGGCAAAAACAATAATGAAAAAATATATTAGAAAGAAAAGATTTTTCAATGAAAACTTATAGTTCTTCTAAACCTAAGCCACTTCGATTCATGATGACATCTAGTGACCTGGAGATGAGCAAACACGTGGGAATACAGGAAAGGGATGTCCAGGTAAAATAAAAGGGTAGCCAGGTGCATGAAGGCATCCACAGAAGGGTCCCACCACAAGTGTGTATAAGGGGCAAGCCTTCCCCAATCAAACTTTTGACAAGAGGCTGCTCCCAATTACAATAACTTCAAATATCTCAGAATGGAAACAATGTGAAGCTTCACCGGTCAAATGCTTTCAATTACATATGCTAAAGGGTAATCAAGCATCCCCTAAATGTAATTTCGTTTTGAGAATCTCTGAACTTTAACAAGAAACCATTCAAGCAATTTCCAAATGCCAATACGTAGATTATGTATCACTAGCTGTACAAGCATGTCACTGATTTGGAATTGCAAAGAAAAAATAAAATACAACATTGAGGTATTCTAGTTAAGGCAACATCATGAATCACAACCTAAGAAAAAAAAATGACTCTTACCTTTCCTTCAGCTTCGGATCATGAACTTTTGGACATGGCCCTGATGTCAAGCACAAGGTTGAAAGAAAAATAGTAAATGAAGTACATCAGTAAAACTCTACAGAATAAGGAATTGCTTTACATGGTTAAACATATTCTGTATTATGCAATATAATATCCCCAATACATGAAACGATATAAAAACCCCATAAAAACTAAAGAGGCCTCTAAAAAGTTATAACTTATCAGGGCTTGATCAGTTTTTCATAAATCTAAGACTTACCCAAATCACTCCTAGTGTTTACAAACAAATCATGGGGACAAAACCGAACCATATAGAACCCACAAGCTTCCTTGTCATCCCATGTGAGTTCCTTATACCCCTTCCTCTCTTCTTCAGTTAAATTACGAGCTACCAAACACATCACAAAACATGAACAGCATTATTAGCAATGAAAAAAGAATGATTTACTTACAAATGTAGAAAAGGAATCATAGAAAGCTGATACAATAACACTTATCCGCCTAGATGTCTCATATTTTAATCACGTTTCAATCAGCAAATAAGTTTAAAACAGTTGGATGCTGATAACGTAATCCTGCGCTTTAAGGGTATATATTATGCAAAAAAGTAAATTCTCTCTCCTACATTAAAATCGAATGGTTCACATGATCACATTCAAAACTACAATATTGTTCAAGGTCTAATTATGAGGAGCTGCAAGACAGAGTCTATCTCGGTTGTAAGGGTTCATGGATCAATAGTATACTACAGTATTACACCATCTAATGAACATAGAACTGGCAAAGTAATAGACGGTTTAAGACTGATACAATACATGCGCCCATGAGTTCATCGAGCAATGCTCTCTGAGCATCCATGACGGAGATTTCGGGGCAAGTGAGAGAGATGAATCACAGCTGGTGCTGGAACCCCCGAATTCTCAGTAACTGAAGTAGCAGAATGGTGATAGAAGCTCTCTGCCGCGAATTAGGGTTTCATCGAAATCCACACAACCTTGGGCGATTACAGCAAAGTTTACTTGCTGGTGTTTTAAGGTATAAAATATCTCTCTTACCGTATGACCTTCTCATTCTACCTTATATGTGGTCTTTAAGATTGTTCCATACTAATTTTGTTAAAGTTCGTGTGGCTCTAAATAATTCTTACTTTATTCTTACTTTATCGATATAATATCAAGCACATAAACTACTTTTTATTAATTTGTGTGTCACTCCCTCGTGTCTCATTGTTAGCGGGACAGAGAGAGTAATATGCAATTAGAATCTGGTATAAATGTTATAGAGTATTCTTTAGTCATAAAGAAAGATACACACACAAAATTTATAAATGAATTTTTTCTCCCAGTTATGAAATGGAAGAAAATAAGCAAAACATTATGATGAGTGATTATATGTGTAAACTCTTGATAAGGTTGGTTATATTGTGTTAATCACAATGAGAGAAGACTACTATTTATAAGAGAAGGGGTGAGCTCAATCAGATTATAAAAAAGTTATGAGTCACACAATTATCACCTTCAAATCATATTTATGATTTCATTATTATTTAGATAATGTGATAATAATTTTTAATTATGAATAGTTAGAAAATGACTAATTCAACTAAATTTTAACACTCAATTTATTTTAATGTTCTTATTTTTGGTATTTTTCTTCGTAATGTCTAATATAGTGTTTAGATATGGACAAAATCAGTTATGTCTTGATATAGGGATGTTTTTCTTCATAATATGTCTAAGTTTTTGGTATTATTAATATCTAACTATAGTGAATAATTAGATATTTCTTTGTTTAGGGATGTTGGAAACGTTTTTTTTTATTTTGGCCCGTCTTCTGATGACTGGTTAGTACGCAGCGACAAATCAATCGTGATGCTTACTGTATCTGATTCACATGCTTTCAGATTTTGACTATGGTCCGCGCTGATAACATTTGTGTCGCTAACGCGTTCATTAACCAAGAGGTCGTGATGACTGCATTGTTGATTGTGGTGCCGACTACTTCAACTTCGGTGTTGTTAGAGGTGACACCCATTCACCGAAAGTGGAACTATGTGACCTCGGTTCACATGAGAGGTTGGATTTCTCATTGAAGACGTTTTTCTCCAATAGTTGCTTCTTGGTGTTTGGAATGTTAGGTGTTAAATGTCATATAAAACTATAAACTGAGTGCCAGTCGAGGAGATCCGGTGAAGTCATGTTGTACAGTATTGGCGAGGTTCTGGGCGAAGTTTTTATTCAGTGTTTGGTGAGGGTCATGTGGGGATTTTGTGAGGGCCCACTCTTGATTTTTGTCTTTGTGTGCACTAGTATGGCATCAAAACTTTGTATCAAACAAGTTTTCAGGAGTGACTTTGATTTTAAATGCCTTAGGTGAAAGGACGAATTTGAGGAACTAAGTGAACAAAAGAGAAGATGCATTGCATATGAGGCAAATGGAGGGGATTACCCAGCTATGGAGGTTTAGGGGGGTCCAAAATATAGATGGAAGATGACTTCGGTAATCATGTCTGCTTGAACAACTAGACATGGATGAGGTTGGTTGTTGTGCAGATGAGGAGACGATAGCAACCAACATGTATGGGTGTACATGTGGTGTTGACATACGAACGCTATAAAATTTGACGTTTGTGGATGCAGACAGGCAAAATTCAAGTTGTTTCAAGTTTTTGTAGCTTTGAGTACTAACTATAGTGGGATGGAGGTACGTAGTATTAGTTTTCTTACTTTGGTAAAATTTGTCTCATTAAGATTGCCTCACTAAGCTCTGCCCCCTAAGATCGTCTCACTTTTCCTTTTCAATTCGTCTCATCAAAATTGTCTCAAAAAAAATTGATAAAATTTATGTGTTTATAAATCATTTTTACTTTATCAACTCAATATTATCCATATAAACTAACCTTTCTTAATAAGCACACTTCCTCATGTCTCTCAATGTTAGTGGGACAGAGGCACGTAGTATTAGCTCTCTTTGCTTTCTCTTATCGGTTTCAACCACTGTTTTGTTTACATTTGGTCTTTCTAGGGTCTCTTAGTGTGAGCCACTTGCAAGTATATTTTGAAATTCATACAAATCTTTTTGTCACCAGAGTTCAATGATTCGATGTGCTTATTTACGATTGACCGTTTCGGTGTTTGATCAGTGGGAAACATGGTGGGTCGAGCTGAAAGCGTTTATAAAGTTCTTAATTTATTCTATTATGATATATGCATTTTCTCATAAAATATATACACATTATGCTTGACACTTTTGCTAAAAAAAATACAAGTGAAAACATATAAGATTGTGGAAAGAGATAGAAGAATTTTATTAATTTTATTTTATGTGTCTATTTCTCTCATGACATATATGTGCACTATGCACGCCAATGCATTAAAGATACTCTTAACTTTTTTAGTCTAATATATTTCTAAGTCATTAATTATCAGGGAAATGCAAAATTAATACAGGAAAAGATATACCATATTTGTAATATATGAGATGACACGGTACATTAGCCTACTTTGAAAAATAAGAGTGTTTATACATGGGTGTTATAAACACTTCTTGATTAGTCACATATCATAGTACCGGAGTGCAATGCATTAACCCCCCTTACATAAAAAAGACGTGTAAATGAGGGTGTGTTTTATGTAACTACCTACATATATGTAACACCCGTACTTTTTATCTACTTCTTATGAGCTAATCACTTTTATTATGATCATGTTTTAACTTATGGTTTAAATGCTGTATATGTGAAGTATAGGGATATCATGTGATTATGAACTTTGTGATAATCATATTTGAAATTACATGTTTGTATTATGTTTGAACGTGACAGGTGACGGTATCCGATGAGCAACGAAACTATACCGTAATAGTCATTTTATTTCGAATGAAATGATATATCAAGTTAGTTGTCATGTTAGATAGGATTCGGGTGTTTAAAATATAGTTTAAAATGTCATTGGGGGTCTAAGATTGGGATCGGCAACAATCGGGGTCGATTTAGGGCGAAAAGGGGCATTTTCGACACCCGGAGGTGCCGGACCGGTGCCGGTTGGGACCAAACCGGGGCCGGTTCAAAACAGAGAGTATAGCTTGTTGGGATGGCGGGGCAACCGGCACCGGTCAGGGGCAAACTGGCGCCGGTCCGACGATTTTCGCCCAGGTCGGTGTACGGCATATTTAAACGGGAAAATCCCTTTTTTCTCCAAATCGTAGCCCAGCTCGACCCCCTCTCTACAAACTCATTTCCAAACCCTACCTAGACTGATTCAAGCTCAAACTAAGTCTATTACTCATCAAGAATCATCACTTGGTAAGATTTTACACCTTACATGAAGTAATTTTTCCATATTTTGATCCATAGTTCTTGTTTTGGGATTTAACTAGGGTTGAGTGAATTTTGGGTTGATTGTAAGAAATTAATGGATGTTATGGATGATAGGAGTGTTGTAGAGTGGTTTTTTATCCTTGGTTGAACAAGTTTTAAAATCTATTCATGAATAACTAGCTATATCAAAACTATGTCAAATTGATGAAAGAATTTGGGGAATCTTCTTAATATGTATAGGCTGATTTTAAGTAGACGTGTAGAGCTCTTGATAGTATGGTTATTGGTTAGTTGTTGTTGACTCTAGAGTATGAAGTTCAATCGGGTGTTGGTTGTCTAATTACCCGAGAATTTGACCGGTTGAGATATAGGAGTCTTAGAAGTCTATCATATTCAGGGACTGGTTTTGTTGAGTTCCTCTTATGCCTAAGTCTTAGGGTTTTGGTAAAAGCATGAAATTGTGTAGATGAAGTGTAAATCATGTATATATATATATAGCTGCTCATCGAAGAACCGTTGCCCGTGGACGCCTTATACACACAATTGAGGATAAAATCTCCACGTGAATCAGGTAAGTGATCACCACCTATACATGATAGTTCTAAATCAAAGTATGGAAGTCTTGCTAATTATGAATTGGATATGTTTGCATGGATACTTGAACTTGTGTGACATGATGATAGGTGAAGTTCAAGTGATATGTAAGTGATTACTTCTAATGGTTGCGGGCTAGCTACCCAAGGTCATTAGCGAGGGGCCAGGACACGAGCTACGGGTCCTTAAAGTCAAGGAATGAAATAAGAACAAAGAGGGATGGATAAGAAACTATCTTGGTGTTTGATACATGAATGCTTATGTGATGTAATCATGTGTGATTATAGATTATGTGTTGTGTATCCAATATGAGTATCGATTTATGATTAGCTAAGATTCCCTAAATATTTTAGTGGATGAAATGGTGACTTACTAAGCATTATTGCTTACGAGAATTCTATTCTCTTGTGTTCTCATGTATAGGTAATAAATGAAGAATGAAGTCTGAGATGATGTACGGAGCTGGTGACAAGGCCTTGGATGGGTTAACGGAGAAGACCTGACTTTTTCTTATGTTTTGTATAATACTTTGCTACATCTACGAGTTGTTTAGTATTTTGTTTTAAAAATCCTGATCAGGTGTGATGACTTTGTTTTACGGGTGGTGGTTGTTGGTCTTTTGACATTTTAGTTATAAAGTTTCTTATGTATATAAGAAATGAAGTCTCATGACGAAACTTTGTATCTTTAATATTCCGCTTTGTATATTGAGTTTTGTTTATGTTGAGTATGGTAATGGCTGTTTGGGGACGGCCGTTACAGTTTGGTATCAGAGTCCAGGTCCTTCTGTAGCTTCATCCATTGCCACGTACCGCTCGACATATCTCAGGTAAGTTACTAGTTTTGGTTATATATGGATAACCACAATTTTTCTTAAGTAAAATAATTACAAGTGTTGAATAATTATGTGTGTGTTGTTATATTGGTTGTTAAATTAACACTCTGGCACATAATGTCACGAGAGGGTCAAGGTAACGAGGGTGGTTCATCAATTAGTAATGCGGAGCTGGCTCGTGTGGTAGCGGAATTGTGAAGGCAAATTCATGACGAGAACATCCTCATTACGCGTCTAACGGCCGAGGCAGGTAGCCGAAACAATAATAACAACAATCAACATGAGAATGAGCACCATGATGAGGGGGGGAAGAGATGATCATCAGGAGACAGGATGGAAGTCATGGAACGAAGTGGTCCGCCGAGAACCACTACTGATCCTATGGAAGAAGGCACACCCTGAAAACTTTGAGGGTGGGACTGACCCCCTCAAAGCTCGGGACTGGCTAAAGAAAGTAGAGAGCCTAGTTGAAGGACTGGAATTGAGGGATAACAAGAAGGTCAAGTGTGCATCTTATAGTTTAACGATGAGCGTGAGGACTTGGTGGGAGACATTGAAGCAAAGGGTCAACACCGCCACCATGACGTGGGAACAATTTTCAAGGGAATTCAATGACAAGTATTTGAACCCTAGCAGAATGACCCGATATTAGGATGAACTCCATGGCCTCACCCTAAGGTCGATGGATGTGTTGGCGCTGGCGACCAAACTCACTGATCTCCTACAGTTATGCCCCACCGCAGCTCCCACCGAAGCAGATAAGATCAAAATATTCCTAAGGGCATTGAGGCCGGGGATAGCCGTTCATGTGAGGAGGGGCAACGCGACTCCTGACACATTGACTGAATGTTTCAACGTTTCTACTCAAGTGGAATATTATGTTTCATCCTTACCGACGAGTGTCGTGATCCCATCAGTGACTCAGCGTGCGCCAACTCAGAAATTCGGTGGAGGGAAATCACAAGGTTGGCAGGGAAACAAGAAGAGATCTTATACCGATCATAAGGGGAAAAGATCCAGTTTCATCCCATTCCATCAAGAGAAGATCGTACGATATCCAATGTGCAATAAGTGTTGCCGCAACCATTCCGGGCAGTGCCGATATGAAGGTACGACTTGCTATCTTTGTGGTCAGGAGGGTCACTTTGCTAGAACATGTCCACGAAGGGGGCAACAACAGCCTATAGGTGGTCCGGAGCAATCCAACATATGCAGGGGTACATTGAGGGACCTTCCATCCAGCAAGGGAGGTTGGAGGCACCACTAGAGGTCGCCACCGCAAGAGTTTACACGCTCACAAAAGAAGAGGCATCCCCAAATCCAGATGTGGTTACAGGTCAGGTTTCCATACTAAACATAAATGCTAATGTGTTATTTGATACCGAAGCAACACATTCCTTTGTTTCCAAAATATTTGCTAATAACATTGAGAGGCCTAAAGAAGAACCAGGGTATAGCTTTTCGGTGTCCCTTCCATCCGGAGAGACCATATGGTCAAGTCTTTGGCTGAGAGGTGTACCATTATTGTCACGCCCCGAACCTACCCGGACACGTCAACAACCCGCCGTACAGTACGAATAGTCAACCGCAGTCCAACTCATCCCTACTATACAAGGCGTCTTGAATACCATTCACACGCAGTACATCCATACACAAACATAATGTAAAACATTCATTTAAAACAGCGGAAGCATTTAATAAAAATGTCTTAGCCACACTTTGGCAAACATGGGCATACAAGCCCCCAAATAATTATCCAAAAATAATATCCATGAGCATTGTTATAATTGTTTTGAAAACAGGAAACAGAAGAAGCACGAACCACGTCTTCTCCCCTGAATATCCCCGGAGCAACGGGCGCCGGTAGCAACCTTCAAGTTCTACCTGAAACTGTGAGGTGGCCTCCCCCGTGAAGGGGGGGGATCAGTACTTGGAAGCATTTGACAAGTACAATGACAACTATACTAAGTATAATCAACGTTTTAATTTCCAAGACCCTCAAAATAAGGTGATATCATAATATAAATAATAATTTATATTTCCCACTTATTATCCTTGCAATAAGTAAATTCATAATTTTTTTGTTTGGCACACGGCCCTTCTTATATATTCCTTTTCATTTATCCTTTGCACAACCCAAATCCTTGGGTCTTAATATTTCTACGGGACTTGCTACCACTGTCCGAGACCTCATGAGGCTCTCGGTTCGGACTCCAACATCCCGCCCTTGGACTCATACTCATCATCCCGTAGGAAGGTAAGGCCCTTCGGGGTCCTATCTTATGTGTTACCGCTACCGGAACCTAGTTAGGTCTCCGATTCGGATTCCACCCTAACCCATGATCACGATGCAAGTCCATGCTATCCAACCCCGCTCTCTAGAGTCGGGAAGGGCCATGGTCCTTACTTATTTCCATAATTCAACCGGCTATCCACAAGGACTACCGAACACACCCGTAGGCCAATCCTATACCTAGGATCAATTTATTACTTACTTTATCTTGGGTATACCTTAAGGCCTACCCCTAGTATAACTTAGAGTTCATACTTTCCTACCTTAAAGCATCTCTTAAGACTACTTAAGGCATAACATTTCACAATCCAACCTTAGGATAATCTTAACAACATTTCATCTTAATGTCCAACTAGTATCTTAATACTAGTCAAATTAATACCAACAAACCAAGTTCTGAACTCATAGTCATATAGACAATTCCAACTGATTTTCCTTTGAAAATATATCATTTATCTCAATATTCAAAATATCGCTTTTAATCACTCATATATTCTAATATGAAGAAAAAGTATATTTCAACATATGTTTCATAATTAATTCCACTTTCAAGTTAACATATTCATTACACGTGATCGTACACAATTTACTCTTAAATTTGTATATCATGCTTCTTTTTCTTTAGACATTAGTCTTCTCATTCTTAGGCATTATTAATCATTAATAATCCATAAAAAACACATTTAATTACCCTAGATAATCTCATGAAATTAACTCACTAATTATAAGCAATATAGTCAGCCATCCTCACCTTGTGATGTGCTCAACTAGCTGCCCTAGCGGAACCCCCTCGATCCGTCCTTGTTCTAGGCCGTTCAAGAGTGAAAAATCAGGAAATCAAGTGAAAGCCGGGCGGCTTTCGTGAAAGGTGGGCGGCTTTCGGGCCTGCAGCTCGAAAACAGTCCCCAACAATGGCGGTTTCCCGGCGGTTTCGACTCCTATCGATTCCACAATTCTTCTAAGTTAAATACCACCATTCTATATCAATATTCTATACTTTTAAACGTGTGGAACATCATGTTTAATCCACCATATGATTTCTTAAAAATCATATGAATAAAATACTAGTTAGTGTATACTAGCTAAGTTCTTACCTCAAATCGTAGCCTTTTTGTGTTGGGTTTTCTTTCCTCTTGCTTCCTCCTACCCTGGACTTTGTTGGAGACTTTCTTCTTGAGCTCTCTCCTCTTTGGATTGTCCGAATGGTGAGGATGGAAGGAGGAAGTATCCCCTCTCAATCAAAGAGCAAAATAATGTGGAGTATGGGCCAAAGGGTGTGGGTGTTTGTCTTGCACATCACCTCACTTAATAGTCCGCCCCTACCATGTTTTGATGTTCTTCCAGCTCCCATTTAGTCAACTAGATCACATAAAAACGTGGGGTGGCCCCCACTTATGTGGGAGGTCATCCCATTATGTCCCGGTGTGTACAATCGGCCCCGAAAGTTGTATTTCTCGGACTGTTTTAATCATATTTTATTTTATCGGGCCAAATAAAATATATCACGCGTCCCTAATACTTATGGGCCTTTAGAATAGATGTACTTTCCCCAACATTAATTTAGGAGTCTCCGAAACTCATCTCGGGCTGTTAACCGCTAAATTACCAATACTGGTAATTGGGCCTCGTTTGACCACCGGTCAACTCCGTGCCTTTCCTATGGCCCAAATAAAATGTCCACAACCATATAGATGTCATCTAGACCAGGATGAATATAATATGTGGTTCGGGAATTATCGGGCGGTCCCCGTTCCCGCTGTGGACCCCACATGCAATTTACTATTCACGTAAAAGAATTAATAAAATTTACAATTTACGTAAATTCATAAATCACCTTTCAAGGTTTACTACATCATTTGCTAAAAGTAAACATGCTCGGGGACGGTGTCACAAGTTCACCCCCCCTTAACGGGAATTTCGTCCCCGAAATTCACAACGATTATTCAAACAGAAATGCATACTAATCATTCATCGAGGCCTCAGTCTCCCAAGTTTCTTCTTCCACTCGGTCACTCTTCCAAAGGATTTTGACCATTGGAACTTTCTTGCTTCTTAGCTTCTTTACTTGCCTGTCAAGTATCCTTACTGGTTGTACGGCGTAGTTCAAATCCTCCCGTATTTCCACGGGTGGTTTCTCTAGTACATGGGATGGATCCGGAATATATTTTTTAAGCATAGACACGTGGAATACATTATGTATTTTCTCCAATTCCGGGGTCAACTGTAATCGGTATGCTACGGCCCCAATTCTTTCAAGAATCACAAACGGCCCTATGTAGCGTGGGTTAAGTTTCCCTCGGCTCTGAAATCAGATGATTCCTTTCCAAGGTGAAACCTTCAAAAATACCTCATCTCCAACCTTAAACTCTAAGGCTCTTCGGCGCTTATCGGCATAGCTCTTCTGTCTATCCTGTGCCGCCTTAAGTCTGTCACGAGTCATCTTCACATTTGACTTGGTGATTTCCACCAGTTCCGTGCTCTCGAGTTTGGCCATGCCAACCTCATCCCAACACAAAGGTGTACGACATCTCCTCCCATACAATGCCTCGTATGGAGGCATGCCTATACTCGCCTGATAATTGTTGTTATAGGCAAACTCCACAAGTGCCAAATGGTTGTCCCAACTCCCTTGGAATTCCAATGCACAAGCTCTCAGCATATCCTCTAATATCTGTATAACCCGCTCAGATTGCCCATCCGTTTGTGGATGAAAAGTTGTACTAAATTTCAGTTTTGTCCCCATAGATTCTTGGAACTTCGACCAAAATCATGATGTGAATCGCGGATCTCTATCAGATACAATGGTTATTGGAACCCCATGTAGCCTCACGATCTCGTCCACATACAACTTGGCTAACCTCTCCAGTGCATAGGTAGTGTTGATAGGTAGAAAGTGTGCACTCTTCGTGAGCCTATCGACCACAACCCATATGGCATCATAGTTCTTAATTGTCCGTGGCAGTCCCGCCACGAAATCCATAGTCACGTGTTCCCACTTCCATTCAGGAATGGAAAGTGGTTGTAGTAACCCAGCTGGATGTTGATGTTCTGCCTTAACTTGCTGACAAGTAAGAAACCTACTGATGTATTCAGCTATCTCCCTCTTCATACCAGACCACCAGTAACCTTCCTTCAAATCGCAGGACATTTTCGTGCCTCCCGGGTGCATGGCATACGCCGATGAATGAGCCTCCTCTAAGATGGACTTTCGGAGCTCATCATCCAACGGTACACACACTCGGTTACGAAATAATAAGAGACCATCGTCTCTTTCCCTGAAATCCTCAACCGGTCCCGCTAGCATGCGCTCACGGATCTTCATAAGTTCTTCATCGGTTTCTTGACCCTTCTTGATTTCATCAAGTAGTGTAGGTCTCACCTCGAATCTAGCTAACAAGGCACCATCGCCAGATACCTCCAATTGGGCTCTCAATGCCCTCAAACTAGTCAATAATGCCCCAGATGAATTCTTTCGGCTCAAGGTATCCGCTACCACGTTGGCTTTACCGGGGTGGCACTCGATAACTAGATGGTAGTCTTTTATCAACTCCATCCACCGTCTCTGTCTCATGTTTAACTCTTTCTGAGTAAACACGTACTTCAGGCTTTTGTGGTCGGTGTATATATGACATGTTTCCCCGTAGAGATAATGTATCCAAATCTTCAGTGCGAACACCACCGCCCCCAGCTCTAAGTCATGAGTGGGATAATTTACCTCATGCTTCTTCAACTGTCGTGAAGCATAGGCAATCATCCTCCCATTCTGCATCAAGACACATCCAAGCCCTTGGATGCTTGCGTCACTGTAGACATCGTACCCCACACCCTGTTTGGGTAGTGCGAGTACCGGTGCCTCGGTCAATCTCTTCTTCAGTTCAAGGAATCCCTTCTCACATCGGTCATCCCATACAAACTTGGCCCCTTTTCGAGTGAGCTTTGTCAAGGGCGATGCCAAAACTGAGAACTTCTCCACAAATTTTCGGTAGTACCCTGCCAATCCAAGGAAGCTACGAATTTCCTTGACGTTCTTTGGCCTCTCCCATTCAGTAATGGCCTCAATCTTCTTGTTATCTACGGCAATCCCTGATCCCGAAACCACATGCCCGAGAAAGCCAATCTCCCTTAGCCAAAATTCACATTTGGAAAACTTGGCATAGAGTTGCTTCTCCCGTAGCGTCTCAAGAACAAGTATCAAGTGCTCCTCATGCTCTTCTTCACTCTTCGAGTAAATCAAGATATCATCTATGAACACAATCACAAACCGGTCAAGGTATTTATGAAATACTCGGTTCATCAAGTCCATAAATGCCGCTGGGGCGTTTGTTAGCCCAAACGACATGACTAGGAATTCGAAATGACCATACCTCGTGCGAAAAGCACTCTTCGGTATATCATCCTCCTTTATCTTCAGTTGATGGTACCCCGACCTCAAGTCGATCTTCGAAAACACCGTTGCTCCTCGGAGCTGATCAAACAAGTCATCAATCCTAGGTAAAGGATACCTATTCTTGATCGTGACCTTGTTCAGTTGACGGTAGTCAATGCACATTCGAAGTGTCCCATCCTTCATTTTCACGAAAAGGACTGGTGCTCCCCATGGGGAGTGGCTCGGCCTTATGAAACCGTTATCCAATAGCTCTTGCAATTGGGTTTTCAACCCATTAAGTTCAGCGGGTGCCATTCTGTATGGCGGTATAGAGATTGGTTTGGTGCCGGGTTCAACCTCGATCACGAACTCAATCTCTCTATCGGGTGGAAGTCCCGGCAAGTCTTTTGGGAAGACATCCGGATATTTGCACACTACTCTCACATCGTTGATGTCTATCTCTTCTTTGTTTTTGTCCACCACGTATGCTAGATATGCGTGGCATCCCTTTCTCATCATATTCTTTGCTCTCACGGCGGATATGATACAACTGTTTGATTTGCCTCTATCTCCCTCAAAGCGTAAGGTCAATCCTTCACCGCTTTCGAGTTCAAGAACCTTCGTGTAGCAATCAACCCTAGCATGATGTTTCTCAAGCCAATCCATTCCTAGGATTGCATCGAACTCGATCATACTCAGCGGTACGAAATCACATGTCAAGTTCTGCCCCTCCACCTCCACCTCACACGATGGATAGTGGCTATCTCTTTCGATATAATCCCCTAGAGGCGTGGATACCAATAGGGTTTGAGTCATCGGTACAAGTGGTCCGTCGAATCCGCTGGCGAACGCCTCACTCACAAATGATCGTTGCGCCTCGGTATCAATAAGGATCCTTGCGTCTCTCCCGTTTATCTTTAGTGTCCCTACATTCATAAGTAATGTAAGACACACTATCTAATTAATAGGCTCGTTTCTTAAGTCGTAGGGTATGTTGGTCGTGGTTCGGGTGAAGTCCGTTCGACACCCCTCCGAAATTCCCCGGTTTCTAACCTTTAGAACCGCTCTAGGACCAAACCAGGTGAAAGCCGGCCGCTTTTCACGAAAGCCGGCCGGGTTTTGTCTGCGAGAACAATTCCCTGTATACAAATCATGAAAGCCGGCCGGTTTTCGTCGCCGTAGTTTTATTCATGGAATAGGTTTCAAAGCCGTCCGGTTTCTACGAAACCCGGCCGGGTTTCAACAGCGCAGAAATCCCCAGGCCCAACGAATGCCGGGCGGCTTTCACCGAAGCCGGGCGACTTTGAGCGCCGAAGTTTATTCCGGATTAAATATTCCAAATGCCGGCCGGTTTTTGTGAAAGCCGGCCGGTTTTCGTTTGCGAGGAAGATTGTTGATTTAATATTTACGAAAGCCGGGCGGTTCTCGGTGGAAGCCGACCGGCATTCGTTGCCGTAGTATTTTTCCCAATAAATCAAGACGAAAGTCGGGCGGCTTTCGTCAATGTCGGGCGGCATTCGCCCAGGGTGAGGATTCTCCTCCCCTTTTTCTCCCCAAACCCGACCAAACTCGTCGGGGTGATAAACTTACAAGTTCAACACCCCTATTGTTTATAATAGATTAATACATGAGTTTAAGGAATTACCCGCAACGGAGTCCGGGTTGGCACGAGCATCCGCCTCCGTCATTGCATAGACCCGAGCTTGGGTCCTTCCTTGATTTACGGATGGCGTGTTGCTTGCACTCGCCCCACCGTGCCCACCGCTCGCATTTGGTGCTCCGGTTCGATTCCTGCTCACCGTCGTTCCACTACTTGGTCCGGCCCCCATGGCTCGCCCAAGTTGTGGGCAACTCACCTTCAAAGTCCCGACCTCCCCACATTGATAACACCTCGGGGGATCGCGGCACTTGCCAAAGTGGTTCTTCTTGCAGTTGCTGCACTTCTTCACGCCCGAGCCTTGTGACACAGAGCTTTGCCCGCTCGGGCCTTGATTTCCCCTTACCGGTGGTGCAGGGGTTTTGAAAGATCCGCCTCCCCCGTGGTTCCCCTTCTTGTTAGAACCTTGAGGGCCATGGTTCTCCCATTTTCTTTTCTTTGCCTCCTCGGCATTCCTTCGTTTTCTTTCCTCCCACTCTTTCTCCCCCTTCAAGCCTTGTTCAACCACTTGACTAAACGTCATATTAGGCAATTGTGTTGCCCTCTCGCGTATGTCAAGGTCCAAGGCATCCCAGAAATGGTTCACCATCCGGTTTTCATCACAAATGTACTCCGGTATGAACTCAGCAAGCTTTCTGAATTTGTGCTCAAGTTCCTTCACCGTACATTCACCTCCTTGGGTCAAATTCGTGTACTCCCTCCTCTTCAAGTTCACCTCGAAGTCGGAGTAGTATTGGCTAAAGAACTCCTGTCGGAAATTCTCCCAAGTGATGGCCTCACCGTACTTCCCCTTTGTTCCATCCCACCATGTGGACGCCATGCCTTCTAGTAGCCTCATGGCTACTCTCAACTTCATGTGGGGTGGTAGTTGCATGTCGAGGGCCGCCTCGTTGAATCTTTTGATCCACTCGGCCGCCACGGAGATGTCCCCCGTTCCATCAAACGGTTTACATCCCAAGTCTCTTGCCTCTTTGAGGTACTTTGAGATCCTTATTATAGGGACCTCAGCACCCCCCCTCCTCGGGATTCTATGATCTCCATAGGAGTCGCACGACTTCCTCTCCTTGAAGCCCCTTCCAAAGCACGCCTTGCCCGGCGCCTTTGGCGATCTTGGTGGTATTGCCGGAGCAATTCCTCAATCCGTTCGAGAGCTTCATTGTCGTCGCTCTCGACACTAGCATCGTCGTACTCCCCATCATATGGGGTCTCAACCGGCTCGGTTCCCGGTTGGTAAGTTGAATCCTCCTCGGACTCATAGTGCTCGTCTATGGTTTCCACATGACCATCACTCACGGCCAGCGAGTGGCCTGCACGCCCTTGTCTCCTAGACACCCTCAATCCTCCCCGACTGCCACGTTGGGATCCTCCCGGTGCTTGGCCCATCGGGTTCTGTCGAGTAACTTTCCCGGTACGTTCCATTTCTGAAAGAAATTTAGAATGAGTCATTAGACTCGTATCAAATGTCAATTGACGGATAGGCACTTAAAGACATCTTTTGGCTCAAATCATCGCCATACCAATTGCTAAGGGTACCATCTTAACGATTAGAGACATTGCAACTCAAGTACCAAAAGTTCTATAAGTACAAAACTTCTTATGCTCATGGTTTTAAATTTCATTTTCAAAAAGAATTTTGAAACTTCATTATGATGTTTACGGACTAAGGCTCTGATACCAATTAAATTGTCACGCCCCGGACCTACCCGGACACGTCAACAACCCGCCGTACAGTAAGAATAGTCAACCGCAGTCCAACTCATCCATACTATACAAGGCGTCTTGAATACCATTCACACGTAGTACATCCATAAACAAACATAATGTCTTGAATACTAAACAAACACGCAGTCCAACTCATCCATACTATACAAGGCGTCTTGAATACCATTCACACGTAGTACATCCATAAACAAACATAATGTAAAACATTCATTTAAAACAGCGGAGGCATTTAATAAAATGTCTTAACCACACTTTGGCAAACATGGGCATACAAGCCCCCAAATAATTATCCAAAAATAATATCCATGAGCATTGTTATAATTGTTTTGAAAATAGGAAACAGAAGAAGCACGAACCACGTCTTCTCCCCTGAATATCCCCGGAGCAACGGGCGCCGGTAGCAACCTTCAAGTTCTACCTGAAACTGTGAGGTGGCCTCCCCCGTGAAGGGGGGGTCAGTACTTGGAAGCATTTGACAAGTACAATGACAACTACACTAAGTATAATCAACGTTTTAATTTCCAAGACCCTCAAAATAGGGTGATATCATAATATAAATAATAATTTATATTTCCCACTTATTATCCTTGCAATAAGTAAATTCATAATTTGTTTGTTTGGCACACGGCCCTTCTTATATATTCCTTTTCATTTATCCTTTGCACAACCCAAATCCTTGGGTCTTAATATTTCTACGGGACTTGCTACCGCTGTCCGAGACCTCATGAGGCTCTCGGTTCGGACTCCAACATCCCGCCCCTGGACTCGTACTCATCATCCCGTAGGAAGGTAAGGCCCTTCGGGGTCCTATCTTATGTGTTACCGCTACCGGAACCTAGTTAGGTCTCTGATTCGGATTCCACCCTAACCCATGATCACGATGCAAGTCCATGCTATCCAACCCCGCTCTATAGAGTCGGGAAGGGCCATGGTCCTTACTTATTTCCATAATTCAACCGGCTATCCACAAGGACTACCGAACACACCCGTAGGCCAATCCTATACCTAGGATCAATTTATTACTTACTTTATCTTGGGTATACCTTAAGGCCTACCCCTAGTATAACTTAGAGTTCATACTTTCCTACCTTAAAGCATCTCTTAAGACTACTTAAGGCATAACATTTCACAATCCAACCTTAGGATAATCTTAACAACATTTCATCTTAATGTCCAACTAGTATCTTAATACTAGTCAAATTAATACCAACAAACCAAGTTCTCAACTCATAGTCATATAGACAATTCCAACTGATTTTCCTTTGAAAATATCATTTATCTCAATATTCAAAATATCGCTTTTAATCACTCATATATTCTAATATGAAGAAAAAGAATATTTCAACATATGTTTCATAATTAATTCCACTTTCAAGTTAACATATTCATTACACATGATCATACACAATTTACTCTTAAATTTGTATATCATGCTCCTTTTTCTTTAGACATTAGTCTTCTCATTCTTAGGCATTATTAATCATTAATAATCCATAAAAAACACATTTAATTACCTTAGATAATCTCATGAAATTAACTCACTAATTATAAGCAATATAGTCAGCCATCCTCACCTTGTGATGTGCTCAACTAGCTGCCCTAGCGGAACCCCCTCGATCCATCCTCGTTCTAGGCCGTTCAAGAGTGAAAAATCAGGAAATCAAGTGAAAGCCGGGCGGCTTTCGTGAAAGGTGGGCGGCTTTCGGTCCTGCAGCTCGAAAACAGTCCCCAACAATGGCAGTTTCCCGGCGGTTTCGACTCCTATCGATTCCACAACTCTTCTAAGTTAAATACCACCATTCTATATCAATATTCTATACTTTTAAACGTTTGGAACATCATGTTTAATCCACCATATGATTTTTTAAAAATCATATGAATAAAATACTAGTTAATGTATACTAGCTAAGTTCTTACCTCAAATCGTAGCCTTTTTGTGTTGGGTTTTCTTTCCTCTTGTTTCCTCCTACCCTGGACTTTGTTGGAGACTTTCTTCTTGAGCTCTCTCCTCTTTGGCTTGTCCGAATGGTGAGGATGGAAGGAGGAAGTATCCCCTCTCAATCAAAGAGCAAAATAATGTGGAGTATGGGCCAAAGGGTGTGGGTGTTTGTCTTGCACATCACCTCACTTAATAGTCCCCCCCTACCATGTTTTGATGTTCTTCCAGCTCCCATTTAGTCAACTAGAGCACATAAAAACGTGGGGTGGCCCCCACTTATGTGGGAGGTCATCCCATTATGTCCCGGTGTGTACAATCGGCCCCGAAAGTTGTATTTCTCGGACTGTTTTAATCATATTTTATTTTATCGGGCCAAATAAAATATATCACGCGTCCCTAATACTTATGGGCCTTTAGAATAGATGTACTTTCCCCAACATTAATTTAGGAGTCTTCGAAACTCATATCGAGCCGTTAACCGCTAAATTACCAATACCGGTAATTGGGCCTCGTTTGACCACCGGTCAACTCCGTGCCTTTCATATGGCCCAAATAAAATGTCCACAACCATATAGATGTCATCTAGACCAGGATGAATATAATATGTGGTTCGGGAATTATCGGGCGGTCCCCATTCCCGCTGTGGGCCCCACGTGCAATTTTCTATTCACGTAAAAGAATTAATAAAATTTACAATTTACGTAAATTCATAAATCACCTTTCAAGGTTTACTACATCATTTGCTAAAAGTAAACATGCTCGGGGACGGTGTCACAGTTATTGCTAGCAGCAAGAGAGCTGTATGTGGATTTGGTAGTGCGGGATATGAATGATTTTGATGTGATATTGGGAATGGATTTCCTTAGTAAATATTCTGCCTACATCAGTTGTCGATCCAGGAGTGTACGGTTTGAACCAGATGGTGCAGAACCTTTCAATTTCTGTGGAGATTCACGGAGACTAGGGAAGATGGTAATCACTAGTATGAAGGCAAGAAAATATCTTCGGAGCGGGTGTCAAGCATTTTTAGCTCACGTGGTGTGTAAACTTGCGGAGAATGAATCCAAACTGGAATCAGTAGCCATTGTTAATGAGTTTCGAGATGTGTTTCCGAAGGATCTTCCTGGGTTACCTTCAGCGAGGGAGATAGAATTTGAGGTTGATCTCATACCGGGTACAAACCCGATATCCAAGGCACCCTATCGTATGGCACCAACAGAGTTGAAGGAGTTGTATAAGCAATTACTGGAGTTACTTGAGAAAGGCTTCATTCGTCCCAGTTTCTCTCCTTGGGGAGCTCCTATGTTGTTCGTGAAGAAGAAAGACGGGTCTATGAGATTGTGCATAGACTACCGGTAGTTGAACAAGGTGACGATGAAGAACAAGTATCCCTTACTGAGGATTGATGATATGTTTGATCAGTTGAGAGGTGCCACTACTTTTTCAATGATTGATATGAGATCGGGGTATCATCAGGTGAGGGTCAAGAATGAAGATATTCCAAAAACCGCATTCCGATCCAGGTACGGACTTTACAAATTTGTAGTTATGCCTTTCGGCTTGACCAATGCACCTGTTGCTTTCATGGATCTGATGAATAGGGTTTTCAGAGAGTATCTGGACAAATTTGTGATAGTGTTCATAGATGATATCTTGGTGTATTCAAAATCCATGGAGAAGCATGAAGAACATTTACGGGCAGTGTTGCATACACTCCGAGAGAATAAGCTATATGCCAAATTCTCGAAGTGTGAGTTCTAGTTGGGTCAAGTGGCTTTACTTGGGCATGTGATCTCTAAAGAAGGTATCGATGTGGATGCATCTAAGATTTCAGCAGTTAGACATTGGGTCCGACCTAAGAATGTTAGCGAGGTCCGGAGTTTCTTGGGTCTTGCGGGGTTTTGGAGTTACTATAGGAAGTTTGTGGGGGGGGGGGGGTTCCAAAATTGCTCTTCCATTAACAACCTAGACCCGCGAAGGGAAGAATTTCGAATGGACGGATAGATGTGAGGAGAGCTTTCAGAAGATTAAGGAGTGTTTGACTTCTGCACCCATTCTTGCATTACATGAAGGAACAGAAGAGTTTGTGATCTACTGTGATGCTTCCAAGATGGGGTTGGGAGCAGTTCATAAGCAGAATGACAGAGTCATCGCATTTGCTTCTCGACAGCTAAAGGATTCTGAGCAAAATTACCCAACTCATGACCTGGAATTGGCAGGAGTTATTCATGCTTTGAAAAATTGGAGACACTACCTCTATAAAGTGCAATGCAAGATCTATACTGACCATCAGAGCCTGGAGTATATCTTCACACAAGAAGAACTAAACATGAGGCAGCAGAGGTGGCTCGAACTGGTTAAGGACCATGATTTTGAAATCCTTTATCATCAAGGGAAAGCCAACAAAGTTGATGATGCTTTGAGTAGAAAGACTCATGCATCGATAGCCCTAATGAAGACCATACATCCTGAGCTACGAAAGGAGATCGAGGCATTTAGCTTGGAGATGGTAGTGCAGGGACGCTTGTTGATGATTATGGCAACACCAACAGTTTTTCAGGATATGGAGAGCAAGCAAGAAGAAGATCCTGATCTAGTAGAAATCAAGAAAGGGATTCACGAAGGTAAATCCTCTTATTTTCAGGTTGATGATAAAGGCGTACTTAAATTCTGAGGACGATCGTGCATCCCAAACATCAAAGAATTTAAGAAGAAGATTCTGAATGAGGCTCACGGAACACCTTTTGCAATGCACCCGGGTGTAACCAAGATGTGGAAAAGTTCGTACAGTCATGTTTGACCTGTCAGCAAATAAAGGTAGAACACCAGAGGCCGAGAGGAGAATTACAGCTTATTGAAATTCCAGAGTGGAAATGGGAGGATATCTCAATGGATTTCATTATGGGATTACCAAAGACCACAGGTGGATTCGATGGCATTTGGGTAATTGTAGACCGATTAACCAAGTCGGTCCATTTTATCCCCATCGCAGTGACGATGAATGTGGAGAAATTGGCTTGGTTGTATGTGCGTGAGATAGTCCGATTGCACGGGGTGCCCAAAACTATAATTTCCGATAGAGACTCCAAATTCACATCACATTTCTGGGAGTGTGTGCAACGGTCATTGGGAACCAAATTGAAATACATCACAGCTTTTCACCCGCAGACAGATGGACAGACCGAGAGAGTCATTTGAGTCCTCGAGGACATGTTAAGGGCGTGTGCTATTGACTTTCAGGGTAGTTGGGTGAAGTATTTAAGCCTCACAGAGTTCACATACAACAATAGTTACCAAGCTACTATTGGCAAGGCCCTTACGAAGCGTTGTACGGAAGAAGGTGCAGGTCCCCTATCACGTTGTTTGAGAGTGGGGAAAAGAGAGTAATGGAAGAACAGCTCGAGGGTAGAACTGAAATAATTGAGGAGACCTCTGAAGCCATCAAAACAATCCGACAACGCATTGAGGCAGCACAATGTCGACAGAAGAGTTATGCTGACGCAAAGAGACGACCCCTTGAGTTCCAAGAAGGGGAACGTGTCTTCGTGAAAGTCACTCCGATGAAGGGAGTGATGTGGTTTGGTAAGAAGGGTAAGCTTAGCCCGCGATTTGTGGGACCATTTGAAATTACCAAAAAGGTGGGTAAGGCTGCTTATGAGTTGGCATTACCTGAAGAAATGGCAGGTATACATAATGTGTTCCACATTTCGATGCTCAAAAGATATTTTGAAAGTCCGGAACATATTCTTGTACCCCCACAAGTACACACTCAACCAAACATGACCTATGAAGAGAAACCGATAAAACTACTAGACCGTGAGGTTAAAAGACTCAGAAATAAAGAGATAACATTAGTAAAAGTACCGTGGAGAAATCACAAAACTGAGGAAGCAACATGGGACCCCGAGGAAGCCCATGTTAAAGTTTGCTTCGCAATGACAATCATTAAGTCACAGGGCCAGACGCTTGACTTTGTTGGCATATATTTAAAGGAACCTGTGTTTTCTCATGGGCAGCTTTATGTTGCAATGTCAAGAGCTCGCAACGCAGATTCAATTAAAATTGTCATTTGCCCTGACGAGCCAAAACCGTCACTCGCTAATACAACAACCAACATTGTGTTTGAAGAAATATTGCCTTTCATTAACTAGGTCTTATTCATTGAATATATGTATGTGCAGATTCCACATTTGTATTTGCTGTAGGTTATATCCTAATTTAATGTGATTTCCACCAATGCAGTAAACAGACCATTATGGCAGCTGAAGTACCGATTCTGTCAGTGAAACCCGATACTAGACCATGGACCTGTCGGGTGATCGTCATTGAAAAACAGAATGTGCGCACTGCATGCAAAAGCTTCACCCATGAGATTTATGCCTATGATACTCAGAGATTCTGCTGTACACTTCTGCATTTTTTTGTTCTAATGTTATTTACCGCTTTTTACATTACCATTTGTCTGACTCGAACAATATGCTCTTTATAGGGGAACAGAGTACATGCGACTGCATTCCAAGGTGACATCGAAGGGATAGATCAACGGCTTACATTGTACTCAACCTATCTTGTCAGCAATGCCTACGTGAAGCCCATAACTGACACGCGCTTCTGTGTTGATATGGACTACCCATATGTTTGGTCATTCACACGACGCACTTTCATCCAGGACATTGCCGCAGAGGCTGGGCAGAACTTTCGTCAGCTGGCTGAGGCGGACACCATCCCTTTCACTGACATATATAATTCTTATTTGCGTGAAACTCGTATCAGTATGCCTCTCCTCTCTATTTACGCATTTTAAACATTCCCCTTCACTATGTCTTTATTCCCTCTTATCTAAAAAATAAAATTTAGATGTTATGGCAGCAATTGTAAAGAAGTTGCCACACACCTTTGTCTTCTCCAATGACAATCAAAAACCAGCATGGGATGTCGTCCTTGTTGATGCACAGTACACCCTAAATCATTAATTTACCTTCCGTTTATTACAACATTGTCTCCCCACTTCTCTCATTCTCCCATGCTCGTTCATAGGTGCATCCCAATCCCATTCACTATGTGGGGGGAATTCATCACCCATCATGGTTGTGAGATAGAAAGGTATCTTCACATAGGTGATTTCCACCTTGTGCTGATCAACAGAGATGCCATCAACCTTTTCCGAGGTGATACACCATTTATATTGACTTTAAACTCCATTGGTGTGGGAAACAAAAAAAAAGGTGCCATACAAACTCTACATTATCATTTTACACATATGATTGCACGACCCTGCAATGTTTACAATCTCATCTACCGGATGCCTACATTGGTAGTAGCACGGTCCTTGTGGCCATCGCTTTGGCGTAACTGCATCTGTGTTTCACAGGTTTAGCTCTTGCAACTCGTTTTGACTCCCACATTGAACTCAATCCTGACGGGGAACACACATTGCAACTTAAAAAATGGTGCCTGCCTGTTTCTATATCCATGCATTTATTTATTTGTCACACAGTTTAGACAAGGATAAAATCTCTTATTTTTCTTCACATACTCTCACAGGGTTGCTGAAAACAAATCCAAAATCCATGATGCGCTACATAGTAAGGAATACGATGACGCACTTACATATATCGCCAAACCTCTTCTGCAACCACAAACTACCGTATTAAACTTGGAATCTGCACTGACTGAGGTTTGAATCGTTGAAACCTTCCATCTTGTCACTGTGAACTTATCCTTACATGGCACTCAGCAATGTTTTACACTTTCTGAAATGCACAGATTCTTATTGTGTGGGTGTATGGTAAGTTGCACAGATACTTCTAAAGAAGGGTACTTACTACATTGGTTGTAACTACTGCAACCGCAGAGTTCATGGAATCGAAGGTGCCACCTTCCAATGTTTATTCTGTGGCCAAAAGAGTGGAACTACTGTTAAAAGGTATGTGAACACCTTGCCATGCAACATACTTCTTCACATTGTCTCCGCTAATAACTTCCAAATAATGCAGATTCAGGCTCAAGGCTTCGCTGGACGATGGAACCAGTGCTATCCCTGTCACCCTTTTCACCAGTGATGTGCTGCACCTCTTCAAATTCGTAGGCATGGATGCAACTGCTGCCATGGATCTGGAGTTGTTCAATGCCAAAGTGCAAAGGATAAGTGTCCTGGCTGGGGTCAAGTGAACCAAACCCAACGAAGAGGGACTGTAGGGCAATCCTTACACCATTGTATGCTTCTACAAAAAGGATGAAACCCCTCTTGTGCCCAATTCAAAACAGGATGAAACCCCCCTGAATCCCCAAATGACAACCTTACACCACTGCAAATTGCTGCAGAGCCATCAACCCTTTCAAAGAAGCAACTAAACTTCAAAGCCCTTAGTCAATTTCCCTCTGCACACCCTTCCTCATCTGTGAATGCTGTTGTGCACAAGGACAATGTCGTGGAAGAGACATTTACAAATCTGCGCCCCAAAAAGTGCAAACCCATTAGTATTTAGTGTGCATGGTGCATGCATTTTTTGCTATGGTGGAGTCACGAGTGCATTCTTCTGACGCGGATCATATATTATTATGCACAACCCACATTCTCCCAATGCCACTTTTTTTGCTCTACAGCCTGACGTATAACTAACGGAACGTAGTAGTAATCATGTCATTTCACTTACTGCACCATGCAAACCAACCATTTCAATATACAAACTGTCCATTTTTTCCCAACATAAAATAGACAATCAATTGAATGCCTAACCTCTTCTTCTAAAAAAAACCCCTTTATTTATCATTTGGACCCGTGATGCACTAGGTACAAATTAAAAACACTTTTTTCTCCTTAATTGCTCACATGCATCAACGGCCAATCAGAATACCTCTGCCGCCCAAACCTATCCCCCGCTTAAGCACATAAACCCCATCGAACATGAACCCACGTTTGCGCTTCCTCTTCTCTCGTTCTCGCCATCATCTTCCGTTGAAACACGTCGAACTGCAATCGCAGGTAAGTTCTCCAACCCATCTCATCTCTATCTCACTTGTCTCACCATCCAGCATTCTTGCTAAATCCCTACTAACTTCAAAAAAGTACAGGTTTGTTGGTTTCTATTCCCTTTGTACTTTTGTTGGTGATGTATACTTTTAACATTATTCCTGATTTCCTTTATAAATGTTGTAAACCACATCATTATTATCATGTATTTACTACCTTAAAAAAAGATCATGGGATGTATACTTTAAACTTGCTTACCTTCTCAGATGGGCAACATAATTTTGGTAAATCATGTTCTTCATTTCTTCAACCTCTTAATGGTAGGCGTAGTTTTTCAGCTGCAATAAGAAAGTATCAAGGCAGAATGTAGAAAAACAGAAGGTACCTTAAAACCATGGGATGTATACTTTTAACATTATTCCTGATTTCCTTTATAAATGATGTAATTTCACATGTGTAATTACCTCATCATTTTACTGGTAGTGTTCTGCTCCCTGTGCTCTGAGGTGTGGTGCTTTCAGTTCCTTTGCATGCTTAGATGTTTACCATCACACAAATGATACAACTATATCTGTATATTACATGACTTCTGAAATATATTGAAACATGTTAAAAAATGTAACTACCCACCATTTCACCCTTATACCACATTCCATTTTTTGTGCACCTGTGAAAACCCCTGGGAAAGTAAATATCCAACCACTTCTTATACAATATGTTTACACTTTACAACCTGCACACAGGGCATTTAATGAAGTCATTTGATTGTTTATACTATGTCATTTCCCTTTGGCAGATTCATGGATTTATTCACTAGGTGTACTCTTGAAACTGGCAAGAAAACTGAAGGTTTTAACACCTTATGTATCACTTTTCCAACTCTTGATACGGGGGTCGCATTCGAGCTAAAATCTGGGCTCATTCATCTACTTCCCTCTTTCCATGGTCTACGAGGGGAAGATCCGAACAAACACTTGTCAGAGTTCCATATTGTGTGCACAAGCATGTGCCACAATGGCGTGTCCGAGGAGCAAATCAAGCTGAGGGCCTTCCCATTCTCCCTCAAAGATACCGCCAAAGATTGGCTATTTTATCTCCCCTCAGGGAGCATCAATACATGGGCTCAAATGAAAAAGAGCTTCCTTGACAGGTACTATCCCGCATCTATCTCTTCAAGTCTCAAGAAGCAAATCAACAACATTGAGCAAGCACATAATGAGACCTTGTACGAATATTGGGAGCGCTTTAAAAAATTATGTGCTAGTTGCCCATATCATGGGTATTCGGAACAAGACCTCATCCTCTACTTCTATGATGGTCTTATTGATCAAGATAGACGCATGGTAAATGCGGCATGCGGAGGGGGTATTGTTAACAAAACCCCTTCTCAAGCAAGAGACCTCATTTCGGAGTTGGACGAAAACTCGAGACATTACAACGGGAGGTCATCATCAAAACGAGTCATGGCAGCGGAATCCAACAATTCGTTAGAAAGTCAAGTGGCCGGCTTGACTTCTTTGGTAAAATATTTTCTCTTAAATCCGAAAACCCAAGAAGCCAAGGTATGCGGCATATGTTCAACATAGGGGCATCCCACTGATTCCTGCCCAACGCTACAAGAAGAAAACTCCAAGCAAGTCAATGCTTTGGGGTTCCAAGGTCAAAGGAGGCACGATCCTCGAGGCAATACTTACAACCCGGGATGGAGAGATCATCCGAATTTAAGGTACGAAATTCTCAGCAACAAACAAACCCTCCTCCTCAACAATATAAACAACAAGGCCAAACATTGAACTCGAGTATGTCCGCCGAAGACATGATTCGAGCACTGGTCGTTAATATGGGAACAATGCAGCAAAGCATGGGGCAATTCCAACAAACCATGATGCAATTCCAACATGAAACCAAGTCGAGCATTCAAAATTTGGAAACTCAAGTTAGCCAAATTTCGAGTGCCGTAAGTCGACTTGAAGCAAAAGATTCGGGTAGGCTCCCTTCCCAAACTGAGCAAAACCCAAGACAACATGTCAATGCAATCATGTTGAGGAGCGGTAAAGAATTGCAAACACGGGAAGTTGAGGAGGAGAAGCAAGAGGTTGATCTTGGAGAAGGTTTTCAACCGGACGAAGAGGAGCCAACGAAAACTAAATTCCCTCCACTGTCATCATATGAACCACTCCCTCCATTCCCTGAAGCATTGAAAGACACGAGGAAGCTGAAGAATGATCGGGACATCTACGAGACCTTCGCCGATTCTGAGGTAAACATCCCACTCTTCAAACTGATCAAAAGTGTTCCCCGTTATGCAAAGTTCTTAAAGGAACTATGCACAATGAAAAAGAAAAATAAACTGGAAGGGAAACAAAAGGTTGAAGTTAGTGAACGTGTCTCAGCCATTTTTCAAAAGAAACTCCCTAAGAAATGTAGCAACCCAGGCATGTTCACTATTCCTTGCAAAATAGGGGATACCTTATTTTCTAAGGCCTTGTTGGATTTAGGAGCATCAATAAATGTCATTCCTTATTCCTTATATAAATCCCTACAACTCGGCCCACTACATCAAACTGGTGTAGTGATTCAACTAGCAGATTGGTCTAATACTTACCCGAAGGGTGTAGTAGAAGATGTGCTAGTGGAAGTAGAAAATTTGGTTTTCCCTGTTGACTTCTATGTCCTTGAAATGGGAACTGATGATCAAACAACACCCATCCTTTTGGGTAGACCCTTCATGAAGACCGCAAAAACAAAAATTGACGTGTCTAGTGGTTCATTAACTTTAGAGTTCGATGACCAAAAAGTAGAATTCAACATCTTGGACTCTACGAAAAAACGAATGCAAAATCTAACTCTTTGTTCTTTGAATGTTTTTGAACCACAAGAACCGATATTTTTTAAAGAAGCTGCTAAACATGAGAAGTCATCTTTGATAGAAAGGAATGTGTTGAAATGTGAACTAAATCCACCTATGATTGAGGTGGTAATGAGAAAGAAATCCCGGCCTTACTGGAAAAGGCCGAAAAATAAAATTGAAAAATGGCTAAATAGGGTCGCAAAAAAATAAAACAAGGGATGTTCACGATCCCACTTAAAAAAAATTAATAACGTCTTGCCACGACGTTAACTAAGGCGCTTCTTGGGAGGCAACCCAAGTTTTATTTTTTCGTTAATTCGAGTGTTTAAAGTTCATTTTTTTTGTTTAATTATTTGAGAGATCGGTGAGAGAGGGAACTAATCACGGTTTTTGAAGAAAAAGAAGAAAAAATGCAGGTTTTGAAGCATCTGGGGACATACCCGATCGAGTACCACCTTATACTCGGTCGGGTATGGCCAAAAGAAGGAGAACCGGGCATTACTCGATCGAGGAGTGTTGATTTTTGAAAGGAAGCATGCATACCCGGTCGGGTATCACTACATACCCGGTCGAGTATGTACAGAAAAGCGAAGTTAAAAAGAATCTGCCCCCAGCATTCGATCGAGTACAGGTTTCAAGAAGTGAAAAACAAAGGATACCCGATCGGGTATCACTAAATACCCGGTCGAGTATGTACAGAAAGGCTAAGGTTAAAGAAAGCTGACTCCTGCACTCGATCGAGTACAGGCCTCAAAACGTGGAAAAAGGCACATACCCGACCGAGTATTGTGTTATACCCGATCGGGTACCGGAGGCAGTCTTCTCAAAAATACTGATTTCCAGCCATACTCGACCGGGTAACAACCCATACTCGATCGGGTATACGGGCGTTTTAACCCCAAAACCGTCCCAAACACTTCATCTTCCCCAAATCCCAAACCCAAATTTCGAACCCCTCTCCCCCAACCTCCATTTTTAACACTTCTCTCTACCATATCTTCTTCATTCCTCCACCAAATCATCCCATTCCACCACCAAAATACTCCCCTCATCTTCCTCTACACACCCATACCCACCAATCCAACTTTCTCCCAGTTTCAAAAGGTCCGAAAAACCCTACCCCAAATTTCAATTTTTCGGATTTCAAGCTTCTAAATCTCCAAAAATGGCACCAAGGAAGGATAAAGGGCAGAGCTCCAACGCTATGGCACCCATCCTAGCCTCCTAGGCTACGAGGACCTCATCTTCGCCGACAACGAACACCGAACTCGGTTCATCACCACAATTGCAAGGCAAGTAAAACCTTCCCGTTTTTTATGCCATGATGCTCTCAATGAATTAGGAGTGTATAAGAGCACTATGAAATTTTTTCATGAGTTGAGCATGGACCGTATATTCAAAATGCAATATCACTCTAATGAAAAAATAACCTATGAATTCATGAGTTCGGTGCAATTTGAGACCAATGAAGCTGATTTTAGGGATGAAAGGCTCAAGTTTCGTCTGTTTAACCAGAACCACTCAATAACGAAACTTGAGTTCGCCGAACATTTTGGTATTCCGGTCCCCTACCAAAAATCCATATCCGATAACACTGCTTTCGGCCATACCCTGTGGACAAAGATGACCGGGGAAGCTAAATTTAGCTCCTCCCAACTGTATATTAGTCATGTCCAACATCCCGTCCTCCGCTTATTCTTGAAATTCCTTGCCAACTGCTTGCTTGGACGTCCCAACAACCATCACACTAGGATGGGGGATGTATGCCTGATGTCTGTCGCCCTATTCCGTGTTCATGTGGACTTCAATTTGTGCAATCTTATGTTGTAACACCGCCCCCGAGTATTTGTACTGTACCAAATTATGTATTGAACCTTGAGAAATGTATAAAAGCATTTTTACGTGATTGTAAATTTTTATCATTTCTATTATGTGAATAGTAGAATTCACGTGGGGCCCACACCGGAGGTGGAGCCGCCCGATATTATCGGGACCACATGTTATATTAATCTTGGGCTAGATAATATGAATATGGTGGTATATATCCTAATTGGGCCATGGCGATGGCATATAGTTGACCGGTTGGTCAAACGGGGCCAAATTATCGGTATCGGAAATTATCAGATAACAGCCCAAAAAGGGATTCCGGAGACTTCTAAATTAAAGTGGGGGAATGCATATTGTTACTAAGGTCCAACAAGGATTGAGAACAAGTGTTATATTTTATTTGACCCGATAAAATAAAATATACTTAAAACAGTCCGGAAAATACAACTTTCGGGACCGATTGTACACTCCGGGACACAAAGGGTTGACCTCCCACATATGTGGGGGCCAACCCACGTTTTTAGTTCTGGGAATGGCCAGAGGAGCCGCACAAGATCAGGGGGGAGCAATCAAGAATTGATTGGGAGACCAATCAACATAAGAGTGGGTCCTTGGCCAAGATATTTTTATGAGAAATGCCAAAAAGGCATCCTCAATCACACCAACTCCTACAGCTCGGTTAACCTACTCAAATAAGTGAGATAAGGTCTGAAAACTCCATTGTTATCATCCATACACGCACCAAGAACAAGGGAGGAAGAAGGAGGGGAAAAGAGAAGAGAAAAGTTGGTTTTGGAGAGGAAAAACTTGTGTTTAGCAAGGTAAGGACTCCATTAACCCCATTTCGTTTTCTTTAATCATCTTATATGATTATTCAATCATATTTCACACCCTAGTATTGTTCTACACGTTGGGATGTGTAGAAAGAGGGGTTGGAAGGTGGTTCTAAGTCCAAGAACGGACTTAGAAGCCAAAGTAACCGGTTCGCCGGAAAATAACCTTTTGGAGGTTATTTGTATTACTATGGGTTTTATGATGATAAAACCTTGTTAGTAACTTGTCTAAGATATTCAAGGAACTTTCACGGAGTTGAAAGGGGCACCGGAGTTGTCGCCGGAGTTCGTTGAAGTTCGCCGGAGTTTCACCGGAGCTAAATCGGGAAGGCTAGAACTTCATAAGCTTCATTAAGGTGAGAAGACGGCTTTATGCTTTATAACTTTTGCTTTAGGCATGAGATTACCTAAAGTAATCAAGGATATGTTTTGTTTAATGATTAAAGATAATCAAGTATTTGCTTATGCCATGATTTTGCATAAAACATAGTTGAAAAGCATGTTATGTAGGTTTGGTGATTAAAAATGTGATAAAATAATTTGTGGGATGATCCAGGGGTCCAAAATGGTATTTTTGGATCAAGGACATCAAGAGGTATATGTGTATAAAATTTCAAGTTAATCGGACTCCGTTTGGGTGGTCAAAAGGGGCGTTGACCGCCAAGTCAACTGCCATACCCGACCGGGTATTGACACATACCCGACCGGGTATTTGCTGAAGAATTGCCCAGGGGGCTACTGTCTCCTATACCCGATCGAGTATAGGTAGATACTCGATCGAGTATACATTGAAAATTAGCTTTGGGGGCTACCGCCTCCTGTACTCGACCGAGTATGGGTAGATACTCGATCGAGTATTGGTTTATGCTCAAAACGGGCAGTTTTGAGCGGGTTTATGTGGGCCGTTCAGGTGGGACCCGCCCACGTTGGTTCCTAAGGATGGTTATATGACTATAGGGCTAGGTATTGTCCATAGTTGAAGGAACGAAAGGTTAGCCATATCCAGGTTAGGGTTTGGTAAGGATTTAGTTTGGGGTTGAGTATCCCCGGGACATTAGATGATCCTGAAACTCGGTTGGGGTTGAGCATCCCCGGGACTATAAATGATCCTGAAACTCGGTTGGGGTTGAGCATCCCCGGGACATTAAATGATTCTGAAACTCGGTTGGGGTTGAGCATCCCCGGGACCATACATGATCCTGAAACTCGGTTGGGGTTGAGCATCCCCAGGACTGCAAATGATCCTGAAACTCGGTTGGGGTTGAGCATCCCCGGAACATTTAATGATCCTGAAACTCGGTTGGGGTTGAGTATCCCCGGGATGCTAAATGCTCCCAAAACTCGGTAGGATATTATGAATGTAGAATGTAGCTGGTGAGCTAGGCATTCGGGAAAAGGGTGAGAAAGGTCAGGTAAGAACTTTATCTCTAAAAGACTCTTTGAATGAAATGACCTACGGGTCGAGTATTTTACATATATATATACAGTATGTATCATCGGATGAATGGGTCACATATATATATATGTAACACCCTATTTTTGGGTCTCGTGTCTGAAACATTAGTTATTCTTCATATAGCCTGCTTGTCACTAGTACTTCTATGGAGTACTGACCCCTCCGGGGGGCCTCACATTTTTCAGGTTGAGGCTAGAGTCCTACTACCTGCACCTTTGCCTAGGGTGATTGATTGAGAAGGAAGACCTGGTTCGTGCTTCCATTCTTATTTCAAATGTATAAACCGCTCATGGATTTTTGAACAATATTTTCATTAAAATAGTTGGGGGCCTGCGTGCCCGTGTTTGCCACGTGTGGCTAAGTATCAAACATATTATTATTTCCGCATTTGTTTGATTATGATATTGATGTTGATTGTATGTGTTTACTAATCGGTTTGGCAATAGAATCAATCGAACGCCTTGTACAACTCAATAGGAATAGGGATGAACTGTTGTTGTTTTTATCGGGTTGTATGGCGGTTGTCTACGTGGATCGGATGCGGTCCGGGACGTGACATATGTGGGCACATCTGAAAAAGGAAAGCGCAACCAAGGGCGCTATTGTTGTGGGTGGGGTAATTATGCACTTAGCCACCAAGTTCGGGTATACAGACAACTCTTCTATACCCGACTATTGTTTGATGAACATTTCTTGGTTAGGCCATTCGGGTTGTACAGCCTTTTCCCATATAGTTTATGGTGGTGAACGACCAAAAAATATGTATAACTGGCTCATACACCCCAAGCCTCTCAAATACTTCCTCCTACCCAACCAAGAACTTCCCAAACTGCGCTACAGAGAAGCGGTAGAGGAACCCCATTACCTATTCCCACACGCCCTTCCACCACATCTCCAAGAACCGGAACAAGAGCCTCCCCAATACCAACCCGAATACGAGCCTTATACTGAACCCCATGGCCATGAAGACATGGACGCCGACATCCCCGAACAAACTCAAAACCCTCCACCACCTAACTTCTTTCAACAACTTTTGGAGGGTCAACAACAATTGCTTACGGGGTACAATCAAATGAACACAAACTACATGGCTATGGGAGACCGGCTCAACCAAATACAGGAGGAGAAAAGGGCCGGTTTTCAACGGTTGGAGGAGCTCCGAGAAGCCGACAGGCATCGGCATGAAGAAGATCAATGTAGGTTCTACGGACCTATGTACTCTTACTTGGCCGAGCAGGGATCTTTTCAGACCATGGCGAACCCCCCTCCACCACCCTCGTGGTATGACCCCACTCATTGGGGTAACTTTGGAGGATCTAGCTCCGGGGGTGGAGGGTACGACGGCGGAGATGGCGGGGACACATACATGGGAGATGGCGGGCAAGGGAGCGGCTTCGGAGGCAGCTACTACGGCGGAGAAGGCGGGCACTAGGGATAGTGCTTGGCCTAAGTGTGGGGGAGAGACTCTTATGGTATGTATTTTCATTTATTCCCTTTCACTACGCATGAATTTCTTTTACCATTGGTATTCAAAAAAAAAGAAAAAGAAATGCTAGTTAGATTGAAAACCCAACAAAATGGGCAATCTAAGCAAAAAAGGCTTATAAAAAAATGAGTGAGTTGGGGAGAATGGAAAATGAAAAGAGATGCTAGGATGAAAACCTTAAAAGACTCCTAGGCAAAATGAGAGATATGAGAGAAATATTTGTTCTTGCAGGCACTCATTTCATCTCTTTGGAGGAAAAGAAGAGGAAGAACAAGAAGAGGAAGAAGAAGAGAGGAGGAGAAGAGAAGATGAGCACTAGAAGTCCATAAAACCCAATAAAATATTTGTACTTAAAACTCATATTTTATCATTGGTGGTCTTTGTGCTTTTATCTTGTAAAATTGTTGAAACCTTGGAAAACTTAAACACTTGTGAACATTTGACTTTAATCGAGGACGAGTAAAGAAACTAAGTGTGGGGGAGTTGATACGCTTGTAATTTCCATTTGTATGTTTGTGTTTTTAGTTAGTTTTGATTGATTTTTACTTTGGAAATTACACACTTTTGATGTAATAGTTTAGTTTGTTAAATTCTTGTAAATTGTTTAGATTAGGTTTATTCTGAGCTCAAACAGGTCTTGATCAATTCAAAGGACAGTTGGTGAACCCCAAAAAGTGGAAGGAAGGTGCAAAAAAATCAAAAAGAAAGAAGATCCTGAATTTTTGGTCTATACCCGGTTGAGTATGACCTAAACTCGATCGGGTATCTTGTTGAAATTTCGAATCGGATCAGATCCGAAGACAAAGGATCATGCGGAGAAGATTCGGACCACGATCAAATGTCCATACCTGATCGGGTACACCGACACACCCGATCCGGTATCCCTTCAAATACAAACCCGAACTCGGTCGAGTATGCCCCGGATCTGAAGTTATAAGCATACTCGACCGGGTATAAAGGTATACTCGATCGGGTATGCTTATAACTTTTAGGCAATGATCGATCGAGTATATATGAAGGTATTGCACATACCCGATCGGGTACCTTGTATATACCCGATCGGGTACCCGAGCTGCATCCTCAAAGCCTATAAATACACCTCCTTTCCTTCACAATTAGATATCCAATTCCTTTATACATCTAAGCTCAGTCTAGAATAGTTCTTTCTTTATATTTTTCATCATGTTTGGTCTCGAAATGAGGAGCTAAACTCTTCCATCTTGGTTTTGCTATTTTGAAGCTTAATGAATTTGTAAGTTGTGAGTTATTTTCTTTAATCTTCTTCCTTGAATATTAATTCTTCTTTTAAAATACTATTTCTATATCAAAGTTGGGGAGTGTTACTAAGATGACAATTAGTTAACATCTCGACATTGGTTATAGTAATAGTTATTTCTTCCTCCATGTTAATATTGGGGAGTGTTACTAAAATGACAATTAGTTAACATCTTGATATTAATCATTGTAGGATTCATATTCTTTAATATTCTTCCTTGAGTATTAATTAATTCCTATTCATATTTCATGTTAATATTTTGAACATCACTTAAAGTATCAACTAGTTTTGTTTCTCATATTAATTATTACTAGAATCAATCGGTTAATACGCTTGATATTAATCCGGTTCTTTCAACAGTAGTAAAGTTGGATTATTAATGCATGCATCTCATGGTTAATATGCCAAGGGGAATTAATTATATTGATTAAACCAATAAACCGCTTGTGTTGAGGTTATCAATCTCAATCGTTTTCATCTTAAGTTTATCGCTACTATCAAGTTAATATACGGTGCTTGTTCTATATTGACTCGATAGTAAGTTTTATTAATGAACGCATCTCGTTATTAATAACTACCCTCGATGAACTGGATATACTCCTCGATTAGTATTCGAGAGGAAGATAGTTAAAGATATAACCGGGATCGATGAACATTTCATTAAGTGGATAAAAGCAAAACCAAGCCTCCATATCCATTAATTAAACTCATATAGGTTGTTCATCTTAGTATTTTTAAATCAAACAAATCTAAACCCCCCTTGTTACTACTTATATAAAAGAAAAGTATTCCTTTCCCTGTGGATACGAATCTTACTTCGTTATACTACGTATAATCGTTGTATTGTAATTATTTTGAGTGCACCTCACGACAAGGGCACGTCAACATTTCAAACGCTGAAAGTGAACTTGTATTGCACAAAAGTGCATCACAAAATCTAAAAAAATATGCACATGTACAAAGTGCAGACCATTTTTTCCACGCTCGGTTGAACTTTTATTCATCAACTATGCACTTTGCATCTCGTGAATATATTTCATATTACTAATCTATTTACAAGTTCATGATTTCTCATCAATTTGCATGACAAGAGTATTTTTTCATTTCACCCAAATCGTACACTACATAATGAAGTTACTAACCATCCTCAAAATCTATGGTTGCTTATTGAATAAAAATATATTAGTAAAAACCAGCATTTCACAATCAATATTTTAAAACAAAATAACATAAATTACATAAATCCCCAGTGTAAGTTATCACAGAAACAGAAGTTATCAAAACCCATTACGTAACATGAATAACTAAAAAACCAAGTTCGCATACTTCAAATGAACAACAAACAAGTTAGATTGTTTAATTATTCTCCCATTTCAGTTTCCCTTCGCATACTCTCGTTCTTGTCTAAGATTTTCCAATTTCCGCTCATTGATTTATGCTAGCACAATTGCAGTTGCATATTTCACTCTCAGTGCACCCATCTGCTTCTTGTCATTTTTTTCAGATCACTCTCCCATCCTTGTATTCCTTTACCATTATAAGTCTCCATATGCCTCAAAGCAAAAACTTCAGAGTCATGCACACTTTTCTTCTCTTGCCATGTCATGTTCAATCTTCTTGGCTTTAGCTTTGCAATCAGTTCAACCTTTTTTTCCAAGCCTAGGGATCTCAGTTTGTGAACAAAATACCATTGGTGCACATTTAAACATTAATTCAACAATTTCATAGTAGACATTCATTTTGATTTCACACACATCTTACTGATATTTCTAAACAACCAATCTTTCATTAGGTGTTTTCTTGCTATCACAAAATCCTCATCACTGTCCTCATGTTGTAGGTGTACTTGAGAGTAATTGCATTGCTTTGCCACCTTACTAGAACTTTCCGTTTCTGTATTCCTTCCGCTGCGTGTGCATGCTGGAATTTGGAGTTTCTTTCTGTTCACATTCGGAGTCATATTTCCTACATCTTTCCTCTTCCTATTATCACTTTCTATAGCAGCTTTTCCCGAATCATTCCATACAAATATCCATTCTTTAAGTATTTCAATCACACAAAACTAAGTACACATTATGCAAAGTTATTTCTTCATTTTCATTTCAAATTACTAACATGTGTTTCATAACACGTGTTCCAAATATTCAAACTATAATAACCATTACCTGAATACGTGCTACTTTTCATTCCCACACATCATTTTTTATTCGTATTACACCATATGTTTATATCTCTGTGCACACTTGCTTTTTATGCGAATAGCCATTACATTTCAGAATACACACCATCACGCTTAATGCAACTCCATTACATTTTCATTCTATCTTTATCAGTTTACTTATTCTATATCTCACTTTTCCTACCACACCAAAAAATCATTATTCAATTAATAGCATGCCTTTCATAACACTTGTTCCACATATTGAAACTGTAATAACCATTACCTGCTCACGTGCTACTTTTCATTCATTGGCATCACTTTTGTTCATTCTGTACATGCTTTTTTCATTCATTGCATAGAGGTGGAGAAAACAATACAATAGCACATAAGTCAATATTAGAACTGCATATATTTGTTATTGAAATATTTAACCAACAATCGCACATCACTTTCAGATTTATCACATTCAAAAAACACATTTGGAGTTTTATAGCATTACTCTAATCATAAACCATTTATATGCACTAAATCAGTTGATGTGTGATTCTTTATATACACTAAATGCTTGAAACTGAAAGTGATGTGCGATTGTTGGAGTTTTATAGCATTACTGTAATCATAAACACATTTATATTTTTCCAGAAATATATATCACTTTTTCCATTACCTTGTGCTGCGATAACGTCTTCTACAATGGCCTCCTCTGCCATCACTTGCACCTTTCAATTGTAAAAAACTTGTCGGAAGTGTTTTTCAATGCTCTTCGTTCGTCTTCTCTTCGTCTCGCACAACGATCAACTAATTCAAAGCATTTAAAAAGCGAAATTTATTTCATAAATGGAAGATACAGAGTTCTCGGGATGATGGACATCGTGCAGCAAAATCAACTGTAGGTCGCCAATTTGAATTTACCAAAGAGCCCATGGATATAATCCCGTGCGTGTATCCTGTCCCATATGAGAGAATCTGGTGTTTGCGTCTGCAATTTAATTAATGTGGACCGCATAATCTCAGCCGTTATTTCTATGTTTTGCACGGTACAGATGAGTTCTTACTTTGCACCTGACACCCTCTTTGTAGTGGAATCAATCCCTATATATATATATATATATATATATATATATATATATATATATATATATATATATATATATATATAATATCATGTGATAAATGCCCATTAAAATGAGAAGTGAGAAGCAATATCAGCCCTTGAATTTGCATCTAATCTTACAACGCAGTAAACTTATAGACTAAATATGGAAACTTATAACCAATAAATCATAACTTATAAAGCTCTCCATCATAATTACGAAAATGCCACCGCGTCAAAAAAAAATTGAAGTTCTCTGGAGTTAATTTTTGCGGTGGCATTTTCGTAATTATTTTCGAGGGGGTCCATAAGTTATGATTTATTGGTTAAAAGTTCGTGGTTTTAGTCTATAAGTTTGACTTCGCAGTTCTCAGCCTAAGAACGCTTCTCACCTGATACGCTCCCTATATATATATATGTCATATTAGAAAACTTGAATTTTAATTTGTGAGTTACATCTCTGTAAAGACGTTTTACATTTAAATAGGCTAAAGTTACATTTCCCAAGTTACATCTGACCTGGTTCCGAGTTACATTTCAACGAGTTACGTTTAAATGAGTGTGATTTACATTTGATTAACCTGAAGTTACATGTTGGTTCACACGATTTACATTTCGTATAAGTGTGGGAGCAGGATGCTCACCAATCACCATGCACGACTCCCACGATATAACAACTGACAAATTATAACTACGAAATACTACAACAAAAAGTTGAAAATTTGAGAGTACTAAAAAGTAAAAAGATGTCCTAATAATTAAGTACAAGAATAATAATAATTGAAATAAGAAAAATTACTCATGAGCTTAACTAACTAAATCGAAGGAATCGAAAGAGGTGGAACAATGCCAATATACCGTACCCCGACAATATTATGGAGTACGGAGTATTAATTTATGAGTTCCTCTTCGTGTACACGCTGGGTTACACGCCGGTCAAATTATCTGTGCACGGATAATTTGACCGGCTACACAGACAATTTGACCGATATTTTATGAAGAAAATCGATTTTCGCACAAACAAAATAAAGAGTTGTCTGTGTCACATACATTTTAGACGATGATTTTTCATAAAATTTTTGTGATACAGACAACTTTAAATGAGAATTTTAAACGAGAATTTTAAAATGTCTATGATACAGACAATTTTTTTATTTCTATCTATGTGGAAATCGGTTTTCTTCATAAAACGTCGGTCAAATTGTCTGTGTAATCGATCGTATTGTTTGTACACAGATAATTTGACCGATGTGCAACCTGGCGTGTAAAAAGTGGCGTGTACAAAAAGAATTTTTCTTGATTTATTAACCCTCAACGATTATGTTTTGATCCAAGAACCACCGCCACCGTCGGCCAAGGCGTCGCAACCACTATCGCCACCGGGTTGGGATTTCGTTTTGGGAGTGACGTCGCTCAACATTGAAACCACGTCTCTCATGGACGGCCGGTCAGCCGGATTCCGGCAAGTGCACACCAATGCAATCTTGAACAATAGCATCATCTCCTCCCATACTAATGGGTAAGAGGTAGAAATATTGTTGTCTTTATCTAAGAAGTCTTTTATGTCCTCTTTAGCCTTTAACTTATTTCTCACCCAATCCACAATGCTACTGCCTTCACCAAATTCAGCTTCCATTGATCTTCTACCCGTTACTATTTCCAATAACATAACCCCGTAACTATAGATGTCACTTTTCACGTCAACTTGTAATGAATATGCATACTCTGTGAGCAAGAAAAAGTATACATTTTTTTTATCAATATATGATAGATGAACCAAACAAATCCATCCACAAATAATCAATGATTTTGTTATTTGGAAATAAGGAGGAAAGAGTTCAAAAAATAAAATGAAAGAAGAGCAAACTTTCAATTCATGTAACATTACTTCATTTCACTTCACTTGTGTCCTAGCTCATAAAATAACTAAATCAATCACACACACACCCCATATGGAAGTATCAATAAAGGAATATCAGGTGTTGTTTCACATTCAAAATAATCTCGTACTTTTTATATTGCTAATTAGATTAAAATTTTCTAGTCATATTTAAGTTTGACCTTATATGTTTCGGTCTGATGTGATCTAATCTAATCTATTTTATTTTGATATGGTTCGATCTAGCATGCTTAACTCAATTGATTTGGTCTAGAGCTCAAAGCAATCCAATCAAAAACAATGACACCCTAATTCAATACTACTATATACTAGTATGTTGCATACATCAATATCTTATCCTTATACAAAAAATCGATCCAATCTGATATTATATTCTCTCGATTCTTCCGAATCTAGTACAGATCAAAACAATTCCTCGATACAAGATGAAAAAATCCCAAATCCGTGTTTAGCCCTATCGGACATGAAGAACATTTTTAATGCTACAATGTCTACGATGCTACAATCCTAAATCCGTGTTTAGCCCTATTCAAACACAATCGGGTATCATTCTTTTCTTAATACAGGTGAAAAGCTGAACTGTAAAATAAGGTAAGTTTATTTGTTACCTCTCGATCAACCCACCTTTTCATCCTTTCATTTCTAGCTACCTATAAAGCTATTATTAGTTGTCTTTTAATAAAGGATTAAAGAGCATTTGGTAGGTGACTATAAATATTTCCTTGCTAAATGTAGCGAAGTATAAAACATGTATAAGGCCTATATCGTTTTGATTATTTATTAAAAATTGTCACCACTTTTTTAAGCACTTCGCTTTATACAATGTAAAACATTTTATTTATAGAGAGTGATAAATCAATGCAACTAATTTAAGAGTAATTTAAAAATAAAATACACATTTAAACACCTAACCCATTATTGTATTTGTGTTTACATATAAAGTGATTTACTCCCTAATTTTACATGTAATTATTTTAACGGTAAAGTTACTCCATATTCAAATCACCAAACGATGCATAACGAGTTAACGACAGGCTTGTCTATAAGTTATCCATTATTGTACGTTGAATTTGAGTTTGCACTCCATGTTTTGAGTGATATTCGACTTTGCACCCTATTTTTAAAATCATTAATGTATGTACCTCATGAGTCAAAAATTATGAAGAAGTGAGATGCAAAGTCAAATGATTTTATAGTGAATTGGGATGTATATATTAATGATTTTGAAAATAAAGTGCAAAGTTAAATATCACCCAAAACATTGATTATTGATTGATTGTAAAGTCAGATTCTCCCTTTTCTTTTTCTTTAAACACAAGACTTAATAATTACAAACCCTACAAAGTGAACCAAAAAGAGAAGTTAGGTGCTACTTCTTTCAACATTCTTTATCTTTTTTCATTTCGAAAAAGAGCAGCAATGATTCACTGGCCGGGCTCTCTCTCGTAAAAATAGTAAATACCTCTGTTTGAATCTACACGCCACAGTTGACTTTGTTGTATTGACTTTATTAGATTGTCGAGAGTTCAACATAAATGAATTTACTCTTGCACCAATGAAGTCACAGCGGGTCGGGTCTTGCAGTACCCGACCCGACGTGACCCGACCTGACCCATTGTCATGTCTAATAGAAAGTGTCAAAATGGTAAATTAGATGGAATTAAACTATGACAATTTCGATAGACAACAATAATGTGAAACTGTAGAAACGGTAGTAGACTAACTTCTCTAAAAACTAATTCTATATTCATTTTTGCTTTTAAAAAAGAAGCAGAAACAAAATCAATTTCAAACACCTTATTGTTTTGATTAATCCCTATACGTGCAACCGGTGTAAAAAAACTCTTGGAATGTTTTTAGTTGGACTTATTTCGGTCACAGACCAGACCAACCAGATTAGATTTTGAAATCTTAAAATACATAGTGATCAGACATTTACAAGATTTGACCACAGCAGTTCAGACTAGATCAGACCAAACCAGGCCAGCTCAGAGACCACTCAGAATGGGTGGGAGAATTAACGATAATACATACCCATCTACATGTGTTAAGGGGATATCTTAATCAAATAATATTGTGTAGATGTTCCAATAAAAATAGTGGGTGCGCAATTTGTAAATGTATTAAAATGTCATATTATAATTTTAAGATGTACTAAATTAATAAATAATCTTTATCCATGATAATTTAAGATTAGTGTTGATTGTCATAATAATAGATTAAACTATTTATAATAGACAGAAATAATGGTAATAGTGACCACAGAATAATTCTATTTTTATATCATAGACGGAAATGGTAATAGTGACACTTTAATTCTAATATTAATGTGACACCATAGAAATTATAGATTGATAAAAAGATCGACCACAGAATAAAATTCTTGAAAATGAAAAGTTAAAAAATGTTTAATGATTGTGCCAAAGTACGAAACTAAATGAAAGTGGAGGAATATAGAAAATAGATAAACCGAAATGGTAATCATAGCTAATGAATAAAATGCTTGAAAATGTTGATGGGGCCATAAAAAAGTAAAAAGTAAAAGGAAAAATAAATAGGGATTTTGTCATGCGCAATAGTAGTGGTAGACACCATGAACCGCAAATAAATCACGCCGACAAGAAGAAAAAGATATCATTTGGCCATTTGGGGTAGTTCCATAATATTTGAATCTAAACTAAATATTTTGTTCTCAAAATTCAAAAGAAGAAAAAGAAAATGGGACCAAATTTGGTGTAGTAATAATCAATACACCTGACTGCGCAATTATCTTCAAAAATTCATTTGATTGTCTTTCCGATTGAATTTTTAGCTGAAATTTGGTATGAGTAAACTAAACTTCATGAAGAAAATGCTAAAAAATGTTCATCAAAAATTACATCGAGAACCGCCCCAAATAACGATGGCCGAACAAAGCCTCCAATATAAGGGACAAGGGGGGATATGTAGTTTTTAAGTTAGTTCGAGAGCTTATTTGACCATTTTCCCAGAATATAACAATATTGTGTTATTAATAGGAAGTGAAAAAAGTAGAAGAATTGTTATACCTGGTGCAATGTAACCATAAGATCCTGCGATGATTGACATGGACTCATTATCTTGATACAATTTTGCAACTCCAAAATCGGCTACCTTAGCCTCATAGTCAGAATCCAGAAGAATGTTATTAGGTTTTAAATCTCTGTGAATTATAACAGGATCACAATCATGATGAAGATAAGAGATTCCTTGAGCAATCCCTAATGCAATCTTGTATCTAGTCCTCCAATTTCCCGCCATATCACTCACGCTTTTGCTTTTGCAATGCAAAAAATCTTCAAGGTTCCCGTTTGGCATGTACTCGTACAGCAACATTGCACTCTCTTTGTTACTACAACATCCTAACAATCTCACAATGTTTTTGTGCCTTATTTGCCCCAAAACCTCGACTTCCGAAAGCACTCCTCGTATTCTACGAGTGGTGTCCTTTCGGAGATTATGTAACTTTTTAACGGCTATGATTTCGTCACCTGGCATTTCGACCTTGTATACAGTTCCGCTCGACCCTGCCCCGAGGATCTTATTGCTCATTCCCACATACTCTAACACGTCTTCCGCTGTGAAATTCAGCCGTCGGTACGCTACTAGCTCCCATGTCTCGTGTTTTCGGTCGCCCGGGAATCTGAACCTATAGTTCGCTTGCAAACACCGACAAACAGCTATGAGTACTAGCATGGAAACCCCAATTGCAGCAGTGAGGATCCAAAATGTCGTTCGTACAGATTTTTTCGAGGACTGTACAATCTCCGTGCCGGTGGCGGGCTCTACCTGGCATGTCTTGTGGATTCCGGTGCCGCAGAGACCGTCATTTCCGGCGAACGACGAGGAGTGAAGGCTCGAGAATACTTGGCCTGATGGTAACGGACCGGTGAGGCGATTATATGATACATTGAAGCTCTCGAGGGTACGAATATTGCCGAAATTCGAGGGAATTCTCCCGGTGAGAAGATTGTGAGAGAGATCGATGACGGTGATCGCCAGAAGAGATGAAATCTCCCACGGGATGGTCCCGGTGAGCGAATTCCGACGAACGTTCAAAGATATGAGCTTTTCGCAAAGCTGAACATCCGACGGAATCTCTCCCGTCAAATTGTTCCCTTCAAGCTCGATCTTGTACACGCTTCCACATCCTTTGAAATCCGGGATTTTCCCGCCGATAGAGCTATAACTGGCCGAAAATATCTTTAAATTATGGGCGCTCCAAATGTTTCCCGGCAACTCGACATTAAACTGGTTTTCCGATATGTTCAGGAATTCTAAGCTCAAGGCATTGCCAAAATCTTCTGGGAGTGCCCCTGAGAAGTTGTTTCCGCTCACATCCATGAAGGTCAAGTCTGGCAAGAGCCCAAATCCGCTCGGAATTGATCCGATCAGTTTGTTATTCTGAACTCTTAGCCTGGTTAAGGAACTGCAATTTGCCAGAGATGGCGGAAGCTCGCCGGAAAACAGATTAGAGAACATGATTAGCTTCTCCAACTTGCCTCCTGCGCAGAGGTTCGGGGGGATCGGGCCGGAAAGGAAATTGGAAGAGACATCCACCTTCACTAACCTGGAATTTGATCCTAACTCCTGCGGCAAAATCCCTGTCAGCGAGTTATTCCATAAAGACAGCCTTTCAAGATTGGGAATCCGACCAATACCTTCCGGGATCTCGCCGGTCAAGTGGTTTCCCATCAGGGATAGGATTGAAAGCTTGTCGAGTGATGAGAGTGTCGCCGGAATATTCCCTGAAAAATTGTTGTCGGAAAGGTCCAGCTCTTCTAGCAAAGTTAATCGGGAAAGCTCCTCTGGAATTTCCCCTCCTAAGCGGTTCTTGAAAACATATAAAGTTTGTAGCTTTGTTAAGTTTGAAATTCCAGGCGAAAGGTGGCCGTAGAGATTAGCTTGCGAGAGATCAAGAAATGTTAAATTCGATAAAGAGAAAAGCTCTGTAGGAATTTCTCCGGCGTACTCATTGTACCCAAGTTGAAGATTCTCAAGATTTTTCAAAAAACCCAATTCCGGCGGGATTGGACCTGTGAGTAAATTCCCGGCTAAGTACAGAAACTTGAGGTTGGGGATACTTCCATAGCTGGCCGGAATTTCACCGGAGAAGTAACTCCCGCCAAGGTTGAGATACTCGAGATTTCGGAGCTGCGCGATTTCTCCCGGCAAAGGGCCGGAAAAGTTGTTGCTGAATGCGTTGAGGACGGTGAGGGTTTTCAGGCGAGAAATGGCCGGCAGTATCGCCGGACCGAAAGAATTGTTACTAATGTCCAAAGTCTTCAGAAATGGGAATTCAAAAATCGCCGGAGGCAAAGGGCAATCAAAAAGATTCCCGCTCAAGTTGAGGTGCCGGAGTTGAGGGAGCAACCGGATACCGGCCGAGATGGTGCCAGAGAGATTTTTCCGGGAGAGATCAAGAGTTGTGACGTCGCCGGAGCTGTGATTGCACCTCACCCCAGACCAGGAGCAGTAAACTTGTTTGGAGTTGTTGGTGGTGGTGACATTCCAATCTTGAAAGGTGTTGAGAGGGTCTTTGAGGAAGGATTTTAATGAGAGAAGTGATTTGAGTTGCAGAGAAGGGCTTGAATTTGAGGTAGAAGCAATGGAGAGTACTGATGAAATTCTTGTGAGAAAGAGGAATGCAACAAAAAAATTTGAAATGAGAAAGATGAAAGGAGGGGAAGGAAGATTTTTCATTGTATGGGTGTGGAGGTGAAGAACATGAAAGATTGACAAAGGGAAAGTGAGAAGAGGGTAACATTTAAAGGATTAATATTTCAAATTGGTAGGATAACTTTTTTGGAGTGATTTAAGGATGATGATTACTATATATATTTGAGTGGAGAAAATAAATGTTCCACACCAAGGATGACTTGGTAAAATGTTTACGGAGTACTCTGTATAATTTATAGTCCCTCTGTTCATAAATAAATTTTCAATTTTTCTTTTTCGTCCGTTCCAATTAAAACTTCCACTTTCCCTTTTTAGTAAAGAATTTGTTGTTCACAACATTTCTTACATATTTTTATCTCCTCTGCATAACTCTCTACCACACAATACACACTATCTTAAACTATGTGCAAAACTTATTTGGAAATTTTAATAGGAACGGAGGGAGTATACCATAATCCCTAGTAAAATTTTGAAAATACTAGGTAAGTATTATCCAGTTGGTATTATCTTTGTCTCATTTTATTTGATAGCATTATTAATAAAGTATCTGAAAAAGTAAAATTATGGTTGCGATTTAAGTGTAATAAAATGAATGTTGTAGACCACATATTTTCTTCCAGAAACGAAAATGTGAAACTTATTTTAAAAAACACAAAAAGAAAGTAAAACAGATAAAATGAGACAAGTAAAGTATTACATTCACCTATCAATACAGATTAGATATCAATACGGATAAGAGGTGTGTATTTATAAGTAAAAGTTGTGGTTTTGATTTATTAATGCATATAATTAAACCAGAATGTATCAATACGGATTAGATAAGAGGTCCCTTTGACAATTTTTTCCCCCAATTCATATTGCTTTTGGATCTTATGTTTTAAAGAACCATCATAGTTGGACTAAAATTTTAATTGATTTTTTTTAATGTGATCTGATTTATTATGATCGGGTCATATGTGATCTGGTCAATAATAAATGCTTGTTTATGTATATCTTACTATTCTTAATCCAATTAATAGCATCCTTATTTAAGATAATAAAATTGAATTCCTAAAAGAAAAATAGTTAAATAAATGAATTAGTAATCAATAATATATAACTATAAATTAATACACCGTAACAAATGTCCCCACTTTCATGCTTGACGACGCACAACTTTGAACGTCATTACATTATATTTAATTCTTTATTATTAAAAATATAAAAAGTTCCATAAATATTACGGAGTATTTTCTTAAATGTGATGAATAAAAATAATACTCCCTCCGTCCCTGAAAATCCTTCCCACTTTCCATTTTGAGTCGTTCCAAAAAATTTTCTCATTTACCATTTTTGGACAATTTGTGTGATTCACATTCATCTCATCTTTTTCTTACACAACCACAACCATACATTTCCATTTTATTGCACTTTCTTAATGAGCGTGCCAAGTCAAACCGGGAAGCATTTTTAGGGACGGAGGTAGTACTTAGTAACTATCGGTAACTACAATTATGTTCAAAATTTACGTGTAACTAAATATCGACAACACACGAACACACATGTCGTCTTGAATTAGTACTATACGGAGCGTTGGATTTCATTAGTATTCATTACAGTAGTATTGAAGCCGTAGTAGGGAGTACCATTTATTTATGTCATTCCTTATGCCATATCAAACCCTATATATGTCAAAAAACATAGATGTAAATTGAATGATGTTGTGTTATTAATCATTTTAAATTCTTAAAGAAATCATTCGATGTAACTTTCGGTATAATTTTTTTGTTGGTATTTTTTTTTGTTTTGGAAGATGGTGATGTTCTCGGTAATGAAATATCAAATTAAAGATTTTTCTATGCTTCCGTTCTTTTTTAACTTCTACTTTCGAGGATTTTGGTCTGACATCTTCTATGGCCGAGAGTTTTATCCACTTCATGTGAACGTGTGGTATGTTTTTCTCATAGCGATGCCTACAGGCCGTGACTTTCTCATCGATGTAATTGATCCGTTGAGTTTTCGTTGTTCATTGTTGGAAAAGCTTTTTCAACCTTGTTGTTCTGATGGTTCAATTATTCGCCCTCCACCTGAACCACCACCTCGTTCCGGAAAAAAGAAAACACTCAACTGGATCTTCTTTTCGGTTGGTGGTCAAATCGACGATTCAGACAATTTTGGTTCGGTGGCGTTTCCTTTGTTGATTGCTGATCAAATCAATTCTTCCTTTCCGGTGGCTGGTGAAGCCAATCTTTTATTTGTAATTTTTTATTTTTTATGCGGAGTAGCAAGTGCAGTAAAGCTGTTAGACTGGACTACATTATTGCGTGACTAACGATCTGGAAGAATTCATGGGATCTTTTTTGTTCAAAGTCTCATTAGTCATTCATTTGATATGAATAAATTAGTTATTTGGTTTCAAAAAAATATACGGAGTATATATTAGTATAGGAATAAATATATTTGCCCTAGATTTTGCCAACATTTTTTGTGAGGATGAGACTGGTACCTATGACCTCGCTCCTCTCTGGAAGATCAGTCGTGATTTGACAGTTTGAACTTTTTTACTCATATGTAAAGAATTCTCTCTACTTTTTTTGTCTTGTGAAACTTGTTCACAGACAAACAAGTTTTTATGAACGAGGTTCAATGGAAAAGAAAAAAGCTTTCTCACGGACAGCAAGTATAAAAATGTGTATAAACTTTGTGGGGTCTTAGACTCCGGCCTCCAAGCTCCACATTGACGAAGACTACACTTCCAAGCTCAGATAGGTAAAATAGCATGGAGAACTATATATATACATAGTAAATTCTTGGTTAAAACTCCAAGAATGTATGTTTATTTGTTTGCTAGTGCTTCCCCACTATAATGAGAACCTTAAACTTTGTCTGCTATATACCAATATTTCAGTTTTGTTGAATTCCTTTTTCCACTTTTCATCATTCCTTGACCTTTTCTTCTTTCTTCTCCACCCAACAAACATTTGAACCCTTTGTCAGAATAGTGGGAAGGTCTTTCCCAGGATCCGAGACACTGGGTTTTCAAATAAAATTTGTCCACTTTTCAAATAATTTCTACTCCCCCAAATCTGTTACTCTAGGTCAATTCTTTAGTTGCTTTTGTAACTGGTGGATGTAGCTCAACTGGTAGCAAGGGAGTGCCACAAGGGTTAGATCCCGGATTCGAATCCCGACAACTGCGATGAGGGGTTACCATGCTAAAAATGCATAGGGCCTCTGCAAGTACTGGTGATAGAGCCTCACTGTCTATCTGTCAGATTGGAATTATAGTCCAATTTACATCCTCCCAACGTACCGTCTGATCGGGTTGGGGGCCCTCAGGGATGGGGTCATCTTTTTTTAGTTGCTTTTGTATAAGATCAATCAATGCAAAGGCTTGCTATTGCTAAACCTAATTAAATTAAAGAATCTGTTTTAATTGGGGTTGATTGTAGGTGTTTTTTTGCGTGTACAAGGAACCCCTATAAAAGGCAGTCAAATGATTTTCTGAAATATACTGCGCTGTTTAACTGCGCAATTATCTTCAACCATTTATTTGACTGCCTTCCCGATTGCATTTTTAGCTGAAATTTGGTATGGGTAAACTAGACTTAAAGAAGAAGATGCTAAAAAAAAATCATCAAAAAAATTCACCGGTAATCGTCCCAAATGGCGATGGCCGGACAGAGCCTCCTGTAAAAGGGGTGATTTGTACTTTTTCGATTAGTTCTAGGGCTTATTTGCCTCTTTTCCCATTGAAATATTCAATTATAATTTTTTATTCCGTATTTAGTATGATGATTTGATCTACTAGTATAAAATATCTAATATGCTTTGATATGATATAGGTTTGTATTATGTGTATTAGACTATATGTTAACTAAATTTAATTTTAGAGACCCAAATTTGACCAAATTCGATATGAGACAATTTTATTGAGAATTTCCGAAAAGAAAAATGAGATAATTTTAGCAGGATGGAAGAATTATTAGTTATCTTGTAATTTCTATTTACCTTTCTAGAGATAATAATTAAATTATTTAAAGTGATTTCTTATATGTGAACAAAATGCCCCCTTAGCAGCTTTATTAATTTTTTTAACCAAAAGTCCATTTCACTATTTTCCACGCGTTTTGTTTTTGTTCCACCTCCAAAAGTGCAAATATTATTAAAATGCGGCACAACCGCAGAAAAAGGGCAACAATGCCATGCTCCGCCGGCTCTTATCCACATTCTTTATGCCCGGGTCTCTCAAAAGCTTATTATTATTTGACAATATTAATTAAAGCGAAAATTGCCATTTGTACTAATTAGTCTCTCAATTTCATTTTGTAAGATACTTTTTCTATTCATTTGGTCAACATAAATCACTTTAATCTTTTATTTTATACATCAATTTTTTATCAAATTTGATTCTAGTTTTTTGCAACCTTGTAAAGCTTTTAATGTAGTTTCTGAATTTTTAATTCTATTTTTCTAAAAATAATTTGAGTGCGGACAGAGATCCTTTTTCTTTAGCGTCGATCAAACATTGTAAACCATAAAATGCCTTACAATTCGAGACGAGCTATTTACAAGTGATTAGCCAATTATGTCCAAAAAAATAGTATGGGTAAAAAATACTCCGGACTACCTCCGTTTTTAATTAATAGTCTCTTAGATTTTTTGTGGTTTTTAGAAAGAAAATAATAATAATGGTAATATAGAGAAAGTAGTATGTAAAAGGTAAAAAGATGTAAGGAAAATAAAAGTGAGGATATAAAGGTAATTGATTGAAAACAAATTACTGAAAAAAGAAAAAAAAATAATTAAAAACATCTCAAAAAGAAATACTATACAATTAATAGAGAACAGAGAGAATCAAGTAATTAAGCTTGTTAGTATTATCTCGCACTCAATTACAGTGTGTAAGCACTCATGATATAACTATGAGTTGGACTTGGGGTACACACTTTTTGGTGTACACACTTTTTACACATGTCTGTGTAAGGTTTTTTTTATGTCTGTACAGACATAACGTATTTTCTTACACAGACATGTGTAAAAAGTGTGTACACCAAAAAGTGTGTACCTTTATAATTTTTCTATAACTATCTACCGGACAATTTTCATCTTTCTTTCTTATCAAGCCAATTACCCAAGAATCACCCAAGATTCATATATAAATAATATGTATAAATATTTATAGGTGGTAAAAAATTATAGTGGAATTTTAATATTTTGCCCCTCCAACACAAATTATTTAAGCATTGGCCTCTTAACTTGTTTCTGGCTCCGCTATTGTCAAGAAGAAAAATGTTTTGTGTACACATTTTGGTATATACATTTTGTACATTCGTCTGTCTCATGCACATATAATTGTCTATCCACGGATACTTCTGTAAAATTGTCTATGTATAGACAATTTTTCATGCGTGGGACAGACAAATGTACTGTTGGAAAAAGTGTGTTAAAAGTGTATTAAATGGTCATTTTGGGGCAATTATTTGAGTGGGGTCCACTTCCGATTTGGGTCAGGTCAAAGTGGTTTCGGATTGTCCTTGCTAAGGGCTACAATTCAATATATGGTACACTCAAAACGGATAACGGGTGAATGAGAAATTGTTTTTCAAAGTTTACCCGTTGGAATGGAGAAAACTAGGAAAATGTGGGTTTTAGTGTGGGTTCTTTCCCACACCGAAAATCACAAGGGAATTTGAACCCTTTATAAAGGGACCCCCCCCCTAAGGAGTTAAGATTCCTAAAGGGAAAGGCTCTCTCACGCGTGCAGGGGGAGGTGCGAATCAAATCCCGAAACCGAAGAACAAAAACCGCGACTTGCGTGTGCGGGCGACCTGCACACACGAATTTTCATAGCTAAAACAGCACCTCTAGCACTCCTTCGGTGTTCTGCTTTTGTTCACGTTCGTTGGAACTTTAGTTTGAGTGCTAAACTATTGTTCGAAGTCATCGTATCCTGGGAAACGATCGTTGCAACGCTCCTAGCACCCCAGGAGGCAACGAATATGTTTTAAGGAAATCATGCGTAACACGAGCTTTGGCTTATTCTGCTTCATCTCATTTCTTGTTTTTTCTTGAAGTCATTTTATTTAATTAATCTTTATTAATTAATTTTCTTTGTTTTTTCGAAACACACCCAACAATCTTAAAACGTATTCGGTGATTGTTCTACTACGGTAAACAATCTTAAAACTTGTACTTTGTCACCTTGGTGAACGAAGTTGTTTTTTTTTTGTGCTTTCGAATAACGTAAGAAACGAAAAATGACTTCTCAAGAAAATGAAAATGTTGTTGGGTAGAATGATTTGAACGGTTTGAACGATAATCACTCTGAAAGCGGAGCTCCGGTGAACAATAGTTCACAACGCGGTGCATCTGCTTTGGTTAACCAAAGGGCTATCCCTATGATGACCGTGCCGAGCAACTCTGTGGAGAAACCCGAAAAATTTAATGGGTTAAACTTCAAGAGGTGGCAGCAAAAGATGCTCTTCTATCTCACTACTCTCGGTCTTGCACGTTTCTTGACCGAGGATGTGCCGGTAGTAACCGGGGGTGAGGTGGATGTGCAATCTTTCAACGCGGTTGAGGCTTGGAAGCATTCTGACTTCCTTTGCCGAAACTACGTGTTGAACGGGCTGCATGATGCTCTGTACGACGTGTATAGTAAATTAGCTACGGCTAAGGAGCTATGGAATGCTTTGGACCACAAATATAAGAGCGAGGATGCCGGTGCAAAGAAAATTTGTTGTCGGTCGATTCCTTGATTTTAAAATGGTGGATTCGAAGACGGTCCTGAGTCAAGTTGAAGAAATGCAAATGATCTTCAACGAAATTCGAGATGAAGGAATGACGGTTAGCGGGTCTTTCCAAGTGGCGTCAATTATCCATTTATTGCCGTCGGCTTGGAAGGATTTCAAGAACTACCTTAAGCATAAGCGAAAGGAAATGAACTTGGAACAGTTGATCCTCCGTCTGCGGATTGAAGAGGATAATCGGAAGAACGATGGGAGACTCCCAATCGTTAGCGGCGCCAAGGCCAATGTGGTGGAGCATGCAAAAGGCTCCAAAAATAAAAATAATGGGAAGAGCAAGCTCGGTCCCAAGGGAGGCGTTTCCAAACCCAAATTTAATGGAAAATGCTTCAATTGCAACAAGAATGGACACAAGTCCTCGGATTGCAAGGCACCACGGAAGAAGAAAGACTCCCAAGTCAACTTGGTGCAAGGTGGGCAAAAGGATGAAGACATCATCCTAGCGGTTGTGGTTACCGAAGTCAACCTCGTTGGATCCAATTCCAAGGAGTGGTTCGTGAACACCGGTGCAACCTGGCACATTTGCTCTAACCGGGAGCTATTCACAACCTTTGAGCCATCAAACAGTGAGAAGGTGTGGATGGGGAATTCTGCTCATTCCGAGGTTGAAGGCATGGGCAAGGCGGTCCTGATGATGACTTCGGACAAGGAGCTGACTCTAAACCAAGTTTTGTTCGTTCCGGAAATACGCAAAAACCTGATTTCCGGTTCGTTGTTGAACAAACATGGCTTTCGCATGGTTTTTGAGTCGGACAAGTTAGTTTTGTCTAAATCGGGAATGTATGTAGGTAAGGGGTATGCTGTTTAAGCTCAATGTAATGACTATTAATAATAATAATAATAAAATCTCTTCTGCTTACTTGCTTGAGTCTTCCAATGTGTGGCATGGTAGACTAGGACATGTTAATTTTAATTCTATACGTAGATTAATTAACATGGAACACATTCCTAAATTCACAATTGATGTGAATCACAAATGTGGAGTTTGTGTAGAGGCAAAACTAGCGAAAACGTCTTTCAAATCGGTTGAAAGAAAAACGGAGCCACTTGAATTAATTCATAGTGACGTTTGTGATTTTAAATCAATACAAACACGTGGCGGTAATAAATATTTTATTACTTTTATCGATGATAGCACTCGCTATAGCTATGTTTATTTATTAAAAAATAAACACGAAGCAATCGATAAATTCATTCTTTATAGAAATGAAGTGGAAAACCAACTTAATCGACGGATTAAAATGGTTAGAAGTGATCGAGGTGGTGAGTATGAAACACCAATTGGTGACTTTTGCGCGAGCGTGGGTATAGTACATGAACGTACCGCACCCTATTCACCTCAATCAAATGGTGTTGCCGAACGAAAGAATCGCACATTGAAAGATATGATGAACGCGATGCTAGTAAGTTCGGGCTTGTCACAAAATATGTGGGGCGAAGCAGTCTTGACAAGCAATTACCTTTTAAATAAGGTTCCCCGGAAAAATATGATAAAACTCCGTACGAGTTGTGGAAAGGCAGACGACCTTCCTATCAATATTTAAAAGTGTGGGGGTGTTTGGCAAAAGTGCTTGTACCAACACCTAAGAAAATAAAAATAGGTCCAAAAACGGTGGATTGCATTTTTATTGGATATGCACAAAATAGTAGTGCGTATCGGTTTTTAGTGTACGATTCGAATAATCCGGATGTACATAAAAACACAATAATTGAATCAAGGAATGCTTCATTCTTTGAAGATGTATTTCTGATGGAGTATATGGGTCTGAGCCCCTGGACCCACATACTCAGAAGAACGGAAAGCACAAGACACTGAGTGGCGCCCTCGTCGGCCAAGGGACCCCCGTCGGCTGAAAAGGTGCCAACTCAGATTATGGTCCTGAGCCCAAGGAACCCGGGTGGTCTCGTCGGCCGCGCCCTCGTCGGCCGTGCCCTCGTCGGCCACGCCCCCGTCGGCCACGAAGACCTCACAGAACCGGATTTTACACTCACTTATTTGTACAGCCCATTAGTGGCTTTGTATTCGGCCCAGTAGCGGTCCAGTTGTAAATGGGCCTCCCAAGCCCAAGGCTTGGGAGCCCAGCCCGTATTTTCTCTATAAATACTCCCCTTGGGAGTAGTTATAGGGGTTACAAATTCATTCTATTGAAGCATATTATTACACTTCTCTCTCTAGCTCTCACTTCTCTCTAGATATACTCTATCATTTGGTGCTCTCGTTGAGAGCTAGAACAATCAAGTTAGCACCCTTCGTCGCTACCAAGCACTGCTAACCACTGACCATGGGAAGAACTAAATCGAACCGCAACCTCGTCAGCAAGGCCATCCCTGAGGACCAAGAGCCCAGGGAGCACGATGAGGACGCCACGGCCGACCAGGTCGGCGGAGGGGACCTCTTCCAGGAGGCCTTTAACCTCACAACGGACCTCCACAACCAACTCAATGGCGGAGCCCCTGATGTCCGCCTCGGCTTGGACAAAAAGCGAGCTGAGAAGACGGACCACGCCCCGGCCCAGCCTATGGCCGCGGCCTCTCCGTCCGTGGATCCACAAGTCCAGGCCGCGCTGTCGGTCGTCATCGCCAGCCTGGCTCAGAACCCCACCGTCCTCAGCGCACTCTTGCCAAGGACCGGGGGGAACGTCACTCAACCTCCTCAGCCCCAACCGTTGGCCGACCAGATAGGCAACGATGAGGGGGTAGTGGCCCAGGACACGGCGTCGTCCCACTCCCACCCTGCTTCCCCTCTTCGGCCCAGGCAGACCCCAGCGCGTGGAAAAGCCTCTGCCTTCAACAGGCTAGGTGACACGCGCCGTCGTCCGGTTTCGGAGAGGATGGTGGGACGGATTGGTGAGCGTCGTCCTGGCTCGCCGAGGGAAAGATTGGGGTCTGTGTCCCGGACAGCGGACATGCCCCGCCCGGACAAGGGCAAGGGGAAGCTGCACGAAGACGATGTGCGCCACCAGATCAATGCGGCTCACGGCGAGCGCATGAGGAACCAGCCGGGCGCCGCTGCGGCCGCCAGGGACCCCCGGGACGAGGTCATCGCCCAGCTGGAAAGGAGGCTGGCTCAGATGGAGGCCAAGCAGTCGGCCAACATCCCTACGGCCGGCGCCTCCAACGACCCCGGCCTCAACGCGCTCATGAATAAGGTTAGCGCCCTGGAGAGGGAGGTGGCCGAGGGGCGAGGTGACCCCATCATCCAGGTCAGGACCAGGACCCCTTTCACCAACAGGGTCCTCTCGGCCCCCATCCCGGAGAAGTACAGGGGGAACGCCATCAAGTCCTACGACGGCCGATCAGACCCCCAGGAACACTTCAGCCGTTATCAGAACAACATGCTGATGGTGAACGCGTCCGACGAATACCTCTGCCGTTGGTTCCTCTCTACTCTCGAGGGGCCAGTGTACGAGTGGTTCAACGCGCTCCCCGAAGGGAGCATCGACTCATGGAAGGATCTCGCCCAACGCTTCCTCACTCACTTTGCCGGGAGGAAGCGTGCGATGAAGTATTTCACCCACCTCCTCTCCGTCAAGCAGCAGCACGAGGAGTCCCTCCGGTCATTCATCGATCGGTGGACGAGGGAAACCGAGGAGGTCGAGGGGGCCGATGAGCGCACCCTCCTCGCCTTGTACCAAGGAGCCCTCCGCAGCTCCCCATACGCTAGGAGCCTTATCACCGACCCTCCGAGGTCGTACGCCAAGGCGCTCCAGCGCGGAGGTTTGTACGTCGACGCCGACGAGCTCCATAATCACAAGAGAGAGGGGGGCCATCCCTCCAAGAAGACAAATCCTTCGCCGGCCCCGGGTCCGTCCCCGTCCGGCCAGGGTGCCCAGGGCCGTCACGGCTCTGGTGGACAGAGTAAGAAAGATCGCCACTGGCGGCCGAGGTTGGAACGGCCGGGAGTCTCCCTCACTCACCCGGTCGGCACCATCCTCGATTATGCCGAGAAGCACGGCCTCATAGAGCAGGCTCCTCGGTCGGCCGAGGAGATCCTTGCCATCCAGCAGGGCAACACATACTGCCGGTTCCACAAGAACTCGTCGCACAACACCGACGATTGCATCACACTGAAGAAGGCCATCGAGCGCCTTATTCGCCAGGGGGAACTCTCCCAGTTTGTTAAAGGTGGCCCACGCAAAAACACATGGGTAAACACCGGCAAACATGGGGGCAAACCCTCTGCGAAGAAGCGAGAGATTGGTAGGCTCAGCGACGACGATGACTTCGAAGAGCCCTCGCCAAAGAAGAATCACATTCACCTCATCGTAGGTGGAAACACTGGGGGCGCCTGGCGGCCCTGAACCGGTTCCTCTCCAGGTCAGCCGAGAGGGCACTCCCTTTCTTCCAGATCATGCGTAAAGCCAACAGCTTCAGGTGGACGACGGAGTGCCAGGAAGCATTCGACGAACTTAAAAGGTACCTATCGTCCCCACCCGTGCTCTCCAAGCCCAAAACCGGCGAAACCCTCTTCTTGTACTTAGGGGTGAGCACGTCGGCCATCAGCTCCGTGCTCATCCGTGAGGACGAAGGGGTGCAAAAGCCATCTTCTACATCAGCAAGACACTCAGGGAGACCGAGCTCAGGTACTCCCCCATTGAGAAGACGGTGCTGGCCATCGTCCATACGGTGAAGAAGCTGGGACACTACTTCCAGGCCCATGCCGTCCATGTGCTAACCCAGCAGCCTCTCGGCGCACTCATGAGGAGCCCCACCAGCTCCTCCAGGATAGTGAAATGGGCGATCTTCCTCAGCCAATTTCAAATTGAGATCAAGCCAAGGCCATTTATCAAGGGGCAAGCCTTGGCCGACTTCGTCATTGAATGCACAACAAGGGAGACGGCCGTCGCCAACCCCGGGCCGGAGCCGGACGATACATGGACCCTGTTCACTGACGGCTCGTCGGCCGCGAAATCATGCGGTGGCGGCGTCGTCCTCATATCCCCTGAAGGATTCAGAGCTTACTATGCCATCCGCTTCAACTTCAGGGTATCCAACAACGAAGCCGAGTATGAGGCCCTCCTCAGCAGGCTCAGACTCGCCGCCGGCCTCAAGGCCAAGCACCTCAAAATCAAGTGCGACTCCAAACTGGTAGTGGGCCAGGTGGAGGGATCGTACGAAGCAAAGGAAGGCCGGATGAAGCAGTACAAACAAGCGGCGGAGGAGTTGCTGAAAGCGTTTGAAACCCACGAGATCACTCAGATCCCAAGGGCCGAGAACGCCGAAGCCGACATCCTCTCCAAACTCAGCTCGGACACCTCGGAGCACATCTCCCAGTTGGCCAAGATCGAGGAGTTGAGCATGTCCAGCATCCATGCCAGCCCCGTCTTGTGCGTCCAACAGCGACCAGAGGACTGGATCTCCGACATCGCCACCTTCATCACAGCGGGGGAGCTGCCCCCGGACGAGGAGAGGGCCAAACTTGCCAAACTCAGGGCCCCAAGCTACACCATCGAAGATGGCAAACTCTACAAACGGTCCTATAATGGCACTCTCCTCCGATGCCTGCACCAGGACGAGGCCGACATGGCCATGGAAGAAGTTCATTGCGGCGTCTGCTCTTCGCACCAGGGCCCTTTCAGCATGTCCCGACGTCTCGTCGTCCAGGGCTTCTTCTGGCCGACGATGGCGCGAGACTGCACGGATTTGGCCAGGAGGTGTACCACGTGCCAGGTGCTCCAGAAGGCCCCTGGTCGGCCAGCCGTCAACTACGCCCCCGTCAGCACTGCAATTCCATTCTCTAGATGGGGGATTGACCTGGTCGGCCCCCTGCCCAGAGCCGCCGGGAACAACCGCTACATCATCGTCGTCGTCGACTACTTCACCAAGTGGGTCGAGGCGGAACCCCTGGCCAGCATCACGAGGGCCAGATGCCAAAAATTTGTTTACAAGAACATCATCACACGCTTCGGCGTCCCCAGGAGATTATATCACACAACGGCACTCAATTCGAGGCATCCCCTTTTCAGGAGCTCCTCCGGGAGTTTGGGGTGAAGCATCGTTTCTCCTCCGTTGCCTATCCTCAGGGCAACGGGCAGGTCGAGAACGCCAACAGAACAATCATGGAGGGGCTGAAGAAGAAGCTCCAGGCCGTAGGAGGTAGTTGGGTCGACGAGCTCCCCAACATCCTGTGGTGTTACAGAACCACGCCGAGGAGGGCGACAGGTGAAACGCCTTTCGCCCTATGCTACGGCTTCGAGGCAAAGGCACCCACGGAAGTTGCCATCCCCAGCCGACGGGTGGAACAATATGAGCCTGACGCCAACGAAGAGAACATGAAGATTGACCTGCACCTGGTCGATGAAAGGCGTGAGCAAGCTTACATCCGAGCAGAGAACTACCGGCGTCAAGTAAAATCATACTATGACGCCAAGGTACGTTCCTGGGAATTTCAGGTGGGGGACTACGTCCTCCGCCGAAGGGAAGCAAGCCAGCTGACAGAGGGTGGCAAGCTAGCATTGAAGTACGAAGGGCCCTACATCGTCAGTGCCGTGGTCAAACCCGGCACCTACAAGCTTAAACGCCCGAATGGGTCCAATGTACCACGAACGTGGAATGTACACCATCTGGTGAAGTTTTATCAGTAATCCGTAGGAGGTGCAGACGGCGAAGCCCTCACCCCTTAACGGGTTACTGATTGAATGCCACCCTCGGCCTCGAGCCACTTATGAATAAAATCATGTTCCTCCTGATTTTTTCTCTGGAATTAAAGTAAAACATATGCAGGTGCCCCCGTCGGCCACCTTAGAGCGAAAGGCTGAGGCATGGCCGACGTGGCCCCTTGCATTTGCAGCCTACGAGCGACAAGCTCTGGCACTCCATTGTATTTTGTATCAGCGAAGGGCTCAGGCCTAGCTGAGAGAGCACATCATCCTGGCCCCGTAAGCCTAGAAGTGAAACGCTCAGGTATGGCCGACGATGTCTCCAGGACGAGGGGCCCGCAAACGGCCCACGTCTTGAAACGGGAAGCTCATCGCGTCGTCCACGCGCCAGATCGCAGGACGACAAGCCTGAAATCATGGCCGAGGTGACAAAATCCCAAAACTCAGGGATGGGCAACGACAGTCGTTGGAAACCGACCAAAAGTCTAGCCCGCGTCATAAATAGACGACGGGACCCGCCCTGAGATCACGTTCGTTATAAACGAAGTCCGAACCGGCCGAAGGACGAGCACACCCTTCGGCCGAAGCCTGAAAGAAGGATACTCCCCGAAACGGAAAAAAAATGTATATAAGGGAAAAAGAGGGAAGCCGACGGCCGCGCACACTAGCCGGCCTCGAGCAATGAAAAAATAAAATCCCCACAGCTCAGGCCCAACTAGGCCAAGTACGTATCAGTTCAACACAAGTATAGTACCACTGACAGGTAAATATGGACGACACGTCCACGCATCACAAGGGAATGGCCAAGGCCGAAACATACACCTATAAAACCCTAACCAAATCGGTTGGGTGACACGCGAGAGGTAACCTTCATCGGCCACAGTCCTTTGAAGCACCAACGCTCGGTATGAAACAAGGAACCACAATCCTGAGGATGACCAGGACGAAGCGGGCACTTATAACACCCACGGAAGAATCAAGCAATCACGAAACAATCCCTACTTGCAACGAGGAAGGTAAGGCCTTCTCTCGGAAAAAACGAGGGACACCCTCATCGGCCACAAATCCAGACCTCGGCCGATGAGGGTAAGGCCATCTCTTAGCCGGCAGCGGTACCGCAAAGAAGGAACTCTGTCTTACATTTATACTTGAAAAAATCTCTAAGTACCTAAATGGAGGAACTCTAGACGACGCGGGTACCTGCATACTCCAAGGCCGTTAGCTACGCCTGGCATAAGTACTTAGAAAAAATTCTAAGTTCAAAAGGGTAAGGTGAAGGTGCCCTTATCGGCCACATCACAAGGATCCAGGCCGACCTTCCTGACCACATCAGAAGCTAGTGAACACGACGGCCACGAAAAGTACTGGGCCGACAACGACACTGGTTCAACACTTGGGCAACTCTCCCAAATCATTTGCCAACAATGGGAGAGACTCGATACCAGGACGATGAGAACACCCATCCACTTGAAGTTAAACACTTAGAAAAATCCTAACAAAAAAGAAGAATGGGACAACGCCAGGACGGAACGGGCACCACGGTCAAGGCCGGAAAGAAAGCACTTAAGTGGACCCAAAACACTTAGGAAATTTCTGAAAAAATCCTAAGTGTTAGGATAGTACAGCAACACCGGAGAGGCCGACCAAGCCACCAGGCCGAAAAGCAAGCACCTAAGTGAATCCAAAACACTTAGAATTTTTTAGAATAAATCCTAAGTATTATGATAGTAAGGAAGCACCAGACAGGCCGACCAAGCCACCAGGCCGGAAGGGAAGCAACTACAAGAATCCAAAACACTTGGGAAATTTTTTTTTAAAAAAAAATCCTAAGTGTTATGATGCTACATCAACACCGGTCAGGCCGACAAGGCCACCAGACCGGGAAGAAAGCAACTTAGTGAGCCCAAAACACTTAGGAAATTTTTGAAAAAAAATTCCTAAGTGTTATGATAGTAAAGAAACGACGAACAAGCCGACCAGGCCACCGAACAGGGTGGACTACCCCATGGACGTAGCGGACACTCACGGGTGACCCAAGTTGTGACCTTGACACTTAGACAAATTTCAGAACGGAAATGACAAAAGGCAATAAACATACAAGGAATTCAAAGCCGATCAGGACAGCAAAAATTTTCATTTATATTCAGTTCAGTACAAAGGTGGGCGCTTCGGCCGTTACATCACTTGGGCAAAAAAATAAAAACTAATTGCAAGGGAGTAGCCGATCAAGCCTCGTGAGCGCCTCCATCCTCGGATGGCTCTTCAACGTTTTCAGCTCCCTCTTCGGCCTCAGCCTCCTGGCCGCCGGCAGCCGCAACACTGGTGGCATCGTTGAGGAAATCAAACTCCGTGTAATCCGGCTCGCCGAGGCCGGAACTCTCAATGGGGGACTCGCGCTCCGACAACGGAAGCTTGGCCTACTCTTCAGGATCCTTCATCAGCTTTGGAAGCTTCAGGTTCCGTCTAGCCCACCCAGACGTGTAATTCATGGCCTTCAAAGCACGAGATAGCCGCCGACACAGGAGCCTTTGCATCCGCTCATGGCCCATGTTATAATACACGGCCATCTCTCTGCTGAAATACTCCTGGCCGGCGGGGGAGTTCATCCCCCAAACTTCAAGCCTGGCGGCCACCACCTCATAGCACCAGGGGAGCCTCTCATCGGCCTTCCACCCTTCGGCCAGGAACTACTCAATGGCCTGATCAGCAGCCTTCACAGCGGCGGCCTCGGCCTCAGCTTTCGCCTTCACGGCTTCCTCGTTCTTGCGTCGCTCGGCCTCCAGCTGTGACACTCCAAAAATTTAAATAAAAATAAAAATAATTTTTATTAGTCAGATAAAATATTACGAAAATAACATTTTTATAAATAATTGAGTCAGACAAAAATTCAACAGTTGTAACATTCCAATCAGATAAAAATTTCCAAGTTTAAGACTTTTTAATCAGATAAAAATGACCCGATAATAGAAGTTATGTTTTAGTATAAAATTAATTTTTATATAACTATTTTAGATTGTATAATATACAAAATATAAACTAAATAATTAAAATAATCTTAATACTTACATATATATATATATATATATGTATATATACATATATATAGATATACGTACTTAGTAATAGTAGTATAACCTAAGTAATATTACATACGTAATATAACTAAACTAAGCTACCTAACCTAAATATAATTACTATACTCCTAAATAAACTACTATAACCTAACTATAATACTATACTCCTACTATAATACATATTCAACTACCTAACCTAATTACAATACTATACGTAAATTTTTGGCTGGCAACTTCAAAAAAAAAAAAAAAACGAAATTGATTAAACTCCAACTCCAACTCTAAAACCCTCATCTTCCCCTATAAATAATAGGCCAGAACCTGCGTTTTCTTCATCCCAAAAACTAAGAAATATACATATATACGTATTTATATATATTTTTACGACCCAGCGTTTTAGCCAGAAACAAGCCCTGAAAATACTTCTCAAACCTTCCCCTTCGTGATACGAATCCAACGGAAAAAGAATCGTCGAAAACGGTCGTGAAACGAGGGAGAAAAGCCTCGCCGGAGTTTCGCCGGAGAAAAGCTTTTCGACGGAAAACGGAGAAGAGGGAGGGGCTGCCACTTCCGCCAATCCACCACCGTCATTCGCCGTCCCGAGAGGAGTGCACCGCTACCCCGTTGGCCGTTTCCGACGAGGTAAAACCTCTTTCCCCGTTTTTTTTCTCTCTCCCCGTTTTTCCGGCGACCTGGGGAAGAAGACAACCCAGCAATTGCTGGGTCTGTCTTTTGGGCCTTTTCAGGTTGGGCCAGAAAAAATTATAAATGGGCCAGTTCGGCCCAGTTGCAATAAAAATTAAAAATAAAATAGTAAATGAAATAAATAAAATCTGGAAAAATATAAATTAAATACCTAGTATAAATATACATATTCGGACCAACCAGAATTGGAAAATAATATTTTTAGCTATTTTTAATTGATTTAATGGTAATTAGGCCAATTTATACACATTTAGTAAATAATTAACTAAATGACGAAAATAATTATGAAATAAATATTGGAGTAAACTAGGATAAATATATGACTAACTAGGACCTTATGGACCATTTATAATTAATAAAAATAAGGTTTAGTATATTTAATTGTAATTAAACCGGTTAATAGATATATGAAATTAAAGGAATAATTATGGGAAATAATTATAAAATAGATATCTGGACAACCTAGGTCTAATATAGACCCAAAATATATTTATGGACGGTTACTAATTTATAAAGTCGATTTTTAGTCTATTTATTTAAATTAGGCCATATAAAACTAGTTAAGTAATTAAATAAGGAAATATTAGTATTAATGGTGAAATAAATAAATCACTGAGGTTGAAAAATAATATTCTGGACTAAAAATAATGTTTGAATAAAATAAGGAAAATAAATATTTTCGGTTATGTAAATAAAGTAATTAGATAATAATTAGAGAAAATTAATGGTGATTATTGAATAAAAAGTGGATGTTGTAGTCTATAATATTCGGATATTTTATTTAATATTAGAATTCAAATATTTTAATTAATGGCTGAATTAATAAGGTAATTTGATTAATAAAAAGTGATTAACCAAAGTTTATGCGAATAATAAAATAAAAGGGGAAAATCGGGTAAAGTAATTACAAATAGAATAAGTGACTAATTTATCATATTTAATTAAAAAGGTGATTATCTAGAGACCGGATTAGAGGAGGATAACTAGGAGCAACAGGACTTAAGGTAAGTTTCTCTGCCAATCCAAAATTTGTTTTCTCGTATTATATGCTTATTATGCATTATGTGATTAAGTGTGAATTGTGAATTTTGTGTATGTGATTTTGAGAAGATATTATATATATGGTAGTTAAGAAGTATAAATCAAGTACTTTTGGGGTATTAAATATTTTTAAATACCTTCGAGATTTTTTTTGAGAAATTAAGAAGTATTTTTGAAATATTGTTAAGCAAAGATAAAATTTACATTTTCATAAGAAGATAGCATCTCGGGAGTAATCCGAGGTGTCGGTTTTTCCACATCCGGATAAATGTGGAGGGTGATTAGAGCTACTACTACTAAGAAGTACAGTTTGGATCTATGATCCCTTTTAAGCAAGATTTGGATCTATGATCCCTTTTAAGTAAGATTTGGATCTATGATCCCTTTTAAGTGAGATTTGGATCTATGATCCCTTTTAAGAAGAAGTTATAGTAGTAGTCCCTAATCATTCAAGAATTTTAGAATTGGGGTGGTTGGGTTCCGATCACTCGGGATGACTTACTACTCGGAGGGCTTGGGATCCCTTTTAGGGGGTGTGCACACTTAAGGTAGTCGTTTCGTTTCCAACAGAGCAGTTGTGGTACCGGCACTTGTTCGGGGTGGCCGTCCGTAACCACGGTTCACCGGGCTCTATCGAAAGGTTGAGCACCGCCCTTCTAAATTACTAGGAAGTTAGAGAAGAAGTGATTTTCTTAAGAAGTTTAAAAAGAAGAGTTACTAAGAGATTTTTCAAGAGAAGTTTAAGATTTTAGCAAAGAAGTAGTTTGAGAAAAACCAAAGTGAAAAGAATTTTGATGGTGTGAGTATTTTTATATATTATTATATAAAAATCTATTTTTAGCCAAACCTGATTATTTTACGGGGTTGGGTAGTACTTACTTAGCTCTAAAGCTAATTTTTGTTATTTTTCTTGTCTCTCTCTTCTCCCTTAAATTTTATCAGGTGATGAGTTGGATACCTATGTGGATTGACGGATTGCTCGAGCTTGAGTGCGAATTAGAAGATGCCTTAGTCAAATCTAGTCATAAATCAAACATTTACTTATTATTACATTAGTTTTTATTGATTTACTTTGAGTTGCCTGTGCATTCGGTTAAGAGATGACCGAATGTGGCGGTAACACTCATTTCCCTTTTAGACTTCCGCTGTATTTCTTCAACTCTTTGATGAATGAATAAAGTATTTCTTTTAAATATATCAATGTTTTGGGCGGGAAATTTAGGGGTGTTACAAATTGGTATCAGAGACTTAAGTTTTCCGAAGAGACTAGAACACGAGGTAATAGGTCGTAGGGAGGAATTATGTCACAAAGACGATAACAGTCTAAGCTAGTTGGTGCCTAATTGAGCCTTGCGCTCGTCCAACTAACTGGGAATTTCTCCTTGTGCTGAAACTTCGTTGTTCTAAATCTTTGACGAAAACTATAGTTTCGATGCGGGGGTTTTTCAAAATGTTTTTGTAAAATTAGGAGAATTAACATACTAGGAAAAAGACCTTTTAGGACGCGGTGAGAGGGAGAAACCTTTGCGAAGTTATTGAGTTATGAAATGCATGAAATTCGTGCTTATGTGAAGTATGTGGAGTAAGTAAGATCCTTTGTATGTGTTTATCTGTTTGAAGATAGTAGAGAACTTGTATAACGTAGAAGCCTTATGCATGCCTTAGAACTTAGTACACGTTTTCTTTATTAAGAGTCATGCCGCCGAGAAGAGACATCCATGCGACCCCAACTGTCGACGAGCTGGCCCAAACTGTCCAGCGAATGGCGCAGCTCATCGGAGCAGCTCAACCTCAAAACCCTGGGATCGACTACGCAACAAAGGTAGCCGGACGGAACCCTCCAAAATACTTGGGCGAGGAGGACCACCTTATCTTGGAGGACTGGATCCGCACCTTCGACAAGCTCTTTGATTCACTGAATTGCCCGTCGGAGCAACGGGTGAATATTGTGGTGTATTATCTGCACCAAGAAGCGGACCACTGGTGGGCCGCCAACGGACCAGCACTTCTCGGGCAACCGGGTTTCGATTGGGAGGACTTCATAGTAGCATTGCGGGATCGCTTCTACCCAGATCACGTGAAGGAAGCAAATTATGAAGAATTTGTCAACTTTAAACAAGGTGACCTGACTATTCAGGAGTACCACACGAAATTCGTTCAACTGGCACGTTTTGCCAAGGACCTGGTGTCGACAGAGGCCAGTATGACCCGCAGGTTTGTTAACGGGCTTAATTTCGGGGCCCAAAAGTTCGTGACAGTAGCGGAGCCGCGGAACTTGAACGAAGCTTATAGAAAGGCTGGTAAGTACTATCTAGTACACCAGAAGGAGAGAGAAGCCCATAAGAGAGATCGGAAGAATGCTGAGGTGGATCAGCAACAAAAGAAGGCCAGAACCGACCGCCCGGAGCAAAGACAAATCAATCAAGGTGGAGGAAATTTCCAAAACCAGGGGCAGGGCAGAAACCAGCCAACTCAGATGCGACACCATAGATGCAAATTATGCCCAAACAACCATCCCGGGAAGGATTGTGCGGGAAATGCGGTGAGGTGTCGCAACTGTAACCTCTTGGGACATCGGGCATACGAGTGCAGGAAACCCACGAACCAGGGACAAAACCAGGGAAACAACCAAGCCGAGGGTGGGGTTAATCATGCCAACAACAACCGTGGTAATCCTGGAAACCGCCCAGCGGAGGCCAACCGTAATCCGGGCCAGGGAGGGCAGAACAACACCCAAGGCCGGATTTACGTCATGAACCAGGCTCAAGCAAATGCGCACGATGTGGTGTCAGGTACCTTCCTTGTAAACTCCACACCTGCTTTTGTACTATTTGATTCGGGTGCTTCCCACAGTTTTATAGCCTCAAAATTTGTGGAAAAGTCAAAGCTAGAACCTAGCTCTAAACTTAATCTTAATGTAAAAACGGCATCCAACAAAGTTGTAGCGTGTGGGAATGTTTTCTCCAATATTTCCATAGTCATATCCGATACCGAACTACCCGGAGATCTAATCCAGTTTGACTTGGAGGATATCGACGTGGTGTTGGGTATGGACTGGCTAGGGAAATATAAAGCCAAAATCCTATGTGATGAACAAAAGGTGGTCTTAAGAGGACCCAATAAGAAACGTATATCCTACAAAACGGTCACATCTAGGCCAGGCGTGAAGCTGGCAACCATGCAGCAAGTCAAAAGATATGCCCGGAAGGGGTATGAGGTTTTCTTGTGCATGATCAAAGACTTGACGTCCGAGAGTCCAACCATTGACCAAATCCCTGTGGTCAATGAATTTCCGGACGTGTTTCCAGAAGAAATTCCGGGGATGCCGCCAGAGAGGGAAGTTGAGTTTTCAGTAGATCTAATGCCAGGCACCGGACCCATCTCAAAAACACCATACCGAATGGCACCGAAGGAGATGCAAGAGCTAAAAGAACAACTCGAGGAACTGTTGGAGAAGGGTTACATCAAACCGAGTGTCTCACCTTGGGGCGCTCCGGTCTTATTTGTGAAGAAGAAGGATGGGAGTCTGAGACTCTGCATCGATTACAGGGAACTAAACAACGCGACCATCAAAAACAAGTACATGCTACCTCACATAGATGACCTGTTCGATCAACTGAAGGGAGCGGGTATATTTTCCAAGATTGATCTTCGATCCGGCTACCATCAGGTGAGGATCGCAGAGAAAGATATACCGAAGACTGCATTTCGTACAAGATATGGGCATTATGAGTTCACCGTGATGCCGTTTGGTTTAACCAACGCACCAGCAGTATTCATGGACTTAATGAACCGTGTATTTCGCCCATACCTTGATACTTTTGTGGTAGTGTTTATTGATGATATTTTGGTGTACTCGAAGAACGAGAAAGATCACGAAGAGCATCTGAGGCTCGTCCTGCAGACTTTGAGAGAAAATCAGCTTTACGCCAAACTTTCAAAGTGTGATTTCTGGAAGGACCGGGTCGCATTCTTGGGCCATATTATCACTCAAGAAGGTGTATCCGTTGACCCATCCAAGATCGAAGCGGTGATAGACTGGCCTGCACCCACAACCGTGACGGAGGTCCGGAGCTTTTTAGGCTTGGCGGGCTATTATCGCAGATTCGTGAAGGATTTCTCAAAGATAGCAAAACCTTTGACTAATCTCACGAAGAAGACCACGAAGTTCATATGGAGTGATGAGTGCAAGAAAGCTTTCCAAGAGCTGAAGCAAAGATTAACAACTGCACCTATCTTGACCCTACCATCTGGGACTGAAGGGTTCGAGATTTACACTGATGCTTGTTTAAAGGGATTGGGTTGCGTATTGATGCAAAACGGCAAAGTGGTGGCCTACGCATCAAGGCAACTGAAGACACATGAGGTAACCTATCCGACTCATGACTTAGAACTGGCAGCGGTTATCTTTGCTCTAAAGCTGTGGAGGCACTATCTCTATGGGGTACACTGTAAAGTTTACACCGATCACAAGAGCCTGAAGTACATCTTCACCCAAAAGGAGCTTAACATGAGACAGAGACGCTGGCTAGAACTCGTCAAAGACTACGACTTGGAGATCCAGTACCATGAAGGGAAAGCGAACGTAGTTGCCGACGCGTTGAGCCGAAAATCAACTCACTCCTGCAAAGCAACATGGATACTTCCTGATGAGCTATATCGGGACTTTCAGAAGCTAGACTTGGAAGTTCGGGATTTCGGAGAGGTAGATCAGGAAACGCGGTTACTCACCATGACCGTTACCCCATCTATTCTCGACGAAATTCGAGAAGGGCAACCTGGAGACATCAAGTTGGACAGAATCCGAGCCGGTATGACAAATAGCGTGAACGGACCGTTCAAACTGCACGAAGACGGGAGCATTCGACACAAAGGAAGATGGGGTGTTCCGATGAAATGCGAAGAGCTTAAGAAGAAAATCATGGAGGAAGGGCACAACACGCCCTACTCAGTGCACCCTGGAGGCGACAAACTCTACAAAGACATCAAAAAGAATTTTTGGTGGCCGAACATGAAGAAAGAGGTAGCTGAATTCGTGGCTCGATGCTTGAACTGCCAGAAGGTGAAAGCCGAACGTTGCAAGCCCAAGAGACTCGTGCAATCCTTGGAAGTACCAAAATGGAAGTGGGATTCCATCTCCATGGACTTTGTTGGGGGCTTACCCCTAACCAAGTCTAGCCATGACAAAATTTGGGTTATAGTCGACCGGTTAACAAAGACCGCTCGCTTTATCCCGATGAACGAGACTTGGAGCATGGAGAAGTTAGCCCGAGCCTACATCAAGCACGTGGTTAAGTACCATGGAGTTCCTCAAGACATTGTTTCTGACCGAGATTCCAGATTCCTATCTCAATTCTGGAAGGAGTTGCAAGCTGCTATGGGGACGAAGTTGAAGCTAAGTACTGCATTTCACCCGATGACTGATGGACAAACGGAGCGAACCATCCAAACACTCGAGGACATGCTAAGAGCATGTATGTTAGACCTACAAGGATCGTGGGACGAACACTTAGACTTAATAGAGTTTTCATACAATAATAGCTACCACGCCAGTATCAAAATGGCCCCGTACGAAGCTCTATATGGTCAAAAATGTAGAAGCCCACTATGCTGGAGTGGCATGGAAGATCAAGTGGTGTTAAGGCCGGATTACCTCCAAGACACCATAGAGAAAGTGAAGATGATTCAAGCAAGGATGAAAGCTGCACAAGATCGTCAGAAGTCTTATGCAGACTTGAGAAGGAAGCCAGCCGAATTCAAAGCAGGAGAGAAAGTCCTACTCAGAGTCTCCCCGACCAAGGGAGTAATGAGATTTGGAAAGAAGGGAAAGCTAAGCCCGAGGTTCATTGGGCCATATGACATCCTCGAGCGAGTGGGAAAAGTTGCATATCGTCTAGCTCTACCCACCGAGTTGGCTAAGGTATAACATACTATAACCGCTCGTTAGTGAATACCTTAATAAACTTCTCTCAAGTACTAAAGTGTGTGATGCGTAGGTACACAATGTCTTTCATATCTCCCAATTGAAGAAGTATGTCCGCGACGAATCCCATATTCTTAACCCCGAGGTACGAATCGTAACCTTATGATAATTAGGTCCAAGTATCACATCTAACCTCGACTTTCTTAGGTGGTCGAGTTAGATGAATCGTTGACTTACGAGGAGAGGCCGATCCAGATTTTGGATACTAAGACTCGTGAAACTAGAAGAAAAGCGGTTAAGATGGTGAAGGTGCTGTGGTCTAACCATTTGGCCGAAAATGCCACATGGGAGACTGAGGAGGATATGTGCAAACGTTATCCAGAGTTATTTGACTAAGGTAAAATATTAGTTACGAGGACGTAACCTCTCTTTAAGGGGGGTAGAATGTAATACTTAAGAATTTGAGTACTTAGATTAAGTTAATGTTTCGGGACGAAACATCTTTTAAGGAGGGTAGAGTGTGACACTTCAAAAATTTAAATAAAAATAAAAATAATTTTTAATCAGATAAAATATTACGAAAATAACAATTTTTGAATTAATTGAGTCAGACAAAAATTCAACAGTTGTAACATTCCAATCAGATAAAAATTTCCAAGTTTAAGACTTTTTAATCAGATAAAAATGACCCGATAATAGAAGTTATGTTTTAGTATAAAATTAATTTTTATATAACTATTTTAGATTGTATAATATACAAAATATAAACTAAATAATTAAAATAATCTTAATACTTACATATATATATATATGTATATATACATATATATATATAGATATACGTACTTAGTAATAGTAGTATAACCTAAGTAATATTACATACGTAATATAACTAAACTAAGCTACCTAACCTAAATATAATTACTATACTCCTAAATAAACTAGTATAACCTAACTATAATACTATACTCCTACTATAATACATATTCAACTACCTAACCTAATTACAATACTATACGTAAATTTTTGGCTGGCAACTTCAAAAAAAAAAAAACGAAATTGATTAAACTCCAACTCCAACTCTAAAACCCTCATCTTCCCCTATAAATAATAGGCCAGAACCTGCGTTTTCTTCATCCCAAAAACTAAGAAATATACATATATACGTATTTATATATATTTTTACGACCCAGCGTTTTAGCCAGAAACAAGCCCTGAAAATACTTCTCAAACCTTCCCCTTCGTGATACGAATCCAACGGAAAAAGAATCGTCGAAAACGGTCGTGAAACGAGGGAGAAAAGCCTCGCCGGAGTTTCGCCGGAGAAAAGCTTTTCGACGGAAAACGGAGAAGAGGGAGGGGCTGCCACTTCCGCCAATCCACCACCGTCATTCGCCGTCCCGAGAGGAGTGCACCGCTACCCCGTTGGCCGTTTCCGACGAGGTAAAACCTCTTTCCCCGTTTTTTTTCTCTCTCCCCGTTTTTCCGGCGACCTGGGGAAGAAGACAACCCAGCAATTGCTGGGTCTGTCTTTTGGGCCTTTTCAGGTTGGGCCAGAAAAAATTATAAATGGGCCAGTTCGGCCCAGTTGCAATAAAAATTAAAAATAAAATAGTAAATGAAATAAATAAAATCTGGAAAAATATAAATTAAATACCTAGTATAAATATACATATTCGGACCAACCAGAATTGGAAAATAATATTTTTAGCTATTTTTAATTGATTTAATGGTAATTAGGCCAATTTATACACATTTAGTAAATAATTAACTAAATGACGAAAATAATTATGAAATAAATATTGGAGTAAACTAGGATAAATATATGACTAACTAGGACCTTATGGACCATTTATAATTAATAAAAATAAGGTTTAGTATATTTAATTGTAATTAAACCGGTTAATAGATATATGAAATTAAAGGAATAATTATGGGAAATAATTATAAAATAGATATCTGGACAACCTAGGTCTAATATAGACCCAAAATATATTTATGGACGGTTACTAATTTATAAAGTCGATTTTTAGTCTATTTATTTAAATTAGGCCATATAAAACTAGTTAAGTAATTAAATAAGGAAATATTAGTATTAATGGTGAAATAAATAAATCACTGAGGTTGAAAAATAATATTCTGGACTAAAAATAATGTTTGAATAAAATAAGGAAAATAAATATTTTCGGTTATGTAAATAAAGTAATTAGATAATAATTAGAGAAAATTAATGGTGATTATTGAATAAAAAGTGGATGTTGTAGTCTATAATATTCGGATATTTTATTTAATATTAGAATTCAAATATTTTAATTAATGGCTGAATTAATAAGGTAATTTGATTAATAAAAAGTGATTAACCAAAGTTTATGCGAATAATAAAATAAAAGGGGAAAATCGGGTAAAGTAATTACAAATAGAATAAGTGACTAATTTATCATATTTAATTAAAAAGGTGATTATCTAGAGACCGGATTAGAGGAGGATAACTAGGAGCAACAGGACTTAAGGTAAGTTTCTCTGCCAATCCAAAATTTGTTTTCTCGTATTATATGCTTATTATGCATTATGTGATTAAGTGTGAATTGTGAATTTTGTGTATGTGATTTTGAGAAGATATTATATATATGGTAGTTAAGAAGTATAAATCAAGTACTTTTGGGGTATTAAATATTTTTACATACCTTCGAGATTTTTTTTGAGAAATTAAGAAGTATTTTTGAAATATTGTTAAGCAAAGATAAAATTTACATTTTCATAAGAAGATAGCATCTCGGGAGTAATCCGAGGTGTCGGTTTTTCCACATCCGGATAAATGTGGAGGGTGATTAGAGCTACTACTACTAAGAAGTACAGTTTGGATCTATGATCCCTTTTAAGCAAGATTTGGATCTATGATCCCTTTTAAGTAAGATTTGGATCTATGATCCCTTTTAAGTGAGATTTGGATCTATGATCCCTTTTAAGAAGAAGTTATAGTAGTAGTCCCTAATCATTCAAGAATTTTAGAATTGGGGTGGTTGGGTTCCGATCACTCGGGATGACTTACTACTCGGAGGGCTTGGGATCCCTTTTAAATTAGTAGGAAGTTAGAGAAGAAGTGATTTTCTTAAGAAGTTTAAAAAGAAGAGTTACTAAGAGATTTTTCAAGAGAAGTTTAAGATTTTAGCAAAGAAGTAGTTTGAGAAAAACCAAAGTGAAAAGAATTTTGATGGTGTGAGTATTTTTATATATTATTATATAAAAATCTATTTTTAGCCAAACCTGATTATTTTACGGGGTTGGGTAGTACTTACTTAGCTCTAAAGTTAATTTTTGTTATTTTTCTTGTCTCTCTCTTCTCCCTTAAATTTTATCAGGTGATGAGTTGGATACCTATGTGGATTGACGGATTGCTCGAGCTTGAGTGCGAATTAGAAGATGCCTTAGTTAAATCTAGTCATAAATCAAACATTTACTTATTATTACATTAGTTTTTATTGATTTACTTTGAGTTGCCTGTGCATTCGGTTAAGAGATGACCGAATGTGGCGGTAACACTCATTTCCCTTTTAGACTTCCGCTGTATTTCTTCAACTCTTTGATGAATGAATAAAGTATTTCTTTTAAATATATCAATGTTTTGGGCGGGAAATTTAGGGGTGTTACACCAGCGCCCTTTGGGTCTCCTCGAGCTTGGCCAGGGCATCGTCCCTGGTTGTAGCGGCTTCATTGGCCCTTTGCTGCAAAGCCTTGGCATCCTCCCGGAGCCGATCCAGGCAAGCTACCGCCTCGTCGGTCGAGGCAGCCTTCTGCTCCAGCTCTTTCAAACGAGCTATCTCCCGGTACTGCCTCTTATGGCTCTCCATGAGCATAAAGGCACTCTGCAAAAAAGAGAGGGCAAACCAAGACTCAGACAACTAACTCTACACGGACGACGAGAAAATTACACATTACAAGGCAGAGAACTTACTTGGACGAGGAGGTCCATGCCACCCTCGTACACCTTCACGTCCCCGAGCTTCTTCAGGTAAGCCCGGTCTTTGGCCGGCATGGCCTGTGCCAGCACATCGTGGCCGAGGACGGCATCGTCAAACACACCCCCGCCGACGGGGTATTCCACCACCTTCTGATAGGTGGCAGCGGCGATCTCCTTGCCAGCCCTCCTCGTCCGTGGCTCTTGGACGATAGGGAGCGATTGGGCGGCATCACTTGGAGCAGCAGTAAGGTCCACGAGGGGACCACTATCGTCCACGCTCCGGACAGTCAGAGTACCGGCCTCGGTAGCCGGGGAAGGAGACGGTGCCCTCTTCGTCTTCTTGGCGACGTTCAAGCCGACTTCAGTCAATTTTTTCTGGCCGTCAGTGGCCGGCCTCTTCTTCTTCGATGGAGCAGGCTTTGGGGCCGCACCAGCAGTAGCCCCGCTCCCCTCGGCCGCGGCACGTCTGGCCGCCTCGGCCGCCTTGGCGGCCAACTCCTCGGCCGCCTTGGCCTTTGCTATAGCCATGATGGAGCGACGGTCCATGACAAAATCTACAAAGGAAAAACACAACAGATTAGCAAGGCAAAAGAACAAAGCATAAAGACAGAAAGCCGAAGAAATAATTACCATCGGCCTCAGCAGGAATGCCCAAGTCCGGGCCGTCGTCCTCTTCGAAGGTGGTGGTCATCCTCGGCCAGAGTTGGATGTCATCCTCCTTATCGCCATACACATGGTATCTCAAGAAGCCGAGGGCGGTCATCTTGTATTCCGTGATGTAATCCTTCACGCTCCTCGGCCCCCCTTCCAAGAAAGCCTCCACCTGAGCATCCAAGATAGAGCTCTTCGGCGGGTCATGCAAATTAAACCTCCCGGTATGGCCGAGGGAGGGAAACTCGGTGCCACTCTCACCAAGGGACACAAAAACGAACTTGCTCTTCCACCCATGAATGGACGTAGGCAAGTCCGTGAAGCTCCTCTTCTTCGGCAGCTGTTGAAAAGTAGCATAGGCCGCACAGTTTTTGTGGCTTCCTCGGCCGATCTGATACAGATTCATGAAAAGGGCCGTCGTCAGCCTGTAGCCCAGCTCCTCACACCGGAGCAAAAACCCCACCATCAAAGAATAGTTGTTCGGCGTCAGCAAGGCCGGAGGGAGCCCTACCAAATCCAGGTATTCAGTGATGAAGGGGTGAAGGGGGAACCTCAGCCCCTTGGCAAAACTCATCGGGTATACTCCAAAGTATCCCGGTGGCGGAAGAAGAACATGGTCCGTCGGCCTGGGTGCCCTAACCCGCCCGAACGGCCCCACGTACATCTGGGCAACAAGGTAGTCGGTCGCGCTGCTCTCTGGCTTGATCAAGAAGATGTTTGTGAGATCCAGGTAGGAGATGCCCGGCCCACTCTTCGGCCTCCTCACTCTTTTCGGCTTGCCGGCTCCCTTAACGGCGGACACCGGCCTCGGGCACGGAATAACAGCTGAAGTGGACGCCCCGTCCACCACTCGGGACGCAGCTGCGTCCTCACCTTTTGAAGATGAGGCGGACTCCTCGTCCTCGACCTCGTCGTCCACCGACTCTTCGGATTTGTAGGGACTTAAGTGTTGTATCTCCTCCTCGAACTCCTCGAGCACCTCATAGTCGAGTGACCTAGTGGAGGGTTGGTCGTCGTACGGGTAGTAGTCTTCGTTCAAGCTCTTCATAACTACTACTACGGGCCTAAGGAGATTAACTTAGGATCTAAGGGTGTTCAAACGCCTAACACTAGATCACTAGCCTAGGAAGCAAAAGTATGAAAAGTGCAGAAGATTGCGATGAACACTAACCTTGAACACGAAGAACACGAAGAACAAGCTTGGGAGTTTATCTCTCTAGAAAATTGGCCAACACTTCGACAATTCAGAATGCAAATACGTTTTCTCGTCGGAGGAGGAGGGGTATTTATAGAACCCCCCACCCAACGGTCACTACACGTGGCACCCTCCCACTGGCCACATCAGCGGCCACCAATGGGAGGCCACCACGTCACCAACGGGCCAAGCTACATGTCAACAGCCCACTGGCAAGACAGACTCTACGGCCTATACACGTGCCGGCTTCACGAGTGCCAGCAAGCACCCACAACGTCCTACTTGCTCGCCAAGATCACAAACGCCAAACAATGAGGGGATGTCAACGGCTAGGAACGTAATGAAGGCCCGTAACGGCCACATAACAAAACGAACAGAGCCCACAGCCATCGGCCCCTCGTAATGACCCTTGATAATAACTCTCTACAAGCGATCTGCGCACAAGGGTTCTCTTACAGGGTTACCTTGGCCAGAAAATCGCCATGAGGATTGGATTCAGGGGGACTACGGAGAGGCCGCTTCGGCCAGGGACTCAAGCAACTCCTTCACCCCTCACATTCTTCGGCCTGAAGCGGTGGGGGACTGGGGGACTACATCGGCCTCAACAAAACCAAAGGAACAATAGAAAAAAACAGAATGTAACCACAAAGCATGGCCACATCGTCCACGCATCACAATGGCGCCTCGTCGGCCAAAGGCACATAACGTCATCAGCAACGGCCAACTGGCCACCTAAGGCAAGGACACTCATCGTCCTCCGCCAACAGTTAATCATGATGGGCTCTTCTTCCAAGAACACGAAAGCCAATCAGCGACGGCCAAAAGGAGTGCGCGAGCACCCTCATCGGCCACCCAAAGGAAGGGACGCCATCGCCCTCAAAGCAAGGATCAACCTCAACGGCCTCATCGGCCCAAAGGTAAACTTCAACCATCAACGCCCAAGCAAAACGTGCCTTCAACGGCCACCATTGAAAGCAGGACACTCATCGTCCCAAAACGAAGACATCAAGTAAACAACGGCCTCCCTGTCCACAGCAAGGAGCAGGTAACGGCCAAGCACAGGATCACCAAAATGGAAATAGCGCCAACGCCGCAACAGCTAACGGCCTGGGAATGCCCGCATCGGCCAAAAGCTCTAAAGCACGGGAATCTACTCTCCTTCACTTCGTCTACGTCTCAGCTTAGAGAGTGGGGGACTCCTGATGGAGTATATGGGTCTGAGCCCCTGGACCCACATACTCAGAAGAACGGAAAGCACAAGACACTGAGTGGCGCCCTCGTCGGCCAAGGGACCCCCGTCGGCCGAAAAGGTGCCAACTCAAATTATGGTCCTGAGCCCAAGGAACCCGGGTGCCCTCGTCGGCCGCGCCCTCGTCGGCCGTGCCCTCGTCGGCCACGAAGACCTCACAGAACCGGATTTTACACTCACTTATTTGTACAGCCCATTAGTGGCTTTGTATTCGGCCCAGTAGCGGTCCAGTTGTAAATGGGCCTCCCAAGCCCAAGGCTTGGGAGCCCAGCCCGTATTTTCTCTATAAATACTCCCCTTGGGAGTAGTTATAGGGGTTACAAATTCATTCTATTGAAGCATATTATTGCACTTCTCTCTCTAGCTCTCACTTCTCTCTAGATATACTCTATCAATTTCCATGCAAGTCCAACAAAGTGCCTAGCACGTCAAAACGAACATTTGACGTAGCTATGGAAAATACTAGCGAGGGATCCGGAGAAAAACCCGAACCCAGACGTAGCAAACGTGCTAGAATTCAAAAATCCTTCGGACCGGATTTTCTCACCTACCTGGTAGAAGTTGACTCGGATATTCTAACATGTATGGTAGAAAATGAACCGGATTTTCTAACATGTTTGGTAGAAAATGAGCCACGGACTTATACGGAAGCCGTGACGTCTATTGAAGGTCCTATGTGGAAGGAAGCCATCAAAAGTGAGGTGGATTCTATCTTTAAAAATCACACATGGGAATTGGTTGATCTTCCTCCGGGAAATAAACCTTTGGGATCCAAGTGGATTTTTAAACGGAAAATGAAACCTGACGGTTCCATCGATAAGTACAAGGCCAGACTTGTAATCAAGGGATACAAGCAACGTGAGGGCCATGATTACTTTGACACGTATTCTCCTGTGACGAGAATAAATTCCATTAGGATGATACTAGCAATTGCCGCATTGCGGAAATTGGAAGTTCATCAAATGGACGTAAAAACCGCTTTTCTAAATGGCGATATAGACGAAGAAATCTATATGGAACAGCCCGAGGGCTTTCGTGTTCCAGGCCAAGAAAGGAAAGTGTGTAAATTAATTAAATCATTGTATGGATTGAAACAAGCCCCTAAACAGTGGCACGAAAAGTTCGATCATGCAATGTTAATTAATGGGTTTAAAATAAACGAAAGTGACAAATGCGTCTATGTGAAGAGCACGGTAGACGGCTATGTCATCTTATGTTTATATGTGGATGATATACTCATCGTGGGTAGCAATAATCTAATGATTAATTCTACCAAAAGCATGTTAAATTCTAAGTTTGACATGAAGGATATGGGGCTGGCCGATTTAATCCTTGGGATTAAAATAATTAGAGGACCTGACGGTCTAACGCTAAGTCAATCCCATTACGTTGATAAAATCCTTACTAAATTTAATAAGGATGATTATCAAGAGGCAAGGACGCCATTAGATAAAAATGTACATCTGACCAAAAATCATGGAGAATGTATTTCTCAAGTAGAATATGCTAGGATTATTGGCAGTTTAATGTATCTAATGAGTTGTACCAGGCCTGATATTGCCTTTGTGGTTAGTAAGCTTAGTAGATATACTAGCAACCCCGGTGATGAACACTGGAAGGCAATAGTAAGGGTTTTGAGGTATTTACGGAAAACCCAAAACCTTAGACTACACTATGGAAGATATCCAGCTGTACTTGAAGGGTATAGCGACGCTAGTTGGATATCTGACATTAAGGACTCAAAATCCACAAGTGGATATGTTTTCACTTTGGGAGGTGAAGCCGTGTCGTGGAAATCCTCGAAACAAACGTTAATAGCTAGATCCACGATGGAATCTGAGCTAATAGATTTGGATAAGTGCACTGAAGAGGCTGAATGGCTACGCCATTTTCTCGAGGATATTCCAAGTTGGGAGAAGTCTGTCCCTCCAATATGCATACATTGTGATTGTCAAGCGGCAATTGGAAGGGCACAAAGCAATCTCTACAATGGTAAGTCTAGACATGTTCGTCGTAGACATAACACCATTAAACAACTCCTCACAACGGCTGTTATCACTGTTGACTACGTGAAGTCAAAGGATAACGTTCTTATATAAATAATATGTATAAATATTTATAGGTGGTAAAAAATTATAGTGGAATTTTAATATTTTGCCCCTCCAACACAAATTCTTTAAGCATTGGCCTCTTAACTTGTTTCTGGCTCCGCTATTGGCAAGAAGAAAAATGTTTTGTGTACACATTTTGGTGTATACATTTTGTACATTCATCTGTCTCATGCACATATAATTGTCTATCCACGGACACTTCTGTAAAATTGTCTATGTATAGACAATTTTTCATGCGTGGGACAGACGAATGTATTGTTGGAAAAAGTGTGTTAAAAGTGTATTAAATGGTCATTTTGGGGCAATTATTTGAGTGGGGTCCACTTCCGATTTGGGTCGGGTCAAAGTGGTTTCGGATTGTCCTTGCTAAGGGCTACAGTTCGATATATGGTACACTCAAAACGGATAATGGGTGAATGAGAAATTGTTTTTCAAAATTTACCCGTTGGAATGGAGAAAACTAGGAAAATGTGGGTTTTAGTGTGGGTTCTTTCCCACACCGAAAATCACAAGGGAATTTGAACCCTTTATAAAGGGAAACCCCCCCTAAGGAGTTAAGATTCCTAAAGGGAAAGACTCTCTCACGCGCGTAGGGGGGGTGCGAATCAAATCCCGAAACCGAAGAACTAAAACCACGACTTGCGTGTGCGGGCGACCTGCACACACGAATGCCGTCCGAAAATCAATCTTCTAAAGATAACGTTTTGGGTTGTTTAAGGACTGGAATCAATGCCCAACGTTTAGGACATTAATGTCCAACGATCATAACCCTTAAACAGCCATTAACACACCTTAATCCACCCCTATAAAAGGCTAGTAGGTGCTTTGCAAAGAAACAACTTTTCATACACTTCGTTCACGTATTTTCATAGCTAAAACAGCATCTCTAGCATTCCATACAAACTCCTTCGGTGTTCTGCTTTTGTTCACGTTCGTTGGAACTTTAGTTTGAGTGCTAAACTATTGTTCGAAGTCATCGTATCCTGGGAAACGATCGTTGCAACGCTCCTAGCACCCCGGGAGGCAACGAATACGTTTTAAGGAAATCATGCATAGTACGAGCTTTGGCTTATTCTGCTTCATCTCATTTCTTGTTTTTTCTTTAAGTCATTTTATTTAATTAATCTTTATTAATTAATTTTCTTTGTTTTTTCGAAACACACCCAACATGTACAAAAGGTGTATACATTCGTACAACCAAGAATGAGACAAACATTCGCAAATCTCCTTTCGAGGATCGCATAGAAATACTAGTAAGTTTTCTTGAAGTCAACCATAAATGCTAGTGTGTCACCAAGGACCTAATTCATACCTACAGAAGGAGACACCATCATACAAGGACAGAACTAGACTAGCTAGGATCATGGTGAACGTGTTGTTTACACTTTCCATTTTTGTCAGTACCAGAAAGATCTTTACACTTCTTATTTGCTTTACAAATCTACACCAAACAGTGCCAAACAGTGTCAAATAGTGTCAAACTCCTTAATATTTGTGAAGTCAAAGTGTAAAGATCTTTCAGAACCGAAGAGACTATATAAACATTTTCACTTGTTCAATTTTCCATCATAAAATTAGTGTAATTACTATTCAGCTTAATCTGATCACGACTCTATCGGCCCGTGTCGTCATGTATCATTACCGGACATCGACCACTGAATTTTTATAGAAGACATTCAAGACAACTCAAGTATCCCCGCTGGCTATGGGTTGACTTGAACGACCATACAAATAATAAAATTATAAACTCAAGTACCTCATTCTAAATTCAATCGGTGTTGATCAAGTTAAAAAAAATAGCCAAAGTTGTTTTGAGATGAACAAGGCATGGACTCGGGCCGGGCCGGGCCGGGCCTCGAGTCGGGCCTCAGGCCGGGTCTGACCGCCCTTTTCTTTGGATTCTTGAGGCCTGGAACCGGCCGGGTAGCTACCGGGTCCAGGTCAGGCCCAGGCCAGTTCAGGCCGCCCGGTTACCTTTTTTTCTAGTTACTTCCTACCCCACACCCCATACTCGTTCAAAACAGCGAGTCCAACCCATTCACCTCCCAAAAATTTTGAAAAACAAAAATAAAAAATTGGCCTGAATCGGGCCCTGTCGGGCCGGTTCATTTTCTGGGGACCCAAAGCCCACCCCGAAAATAGGCGTCTGGGTATATAGCACTTGGCCCGGACTCTTCAAGCCGATTCAGGTCGATTCGTTACTGTAGCGGGTCGGGTCGGTTCCGGTCCGATTTACCCAACCTGAGACCACCCCTAAGATGAACCCTAACATGTTGTTTTTGGAATTTTAATCAGCGAGTACGGAGCAATATCTATACTAATATACCGATTGACTACATAATTTTCTTTTTGATTAAAAATGAACAAAAAATGTAATATGAAGGAGTTAAAGTAAAAACAAGGAGCTTTTTACATTTCTTTTTTATTTGACATAGTTTTAAAGTTTTATAACCCATTTAATAACATTGAACTTATGAAACTTATGAAGTTCTAGCTGAAATGACTGGATATACTGATTTTGCTAATTTATAAAAAAAAGTTATTAATAAAAATAAAGAAAAAATAGCTAAAAGTAAATTCAACATCGCTTATTTTGATTATCAAACAATTCAGCGCACAAAAATATGTGTTTTAAAGGTTTACAACTCAAAAATACTATTTAGGCCATATAATATCAAATGTATGTTCAATAAATCACGCACAATAAATTTCATAATGACAATTGACAAATTTAATTTATATACGTAGTATTACTCTTCACAATTGACAAATTTCATCATTATATACAATTGATAAATTTCATGACAATTGACAAATTTAATTTATATACATAGTAAACCTTCATAGATCTAAAGTGGACTTCATTATATTTGCTAGATGTCAAACTTACCCCAAAATCCTGAAAGAATAAATGACTATATATTAAACTTTTAAAACTAAGAAAGTAGGAGTTGACTCGGTCTTCCATTTAGCTTACACGTAGAAAGCCTAACGCCTAATAAGGGAAGAGGGTCCAATGACTCCAATCCGGGTTCACAATCACTTGCGGCTTAGGACTTGGGATTGGCAAGAAAAATTCCCGAAATAAAAATAAAAGCAAAAACGCCTTAAAATTTCAAAATAAAACATCATAATATGAATAATATAATCATATATAAATTCTAATAAAACCAAAACATGACAATAAATTACTCATATTTTGGGAATAAAAACACAACTCTATTTTGAAATACACACATTTTGACTCATATATTTGGGGCTTTTTTTGCCAATGTCTAAGGAGCACAGACACACAGGATCTTTGCTCCATGTGTCTACTGATGAAAGAAAACGTTTCAAACTTTTATTGACGGAACTAGGGGTGGAATTGGCCCGGGTCAGGCCAGGCTCCGGGTCGGGCTTGGGCGGGCTACTGGTCCTGAATATTCAGGCCAAGTACTGACCTAGGTTTGTACCAGGACCAGGCCAGCCAGGTCAAGCCTAGTTTTTTTTGTAGTTGGTAGCCCACCCATTGAAGATCCGGTTTAGGTCCCGGTCCCGGTTCACCGGGTCGGGTTGGGTCTGCTGTCTGCATAGTGCAAGGCAAGGACCCGGGTCAGGCTGACCCGTCTCATTCCACCCATAGACAGAACACAATGTTTCAAGTTTGGACTTCAAATGAGGATATTTGACACACATTCGGAAGGCTCGACTATTTTTAAACCTCTTCCTTCTGTTTTTTGTTTGTATGTTTGACCTTGTTGAGAAGGCAAAAATAGAGAGAATTGAATTTAGAGGACTCAGAGCACCCCTAATTTTATCATTTCTCCCCTAAGTTTTCTTTAGTCTATCTATGTTTAGTCCCTTAACTAATCAAAGCTAACAAATGTTCTAATGTCTATTGTCTACATTCAACATTAAAAAACGAACACATATTTAACCAATTCATATCCAGTCTCAGGTCTCAACTTGGCCAGAATAGGGACATGAAAATAAGATAACACATGCAGAATAACAATGATGAAATGGGAAGAAAAACTTTCCACCATCAACCGATGCAAAGTATTCCATAGTGAACAGTCAGTCAAATGTTCCACACATGGAGAGGCACCCAAGATCACCTGCAGGACACATTCCTATATCTCATCAACTTCACAAGACTGCCTTGTTTATTTACAAGAAAACAAAAATGGTACTATATGTGAGCAACGCACTACTAACCTTCTGCACAACATGATTCATGGAGTTTCATGGCATGGTTAACATGTATAACAATGCCTCGGAGGCTTGGACCACCATTGAAACAAATTATTAGATTCATGTTCTTCATACCAAAACACACTCCCTCCCCCATAGTGTCCTTATTTATTGTTAGAGACCCAAAATTAAACAACAATAACCTACTCACTAAATCAAGATAACTTTATACTAAAAGAGTCCATCAAGTTGGGCAAAAAGATGTACGGATCATTTCAAGATCACATAATGAGCAACCAGACCCTTAACCAACTGATGACACTAAGGACCTCTTTGGTGCTTTCATTAGGAATTACTTTCACTCTCCGTAGTGGAATATAAGCCCCCCCCCCCCCCCCCCCCCCCCCCCCGCCAAAGCCCCATGTAAACCAATTTCCTACGCCAAGAGCAAAATAATCACTTTGCAGTTTACACTAGTTAAGTACTCACATTCCGCAGTCAAATGTGATATAAAAAAACAATTATTTTCCTTTGCAATTACTTCCCCTCATCCCAACTCTCTCCTTACGGTCAAAGTGACAAAAAAAATTTAAGAAGATTTTTGTTCAATAGAAATCAAGTTCGCAAACCATTCAGAATACTATATGCATCCAGCTGTATGGTATAAACCAGTATACTAAACCAGTATAATAAATAAAGAAGCTAAAATAGTAAAAAAGACATGAATCCAGTATACTTATCATAATTAGATACCCCCAAGAACTTCACATATCAAGATTTTATCATCTTGTATGAAAGATATGTAGGTTGACGCAAGAACCGTGCTTCTTTCCGAATTTCACACTTCTATAGTGCAACAAACTGACAAAGGCAGGTGAGTTAGAAAAGTAAAATTGAAACACAAAGCAAACCTTGTCAGAGTCAAACAAAACAGTCAAAATGTCAGTTAATTTAGTAACACAACAAACACCAACCACAGATTACTGAAAGGAAGAAATAAGATGATGTGAGCAAAAAACAACATGACCAAACATAAAACCCAACAGAAGTAGCAACCAATATTATAAAGAAATCCCCCAAAATGGAATCAACAAATCGTCAATGAGAATCGGCAAGGAGGGAACACTTCAGCTCATCTCTCTGCAAATGTCATAACAGTACACAGCAAGGTTAAAGATGTGAGTCCGAAACTTCCAACAAGAAAATTGATGGCAAGAGGTAAGAAATGGTGAGAAGTGTGCTCCAAGAAATCATCCTGTAAAATATTACAACATTACAAAGATGAACAGTTGTTAAAACAAAAAATCTATTCCAAAATGAGTGAACTACGAATATTATTTACCAAAAAATGATTCAACTCATCTCCGTCTCATGATACTTATCATGCATGTAAAAATATCTATGATGATGATGTTTTAAGAATTAGCTTCTCTTTGTTCCTTCTTATAAAGGTGTGTGAGGAAGGGGATCAGGAGTAGCACGCCCCATGCTCTTTTTGCAGGAACTTATAGTATTGATTAACTTTATACTATTAATTGACACTATGAATTTAATATCTCCTGCACCAACTGTTCATATTAAGGTGCTATATCGATTATATATGATGTTAATACTAAGGTTTTGACTGTCTTTACAATCCAGTGTATATCTTTACCACTTTGCTCGTTAGCATGAATTCACAATGATGAATAATTCCAGAAAATCCTTTGCGCTGCATTACAAGCTACTAGCCAAATGCAGTTTGGATTAGGTGACTATGATGATTATAAAAAGAAAAAGAAACAAAAATAAATGTTGGGAACTAAAATCTGACAAAACGCATAAACTTAAGTATGCAAGTGTGGTAAAATCAAAAGAGTAAGACTAAACGTAACATGGTTAATATAATTGTTCGTTCAATTGTCATATACACAGAAAGTCTCTTCATGACTTCAGAATTCTCCAAAACTTGGCCTCATTGCATATAGGCTTTACATACACACAAAGTTTAAAAATCTTTACACCTTGCTCCAAACAGACCACAGTTAAACAGTTAAATGTAAAATTTAACCTAAAAATGAAGAAACCAGAGTACTAATTTACCTTGCAATGGTAGCCATACACCTTATTTCATCTCTGTCATAAATTTTTCATATTCTGCATCTGCACCATACGATGACTTGTCTGAAGTTGGCATGGGAGCAGGTGCTGGAGGGTTTGGGGCCCAAGGAGCGGGAGCAGATGGGGGTGGGGGTGGGGGAGCAACACCATAGTAAGGGGGATAGCTGTATAAAGGCATTGGAGTAGCATATGTGGCCACAGACTGAGCTGGTGCACTACCCTGAGACTGGACCCCAGGGGGGTAACTACTGCTGTAACTTTGTTGTGCTTCGCTAGAAGGAACAGTTTGGGTAGAGGCACCTGAAGTAGTTCCACTAGTAGGCAATGGAGGATGAAACTGCATCATTCCATAAGGAGGTGGCGGAACTGGAGCATAAACGGATGAACCAGGAGGCAGAGGAGGAAACTGGTAGTGGGGATAAGGAGGAGGTGGTCCCCATGGAACTGGAGCACTCCCCATAGGTCCACCTGTGGCATACTGCTGTGAAGGGTAGGCACCCACAGGTTGATTGGTGGGAGGGTATGTAGGCATTGGCGGGGCAGGGGGGCCAGGAGGCAATGTAGGCTGAGGTGGCTTACCCGCAACCCTAACAGCAATCGTTCTACCATCAAGATGGTGACCATTCATACTAGCGATAGCATTATTAGCCTGCTGAACATCTTCATACTTCACAAAACCATAACCCTTAGACTGGCCAGTAACACGGTCCTTAATTACCTTAGCCATTACAATAGTGCCAAAAGGAGAGAACATGTTGATCAAAACATCATCGTCCAGGGTGGGTGGCAAGTACCCAATATACAAATTTGTCTCATCATACTCCTTAGGTTTGACCACGGTTGACCCTAAACCGGGATGTGACGAGCTGACAACCCCACTACCAATGCTGCTACTGGTGGTAGCCCAAGGAGGATTTGTACCTGAACCAACACCATTGCCAAGAGCAAGTGTCCCAGAAATTTGCTTAGTTGAAGACTCAGGCATTGTACCACCCAACTCTGCCAAAAAGTTTTGATACTCATCATCCATTTTCTTGCCTGTTGTATTTTTCATTGGACAATCGCAAGTAGGATGGCCCCCATCACCACACGTTCTACACAACACGTCACTCTTAAAGGTGGAAGTACGGGAAGGGCAAGCGTATTGTCTATGGCCAGGTTCACCGCATAATCTACAAAATTCTTCATCCCTAATAGTTCCGTTCAATGCAGCAAGTTCCCTTAGTTGTTGTCTCTTGTGCTCATTAAGGACTTCGTCAACGGGCTGCAGGAGCTTTTCCACCATGTCCGCAGCAGCCTCCAGTGATTCTTGGGTATCAGCTTCCACCAATACATGTAAATCCTCATTCTCAGAAGGGTCAGGTTTCATGTCTCTTTTTTGCTGCAATCGGCCTTCTTTCATCGAACCTTTTCCACGGATCACTATTTTGGCTCCTGTCTCCTTTTCCATCCTTTTTTGAGTATTCCCTCTTGGTCCAATGATAAGACCGATGAAGTTATAACCAGGGTATTCCTTGACAGGTATGTAAAGCTTCTTATGGAGTTTAGGAGGTCTGTAATCAGCAGGAGGCTTAAAGGCTGGATTTTTCTTTATCATCTGTGAAATAATCTCTTGTCTTTCCCTGTTCAATTTCTCTCTTGCACGGTATTCCCTAGTGTTTATTCTAATTCCCATGTTATCGTAGATTGGTTCAGGTGAGGGTGAGCGTGCGCCATCTGGCCTATCGTCTAGAGGCAATCCTGATTGCAATTTTCTAGTAATCTCAACTAACCTGCTGTTCAAAACCTGAATTTCCGGGTCAAATTCAATACCTCCGGCGAAATCCTTCATAAAATCCGGTAGCTGAATCAGTGGCTTGGGTTCGTCATCCGCCCAGCGTGACTTTCGTTTTCGTCCAGTTCCAGTCCCCGTCCCACTCCCATCACCCCCAGTAGCGGTGCCATCGTTGCTAGACTCGCCAGGCGGGGGATCCCACCTACTCCTTCGCCGTCTTCTGCTTGTCGTCTCCTCTTCCCCGCCAGACTGGTCCTTGTCAGTGCCACTGTGAGTATTAGTCAGCCCGTTCTCAGACAGAAAGTGTTTCTGCACAACGAGCTTCTGAGCGCCATCCTCCGGCGGTTTCTGCTCGGAGACCTGCTGAGTGTCCTGGTGATCCGAATCTAGGGGTTTTTCAGGCATAATTTGATCCTGGGAACATTCCGTGATGGGGTTCGACTGGGACTGGTCTAGGGTTTGAGAGGAGATCTGAGGGTACGATTCAGGATAGCTCTGGGATGAATGTTGGGGAAGAGCTTCAGGTGGAGGTCCCGGCTCAGATTGATAATCTGGGTAAGTCGCCTGAAGCGTGTCCATTAGAGCAGAGCGAAGCTATCAGTGATTTCGATGGAGAGAAGAGAGGCGCGGGTTGAAGGCAATGGGACTTCTTATGCTGGCGGTTTCGGGTTGTTCCCTTTTATTTATTGAAAATAATTGAATATTACTCCGTACAAATTCATACTTGGCATGTCCTCTAATTGAAGTTGAACCTTGGATTAATAAGGAAGTAAAAATACAGGGGCGTTACCTAGTATGAAGAGGGTAGGGAAAGAGAAACCTCTAGTTCAACTCCAAATGACTTGATACGAAATCTCATTCTATTTCATCAAAGTATGATAAAGCTCAACAACATGCATCCTCTCAGATACCTCTTTGCTCGGTAGTAGGTCAGGGACTTGGAACCGTAAAACCGTGAAAACAGATCTGAACCGAACTGAAATTTCTGGGTCGGTTCGGTTCCTATAATTTTGGACTTCACCTTTTTTGGTTCGGTTCCTATAATATTTCATCGGTTCGGTTGCAGTTCGGTTCCGGTTCGCAGCCAGGAACCAAATTTCTTATACATTTCAAGAGTAATCTTCATTTTAGGTGTTTCTGGGTATTATTTTTTATGAAATTTTGTGAGTTTGTTGTTCATGAAATAATGATTATGTCCACCAAATTTGAGCTTAAAATGTAACCGGGAAGTCAGTTAAATAAATTATTGAAAAGCATTAAGCTAAAATTTTAAAAAAACACAATGTTTTTCAATATTTTATTTAACTTACTTCCCTATTGAATTTTAAGCTAAAATTTGGTATATATAATATACATTTCATTTAGAACATGCTCACAAAATTTTATCAAAAACTTCTACACGGAAGCACCTCAAATGTACGTGGCCAGACGGCGTTCCTGGAAGAAAATTCTTGTCAAATTTTTTTGTTTTGCATAATATACCTTACATATTGTGGACTAGACCAATCCGAGTAGTTATTATTTTAATACTTTAGTCCACTTTTATATTTATTGTTTGTTTGTAATTGTATTTGATATTGGAATTCACTTCAAAAATGAATTAATATTCTGTTGATTACGTTGTTTATTACTCCGTATGATGGATAGTGTACTCGGGGGGTAGCTTATCCGAGGGGTTATTGCGGAGAATAACTAGAGAGAAGTCAGAGCAAACAAGTGAGAGAGAGAGTGTATATTCGATATGTATTAAGCGTGGTTTACAATGGGGGAAAGGGGTGCTATTTATAGTGGTAATAAATGCTAGATAAGGACACGTGTCAGTTTTCTGGTGGTCGAGGGGTCACCTCGACCGAGGTGGCACTGGCACTCGCATGTGGCCGCATTAAATGCGGTGGTTGGATGTGACGTTTGTACTTGGTACGGTGATCAAGGCGCATGTGAAGAGGATATTCTGTCGAGGTGGATGCCTTCGGCTGAAGGGTGCTGGGCCGAAGGCTCTTCTAACCGAGGGCTCCTACCTGCCGAGGGCTGCAGGTGCCGAAGGCTTGGTTTTCAAGCCTTGTTCTCCTATGATGCCTCTTCTAACCGAGGGCTCCTACCTGCCGAGGGCTACAGTTGCCGAAGGCTTGGTTTTCAAGCCTTGTTCTCCTGTGATGTTTCTGAGCTCGATTCCGTCACTGGTAGCCTTCGGCCATAGGGCCGAAGGCACCCCTTTGCGTATTGTGGGCTGCTCAGAGCTCCATTTTGCTGGACTTGGCCCGTTTGGGCCTGTTGGGCTTGATTGTAGTAGAGGAAGTATGTGGGCCGGGGGTCCCTGGGCCATATACTCCATCAGGAGTCCCCCACTCCTTTTGCCGAAAGGTACTTGAGGGAAAAGGAGTAGCTGTGGTGATTTCCCCGAAGACTTCCCTGTCCTGTTGGGTGCCTCATTTTCTCAATTCCCCCATATGTCGAGGGCTGAGAGCTTCCTGAAGGGAGTGTAAGTGTGTTGCTCGTATGTGTTTCTTTGTTGTACTTTGTACAGTAATGAGAGATCTGCATTTGTGTACTTTGCCGAGGGCATTTGTTGACTGAAGGCTTTGTGTGGCTGAAGGCATCATGTGGCCGAAGGCATCATGTGGCCGGAGGCATCATGTGGCCGAAGGCATTGTGTGGCCGGAGGCATTCTGTAAGCCGAAAGCATCATGTCGAGGGGAGTAGATTGCCATTGTGATCTTGCCTCAGCCTGCTGTAGCTGAGAAATAGAAAATTTTTAACATTTGCGTGTTTTGCCGAGGGGAGTCCCCCAGTCCCCCACTCCTTTTGCCGAGAGTTTCTCGAGGGAAACAGGAGTAGAGTGATGCATGCCTTCAGCAGGAGCCGCCGAGGGGTGACGCCTTTTGCTCCACAATGGGGAGATGCCTCGTTAAAAACCTCATTAGGAAAAAACCCTGTGGGAAAAAATCCTAATGAGGGAAAAAGAGTACACCGGATGCCCTCAGAATGAAGCAAAAGGAGTGCACCCTTCGGCCTTGATTGTTGAGCGGCGGTTGTGTCCGTGTGCTGAGGGGACATCCAAGATCAGCCTTAGATCCTGCATGAAAAAGCTAAGGAGCTTGTAAGGACCCCCCCCCCCCCCCCCCCGTTATCAAATAAAGGTGACGGAGGGGTGCAAGGCCAGGTGGGCTTGTGTTAGAGCCCCTGGCATCAAATACAGATGCTAGAGGGATGGAGACCGAGGGGTCTTCATGATGGCCCCCGACATCAAATAAAGATGTCGGAGGGATGAAGGCCGAGGGGCCTGTATGATAGCTCCCGACATCAAATAAAGATGGCGGAGGGCTGAAGGCCGATGGCCTGTGTGATGGCCCTCGACATCAAATAAAGATGTCGGAGGGATGAAGGCCGATGGGCCTGTATGATAGCCTCTGGCATCAAATAAAGATGCCGGAGGGATGAAGGCCGAGGGACCTGTGTGATTGCCCCCAACATCAAATAAAGATGCCGGGGGGATGAAGGCCGATGGGCCTGTATGATAGCCCCTGACATCAAATAAAGATGTCGGAGGGATGAAGGCCGAGGGCCGTTGTGATGTGGAATCACGCTGAGGCCGAGGGCCGTTGGTGATGTGAGATCACGCTAAGGCCAAGACCGTTATGACATAGAGTCATGTTTAGGCCGAGGGCCGTCTGATGTTGAGGCCGAGGGCCATTGTGATGTCCTCACGCTGAGGCCGAGGGCCGTTGTTGATGTTGAGGCCGAGGGCCGTTCTGATGTTGAGGTCGAGGGACGTTGTTGATGTTGAGGCCGAGGGCCGTCTGATGATGAGGCCGAGGGCCATTGTGATGTGGAATCATGCTGAGGCCGAGGGCCGTTGGTGATGTTGAGGCTGAGGGTCGTCCTGATGTTGAGGCGGAGGGCCGTTGTGATGTGGGATCACGCTGAGGCCGAGGGCCGTTTGTGATGTGAGATCACGCTAAGGCCAAAACCGTTATGACATAGAGTCATGTTGAGGGCGAGGGCCGTCTGATGTTGAGGCCGAGGGCCATTATGATGTCCTCACGCTGAGGCCGAGGGCCGTTGTTGATGTTGAGGCCGAGAGCCGTTCTGATGCTGAGGCCGAGGGCCGTTGAAATGTGGGATCACGCTGAGGCTGAGGGCCGTTGTTGATGTTGAATCACGTTGAGGCCGAGGGCTTTTGGTGATGTTGAGGCCGAGGGCCGTCCTAATGTTGAGGCCGAGGGCCGTTGTTGATTTTGCGACCGAGGGCCGTTCTGATGTTGAGGCCGAGGGCCGTTGTTGATGTTGAGGCCGAGGGTCGTCTGTTGTTGAGGCCGAGGGCCATTGTGATGTGGAATCATGCTGAGGTCGAGGGCCGTCCTGATGTTGAGGCCGGGGGCCGTTGTTGATTTTGAGACCGAGGGCCGTCTGATGTTGAGGCCGAGGGCCGTTGTGATGTGGGATCACGCTGAGGCCGAGGGCCGTTGGTGACATGGAATCATGCCAAGGCCGAGGGCCGTTGTGATGTGGGATTACGTTGTTTATTACTCCGTATGATGGATAGTGTACCCGGGGGGTAGCTTATCCGAGGGGTTATTGCGGAGAATAATTAGAGAGAAGTCAGAGCAAACAAGTGTGAGAGAGAGTGTATATTCGATATGTATTAAGCGTGGTTTACAATGGGGGAAAGGGGTGCTATTTATAGTGGTAATAAATGCTAGATAAGGACACGTGTCAGTTTTCTGGTGGTCGAGGGGTCACCTCGACCGGGGTGGCACTGGCACTCGCATGTGGCCGCATTAAATGCGGTGGTTGGATGTGACGTTTGTACTTGGTACGGTGATCAAGGCGCATGTGAAGAGGATATTCTGTCGAGGTGGATGCCTTCGGCTGAAGGGTGCTGGGCCGAAGGCTCTTCTAACCGAGGGCTCCTACCTGCCGAGGGCTGCAGGTGCCGAAGGCTTGGTTTTCAAGCCTTGTTCTCCTGTGATGCCTCTTCTAACCGAGGGCTCCTACCTGCCGAGGGCTGCAGTTGCCGAAGGCTTGGTTTTCAAGCCTTGTTCTCCTGTGATGTTTCTGAGCTCGATTCCGTCACTGGTAGCCTTCGGCCATAGGGCCGAAGGCACCCCTTTGCGTATTGTGGGCTGCTCAGAGCTCCATTTTGCTGGGCTTGGCCCGTTTGGGCCTGTTGGGCCTGATTGTAGTAGAGGAAGTATGTGGACCGGGGGTCCCTGGGCCATATACTCCATCACCGTACTTTTTACTTATTCTGCATTACTAGTAGAAAAATAAAATTGAAATACTTTTTAAACCGAGATTTTTGTTACGTTTAAATTTAATGTTGCACTTGCATATTTTTTTATATTCGAACATTGAGATACCATGCATGTATAATGTAATGGTCATAATTTCATGATTTAAAATTTGAATTTTTTTATGTAATTGAAGGTAAAATGTTTTCATTTTAGGAGAATAATAAATTTTTATAAAGAACCGAAAAAAGGTAAGAACCGAACCGAATTTAACTAGAACCGAACCGAATTTAACAACTATATTTTTAACTAGAACCGAACCGAATTTAACCTTTACGATTTCTATACGGTTCTATCGAATTTTAACAAGAACCGAACCGATCTCAGACCTATTCGGTAGAGGACCCTCAAAGATGAGTACCTTTTTTGGAAATAAAGTAAAAATCAATTTAAATATGAAATTATTGTTCGAGTAATTTGAATTCAGTCTTTTTATAGAAAATGTTGTCATTTGAGAGAAAAACCGAACCATACAAACACTTGTTTTTTTACTTCTCGGAAAAATGGAGAGTAAGATTATTTATCTAGTAAAAAGAAAACGAATGACGGAATGAGGTTTTGTTTTGAAAAGTTATATACATAGACAAAAGTATATATCTTACGTTCTTAATTTACCGTTGTCTTGTTTAGTTCAAAAAAGGATATAAATGTAAATACATTCTATGTATATATGAGATTAATATTTGTTTGCTCTTTTGGAAAAAAACTCCATGATTCATGATAAAAATAAAACCTACTAGGAAAGGGAAAAAAACACACACGAATTCAATTCATACAAGACTACAAACACTTGCACAAAAAATTACTAGATAAATATAGTTGTATTATGATAGGAAATGAAAGCGTAAATGAGAATTTTAAAATTTAAACTAAATACACATCTGAAAATACAAATTTGTAATAAATATAACTCCATTAAGATCAATGCACAAAGGTTAATAAATAAATTATCATATTTCTACTGGTACTTGGTTGAATCCGTTCATTTTGAAAGGCAAAAATCAAAACCAAATCAAATATGTCTAGGTTGGTTCGTTTTTGCATTTAGTTCCCCTTTTGCGGTTGGTTTCTTTGACTGTATTTCAATTTATTTTTATTGAGTTTCAGAGCCCGTTTGGTAACATTAAAATTGGTTGAATTGGCTGATTCTGCTGAAATTTATGATGTTCTGGCTGAAGTGGCTGTATTGGCTGATTTTGCTGATTTATGAAAAAATTATGTTTAAAATATTTGTTATTAATAAATTAAACAAAAAAATATATGAAAAAATAGAAAAAATGATCCTCTACATTAACTTCAGCCAATACAGCCATAAACGTAACTCTAACCTTACTTTTTCAGCTTATTACAAAATTCAACGCGCGAAATCAAAAGTTAAGTGTTTGGTGAAAAAACTGGCTGATAAGCCTGATAAGCCGAAAAAAGGGGTCACCAAACGGGCTCTCAGTTTCCTCGAACACATCCCTTGTTTCAATTCAAATAGAATAATAAATAATGTGTATTTTATGTTTCCCTAAATTAGAGTAAATGTGTATAGAACCATGTTGTCCTATTTTGGCATTATATGGCACTAGTATGGCAATATTGATGTCATAAGTGAGTGCGTTTTTCAAACATGATAGTAATTACTTTGATATAAATGAAAAATATGTTGGAAAAATGTGTTAAAAATTGAATTAAATGGTCATTTTGGGGAAATTATTTGAGTAGGGTCCACTCCCGATTTGGGTGGGGTCAAAGTGTTTTTGGATTGTCCTCGTTAAGGGCTACAATTCGATATGTGGTACACTCAAAACGGATAACGGGTGAATGAGAAATTGATTCTCGAAGTTCACTCGTTGAAATGGAAAAATTGGGAAAATGATGGGTTTCTAGTGTGTTTTATCCCACAACGGAAATCTCAATGGATTTTCACCCCCTTATAAAGGGAAGCCTCTTTAAAGGAGTTAAGATTCCTAAAGGTAAAGGTTCTCTCTTACGCGCATGGGGTGCCGATCAAATCCCGAAACGGAGAAGAAAAACCACGACTCGTGTGCGCGGGCGACCTGCAGACACGAATGTCATCCGAAAATCTCGAACCGTTTTCTTTAAGTGAGACACCGCTTAAATGAGTTGTCCCGCTTAAATGGGATACAACTTTGGGGTACTCTTAGCATAACTCTAAACAAACCTAAGGAAAAACGTAGTAATGAATCTAGCAACTTTGGGATTCTTTCTTCCTATTCCTGTGCTTCAAAAATCGAACTGCCTGGAAGTGAAAAGCATTCCAATATAGTTTGAAAACAAAGGCCAAAATGCTTCATCGTAAAATCTTTTTCCAAAATAAGATCTCCAAACAAGTCTTTTGCCGTCATTTTCTTCAGATACATTTTCGTTTAAAATCAAACTGTGGCTTCAGAAACATCGATGGAGAAGAAAACTGCAACATTATCAGAAAATCCGAAAACCATGAAGCAAACATATACTTGCTCAAGAGTAGAGGCCAACACCTTCTGACTAATCCACGAGTTCTCGACTCCATCATCAGTAAATCCAACATACTCCCCACTGATACCGTCCTAGAAATCGGGCCTGGAACAGGAAATCTCACTATTAAGCTCCTAAATGTCGCCGAAAAGGTTATAGCCATCGAGGTTGACAAACGCATGATCGAAATCCTCAACAAACGTGCGACTGAGCATGGCCTGCGTGATAAATTAACGGTAAGATAACTAGCACACGGGAACTGTTCGATAAAATGTCCAAATGAAGTGTTTGTGTTTCAAGAATGCAATATAATGGCACGTTTGATACACGGAAAAATTCTTTTGTTAGTCTCCATCCACTAGTAAATCCTTACATTAATTAATTGCATTGATCGGTTTACCAAATTAATTTCTCTCCTTGAATACTTGAATATATATTTATTGACCACTTGGAGATGAGTGGAAATGTTCTAATGTAGGACACAAGATTTTACACTTGGAGGACCAGTGCACTTTTAGTATTTAGAACACATATAAATGAAAATAAAACTACAGTATATATAATACTGTCGTATATTTGTTTAACAACCAGAGTAATTATATATACTCAGTGCCCCGGACTAACTGTAGGATGCAAGATCGTTACTATGCTCACATGTTTTCCCCTACTCGTTTTCATGCAACAAATTGAGCCATAAGATGCTCCCACCAATAATTGTTTTTATATGTTTGTTTCTATATTTATATTTTTTTGTCTATTGGGTGCTTAACATGCTTTTAAGTGTCATATTCGGATGCATGTAAGGTCAAAAACTAATATATAATTATGAGGTAAATTTTATCTTTGAGGATCCTTTTGGAGTGAATTGGATCCAAACTAATATGATACCAGAGCTTGTTTTGTTTTTTTTGTTCATTGGGCCCATTAAGATTAATTTGTTTGTTGTAAACTTGCAATACATTGTTTTGTATATATATATATATATTTTGTCGATGAGAGATGCTTAATTAGCTATTGTTAGTTTCTTAGATAGTATGCCAAGATGCACTAAAGACCGAGTTTCCACGGTTTGATTTAATGGTAGCCAACATTCCATATGGGATTTCATCACCTCTGATTGCCAAAGTGGTGTTTGGCGCAAATGCATATAGGAGTGCAACACTTTTGTTACAGAAGGAGTTCGCAAGGAGACTACTAGCAAACCCAGGAGACTCAGAATTCAACAGGTTAGCAGCAAATGTGAAGCTGATGGCTGATGTGGAGTTGGTGATGGATGTGAGCAAGAGGGACTTCTTACCTTGCCCAAAAGTTGATTCATCCGTTGTTAAGATCCATCCGAAAGAATCAGTCCTTGATGTCAATGTTGATGAATGGTTGGCATTCACAAGGACTTGTTTTACAAAGAAGAACAAAACGTTGGGTGCGATTTTTAAGCAGAAAAGGATGTTAGCTGAGTTAATGGAATTGCAAGAAGTGAAAGAGGGTCAAGAAATGGGGGAACCGCTGGCTTCTTTTAGGGAGATGATCGTCAATATTTTAAGTTCAGGTGGATTTGATGATAAGAGGCCAGCAAAGCTCACCCATGAAGAGTTGGTGCATTTGTTGTCCCTATTTAATCACGCTGGGATTTCATTTCATGGTCCTGCGAAACTGAAGGATCGAAGAAACTGCTCTTCAGATAATTACTTAGAGGATCCGCAAGACACTTAGCGGCGCAAGCTAGATTTGGTGCTCCAAATTGAGGTTCAATTTTCATACCATCTAGTCTAAAAGATAGTCTCCCCTGATTACAGATTCTACTTGATTTTATTTTGCATTAAATTTGAGTATGAGAATATGCTCCGTATTTATTTCTTATATCGAAAAACACGAGTTCCAATGTGATTTTGCAATACTTGATGTGATTTAAATTGGTATGGTTAGGAATATAAATTATCTCAATTTAATATTCTTTATACAAATTGTATTAGTTCAAGACATTTCCTTTTATACTTAGTCACCTGTAGTTCACCAGTGTGCTCTATATTTAGAGTTCAAGCCAGTGTCGGACGCATGAATTTCCTACCGGAGGTGCGGTAGTGTAAATTAACATATCCTAAAACACACACACACGCATATATATATATATATAGAGGAAAGATCTCCTCAGGCGGTCCGCACGGAGACTGCCGTACGGACAAGGCAGTTTTTGGCCCTTCCAGGTGGAATTTTTTGATGATTTTTTTTGTCATGTTCTTCATCAAGTGTAGATTATCTCCACAAAATTTCAGCTTAAAATCCAATCGGTAAGTGAGATAAATAAATTTTTGAAACATATTGCGCATTATGTAGATATATGGCACAATATGTTTCAATAATTTATTTAACTACCTTCCCGATTTGAATTTTAAACTGAAATTCTGTGTGCTAAAAAAATCATCAAAAAAATTCACCGGGAAGGCCCTCAAATGGGCAAGTCTGCACGGCGGGTCTGGTCAGGCACGCTTGACAAGATCAGTTATATATGTGTGTGTGTGTGTGTGTGTGTATATATATATATTGAAGTAATTATATTTGCTTGATCATTTTGGGGACGTCACTTGCCCCCTCCCCCTTTGTATCCGCCACTAGTTCAAATATCTATGTCTTCTAAATTTGTTATACAATCAAACGCGTAAAAAAATTGTTGAGATGATGGTTCTTAATTTGAATGATCTGACGAAAACATTTTCAGGAAATTTTTAACAAACTTATATTATTTGGTTAACTGTTAGGCTTGAGCGTTTTCTCTAATATTTTAAAAATGAATATATAATTCACTTTATCTCCCCTCCCCTCCCTTACGATTGAGTCGTAATATATTAGAAGCTATTGAAACATAAAAATAATCAGCTACAAGTAAAGACTGGAAATTCCCTACTTATTTTTCTCTGTGTGATATTGTTTTTGTCATGTGATCCCACTTTTATTTATGATTTGTGGGCTTAATCATGCAGTTTGTTTTAGTGATATGTTTCTTTACTCTGACCTAGTCATTGTTTTTTTTTTGCGCTCAATTGGAGGCATTGTGGTTTGCAATAGGTACAATTTCTGTAATGTTGAACTTTTAGTTCTGATTTTGAATGCTCACATTTATTTTTATTTCTCGATGATTATTCGAGTTTATTTTTTTTTTAAGTTTTGATATTGGTCTTTTTCCTTGTCTTTACTCTTTAGTCTTTACTATATATGTGCATACTTATGTTTTCTTGTGTGCTATGTAAAGAGAATCATGATACCACAAGAGCTTTCGTTATTTGACGGTTTTCTGAATGTGAATTCATCCTTTAAATTTGTCTCAAAGAGGTTTGCACTTTGCACCATTACTAATCTGCTATATAATAATAATAAATTAATGCAGCAGAAAATGAAAACTTACTGCATCTTTTCCCGCAGTGTATGGTGGATCACCCAAGACCTCTGGAGCTCATAGGGGTGGAATTTGCTGGGTGGGGAAGCGACGTTTTTACAGAACGGGGTGACGAATTTTTCTTAAAAATGGGGGTGACTTCTGATGCAGTTTTGTAATGTATCTGTGGTTCTTATGGCGAAACCGAAATAAGTTGTGGAATGCCAGGTTTGCTCCTGTCAAACGTGTGAAAAAGAACCTGCTTCTTTTATTGAAGACTGGCGTGGAGTCCAATGGCAGCCAGAAACAAGAGAGCAGAGGGAGCATGGACTATTGATATGGAGGCAGATGGATGTGGATGGAGCGAAGCTCAACATAGAGCTACCGGGTTGGGGTGGGTTGCTCAGGATTGTGTTATTTACAGACCGGGAAAATATGTTCCTTGTGAGGCACAGGCATTTGCAATAAACGAAGCGCTAAGATGGATCAAGCAGGTGGGATGAGAGTCATGAGACCATATCGATGTGGAGTCGGATGCTTTGTAGTTATTGGGGGGGTGTCTGGACAGAAGTAAACAACTCTTCTTTTGAACTTTTGGTTAATGGTATAAGAGACTTATCATGTGAAGTGATTAGCAAATCAGGTAGGGTATAATTATTTTCTCTCATGTGAAGTGATTAGGGCATAATTACTCTCTCATGTGAAGTGATTAGTAAATCATGTTAGCCATAATTTTCTTCCTGGTATTGCATTCTGGTGTATTTCAACTATGGTCTTACCAAAGAATTAAATTTGTTATGGTAAAGAAACTATCTACTTGTATTATTGGCTTTGGATCATCTTTTATTAATACATGGGATAACTTCTGAATTTAAGAATATTTACAAACATCAATCAATTAAAAAAAAAAACATTTAGATCCGAATGAAAGTTAATTATCATATCAATAACATTTTTAGATTGAGGAAGAATATGAAAACAACTCTTTTGATATATTCCCACCATCCCATTATCTTTATCACATCTTATCTTTTTAATTTCTCATTAATTTTAAATCAACTCTTTTGGTCCCCCTGCTTAGGTTCTGCTTCCTTTTGTTTGTTCAGATTTGACATGATTTATGTCCCAATTTGTAGCAATCCATGCAGATTTGTTTTTTGCATTTTGAATGTTCATTCATTTTGAACCTTTTGAAGGGATTGTAGGTTTTTAATATCATATTAGAAGCGTAGAGATCGACGTGATAAAGACATAAAGTTAAGCATTCATGCGTCAATTACATGATCGACGATCTTTGGGATTCATTGAGCTTCTGATTGAGGCTGATATGATCTTGAGTCTATCATAATGATCTCCACTCAAAACTATAAAAAACAAAAGTTGGAGATGTAGCAAATGTCATCTTTAACCTTGCCACACATTCATGCAGCAGTTGCAGGTCATTTTCAACCATGCAAAGTAAGCACACATTAGAGAAGTAGCGACTAGTGATGCTTCAAATTTAGGAGTCAACAACTATTCTTTGAGTTTCGAACTTTCAGAAAGCTTCGGTTCCATTATTTATATCTAATTTACTTTCTAAAACCCAAATTGCTAGAGGAAACTCATCTTCTTCAGGTGAGGCACCCCTGCCAAGTGCCAACCTTTCTTGATTTTCTTCATCATCAAGCTGCTAAGAGGCGATGCTATGATATCCTTGGTCATTATATTTCATTTGAATTTAAATAAAAACAGACATTAAGAGCTGCTAGCAGTTGGGGATGTACCCAACCGGTTCGGCCCGGCCCGGCCCGGCCCGTTACTGTGCGGACCCGCTTCGGCCCGGTTGGTGCTAACCGGGCCCGGGCTTTTACCCAGTTGCGGCGGGTTAGGCGGGCCGAGCTCGGGCCATGTTTTTCTTGAACCGGCCCGAGCATTTTTTTCCCATTTTTTTTTTTGTTTTTCTTGGTTAGGGCTGGGTGTTTTGGGGGGGGGGGGGGTTTGGGGGTGGGGGGTGGCGGTCAGGGGTTAATTAGAAAAAAAAAACAAAGAACTGGGCCCGACCAAGGCCGGACCCGGTTTATACCCGGGCCGATTCCGGTTCTCCCTTTCCCAAAAAAAGCCCACTCGGGCCCAGGCCCAGCCCGGAACCGGTTCGGCCCGTGTCCACCCCTACTAGGGGTAAACGGTGTATATTTTGAGAATAGTTGTTGGGGATGTTTGACAACAGGTGCATGATGGATAGTGTACCCGGGGGGTAGCTTATCCGAGGGGTTATTGCTGAGAATAACTTAGAGAGAAGTCAGAGCACAAGTAAGTAAGAGAGAGAGTGTATTCAGTATGAATGTCGTGGTCTACAACGGGGAAAAGGGGGTGCTATTTATAGTAGCAATAAATGCCGGACAGGGACACGCGTCAAGCATCCATTGGCCGAGAGGTCACCTCATCCGGTTGGCGCTGACAAATGCATGTGGCCGCATTTAATGCGGCTGTTGGATGGGACGTTGTACAGGGTACGGTGATCTGTACGCATGTGAGACGGACATCATGTCGGGAGAGGTGCCCTCGGCTGCAGAGGACTAGCCGAGGGCTCTTGGTGCCGAGGACCCCTGAGTGCCGAGGGCTCCAGATGCCGAGGGCTACTGTTTTCTGCCGTTTTTCTCCCAGTTTCTTAGTTTGCTTGGAAAACCCGTTCTGTGAGAGTTTAGAGCCTTCGGCCGGGGGGCCGAAGGCACCCTTGGTGCGCTTTGCGGGCTGCTTGGTACTCTGGGCGCTGTGATTTGGGCCTGTTGGGCCTTTTGGGCCTGTTGGGCTTTCACTGGAGTAGTAGGAGTCTGTGGGCCGGGTGTTCCCGGGCCATATACTCCATCAGGAGTCCCTCACTCCTTTTGCCGAAAGGTACTTGAGGGAAAAGGAGTAATTTGTGTCTTCTGAGGTTGGTTTGTCGCTTGCATGTCCCTGCTGAAGGCAGTCCCTCAGTTACCCACATGTCGGGACTTGAGGGCTTGCTTTGCCGTTTGTTGGAATTTTTCACCAATTTTGTGATTTAATGATTTTCCCGAGGGGGTCCTCCAGTCCCCCACTCATTGAGGCACTTGTAAAGTGGTGAAAAGGAGTAGAGTAGTTGCGTTGCTGTTGTGGGCCGAAGGCTGACGCTTTTCGTTTCATTTTGGGGGGATGCCTCGTTAAAAACCTCATTAGGAAAAACCCTGTGGGAAAAAATCCTAATGAGGGAAAAAGAGTGCACCGAATTCCCCCAAGGATGAATCAAAAAGGTTAAAGCCTTGGTTTGGAATGAAGCGAAATGTTGATGCCGAAGGCTCTCATAGTCTGAGGGCGTGTTTGTTGTATTGCCAAAGGCACGCTGTTGATGTCATGGGAGGTACCGGGGGGGCCCTCGATCTGGGGATCGAGGGCGTGATGAATGAGGGCAGTGGTTGAGTTGTCACCGGGGGGTCCCCTGCTTGTTGATTAGTTGGTGATGGGGGTATCCGGGGGCTCCCATTGCCTGCGTGTTGTAGGCTATCCGTCAATGAGGCATACTCCCCGGGGGCTATTCGGCCCTTACAGTGCTGAGGGGGAATCCCCGAGGGGTGGCCTGATATGAAGCCTTGGGCTTCTGAAGGAGTGATGCCGAAGGCGTCTGTTATGTACTGTGTGGGTCACAAACCGGGGGCGCCTCTGGGGTAAGCGTACCCGGAGGCTCTCCTTGGTGAAGTGGAGTGAAGTAAAAAAAGTCCGGGGGCTCCCAGAATATAGCCGTTGGAAATATAGCCGTTGGAATACGTAACGTCAGGATATAGCCGTTGGGGGGTACACGTGGCGCGTGATGGTTGGCTGTCCGTGGGCGGCGTCACCGATTGGGCGATACCGCGGTTTGTAATGATGGTGATCCAACCGGAGGCCCGGTTTCCAGGCCCAAGCCCGGATCCCAGCGCCTATAAATACCCCAAGGCCAGGCCACTCTCCGCTGTGCGATCTCAGTGTAGCGAAGCTCTGGCAAAATTTTTCTAGAGAGAGAAACTTGCCCTCGGTTGAATCCTCAGTTCTCAAGGTCAGTTCCCCCCTCCTCTTCTCCTTCTAGTTAGCTGTGCCTTGTGCCCTTAGGCTAGGAGATAGAATTTTCTAGGAAACCCTTAATTCTCCCGAGCCTTCGAATTAGTGAGCAGATGTCATCACAGAGCGACTCCTAGGATATCTCGGGGGAGCCTTCGGTCGAGATGGAGACATGCTCAGATGTGGAGTCCTCGAGCATGGAGTCCTCGGCGGGTGGTGATGCCGCAGTGGCCATGGAAGTGGAGAAGGACCTCCAGGCCGAAGTCGAAGCCGAGGGCTTCGAGCAAGAAAACGAGGACGAAGAGCTCGCCCTCGTCGTGCAAACCGCCGAGCAAGAAGAGGAGAGGGAGAGGATGAAGGTGACGGTTGCCATTCCTCCCCCCGGGGTGCCGGGGAAGCCAGCTCCTCCCAGCCATTGGACCCGACGCCCATCAGTGTGGCTCCCGGGAATAAAAAGAAGATGAAGGCGGCCCCGAGGAAGAAGCAAGCGGTAGTTGATGCCGGGCGACCGGTGGGCATACCCGAAGGCCATTCGTTTCTGAACACTGCCGCTCTAGAGCTGAAGACGAGGGCGTCCCCGGCAGAATACCAGGCCACTCAGATGCTGGTTGGCCCTTCGGCGCGCGTGGTGGAGCCCAGGGCGGATGATTTGTTGCGGTATGCGCCCGAAGGGTGTTTTGCTGTTCACACCCTCTCGGTGGAGATGGGGCTTCGGTTTCCGCTTCATCCTTTTCTCTTGGAGTATCTGAGGTTTGTGGGGTTGCCCCCCTGCCAGCTAACGCCCAACAGCCACTCCTATGTGGCCGGCTTCCTCTCCTTGTGTCAGAGCCGGGGGGTTGAGCCCACACTTGATCAATTCTTAAGGTCCTTCAACCTCTGCCGGGGGGGCATTCAAATGCTGAGGGCTTTGCCAACCTTCAGCAGGTACCGGAGTTCCGGCTTTTCGATGACGTGCCCTCGTCCCACAAGGGGTGGAAGGAGAGGTTCTGCTACATTCGCCTCGAGGAGAACCCCTTCCCGGCCCAGCTCCGCAATAGCTTCCGGCGCCATCCGAAGGTGGGGAGCGCAGCTCTGGAGAAGAATGGCAAAGTGCTTGCCAAGAAGCCGGAGGGGTCTGACAAGCACGTCAAGATTAGAGACGTCACCCTCCCAGAGGAATTGCTTAGCCTGGGCTTCTGGCAGTTCAGGCCGAGGGGCTCTTCGGATGAAAGATACCCTCCCCTCGATCGAGTCTTCGAAGGAGCTGGAGGTGATCACCGAATGGTTCACTGATGCGTTGATAGTTCTTTCTTATTTCCTATCTTTTATGACGTAGTAACTGGTAGCCTTCGGTCTAACCCTCTTGCGTTTTTTTTGTTGCTTGCAGGTAATAATATGGACGTCGGTTCCCTCTTCGCTCTGAAGAACGCGAAAGGGAAGAAGAAGGCCCCGGCGGGCACTTCTGCCAGGGAGGGGCCCTCTCAACCTGCTGTCGCCGCTGCTGGCGCCGGAGGGTCCAAGGGTGCCGGGCCCGTGAAAAAGAAGAACGCCGGCAAGGGGACCGAGCCTCCGGCCAAGAAGCCGAAGACTAACGCCCCTGCCAAATAGCCGATCACCGATGTGGTGGTGATCGTTGATGAAGGGCACGCCTCTGCCTCCACCCCCCAGGAACAAATCAATCAGGAGTTCTTTGGGCGGGAGAAGTTGGAGGCGTTAGTACCGAAGGGAGCCTCCGTGTTGGAGGGCAGTCTGAACCCTTCGGCTCTGATGAGCCAGATGCTGCCGTCGGCTGACCGACTAGCCCTTGCCCGGTTGGACGAGGGATCCCTCGAGGCGAAGGTCCTCCTGAATGCTGCCTCCGTAAGTCACCCCCCCTTCTTTGTTCGTTGTTGTGTTTTCCTTTTGTAACATATTCGTCGTGCCTTATTCTTGCCTTCGTGAATTGCAGAGCTTTATGGGCCTCTGCGAGCACCTCCGGAGGGTGGAGCAAATGAGGGAGGCCAAGGGTGCAGCCGAGGGGGAGGCCGCCCTCCTCAGGAAGAAGCTTGCCGAAGCTGAGGACTCTCTCCGTCTGGCCACCGACGGCTTGGAGCAGAGGGTGCAGGCTGCAAGGGCTGAAGGGGTTAACGAGGGACTGGCCAGGGCCGGGGAGGCCGCTGCCGAGGCCGCCCGCATTGCTGCTGATGAAGCCCGCGCGGCTCGAGAAGAGGCCGTCTCCAAGGCCCGAGAGGATGCGGTGACCAGCTTCACAGCCGAGGGGTGGAAGGCTGAAGACCGGAGGGAGTGGCTTGCTTCGGTGGTGGGGGCTTCGGTGGACGAGTGGGTCGGAGGCCCTGGAAAGATGTGGCTTGCTGAGAGGGGCGACTCGTACTACCAAGGCGGGGAGTTCTTCACCCAACGCCTTATCTACCGGAAGCTTGCGAAGCACTTCCAGGTGGCACCGGAGGAGTTCCATCCAGAGGCTTATGGCCTCCCCCCTCGCCAGCCAGACATCAGGATCCCGCTCCCCGAGGGGGAAGAGAGGCCAGTTCTTGAAGACTCGGAGACCCTCCGGGAGTGCGGCCTCGGGGGTGAAGAGGATGAAGCCGAGAGTGAGGCGATATCCACAGTCCCCCCTTCTTGAATTGTATTCCCCCTTTTGTGTTGTAATTGTTGGCCTCGGCCCCTTTTGTAAAGTACATTTAAACTTCCTTTTTTTTGATGAATGAGCACATATGCCCTCGGGCCTTTGATATATAACATGCTTTCTTTTGATTTGTTCATTGTCGAATATATGCCCTCGTCTTGTTTTGGATGTATGCACTTGCTCCTTTGAATGTATGTTTTAGGACTTAGAATATTTTCTAAGTGTTTGAATACGGCTGTAGCCTTCGGTAGTTGGGCACCCTTTGCTGGATATACAACCGAGGGTTCAGCAATAATTAGAACTTAGAAAATTTTTCTAAGTGTAGCACACCATAGGGCCTTCGGATGTTTGTAGTTCAATTGCTGTGTGGTGATTAGGTTGAGAACCCAATTCCTAGGACTTAGAAAAATTTCTAAGTGTAGTTTTGTCCTCGGATGCCCTCAGCTGGTAGCCTCCTTCCTGATGTGTGAATATTGGACCGAGGGCCCAATGTACAGGACTTAGAAAATTTTTGCAAGTGTAGTGTGTCATGTAGCCTTCGGCTACTGTGGAGCCCCAACTGAAACGTTGATTAGGCCGGGGGGGCCAATCTTCAGGACTTAGAAAACTTTCCTCAACGCTGATTCCTTGTGTACTGTAGCCTTCGATTGATAGGTAGCCTTCGGCTATTAGGTCCCGTCATAAGTTGAGATGGGCAGTTGACCGAAGGAAAAATTATGTAGGACTTAGAAAATTTTCTAAGTGTTGTTGTATCGCATAGCCTTCGGCTATCATATTCCCTTAGCTGTAATATTGATTAGGCCGGGGCCCAATCTTTAGGACTTCGATTTTTTTTTTAAGTGCTGCTTCCTTGTGTCGCCTTCGGGTGATGGGTGCCCTCTGACTCTGCGTCACTTTTGCGAGATGCCCGGGGGCCACTCATTTAGGACTTGGAATATCTTCTAAGCGTAAATTGATGTAGAGCTTCCGGATGTAGATCCCTCCTGGTATATGAATAGGACCCTTCGGGTGATCGTGAGGCCCTTGTGTTGTATGAGTATTCGACCGAGGGCCAAATATGTGGGACTTAGAAAAATTTCAAAGTGTGTCGTAGATGTTGAACCTTCGGTTAGTGAGGAGTCTGTCCGAAGGGAAAATATTTTGAAATAAGCCCCCTCGGTTGGCCTTTGATGATTTGTAATAGATGCCCTCGGTATTTGTTTGAAGTACCGTTTGGTGGACTTTGGATAGTCCAGTCCCTTCGTATTGTTGAAGCCTTCGGTGTTTGTGTGACTGGAGGTGACCAGGCAGTGGACTTAGCCATTTCTTGACGATATTTGTTTGAGTAGTATCCTTCGGGAAATAAGAGCCTTCAATTACCGGAGGTGTTCCCGTGGGGAGCCCTCGGCATGTTGTGATCTGTTGGAGTGTACTCTTTGATTTCTCGCTGAGTCTACTCCCCTTCACCCCCCCCCCCCCCCCTTTTTTTTGTTTTTTTGTTTTTTTTTGGTCGGTGGTGAAGGGAAGGCATCAAGAAACTTGGTTTCTTGGTAAGGCTGGGCCTATCAGGAGACCATCAGAATACACCAATGGCTCTCCTCCCTCGGGTTAACCTTCCGAGTTCCGAGGGGATCGAGGGTCGTTTCCTGGGCACAAGATATGGTGGTCTGTAACCTGCCTCCCCTTGGGGGATGGCGCGGAAAGCGCCTCATTTTTTAAAGTCGTCCCCTCGGCGCTAGACATAGTCCGTGGCCTGCCACACCCTTGGGGTGGTGGCGCGGGGAGCGTTTCGGTTTGGAAGTCGAATCCTGGGCATTTCTCGTGACTGTCATACCCTTGGGGTGATGACGCGGAAAGCGTTCCGTTTTTTAAAGTCGAATCCTGGGCATTTCTCATGCCTGTCATACCCTGGGGGTAGTGACGCGGAAAGCGTTTCAAGGAAGGGTTTTCATTTGCACACTAGTTGCAAATGGCCGGGGGCACTACGTGCCGCCGGCACCGATGGTGGCGCCTTCGGCATATGCGTCCTCGTGGGGTACGGCTTTTAGAAGCAACACTTGGTGTTAGCTTCGATATGTAGCCCCCGGTACTTGGTACCGAGGGGTCTTCTGTAGGAACACTTAGTGTTCTTCCTCTATTTGGCGTTGATGGGTGAGATGTGTACCCCCGGTACTTGGTACCGAGGGGTCTTCTGTGGGAACACTAGGTGTTCTTCTTCTTGATGTTGAAGGTGGAGATGTGTACCCCCGGCACTGGGTGCCGAAGGGTCTTGAAATGAAACACTTGGTGTTTCCTATTGTCGGTGATGGGAGTCCCCACCTTCGCTACTTGGTACCGAGGGGTCTTGATTGAAAACACATGGTGTTTTCACCGTTGGCGTAGGTGTTGGTGGTGTTCGCCCTCGGCACTTGACGCCGGAGGGGGTTCTTCTCGAGGTGAGGCCTGGGGCCTGTAGTTGGTATGAGGGCTTGGCCGCTCATAAGTGTTTTGTTCTTGGTGTCTTGAATGTATCTTCATTCTTCAAAATTGGAGGCCTTGGGCCATAGGATAGTACATTCACTAGTTATGAGGGCTTGGCCGCTCTTACATTATTAATAAAATTTAACTAAGTGGTGTACATTCCAGTGCCTAGGGACTTCTTTCCCGTTGGGACGTTTGAGCTTGTAAGTTCCAGGTTTGATGATGGCTGCTATGATGTAGGGACCTTCGAATTTTGGTGCCATTTTGCCTCCCTCGGTCGGTTGGCTGGCTTCCCTCCTCCGGAGGACATAGTCCCCCACTTGGAATTCTCTGGTGCGAACCTTGGCGTCGATGTAGCTTTTGACTTGCCTTCGGTAGTTTTCTGCCCGGATGAAGGCCTGCTCCCGGCGTTCTGAAATGAGGTGGAGGTCGAGGGCCATGTTGCTGTCGTTGACCTCGGGGTCATATTGGATCACCCTCCGGGTGGGAAGGGTGACTTCCGTAGGAGCTTTGGCTTCAAAACCGTAGCAGAGGGAGAAGGGTGTTTCACCTGTTGCTCGCCGAGGGGTGGTGCGGTAGGCCCAAAGGATGTTGTGGAGTTCTTCCACCCAGCCACCGCCCTCGGCCTCCTGCTTCTTTTTGAGGCCCTCGAGCAAGGTCCGGTTGGCATTCTCTACTTGCCCGTTGCCTTGAGGGTAGGCAACGGAGGAGAAGGTGTGTTTGATGCCCCATGCCTCCAGAAGGGCACATAAGGGGGCTGCCTCAAATTGTGTCCCATTGTCGGAGATGATCTGCTGTGGGACGCCAAACCTTGTGAGGATGTTCTTGAGGACGAAGTGACGGCACTTCGCCTCTGTGATGCTGGCGAGGGGTTCAGCCTCCACCCACTTGGTAAAGTAGTCGATGGCCACAATGATGTACCTGTTGTTGGAGGTACCCCTCGGCAGAGGGCCCACAAGGTCTATCCCCCACCGAGAAAAGGGGATGGATGTGCTGATGGGGGCATAGTTGACCGCTGGCCTGCCGGGGGCTTTCTGGAAATGTTGGCATGCGGTGCACCTTCGGGCAAGGTCAGCACAATCTCTGGCCATGGTTGGCCAGAAGTAGCCTTGGAGAATGAGCCTTCGGGACATGGAGAAGGGTCCCTGGTGAGCTGAGCAAGTGCCACTGTGCACTTCCTCCATTGCGACCTCGGCTTCATCTTGATGAAGGCACCGAAGTAGCGTGCCATTGTAGGACCGTTTGTAGAGCCTTCCGTCTTCGATGGTATAGCTAGGAGCCCTCAGTTTTGCTAGTTTAGCGTGGGTCTCGTTCTCGGGTAGCTGCCCTGTGGAGATGAAGGTGATGATATCCGAGATCCAGTCCTCTTGGCGTTGTTGTATGTTCATAACGGGACTTGCATGGATACTTGAGAGATTGAGTTCCTCAATTTTGGCAATCTTGGAGATGTGCTCGGGGTAGTCGGCCGAGAGCTTAGATAGGATGTCGGCCTCGGAGTTCTGAGCCCTCGGTATTTGAGTGAGAGAGTGTGCCTCAAATACCTTAAGCAACTCCTTGGCCGCCTCTTTGTATTGTTTCATTCTTCCCTCCTTGGCCTCATATTCCTCGGAGATTTGGCCAACGACCAACTTGGAGTCGCATTTGATGTGGATCTGCCGAGCCTTCATGTTGGCAGCCAGCCGAAGGCCACATAGGAGGGCCTCATACTCGGCCTCGTTGTTGGAGACTTTGAAAGAGAGGCGGATTGCATAGTAGGCTCTGAATCCCTCGGGAGTAATGAGGACTACCCCTCCCCCGCATGCTTTGGTCGCGGAGGAGCCGTCGGTGTAGAGGGTCCACCAGTCGTCTGAGGTAGCCGAGGGCTCCCCGTCCGTGGCTGCCCTTGCGGTACATTCCGTCACAAAGTCCGCCAGGGCTTGGCCCTTGATGGCAGGCCTTGGACGGATGTCAATGTTGTACTGGCTCAAGAAGATAGCCCATTTCACCATGCGGGAGGAGTTGGTGGGGCTCCTCATGAGGGCGCCGAGGGGTTGATGTGTGAGGACCTGAACCGGGTGAGCCTGAAAGTAGTAGCCCAACTTCTTGACGGTCCAAACAATGGCTAACACCGTTTTTTCCACAGGAGAGTA